>CM041539.1:9303587-12041087 GCA_023238725.1 Scortum barcoo | reverse complement strand
CAATGCTCAAACATATGTATAAAGGAAGTCACACAAGTAAAAGGAGAACCTAAGATATAAGATATAAAATAGTGCAAAAGGTCAAAATCTAAGTAGTAGTAGAATATAGTGTGTATATATAAAGTAAAATGCAACTAAATAAAACACAACACAAATTAAAAACCATCTGTGTGACTGAGTCAAGAGGTGGGTGAGTGGTTTCATTATTGCTATGTGGGTGAACTAGTGAACTATTTGCGTCTACCGGCAGTGCAATGAAGAGGCAGCTAAATGTTCTGTTATAATATTAAAACAGACACACAAGCAGGGTTTTATTTTTAGGTTGAGTAGTTTAAAGTTTAATAGTCGCTTCTCAGTGACTTCAGTGGCCTTATTGTCTAATACCCAAAGACAATCCTTTCTTATATTTCGATTTCACTCATAAAAGCAGTTCAGGGTGATGCAGTTTGTTAAAATCTTTATTACTTGATGATAAAATGGTGTGAATAATCTATGAAATCGCAGATACTCCTTGTGCCGCAGTGTGAAACAACAGACATCTCAAACACTGTGCTACTATTTTTATATGAGAAGTCACCTATTTAGCAGAACTCGCTCTGTCATGCATTTCCTCCTGCAGTGTCTGGAGGAGCTCGACCTCAGTATGAACCCACTGGGTGACGGCGTGACCGAGTCTCTTTCCTGCCTGCTGTCCTGCTGCCCTCTGTTAGCCAAGCTGTCTCTGCAGGCCTGTGGGCTCACGGCTCGACTCCTACAACAGCATCGCCTGCTGCTCGCCAGCGCTCTGATGGGTAACATGTTCAGCTCAACATTAAATTTCACTGGATGTTGAGATGAGAGATCATTGGATGGTTAAAAGTTGGGTTTGCTTTGATTTTTAAATTAAAGCTTCTAGTGAGTGGCTAAAGTTGTGATAAGCAGAATCACTAAAGCTCTCAGCAGCAGCGTTCTCTGTTAATTAGATGCTTGTGTTATCAATAAAGTTCTGTTCAGAGGCTAAGCTAATAGGGAGTGTTGTGATGTTTTTTTCTTTGCCAAAAATGGAACAAAAGAGATGGAGCACTAATATAGTTATATTCAACATTTGCAGAATCTCTTCTGCTTGGGGAAAAAAAAACGATTTTGTGGGGTTTAAAACGATTAAATAAATTAATTTCCTTTGCTCTTTCAGGCACAGGCCACCTAAGATCAGTGTGTCTATCCCACAATGCACTGGGCTCCACCGGCTTTGAGCTGGTGTTGAAGACTCTGCCTCTCCACTGTCTCACACACCTGGACCTGTCTGCCGTCCGCCGGGGTCCCGCTGACCACCCGCCGCTGGAGCACCTCGCCAACGTCCTGTCACAGGTAAGTCATGTTCTCTGTGCATGAACTACACGTGTCATCCATCTGTCTATTGACTGAGAGGTTTAAGTACAACCGCACCTGCAGTACGGAACAAACAACCATTCACAACGTTTGTCTTTCCTTGTAGGACGAGTGTTCGCTGACCCACCTGAGTCTGGCAGCAAACGGATTGACGGACAGCAGTGTGGCCACCTTGGCCAGGTGTGTGTATGTGTGTGTGTCAGAACAGTGGCATTTGAACTTGATTTATTTTGGGTCATTGTGCTGATTTCATGCTCTTTTTCACTGTGAAAGGTCTTTAATTTGAGATTTCAGTGGTTTTATCCGTCATCCTTTCTTTGCCTTTGCAGTAACAGTTTCTCTATTTATCCCTTTGGACCTGCAGGTGCCTGCCATCATGCCCGACTCTGGTGAGCCTGAACCTGTCAGGAAACCCGTCTGTCACCTCCGCAGGACTTCGAAACATTCTCAGCTCTCTCAGAGAAGCCGGTCGACCTTTGATCCTTCTAAACCTTCAAGGTGGGTGTGGGTGTGAGTGTGAGTGTGAGTGTGTGTGTGGGTGTGTGTGTGTGTGGGTGTGGGTGTGTGTGTGGGTCATAAAACACATCTTGTGTTTCCTGGAAGTCAAATAAATGCGCTGAATACGTTGTGTTTCTCAAACATTTATCTAGACTATTTTATTTGAAGAATTTAAAACCTACACTGTTTACATCTGGTGCTTACTGGCTTCGTCGAATGTGAGCAATATGTCAAGTATAATTTTCCTAAAAGTAAAACATCAACCAAATACAAAAGGATGATTGGAAATAAAAGTATGAGAATATTGTGATGAAAATTAGGTGGACAAAATAAACTAAATCCATTTTATATTATACTGTTTATATAATGATTTGTGTCAAACATTGTTTAAAAACATATTTAAATTTGAGATGTGTTGATGGAGGTTTAATTGACTATCCTCTTTTAATAATGTTTCATAATGTTTTTCTGTCTTCTAAATATGTTTGAAGCATGGCGTAGGATGAGTTAGGTTAGGTGGGTTAGGTTGGACTATATTTGTGTATTATCTTTATACTTGTCAGTCTGTGTTATATTTTTGTGTATACATATCATGGGACATTATAGTCTGCAGTCAGTGTATTAAACCATTGGCATATTTGGTTTGTTGTTGATGAATGTTTTTTAATAATTTCACGTTTGGGGTCATATAAATGAGCAGTCATGAAACCAGTAATATAATGACGAACACAAAGGTGAGCCAAAATGAGCAGAGTAATGAGGAAACCTTTTGAATTTCTGCTCGTTGCTTCGCCCGCAGGCTGTCAGGTGTCCGGCCCCTGGGACAGCACAGATCTGGATGATTTGTCAGAGCTGGTCCAGGATCTCCGCCTTTGCTCTCAGGGACTCAACAAGCTGGACCGGCAGACCTTAAAGCAGAGCTGGGATCTTGGTAGGTCACATGGATGCTTCATTGACAGGAACAGCAAGTGCCTGCTTTCTGCTGCAACCTCCTCATGAAGAAGGAAAACCTCTTAACACTGAGCTCGAATATAATCAGTACCTTAACACACAACTTTTGTAATAAGGGCGCCGTTCCTTTAAGTTCAGTCAGCAGTTCCAGGCCACACATTTAACTGAACAAACTCGACTAAAAAAAATTACTAAGTGACGTGGCTTCCACTGACACTCTGTGTAAATAGCTTATATGTTTAGTGTATTTTGTGCGCCTTATTTATGTGTCTCTGTCTGAAATGAGAGCTTAAGTTAGTAGTGTGTTTGTGTGATCATTGTTCTCAATTAACTGAATTACTGTCTGATTGCATTAAAAAAAAAACAATTAAAGTGACTTGAAATGCTCTTGCCTTGCAGTGGCCCATTTTTCATCTCTGCAAAGTTAAAACAACAAAACGTTTTGATCTCGGTTCAACAGGCTTTGTCAAACATAGATTCCAGTACTGATTTGCTGTACCTTTTAAACACACTAGTGTCAGTTTGTGTTTTGCAGAAACCAAGTCCGAAGACTGAACATGGTGATAGTTGAGGTGATCTGGCGTTTGAGTTGTGATTGGAAAGTTCTCAGTTTGCCCACATCCTCCCCTCTGTCTGGCGCGGTTGCCATAATTCAAATCAGATAATGATAATGATGATTCACGATTGTGAATCCATGTTCCACATCTGTGCAGAATGTAGGGCACAAACATCAGAACCAGACTAATGAAGCCACACTAGTGTCTCTGAGTCTACATAAGAGGTTAACAGTGACAAGAGGAACATGCTGCATGTTTAGCAGGTATGGTATGTTAATACTTTTTTTTTTTTTTTTTCATGCTAGTGTTCACTAATTAGCACAACACAAAGTACAAAGTACACAAACTGAGGCTGGTGCTTTGTGGGTTGTGCTTAAATGTCTGTACTGTTTGATGAAGTTTGGTTATTGGCAATACTTTTAGTCTGTTCATTCTGTGACTTTATAAAAAAAAGTTTATGCAACATCTCAGTCTTTTCTAATCATGTCCAGGAATTTCATTTTATTTGGTGCCTTTTTTAAAAAACAGTTTTTCAAAGAGAAAAGAGGACTGACTGTTGTTAGATGTTACATTTGAGGCATCCTTTAAAAGCTATGCATGTATATATTGGATGCCAGAAAGTGCTGTTTCAATTTATCACTGGTATTTTTTTTTCTATTAAATGCCATTGATTTCTGTTCTTCATTTTGTCTGTGTGGAACTCAAGAGAAGAAATGAAGAATTAAGGTTTCATAGTAGGCTCACCAAAAAACCCACTTGATTTAGTGTGTGATTTTGCTTAGCAACAGTCAGTTTTGTAATCACACTTTTAATATTGTTCTGGGCATTTTGAATTTGAAAGTTTGAGCTTGGATACTGACACTGTCTGATTTATAGGACGTCAGGAAACAAGTTCTTTTAGGTTTTAATGTAACCTGATCAACTAACCCAAAAAAAAACACAGAAGTGCACATAATCTTTCGACTGATTTGAAGCAGTTAATCATCAAAACTCATAAACTCAGTTTGAAATGCAAATATTTATTGATATTATGTGTGCAGAAGCAGTTCAAAGATAATGAATGCACAAGGAAAGTGCAACACAAAATACAAGCAGTGATAAAAGAAAGCTGAAAGAGATACTAGCTCATACACTGTGTGCTGTGAGACAGTCGCTGCAACAAACACTTGTGGTTTGTGGTTTTTTCTTAAAGCTTGATCCTTATGCATGCATGCAGCATCAAGCATATTCATCCATTTCAATGAATGAATCGCTGTCACGTGAATTGAAAAGCAGGCCCAACACCTCCTTTGACCTAAAGAGAGGGCATCAGAAAAACAGGGAAATGTCATAATTATTAAAATGTAATATATCACTATATCAGAATGATCACAATATGAACCATATACTACACCAGAGTGACAGCATCAATTAAACATTATGAGTAATGAGTATTATTAGGCGACCTATAGATATTTTAGGTTAGTCAAAGAATATAATGGCGGGCTGCGGACTCACTTGCAGGCTTTGGCATTAACACAAATTGTCCTCACGTCATCACTGGTGGTGAGCTCCTCGATTAATAGACTGAGGTGGCCATTCACAAATTTCTGGCATTTGGATTTCAAAAGGCCCATTTCATTGCAGACGGACTTCAGCTTTGCTTTCACGACCTGTGAGAATAAAAAAAGAGACTTTATTGCTTCTCCCACACTACAGCATCCCACTCACTGAGCTGAGACTTTTAGACATTTTCATTTTTACCTCTGCTGTGACGTTAGGCCCAAGGACTTTCTTGATCTTGTTTAAAGCCCACTTGCAGGCCCAGCAAAGACCTGGAATCTGCAGAGGAAAGTGACACATCCTTTTGATGCTGATTAGTCCTCAAAATAACTCTTATGTGATGAAAGATAAGTGAGAAAAATGATTAATTAATTAAAATTAATTAATTAGAAAAAAACTAATAAATGGTTAATAGCATATTATAATGTAGTTATAAGATCATGATGAGACATTTTTAAGTGTGGAACCTCTATAACCTGGTGTAAATGACAACAAAGTGCAAAATAACAGTGTAGTAAAACATACTGTAATCATACAAAATAGGTCTTCCTGCAAATGTATGTTAATGCATTTTAATACTTTAAAATGTCCCTGTATCTGCTTAACTTTGCATTATAGTATATTATAAACATTTTATACGTTGCTTATAAAAGGTAACATTTAAACTGTTACCTTTATTTTAATGAAAATATACCCCTGAGCTGTAGGGATGTAAATGTCGAGAATCTGATGTAGGAATATATTTTTAATTTTTGTCAGCTTTAAACATACTATTAAAAAATAAAATGTACCTTTGGTTCTGTATGAATGTACTACTACAATTTATGATCAAATCTGAGTTTTATCTTCTTTCCCAGCTCTTTAACCATCTCACACGCCCTGCGATGTATCTTGTGGCCAATATAGGGGCCTGACCTGAAACCTCTATGCTTAATATGAAGTAGTTTGAAGTATTCCCACTTCAAGTAGCTACAAAAGTAAAATGCAGCTTACATATTATTATTATTAATAACACCCCTTAACTTAATATGTCGTATAATGATATATGAGTTGAGGGGTGATTTTTCTGCAGAATGAGAGAAGTACATTATGTTTCTGTATTTGAACTTAATTAAAATTTTGAATTATTATCATTATTAATAACACTGTATTTTTACATTGTTGCACTTACACTTTGAATTAAGTGAGGAGTCTGAATGCTTCCTCTACCACCAAATGTACATCTGAGTTTTGGCCAGAATAAGAAATAAAGTCAAGTTTAGGGTTGTATCTTCGAAACAGACACAACAAACTCGCTTTATTGATCATTTAACATTTGCCATCTGATATTTGAAAAGAAACTGTCACTGTGCTGTCACTGTGCAGTGTTTAGCAGCCACCTTACCTTGCCAGCCTCCACAGAGATTTCCTCATCCACCTGCTCATGATCATCAATTTTGATCTCTAAGGTTCTCCCGTGAACCGTCCAGACTGTAAAGAGACAAGACAGAATATATATTATATATATATAAATATATATATAAAGTACACTTTAAATGAAAAAGACAGTTTTACAGTTTTAGGATGGGGAAACCTTCTGCAGCGCACCTGAACATGTCACCAGGATGCACACGAGGAGGACTGTAGATGTCTTCATCGCTGCCAGCAAGTGGTAATCTCTGAGTTCTGCCTCCTTTTATACAGATCAGAGGTGGGGGGCTGCAGCAACGACACAACAACACTAATCAGTTGCCGAGAAGTCTCCTGTGGTTTTGAGTGTGAACCTTCTCAGACCACCCTCCTTACACAAACCATTTGTCTTGTCAAATTTTCCACTTAAAGCACAGGAAATGTGTTGGGCTCATGTTTAAATTTAATCTTCAATTCAGTTTGAAGGAGTTACATGTATAAAAATATATGTTAGAGGAGGAGCTCAACGTTCGGGTAAAAGCTTTTTTGAATTTAAAAGGGATTAAAAACCTGGGAGTACTTGATCATGACGGGGATTTATTTGATCTTTCATGTGGCCTTGAGTTGTGGATACATTTTGAGCTTGAAAATCCATTCCTGTCAAACAAATCCATAGCGCATGCATCATGAAAATGCATGATGCATTTTTTTTGTTTGTTTGTTTTGTTTTTTTTTAAATAAATAAAAGATTGCATCAAACTGCAGTTGTGGGATTTTAACAGTGATTTGCAGATGAGTCAGACAAAAATTTAAATATTCATAAATTTGAAAAGCAAGCATTTATTGATATCATCTATTTGGACATTCACATTGCAACCATTGCAAAGTACATAAAAGTACACAAAGTAAATCTGTCAGAATACAGTATATAGAATATCTCTTTATTGTCATTGTACAACGAAATTGCAAATGCCAGCCTTTCCTGGTCCATTCCAGTTTCTTTCAATGTGCTCCATACCCCATGCTCCTCCAGCATGAGGATGGTCGCTGTGGGCTGGGGGGAGAAGCTTCTGAAGTGGTCCTTCATTTTTCTCTTGTATGCTGCCTCGGCCTCTCTCTCCTCAGGTTGGCTCTGGCAGCACTGTATTGTGCCCCATAACCAGACCTGAAGCCCATGTTTCTCAGCAGGATCTTGACGTCTCTGACCATCCAGGGCTTCTGGTTGGGTCCAGATGCACTTATCCACAGTGACGGTGTCCGTGCAGTACTTGATGTGGCCCCAGACAGCTGCTGTGTAGTCCTCTAGGTCCTGCTGTTCAAAAACATCCCAGCTTGCTCTCTCGAAGCAGGCACGTTTTTTTAAAGCTTGATTATTGTCCATGCATGCAATAATTCATTTGTTCATTTATTTCAATGCATGAATCATCATCACACAGACAAAAGCACAACCACAGCTGTGCTATTTTGACCTATCATCTGGTTTTATCTTCACACTACCCACTATTCTAGACTTGACATGTTTTTCCAATCAGCTAACAGGAAGTGCAGTGTTAGAGCCACAAAGTTTCATTATTTGAATGATACAGATGATCATCTGTGTGTGAATCATAGGATAATCCTAACCCTAATCCAACCCTAACCCAAACTTAGCCAGAAACCACAACGCAGTTCATGTGTGGCTCCAACCTGCTAACAAGACTCCACATTTCCATCCACTGATGCGCAAACTTACTAACTTATTTAATTCAATTTGAATAGAAGACAAAACATGACTACAGTTACATGCAGTCACAGGCAATGGGCAGAAATATGTGTCATTAGAAACTAAAATTGATGTATACATTGGTCTGTTAATATCATTGTTTTCATTCAGTTATTTATTTAAATATTCAGTTGTTCAATTATAACAAGTTAAGCAATTCAAATATAAATTATTCAAATTCAGGTTCAATTTCATATTTCTGCTTGTAGTAGTCTTTTATTTATGTGTTTTAAATTTAGCTTTGGGAGCATGAGCCTGAAGTTTTTAGTGTTAATTATTATTAGTGTTTCTTTTAGTGTTTTAGTGTTTCTCAGGTTGGCTTACAGGTTTAACTTCTTTACTAACATTAATTTAATTTATTCTTTAAACAATTTTAAAATCAGTGTCTGAAGAAAATCTCCTACAACATGACATCTTGTGTTTCCGAAATTAAAGAACCTACTGAACTCACATGTTAACATTATTTTCATGACCTTTACCACTGAGCTATAAATAAACTTCTCTCTCATTTTAGGTTATAATGAGACTAGCTGAGCTCCAGTAACTTATGCATCATGGCTTTACTTGCCAGTGTCACCAAACAGCATGTTACCACAGTACAAGAATATGAGGTAAATAACATCACTGCACGCAGAAATATAACCGCTTCAGAAAATCTTTTATTGCAAAGGCAAAACAAACTTTATATATATATATATATATATATATATATATATATATATATATATATATATATATATATATATATATATATACTATGCCCTGTGTGGCAGAGAGATGCATTATATGCAGGGGTGTTTGACTGAGGGACAAAGGGGACTGCGTACACAGGGCCTTCATGTGAGAAGTGTTCTAGCTACTAGAATGAATAGGCATGAATGCAAAGAGGGGCAGATAGAGAATCCCTCTGAGCTATACCCTGATTATATGTGGTATTTATAGTCAGGTTTGTTTCTCTTGCATAATTTCAGATTAATACATATTCTCCTGGGATTCCCTTTTCTTACTAAGAGGTCAATCAGTTTGCCTTTGTACTTGTTGATGAGCTTCCCGCAGGCAGATCTGATGAGTCTACCTTTCAGCTGCTTGCAGACCATGCTCAGCAACCGCCCAATTTTTTCCTTCAAGTAAAAACAAGGAAAACATTTGAAAACTAAAATGAATGAATTTTTAGTCATTAATGGTAATGTTGGTCTGATTCAACATACAAACACCTCCAAAACATATAAATGTTAATAAAACAATATGCATACTTAATGATGTTTGCTATATGGGTTGTTTTGCATTGTTTTTAGTTGTAAGAACTACTCAGATTACCCCCTTGCAAAGAAATAAGAGCAAATTAAGACAACAAATCCATCATTGAAACCGTTGTAATGGATCAAATTATAATATTGTCACCTTCCTAAAATAATGGCGAAAGTCATTTTTTGACAAAAATGATTTTTTTGCCTGAATCATCTCTTCATGATTGTGGGCCATCTCTGGTAAAATCACCTACACCTTCAGTTGAACAGATCATGCAGTTCTACCCCTGTAGTATAATGACCTGTGTCAAGAATGTGACTTAGGCTGTTTTACTTTGCCTAAGTCAAAAGATAGTGTGACTTAGGCAATTTTACAAGCTTTTCAAGACGGCAACTGCTTCAAGAAGAACAAAACCTCTACCTAGCCACTGAAGTTATTTCTATGATTCAGGGCTCGTACCCTACTGGTAAATGATGAGGTTTACTATAATATAAGCTAGGCTATAAATATTGCATAGTTATTTAGTCCTTTTATCCAGTCTTTTTTGTCAGTATTGCCACAGAGGATACAAGTGCCAAATGAGCCAATAACATGGATAAGAATGTTTCCATGTGCTCTGCCCATCAAGGAGAAAAAGTTCCAGGACCTCCAGTCAATGAAACACGTCATGCCCGTTGAGTGTTATCACTTCTTTGACTATTTGCCACATTAACGGGCATCAGTCAAGAACCCAGCAAAGAAGAGCTGGAGGGAGAACTGAGGACATGCACATGCCTCCTCAGGATTATGTTTAGTTAGTTTATTAGATGCTTTGTTGTTGACAGAGCTAAAGGTTTAAAATAGCTTAAGTCACAAAGGCAGGTTCAAAATTTGTCTAAGTCATTTATTCCTCTTATATTTTTGATTTTTGAGTTTGATTTAGTACATAATTGACATACATTATGAGTGTGTCAATAGTTATCTATTTTCATAACCTTTTTTAGTGGAAGTATTAATAAACATCCACTCATCCACCCATCCATCCATTTTCTAAACCTGCTTATCCTGAGCACTTGCAGGTAGTTGGTTGCAGGGGTGCTGGAGCCTGTCCCTACTATCTTTGGGCGAGAGGCAGGGTGCACCCTGGACTGGACGCCAGTCAGTTGCAGGGCTGACACTTGAAAGGACAGACAACCACTCACACTCACATTCACACTTAGGGGCAATTTAGAGTCGCCAATTACCTAACCTGCATGTCTCTGACTTGTGGGAGGAAGCTGGAGTACCCAGAGAGAACCCACGCAGGCACACAGGGGAGAACATGCAAACTCCACACAGAAGGGCCTGCCTCAACCAGGGATTGAAGCCAGGACCCTCTAGGCGACAGTGCTACCCACCACTACACCACTGTGCCGCCCTTAATAAATATCATATATGCAATATTTGGTTCAGTTTTTTGTGTTTCCTGAAAAACCTGAAAAAATGACTTAGGCCATTATTTTAAGAGGGTGTCGATATCACAATTTGGTAACCTAAACCTGCAACCCACCAAAAAATACAACAAGTAACTTCATTTACACTTTAATTCTGTTCAGGTGCCTCAGTAACACAAAAAATATTATACTACGGAACACAACAATTTGCTTTCATTACCTTTGAGCTATCTTTGCCCAGCTTCCTCTTTACCCAGGATATGACGGCCTTACAGGCACTACAGAAACCTGGGATACCTCCATCCTGGAATATTTGATATAAAAGGATAAAAGTAAAAAGATTTTAAATCATTTGTACCACATAGACATAGCATTTCCAAATAAACAAAGAGGCCTGAAGTTTTAACATAAAAGAGCATAATTCCTCACCTCTTCTTTGTGTTGGTCTGTGCTTCCTATTGTAAAGCCTTCCTCCTCTTCGGTTTGACTTTTGACCTCCGGGGATGTCCATGACATAACAAGAGCTGAAAGACAAAATAAGTCTCAGAAAAGACTTACACTATAAGAAAAATTGGGTAAATAATGTTGCTGTCTTACTTGTGGAGAGCAGGAGAAGAGCAACGCTAAAGGCAGGACTCATATTCATTCTTGTTTCATTAAAACTTCTTCAGCTTGTCCTTCAGCGGCTTTTATGGTGTTGCATCTTCCGCTTCTCATATCTCTACAATCTGTGTAACACATTCCATAGCACTTCAGACAGTTAATGTTGTGTAAGTGTTGTGACATTTGCAGAGATCACACAATGCACTTTTAGAAATGTGAAGTAGTATTCAAAATGTAAAAGAAACAAAAATAAATAAATAATAAATTAAATAATAAATTAAAAGAAACACAGCTCACAATAGGATTATATGTTACTCAATTATACATACTGTATATCCTCTGCTAATCCCAGTTTAGTGAACCAGAATATTGGAACACTGTTGTAAAAAGAGGCTGGACAAACATGAATCCCAATCAATAAGTCATGTTTCCAGAGAGCAACACAGTCTTGTTTGTGTGAGAACAAGGAACAATCCTCATAAGGATTGTCATTTGCCTTTACCTTAATTGTTATCTGATATCTAAGAATAAGTGCAAGCCTTTGCAGGATCTGTACGATAAAACTCATTGTGTCCTTCTAAAACTGATAGAGTTAGTGAGTACATAGATATGTGCTATGTGTCACTTTCTCATATGGAAACATGTGGAACATCCTTCATTCCTCTTGACAGTTAACACCCACGAATAATATTCTTCCAATTCACTTTAAATTTATGTTTAAAATTAGGAGATCTGCTCATTTAGCCTAAATTGAGGTTAAAGTTACATTGTCAAGCCACTTGGCTTTGCAACCAGAACAAATTTGGAGATATAATATGGTTTAGTCCAAATGCTCTCCCTTTATGCTGATGACCCTCTTTTATACATTTCAAGCCCCATCATCTTCTCTCCTCTCAGTACTGTATATTTTATAGAAAACTGATTGGTCGATGATCAGGCTACACACTATACCTTCAAAAAAGTGAATTAAACTGTATTCTGCTTCAAGATATCAGAGTCAGATACACAGAGGTATTTGTCACAAACTCCTTCAAAGATTTCTTCCAAAAAATTTAAAACCATTTCTAGATCAATCTAAAATGGATATACCCACTCCGTCTCACATGCTGTGTCAACCACGCTGTCATTTGGGGGATGGGTGTTATTGGTAAAGGTTGGTGTGATCTGTGGTTGTACAGACAATGCATGTGTGTTGTTTGTTGACTCACTCTCTTCCATCTGCTGAAAACACAGTAAACATTTATATATTTTTTAAAGAATGTCATTATCCAGACAAGTTTATATGTCCAAAGTACGTGTTAACCCTTTCACTAAACATCCTGAGAAAGCTTGAAAGCTTTACTACACCTAATCAAGTACTTAATCTGGAAACCACCCTGTCATTTGCCTTTCCATAGTTTTTCTCAAAGCAGGTCTGTTGGTGTTATTCCGCCCATACCTGCCTGAAGACACAATGCACTTTGCACAAACGTTTCTGGTTCCCTTCAGCCTGAAAGAGGGTCCAAGAAAACTGCTGCAATTGAGTTGACTTGAATTTTCAGAGTTTATAATCAAAATGTTGAGTGCTTTGATTGCTCAAATGTTTGTGCTGCTATGCTATGTCAGCACATGTAATTTGAGGCATCAGCTACTATATAGTTTTAGCTGCTGTCACCTTTCTTCAAACATCCACACTAGCATTCTCAGCATCCTCTAGCATTCTCAACAGAACTTCGTTTTGGTTTTCACAAGTTTAACTTGAAAATAAAACCCCCACCACTGACAACTACAAGTTTACTTCCTGCTTCACACCGCCTGAGTGTTTTGCAACCGTATCATGGAGTACCTTGATTGGAACACTACCAATCACTCCCAGAAATGACAGGTTCAAACCCAGAGTCCTGAAATTGGTCCAAACAAACGGTACCTTCTCTGGCCCTTTACTTGAACCAACACCAACAGGCTCCTTTGAAACTTAAGAATAAAGCATTGCTGGGGCATGTGAAGACACTGGGCTTTATCTTTGGTTTTAACAGTGGACACTGGTCCTTCCAATGACCCTTCCCATGGCAATAGTTACACACCCCACTGCTCTCATGACACCCCTTCCAAACAGGCTTACAAGAAAGACCAGTCTTTGCAATCTTCGCACCACTGCGTGGATTCACTCTGCCTCAATCAGTGACTTTCCAGTCTCCTCAAGGGCGCACCTCCCCAAAACTGACCCTATAAGTCAACACAAAATCAGCCAACTCTCCCACTTTCAGTGCAATGGAGGGCTTCTGCTCATTTACATATGTTGCAACATGTTGAGGGATGGCATTTCTAAACTGCTCCAATATCACAAGCTCACAAAGACCTGCAAAACAATCCACTTTAGCTGCAGAGCAGCAACGTTGAAAATGGGCAGTTAAGTCACGGACAAACTACATTGGTTTGCTTATCACCCTTTACCCAATTCCTGAACTTCTGGCGATAAGCCTCAGGAACCAACTCATATGCCTTTAACACAGCTGCCTTCTCTGCCTCATAATCCAAGTCATCGTCACCACATACAGCTGAAAAGGCCTCCTGGGCCCTCCCAGTGAGGACGCACTGAAACATGAGGACCTTGTCTGAATCTGACCAATTGCTAACATTGGCCCCGTGTTCAAAGAGAACAAAGAACAGTATTCATTCATTAAACTTTGGCACTAAATTTACAAAGACCAATGTGGGCGACTCAAAAAACCCTGCCATCATCACCAAGATGAAACGAATATGCTACCCGCTGTTTGCGTGTTAGTGTAACTCACACTTGGGCAAATAGCCCTTGACAGAGAATTTCCCCTTATCTGCCATAAAAAATCTTGCTAAAACCCGCCCTAGTCTTTGTGTGGTATTTATGTACGACACTGACTGCAATAATCACCATTATATGCATTCAATGATAACAGCCTGACAGCCTGGCAGAGCAACCATAAAATGGTGACCCTCCAGCAGCAGCGGATGTGCCCCAGAGACAACTGCTCTAGCCACTTTCCCACCACACTAACAGAAAAAAAAATCCCTAAAGGAAAGCATCGTACCACCTGACGGGGAAATCTTAGTGTTATCTAAGGCACATAACAATCTACCACTGATATAGTTCAAATGGACGAGCCCCGATTTGTCATGACCTGGCTCGAGTGGTCACAACAAAGGAAGGAGTTATGACCATGTCAAATGCTTAAACAATACTTTATTCAATCAAACTAAACCAAAATACACAGCCAAAATCAACAATGAGATGTGATAGTCAGTGGTGTGGGATTTGCATGAGAGGAGCAAATGTGTGTGTTTGGATGTAACCAAAACAAAAATCACAGCGTACCTGGCCAGCCTGAGCATGGAGAGAGAGAGTATCTGCTGCAGGAGTTTGAGGAACTTGGGCCCACGTGTGCTGAGTTACTCCAATCAGTGACCTGCAGATCATAAACACAGGTTAGATGCACATGGCAGTGAAGACACTCTAACGCATCACAATAGTTTTAGCTGACGTCACCATGAATTATTACCTTTCTCCACAAACATATTCACACCAGCATTCTCAGAACAGAACTTCCCTCATTAGTTTTCACAAGTTTAACTGTTGAAAATAAACCCCCACCACTAACAACAAGTTTCCTTCCTGCTTCACACCGACTGAAACCATGTTAACACCCATACATTTGCATGCACAGTTTTACCAGTTCTACCAGATGCATTTGTTGGAATAGTAGTTTGAGTTCTTGAACAATCCAGTCAAACACTGCCAGCATCTCAGTTTTGAAAGAATAAAAATATGTGCTAGCTAGTAAAGTGAAACAACAGAAGGCAAACATGGCCATAGATTGTTTTAATTTGATAGTTGTAATAAGTAGATACATATGTATTATGTGCCCATTTTTGATGTGTAAATACCCAAGGGATCATCCCATGTGTTCACTTTAACTGTTCAAATTCAGTCATTCATTCATAATCTTCAAACGTATGTTAAAAAATGTGCAGATCTGCTCTATTGGCCAAAACTAAGAATATGACCTGCCCACTTGGGTACAGCGCAAAAAGCTTTAAGCATATTTATCACCTTATAAAGTTGTTATGATGAACCATTACCTATTTACACATACATAATTCATGGAGCAACATTAGCATTCATTTGACTTTTGTTTCTGTCCATCTGGCTGATACAAGAGCAGTATTTATTCTCTTTTAGCTCTGTTTTTGGTCTCCACCAGCTCATAAGGGAAATATCTCGATCTTTAGTTGCTAAACATTATTTTATGTTCACCATCTATTCGCTGACTTTGTTTGCTGTTTGTTTCAGTACAGTTGTTTTTAAGAGCCTTTCCCTGAAAGCACCCTGATATGAGTGGAGAGATAATAGCAAAACAGTAAATCTATGGGCCTAACAACCAGAACAAGAAGGTGGAAGATGCTGTAAAGCTCTGTAGAGCTGAGGGGTACCACAGAATTGGGTGATAATAACTTGCAAATAAACTAGTTATTTGAGCCATTGTACAAATAAAATATTGACTACTGCAGCTTTAAACTGAGCATTTACATGCAAAAAAAATTCTACTTGAGTCCTGCTACTGGAAGAAGAGATCAAACTTAATTTGAATGTTAGACCAAAAGAAAAGTGTCCCCATCATTATGTGATTTCAGTTTGTTCTGTAAGAAAATTTTAATTTCTGTATTTTCTTTTGTATTTGCTCCAGCACCCACGTGGCCTTATGTGAGGATAAGCTGTATAGATAATTGATGTATGGATTTTCTTGTCTGGAACTAAACAGTTGTGCAAAAGAAGAGTTTTCATAGCAGTTAAAGTGTACAAAGGTGAAAGCGTGTGAGAAAGTTTTATTTTCAAACTCACATTGTGTCTCTGGCCTCCCCAGCTTCCTTCACATACTTCCTTTCTAATTCAGAGGCTGTCGCACTGGGCCACTGCAGCATCAGCTCATCGGCAACAGGATGTTGCAATTACTCTAATGAGCCCACAGGTGGTGCTAGAGTCAAGTCTCTGTGGCCAGCAGGGGTCCTACAGTGATGCTCTGCTGTGTGTCATTACACAGACACAAAACACTGAAAACCAAAGTGTCTGTGATCGTCTCAGCTTCTATAGATAGCCGGCGCCCCGAGCAACAGTTCAGATGTGAGCAGTTACCTAATGGAGCTGCTGAGACCTCTCGAGTCTGCAGTGAAACAAACTCTCTGATTGTGGACTGCAGGCTGTGCAGATTGTCCGCTCGGATGATCAGGTAGATCACATGGGGGTGAATCAACAAGGCTTACTGAACTGTGAGATGGAGGGATGAGAAAATGTCCTGAACAAGACGTGGATTGGGAGAATGTGAAAAAATATCAAAAACTTCTGTTTTTACTCATAAAACTCTCATTTTATCAAACTAACTAAGTTTGCACTACTTAAAAGGAAAGTAATTGATCTCCACTCAGGCTCCACTTACTCCTTTGTTCTGTAACTTTTTTTTAACAGTAGCACACGGTCAGCAGATGAAGTTTACTAAGTTGGAATTGTAGATGTTACACACTAAATAGAGAAAGAAAGACAGTCCAAACACGGCAGATGTACAGAAGTGCCAACTTTCCATTATTCCGCCCACTTTTAGGACTTTTATGTCCATCTTGACCTAAAGGCACAGCTTGAGGCTAAGAAAGCTATATTTTGAGTCACATTACCATTTTTAATTAACCATTTCTAATTTTAAATCAGGCTTTACACTTATTATGTTAAAGTATTTATTGATTGTGTTCATCCTCAAATTTTGTTCATCCTCAAGTAATTATAGTACATTTGCAGTACAAGTACAGTAAAGTGATGCTATAATAAATTAATAAAAGATGCTTGATCTCATTTTGCTCAATATTTTATGTCTTGGATGTAAAATTTTTCTTTTCAAGGATTTTAATATCAAAGGAAAAGCTCACAGTGGAGTTTGAAATATTGAGCAAACATTATAAAAGGGTTATTGCAAGCTGTTTTGATTAATGGATTAATATTTATAATGGCTGTGCAATGTAATTAAGATGCTTTAAGATAAATCTCAACAAAGCATCCTGTCCAATTTGTCTTGTTAAAATTAGTGTGCGATGGAACAGCAGATTTGACAAATTCATTTTGATTTTCCATGATTTGTGAGTTTTTTTACGGACGATTAGACGCACAATGTGTCATTTCCTAGTCTCTACTTCAGTCTTTACCACATTCTTGCTGTGAAAATGGATTTGGTTCTTTAAGCTCTCTGAATAACTGAGTCACCATCCAGTTGTTTTCAACAGCAACTAAATCACATCATAATATGCATAATTGCATAATGCATAATTTTTGGAGGGGCCCACTTGAGCGAATGATGAGCTTATTATTGATAGCTAATTAACGAGAATGAGAGAAAAGAGACTCATGGTAGACATTCATGATAGACATTTAGGAATCAGTCTGACGGAAAAAGGAATCTGTTACATTTAGACACATTTATGCATTTTTATATAATTAACTACAATAATGGAAACCAGAAAAATCATCGTAACACACTGTCAGTTGTTGTGATAAAGAAGAAATTTTAATCTTGTATGAACAGTATGTACAGTATAGATTTCTTGGACATTCAATAAAGCCAAGTTTCAGTGCAGAACAACCTTTAAGAGATATACTATATCTACTATGATGCAACACCTCTCCATAAATGCATTTGACAAGAACAAGAAGCCCTGTTAGGAAACAGTCTGCGCTGAGAAAGAGGAAAACCACACGAGATCGATGACATTTAAAGTTAACAAGCTAACAAGAAATGTCTCACAGGTTTCATTGTCTCACGGGCGACATCATGTGTTCACAGGCCTGCGCGTCACATTAGCTCGGATCATCGAAACATCAACGTCCCGATTCTGTCGCAGCTGTACCTTCTCATTGGCGTCATAGCAATGAAGCCGTGAAATCTCAGATGAAAAACAACCAAAAAAGGAGAGAAAATTAAGTCAGTTTAAAAAAAAAAAATCAACAAACTTTTGAAGCCTTAAATGATAAATCGAATTCTACAACATGGAAACAACGCAAAATTTGGTAAAGAGCAAGTTTTGTGCCCACTGAAACATACATTTTAAGATTTCTGATTCTAATGATGATAAGAAAAGTGCGTTACCATCACCATGAAGTAAAGTCGTGGATTGCAACGAGTGAGACACTACAAGCCTGGGAAGTTTGAGGATGATATTTCTGGAGGACCACTGAGGATTTCTGAAGTCTTTGATTGTGTCAAACTCCTCTGAAAATACTCCCCCACACCTCTTTGTTGCATCTGATGTGCGTCTCACCTGTTTTTCAGTCCCATCATAAGACTGTACCTGGACACTAGAGGTTATATAGGATTGTTTTTATTCGATTTTGAGACTTCAAAGAAAGTCAGTGTTCGTATTTTACTGTATATGTAGTTGTTCCATCATTTTCTGATGTCAAGGATTTTGTCATCCAAAGAAATTCTGATATTTAAGAGTCTATTTCTGACTACTTTGCAAAGCCCAACTTTTTGCTTGGAACTTAATGTAAAAGTGTGAGAAAGTAAACTATTTGTTAGTAGGAATGCCACTGAAACTTGAAAAACAAATCATTGCAGTGTTTGTTTCCTTTTCTTTGGCTTCGACAGCCAGCCGGCAGCTCCGCTTTCAAAAAATAAACAGCTCGTAGCAGGATAAAACTAAAGAGGAAGAATAACACACGCACAGGGCTCTATAAGTTAAATCAAATCCAGTGAAACAGAGATCTCCTGTCTCCTCTATCATCTCAGCATCTCTCTCTGTGTTCACAGGCAGTGAGGAAGGTACAGAGACTCCGACCTGCAACAAAGTGGAGTCCTCATCAACAAAACCAGCATCACTTTTAAGTCTGGTGAGGCGAACTCCTGCTCTCTGGTTTGTCGTAGCCATTTTGTAGGTTCGGTTTCCTCCTCTGACCTCCGGGCGGCCAATCCCACCTTCCCTCTCTCTCTGTCTTTTCTGAGCGTCTCAGATGATTTCCAGAACGTCGCAGGGCACGAAACCTCTCTTCTTTCCACTCGCCACTCTGATGAAGCCGCTGCGTTCGCCCTCACTGCTCACACAGATCTGAGGGAGGAAAAGGGAGAAAGTGTTACTAAGAAAACAATTAACGTTAGGAAGAACAACTGGTGAGTACAATCAAACATAGTACAAACATTTGAGCGAATATTTCAATAATTAGTTGACAGTCAGAACAAAAAGTGATCAGGTGAAGTCTATATATCCCCTTATTGCTAAAATGTCATAGTCATAAATATATACATATTGGGGCATTGTTTTTCTAGATATGTACTACATAGCCTAGTAAGTATATGGACACCCCTACACACACACTTTTGGCCATATGCTTTTGGTCTGAACTTGTTTTCCACAGTTTAGGTTAGGCACCAATGAAAGTTTAATCTGCTGTAAACAATGGTTTTGGAAGTGATGTGCTCAGAGAGGGTCGGAGTTAGGCCGTTTTCTGTTTCTACGCAAAGTGAAATAAAAGAGGAAATGGTTTTCCTAGTTTGGCGTGGCCTGCACAGAGCCCCGATCTCAACACCATCCAACTGGAGCTGAAATGAGGACTGTGAGTCGCCCGAGATCAGTGTCGGGTGGGAGCACATCCCTGCTCCCAGCCAGGCACAAAAACTTTTAGGAGCAGATTAATGTCCAGGGTTTTCAAATTAGATGCTCAATAATCAAGTATGTGTGTGACACGCAAGTAGCTGCAATCATTGTTCATATTATTTAAATTATTTCTTGGATAATTTTGGCTTTGTTTGACGGTATTGAGCAGAAAAGCAGACAGGGATAATGTGGAGAGCTTGCTGTTACACTGGATGCATGATAGATCATCAGACAGCCAAGGCTCATCCAAAAAAAAATCTGAACAATATTTCAGAAAATCCCACGCTGCTGAGCCAAACTCTGCTGCCGAAGTGCTGTAAAGACCATAAAGAAAAGACATGTCATGCCCTTTTTTCTTTGCATATTGATTTTAAAACTCCTTTACTAGTTCATAAATCACGACATGTTGTCCTGTGCCAATATAAATGTCAGAAAATCTTTTTATGTATGAACAATTACGGCCCCAAATGTCCTCTTGCATTAACCTTTCAGTTGTGCTGTAGTGCAGAAAAAAACTTTTTATTTTTAATCTCACTTTTATCTGTGTCTCATCTCTTTTTTCACACGACAGTAACATTTATCAGTAACATTTAAGTCACTTGTATGAGATTTCTTTTAAAAGTTTCACCACATCTATGCTGTATTACCCAGCTGGAGTGAAGATGATTGCTTCAAGTATTGATCATTTATTACATTTAAAGGTGATAATCATGATAGTTAATCACATTGCTATGATTATGAGATGAGTATGACATCCAAAACTGATAACTGATAACTCAAAATGAACCTTCAGGGAGAGGGAATCAAGCCTGTTTTGAGGTAAAGCAAATAACAGAAAAAGCGTTCGTACTTTTCTATCTATCCAACTCCACTGTGTTTGCATGCCCGCTCTAAGGACTCTACAACATCTTCCCCCGGGTTTGTGTTACTGGAAAAGAAAGGCAGCAGGTCACAGGCTCGTCTTGTTTTCGGCGGTTTCATCTCCACTGGGGGTTGCTTGCTTTAAGCCTCCTCTGAGTCCCAACATGCCCTGGAAAGCATTGTGGGAAAAAAGGGGGCCTGATCTAAGTACAGCCATTATACCAAAATGCTAATTTAATGGTAACTCTTGAGAGGGGTCCTCTGTCAGCCAACTCCAGTCGAGCTTTTCAGTGAATAAGCGTATGCGAATGGAAGAGTCGCTGGAGGTAAGAGGCGACGTGGGAGCTGCAGGAGGGTAATAAGATGGCTAAAGAGCTGCTGGATAATGTGAATCTGATGTGCTCTAATGGCCGGGGTGTGATCGTGAATTAGACACAGGTGTAATATGGAAACTTTAATGTCCACGGTAAAGGTCATTGCCTCCCCAACACACGATGACGAAGATGTTCATGAGACTGACCCGGCTAATGTCTGGTGTAAATGAATCCTCCATTTGTTTTGTCTTTGTGGCTCTAAGGGCAGGCAATTAACCTTAACAACAAACACATCGCTACTGTCTAGTGGAAGTTTTTATCCCCAAAGAGCCATTTAATCATTAAGCTTGACTGAGCAGGCATTTTCAGGTTCCCCCGGGAGGTTTTTAAAGGCCTTTATTCACAAAAGGGTTGCACTTTTCTCGCATGCATTCCTTTAAAATCTTTGTATGTGCAAGTCGAAAATTTCTGTCTTTGACGGGAGTTTTTCAAAGACACCGCTGCAGACTTCAAAGGCAGCGAGTGTTGACGGGCTGACATCCAGATACTCCCAAACAGACCAAATCCAAAATGTGGTTGATCCAAACAGACCCAAATGGAGAGGCAGCGTGATGCGGCACCAATGTGTGAGCGACTGCAGTTAAACTGAGAAGGAATACACACCATTTGTCCCGTCTCACATCAAGAAACGCATTTTCTGTGATGATTATGACACGTTACAAGGGCAATTTAGCATTCATGCAATTTGGACCCGACCTGGGTCTCGGTTACAAGGAACAGAGTGGACTCGGGAAGACCTTTACAATTAGACAAATGGAATGTGAGCAACAAAAAACTGCACCAACTTTCACCGGGATTTTTACTCGAACATTTATACCATTACAGTCATTTGAAAGGTGCTATAATAACATAAAGTCCACACACACTCTACACATATTGGCTTTAAGTATTACTCTGCTTCTTGCATAATGTGTTGTGTTGAGCATCTCAGTAGCTAAAGAAGATGCTCACACACCCGCTGCCTGAAACCCAGAAATATCCTTGACATGGACACAGATAAACCTTAATAACAGAGCAGAATTATTTAGGATATAAAAAGTCAGTTTTACGGAGAACATCCTACCTGTCCCTCCTTCAGGGTGATCTGGCCTTGTTCCTTACACCCGATGAACGTCCTGTTACACCTGAACACTTGGTCCCCAGTCCGCACCTGATGAGCAAAGGCTGCTGGGAAGAAGCCGATCCTGTCCTCAATTACCCCCTGAAAAAAAAAGAGAAAAGTAAAAATCATCAAACATGAAAACAGCTGACACGTGGCAAAGCTGCACAGTACATAAGAGGATTACAAGCGCAGTGTTTCCATAAATGATGAGACAAAAACCTTACAGTACATTAATAATACGTGCATTAGGTTTTATTTTAATCTGTCACATGGATAAAAAGAAGAGATACTGTTTACGTCAGCACACGCAGTACCTGCACTTATTGTATGCAAGTGTCATATCAGGTGCTAATGCTGTTAAAGTATCCATTGTTCAAAGACCAAACAGGCCAGATGTCTCTGTTTATCTACAGGCTGTGGAGAGCAACAATAGTGTTAAAATGCGTGATGAGTTTCTTCATGGTCTGGTGGCAGCGGGCTGCCTCTGTGCAGTCACGTTTTGGCCCTTTTGTCTCCCTAATTTATCTGTCATGCATTTGTGTCCTCGGGCTGCCTGTTGGCTTGCTCGTATAATTTACAGCTTGACTTCCTGTAATTTATCAATCCATTTCTTCATGGGCATTTTTTGGGCTTTGTGAAAAACACCCATTTTATGTGACCTGGAAAACAACAAACTTTTAATCAGTAAATGATGCATCTTAGAAGGTTAAGTATGCTTACAAAAAAGATTAGATTAGAAATAATTTTTTTAAGGTGTAATATTTTGTACTCACCTTCCACCAGTCGTCATTGGAGTCGTCGGCCAATAAGATTCTGTCTCCCGCTCTGCAATAAAGAGCAACACAGAGGTGAAATTAATAAAAAAAAGTTGAGATTTCCTTTCTTAGGTGCATCCACTAGGAGGCCCTGTGGAAAAAAAACTAGCTGTAGGCCTACCTGTTTGTGGTGATGTGGTTAAACACATCATTGAGGACCACGCTCCAAGTACATTTTTAAACAGCAGCAAATAATGATGTTAATAATGTTAAGTCTGAAATAAATCAAAACACAATAACAGGTACCAGTTTTGCTCATCTGTGAGTGTGAATTGATTTTTTTTTTTATGTACTGTACAATAACATAATTAGCTATCCTACAAAACCTGGACAAGGCTGCTCCTTATTTATACATCATTTTCTTCTTACATCTTATTTCTCTTGATTTGAATCATGAGTCATTAGCTGGTGAGCTGGTTGACTTTCTACCTGTTAGCTTTCGCATCAGTCTTGTAGCACTTTATCATGTATGTACCAATCAAGTGCAACAACAGTTAACAACCCTTTAACATGGGTCTTGTTTTAAAATGATTCACCAGGAGATGGAGTTGTCAATAAACTCTAAAAATTAGTTGGCTACAGCGGCTAAAATCTTCTAGCAACAAAAATGAAATAAAAAACAGCTTCTGTTTATTTCTGTGTGAAATTGTCGACCAATTGTTTCTAAATTTATTACGGATATTGAGAAGAAAATCTGCCACATTATCATTGTAAATAATGAATGAATGAATATGGGACGACCACAGCAACAATAACCGAGGGGGGCGTGGCTTAGCAAAGGATGAATAAAGCAACACCTAAAAGAGGCGAGCTTCACCGCTCCACCTGAGCTCTTTAAGAGGTCCATACGCTGCACACTGTTATAAATGAGACTGGATGCACCTTAATCCTGTTTGCTGTAAGTGATTCTTCTTTATCCAGGAAACGCATGAATCATTTTACCGCATGTGCCATAATTACTAGCATCTGTTCAAAGCCGTCGGCTAAATGTGACCAATAAAAATCAAAAGGACCAGCACAGTTGAGCCTAGTGTTGGTTTACGTAATTTCCCTCTTTCTTCCTCTTGTGGTTTAGTTACAACACTAATACTTGCCATGACTCAAAAAACACTGTTTACTGTAGGTGAGAAATGGCTCAGCAGCCAACGCTGTGAAATCTTCAAAGGTGACGAAAACAAAGCAGATACATGTTGTTCCACAGTTACTTTGTGCATTAAACAGTAAAAAAAGACCAGTGCTTTTTTTTTCTCTGAATCTGTATTTTAAAAATGCAGAACTCATCATCATTACAATCACCACATAGTCGAAGGTAATCGTGTAATCAGAGCATGTGGCGGAAACTGAAACTAATCACAAACCTGATTTTCTCACTTAAAATGAAAATGGAAATTGAACTGTTGGATTAAAAATTCCATTTCCCCCCCCCTTTTGTGCTTTATGTGTTAGTATCTAATGTATTGATTACTGCCTGCGGCAAATCCCTGAGGAGAAAAAAACATTGACGTAGGCTTTCATGAGGGAAGGAATTTGAAACAAAGCTTGGTGAACTTTGTGCTGTATAGCGGGTATCAGTGGACAGAGAGGCGTAGAGAAGAGAGTCAATGAATTTCAAATGAAGCCTGGCATTTTCTTGACCAAAGAGAGGAAAGACCTGTGCGCACATGCACAGCATGTGTGTGTGTGTGTGTGTGTGTGTGCAGGGGAAAGAAAGAGAGAACAAGTGCACTCTCATGTCCTTAAGTCCTCTGAGGATTTCTTTAAGAACCAGGAGCAAATGGATACAAATGCTGAAGGATTGCTCATGATGAATGCTCTGTTTCCTGAGGGCCTATTTCAAAGTGTGTTGCAGATGATACTTGATCAATCAATCACAGTTAAGGCATAAAATCTAAAACTATATATAGAGTTTCAGATTGCACTGAAGGCTACGACTGGCTAATAAGAAGGGAGGAGATATATATATATGTATATATATATATATATATATATATATATATATATATATATATATATATATATATATATATATATACACACACACTATACAGCAGTGGCTACTAGTATCTGCAATAATGTTTTTTTGTCACCTGGGGGAAGCAGATACAATCTGTGAACACAGCATTGATGTTTTTTTATCACAATTTAAGTTTATATTTTGAACTTGTTAGCGAATATATTCTTATTTACACATTAACATTATAATTCATTTGGAGTTGTGTTTCTGGCCCTCTGAAGAATGTAAGTCCAATTTGCGTCTCTCTTAGCCCTGTTTGTGGTCTCTACCAAATCTTCAGGGAAATATCTCTTCTCAGTAGTTGCTAAATGCTCCATTGTGTTCATTAATGAGTCACTAGATGTGTTCAGAAGGTTTTTAGAGCTTTTTGGCTGTGGCTGAAAATGATGCTACAAGAGTTAACCAGAACTATAAAATAGCCACACAATGAACTGAAACTCTACAAAGACGAGTGGAGCTGCACATTCAGGGGCTAATTGTCTTTGCTATTTGATAACTTATTAGTATAATAATACTGATTATTTGAGTTATTGTTCCATTGTTGGTTATGTGCTCAAAAACACTTTTGGGGATACGGTGTAGTTTTGCATAGTCAAATACATTTAGACTTTTTAAGAAAAGTCCAAAAATGTTATTTTGTCATTTAAATTTCACGAGAGAATCTGTAAAAAGTTTTAAAGGTAAATCAAAAGAGGACAAAAAAACTGCAGCTCCACAGCTCAACAGCTTATAACACTTACACGTTTGGGCCACAACCCAATCAGTAATTATACGAGTGTTTTCAATTAAATGCCAGAGCCAAAATACCGAATGTGACATCACTGATGAGGGTGCCTTCAGAAATGCAACATGTTTAAATGTTTAAACTAAATGAGAGCAGCAGCGGCTCAGCGACACTGTTTCCCAAGTCCTCACTACGTACTAAGCGTCTCTAATATGAAGAAAAGGAAAAGGTCACGCGCCCTCACTGCCAGCCTTGTAGTCACTCCAGATAAATTAAATTGGGCAAATAGGCTTTTGGATTTTATTCAGACTTCCTGTGATTGTGGATTTCCAGCATCTTCGCCAGTGCTCTAAGAAATTCCAGACATCTCCGAATTACAAATGATACGAGTGCAATGTCATAGTATAAAGTTCATTGGCACTAAGCGTGCAGTACTCTTTTTTTATCTTTTTGAATTTTTTTTTCACTTTTCCATATTAGTCAAACTAGTTGAGAAGCAGCAGGTAGTAGGGAATCACAGAGTTAGTGTTGACTTACTCTACCACCCTTTGACATAATATCCTTTTTCTTTCTTTCTTTCTTTCTTTCTTCGGTTTGTCTGAAAAACTGAAAGTAATTCCTGTTGTTTTCTGTCTTAATTGAACGTGTATTTACGTACAAGTTGAAGATCTCATCCTTTTAACCAAGATAAAATGATCTATTTAATCCACATTCAAAAATAATATACCCCATCTTAGCCACTGGGACGCTGTCTCATGGGAACTATAAATGGACTTTCCAAATACTGTGTGTTTCTCTCAGGATAAATCCTAGAAGAGGTGAGATTGACTGATATTAATAGACCGTCATGACACACACACACACAGGTACTATTAATGAGGCCACTGCAGGGAAATAAATCTTTGAGGACCATTAACATAAAAAGGAAGCTAATTAGTTCCTTTTGTAAATCTATTCCTGTGTACTCTGACTTGTAGTGCTCTGAGGACAGTGATTATTAGAAGATAAAAGAAAGAAACAACAGGCACACTAATTAACAGACAACTCAACTTTCCTGGCATGAAAAAGGCAGATGAATATTGACAAGGCAGACACTGACACGTCCCCTCATTTCAAAATGTGATTTAAACACCTTGTATCCACGTGTACTTTGTGGGGTTTTGATCTGCGTTCATAAGACTTCTGTGCGACTGTGTATGAGCATAAAATACATTATTATTGCATTTCACTGTTTTTGTTGTTTGTTTGCTTGTTTTTGCAGGCTCATGTCCCAGTGTGTGTGCTATAGAGCATGCATGGCAAGTTAAGAGACACCGCATGCATGGAGTTCATTATTGTTAACACTAAAAGGTAACAGGACGGACAACAAGAGGCAATGAATGGATCTCCTCAATCAATCAATATATTATGTTTTTAGTGTTAGTTAAGAATGAGGGAATGTACCATCTCTTCTTTGTGAAATTGAAAGATGTAAAAATGAGTAATCTGAATCATTAAAAGTAATAAAGATCATTAAAAAGTGTAATTGCAATATTTAGGAACTGGAACTGGAACAGACTGTTTGCGCAACCCCTCTCCGTGTTGCAGATCTTGTCTGGCAGGTGACCTTCGGTGTGTGTGAGTGAATTAATCGGCACTGGGTTCAATCTATCTTGTTGAGAAGGTTTAAAAATCAAATTTCACAGCGACGTTGAGACGAGCATACAGAAAATTGAAAGTCCCGGCCTCTTCGGTTACTTTGTTTTTTTCTCCTTTCGTCGGGACACTCCTGAGCGGCAAATAACGTGTCAAAAGAAATCACTGTAAGCACTTTAGAGTCAATCAGTCAGCTATATATTATCTGCGGTCCCCCTGACACTTGCTATGCCGAGTAATGACAGTGAGTGTTGGGGGATTTCTTGATTAGAGTGACGTCCGTGTGTGTGTGTGTGTGTGTGTGTGTGTGCGTGTCAACTAACCTCTCATCTCCAGATCGTGGCTGTCTTGGGGTGTGAAGTTGTGCAAGGCCACATAGGTGTTGAGCTTGAGGATGTCTTTCTGTAGCTGGCTCTGCTCCAGCTAGAAATGCACACACACAAAAACACACTCTGATTAGTTTGCTAAATCGCACAAAGTCACACAGAGCTCACGGACACACAAATACAATGCAACACCTTCTCCTTTATTGTCGCTTTTCCTCGCCGCCATATCTGAAAATAGTCCTTTGGCATTCACGCGGGCGGGAGAAGCCCTTGTTTACAGCACACTGACACTGATAGACTGCGGAGACGCTTAAGTTGTTCTGCAATCTGTTCCCTTTAATCCGCCGTCAACATGAGTGGGAGAAGCGGAATCAGGTTTACACGAACGCTCGGGGAAGTTAAAACAGGACGGGGCTGTGGGTGGAGAGGAAGTTGTCGGAGAAGTGTTAGCACAATTAGCGGGGAGATGCGCGCCTGCTGTTCTGGCGTTCTTCACACCCTGCTCAGACAAACCGGTGGGCCTTTTCTTGTTCCATCACCAATACCTTGAGTCTGAATCCCACCCGATGTTGTCCCTGAAATCACCACAATTGATGACTTGTCCCGTTCCTGCTTAATGCCCAGAGGGGAGTTTTCGCTAAAAGATATGAGAATGACTTTTTAAGGCACACTAATGGCTGTTTCTGCGAGACGGAGATGTTGGCGGCGCCATGTAGTAATGAAGAGAAGTGTTTGTGGTCCTGTGTGGCTCCCCAAGCGTCGCCCATGTGGACTGGCAATGTGGCTGATGGATGAGTTGAGTTAACGGTGGCCCCAAGCCAAACTGCCTCTGTGTCCTGAGGGCGAAAACAACAACATCAAGCGGTGGCAATCCATTACAGCTAACTAAGAGGCGCTCACCGGCCTTGAGAGGCTCTTGATACTGTGACAGCCTGGAACCCTAAATGAGAGGTCAGCCAGGCAAGATAACAGCCTCCTTTGTAAGTGGTCATTGGAAAAGACGGCAGGGAGGCAAGGGACAATGTGGCGAAGGAAAAGAAAATGGAAGAGCAGTAGGCATTCCTTTAAATCTGCAGGAGCTGTTTACAAAGTGTTATAATGTCATAACTCTGACATTATCACCTCCTTAAGTTCTTATGGTGAATATGTTAGCCAGCACAGCTTAATATTAGGTTTAATTTGTGCAGCATTTGCCATCTTTTCTCGTTGTGTTTTGCTCCACCAACTGAGCTGAGCTGAGCTTTCTTTAGGTTTTCTTTCTTTCTCTAAAAACAGCTGCTTCATGGCTGGAAACAACATGCGAGCTGTGAAAGTGAACCTAAATAGTAAAATTGCACGGCCTAAAACCAAAATAATGAACTGAAACATGTTAAAATGCTCCATAGAGCTAAGTTGGGTCATAATTCTCTTCAGGTCTGTCACTACAAGTGACACCTTCCTCGTTAATCATTGTCATGTGATCCATTGATTTATGAAAATATAAAAGTGCAGAGCTAATTTAGCGAGCACAAATAACTAAATATTCCAGTAAGAGTCAATGGCCATCAGAAGTGACACATTTTGAACTTCCACCAACAGAGAAAGCACCAGAAGTTTGTTGAGCAGATGAACAAAAAAAGCGCCGCCTACAACAAAATCAGACTTCTTAAACAAAGAATCCGATCTAACAGAAATCATAGCATGAGCCAGACTGTTTTACTGTCAATTGATCTCGAGTAGTTTAACACTAAACCTGAAAAGTGTGAACAGATGGGGATCCTGTGTGTGCGTGTGTGTTCCCATTTGTGCGTGTGAGCCTCTCATCTCAAACTGGAGGCTCGGTCTCTGGAGAAGGAGCAGTTTTCGAGCATTTTCTCTGCTCGTTACCCCGCGGAGTCTCCATCTGTCTGTCCACCCCGCCTGAGCTAATGGACCTGTCGGCTGACAGACAAACAGTCCGCTGCCAGCTGTGCTCGGTCCAGCCTGATAACGCTGCGCAGCACACTTTGAGTCTCTTCCCCAAAATGGATGGTGGGTCTGCTAGATTGTATTACAGACAATAGGTGTGCTTGTGTGTGTGTGTGTGTGTGCCTCTTGTCTGGCCTTATATGGTTATTTGTTCATTTTTGTGCTTGTCCAAGTATCTGTGGTCTTTTTCCACTGTTGACAACAGGCATAAACATGTTAAACTATAAAAGTAAACAGGACAGTTGTCTGCACATAGAAAATATGTACAAAGAACATTGATACTGAAAGCACCTCTCCCACACATCCCACCATGGAGGCCGAAAAGACAGAAGGGAAAAGAGCAGATCTGCCCATGAAATATTCATCGTCACTCTGCAGGGGGTGGCAAGATATTCAGAGAGGTTTAACCTTTTTATTTACCGAGATTGAATTTTTGCACCATCAGCACTGCATCTGCAGCGCAGAGGAGAGAAACAGCAGCACAGACCCGGAGCTGCAGATGCAAACATCGCTCTAAGGTCAAGGCTCCTCTCTGTCACTGCAGGCCAGCGGTCGTGTCAGTCCGGGTATGATTTGTTACAGCAGGAAGAGAAGTTTTCCCTCAAAGTCCTGGGAAATTCAGCAGTCAGGATGGAGGCGGGGTGGGGGTGGGGGGGTACCAAGTGCAGTGTGCTTAATGGACGCAGAACGGATTGGCTGGATATCAGTTCTGAGTGCGACGACAGAAGAGTTCAGGCACTGGTCAGGGAACAAAGTCGGTTCTCAGAGTTTGTCTTATGGCACTGATAATACACATTACTGTAGGGCTCTGAGCTGCAGAACAAGAAACACTGTGAAAGCTCAGAGGAAAAGCAAAACTAAAAAAGTTGACTACAGGAGTGGCTGACTTGTGAAATAGCTGAGAAGCCAGATTAAGTGTTCCTCTGAAATAGCACATTCACTTTACTTTTTCTTTTGCCCCCTGATATAATTACCAGATTATTTACAAAAGTGGCAGCAGTTTTCTTTTTCTGTGTAAAATATCGACCTCAAGATTCTCTGATATTTGTGTGTGACATAAATTAAAGGCTCACCTGTTTTTTTTAAGCGTTGTACGATCTTTTCTACAACCGCTGAAATAACTGAAAATGTCAAGCTGAAAACAACACTGTTGTTTTAGATTTGAATCTAATAATTGTAAACGCCGGTGTCCACTGTTAAAAGAGAACATTTTTTTTGGTCGACCAATAAAGAAAGTCTTCACTAGATTGGATAACTTACTGAAACTGATCTATTGCGTTTGTTGTGTTTGTTGGCAACTAAAAAATCTGTAAAAAAAATTAATTAATTTCCTGCAAATACAAGATACTGTAAATATCGGCAGAGCAAGGAACCAAAGAGAACTCTGACTCATTCTTATAACAGGCATCTATAGTGTGTAGCACACACACTTGTCAGCATTAGATTCGGTATGTCTTATGTAAAACAATGCGATGGATGAGTTTCTTACCGCCAAATCATCAGGTTTTCTCTCTGGCTGGTGGTAATGCTCTGTGCCATTCTCAATAACTGTGAAAACTGAAAATCAATAAATAAATTAAATAAAGACATAAAAGAAATAAAAGAATAAAAGAAATAAAGAATACAATTAAAGACATTTAATTTAACATTTTCATTCAAATAAATGTCTGTTAAGTCATTATCTATTGCTGAATGGGGTAACACAGCTTATGGCCCACTAATGAAAGCATTGCTTTTGCAGAATTAGGACCAAAGTGTCTGTGGCAACTGTCCCGAAAAATATCAAAGCGGAGCACAGTTCAGTTTTTAACAAGGCTTTAAATGTAACAGACTCAATCTTTAACTCACTTGTGTGTGAATTGTAAAATTGTAAATGCAATTGCAATTACCAGTTATCGCCATGGGTGCCGAGTAGGAGAATGAAATGAAAATCTTTGAGTTTATATCTTTAACAAAATGAACAACTTTTTCAATAAACAAGCTGCTATGTTTATTAGCTTACATGTTGAAAATATAAAAAAACATTTATTTTTGCTATTTTCAGAGCCATGACAAAAATAATAATGACACCAGTGGAAGATCACAGGTAATTACTGTGAAATCAAAATTGCTAATTGTCTTTTTTCCCATTAAACCAATCACCATCATGCTAACAAGCAGTCATGAGGCCGGCTTGTGGCACAGGCCGAGAATGTGTCCTCTTCTTCTTTTGTTGAGTCAGGTGCTACTCTCTGAGGGAAATACATCAGTAGCATTGTAGCCACACTTCATAGCAATACTACACTACACCACAGACTACCTTGGAGCCCTCCACCTTTCTCGGTGTAGTTCTGCCTTCACTGCTCCGAGTGAATGCTTCAGATGGTAAAGGGTCATGGCCTGACCCTTCACTACAGAGACTATGATCTGGAAAAAAACCCCACCCACCACTAAATCAAGAGTTACACACAAGGCAGGTAAAAAAAAAATAGAGGTCCATACGTTTCTTCAGGGTCCCTCTAAAAGGACATTCTGTAGCAGGGTCGGCGTGAGCAACACAGCAAAAAGAGCAAGTTCAGGTCTGTGGAAAATAACGAAGAACCTTATCCGATGGATCACACGAGGAAAATTCAATGTTGCAACCTTCTCAGTCTCTTTTGTGGGAAGAGCAGGGTGTTTTTTTTCCCTGTGTCACTACATGGCTTTGATCCAGATGCACACAGTGTACTACAACGGATACTCACCATCATCGCTGTGTTTTCTCGACAGCTCCTGCCTACTGCTGTGAGCCACCACTTCCTCTGGAACCTTATCCAAGTCGCTTGTCTGCAGAGATTAGATAGAGCAGATAAAACACAGATTATACAGGGGTAGAAAGAGAGAGGGAAAGAAGAGGAAAGGTGGATTCTTTACAATTCTGGGCATAGAAGTAGAAAAAAAATTCATCCACATTCACGCTAACACACCAAGCAGCTATTTTGGAGTGTAGCAAACATGCTGTTTCTGAGTCTGCATTTGGAAACTATTATCATAACCCCTGTTGAGATCACATTGTCTCTGTGAGCCTACAACACACACACACACACACACACACACACACACACCCATTCACTAGCAGCTGCACAGGACAGGACAGGATGGCCCGAACCCAACAGCTTTCAGATGTCATCATACGGCGGCACGCATGCAGACCGCACACACAGTTTAGCTTACATTAGAAGTGATAAGCTACAAAAGGCAGATTTCCTTGTGTATGACACGCAGGAATGGAAAGGAGGCCGGAGCCCCACAATCACTCTGGTCCATCTTCAGGGCTGTAATGTGAGCGTTTTGCGCCAACATCTCCCTTCATTGCTGCCTGGACCAGACTGCCTTTATTGGTAGTGTTTACAGGCCCGCGGTGGTAGTATCTATTTAAACCATCAGCTACAGTATGTCGGTTGCAGCGGGACAAAATATAACAAGTACCTGAGCTGAACTGTAATAATCTACAAGTCTTGCATCTGTACATGCATCATAGCTTAACGGAGAGAAGTCTTGAGATGTGAAAGAGTACAAATAAAAGTGAAAACAGCTGTTTATGTATAAAATGCATCAGTGAGAAGCAAACACTTCCTAACATGACAAATAATCTTTTTTTTCTCACCGAGTTTCTGTGCGGAGACTCCGAGCCGCTGGCCCTCTTGGCCTTCTGTGCCAGCGACGTCCCAAACCTCAAGGCCTCGTACACGGGGTCCACCTTGTTGCCACAGGCTTAAGAAAAGAATTGAGACGTGATAAAAGCTGACAGGCAAACAAACGTTGAGTCGTGCGGTGATTCACAACACTGTAAAACCAGGTAGATAAATAGCTCAAGCAGAAAAGTGTTTCTGGAAGGGTGGAGTGACGTTTACGCTTTGAAAGTGAAATGATTGTGGAGATTTAAACTGCTCACCAATGGGCATGACTTCTTTGATGCAGCCGTACTGTTCCTGGATCAGTAATGGAGAGCTGTAGTACCGCCGAAAGCCTTTTGGCTGAGGAAAGAGGGGGAAAAAGCGAGAGAGCCGACAGACATTAGAGACAAATCGATGTGCAGCACCGCAGGCGACACCCTGACACTGAAATACTGCACACAACACGTTTCTGAGCACGACTGACTCTGCAGAAAGACAGTTTTGCCACACTGAATGTTCAGATGAATTACAACAACTATATTTCACACTGCAGACTGAGTAGACGAAACAGTGTTAGATGACTGATCGATAAAAGAATGAACACAATGCTCTTCAAACAGTCTAATGCGCCCTCATTTTCATCGTGAAGTGATCAGTACGAATTACAAAAGTATACAACGCACATGCAACCATGACTGTTTAGATGAACAAACATTATAATTAAAAACACTAAGCATTCATTCTCATTCATTAATAATGAACTAATCATTTACAAACCACATAAGTAAAATGACTGATTAATTAATATACTACAAACTTGGTGGATCCGCTATAAGCTAAAGACAACTAAAAACTATTTATTTACATTTGTATTTTTGGTTGGTATATCCCCAACGTATCACCAACCCGTTGAAAGAAATGTAACTATAACATAACTATTACAGGTAAATATAAAAATTAGGAATGATTGCTAAAATAAAACTTATTGAGTAAATTAAACATTTTACTAAATTAAAAAAGTAAATGTACAGTATTATGAACCTTTATGACTTGATTTTGGTAACTATTGGCTGGTAAAGCAAATAATTATTGCGCCTACTGTTTTATTCTATAAAAAACACCAATTTGCATTTGCCCACCTGCGGCCTGTAAACTCAAAGTTCATCCTTCTGTCTCAATTCAACAAGATGCTTTAAGAACACAACCCTGAATTTTATCAGATCACAGCAGCTGACTACATTAATCAGTACCGAAAGTACGTCAGATGTGTTGTTTCGTGCTTGTGCATGTAAACAATTATGTAATGGGAGACAGAAACATGCTGACAACAGGGATTACTCAGTATGATGAAAGACACATTAACTTTTCGGCACAAAAATGTGACGACGTGAAAAACAAAGTGGTAGAGAGTAAGAGAGACGGACTGAGGGTGCAGTGGGACATGGACGCTGGAGGGGCTGTTTCTGTTTAGAAAATGACGTCAGACCCAGTCCACAGTCGGTACTGAACTACCCGGGGGTAAGGCACAACATTAGTTCCACTCAATTTGAATTACTTTCCGCACATTATTATTTAAATGAAAATATATCAGTGATTACAGTTTTAAATTGTGCATGACCATGGTAAATGAACAGCTGATTTGTTACATGCAGAGCTGAAATCCCAACACACAGGAGTAGGAGACGGGGTTGAGGAGGAGAAAACTTCTCCTAAAGTCACACTTTTAATTTATCTGCCTGAAACGTTGCCCTCCCATCTCCCAAGGCCCTCAAACATTTATCATTTATGTATCCATTACCTACCTGCGTCCTCTCCGATCAATACTTCCCCATCACTTTTGAATCCTTCTTAAGACAGACGGAAGACTGAATCTCATCTGCAGCACACTGGGTGATGATTAAAGTATATATTTACAGTTTTGTTTTTACATTTTTGTTTTATGTCTAGAAGAAGATACTAAATTACTAATATTACTTTTTTAAATGATTAAAGCCTCAATTCTTTAGCGGATGTGAGGATACACCTTATTTTTCTCTGTTTGTGTACATTTTGCATATTGAAGTGGCAGGTGGTGAAATCTGCATCACTAATCAGTCCTGATTAATTCTTCATCTGACACTTCTCATGATGAGAGACGGCTAAAATAAGCAACCCGTGAGCATCTTCGGGCCCATCTCGAAAGCTGCGATGTCAGACTTTCAGGGGGCAAACTCATTAAGCGAAAGGTAAAGAGCAGCGCTTGCTGGGAGCCCGTCTAGTCAATTTGGCTACAAACAGAAGACCCTGCTCACTGTTGCCGTCAGTGAGTTGGTTTACTACACTGATGTGGTGACAGCAGGGAATACTGACACTCTTCCTCAGCACACAACAACCAAGCTACAGGTGAGCTGTATAACACAACCCACTGTTATCTGCCTGACGCATCCGTTCATGAATAAATCATTTAATTAGAGAGCTGTCCTTCATTTTGATTTTGAGGACACAGGATGAGGATGTTCATTTATTTATACCATAGTTATGGGCACAAAACTCTTTGTTAACTTGAAAATTAGTGACTATTAAAACTAGACGTAAATAACAGCATGTATTTTACAGCTGTAATCCATCTTTGTGAATATTGGGGGAGAACATGGTGAATGTTTTCAGTCATCTTTCCTCGGTCAGTCTTTGAATAAACTTTGTCCTGGCGACACGCCGGTAACAAGAATCCTCTGTGACTTCAGAAACCTGCTCCAGGCTGCATTATTGCAAGTGTTTTGAACAACTGATTGTGTTGTGTGTACTCTGGGCACCAAGGAAACACGAAAAGATCAACAAAGAGTCTGGCTGAAGCTGTGGCTGTGAACATGGGCCTAAGTGACCTGGAGGAGTTTGTCAGTGTTATGCAGGACACCTGCTATTGTTCGCGTGTAAGAATTATTCATGAAAAACTGATGAGTGAATCATTTCATTTATCCCCAGCAATGATCTGAATATGGGAAGCTATCTCAATCGCGTCACTGCAGCAGATCTGGTGCAATATGTAGTTATTAATGTTATTAATCATGTTTTGATCCAAATTGGCAGGTCTCCCAGAAACTCTGATTGGAACAGTGTCTTAAGAAAAGCTGCGCGTGTCAGAAGAGGCCAGAGAAACTCTCTTCTGGTGAAAGGTCGGCGTTTGTTAGCTAAGTGACCAACACACTACCATAAAAGAGAAGACACTGTGTTTTTATCTCTGTGTTTGTGAGTGAAAACTCAACTACTGCTCTAAAAGTCTCTTAGAGTGTCTCTAAAAAACATTTTAACTGTATTATTAGCTGAATGCTGAAGTGATGTTATGTAACCAAATAGCTGAATCGCAAAGGCCTGCGTGTTAAATACCACTAATTTGTTATGGACTCAATGTCCCTGTCTGAGTGAGTTCAGAAACCTCACGAAGAAATGTCGATACGCTGTTTCATGGCGATTCAGAGCATGAGGTAACTTGATTTCTTTGCTTAAGGTTTCTCAAGCCAAGAGAAACAAGCATGGCTGCAGTGAAGTGTCCAAGTTTAGAGTAAGTTGAATTTAGAGCTGTACTCCACTGGGGAAACTTCCCTTTTTATGCTTGACCTCTCAACCTCATTTTCCACTCCTGAGAGCCGATTATATCTGCAGGCCTCATCCCTCAGGCCTCCAGTGGAAAGACGTCACAAACGGGAAAGGAGAAAGGCTTCCCGTACTGTTAGTATCAATTCAGCATGACGTCTGTTCACTTTATTCTTGTTGATTAACACAAACTTGACTTATTACAACCAGATTTTCTCAAGGGAGGTGTGGTCAAATGCTGTGGAGGAACGAGGTTGGAAAGGTAGGAAATCACACATAATGTGACCTGATGGTGCTGCAGCCTCTCTCTTTAAGTGTGGGATGAGTGCGAATGACTAAAAGAGTCCCAGTTCGGTCCTGACTGCCAGTTTTTGCCGGGCTGCTATGGAGGGGAAAGCGATGAACATTTCCTGGCTCTAGCGTGACCGAACCCTCCCCAATAAAAACGCTCAGCCCACCCAAACTCCACAAGCAAATGGCCTCGTTACAACGCCAGTCCAGAGATAATAAGGGGTGATGATGACGGTGGATGATGACGGTGGATGATGACGATGACATATTATAAGCCTCCAACCTCAATTATCATCACCCAATAACGTGAACAGGCACACACGAGTGTTGCTGGGAGGAAAATGATATACAATGACAATAACGAGGCTTGATCGCTCTGTGATTTTTAAGTTGAGGGGTTTATCACAGTAGAATCGACCAATCAGCTTAATCTTTGTCTCTGTTATGGCTGCCATTTAGAGCTCATTAGCAGAGGATTTTATATGAAACAACGCCAATAAGTCAATTTTCTGAAATTGTGGGCTGAATTATGGATTTGCTGCTGAACAAAACTTCATATATTCAAACAAACAAGTTCACTCACCCATACCTAAACACGAAAGTCTTTAACGCTGTGTTAAACCACAGAAACTGTAGTTGAATGAACACATTGACAGTTTGGTAGAGACAGCTGCATACTGAGTGTCATCTATTCACATAACTGTCATTGATCAATGTATACAACTGTCCCATTTCTGTTGTAATCTCCTTTCCTCTGCTAGTGATATAAAAATCGGATAATTAATGATGAAATAATGAATAATTAAATATTCCAAGTATCACTTTATACCTGCTAATTTCATGGCCAACTCAAGTTTAACTTACTAAAAGACATCTTAAAACATATTAAAAAAGAGACACCAGTGCTGCAACTGTGAAATGCCAAACACATCAGAAAACTGTTACATGGGACAGCTTCAGTTGTTGCTGCCGCCGGAGGGGCGGGGGGTCTGTATTGATCGTGATTTAATGGCTTATGCTGATGGCAGCGCGGCAGACCTTGACGGAGATGAGGAGGGGTCAGCATTTTTACATAAAATGCTCTAACACACACAGGCAGACAGACAGAGTGATGATATAACGATGATGGGGACAGTGACGAGGATGGACTGTGGTCACAGATGTACCGGCACACTCACACATAGAGTGTGATTTCTGAATAAGCACATTCTGGTGGGAAACGGTCACACAGCCAATTCTAATGTGGCTGTTTTGGTTGCTATCATAATGACATCAGTGGTTATATTACTGAAGCTTGGAAGCTCAGGGACTAATTTAATATCTATATCATTTCTTGCATCCTCTTACCAGTTTGCCCATGCAGCGCTGCTGTCCCACTCCATTCTCACATTTGTGGTGGAGGCTCATCTTGCAGGCTTTGCAGCGGAGGCCATGCTTTGCTGTGTTTCCTGCCAGGAACACCACATGCTTGGCTGTCGTACCTGATGCAAACACAGAAAAAGAGGCGACTGATTCAGATTGGCTATGTCGGGATGTCGAACGGTGCTCCTAAGTGGACGGCAAATTGCAGAGAAAGAGGCAGAGGAAAAGGAAAAAATTGTTCAGAGGGCCATCTCATTCATTTATTCATTGTCTTTACACGCTTCTTCCTAAGCAGAGTTTTTGGAGTCTTTCCCGGCATGCACTGGGAAAAACCTGTGAAGTGACATGTGGAACATTTTAACAGGGACAAAATTTAGCAAACGTGAGCCATGATGTGCACTTCTGCGAAACCATTTTAACCAAGCTGAGTGTAACTGAGCCAGAGACTAACTTAACCATGTGAAACCATTTTAAACTGCTGCCTGTGTGCAGCTCTCCCGCACTCATTAATATGTGACTCACAGTTGCTGGAATTAATGAAGATTAATCTGACTTATTTGTGAACCAAAGTTACGCAACATTGAAACTGAAATCCTTCACCACATATGTGCGCAGTTGTGCAAAGAAGAGTGTGAAAGATTAACAAGAAGAGACGAGGGAAGCAAACAAAAATGAGAAAGATAAGGCTTGTTTAGGGCGGAGATGTAAGATTGCAAAAAGACAGGTGTTGACAAGGAAAAAAACTCACGTGGCAACAACAACAGATTGCATTTTTATCATGCACCTCGGTCTTCAATGAAGAGGAGCATTCATTTTGTATGTTTATAACACAGCAAATGGGCAAGAGATGAACAGGCAAGTATGCATGAGTGTGCAGTAAGTAGGTAAACTTGAAGGGTGTAATGTCACTTCTGGGGAAATCCAACTTTTACTGATCATATTAACAGATTTAATAAGGTAAATTTGTACATGGTAATAAAGAATGAGGTAAAAGGAAAGAGCTCACCTCTTCAAAAGTTTAGATTTCTTAACAGCAACATCCTCATATTACTTTCTTGACCTTGAAGTGTCACAGACTGTATTCCTGCTCAGGGCAGAAAAAAAAAATCCTTGAAATTGCAGCTGACTGTAAAAAAAATAAAGCTCATATAGCATTTCATAGCAGCATCCACCTGTGGAGCTGAAACTGTGTTCCCCCGGGGAGAAAGCTGTCATCAACCCCACAATCTCTGCTCTGCTGAGGCCTGTGGATGCTTGGAGGGAGCGACGTGGCTGGAGCCTAACAAAATGTGTACTCTATTCGAATAATAACTAGCTTTATGAAAATGTGAGTTTACATTCGCTTGGTTGTAAGTGGAAATTCTGTCAAATGACTACATGGTCCTCACAAAAGATGAAAGGACAGAGAAGGCAAATGATGTCACGTTGCGTTAAGCATAGCATGACAAACACACTACTTACTGTACAGCCGACAGCATTGTATCATTTGACATGTATTCCACATTAACCAGAGAGGACAGCGTTACCAAGTCCCAGCACTGTTATTAGTTGTAGTCTGGCAGCTGTGCACCTCCGGCTCTTTATTGATTAATCAATGAGCACGTGCCCCTCTCTGGCCCGTACTGACAGTATGGACATGCAAAGGATTCAATCTACTTCAGTGGGCGTTGAGAGCGCAGGAAGAACATAAGATGATCCGACCAGTCCAAGTTTTCATCACGGTTGTCAAGTTGTGTAAAGTTTTTTTTTTTTGCTCATTGTAAACAGATATTGTAGCAAGCAAATAATATTATGTCAGCATTTCAGTCCACATTATCCTCAAAGATGCGGCATGTTTGAGTTTCGGTTTGATGAGCAGGGCGAGGAGGCTCAGTGAGCAGAGGTTACACCGAGCTGTAAACCAAGCAGAAACATCTGATCCCGGAACAAGCCGGTAAACACAAGATACCGTGTACTTAAGGTACAATGCCCCTCATGTGTGGTTTACTAGGCCAAACGGGTGAAAAAATCTCAGCTTTCTCTTCACGTGCTGTAATACGAACCGGTGTCACAGCTATCTGGAGCCGGGCAGCAGTGACGGGCACTCGAAACTCGGTAATGGGTGGAAAACTGGATCTGTATTCCCCATTTTGCGTTGCTTGGCCGAGCCTCGCTGACACAGAGCTGACAAGGGCTTGTTAACCTGAGACGGGAACCGGGAGAAATGTGATCCTGGCCTGAGCCCTCATCGGTCAGCCACAGATCACCACCGCAACAACAACAGCAGCAGTGGCAGAGGAGGCAATGAGCACAACCTGCACCAATTTTTAGGTCACTCTTAATCAGGTCAGCGGATGATGTTGCTTATTCTCATTTGGGTCAGCGAACAATTTCTCCATGGCATCTTTAAGACATCCTGACTAAATTCTGTGTGTGTGCATGTGTGTTTAGGTGATTTTTTTTTCTCCAGGTTCAGAGAAAAGTCCACTAAAGGCATTACAGCTGTGAGTGACAGTGCCGCTCTGTCTGGCATTTGCTCTTTCCTGGCTACTCTGCCTTTGAAGCCCATTCTTCATTTACACTACAGAAAAGGACAAGGCTCCTGCCAGATTCCCCATACCTTCTCCGCCTCGCCTCTTTTCCCACACAGTCTGCCTCCCTCAATTTCCCACTCCCCCACCCCCCCACAGTATTTCTCTCACGCTGCACTCACAATAGCCACACATCGATCCATTAAGCTTCTGTTCTTACATCACGCCTTCTGATTTCCTGCGCAGATAACCTTCTTCTCCTCTTCTTCTTAAGCTCCTCCAAAACACTGACCTGAGTAGCATTCTTTGGTTTATTCGCAGACTTTAATTAGTTTCTCCCACGGCATCCACTGAAAAACCCATTCTCCCATCTGGAGAATTAAGGAAATAAGGCTTAACTCGTTACTATAGGTGGAGTATATGTGTTTGGTATGCGTCCATCTGAGATCAGAGGTCTTCTGAAATTAACTGCACAGGGTATGGATGTAACGTGAACTGTTTTTTAGAAATGTCATTTACTTAGAGCAACGAGTGTCTTGCAGCCTGCAGAGACCTCTGTTCTGCCCCAAATGTGTGGGAGTTTACAGGCCCAACTATTTATATGTTGTCTGTTAAATGGTGCCATATGTGCATTTTTCTGGCAATGCAGTTTTAAAATGAATGTTTCCTTAACACATCTGAAATCTACAGCCACGCCAGTGTCTCCATGAGGCTATAGCTACTTGGCATAGCAGTGTGTTGAATGTTAAAACACGCTAATATTTTCACAATGACATCAAGTTCATGTTTTGCAGGTATAATTTTTACCATGTTCACCAAACTACTGTGGCATTTAAGCATGCTAACATACTAATTAACACCAAACAAAGTGCAGCCCAATTTGATGGGAATGTCATTTCATTTTCAAATATTACTTAGACAAAGTGGTTGACCAACAAACCAACTTCGCCATCACTAAATGCCGCCAGCATGGCTAAAAATAGCCATCACTGGTTTCATGGAGTCATGGTTTAAACTATAATATGTCAAACCATTCTCCAATAATGTCACTTTCTTTAAACTTTTTTTGAACTTTTTCAGCTGACATTTCCCCCCACACACCTGCTGGCACCCATGAAGTTTGGCATTTTATAATGCATTTTTTTCAGATGTAGCGCTGGTGTGTCAGAAACATTTCCAAGACGTGGCAGACGATTTCACATGTCGATTGTACCACTGAGATAGATAAATGCCGTATCAGTGGAAGTGCAAGGTCATCAAAACACGTGGCTGTCGTATCTTGTGTGATGGGAAGAAAGAAGACACTACAACATGCTGGCGAGTACACACAGTAAAAGTGTGTGTGTCGGATGCGTTTGTGTATCATCTGTATTTGTCAATGCTAGGCTGAGTATTAAAGCCTCTATTAGCACCACAGCAGTATCTGTCTCGACCTTGACCTTTGACCTCCAGATTAATTTCTCTCTGATGGCAACCCAACCCGTCATGTGTATCTCAGGGATTTCATGGCACAGATTAGCACATGTTAATCAAGTGAGATTACAGTTTCATTGATGGTGAGTATCAATTTGTCTTATTCATTAATCCATGATTTAATGTGTGTTTGAGAAATCTTTAAAGTAAATTGCTGTATAACCCCTAAAAGTGAATGTGGGATATCAGTGATTACTGATTGACAGTAATATTTTTTAACAGGAGCTTAAATTTCAGTATTTTCCATCTGCAAAAATCCTTCATAAAGTTAGTCATCTTTACTGTACATCATATAATCCCTGAGGTCCTTGTGCTGAATTTGTTATATGAGTTCACAACCGAAAAGCTGTGAGTATTTTATTTATTCAAACCTGCCCTGTAAATGATATTTCACCCACTGTCAGCCACAAACGACCTTCCCATTCACTCACGTAGATGTTTGTATAATAAGCCATTTCATTTTATCTACCAGACGGACTAATTCACTGCGAGCGTCCCAACAAGGACATTGGTTTCATGAACAAAGGCTGCACGCTGCACGCAGCATTTAGCCTGTGTGGTGATTAAAAAAAAAAAACATGGGTGGAACACAAAAGGAGCGAGACTAACCTTGGAACAAATCTAGGAAAATATGTTTAAACATGCTCACTGAACACTTGATAGTTTCTCTTCACTTGATCACACTCCTACAGGCTCTGCCCACACCGGTGTTTTCAATTATGGCCATCACTCGTTTCTTGTGTCCAATCAGAGTCAAACAGATACTGACTTGTTGTTTTACGACAAAAATTCTGGATCCTTTTGTGAAGGCATTTGATGCGGTTTGTGTGTAAAATATACAGAGAGGAGTCTGGATCTGAATAACAGTGTTGATCGTTTTGCTGTAACTTTAAATATACTGACAGTTTTAACTCCTGTTGCTGAATTACAATTGGTGAACTGGGCACCATGTACGACCTACTCTTTTATATTCAGAAGTTTTAAAACACGAGCGAACGCCTACAGAAAAAAAATGGTAATATGTTTATTGTTCTATCTAAATATCTGCTAATCTAGTTTGCTCTACCTTGATCTAGTAAACCTAATGAATGAGTCACTGTAATATAATTCAGCCTTTATTATTATGGATGACACATTTAATTTGTGCAGGCTTTTATATAATAAAGGAACCCCCTTTAGGAAGACAGTGGGTGTTTAATACTTCCAGACTGCCTTTTACAATATCAGCATATGAGTATTCATTCGTTACAACATAATAATTAGTATTATTAGTGTAGAAAATATTATAAATATATGTGGATTTAAACACCTTTTTACTAAAACTGATGAAGAGATTGATCTTAGGGGTAAAATGGGTGTATATTTCAATTGATCAGTCCTAAGGTCATCATATTTTTCTAGATAGATTAAATTGGTTTAATAGATTAGTTTAAATTGGTATGTATCTATCAGGAGGAAACTGATAAAGTTACACAACTTGAACATACTTATCAGGGAAAAATGCAGATGTAAAAGCATTAGGAGTATTTGCCACTTCACAGAACGTCATCCACCTTTATCAGTCTAATAAAGCACTTGTAAATAATTGTTGCGCTATTTGAACTCCATGTGCTCGAGCCCTTCTCTCTCTCTTGTGTGCTGCTCATTGACTCTGAAACACTGAGTCAGACTTTGATGGCACACACACACACACACAGAAAGAAAACCACCCTCCGCTGTCTCTGCTGTTGACCACACTGTGTTCTCATTAAAGCAGGACAAATGAAGAAGAGGGCAACATCTTTTTTCAACAGTGGATCAGAGGGCTCAGCACCTATCACGGGGCAAGGCAGGCCTGACATCACACTTCCAATATCAACACACCACCAGCGGCCCATTCAAAGCGTGGACCACTAGCGGAATCACTGAAAACCAGTGTAAGCAACATGTATGAAGTATGTTTAATGGTGGAATGAACTTTTAGTTTTACTTTAGTAGTTAAACATTCAAAGCCAAAATGGATTTTTTTATGACTAGTACCAAAACTGTTGATAGCCAGTAGATATGTTGGTGTCCTCCATCCTAATGTGACCATGTTCATGTCTGAACAGCATTTATCATGAGACTCAAATTTTATGTTTCTTGTAGTCAGGGGTTGGGAGGTTGGATTTGGTAAACACCTGCTTAAATGTGATCTGCAAAGGTAACACATAAATGTCTGTGGTAACATGTTTGTTTAACACGTTTATGTTTGTGGTAATCTGTTATTTAACCGACTAACATTAAACCTGCATTTACACTTTTCTCGTTTTTGTTTTGCTTTGTCTTTGTTAGAAAACAGTCTCAAATCCACATATCCAGCAGATATGAAACAACATTATTATTCATTTAAGAGTCCGGGCTGTAAATCCACTGTTCACTCTCCTTTCACCTCTGTTTTGGGCTCCACCACCTCTGTAGACGGACATCTGGCTCTGCAGCTGCTAAATGCTCCGCTACATTCACGAGCTAGTCACTAACTTTATCTGTCTGCTGTTTGGTGCAGGGCAGGAGGAGCTTTTTGGCTGCAAACAGCCAGCTGCGGCTGGAAACGAATGCTGGTGCTGAGTTGCGGGCCGTAAAAATGAAAACTCACTATAAAGTGCCATGAAGCTGAGAAAAGGCGGATGGAAATTCTCTGTGGGTTTAGCACTACAAGTAACCCTTTTCACACTTTGTATTGTCATTTAATACATTATTAATCAAAAAATATTTATCATAGCCACTTTCATGTATTGGTATGCTGAGTTTTGATTCAGCCTCACAGTGAAGAATTGTGACAAAAAAGGCTGTTTGAAGGAAATCTTTTGACTTGATTAATGACGAAAACACGGAACGATCGTAATGTCTTTCAATTACGCAAGTACTTGTGTGATTTCAGAATATATGTGCACATTTACACGCACGCTTTTGAACCCGCCTTTATTTCCACTAGTTTGACGTCATTTTTTTCTGCTCGGTAACGTGATATCAGGGGCTTGTTGAACAGATGGTGCGGGCAGCCCTTGTCATTACCACACTGCAGAGGCCCCGAGATATAAAGACGGAGCAGTCCCTCAGTACTGATGGCTAACAAGGAGGGGAACGTCTAAAGAAATGGGAACATCTGGAGAGGGGAGAACAGGTAGGGGACCTGGCAAGGCTGTTAGTGGCTGTCCGACGCCATGGCAGACAGACTGAGGGAAGTGTGCGAAAAAAGGAGGACGGAAATACTTTGCCACATGTCGGCAGGTCAAGCTGGCTGCTCAGTATCACACATCCTATATGCATATCACTGCATATTCATTACTCTCTGATTTTAATTCTGATGACAGAAAAGTTTTACTTATAGTTTAATTAGCTTATCTCGAGAGATAAGCTGATGAAGGTCTCATTATGAAAAGGTTACTCTCAATGCCGTGATTGCAAAGTTCATTAGATGATGTGCAGGATTTTTTCCCCCCTTGCTTTCTCCTGTGATCTCGCCACTGTGTCATTGTTTGAAATTCTGATCACACTAACGGAGGCGGGAGGGGCTGCAACCGTACCTACGATCATGTGGTTGCAGACGTCGCAGAACGTGGGCTTCTTGAATATGTGCTCCATGAAGCAGTGTCCCGCCGAGTCCACCTGCAGCGGGTTGCGTGACTGGGAGCGCGACGTGGGAGGAGGGGCACAGGGGATGGCCGGAGGGACCGGAGGGATGGGGAGGTTGGTGGTGTGCGGCGGGGCCATCCCGATGTTGCAGAGATGGCCCGTGCTGCTGCTCACGTCGGAGAGCAGCTCTGTCTTGTTGTCGCTGCTCGTCCGGAAGAAGTTGTCGGCGCTCTTGCTGCGGATGCTCTTGGTCTTGAAGGACAGGGAGCGCTTGAGTCTCTGCAGCTGAAAAGAGAGAAAAGGAGTTGAAGAAAAGTGGAGAGAGGGAGGGGGAAAAAAAGATAAGAGAGAATTCATGAGGGGAGAAAGAATGAGAGAAAGATTCAGAGAAACTGAGAAAGATGTGAAGTAAATCCTGTAATACCCTAAATAAATTACACGCTTGGTCTCTAAAACCCTCAGGCAAATGTCTCAGCATCCCACGGCCGATAAAGAGACCACTGCTTGGGGCAGCTCATCACTGCTCTGCGGAAAACCTTCGAGGTTCCCTACCTGGAAAGTAATATGATTTCCTGTTTAGGGTGATGCATCACGTCAACGCTATTTCTCACACGCTGTGCTGCTCTTTCTGGCCGCAGCCTCTATCAATCTCATTAGGCTCCTCTTTTACAGTAAGGCCATTCATAACACTCCACACTGACAAACTCCTCATTTAACCTCTCAGTGTGTACTTCCTCCTCCGTGAAACTCACTTAATTCACCGCTCAAACACGCAATAAAGAATCGCTAAGCTACAGTAATGTGATTTTATGGTTCTGGTTTCTGGCTGTTGTGCGGCTGCGGGTCTCTGATTGAAGAAACAGATTATGTTTTAGGTAGGCAAGCACTCGTAATGATTCATTATACCCTAGCGCACACTACAGGCCTGAAACTGTAAACAGGTAAACACTTGGGGATTTATTGTTTTTCTGCTGGTTGCTCAAGGTTAATCTGTCCTCTTCTAAGTTCGAAGTATTTAGTATTAGCTATGCGCACAGACAGTTTACACGAACTGATTCAGATACTGTGATAAAATACCAGACTTAACCTAGAATATGATCATGTGAATAAACACGCATACATTTTAGACTGTTATCATGTTTGCCTAACATGCCTGTGCAAATTGTTCAAAGAGATTATCACTGCGGCTTTGGTATGGTGACGATCAATCAATTCTACGGGTCACTCTGGAAACAATCAATTTGGAGCCTTTCACTACCATTGACACCCACACACAGGAATGCGCACACAGACATGAACACACACACATATTCTACAGCGGCCTTTTGTAGCTCTTGACTTGCACGGCTTTTACTCACCCTGAAAGGAATAACTATCCGTAAAACGTAATAATGTTAACGCAGGTGGTTCTAAGCAACTACATTAGATGGATAAGCATTTTATTTCTACAAGTTCTGCATGTGTTGTACTTCTTTACACAGGCTTTGATGGTAAAAGCTAAAACACTTATTTCCTATGAGGTGTTGCTTTAACTTCTATATCTTATATTTTATATCTTATATCTATTTTTGTGCTTATTCTCATATTTGCATGTCTATCTTGAGCTGCTTAACAAGTGGGATTAATCAAGTTTTATCTTAGGTTATGTTATCTTTCTACAATAAAAACAATAAAAGAGAGATATCTCTAAATCAGCAAAGTGAGGAGATGTGTGCATGCATCGAGGAGCTCATGCTGTGTTTGATGGCACCAGATTTATAAGAGCTGTCTATCATAAAGCAGTGGGGGTTAATGGAGGGAAGGGGTGGACTGAGTAATGCAAAACAAACTCAAAAAAAGCCAGCTATCGCATTAGATTATGTGTCCAATCGCTGTAAATAAACACACTTACTGATGCAGCCTCAGAACAGAAAGAGTGCCCTCTAGAAATGTGGGTGATTATGGATTAAACCTTGCATGGAGTGCATTGATTATGATTAATTGACCTCGCTTGACCTCGATCTAAGTGATCGATCCTTAAAAGCAGTGAAAGTTGTCACATTAAACAACTTTTACCTTGGTGTACATGCAGGTATGCCGGTATATGTGACTAGAATCAGCAGTACGCTACAGTTTGCACAAGAGTGGAGGCTCACCTTGCGCTTGTGATGTTCAGGCCTCACAGTATTCTTAAAGGAGGGATAAAAACACAAACACAGCTTTACTTAACGAACTTGCTTATCCTGTCAGTACGAATGATTAGACACTTTCTTAAATCACTTTTTTTGTCTTTCTGAGGTGTTCCGTGACTAATCACCTGGGATATTGGAAGAGAGTGCGATTGTTTGGCAGAAAGCTCGAACATTATGCAAGAAAGTCAGCCAGGAGTCCCTTGAAAATACTCAAAACGTGCCAAAGTAAGAGCGCACATGCGCGAGAATTAAAAAAAAAACTCCACAGAGGAGATCATCTCTGTAATCCCGGCTGTGAAAACTGAGAGAACAAATGAAATAAGAGAAAGTCTCGTCAGTCCTGTGCAGGGAGCTTTGGGGATATGACAGGACAGCTGCTGCGACCATCCACGAGCTGCATGATGACTAGTCCAATATTTTACTGCTAATTGTAGTAGTCTGGGCAACATGTGGAACACATTGATGGCAAAACGCCTGCGGCAGCTGTGGATCTCTGTCACCCAGCCTACTTTCCTAGGCCAGCCGCAAGTAGAAAGACCAAACCCATATGCTGCTTATTTATTAATACATACGTTACATTAGCACCATATCATTACTTCTTTTATCGCCACAGCACACCATGAACCAGTTTGCGAGAGCTTTAAATAGCCTCTCCATCCTCATTGATCCTCCCACAATGATTTTAATTACCACACCCCTATTAGTTGAAGTGACACAAGTTAGAGACTCACACCTAAAGAAAAAAAAGACTATATTTCATGCCATATAAGGAGCTTAAAAGTGTGTGTGGCACCCGATAGTGAGTTTACACTGATCTCATGTTTATTTAAAGGTGGTTTTCTTACATGGTACAACATCATGATGCTATTCTAATGGCATTCAAACACACTGAGGTGGTCTGCTGTGGCTCTTTATGGAACTTTAAACCTGTCCTGTAAGTGTTTTCTGTCCTACTCCCTGCAGGCTGGAGATATCTTTCCATGGAACTGCTGTGACATCCTCCTTAAATGTAATCAGGATCAGGCTCCTGAAGCTGTTTTTAAAAGGGCTGATCAGTGTGCAAGTTAGTGATTAAAAATAAAGGATGGGTGGGGGGTGCAGTTTAAATACACGGTGTTCTTTTTGGGAAGCTGATCCCTGTGAGGCTGGATTTTATTGTCATGTTGACAGAAGTTTGTTTACCCTGCTTTGTTGATAGGAGTTGAACCGGTCCCACATGTGCGTCTATTGGGGGTGATAAATAAATAATGAGTAATAACAGGACAGTCCTACCTTGGTTTCCTGCTGGCCGGTGTTCGCCGTTGGGGATTTGGGTGTCTCATTCTGGTCCCGTTCGTCCTCTTTGCCCCCACTTTCGTCCTGAATCATGTTGGCTTGGCCAGGCGGGATCATCATCTCTCTCTCTCTCTCTCGCTCTCTCTCTCTCTCTTTCTCTCTCTCTCTCTCTCTTTTTATTTTTTTTAATTGGGTGATCTCTAAAAAAAAATGTTGCTCTGTAGATTTCGTTTTCTCCCCAACGAGTTTACATCGTTTCCATTCCTCTGCAGACACGAGGAGAAGAGGATGAGAAGTCACCCAGACCCGCCGCGAAGGAGAAGAAGAAGAGGAGGAGGAGGAGGAGGTCTGACTCTCATCCGCAGGGAAAGATAAGGGAAAAAATGTCTAGAGGAGGTTGCGAAAAATTTGCTCTCCAAATCAAAAGTTGGGCCCGGGTCCGGCTCGTCCCGTCCTTCTAGAAGAGGCTGTCGCGTCCGTCGTGTCGTCGCGCGTAAAGCTGCCAAGACATCTCCAAGTCGTCCACGCTGCGCGCCGTGCGCCACACACTGCCAATGAAGTGATGGGCGGAGAGCTGCGAGAGGACCGAGGGAGGAGAGAGATATGACACAACGACTCTGTCCTGCCAAAATCCAGATGGAGGACACGCTCATAAAAAAATAGATAAATAAAAAAGAAAGCTGCCATAGAAAGATGTTTAACGGGGCGGTCACATGAATTCACATGATGCTTATTTCATCTTGTTTTATTGAATTGGAATTAAAACTGGAACTGTCTGTTACTTGGTAGTCGTATTTCTTTATTGGGAATTGAGACAACACACGTTGGACACTCACCCAAATAAGGTTTGAAGACTGATAAATAATTATATAATTAAATATAAGTAATTATATTTACTCCTATTTACTCCTACTCCTATAGCGTGCCCTACAAGAGGAGAAGACTGATGCCCATCAACAGGTATAGTATTTATACTCTAATTTTAAGTCACATCATAAAATAATTTTAATCCTACCCAAGGTTTGGAATTGTTTGGCCATACAATTCATCATGACTTTCTGCACACTGATGCTCCACCACATGCAGCTGGTGCCCTTTTTATTTTTTTCGCCCCTGCCCCTCAGACAGCCTGAGACCAGCCCTGCAAACTCTTATCCAATTTATAAATATTCTGGAAGGTGTATCTGCAGCAATGTACTTTTCTGAGAGAATACACTTAAGTCAGACAGGAAAGCAATGCCATTATCATTTATATTTACACACTGATAAGCCATTATTTAGAAAACAAACAACATTATGACACTGAAGATTCTGAAGTAAAACATGAGGCATCTCATCTGCCTTAAATGAGATAGGCGTGATGCCCGCTGTAGTGATACATCACGCTGTCTCCCTCCAGGCTCCCCTGTGATGTGATGTCCTTGAAGTTAGTATGTCGTGGGACGAAAGGAGGCAGGCGCCAGACTGCAGCCTCCTCACTCTGACTGGAATGCAAACACCAACACAGTCCCAAGGAGTCAGTCCACATATCTAGCTCATTTTCTGCCAGAGATCAGAGGGGATCCCCTCCCGAAAAGCTCAGCTCCGTCCTCTGAAATGAGACAAATAAGGCCTGAGAGAAAGCTGGGATAGTGTGATCACTTGAGGTTTTGTATTTTGTAAGGCAGCTATCATTTTGTCAGGCTAGTTAACCAAAAAGCTGTGGATGTGTTATTTTGACACTCCTCAGCCACTTGCAAAAAACAAGCTCTCTACAATTTACAGCATCATCAAAAAACATCATCTGAATGACGAGAATTCAGAGGCTGAGGATGCATCTGGTGTTAAAGAGCCACGCATCAGAGAGAGTGCTGCAGAGTGACTGAAGCACAGAGATGTATGACAGGTAATAACTGGCTGAACGATGGCATATATCCACCCAGAATCTGCGATAGGGTTTAAGTTACAGATTGTTGACCCTCTCTTTAATTAGTCCTGAATGTGTGAATAAGGTGTCATTAATCCTCAGCTGTCAGATTTCAGGTATCACTGCCCAAGAAGGACGGAAAGACAAACAATCTGCATAAAAATGTATTTTGAGAGAGATCAACCGCTCAGGACTCGCTCATGTCCTTGTACCCATTTAACTTCTAAACTAGGCCTAGTCAACAGGCTCTGGATCAGCTAAATAGGGAGATTTCTGGAATACAAAAATAGCAAAACATCAGGGTGACCCCAAAGACTGGGGGAGTGAATATCTGACTCAGAAAAAAAAACTGTCACTGATATCTACAGACAAGTGGGATTTAATTAAATAAAAAAAACTGTGCTGCAATTCGACAATCAAGGTCGACTTCTTTCCTCCACAGGTCTTATTTTAACAGTATCACACGTCTTCTTCAGGAGTCTTAAAGGACTTGTTGACACATGAGCTCAGTGGTATTTTGAGTTGGGAATCTTTTGCCCAGCTTGCCTGTTGAAATCTTAATTATTCTAACCAGTTTTTAGGGTCTGCCCTGGTCCTCAGGGGCTCATGGGGTACTTTCTCAGTGTAGTAGGGATGGTGTCAAGATGAAAGAGGTTGTATGTTTTTACACAATAGCCCACCACCTGAAGAGTGCCCAAGACAGTCCCCAGAGTTAAACGGAGAGCCAGACAGCCAGAGCGTGAGTCAATGTTGTGTTTGTGCATGTATGTCCGTGTGGCGTGTGTGGTTACTGTGATTCATGCCAGCAGAAATAGCCAATTGCAATGACCGCGTTGTGCCAGGAAGCCGGAGCGGAGAGCTGAGTGTGAAAGAGGGAATGAGAGACGGAGAGAAAACATTATAATTTCCCCTCTCAGCTGCTGGACCATCGCGGTGGAAGGAGGGCGTGAAAAGATGAGAGGAAGACGGAGGAGATGGAGGAGGATAGGACAGAGGATCGAGAGAGATGGGGTTTAATTATTCCAAATGAAAGGTTTCATCAAGGCAATGTGAAGAGCTGAGTTGTGCAATTTCATGGCTCACAGTCGCCGGTTCCCCTCTTTCCTTTCTTTCTTTCATTCTTTCTTGAAATTATTATTCCAATTTATGAGCGATGTGGCTCTCCCATCCAACTCCTCCATTTGCTCTAACTTTGAGATTTCCTCTTGTTTACCTGCTGCCACATGAGACAGCCTGAAAAAAATATATCTGACATGTTTAGCAGATTATATCGGAGAGCACATTCCAGCCAGGCAGACATTTCCGTTTGGAGGCTTGCGGTCAAACTTTCCAGAAACAAATTTCAGTTTTGTTTCTGTAACCTGCTCTGGCCTTTTCACTCATTCTTTAGCAATCCATTACACCTTGACAGGGAATGTGATGATTCAACACATAAATACCTACATTCACTAGCTTTGCAGGTTTGCTACCATGGAGTTGTAAATGGTTGTTATGCTGTTGGAGTGCCTCGTTGCATATGTGATGATTTCACACGTTAATGTGTTGTATTGGTTAAAAAAAACAAACATGTCACTGCAGCTAATTTCTGCCTTTGGAAGATTATAAAGACCTCCGGCTGCCTGAAAGGTTGCATGTTAAACTGGATTCAGCATCTACCTTATTTATTATATAATAACCTATTTATTGGCATTAAAAGTAGCCCTTTATTTTTAAGGTAGCTATTTTTGGGGGCACTATGCAGGGCTAAAGCCAGGTTATAAGCAATTCATGGATAACATCTATTAAAAAAATGCTATGCTAACCGATCATTTCCAGACACATTTAGTCTACAGCTACCTTAGGGATCACCAAAGTTTATCCTTTAGGGAAATATGAATGAATGATTTCATGCCAATCCATCCAAAGGTTGATATTTCAGTATGGACCAAAGTGGTGAACTAACCAACCAATGGGAAAGAGTATTACATATTTTGACAATTTTCATCATGTACTGTCGTTATCTTGGCAAACTATTCCATGATATAGATCGAAATTTGAAGTTGTGCATAATAGCTTACACAAACCCTTCATCATCACAGAGCTCTTGATGAGGGCTGCTGCCGTCACCATGAAGCTGTTATATTTCTGTCAGATTTTAGGAAAAACAAGCAGGGCTATAACTGCTGATAGCTTCGGCAAGTGAGGATGATTTGTTGTTAAATCTCGAAGCCATAATTACTATGATTTGTGGTTCATTTCTGTGTGAGCTAGAAAAGGTTGCTCCTTCTTGTAAACACTCTGTAGCCTGATCCATCACTGCCGTTTCCGCTCATTGTGTCTCGAGCGCTGCGGGGTTATGAAATCCCCTCTCGAGCTTTTTTGTCACACTTGCATGTGCCAAACTCCACATTTTGCCTCTTCCTGGCGGTTTCTCGGCTGCTCCGGGAGACTCAACATATCGGCCGGCTATTCGTGGAGTGTAGTTTCCTGCTCACGCACACTGTGTTCGCACAAGTCGCTTGGTGCCAAGAAGACGCGATCAGTGTTGAGTCCCTGAAAGAGCCAACGTATGGTTGTAGTTAGCATAAATAATGAGCCATCTATTTTTATCATCATTGCTATACTCTGGATTTATTACTAAATGGGCTTTTTAACAACACTGTGGAAAACTGATGGGAAGGTGACTTTCTAGTTTGGGAGGAGAGGTTATTATTATTATCATTGTATCAGTGGAGCTTCTGTACCGTGAGTGCTTTCTAATTTAACGCTGCAGCAGTTCTATAATTTAAATGCATCATAAGGCACTGAAAAGTATTTCTGTCAAGGTTTGTAAATTGAATAATTTCAGCGCAAACAGCAAGTATGTGAAGCTCAATAACACAAAAAATGTATTGACTGCAAATGAATGGAGGCAGATAGAGAATCAGATTACATTAAATGGATGAAGTGGCCCTTTAATGCCTGTTATCTGACAGTGTCCCCAGCTCAAAGCGAAAGTGAAAATGTGAGCAATTACCAATGACCCAGCCTGACATTATACACACACACACACACATACACATATATATCTCAGCATGTGTTACAGTAATGGGTAAATGGATTCCCTTAGAACCCAAGGCTAATTAGCTCATCTTATTATGGGCCATCCAAGGAATCATCTCTGCAGGGTACACGACAAAGTAATGAGAGGTAGTAGTGTGTGTGTGTGTGTGTGTGTGTGAGAGAGAGAGAGAGAGAGAGAGAGAGAGATTTTGCTCTAGAGAAATGTACATTTTTGAATTAACAAATGTATAATGATGTTTGGAAATCATGTTTACTGGGAATCCAGCGGCCCAGCAGACCCATTTCAATTCAAGCCAGGGAACGACATTGTGAGCTGCACTGTCCAGTAAAAGCAAACCAGCCATCTTAATGTCCATCTTGAATGTTGAACTTCTCACGTGTCAGACTTTTTGAATTTAAAATGACAGCGCATCCTTTAATTAAACCATATACACTATTTTCGCATTGGTTCGCATTTAGTTTACTTAATTGTAAAAGCTTTTTACTTTGTTTTAATATTGCCAGGAAATGGATTTTTGATTAAAAAACAAGACAAGACATGTTGATTAAAGAGCTTTAGAGGTGTTTCAAGAGTTAGAGCAGGAGGTGATTAGCTTAGCTTAGCACAAAGACTAGGAAACAAGGGGTAAACAGCTAGCCTGGTTCTGTCTGTCAAAAGCTGAAAAATGTCCCTATGATGACCTCTCCAGCTCACTAATTACAGTAACATGTTGGACGAGCTTTAGAGACTTCCCGGGGACTCTGCTGGTTGCCTGGCAACCCCCACAGTGACAACAAGGCACAAGCTCGCAAGCGCTCATACAGATATGATTTCTGAGAACACGCAGGTGGATATTAACACTCTCAGGATGTCACACTTTAAAGGTGTAAAACTCAGCTGACTGAGACGTTGAACATTATGTCCGTTTTCCTCGCTGACTGGAGTGAGAGTGCTGCTGTTCAAGTCGAAGCCTCAGTCTTTCATCACTATATTTGACCCAGTGACGCACTGTTGACCCCCTCTGACTGCATAACTGGTCTCCAGCTGGTCATTTCGAAGTCTTGGTGTGTGCCAGAGCTAATGAGACAGCAGGCTAATAACAGCACAGTCCAGCAGATGATCCTCTGCTGGCTGAGAGGGCATCACATCTCTCTGAGAGGAGGAGCAAGGCAGGTTGACCTACTGTCAGAGTTACAAAGGGTTTTTCTTTTATTACATTTATTTCGGAAGATGCAGCACAATGCATTACAGGAATCAGGTTTACAGAGTTGTCTGGAGAGAAATGCATCTCTCGTTTCACAAAGCAGCACACCATGTATCAATCAGTCAATCAGTCAATTGACAAAAGCATGGCCAGAAGCACAAAACTAGAAATATTATTATTATTTAACAATGAATGACATCCCTTACTTATACTGTCATTTAAATTACGTCAAAATGCATTACTACAATTTTATGGATATGGCTGACATAATTTTTCATTTTTCTTTTTGTAAACAAATCTCGTAAAAGGACCAAAACCAACCATGTGTTTGTCAGTTCTGTCTTACTTTTGTTTCCTGTCTGTGATAGTCAGTCTATTCGTTCCTGAGAATGTGATTTTTTTTTTAAACAACTCACAAATATATTTTCATTTTTAAAAACGACACAAAAAACGGATTGATTTACCAAAACAGCTGGGAGGTGTAGTTTTTAGCAAATGTTGCTCAAACCAGACCAAGCCAAGTTGTAGATTTGTTGAGGTTTTCAGCTGCAGACTAATACACATTTAATGCACTACTGAGTATTTTGCAAGTACAAAACATTGTACATGAAGCTGACTCAAACTAAATTACATTTCCTGTGTTCATTGTAATGAAGACGCATGTCATCTAGTGCTAACTGGTGTGTTTTTAATAGTTCTTTGACAACAATGGAGGCTTATGACACAGAGAAATAAAGCTTTGTATGTACAGTATCAATTCAGTCTTGTTTTTTTATGGGACTTGTTGACAGAACAAAACAAATAAAACCATCAGTCTGTGGCCTCTGAGGTTTACTGTGGTTGATACACTTGAATAAATAGAGTATAAATATCATACTGATGTTGCTGATGCCCATCAAAGCTTTCACTTTAAAATGAAACAGGAAACGGGTTTTATTTTCTGCATTACTGCATAGTATAGTGCAAGAATAGTGGACTAGAAGTCATTGAAAAAACAAAACAAAACAAAAAACTTGATCTCTGGCTCTGCACTTCATAAAACATGCAATTCATGGAGATTCACCAGCCTTTTGTTCACACAGTTGGCCTGAAGTGAGATGTTTTATTTATACCATGGGTTGGTTCAGCCAAGCAATCTAATTTATTAAAGACAAGCTCCAGCCGTGATGTTAATCCCCATAAAACATGGCTCGCTTTATTGGTTGCTATGCCAATTCCTGTGGTAACATGGGAGCTAGTTAGCAATCTCTCTCCTTCTCTCCTGTCTTTGATTGAAATGTATTTACACTATTCTGAAGATAGCTAGACGCTCGAGGACTCCTCACTGTAGTTATGAGCGCTGTCGGTTGTATGTAATACTGATGCAAGACCCCTAACCTCAGTCAATGTGCAAATGATGACGACCTACTCTGTGTTGTTTCTATATTCTGGTCTTGCCTTTAATCATATTTCTGTTTTAATCATATTTTTGTTTCATCTCTGGTTGTGGCCATTCAAGTCTCCAAATTTACCAGTATTGTTCAGATGTGTTTTGCTGAGGTTTACCTTTGTAGCAACTGAAATTATTTGATTAATTACAGTTTTATTGGTAATATTCACAACTAAAGCACACTAAAAACTGAAATGATGAATGTGCGTGTGCATACACATTAGTGACTGGTCATGGCACCATAGTTGATTGGTCATATTTGATTAAAATTACTATAATTTAGCAACATGGTCCCATAATTGTTTGTTCAGTCTAGTTCATTTCCTAAACACAGTCGATCTCAAGGAAAAGCGTGTTTACTTTGAATCTGTTTGAAGAATATGACGACATCCTAATCACACATTACCTGTGGCAGTGAAGGATAAACAGTATTTATGAAACCGTCAGTGTAATTCAGCTACTATAAATGCAAATATAGTGTATTACAAACAGTACTTGGAGAGCATATTGGCTTCAATAAAAAAAATCTACAGAAACTGTATCATTTCTGAATGAGTGCGACATAGACCGTGATACTGGGGTACCATCTGGGACTCACAAACTGGCTCTTATCAATTTCTTATCAAAACGTGACTCAGAGCTGAGGGAAAGGAGAGCAAGCAGGGAAGAGAAAAGAGCATCTTTTCTGTGCTTCCCTCTCCTCGGGTGAATTTCTCTAAACAGTTAAAAACCCGGGGTCATATTTCTCCAGCCAAGATGCTGCTCGAGGCCTTGATATGAGCTGACCAGTAAATGAAAAAAAACACTCCTTTTTCTGAAGACACTTTCGAGATATTTGAGGTAGCTGATGAATGCCAGTCGTCACCCATGAAGAGCTGGCAGGCTGAAACAAGGCCATGATGATGACTTGCTCCAATTAACAGTGTAAAATGATGGATAAGAACACAGCACAGATAGCCTATCTGGGTGCTGTCCTAACACAGATCTCATCTGTAATCCCTCCTCATTACGCTGCTCACTTTTCCTTCACAACTTCTATCCTACTTGCACATTTTGGAGGCCACATTTAAAAGGCTATTTTGACATTTTTGGGAAATGCTCTTGTTAGCTCTCTTTCTGAGAGTTAAATGAGAGGATTGATTCCACTGTCAGGTCCGTCCATCAAATATAAAGCTACAGACAGCAGCCTATTAAATTAGAGAAGCCTAAAAGACTGAAAACAGGTGGAAGTCATTGTTCCTGGACAAAAAAATAGTCCCTCACGTAACCCCTTGTAAAGCAAAATAAAAGCAAAATATGTATTTTTTCCCTTTGGTTTCTAACAAGATATAACATATTAATTAGTCAGCTGTTTTCATATTATATTAGGCTGATCTAAATGGCACAGCTTTAAATTCCTGTTTTCTATACCAGAGAGACATGAGAGAGGTATCGATCTTCTCCTCTAATTCTCGGCAAGAAAGCCTAAAATGTCAACCTAATGTATTTTAGTAAGGCACAGGGTTAGCAAAGTGTTTCAGGAGGACAAAAGGCAGACAGATTATGTGAGATACAGGAGTTCACTTCATGTGCGATAGGCGCTGGAGATGTTTTAACCAGCTTAACGGTGAACATGTTGAAACACAACACCAAGAGAACAGCAACAGGTTCACCACAGTGTTACAGCGAGAGGCACTTAAGTGCCATCAACAGCTCCACTTATGGACGCAATTTACTTTGCATCACAAAGCAATCATGTGTAGAGGGCAAAGCCACTAATAAGACAGCAACACTACAAAGGCCCAAAAATAGCACCAAGAGAGTGAATTGAATGGAGCCACAGCCGCTCTTGTGGAGCTGTTCCTGTTGTGAGTCATAAGTGTTAGTTTTGTGTCTTGATGACGCGGGCGGATGCGTGGGTGACACTGGGGGAGGGTGGGTGGGCAGGCTGGGAGCAGCAGATGCATCGCTTGTGTTCCCCCAGACCCTTGTCATCCACTCAGTCTCGGCTTCATTCAGCTGCTGGTTGTTGCTACGATACAACATGGGGGACGACACTCGAACTGAACGAGCAGACAAACACACAAAAGCTGTTACGCTCTTACACTTTTCTGGGGAATCTTTTTTCTATTTCAGAAAACAATTTGAATGTCTAGCCCACATCAAGTCGGCGTGGCGTCAGACCAGGATCAATTTTTAACACTTAACACATTGCTGCAGCCGCTGACACAAATTGCGCGTTAACTATGTTTGACGTGTCTTTTACAGCAGCTTTTTCTGTCAAACAGAGGGGATGATTGGGGGAGCTCTCGGCTGTCAGGTTTACTTCCTCTCATGTGTATAACGAGAAGGGCAGATTCAGGGAGCTGTTTTGATCATCATGAAGCTTAGTGCTCTCTGCCTCTGGTATTTCCATTGGTATTTCCAAAGCTGAGTGCCATTCAGTCTACAAAACTCTGCAAAAGAGGGTACAACATCAAAACCACGCTGAGGAAAGTACTTCATAAACTCACTTGTGTTAAATGTACTTCAGTGTAATAGACTAGACAATATGTCTGAATGTTCTATTTTATAATAATCTATTGTATAAAGGCCAAACATGCTTTCAAGTCTTACTCACATCAACGTTCCCACCGACATACAACCAGTTTATGGCTGAGTAAACATCTCTATTTTAAATAAAGTGGTCCACCTCTACCGCACACACACTTGTTGATATTGCTCATTTCCACACCTCAGCCTTCATTTGTGCTGATCTTTGTCATAATAACTTTCCTTGAGCTAGTTTTTGTGACAATTCAGTACATCGACGCAGACTTATCTTCAACCCCAGTCACATTTTCGATGATGGATGAATCTGTTTTTTTTATTCATTGTTATTCATTCAACTTTCAAGATAAGCGCTTTGTTTTCATTGTCAGGCATCAGAGTGTATTCAAAGCGTCTGCCTGACAATATTTCACTGTTTATTCTATTACATTTTGCTGCAACTACAAGTGTCATCTAGGGAGCACACATTTGTATTTCATAGAGAACACTTTGGGCGGATGCTTCTCTTTGATGACAAAATCGCCTTCAGCGGCAGCTTTTATTTCAAATTGAAAATGCTGATGCAGCGTTGGAGGAAGGCGTTTGCTGTCACTCCTAGAAAGGGTGCAAATGCGCTGAAAAATAATGCCTACCGCGACATGCTTTATGTGACACCTGCCCCTTGAGAGTGATAGCTCCTGGAGTGCTCCCCTGGTGTCCCCCCTTCCCCCATTTCCGCCCCCCCCCCAACACATTCATCAGACAGATTAATCAAAACCAAAAAATCCCACAATGTTTCTGTCCTAAAGTAAAGCTTCATCTGTTTAGACTGCACGAGACAATTCTTCTGCCATGAAGGGAAAGCAAAAAGCAATTTCTTTGATATCATATTGCTCATGAAAGTAACAAATGACCATGAGGACTGACAGCCTCTGGGCAGCCAAAGAAATCATTGAGGGAAATTTCTGTTTCCAATGACAGGTCTCCTTATGAAGAGCCTCCAGTAACTTAAGGAGACATTGATGAAAAGCGGAGACGGAGGAGCCAGGCTGACCGGTCAGAATGACAGATACTCTACCTGTTGGCGTGTTCGCTGCCACCAATCACGGAGCAGGAGCTTGGCTGGAGCTGCTGCCCCGTGTGGTGGGAAACTACAGAGGTACCACTGAAGAGGGGCATCTCCAAGTGGGACAAAGTCCTGCGAGTTGCAAAGTAAGTTTGAAATATTGGTGAGTCATTTCTCAAGACTAGCCCAGCAAGTCAAGTCCTAAAGTTTTTATTTTGAGTCCCACTGTTTCACCAAATGTAATGCCGTGTTAAATTTTCAAACACAGAGAGAGTTCAAATGGATTTAGTGAAATTATTCATGCTTTTTAGCTGTGTGGCTTTATGAAAAGGGAGTTAGACGTCTGCCTGCCATTTTGGTCCGGGCAACAGCTCTTAGATGGATTGCCACTAAATTTTCTAATTATAAGGTCTTAGTTGGTGGTTGTAGCTACATGCTTTTAGGTCAGAAACACAGATATGCAGCACCTTTAGACAAGCAGTAGGACATTAGGATCGTGGTCTACAGGGTTTCGGCAGTGCCCAGGAGATGACATGGCCCCTCTCCAGATAAACTGGCCTCTCTCCAGCTACCAGTGCCATACTGTGGTGGTGACCCTCTGGTTCCCAAGCCAAACCCCCACAGACTGAGCTACTGCAACTATTGGATATAGTGCCATGAAACCTGGTACAGACATTCATGTCTCCCTCAGGATGCATTTTAATATCTTGCGATTAACTTGGCCAAAATTTGGATTTCTATGTATGAATGCATGATATTCCCATCATCTTCAGCTGTGCAAACATGAGCAAGCATGTTGTGAGAGGCCTGTCAACAGCTGCAGGGGACCTCCGACTGCCCATTCAAATGTGTTTCAACTCGCTTTGAAATTTGTTTTCACAACCGTCGTCGTGATGAAAATGCGTCAATGTCACTTTGAACTAAAGGCCTGTATTTATAGTTTTAACAGAGCCTAATTTTGACACTGAGCCCTATTAATTGAGCTCTCCACAGACATCTCCCTGTATCTAAAATAGGTAGGAAGTCCATCGTGGAGGTGAAGAGGGACAAAGTAGGCCAAGGACTCTCACAGAAAATAGACTGTGACTCACTGAGGGGCCGGATCATCTTGGGAAAGAACAGGAAATGGGAAAGAATGTGGGTTAACAATAATCCTCGATATTACAGTCATACAAGCACAGGCTCCCCGTGGTGTGAGGAGCTGGAGAGGTACAACGTGTTATCTGTCAGGTTTCATGCAGCTGGAAAAGTGGTGATTTGCTGTTCCAGGCACATGAAATTCAATCAAGCAACATCAAGCTGAGGCTAAATGGCCAAATGTTGAATGTTTCTGTCAGCAGTGGAATGCAACTAAGAACATTTACTCAAATACAATTTGAGTTACTTGTACTTTACTTACTTGAGTATTTTCATTTATGCTGTCTCCTTTCCAGTACATTGCATGTGTATGTTGGCATATATATATATATATATATATATATATATATATATATATATATATATATATATATATATATATATATATATATATATATATATATATATATATATATATATATATATATATATATATATATATATATATATATATACATATATATATACATAAACATGCTTATATCATAAAGCATATGTTTTATGCCCATTGTTAATCTATAAGAATGTAATAATATACATTTACATGAATGCAGGCTTTTACTTGTAATAGAGCACTTTTATACTGTATTACAACTTCAGCTTAAGTAAAAGGTCTCAATACTTCTTCCTCTACTTGTTGATATTAAACTGAATTTAAAACTGAGTCAATACCAGCTTCCCATTTTCTTTGTAACTCCTAATATTCCCAGTCACTGGCAGTATACACCTCTTATTGTTTCATTTGTGAACTCAAATAGATGTTTGTGTGATATATAAGCTCTTATTTAAGCTTATATAGATAAAGAAAGAATAGAACAAATCATTCATTTTATTCATCTGTACTGCCCCTATGTGGTGATGATTGGTACTGTATGATGCAACCATAAATAAAAGAACTGTAGTCTGCTTTCAAAACATCAGCCAATCTTTATTTACAAGTCCTAACATGACATACATACAGGTGGTGGAGGTGGGCTCAATCCTTCACGGAGGTACAATGCCTAGGGACCTCTAGTTAAACTAGATAAGAAAAACAACAGAAATAAAACAAAAATAAACAAACTAAACGAAAGACAATAAATTCGTGGAAATTCTCTCTCTTCTAAACTTCTTATGAGGACAAGTGATGCAGTTGGCAGAGTATGATGTGTAAGGTTCAACATTTCAAGTACACACACAAATATATTTCACCTCACATAAAGTCTCGGCTAGTCAGAAATTGACTACCGAGAAAATCACCAAAGACTAGCTGAGGTCCAAGTCTAGAAAGACAAAACATACTTTAACTCCTCAGCATACAGCAACACACAGACGGGCACGTTCTTTTTCAATCCAAATACACAACTTAGCAGGAACTCCTCACACTGCGAAAAGTACGCTAAAGGATTCCCAGTTGTGTAGACATAAACACGAAGGACGAAAAACGGAGTAGGAGTGACGTGTGTGGAGGTGAAAGTGACACAACAGCAAGTCTTTTCTTTGTGGGGGCTTATTTTTTAAAACAGACGTCCAGCAATACCACACAAACACACACAACTGCTTCTTAACAACTGTATGCATTTTGTTTGTGAGGTGAAAAGATGAGATTCTTGATATGGATGGAGGGCACATTCAGGAAAGGGGCAGGGGATTAAAACAAACCTGTGGCACTTAAACTAATAATGGAATGAGATTGGACGTTGGAACAGGCAAAAGATCAGTGGTAAGGCGTCAACGAGAATATTCATTATTATCATGACTCATGCAAGCAATGTACCCCCAAACTCTGCAACACTACAGAGATGCGAAAGCACTCTTACACATAGCTCAGTTGTCTCAGCCCGAACTGAAACCACCTTTTTAATGTCATTAAAAAAAAAAACACACATCATAAAGGTGGTTTTATCTTGCGATTAGCACATTCCGGGAAATTTGTATCTATAAGATGCTTGTATCTGTTGCTTTGACAGGAAATGCAATCAGTTGCAAACACTGATGGGTGCAGATTTCACTCAACACACTTCATTATTAAGAGTATTCCTTGAAATTATACACATCACACTTCAAACTTTATCATTAACATATTCTTGCTCCTTTCAGTTTGGGTTTCAAAAGCGGCATCCCGTGGTTCAGTGACTATCAATCTATATGTTAATCACAAACAAGAGGACAGGCATTAGAGGTGCAGTGGAGCAAATAACACGCGTTATAAAGATGCTGCGCTCATTTGCAAACTCAAAATATCAACAAAATAATAACAGCAAAGATCTGAAGTCATTTTTCTCACACGCACACACACGCTGTGATAAGCTACAGTACATCTCTGCATCTCTGTACATAAAATCTGTTCAAGTATGTTAGAAGACTTCTTGACATGACTGAAACAAACAAAAAAAACAAAAACAGAGAAGTGTATTTGAATCTCTTATGTGGGGAAAAAAAAGGACTCTTTTCATAACAGGATGGATAAAAGGTTTTTTTTTAAAGGGACATTCTTCAAATTAAGTCCAAAAACTTTGTTATGATAGTTTGGATGTTTGGCCTTTCGTAAATGTGCGATAACATACTAAAAAATAAAAAGCATCTGAAATAAAACAGTCTGGACAAAGAACGGATTTCCAAACAGTCTGCTGAGTCTTCTTTCAAAATAAATTTTAACATAAAAGTGTTTTTTTAAAGAGAGAAATAAACCGGATGCAGTGCTGAAACTGATTATTGTTATTGAGTCTTGGCTGTTCCCCCTCACACTGCACCAGCACTGTGAAGTTCACATTTGGTTTTGAATGTCTGGGACAAAGTGTTTGTTTGTTCTAACTCTGGCAGACAGCTATTGCCTTGGGTCTGAGGAGCAAGGTTGTGGATCCATGGGTACATATTCCACAGGCAAAGGCCTAAAACATAATGAGGGAAGAGAAAAAACAACAACAACTAAGAACACACAAGTGAGCTAAAACAACTCTGCCACTGAATACATTACCAATGATAACCTTCGACAAACTTCAATGGTTAATTATACAAAATTTTTTAAAAAAGCTTCTTAAAAGAACTGATAAAATTCTACTGTCCTGTGCTGACTTACATGGAGCAGCAGGATCGGGTAGTGATGACAAACACGTGATCAGGCTACTTCCGTTTCATAGCGGCAGTATCTTCTTCCTTAAGGACAAACTTTTTCCTCAAAGCTTCTGAAATCAGAGAGGCCGAGTCCTCCTCCCTAAGGGACGTACAGCCTCTGTTGTATCTGCAAAGACAAATACAAGGAATAGTTCAATGTTTTTTTAGGAAATAGCTTTCTTGCCTGGAGTTAAAAGAAACAATTGATACAATTCTCATGTATATACGCTAAATATAACATCATAGCACTGTGCTGGTTTACCTAACATACAGACTGGAGAAAACAGCTAGCTTGGCTCTGTGCAAAGGTTAAAAAGATTTACCTATGAGCACCTGTAAAATGAGCTGATTAAAACGAATTATCTCATCTCTATTTTCATACATACAAAATAAACCTCTAACACAGTCGACATGACTCCCGGGGCAAAAGATACATGTATTAATTAGCGTGCTGCAGAGGTGCTGATGATTTAAATTATTTAACACGAAACAAACTCGTATAGAGTTTTGTAGCATTCGGCCCACTGGCAGCGCTTACCTGTCTTTGCTCATCTTCATGCGGTTCATGTCTTTCAGGATGTCCATAACATCAGCGAAGCTGGTGGACTTTGATAGTGACACTGTGTCCTCCTCTGCCTCTCTGAAGTCCATGCTGGGTCTGTCCAGGTCAAAGGTCGCTGATGCCGTCATGGAAACAGGTGGCAGCGGGTCAGGGACGAGCTCTGACACCACCGACACCACATCTTTCTCATCTTCCTCCTCCTCCTCCTCCTTCTTCTCCACCTCCTCCTCCGTGCGTCGCACGTCGCTAATGACAAAAGAAGCGGCAGCCGTGGCAGCCGGCTGGTAGGACGCCGTTTCAAAAGGTGCCATGGAGAAGCTCATACTTGTGTCATCAGGGGAGAGCAGGTCGGGGGTCAGAGGGTTGGACCCTGAAAGAATGAAGAGGAGAAGAGAATGAGTCTGTTGTTGTTAAGTTGGATAGAGGTGAGAGAAACAGATTGAGAATATCAAAAGCAGTCAGTATCATTTCTATTTTTATCTCTCACTTCTAATGTTTGCAGCTTGCATAAAGGCATGATATTGTTTTTAGTGGTTAGTGTAAGTGCTATAGGAGAGCATATCCTCCAATCACAAACTATTAAAAAACTCTTTGCAGCATGTGATTTCTTCATGTCACAAACATTTATTATTTTATAGCTCCTCTTAAAGCCCAGATTGCTTCTCAGATCATATTACCTACCTCACAGCTTAACTGCATCGTTGTACAGAAAACACATGACACTGAGCATATGAGGGCCTGGGCTTTATAAAGTCTTTCCCCTGTTCACAGTCCATCTCACAAAATGTACTTTTCTCAAGGAGCAGGCAGGCTTGACAACAGCATTTAAATCTGATGTAATCTCTTTTACAACACATCAGGAAGTAGATTTAAAATCAGTGACTGATCGTGTGATCAGTGAACACACGATACTTTCTCATGACATCCCTGTTGACATTTACGACAAGTGACACCCAGACGCCACTGAACCACAGAGATTATCTTTTGTTGTTGACCTACAAACTGATGCCAAGACACTTTAGTACCAAAGAGCTTTAGGAGAATCAGGGCGGGTGACTTGGTAACAAAAGGATCACAGTCACATGAAGACAGTAACTCAGTGGTGAAACATGGGTTCAATAATGCAGTTTTAAACCTACACTGCTCTAAGCGAAGTGTCGAGACAGAAAGTGTTACCAACTCTTGCAGCAAAATGTTTTTTAAATCTGTATTCAAAGTTTTAATTTTGCACACTGCAGTCCTTGCTTTGATCACCTACCAGTATCACTTGCCACAATCTTGGCAATCTGTGCGCGAAGCCTACTGAGCTCATCCTGCAGGGCGGTGGTCCGGTTCAGCGCAGTCACCCCGGGTTTCCTGAGCCCCTCCATTCGTTTGCCCTCGCGGCGGAAGTTGGGCACAGATGAGTTCCTGTGGAGCACCAGGAGAGGCGTGGGCCGCCACTCGTGTTTCAGAGGACGGCTGTCACTGCTGAAAACAGAGGAGTGAAGTGATCAGTATTACTGGGCAGAAACCTTTATTATATCAAACCTCACAGGAAGTGAGGAATGAGTCTGAATACTGAAGTATGCTGCATGCCATCTGGTGCCTCTCTTTCTTTTGACTTTTTTCTACCTCGGAAAATGCCCTGGTGATACTCAACACTTCACCAGCATTTTATTGGATTGAGGTTTAACCCAATCCAATAGCCATGATTATATCTTTTTACTAACTGATAATGTTCAGTTTTCACCTCTACCAACGGCTGCAAAAATAAGCATAGAGCTGCATCAATAGCTCTCTGACACAGTATCAACAAAAACAGGACATTATAACCTTCTCCTGCATTTCTTTAGGCCGCACGTGCACCTAATGAGATTGAGGCTCAGAGAGTCAGAGATAATGAAGCGACTTGGCACTGCTCCATAACCTTAGTGGTGATCTCTCAGGGCTTGACTGGATACTTACCGCACCCTGGCATATGTCTCTTCTTCATCTGCAACAATCCAGGCTATGTCTGCCAAGGTAGGAACCATAGGGCCATCCATAGGCCGCAGAGGGGACAGGCCGGGTAGTTCCTGATGATCAAGAAAATGTTATTGTTATACACCCAAGCATTTATATTGCAATAATATCATTTATAATGCATTAATTTACCTGGAAACATGCCCTTTGTGGAGGTTTGAGTGGAAGAGTGGAACCTATTCTTCTCACAACACTGCGGGTGGATCCATGAGGCTTATCCTGCCAGATAGGAATAACTTCCTACAATGGATTTATTAAAAAACACAACACGGTCTCTACACACGGCACAACAATATCAGTGCTTAGTGGTTCATTCGCATTCCTGCACAATCATGTGGGAGAAAGGAAGCGGTAAGTTAAACAGTGTTAAGTGAAGACGACATCAACAACAGCTTGGAAGTAAACTTACCGTCTCTGTTTCCATAGTGACTGTGGGTCAGTCTCATTCGCTGGGAGGTTGCACAGCAGTGCTCGGCGCTCGGTGGCTGAAGTCGGAGCAGCTCAGCAAACCATGTCAGTGCGACTGCCAACTTTTGGGATGTATAAATAAGTGATTATTTAGAGCATCTGTCGGGAGAAACAGGCAAAGGGCAGACACAGCATTATTTCACCCACTGACATAAAACAAGTAGTTCATGAATCATTACTATAAAAAATGACTGCTTAAGAGGGCGTGTAACTTTTTTAAATCTCAGTGAAAATACATGTGGTGGATAAATCTTCTGAAATTGTAAAATGTAAAATAAGAAAATGTATAATACTACTTTATCATTCATCTAGCATCTATCATTTATCATCTAGCATTATCAGATGATTAAGTGAGCATATCATTCATATCATTAAAGCTATCTGCTACTAATTTCTAATAAGGCATTTATTTATCAGGTATTGATTCTGAGATAATTAATAGAAGGGCTGCAAAGTCTTAAGCTGAGATAACGCTATAAAACTTAATAATAATTAACAGAATAATTAGTTATCAGCTCTCTGCTTTACAAGCTATACAATCCAATGTTGCATGAATTTAACAACTAGTTCATCATCATCACCATCGATTGAATCAACATATGGAGGAGCTAACACAGCCATGACAACTGAATTGAACTTAAATGCAGCTCATTAAGTTAACAGGCTGTTCTGGCAAACGGCATCACTGATAATAAAGGATGAAGTCGGCAGAGAAATGTTAGTGAGTTAGTGTCTCCAGATTAAAAACACTCTCAGTTAGCTTTAGCTGCACCGACAACGACCCCACCGGTTGACCCTCAACTCTTCAACGAGGAGCCGCCATTAAACCGTGAGCTGCCCTTAATTTCATGAACTGTGGTCAAAGCTGCAGGAGAGAAACTCACCGCAGCTCAGGGCCCCGTCTGAAGGAGTTTAGCCGTGAAACAGTTAGCGAGCGGCGGCTTCTCCTCTTCGTCTTTCAGCCCTGTTGTCGTTCATTAGGCCGGAAACCTGCGCCGCCTTCTGCTGCGATTTGATTGGCTGCTGCCACACGATCTGATCCAACAGCGCCCCCCAGAGATGGAGGTGAGTCAATACATTTTTATTTATATTATCACAGTTTCCCTCAAACAAATCCATTAAAATACAATAAAATACAGTAAGATACAATAGAATAAAATACTGAGGTAGCACAAGAAATACTGAGGTAACAACACAGTGCACAACAGTGCTGCGGACATCCAATACACGTTCAAAAAAGATAAAGGCAAAGATAAGGTGCAAGAAGTCTTGAGGCATGGGTCAATAGAGCCGTCTCAGCAGGTGATGGTGGCAATAAAACTGATAAAATTATGATAATGTTGATAATGGTATGGGAATATATAATAGTGATTATGATATTATATGACCTGCATGATGACAGCAATAATAATAATAATAATAATAATAATAATAATAATAAATAAGAAGAAGAAGAAGAAGAAGAAGAAGCTATTTATATACTTGGCTATGCAATATGTACATAAACATATATAGATATATTTATATATGATGTGTAATAATGTGTACTATATACCTTGATTATGCGAGGTATATGTACATATACATAAACAAACCCGACAGAGTAGAGCAGTGAAGAGCAACATCAGAGGGGTCAAGCCTAAGACTCTGCAGAGGGTGGTGTAAACTGCTCTGCACACCACCAGGACACAGCTGCCATCCATGGAGGACCTCCACACCCAGCGTTGTAAACTTACAGCTGTCTGGGGGCTGAGAGACAACTTTATCCCCCAGGCAATAAGTCCTTTAAAGTCCTTTTGATTGCACTTTACTAATATTAGCACCTATTGTATTCTGTTTCTGTATTCTATTTCATATTTTTATTTATTTGGAGTAAATATTATTTTCCATTTCTATGCCTTGAACTTTAGCCATTTTTCACTGTGGGATTTTATTTCTACATATTTTAAGCACTGTTAAAGGGAGACTGTGATTTAAGAGTTTCATTGCCAACTACTGCTCCATGTAACTGTTTTGCACATGACAAGAGGAGCTTAGAAAAACAAGATGAAACTCTGTTTGATAACAAGGCACATTATATGAGAAAGAAATATATACACGAAATGTAAATATACAATTATTTAATAACATAAGAATACATTAATAAAGTAAAAAAGTCCTCTGCAAATATTTCTAGTTTCACAAAGATGTCTGAAAACAACAAGAGTACCCTCCCACCTGCTTCCGCCTTCGCCGATGTGTGCCGGGCAGGGGAGGACTTATCTTGACGTGAATCTCTGGGCGGAGCTTGAATATTGAACTTGTTGTCTGCAGTGAGATCATAACACTGCAACATGAAGATGCGCTCATGTGACCGACACCCGTCTCCATCGCTGGGCAAGACGCAGGTCAGTAAAGCTGCCGCTCACTTTACCCGATGCTCCCACGACCCTCTCGTCTCTGCTCAGCTGCTGATGCAATAGTCATTTTATCCTCTGACCACAGCAGCAGCCTCGATCATTCTGCAGTGGCGTCTATAAATGCTTACTTCCTCCACTGTCATTGCTGCGCCGCCGGCAGGAAGCAAATTTATTTCATTTCTTTCAAAACAGTGTGAATGAGTAATGTCAGGAGGTGCTGAGTGATGCAGGGCAGTGCTAAGCTAATGCTGTTGCTGCAGACATGACAGACAAATCAGACGGATGTGTCATGCATCCCGGTGTCATGATGTGAACACAGTCTTGGTCATGTCTACATCATGGACTGTATATATGCAGTCAGTTGTCTAAGTACTCCGAAAAGCCAGGAAACACAGCATCTATTTCATGTCAGCAGCAGTATATTGACTGGTAATAATACACCACATCATTATAGAGACATAAAGTCATGCAGAAGTGCAAGCAGCACATCATCCAGCAACCTTGAAAACACTGATTGCAAACACACTCGTTGTATGGATTTACTTTAATGGAATTGAAAACCTCCATTAGTGGAGCTCACTGCCTTATGGGGGTCATGTGGCTGCAGTTTTTCTCATCTGCCCCCCCACCACCACCACCTTCCCCTCCCTCTGCCTGGATGTTCATAAAATCACATTTTATTACTTACCATGTTGTATAGGTGCTGTAACTGGGGCAAGAATAAGGCATGGGGAATAAAAAGAAGGAAGGAAGGATGCCAGCTGAGCCCCTCATCCCTCTGCAGCTGCCAGCGTCAGACTAGAAAAACGACAAAGAACCCCAAAACACAGAAAATGGCTCAGTCTGTGAGGAGGCCCGAGACTCTAGGAGCCATGGATCACGACCCCCAGAGGGACAAGACCAGGACCAGCTACTTTGGCAACGTCAAGACCAGGTCAGCCTTCTGAATATGCAGATTACTGGAGAGAAAACAAAGCGCACACGTGACAGAGTTTTGGCTGGTGTTTGCAGGTTTAAGCGCGCGGCAGTTCGGTCTTTCATTGTTCTGTTAATTTCATAAGAAGGTTAACACGTCCGGATTTGATACACACACACAAACATGGCTGTTTTTTCATCAGCTGGTTTCATCCACTGAAGGACTCCATCATGTGGGTGAGAGTGATACAGCCTGCTTCCAGGAACTCACTCCCCTGGCCAATCACGCAGACAACTCCCACTCCCCCTATAAATAACTCTGATCAGGCTGTCAACGCTGCTCTATACAGTAATTCACACATGCAATAAACTCCCCGCTGTTAGAGTAAATTGAACATCTTTGAGCTTCTGATTGTTTGTCAGATAAACAAAAGAATCATCTATTTATCAATCTGTCATGTAAAGGGGATGATTGAAATCATCACTAATAGAACATAGATGTAGTTTTCTGGAGGAGTAGACACCTGTAGCAGAGACAGTGCAGGTTAAGTTTCCAGTAGCTTCTTTATAGAGGCCGAATTAAGTCATAAATCCTGTGTTACTGTCGCCACGCAGATCCCGTGAGATCATAGAAGTGATTTTAATTACTCACGAAGATATTTTATGATTCAGAGAATAAAACCTTTGTCAAACAGAAATTATTTGATCATTTATTCAGTGTCAGTGAGCTACAATTGATGGCCTTATTAACTAACAGTAGGGAGCTCCTGTATAACACTTCCAGACTGAGGCCACATGGGATCTTTTTGCAAAGCTTTGCTGCAGCATTTTGGAACACTCGTAAACGGCCCACTGCTGTCTGACGCTGACGTGCAGTAAATTACAAGAGACCAGACAGGATGAAATCAAACCATGAAACAGGCACAAGTTTAGCAAACTTCCTCAGCTAGAAAGAACAGGAACAAACCAAGCACTTGGTCATATGTGGCTGCTGCGTTTCTGAGTAAACAGATGAGGAGAAGGAGCCCAGGTATAGACAGATATAGACCTCTGTTTTATCAGCACTAAGCTAAATAAAATTTGCATCCAGCCATTCCTCAATAGCACTGAGGAAGTCATGTACAATAGACTGTCTGTCATGTTTTCTAAAGAGATGTGTCATCTGCACAGTGGTGATGAGTGGTGTGTTTGTGTCCAATATCAATAAGACAATCCAAATAAGTGCTTAATGATTAGTTAATCAACTATCTTGGTGTGATACTGGAGCCAAATTTGAATCTTAAGAAGAAGAATCTGTCTCTCTTGATATTACCAAGATATCAAGATATTTTTCTCCCATATGTCCTTTGAGTCTTCATACAAAGCTTTCATCACTGTAGGTTAGTGAAGAAATACAATTAACTGAGCTTTGAGAATTTTAGGTCATTTAAAATTTTGTGCCTGGTTTACAAAACTTTAAATCCTCTGTCCCCTCCTCCTCAGTTAAACTTTGTGTATACTTGTGCAGTAAATTCTTTTGGATTCTCATGAATATCAATCCTCCATGTAAGATTGTACCATACCATTTTGCCTCACTGCACTGGGGCGCTCATCTTTTTCTGTAAACTGTGAACACCCAGCTTGATGCTATGAGGAGCTGCAGCTTTACCAACACTTTCAAAAAACAGCTTAAATAGTCTGAAAAGCTGCTCAGCTCTGCACTCACTGACCTTGACTTCTGTCTTATGGGTCTCATGATTGGCTGTTACTTAACAAGCATACATTTATGATGTGTTGTTGTGTGTAGCTTTGTGTTTGTGTCTTTTTTTTTTTACTATATGTGTGTGTGCCGATGTGTGACCTTCTTAAATATGGCCTAATGGTTAAGAAATCGGCATTTATTTTTGTTTTTTCTGCTCTTTCTCTCTTAGGCTGGGATCCAAGCTCCCCCCCGGCGTCTCTCAGCCTCCACAGTTTGCCAAACGGCCCTGGGAGACTCAGCCTCAGCCCCGAGTGATGCAGGCGCCCGTGGCCAGAAGCCAGCATCAGCACCAGCCTGTCGTGGGCCGGCCTCTCAACCACATCCCCCACATCAGAAACCCCAAACTGCGGCAGTACTACCTGCAAGGTGCCTCTGCGGCGGGCGGCGGAGGCAAAGCAGCTCTGGCCTCTATTTACATTTTATTTTATGTCTCTCACAGGGCGTCTGCTGGCAGTTTCACATCTTTGCATAAAGTTATTTTCATGCGGCGAGGAATGGCAGACGTGTGTATTAATCCTGTTAGGAAGCGGAGATGAGGCTCTGCTTCCTCATGCTTGTGCTCAGGATGTTTTTGTCATCAGGCGTGACAGAAACTGATTATATTGTTGCTCACAGGGACTTCATGGGATGTCAATAATGCTGCAGTGAAGCAAGAGCACACGGGTGGACCGTCAGGTGACAGCACAGCCAGCAGGGTGAGTCACATTTGTTTTTGACTCCTCAGACTTTATTTTGCTTCTTGTGCTGTGTCGAGGTGAGGAACCCAGATGTGGCAACAGGTAAGAGGAAGAACTGGGGTGTTGGATTTATTCTGCATCTGTATATCTTCTGATTAGGTATGCTAGAGGAGGCATTAAGTGGCTGATAGCTGCTTTAGAATTTATGGTCCCGAAAGAGTGATAAACAGCGTCCAAGGTTCAGAGATGAGCGTCAGAGCCGTTCTCGGACGCCATGGGAAGACAGAGTCTGTTTCAGAGCCTCTACAACAAATACAGCCGGAGGAATGTATATTCAGACGCTTATTCGAAGGTATTTGCCAGCTGGGTTTCTCATTCTGCTGCAGTGCTGCTAAATATAAATTGCAAAGAGGGAGAAAGCAAGTGTTGATTTGTCTGTCTCTGCCTGTGACAGTCTCTGTATTATCATGAATCTGCGAAAGGGCGTCAGTCCTTATTAGTGAGTGATCTAGTCTGATTTGTTTGACTTTTTCTTGGAAATTTAACCTATTTTCGTCTTACATCATCACCTTCTCTTTTTCATCTCCTCCCTCAGGTCACACAGGTCAGGTATATATTTTCACACTTTATAAAGAGACAGCACACAAATTCAGCTTCCAGTTTAATAGGCAGAGCTAAAATGAATCCACTCTGACACAACAGCCAGTAAATCTTTTTTTAGTACGTGTTGATGGAACTTTACAGCCATGTATTGCTACTGAATTGTGCTGCATTATGCTGAGAGGTGTTTCTAATATTATAACACCTTTTATAATCTAATATTTTGAGGATAGATTAAATGTCAGAAGCACCTTTCAGAGTTTACTACTGGGAGTAGGGGCTTTAGCTGCATGTCCTCTGTTTCCTTACTCTTTGGCCGCTTGCGGTTTAAGTCTCAGGAGTGCGTATTCAAAAAGAAAAGATAACATTCCTCCATGTACATATACATAGCATATACGCAAACACACACCGAGACAAGCACGCACGCAGATCCAGACACATCCACCACTCACACCCACACAAAACACAAAAAGCGCACAGTTTTTCTGCGGCCACATTATCTGTCAGGCGCCAGTAATCTAATTTAGGTCAATGGATCCATCTGTCAGGGGACAACAGTTGTGGAATTGATGCTTCACTCCTACCGTTCCAACAAATAATAATGTATTTTATTCACAGGGTCACGTCCAGTCTGATCAGATTTGCAAATGTTTGAGCTGATTTTAAGTGGAAGCACGCAGCGAGATCTGCAACGCGTATTCGATTCTGTGATCATATTTAACTAGCTGTCAGTATAGCGCTCTCATATCGCATTTAATGTTTTTTCTTGCACCAAAAATGAACAGCAGAGTTTATTCGAGCCTGGACAGCTGACAGATTTCTTCCACGGGGTGCTGGCAGAGCACAGGATTCAGAATATGTCACTCCCAAACTAACTCTCATGCCTGAACAAAGAACGGCTCCTGCTGTGCGATCAGATTTGAGCTTCTACTGACAGTGTTCTCGCGTTGGTTGGTTGGTGTATTAGGTTCTCTCAGGGGACACGGTGTTCAGCGTCTCGTCTCAATTCAACGGTAACGGTGCACCCTCAGCAGAGGAGGGCAAAATGGGCCACCGTCCCTCCCACTCCTCTTTGAATGTGTCCTCCTCGTCCGCTGCCCTCATCCCCAGAGAGGTAAGAGTCAACTGTGAGCTCATGATTGCAACTGACTTATGGACTGTGTATGTTATATATGTAAGAAGATTTTTTTTTTTAATTTTACTGTTTTGTTGATGGGCTGTGAAATGCACAACAAGGACCTTCCCTGCCTTATAACTTCAGCTTCAGGCAGGAAGTGTGTTGCTCAGTCTGAAACCCATTCAACCAGTCAATAGCTCATGCAAAACTCATGAGCAGCTCAGACTGTTAATATGTAATGCATGCTCTTTAGTCAGTTTAAACTAAGCTTCCAGTCTTGGACCCACCACCCTCATGTGTCACGTGGAGCTGAGATTTGACTGCAAACAAAGAGACGAGGGGAAAGGCAGGCCTGTAAAAAGAGGAAGGAGTCACTCCTGTCACTGGGTTTTTATTGCCATATTGAGAGCTTTTCTTATCATGGCTTCCATTCTGAAGCAGCTGGTCGTCCCGAAGGGGAAAAACACGCCCGCCGGTCGAGGATCGACTCAGCCAGAGCTGGACTCGGACCCTGATCCTAATCCCAAGCAAGAGGCGGAGGCGAATCCAGACTCCTTGGACACACTCACTGCTCAACCTCAGTCCCCGTCACCAGAGGCTGAATATGACAAACTACTGGTGAGCAGAAGAAATAACTAACCTTACTGCACATTCTGCTATTTAGAAAGAGCTGATGTTGCATTATTTTAAAATGGATGTCGTAACTGAAGTGAAGAGCAGAGATGAAAAGTAACTCAAGTACTGATTTATGTATTATGTGTAGTAGTTTTGGGGTACTAGTATCTTGATTTTATGCAGCTTTATATTTTTATTTCATGACTTGTCAGGGGGAATGCTGTACTTTTTACTCCACTGCATTTGTTTGGCAGCTGTAGTTATTCATTACACTCCATATTACGATTTAGGATGGATGGATAGACAGACAGACAGACAGACAGACAGATAACCAGCAGACTAAAGTACCTGTAAATAAAGGAGTTAAAACAAGCTCTGCCTCAAACAGCTATAACAGTAAAATGCTGCTTTGACATTGGTGCATTTTGTATTAACAATCTATAACATTACTGGGGCAGTTTACTGCACAACAAGTAACTTTACTTTGATACTTCAGGTATATTTTGCTGATAATACTTTTGTACTTTTACTTAAGGATTTTAAATGCAGTAATCTTTTACTTTGAAATTGTGGTATTGATATTTACTTAGTGTTCATTAAACAGCCATTTGAAGACCTCCTGCGACATAGATGAAGGTATAGTCTGTGCATGTGCAAAGAAACCTGAATGAAAGTGTTTTTAGCTCTTGTTGTTACCACGGTTACATGACATGACTTGACACTCGAATACAGCAAAGTTGAGCTTAGAAAAGGCTGGTGCAGGTGCTCCACAATTCATTAAATAATAACAATACTTAAATAGAAATAAATAAATGAATGGGAAACGAACAGATATTTCTGCAGTTAAACAGGTTTTATGACCTTGGTGTCTGTTCATCTTAATTAGATCTGTGTGCGTTTTATTAGCAGTTATTAGACATCTTTGTTATCAGATGTGCTGAAGAAAAATGAGCAGAGGAGGTTTTATAATGGATCAAATGAACAGAGCATGTTGCTGTGGAAACTAGCAACACAACAAAACACAGTCATCAAAACATGATAGTGCTGAATGAAAACTGGATGCATCAGAAACACAGAAACAACAGCAACATAATTCTGTGGGTCTTTTTGGCTCATCTTTAAATGTACATAGGTAGGGAGCATCCAAGGGCTACATTTACAGAAATGTTAAGTAGTCTTTTCTGCACATATGCATTAAATTATGGAGCTATATTATTATTGTTGTTATTATTATGAGTGGAGACAAGAAGTGTTTTTATCACAGAAATAATGTAGACACAGAAGTAACCTTAAAGATTCAGGAAATTGATGTTTTTTCTGGACTACAATTGCATTGGTAGCTTGATTTGTTTATTTCAGCTTTAATTAAGGCTGCCAACTACCTATTATTTACAATGTTGATTAATTTGTCAGATCACTTTAATGATTAATCAATGAATCAGAATCAGAATTTGGTCTATAAAATATAAAAAAATTGCAGCTTGTTTAAATAGTGTTTTTTGATCGACTAACAGTCTTGTATCCAAATATATTCAGTTTAATATGATCAAACTTGAAAGAAATCAGCAAATATTTACATTTGCAAAGCAAGCTTTAAAGACTTTTGCTTTAAAAATGACTTAAATGGGTAACTAGTTATCAAAATAGCTCTAATAATTTCAGCTCTTAGTTCTTAGGTTTTTCATTTCATTTCATTGTTGGTTAACACTGATATATGATGTGACAGGATGTGGAGGCGGTGCCAATGCCTGATGGACAGCTCTGCTTACTGGCTCTGCCACCGGAGTGCTGTCAGGGAGAGGGACCAGAGGCCATGCAGTATCTCAAACTGTTTTGCCGCTACATCACAGACCGGAAGGTGGGCGTGAACAGCACTTACTGATCTGAGCTCAGCTTTCTAGACATTTGCAGGCTCACATAGGCACTTCCTGTCTCTCTCTGACAGGGTGTGGTTTCAGGTATCCTGCTCGTGACCTCTAACAAGATCTTCTTTGACCCGTGTAAGACACATCCTCTGGTGAAGGAGCACGGCTGCGAGGAGTACCTGCTGTCGTGCTCTGTTGACAATCTGGCCTCTGTCTCCTTCTTCTCTGACATCTCACATGTTCACTTCAACACGTCCCAGCAGAGGTCAGCAATGATTCTCACATACACACACACACACACACACACACACACACACACACAGACTCAGAGTGCATAAAAGTCCATTAAAAATGTTTTTTTTGTTTTAGGAGAAAAGGAAAGAAATTTTTCCAGAAGTTAAAAACCACCAAAAGACAAGCAGGCTGCTCCCCAAACCAAAAGGGGAAGTTGGCCCCAGCTCTGGTTTCTGTGGCTCCATCAGATTTGTCCAGTCTGGCTCTGAGCCTGACCAAAGAGGCTCCTGGGGAGGAAGAGGAGGAGGAGGAGGAGGAGGGAGAGAGCAGAGACATGGCGGAGGTGGAGGGGGAGCTTGACAGCAGCCCGCTGGAGGTGCTGTCTGAGGCGTCTGCGGGCGTCCTGGGTGTGGCGGTCCTGAGCAGCGCTGCCACCTTCTGCTGTGGAGGCCAAGAGGCGCCGAGGAAAGTGAAGGCGGACACTGATAGGACAGAGGCGTCCTCTGTGAAGAGTCAGACTGCAGGTATGAATGTTAAACAGGATCTGTCTGGAAGATGCTTTATGGATGCTTGTTTTATTTTCTTGTTCTCTGTTTACTTTCAGTGCCTCGGAGGGCTTCGGCAGGTAATCTTGGGAGTCTGATGTTTGTGCGGCTGCGGGTTCAGCCGTCTGCAAGCAAGAAAAAAGGCGTCGGTGGCCTTCAGCTGGGTTCAGCCAAAACCTTACCCAGAAAGGATGCCTGGCTTGCCATTTCACAAGAGAGGTACAGTAAATAGTGAAAAGGGAAAATACACAGACCAGCTACATAAAGGGGTTCGGTTTGGCAGATATATTTAAAAAAATGTATGAATTTAATAAATCGAACCACTCAAAAATGCCCTAGACATGACGCAGAAACACTAAATTCTACATTTCCCATAATGCAACCCCCAACCTAAATACCAACTTCACTTACACTCCTTATATCCAGTTGTTCTTCAGGTTTTCTGACAAAATATTTTAACATCTCAAGCCCAGCCCAGATGACCCCAATGACGTCACTATGACATCATCAGGGTTGTTTTTTGCTATATTTTGGAAAGACACTGCACAACTGTTTTCACTGAGTGTGTACCTGTCCACTTCAGCCTGATAGTAACATATTTCACCTACTTGTGAAGCTCAAACTGGTCACTTCAGTTGAACATTTACTGTCCCGTCACTCAGTAAAGATTATCAAAACATTTGCTCGACTCTGATGAAGGGGCGAGTGTGGCATCCAAACTCTAACCATTAAAAAGAGCTGGGAAGCAACCAAATACAATACTTAATGACTGTATATAAGTACAATTTTGGCATGCTTAAGTACCATTTAAATATAAATACTACTTTATACTATTCAACACAATTTCGAGTTGCGAGTCAGATTTTGGATATTAAACATGTGACTATACAAAAAATTCATTTAAATTTAGCTCCACCTCAACCAGCTACAACATGAAAGTACAACCTACATGTTAAAGCATCACTAATGATATCAATGATATAATGATGAGATAATATAACACTGACAGAGTCAGTTTTACATAATGAGTACTTTTATTTTTGATACTTTTAGTTGTTAATATTTCTTGACTTTTACTAAAGTGACATTTTGAATGCAGGACTTTCACACTATGGTGTGAGTTGAACACTGAGTGATCTTATATCCAGTGGAGGCCATTTAAAAAAAAAAAACATTAGGTTTAGCGAGGTCAGAGGAACTTCAATAGAATATCTCACTAACAGGGGAGATAACTGCACTTCTTAATTTTCCTTCACAAAAGCTGTAACTCCCGAATTCTCTCTAAAGTCTCCTCCTCTGATGCCTCTTTTTGCCATGTTGACACTGCTGTTGGGGCTGTTTGTCGTTCCGACATGACTGAGCGAACGCTTTCTTCTCCTCCTGGCAGCTCCGACGAGCTGTATGCCTACCTTACACACTGTCGCCCAGGCTTGTGTATACTGGAGGCGGGAGAGGAAGAAGAGTTTGTGCTCATTGAGGACAAAGAGGAGGATGGGAGGAGGAGGAGGAGGAGGAGGAGGAGAGGAGGTGTTTCAGAGGCACCGCAGCTCAGGGGATGACTGGGAGGTGAGAGGGTTCATTTCAGCATCAAAGGAGAGGAGACGACAGAAAACAGACTAAATGTCTAAGTAATAACAGAGTTATCGTTCCTCTCTATGTTCTGGAACAAACTGGCTTCATGTGTTCTGCTTTGTTTTTAACGCGTCAGTGTTTCTTTGTTGCAGATGGTGTTGATGGAGGAGAGCGGGGACAGGCCGACCCTCGTCGTCGACAGGGACCCTGAAGGACTCCATAATATTGTCGAGAGCAGCCACATTTTAGAAGCTTCACATGTCAGAGAGGTGAGCGACGCACAGACACAGGATAACGATCATAAAATCAAAATAATAATTAAAGATGAAAAACTTTTAATAAGAAATATGAAAAGTCACATTTGTCACTGCAAATGTGACAAATTGTGATTTTGGACTTTGAGACTTTGGCAATGTATGAATCTGTTGCTAGGAGACAACTGTGGTGCTGTTTAATCGAAAGCAATCAACTATGTAAACAGGAAGTCGCTGTAACAGTTATTATTAACAGTGATTAAACTTTACCAATTGTGTTTTATAAATGGTTGTATTAATGTAGAAGTAAATATTTAGTGTAACCTCACTGACACTGTTCAGTGATTTGAGGTGTTTTATGAATATAATGAATCTGTGATGCTGAACTGAGTTAAGGTTATTTTGGACACTATAACAGCATTTGAATCCATTGTCAATCAGATATGTCGTCCATAAATAAAGCTTATTCTTTTATTCCTGCTACAGGATTCTTGACTTAGCTACACATGGGAGACAGGGGGAGTAAATATTTAACAACTGATCTCTATGTAAGAGGCAGTTTGTGTGTTGTTGCAGCCTGTTTTAATTTAGAGGCGAGTAAATCTCCGTTTAGATAGATAGATAGATAGATAGATAGATAGATAGATAGATAGATAGATAGATAGATAGATAGATAGATAGATAGATAGATAGATACTTTATTGATTGATCTCCAAGAGAAATTCACATTTCCAGCAGCATGAAAGGTGGAAACTTAAGGGCATGCAAGTAAATACAGTAAAGATGCAAAAAGAAACTATAATAAAATAGAAGGTAAAAATACAATGTAAAATAACAATAACAATATAAAATTAAAAAAATATGAAATAAAAAAAATATGAAACATGAAATATGAAATAAGCATCTGGTAGTTCCTCTACAATGGTGCAAAGGTGCAGTTGTGCAAAATGGCAGTGTGTGACATACAGTTGTGCAGTTTGTTTGTACACACTTGAGTCCACATATAGATGTGTGTGTGTGTGTGTTTAGGAAACATTACACCAAGTTAAATTCAGATGAGCTGCTGCAGCGGAAGAGTTGGCTGGAAAAATGCTCATTTAATAGTCCTTTTTTTCCTCCTAATTTTCTACCCCTCCTTTAATCTTTTCTCAGCTTTGTAAGGAGCTTCCCCCTCGGACAGTCGGCCACACTCCTGGCAGCTGGCTTACAGCACGTCCCGTCACGGCGCCAGCCTCAAATCCCTGTACAGAAAACTCAGTGCCACAGACTCACCAGTGCTCATTGTCATCAAGGATGCGCTTGATGAGGTAAAACACACTATATGTTATCTCTCATATCAATTCTAGATGTTGCAGCGTCTTTTATTTGTAATTGTGGCCGTGTCTTGTGACACTTCTTCATCAGATATTCGGGGCCTTCCTCTCTCACCCTCTGAGGCCCAGCGAGACTTTTTACGGCACAGGAGAGACCTTCCTCTTCATGTTGCATCCTCGCTTCAAGGTCCGCCTCCTGACAACCGTCCCCAGAGTGTTACTGTAGTTCAGCCAGTTCGGCCTTTTTTTTTTGCAAGGTCAAAATGTCAAAAAGTCATGAATAAATTCCTGTAAACTGCTCTTATTAAATCGCTCGGGTAAAGGCGTTGATAGCTTAAGTGATTTCTTCTGTTTCTGATTATAATTTCGAGACAAGAAAACAGTTTTGTAGTGATTGAATCTGCTTTTTCCCTGCAGTGCTTTAGGTGGACAGGAGAGAATTCCTTTTTCATTAAAGGAGACTTAGACTCCTTTGCCATTGGTGGAGGCAGGTAATGCTTTTTGTTTTTTTACCACTTTCTCTCTTGCATTCAATTCTATGATCTTTATTCTCTGTAATCTATTCAGCATATATCTTTACTACTCTGTTTGTGTCTCCTGCAGTGGTCACTTTGGTCTGTGGGTGGATGAGAACCTGTACCTGGGCCGCAGCAGCCCCTGCTACACCTTCAACAACTGCTGCCTCTCAGAAACGGACGACTTCCGCGTGATGGAGCTGGAGGTTTGGACGTTCGGCTGAAAGGTCTGAAGAGTTTCTCACCTCGTCCCTGCTGATCGGCTTAATCAAGACCGCATTTATCACCGAGCAACAAACACAGCCGCTAATTTATGTCACGCTAACTTCTACGTAAAGAAAATTGACCACAGGCTGCTGGATCCAGGTGATTTAGTGGATTTTAGTGAACTGAAATTAACTGAACAAGGCTGAGCTCGACGTCCCAGAGTAGGCGTAACGGTGGACTGTTTCTCGGTCGACTTATTCCTGTGGGTTTGGAAACCAAACTGAACTGAAACTGTTGTGAAGCTGGATTCCTCGAGTCCTCGGTTTTGAATGAAACAGAAACTGCACTTTGCTCTTTTAATGTGAATCAGTAACTTCATGACATCATTAATCATGGGAACCCACAGCCAATGCATGCCCCACTTTTATATAACCGTGTTCAGTTCATGCTGGATGTTTCGAACACTCACTAATCTTCTTATGAACAGATTTCTCTCTTGAAAACTCCCTCCCTTCATTAGGCACTAATCATTTTCTGGATTTTCACATACAGCAGTCTATAATACTGAAAATAATAACATGAGAACACTCGGAACTCCGCCTTGAGAAAATAAGACGAACATCTGTACTTTCAATGGATCTTATGAGCACCATTCATCACTTTTCTCAACTCTTTTCATTTCAAGTGCTGACTCACACACTGTCGTGGTCTCTGAACGTGAAAGAAAAATCTGGAGATTTACGTCACATCATTCACCTGTATCTGCAATGTGCTCTCACTCCAAAAGTCTATTCTGCTTATGCTGTAGATTAGATAATAAAGAAAATAAGCACAAAGTGGGAATTTAAACTCGTGATTGTTAAACTTTGTCCCAGACGTCGCCAAAAATGATCATGAATCAGTTTGGGGAAAAAAAAGTTTATTTCACTTTCTTTGTGGAAAAAAAATGGCAATGGTACGGGTAGGTGACAGGATAACAGTGTTTTCCCCCTTAAAGGCTCCAAGTAGTTGGTGTTTCACATCGAGTTGACCTTGTATGACCTTGAGAGTGCAACATGTTTACTTAGTCACACTCCAGCTTAATAATTTATCAGAATAAATGGTCATGATGCCTGTTTTCTTCTGTTTCACAGTAAAAACAAGACACTAAAACCTGAAGAGGAAGCATGTGTAGTAGCAAGTGTAACAAAAAAAAAAAAAAAATCACTAATGGCAGGTCCAGATTGTCACCTTTTTTTTCTTAAAACACAGTGTTTCCTCTTTCCTCTTCCTCTATCTAAAGATGCAGAATGCTTTTATTTGACTGGAGCCTAAAGGAGGAGAACAACAGTACACACTATCATGTGCCTCTCAGTTCAACAATCACACAGTTTTGCAAACATTTGGTTCCATTAAGTTACATAAATATGAACCATGTGGATGTATTTTCGCCCGCCAGCTCCTGTACATATTAAAAACAATGTTCTTTGGTGTGGTCACATTTGGTTTCAAACTCAAAAATACAACAAAAAAAAACTGAATTCATCCTTCTATGTGCCACTTTCCAGTTTTTCTTCTTGCTGCTTTTTGTCCCCTGAGTCAGAGAGGCGTGTTCCCTCCAGAGGTCTAAGCAATAACATCAGGCGTCGCCCGGCTCCGAGAGAGAGCTTGCAGGCGAAGTCTTCACAAACTGCTGAGACGCGACTGGAAAGGAGACAAGTGCCCCAGCCCCGTCTCTGGGGACGCCCGGCAGCAGCAGAACTCACCCGTTCAATATTGCACGTGCAACACCAGAACATAAAGGAAAAAAATAAAGGATGTTTCAGTGCCTTATGATGCACTTTATGATTTGTCTGAGAACAGCCTTCGCCTACATGTTATGATAATGTTAATCAGCAGCTAGAAGCAGAAAGAGCAGGTCTAAATGTGCTCGTATATATTTGTTACTGTTCAGTGTGCAAGGCTTTTGTATCTCATTAAAATATACTGACAGTAACAGAAACATCATGTGTGAGAGGCGATATTTCCCTGTAAGTCACTTATATGGACTGTTTGTCGCAATACAAATACATTATATAAAACTTTCTGTACCAGAGAGACGCCCAAATAAATAGTAACAAAGAAGGATAGGAAGGATAGAAGGCAAAAACATTTTTCAGCTGCCGACACTGATGAGGAAGCTTCTCTACATAATTGTTGGAGGGTTTTCCTTATCTTGGACCGTTACCCAGAGGAATGATAATCGCTTCCTCCCTGCACAAATTACTGTGCCAGGTACTCCTTGGCCTTCTCCATCCCCTCCTTCAGGAAACTGATATAAGTGGACGTGGAGGGGTCCTCAAACCCACCCGAGAAGCTGAAAGTTGCCTCTTCCTCCTCTGGTTTCATGGCTGTCTGGTCCAGGAAGAAGTTGGCATTGATGTGGTGGACCTAAAGCCGAACACAGGCGGTGGATTGAAAAACATTCTTTTAGCTTTGCACTTTCTTATATAACTGGACTTATTCTGATATCAATGGGAGAGTTTCTACATGTGATTTGTTGATAACTGAGTTGTGCGTGTTTCATGAATTGTAGGCTGATAAAAAAAAAAAAAGAAAAAGAACATTTACAATAGTTCCATTGGGCAGCGCCACCATCATCTCCACAGGGAAGTTGTACTTTTCCAGGTGTAATCGGGCCTTTTCACTCAACGCATGGTTCTGCTCATCAGCCTGTTTAAGACAGGATAAAGCACGTTAAGTACAGGAGTGTAAAGCGTTCGATCACTCTGCCGATCACTGGCTGACTCTCGAGGCGTGTCCTGTCTGCTCACCTGCATGTTCTCCAGCTCTCTGACCAGAGACCAGCTGCTGATGAAGCTCTGGTTGAGCAGGGCCAGGACGGGCGAACTTTCCAGGACTGTCTCCCGGAGAGTCCGCCCCGAACCTATGAAGGAGCGACAGAGAGGAGACATAGATATTGAAAAATAAACCAGAATATACAATTCACAACAGTTTGTTTAAATGAGTGACTCACTTTGTTTTTAAAGTGCAACATCTAACTTTTGCTGAGCTAGTGTAATATGCACTATACAGCAATATTTAAGTGTGCCAACATTAGTTAACGTTAGCCACCACAAGCTGCTGGTCATACCAGACCAAATAAGACTGCAGCTGTAAAACCACTCTGTGTCTCGAATTAACCATGGGTGTGTTCTTCTGCTAATGAATTCAACTTTTCCCTTGTAAAAGCAAGACTGTTACTACAGATAAGTAGTCTCACTTTAAAGTGCCCATGTTCCAATACAAAGCCGATGGCCTGCAACGTGATTTACTGTCTGTGGCTCCACTTTCAAACTGCAGTTCTTTACACTGATACATAATATTCCAGAATTTAGCGTATCACTCGTTATAAATCTGATACTGACTGAAGACTAAACTAACTACATTTTTCTCAGCATACTCCCAGACTGTGGGAGTAGTCCTGTCTGCACCATCTCTAATATAAACCTAATTTAATCTCATCGCTTGGAATGTGGCCCATATTTAGCCTTGTAAATCAAATCTTCTCTCCGATCTCTATAACAGTGTCCAATCTTGTGAAATCAGCTGCATGCTACTGGTCCAACCTCAGCAGGACTGGTCGTCCAACGCTCCCCACAGCAGAATCGAATGCACCAGTTTGTTCTCTGCTTCGGCTCGCTCAAAGGCCTCTGAGAAGGGCAGGTAGGACACCTGGGAGGGAGCACAGCGAGATCAATGACACGGTTGGGTTTAAGCCAAAAGTGCGTCAAATGAACGCCTCGTGGGCATTTACCTTCTTGAAGGGATAGAAGGTTACATCCAAGCGGCGAGCGGCTTCCTGCCGACTGATCTCTGAGGTCCAGTGGATGTCCTCAAAGACAAAATGGATCGGCTCGCTGCTGCCGTCTCGACTGTCGATGACGTTTCCCTCCTTGTCCGTGATGATGGAGGGAGTGGACGGGCCGGTGGACTGCAGCTCTAACTGTAAACACATTAATATGTCATCCTACAATGTACAATGACCATAAAGATATATTCTATTCTCTTCTAAAATTTGATATTTCTCATATAAAACTTGGCATACTTTAAGCCGATACATTTTTTTCTGAAGAAACAAAGAGAAAGTTTTATTTGGCTTAAACTGCCTTAATAACCTAGAACTTAAAATGAATACCTTGGGCACTCCATCACGTGGCTACAAGTGAGGTAAGAACAGGAAATGCAGGAATATCACAGAAATAAAGTACTGGAGACACTTGTCCCTTCAGTGCATCGCTCCAGCTGTACCTGTGGCAGGTATCCGATGTCCACCTCCATGTTGCTGCTCTCGCTGGCCCCGTACAGCCACTCCATGTCCACATTCAGAGACCTGGGACGGCACACATCACAGCAGAGCTACAGCAGCTGACAACAACACACGGAGTGGAGGCTGTGTGTGTTTAAATGGTTTTACCTGTCATTGGGGACGTAGAGGTGAAACTTGCGGACATGAGATGCATCTTTAGAGAGAATGATGTTGCCGGTGAACTGGCCCGGCGTGAACCAAAAAGGAAAGTCGGGAACTTCGTTGAGCTGGAATTCTGCGTGAATCCTGCAGAGTTGAACAAAATGAGGAGTTTGTACCCAAAGATGTACTTCAAATGCATCCTACTGTCAATAAGAGTCTGTGTGAATAGTGTGTTTCTTGCCTCCTTAGCACAAAATGTGTATACTTACTATTACTGTTGACCTTTTTTCCAAAGCATCAGTTCTATTTTGTTCCTAAACTTTCAAGGCAGTGATAGGCTTTTTTTAAAGACAGCAATCTATCACCCTTTACATTAAGTCTGATATTTGAGCTAAAGAGCACTGCAATTCGTCAGAACAAAACATCTGAAAGTCAAAAAATTAACAAACATGAAATGCATGGTGTGAATCTCTTGCATTAGAAAACAGTTCAGTAGCTGACTCTAAAATCTCACATTTGTGCGAGGTCAGCCACTGCATAAGCACACAATGATAATGTAACTTTGACTACAAAGTAAGGTGAACTTAGTGGGGTGAGTCAGTTTCTGCATGCTAATATGAACTCTAAGAAATGGCTGCCTGCTAGGGAGGATGTTACCATTAAAATTCATGACATTTGTCAGCACTTATGTAAAGTATATGGAATATTGCAGTTATTGGGCTTAAAGAAGAAAAGGCACCACTGTGGTCTTTCCTGTCTCCTCACCTGAAGACAATGTCATAATAAAAGTCGTTGCTGGCACGAACGCAGGCGACTGCACCCTGAGGAGCAAAACGTGACTTGATGAAAGGCCGAGGGTGGAACAGACTCAGCAAGGAGTGGATGAGGACCTGCAAGTGGAAAAGAAACAGCGATAAAAACAGTGTTATTGATACACACAATGATCATCACAGGTCTAAACCCAATCTGACACTTCACAGGGGTGATTCTTTAGGATACCTCTTTGCCCTTCGGAGTGGGAGGGTGGTAACGATTGTTGGGCAGGTACCCGGTGAAGATGTTGAGCTCGCTCGGAATCACCCACCACGTGTCTCCCACCTGGACCTTGTTCTTTGGGGGCAAGAATACCCTGAACTGGCTGGCAAAAAAGGTCGAAGAAGGCACTGCTGGGCTCTTCCATGAGCGCAGCCCGCTCAGAGAGCTGTGAGACACCTGCAAGAGAAGCTTACTGTTAATTAAATCAGTTGATTATACGTTAATTATCTGCTATTATATTATTAAATAAGTCTTGGCTGTTTACACATTTTGAACTGAATTCACGAAAACTGATTGCAATATTTATTAATAATAATTGCATTAATTCCAATAATGTCAAGTATCTTTCTTTGATGATTATTTTAAAATGTGTGCAAATCACAGTGAATGTGTGACCACATTTAAAACCTGTGATGCGGGCTCTTCTCATATGTTTATGTGGCTTTTATCAAAACAGTCCTCTATTGAGAAAAAGAGAACAGTAGAACCTCGTCTTACCCCGAGGAAACCATCCTTGCTTTTTGTCATGGAGTCCAGCAGCAGAGGCTGCATTTTGGCCTCCAAAGTCAAAGTCTCTCCATTGGGGTCATGGATCACTTCCTCCTCAAAATCTGCCGGGGGTGTAATTCCTGCCAGGAAGCCACAGAGATCAGAGTCAATGCGGGGGGGAGGGGGCTGAGATTTTATGAGTGAGAGAGGAGACAGCGAAGGTGACATGGTGTACCTGTGAGTTTCTCAGCTATCGGCTTGAACTCCTCCGGGCTGAGATAAAGGTCGTGGTCCGTGTCGAGGGACGAGAAGAGGAAAAGCCCCTCGGCACCCAGGGTTCGGACACTCTCTTCCTATTGAAGGGGACACGAGCGTTAGACCGGCTGTCGTTTCAGCACGCTTCAGAGACTCTGAATGCAGCATCAAAACTTGGGCAGCATCACATGTAAGACAAATGTTGAGGAAACCCACTGGATAAGGAAAAAAACACAGCTGAAGACACAATAAATCACATTCTTATAAAACACAACGCTGTGGTGTTTTGTCCCTGTCGTCAGAGAGTTCATTTAACCTCAGCAGCCCTGTCTGAGCAAAGATCAGCCCAGAGGCCACAGATTCCTTACATGTGCTTCAGACAGACCAGACTCTCTCTCTCTCTCTCTGTTTCTCTCTCTCTCTGAGACAGATGCGTGCCTACCAGCCTCTGTACAATGGAGGGGAAAAGGAGGAGGGGAGGTGCAAGAACAACTTGGAGACCCTCTGTGGCCAAACAAGCGTGGATTTAAACAAGAGGCTGAGCTTTAGCAGCTGTGGCACAGACCCACCCCCCTTTAACAATAAAACACCAAGGGGTGGGAAAAAAACTGCAGATGTGGCGACTGATGCCTGACATGTAAATTCCTCTGAACACACCTTTCCCTTTTTTTTTGGAGAACAGTGTGTGAAACCTAACAACAAAAGTTATATATAGTGATCTTACTCTTACTCTACTTCTATCTTAATATTATTCATTAAATGCAGCAGAAGGTCAGTGCAAACAGTGCGCATCTAAAGTGAACTGCTGTTTTTTTTTTACATTAATATCACCTTAAAGATGTTTATTTCACTGTGTTGTTTTCAAGATAACAGCTTTTATCTAGATGACGAGGCATGTGTAACGGTATTACAGATGTGGATCTCACATGACGCTTCAGCAGCCGGGCATCTTGGTAATACTTGATCCCGAAGGCGAGCAGGGGGACGGCGCCGACCACGAACAGAGTCCACGGCACCTTCCAGCCCCCGGATCCCGGGCTCCGGTGCCCGTTTCGCGACGAGGTTTTGTTCCGCTCCTCGGTGTCTGTTTTATCCACGTCCGCAGCCATCCTCGACCTCCGCGACAGCTATTTAGAGGAGCGCATTGTCGCCTGATAACGATAAGAGGAGAGGGAAAAAAGAAGAGGGCGACCAAGCTGTGAGTGCGAACTTTCTCCTTAAAGTGTCTGAAATCTGCCGGTAGTTCTGCAGCGCTGTGGCCCGGCGACCGCGCGTCTTTCCCCGGCCGTTACGCTCGCTGGCGGCCGCTGTGAGACGTTAGCAGGCGGCACAGATTTCTTATTTCCCACATCTGATCTGGAGCCATACGGACGAGGTTCATCAAGGCGGCGAGTCACAGCGAGGGGGAAACCGGATGTATCGGTTCTGTTGGGGCAAAATAAAAGCGCTAACTCTGGTCAGCTATATACGCACGTACGTTTCTCGGTCCAGTATTATCATCTAACAAATGTTAGTACAAAGGTCTAAACGGTTTTTACCTGTGGACCCCTTTTAACCTGTTATTTATACACTTTAAAAATCATTTTGGTCCATTATTCGCAGGTGTCTACTTTCTTTGCGGAATGACAAAAAATACATCCAGGGCGAAGCCAACGCTTCAATTCACTGTTTATTTACTGTATCGCTCCGCGCTGCTGCTCTCCATCTCTTGAACATATGTTGTGGAAATATTTTATTTAAGCGTTAAAATACTTCTAACACTAATATATAAGAAAGAGACTACCATATTCTGTCTTACAGGCAAACATAACATTTGATATTTCCCTTTATTATCTGGGAGAATAATTATGGGATGAGATTATGACCAAATCACGGGACGAGCTTTTTATGTTGAAAGGGGTGACCGGAAGTACGCTTACATCCTGTCTCACTTCACATTAGTGAGGCTCTGGAACAGCAGCCACATTTAAAGAGACAGGGTTGGCTTGCTCTTCCCAGGAATGTCTGCTAACAAGCTTCAATTATATGTTTCTCTGCCAAGAGAGACTGTCATGAAATATTTTGTACCTCCATGTCTGCCTGTGAAAGAGAAGAGAAGGCTTTATTTCTGCTGGAATACCCGTTACAATACTCACAATAACTTTGTATTTGTGAGAGGAAATGTCAGCAGAAACAGAGGGTGCTGATATGCAATAAGGGCAAATAAAGCAGCATTTCTAACCTGTTGTTCCACACCTTTTTGGTTTGTGACCCCTTGAAATTAAGTCTGTGTGCGCTCTCTTTTCAGATTGTCACCATAATTTGGACATGAGTCATGTGCAGTTCAACCAAACAGTGTTTCTTCCTTCTTATATTGTTGTACTTAAAATATACATACAAAACATTAGCCTGGTTACAAACCTCTCAATCTCTGTTGACATGTCTACTTTTCTTGTTAAAATACATACCAAAGTGGCAAAAATCTTACTTATCAGGCAGGAAAAGCTGAGGAGGAAAAGCAATCCTGAGATCCTGAGGCAGAGTTTTTAAATTCTTTAAAGACCTGGTCCAAAGATTAGTCCTGGGACTCTTTACAAGAATCATTACCCCCAACCCCCCCCCCCCTTTCCCGGGTTGGAAAACACTGCTTAAACTGCACTGTGTAGTCTCAAACAAATGTAATCTGAAAAAAATCCAATCTGTTGTGGTTTATTAGCATTCCACACAGCTCCACACATACTTGATATTTACACAGGTACACGTTATTTTAACCAATGTAAGGCAAGACTTTCCAGATTCTGTTAACAGCCAGACATCTCACAGCCTGGCTTGAAGTGTGTCACAAAAAAAAAAGCATTGAAGAATGCACTCAACATTTGTGACCATAAGTAATAAAAGAAGCAGGATGTATTTTGTTGGTGCTTCTGTTATTGAGTTCATCAGTCCATGGGTTATAGTGAGCAGCTCTCAGTCCATGTCCTCTTCCACAGGCTGCGTCTTCACTTCAACTTTTTTTGGAGGGATGTAGGAACCCATTCCCGCTGCTCTCTCTGCCTCTGCCTGAGTGTAAGGCTCCTCTTGCAGCTGTTTCAACCTGGATAGAGAAAGAAGACAAGGTCAGCTCTGAAACCAGTAGGAACACTTGTTCATTGTTCAGTTACAGGAGAAAAGTCAATATGATTACGATGAGGGAGGAAAGTAGGCAGGAAATTATTTGTTTGCAAAACATCCTATATATATATATATATATATATATATATATATATATCAGAATCTATATAAAAAAAGTTTTAAGATTTAATCACTATATATGGGTGAGATATGGTGCCTTACCGTCTTTTGTGCACTTTACTTTTGAAGTGCTCTTTCATGGATTTCATATCAACGAAATATCTCCTGCAAGACAAGAAGCGACTGTGTAAAAAGCTCTTGTCAGCTGATGCTAGTGAGATCAGAAGATATCTTTGTCAAAAACAAAGGAAAGACACACAGAGAAATATAAACAACATCAGAAACAGTCACAGACATCTGTAAAAAGGTCCAAAATGCCTCTTTAAGCCTGCCTGGAAATTCTTACAGGACTTGTGTTTTTAAATGCTCAGTGTAAATAAAGTGACTTTCCCTGCAGCAGAGAGCTGAAAACTGTATAATGCAGCCAGTTCAGCTCATCCATGGTGTGTAACAACAATCACACCAACAGGACTTTCCCTTATCATGTGTTGTTGCCTGTCTGGCAGATGAGAATCAGTGCAGCTGTTGGCTATACAAACTACCGAGGGAAAGAATAATTTCAAATAGGAAGCATCCACATTTATGCTGCTCCAGAGTCACACTCACGCGCAGTGTAAGCAGTAGTGTTGTGCACATCCTGTCACATCGTAGTCCACCTCCTGGTGCAGCAGCTTGGCCGCTGTCTCAGGCTTCATGTCTGAGTGGATCTGGTCCAGGTCTTTGGTCCTGCGCTTCGTCTTCCATGTCTTTGCGATGTTCTTCTTCCTGCCGTTCTTGTGGTTTCCCGTTTGTTTGGACTTTCCCATGGTGAATCCTGTAGGACTAGACAAGACAAGATCTGTCAGACAGAGTTATATATATCGGGTTAATCATTACGACAACATTTTACAGATCTGATTACTTTCTTGCTCGACTGTCGAACAGTCCAGCCAACGCAGACGCTTTAAAGACGAACCTGATATTTGTTGCCACGAAATCAGGTCTTATGGAGTGAAATGATCATATATTATACCACGACAATCAGTGATCCAGCAGATTTACTTCTAAAATAACCTCCCATGTCAATAGTTGCTTTGCTTACCAGTCACACGTGTGGCCGAGAGAGATGAAATGTACTTCCGGTTCAAGAAACGCATAAAAAAATAAAATAAACAATTGCACGTGTTTACCTGTAGAGGACGCCAAATATCAGTATTTGGGAGAAAAAAAAATCAGATAAGAAAAGGGAAACGTTTCATGCTCATTTCATGCTCTAATAATGATATTATGAATAGTAAACAACACCGATGATTAAACAAAAAAGTAACATTTGTATAACAGTCTTTTTGTTCATCTACTGCACCCAACTTTCACTCATATACAATTAAGTACGTATTAGGTGAAAACACATTAAATATTTAACACAGTTTCACAGTTGAGTCGTGTTAGGTGAACATTACTCAGTGCAGATGTAGTTTTATGCTCCTTGTCAAAAGGGGACATCAGGTAAGTTAAAGCTAGGTGACATGTTACCTTCCTGCGCACCTCGTAACTTTTACATTTCACGTCGACGGCGGTGTTTTCATTAGAAATAACAACAGACTGTGTGAAGGTATCAAGATGATACCTACAACAGGAGCGTATTTGTAGTCTTCAGTATATACGCTTCATTATGAAACAGTGGGAATTGAAAAGGGGAGGGGAAAATGATATGATTTCTTCGCATCCAGCTCTCAACTGATATATTTGAATATTCCGACAGCACCTGAAGGCGGCGTCAGACTGCACTGCATACGCGCCGTGGCGGAGAGCGAAGATGGCGGAGAGTAACGTTGAGCCGGAGCACGAATGGAGCGAGCGGGCCCTGGACACGGCCGAGGACACCCTGGTGGCGATGGAGACCCTGCTGGCCACGCTGCGAGCCTTCGAGGACGTGCTCAGGCAGCAGGACATGTCCGTGGCGTCCTCCACGGAGTACTGCGACAACTTCTGTCAGGTAGCGTGTGAGAGTAGCACCGTTAGCCGAGTGTTAGCGTTAGCTCACCGGGGATTGTTTTTCTCGCAGCCCGCAAAGCTGCGACGGTGCCCAGGTACCTGCACAAGTCAACCAAGGGGCGACCCCACATTGTGCGTTTTTATTCACCTCCACGCCTGCGTTTGCTTGAACACCAGGGTGTTTAAAGCTGGTTTTAACTGGGCTCATCGTCACGCACAGCTGCAGATGTTGGCCGTTTTTTTGCTGCTTCAAGTTGTCACAGTGAGCTCCCCCCTTTTTTTCCTCCACTTTCGTTGATTTGATTCGTTTGGCTGCATGTTGTGTCAAAGCACAACAGGAAACCTTACAGATGTTTGCATGCACATGACATCGCCACGGTTCGCACATCATGCACGTTTGCATGTGTGCGGGGCGGGGCGGCGTCGCGGTGTGTTTATCTAGATTTACCAGCCACTTTCGGGCATGTGGTAAATGATAAATGTTTTTTTTTTATTAATTATAAAATTTGACCTATATTCTACGTTACTGTATTATTAAGCTTTGGTTATATACTTTCAAAACCTGTGCAGCCAAACACACACTTGTATGGTCAAATGGACTGCCACTATTATTATTTTACTCTCATCAATAATTGAGATCAGATTGGAGATCTTATTTAAAACACCCCCTTTGCCAGTATTTTTTATTTGTGAGTTTAGTCTGAAAGTAAACACCAGGGGAACTACCTTGGTGTCGACCTCCTAGATTGTGAGATGTAAAAATCTGCCATCGCTGTCATGTTCACTGTTTAAGCCAAAGTACTTTTTTTTTTTTCAGTCAGAGAGGAGCCTGTAGAGAAACTTGGTTAGCAGCCAAAGATGATTGTAAAGAGGAGTAATTCATTAGTCAGCTCACTCTGATGGCTGCTCTGTTCGGATAGTGCCTGATAGTGGATAGTTCCTATTTTACAAACGTAAAAGCATGTTATGTTATGATGTGTGTTTTTTTTTTTTCTTTTCTATCCTTTCCATGCTAATCCACGCAAATAGTATTAGTACACACTTTCTGCCTTGTGTTTTCTCAGTTAACTGCAGTGGAAGGATGGTAACGTAAGGAAAGTCTGCAGCTTTGGAAGATACTTGTTTGATCTGACCAAACTCTGCCCAGTATTTATGTGCACTTTTGCACAGAACGACGGCAGGTTTTTGTCCCCTGTCTCTTATGTTTGAGTCAGTATGGAGAGGATGATTGGTAACAGTAATACCTTATTTTAATGTGTGCTTGTAACTTACTATTTTGTAATTTTCTGTCTTGGAAAAAATGTGAACACATCCTTTCATTTCTGCTGTGACTAATGTTTTTTCTCTTTTTTGGTTTATGATAAACAAAAAATGTGTTGTATTTATTTTCTGTTCAAGTCGGAAGTAGTCTGGATGTAATTAGTACACTGATATGGATCTCTCGGGATGAAACCTTATTCTTGGCTCCCTTTGAGATGGTACTGTATATTTAGACTGAGGGGAATTAATTTAATGTCTCTGCAGACACCAGCACTGAGTGAGGTTCCTGCTGTCTTGCAAATGGGACTCCTGGGATGTTGACAGCGACAATGATTTGATGTGTGTGGCTACATACAGGTGCAGACGCACTGATGTTGACTCCTCTGTGAAGGGAATAGTGAAGATTATAATATTTGCCACAAACAACACTCCACAAACACAAGATAAAGAATTCATAAAAGACACCTGTACTGTATTTTTTTATTAATATCTGTAACATTTCTTTTGTTTTGTGAGGATATAATTCAGAGAAATTGATGTTTATAATTTGAATTACATAAAATGAAGCGAATTAAGTTTCCATTTTTTACAGAAATATATTTTTGGTGAAAGCATTTTACCAGCTGTAAAATATTAAAGTATGAAAATGTGAAAATGTGAAAAGGTGTCACAGTACGTGTCCCTTCTTGAGTCAGGTTGTTTAGAGCGTATTGGCTCACTATTGAAGGTTCAGGGTTGTCATGTGCTGTATAGTCAAATCCCCTTAGGCCCAATCAGGAGCATCTCACACCAGACAGTGTCAACTGGGATCAATCAGGTATCCGATATCTCCCAAAGGTGGAAAACACCCATTCAACCAGACACACTTCTCATCTGATCTTTTCTTCTGATTAATGTTTTTTGAAATTACCTGTTTTTCTTTATTGTTTACATTTTGGGCTGTGTGTGTGTGTGTTTATAGGCACTGATGCACTATGCTGGGAGCAGGAACTCCATGGAGCATGGTCTGCCTCTTCTGGAGGTCTACTGTCTGTCCATTAACTGTTTTGCTGCGGCCCGATCCCACCTCACTGCAGAGTCCGACAGAGTGGCCCTTGTTTTGAAGAGACTAGCTTTGTGAGTACTAATAAAAACCACGCAAATATACATTAGGAGGTATATTTTTCATTTGTTACACATTCTCATAATCTCAAAACACAGGCACTGTCTGTCAAAGGGAAACTGGTCCATGCACGGGCTGGCATACACACTTAGCGGTTTGTGTGGTGGAGTTTTGTTATCAGTCACTATATGGATTTAAGGTGAAAAGGTCGGCTTCTTCAATTATTCATCAAGGCCATAATAGCCTGGCAGCACAAGCCTACAATTTGTAGTTTGTCTAATGTAGTTTTAGTTCATTAGCAGTTTGCCTCAGACATTTCACGGAGGCTTTGCAGTAGATGATTGACAGCTCTGTTCTTCATTAAAGATGTCAGTATGCACCCTTCATATTCCTGACTGGATGAATGCACAGCAAGCTAGATTATTATTTGAATTTTTTGCACAATTTTCTGTGGCTGTTCTCGAATGTTAGATTTCTCTCAAGCTATCTACAAATTCAGTTTCTGAATAAATTCTCAGTGTTTCCATGAGCTTAGCAAAATCATAAAAGAATTTGTATTAAAATATACAGTATCTTTTACTGTTGTCATTTATTTTTTATTAAATGAAGGTTGTCTTGGTTTGACCAAAGTAGTTTCACAATAAGTAGCAGCATTTTTGCGGTGCACTTGCAAGTAGGATTCTCTGTTCTCTAACTAAACTACTTTTTATTTCTTTGTCCATCAATATAAATTTAGTTCTGAATTATGACAAAGAGTAACATTTATTTAATAAATTCATGTTTATGCAAAAATAGAAAATCAAGGTAAAAAAAGTTTTACATCTCTGCATGTAGTAAAATAAATGCTAAACAGATCTGAATAACACAACCTGTGTCTTCACTTTGCAGTATGTAGTGATCCCAAATGTAAAAATTAAATGCTAACACTTGTTATAAACCCTGTAAAAATTCATCATTTTCCGTCCTTTTTTTTCCTTTTTTTCCTTGCCCAGGCTTTCATCATATATGGCACTGATATGCTAAAGGACGCAGAGGAAATGGCTTGTGTTTCCTGTCGAAGCTGTAACTTTAATCGTTTTATCAACAATTTCATTTGTCCTGACTCTGTTATGAGCGACACAGGCACACACTGACTGACAGTGATTAGCTGTTACTTCGGATTAGACATGATTCCTGTTGCACTTTGATGCATTAAAGGCTTGATGCTTCAAATGACAGCCTGTCTGAAGACATTTACTGAACATTTACTGACGTGACTTAAATTAGATTTGTTAGAGATTCATCGTGTTTTTCGGTTAATTGTCGAGCTCACACACTACATCTACAATCGCGCCCCTTCCTTCTGTAAATGTTCTGACGTGAGGGATATTTTAGTGTCTCTTAGTTAAATTTAACCACGGCGAGAAGTATATGTGATACAGCCTCAAAAACATGTCACCACTGTTCATTTCATTTTCAAACAAGCCTTTTGGCATGTTTAATGTATGAAGATGTAAAAACTCTTCTAAAACTTTAATACAGAGCCACAGAATACTTTCTTTTACCAGCAGAAATTTAGATAGTATCATAGACTGTAAAAAAAAAAATAGTTGTGATTAATTTGTCTGTACGTCATGTTTGTAGAGCTTCTGTTTTATTTTTAGTTTTTTCTGTTCAAGAATAGGACTGTCCAGAATGATCAGAATTTACATAAATCATTAGTTAGTAGTCTTGTTTTTCTTGTTGTCTTGCAGGAGCTGTTTTGAACTGTTGCTGTCAGTGCCTGAGAATGAAATCCCATATGAAGCCTGGGTTCAGTTCCACCACTCTGTCCAGGTAGAAGGCCTTGTTTCAAAACATTATTTGCTTATTTAAATCCAATGTGGCGATGACAAAGAAATGCCATTCTTTTGTGTGTGCGAGAAAGAATTTAGGAACTCAATTATTTGTGCCTCAGTGGGCGTTATCAAAAGCCGTCTGATAGGAGGCGAGGGAAGCTTCTGAAAAATGCCCTGAGTCGGTGCAGATAGCAGTGTTTTTTTTCCCATTTGCTCCTTATTGAGTTTACACCACCCATATTTTAACTTCTAACTCATCACCGGTTTTGTACCTTGAAATGACTCAGTTATACGAACACTTGCTTTAAATAGTCTTTATCTCAAAGGGTTTAAGGATCTAAGATTAGCAAAGAACAATTTAAAATTTTCATCTGTCTAACACTTTTGTTTCCAGGTAATGAGCGTTTCAGTCTCATGAGGCTCTTGTGGCTACAGTCTTCAGGTCTTGCTGTGCCAATATGCACTGAGGGGTTTGCAGTACTCCCTGTAACATTGGTTCAGTATGTAGCAGTTGCATACTGTCCAAAGTAGTTTAAAGAAATACTTTAATTTTCTTTGCTGTCAAATTGTGCCCAGCTGTGTTGCTTTTACACTGTTTGTTTGATGTCATTTCAAAGAGGAAAATCTCAAATTTCAGTCAGCAGGAGTTGACTGCAAAGTAAAAAGTGATTAAAAACAACCTTTCAACTAGTGTGGAGCTGTGGCCAAGTTTCATTTCCAGACATGAACAGTGTTCAAAAAGCACATGTTTTCCTTATGTGCATGTGTTGACCAATAATTGTTTAATTGAGCCAGCAGATTCAAATCAGTTGTGTAGTAATGTGGCCTAATGGCCCTCTAAGTAGTTAATTTGTAAATCTCGTTATCTCATGACATTGTGATGTGATGGTAGTGGAAGAGCACAGTTTTTTGTTATTTGTAATCCATTTTTCAAGAAGGTGCTGGAAAAAAATAGTTTTGTTTTTTTACTATTGCATTTAAATATAAACAAATGTGTGTTTCTTGCAGAATGCGCATGATACCTTGTTACAGTATGGGAGCACAGATCTCCAAGCTTTACTCCAGATCACAGGAGAAGGAGGCGCGTGGAGCAACCCGGTCCTTACTTCTCTTCTCACTGGACAGCCCACCAACCAGGAAGAAGGTAAGAAGTAGTTAGCTAACTTATCTAGGTTATTTTATACGGACACGACGGCACAGGCTTTACCTTCAGCGCTTCTTGTCACATTCACCTTGTTGTGGGAGTTTGCTAATCAAAATTTTCTTTGAATTCTGTTGCTAGTCGATGCATACATCAGCTTGGAGGGTGAGGGCTTCATGGAGATGCGGGTGAAGCACCTGGAGAAGATGGGCGAGGTGGCCAAGGCGGTGGTTCTGGCCAAAGCTTGCACTGAGTGCAGCTTCATCTCCAACCAAGCTACATTTCGTCAGACTTATGTCTCCCTGCTTTGTCACCTGCTTCCCAACGAAGAAGCCATCATGGAGGTATTACAACACGTTGTTTTTGTGGATACAGATAGCAATAATTACACTAGACTTCTTGTTGTTGGTATGATGGTCTTTAGTACATCACACATTTGTGCCCTCTTTTGTCAATTTTTAAAGTGAAATGAAACAGTAACAGCGATGGTTCTCACAGGTACTTATGTCGGTGCTCTGTAGAACATAACATCACTGTGTCACAAAATATCCATCACAAAATATGTAAGTTACATGAAGTGGTAGGATTTTCTAAAAATGAAAGTTGTGTATCTCAGTCACTGAGATAATAATGATGGTCAGGGATTCTACAACAGAACAGGTGATTATATATGTTATAAGAGACGGCTAGTCAGTCAAAAATACGGCTATGTGGTTGAAATGGTACTCGTAAGTTCTAGCTGAAAGTACTAGATTAACGGTGGGGACGTCCAGCCTGTGCTCAACATGCTGTTGCTATATTAAGAGCCATATGGTTGTGGCAGGACGTGTCGAGGGGTTTCAACAGGCTTTGCTGTCCGGATGAAACGGCCTCTATTGTCAGTGTCGAGTGACTCACACACACTGATACTAACAGAAAACGCACGCAGGGACAGTGATTCTCTCCCTCCCAGTAATATGAAATTTATGTTAGTAAAATGAGGAATAAAAATGCAGACATATTTGCAAGTCAAACCTTTTAAAAATAAATATTAAAAAAAGGTGTCTATTTATAAAGTTTATCTGCCCCGTATCCAGAAATAGAGCCCCAAATTCACATGCAAATGGAACTTTCTGGCAGTTTGAAGACTTCAGTCTTCTGGGAGTCAGTATCATAGTTTACTGTGAATATTATTTTTCCATCATTGGCTTTTCTGACCACAAAGGAGATGTCTGTGACCTGTCTGTGTCTGTGACCAGTGATGAGTACTTTTTCTTTTTCCTGCACTCCTATAGCACTCCTGCTACACAAGTATGCATGGAGCACTGTGTAGCAGGAATGCATCAGTACTCCTTATTCTCTCTGACATTTATCATGCCTCTGTCTTCACTCCCCCACCTTTTATTGGTATGCTGTCAGTAGAAAACCCTGAATATCCAGTATGGATGTAGCGCGCTTTCACAGCCGTTAAAGGCTCACCAACAAAAACACACCTTTTCTAACCTGTCGGGGTCGTAAAACTTCCAAAAACATTGGATGTTTTGTAAAATAAATTGTTGTCCCGCCATGATGAGGCAAAACATCCATTCATTTTGCACAAAAGGGAAGCAGACTCACATAATTTGCATTAAGTTATTGCTGATGATGTTTCTGATGCTTATGATCTGTTCCATATCATTGGTCACATCTTGTGTGTGTGCTCCCCTGAAGGATTTTTCTGTTTCATAATCTGGCTCGCTCTCCTCTGCCTTGATCACGCATCCTGTTTGTTTTTTGTTCAGGCCTCTGGGTAGAAAAGAGACAGGCAAAGTTCTCAAGGTCAAACTCATTAATGCAGAAAAATGCTGTAGGTTAACATTAAACACTTAAAACATTAAAACAACACAACAGATACTTAATGTAATGTATATATTTAATTCTAGTCACTTTTTTGTCGAGTTGGTGTGTACTTATTTTAATACTGCACTATGTTGTTTGTTTTTTGTGTGTGTGTGTTGACTTACTTTGCTGAGCTCGGCTAGTTGAACACCGTCTGGGACACATGCACAGTATTTTAATCACTTGGGGAACAAAAGGGGAACAAAATAACCAAAAAAAAAAACAGAAGAACTTGATTTTAATGTAGTTGGGCTGTTGTCATATTTACTGTATTTTGCCACCTTATCCTGGCAGTGATATGTGAGTAATCAGAAATACTACCTATGAAATATTCACCTTTTGTACCTATACATTCACATAAACTATATCAAAAATGGTTTTAATATTCAGTAGAGGTAGTGTGTGATGTGATTATGGTTTCTGGCTGTAATCAGGCTAGGGACATCAGTTCCATGATATGAGTCATGAAATGCTTGTGTGTGACTGTAATGGCCCTTTTCCACTAGTACCTACTCGGCTCGCTTCACTCGCTCGCCTCGCCTTTTGACTCGACTCAGTTTCAGTCGTTTTCCATTATAATAGAGTACCACCTCAGCGTGGGTGGGGTCGTCGTAGGCAACGCGGCCGAAACTCCAGTGACGTCATTTGTTATGCGACACAAACACGAAACGACTATGGAGCAATGGAGGCCACCAGACAAAGAAATGTCTGCACCTCACCGTCGTTGCTCTCTGATCGTGTTTGTTGTTGTTATTGCATTTTAAAAATGGCGCAGTTGACTCTTATGAACGAGTCGCTCTCCCGACGCATCTAGTGACGTCCAGGCCCTGGCCAATCAGTGGCCTGCCGTCTGCCGACGTCACATTTTCGGCTTGACTCAGCTCGCTTGGAACCACGGCTGAGTAGGTACTACAAAAGTACCTGGTACCAGGTACTAACACGTAATGGAAATGTGTACAAAATTGCATGCGAAATGAAGTCGAGCTGAGTAGGTACTACTAGTGGAAAAGGGCCATAAGAGTGTAACTGATGGGGAAAAATACTGCATAATAAATATCATATTGGCGCATTCATAATTGACGTTAACTTTAGCAATATTGTCCACTGGGTGTGAGAGTGAAGTATTATTGGTATTACACATTTGATTCCCAAGTCTAAAATTAAACAATGCCCTGAGACGTGTTGTCTGTTATCAGAATCAGATGTGTTGCCAAGTAGGTTTTCACATTAAAGGAATTAGCCATGGTATTTTGGTGCATGACAATAAACCTAGAGAGTAGAAAATATAGAAAATGATAAAAAGAGATATGAAATTAGTAAAAGATATCACAAGAAATGTGAACAATATAAAAAAATGAAAGACCCATGCAGGAATGTGCAAAACATACAAAAAATGACACATGTAGTACAAAGCATATGTGCAAGATGGTAATCCTGTTGTTTTCTAAGGAGTCAGCATTGTTCATTTCCTGCACAGATTTCCAGACTTGACTGCAAGGACGTGCTGGAGATCACATGTAATTTGGAGACAGAGGGGGAGGAGAACACAGCCTTCATCTTGTGCACAACTTTCTTGACACAACAGCTTCAGCAGCAGAGCCTTTACTGCTCCTGGTGAGTAGCCCTTGTTCAGGGCCGGGGGTTCAGTGACATTATGTATTTATTACTATGGTCCAGTGTAAATTAAAAATCAGACTTGATGACTAAAGATCATTTAAGTTGGTTTCCTTTGTTATTGTTGTGGCCGTCAGAGAGTCGATCAGGTTTGAGTTTATGATTTAAAAATATAAATTTTCAATATTGTTTAATTTTCTTGTCTTTTTCTCTTTTATTCAAAGGGAGTTGACTCTGTTGTGGAGTAAACTTCAGAGGAGGATTGACCCCTCGTTGATGTCTCTTCTGGAACGATGCCTTCAGCTAGGTGCCATTGCCAAAACAGTCCACCATTTGCTTTACCTGGTCCGTGTCATTCAGACAGAGGTGAGCCCAACAGCAAAGCTGGCTATTTTTATACTGCATCTGCGTTTACTCGGTACAGCTGTGCCACACTGTATCACAGCTGGGTGTGGTCACAGGTGCACCTAACCACATGGAGCTGTGATGTTTGGTTTGTGTCAGTGGTTCAAGAGACTGCAACTTTCAACCTATAGAGTGCTATAGTACAGCTACTTTTCTCCACACAGAATCAGTTGAGATCAGAGTTCTTTAATGGGCCAAATCCTTGTTTTCTTATATAATTCATTTTCAGGTGCAATGACATTTTCCTGTCAGTTTCAAAATGTGGTGAATGTTAAAGAGTGTGTGATCTGTGAAAATTAGGTTTTTTATGCTATTGTTTAATGCTAATAAAGTATCCCTCTCTTTTCAGTCGGAGGAACTCGGGGTACCCGCCGCAGTAGAACTTTGTGTCAAGGCCCTTCAACTTCCAAAGCAGGATGACTCAGAAACAAGGATCTCTGTCTGTAAGATGGTGTCCTGCCTTCTTACAGACGACCTTGAAGTGTTGCGTGCCTGCCTTCTCACAGAGTTCCTGCTTGGCCCCAACCAGGAGGCCTTTGGGTGCCTTGAGGAGCTTTACTTACGCCCAGACCAAAAGTACGACCAGGAAAACGAGGTTATTCCCAACTCACTACGCTGTGAGTTGCTACTAGCACTGAAAGCATACTGGCCTTTTGACCCTGAATTCTGGGACTGGAAAACTCTCAAGTATCACTGCATCTCCCTTCTGGGGTTGATACCAGAGTCAGAGGGAGAAGAGGAGGAGGCAGGAGACAAACAGGAGAAGGGAACACAACCTGAGCCACAGGGAATCACAGTTAAAGTAGAATGTGAACATCAACACAGGATAAATGGAAGTCTTGAGGGTCATGAACAGCAAGATAAAAAGCCGTCTTTTAACTTTGAAGAAAGCCAAGGAGACTCAGAGGCAAAGAAACACAAGTTCTCTTGTCAGATTTGTAAGAGGTCTGTCTCTGACACCCAAATTATTCACCACTCCAAAAGACATGCAGAGGACAGCTGCCACCGCTGCCCTGTGTGCCTGGAAAAGTTTAAGAGCAGGAAGGAACTCGTTCCTCACATGAAACAGCACATTCAGAGTGAAACTCACCTTGACCAAAACAACATAAAGAAAGAGGACGGACAGAAACAGATGGATGAGGATGATGATATCGAGCCAGGCGAGATCACCATTGACCCTTCCTTAATGCTGTATTACAAATCCACACACGATCCAGACGTGCTGCACCACATTGTGGAACAGGCGAAAACTGTGAAAGAGAAGCATGTGGATGACGACGAGCACGTCACATTCGATTACATCAACCAACACTTCAATCTGCAGAACCGGGATGAGTATCAGTGTCCAGGAACTGGGTGTACTCGGATTTTTAAACATTCCAAGTACTTATATGTCCACTTAAAGTCGGAGCACAAAGGTGACGAGAATGTGAAACATTTTCACCAGATGAGAGACAAGCGGGAGAAGTGTGTTTTTTGTAGACGCCACTTTGTCTCCGCTTACCATCACCGCAAACATCGAAGAGTTCACTATGGTGAGCAGCCTTACACATGTGTGGTTATAGGTTGTGGCGCTCAGTTTGGTTCTTCCAATGAACTTGTCACGCACAAACAGACCCACGGCTATCACCTCAACTACCAGTGCGAGCTTAAAGGCTGTTACGTCACTTACTCCGACTTGGGACAGATCTATCACCACGAAGCACAGCATTTCAGAGATGCAGCATTTACCTGCTCCAGCGCTGAATGTAGAAAATACTATTTATCCAAAAAGGAATTCATAAAGCATTTATCCACGCACAATATTACCTTCTCTGAAGATGACTTTGAGGCTCAGAGGAAGGCGAAGCGGAAACTTCTTAAGACTGCTACCGAAGCTTCAGCCCACCTTAATAAGTCAGGTGTTACACAAGAGATTGTAAACGGAGAAGTCCCAGACTGTTCCCCAGTAAGTTGTGCCTCCTCTTTTCAAGCGTCGGACAGCAAGGAGCCCAGAGCGACAATGACCTTGGTGGCTGTGTGTTTTGATGGAAGTAAGTTCACATGTGGTTTTGAGAAATGTGGCATGACTTTCTCGAGAGCCAGAGATGTCCAGAGACATCTGAAATGTGCTCACCCAGAACACCTTAAACTGGAGAACAAAGAACACAAACATGACAAAGAGCGGGGCTTCAAGTCTTCAAGGCTTCAAGGGGTAAGGACTGAAGCTGAGCCAGGCGGTGGGGAGGAAAAGGGAAAAAATGAGCTTTCTACTCCTTCTCAATCTGCAGAGACTGGCAAAGAAAAAAAAGCATCCACTCATCCCAAAAACAATGAAACAAACTCTTCAAGCCTTCAAATAAAAAATGATGCTCTGAAAGAAATTCTTATTGGGCTCAGTAAGTTGGACTTGAATTCTTCATCTCCTCACAGTGCGCCAAGTGAGCCCCCTCAGTCCAGCCCAGAGCCTAATGCATCACAAATATCTCTCCATCAGGCAATCATGGCCAAGCCTCCTGTTGTAGTGCTTCAGAAGAGATCAACATACCTGCCCGAGGAAAAGGTAAAAGTCAAAACTGAACAAGCTGATGACGAAGGCATTGTTGAGTCATTAGCTTCTGCTAAGCCATATATCTGCGAGGTCAACGGTTGTGGCTTCAGAACTGCTCAGAGTTACAGTTTACTGCGACATTATAACACCAAACACGGCCGCACTGTGGAGCAGGCCAAAAGGTTGACTTCCTTGAAAACTACGTCCTTTAAGCCTTACGTGTGCCATCTTTGTTCAAAGAGTCACAGAGAAAAACACGTGTTGAGGGCCCACTATATTCACATCCACAAGCTCAGTGAGACTTTTGTGGATAAAATAAGCTGCACATCTATACGGTATGATGGAAACAAAAACCCTTCAAAGCAGACAGCTCAACACGTGATGAACCACGGCCTAAAAGTGAGGAAAAAAGAGATCCCTAAGCTGCAACGCCAAAATGAGAAAAAGAACTCAACTGCGATAAATGAAAATGGACAAAACTTTGACAATCACTCTCCATCTGAAGAGGAAGGGGAGGACGAAACGGAGAGTAGAGACGAAGACAGCGAGCAGAAAGGAGAAGGTGAGGATCAGACCACGCAACAGGTCAGAACAACAAGACGTTTGGTAGCCAAAAGTAATCTCTGCTATATATTGGATAAATTCAGTAAGCCTTTTCATTGTGTAGCAAAAAACTGCGATTCAGCTTTTTCCACCCAGGGAGGCCTTGTACGCCACCTACAGTTGATACATCATTACAATCGCTCTCAGCTCTTGTTGGAAAAAGATTTTGACGCACATGAAAGTCCAGAAGTGAGAAAAGAGCCTACAAAGAAAAGGCCTCTTCCGAACTCAGATGAACCTCAGCCCCAGTACAAGTGTCACTTTGCCAACTGTAGTGCTTCCTACCACCTCAAAAGCAGCCTAGTGCGGCACACTCGTGATTGCCACTCACAACCACCAGAGCTAATAAGGTGCAAGTATGAAGGTTGTACGAGAGTGTTCAGCCATGATGATGAACTTAAAAAACACACGCTTTATAGTCACTACGAGTACTACGATTCACTGGTGGTTCGTCTACAGAGCACTCACAAAAAGTCAATTACCGGATGCCAAAAGAAGCTCATTGTTGCACCACAGAGTCCTCAGAAAGAAGAACCTGGTTCAACCACCACACAGGCTGAGAGTTTGAGTCCAGAACCTGAAGTGCCCGCCCCGTCACAGGAAACAGACGAGAAGACTCTTGTGGAGAAGAAGAAAGTTTCAAAAGATAAAAAAGGAAGAAGAAATTCTTATAACAGCTTTGTCTACAGATCTCATGAAGAAGCACTACAGATGTGCCAAGACCGCTGTTTGCGGGTGGCCTACCCCTGCATGGTCCAGAATTGTGATTCTGTCGTCACATACATGGGAAGCTTGCACCGCCACTACCTGAGGGTTCACCGCATGCGTCGAGAAGCTCTATTTAAGAATGAAGATAAACTTGTTTTTAATGCTGAGCAGCTGGAGGAACTGATTCAGAGGAAGTCGGCTAGGCCAACTGTAACAGGAGCATGTTCCCCTAACGGGGTTCGCAAAATGGAGTATCAGACAGAGCCAGAAAGCACAGGGGGGCAGCCTGCACCCATGAGCTTACACTCCATCAAGGCGGACACACAGGAGGAGGATAATCATGATCCACTGGGATTCCCAGAGGAGGAAGAGGAGGAGCTGCCACCTGTTGAGAGAAATGGCGTCCTGGTTGGTGCAGATGAGGTGCTTTACGGTGAAGCGAGCACCGGTGGGCACACCGAAGATGCAGCCACAGCAACACCCAACACTCAGAAGCAGGATGAGAAATTGAACTTGGATAAAATCAAACCTCTTCTTCGCCCCGTCACTGTTGACCTCTCGCCACCGTGCTCACTGCGTTTCACTACTGAGGAGGGCTTCCAGGACGTGTCGAGTACCAAGGATGGTGGCAAAATGTTGAACGGCTCGACTCCGTTGCCCACTCCTCCTGTTCGTCAGCCGCTAAAACGGAAAAATGAACTGTCCGAACAGCCTTCAAACGTGAAAGACACTCAGTCCCGCAGCCCTTCTCCACACCCTTTTGACATCGCTGCCTATAAGCCCATCGGCTTTGAGTCTTCATTTCTGAGGTTCATACAAGAGACAAGCCCAAAAGAAAAAAACGCGGCTCCGGCGAAACGGCGAGACTCTTTCAGACGCAGTTGTTCGGTTAAAGAGAACAACCAGCTGGGAATCTCTCACACCCGCAGCAGACGCACTCATTCTCCACTGCTGAAGCCCCACGCTATGACTGGAGACTTCACGTCAGTCCAAAACTTGAAGTCCATCTTGGACAAAGCCCTGGCTGGGTGTGGGGACCTGGCCATTAAGCAGCTTCAGTACCTCAGACCTGTTGTGGTCCTGGGGAGACCTGTGTGCACCACCCTGCCTGACCTCTTCCCATCAGACACCAACAACAGCAAACTGCTTCTTGGAAGTTAGTTTAACCAAGCACCTTTTAACATAGCTATGGCAAATGACTTTGTATTTTCACAAGCTGTCTACCAGTATTCCCCCCCCCCCCCCCAAGATGATAGTATTATGTTTATTCTGTTGCTTGTTTTTTCGCCAAACTAAAGAGTCGAAGAAAATAGATTAAGATAAGATGAGCTAAAACAGTGCACATGAGATCCAACTGGATTGTTTTTTTAAGACATCTGTTATGAAGCATTCAGATAACAACTATCATGTTAACTCATGATCACACATGTATATACTGTAGTTCTCCAAGATAAATGTACAGATTTTCAGATTGTTAGAATTGGTCAGTAGCGTATTGCAAGGCCTTTTTCAGTTGTGTGAAAATGTGACTGAAAAACATTTCCTTACTACAGACTTCTTGAGGAACATGTTTGGTTATTTTTCACCTCAGTTTATATTAAATCAGTGTTGGGATGCAGTGGACAGATGTTGGCAGACATGTATGTAACACTTTCTAATAAAATAAATGTGGAAACAATTATAAAGACCTTTACTTTTTGAATAGTCTTAAGTGATTTCTTTTATTATAAGTTTGGTTAAATGGCATCTTAGGAGCTGTTTCCTAAATTGAAAATACAGTTTATTATTTCATCCATCAGAGTTTAATGGTACACGATGAGGTACTATTATGAAAAATTGGATTTGGCATGGTGTCAGAGAGTTTCTTTGTTCCCTTATGACTTTAAAAATGTTTTTAAATCATTGTCATTACTGTTTTAGTGTCATATTCCTGATGTGAACAGATTAATTGTAAAGTTATAGTTTATCATCTCAGGTTGCAGTCTTATCCAAAAAATTGGCTTTTTACTCTGGGGGGTCATTCCAGACCCCAACTGGCCTAGACACAATAAACTGCTAATGAGTTTGTTGAAATCTGATTAAATTTCTATTTGTGAGTATGCTCAACTAAAAATAATATCCACTGCCCTGATGTATCTTTAAAAAGCTAGATTTTAATTATGTCGTTATTTCATCTGATACTATGACCTTACACATTCTTTAAAGGTGTTGAATGTATTAAAACCTTAAGCCACATGATATGAATACTGCACAGAAAATTGGAAGAACGGAGGGTTAGTACGCATCTAAATATTTCCCTTGGGGGCACCAAACATCTCAATGTGGCCATAACTGTAGTTCATTATTATTGATTTCCTATCATCTGCAGTGTTTCTCATTAAATGCAAACTTATATAAATAGAGGCATATAACATATTTATATATGAGTGTATATATTAGAATAGTTTTCCATTACAGCTATGTATTGTACTGGATAACCTTTAGCACATCAGGTCACAGTTCAACAGTTATTCAGCATGAATTGGGCGTGGCGGAGTTTCAGAGCTGTGATGACTGTAGCTCCCCCTACAGGTGTAAATTATTTTAGTTTTATGCAATGATTGTTTTCTAAGAGTGTTAATATAATACACTGCCTCCTTTGAGTGTATTATATTAAAAAATATATATAAGTACTTTGAGAGTATAAATATTTATTTACTCAACTTTTATTCAACTTATTTGACCACTTTGTGGTATTAGTATAAACGTAAAAGTCAGTCATGTCTCTAAAAAGAAATGTATGGATTATCTGAACATATGAGCAGTGGTGGGAAGTAATGAAGTACACTTACACAAGTGCTGTATCTCTTTTCACCTACTTTTTTACTACCACTGCATCTCAAAGGCAGGTCACTTTGCAGATTCAGAATAATAATACAAAATATCATAAACAAATAACTTAGAATGCAAATATAATAGATCAACTTAACTCGTCTTGTGGACAAATTCACAAGCAACCCAGCAGATAAAGTATATACAACACTAAAATAGTGCAACAATAATCATAATACAGTATGTGTTATTGTGAAAAGAGCCATTTTGCATTATGAGGACTTTTTGTACTGTAAGTATATTTAGATGCTAACACTTGTGTACTTTTATATAAGTAAAATCATGAATGCAGAACTTTTACTTCGAACAGTTTTCAGAGTAGATTTATGTAATGTGGTGTTACAATTTCTACAGTGATATTAGTATTTCTTCACATTGGTATTACTAGTTCTACACTGTAGTATTACTAATTTAAATGTACCTCTTCCACCTCTGCCTTTGAGTCCCTCACCACTCAAATAAATCAGCTACGGAACCAACAGCAGTTTGTTTCCGGGGGAAGGAATATGTTGCCGCATCTGGCTGCCCCGGTCCTCACATGAATGGAGCGATATTAGCTGTAAAAGCCTTGATTTAGGGATGGAAACTGGTTGCAGAGGTTTCCAAGTTAACATTTTGAGTCGGTGTGTTTCGGTTTAACGCGGAAACAGTCTCCGCTCTGTTCAGCGTCGCGGTTTTGTGTGTTTGTTTGTGTGAGAAGCTGAAGCTAACTAGCTGCTAACCCACCACCCGGGCTAACGCTGCTGAATTTAGCCTGCTTAGCTCCAGAAATACAAACCAAAGACAAAACACCGCCAGCATGGGCGAAACCATGTTTGACCTCCCGGTGGAAAAGCAGATATTTTATGCTGTTTTGGGATTTTCCTGGACAGTGTATCTATGGGAGGCTTATCTTTCCTACAGACAGGTGAGTTAATCATTCATCAGTTACATCATCAAAGTTTATAGAGAAAAAGAAATGAAGGAAAGTTCTTCATTAATTAAAGAAGATAACAAAAGGTCACTTAAAATATTTTATAAATGTAGTGCAATAAGAGTAATGGGAATTAAGATAGCGGTGCACAACAGATGTAATTGCATTTTTATTTTACATTTAACTTGTTACATTTTAATTTCATTTAAAACTTCTGGGATGACAGCATTTAAATAGTTGTCCTATTTGCTAATACACCTGCATTTATATGCATAGTGTGGTTAAACTAGATAAATATGGACATCTTCAGGTCGTCAGTGATGTAATTCTTTAAACTATGCAGACTGATTACAACTTCCTCCACTTGATTATCTTCGCCCTCAGTTTGTGTAAAGTTAGCGTCTGGTTGATGTGCGTTTGTAATACAATAAATGTCAAACAAATATCAAGCCCTCTACTCTCTGAATTATGCAACTGACATATTCCTCATTTGGTGAAGTCAGTGAAATGGCTTCTTTGGGGGCAGTCTGGCGTGCTTCCTTTTGAAACAGGATGTTGAGGAAGAAAATAACACGTGTGAATGAGTGTGAGAACAAAGTAGTTTTATTTTAAAGCAGTTTAATAAAGTCTAAATGTTTCTTAAGCAAATATAATTTTTTGTTGGACATATTCTCAAAGTAGCTTCTTTGTTGATAGGTTCTTTTAAATGAAACTCAATTCGAATTAACCCATCAAAGTTGGAAACTCAAAAGGTTTGCTTGTATGTGACGGGCGTGTTCAAAGTTAAAATCAAATCAAAATAAATCTAGGTAACACAATCTAAAGAAGAATATGACAGAAATCAAATGGGTGTACGACATTTTTGTTTTGTAAGATAATTGTTTTTTCTCACTTTGTCTGATATTTGACAGCGTTTTGAATTGAAAAGAATTAACATGTCTGACATTTATAACAAGGCTTTACAGTATTAATGAACTGAGATACGGTGCTGATCTCCACAGAGGAAGATCTACAGATCAACAACACATGTGCCAGACGAACTAGGGAAAATAATGGACTCTGAAACATTTGAAAAGTCCCGCCTTTATCAGCTGGATAAAAGCAACTTCAGCTTTTGGTCTGGACTCTATTCTGAGACTGAAGGGATGGTAAGACGGCCAGAAAAATTAAATGGTGTGATGGCTTGACAAAACCATGATCATTATCATTTATGTTTATGTTATTTGATATTTTGATGTATTGATTATTTGATGTATAAAATGTAAAAGGCTTATGCTATGCTTTTAGTTGATCCTGCTCCTGGGTGGAATCCCGTTTCTGTGGGACGTCGCTGGTACTTTGACGGCTCGCTTTGGGTTTAGTTCAGAGTACGAGATCACCCAGTCGCTGGTGTTTCTGACGCTCGCCACGTTGTTCAGCGCCTTAACTGGACTTCCCTGGAGCCTGTACAACACGTTTGTCATTGAGGAGAAGCACGGCTTTAATCAGCAGGTAGACCGACTGCACAGCACTGAAATGTGGCTTCGTAGTTTGTAGCTGTCACACTCTCGCACCACAGCTGAATGGACAAAATGGCTGCAGCTGTATTTTGGGGAAAACAGTAACTGAAACATAATAAGCATACATATTGTAATGGACAATAAGAAGTAAGCTACAAACATTTTACAGCCAAATTTAGTATTTGATATTTAAAAGATTCCCAGTTTAGTCGTGCACACATCCTGACAGATCGCCCTCTTTTTCTTACACTCACCATTGTCTGTTTTTATCTTCCTGTCTGGTCTTCCTCTCAGACTTTGGGGTTCTTCCTGAAGGATGCTGTGAAGAAGTTTGTTGTGACGCAGTGCATCCTGCTGCCCGTCACCTCACTGCTCCTGTACATCATTAAGATTGGCGGAGACTACTTTTTTATCTATGCCTGGCTCTTTACCCTGGCAGTTTCTCTGGTTTGTGCTGCATTCATCTTCTCAGTTATTTTTTAAACAATGAATGAACTTGTGTGAAAGGCATCTTTGTGTAACAAAGGAACACACGGTTCATTTTGTAATTACTCAAAATATATATATATATATATATGTGTGTGTGTGTGTGTGTGTGTGTGTGTACATATAGATAGATATACACGTCACTCTGTAACATATTACAAATCTTTCTGATGCATCTTTTCTGTTTTCTCAGGTACTTGTAACGATCTATGCAGACTACATTGCTCCCCTGTTTGACAAGTTTACTCCTTTGCCAGAAGGAGAGCTGAAGACAGATATTGAGGTTATGGCCAAGAGTATAAGCTTCCCCCTCACTAAAGTTTATGTAGTTGAAGGTACAATAATATTATGAGAATATTATGTGGAGTCCTGTGAATATTTAATCATTGTAATTTTCTAAGATATTTTGAGCTTTTGAATTGAATGCTTTTTTTTTTTTTTTCCAGGGTCCAAGCGTTCGTCACACAGCAACGCGTATGTGCTTCTATGGGTTCTTCAAGAACAAACGCATTCTTCAAGAACAAACGCATGTGCTTGACACTCTGCTGGAAGACTACTCACCTCTCAACAAGTCTGGAGAGCCACAGCCCCAGCCCGAGCAGCCAGAGAGCGATGATGCATCCAGCGAGTCCAAAGCCAAGCCCAAGGTCACATTGCCATAAACTTTATTCATAAAAGCTAAGATTACCCTGAAACAATCAAACCAGGGTTCCTTACTGGCATTTTAATAGGCCACAACAACTAGCCCGAGAGGTTTGAGGACATTACTGATCGTCAGCGACTGGCTGTTGTACTATTTTATTTTTGTGTAATCAAACGTTGTTCTCTAATACTTTTGCAGAACAAAAAGCAAGGATGCAACAACCCAGAGATCCTTGCAGTCCTGGGTCATGAGCTGGGCCACTGGAAGCTTGGCCACACTGTCAAGAATATCGTCATAAGTCAGGTGATAAATTTCTTCTGTTAATTATTTAAGGTTTTCCTGACAGTATCGCAGATTTTTTCCTTGAGCCTCTGCGCCAAAACAAAGCAGAAAGGTGGCCTTATTACACATGATCACATGCAAACATTCTGATTAAAACTGATATGTAAATATTATCTGGTGGCTCTGTTGTCTCTGCAGATGAATTCCTTCTTGTGCTTTTCCCTGTTTGCTCTTCTGATTGGACGTAAGGAGCTGTTTGTAGCTTTTGGCTTCAATGACAGCCAACCAACGTTAATAGGCTTGATGATTATCTTCCAGTTCATCTTCTCTCCATACAATGAGGTGAGCGTGGCGCTAGTAAATATAGCCTCAGTCTGTTTTTTATTTGCAGTCCTCACATATTCAGGTTTTGTGTTTTGTCTTTGCAGCTCCTGTCCTTCTGTCTGACAGTCCTGAGTCGCAGGTTTGAGTTCCAGGCAGATGCCTTTGCACGCGGCATGGGCAAGGCCTCCGAGCTCTACTCTGCCCTCATCAAGCTCAACAAGGACAACCTGGGCTTCCCGGTGGCTGACTGGTTGTTCTCCATGTGGCACTACTCCCACCCTCCCCTCCTGGAGCGTCTCAGAGCGCTGGGCAACGTCAAGCAGGACTGACGGGGCTGGAAGGGGGAGCGGCGAGCGCTGCCTCCTCCAAAGGGCCTCCGCAGACCGCTTCTGGCCCTGTGACGCACCCTGGTCTTTTTCTACCTGTCTGCCCCCTCCATCTTGTTTTATCTTGTTTTAGGTCATACTTTCTATTTTGTTCCCTTTGAAACTTTGTTTAAACAAAACCAAAACATATCAGCACAAGCTGGCCTAAAATCTTTAGCCTGAATTGAAGTCACCGCTCTTTCTCTGGAGATGCCTAACATGCACTCGCTGAGAGCAACACAACTGGGCAATGTGTGTTTAGCAAAAGCTGTTGTCAAAGGTTTACTTTCTGAAATTATTTCATTTCTGTACAATTTGATTATAACTTTGTTCTAGAAAGACATTTCAAAACCTTAAATTTTACTTGCAGAACTATGTGTTTCTGTTGTGATGTATACATCCAACTTTGAAAGTTTATTTAATATTATAAGGTAATAAATCCTTCAGTATACTGAGTTTCATTTATTGTGGATTTTAAACAACAGAAATAGATGTGAGATGTGGACAACTTAACGTACATGCTTGTGACATGACTTTTGCAAACACACAGGCCAGAATTTGGTTTGTGCCTCAAGTGCAATTGTTGCTTCTTTTAGAAATATTTCTAGGCAAGCTCAAAAGTAAAAATGGTAAACTAGCCACCAACTCAGATTCTCAGCTTTTGCAAGAGGCAAATGCAAAGGAAAAAAAACATGAAGGCCTTTTAATTACATCTGTTTCCATATAATGAACACATTATGTACAGAGCAGTGCAGAATATTTCATTTGCATTTAGGTTAGCCTTGTGATTTTCATTTTTTACATGCATGGGGGGGGGGTGTCATGTTTTACTTTTTCTAAAGCACTTGCTTGCGACCAAGGTTCCAATTATACCTGTACATATGTAACTTTAATATGTACTGTAACGGCGTATGATGTGAATTGTGAAAAATGTTGAATGTGGTCTGGAATTTTAAGTTGATGTGATGTTTCTTAGTTTCTTCTCTTGGTTTTGGGCCGGAGCAGGGCCCAGAGCTGCCTGGCAAGCAAAGTATTTATAAGGGACTTGGGGAAAGGGGTCTGCGAGGTTCCTTTCACTACAAAAGCCAGTGTTTCAGTGAGGGGACTGTGTACTTTCTTTGCATTGAATAAATCCTTCAAAGCATTCCTAATGGTTTATGGTTGTTTTTATAGTTTTAATGTAGCTAGAAAAAAAAAGAAATTTTATCATGTGACAGATTTCAGCAATACACCTTGATGAGTTTTGCCAACAGTAATTCTGTAATACAGCATACAACTTTTGATTGTTTGATTGTCATCCTTATCAAACCATTTGATGACCCCCTCACTGCCCTGTGGATAGGGTCATCCTGGTAGATACCACTCCTATCATGATAGAAATCACATCAGATAGCCTTTATTAGTCCCACAGCAGGGAAATTCACATCGTGTAGCAGCAGCGAGACACACAGTGGACATACATAGTGGGAAAATGCAAGGACATAGAATAAGAAAAAATAAGCTATTCAACAGAAAAATCTAAAAGATAAATAATTATAATTATACCTTGTACATAGTACAGAGACGATATGCCTGAGAATATACATATAAACTATATAGAATATATAATATAGGCTATATCTCAAGTAGGAAACAGTGAAATAAAAACAGTGAAGTGAAATGTTTCATCATAGGGTAAAGGTGACCACTCAGAGCAGCTTTTTACTGATTCGCAGTGACCCTTCTGTATAAAGGAACAAGTGGACCCAAATCATGCCAACAAAATGCCTCACACAGGATGACAGCCACCTGACCTCCTCACTGTGGGGGTCAAATGCAGGTTTTTCCTCTAATTTGTCACAGTCTGTGCCTTTCTTACCAGATTTAAAAAATAACTGAACACAGAAATGTGTAGAAAGAAAAAACAAATAATAAAAAATAAATGTAAATACTATGTTACAGGTATTTAGACAAAAAGAACAATTAGCCAGGGATAGTGCTGATATACATTAAAAAAAACATATAGAAAAAAGTTACATATATAGTTGTATTTCCTTTAAGTTAAGTTTGCGTCTATTTATGTTGTAATTCAAGGTCAAATGTTTATTGTTTATATTATTATTAATTCAAAAAGTTTGACGTGTGATATCGACGTCCGATCTACCGGTACGTCAAAAAACGTGCACGTCACGCAGGCCGTTATTGAGACTATACCAATATGAAAAGGGGTCACGATGTTTTCCACTTACTCTATAATTACACATGTAAATTAAATTTCATAACACATTGTGGTATTATACCAATATTTTAATTAATATTTACCTCTGTTTCTCAGTGGACCGACGTGATGCCCGTGTCGTCACCCTCACCACCCCACCCCCGGTGTGGCTAATAATGGCGCCGTCCTGTGGCGTATTTTTGAGGACAAGGGCAACGCTCGTCTGTCAGTGTTGTTTTCATGAGTGAGAGTCCAACATGGCGAGGTTTCTGAGGCCCAACATCAGGACTTTTGTCACCTCACAGCTGAGAATGTCGTCAGACCAGGTAACACACGTCCTGAAAACACACCAGGTTGATAAAAAACACCGCTTCGTGTCACCGTTTGCGGCTGCAGCGTGTGTGTCGTATTAAATTAATTAACCTAATAATTCATGACTGTCAGATGGTAGGTCATTTTAAAATTTTTATGCTTGTTTGTTCAGTGGGACAGGTGTGAAACAACGATGAGGACACATTAGCAGTGATCCATTTTAATCATATTCATTTTTGAGTAAATAAAAACACCGTTATCCACCTGTCAGGCCACTTTATTCAGTCAGGAAATCATGGTTTGTCCTCTGAGGTTTGCATTGGTGTCACACAATCAGTTTCTGGTCTCTTCCAAATACCTCTATTATCACCTTGCAAACAAAGAAGCTGTTTCCCCACCTCTTTGTGAAATAAACTGAGAACTGACCTTCAGAAAGAGTTCAGCTGACTCTGCCTTAATATCACATAGGCATGCCTGATCACAAAAACAAACAAACAAACAAAGAAAAAAATGTGCCTGTGTGTTAAAAAATTGCAAAGCCCTTATTTGCCTCTGAATGTGTACACTAAACACTTCCCTTGTTGCAGCTGGGTGAGCTGGGTAAAGGTGCAGGAAAAGGTGGTGGCGGCGGAGGGTCCATCAGAGAGGCAGGTGGGGCGATGGGGAAGAGGCAGGCTGCTGAGGAGGAGATGTACTTCAAGTATGCACTGCTTTTCTTTAACCATGAACTAGCTCTTTACTAATCATGGACCCCCAAACTTATAAGTCACCATTTGTTCACCATATTTCTCCCTGTTCGTGTGTCTTTCACTGTTCTCTCCCTCTCTTTTCTCACTATTCACCCTCTCACCCACTCTGCTGTCACCCACCACCGTGCATGTAAGGCGTAAGGAGCAGGAGCAGCTGGCCGCGCTGAAGCAGCATCACCAGGAGGAAATTGACCACCACAAAAAGGAGATTGAGCGTCTGCAGCGGGAAATTGACCGCCATAAGGGAAAGATCAGGAAGCTGAAGCACGACGACTGAGGGAAACCTCCCTGGGAACAATAAAAAAAGTTCCAGTTTTCTCACCGACCCAGCCACACACCTTAACTAATTATCTTGCATGCACTGTGTCACCGGGCCAGTCATGACTGTGTGAGTGATTGTTCTGTAAATGCTTGAAAGTTATTAAAACAGTTGATAAAAAGATTATTGTTTCCTTGGCATGCTGTGAAACAAGTTGTACTTTTGAACCTTTTCAACCCTTTCCCGCTTTTTGTAGTAGGTCAGTTTGTACCTTATGTTGCAGACAAAAGACCAATGTGGAAAATTTTAATCTTTAATGCTTCTTATGACATCATCTTATTTTCATGTGTGATGTACAAATAAATTTGTAAATGGCATTGGAAGCTCTGTCCTTTAGTGCTGTAATATTATGACATTTTCCAGAAAAATCTATTAATCAGAAGAATAAATGGCATATCAACTTATAAAGCAGGTAATCAGTAGGTCCAGCCCTTATATCTTAAATATAAAATAGTGACAATATTATCTGAAAAAGTACTTTGTCATTAACGAGATGTTAATTTTTGACAAAAATGACCATTGGAATATTTAGGAATTTTAATTTAATTTTTAATTTATCACTCAAAGCTCCAGGTTGAAATGCATTTAGAATAGAATAGAATAGAATAGAATTCAACTTTATTGTCATTGCACCTGCAGTACAGAGCAACGAAATGCAGTTTGCATCCATCCAGAAGTGCTTTTTAGCAGTACAATATAAATATAAATGTTACAATGTCCACATATATATATATATATATATATATATATATATATATATATATATATATATATATATTAGTATATACAGGCTATAGTCAGATATTTGTATTAGAATTCTAATAGTTGTATGTGAAATGGTTATCTATACAATATTTACAGTAGTGCGGATGTTATCAAAAATATATACAGAAGTGCATTATCATTACAGTAGTGCAATGAGGATTGACAGGTATTAAATTAGCTACAGGTATAAAGTGCATCTGATGGTTTGGATTCAAGAGACAGAGTTCAGGAGACAGAGTTCAGGAGACAGAGTTCAGGAGTCGGACAGCTGTGGGGAAGAAGCTGTTCAGGAACCTGGTGGTTTTAGTCCGTGCGCTCCTGTATCGCTTCCCAGAAGGCAGGAGGGTAAAGAGTCTGTGTGCTGGGTGACTGGAGTCTTTAATGATTTTCCCAGCCCTCTTCAGACACCGCTTCCTGTAGATGTCCTCTATGCTGGGAAGTGGTGCTCCTGCGATGCGCTGGGCGGCTTTCACCACCCTCTGCAACGCCTTCCGGTCTGCAGCGGAGCAGCTCCCGTACCAGACTGTGATGCAGCTGGTCAGGATGCTTTCGATGGTGCAGCGGTAGAAGTTCACCAGGATGTCTGAGGACAGGTGGTTCTTCCTCAGAGTCCTCAGGAAGAAAAGGCGCTGGTGAGCCTTCTTGACCAGTTTGGAGCAGCCAGTTGTCCAGGTGAGGTCCTCGGAGATGTGGACTCCCAGGAACTTGAAGCTGTTCACACGCTCCACCGTCATTCCCTTGATGTGGATGGGAGTGTGCGGGTCAGCATTCCTCCTGAAGTCCACAATGAGCTCCTTGGTCTTCCCCGTGTTGAGCAGCAGGTTGTTGGTGTCGCACCACTCAGCCAGGCGGTCCACCTCCTCCCTGTAGGCGGCCTCATCGCTGTCTTTGATGAGGCCAATCACCGTGGTGTCATCTGCAAACTTAATGATGGTGTTGGAGCTGTCGGCAGGTCTGCAGTCGTGGGTGAGGAGGGAGTAGAGGAAGGGACTCATCACACAGCCTTGTGGTACACCGGTGTTTATAGTGATGGTAGATGAGCAGTGATTATCCAGACGGACGTGTTGGGGTCGGCTGGTCAGGAAGTCCAGTAGCCAGTTGCACATGAGGGAACTGATGCCTAGGTCTGTGAGTTTTGTGATGAGTTTTGAGGGAATGACTGTGTTAAATGCTGAACTGAAGTCTATGAACAGCAATCTGGCGTAGGTGTTTTTATTGTCCAGGTGTGAGAGGACAGAGTGCAGCGCTATGGAGACTGCATCCTCTGTGCTCCTGTTCTGAAAGCCCTCATCATTCCAGTTGAAGTTTAGTGGTACCTTGGCCCATACAAATTTGCACTTAACCAAGTGAACAACAAACTGTGTGAGGGTCTGGGGCCCAGGGGTAGTTGCTCACTCTGTAGTTGGTAATCCAGCAAGTAATCTGGTAAAATAATGTAGGACATGTGGTATTACAATAACAAAATTTTAAAACTGATTATGAGACATACACAGCATTTAATGAAGCAATTAATGAAGTAAAAACACATATAATAATAAAATAATTAGCTATGTCTAACATATGAGCATACATAAGAAAAGAATGGCATTTAAGGATGGTAAACAGCAACATAGCTTTTCCCAAATTCACCATAAACCCATTTTAAGTTAAAGTCGCTCAAAAATGACAGCCACATACAGCAGGATGGTGCACTGAGTCTGACAAAAGTAACTCTAACTATTGACAACTTATAATAACCTAAATATTGTGATGCTAACTATAAAAATACAGAGCTTTCAAATGGAAATTAAGAAAACAGTTTGGGAAAAACAATGTTATGATTTCGCCATCAGTGACTTTCTATTCTATTTCTATTCCTCTATTCTATTTCAAATTTTATTTATTTTAGTTTGTGACTGCTCCATGTAATTGTGCACATGACAAATAAAATCCTTAATTTTAAATTCGCGGCGGCGTTATTGCGCTTCTGCGAACCTTTTTTGTTTTTTCTTTTTTAAATCTTTATTGTTCAGTACAGACCTTTTTTTTCTTACAAGGAAGTTGATTTATTATTATAAGGATTTTGTCCATAATAATAATAATAATAATAATAATAATAATAATAATAATCATGTATATATATATATATATATATATATATATATATATATATATATATATATATATATATATATATATATATGTTGTTTTTATTGTCATTATCCAGGAGACCAAACAATACACACTTTCAGCAACATTGTCAGAAATAAAAGCACAGAAATTCTTATGCCAAAATAAAGTTATAAAGTTATAATTCACATCAATGTCTCTCTTCAGCTTTTTGTAGTTTCTCCAAACCCCCCCTCCACGTGAAAGAGCTAAAAATGTCGTCACTTCCGGCTGCCCCTGCCTTTTACCACGAGCGGCCCCGTGCGTCTTTCTTTTCGCACATCATGGCGGACCGGTTCAATAAGGTGGGCAACCGCTGCGTACACAAAATGTCACTTTTGTTCCACATAATGGACATTAGATCTCGTATTTTTACCGTCAAGTTGCGGGCTGTAACTATGGGATTGTTCGGTTATGTCGTTGTTTTGCCGGTGTTTGTTTTTAGAGCCGATTTCAGAGCATGTTGGAGGGAGCTAGCTGTAGCTGAGCGGACATGCCTCCATCATGGCAGCTCCCCAACGAGACACCGCTCTTAGCTTCGAAGCTTAAATCTGTGTCAGGATCATTTGTAAGCCTGGGAAACGGACATGCATTTAGTCTGTTATTTAACTGGCATTTATTCCTATATACATCAGGATTTTAGGCTTGTTCAGTGTTATTTACGTGTGAATCATAGTTAAAAACGTGTCAGCATGGTTTGATGCTAAGCTAAAGTTATGTGATAACCGGCGAGTCATAAGTATCCATGTGCCACTTATTGTAAGGCTCGTGGAGGCAATGATGCTTCTCAATGATTTTAATTTGCAGTGATTGTTTTTAAATGTGGGATTCCTGCTTAAAAGTTTATATAGTCTTACTGAAATACGATGTAGGTACACGTATGAAACAGTAACATGAATGATCTGCGTGCTTTGCTTGATGTTACCCTGCAAGTTGAGAGGAAAGCTTATTATCTTTTAGGTAAAAGATAAAACAGCAGTATCTTTCTCTTTCAAACCTGCAGGTTCTGCTGCTTGATGGCAGGGGCCATCTACTCGGCCGGCTCGCTGCCCTTGTGGCCAAACAGGTTCTGTTGGGTAAGTTTTAAAATAGAAGATTAAAGTGTGTAATGGATGATGGAGCTAAATGTCTAATGGGCACATGAGCAGTATATTAAAAACTGAGTCATTTAGTGTGGAGCTGCTGTACTGCCTTAAGTCTGTCAGTGATGAAAATGATTTACCTCCCTTGCTTGAGTTTAACGACCATGAGAAAACTCACATGCACTACCATCTGAGACCAGACGCAGACAATTGATAACAAGACTGGATTTTTTTTTTTTTTTTGTTGAACGCTAAACTTCATTATATTTCTCCGTAGGACACAAAGTGGTTGTGGTGAGATGTGAAGGCATCAACATCTCTGGCAACTTCTACCGCAACAAGCGTAAGTAGGACGTGTGTCCAGTTGTACCTTATTTTTAATTTATGGCCTGCTTGTCAGTGATGTTTTACCACTATTCTTCGAGTTTAAATGACCATGAGATAATCTTACATGCACTACCATCTGAGACATCAGCATCACACACTGAAGTAATGTTTGCTATTGCTCGGTGTCCTCTCATTAAATGTTTTCTTACCTTGTTCCTTCTCTACAGTGAAGTATCTGGCTTTCTTGCGCAAGAGGATGAACACCAACCCCTCTCGTGGACCGTACCACTTCAGAGCTCCCAGCAGGATCTTCTGGAGGACCGTCAGAGGTGAGAATGTGCCACTACTCGCTCATCAGAACATGAAATGATCCAACACAATGTGACTAAAATGTCAATGAACGGACACTTTCTGTTAATTTGTCACTCAAATTAGTGGACAACACCCAAAAACAAATTGAATAGTTCAGTTCCACTGCAGTAAATATTCACTAGAGTGTAATCTGATGTTTTTACGCTTCATACATGCAGTATATATCCAATAATATCAGTAGTGGTGTGCTTAAATGTGGCTGAGGTGTTGGTCCTTAAGCTATGAACCAGATGAACACTCAGATTCAGTGTCTGTTTTGAATTAGATGAGTACTGTGGGTTACCTGCAGGTTTGATTTAAGAGCTGACATTTTTCAGAGCGCTGCGTTCATTTGACCCGGCACAAGTGCTTCCTTGCTTGACGGTGATGATCTCATTATCCCGAAGCTGAACATCCATTGATGAGACAAACTTAACGGATCTGATTGCTGAGTCGAGAGGGGGCAAACGCTTGTGCCCGGACAAATGACACGTTTGTTACCGCTGCAGTGGTCACTATCTGAAAATGTGTAAACTTGTGAATATTCGCTCTAACAGGCATGCTGCCCCACAAAACCAAGAGAGGCCAGGCTGCTCTGGAGAGGCTGAAGGTGTTTGACGGGATCCCCCCACCCTATGACAAGGTGATGAATCTCAATGAGAAAAGGTCCTCATAACTCAAATTGTGCTGTCTGTGATGTCACTTTAAAATACCTTACCTACCTTGTTTGAGTAGTGACTTTGAAAAAAAACCATATCTGAGACATACAATGATGTCACTGTTTAGATGTGCTGTTTTCTTCTTTTATCTGACTTTGGTTTTTGTTCTTACAGAGGAAGCGCATGGTTGTTCCAGCTGCCCTCAAGATTGTGCGTCTGAAGCCCACTCGCAAGGTGAGCCTCGGACATTTTAATTAAGAACCTTCTCTAAATGAGTGCTGAGGGTCAATTTGGCTTTAATTGTACAGTGTATCTCAAAGTGGATCAATCAAAATGCTTCAGTTTACCCGCCACAACAGTTCTTACTTGACGGTGATGAGCTCTTTATCCCGAAACTGATCATCTACTGATGAGACAAACTTTTCGGATCTGATTGCTGAGTTGAGCTTTGGACAAGTTGTGCCTCTAGTTGAAGCCTTAGCTTAGATGTTGGTAGTATTAAAAATAGACATGCTTTACTTTTCCAGCAATGCACAGTGAAACGTACTGAAGTTGATTTTCTTCCTCCCCTCAGTTCGCCCTCCTTGGCCGTCTGGCACACGAGGTCGGCTGGAAGTACCAGGCTATCACAGCCACCCTGGAGGAGAAGAGAAAGGAGAAGGCCAAGCTCCGCTACGCCAAGAAAAAGACAGTCAACAAGCTGACCAAGCTGGCAGAAAAGAACGTTGAGGCCAAGATTGCAAAATACACAGACGTTCTGAAACAATATGGAGTCCTTGTCTGAGCTGGTTGCCTCTGGCCAATAAAGAGAAATAAATGTTTATAAAAAGTGTATTGCCCTTTTCATTGCACCACTGAAAATAGCACTTGAGATGAAATAAAGTGAATTACTGGCAGTGACATGTATGTTGGTGAGTCAGGTTGACTATTTGTAAAACACTGAGTTGCATTTAAGAAATTTATAACACCTGCGTATGACTGGAGCAGTTGTCATTAAATATTGTAATTTCATGGCAACACACATCTCACTGGCATGAACGTTTGAATAATTTAAATGTCTGCTGTACACTGCGCTACTCACACTAAATAATGTAGAGATGATGACAGATGCTTCATCACTGCTTTTGCTTCTTTAACTTGCATGTAACTAAAGGAAAAACTATTAGTGAATTATCCATCCATCCATCTTCCACCACTTTTATTAGTGAACTAATGTGCAAAAAACTCAAATACCAATCTTGCATTAGTGCTCTCCTGGGAAGCTTATGGTAGTGTTATACTGTGTAAGCCAGAGGCCTTATTGAAACGAGGTGTGGAAGGAGAAAAACAGTGTGAAGAACATTGTTTTGGAAATGAGAAGGTTTGATACATTTATTTTTCTTTGAAGAATGATTAACTACAGTAAAGGTGAAGGTTGAGAGGTCATATCTTAAATGTGACTTAAGCAACTGTAGAGAGAGCTTTCACCTGAACACTTAAGATAATTTAATGATCTAAATGATAGATAATTTGAGGTCTCTCTTGAGGTGACAACAGTGAATGGAATATTAAAATCACTTAAAGAAATGAAGATCAAGGTAAGAGAACATTATATCAATTTATCTGTCAACTCAAATCTTTTACTGTTTTTTTTCTCTTAATATTTGCCTTCTGGTCTACTCAGTTTTCTATTTATTTCACCATCTGCTGTCTTGAAATGTGAGAAAATGATTTGGGGAGTTCAGTGTAATGTTGCTTCTCTACTAATAGTAACTATATTGTCGCTGCACTATTTTTGCACTATTTGCTACAGATCACACTCATGTTCATGATAACACACATAAAGGTGTATACAAGACAGTTGAAAATACAGAAGATCTCTTGTGGCCACTTAATTATCTACAGGGGAGCTGAAAAGTTTTGGCAAAATCAGGTACAGTGTTGAACTGTTCCTGCTGCAGTTGAACATTTCCACCAGCAGAGGGCAGTGTTATACTTCTCTTCATGTGGGATCAATTGTAGAAATTCTCTCTAAGTGTAAAAAAAAGGACAATGAACTTTCAAGAGTGTTTTGTTTAATTACCAGAGAGACAATTGAAAAAGAAAATCAGTACAGGTATGACTGCTGCTCTCCAGCACTGAGTTCTGGCAAAAAAGAAGATTCCTCTCTTCTGAATTATCCATGTTAAAAAACTATACTTTTAAAATACTAATGATAAAATATGATGCAACCCTTCAGCCTACTTTAAAATCCTTAGTATTGAAATGAATGTGTCCCCAAGGATTCGGACTGAAGAAACTTGCTGAAGTGGACTTTACACGCTTCTCACCAAAGTGATGAATAATTATCATTTTTAAAAAGATTACTCTCCAGAAAATACAGCCCACTGATTCTGCTTAGTAGTAACTATACTGCACACTGTATTGTATTTTTGTTCAAGAGCAGTTTATCCTGAGCAGCTCAAAATAATCACAGCAATATAGCTGCTGTTTTGTGGTGAAACAATTGATTCTCCTGGGAAGGAACCGGCAGCCTTCATTGCCCTTTTGTCCAGTTTTCTGTACCCCTTCTACTCTAATTAGGACAGACTCTTTTAAAACCCAGCCTAGAAATAGTAGATTAGTTAGATACTTAAGTATCACATTTCTCCATTTGGTGGGTTAATAATTCAGTATTTTCTGAGAAATAAACAAGAAGATTAGCAAAAAGTCAAATTTGATCCTCCTATGAGTGATCTTGGAGCCCATTTAAATAGTGGTTTCCAACCTCAGGTTTGAGAGCTCTTTAAGGGGTCAAAAGATAAATCTGAGGGGTTGCTACATGATTAATGAGGCATTCTTGCACCCTTAACAGCTGTGATGATCCCTTCATTTACTTTATGACACCATCGTCAGGTCAATATGAGAAAATGTTAGCACGCTGACCCGTTAATCTAAGACAGTGAACAGGGTTAACACCACACCTGCTAAACATCAGGATGTTGACGTGCCTCTGCACAGCCTCGCAGAGCTGTTAGCATGCCTGCAGACTCGAGTTTAGAGAGAAAGTTTAGAGAGAGAAATCACTGTTAAGCAGAGTAATCAGAGCAATTGCTGCTTTATTTTAAAGGGTCACCACCCACCAAAGTTCAAAACCACAGACTCATTTATACTGTCCTGCTAATTTATTAAACAAAGTACAATGAGAGAACGTAATATGTTGATGTAAGAAAAAATAAAATTATGTTGATCATTTGACTGCCTGTTGAGTTGTATAAACCATCTCAGTATGTCGCCCTAATTGAGTTGATAATCTGTATCCTGAGGTCACCTCCTCTCTTTCACTATTTCACTCTTTCCCTTTAATCTCATTTCAGCATAACAGAACATATGTGGTGAAGATCTGTTTTAATGTACCACATCTTTAGACCAGCAGCTTTAGGCCCACCATGTGGCTCCTGTCTATTTGCTGACATTGGATGCTGACACCGAGACGAATGCTGAAGGATATCCTTCAGCAAAAACGTCTCCACACATATGCCTCGGCACCTCCTCCAAACATCTTGCCATATCTTAAAGTGATTCGTTGCGCGTGTGCGGGCATTGTAGTCATGTCATATGGTGTTTCTCATTTTGAGTGACTCCAATCAAAGTGAAATGTTGTTTTTCTTCCTGATTAAAGCATATGCCGTATGGAGGATCTCCTGTGTTACCAAACACTGTCAAGACATCCCATGCTTTCTATGTTTGTCTATCTCTGTCTCATACCAGGCCCACTGATGATCAGGCCTCAAGCCAATCTGACGCCTGTCTACCTGCATTAAGGAGGGACGTCGTGTCTCCAACAAACAGATGGAGAAATCACTGTGACGGCTCTAAAAATGAGATTTTTGGACGACACTGCCTGCAGTAGATCGCTCTCTAATCACACCATCTGAGACCGATTGAAAAGACCGTGATTGTCTGAAACTGCTCCTGCAGGCCCGGCCTATTATAGGCTCCGACAATTATAGTCATCCTCCTCCTCCTTCGACTTGCTGGTGTTTGATGTTCAGTTTCAGAATGGGAGCGCTCATCCGTGTGGGAGCCATAACATGGAGTCAAACTGAAGTCTGAATTCTCTTCACTTTTTCTGAAAGGATATATAAAATGTAACGATCTGCAGTGTCTGGGTATATTTTTCCTAACAAGGAGGAAGGGTAAAGACATTTTCCCCTTTTTACATAAATCCCACATACTGCTGGTTATGTACTGTCAGTAATTTATGACATCTGCCACTTACCAGCATTGAAAGTAAGCGAGCTATCCTCCATTAAGAAAGTAGAAGGTAGTCAGCAATGATAGCACTGATTCCAACAGATGTTCATGTTATTTAATGTTATAAAAAGGAGGATTTCCCTAAAAAACAAATCCTACTTGGCATGCCTTTAAACACCTGCGGAGCTCCCACACACTGTTTGCCCCATATCATACCAAGAGGGGGTTTAACAACAACACAACACTAATTTCCTTTAAAAGAATGAATTCATTTTTTTTTACTTTAAAGTCTCGCGTTATGTTACCACGCTAACCTTTATTTGGCCCGTATCGTTGGAGCGACACCTGACAGATTATACCACAGGCATCTGATGCAGCGGATGTGTAACCACAGTGTGCATTCAACACACACAGCGTGAGAGTAATGAGGACGATAAAAAGGCTTTCCTACACGCCAGCATGAGCTGATTACTTGTTTTTTTTTTTTTAGCTTTATTTGATGTTTCAGTAATGTTACTGACTCTATCTCAAGCTTATGCTGTTGAGTCATTATTGAGCCAAAGATAGCTTTAAAATCTGATTAGCAAAGAGGAGCATGTCAGGGTGACACTTTTAATAACACATCTGATCTATTCCTGATGAAAACTCTCAAGAGATTGGTATGTGGGTCTGTACAGAGGCGCTGACTCCATCTTTGTACGTTTTTTTTTCCATTCTCTGCCGATGTCACCCTTGAATGGGAACAAATTTATTCTAAGTCTCAAAGGCTGGATTTGAGAAAGTGTAAGAAAAAGATAAAGAATGAGATATAGAGTTGGAGTTTAGTCAAACGTATAATACTGAAGAGAAATCTCTGAGAAACATTGACCAGACTAAAAAGCAAAGTGCAGGCACCCAAAACTCTCCACCTTCGGTATTCAAATTAATAGTTTTCATTCTTCCACTCTGAACTGTGTTCTGAAATTCTATAAGAGTAATTCATGCTATAGATGTACATTGAATGGCCTTTTCTGCCTTCAACACAAAGAATTGCTGAAGTTTGTAATTTTCTCACCTTTAACCTTGATGTGATCAAATATTTGGGCAAAACAAAAGCATGTAGATGTCTACAGGGTCTATTTTTCCTTGCTGTTGCAATGAGAAAAAGTCTTACATAACCGGTTCCTTGCCTTCTTACAAATTACATTTTAACTGTTAATCTATTGCCTCAGTAAGGATTTAATTGCTCATATAATTACATTAATGTTAGCCATATATTTCAAACATTATCCATCACCAGAACTGTCAAGACCTCTCTGCTCACTTAACTGCTAGTTTGCTAGTAAAGAGGTATATATTTTTTTTTTATCTATTATATATTTTCCATGTTCCATGCACCTCTTGACGCTGGGGTACAAATACATTAGACTGGGAATCAGCGTTCTACAATAAATGTACACAAAGATAAAAATGCATTTTAAAGCTTACTTATCACTGCAATATGCACAAACAGGCATTTTTCAGCCGACACAGAACCGTTGATGACAGGTCATAAAAACCTTTCAAAAACCATTTTACATGACGTATGCACTCGGTGTGCAGCGCTGTGATGCCTTTTTATAAACATGAGCTGGAGTAGGGAATGTCCGTTCCTTGTTGATACACACTGACCTCTGAGTGTAATTGAAATGATTTAGAGTGGCAGTAGTGCAACTCGATTCGTTCAGTCATGCTCAAGTCATTATAGCCATTTACAGACAAGAGCAGCTGTAAAATTCAGACAAGAGAGACAGCGGCAGGCGGTGAGCAATCGCTGTTGGCCTCAGAGAATCACAAATTGGATTCATAAATTGAGATGCGGGAAGAGCGAGCGACCAATCATAGAAAACCTTTATCGACTTCATCGTAATGAAGCACACGGGACTCATGTTCACATAAGCTCATAAAGCAAAGTCAAGAGTTGGTGAAAGGTTGCGCTCCCGTCCTCCGTGACAGCCAGTATGCCTGCACACCAAAGTGTCCTTGAATGAGATAAAACCCTTCAGTAGCTGCAGATGGTTGACCCAATGTAACAGACATGCACAAGTGTGGGAAAGCATGAAGAAAACAAATCCCGAATTACACAGTGTGTGAGACGATGCAGCAAGCAATCAATTTCTCTCTCCCCTTTAATTCCACAGTCTCAGTATCATGCAAGTTATATGCATTCATAACGACTGATCAATAGCATAAGCTGAATTAAATATACCATAGCATGAAAGTCAACTAAGCAGCACAATTATCTTTGTGAAAGAAAACATTTGAGCGACCTACATGGAAAAGTTCGACAAGACAGTCTCAACTCAAGGTCCTCTTATTAGCTGTTATGGAGCTTTTGATTGAAAAACATGATGATAACATTAAGTTATAGAATTATGCATGTTCAAATTTCCATATTTCAGAGAACCTAACGAGCAGCAGCCCTCATTAGGGTCAGTTATCAGACTGACAGACTTATGCTGTGCAACCAAATATTGATGAAACCAACAGAACTTATAAATTCTAGTTTCAAAAGATCCTCAATATGTCAAGACGCATTTGGGGGAAACGAGTAAAATATGCACAAGACATCTGGATTCTTGGGTTGAATATTCGACAAAGCATGAACATTATATAACATAAACAAGGAGCTGCAACAAGATGATACACAGGAAATACAGAGGATAACCTGATTTTAACATCTGGAAAAGTCCTGAAGTAAAAGTAAAAGTGGTTGTTGAAGGAACGCTGAAGTAAGATTGTTTCCTCCAACACTGTGAAGGCGTCCTTTGGCTTTCTTTGGATGTAAACCCAAAATGATTCTGGAGGAGGTGGAAATATAACTCATTACTCTAAGTAATTGTTTTCCATTCCAGGTTTTACGCCACTTACTCCAGGTTGTGGGGCCGTTTGCCTCGCTCCAATAAACAGCGGCTGTGTGAATTTTTGTATACTGAGACAGAGCTATTGATTGAGTTAACTGGTAATTCTGGAGGTCTTTAGTGATGTGTAGTTACTGTCATGTTAACTGTATTCATCACAGAGCTTTGGATTGAATGCAGTCTACATTAACTGTGGCCCTTTTTTAAAGGTAATTTAGCAGCTTTTTGGGTGTCGCATCTCTAACTTGGACATTGATTCTACTGTCTCTGGGTGCCTCATATTGCACCTTCCTGTTATTGTAGAAATGTTGGCTGTCAGACCTGCTGCTGAGACATCTGATGCCGAAATAATTGCCTTGTTGGTCGCTTTTGTACACACTTTACAATTATACCACTTCTATTGAGATAACCGCCCCTGTTTTGTGACAGAATTTCTTTTCAGCCTACTTGCATTTTTAGTATACATTTTAATAGGTCTCCAATAGCAATAGATTACAATTTAATGATGTTTAAGCTATGAAGTCATCACATGGTAGGGATGTCTCTTTTCAAAGTTTCTCTCCCTTTTCTTGCATTTTGAATCAAATATTTGACCTTTGAGGAACACGTTTAATAATGCATGGATTCTTCTCTTGAATAGATCTATCGCTTAACCTTGTATATTCACAGTCATTAGGGGTTATACAGCTGGAAAGAATATATATCACCTATCATCTATATTACATAGTAGCCTCTGATCTACGAGAAAGAAATGCAAAGCAATGTGACTGCTATATTTGAAATATGAACTGAAAATAAAATGAAGGGAAAACACAAAAAAGGCTCTAACCCGAAGTTTCATCCAACACGGTCAGATCGAATCACACACAGAGGCTCGAACAAAAACACGGACAGAAGGAGAAAAACAAGATCATTAATGAGAGGACAATAGATGGGAATACAGTAGGTACGAGGAAAGCCTTTGTCAGTTCGACAATATCATTACAGGCAAAAAAGAAGAAAGAGGCCCAAATTGTTGGGGCACTCTTCCCTCATCATTTGTGCCATTGACTTTTTTTGAGTTCACGAGCTGCTCTGCAGCTTCATTGATTTTGCAACCTGACTTTGCACAGGAGGGTAAAGTGCAGTAACTGTGCTGTATCAAAGTTGACAGACAGAAGCTATTTTCAGTACTGGTCTCTGTGGAACAATAAACAAATGCTGCATATTGATTCTTATATATAACCTAAAACACAGAGGCAATATATGTAATATTACAGCTAATAGAACTGACACACTCAATGGGTTTCCTGCCAATAAATATCCTGGTATAACCAGTGAAACCACACCTTAAATGGTTGATCTTCAAATGAGAAGACATTTACCCCAAAGCTATGTGAAACAAATGCATTTCACGTGGAGATAATGCTTTTCGTCGAAAGCATCTGGAAGGCTTTCCTGCTACCTTTTCCACCATGAACAGGGCTTTAAAACTGGCATTTGAACAAGCACTTAGATATGTGTCTGTCCTATTGCACAGCAGACTCCTCAGCAGCACAGCACGTAAGCTATTAAGGCTTCAGATGCAGCCATCCACCTCTGAGCAAGCACACACGCACACACACACACACACACACACACACACAAACCACTCTGACTGATGGAGCTCATCCAGAACAAATTCCATCTCTAATGAATCAATCTGAACCCTGCAATGTGAACTGTTAAATTATAAATTACTTTTCTGTTGTCGCAGCTTTGAGGAGGCTGTTTTTGCTTGTGTGAAATTACCTGTAATGAGACAGATATTGAGCAAGGCTGTTTTTCAGTGTTCGGAATAAATTTTGTGCCGGTAAGTTGAGGAAATTCAGAAAACTGAAAAAAATTCCTGCACAAATAGTATTTCCAGGTGATTCAGGTGGGAAACTTAGGGAAATTCTTTAGAGGTTTATGGGATAAACAACAGGAAGAAGCATGCATTCATCTCCTTCTATTGCCCAACGGCTCAACATATATGCACACACTTGGGAATAAAAAGCTATGAGTTATGCAATTTCTCTAAAGAAATCTGTCAGTGCATGAATCCCCCTGAGTGTGCTGGTTATCCGCCGCTGCCAGAGCGTACTGGAGTGCAGGCGATCTCTGCGCCGGCTCTTTTTATGCGCTCCCTGCTCACTGAGGTCGTGATAAGCCACAGCAAATATAATGATCTTCTTCATAACTTCAAGCCGTCTGTTCTCTGCTCAAGCAGCTCGTATCTGTGCACACTGGTTGGCACCGGGGCTTCAGATGTGTCCGTGTTGACTTCAGCGTGGTTTCTTTTGAAAAGCTGGAGCTGAAAGTCCCTTGAAATTTCAGAAACACTTGAAGCATGTCATTTGCATAACATCCCAAGTGTATGATGGGTTCTGGCGGCAGATTGTTGCTAAATGATTTGCAACACTGTGTGCAGGTGTTGATGTTGGATATACTGTATGTGGCTTATATACCATACATTTTGAACAGCATCTGTTGGGGCTCAGAGGGCTGAGCAAAAATATAACACAGTGAAATGAGAGATGCATTGCAAGTTATTTCTCTGACTTTGTATTAATTATATTTTTAATTATTATACGTTACATTATACATTATAATATTATTATATGTAAGTATTATTATGATTACATTAAATCTAATTTCATGCAAAATATATGTCCAAACATCCTTGTTGAGAATTTTCATATTTAAATGCCTCTATTTTCTCTTTCTGTCAAATGCAAAAACATTTTTGATTCCTCATTTTGAACTCTGGAACAAACAATTATCATACAAAACAACACTTCACTGTTAGCTGGTGTATGTAGCTGGCAGGGCTGTGTCATAGTAAGATGTGTGTTTAGCAAATACATTTCCAGAAAAATGTGGTTGAAGTCTAATTTATTCATTCAGCTCATATCCTGCTAAAAACACCTTGTGGGCCAAACATCTCAGTCGATGGGCTGCAGCTAGTTTAGATGTGTTTGTAATAACAGCTGAATGGAGAGAGGCGAACACTGTAAAATGCTTTTGGGCAGCTGACTAAAACATTAAAAAGATAAATATTTGCTTCCAAACTGTAGTGGAGAAGAAGTATAAAGTAGCATAACTCCACTTATAAATATATCAAATTACTGAAACTACAGATAATGAAACAAACAGTGAAATATATCTTATACCTGTAAGAGGTTTTTATTAGATTAAACTCTGAGGCACCAGGGGAGAAGAGGCACATTTTATTAATAAATGTAAATAAAGCAGCGAGAGCTTTTGCGGGGCTTTTGCAGTTTAATGAGAAGAGTTTAGCCGACTTCAAGCTGAAGACGTACTGGGTTTTATTTTTGTTCACTGGCTAGAGCATGTCAGGGAACCTTAGATGAAACACACAGAGGCAGAAAGAGAAGATTGCATTCAGAAACCCACACAGTGATGAACATCTCTAATGAGGCTTTCAAGCCGGTGTATTCGAGAGCAGCGGCGTATCCTCGTACTCAGAGCAAGACGCTGCACTCCCACGTATGCAAGCTGGGGAAAAAAATCGTTTAAAAGTACTTTTTTACTGTGTATTTTTCGTGATTTATAACAAGCAGGAACATGATATCCAAGAGAACAGATAAGGCAGAGTGAAGGAGCGCCCTGTGAATCGTAAATTGATCATGATAAGCTGTAATGAAACTCACTGAGTTGAACATTCAGTATTGATTTTCTCTCCTGTAACATGGTGTACGGAGAAGTCCCCAGTCATATCTAAAGCTCTGCTTGACAATCACAAATGGCTGTGTGAGTGAATACGAAGTGTCTCCACTGCCAGTGTGCAGTCACAGGGGACCCTCTGCTTTTTCCATGTTCTCGCTATAGCTCCATTAATCAATTCTCCAATAACCACAGGGTTTGTCTGGCAACAGCACTCAAGACCGATTACTGCTCCCCTCAGTTCTCTTTATACCTTTTATCCTATTTTTCCTCACTTTTACTTCTTTCTAATGATTAAACTTTGAGAAAAAGGTGATACTGGCTTGTACCATTTGACACGGGGTTGTAATTTCTATGCTCGCTGGACAAATTAGCATAGTATAACTGTTCGTTTGGTCATTTAGCATTGAGGATAGGACAGCGTGGGCATACATTCATACTGACCTGAGGAAGATCCAGAGTGGGCTGAAATGTTGTCCTCGTGTTCATAATATTGGTGGGTTAACACATAGTTCACCACAGGCTGTCATTTAATGAAGGATTCTCAGTAGAGCCTTAGGAATAAAGGAGCTAATATTATTGTATTAATGGCCTACTAATGTATTGGTCTTTTACTGTGAACAAGTCTAAAGTGAGCCATTTATTTCATGTTTTAAACCATTTACAAAGTGTTCTTATATATACAGTGGTAGCTTTCCATCAATGTCATAGCCAGAAATGAATTGAGAGGTGTGTTAGGTACAGTGTTGCTGGACTTGTGATACTTTTGTTGTGATTATTTTTTGTCTTACTACTTGCATAGCTCTGGGGATGACAGTGTTGGTCAGTCTCATCTCAGCAGCTATTGGATGGATTGCTATGAAATGTGGTACAGACATCCCTGTTTCCCAGAGGGTAAACCATTATGACTTTAGTGATCCTCTTAATTGTTCTCTAGGGCCACCATAAGCTTGATGTTTGTGCTGTACATCAGCATTATTAGTTGTGTTATGCACTGGCCTTTATAGGGCCAGAAGTCTTTCAAAAGTTTCTGGTTTTTAATGATAAATTTGATGTTTTTATTTGACACTCTTTTGCTAAAGTATTAAAAACTGCCTAATTTTGTCCCTGGCAGTAAGGTCTACTCTGTGGTTGGTATTACAGATGCAGTGAACAGCATCACAGCTAAAATGCTCTGAAGCAAGACACTGAACCCTAAACAGCCTCAGACCATCCAGAGCTCTCTAAAGCAACGTGTGCTTAATGTGTGGAGGCCAGTGAGTGCAGCCTTTGTCAGCTTTTATACTGTGTCATAGCAGAAGATGCTGCAAAATAAAGACTGAAATAATGTTTTAAAGACACAAACCAAACACTGTTTCTTTCTCTTTTTTTTCTTACCCTTCCATCCTCCTTTATTTTCTGATGAAGTTGCCTGGATCGTTCTATTGGTTTCTTTAAACCTCATTAAAATCCCAGTATTCTGTATTTACGGAGCAGCAACACTCCTGTTGTCCTTTTTCTTGTCATGAGGGGAGAGACAGTGTGTGAGCAAATGAGGTATGTGAGGTGTTCATTCAAAACTAATTGGGACAACTTGAGTGATTTGTTTTTGTATTTTCAGCATATTTCTCTTTCTGGTTATTTGTCTGAGTCTGCATTAAGTTTCATCACGAGTTTAATTTTTTTCTTTATTTGCTTGTTATTTGTTTGTCTATCTGCATGTGTTTTCTTAGTCTGCAGTGTCTCTCGGGGCCTCTGTACCATGAACCTTAGAGGGGTCAAAAGAAGGGCAACTGTGAAGCTCAAAGGAAAAAAAAAGCCACATAAGTTTCACAGAAAAGAAGTTGAGATCATGTCTTATAAATATTGACAGGTATAGCAAGAGAGAGCAAGAGAGTCAGATCCAGTTTTTGAACTTAAAACACACTAAAGAAATGAAAGATTCTTTTTCAGGAGCTCAGGAGATTTTGATGTCTACAAGGATCCCCCCATTTGACTTGACTATTGCAAGCTCGAAAGGCTTTAAAAAAAATTAAAAGTTGTAAAGAAAATTGTTTTCATTATTGCCAAGACCTCAGGTAACCTCTTTTTCTGTGACTGATAAGAGCACTTTTTCCCTTTGAGTTGAAGTTAGTGAAATTCAGTATAGTCTTACAAAACAAACTGTGAATGTATTTTTCTATCATTTGTTGACCATGTTTTTGCTTGAAACATCTCTATTATGAAATACAATTAAAATAAACACTATTTTTCTGTGTGGTTTGTCCTCTTTGGATCTTGTGCAGTGAGTGTGTACTTAAATTAAAAACCTCTGGTTCCATTATCACGATGCTAAATGCTTGACCATTTGTCTTTTTCTGAGTTGAACCTTTTAGCAAACAAATTTATGCTGTTGGTTTTCACACCTAAAATACATCCACATTTTCACATTTCCTGAATTTAAAGGTGTAATAATGCAACACATTTTGAACAGCAATTCAAGAAAGAGGACAGTTTGTGAGTATAATATGTCTCTTATACTCAAAAAAGACAAATACTTCCAAATTCTAGCAAAGGTACTTTACACATTTACACTGACCTTCAGCATAATTGTTGTAATGTTCTTCCCTCCTTTTAAAAAACTTTCATTTTTTTGGATGCAACTATTATACACACACCTTCTTTGCATGAAGATATTCAGTTCAATCCAGGTATTTTCCTCTGAAGAGATTCCCAAGACAAGCTGACAGACAGGCAGGCCTCTTTCCTCATTAAACTTTGATGTGGTCATTGAGCCGCTTACTGTTAGTGCTGTATGCAGATGACTTTCTCTTGTTTCCATATGTTCAAATCCTTCCATTTTGGCTTAACTTGATCAGTTTGTGAAATTGTCTGATTATCTAACTATAAATGAAAGGAGTATCTGTCTGTCTGCCCTGCGATTATCTTGACAACAGTTCATCGAAGCAACTTCACACTTTGTGGGTGCATTTCTGAGGATCCAAGGAAGTACAGTGTCGAGTGTGAAGTTGTTTGGATGAGCGGTTTTTGAGAAAGCTGCATGCAGTTATACCAGAGACCAGAGGGCACTAGTGCATTTGAGAAAAATAATCTCATTTTGTCTTGTCAGGTACCCAAAAGATGCCATGATGTATCTTGGCATAACGGTGGCTTTATCATTTGACCATGATACATTATGTTGGAAAGATTTGGAACAACAAACTCACCATTAAATTGAAATGTTGGCCCCCAGTATTGCTGCTTGTAGCTTAGTGGACAACTTCACACTTGACACTGCATTTCCTTGAGTCTTGAGCAATACGCTTGCCAAGTGTGAGGTTGATTGGATGAATGGTTGTTGAGATAATCGAAACACAGACACACAGAGACTCCTTCAATTTGTAGTTAAAGTAATGAAAAATTAAGCAGTAATGATTCGTATACAATATCTGTTTTGTCGCAAGTATGTTGTAAAATACAAGCTGAATGATCTCCTTCACAGGGTCAAAGAATAAAAGATGCACACTCTGTGAACAGTAACACCCCTCCCCTCTTTTTCCACCATGGGGACAAGACGTAACAATCAGACAGCCATGTATGAATGCTTACCTAACTCTGAATTTATTCATGATGTTCCCCTGGAAATACCTGGGAATAAATCACTTCTTTCCCAGAAACCTTTCTCCTCTGGCCCCTGCCCCCCTTCATCTCCCTGCAGAGCCAGAGGAGCTCACAGAGAATGAGAGAGTGGAAAGAAGCAGGGGAGGGAAAATGAAAGAACTCATTACCCTCGGAGGTGGAATTAGTTATCACACTCAAAAGTACAGTGTTTTTCCTCAGTGGTGCATTTGCAGGTAGACGCTGGGTAACTTCTCACTGAGTCATGGTCATGGGATAATACAAAACAGAGGCTGTTTTATTTTGACTATCCCATGAAAGGAGACAGAGGTGGAGAAAATATTCAGATCTATGACTCCAGTAAAAGTAACACACTGCGTAACAAATCAAAGTTCTGCATTTAAAATATTACCTAGAGGATTTGTTTGACATTTTGGGAATTACGGAATTTGCTTTCTTGCTGAGAGTTGTATGAGAAGATGGATGATGCTCTTATGTCTGTACAGTTGCAGCTCAGACTGAATATGGAAACAGCTATCATGGCTATATACAAAGTTAACAAAATCCACTCACCACTTTCAAGGCTCAGCAATTAACATGTCATGTTTAGTTTGTTTAATCTGGACAAAAAACAAAGGGAGCAACCTTTTTTTTTTTTTTTACTCCAAAAATGGCCAATTGTAGTTTTCACACTTTGTATTTTTTATGAATTATGAGCTGTTTCCACTATTTCTAGCCTTTATGACAAGCAAACATGTTAACTGTACAGACATTAGAGTAGTATTGAACTTAAAATGATATATTACTGAAATATTGGTCATGAATTATTAAATCTAAGTAGCATTTTACTATTGCAGTTGATAGAGACAGGTAGAGCTCATTTATCAATCTGTTATGTAAAAATGAACTTAAATGTAGTGGAATATTTTTCTCTGAATTTAAACGCAGAGTAAAATACTACAATAAAGTAATGTACAAATACCTTAAATATGAATACACTTAGTTGGTTACATACACAGCTAATTCCTTACTGGTGTGTCCCACTGCTGTTAAATCTTTCTCATTAGGGCATGTGAATCCAAAGGGAGTGAGGGAACCTTTTAAAGCTAAAAACCTTTTAGTGACACCATCTGGGGAGGTGCAGGCATCAGAGGCTGTCTGGTTGACTCGAGCCAAGCACTCTCTCTTCAACCCCCCTCTCCTCAACCCGTACATGTCATACGGTATAAACCTCCACTCGCCAATTATGAGGAATCAGAAATGCATCACTGAGAGGCCATCTGTGTGACCACCTCATCTGTCCTGGGCTTTGCTGGATCCATTTATGGATGGGATGGAGAGTTTGGCGGTTATTTAAACACAAATTGCGGCTCCCAGACAGACAGAAAGGAGGAGACGGCGCAGGTTTTCAAGGTCGTGGTTGCAACAGGTAATTATATGTGTGTCAATGTGCGCCTTGTTGCCTGTGTGATACTTAAAATTCCCAGTGTCTTTCACATTTCCTCGGTCTCAAATCCACTCTCTCCTCTGCTCTACTCGCGGTCCTTTTAAATGTCAGTCACAGTGCGAGCAGAATCTGAGTGGAATCCGTGAGAGTCTAATGACATGAAATGTGCATCTTTAAAATCCAGGGGAAAGTGAAAGCCCAGGTGAGATGGAGAGATGAGGCAGAGGATGTTCCTGCATGTGTGAGCCTCCAAGAATGCATATTTATTATGCAGTAGTGGGAAAACACATTTGTATGCTCAAAAACTTCTTTGACGTCTGTCTTGCTCCTCAGACGTACACAACAGGCACTTTATGGGCAGAAAAGCACAATTAGATTCTATTTTTTCCAACTCACACTATTCTGATTTACACCCTGTGTCCGCCCCTTTTACATTATGTCATTTTTTCAGCGGGACTCTCCATCTGTGCTGCCTGTCTTTTCTCTGTGCATCTCCTGTGAGACTCCGATACTCAAATCTAACAAGCACAAAGGCAGGAACAGTATGGCAGCCTGAAGCTCCCTGTAGGCCAACAGCGCCTGAGGTCAGAAACAAAGAAAACATCACGGTTTGTGCAGCCTTGAAAAAAGGCAAGCAGGAGCCAATGCATGCACGTCAGCCGACTGAGTCATCGAATCATATAACTGAGATGTGGCGCTCATGAAGGCAAACAGACTTTGACACGCTTGTCAGGTTGCAGATGGTGGCTAAACCCCCGCGTCTTCTCTGAAATAGCCCAATCTTTGATTAACGACTAACTACGGCCCATGAAGCTTTGGATTCCTCCGCTTGCAGAGTGCAGCTAACAGTAGGATAAGAAGAGAAATAACAGTCTACAAAGAGTTAAAAAAAAAAAAAAAACAGCAAAAATGTGGAAACCAGATTAAATGGTGTGTTCATCAGCTCTGATACAAGCTGCAGGCATGCCCGGCGAACTAGCTTACTACACTGATGTGAAAAGGCTCCTCACTGTCCTTTCTGTTAGTCCCTGTTTCCCAACATTAACAGTGCAGTGTCTTGTATCTGCTTTTACTTCAGATTCATGTTTCAGATATTTGATAACTTATTCTTAGGGTTATGTTTATAGTTTAAATTTGTGTGGGTAATTTTTTTGTTTGTCTTATAGGATATGTTGAAAGGGGGTTCACCCTATTGTCTCTGATTTGGGTTTGTTGCTTTGCATGGAGATGTTGGGGCATATCAGCTGCACAATCAGGGATAGTGAGAACAGGTTTCTCTCATTAGGTCCAGGTGCAGGCGAAGGGTGAGATGATAAAAGCCCAATCATTGAAGGAGAGAAGAGAGAGGAGATGGCAGCCTGTTGTAAGGCTGCAGCTTTCATTTGTTTGCTCTTTTGATTCAGCAGCATTTATTTATTTATTTTTTTATTTCCCAGGTTTAACTTTTGCCTTTGTTTATTAACCTTTTGTTCCTTTTTTTTTTTTTTTTGTGCTGCCTTTTTGACTCCTGCCTGCTGACCTGCTTCTTTTTAGTTTTTTTGGTCCCCTAACAACATGCCCTATATATGGAGTGGCGGCACTACAATTAAGTACAGTATTAATGATAATATACTGTTATTTCCAAAGCCTAACCCTAACCCATAACCCTTCCAAAAGCCATGAACTAAAGTTAGAAGTTAAGTTTTGAAAAAAAAAAAAAATCTAAACCTGTTCAGGACTGGAACAGTGAGTTTAGGTTAACTAACCTCTTTATTGGATTTGGGGAAACACTCCAGCAACCCTGCAAATCTCTTTACTCAAACACATCAGTTAGATCTTATCCTCAAAGCTTTTCCACTCAATAAAGCATAAACCTAACCTGTGCCTTTTTTTTTAAATAGCGAGTTAAGCAGCCAAACTGGAAATGAGTTTGAACAGGCTCAGGTTAACTGACTCTGTATTTAGTTTTAGTTTCAGTCTTTTAATATGATATCATGTGTAGCCTTTCTAAATCTATTGCATATTTAAGAAACTTAATTCCCCCTTCAAAATTAGTTTAAACTAACTCAAAAAGTTAGTATTCATTAGCTAGTTTAAAGCTGTTAAAACAGGCCTTCTGTTGTCCACCTCTCCTGATACCAAGGACCCATTGTTCAAAAGTTAATAACCTTTTCTACTGTTAAATCTGCCCTTGTTATATCATTGTAAACTATATATGCTATATGGGAATGGAAAACTTGACAGGTAGCGACAGCAAGGGAAAGCATGGAGGAAATGTCGTTGGAAACCTCGAAGCTGCATGGCAGAGAAGTCACTTTTTCAGGCTGTGTGGATACTATATCTGTTATATTTTTTATTTGCAGTCACCTCTCAAGCGTTCATTGCTCTGCACAGCAGAAAAAACGCTGACTAGATCCAGCTCCAAACACACTGAGACCTAGACGCAAGTGAACTTGGGAGTTCAGCTATATGAGTGACTTGCAAGGCAACAACTCAACTTGAAAAAAACTTTCCATGAATAACCAGCAGCAGCAGCAGCAGCCATGGCATGAATGAATCTCATACTGAAGCTTAGGTAGAGGAGAGGTAGAGGGAGAAAGCAGTGCACTCAGGGCTTCAGAGGAGACTTTAATCATCAGCTGCGAGGTGAGGAATGCAGGAGGGTCTTGAATAGATCTATTGTTCGTCTCAGGGGGGCCTGAGCATAAACAAACAAGAAGATGATGACAGGTGCAGGTAATCACACTGTCTTTTATGGTTTGCTTTCACTCTCCTTCTCTATCTGCCCTCGGAAAATCACAGACTATACATGCACAGGAACACCGATGACTGACGGCTGCAAACCAGACACTTTGCTCGCTAAGTGAACCGTTGCTGCAGGAAAAAAAAGCAAGATTAAAGCAAATTTCCCCTGATATCTTTATCATCCCCTTTTGAATAAATCCTAGAATATAATATACGCCCAGTTCGGCACTCGAGTATAGTTCCTCTCTCCCTCGGCTCGGTTACTTGACAGCACTTGGAGGAGACAAGCTCCGTTTAAAGCTGTAATCCATTGTCAATTTATAGGAAGAAAAATCCCCCATGAGAAGAAAAGTAACAATGGTCTTTTTATATGTCTGACAGAAAGACAACTGGAGACCGTGATGAGGGAGGAGAGAGAGAACTGACGTAGCGTTTCCAAGTTTTGGCTTTCACCCCTAGCCTGGAGAGGCAGAAGTGGAGGCTGGTTGGTTCAGACGGTGTCATCTCATTGTTTTTCAGGCTTTTGCTGGAGAAATACTGATTCAAATAGTTTTAGGAGGGTGTGCAGATTGATTCTGAGTTTGTTTGTTCCAGGGGAATGCATCTTTAGTGGCCTTCACAGTGGAGCGACTGTTTGTTTCAGAGCCATAGAAATGCATGGAGAGGCACTATTCCAGTTGTACTGAGGAATAGAGATGACAGATATAAAAACTTTGTCTTGGCCAGTTTTACCTCAATTTATTTGTTTATGTGTGTATGTGTGTATGTGTATGTGTATTTTATTTGGCCATGCTGTAAGTTTCTGACCTTTCTATGTCTGCTCCATTATAATAGAGGAGAACAGGTTTGTGGTTCTCACAGAAAATGACATTTAGAAGAAATATTTTAGAGATGACAATAATCTCAGAAGCAGACATCTCCCAACATGTGCAAATAAAAAGAAATTTTTGGACTGAAACACCAAGGAGGAAAATGGGAAATGGAAAATTATTTTTTATCTTTAGGATGAGCTGACCCCTCGACTTCTGATTATGCTGTATCGTGGTACTGCAGTGGTTGGTTGATTTGTTTAAAACAATAATATGCTGATCAGTTTTGCCCAAGTGATATTTGTATATCGGAGACTGTGTGAATAACTGCTCATTTCACATCATGTTCTGAAATCTGAGTGTGAGAGAAACCAGTTTTTTAGCTATAGACTTAGCACATACGCTGCATAAGGTTTGTGGCTAGGTCATTGAAAAAAAAAATCTAGTGTACATCTAAAAACAAAAACAATATTTATAGAAGATGCTTTACTCAACATTAGATTGAAAATGTATATCTGAGTTTCAGTTCCTCATTACATTTTGCACAGTCAACCTTTTCCTCTCTGCTGTGGTTAGTTGGCCAGATGAGCTAATACGTTGCAGTGCTGTTGTGATGAAACTTATTTATTTGCGCTGTGGGCAAGACGAGAGAGGAGTTAAGAGGGAGGTGGGATGAGGTGGGAGAAAACAAATTCAGACCATTAATCACAACAGCTGATTGTGGTCTGCGATGAAAACATTTCAAATTGATTTCCTGCCTCTCAACTTCTCATTAGCGCCACTCTCTCTTGTCTGTCGTCTCTCTTTCCTCTCTATGTGACTTGACTCAGAAAGCGGCGGTGACAATGAGCCACATCACCTATCTTTTCCAGTAGAAAGACTATTTGCACCAAAATACAATTAATCAATGTCAATAATGCAGTTGTTAAAAAGTAATTGCACTCACGCGGCAGGTCTTTATAGATGTCATCTGCATCAATATATAATGATGGGGGGCTGGAGTGCTGAAACTACAGTTGGTGTTAACAAGAGAAAAGCTTTGATAACTTTGAAAAACACACAGAAACCCCGGAGCAAGACAAGGCCGGCCGTGAGATTAAACGGCAGAGAAAAATCGAGGCATGTAAAGAAAATAAAACGTGTGAACTGGTTCTGTTTTATTGAAACTAACAAGGTCGCAACATTTTTTTTATGGGATCCCAATTTGTTGGGATTTTGTGCAGCAAAAGTGCGAGTGAGAAATTTTTTTTTTGCAATTGGTATGTTGATATCGATGCAGCTAAACGCAAAATGGGAAAAGCGGCTGAAGCGGGGATTGATCTTCAACATGTGGGTGACCTTGAGTAATGACAGATCACATTAGCTCCTTTCATGAATCTCATTTTACAAATCATAGCTTGGCGTTTTCAAATTTGGTGAAACACTCCTAAGAAGTCAACTAGAGAAGTGTGATGTGTGATTTTTGTGCCAAGCGACACAAAAACAGGCCTCCTGGTCACCCCGAGTCAGTGCGCCTTTGCGTCGGGAGCTTGATCTCTTGCATACCTGGCGGCTGTTTTAGTTTTTGTTTGTATCTGAAATATTAGAGCTAGAGATATTAAAAAGAGGGATCCTAAAAATGTACAACAGTGACCTTATCTTCCACAGACATCCTCCTTTAATGTCTTGACTTACAACTGCACTGAATTTCTTTGTCAGTTTTTTGGGCAAATCTTTACCAAAAAAAATTGGTAAAGTTGAGCGTTGTTACGTTGCAGCGTAACAGAGTCGCATTTGGATTTGAATTTGTATTTCAGGAAGACACTGTAATTCCAAGAGGCAGTTAAAGAGTCACTAATAAAAGCAGATAACCAAAAAGTTCAGACTTGCTGAACTTAAAAGTGGTTATAAGTGAGAAACCTAGGAAAGCACGAACTGTGACAGCAGCGTGATTACTTTACACCGGGGTCTGACAAATGAAATACAGGGCGGCTTTTTGTGTATATTGGAGCATGCCTGAAATGTGTGGACACCCACTTGTGAATCACTTTACATTTACCCTCCTGCGCAGCAGCTCATCTTACAAGGGACACATTTGCAGGAAATGTGTTCTCATATCTTGTCTGACAATTCAAATGATGGAAGCAGCGACGGTGGGAGGACTGAAAAGAATATAAGAAAAGTAATTCAGCTTTCTATATAACCACTGCCAAAGGGAAAAGTTTCCAGGAGGTTGAATTTTATCTTTACATACCCTCTCTACCTGAATTGTAACAAGTCAGAACTGAGAAATCAAAATATATTAAGAAAAAATGAAAAAAGATGCTACTGTATCTGTCCAGTCCGTTAGTTATCATGGCGACCAGTTGCAACTTCATTCAGCTTTAAGGGAGAGAAAAAGTATGAGCCTGATGGAAATTATCAAAAAATGACTGCCTCTCCACCCAATTAGCTTGCACAGCTGAGAGTTTTCCTCTTTGCTAAGCTCCTGACAGCCTGCAGGCTCATGAAATATCACGAAATGAGCGTGTCTTAAAAATGCAAATCATGTTCCCTGCGTGTGAAGGAGGAGACGCGAGTGGAAACGGGCGGCAGACTGACACTGGAATACGGCGCGAGGCTGAAGACTGAAGACGTGTCTTCACCGGCGACAAAGAGTCTTTCCTCAGCTTTCAACCCAAGACTTCATTTACCACACAAGAAACTCAACCATCAGCGTGTATGGGAAATGAATGAATGGGGGCCTTAATGACACCTGGTTACATGTTTTCCATGTGATCGGCTGAATCAGTCATCCAGCCTGTCTGAGCCTTTAGGTATTTGTCACGCCGTAGCAGCGCCAGCCTCACTGAAGCTGTGTAATTGTGAGAGCAATTAAGAGTGAGGGTGCCAATCAGACCTGCAGTGTGACACAGGCTGACTATGTTTTATAACCTCATACATGATTCAGTGAGTCTAACTGAACACACAGGAAGAGAAGAAGAAGCGACATTAGCATAGTCAGCTGAAGATGGGATAATGCTGCGACTGGTGCAGACTTGTTGGCAAACAGTATCTGACTGTAACATAAATACTGTTGCCGTCGGGTGAAGAAGCGGCAGAACCAACATTATTTTTAGCTTGATGTTCGAATTTGTGTTTAAATCCAAAGTAAGAGCGGTAAACTTTAGAGCTCATATTTTGATGCTGCGCTGTAGCTGATGATTGATGTTGCAAAGTCATGGCTTGCACTTGCACCCACATCAGGAAAGTAATTTCATATTCCAGCACAGTTCTATAGCGAAATGCTGAAATAGTGCCAAAAAACCCCTACATCTTCTCTGCTGTCCACAGAGCAGTTTTAAGACAGATGAGCTGTACTTGACATTTCATTAATACCATGAATGTCTTTGACTGACAGAGTGTTTCATTGTTCATTTGTTCGACCCAAAAAAATAAAAAATGTAAAAAGTTAAAAAGATTTTAATGAACACACTCTGCATATATCCATGCTGCAATTGTACTTTTGAAGAAGGAGAATATAGGAGATGGACAGAAAGTATAATTTTAATTCAATATGTGAAACACTCTCTCTCCTTTGGAACAGATAATTTAATCATTTTTTTACGCTCTGACTTGGATGTGGCGTGTTTTAAAATTAACATTCGTATCAGTACATTTATTAACTTACCCAGAGACTGCGATGGAATATTATAATAATATAATAATAGTAATATATTTTCACGCTTGTAATGTGTCTATAAATGAAATTTATTCTATAAATGATCCTCAGACACTGCACATTTGATAAAACTTATGTTAACAAGGCCACTGAACCAAAGCTGCATGATTTATATAAAGAAGTTAGAAACACAGTTAAACAGTTACTACCAAAAAGTACAGAAGTATTGTACCCAGTATAACAATTTTGCTTGCTCTTATTTTTTTAAAGCAGCAAATAGTGAATGTTTTGTGTTTTTACTGCATGACTCAAACTGCTGCAATGGCAAAATGTAGTTTTGGGAAAAATGAGTTGATCCCAGTGAAAAGTGGTGCATTCAGCTCATCGATCTCACTGACTCTTTTTTTAAACATATACAGCACATGTCAGAAAGTCTACATAGTTTCATTTTGGAGTGATTTGCTCCTTTTATCAGTATATCCTGATTTTCATGATTTTCATCCTGATTTTTTGTGTGCCAGTACAACAAGTGTACTAAAGCGGGTAACGCTAACCCTCCCGATTCGACATGCATGGTGCCCGATACGCTCAAGAATGTTTAATAAAGCCCTCCAACACCCTCAGGACATTTTCCGATGCCTGCGAGTGCAAGCAAAAAGCAAGCAAATCCAGCACATACAGTCTCTCCAGCAGTGTTCTTATAATGTTTGTTTAAACCCATTTTGAATGTTTTTGGATTTCATTTTTGGAGCCCTTTATTTGTTTGATCCCTGTGGTAATTAAGACAGCAGATTCATTGATTTTCTATGGTGTATTTCCTTTGTTTGCAATCTCCATTTTTGTCTTCGCGAGACCAATCAGTCTATGATTCTGTTTCTTTATATGTCAGCATACACAACCTTTTATAGAAGATGTATGTGTCTGTCTTAATTCGAGTGTCATCCATATACCATAGCAATCTGTTTTGCTATTTTTGATGTTATTTATGATGCAGATGATGTATGTGGTTGCTTTCTCTGTCCCTTTCTTCCATTTTTTTCTTATAGCAATCCTATATGGTGAGGCTAATGGCTGTTGTCATTGTAAATAATTGTTTCCTCAAAAAAGAGAACTTCTCCTTGCACTTGTCATACAAATACAGACACATTGCATTCACACGTCTCGCTCTGTTTTAACACCTCGGTTCTGACCGAAGCTGAAAGGATTCATTGTTGTCTCTTAGTTTCAGTCTGTTTGTGGTTCAGACCAGAAACAAAACTAAGAGCTGCAAACTGAGGTCACATTGACAGAGTGATAACTCATAAATTGGATGATTTTGGTGACCTGTCATCATGCGCGGCAAAACAAAGACTGACTGACAACAACTCATAATGACTCATTATACACTTATCTCTGCTGGGAGGATTAATTTATCTTCTCTGGTGCTAAAGGAGAAGTACCAGGATAAGAGCATTAGTCTCGACTGCAAATAGACAGCATACATTATAAATAACAAAGAGGGAGCGCAAAGAATTAAGGAGGAAACCAGGAGCCAGGAAAGACAACACAATTTAACAAAAATGAAAAGTAGTTTGGCCTTGACCCCATCTATTATCAGCGCATACAGATAAATCCTTTACATGGCAGCTATTTTGAAATGATGACTCTGAGGTCATGTCATCAGTATTGTTTTCACAAACAAAGTGACTCTTTTTATTGTAAAATTACTTGAATTGAAAGAGAGGAAATCCCTTCGTGGAATATAGTTTATAGTTTCTTAGTTTTTTTTTTTCTTTAGTTAAAACATTTGTTTGGTAAAATGGAGCAACAGACCTGTGTTTTAGACTATGTGGAGCGCTAGAGGTTTGCAGAAAATGTGAATTTAGCATTCCTAAAATCCTGGCTACAGCCCTGCACTGATTGACAAGCAAACCTCGAACAAATCCCACTGAAATTGTTGCGTAATAACTGGAAGATGCAGTAAAAAGCTGTATTTTGAGAGACAGATCAACAAGCAGGTTCAACAAACACCACAAAAATCTGCTTGAAAATGAAATCCTCCTCTTCAGGTTTGACTTTTTAAAAAAAATCACATATAACAAAAGTGCTAATAAACAAACAAACAAAAAAAAAAATCAAAACTATAGAAGTTTCAAGCCCAGATCATGTAAGGGGGGACTATGTTTTCCTAAAATGAGAAGATGTAACTGCATCATAAGTTTACTAAAATATAAGTCATGTAAACCGTCTTTTTTTTTTTTTTTTTAACAGGTTTGCAGTTTCAAAATGTTTCACACAACAGCTGCCTCTGTTCTGTTCCTCGGTTCTGTCAAAACACAGTGAAACTGGCACCTGTGACTCTGTTAGTGCCAGAAATTTCAACCACATCTACTCTGCTTTTGATTTGAAAAAGTACATAGAGCAGATGTATGTTTTTCTTTTTTTTTTATTGCACCAAATACAGACAAATATGGACTTACATAAACCTATAGCAGAAGGAGCGTGCACAGCTACACATCATTTTCAATCTCTCATGAAACAATATGCCTCGAGATCTTCAGGGACAAAGACAGGAAAGGGCCATTTCTAGGTTTGATCTCCTGCTGATCCTTCGCCTGATTAATCTGATTGATCAGTGTGAAAGGTTCAAAGTGTCATTTCTTTTCCTAAAGCCTGCGAGCCTCGAGGGGTAAGTCTGCCCTCATGCCACATTTGGAAACAAACCAGCCGTTCCTTGTGAAGCCTCCTCTTTCAAGCATTTCATTAAGGTGAATGTAATAAGGCATCGTGATCGTACGTGCTGAGGGCGCAGAGAGGCGAAACCACTCGTGTCTCACAGATTGCATCAGTCTCACGTCGACCTTCAAAGCGCCGAGGCCTGGCTTCAATAAGCTAATCGCTGTTGTAGGCGATCCGACTGGAATGAGGTTGATTTTTTAGCTTTTCTGAATTCTCTCAGAAGTTTACAGTTTGATAACAGAGGACAAAGCTTTCATCTGACGGCAGTGTGGGCGTGACAGCGTGCCAAGTCGCCATACAACAAGCTTTGAGTCATCCGTGATGGCCGAATAATCAGGTGGATGAGAAGTGTGGGAGGCAGAAGCAGCCCACGATCACCTTTGTGGTGACCACAACCAGCTGTTACATAACCGTCTTCCTCACCCACTGAAATGTCTTGCTGTTCTCAGAGTAGGAACTGATTGGCAGGACTTTTGAGGTTACTAGTAACCAGGTGGATGAAGTGGGCAGTTTTCCATTTGATCTTATTAAACAGCTTGTTCATGTTTGATTAAAAGCGATCAAGTAGGAGAAGGCACTTTCGCTCAGTGATTTATAGTCGGCACACAGTTTGAGTCACTGCGCCGACACTCCTCGGGGAGTTTATTTATTCAGAATCTACTACTCCTCCTGGCTCGTTTATTGAGTAATTAATTAGAGCACTGCAGAAACTGGCGACTGAGGTTATCACTGTTGTTCTTGTTCGAGGCATCACATCCTCCTCTAACAGCAAAATAAATAACGTGCCGCGGAGAGGCCGTGAAAGGCCAAAGGAAAGTGATAAAAGAGAAGCAACATCGTGCAGTCATTCTTCACATTTACTTACTCAGAAAACATATTCCACATATTACTTTTTCAGGCGGTAAGAGTTACTTTTCTCTGCCAGGTGAAAAGGGTGAACATTTAAGATTTCTATCTCAAACATTTCTATCAGTCTCTGCGTGCACTCCGTCTATAGTGCACAGGGTTAACTACACAGAGTGTTATCCAGCTATCAAAGACACGCAATCAAAGGTTCAGTCCAGGGGCAGCTTTGAGGTTTGGGAAGGGGAAAGAGGAGAAGTGCAGACATGCACTATATATATTCCATCGCAATAATGGCTGTGTGTTGAAGTCTTTTAGAAGTATTCACCATGTCTTTCTCTGCGGTTGTGTGAAAAAATATATCTTTATCTTTGCAAACTCTTCTGCCTTAAGGAGACAGAAACAACAGAGACAGTTTAGAGAAAAAAAGTTTGAAGTTTTAAGGTTACTTAGACAATTTGTGTAACAAAATCTTAATCTTATTCCTTCAAAGGCAGAAAATAAATGTAATTAAAAAAAAAGTAATTATCAGCAGGACAAGATTATCCGGTATTACTTATTTTTTCCTCTGTCATTAGATTTAGTTATCTACGTGTGTTCTTTAACAAACTCAGTTACTAAGATGTTGAGTTTTCAGTCAGGAAACAGATTGGGAAGTATGTAAATTAGCTTTAGTTGTCACTGTGGTTTGGTTTTTGCCCCTTAGCAGGTAGAGAGTATAAAAGGCTCCCACCTGGCTCTAGTCAGGCATATCTGAGGTGGAGAGTAGTGTATCTATTTTCTTTTGTGGTTTTAAGGCCTTTTTGCACATCTTTTCACATCTCTTGCATGCAAATAGCAGTACTGGGACACTGTTTTATGCATGGTTGCTGTGATTTTTATCTGCACCCAGGTGAGTGAGAAGGGGAACTCCCTAGTAGTAGTCTTTTTTTAATATATATATATATATATATATATAGCTATTGTCTAGAGTTTTAGCATTTTCTTTTCATAGCTTGTCTCAATTTTAGGTAGTATTTATATTTCAAGTGCAAGGCCACAGGTGGTGTTGTTGTCTCCTTAGTTACTTCCATTACCTTAGTTATCTCCTTTTCTGATGATTTAAAAATTCCACTCCTTGCCACACTAATCAAAATAGATCCAATGTCCTTACTATAGTCACGTCCTCCAGCGCCTCCTGGGGAGATCCTGAGGCATTCCCAGGCCAGATAGATGTGTAATCTCTCCTGCATGTGCTGGCTCTGCCCTTGGGTCTTCTCCCTTGTCAGGCATGCCTGGAATACCTCAACAGGGAGGCATTAGGTGCCCCTAAACTGGCTTCTTTTAACATAAAGGAGGAGCGGTGAGTTTTTTTTTATTTATTTATTTTTTTTTGTTGTTGTTTATTTTTTTAAGTTAAATTTGTTTTGTGGCTACTGAGTGAATTAATGTTATTACTTAGTGTAGCAGCCTAACATTAGCTAAGTGGGGGAAAAAACAGGTGATCAATAACAAGTGGTTACCAATTTTCTGTGCTTGCCATTGAGTCAGGCAGGTGTATGACATGGTGTATGGACGGTACCTGTCATGGCTCCATCCCCCGATCACTGTTGTCACAAAGACTAATATACTGTACCAGGTATATTTGGCTTCATTTTTGCACAGTGCAGGTAGTGGAGATGCTTTTATAGTCTGCGATACCAGTGGGTATTTTCAGCTCTGGTTTTAGGAGGCAGTAATTAGCCTATAACAGCTTAGAGCACCATAATGAGCCGAAGAAGACGCTACATTTGAAAACAGAATTGAACGAGCTGCGCCAAGGTGAGTTTTATGTTTTAACGGAAACAAGAGAAATAAGAATAATAATAATTAGAATAAGACTAATTCCCTCACTTCCATTAAAGAGCAGCACATAGCCGCTTCCCTGAGCTTTTTTATGGGAATCATGTGGGTCTGTCTCCCCGGGGGCTAATTTACAACATGTACTGTACAAGGAATGGACTCTGGGTAAGATTTAAATAGAGTTTGAATCAGAGATGGTTATTATAGATTCAGTAGAACTATAGGTGCCGCAAAACTGCTGTCACTGGCTATAAAAAGTAAGTTGGATTAACTGCTGTATAGTTTCAGGGGATTTTGCGCAATGCTGCTGTGAGTGAGGAAAAAATACAAACATAAGAAATTGAGGATTGAGAAAATGATTTTTTCCCCATTTGACAACAGAAGCCTACCACCCTATTTTACAGAGAAGAGCAGTGAAGGGAGGCTGCAGAGCTCATTTCTCCCTGGATAGCTGACATCATTCCTGTTGTAGTAGGTAATCAGATCACATCAGTTTGACACACAAACACGTTCACATACCAAACAAGGGAAAATATGTTTTATTTCAAATGTGAACATCCAAAAGTGAGGATACCGGAGATAAGAACAGCACTGTTGGTTTGGTTCAGTCTGCCGTGTTTCTGAATGCACCACCTGCAGCATCTGACACATTTTTAATAAGACAGTCATCTCTTCCACTCCTGGATGTCCACTGATCAGCAGTCAGTTAATTTCCTGTCGGGCATGGGGTAAACAGAACACACAGTCCATGTACACGCCTGCACTCGCCCTGGATCATAACGGCACACTGGAAATGAGCCCAGCAAAAGGCTCTCCAAGACAACATCAAAACAAGGTAGAGATGATTTGAGGAAAAGTTGGGTCATTTTCATGCATTTCTACTAAGATATAGACAGACTATTGTGTAAAGCCCAAACACCATGCAGTCAATTTACCTTTGACATCGAAGGATTACTGAGGACGCCTGCTGATACAGTATGTATGTCTGCATCAATTTTTCACTGCGTCGTAGCCAGATGCCGCTGACTTCATTTATAGCTCCAGGAGGGGACTTCAGTAATAGGTCCCTTCAGCTTGATTAAGCAAATCTTTTCACTGTACTGTACTTTTAAGCTGAGGTAGAAGTATGAGATGCAGCCCCCTGGCCAACATTAGCATTATCTTTATCAAGGCTGACTTTGTTGGCAGAGCTGTGACATGCACACCCCGCACTTCTCCATTGACTCGTCCCAGTATGTCCAAAAAATACCCTCTTTTGAATAATGAAAAAGTGTGTACAAGACCTGCAGGATCATTGTAGCTTATGTTTTCAAGACACTTTTGTCAAACTGTAAGCGTGTAGTAGGCATGTGACAGTCAGGTATACTAATATTTATAAATCACGAGAGAGAAAGTAAGAGACTATGAACTGAGCTACTGCTCTTATGATCAAGGTATGAGCATATTGGGGAATGTAGTTCTTAATTTAGATATTTATATATTTACTGCATTTTATAAATTCTGCAACAGGAGCACCCAGAGCAACCCTATCTCAAAGAAGTTATTGTTTTTTTGTTGTTTTTTTTAAAATAATGATATCTGCAAAATATTCAGGTAAGATTACTGAGCCAAATTTTGCAAAACCTACTGAAGAAAGGACACTTCACCTCAACAATTCTAGGATCACTGTGTCTTGTATGAAAAGATAATTGTAACACACCAGGTTTATATAATGAACACAACATAACATGAATTCAAATGAAGACACGTGGAACAAGCACCTCATGGCGCTGTGAGAAAAAGACAGAGAAAGACAACGCTTGGAACCAATGAGATAGATAGAGATAGATAGATATATGTATATATAGTTATATATAGATAGAGATTTTACGGTATCATATGGTGTAATTCTGTCCACAAAGGTAAAATATATTGCAGGCCAGGAATGCCTCAGCAAAATGAAAGTGGCTGGATTTTAAAACTAACAAAATATTGCATTTGACTTGACCCTGCTTGAAGTGGAAGTTTTTGGTTGCCTGAGGGCATGCGTGCTTTTCCCCACACAGTAGGAGCCTTTACTTTATACTTTTGGTTGATAAATAAATTATATCTCAGACAGGAAATGGACCAGTAAGGTTTTATTCTTGGCTTATAGTAATAAAGATGTTGTTATTGACTGTATCCTACGCTGGTGCAGTCTGTCCGTTACTGTACAGAGCAGTGATCTGACTGGAGTGTGACTTATGTCTATAGATATGAGTTTCTACATGAATCCTACTGTATTGCATTTCAGTCAGACAGTGGGTTTTATGGCTTTGGGTACGTAATATGATATACTGTAGCATAGCTACATAGCACAGTTCTAGCTATAACTCATCTACTTTAATTACTTTTCAGCTACCTCATGCTGCAGACATATGGTACAGTATATACAGTCCACAGCACTCATTCTCATTCCTTAACTTTGCCATTAGGTGTGTGCTCATATCAAGAATGATATTTGCTTGTTGTTTTGAGGTGAATAAATATTTCATGAAGCAAAGTGGGGGAAAAAAAGCCATAAAGTGTCGAAAATATTAAAAAAAAGACCAAAAAAAAACCTTTAGAGCTCAGCTTTTACTGAAGCTGCAACCTATCCATTACACCACTTCTGAGTTTTACCTTTTCAGTCTACAGAAGAGTTTTTAAGAATTACAGTGTCTGAATATCCACCAAGCTTGGAGTCCCATGTCAGTGTGCTGATGATCTGCTTTTAGTGGCTATAATTAATACCTTTCTACTAACTAATGGATCACAGGACTTAAACTGGGGTGTTAAAAGGTTTGATGAGTCCACAGAGAGTTATTACCAACTGTGCTGTTCTCCACAGCTCTGCAAAACATTTTAGCAACTTTTGTAAAGGTATGCATTATGCAGACTTTTTGTTTGTTGTTTTTGTTTGTTTTCATCATATTAATACACTGGATATTCTTACTAACGTAGTAATGTGTGAATAGCATGTAAAATGTTGTAGCGTGTCAAGGGGATCTAACATTTTTAAAATACTGTTGGTGGCTTACATATTTGTTTTAAGCCCATCATATGTGTTTTATGTTAAATCCTTAGCTGCAGAGGAAGTAGTAAATACAGCTGTCAGATAAATGAGGAGTAAAATATTCAGTATTTCCTATTTAACGTAGTGTAGGAGTGCATGTATAATATAGTTCAAAAGTTAAATACTTTTCAGCAATATAAATTCTTCAAATCTGTACAAAGTATTTGAGTAAATGTATTTTGTTTCTCTCCACCCCTGTATTGACAGCATGTCACTAATCAATCATTTGTGTTCTGTTTGCAGTCCTCATAGTGACACTACTACGAATAATAAAAGGCTGTGTTGATATAAGTTAAATTACAGTTTATTATCCTGTTTATGTCACGATTAGAGTCACTCAACATGAAAAATGTGCGATAATTTATTTGTCAGTGAGGAATGGCGGAGACCTTCGTTTCTTCTTCTTCCCATAAATTTTCAAGCTGCTGCTGATTGCTCTGCTCACGGCCCACAAAACTTGGCGACATACCGAGACGTGGCCTTTCAGTGAATCAGTCACGCTGTCCTACAGGCAGTTAAGATCTTCTTTCTTGCATGACAAACCTGCCACAGAAAATAATTAACGCCCACTGCTCACTGGAGGCCTGCGCTCCTTCGTTCCTCTGACCATCCAGGATTTTCTCAAGTTTAATTGAAGCTGGTGTAATGTTTTTTTTTAAGCCAAAAGATTTTAGGATTTATAATGTATGTTACAGGACATTTATACATCCACAAATGTCAGCAGGGAAACGGACTCTTGAAGAATCTTATGACTGTCGACACTTGAGATGGGCAGTTTTTTTTTTTTTTAAAGGCATTGAACTGGCTGACTTGAGGATTAAACCAGTGACCTTTATGAGACACTGCTAACAGTTTAAGAACAGTCATGAATATAGAAGATGTTTGTCGTAAGGCCAAATATCTCTGTGCTCTATCATTCTAAATCACTTACAAATATTCAAATAATCTCTCTCTGTCTGTCTGTCCAACTGTTCATGAGATTGACTTCACACTTGGTGGGTGTATTGCTTTGGACCCAACGAAGTGCAATGTCGATTGTTGTTGTGTTGTTGTTGTGTGAACAGTTCTCAGAGCCAAAGCAGCTCGAGATGCAGAAGTTGCAGAGCCACTGTTTTAGAAAGTTCATGTGTTTGTACTCTGCACCAGACAAACAGAAATTTTGAGCTGATGGCTGCTCTAGAGGAAAAGTCGGAGATCTCCAGAGTCATTAGGATACAGCGTGAGTGAACTCAGAATTTCTCCACCAATTTCTGTGACAGTCTATCCAATAGTTGTAGAGATATTTCAGTCTGGACCAAAGTGTTGAACCGACAGGCTGACATTTCCATCTCTACAGCCATGTTGTTAGTGCTACTGCTAAAAACCCCACTCAGATACTCAGTTTGTTTTAGCATGTGCTGTTTGTATTTGTCTATATATTATATTGTAAATTTAATAATACCTTTGGTTTTGGACTGTTAACTAGCCAAGCAAGGCCATTTTGAGACGAGGAGCATTTTTCACTATGTTCTGTCTTAGAGAATTGATTAATTGAAAGTAATGGACAGCTTAATCAATAGAGAAAATAATCCTTAGTTGCAGCCCTGATTACAATAGTCCCTCCAGACAGGGCAGAGAAAAAGAAACCCTGTTACTTATGTATATGGTGTATGGTAAGTGTTGAAGCTAGTCCATTTGGATGGAGGTGGTGTTTGTCCATTTGTCCAAGAGTTTTTCTTTCTCATTTCTGCCCCTGTGTGTTCATTTTTCAGCAGCATATCCCGTTGGTGTGCGAGCAGAGCTCATTTGTCAGCGAGCAGCTCACTCTGTTAAGGATGCGTATCGTTAGCCAGGGACGACAGGGCCTTGTTTCACAGCTGAATAAGCCTCTCAGCATGGGATCCAACCCTTGATTAAAAAGTAAAAAGAAAACACCCTGTGGAAATCTTGCAAATGATGAATAGCTGTGCTCACAGCGAGTTAATAGCATTTGAGGTGGAAGCGGTGCCAAGAAGCCTGTGAGGGACGGGATAAATATGCTGGATGGCCGGTGAAAAACAACCGCCTAAACACATGCGCCCACAAACACACACTTACATGCATGAATGGATGCATACACAGGCGCACACTTCCTGTTATGGCACATGCAGTAGACAAACATGGTTTTGGTATATGATAAATGTAAGGCTTATCGCTGTTTGTTTCCTCCCATCATTTGTCCTGGCAGAAATTAAGCAGTAATCTATTTCAGGCCTGTCTTTAATGCTAATGTTTTCCTCCTACAATTTGATTTGGACTCTGCTGTCTTGGAAAATATTTCACACATTCCTACTGGAACAGAGGGATGTGAAAGATTTTTTTTTTTTGTCAAAGGGATCAGCTTAAATCTCCTCCACGTTTCCAACTTGGCCCAGCTACATTGAAAGTGGTGAGCATTCGCAATTCACAATGAGGCTCCTTCTCATCCTACATCTTTCATGAGGAGGTCTGGTTGTGTAAGTTATCCTTTGTCTGAGGGGAGCATCCAGCATTAGCATAATCAGTATAAATATAAATATAAATATAAATATAAATATCTTGCTGTAAGTCTACGCATCACAACCAGACTCTTTAACAGTGTCCAGGTAAAATCATATCTCACTTTATGCTGTGATCAGCCTGATAATCAGTCAACCTCGCAGACATGTTCCACGAGCAAGACATTTCCTTATTTTATGCTGTGTTGTTTGTTGTAGCAGAAGACAACTGATGCAGCATTTGGGATGTCTCATGACGTCAAAACAGAAAGATGAGCCTGTCAGAATTTCCTTGCCTTCTCTTGCCTTGCTTGACAACAACTACGATGTGTTCAGTGTCACAGACCCATAGGAGAGCAGAGTGCTGTTGTGTTCACAACTATTGCACGTCTGTCCGTCCCAGGGAGAGGGATCCCTCATCTGTGGCTCTTCCTCAGGTTTCTTCTTTTTCCCATAAAGGGTTTTTTGAAGTTTTTCCTGACTCGGTTCGAGGGTCTAAGGACAGAGGGTGTCACAACTGTACAGATTGTAAAGCCCTCCGAGGCAAACAATGTTTGTGATTTTGGGCTCTAAATAAATAAATTTGAATTTTGAATTTGAACTGTAAACATGGCAAGACATGAGAGGAACCGTGTTTTATTTGATTCTGTTTATTCCATTTGAGTGATGCCGTTAAATGTCATGTTAAACAACAATTGCGTTCCCACTTCATTAGCTGCAAGCCAGCATCTGCCAAAACAGTGACTTGACACACGAGGGACTATGATATGAGGTAGTATCATAAAGTTAACAGTTGCACACACAAACTGAAGAGAGGAAAAAGACAAAACATCTCAAGTCTAAAAAAAAAAATCTAATTTTTTTAAGTTATGTTACAATCTGTTCACGCATTGGCAAAAAAATATGATAAAAAATCATCAATATTTCTTAATTCTTTTTTATTATTACATTCATACACTACATAGATCTCCTTTAAATGTCCCACCTTCCTCAGAAATACATGCTAGTATACTTTGGGTGCCCATTGCACCTAAGAAAACACATTTGCATGGTATAGCTCTCCACATGGCACCTCTATTTCTGTTTTTGGTGGCGGGTCTGTACCTCTCAGTGGTTTTATCTTGCTGACACAGCCCTGCGACTTGCTCCACTTGACTGTATAATAGCGGTGTCACCCCACCGGCAGCGAGCAGCTAAAGTCTATTATGGAGTATTGTTCCATCGCAATTTTCTTAATCTGCAAGTGCCTGTTAGCATTTAGCCGTAATAAGATGACACACGTGCACGGGCGCACAAGCACGTGGGCACAAAGAGACAGACAGATGGACAGCTGTGGAGCTAAACTGAATGTAAATGATCTATTTTTAGAGAAGAGAACATATTGATTCCAAATGAAAATTCACATCCAGTATGCAGTCAGAGGAAGACGCTAAACCATATGTTTACTGTACTTGTCATCTATTTACAGACTGACTTGAGCTGAAAAACTAAAAGGTAAGGAGACTGTGCGTGTGTTTGTGTGCGGGAAAGACTGGAGAGGGAGACCGAGCGGCCTCGTCTCATTCAGTGCACTCATCATCCTGCTCCTGCATCCATTCCTTTTCATTATTTTGGGGATGCTGCTTTGTTCACGACAATGATTTCCCCTCTCCCCGACTCCCCTCCTCTCTCTGACTGAAAGGCTCCCTGACACTCTGTCAATAAAAGCTGTGCAGGTTTTTACCCGGCGCACCTGCCACAGGAGGCTTTTTCTATTTTATCAACAAGTCATTCAGGAACACGCGCTCACCACCACCACCTCCTCCTCCTCCTCTACGTCTCCTGTCTATCTCTGTCTTCCTCCTGTGTGTGAGGTGGAGGTGTTTTGGGAGGGAGTGACAGGAAGGATCTTGATTCAGAACAAAAGCAGGGTCCCAGGGCTGCCCCAGAAGATGTGCTCCATTAGTGGGACAAGCCCGTCGATGAAAGGGGGTCATCCCTGCAGAGACATTAAAATTCTGACTTTGCGCAAAAGTGGCAACACTGAAAACTTGCCTGGAAATGTGGAAGAGGAAGAGGCAGAATGGAAACTCCCTCCAGCGCCGCTCGTCAAACCCAAAGTTGCCATTTGAAGTCTTGACACAGACTCGACACAACGTCGGGGCTGAAAAGGTTGAGAGACAGTTTAAAAAGTTGAACAAGCTGTTAAAATGTTCCCCACAGTCGGTTCAGGGGTTCTGTCTCTGTGGTCATGTCGCACCGCTGTGTGGTGGTTTTACGTTTCTCTGTGTTCTTTGTGGTTATTTAGCATCTGTCTGTGAATCGTTCTGCGTCTCTTTTTAGTCTTTTTGCGTCTCTCTGTGCTGGCTTTGCATCTTTTTGTGGCCATTTTGTGTCTCTTTGTGGCCATGTTTCATCTCTTTACAGTTGTTTGACTTTCTAACAAGGGATTTTAAAAAGCCACTTCAAACCGAGGCTCTAGACGAGGGACCCCTCAGTAATCCCCCCATGTTATTCTGCTCTTTATAGTAGACGTTGGGATTTTTCTTTCTTTCCTTCTTTCTTGTCATGATAATATAAAGAGAGACTTGAAATTCACCGACCAGCCAGACTTTATTGTCTGTCATTACGTTCAGTCTGAGGAACACTTCTCTTCCTGCTAAGGGACAGCTTAGTAATAACACTTCATATCACCAGTCAGGCTTTTGTTTGCACTTTACTGCTTTCAATTCTTGAGGGGATGTGACAGTTTTAATAGAGCTGTAACACAGATTTCCTCATCTGGCCAGTCAGTGTCTAATCAGTGCATTTAGCACAGCACAATCTTGTAACTGACATACGTACTTTAACCATTTAGCTAGTCTTTCTTTGCCCTTAAATAAGTGATTTTATAAGTCACATTTTACCAACATCCTAACCATGGGTCTACTTTAAGTCATACGTTTTCTTATAGTAGGAAAAGCCAACTGAAAACATGAACAGTGAACACATCTGTCAGTTTTAATATAACTTGTAAATATGATCCCATCAATTGCAACTAAATGTACTGAATAGCAAAAGTAGCTTTACAGTTACAAGATAATTCCTTTAAATTACAAAAACATATGTTAAAATGTGCTTTTATATTAAAATATTGTAAATATGTCAAAATAAAAGATGTAAAAAACAGAAAATCTGATGTTAGTTATATTCATTGATTTCCATTCCTGCCTGTCTCTGTTATTTCTCAACAGCTGAGGATGAAGCTACTTTTTGATTTATGGCTGCCCGGATGCTGCTGCATCTTAACACACTCCGCTGGATTTGACTTCTGCACCTTATCGCCAGCAATCGAAGACGAGAGCGACAAGTGATAATGAATTTATCCTCCTCGTCAGTGCCAGACTTTCGTTTCACATCATTTATCATCAAGTTGTTGAAAAGTTGAATAAGTGCCTTTGCAGATCGACAGTAATGAGAAACTTTGACGAGCTGTTTACAAGCCACAATTTCAGACATTCAGGTCGCAACGCAGGTTTTGTTGTTTTTTATAACCAGGATATAATCTACAAAACATGAACTAATTAGGATGCTAGGATGCATGTACTGTACTCACTGTGGCCAATTAAAGGACAAATTCACTTTTTTGGGAAATAATTCACTTGAAGGAAGTTGGGTGAGAGGAATGATAAGAGTTTCATGTCTGTGTGGTAAATTAGCAGCTACCACAAAGCTTAAGAAGCTTTAAGAAGCTTTTATAGACATGTTTAAATTCTTTTCACAGTCATAACTTGTTGTTCTATGACTCACATAAATTCTCTCTTCTCTATTAAGGAGGAATTTTTAAATAATAAATGATTAATCACTGCTGAGAGGTGTCAGCACAGTCAAAGAACTGTGTTAAATCAGCTGTTTTAGAACGAAATCTACTGAGAAGGTCAGGCTGACTTTTCCCATTGTTCTGACTGTAAAGAACGATATTGACACAACGTTGTCCTTGATAGCCTCCTTGGTTGCAGAAAAAGCGCCCGGTTCCTTCACTCCCATCACTGTGTCATTTATCCAGTGTGATGATGCTGACACAGTGATTATTCGAGCCGCGGCATCAATGGCTTTTAGTAATACTCTCCTGAGGAGTCACTCGCTCAAGAATAATCTCCTCCTGATCAATGATTTTCAGCCATGCTTACATGCCCACTGCAGTCACAGAGACAGACTCTCATTTATACTGCAGTGGACAACCCTGTTTACAATGTCTTGTCAGTCATATACTACAAATTTTTTGTCAAATTGCTGCCCAGATAACATTCACTGGTAAATGGAGGTATTTCCATTTGAACCATTTAAGCAAACTTTATCCGCTGAGGAACTACAAGATGTGGTTGAAAGCTCTAAGGGAAGATTTCTTTGGTCAAATTCCCTTTTTTTCCGACAGAGAAAGTATGATGGATACTTTGGTGAAATAAATAATAATATGGACGAGGTTAAGGTGGTTGAACATGCAAACGCCAACATATGGTGGATTTGTGAACCTGTATGATGATGATGAAAAAAGTCAAAGCCATCAGGAAAACAAGACCCTGTAAAAGCTCATCAAATGGGCTGTTGTTATGCCACTTAAAGTTACTGATATTCACTTTTAAGCCACTTATGGATGTTAATTCTCAGAGATAATGATGTCTTTGAGAAAAGTCTCACATATTTTAGAGTTATAAAGGAGAAGAAGTTCAATTTCTGACCACAGATTCACCTCACAAAGAATCTTTGCCCCCCTCTTTCAACTTGCCTGTATCTTTCTTTTGGCTCTCAAGATCACAATATGGGAAATTGTATATGAAAATAATTCACCAGAGACAGAGTTGAAAAGCAGACATTAGGTAAATATCACAAAGCAAAAGACCATCATGTAACTCTCCTTCTTATGTTCTTTCTGTTTCTCTCATCTTTCCTCTCTCTCTTCTCTCTTCTCTCTCACTCCGGTCGGCAGATTTACAACCTTCCATATTTCTGTACAGCAGGACATCCTCGGCTGCCAAGGAGTTGAGTGAGGTTTCCCAGAAGAGTATCTCCCCCTGATCAGCCGCTCCATATATTACTTCTTGCCATCCTGCTGCTGGCCGTAGATTGCCAGCCCCCCACAGATCTTTAATTACTCCCAACATTTGTTATCTGAACTCTCGGCCTGCTCCCTGGCATTAAAAAAGTGTAAAAAAGTGGGTCTTTTTTTCCACCGTAGACCTCTCTGTTTTTACTAATCTGACCAGTGCTTTATCTGACAAAAAGGTTATGTTTATCTCATTAGGCCCTCTCCGCTGTTTCTGCCCCCACCTACATGGATGCACGAGGCAGAGTGCAAAGTTATTAGCTTTGTGTTGCACATAGACACTCTTCAGCTGTAAAACTATCGCCAGCAAGTGAACTCTGAGTGCAAACATCTCAGAACAACAAACACAGAGACCTGAATTAATCAGGACTCACACTGAAGCGATCTCTACGACGACACAGAGATGCGAGATCCATGTAAATGAGCAGAAAAGCAGTGTAGGGCCCTGGATGTATTATGAGATGATTGCGCAGCCGACTAGAGGTCAGCATCTGTTCCGCTGTGTGAAAGCAATTTGAGACGGGAATTAGTAAAACCTGCATTTTCCCTCTCGCCACCTAATTTGTTCGTTTCTCAGATGGACATGAGAGCGGAGACATGCTGAGTAGGTGGCCAATACGTACAACCTCAATTTCCCACTGTATTTAAATATGATGAGTATGTGAATTAGTTTTAGCTCAGCGCGATCTCTGCTGTGGAATGGTATGCATGAGCTCCTCTCTGCTAGAGTTATTACATTTGGAGAAATCCTCATTCAATCACTCGAACCTCCATCAGACAACATCAGACAACATCCTCTTTAACCGTGTTGACTGGCAGCTATTGTCAATCAACCCTAACCCCCATCATCCCCAGCTGTCTTTTGTATTTAGGGCGAATTAGCGAATGTACTCACTGGCTCAATTATGATTGTGAACACAGTAAACATTGTTCTTCAGCATGTCGTTGTTGTCGTCACTGATGTTAGCTCAAAGCAGTGTCCCACAGAACTGCTAGCATGGCCGTGTAGCTTTATTGTCACATATCTGTCATGTATCTGGACGATGTAATGTAACTTAGTTGTCCACATATTTGAGTGTAAATTGTGCATAACTGGAAGGCTGCACGATGCCAACAATAAACCTATTTATTATGCCAGTTGATACTGGCAAATGCAAGCCAGCTTTTCTGTTTGTTGATTTGGTATCTGGCTCACCCTCACACTGCTTTTATGTGCCAACTCATAAACCCCATGCTTGAATGTATATTTTGCATGTAAATGCACTCAGTGAACGTTTGGGTGTTGCTGAGAAATTAGCTTTGGAAAAGTAGATTCATTATAAACTGAGAGGTTGTTTACAACTGTTAGTAGCTGATGAATAATGCAGTAATGTACAACATATGATCTATATACTTATTACTTTTAGCATGTGGTTGTGGTTTGAAATGATCCAACAGCAGAGCAAACAATAGAGTGTACTGTACATGTTGCTGAGTGAAGCTAAATCCTTTTAAGGACCGGGAAGTTTGTAAGCCTCAGAGAATCACAGGAAAGTGGTTTTCCATTGGCTGATTCATTTGCTTTCATTTAGCTACGCTAGTTTAATCAATCAGACAGAAGCAATTTGTGGTTGTAGAGCCAACACACAGACACAAAACTAATGGATCATGCCCAGTGATGATAATGATGTCTACCTAATCTGTATTCAATATCACAGCACTAGTTGACTGCAACATATCTGTTTAGTTATGCATGAAATTACCCTGATTATGAGATACACAAAACTAAGATGAAAATATTCCTGCTGGTAATAGTCGAGATTCATTATTGTTTTTCATTATTGTCTCCATTCATAAAGTAATACATTCAAACTTGCAGAGATTTATTTTTTCTTTACAGGGCCGCAGTTTTCTGTACGAGCCAAAGTGATAACAGCAAGGTTACAGCTTGAAGATTTCGATTTATAACTTTAAAGGTTGATGTTGCCTTCACTCAGCCTTTCAGGATAAGCTTCCAGTTTCAACTTTAATCCAAAACCAAATGGTGGAGGACATACATTTACATTTAAATCAGCAGCTGCTTCGTTATCTTTAAGAAAGACACTGGAAGTTTATTATAGCAGCTAATGCAAAGTCAATTCAAAGGGTTTTACTGTACACAACATGAAAAAGAAATTCATTTATGTTTAAAATAAAAACATCAAGAAAAAAGAATACAGAATAGAATTTCTTAAAGATATAATAAAAAAAGATCTTAATATATTTTTTAATTCCATTTTTTGTGAAAATTCATATTTGAATGTTTATAAATGTATTAAAAACTGATTAATTCATATTTATTGATGATGTCATTATTTATTCATCTTTAACTTTTATTGCATGCTGTCATACATGTTTGTTTTTTGTAAGTTCTATCATTTTTGTTGAGCTGAAGAAGGAATACAGTTTTCATTCTGTTAATAAATGCTTTTCATGAAATAAGGACACAAAATGAAGACCAGCAATGAGACAAAGTACCTGTTATGGCGTCAGTCACAAATGAGCTGCAAACATGTACTGCACTGTATCATTGCATGCTTGTTAAAGACAAAAAATGTTGGCATAACAACAATTTTGGAAATGTGGCTGATGGAGAACAGACTACTTGAATTAGCTCTACACACACACACAAATACACATACAGGTATCCGTGGTAAATCATACAGTTTAGGCCAAATACGAGCAGCTTGAACTTCAGCCTCCTGTGAGATAAATCCAGCTGAATTAAAGGAGTGGAGCGGCAGCGGGCAGAGTAACGCTCAAGCTGAGCTGAAAGGCCCGCAGCTCTTTTACTTGCGGCATTGTTGATAGGTCAAGGTAGACAAGCTGTTGCCTATGGGAGCTAACCCCCCTACACACACACACACACACACACACACATACACACACTATCAGGCAAGCAGCATAACTATACGTGTAGTTGAGGGTGTGAAATGAGAACCCAGGGGTGATTCACTTTTTTTATTTTCTTCCCCAGTCCATGACATCAGCTATCTGTCCTCAAATACATAACCAGAGCACTAAAGAACATCCAAAGCTAAATAACAAGCCCTGAGACCACACATAAAAAAAACAAAACAACAACAACAAAAAAAAACAGGGGTGGTCATACTGTTTACTTAAGTTAAGTTAAATATCAGTGGCTGGATGTGACATTTCAAGCTACTGAGCACAAAATTTAAGAATTTATTTTGCTCAGGAGTTGAAACTCCTCTTTATTCCCTAAATCAACTTGACCTCCCATCTCTTCAGCTGGCCTTGTGTTGACCTGTCAGCCGAGAGGTCAAATGGACTCTTTCAGTACTGTTCTTCAGTAGGCAAATAGAAGACAAAAAAACAGATAAATAAGTTAATAAATAAGTACATAAAACCTTTTTATTATCTGCTGTATGAATAATAGATAACAGAATTCAATTACTTTTTTCATTACCAGTCCATGTTTTTGGAGGGGACAAACAAGGAGCACTAATATTTGTAACAATTTTGTTTACAACCTTTGATGATGAATACAACCACGAATTATTATAGGACTGTCGGTCCAGAAAAACTGCAGTAAAACATGTTTTCGGGCAAGGTTTACATTCTGTATTCTCAAGTTGGAGAGATGTTTGGGGTCACGGTGAAAGGTCACAGCCTTTTGGCAGATGCTCCGCTTAATCTCTTGACATGTACATAAGGTCTGACCCCGGTAACCTTGAATATATTTTCAAACACACACACTCACACGCATTCACTCTCCAGCCAAACAGTAGGCTGCACGCAGTACGACGGGTTTCCTCCAGCCATTAGAGGAGAAGCGCTGCACTTCAGTTATCATGCCCATATGTTCATGCAGTTAAGACACTTCATTCAATTCACTTAGCTTCATTGATTTCCAGGTCAATAAAATTTGTAGCTGCCACAACCTCATATATATATTATCTTTGGATTATTGATCAGGGTATGATTACAGTGTTACCTCAGTCCCTCTCCCTAATCCACCTGTAAATACAGCTCACAAAAATCAAGAAACAGAAATTATGTGCGTTTTGTGTTCAGACTATAAATTGTCTTTTGACTGCAAAGACGGGACCACGTGTAACTTAAATTATATGACATGGTGCAGCGTGTGTTATTTATATTGAAAAATAAATCAGATAGAAGATAGAAAATGAAATACTGAGGAATATTTGTCAGTACTCAGTGCTTTTGAAGACCAGAGTAGAACTAGGGATTTACCAGTCTGACCTGCTTGATCAATATCTGTGCAGCATTGATCAAATTAAGCAGACTGGGTATTGCCAACTGAGTTTTTGATACGAAAGCAATGCCTGGCATGATGTTATCATATGTAAGGATGTGAATGATTTCCTGATTCCCCCTTCATTGCCATTTTCCATCCATGCACCAGATGCTTAGGACTCTCCCTGCTCTCCCCATCACCTGACTGCCCATCTCTCCTGTTCCCACTTCCCTCATCTGCCCTCAGTTACTGTTCACCTCCTCACCTGCATCTCATCCCCTCATCAGTCACTCACTGCTTACACTGGCACCACTTCCATAGTTTTCCTGTCAGTTTGTCCAAGTTGCAATGTTGATTTCATGCCTGGTGTTTTACCTTTCGAGTTTCTGCCCCACAAACACGGATCAGTACCTGACTGAAGCCTTTCCTATCAATAAATCGCTGAAATCACCCTGCTGGCTCATCTATCTGCGTATGGGTCTCTCCTCTGTTGCTGTTCTCTCTCTGTGTCTCTCCTGTGACACGTAATCGGTTATGGTGGAGAAAAAGCCTTCAACAGAACCTCGTCGGAGCCTTGTGCCCTTGAAGCTGCATGTACAGGCCCTGTAGTCCCATGTGAAACTGAAAGTTATTCCAAACATGATTGCAATAACAGGCACAACTCTGGTTTCCTGAAGATGTAAAAGGCATTTAAGAGGATTAACCACTATCTTTGAGCCATCTGAACCTGAGGAACAGCTCCACTGAAGTTAATTTAAAAGAGCTTAAACCTGGAAAGCAAAACAGGTAATATGTTTGTGTTTATTTACAGAGTAGTTACAAAGTGTTTAGAGGGAACCAAATCAAATATTAACATTGATTTTTGAGCGGACAGTTATTTGCATTGATTTTGTTGTAATCTGTCAGTATGCAGGCATGAAGCTCATTCTTTGAGCTGTCGTTCATACTTACAAGCTAAGAATTACAGCTTTCTCTGGAGTCTTTTACAAGCGTCACATCTATAAAGCCTGACAGCTCAACACAGCTGTGCTCTCCAACACACAGGGATTTACATAGAGGGGAGTAACTCCTTAAGAGGAAATAACAGATTTCTGGCACCCTGTTGTGTATAAGTCTCTTATAGAGTTAGGAGAGATAAATAATGGTTAAATCAACTGTAATTATATATATATACAATGTATATTTCTTTTAGTAAATCCAGCCAAGGGATGGCCGGAGGTTGCATATTAAAGCTGCTGCATGATTAAAAAGATGTAGTGCAGCTGTGTGACTGACTGACTGCAGACACACGCAAACGGATACACAACTGACACTAAGCTCGGCATCATTCAACAAACAGGGAGAGAGACGGGCAAACAGAGGGGGGCGGGGGGTCAGCTACAACCTTCATGTGACTGATTGATGTAAACAGATGCAGAACAATTTAGTTGCATTTATGAGCGTTGATTCAACCCGGAGTTTGTTTATCATGCTGAGGGATTACAGAATAGGATTTTGTGCTGCTTAAAACGTAATTCATATGAAATGACGTGCCTGGTGGTGAAACGACGGCGCCAATTTATAATATATGTGCGTCATTTTTAGATCCTCAAAGGGGCAGAAATATGCAATAAATCACACACACTGTTTGGTGATAAGGCATTGAATAAATAAGGCGTAAATGAGTAGAACAGAGCCACCTTGGCAGGATGCCTGGCAGCACATTCACAGGAGATAATAGCGGCTGATTGAGGGAGTTATTTGAGGAGCACGGTGTCACCAAATGTCATTCAGTGTAGACATAAAAATATACCACTAAGGAAATGAATGAAGGTGATTACTGTGGGGATTAAAACCGTTTGCATTTCCCTCCTGCTTATTTTCTTGTCTCAAACTGAGGAAAATACCTTGCAATGCATTAGGTTAAACATTATTTTGCTTCAGTTTTGAAGCATGTGCAGAGGTTTAATTAATTCTGCACAGTGTTTACTAATGTGCACATTACCTGTTGAAGGACTGCTAACCTGCTCTCTCTTATGTATGAAGCAAAACCCCTGACCCTGGAGATTTTAAAGCCGCATCTAACAAAATTGATTTATGTTGATTTTTCTTATTGTTTAAATTATTCTCTGATATATTAATCTGAATAATGTTTATAATTCATTTTTGATTGACTCGTGGCACTTCCTCAGTCAGATTATAATTTTAACTGTAATGCCATTTTGTTTAACCACTTTCAATCATCTTGTTACTGAATTTCATGTTCTGAAGATATTTATTTTTTTCATCCTTTCCCAGCAATGTTATTTACAGTCTAAATTTCTCTCTCATTTTGTTTTGTTTTTCGTCTCTTCCACCTCCTGAGAGGTATATCTGTCTCTTTGGCAGTCCTAGTCTGGGACCTGCTCAGTTGCTGTGCAAATGGATCTGCTGACATGTAAGCTTAGTAGTCATAGTATCACAGTGAGATGTGGTTTTGAGCTCTGGAGAGGGATTCTGGGAGGACCTTGAGTTGTTTTTATGTCAATCATTTGATCAACAAATCCTTTTAGCACTATTCCTTCACTACTTGCTTTTGAAACAGCACTCAACAGTATGGTATATCTGAGTTAGTACGGCCCTGTCCTGTCTGACTAATGCTAAAGAAACACTGTATCAGAACAGACATCGCTGCCTCAAGGTGAAACATTTGCTGAATGAACAAGATCACGTTCAAAAGATGCTTTTCACTTATTTTCATGGTTCGAAGCATCAAGAGGTGAGATACAGTAGATGGGGTTTAGCAGATGAAGTTTAACATTCTGACTTCAGAGCTGAGATTTTCAACTTTAAGTCCTTTATTAATGCCGTGTTTCCATGTCATCCCTCTCTCTGTAGAGCTGTGCAATGATCTTCCACCCTGGTCTGTCAACCACAGTTAATAGTAGCTGTAACCTCATGTAGTAATTCTTATCAGTGGTACCCCACTGATGTTGCAGCGAGCAAAGTTGCCTCACAGGCAGAGAAACCCACAGAGGCGTGAAAAGAGATGGAGACCACCATGGGTGGCCTCACACACTTGAACAGCGGCAGGCGTAGTGAGTAGGAGCACACACAAGAACAAATGTATACACACACACACAGGTTGGAGGGAATTGAGTTGACAGATTGCCTAGAGTCTTAGACAGCGAGCAAGAAAATACACTTTCCATGTCCTCTCCTCATCTCATCGCTGAGAGATTAAAGCTGGACTGGGGGAAACACAATGAACTGTCTTCTGACGGGGATAAGAGGTGGAGAAAAAGAGAGAAAAGACAAAACAAAATGCAGATCCCTTTCATATATGAGATCCAAAGCACATGGTAATCAATCAGGAAAAAACTTTCTGTCTGAATGTCTGCAGTTAGTTATTTAAGAGGGAAAATGGGAATGAAACAGGAACACAAATCAGTGTTGGTGAGGTGCTGACTGCAGCAGGTTATGGGCAGAAAAAGTCATACAGGGAGCAGACTGGATTAGTGTTCATGTGACCTTGAACAGGGTGGAGGATTGACTTTATGTCTCACTCCCTCAAACGTTGTTCTTCCTCCAAATGTACTTTACAAGTTGACCTACATTTAGCGCAGAGATACCACACTGTACTAAAACTGTTCCGATTTTTCATCCACTCCTTCTCAGACCAACCACAACGGTGCAGGCTAAGTGTAATGGTGGTGTGTAGGGAAATGTAGGTCGAACAATATAATTACAAATATAGATTTTATTCATACAGTAGCTGATGTTATTGTTCCCCCAAGTTTATTCTCTTCTTGCAGTAATAAGCACATTTTGTCTGTTCCTCGTGTGCTAGCTGGGAGGAAACTAAGAGGCGAGGAGGAGATGCAAGTGAGGGAAGCAAGAAGCAACTTAAGCTAAGCACTGAGTCTAAAAAAAAAAACAAAACAAAAACAAAAAAAAACATCTTTTCATTCATTTCAATGAGGGTGCTGCAATGACGTAGTAAGGTAAGTGCCATAACAAGAGGCACAGAAATGCTCGCAATCATCATGACAGAGCAGAAAGTGATCTTAAAACCTCTCATAGTATCTTAAGCCACTGTGCAGCAGCATTTGGTGTCTAATAAGCTTTCAGACTCATGGATCTGTTACTCAAACCAGCCTTTCCTGAATAATAGTTTATCATCTTTCTGATACCTGAAGCAAAACCCCCATTAACCAAGAGCCAAGCATCATTTTTATTGCATTGCTACTTTTAATTTGAATACCCAGTACCAAGTAGCCACACACTGATGACGAGAACTGATAGTATACCATCCATATTAAATTAAATCAGTCACACATGCAGAGATTAAAACCACAGGCTTCCATCTGAACTGTAGAGACCTCTGTGTTGAGATGCACAGACCAAATCTTGGCTTTTGTACTAGTCTGATATTTATGACCCAGAGGAATCAGCTCCGAAACATATCAATCACCGTCCAAACACCAAACATTGTTCTGATGCACTGAAGCGGTTCCCCGAGGCTGAGCATCTGAGGGAGGCCTTTGAGGAGAAGTTCATACAGTATTCTGGTCCGTGAATGTTGCCACAGCTGCTGGAGACGTGTATTAATTTCCATTTGGGGTTAGATGCAGGTGCTGTACTCTCCGCTACATCTCTGCAGCCTTGAACAGTCTTCAGCACCATGGAGCAGAGGAGAAGAAAAGCCAACTGAGGCGTTAAGAAAAGCACAGCCAAAAGGAGCTTTTAGCCACCTGGACACAAGCTGAGGCCTGGTAAAACCTCGGCTGGTTCACCTGGGGGAGGTTTTCCTGAGGAGGAAAGACACAAGAACACCTCTTATGACATGTTGAGGACTGACCAGATTTCTCTTTTCTTTTCTTTAAAGGCTTGGTCATTAATATATTGATATGTTCCACTGACATAACACGAAACCGGAGCAGAAACTGTACATTTTGTTCTCTCTGGAAATATGCAGAGTGCTGTATGTGCTGTGTGCAGAGGAGTGGATATATAGTGGGTGAACGTATATACACTGCACATCTGCAGTTTTCCATTTCATTATAGCGTATGTAAGAGAACATTAGAAATATGTGGAGGAGTTGGCTCTTTGCTCGCCACCCGTCTCCTCACAGCCCACTACATAATGTGAAGGTATGGAAATGCGGAGCTATAGGGCCATTTGTTCCCGCTCCCCCAACTCTCCAGACATCATGTTCGGATATAAAGTGAGTGTGGAAATGAGGCAGCTCCCTCTACTCACCGTACATCTCCAAGACCCAGGCCTGTCAAGAGAACGAGATGGGGACAACCACAAAAGTTCACCACTCACCTCTTTCACAGGAGCTTGTATTGCTACACATTCACAGATATCAATAAAACATAGATGTCATGGTTTCAAGTGTTACATGGCATCAAGTTAATGTGTTACATGATAGGCCCAAATGGCTAATGTGCTGATAAACCAGCATACCAACCACCATACAATAAATAATAACAACAACAACAACAATAATAATAATAATATACTTAATCATGTAGATCATACATGATTATATATGAGTCTATTATTATTTATATTAGTAATCATTATTCAGTTACTATCGCCGTATATGTTAGCCAATATGTAACTACAAATTGCTGTACAGAAATGTCAAAGATGTTTAATGTTTGTCTCTTTATGCTGGATACTTAATACTTTTGTATGTTACGAGTCATTAATTTTTTCAGTGACTTTACCAAGAGACTTTACAGGGTGGGGCCCGACCAGTCATCGCTTACTGCCCTTATGTTGGGATGTCATAAGGCCTCCCAGATACGGTATGGGTTGTCATCCACATTACACTACATGATAAAATGATCAATAGTCGTGCCCGATACCCGTCTTTGTGTAGTCTGAATCCTTCAAAACATCAGCCTCAACTATACTTTAAAGCACCAGATCGCAAGATTAGGAAAATGTGCTTTTATTTTGAAAATTAGAGAGAATCAAAGCCCCACCAGTCGCCCTATGCAACAACTTAGCTACACTTGGAACGTAAATGCCCGAATGAGACTAATAAATGTTATTATCGTGGTTACTATTGTCAGCGTATTTATATGAAGGAAATATGGCCACCAGGTAAGAGATCATAACTGAGAAAGTCTGTGTGGTTTCATGTTGAAATGGTTACTGTCAAGATGCCACATTTGCTCTCTCACTGAGATGATATGTATCTCAAGTAACTGTTACTGAGAGTGGTCTTCAAAAGCGCCACTTTCACAGTTGAATAGCTCTAATCTTACTTCTACCTTGGAATTATTTAAATCAAGTAGTTGCAATTATACCCACATTTCAGTATCTTGGAAAGATTGAAAAGCCACCTGGTGCATTATTGAAAAAGCCAGAAGCAGCAGATAATCAGTGAAGTGTTTACTACTTGCATTTTCACATCTTACAATCATATACAAGTCAACAGGGTCTGTTTGCACAGGTTTGTAAAGAACTTCATTCATTTTTAAAGAAAATGTGAAACCAAAGTCAAACCAAAGTCACATCTACAGAAGGCATCAGCATGTTGAGCCTTTGGGCGGCACCATTCAAGAGCGGGGCGAAGACTGCAACTCAAATAACGTTGTATAATTCATGTAGTGTCTGTACCCTCTCACCCTGTACAGCTTAATTATACATACACTTCCCATGAAAAAAACGTACAGCACAAGAACCTCTGAGCTGTCAAGTCAGAAGAGATTTAAATATATGTTGAGAGTGGGAATGTGTCAACAGGGCAGCTTTCTATCACTCTGTGGTCACATCATCTTTGCAACAGATGAACTGACACCTTTTAATGCATTCACTTTTTTATTTGCCACCCTCGCTGTGCGGCTCGAGGGAAGGCAACGCTGGTCTGTCAGTCAGTTTTGGTCCAGACTGAATTCAACTATTAGATTGATTGTAATTTTGCACATTTATGGTTCACAGAAGATGGATCCTAGTGTCTTTGGTGATCTTCTGACATTTCTTCTTGTATTTGGATGGGATTGACATTTGTGGTTTTGAGTGAAATATCTCAACAACTATTGGATGGATTGTCTTGAAATTAGGTACTATTGTTAATTTCCCTCTTAGAGGAAATTATAATTACTTTGGTGATCCTCTGACTTTTCGTCTAGCACCCACAATACCTGCAAAACACATTCCCATCTGCCTCAGCTGTACTTTGTTCTAATTAGCACTCTAACACCCTAAACTAAGATAAGGTAAACATTTCCTGCTAAACATCACCATGTTGGCATTGTCACTGTGAGCACATGTGCATGCTCACTTCAGAATTAGCTAGTGCACAGCTGTGCCAAAGTACAGTTACATCACCACAACTAAAAGCATTTATTTCAATGTGCTAATTTGCTGCTGACTTTGTATTTTATTCTCCAGCTGTGAAAGAAATTAATTGAACAGGCAGGAGGAGAGGAGCGCTCTGTAAAACTTTTATTCTTAAGAAAAATTCATGGTAAAATGTGTGGTTGAGCTCCAGAATGTGAAACTATGCCTCTTATCTGTACAGTCATCCTAACTGGAGTAGTAGCTGTGGAGACAACATATATTCCTGAAACAGATTCAAGCACGGGATAAAGCACAGCACAAAGAACGTTATCTGTGAGGAGGGATGCATCATATAACATAGAAACTGAAGAGCGACCTTGCTCTCCCACACATGCTGCCACCGTCTGCGAGGTCATAGCACTGGATCATGCGTGCATGAAGCTGGTCTATTACTCACATCTGACATCCATTTAATTACAGACAAGCATCTCTAGAAAAGAGCTCGGAATAGTACTCAGATGCAGTTCCGAATAATTGATGAACAGCGCGTTGAGGATGTGATTTTTAAAGCTGCTGGTGGTTGCAATGGTGCAATTTAAAAGGAGATATTAATCATGGTTAGAATTCATATCAACTGGTGGTGCTCATTTGGCTCCAGACAGTCCAATCACCAGTCCAATCATTTACGTGGCATGGACATTGTTTAGTTAAAGCAATTGGAGAGTGGAGGTGCCCGGATCTGCTCCTCTGATAAAAAACACAGGTTTGTCTTTGTGGGCTGATATCATACAGTAATAGCATGCAGCATCTGTTCCTACAGGGTCTTTAAATGTATGTGATTATAATATTAGTGAATCTAAAACAGAAAGCAGTCCCACTCCCTGCTTCCCAAAGGCATCTCAAGGTTAAGATAATTGGAAAAAAACATCTTAGCTCAGAAGCAGTTTCTTAATCAAATTTTATCACACTCAAAAAAATTATGGTAGACTAACTATCTTACCCATCGCTGAACGCTAAGGAACTTTGGAACATGCAACAGGAACTGAAAACTACATTTTTAATTGAAGTTTTCGTTATTTCTGTATGATGTACATCTAAATATATGAATCTCTCCAGACTGAAGTGGCACTTTCTTTTAAGGGTGTGGATTGTTTACTGTGCTTTAAGATTTACTTTTATACTGACATTTTAAATAAACTTGTATACTGTGTAGTTTGCACAATCTATGCTTTGAAAAGTAAATATGTTACTTGTTAACTTTTCTACTTTAAAATGTATTCAGCATCTCCTTCAGCAAAAAAACTGACAGTGAGTACATAAGAACTTAATGACACACACTTACTTTTAAGAGGTGCTCTGGAAAACACATAAAAGTTCTGCTGGATCATTTTTCCTGGCCCGCACACTGTGACTTATGTATGAAACGTTTTTCCTGAAAGCTGCCTTTTACAATTAAATTCTAAAATGAGTTGTTTTCATTTCTCATGCTGATTGATTGAGGGAGAGCTGATGAAGTGCGATGGTCCGCCACGACAACTGTGACAGGTGTTTGTCACATTGAATCTTTCCCTCCGACAGGATGCAAACATGCTGAGTGATCATGAAAAGCTACTGACATATTTAATTATTTATAAATGACTAAAGGCTATGTAGAAAAAGAAAACAACTGAGATGCCAAAAAGACATTCAGACTGAAAGAAATCATTCAGTAAACAGAGAATGAACGTGAGACTAAGCTGGGAAATGTACGAACAATTTTTGAACAAGGTTTTGAAGTTGTCTGGTTTGGAATATTTTTTTTGTCATCTTTAAAGCCTGAAAAACAACTTTGAAACAGTGTCTTTGTGAATTTGAAGACTGTGTTTGAAAATCAATTGTGGTATTATAATTAGGAGTCTCCTCTGTGAGTGATCGTACTGTGGTTTTCCAGGAGCGCTGGGGGGTTTGGGTAACTTGAGCTCTAATCTCCTCGCCCTCCTGCACTGACTGATTTATGACCGCTGTGTAATCTCTGTAGTCTGAGCTGCCAGAGGAAGAAATGCCCCAAAGCAAACCTAAAGATACATGTGAACACCCCTGGACTGCTGTGAGCCCACAAACATGATGACGACTGAGATTTTCTGTTCGAAAGAGGAAAAAAAAGACACACTGTACGTTGTAGAGGAGGAAGCTGATTTATGAGAGGAAGCCAGAAAACTGGGACCTTTGGTTCTCTGAAGGTCCAAGGTAACTTTAAAGCTGCTCTAATCAACATTTATATATATAAACAATGTCAATGACTCCATACTATGTGAAGGGAATCGCTTGTGATGTGAGAAATATCTTCCATCTCTGCAGTTTCCCTCAGCTCTTTGTAGATTTTTGACATCCCCCAGCTTATTGTTTTCATTTTTATGGCTCACAGCTTTATGGTTTTGGATAACTCACAGCTTTCGTAGTGCAATACAAGCACCTTTGGAGCCTGCAGAGTCTAGGGTGCTTTGCACATGGGCACCTCGGTTGTTGAAGAGTAAGTGCGCCCTCAAATTCTGCTAGAACCGTCCAGCTTGCCTAACAGCTCTACGACAAGAGGTTCTCACACAGTGTGCCTTTGGGAAGTGTCAGTACTTAGCTGTAGCCATTTTTTGTGCTCTCCCCACACCACTATATATTACTAACATAAGCGGAGTGTCTGTCTTTTAATAAAACCTCTAGGCAGCTGTAAAGGTCGTACACTTTTTTTCTCACAAAATATGGATTCAGAGGTGAAGAAAAACCTGTTATGACTGCCCCAAATCAAAAGCACTTGCAGCAATTCCCCCTAAATTACTGTGGTACTCTCTGAAAGGTGCCACTAAAGGCTGCTGTCATTGCTGTATTGGAGGTGTTGTTGCCTGTCTACAAGTCAGGCAAACAGGCAACGGAAATGGTTTTTCGATCCTGGAATCTCAAATCAGATCAGAGGACACTCAAATTAAAAAGGCCTCTTCAGGGTGTGATGTTTCCAGCATTGATGGATGAATGTCATTTACGCTTGTATATGTAGATGAAAGAGGCCATTCACTTCTGCAAAAATATTATTAAAATTTGTGAGGGCTAAAACAGCACACAGGGCACTTTTACCAGCAACATAATTTGTAGGATGGTCCCTAAATAAACTGCCTGTGATTACAGCTAAATGTAATTACTGGTTGCCTAATAGTTTCTGATAAACATACCACATAGACCACTTACAATATTTTTCCAGACCTACCTTAGATCATTATTAGAAGCTTACAGTAATTGCTGCTCAGTCAACTGTTAACATTAAATTAAAGGATTTTTTGCAGTCTCTCTCCCATCATCGCTGAAAGAGTCCTACGGGCAGAAACTAAGAAAATGCGCACGTGCCATTTTTTCAGCTAAAAACGAACAGCACCACCAATCAAATAAATGCATTCTTCTTCATTCTGCATCCCAGAGAAGAGGAATGGAGGCTAAATCAAGAGGGTGCTCAGAGAAAGCAGAAATGATATCTGTATTCATTGAATCACACAGCTCAATTCCCCGACAGCCGATGAGTGCACAGGCTTTTAAATAGTTCATTGTCAGTCCTTTGATCTTGGAGTGACTCTCGAATACTGGTTAGTATTGACATTTCTCAGTGGCTCCCAGTATGGACTCTGGCAGCAGATACCATATCGACCTCTTCATAAGAGAGATAGGACCAAGGTTGCAGGGTTACTGTACACGTGTGTGAATTCTGCTGAAAGCTTTTCAGACAAGATCTTTTAAAAGGAGCGAGAGTCTTGGTTCTTGGCACGCACAATTGAGTCGCGTATCTGGTCTGTCTCTTCTTGGTGGAGTCTGGTGAGGAATAAATATATAGCTCAGTCAGGCAGAAGAATAACATGGCTTCTTAAAAACCTTCCCAGTACTGGGCTTTCTCGTTCATTATTTGCTGCTCTGAGAATCATCTTGCTTGGTTAATAAGGGACTTTTACACTGGACACTGCAGTTTACTTCCTGTCTTGTACCAGTGTTTGCTGCTTATGTTAATTATGACTAAAACCTGAGGTAGTTTTATTTTTCTAGGTCAGAAAACACAGTTGTTGAGAAAACAATCATGCCACATGGTTTTCAGAATGCATTAGCTGTTCTGGAGGTTTTGAAGTGCATCACATCATCTAGACACAGCGGTTTACAAAACAGTCTCACCACAAGGTTTCTGCAGCTACAGACAGAATATACACTCAAAATCTCCAGAACAGCTACTAAGTGGACCTGGTGGTGAGACTGTTTTGTCAGCAAATGTTTCCAAGGTCAAGAATAAGATTTATTTGGCTGAAAAAAGACAAACCGTTTTTCCGTATGCATCCTGTGTGATAAGGTGCTGTATTGACTGTTCTGAATTTGGTTCTTGCTCGAAAGCTGTCAGTCACACTCTCAGACTAAACAACTAGACTGCAGGTAGACAAAAGAACACAACAGGCTCAGTAAAGTGCACAACATTTGTTGCTGTCAGTCACTATAAAATATGCTGTTTCTCCTAAATATGCTGTTTCTCCTCAAGTGGGTCCATGTGAAGCTGATGATGCAGAGCGACAGTCACCAAAACAGACCAACTTCATATCAACATGACTTCATGTTTACTCTTCGTGTTTGTTTGTAAAAGTCATGGACATGAAAAGCCGATACATTATCTTCCTTTGTCCGGACCAGATGAGCTCAGCATCAGGTATGAAAGCCACCTTAAGCTCTCTTTTTTCATTTTCACCTAAAAACAAATAACGTGTGTACAACAACAAACAAATTGCAGAAGAAACTGTCTGGCCATTCAAGACAGGTATGAAGTTTTTTTGCATTTGGCCAACATGTTTTAATACCTTGTTTGGTTGAAGCGTACTGAACCCTTAATTTGTCAAATAAATACCTCGTGAACACTTATGTTGTAAAATATAGACGTGTGTTGAGGCGTATTTATAATGTGAGGCACACCACTATAACTCACACCGGCAACAGTAGCATCAGACATTCAGGCCTTGTTCTGTTCACACACGAGCCGTCGCCAAGGCAGCGTGTCAAGGCGAACAGCTGTCAGTGCGAGAACACAAGTCTGTTTTCTATTGTGTGACTGGCGCAGGAGAGTAAATCGCCACTTGCTTGTTGGGGAGAGAAAAGAGGCAAACCACTCTGCTGCAAACTGTACAAATGAAAAGCCGCCGAAGTTGATTCATCACCACATTGTTGTCCAAAGCTGCCCTTGATTTATTTAAAAAGGACAATCCAGCTCTTTGTAACTGTTTCCAGCTTCTCAAGGTTTTATTCGTGCCACTACTCATTCTCCTCCGCACTGTTGTGCACTAAGAGGAGCTGATCTGGTTATCGGCAGAAATTAATAATCATTAAGAGTAATTGTTATATTCATTCCTAATTATTAAATAAAATTACAGGGGCACCACCCTGTTACCAGGGACCGATAACCAAGAACTCTTAAATACATATATAATATATATTTAGCCAAAATAGTCTCAAATGGTCCACTTATGAGTGAACCATGAAGGGTTGAATCCGAGCACTGACCCACAATCCAGCTGTTATTACAGGAAATATATACACAATAATCACAGACAACGACCATTTAACATAAATAGAATTTACTTGACAGTAATAATATCAATTATAATCAATACCATTCCTAATCAACAAATATCTCTTATATACTCTATAATAGTGCATGTGATGTCTGTGTGTGTGTGTGTGTGTGTGTAACAAGGGGGAGGAGAAAGATGGCGGTGCAGCCTTCTGAGTGGCAGCGCCCAAGCGCCTCCACGTGGGGCGGTCCTTCTTTCACCACAATAAAAAAAAAAAAAAACTGTAATGAACCTACTAAAGTTTCTGCCCAGACACAAGCCTCTTACTTTGAGTCGTTTGATCTCTAAGTTATTCCATCAGCGCGTCATTGGCTAAGCAGTGATGAGCCATTTCCTTTGGCAAGCTTGTTCCTCAGCAGCAGAGTTGACTTTACGAGGCGAGAGACAGGACGTGGAGTCTGGTGTCCTTGACGAAGTTTTTCGTCCTCCCGCAAGCGAGTGTTGAGTTCAGCTGATGCTCAGCTGATTTCCAGATTCAGCAAAACAGTCTGTTTTGCTCAGTGTGCGAGATGAGGACTTATGGCCAAAAATGAAAAATTGAAAGAAGAAAAATTAAGCGTGTGGATGCTCCCTTTCAGCCACACAGGAGAAAAGCCTGCAAGGGCTCTTACAGTAACATGGCACTGGGGAATAAAAAGCAATGAGAAGTGGGACGCTCCAGCTTATTTTACCTGGGTGACATCATCACTGTGTCACAGGGAACCCCTATGTGGTTTCTGTGGGGTTCCTCCAGTGAGAAGCCAGAGTTTGAAACCAAACTTCACACGTATGTGCAATGTTAGAATTTGGCCAATTTCTGCACGACTTCTCTGAACAAAGGGCCGTAAAACCCCCCTTCTGACTCTAGTCAGGCTTCTCAGTTTCCATGTAGGCCTCTACAGGCTTTTCAGCTTCATGTAGGCCTTCTATTGTTTTGAGCACATGGTCTGAGATCCCAACAGCACTCACACTGAAAGAAATTTCACGGCGGTTTAATATTTTATTCTTACTGCAACATTAATAGTGTGTTTAACAGTGTGCTTGTAGCTGGTAGTAGAGTTTGTCCCTTTTGAGCCACCGTAGTGCCAGGTGGGCTGTTGTCACTGTCCACTCTGTCTGTGTTGTCTGTCATGTCTGTCGGTTGCCTAGGAAGACAAGAAGGTTACTCCAGGGCACTCATCACTACACCTGGTTCGATCGCGTCACCTGAGAGTCATTCTACAATCAACTACCAACTCTGCAGCAGTATTTAAGGCTCATTCATCCATTCTCTGCCAGAATGTCCAGTTACCTAACCTGGTACTTTGTGGCCTGTTTTTGACTTTTCTCCTGAGATTTTGCTTGTTGCTAACAAGACCTGTTTTTGTGTGCTGCTTAGACTCCTGGTGATGCTGATCTTGCCTGCCCTGTTTGCCTCGTCATCAACCTCCTGGCTTCGTCTCCACCTCGTCAGTCCTGTTCACTAGACTCCAGCACCATCTGCTCTCTGCTTCACTCACGCCACGCCGGCTTCACGCCACACTCTGCCTGTCTGCCTGTTCCGCCCCTGCTCTGTCAGTTAGACTCAGAGACTCACGGCGACCATTGGATTCTGGACTCAGACTACAGGACTGTTCGGCTTTCAGAAACTGCCCTAAATTTCTATTAAACATTCAATGTTCAATTCTGCCTCTGCCTTCTGGTTGATCTTGTGTCTGCGCTTTGGGGTTCAGTCCATCTCTGCCCGAAAACGTAACACATGACAGACAGACAGATGAGCTGGCTTGCCACTGCTGTTTTTGTTTTGTTATAATTTGTCGTATTCGTATTTTGTTTAAATTATTTTTGCTTTCATTTTTATGTATTTTGGGTTGGTATTTAGAATAGTATTTCTTTGTTATGGGTCAGGTTGTGTTTTATTTTCTTCCCTCAAGAATATTTGTATGATGGTTGATATATTTCCTCCTCTATGCATTTAAATGTTACAGATCTGGCATGCGTGAGCAGCCATATGACTGGGATAGGTTTCCCTCACCTGCACTTCACTGCCCCATAATTGTGTGTATGTGGTAATTTGGTATCTGGTTTTTGCTAATTGCACTTTTTTCCCATGACCGACTAACACTCGCTTTCTTAATTTTCAGCACTTACCATAATATTTATTCTTCCTTATTGCTTGTGTTGGTATAAGTTTCATTCTGGAATGTGTTGCTTAGTATAATATATCTAGAATAAATTTTAAGTGATTAGAGTTAAGCTATTGTATTGTTTGGAGAAGACCCTTTTTTAATAAATTTGTACTCTTGAGGGAAGACCTCCTTTCTCTGCCTCTTATTGACTGCCAGGTGTGACTATAAGTCTGTGGGTTAGCTGGTCTGTAGCAGTTTCCTTTGTGGGGTTAGAGGGTGTATACTAGAAGCAGGGAAACAAGAGAAATTTAGCTACTTGGGTTTGTCGTGGCCCGATTTAAATGTGTGTTCTGTTGGGACGGAGAAGAGGAAAGTATTAAATCTTGAATGACAATATGTCAAACTTTGATGAAGCAAATATTGTGGCGGTAGAATCTGTTTTTTCTTCTATTACATTAGTCACTCAAAATGTGTAGATTTCCAAGTCTTCATAGGTCTCACCTCTGGTCCTAAATTGAGTGACTTGAACACCAAAAGTTCACACTCACACAGGTGCAGATTGTCACTCTAAAGGTCATAAAATGTCAGGGGTTTAATTTCTATTCCATTTCTACCACACTTCATCCATATGCTCAGCAGCAAGAGTTGGACTGGGTTTACTGCGTCAGCTGCAGAGCCAGCACTTTGGATCACTCTGTAAATTCACTGACCTCAAGTCCCATACGTTTTCAGATATGCAAAAAAAAAAAAGAAACCAGCTGGGACTGATCATGTTGCTTTTCAAAGTTCTTGTTTTTCACAAGACCTGATTCATTTCTGCATCTCCATGAAATTACAGGAGCTTGAAAACCAATCAGACTAATGACGTTATTAAAAAGTTATATCAAATCTATCACCCTTTTTAAAACCTCTAATTTCATCGCCATAATCTGCTCTGTGGCTGTCAGCTCCACCTCTGGGGCTCGGTCACACTCTGCTGACGGTGCTGAGGACATGAATTGTGAGCCGTCTCCTCCTGCAGTGTGCCAGCAGTAACATCAAGCTCCATCACATCTCCTGTCAGTGAAGGAGGCAGCCGTCTTGTAATGATGATGTTTAGCACTCGGGGTGCGAGCCTTTTCCCTCCTGCAGCAGCCCACCAGCAGTAACCCCCAGTATTTTCTCACCTCTGGAGGAAACCTCTCAATCGACTTCCCCGTCCTCAGACACAAAGGAGGGGGGGTTTGTCATACTACTGCTGCATGCAGCTCTGTCCTGAGGGGACGGAGGCACTCAAACTAAATCTACTGTAAGTTTTTTTCTTTTCTTTTTTCTTTTTCTTTTCTTCCTTTTTTTTTTTTTTTTTTTTACAAATACAAGCCCTTAGAAGAAGAAAGTTTTGAAGTTTGATCAGCAAAGAGCTGGAGGATGATACCTTCCCACAAAGGAAGATGTTTTCACTTGTTTTCAAATGTAAGATATGGAGGTAAAGCTGATTTGATTAAAAATGTAGCCCCCCAAACTCAAGGCCAAAGTACTTGCCTCTCAAGCAAGTTAGTTAGTTGTGGTTGGGAAAGGATTGCACTGAGTGATAGAAAAAGAAAAACAAATTAAGATCATACCCTTTGTTGGCTCATCCATCCCAACTAACTCACTATGGGATTTTACATATCAATAACAACCTCTGGGAAACAAATAAATAAGTTATGTCCCAGTCATTTGAATCTGTAACACAAGACCTGAATATTTGGTTTTGAAATTAGATTTGGAGTTGCATGCTAATGACTGCTGAAAATGAAAACATAAATTCAGCAGGTAATTAGAGTTTCTGAAGCCGTCGGACTAACTTGGTTTTCTGCTTTTTTGAATTTCCCCTCAGGCTTTCTCCTGTTGCACTGAAGCTCCTTTGGTTTGCGCTCGCTAGCTGTTTAGAAATCAGCTGTTAAATCACATCTATTTATGGAATCAGACCTCACATCTGGAGGCAGTATATTACAGATGGCGTAGAAATTGTGCCATTGTGGATCATTGATCATCGTCTTCTATACAGGTGTATAAAGCTTGCAGGCCTGCTGTATTTCACTGCATTCATGATTTGGCTTTACTTTGACAGAGTTTGACTAGTTTAAAGGTAACTTTGTGCTCTGGGGAACTTTTGCTCCCACCATGATTCACAAACTGTTCCATCTGGCGTGGACGCCAGCACACCTGCAGTCACAGTGAGTATTTACTGCATTTAACTTGCACTGTGTGATTCAAAGTGTGAAATTTGCCGCAGCCTCTAAACATCATTATGTACAGCATGACTAAATGTGGGTATTTATGAGGTGGAGTGTTTAAGTTGGTGTGCTCTCTGTAACCTTTTGTTGAATTACGGGTGCAAACAAACCAATCTGCCTGAAAACAACAATTAGATAGTTACATGAGTGTGAGAGAGGCTGAAACTGCTCGACACTGACAGACATCAAACCCCCTCCAGCTCTGCCTGTCGGCCTGACATACTGCTGCTGACAAGCAGAGGGTGTCATTGTGATGAGTGGGTCCTGAGTGGATAACCTTTGATCTCACTGAATTAGTGATCAGACCCGCAGAGCGAGCGAGCACCTGTCTGTGGTGGAGGACTCTGGCTTCCACAAGCACTCCCGCTGATAACTGGATGCATCGAGGAGTGGAGGAAGAGGGTGAGAACAGAAGGTGATAAATGTGTTGGGGGGGGGATGAGTGGAGAGGTGGGGATGAGTGGAGAGGTGGGGAGGCGAGGAAGGTGACATGTGGTACAAATGTAATGTCGTCAGAAATGCATTAAAATCTGGTCTATTTTTTTGGTCAGTAATTAGCACTGTCTTATGCTTTTTAACCATGCAAAAGACGTGGCTTTATGTCCGCTTTTCTACTCTCCAGTAAAATGTCTCAACATTTACTGGAACAATATTTTGTGCATTTATGGTTATCAGATGTTACCCTCTGACTTTTCCTCCTGCGACACCAAGAAGTTGACATTATTGGTTTTGAGTGAAACGTCTGAACAGCCACTGGACAGATTGTCATTGTCACTGTCAAATTTGGTACAAACATTCATGTTTCCCTCAGGATAAACTGCAATAACTTTAAAAACTCACTCAAGAAAAGGAAAAGGCAGAGCAGAAAAGAAAGAAAGAAAAAAATAACAAGGCTGATGCTGCAAAATATTTTAAATGAACAACTTTAGATTCACATTGCCAACAGCAATGCCACACACAACCCACAACCCGATTAGTACAACTTTAGTGCCTGACTGCAGCGAGCGATAACAGTTCACCAGAGCCAAACGAGAAGGAGGAAAGAGTCTGGACACAGGGGCAAAAAGAGGAGGATGAGGACGAGCAACATGATGACACCTTCCCAGCAGCAGGTGATACTGCATGTAGTCATGACAGTGTTAACGGAGCTATGGGAGCGGAGAGTCACGATGATACGGAGCCTGCCATGAACCCACACTTGTTCAAAGATCCTCTTTACCGCCAACTTGATCCATCTATTGCTTAGCCTGTATGTTTGAAAAAGGGTCGGACTTTATGCTAAGTATAGCCCATCAGAGCCGCAAGCATGGCTCTTGTTAAGTGAGCACGCAAAGCCGCATGAAAGTCAGATTGTGGATTTCTGAAATACAACCGGCTGAGATGACCTGCTGCGAGCTAAAACCTGTAATCTGTGTTTTATAGCGCCAAATTACAAGTTTTATTACCTTCTCAAGTCACATGAAGGAGACAGTTTGACAGTTAAGCTAATTTAGCCATCATTGTGCTCCGATGATTCACTAAGTCTAACCTTCAAGACAGCCCGGCTTATGGCAGACTGCTGAAAACATGGAGATCCCTGACGTGAGGCACATGACTGAGCTTACTCACTGATGTGATGTGACAATCCAGAGAGCCTCAGTGCAGGAGAGGTAGAGAGATAAAGATTAAGAAAGAGTGATATACAGAGAAAAAGAGACCAAAAAAAAGATGAAAATAAAGAGTGATGGGAGCATGGGCGGGCATGGCGAAGCAGAAATATGACGAAGATATTAAAAAAAAAAAAAAAACTAAGCACTGAGAAGCATGTCAGCTTCCTGATGAAATAGAGCTGTGACCTTTTCACTTACACCCAGTCTGTTAGTCAAATGTCAGCTGTAACATGAGGAAGTGAAATTTCACTGCAGCAACACTTTGAGAAACAGTCATTTGAACCTTGAATATAGTCTGATTGTTATTCCTGCTTATTACTTGCACTCACAACATGTTATTAAGAAAATATTAGAGACATATCCACATCATTAGGAGAGTATAAAATGCTCGTACTGCGTCTTTTTTATCTTTTATTCTGTGTTTTTAGTTATTTTTTTATTGTAATATTATCATTACTAGTCCAGCCAAGGATTTTGGAAAGGCTGGAGAAGGGTTGTTCCTGCACTTTCACTCCTGGCTCCCTTGTGGTGGCTCAGCTAGAGTTCAAACCTGCACCTGTCAATGTTCAGGCTTTGCTGAATCTCTGATCTCATTCAACCCCCCCAGAAACAACCTTGGTCCACTCAAACTACAGAAGCCCGTGCTACATATTCTCATGTGGATTAAAGTTCTTCAAAAATTATATGGACTGAACTGGGGCTTTATTTGTGCCAGGACACGAGTTGGACCCTGCCAGACTGGGACCAGCACCAAGAGCATTTTGTCGAACCTGGCACTTCCTCTGTTACCAGTAAAATCTGTGAATTAGTTTTCTAAAAATACAACTCTGCATCCTAATTTCCAAATTAAGCTCTGACTGGGACCAATGTTTTGGTGTTCAGTTTTATTCCACGTACTGCAGTTAGTAGTACTTTTAACAGATGGGAAAGGGTTCAATCTACAATAATTACCACTTGTTTTGTGTTTTCTACAATATGGAACATCTTATTGGGCAATGCAGTAAATGTAAATGTTAATGTATGTTAATGTTATGGCGTGCTACAGACACAAACAATATTTGGAAGCACTTAGAACAGACTGCTCGGTGAAACAGATGCCCGCAACACCTCTTCCTGGTTCATGATTTGCATTAAGTCAATAAGTGAAATCTAACAGCAGGTGTTGGAATACAATAAAAACAAATAGTTAAAGTGGCCTCTGCTCTGAATGCAGAGCTGCTGTTTTTACTCTCTGTTTTATACATGAGCAGACTACTGCAAGTCCTGATCAATACATGCATAAATACATACATACAGATCACTCCTGACCTAAATTTTAAATAGACGGCAATGCGATTGTGTTGAATGAATATTTACTTTGTGATAAACAGCAGCTTCATACCTCAAGTCCTTTCAAAGCCTTTAGACAGAGCTTGACTAGCTCCCCTTGTTTCCACTCTTTATGCTAAGCTAAGCTAACCAGTTGCTGGTGGTAGCCTCATTATTTATAGGCTGCTGGCAGTGTGGCTCTCATGACTCCCCTTTACATTCCCCCTGGTTTTCACAAAAGTAAACAAACTGTGGGATAAGTCCAAGAATACATATCTATTACTTGTAAAACAAAAAGTCATTTCACACTGAGCTGTCTGTTTTTCAGAACAGAATAAAAAAAAATAAGTTGACCCGCTGGATGGCAGATTATGTTTTCCTCCTTTGCTTTATAAGAACCTCATTCTAAAACACTGAGGAGGAACCCAGAGGCACCTACTTTACACATTTGAGAAGAATTGATGAGACATTATATGACTATAGAAAAGACATCATATGAAAATAACGATAAAATGAAACAATTCCATGAGGTATGAAAGTACATTTACGAGGTCCTAAAAGACTTCAGAAATAACCTGTGGCACGGCTATGAAAGGAAGGGGGAGAGCACAGGACAGGAATTAATGTGAGGTGTGTTTTTGAGAGGGTAGAGAGGGTGAAATGAGGCACAAATATGAGTGCACACGGTTCTCCCATTTTGTGCCTAATGTCTTCAGCATGTGAACGTGTCAATATTTCATGTTAGCCTGACACCATCCTGAAATAAATCACATTATAAATGAAGGTATCATTTTATTTGTTTGTTGGTAAGAGATTGTATGCAACACTTCATTGTGGAAAGCATAAAATTCAACAAAAGTGATCATAAAAAAGATAGTGAGAGAGATAGCGGTATCAGTTTTCTCATCCAACTCTTAGCAAGCTGTGTTTCAAATATTCTCTGTTTTCTTTTTATTTAAAATTTAAATATCTGGCTTTTAACTGCTTTTATGGGAGGTCTCTGAAGTCTCTAAAGTTTAGCGCTGAAAAAAAAAAGCTTTTTCCATTTCCTCAATCCATCCATCAATCTATCACTTACTGATGTGTTTTATCTCTCTCATGCTTTCGCTCTCTCTCAGTCTCTGGTGATTGTAAGAGCAGATAGAATAAACCCGGGAAGCATATGCTGATTTATTCGCCCACCCCTGCTGTTAGCTGCATGCTGTGCCAACAGCACATTACCAGGGAATTACAGTATCTGGTAATTACTCATTCACATTCATAAAATTCAAAAATCATCTCTTCTCTCTGTTTGGCTTTACATGCATGGCACTGTTTCCACTCCACAGTGTTGATTTCCTACCGGGGCGTCTAAATATCTGTATTATTTTAATATAAATAAAGCTGACCAGAGGATAAAAGGCAGAATTTGCAGCTGATATGATGCAATGGTTTGGCAATTTCATCAGACCTTATCAGTGCTATAAACTAAGTGAGTCTACTCTTCGACATAACAGTGGTTTTTGGTCTGTGGTATTGTAAGTTTATACAAACACAAATAACAGAGTGTTGATCATATTTATGGGAGTGTACAGTCGGTGTTGTGCTGATAAATTATTTGACAAATGTGTCGCATATTCACATAGTGAGGTAAAAACGTCTTGACCAAAGTGGTGAACTGATGACAGACTGATATTGCCATTCTTAGAGCGGCATCCTGGTCCTTTTACTCTGACTACAAGGGGACCAAAAAGTTCTGCGCACCATTGATCACTTTTGCTCACTGACAGTAAATCCTTACTGACACTAAAATGAAAGGCTTAGGGTTAGGCTTTATATATATTGTACAGTATTAGAATTGCATTAGGGAGTTTTCCAGCATGATTATCTGCATTTGTAAAGTGAGTCTGTATAACAGCTAACCTATTATTCATCCTGGCCCTGAACCAAAATGAAGCTGGAAGAACTTTACTGACTCTTGTGTATTGAACAGGACACTGAAACAGGGTCTGCGTGAGGGTCATTGCTCCGCTGTGACAGTCTGCCTTGTGCTCATGCCGTTCATCAAACTCCGGCTGACACCTTTAAATGTGCATATTACGCCTGTCTTCATTCATCTCTGGTGCTGCAGCGTGTCCCCTTGAACTCCAACCAAGTCCAACCAAGTATCAAACCATGTACCTGCACACAAGCTGCAGAACGTGGCATCTGAGGTCTTCTGGCATCATCCTGCTGGGTTAAGTCTTCAAATCCCCCAAGGATTCAACCTTTTTACTTCCCTTTACCTTTACTTTCTCTGAATCAATTTGAATATTTGATATGATTTTTTTTTGGGATTTCTTAGAACCCAATCCCTCCTTATTTACATTCACAGTCAATCAAATATCCTGTGATTGCTCTTTTATCAGGTTTAGACTATTTTTCCAACTGTGTTATTCATCATTGTGGCCATGCTCTGTGTTGTACTAACTCACTCACTGTCTCCATTATAGAAGTTCAGAAAAGCTCAGATTTACATAAATCATGTCTCTGAATCCAAACACAACTAAAACAGGAGTGAGCCCCCTGAATTAGCTGATGTAGCCAGTTTTTGGCTAAGTAAACAGCTGCGTGCTTGTCTGCACACACAGATTTGTTTTGAGACCACGCAACGCTGCTGATTTAAAGTGTGTACGTGCTACAGAAGTAGTAAGAAGTGAAGGAAGATTTGTTTACATTATCGCCGTCAAAGGAAATTTAAGAAATCTTAAGATGTACAATGGCTGGTTACTATTATGGGGATGATTGTAAGTCACTTCACTTTGGTAGCAGACAGTGTTTATAAAAATCAGAGTACACACAGACAAGAGGCTAAATAAAATGAGAGAGGAAATGGAAGCAGAGGCAGAAAGGCGTCATAAGACTGCTCGAACATAACCCAAGATCCTGAGTGATCCCAGCTATGTTACTGCGACATGCTGGTTATGGTTTCTCAATCACCCCTAAAATCAAAGCCTTTCAGAAAACTTTATTGTAACATCTGTGCAGTGTATGACACTTTGAGACATTTTAAGAGAAAAAGGTGAGCCCGTGGCTGTCCGTCCCCAGACTCATTCATTGCCTTTCTCCACCTGCACTCTTGATGCCTTCTGATCTTTCCACCTGTTTCAGTCATCTCTCTGACTCTGACTCCAGCCAGCCTGCAGTAATCCCTCTCTCTTTAGTCATCTCACCCTCCCTGCCACTAACGTGCTCACCTGCTTCCACTTTCCCTCGTCAGCCCTGCAGTATTTAACCAGCCTATTTGTTGCTTTGTTGCTTTGTGCCATTGTCTTTAAGCCTCTCATCCCCTTCCTGCCTGATCTTCTGTCTGATTTTGATTGATTTTTTTTGCCTCACTTCTTTTGTATAAGCCTGCCTGTTCAGGCTGCTTTCGACCTGCTTTCAACCCTCGCCTTGCCTTCTGACTCTGCAAGCTCACGTATGTTCGCCATTAAATCACCAAACTGCCTGAGATGGGCGAGTCGAGGGGTTGCAGTTATCTCAGAGAAGTCTGTGATAACGGGAGAGAGAGGAGCGGCAGCTGAAGAGCTTTTTAGTGAGCAGAGATCACAGCTACTGTCATATCTGTTATAGTTATAGATAAAAACAAGCTACAATGACATAAGTACAGTGCCAAGCTTTCCAATCATCATAGCAGCTACATTTCGTAGCAATACATGTTGTTTTTGCCGCGATTACGTTTGACGTATCTCTCCTGGAATTTTCCTTCACTTCATAATCTGTTGTGAGCTACAAGGTGGAGAAACTGCTGGATGCAGCATCCACACCATTATAAATTTACAGAAACACTTTAATTGGCTGCATTACTTTGTTGCCCTAAAGTGAAAATATTGTACTCTTTTACTGTTCTGACTGGTTATATTTGCCCGCTGTGTCCAGTTTAGCTCATGTTGCAGCTTACACTATCGTGAGTCTGATGAATTTAAAAAAAGGAGAAGAAAAGGTGTTCCAGGCCACTAACTTCAAGGTGGATCTGTAAATTCACCTTGATGAGATTGAGAGATTGATTGAGATTTAATGGAGAAACTAGAAAATGACTGATCATCGCAAAAGTGCTTGTGTATCACATTTAGCGGTTAAAGTCACGTGACACTTTCTTCAAATTGGATCCACAGCTCTGATCCAAACTGCCCATGACAGGAGGTTACACACAACAAGCAGGGCCAATGAAGCATGTACGTCAGTGTGTCAGTATGTGTGCTCTTACACGTCTACCTTTATAAACCATTTGAGATCTAGATATCGTGAGTGAGGGTGTTTGAGGATTACGATTTGGTTTTACTATAAATTATGCCTATCTAGATTTTTTTTTATACTTTCTTATACTTGATTTTTCTTACACTTATTAAAACCATAACCAACAATGATTTGATCCCACACTCAGGGTTTGTCCATTGAAAGCCAAACCCTGATAGAGTGTATTAATCTGTGCTGTAGAGCCCCATTGATGCACAAAAACTAATAAAAACACATCATTTTAATCATTTTAATATGATGAACAAGTCTCACTTACTCACTCACTTGAAGGTCTGATGCTTTAAACACTCACTAGTGGACCAAATCAATCCGCAGCTGAAAATAGTCCCCAATGAATGCACCATGTACCCCTATTTGAGTACTGGCTGAAAACTACACTGTTCAACTGTTGTGGGAAATTATTAGAAATGAACATGCATATTCCTGAGCTGCTTTATAGATTTACATTTCTAGAAGGAACAACTGAGAGCCATAGATAAGCTAGGGAAATAAAAAAAAGTAGGGATGGATGAAAAAAGAAAAAGACGAAGGAATTGTTGTTTTTCATATTTTAAAGGGATTTATTTAAAAAATTAGAACAATATAGAAGAAATTGGTCATGTCGTTTTTAAGTTAGAACCCCTATGTTTAAAACAGTTCAGCTTAATTTCAGTGTAATTCTGTCCTCGGGAGACCTCAAAAACTCTGATGTACCCTGGAATACTCAAACTGCGGAGCAATCAGTGAAGGAGGAAAGGTGCTGGGACTGTTCCTTAATACATGTCATTATTATCTGTTTGTGGTATTATATTGATTTCTGTCAATAGTTTCAGGTTCAGGGGCTCGAGAATGCATTATGTCAATGAGGTTCCTCACGAGTAAAGAAACACAGACCTGTAGGGTTGCATGTCTCTTAGTACTTGAATTAGTTTGCCTGAGCATTACCACTTGATTTACCTATTCACTTTGTAATCCTGGAAACACACACACACACACACACCTCTTCTGCTCTTTAACAGCCTGCAGTAAATATTATATCCACCGCTGAACAATTACAACACCACTGCAGGGAATTGCGGTGGTGTTGCCGCAAATACGCCAAACTCATTAAAGCATTTTTATCTCATGGAGAAGAGGTGAAGTGAAAATTGAGAAACACTATTAACTATATTCATTTTTGCTCACACATAGTCAGAAGTTGTGAGGTAGGTCTGCTAATGAAAACAGGAGGGGGAAGCTTTTCAATTTGGCTAATCTCATTTTGCTGACATGAGCATTTGTACAGGCTGTTACCCGATCTGAACTAAAGCTACAGAGAAAGAACACACAATGTACAATACAACAAAAACCTACATGCTGACCAAATACTGAATCTCATCCGTATTAAAACCAACTGTATCTTTTACATTATTTTAACTTGTGTGGATATCATCTTATCCTTACTGTAAAGAATAAGAATAAGTACTTATTAGATAAATACTTTGGTGACAGGAACAACCCGGGGGAGATTAAAGGCTTTTCTAACTACAGTCAACACTGAAACCTTTTGAGTGCACTGAACGGAGGATGATTTATAAAGAGACTGTCATGTTCGAGTTTACTTAGTAACCAGTGATCCATCTTTGTCTTCTTGTTACTGAAGATGGTGGTAATGATCATTTCGATGGTGCATGTTGTTTAAATAGTAAATAGTAACTTAAGAGAAATTTCTAAAAAGCAAAGTGCTTACTGGCATAACTGAATCTTTATATATGTTAATTTGAATTGAAACAATACAAATATTTTACAGTCTGAGAAAAGGAAACTTTATATCTTAATTTATATAAATATAAAGGCAAGGACACAGTAAAATGAATACCCATGGACTTCTACATAAGGTACATCAATCAGGTTCTGTATAACATTGCTATTTTTGTAAGAGTAGCATAACTCAATACCGATTAGCATAATAAAAGCATGATGTTAACAGATGCAGGAGAAGCTGTCATTTGTGGAGATGTGCACTGGTTCAGCTCTGATTTGTTGCTTTGTGAAACTCTACTGCATTCGCCCACAGCACAGGTTAATGTTGGCATAACCATTAATCTTAATTAATAATATGTATGTAATAATATGTAATAATATATATGACATACAGTGTTTGAAGGAATAATATTTCTGATATTTCCTCTTTGTTTAAAAAAAAAAGAAGTTTTGGACATATTTGTCAAAATAGCTGCTAAGTCCATGAGCCTTTGAGAAGACGTCTCCAGTAACATTCATTGAGGTCAAATTTGTGGGCTTTATTGTTTTTATTTTTTTTTCTCTTTTGCTGGACAGTGACGGTATAAAACTAGGAGTAGATCATCAAGATAACCTGCAGGCCACTAGGATGCTGAATGAGGTTTCTGTCTAATATTGGCCTGTAACTGTTTTTACTTTATTATTCAAGTTACAATGATAGTTAACATGACTTTTTATTGTTTTTTTTGTCATTTTCATCTAGTTCTTATTTCACTTCACTGTAATGGCAGTTGACCAGTTGGCTGATAAAAAAGTTTGCTTGATTAGCTGTCTGTTTTATATCGTAAGTATCCATCTTGAAATGGTATGAATCAAGGTCCAAAACAAGGTTAGCGTTTTGGTTACTTGTATACATTTGATCTGGTTGGTTTTCATTTCAAAGTGCAAGTATGAGAGCACAATAAAGACCTATACATGATATGTCCTGTCATCAGCTCTGTGAGCTGTGTCTCCCTATAGCTTTAATAAATTGGTTTGAAGATGCCTTCTATTGAAAAATGAATTAAAAAATTAATTTTGTTGAATCAATTCTAATAATTATTGCATGTATATGAAAATTGTTCTTTACTTAATGAATCTCATTTAAATCATTACCATTATTGTGGTTTCTGCTGCTTCTTTTTGAATGTTTTTTTTAATTTAATTATGATTTTGGGCATTTGTTACACTTTTGTTTCTATTGTACGTTTATGTAGAATAATTTCATTCTGATCTTTATATTTAGCTTGTTTGGCTTTTTCTTGTTTTATTGATAGAGTTGGATTTTAAATTGTTTGTATTGTCTTTTTTTACTGTTTTTGTGTGGACACAGCTAATAGTGATCTGAATAAAGAATAAAGTGACTGCATGTAATTATGGCCTGAAATCAGCTAAAACACATGTACAGTGTTAAAAGGCCTTACAATATGTTTTTAACATATACCCTCTTAGAGAGCCACATAGTTCCCCAGCAGTTATTGTACCTTGCACACACTGTGAAGATGACTAATATAACGTCACTGTGGATGTTAAAAAGACAGCAACACACATCACCCACAAGTCTTCAAAAATCCACCTGACCCAACTGACTGACTGACTGGACAGATGGCGATACAGCCTGAACAGCCACTAATTCAGGCTCATTTGTATGTTTGGAGATGCACAAAACACCAACAGCAGAGTGTTTACTGAGAGCAGATTGTCTCTGTAAATGTCCTGTAACCGCAGCTCAGCCCAGTGCTGTTCCCTGACATAATGAACAGCTGCTGACAAAGGCCTCAGCTGACACACACATGCACGCACAAACATAAACACACAGTAGTAGCCAGCTAAGGAAAAACAGCCAAAATCACCATTACGGCACATCACAATCCAGGAGACTGCACATGAACAACTCAGCTTTGTTTACACTACAAAGCATCTTCAGAAGTAACATATTAATCCCATCGCCCTTTCCCTCCCAGGCCGGTACCTGTCACTGCCCGTCTACTTTATCCCTCGTCAGGGTATCTTTTTTCTTTATCTGGTGAATGCTTGCAGAGGAAAACCTTTTGCATCAGTTCATGTGTGTGAGAAGGCAACACGGGTGAAGCATATTCAGTGAGCTGCACTTCTGATTACGTTCTTCCATTAGAGAGGTGATGTGTGTGTGTATGTGTGTGACCTGAAACTACGTACGCACTGACACTTGGATGCAAAACATCGCAGCCTGCTTGCTGAGTCATTTGAGGTCCTCATTGTATCTTTTTTTAGCGCATCTTGGCTGTATTGACACCTAAATTTAAATACAGTTTGACAGTATTACTATCGCCTCAACTGAGATATATAGTAATTAATTTTTATATATACCGAGAACAATGGGCGCATCTTCATATTATCTCTTACTCTGAAAATAACTAAAATCTAATAATTGAAATAGCAGAATTAAAAGTTCATTTTACAAGACGAGGTCAACACCGAGATGTTTTAATGACCCTGAGGGGTTAAAGAAGCAGCTTTGTGTGTGCTCTCAGATAACAACTGTTATGTGTTCATAACTGCGGCTCAGGCTCAATAGACAATCCCGGCAGCTCTCTCACTCGCAACCCCTCACATGGTTTTCAGCTCAGCCCGGCAACCCATTCCACTAGGATGGATCTTAACAAGAACTCCCGGGCCGCGCTAACGTCCAATCCCTCCTCTAGTCAGCATTTAAAGGTCGGTCTGCTTGGTGGGATTTGAACTGACAGACCTTCGGTGTGGAGCCAATTCCCGGAGCCTTCGGTGGCAGCTGGCGTAAGGATTAATGAGCTGATCCTGATTCCATCATTTCCACTACACAACACAACTGTAAGGAGCAGGGGCTTGACTTGACTTAAAGCGTAGTGTGTGTGTATGTGTGAGAGCGCAGGTGTGCATATGTATGTGACTGGGACTCCGCGGCGCTAACGGCATCGGACAGGTGAGTCATGTGGAAACAACATTATCCCGGGGCAAACTGAGGGGGGAGGGATCCCGCTGGGATTTAGAGTCATGCATAACTTAGAGAGAAAAGTGTCTGGCCCACTCAGGTGTCTATCTGTACGTATGAGACTCGCCCTCAAAAACTCTCTTTCTAGTTTTGCGCTGCTTTAATTTCCACAAAAGGGCCAACAATTCGCACAGACTGAATATGTGTCAAGTTTTAGTGACATGGGGGACCTGCAGCCTTTGCCTTTAGTGCAGCAGCTTCAAATCAGAGCAAATTATACCAAATAATCTCGCTCTGGCTCCTACCCAGGTCTCTAAGGAAAACATGTTCTTCATTACTTCAGAGGGGCTTAGTTAATGGGAGCCCGTTACAGTTATTTATAATCCATTTGGTGAAAAAACACTCATTAGTGGCTTTCCATTGGAAACAGATCCCACTGCGCATGTCTGCGGTCACAGAGAGCCACAGCTTCATTTACTGTAGATGTATTGATGTCGGGACACTGCACAGTTTTCCTCAGACCGCTCTGATTGCATTCGTGAGGGCGTTAGGGATCATGCGGGCTAATTTTTATTTTTTCAGAGAATTGATCATTGATCGGTGGTCTGCTGCTTAGCTGCTGAACGAATGCTGCTGCTGTGAATGAAGGCTTAAGCTGATAAAGGGTTTGTGCATTTTTGTGTTCGACCAAAACAACGGACTGATGGCATACCTTTACTGCTGTGAACAAAAGGGTATATAGGAGATTTTGACATGTTCACCACCTTTTCTTAACCTTCCTTGTCCTGTTAATTCAACCAACCATATCCCCTAGAAATTATGTTTATATATTACTAATTTATTTAGCTAATAACCTTTTGATGGAAAATGTAATCACTTCCTGGATTATGTTCTGTGGCATCATTTTTCCCATTAAACAAAGTGCTGCATTTGTGTAGCATGCACTACTTGTGGGGCGGTTGTCGTTGTCGTTGCTATGACTGGAAATTAAGATAAGATAAGATCCTTTACTTGGTCCCACGGTGGGGAAATTTCACTGTTACAGCAGCTCAAACACAAAGTAAAAGAGACATTAAATAATAAAAAAGTCAATATAAACAAAGAAAGAAGTCAGAGCTACTGTAACTGGCTGCCACTCACTTGGCGCCATCTTGTAGGAAAGCAAAAACAAAAATCAATATTTTACAGTTCTGTATCATCATTTTGCCATTTGCTATCCCAAATTAGTGGTATATGATATGATGTCCCGAAGACATGGTGGACTATTCGTTTATGATATGTTTTTTTTTTTTTTGCTTCACACTCAGCGACAACAAAGACTCAGAAATACAGATACACAGAGGGGTGTGCCGCTGATGTCAGGTGTGCTGTCAGTCCAATCCAAAAAATGTTTTTACACTTGAATTGAGCCAGATTGTGGTTAATTTGATCCAAAATTGAGCCACCCCTACTGGTCGGACCAAAGTTTGTCCGTTTGGTTCATATGGTGGTCTGGGGGAGGTGTTATTTTAGTTTGAATCAAACTAAAAAGTCAGAAAGTCCGAACCAAACACGGTACGATTGAGGGCCCTCACATGAATATACCAATCTCAACTTGTCAGAAGGAACATAGAAAAGTACAAAACTGTAACAGGTTGAATAAAGCACACTTTGTACACACCTCTAATGTCCTGATGGGAGGTCTAATCAGGCAAATGGGTAAAACACCTGTGTGAGTAGACTGTGGGTGTGTACTGACTATAAATTTATCATCAATTACCTATTAATTTACCTGCAGTAGGTGTAGAGTTTCAGACCTACATGTGGACAGATAAGAGCTTATCAGACTGTGCAGCTGTCACTGTGTGTACGCTTCTGCAAGCTGTTGACAGCACGTCTTGACAGCTGCAGTGCGACTTCAGGATTTAGTTTTGGTTGAAGTGTTTGCGGTTAAGTATTATCTACTGTAAATCCAGCATTTCCCAAACTTCCATAAAACTAATTCACAGCGTGTAATTTTCCTTTTACCTCAACCTTTTCCTCTGATCGGGACATTGTCTTGTACGTGACTCAGAGGCAGTAACGTCTGCGCTGCAGCTCCCATTCTTGATCCTCATACTGGAGATATCTTTCCTCACCGTTTGGTTTTGCCTCTGTAGAGTCATATTTGAAAACACACTTGGCACCAACACAAGAAGCTGTCAGAGCTGAGCGCTTTCACATTTCTCAGACTTGTAAGCCAGTGTTTTAGATTTGAGACTGGGGGCTTTTGCACCTTTGATAATTCTGCAGATATCTGACCCCGTCCAAGTATGGATGAATCCCTGTTGTAATGCAGCAATTTAATTGAATCTATTCATGTTTGTTCTTCATTTCACAGAAATGTGTGCTTCCATTTCAGGGAAGTGTGTCAGTGGTAAACATATGAACGTGTTAATATCTTTAAACAGGACAGAAAACTTAAATGACCCCTTATTCATGAAACAATTGTAAGATACAAAACAGTGTAAGCCTAAAATAAATGAAGTGTTTAATTAGGCTGCAGAGATATACCTTGTATATAAATGCTGACAATAATATTAATATTACTCCAGCTCTGACAGGGTCTGGAGCCTCTTGCAGTCGAATACTGAGTGTTAGTATTTCATGTTCATGCAGGCGTGTTTCGAGGGGTATCATTACCAGTAATACCACAGTAACCCCAAGGCCACTGTTGTTTCAGGTTTTAAAATCTTGATTTCAGGCTGAATCCTCAAAATGTGACCTCTGACAGCTTGTTTGGTTTTTACATTTTTATAGTAGATCTAAAATACATCAGCTGAATAGACTGCAGTAGTTGTATTAATGTAGGAAACAATGTCTGTTTTCCTTGTACGTCCTATATAAAATGTAGGAAACAATGTCTGTTTTCCTTGTACGTCCTATATAAAATGTGTTCCTAGGAATGGTCATTTGGAGACAAATTAACATATGCAGTATAATTATAATTGTCTGTCTGTTTTGAGTACAGTATCATGTTCTATATGTCTTCTTCTTTCTCTTTTTTAAGGCAGTCCTTCCTCTGTTTTCATTATTTCTGCCTTTGTTTCTCATCACTTTTTGTTTTTTTTTACCCATGAATATTTTTTTCATGGTGAATATTCAGGAAATAAAACACAGCTCTGCAGCCAAATAGCCTTTGGGTTATCTTTACACAAAAAACAACTTAAAAAAAAAAAAAAAAAGACTACTCTGTTGTGATGTAGTGAGCAGGAAGCATGCAAATTCAAAGCTACAGAGACATTTTTATTATGCATGATGAAACTATCAAAATGCAATGAAACTATTAAAATGCATGATTGATATGAAAAGTCATTGCATGTTTGTGAAAGAACAAAAACATGGTGACATTAGCATTCAGTGAAGACTCCAGTGAGAACTTCTTTCTTTGTTTGATATCTGTTGTTGTAGCTGCTCCGGAGGGCGAGTTGTTTTCAACAAAGAAAGGCAGCATGCACTCGTACAGTCAGTGTGACACTGGTGCTTTCGAGGCTCCATGATTAGTTTATGCCTAAAGGATGAGGCTGGATTTATGCTGTATTTTTCCTACTGTCAAGAACTCCAATGAAAAGACAAACACCAACAATGTGTTAGTCCGTCTTATACAGCACATTTTTTCTGAATTCCCCTCCCTGTTGCCAGACACTCATGTCATATTGCAGTCATTATAATTGCCACTTTCTGACTTTTATCTTCAACTTGGATTTTTCTTAATGTTTCAATATATTTCCAAATCTTTGTCTCATAGTAGACGTCATAGTCATTAAAGCCAACAAAACCCTAATTTAGCAGATATAATGTTAATCCCCTTTCTGTCCTGCACTCTTTTACATTAAACTGAAATGTCAGTCTCATGTCTGAATAAGCAGCCTGCTCACTTTTATTTAAAAGTCTTACTGATCTTACTGATGGGTAATCTTACATGGGTCTTGTTCCACCCTCTAACATCACTGTAATAAATGTTTTTCCTCAATCATTTTCACTTATGTGCAAATATCTATTTAATGATCTAGCAAACACTGTGAGAGAGTTTTAAGTTTTTAAGGAGATTTGTTTTGCGTCACTTCAAGTATAACCAGATCTGCACACTGTTTCTGTGTTTCCATTTTTCATTCACACAAACTGTTGAATAGTTGGATATCGGCAGCAGAATTTCACCCTCCAATAACTTTAATGATGAATAATGATGGATTAGTGTGGGGGAGCATTTATCACCCCCACAATGGTCATATTCAAGGATTCACTTGCAAAATAAGTTTTAAAATCCATCAGTGAGGCAGTGAGGAACAATAAGCATCTTCCTCCTTGCTGTCATATTTATATATTATATATTATTTGATTTGCATATATATTATGGTCTTATTGAACACTTACAAGTTTAAAAAAAAAGAGATCTTTCCCATCTTTACCCCACCAACCTTATATGACATGAACATGGCATCAGCTCCATACTCATTCACTCATACACTTCTGCAACAGGCGTAAAAATTCAAAAATCACTATGCACAAATATACTGTACAGTCAGGATTTAAATTAACATGATCATAATCTTCAACACTTCTTTGAGTGTTGCTGGTGATAAACACAGCTGGATGATGAATATTGAAATCTGTTCCCTGTTGTGAAAGTGTCTGGTGATCCTAAACAAACAAAAAATGAAAATGCTTGATTGATCCTTAGAAATCCAACATGTATTTAAAACAAGTATCCTTGTTTTTAAGATCGATATCAGTCCGTGCTATTTATAATGTTGCTGCATTGATCCAATTGAACTGCACATTTCAGAGGTTGACGACAATTGGGAAGTCAAAGATTTCCGCTTTAAGTCGATTTAAAAAAGCAATATTATGTGTAATGTTTAAAGGGTTACTACAAACCATTAAGACTTCTCATCCCCTCCATCCATACAGCAGCTCGTCTTGGGGGATTTGGTAATACAACAACTCCTTTGTTCTGTGCTTTACAACCAGGGAGGGGCTGTAAGTTTGATCTCTTAAGTGTTTAAATTGGAGAGGCAATAAAGATATCTGGTTCCCTCTTGGTCAATATCCAGGAGGCTATAATATGCACACTCATCCTGCCTCATCTCCCATTTACTCATATATGATTCTGTCAAATAAAGATGTGACAGGTTTTATTGAGTCTTACTGTATAATGAGGTGTGGGTAGAGTCTTTTCAGACTGTATGCTTGTCATTTTGTTTGCATTTTTCATGCATTGAATACAATTATTTGGTGACTCTTTATAACACACCCTGCAATTTAATGTGGGAATCCTAATGTAAAATTGTCGCATGAATACGTATATAAAAAGACTTACCAGTTCCTTTTTACCTTATTTGGCTTCCTTTCCTTGTTTTTAGTTGTATTTTGGTTGTTTCTGCATATGTACATTGAAAGAAACAATAAAAAAAACACAGTCAGATTCCTTGTATGTGTACACACAGCTGGCCAATAAATATTATTCATTTGAACTGTCCATTCTCTTTCTGGGAGAGAAACACTTTCAGAACTTTAAGTTGCTATTCCACCCTTTAAGATAAAGCATTGTAGCTCCTCAAAGTGTCGTGAAAGCCACGCTTTTCTAACAAAAAAAATTTCACCCTTGAAATATCCGAAATGTCAGAACATCCCACAGCTGCCGGAAAAAATCAACATAGACACAGACACACTTTTGACCTCCTGTTTACATGGAAGTATTTCAAATGGCTAAACTGATTAAAACAAGCCTTCACGATGTTTCTTTCCCACTTGGTCGCTCCGTTTCCCTGGAAAGGAGGTGGTGGGATCAAAGACATATCTGTCCGTTTTTATTTCCACTTAAAAGCCATTAAAGCCCATAAAGTGTGTTTGTATCTATTTGTGTGTGTGTGTTAAAGATAAAAGAAGATAAAAGAATATACAGAAGATGGGCGAGAGAAACAGCAGTTCAATCACACTATTTGATGAACTAACAAGACTGCTCTTTCGACGCAGATCATGTAATATAATAATAACAATGTTTTAGGAGACTTTATTCCTGCTTAAAAGTAAAGTTTTCCAGAGAACTCTCTTGAGATGAATGCTCTGATACTGAAAGGAAGCATGATGATGGAGGAAAATATTAAGTTTCAAGGAAGGTTACGCTGTTTAACTGTGCTGTCGATAACAGCATGAATTGTGCATTTGTTTAACTTTTGTTCAGGGAAAACAGGGGAGCCTGTGTTTATGGTGACATAACACTGACTGCTTCCTGAGGTGATTATTTAGGGGAGGTTTTTGTCTTTTTCCTGCAGGTTCAACTGGTGTCTTTCACTTTCACTTGCCAGTTTATGCTCGAGAGCTATATGCGCTATATGTGCTAAATGTATGTGCTTAAACCTTGATGTTTGATGTTCAGCCCTGAACCGTCAATGCCAGCCATGCTTTCAAGGAGCTGTCAGTCCACATCATGCAGGCTGCTCTTGATGTATGTGGGCTCAATATCTGCACATGCATTTCATCTCGCCTCCATCCATCCAAACAGAGGCTTCGTCCCCAGGGGTCAGAATCATTTTCATATATTTTCATATAGCAGCTGCTTATTCTTTGTGAATGCTCATTATTGCCACTCCTGCAAGACTCTCAGCAAATATCTCTGCGGTCTTGGATAGATAATATAGGAGTGGCTTAGGTGTAGCTTCATCATCTGTGGCATTTTCAAGATTTCTCTCTGCAGCAGGTTCCCTCAACTTTTGGAAATAAGTAAGAGTTCACCAAAAACTGAAAACTGGCAAATGGCCATCAGTGACCACGCCTCGTAACAGCCGTCATGTCAAGGGAAAGAGCAGGATGTACCCATTTTCTACATTAGTCTGCTGGAATTTGTTGTTTTGCCGTAAAAACTCAAAGATCCGGAGCAAAGTAAATATACTATATTTACCTTATCTACCTACCTTATCTTACTCTGTTTGTATGTTTGTGGTTTTGTCTTCCTTTAAAGATACAACATAACTATAAATCTGTATTTTGATATCAAAATAAGCTTTAAAAATGATATTGTAAAGCAAACACCAACAGAAAATATCATGTCATGAGATTGGGGGCTCAAGTCATGTCATGTTTATTAAAAGAAATCATTGGTGGCTTGGAAATAGTTTTCTTTGCACTGCAGCAACTTATTCATGCTGCACTGAAACAGTGACACGTCATTACTGACACATGCAGTTCCACTGTAAAACTACATATCTTATACATGCTGCATCAACATTACAGCACATATCATGTCAGTACTGTATCGACACTGGAGTACTTTGTGTGGATGAGACTGAGAAAATTTGATGAAACCGATGCGTGCAACTACTCTGAAGCCTAACGAGGGGGTAAGTGCAGAAACAGCATATAGCATATTATACAGAGAATGAACATGATTCTGTAGGAATGGTTTGAGAGGTTTCTTTAGATGTTTTTCATATTTTTTCCCCCTGTAAAAAATATCCACCATAACACATTGATTTCAAAACTGATCCCAGCTGATTTTCTGTGAAAAGAGCAAACCACAAACATTTGACAGCCACTCTTTCAGTTTCATTTGATGAAACGACTGATTTTGGGTATAGTATCCCTTTAAAGTCAGAACTCTCACATTAAGAGGAAAATTCTGGGATAATCTCAGAATGATTTAATCAAAAATGTAATCTCAGAATTGACACATTATAATATATATTATTACATATTTTATAATGCCAAGTGTTTCTTATTTGATTCATGAGTTTTTGAGACCTCTGCATCATCAGTGTGATATTTATTTTCCTGAAAAACCTGATGTATACAATCAAAATGCCAGGAAAATACCAAATAACCAAAAAATAAATTCAAATGTCAGATGCAGCAAAAATTATGCACATTTTTGTCAGAAGGTTGAATAAACACTGAATTTTCTGGCTAGTATTTCATGGTTCAGGCTTTACAGGGTTAAAATATTTGCAAGTACCTTAAACATTTTTGCTGTGGGACCAAGGGTGTAGAATTTGGCAGCGACAGTATGGACCTGTCCCTAATGATACCCAGCAACAATGGCCAGTGTGTTTGAAAGCTTTGAAAAGCCATACGTTCTCTTACCGTTCATATGGCATGCATCAGTGTGTTTTATTATCAGGTGACAAAAACAAACCTGCCAGATAGTAGTTCAGATAGATGAGATAGATGAGGGAAGGTGAGGCTAGTGTCATTATTGATTTTTTTTTATAGATTAAGAAGAGAAAATGTACACTGATGTTGCACAGGTATAATAAGAGGTCTATTGAACATTCAGTCATATGTGGTCTTAATAAAGTGGTCACCATAAATGCAAAAAGCCTCCCAGGGGACCTTTTGTGGGACCATCGTTTATCTGTCAGGGGCCTCTGGGAGAGCCCTGCCCCCTATCTTGAGAAACTCCTCCGCTGTGTACTGTAACAGACAGTTACTGTCAAAGAGATCCTCTGCATTATGAAACACGCCTGTGGTTGCAGTCGATTAAACTCACCACACAGTGTGTGTGTGTGTGTGTGGCGCACAGAGGAGGCTCTGCCGCGCAGCCAGTCCCATCAAAACCTCCCAGAAACGCAGATTTGAGAGCAACTTGTTGACGTCTCTCTAATCTCCCCCTGAGCAGAGAGGACAGCATCAGCACCGGGAAGTCCCCCCTCCTCCCCTCCCCTCCACCTCTCCCTGTCTCTCTCCGGGGGCTTAATTGTTGATGGAGCCGACCCACAATGCGCTGCGCCCTCCTGCCACAGTTGGAGCTCCTTTCACCTTTTACCCTCTCCACCCTCTCTGGTGGTTGAACTCCGGAGAAAGCCACCTTTGAAGTTGCCAAGTCGTCCACTGAGCAGCGCGTTATAAATTGGAGTCGCGCAACTTTGAGAGACAACGCAAACGACCGCTTTGGTTTTTGAAAGGCGCCCGCAGGACCCGCGTTTGGCTGAGATGTGAAGCAGCCTCATCACCACCCGCAGCAGCAGCAGCCGGTGCTCTCAGGCTTACCGCTCCGCATCCCGTTGGCTTGGACTGGACGTGCGTAAAAGACGGACACCTCAGCCGGGATCCCCCTGATCGCTTTTATGTTTCACCTTTATCAGAGAGAGAGAAAGAGGAGAAACGTTTGCCAAATGACGAAAACACATGGTAAGTTTTACGATCTTGTTGGGTTTTTTTTTTTTTTTTTGTAAAGAACCACACCAGCAGTCCGTGTTTGGTACCATTACGCACGGATCCGAGGACGCACGACAGATTACATTAGAGAGACTCAGCAGGGAAGTCAGAGATTTTCACATGCAAAAGAAAGCTGAATCAAAATGATATAAACATATCTAAAGAAGAGATGAGATGCAGCAGAGTCTGAAAAGGTCACTGTGATTACAGATGGCACCGCGCAAGTCCCGATGGGGGCTATTTTAGTGACACCGTGGGGGATGGAGATGTCACAAAGCAGGCAATGATAAGGTCACTATAGGCTGTTCAGCACATCGGACACAATGCAGGAGTCCCCGTGGGGCAGTAACAGGAGCCTTACATGGGCTGAAGGCTGTTGTGGAGAGTAAGACATGAAGAGGGGGGGAAGAATCGAGCCCACATGGACACAAACCTGCGTGAAGCCTCAGCGTGCCAAAACTGATTTTCAGGGCGAGTAAACAGCTGGAGGATGCTGCCTTCAGAAGAACAGAGATATGTTTAAAAGCGCACCTATTTTACATATCCAGGATCATTAATTGCAGCTTTGTGAAACTTTTCAGACCTATCATTTATCTTCTCCTGTCATCTGAATCACATTTGACCCCGCAGAGTAATTTCTATAAAACTAATGTTAATATGGAGGTGTTTTCTCTGACTTGTTGTCTTGTAATAGCTGTTTGGTCCTCTGAGTTAACACCCCATGGTTTAGACCCGTGGCAGGTGATGAGTTAATAACATGATGAAGCTTATTTGATTTCAACATGAGCTTTAAATTCTTACATAAGGTGGCGTGAATAATGGAGTATTCATTATATATTAGCAGTTTCCGGGAGAAGCCGCAGACCAGCCGTCATACTAAGATTACATTCAGGATCCTTACATCCAACCCTGCACAGCTGTGGCACATGCAGCTGAATTCATTAAATAAATGTAGGGCAGGAGAGTGATGCTGATCTTGGTTATAGGTCAATCCTATTATATTGTTTGTGGGAAGAATAAAAAAAACATGTATGTTGTGGTCATTTGCATATGAATGTGAGTTTGATATCGTCCTCATATTTTTTCTGTCTGATGATCTTCGCTTTGAGGAGCAAAATATCAGAATTACATGAAAAGATGCTTGTGTATAGCGGCTGGTGATGAGGAGAAGTGAGGACCTCCTGCATTAAGTCCACTTCAAGTTGGGAAAAAATAGACCTGTCCTCTGTGCTCTCGAGCTTTTCAGAAACCCACCTCAGGCTCTCTTCGCACAAGGGAGGGAGAGAGTTGCTTTTTTGCTTTAAGTAGCTGATGTGAGATGATGCTCTGCAAAGTGTAAGAGAATCGCCAACACGCTGCTCTGATGAAAAGTAGGTTTCAGCACACAATGTCCCTTCGTCTCGCTGAGCGACGTGGGCTCGACACACAGACAGAAAGACAGAAAATTGAACCCATTAAACTGACAGAAGCCCTTATTCATATCATGCCATTCCCTCCTCTCACTTAATAATGACTCTCAATTAAAAAATATGAAAACAATGAATCTTGTGTTATGATACTGTTGAATATGAAATTTCCTTATACAGTGATGAAGGAGTTTTCTCCCCTCATCTGGGGCACGAGAGAGAGCAGATCACAAAGAAGACTCATTTGTAGCTCATTAGGCAAAGTACAAAATTCTGGTTTAGTAATTGATGTCGGAAGAGGCTATTAATGCCTTGATGGTTTGAGTGCACCACATGTGCATAGAAGATCTCTCCAACAAGATCTTTTTACATGTAGAGGGGAGAAAAAATCCCCTCTCTGTCCCTCAAATTGTTTGTTCACCTATAGAAAATCGGGCTGAAGCTGAAATCCAGCACCCCCACCATCTGCAACACTGAGAGGCAGAGGTATGTAATGTAAGATATAAGAGAGAAAATAAAAGGAGAATCAAAACTCTCCATGTCATTGCTTTTAATTTGACCTGAACAGATCCCAAACGCTGACACATAATTATAAGGTAAATGTTAACATTTAAGGTTAATTAACCTTAAAATGGTGTTGGCCTGGCTCCAGAAAGGCACAGAGGGAACGGGAACAGAATCAGATAACACAATAGAGCTTCGTGGTGATGAAGAGGTGCTTCGTTTGTGTGACACAATAAAGTAGAGAGAAGAGAAAATATGCAGGAATTTAGCTGGGAAGTTTGGTAAAGCCGGAAATATATTCACAGATTCAAACTTTCCCGGATCAATAACTCAAGAGAAACATTGGTAATCCATCTATAGTGTGGTGAACAACGAGCTACAACCTCATTTTCAGCAAATCGAACCATCTTCTGAACTGGATAAATAACATTGGTCTCTACATACAGCCGGCTGTGAGATGAGTGTGTAGGGACCGTCTAAAAAGTGCCACACTGACAAGGGATACCAAAAAACATATTCAGTAACTCTCTTATTCATTGTAGTACTTGTTCAGTATGTAGCACCTGTCTTTATGTAAGCTAAGCAGCCGAATGGGGTCTTTGCACGAGGACTAACTGTCTCTTCTTTGTAATAGTTGTTTCATCATTCAAATGTCCTCTACATGGGTCATCGAGTTTCATCAAGTGCATATTTTAGAGTGTTTTTACAGGGTTCAAATTAAAATGAATCAGCTTGAAACCTTAAAAAGTGAGTGGGAGAGGCATTTTCAACCAATTTCAACTAATGCTGGCTTAATTAGCAAGCTAACTACAGGCGATCAGGTCTGCCGGCGACACTTGTAATTTCAGTCGACAAAATCGACGGTCGCCACCCAAGAAATGAGAAGCCTGCTTTTGTCTACCACTGTCTGAAATAATTTGAAAAAAGAATTTAAGGTGGTAAATCTGCATGATGTGCCATGGGGAAGGAAGAGCTAACTTCAGGGAGCACATCTTTGCAAACAGTCAACTGTAGAAATCATGATTTATTAGTCAGTGTAGAGGTTTCCGGTGAGACACAGGCGCCTTCATTGCATTTCACAGACGGTACCTCAGATACAGTACGAACAGCACACACTAAAACGTATTGCATGTTTGAAACAGAGAGAGAACAAGAAGCAGATATAGCTGAGTTACAGCTTCATTCCACAATTTCAGCATTCATCAGTACTTGGTATAAACCTTGCAATCCCACAATGTCTTTCAAGTCAATGTCTTTCTTTTATTCATCATCTGCCACGAGGCGCGGCAGAGCAAACGCACCAAAACACTTTTAACGCGGCGTCGTTATTACATTTTTTGTCCTGTACACTGATGTATGTGCATGTTTACAGTACGGAGAGCTGGCTAGCAGCTGATGGCGGATGCAGCGTCTGTAAAGAAGACACCCTGCCTGACTACGCTTCTTTGTCGCAACCCTTTGAAGTATCAGAGAAAGCTCTAATCATGTGATGGAAATGGAAATGGAAATATTAGCACAGTGACCAGGAGATACTGGAGGTGCAATGAGGAAGCTGAGATGAACGCTGAAAACGGACTCATTAATTGGCCCAACTGCTGACTTGAGACACAGCTAACTGCTGTCAGACAAACTAGATTTCCTAAACTCAGTGAGAAGCAGTGTGGCAGTAGGTCTGCACTATAAATAAAACCAATATGTTCGGAGTAATAATCCAAAAGGCACACTGTAGACAGTGTCTTCCAATGAAAGTTAAAGGTAGAGTCAACAAGTCAAGATAAAATAAACATGCAAAAGGGCGCAGGAAGCTGTGGCATCAAAGGCTGAAACTGAACATTACGGGAAGAGCAGGAGGAAGAAATACTAATCATCACGTAACACCAGTCATCAGTGGCATCCAGAACAGAAACCAGCCACCTTCACAGCATCTAATCTCCAAGTACGAGTGATAAAACAGTGGCATGAAGGCCTTACAAGAAACAAAGACACTAATGAACATGCAGTAGAATAAACAGGTTACCTAAGCTGGCTAAAGGCTGGCTAACAAGGCAGGGCAGTCAGTGGGTACAGGTTTAAGTGGATGTACCGCCAACTTTAAACCTTGAGCCGAGAATGACAGAGAAACCGACTCAGCGATTCACTTTACCAGGACTCTACGGCTGCAAAATCGGGAGGTCGCTCGGACATATGGAATATGGAAATATGTAAATGGGCGGTACCAAAGCCAGAACATAACAGATGTGACGGAGAGTTTCAATAAATGAACAGTGAACTGAAAAGACAGGAACATCCGAGTAACACTAGAGATAAACATTATATTTTTATGAAAGGTATTTAAACTGGAGCTACAAGTAACCATCATTTACATTATCAAATTAGACACCTTTAATCTGCTAGTTTTGTCCGACCAACAGTCCGAAAGTAGCTGCTGTAATAAAGAGGTGAAGTTAGGCTGATAATCAAGTTTGCACTCGTATCATCAATAGCTGTGATTACACCGTGAACCAGTTTCCTTTGAGAGACCCTAAAATTGAAGATATCTGGCAAGAAAAGCGCAGGATAAACCCGTAAAACCCCTAATATTTTTATTGATCAGCGCCCCAAATCCAATATTTTGCTTCATTTTGACTTTCATTACATTGTTAAAGTTTTTTTATTTGAGTTTCACAAACAGGAGTATAAGAAATACTGAAGCACTAAAAATAAGAGTTTCTATACAGTACGCTGGAGGAATACAGACAACACTCGACTCTCCACAGTGTTTCGTGGCATGCTTCGCTTCTTTAATGAAATCCTCTTGTCGCTGTTTACGCTGCAGAGTTTTCTCTTTTATGCTGGAATTAAAGCAATCCACAAAATTGAGACTGTATCAGTGTTAATCCCATCGGATTTACAGGCAGGATTAATCACAAGGGATTGGAAAAGCAGTCTTCCACTCACAAAATAACATCCACCTCTCTTTCTCGTCATCATCATCTTCACACCATTGTTTCATTGTACTGTCTCAGGGCAATGTTAATCACGCTTTGTTTTTATTCTGGTTGATTTTAACCTCAGAGACCTTTTTGTTCTCGTCCTATTCAATCTCATTTTCGCTGCATTGCTCATTTCTGCCCCATTTCTGATCTTGTTTTCCCTCCCCACTCCCTTTTTATACCCTTTCCTTGCATTATCTCCTTTATTTTCTCCACTCCAGTATCACTCCATCTCGGACTCATTTACGGTTAGGCTAACCATATAATTAGAGCCGAATCCTAAGACTGAGCCCTCCAGATGAAAGTCGTAATTATAGATCATGACAATTTGTCACTTTTCCTGAAAATGACAGCAGGGGTCATATCAGAATCCATACAGGCCTGAGCTGCTCACTCTCACAGCAGCAGCGCAGCTACTCGGGCCATTAGTGGTCAACGTTTTCGAGATTGACTTCTTGTTGAGAGACGCCTGTTTCCATTACCTGAAGCCAGTCGAGGAAAGTAGCCATCTCACCTTATCCAAGAGTCTAATCTGTTGACTGAAAGCCTGTAGGGAGAATTGTCGGAGAGCTGGAAAATACCACAATGTAAAAGCAGTTTTTTATAAATGTCTGTACTGAAGCACTCACCTGGATAATTTCATGTTTCAACTTCAGTCATTATATTAAGTTTTGATCTTTTGATCTGTTTTCATGTTGTAATTGCAGCAAGCTTTACATTTTATGCAGCATTATTTTTTTAGTCAAAACATTGTAGTTGTAGCTCAAATAGTTACTTCACTATCCTACAAATGTTTTAGTGAGTATATGTGTTTTGGTTGATGGAGTTAAGTGTTATTATGCCTTCTGCACTGGCAGTAGCTATGGCCGGAGGCATTGTGTTTTTGTCTGTCTGTTCGTCCGTCCTTCCCATTCTCATGAACGCGATATTTCGGGAACGCTTTGAGGAAATTTCTTGAAATTTGGCGCAATGTCCATTTGGACTCGAGGATGAGCTGACCGGATTTTGCCGGTGAATGTCAAAGAGGTCAAACGTTTTGGGCCATTACAAGAATTCACAACTTCACACAGATAGCTATAGGAATGAGTGATAAAATATTTTTTCTTTGCTGATATTGAGCTTCGGTGATAGATACACCATGTAAAAAGGCTGTCTATGACTCCTCTGTACTCCTTCTGTAGTCTCTAAGTGAAGAAAATATGTTTCTCTATAGCGGTAACTTCCATTTCGCCACTTAATACCTTAAGTACACTTAATACCTTAAGTACACTTAATACCTTTTACTGAGTTCATTCAAAGTCTTCACAACTTGACTGGTTGGCGGAGGCGTACAACTGCAGGGCTTCTAGTCATTTTGTGGGGTGATTGTGGTACATTTATATTTTGCTGCAAAATCTAGTAATACCAGAATATAATCATAATTTGATTTAACAGGTAAGAGGAAAAGCATGTAAGCAATTCATCCTGAACTTGTGAGGTTCACTACTTTCTTAAGAGGTTGAAAGGTTGCAGATGAATGTTTCATTTGATATAAAGTGTTGAGCTGAGACGTGAAAGTGAAGTTCAAAGTGAAGTTGTTTTTTGCTTCCAAGTTTCCAGTTTTTTTTCTGGAGTTAGATATGAGGCAGTGCTCTGAACACAAAGTTGGCAGTGCCCCTCTGCCACTTGTTAAACTGGTTCATTGTGTTAATTGACAGCCCTTCTTCCTGTCAGAAACTCGATTCCAATTTTGCTCATCGTTTCTTCCAAATTCAAGCGTCAGAGTCAAGATGTCGGAGTTTCTGGTCATCTTACTTACAAATGGGCTCCCATGACTTTTATCTGGGGTTCTGCAATGCTATATGGATCCATCCTGCTTAATTGACAATAAAATCAATGCTCCCATCTCCATGAAAGTTACAGCTGTCTGTGCAGCACTCAGCCTTTTCTGCCCATTTTCAGGAATATTCAATACTCGTGAAAGATTCAACAAAAGTAATATTTTCGACGATATTTATTACAAGATTTGTCACTGTTGTTCATTACTCATTGTAGTTTAGTTCATTGTATACTTTCTGATAAAAGAACTAAACTGCTAACTCTTTCTTTTGTTGTTTTAAATAGCTTTGAATGTATTTTCGTAGCTGAAAGAAGTTTATTTGCGTGGCACGTTTCAAATAAAAAGAGCTTTCAAAGAGCTTCAAAGAGAAAAACATTTGAAATCACATTGAAGAAAAGTGGATTTTCAGCATAGTTACAGTGCACATCAGACCCTTTAATAAAGGAAATAAAAGTGTTTGTTAATGTGCTTTATCATACATCTTTTTGCATCTTTAACAGTGTCTCTTCTGACATTTATACGAAGAAACTTAATAAGAGTACTTCTCATCCAGGTAACACTACTTATAAACATAATTTCTGATTAATTCAAGCCTGGTTAAGTGCTTTACATCGCGCACATCACATTTTTAATTTGACGTCAGTAAATCCTGTTTTTTATTTAGTACTTAATCCTTGGACAATACTTGCCTGGAGTAATAACCGTCATGTTTACAGCACACAAAAAGCACAGACGTTAGTGTACTTGGCACAAACCTTACAGTGGGCTGATAAGACATCAAATCAACCCACATGTGAGCGTCTCTGCTGAGATCACTCTACGCTGGATCTTCCGCTGCAGCTCATCCTCCTCACAGCACGAGCAGAGCTGCAGGGCTCAATCCGTGGTCCAGTTTCAGTGCACATAATAACCCCCGGCCAAAGGAATATTTTGTGCTTTATTTGACTGCCATGTTGGTGATGCTCAAGCATTTTTCCTGTAAAAGCCTCGTCGCTGCATTCCCAAGTCTGACGTCTGAGGGTCGGGACAGTCGCTGACTTAGGAGAGCATGAAAATGAACAAGCATATAATTATTTGCATTTAATCCCTCTGTTGTCTTAATGAACAAAAATCAACCTTTCAACCCGTCAAAGTTTAAAAGGAATGAACATCACCTTTTCAGTATAGGATCTGATGATCTTTCCTGATCTGAGGCACAGTTTCACTGTGTGTGAGTTGTGATTACCTGAAGATTGGACTGCCACTAAAGGACAATATTAACTCATCATTTTTCATTGTCTTGTGGTCTTTTGAAGAGGTTGTGTTTTTTATTTCACTAAAGCCTCAAATTACCACAAATTAACGTAGGACAGGTAATATTCCAGTATTGGTGTACTGATATTGTATTGGTGGTAGTGATAAGGGAGTTTAATTTCTCTGCAAACATCAAGAAACTCTGAGGGAAAAAAGCATCAACAATTGATCCATCAGCCATTAAAGGATCTACTTTATGACACTGAAGTGGCTTTAGTCTTTAACTGCTCCCTGTCGCCAGTATTTTTTCAGGTTCACTGATACACTCACCTTTACTATCTCATATATTCCATATGTTTTAGTCTCTTTATGTTAAACAGTTTGTCATTTTTAGTCATGTGCTATCTTTATTATTCTTCTGTCAGTCTGGGAAAACTAAACCTCTGAGAAACTTTCATGTTGTGCTCTCCTGCACTTTCAAAAACAAACATCCTCGATGGATCACTGTTTCCCAACCTGTGTTGTATCGCTGCCCCTTCGCTTTTATGACTCATACACAAACTCAAACACAGAGATAAAGATAAAAGCTCTCGTATTTGTCATCATCCATTTATTCCAGATGCAGAGCTTCTTCACTTAGACACATCAAATTGAGATGAGTTGATATTATTGGTCAGTCAACCATCATTGCTTCCAGAGCTTAGCTGATTTAGAACCAGACAGACATAAGGGGGGACAGACAGAGACTGCATGACTGGGTAAGCTCACTTTATGTAATGTAAGTCTGTGTCAATATGTGTGATTCCACAGTGATGCTCATGAAACTACAGTTTTTACAGTCTGTAAACAGAGATGGCTGTAGAGCAGAGCTTTTATTTAACATCCTCAAAGCTATAGTAGCTGATGGTTTGCACAGTATAAATCATTTTTATACTGCTACTTTATGACTGGCATTTATTCTGCTTCAAATGGCATATGTGCATATGCACGAGGGATTAGCCAAAAACTGAAAGGAATTCAGAAAACAAAAGCTGGTGAACACACCAATTGCACGTTATTTGTGCACATGGGTCTGAGTCACATGAGTAAAAGTCTCTAGGTTAAAGATGTACCCAACATAGGTGACGTTCACCCTGTACCCACGGGTAGAAAAACACCCAAGACAATCAGAATCACAATGAGAATAGTTAAGTGTTCCAGTTGCTCTGATACAGAGAACACAATAGAAATAAAAAATACAATAAACAGAGTATGCACAGTATATAATATGTACAATAAATAGAATAAAGATGAATATAAACATGGAGACAAAGAGCTGTTCATAAAAATACTAACAACAACTCACTGGTACCAGGTGTGCATGTAATCCAGACAGCTGGTTTAGGCATTATGAAAAGGAAGCATATTTGCATTTATTTGCATTAAGTACATTTGTCTTCTTCTGTTCTGTTCTTCTGCTGACAGAGTAGCTGCACAAAGTGTGTTTCCTGTGTATGCAGCATTACCACAACTAACGACAGATTATTTACAGATATTTTCAGGATTCTAACTTTCAGGGCTAACCTGGATCCGTTTTCTACAAAGTGTTTAATAGCATGTCCGAGGCCCTACCCTACTAATCCGAAGGTGGCAGCGTGAATTCCAGCTTCCTCTGATTCAAGCAAGGGGATGCAAATGTATTTACTTGCAAACATTCAGTACTTGTGCACAACATCTTATCCACCCACTTTATGCTCTGTGCCAGGCATGCAAACCTCTGTGTTTTTGTTTACTGTAAATATGATGATTATAACTCCAGTTAGCGCAGGCTCAAAGGTTATTATAATGCAAATCATTTTAAGTGTACTGTAAGAGGTGAGCTGTCATTGCAAGGACACAGTTAATCACGCAGAGCTATTCTAAACTCTGTCTCCACTCACTTCACACCAGTCTTCACTTTGTGTTTTTAATGGCAGGAGAGCAGCCCAACTGTCTGCTTTTCAGTGGATTTCCCCAAATTGGCGGCCAAAATGTTGCGTTTTTAATCATGACAAACACAGACATGCCGTGAACAAAACAAAGTGATTCATTTGAAGTGGTGTATTTTTGGCAGATGTTCCTGATTTCAACATTTTTGATTGAGTAATTACCTCAGTCATGTAAACAGGATTAAAATGGGGAGCTTTAGGACTTTTTTTGTATCAAATTGTAGCCTGAATCAACTGAATCTACAAGAACTCTTCAATGCAATTCAAAGTTATTTAGCTGAAATCAGCACTCTTTAAAAAATGCAAATCAGTGGGGAGGAGAAGTGAAGTATTAATAATTATCTAGTAATTAATTCCTTGAAGACAAATGATCGTAAAAAAGTTTCATGTACAGTGTGTTCCACTGCAATAAAATGTTAATTTAAGGTTAGAGAAAAGGTTATTTATAAGCCTGGGTATAAGATTAGACGATTCAGTGCAGGCACAAGAATAGAAATGGTTTGCTCAGACAGGACTTGGGGCGATACAGCGCCGGTGAGTAAGCACCGTCTGTGAAGACAACACCGGGGGAAAGTTTCCAGGTGTTAATGGTTTTGGAAGGAATTTGTTTTGTTAGCTGAGGTTTCATTTTATTTGTGCTCCCTATAGTGGATGGAAATTGGATTATTTTCTGTGGATTCCATTTGGTTGTACTGAAGCAATTTCCTATTTGCAAAAATACTGAGAGGATATTGAAAAACAGTGCACAGACTGGCTGATTCTGTGTTAACGCCTGTGATCCTGCGCAGGAGGGACTGAATAAAATTTAGTGATTGTTTTTCTTTTTTTTAAATACACAGCTAGCACTAACAACCTGCTAATCACGAGCTCTTTCATCATCAAACCAGATTTAAACCAGATACCCATTTGTTCTGCCAGTTTCTTTCCTGTCTTCTCTCATAACTCACACACACACACACACACACACGCTCACACATATTTGCACACAGCCGGCTGTGACAGATAATCTCTGCGTCAGCTCATCCCGGGCCCACTCCCAATGAAGGACCTCTCAGGTGTCCTAGATTTGCACTGGGCCTGTTCCACTTTCTAAGGGTCACGTACATACCGTGAGGAGTGTTTTACAGTGGAAACAGCAGTGGGAAGGTTGTCTCTGCAGTAGGAGGCTTTGATGTGTTTATTTCAGGCGGCAGAAATGGATACAGTAAAAGATGTTACGAGCTGCATTTGGAACAGGTTGTGCTCCTGCGTAACCTGTTAATAACTTGGGAGGGCTTTCTTTAACCAAAAAAATCTTAATTTTACTGCTAAGAGGCTAAATTGTCCCGTTTTCAACAATCTGCTCGCTTTCTATCCGCTTGCAGAAGCTGAGATTATCCCTCCCAGCCTCTGTAATGAGTCCTAAGGCTTGCACCCAGAGGTGTGATGGCTGTCACTGTGTCATTGGTTAACTTGAGCTCCCTCACACGCTCTCTGCTATTCATTTGCTAGCACAGGAATCACTCACCGTAAATCAACAGGAACTTACAAAGCCCCTCAAGTGTCCTCCAGTGTTACTCCCTGTGAGGATTAATTGCCATTTTATGTTTGTCTATGCTTACATTTGTGTGTGTGTGTATGTGTGTGTGGGTGTTTGGAAGGCGGTACAGATGGTGCATGCGTGTGTTTGTACATGTGCACATGTGCAGCCCACACAGCTTGAAAAAAAAACACCTACTCTCCATGCTCCTAAACACTGGCATACAGCGGAGATAAAATAAACCCTTGAGAAATATTGTGATCTAATCTGCTGTTTCCTGAATTTGTAGCACAGCAAATCAGCACGTTGTGATCCATACATGCAGCCATTCATGAAATGTGTGTCCATTACTCTGGTGTTGGCTGTCGTTGAGTCTCATTTTATAGGCACGGACGTCATCTTCGCACCGTCGGTTTTGACTGTATGAACTTTAACCTTTAGGCTGTACAGATATCAGCTCTGAAGTCACACTGACTGCTCAAACATTCCCACTAATCTGTATTTTAGAGTTTTATTTTCCAACATGTAATGGCTGGCTATCTATAATTCAGTATTCGCACTGTGCTCAAAAAACTACATTGTCCGTTGCTAAATCAAACAACAGCATCCCGGACTGCATACTGACTGTAATGATGAGCACAATGTGCAGTGGGACAGTTAAATGGCAACTGAACAAACCATTTGAATCATGATTACTGTTTGAGGCCAAGGACGTAGGTTTGATTTATTTCCATAATCATGGTAATTCAACAAAAATGCTAATATGAGTCTCTGAGGTGTTAATGAACTAAACCTTTTTAAATCATGGATAGTTTCCTGAAGATGATATTTTCTAATAGATAATGTTATCTTTGCATCTTAACTGCAAAGTTGACGTTTGACGTGAATTATCTTATAACCGACAAATGTTCATGACATCATTTTAGAGGCGTAAGAACTTTAACTGTAAATAACAACGTAGATTTACCCACAAAGAAACAGTTGTATCTGTAGGCATTTCTTTCAGGCTTCAAACAGCCCCAACAATGTTTAGCAATGAGGGCTCTTAGCCTGAGAGGTGAAACTGAGGGTTAAAAAAAGGCACTTGCACCTTAGCTGATGTTTCTCTTGTGTTTCGCATGATAGGCAGGCAGTGGCCACTTGGAACCTGATTGGCCAACCCATTATCTTAAACTATGATTAGCAAACTGTGCTATTTGTTTATGAGTGCAATTCAGTCTTAAAGCTGAGAGGCAGCAACGTTACATTTGTAGATAGACAGAGACGGAGTGGAAATGATAAATTAATGCGATTAATGATATATGAGTGTGCATGTGGGCCACCGCAATCAAAACAGTGTGGACACACAACTGATTCTAGGCTGATAACTGAAGGAGATTCAGTTTTCTCATCTGGACTGTGGCAGCTGGACAGTAAAAGAACAAAGTGCGAAGAGAAAATCAATGAAGCAATAAAAGTGAGGGGAACCAAAATAGGATTTTGAAAAGTGAGAGGGGCACATCCTGCTCAGCCCCAGTGGAAATGATTCCCTGGTTTGAAAATGGTTCACAACATGATAATTTGCAAAGCTGCAACTCCACAAAAACCTTGACTCATTCTTCCATTTACCCCATCCCCAATCTCTCCCTCTGTTGATACTGTAACACACACACACACACCACAGTACATCCTTGCTCACCTACCATGGAGCACGTTTGAGTAAACACCAGACATTAGCTGACAGCGGAGGTAGCGATGGCTCTACCTCCTCTGAGCTAAATCAATTAGCCTATCTCCAGCGGGGCCATGCGGTGTTTGCAGGCCTGCCAGGTTCAGAGGGTATTACTGTTCCACCCAGGCCAACAAACAGACTGCCGCACACGCTGCAGCATCCGCTTGGATTTGGCCCAAGCCTGAAAGGAATGAATTGGATTTGCAGTGAATGGTATGTGATGCAAAGGGGCCAACTGGGCCGGGCTGCAATATTGTACGGATCTCCAGTTCTGCTCCTCGTCAGACCCACTGGAATACATTTTTACTTTCTCGTGCATGTTTTTATTGTTTTCTTGCTTCATTTTACCCACTTTTTCCCCCTTTTTAAAGATGATAAATGTGCATCTCCCCTCGCTGTGCTAAGCCATGCCTCGCTGTATTAGATCTTCAGTTTCAAAGCCAGATCTGAAAGCTGACATATTTCGCACAAACAGTATACCGTCCAATCGCGGCAAGGCCTGTTCTTGATTGAAAATCTTTTCCTCTCATTCATTCATAATGAACGTCATTATCCCATTGTGCTGTAAACCAGACCCTTAGGAGATAAGCCTTGTCCTTGACTTGTTAGATGTGTAAACAGATAAGCTACTCAGCCATCTATCAAACACTACTGTACGAGTGTGTGTGTATGGGGGAAATAATATGCACCAGGAGCATATTACAGTATGGCAACTTGCAACACAGAATGAATGAGTGAATGAATGAGTCAACACTGTCCATGGCAATCTTCTTAGCTCGCTGTGTGGTGTGCACTAGGACAGAGCACTGCGCTTATCAGTCTCGTCTTCACTGATGCAGTGAAGCGTGGCTGGCCATGCTGTGTGATGCTTCAGTAGTTGCAGTAGCCATCTCTAATACATCTGTACACAATGTTGTTTTCTTCAAATGCAAAACAAAAGGATTCATACTCAGAGCGATGTTTTAGCACTTCTCGACTTCTGCAGTACTCCGTAACTGCTGTCTCTCTGATTTTCAGAAAAGGGAAGCACTGAAGATCCATAATTTAGGTCCACTTAATGTGGTTCTTATTGTGAACATTGCCTGAGATATGTGGCTGTACATCTGGTTTTGGCTGTTAAACACATTATTATCTTCGAGATTCCTCAAATGCATTTTATAGTCTTACTGTAAAAACTTACTGCCTGTCATCTAGTTCATAAAAAAAGTTCTGGTGTGCATCATAAATGTCTAACCTGATGTGCTGAGACAAAGGCGTTTTATTCCTCTCTATAAAAATATATGATATGATATTAAATCGGGGCATTGTTTGCTACTTGACACCTCCTACACTCCATAGTAACACATTTAACTGTAACAACTACATATATATGCATTTTGTTCCTTTATGTCACATATTTTCTGGATGCACCATAACAATTTTTAAAGATACAGACACAGAACGTTATTGTAGGTCAGCATTACACATAGTTTGGGATTTTATTGGTCTATTGGCTCTAACATATGAGGAACTTAAGTTGAGTCATCAGCGGTTCTTGATCATAAACCTTTACAATAAAAATAAACAGTTTAATCATTCTGTGTTTGAAGAAGTGACTGATCCTCCAATATACTAACCATTACACTGTAATCCTTCAGAGCTATTCCTGTTTTGCGGCATTATAAATATTCATAGAAGCTGAACTGCAGATCAGCAGGACTCAGTCAGACCATCGTTTGTGTGTTTCAATCTCTGTGCTTTGAGCGTGTGTATGCCTGGGTGGGTATGATTAATACTCCCTTTTTCTGCCCTTTTCTTTGCTGTTAAACAGTATGTGCCCGTCTTTGATGGAGGGCAAGGAGTAGTCTACTGCCCTCGTGGCCATTTGAATGTCACGGTGCAGGACAAAGCAGAGGCACACATAGGTTTATATATATATATGTGTGTGTGTGTGTGACATGAGAGGGTTTAAATGCATGATTTTTACATCTGATACGTGGTTTTTCTTTCATATTAGAAAGTTAAGAGCATATCGCCTGGTTTCATCTGTCCCTGTTAGACAGCTACTATAAAACCTTCACACTCTGGTATCATAAAGTGCCACCATCAGGTAAAACTTTAATTTTGTACAGTGCTTTGGTTTATGATCAGATACCTGGAAACCATAGTCAGTGATTAAAAGTTTTTCTTTCCACAGTGGGAACAAAAGGAAGTTTCTCCTTCAGTGACTGTGCAGAATCATCTCCACTGATTGCAAACACTGCATATTAGGGACACACAGGGGTCTGAAACCAATCATAAAAATTCATAAAAGTTCATAAAAATGTCCATGCTCACCTGAGATGCAGTAAATGAATGTACTAAACAGACATGGCTGTTTTCATCTGCTGTTTAATATGCCTGTTTACTGTCACAGCAGAAGCACAAGAACCCCCCCTCGAGGGTCCAGCTGCCAATCAACACTTCAGTTAACAGAGGATTTGCAGAGTTGTATCAGAAACAAACATGCACTTGGAAATCAGCTCATAATGGGCTGACAGGATGTGTTAGCCGTGAAAAATCAAACATCTGTAATTACTGTGGCAAACACCGTTGTTTGTTTTCGGGAGGTTTATTACTTAATATTCCAACATCACTTCTCAGTTTATTGATGTGTGAAATACAAAACAGTCCAAAGAAAGTAATAAAGTTGAACCATACAAACCTCACTCCAATAAAACTTGTATATTTTTCTCCCAAATTTGTTCCTGTTTTAATTGTGCAAAATCGTTTGAAAACACCTCTGTTAATTTTTTTTTCTGTTTCTTCTGAATTATAAGCGGTCAGTATCTATATGCTGCTGCTCTTAAATAATACATGAAAGCAAACTTAATATACAGAAGCACTGCTGGAGGGAGGGGATGCATCCTATGGTGATTAATAATCATTTGAAGTGCTCATTCCCACTGGAACATAAAACCACATTTCCACATTTCAGGTCATCTCTTTCATTGTACTTGGAAGTAAGTCAGCTGCCATCCTGTGATCCGTTTCTGTTACTCTTACCTGGAGGCAACATGGTTAGTTTCTCTTTGTACCGCCGCGCTCCAGTTTCCAGTTTATATGTCACAAGACCAAAGTCTATCCAGGTCCTTTTAAGAGAAAAAAAAACATTGTTACTGTCAGACTGAGATGGAGTGGTGTGTACCAATTGTATATTTTTGGACAGTGATGTTTTTTTTTTGACAGAAAAGAGGGGAAATGATGTGCAACAAGTCTCAAGGTTTAAATCAGAGATGCTGCACCTACATGCCAGTATTTCAAACTACCAGGCAACCAGGACATCGCAAAATCGGACGTTTTAAGTGAACAATTATATTAGAGTTGCTGGCACTTGTTATGACAGAAAATATTAATTTACACTACAAAAATTATAGTGGATTTAAACGATTTTTACCTTCTATATTTTTATGCCTTTTATAGTTATTGAGTTATAGTCTATTGAGCTGCTGTAACAAAAGTGTTTCCCCAATGTGGGATTAATAAAGTCTATCTATCTATGTCTCTTGTGTTATATTGGCATTTCTGTGCAGTGGGTATCTCCGTAAAATACTGTTGTTATTCTGTTGGCTTTTCTTCAGGTGACATGTTTTATATTTACACAAACAAAGGTAACACATTAGCCCAATAGCTGGAAGTGTGTGAAGTCTGTGTATAAAGTGGTAATGCTCCATTTACAGGCCGCGGTCTAGTTTGCAGGTTGCTGAGGTGCGTTTATGGCCCCTTGTGTGTGGGACTATTCACGTAGGTATTTGTTTGTGTATGCATGCGTACAGTATGAGGGAGGGGTGATGGCAAAGTTGAACATCACTAATCTCCCTTCCCTGGTTTTCCCTCTCATTTCTCTCACCTAGGATGAAAGTCTGACAAAACTCTCTCAGCTGTGCGGATGGCGGAAAGTTTACCCGGCGGCAAAGAGAAGACGCTAACATGGAAGAGTTTAACACTGGGAACCTGAAAGAAATAAGCTTTGCTCATCACTGCATTTCAGAAAACCTCTCTATAACTGCCAAAAAGCTATAAGGATATTGAACAATTACCTACAAGCAGACTGGATGACGAGGATTTTTTTGTCCCTGGTTTTAATGTGGATCATGTAACTGTAATGTTCTGGCTTTGCAATATCATCAGAGACACGAGATGCAGCCAAGTTTCAGCACAAACCTCAATTTAGAAGGCTTCACGTGGACTTGAGAACAGATAAGAGGGACAACGAGCGGACCTGTGTATTTGTCGTCATCTTCTCCATACATGCAGCTCCCCGCTTGACTTTATTGAAAAGGAGGAGCCCATTAAAGCATTTGACAGATAAGAAGGCTTGATCTGAAGGTGGTGTTGCCGGCTTGCCGCTGGTTGGAGATGAGATAAGAGCACTGGGACGGGAGGAAAGAAGTGGCTGCCTGACAGGAGCCGAATACAAATTAGGGTTCGTCTCTCCTGCAGCTACACCAGTGAGGCGGCTCATTATTGGAGAAGCGAAGAAAGGACAAATCAGCTGGCCTCAATTACAGGAGCACTTGTTGTGAGCTGACATGATGGAACTGAAGAAAAATAAGGATTATAAAAGAAAACCTTCTGCATGTCCTGAAGCCAGCAGCATCAGTGCCACGCCACTGAACAGCCTTCTTCAGTACCATGCCTGAACTGATCCATGTGCACTTTCACGTGACAGTGATGTGGCTAGTCTGAACTTCAGAGAAAAGACGGTTTACAAGGAGCAGAGGCGAAATGGAGCTGGATAATAGCTCAGTGGACTTTTTTACCAGCAACTTCACGGAGATTCCTGACACCACGACAGCTCCTCCGTGGAGCGAGGCCACGCTACTCGGCCTCCAGATTTCCTTGTCTGCGCTGCTGGCTGTCGTCACCTTGGCCACCGTGCTGTCAAACGCCTTCGTCATTGCCACCATCTTCCTGACCAGGAAGCTCCACACGCCCGCCAACTTCCTGATAGGCTCCCTCGCCGTCACAGACCTGCTGGTGTCTATTTTAGTCATGCCGATCAGCATTGTCTACACCGTCAGCAAGACCTGGTCGCTGGGGCAGATTGTCTGCGACATCTGGCTGTCTTCCGACATCACCTTCTGCACGGCCTCCATCTTGCACCTGTGTGTGATCGCGCTGGACCGCTACTGGGCCATCACAGACGCGCTGGAGTACTCGAAGCGCCGCACCTGTCACATGCGCCGGGCGGGGGTCATGATCGGCGTGGTGTGGGTGATCTCCATATCGATCTCCATGCCTCCACTCTTCTGGCGGCAGGCTAAAGCCCACGAGGAGCTGACGGAGTGCATGGTGAACACGGATCAGATCTCTTACACCCTTTACTCCACCTTCGGCGCCTTCTACGTCCCCACAGTGCTTCTCATCATCCTCTACGGGCGGATCTACGTCGCCGCCCGCTCCCGCATCTTTAAGACGCCGTCGTCCTCGGGGAAGCTCTTCACCACGGCACAGCTCATCCAGACCTCTGCAGGCTCCTCTCTCTGTTCCCTTAATTCGGCCTCCAACCAGGAAGCACACCTACACTCTGGCAACGCAGGCATAGGAGGGGGAGGAGGGTCGCCTCTGTTCATGAACAGTGTGAAAGTTAAGCTGGCAGACAGTGTGCTGGAGAGGAAACGTCTGTGTGCAGCTCGGGAGAGGAAAGCGACCAAGACACTGGGCATCATCCTGGGCGCGTTCATCATCTGCTGGCTCCCGTTCTTTGTCGGCACACTCGTCATGGCCATATGTAAAGAGTGCTGGATTGATCCAGTGCTTTTTGATATATTTACCTGGCTGGGATACCTGAACTCCCTCATCAATCCTGTGATCTACACCGCTTTCAACAATGAGTTCAAACAGGCTTTCCAAAAACTTGTCAAATTCAGACGGTGCTCTTGAAAAAAAAACTTCCAGTGGATTAAAACTGTCAGAAAAACAGTGAAAAAAAACAAGACAAGACAAACAAAATAATAATGAAAGTACTGTACACTTAACTGTAAACACATGCTAATTGTGAAAAGTTTCTTTTTCTGTTTTTTTACATCAAAAAGCTCCGGGCCATAGCTCTTTAGATTCCTACAGTATAGCCTCCATTTAGACTTATGCATGCATGCTAAAAAAGAGAAACTCTTGACCCCCAAAGAGTTGTGGAACTCATCTTAAAAAGATTTTAAAAAGAGGATTTGAAGTGTGTTTCATGTCACAGGGACACCGTAATTATTTCTTGGACAAAAGCAAAGATTTCAAAAGGATCTGTGTGACTGCTTGGAATGAGCAAACTCAGAGAGACTGGACTTAATCCAGGCAAAATGAAAAGCCATGAAATGTGCGTTGTCTTAATCTCTGTGTCATACTGTATGCTGCTGCTCCCATATGATGTTTCTGTGGTACAGTAAAGTACTTAGATTCAGTAAAACTGCACCATATATGCAAATATATTTGAATTTGGTATGTGCGTGTGTGTGTTTGCGTGTGTGTAAAGGTAGTTACTTCACTTTAATATATGCATGTTTGAGGAGGGAGCTTTGTCAAGTGTTTGACATCTATACATGCTTTACTCCAGAGAGGCTCATCTCATCATTACAAAGGCTGAAATGGAAACAGCATTTTCGCTCTGCATTTTAAATAATACCCAATACCATAGCAACATATAAACCTCTTCAAAAATCTGCTCAAGCACGAAGGACAAGATAAGGGCAAATGATCAGAGTCTCAGCTCCTGTTTTATTAATGGAAATTTTTTACAGATTAAAAGAGTGTCAGATGTGGCAGATGTGACATACTTGCAGGAAAACTGATTGTGACTCATGTCAGAAATGACCTTGACAACAATCTTATTTCAGTGTCTTTTATCATGTCTTAATCAAGGTGCTGATATGCTAATTCCTGATGACAATAAGCTCACAGGATGCAAAAATGCACCAAGGTCTCAAAGTTTGACACAAAAATCAAACTGATATATTGATAAAGACTCAAAAGACTTGTTGAGGAGCAAGTTTGATTTGATAAACATAACCATCACAGTGTGTTTGCAGTATCACCACTGAACATGCAATAAGTAATGTTGATTTGGCTACGTCTCTGACCCCGCAGTGTTTTATTACAATCAACTCAACAATGGTGACCAAGTAACAATGGTAGCAAGTAACTAAGTAAAAGGTTTAAGATAAAGCATAAATGCAGACTTAAAATAACACATAAATGCCAAACAGAGTTGTGATGAATGACAAAAATGAAAATGAGCTAATCAAGTCTTTGAACCAAATAATGAATGTAGTTTTCAAAACAAGCTAAATGATCAGATCAGTTATAAAGAAAAACAACATATTCTTTAAAGAGAGAGAGACGAGAGAGATGAGAGAGACGTATCCTTAATAAGGATGTTTATTTTAAATTTTTTGTGTCGACAGCAGCAACAGCCTGAATAATTCAGCACCTTAACGTTAGTTTCTTTATTGAATTCTTAATCACATGTAAACAACAACTTTTAATGCAAGAGGCAGTCAACGTCAGATAACCTTTGTTTTTTTTACAGCAGCCATTCTGATTGAGGAGAGGTGTTTTATTAAATCAGTGTCAGACAATGCGAGAAACTGCACCCTGTCAGAGGAGGTCAGGACCACATGTATGTAGTTTATGGTAGATCACATGCAAATTTCATATTTTTATTGAAGATATTATAGTAACCTGAAAGTTATGGTTGTATTCCCAATCACACTTTCCATGTGTGACAGGCAAAGGGAAATTACATTAAATGATGTAATACAAATGAGTGATGGGTGAATGGATTTTAAGATGTTTGAGATAGAGGACAAAAGAAAAGAGTCAACAAAATGAAACAGAAGCCTGGCAGAGAGCTCCCTTATTATATATCATGCATGAAATTTGCTTGACAGAGAAAATAACAAAACAGAGACCTCAATGGTGGTGAGCGATATTTGTTGCGGGTCAGTTTAATCAATCATCTTTGACATGATCCAGAAATATTGTGTTTTACACCCTTGATTTTCATCAGCAATGTTCAAACAGAATCTTAAAGTCGAGACTTTAATCTGCAAAATCAACCAAACAGGAGCTCAAACAGTGGAAGCTGGATAACCTTCATGTGTTTGTCCGACGGATTGTTTTCAGGAAGGGCCACTGGAGCGGTCACAGTTCATTGTGTGCCAGCTGCCTTGAATGTGCTGCAGGCTTCAGTTCAAGAAGCTGGTGGTGGGCAGCGCTTCTGAGCCAATGACTTTGAAATATAACTTATTAAAGGTCATTTGTTCAGTCCAGAAAGTAAGATACAAAAATGTTGAAGTCACTGGATGGAAACTATAACATAAAATAGCTTTAGTTTGGATGAACATGCATTAAAAGATGCAGCATAGGCTTGTTGTCTGTGCAAGTACTCACAGTCCACACACACATCAGACCAGAGTCGACCATCACCACCTCTGGAGCAACAACACAGAGGGTCGTAAAGGACAACCACCTTTTTCTGCCATCAATTCTTAATGCCCGTGTCTCAGAGTGCCTGCTGTGTATACATATATCACCTTCGTGATACCATAACCTGCAGTACTCTCACTCCCTCTCCACCACTCTGAAAAGGACCGGATGAATGAAGCGGCAGGGTGGATGGTCTTTGAGATGGTCAGTGCTGGATCAGGCTAAAATCAGTCTACAGGAAGTAGAACTGAAGACCAGCTTGGTCACTTGAAGCACATTTATTATTAATGTGAAATTTATTTGTTTACATTTCCAAAGAGAGCTGAGGTTGAACCACTGGCCCACCAATGAGTATGACTCTCGCAAGATGTTAGAGATGTCAAAGGTCTGATTCATTAGTTGATTTTTAGCCATGTTAGCTGCTCTGTGGATGACACTGCTGCTCTTCATTCCACTTTGTGCAGACATTCATGGTCCACAGGTGACATATTGCACCGAGTTTGGTGATCCCCTACTTTCCCTCCTGCGCCACCGGGAGGTTGATGTTTGTGGTTTTGAGTAAAAATGTTTCAACAGCTCCTCTCTGGATTGCCATAAAATCTGCCGCACACATTCAGCTCCCTCACAGGATGAATCACAATGACCTTAACTTTTCATCCAGTGCCGTCATCTGATTATATCAGTTTGTCAAGTACTTTGTTAAAGTACACACATTCCCATGAGCCACAGCTGTACTCTGTGATATGTGCTAATTAACAAGTTGTCATTGGGATCAAAACCAAAGTTAGGGTTTAGCTGCGCCTCAATACAGCCACACAGAGCCATACTACAAATTGATTCTAGGCTGGTTTTTAGTATACTGTGCTTTTACATCACTTCAGTGACCAAATGAAGTACACTCACAGCAGCAGACAGTTACGTATGCTGAATACAGTCTATTTTGCACTGTGTTGTTGATGCAGAATCTTTTTCCACGTTGCAGCGCACAAAGGAAATGAATGAGCTTCTCACAACTGAAGAAAAATAAAATTAATTGTTGGTGGTGGAACAGCTGATTTGGAAAACAAATGAAAATAAGTGTTTGGTCCTGAGAAAAAACATTTGTGACATTGCAAAGTCATAGTTATATATGTGATATATGTGTCTATACTAACTACTTAAACAGTTGATTAGACTATATCTATACTGTACAGAATTAGTATATAAAATGGATTTGGGAAACAACTTGAGTCCTATTTTTAGAAGACTGCTACTCTTATTAGTTCAGTAAAGTGATCTCCATATTGGGTGAATGCTGAAGTGTAATTCATGTTCTTTTAATGTGATTTTAGGATTCAGTTGTCAAAGAAGGTGAACACAGCCATTAGTCAAAGTAACATCGACTGCTAGGTAGGACAGAAGTAAGAAAGGAGACAAAAAGTATTCATACTTTTCCTTTTAGTATACCATCTACAGCTTCAATAAACAATCAATTAACATAGAAGCTAATGGCTCACATAACCCTCCCGGTGTCCAATTAATTATTTAGTGAATGTCCCAAGCTCTGTGAAGAGAGGCCACATTACCCTCGCGGTGTTACAAAATGAATACCCTCTCCAAATTTATAGGTGGATCACATTTAATAGTGTTAAACACAACCTAATTATTCAGGATACAATGTTAAAGATACCACAATTACCTCACCAGCTATTGATTTGTGCCTTTGGAAATCACTCAGTGGCACAGATGCATCTTAATTCATTAGTATGTAAAGAAGAAACTGACAAGAACTACAATAAAGGGATACAAATCTGCAAGGTCCCAAGATAAGACACTAAAGAAGCTTCCTGACAGCCGGGTGGGTTTAGCAAATGCCACGCAATTCGCTACGTCTAGGGTTTAAATCAGGTCCTATCTCTCCACTCTGAACTATTAAATAAAGGCTAAAATGCCAAAAAATTGTATGCTTAAAAAGGAAAGAGAGCCAAAAGTAGTTCTGTCACTCTGGATCAGCGGGGATAAGAGATGACTTCAGATAATGTTAGGCTGCCTTGAGCAGTGAAACCAAAAGGTCAGGATGCACTTAACCTCGTGGGATGGGGACTGTCACTTCTTGACTCATGTAAAGAGTAGAGCTGAGAGGGAGCGCGGAGGAAAACATTTGGAGAAAGGGAAGTGAATGGAAAGAGAGCGACAGCCCCGCAAACAAACAAAATTAGCCCCCTGAGGCAGAGCACAGCAGACACTGTTAACCAAGTCGGGCCAAAGGTGGTGGTGCCACTTCAACATATACATCACATTACTTAGCCAGCTAAAAAAATCAAGCCCAACAAACATATCAACCTCACATCAGCTGCTTTTCAGTGACGTTTCAGTGAGATTTTTTTTCTGTGCTGCTATTCATGAATAAATGGTGCACTGTGTCACATCAGTCTATGTGCGTGGCACATTTGAAGCAATACAGATCGCTACAAATAAAATTGAGACAAATGAGAACGATGAGACGATTACCAAGAATGAATGTGGATGCATCCATAGCAGAACAAAATGGCACGGTTTGTTTTGTTCATAGTGTCTCCTCTGCCTTCAGATTTGTTGTTACTGTCAGGCAGTCAGCACAGTTTCCTTCAATTTGCTTTAACGAACAGAGCAATAGTTTGCACAAAGAGTGACAGGACATGTGGTGGATCGGAGTGACAGTGTATTTGATGAACACCCCGCACTGGAGCACGAGGTATGTTGCGCTTATACATGGTTTTTATTGATTTATTAATTGAATGACTGAATGATGCTAGCAGACTGATGTTTAGCAGGTATGATGTTTACTAGGTTCCTGATCTCACTTCAGCATGTTAACATGAAGTGTCAGCTTCATGGTGGCACCCAGAAAAAAGTTGATGGATCACCAAAGTCATTAGGATTCATATTTTGTCCATGCAAAATATCATAACAATCAGTTATTGAGTTTTTTCAGATCTTACCAAAGTGACCCACCAAAACCAACAGACATTATGAACCCTTGAGCTGTGAACATGGTAAAAAAAAAAAAGAAAAGAAAAGAAAAAGTGACAACCCTCATAAATAGAGATCTGGTTCAACTTTATTTATCACATATAATCATACAGGGGATAATATTTATGATATGTGTGGCCATTAGCTCCTTAAATTATGTAATAAATATACACTCTTACTTTCACCGGAGTTGCACTAGGCCACGAAGAGGCCATAAAGTACATACATTATGCAATCATTCTCAACATGAGACAGAGTGCTGCCCACAACCAGCTCACATTTTGATTAACAAGCACATATGCAATCTGACAAGATTTTTCCACCTACACACCCTCACTTACTATAAAACGCATATATACATTCAGTGCGGTCCACATGCTCTGACACTTCCACCGCTCATGAAAAGACTTTTGCCAAACTCAACATGCATGATCACAAACACGGGAGGTAAATCATTTAAGAGGTTCTGTGAATATTTTACATTTCATATCTTGTGCGAGACAGTTAAGAGGAGTTCCTTCATGAGAACCGTGCAGGGCACAAAGAAAACATTGCGTGGTCGTAGTGAAATTGAAAAAAAAAAAATCTAGCTGACACAAGACCAATATTACTGCAAAAGAACAATTTACAATTTTTCACACAGGCACACTGAAACATTTTCCTCCGGGGAGACCATGAATGAGACTCACTCAAGAACAAATAAAACCGCCCGCGCAACATAAACTGAATTGATAAATCGCTGGTTAATTAAATGCATCTCCCAAACTCACAGGTAAGCTGCGATACTTGAGCTGAGATACAGAACTGCTGACTAAGTCAATACCGCGATCGGTGTCTCCTGTGTATGTTCGCAACTTATTCACAACACAAATGAATAAGTAATGCCGATAGATTACTTTGTTCTTTTTTCTTCTCCGTTGTGTGTGTACATACACGGCCGACAGTTTTTCCACACAAGCCGAGAAGTCATATTTTATGCATGGAGCCAGAGCAGCAGGAGTCCCTAAAAACATTTGTTTAAAACATGTATGAGCTTGAGACACGCTGCAGAAGACCCCTGTCATACGGCGCAGCAGTTTAGTGTGAACTTTAGGAGGTTTATGAGGTTTATCTCATCTACAACATGAAGGTGTGATGTAAAGTATACTGTAAGGTCACCAGCAACCTTTATGCCTGCTCTGCAACTCACAGGCCCCAACTGGGGCTTTTTACTCTGACAGGACGGGGGATGTGGTAAGAAAGAATTAAAGTCGGGCGGTGTGGGGAGAGCACTGAGTATTTGCTGATTCCACAAGAAGCTACAGATTGGACTGAAGGTTAACCAAGCAAGAAAATGGACTCAGCAGCAGCAGGAGGAGCTTGGTTGAGGACTAAAAACATGATAAATAGCTGCAGGGGCAGAACTTCAGTAAATCAATGTACAAAATGAGAAGAACTCAAAATCTCTCTCTCTCTCTTTAGCTATCTTCGAAGAATGCACAACTCATTCTTACCAGATTAGTTTTAAGTATAAGATATTGGTTGTTTGGATGTCAGGAAAAACGTCCACCACATATCAAATAAATCCAGAGGCTGGAAGCTGGAGTCAGTAAAGTATGCTGTGGAGTTTAGATATGTAAGACGAGCAAGTGAACAAACATTCAGAATGAAATTGATGGCTGTATTTATTTTGAAATTCTGATTCGGTATCCTGCCAAAGATTTTGGTTTGCACGTGCCAAAGATTCACCAAAACTAACTAACTGTCTGAAAGGGAGAGCTGTTAACTCCTGAGTGTACGCAGAAAGTTTTAGAGAATGTGTGATTTGTGGGGCACTGTTACACAAGAAGAGGGCTTCTCACCTCTTCTATCCATTTTCTATCTCTGATACTCTCAACGCGTTCAAACCGAAACTTTCTAGGCCCATCTGCATTCAGTTTGAACCTGTTATCCTTTTGAAATGGGCACAAAGCTTTGAGTAATTTTCAGCAAAGCACTCCCTCAGAGAGCTCTTTTGCCTCCATCAAAAGAGATCTGTGATACGGCAGTTTAGTGTTGTCTCAGGTACTTTCCACGGTCGGGGAGAAGTTTCACCATGATGTTTATAAATTATTGAGGCAAGAGGAGTCTAGAAGGATTTAAAAATGCATGAAATGAGCACAAAGCGTGAAAAATAAAGTCAATCAATCTACAATCCATCAGTTAAAAATCTCAGTTTGAAACAATAACACGTGAAAAGTTAAATTATGACAGATAATACTTGATTTTTTTTTTTATCTTACATACTTTTCTGAAATGTAACCTTTGTGGCATTTCTCCAGTTTCTATGCTTGTTAGTTGCAAATTGCAAATGCAAGAAATCCAGCTCGTGCTTTCCAGAGCATCACATCATATTGCCGGGACACATTTAGCCTCTGATATTCTCTTCTGTGAGGTGCCGTGCGAGAAAAGTTCAGGATATTAAAGGTGACTCAAGGTGCCCTTAACATTCAGATGACTGAGGCCTCAGTAATTATCCGGCATGTGGCAGGTAGAGCCTTTCATGAAGGAAATGGGCAGTCGCTATGGAAGAGCAGATTAACCTCGCAGACACCTTTTGTCAACAGTCACCTGTTTACTCAGTTAGGGTAGGTCGGTTTGGAAATAAAAATGCTGTCAGTTACCATAATGACAGAGAAAGATATTGAAGCTGAATGTACCTTTGTGCATACATGCACATGCTCACGTGCACTGACCGAGGAGGACGGGCTGCGTGCACAGGTCACAGATACAGACGCACAAAGACTGATGCACAAACATAAGCAAATAGGAAAATAGCTGCCATAACAACACCGCAGCGACGGTGTGTGTTCTGTTCACAACAATGTTAATCACACTGAGGTGCTCCTGGCAGAGAAAACACAAGGTTTTAAAACAAGGGGAGAAAAGAGAGAGAGGAGTGGGCAGGGCAGAAGAAAGACACACACATATACAAAGACACACACACACACACACACACAGCCCAGAGGTTGTCTGTTCCAGTCAGTGATCTGTCTAGTTTAGAGCAGATGAACCACAGTTGAACCCAAATGGAATGAGGCATGGCAATCATCTTTATTTAATGAAGAATTCACTGTTCAAATTATTTAAAGCAGATGTTTTCAAGGACTGTAGATCCAGAGTTGGGCAATGAAACAAATCAAATAATCTTCGAGTTCTTTTTAAAATGATTTTTCATATGTGTTATTATTTTTTTTTTTCATTGACTGGGGAGGATGAGCAGTGAACCCACTGAAGGAGCTATCATTTTAATTGTGTCCTCCAGGTAATTTAAATGACATTTTGCAGTTAGTAGCAGTGCTTTATATAAATGGCTACACTGAAACACTACTGGATTGAATTACCCCTAATCTACTGCTCACAGACCAGACTTTAAACACCTGGGACTGCAACAAAGCTGCCTTAAATTTTTTTTGTAATTAATGAACAGAGATTTAATTTAATTCTCACCACATCAGAATATTTCTACTACAATGACAAACTGTCTTGATAAAATGTTGATAGGATATATAAATCTCATCCTCTAAAAAGAATAATACATTAATAATAATATGATTTGTTTAACCTTAGTTTCCCACCATGCTGTACATGCTTTTTCCACCTGTAACACAATTGAAAAACCTTATTTAGACATTGTGGAATACATATACTGACTGTCTTTATTATGCAGAACTCTTTATAGACACTGGCAATAGCTATTTCGGTTGCAGCTTGAATTTAATCACAATAGGACTTACGCCATCAGTGGTGGGCTGCAACTGCACTGTTGAGTGGACAACCTGACTACACGGCGATCCTCCTACGCTGTCACAGCTCCAATAAATACTTCATGGCTCCTGCTCCTCCAGGAAACTCCTCCAAGGATAACCAAAAAAAAAAGTCTTGTATTTCATACTGACACTGCAGCAGTTTCATCAATCGAAATTCACAACAATGCCTATTGAGGGTTTTGTTTTTTGGCCTTATTTAACAGTTAAATGTCTGCTACAATCAAGTTAAAGCATAATATTGTACTGTATATGGTGAGGAATGGGAAAAGCAAGGGGGGAAATTTGATTTTACTGGGTCAATTCAACATTTATCTTTTATAAAACACAACTAAGAGTCTGTGTCATGTTAGTGGTACTATAGCACTGGTGGACTGGGGGCAGGTGTGTCCACATGTTCAAAAAAGCATCGTATAGTGCTCTTTTGGATGCTCCCTTGGTAGATAATATATGATAAGGTGCCCTCTGGGGTGTCCTACTAGTGGACAAAATGTGATCCAGTGCACAAATGGGTGCTCTTCCCGTGGATAAAACACAGGATAATGCCATATACCACACCGCATACAAGTGGTGCATTTTTTAGTTGTCTTGGCCCTGCCCCTCAAACAGCCTGAGCCCAAAACTGCTCTCTAGCATGTAGCTGAGGTTTATGGGAATGTCATTAGTTTTGCAGTAAGTTAGTCATACTGTACATTAAATACTATTTAGATTTTAAAAAATTGCAGGCACATGAATGTCTCCACCAAATTTCAAAGTTGGACAAATCTTATGACAATCTATCAAATTGCTGTTGAGATATTTGGTCTTAAATGATTGACCAACTTACTGTTATTGTCATCTATAGAGCTACAGCACTAGCACACAAGTTACAGTACAAAGGTAATACACATAACTGTAGTAAAGAATATGTATAGTATGTTATAGGTAAGAATATGTAAAAAGAAATATGTTATTATTCAAGCAAGTTTGCTGTCTTCCCATGCAGCCTCCAGAATCAACTTTGGACAGAAATATTGTGAACCGTTCAAAAAATGTGATGCTCCCTTCCAGTCAAGTTGTGCTCACACACTGACAAAAACACACACAGGCAGCATTGCTCTACCTAAAGGGCAACAGAAATCCTGCCCAACTTTGCCAGCAGAACAATTTCATCCCTAATTCCTATCTTTGTACAGTGCTGCCATACAACCATGGGGTGAGATGAGACGGTTAAGTAATTTCCATACTTGCTATAACGCCCGAAAGCTACCACTGGGACTAATTAGTGTGAAATGGCAAAACAAGGTCTAGTTTTCTGAAATACCCCATTAAGGCTAATTATGTGGATCCATACCTGGCAAGAATCACATTTTAAATTTCTGAATCTGTGCCTTGAGCTGGGAAGCAGATCCCAAAAAATTGTCATTGCGGCGATAAAAAGCATGAATTAACAAAACCCTATTAGCAATCCACAACCCCCACAAATACAGTAACGTGTAATTACGTAATTACCCATTCAAAGAGATTATTTACAGACACATGATTGATGTAAAAGCACTTATTTTTATTGTTCCCCGTTGATGGTTTATATCTTTTATCCTCAAAACTGCCGATACACAGCACCAGCTTTTCCTTCGCTCTCTGAGGTCCGTAGTGTCAGATTTAAATTTCTCCTTCTGCAGGGTGGTTCTGAACTTCATTCGGGTGACGGAGCCGCTCCAAACGTGAAGCTGCATTTCTTTTTCTGCAGCGGTCGAGCACATTCATAGGTCAAGTTGGGCGGTATCTGATTTGAGACACGAGCGCAGCCCTTTTATCAATGTGGAAAAGCTAGCCTTTCTGTCAACTTCTGTCTCCATCTGCAGCCGCCTGTATTCCCCAGATTAGCCCGGGCAGCCGGCTCCTCTTCTGACCCCAGCTGCTCGCCAGCCGAGAGGAACTGAGCCGAGGCCGGGAGAGAAGGCAAAGGGTGGAGAGCGAGACAGAGAGAGAAGGAGAGCAGGAGACAGGATGAAGAAATGTGAATAGGACAGAGAGAGAGAGAGAGAGAGAGAGAGAGAGAGAGAGAGAGTTAGAGAGAGAGAAAAGACAGTCTGAGACAGTCAGAGGTGCAGAGGAGAGCGACTGACTGACAGAAGGACAGAGCTCGGTTTCATTTCAAAAGCTTTCTCAGTCCGACTTTATCTCTAATGAAATGTGGTGTATGAAAGCAAGTCGAGAAAAGAGACATTTTTAAAAGCTTCTATAAACCCACTAGATTCCCCACTTATATGGGATGTTATTGGTAAATCAGAAGGTACTTTTTAACAACACAAACTAATAGTTAGTGCTGCTCTGGACTTTTAGTTAAAGTACAAGGTCAACATCCAAAACATCCACCTTATAGTCAAACTCTTTTCAAATATCTGTTTTAAGTATGTGCCTTAATGTGTACATTTTTACATTTCATTTATTAATTTCACTGGGATGCTCTTGTGCTGCTATTAAAATGATTACATTTTAATGCTTCATGATTTGAGGTTTTCACTCTTCCTTCACATGGCAATTCAGAGCTAAAAGTTAAAACACATTTGACTTGGACTACTTTGTTCTGAGTGTACCCCGGCCTGAACCTGTCACAAGCCTTCACTGTCACTCTTTCCAAAAGTCAAAGAACACATTGCATGAATTCTTCAAAGGGGACTTCCACTGATTTTACACATCAAAGTCAGTTTTGAGGTCTTGGGAAGCAATACTGCATGTGTGAAGAAAGTGTATAAAGCCTTTTGGGGCTCCAGAGGGGCCTGTGAGAAATCTGAATGGCTCAGTTGCAACATTGGTCAGGGCAGAAGGGCGCCACTTTCCTTGAGGCTAGCGGCTCTGGTCTACATCATCCACTATGAGCTTAACACATGTCTCTGACTGGCTGAATTGTCAGTGATCAGGTTGCATCATGGGAAGTGCAGATGCCAAGTTTTGACATGAAGAATTCATGGGATAAAAAAGAAAAAAAAAGACATCTATGCATCTGGTTCGGCAGCAGCTTCTTTCTTGTCCTGTCCACCATTATTGTTGTGTTCTCAGAGCGTAAAATTGCTCAGTGTTGGACAAAAGTCCAGTCAGTAAACAAGCGACAAAAAATGGGTGGGTGATAAATACAATAATAAAAGTAAATAAATAAATGTAAATATGGGGTGTCAAACAGTCAATCACAGCAAATATACACAACTATTCTTTTGTAATCTGAATTTATTTGACTGAATTCTGACTGAAAGTGAATCAGAATAGAAATTAATCCAAATCAGATTATTGATGCTGAGCGCCTGCAGAGAAGCTGTTCCCTCTTTAAGCCTTTCCTCTCTTTCCTCCTCCTGTTAATGTACTGACAGCTGCACCTGTGACAGGCCTTTTCATTCCCCTCTCCTACTTTTTTCATGATAAATAAAGGGAGCTAAAGATAAAAAAAAAAAGAAAAGAAAGGTCTGACCTCTGCTCAGAGGGGATTCAGTTACATCGCTGACACGTCCCCCATAGTGTTAGAGGAGCCTGCAGAGCTCATCTATAAGAGGGAATCCTCCTCTTGCTGCACTCACTAAACTCCTGAAAGAGAGGTACCTCTGCTTGTCTCCTTTATTACATCCTGAGACTGACAGGGCAGCGTTAGAACAAATATTGCGGTGAGATGACAGCTAGCTGTAGACTGTCATTCACCTCTGGCCGAAACCCCAACCCTGCACGTGGTCTGGATGCATGTGCTGCTCCATGTCTGTCCTTGCAGGCATGCGCGGGTGTACAGATGCTAGTGTAAATGCAAAAGATGTGTTATTTACATTTTGTTGTGTGTAGTCATTAAGTCAAGCTATTCAGAAGTTTAAATTTGAATGTTGCTTTAAAATACCAACAACACAAGTTATCATGTCAAAATGGACTAAAGGTGATATCCACTGTGATGATTAAACTGTGTGACTAACATAAAGCTCTCTGAATTTAAGGTTTAAAGAGATAGTTTGGGATGTATGCGTATTTGCTTCTTTGCAGTTAGATGACACTGTGAACCCCTCTTGTATCTGTCCATTATTTATAAAGCTGGAGCCAGAAACTGGTTAGTTTAGCTTAGCAAGGCTGGAAGAAATGGGGGGTGAACAGCTGATCTGACTCTGTATGGAAGTAAAACAATCTGCTTATTAGCATTTCTAAAGCTCACTAATTAACTTGTTCATTTAATCCATACAGAAACAAAAATATAATTCTGGTTTATGGGGCATTGTGTGAACCCGCAAAGCCAGGCTAGCTGTTTCCAGTCTTTGCTATAACGCCCTATATATGCTAAGATAAGATAACTTGCTTCAGCTTTACATTAAATGGGCACATATGAGAACTGAGAATGGTATGATTTCCTCATCTACCTCTCTGCAAGAAAGCGAATATGTGTATTTCCCCAAATGGCAGACATGTCCCCTGAAACGTAGCCCCACTTTAGTCGTCTAGATTTTAAACCCAAATAATTTATCTGAAACATTAAAGCGTTTGTAGCGATTGCAGCTGTTCATGTCATGATTTGAAGGTGTTTGTGTGCTTGCATACAATATGTAAGCAATACACGTGTGCGATGGCAGTAACTTTTAATGTTTCATAACCGCCCGACAGATAACACACAACCTGTGACATGCCTTTCATCTGGAGCCCTTACCGACGGACAGCAGAGTAATATCTGCACTAATATCATATTATCACCTCAGTCCCAGCTCGGGGCTCAGGAGAGAGGCTGAAATCTAAGACTTAGCTGGGCAACAATGATTCAACCAAAGTATACTGTTTCATCCAACACAGATTTAGTATGGGCCCCCGTTTCACAATTTGATTTGAGATAGTTGATGTGCACGCCAAACATGTATGCATTTGTGCATCTCTCTGAGAAACACTGGGGAAAAAAAACCCTGAAAGCTTCTTTTAAAAGCCCTTCTGACCCACCACAATCCAGACGAGACTCTGTGAGAGATGCTGTTTGTGCTTTCAGGCTGGTGAGAGAATTTAAGTTGAAAGGTGAAGATCTGGGCGACCCTCAGAGAAACCTTTTCATGAACTGAATCTGTGTCTCATTCTTTACCTACCCCTGGAATTTTAGAATTAAAATCAACAAGGTTCAAATATATTTCAGCGATTGTGTAGTTCCACTTGAGACTTTAAACCAAACAAATGTTTTGAATAAATCAATAATACCTATGTACACATGCAGAATATTTTTTAATTTTGAAGATTCACAAATAAATCAAAATGAAGTTTTATTCCACTCTGGTGTTACAGGCTTTATGATCAAAACCGTGTTGTCTGCTAGTCTCAAACTTTGTCTGGTGCTGAAATAAATGATGATGTCAGATACCGGCGCCAAAGGGAATGTACGATCTGATTCTGAAAAGGTCTTTAATTGCTACGGCAAGACAGAGGTGAGTATGAAACAAAGTGTAACAAGTCAGCCAATTGATAGCCATTATGTCTGTTTCAGAGCTGAATGGTTGGGTAATTGTTCTTAATGAAGTTCTGGATTAGAGGTGACTTGTCTGGCATCAACTGTAATGACACCTAATGGATGGAAGATGAAAAACAAACATCCACTCCGAGGATCTTCCCTTAATATTCTCTCTGTTAGCTTCCCAAAATGATGAAAGACTGCTGTTTCATCTGATGTTGTGAGAATTAAGAACGACTAATAGAAACTAATAGAAATATCCAATCGTCTGTGGGCTGTGGGTCTCTTATGTAGGTCATTTAGAGGCATCAGTATCAAATTGAGACTGTTTTATAACCAGATAAAAAGTCCATAGAGTATGTTTTAAGGCCTCATCAGTAATATTTTGACCACATGAATTTCAGTTATGTTAACATACATAGATAAGCATTTTGTGTATTTCTTTAAGGCTCATAATTCAAATATTCGTCTGTTTTATTTCTACACAGCAAATTCCCAAGTGTTAAATATGCAGTGTCAAACTGCATTGACTCTTTTAGTGTTATTTCAACAACAGTCGGAGTAAAATGCCCTCCAGTGTTGGTGAAAAATTACAGTGCTGAGATGTCCAGTGTCAAAAGTACTCTGAAAGGCTCCGCCCACCAAGCCACTGCGGCTTCCACCTTTGCGCCATTTTCTTTCTGTCCGACAACTGCGGTAAGTAGCTCCAAACTACATTTTAAACACATTATTCTGCATTTAAACTGAAACAAAAACCTGGAGTAACGTTACATTTATGTTCACTTATGTCTGTTTTGTGTCCTGAAATACCGAATTACAAAAGGCTCATGCTGTTTAGCTAATGACTAGCTTACTTGTGCTCATATGCAATGAAAGTTAACCACCAAACGTGAGACTAATCAATGTCGGTTTCTATTATTTTGTAACGTATCGGTAATGGATTCTAATAAAATAGTGAAGTCTGCATCTGTATCGAGTTAGTTAAACAAGTTAGCCAGTCAGCTAACCAAAACTAGCATACAGAGGCAAGCTAACGCCACGTTAGCGCGCGCCGCAGCCCTGCAGCCGTTAACAGCGTCACGTTAGACTGAGGAGGTTTCAGAGTAAGTTTCTTTACTGTTGGATTACTCCAGCAGCTCATCAGTGTGTGCGTTTGTGTGCAAGCATTATGTGGTACTTATGTGGCGATATTAAGGTACATGTGTTAATATCGACACACTCCGTTTTAAAGTAAGGACCATGCCAAGTGCAACATTATAGGGCGCCTGGGGCAAATTTAAAAATATGGACAAAGTGCTGAATAATAATAGGCTCTGCCGTTGTTGTTTCACTGTCTGTGTGCGGGACACGCACACATCAACCGAGACCGTGCGTGTTTGCAGTGTTACAGCCCACCTGCACACACACAGACAGCAGAGCAGGATGTAGTGACACAATGTGGAACCTGTAGAATCGCCAATTGACGTGAAAAGCGTCAGCTCCGTGGTAATTATTATATATCACAGTAAAAAGAACAGCAACAATAATGAGTTTAGATTTCAAGTTTCATTGATATATTTTTCCACCCTTCCAGGTGTGTCTGTTCAAAGCTCTGGTCTGATGATGGTAAGTAATTTTCTAGATATGTTAAGATGAGCCTTTGTTTACATTTCTGTTAAAAATTAAGTCCAGTGTTTCAAGGTTGATATCAGTTTCTTTAATAAATTGTTACAACCTCACATTCCACATCTACCAATATAGTTATATTGAATAATAACTAGTGTTATGGGTTTTTACAGATGCCATCATGTTGATAAAAACTAAGATAAACACTGAGCAGAAATATGTCAAGATCAGTGAACCAAGCATGGATGAATTTCTGAATTCTGGTAAGCCATCAGTCAAAGAGATGCACACCATTTTTCTTTAGAGATGACACAAGAGCTGACTCCTGTTGGTTAGCTTGAATGAGGGTTGTTTTTTTTCATGCTCGTATTGGATTTAATGAGGAATGTTTTTCTTAAGTTGATTTACCATATAAATGTCTGCAGTGTGGTGTTTTTAAATACATTAAAGTTACTAAATTAATATTGTTAGTGTAGAAACAAATCACTAACAATGTATGCCTCAGCATCTCATGACTTCCTGTGTCCTCTTGTCCCTAAGCTTTCATGAAGTTCTGCATACCGCTTGTCAGTGCAGGCATCAGAGTCTATGATGAGACGGAAACTGAAGTGGATGCAGATGTTTTTGAGGAACTAGTGCAGCAACCCAACCCAGGTGTATTCACCATCAGATTTAACCAAGGTAAACTCACTCTCCCTAGATCTTAATTTTTTTTAACAGGCAATGGGATGTTGGGTAGGAATCAGTTACATCCTAAATTGAGAAATGGTTGCGTTTTAATTAGTTATTCTCTCCTCTTTCTTCACTCCTGAACAATGCTTAGGTTATCAAGGAATCACATCTGGCAGTCCACTGGTTGATGCTGAAATATCAGCATGCAGTTCTGATGACAATCATCCTGGATGAGGACGGCAGCCCTTCCAGAAAACGACAGAAGTTGGATAGCGAAGGCGAAACAGGTAAGTTGATGTGTAAAGTGTGTTTATTGTGACTGCCTCCCTTAGGTATTAATGTTTGGATATTTTTTGTTTGTTTGTTTTTGTTTTTTTTAAATAGAAATAATTTTTTCACATTTTCAGTTTTGTTGGTTTGGTCTGTATACAAACTTAAAAACCTTCCCTAATATTATCCTATGCAGGATTATTTGATATTTGAATATGAGTATAAATTTGTCTTCTATACTGTCATTTTGTAGGTAGTTGAATCTGCACTAACCAAGAAACCTGGCGGAGACCGTATTATGAAGGAATACATCCAGGACGAAGGGTCTGACTGACTCCTCACGACGACAGATGGTCAACATCCTCGCTGCAGACATGACTGAAATTCATGGGTAAAATTTATCTATTTATTTAAACAGAACTCAATTTTAAGTGCCATTTAGTTTTCATTAATTTGAAATTCACATTACAGCTGTATTGTGTACATTGAAATGAATCAAAATGTTCATCATAATCTTGTCAGAGAGATGTATGCTTGTGGCATAGTAGCCTTGTTCCCTTACTTGATGGATCCATATTCCAAAAATGGATACGTAAGTGTTCTTTTTATTAGATTGTTAACTGCAATCAATACCTTATGAGAGACTTAATGAAAAATTAAAATGCAAATACCACAAGCAAACTTGATGACAGGTGTAGTACAACTTTAAGATAAATTGGCAATAAATAAAATAGTTGCACTTTTGAAATCTGATGTATGCTCGATACTATGAAAATACAGAACTGAAAATGAGTTATCCTGTGTTAACTATTGTGCAACTTCATTTTATCCTACTCCCTCTACGTAACAAATTATTTTGTTATTTCATAGGAACATTTCTATGATCGTGAAAGCGGCAGTGGTTACTTGGCATGGAGGCTCAAAATTATCCAGAGGAAGAGTGTCATATCAGAGGGCAGAAGGTCACCATGTCAGCTAACAAGTGGAGGTCCGAAAGCAAGAAGAGAGGCTTTATTCAGTCCTGAGGTGGCGCTGAGTGAAGAGCAATGCAGGGAGGCCATGTCTTTCATGAAGCATTCCACAGATGAGGCTGCTATCAAGCAGAAAATGAAGCTGACATTTGAATTTCGTTGCAAGATGGTTCTGGATGGAGAGAAATCCTCAGAAGTCTTAACTGAGTTTCCACGCTTCAAAGACATCAGAGGCCTGGTAATTTGAAACTAAAATATGAATGAACTATTGTTCACTTTAGAGTATTTCCTTATATTCTTCAAACTTATGTATAAAACAATTTACAAGACCTTACACTAATCATATTTATTTCGTTGAAAGTTTTGAGGTTTTTCTGGACAGTCCCAAAATGGCAGACCCTGAAATGCATAATGTAGCTTGCTTATCTGATGTTGAAGGGTTAGATTTTAAAAATCTCTCTTGGTATGGTGTCTTTTCCAGATTGAGCAAGACTTCATCCTGCTGTTTGGAGAAGAAATAGCTGCAAAGTTTTTGGAAAGGTTTGTCCCAACTCTGTAGCAGTCTTAGCCATTAGGTGGTCTTTCAATTAACCCTTGTTTATTTCTTTAACTATATCACATATATTCTTATTTACTGCATAGTAAGGATACACCAGCATGTCACAGCCTCTGTTATGTTAATTTTTATTGCAATGCTTTCAGGCCATGATTATGTGAGAACTAAGTTGGTCCACATGTCACCATTTATCTGCTTTTGGTTCTCATTCAGTTATTCAGTGTTGGCTCATTAAAATATCTCTCTGTTCAGGTGGCCAACAACATTTAAGCAAAAGGTCATCCAGCAGAGCAAGGCTCTTCCTACCTCAAGCGACCTTGAGGAACTGATCCATTGTGCAGAGGCTCCATCATATGAAGAGGAAATGGATGATGACACTCTGGCCTCAGGTAGTGTGATTTTCTTTTTCTTGTGGATGTCAATTTTATTCTCCCAATTCCACAGATTTCCCTTAGTTCAGCAATAGTTAGTTTTGACATTTCCAACCTGGGGTTCCTGACCCAGATAAGGAATTGTCAAAGATTCACAGGAAGTGCTTGTTGTTTTTTAGGAGCAAAAAACAACTTTGCAACTCTGTTATGACAACGGTGAAGCACAATAGAGAAGAAACATTCAATTTGTCCAGAACAAAATAGCCAATTAAGAATAGATCATAACATTTAGAAAACAGGACATTTGATAAAATTGAGCATTTAGCTCAATTTTTTGTGTTGCCAATAAAATTGAGCATTTAGCTCAATTTTATTAAATAGTAAGGATACGCCAGCATGTCACAGCCTCTGTTATTTAATAAAATTGAGCATTTAGCTCAATTTTATTAAATCCTTCACGTATCAGGAAAACCTATCTCTGATGTAGTCCTCAAAATTCTTAATTTTACACAAACTTCTTTCACATATTGTGTTGTTGTTTTTTTTTAATTTTTAATATAACGTAACACCCACAATAATATGTAAAACATGTCATTTTGGTTTGTTGATCAAGAAATTTTATTTATTTATTTATTTATTTACTTTCTCTTTTTCTGTGTGCAGGATGGGACAGTGATCTCTCTTCTATTCTCCTCCTCCTACACCTGATTCCTCCTTCTGCCCAGGGCAGGAAAAGACCAGGCAAGGTATCATCAGCATCCCAAGCTGAGAAGCGTCTTGTCGTGTTCAAGAAGGTTTGTGTTGCCAGATTAGTTAAAGTCAGAAATGTTATTTGAATGGGAAATGTCAAATAAATTTAATGTTTCTGCTAATCTGTAATGTGGCACTTGTATAAAATTGATTCAGGTTTTGAAGAGGTTGGAGCATTTTGCATTTTGTCTTTGCAATAATCTAAAATGTGAGATGGGAGCCATTTCTACTATTTTAATCTATGGTTTTCATCATTCCATCAAGAGCGCTACTCAGCCCTATCTACTAGCTGTTGGTATGAAGAGGAGCACTGTACATGAGTTCTTCATTGTTTTGGACAAGCAGGTCATACCATGCAAGTCAACCACTTCTCTTGCAGCATTTGATGAGCTCTTTAAGGCACACTTTGTATTTGGTACAATGTACAGTCAGATGCTGCACAATATGTACACCTTCATACAGACAACTGTGTACAACATAGATGTCGGTAAAGTCCAAGAGAGCCCTCGTGTTGCTGAGATGAGGGCCAGAATGCTACACTAGTTCAAACATACAGTGACATGTGGACTTGTTGCATTTGTAACTCATCTATCAATGTGATAGCATTTTGGGGTGATTTTTTGTTTGTCATTTGAAGATAGTAAGCAAGTGTCTCATTTAGCACCCTTTATTTCACCCTCTCATGTGAAACCATGGGGCACTGATTTGTTTTGTTTGTCAGACTCTCTTTGTGAGTACGAATATGCTTGTGAAGGCATATGCGATTGATTCATGGTTTTTGTCATGGTAAATCACTTCGTCTAAAATGTGCTCAGGGAGGATGTTGTCATGTTTTTGGGACCTTTTCAGGCTTCAGGAAACATTTAAACACAAAACATGCTGAGCAATGCGAACATGACATAGAAACTGAGGTAGACAATGATAATGCGGATAACTCTCAGTTACAACAGTATGAGGATGTAGCCAGTAGCTCTCAAGTTCTTCCAGTATCTATTATGCAAACCCGTGACATGTGTGCATCTGCTATTGTACAGCTTCAGGTTTCTGGTGTTGGCCAGTCCACATTAAATAGTTTTGTGTCTTCCATGGAGAAAGTAGTACAAGAGGTACAGAGTCAAGCTAAAGATGCAGCATTGAAATGTTTATCACCTCAGGACACAAGTACAAAAGCTAAAATTGAACAGAGTTTTGAGAAACTTGAAAATCCTTTCACTTCATTGAATTCAAAATCAAAACGAAAAAAATATTTTGAACAGAATGTACCATGTCTATTGAACAATGTGAGGGGTCTTTTTTGTTGTTATTTTAAACTGAAAGTACACTTAAGTAAGGAACTGTCATGGTTGCCTTTCAAAAACTGTATTAAGCTGAAATGTAATAACCTCAACTTAATGTTAGTTTTAATAAATTTGTATTAAGACATGGATATAATGGCATCTCTAGCATTTTTTCACACTGCAAAGATTTGAAGTTTTAAAATAACACTGATGGGGAGTAAGTTCTTGAGTAAATTACTTTTTACACTGGAAAGAGTCAATCAAAAATCCAACACTGTTGGGAGTGATTTAATAATCAACTCTAAGTGTTGAATACGTTTAACACTCACAAAGAGTAGATTAATTAGAGTCAATACTGATTAACTCTTAACTCTTAGTGTTAAAAAGAAATTACACTATAGGGTGTTATTTCTCTCATAGTGTAAAATTCGATTAACACTTTTCAGTGTAGTGTAGTGTAAAATATTAACTCCTGCCAGTGTTGAATTAACTCAATTGGGCTTATTAATTAACTAAATTTTAACACTACATTCAGTGTAATTTTTACACTCTGTAGATTAGGACCATATGTTCACTGAATCAGTGTTAAAATCAACTCTAAGTTAAGTGTTAAATTAACACTGCAGATTTTACTGTGTATGAATACACATTAAGTTGATGTTGATATTGCATTAAAAGATCTGCAAGCTAATTTTATTGTGTTTTAATTTTGATCTACATTTCAAAATTATGCCTCTGAAATGATTGGCTTTTTGCTTTGATGCACAGTCAACCTAAATCTTTTGAGGTTGAATGGTGAGATGTGTGTCCCTGTACAAGGCAGAAATCAGGCTACAACACCAATGCAAAGGGTAAAGCTCAGGGAAGAGCTATCTGGGGAGCTCTCCAACACCCCAGAGAAAGAAAAAAAGAGGTTGATGTTAGTGCAGCTTGAGCTTCAGGCTGCTGAACACGAGGTGAGATCCAGTAGAGCTGGCAAGAAACAGCAAGGTGACTGCTGGAAGTAGCTACAGGCAAAAAGACTTTAAGGTCACCTTGGAGAAACTGGAAAGTTGAATCCCAGAGGAGGCTGTTCCCGAAGCAGCCAGCACAAGATGTTCTTCTGAGCCCGTCAAACAAGCCATCTGCAGGGGCAAGGTGAGGGCACCAGGATGCTATCTCTGTACACAGAGTGAGAGAGCTCCATCACTCCATCACGCCAAACATGAGCATGTCAACAAACAGTGGTTGCTAATATACATGTTAGCACGCTAAGTGTGGCATGCTGGTGACAAGAATGGATTTTCCTCTTGTCCAAGCCTCAGGCCAAATTATAGTTTTCCTCCTGAAGAACTAAGGACAGCAAATTCTTTCAATGTTTATTCATTTTTAGATAATTATAGAATACTTAACATTTCAAATAACAATTGTAATTTCATCTGCTGATGAAGATCATGTGCTATGATAAAAATCTCCAAAAAGCTACTAAATAGTCCTTGAGGCCAGATTGTTTTGTCAACTGCTGTTTCTGAGGGTGAAAATGAAGCTTTGAAACTGAACTTTTAAGCAAAAGTCACTGAAATGAAGGAGAAAACCTTCTTAAAGTGTTCAATGACATACTCGACAACAACTGAAAAAGCTCCATCTGCTGAGGAATATTATGTGATATGATTGAAAGCCCCAGGACAGTAACTAAATGGACCTTAAGGTGAGAAAGAGAGCAAAGTCATTAAGTAATCATGTATTAAACAACTGCGTGAGATGGGAGTCTGACAGAGCTGCTGGCATTCTTAATCCTGCCTGCTAAACTCTGACTGGTTCAGTTGTTTTTCCAACTGGATGAAATAGCTGTCATTGAAAACAGAGTCAGGACCATTTGATCTATGTGGGTGGCAATTAAGAGGTAATTGCTAATTAGGTGTCTGTTCTTTTTCATAGCCTCAGATTTAAAGAAAAAGAAAGAAACTTTCTACACCCAGTTTTGGACACCTCTGATATCACTGCTCACACGTACTTGTTTTCACACCCTGAGTATGTGAAGTATCCTGTTGGAAATTCCAACCTGAAGTCATTCCTCTTGAAAAAACATGAACTTCCCTCTGACAGTAATGTAAGTCTGAACTGGTGTGTGACAAGTTGTGTCCCAGTTGATGCGCATTTGTGTGTTATCATTGGTGCACCTGCGATACAACACGGTGATTACAGTCAGCCGAGCCATCTCCCCCAGCCACCACCCCCTTGGTTCCCTTTTGTTCTCTCCAGCAATCTTCCTACATCACAACAAGCTGTCCATTTCTTTTTCCCTTTACCCCATTCTCTTTCCTCTCTGCCGGAAAAATAAACAAGCTCTTGTTGAGCGGCCCCGCTCATTAGCCCCATTGGCTGGACAGCTTTCCCATAAAACAAGCTGGTGTTAGGGCAACTCATACTTTACTGCCTGGGCAGACAGCACCACTGTAAAATGGGTCCAATTGCTGTAGCGAAGGTTAAAGAATTTAAACCAGTTAGTTCTCAAAGAAAACCAACGATAATGGAGAGCCGCGGAAAGAGAAAATAAATATTTGAGAAAATTATTCTCAGCCTGAGGTCGAAAATATGAACATGCTATTGGACGGATTTATGTGGAGAAATATTTGCTTCATTTATTGGAGAAGGGCAGAAATACAAATCTCTCACATCACTAATATTCTTCATCACACCAGCTGCCCTTGAAATACTAGTTTATTTATTGCATTTCTTTGTGAAGAAAGGACATATTGTGCCGTCTCACGCGCAGTCATCCCTCCACCCAACCATGTACGCACACATGCAGCACAAATCTAAAAAAAAAAAAAGCAACCCCCTTTTTTTCCCTCCACTCCCCCGTGTTGTTGCTTTCACTGCTGTTGCTGAGACAGGAAATGAAGGGGGCCATATCGCCCAGCAATAACACTGTGTTGATGATGAAGCTCTCCGACCATGGATTGAGGGAGAGATGGAAACACAATGATTCAGAGGACAGAGCACTCGCACAGCCTGATCAATACACACCAGTGTGCTGCATCGACAGCCAGAATAGAAAACAATCCTACTCTGTTTGTAGCCCACACACACACAAGTTCATTTCTCATATCAATCTGCACTTTCTTCTCCAATCAGCCACGGTAAGAACACGTGTGCTCACTGTGGATGTAAAAACAAGAGTCAAAAGGACGTAGTTTAAACTCTCTGGATTAAGTAGGAGTTCAGTCTACAGGCAGGAGTGAAGAATAAAATAAACATAAATACTGAGGTTGGTTTTAATGCAGATGAGCATTTAAGGATCTTGCTTTCGCCCACATTTACTGAAAAGAAATTTGATTCTGGGTTTTTGGAGTTACACTATCACTTGACTAGTAAGTGACAGATTTTCTTTCAAACTCCAAATGTAAGATTTATCTGTTTCTTTCTGTACACCTGCCTCTAGGTATCTAACAGCCATGAGGAGTTCAGAAGCATGCAACACTGCCACCATGTGGACTTATTATGTGTTACAACAACATGACAAAGATTCTTGACACCCCCATGCTGCACAATCCAAAGGACAGCTTCACAATCAAACCTAACAAACGTTGCCACATCACATTTGCCAAGACAAATGTTCATCTGAATGTGACTGCTCTGATTATACAAAAAGTGAACTGAGTGAATTGGCTATTTAGACTTTTGCAAAGCACAGCAGGCCAGAGCACAGTGATGGAAAGTAACTCGGTACATTTACTCAAGTACTGCAATCGAGTACAATTTTTGAACAACATGTACTTTCCTTTAGTATTTCCATTTCCTACTAAATTATACTTCTACACCACAAAATCATAGAAGGAAATACTGTACTTTTCACTCCATCAGCCCATTTTAAGTACTTTTACAAATTCATACTGAGCATACAAAATATAATAAAGAAATCCATCCATCCATCCATCTTCCTCCGCTTATCCGTGGACCGGGTCATGGAGGCAGCAGTCTGAGCAGAGATGCCCAGACTTCCCTCACCCCAGACACTTCCTCCAGCTCTTTCCAAGGGGGATTCCGAGGCGTTCCCAGGCCAGCCGAGAGACATAGTCTCTCCAGCGTGTCCTGGGTATTCCCTGAGGCCTCCTCCCGGTGGGAAATGCCTGGAACACCTCCCTAGGGAGGCAGGCCAGGCTTGGGTAGGGGGCATCCGAAACAGATGCCCAAGCCATCTCAGCTGACTCCTCTCAATGATGCGAAGGAGCAGCAGCTCTACTCCGAGCTCCTCCCAAGTTCCATTACCCAAAGTTCATGGCCATAGGTGAGAGTGGGGAGTGTAGATTGACCGGTGAATCGAGAAGCTTCACCTTCTCGACTTAGCGCCTTCTTTACCACGACGGTCCGGCACACCGAATTTGACCACCGCATAACTGCATGGAGGCTGCACCAATCCACCTGTCAATCTCACACTCCATCTTTCCCTTCCCATCCCAGGCCTGGCTCCAGGGTGGGGGTCCTGGTAACGCCAATCCGGGCGACGTAATGGTCCTTGAAGTTGTGAGATATCCATGGTGAGCTTGTGAACCGCTCTTAGACCGCTCTAGTCTGGCCCATCACCTCACCTAGGACCTGTTTGCCATGGAGACCCTACCAGGGGCGTAATGCCCCCGACAACATAGCTCCTAGGATCATTCGGGCACACAAACCTCTCCACCACGGTAAAGTGGCGGTTCAAGGAGGGGAATAAAGAAATCAATTATGATATTATTATATCAATAAAACCTAATTAATCCTCAGGAAGAAATTCAAAACATACCTTGTGGTATATAAAGTATATGATTATATTAAAATCAACCCCATATTTAATGCTAAGGTTATGCAAACATTAATGGATCAATAATCTTAATTAGGTAATATTCATTATTCTGAAATGAGCATTTCTGCAAAGACTTTACTTTTTCTAATTAGATATATTTTGATGCTGACACGTTTATATGCTGACACGTTTACACAAAGTCAGAATCTCTTTGGCAGCAATCGGTAATTGCAAGTGTGTTTTTGGACCTCACTTTAGTTTCAAGTTTCATTCATCTATAGTCATCAGTCTTTGTTTCTTTGGCCATAATAACCATTTACTTACAGCAGTAGCAGAGACCATTAAAAACAGTATTCTGCTTCACACACAAGTGAATTGAACACTAAGCTGGGTGTTTGCTACTTTTTATTCGCCTGACATGGACATTTTTTCTCCACACAAGTCGCAGAGAAGTCCATCTGCATATTGGTGAATTCATATTTTTTCATACTTTTTGTTTTTACACATCTTTAAATTAATAATGAATACCCAAAAAGAGTGATTCACTAATGTAGCACTACAGGAATCCAACTATCCCGAGCACTGACTGTATATAAAGATGAAAGATGAATCTCCACTTCCTACCAGTGCACAAAAAGAGAAAATATCTTGGATACAGCGGCCACCATCTTGCACTGGTGACGTCATTTGGAGCCAGAGTCTGTGCAGCAGTGATTGGCGAAGGAAACACGGTACCCGCCTGACCTGATGAGTTATTAACAATTGAGGACTAATAGCTAATCATCACCCTCTATAGTCAAAGTTATATCTCCTCTCAGAGTTTCTGCTCTCCATTCAGTTGCCTAAAAGGCCTCTGTTCACCTTTTTAACCCCATTTTTATAACATAAAATAACCAATTAAAACCAAACTTATCAGAAAAATGAAAACTCAAACAAACATCAACATGATAAGAACAATCTAAAATAACAGAAATCATCTTTGGGGGAAGATGTATTTGATATTTTTTGGTTTGTCCCATGTCTAATTTGTTAACATGGAGGGGGGCGGGGCTTATTATTATCACCTGTACTGCAACCAGCCACGGGAGGGTCAATCCAGATGTTTTGGCTTCACTTTTGGGGCGCTGTCACGTAGTCCAGCTTCATGCACACACTCTAAAAGTCAAAGGTAGAGACCCAGTCAAGGCCTCACTTAGGAGCCACAGCTGTGCCTCCTCCTTTTGAAATACAACACTGCCCCCTTGCGGTGCTCACTCGTCACTACAGCCGGCGGAGGACACTGCTCCCTCTCGCAGGCTGGAGGCTGCACCGGGCACCGGAAAAAAGTGCAGCCTCGGCAGCAGCAGCAGCAGTAAGTTGGACTCTTGACAGCGAGCACAATCGGCGTTTTTTTCCCCCACAGCGATGAAGCTCGTCTTTCCACCAAGGCTTGAGCCGCGGGGCGCAGCGGGGCCCGGGGTGGCTCCGTGTCGTGGCTCGGTCACATGGTGCGTGGACGGTCAGTGCTGAGAGACGCGGCGGCGACTCACAGACGCGTCAAGCGGCCAGCTGCTGTCAGCGTGCGTTAGTGTGTGTGAGAGTGTGTGTGAGACTGCGAGCGTGTGAGCGCAGCTCAGACCTGCTGACTCTGGGGACTCCCACCTCAGCATGCCTCACAAGAGCAAAAAAGACAAGGTAAACTGCGGCGTTTTAAGCTTTTTTATTATTATTATTATTATTATTATAATAATTTATGCATGTTGTGCTTATTCTCGTTTTATTGACTCCTCACTCTTCAGGAATCCTCCAAATCTGGAAGATCTAAAAAGTCTGGGGGTAAAAATGGGCCTGCAGAAGACCAAGATGTTAGTATGTTTGACCGTTTCACTCAGCTAAAATGTGCAATGCATATATACATTTCATCAGAAGCATGTAAAAAAAAGTATAAATTAAGCTGCACAAAGTGTGGCCGGTATGTTTATTGTAAAGATAGAAGATATGTATTGAGAGTTGGAGAAAGAGAAGAGATAGAAGAGAAAGAATATTACAATAAATACCATAAAGTAAGCTCACTACAAACTAAGTATTTATTCTAATAAGGATGTAAGGATAAGCTTTGTATTGTAGGTTCTTTTTCCACTCTGCTGCATGTTAGAAAGTACTTTTATCTTCTTCTTTATTTGTTGTCACGATGAGCACACAGCCTGAGGACGTTTACTGGAAACTTCTTTTGGTTTTTGTGCAGCCATATTTAGATTCCACTTAAAAACCTCCCTGTGATGTCTGATGCACACACACAGACGTGTTAAACATATCTCGTGCATATGCAAGCACGTTGCGCTGACATGCTCCACGACTTATAAGTTTAACAATGGCTTTTACACATGCTCTCTGTGTTTTGCAGTTTTAAACACTTTTTTGTCATGAAACGAAGGCTCAGCCGCTCATGTGACATCACAGCATGATCTTATGACTTTATTCTCTCTGAATATACTTGCATTCAATGCCCCAGCTCCCCCCCTATCATTATGACTCGTTTGGCCTCTGAGTATAATACGAGGCATTGTGGGGGCTATTTTTGGCCTTATCATTCCCGACGTTTATCGGTGATGTTGAGTGTAGCGCGCCCGGATTGGACGAGACCTGATTGATTGACTGCTGGACCTGCTGTTTGTTCCCATTGACAGCTTTATCTGCCCCCATCTGCGCTCAATTATTCTGTCCGCCGAGGTCCATCCCGAACTCTGTCAGATACAGTACACCGACCCCATGGCGATCGGGTTGCTCCACTGAGAATCACCCGATCTGATTCAGAAAGGAACTTGACCCTTAACCACAACACCCTCAACTCTCCTGTCCTCTCCCGTCTGGCCCCCTCTCCTCATTTGAACTCCATGGTGACACCTGAACAAACGCGGTTCCTGCGCCGTTTCCTTTGGCGCGCAGGAACCGCCTCGCCCTTCAAGTAACGGGAGCCCTTCCTCTGCGACTCTTGTTTCCGCAGAGGCTCCGGTAAGAAAGTGCCTCCCGCGACTCAGCTGATGAGGGTGAAGCCGCCGGGGTCACACTCGGCCGTGAAGAAGGAGAAGAGGTTCAGCACTTCCTCTTTCCCCCTCAGCGCAAACAGAGAGCTGCAGAAACTACCTGCGCTGACAGGTATCAGACGCTGTCACTCTTTTCTTTCTCACAACTCCCCTACATTTTCCCCCTCTGTAATAACTCAAATATACATAGATAAGCTCTTACGCTTCCCCTGGAAAATGCCAGATGACCTTTATCTAAGATTGCATGTTCGGCCAATATGGATGAAAGGAATCATATTAACAATTCATAGCCTCAGTGGATCCTCATAACTGTCTTTTTAACCTTGAGGTCTTTGCTCGCTACATAATTTATAGCTAAGGAGGCTGCCCATCAGCTTTATCTGTAATGCAAATGATGTGCAATCAGCTGCATCTCCAGCCGTACCTGGGAGAAACAGATATTGGCCCCGGAGGGATCGCCCATGTAAGATAACTTTGACTCAGGCTGAACGGACCAGAGGCCACGAAGAAGACAGTGGTGGAATCTGGGCCATCCAATAATAACTCAAGACCAAGTCGAACACGAACAGTGATCTCTGACATATCTAGGAGGCCTGTAAACACGTCAGCCTGTGCCGCACAAGATGTAAGATGTGTGAATAACAGATGGGAGGTTTGTTTCAGACTTATTCTAGTTATCATCAAACAACTGCGAGCGTCTATTGACTTTATTAGCGCGTATCGCACAAATGCCGATGCAGAGGTGAGGCAGCGAGGTCGAGGTTTGAAGATTTTACATCAATCTTTCATGGCTTCTTTGTTTACACACAGCATTACAGGCAGGATCTGGCCTAAGTGGTTTCCTGTAAACTATACCCAGCTATGCATACCTGGATGAGCCGGGGTGACATGACGGACGAACAATACCGGTGTACGGCTCGGAGGAGTGGCAAAAGAAAAAAAAAAGCTCAGTTTCTGTGAGTTCTGAAAAGGAGAAGAGCGGGAGGAGTAAGAGAGACGTCTCCCTGACCATTCAGCTGACGGCAGTGACCTGAAGAGACATGCATGAACAAGCAGGGCCTTGAATATCATCGCAAATTACACTCCTGGCAGTCCAAGGGCTGCTCAGTGATTTTAGACTCTGCAGTTAGAGGTCAAGATTACTACCTACTCAGTCACTGTGGCTGAGTAACTGTTGTACTTTAGTGGTAGTATGCATGTACTGTAGTATATGTTTGGAAACTTTCTAATCTTTTTAATTAGAGGAGCACGCACAAATATATCAGACACATGAACATGAACTAGGGCTGTTTTATGTTAGCGATTAATTGGTTAAGGATAACTTTTCAGAATATGATCCCTCTCCAAAGTGAGGATGTTATGCTCTTCTGTGTTTGATCTCATTGTAATTGAATATCTTTGGATTTTGGACCAAAACACAAGACATCTGAAAACATCTCCAGGTACCCAATGAAACTGTAATGGGCATTTTTGACAGTTTTCTGACATTTTAGAAACTGATTACTTGAAAATTCAGCTAATTATTTGATAATAAAATAATCTTGCAACAGATCATCAGAAAGAAATTTAATTCAGACATTTTGGATGGGCTTCCCTGTACGACTGAAATCTTTATTTTGTATGACTAATTTATTTAGTTTGTCAAAACAGGTTTCAGTGAAACATTTGTGGCAAATTTTTCCTGTTGATCTTTTTTGTTGTTGATATGTGGTACAAACCTAAATCAGGAACATATTGTTGTGATTAAAAACAACCACAGTGTCGAGCCCGATGTAGAATTCACAGTTAGATTCAGTGACAGGATACACAGCTACAGACATATGTAGATTTAATCATCATTGTATTATGTCTTCTTGAAGAGCAAAGGCTTTACTTTCTTTGTAGTTCAGGAAAAATTGAAGGTGAAATCCATAATAGGTTTTCTTTCCCCTTTTATAAGGATTTAATAACCAGATATCTTCAGTACAATTTCATGTCTGCTGAGTCCTTTGGATTATTGGGGGGAAAAAAACATTTGAGTTGTGTTTGAGGCAGTCTGTTTTTTAAGAGAGGAGAGGAAATTCTTTAGCTTTTCACGTCCCGTCGCCCCTTCAGCTCGGCATATTCGGTGTCTTATAAGTCCAAGTGGGCTCAGCATGACACAAATAAACAACTGCCCCTACTAACGTCGCTCGGAATAAAACTACAGAGTAAACTGCTTAGATTTCATAAAATATCTCTCTGACTTATACGTGGAGACCAGAATGAGGGCACACACAGCACACAACACAAGTCTGGATGTTATCTGTAAATGGACGGGCTTGTAGCTACAGGAGCTCTCCGTTTTTATACAGACATCTCAAAGTGGCCATCCAGTGCCACAGGCTGTTTTTGTTTTCTGTGTGTGTGTGACAGAGAGAGAGAGAGAGTTAATATAGGTCTATAAATATCTGCATGGCAGGATGAAATGAAAAGTCACAAACATCCTGATTATGGATCAAATATGTGACTTTTGCATTTTATACCAAGTGACTACACTTGACAGAGTCTTACTTGTCGGTGCGGACAACATTTTGTCAGTAGGGTAACAATGAATGTTTGATGAAGGAGGGTAAACAGGTATGTTGTTCCAAGTGTTGGTAAAACATTTAGTGATGGACTTGTGTTACACTAATGCACTAATGGCCCAGCCTTTGCTGCCATCTTCTGGTTGAAAAATAGGAATTCTGTTGTTTCCTTAGATGAAGTGTTGAGAATTTCCACTCTTTTTTTATCGTGACATCTTTTGATTGGAGGTAAACTGTGACCTCATGGCACTCTTCACAGAGTACGGCCGGCTGTGTTATTCAGGCTTTTTCTTACTGCTATCAGATTACTTGAAAAAACTAAATGTATTCGTCCAACTCTCCAACCTTGTCTGTGGCTCTCAGCTGCAAGAATATTTGTTCCCAGTGAAGACACAAATCTATAAAAATTGTATGATTTTATTTTTAAAAAGGGCTGGTCAACTTTAGTGCTGAGCAAATACTATTCAAACAGGAGTATTTGTTGTCCATTTGTTGGGAACTATTTTTTTTTTTTTAGTGACTATTTACGGCATCAGGATGGTGTGTGTGTGTGGGCAACATAGACTACAGTGTGTTCATGGTAATGAAGGGACATGTCACACGTGTTGCTGGTGTGTTTTTAATTGTTTTTTGGACAACACTAGAAGAGTAGTGCTCGGGAGAATAACGTAAATTATGCCACACAGATAACACTGGATGGCAGGATCAGCTCACGTTGGTTTTCATGGAATTTGTTGACAACATACAGAAAAACATATTTCTACATGGGTAGGCCCAGCTTGTCCAACCAGTAGGAAGTAAGTGGCAGCCTTCAGAAAATGCCGCTGCCATGTTGTCATGGATGTGGAATGTAATGGCACCTCTCAGAGAGGCTTTGGCCCCTCAGTGAGAGAATGCCAAGAGTGAGGACTGATTGGTGATACACTTGGCCTTCCTCTCCTCTCCTCCCCTCTTCTCCTTTCCCTTTCTCCTCGTAGCACTATCGGAGTACTCCTCTGTATTGTGTGACAATAAGCTCAGCTTGTCATTTTCCCTCTCAGTTTTAATACAGAGAACGAACACAGTCTGCAATTAAGTTATTACTCGCGCCTGCTGAGGCAAAAAAGAAGCTGCCAAGAAGAGTTTTCACTTGCCAAAAATAATTCAGATGCGTATTTTAGAGTAACTTCTATTTAAAATACATGATTGATCTGTTTATGATTTGATATGCATTTAAACAAGGAATTCAGACCTCAAAAGTCAATTAGGATTTGGCGCTTGGTAAGTGGTAGGACAACTGTGACATGACATACTGTAAATCACTTTGCTTTGGTGGACCTAATTAATTAGTTGTGAAATAATCATCTGACATTGTTCACAGTCGGAACACAGCAAAGTCCCTTTGTCATTAAATGACTGTGAAATGACTGTGAAAATGGTGTTGAACCCCAGTGTTATGAAAACTGCGGAGGGCCCTGTGGTGTGGTTTCACTTCATGTGTCCTCTGGTAAATCACATGAAACGCGGGACTGCCGCTTCATTAGGCAAGATGAAATGCAGATTATGCATAATGCCAGTTGGACTTATTTTGGTGTACAGATTCATGAAATAATGATCTATTAAAGGGTCAGTCTAAATATACATAACCTATATAACTTAAAGCATGCAGTACTGTGATATTCAACTTACATGATGTTTATTTTACGCGTAGAAGTCGCCAGATAAACCTTCAGACAGGTGGCAAAATGCTGTTTGGAGCTGCAGCGGTTTCCTGCGCTGCGTGCTTGTGCATTTAATTTTCTGTCCGCTCACTTTCATTTCCTGTTTACAGCTAATTTTGTTAAGCACATGTACGCCACTCAGAATAACATAATGCAGCAGCAAATTCTGCCATTGCTCCAAATAGTGTGTGAGTCATAAAACCCTCTCAAAAAATATATTATGTAAAGCCACAGATGATGGTGGATTCATTTTGGTCTTATTGGGGAGTACAAAATGTGCAACCATCCATTTGATGTCTTTTTAAACTGTTTTACAGGACTGGATCTAATCATTTATTTGATTTAACATTCTCCTATTATATCCAGTGTGGCACTACACCATTTATTTACATGGTCTTTCATCTTGCGTGGTGAATAATCACAGTGCCGCTTTCTGCTGAGTTTCTTTGGGTTTCCTCGCTGGAGAGTTTTGAGGTTTGTGTCCCCAGCAGTCCTGTCCTCAGCCCCTCATGTGCTTTCTTCTTGTCTCCTTCTGTTCCTCATTGAATCCCAAGATTCAAGAGCCCCTTCTGACCCTCTCCTCCACCTCCCTTTGATAAAGAACCGAGCAGAGATGACAGGAGGAAACAATGAAAGACTTTGAAGATCCAGCCAGGGCCTGTCTGTCTCTCTCTGTCTCTCTCTCTCTGTCTCTCTCTCTCAGTGTAAGTTATTTCCAGCTGCTTATCCGAAGTCAGATTATCCCGAAAACCCTGCTAATGGTTAAACTGTGGAGAAGACTTAAGTCAATCTGATCTTAGATCTGTAGCCGGGCCTGCCTTGCAGAGTGTCACCGGAGACCAGTGAGTGTGGAGGAGGAGGAGCCGGACCAAAAAAATTCCAATGCTTGTCCCGCCCCCTGTGGGCCTCTCTCAGCCAATCGTGCCCCCCCTCTCCCAGCAGCCTTTGCTTTCATTGCTCCAGAGCCGCCTGGGCCCAGCCAATCAGCCCGCTCCCTCGCTGCTTACATCACTAACTAGCCAGTTCCCTCCAGCAGCAGAGAGCTTCATTTTCTGATCTGCTTTTGTGCTAAAATGGAGGCTGGCCTCTCGCCCTGAGTGGATCGCCTTCCTGGTTGAGGTTTAGATGTTGACATGCAATAAATCTGGAGACAGGATGGTTGTGGATGCACCGAACTCCAATGGGCCTTTTCAGCCGGTGGCTCTTATGCACTTCAGAGGTACGTAAGGACAAATTATTCCTCCTGTATTGTCCTGGGGAATTGAGGAGCGCGAGCTGTGTGTTGCTGTGCTCCTGGTTGCTGCTTGGTTAGTCAGCATTCAGACGTTGGAGATAGGGATCGTTGTTGCTGCTGTGTGAAGGGGAAGCCCCATGGTGTTTGAAAGGGAGACAGGTAATTGTTATTTATCAGGCTTGTGTGCATTGCTGTGAGACACGGGAGCTACATTAAAAATCAGGTTTTACTAGCTAGCTGCTCTCTCTGCCCATCCCCCCGCCAAGCTGGTGATGTCAAAGGAAGTGAGGTCATAGCCTAGGGAAGGGTCTTCTCCTTAGTTTTTCATGTGTTTGATTTGCAATTGTGTGTTTCTGTATCTATGCGTGTGGTTATTCGTTGGATCCGTTGAGGAGAAGCCCAAGAAGGATCAGACCCCCCCCCCCTTCCACCTCACCTCCCTCTCGGCTGCTCTACCCAGCCCGGCGTTTGTGTCACACTCCAGTTCATCTTGGGCACAAATGGCAAATGGTCATAGTGTGTAGGCTGGAGACTGCCACCGCTCTGCAGCAAGCAGCAGCCCCCTTCTCCATCTCCCCACCCTTCTTATTACCCTCCTTGCGAGCGGCATGTTTAGGCGAGCAAACTGAATCTGAATGTGTCTCGAAATTGTACGTCTTTGTCAGCACTACTGTCAGTCTGACCAAGCCATTTTTTTGTCAGAGCATAGCAGTAATGTTTTAGGATCACAGCTTTGGGCTCGGCCTCTTAATGTGTGTACAATGTACTCAGTCATGTTTGAAAGGCCCAGCCTGTTACCACTGTACTCGGATGCAGCCCAGCATTAGATGAAGCCTCAGGCAATTATTGATTACACTCTATTGAGCCACAGAGGCGACTGCCTTGAATGACAACTCAGTGTTGGGGAACAATCGGACTCTCTGCCCCTTTCTCTTCCCTGTCTTTGTGCGTCTCTATCACGCTGACCCCATTCAGACCAAATGTCTTGTGTCCAGATTGTGTCTACATTCAGCTGAAACAGACTTCAGTTTAAAGCAGGCATCTGAATGTGTTTCAGTTCAGTGTTGTCATAACCACTTATGAGCAGATCTCACTTCCCTTTTCATATCAAATTTTGTACATGAGAAATTGAAACTACTACTAAACAAAAGAAGAATATGTAAATGTTCATTTGTACATGCACGTACAGGACTGTGGCGTCTCACCTCAAGTACAGACTTAAAAACCAGCATCCGTATTTGGTTAGTTTCCACAAATGAACTGTTTTAATATCTTTCTGAGCCTGAAAGAAATGTTCAGGTGGTTTTTGAATTTCTGCACTGCACAGAATCAGACTCAACATTTTTCTCTGTGTTTTGGGCGCATTGATTCTTGCATTTAGAGCCCCATTCATGTTTTTAGAAATTTTGGGAGGAAAAAATGCGTCATCAAAAATCCATTTTTGCATTTTTTTTTTTTTTTGTAATGTGAATGTGAAGGTCTTCCTCTTTGATGCAAGACATCATCTTATTAACAAGCACTGCAAAGCACTTCTTGTTAATCACAACGGAGCCTTGGCAAATTGCAGCTGTGAATGTGGTCTGAAGTTTTGCAATGATGAAATCCCTTTTAACCACTTCCAAACAACACATGGGCGGTGATCCGTGAACTTTACTGTATTTACCCAGGATGCACGCTCAGGTGTTGCTTGCAATGCAGGCAGACATACTTTTAATGTCTGATTGTGGCCAACCTAGTTGCTCATAAGCCTTCGCAACTGTAACACACTGTCCCTCTGCGAAGCTATAAATAGGAACCAGTCAATGTTTACATTGATCATAACATACTGTCGATAAAGTAGATTGCCAAACCGGTCCTCTAACTCCAGACTGCAAGCTGTTCATTTGACCCATTTACAGAGCAAAAGTGGAGACTGTGGTTCCAGTGTAACTTCAGTTATTTATTATTTTTTATTTGAACAAGGGGGCATTAAGATAAATCTTTCTCTGTTCTCCACAAGACACTCGCTCCCCCCCCCTCCTTAAGGCCTCCGTTAGTTACATTAATAGAGGTCACATTGCGGTTAACATCAATTTTGGGATCACAACACTGGGCCTTTATCTGTTACACAACAACCCGCCGGGTATTTTAGGAGTGTACAGAAACTTTATAACACAGGCAGACAGACTTATGTAATAGGAGCGATGCGAGTCCGACACGGTCAGGGGTGCGAGGCATGGCAACACATTCCAGCCCGGCTTCATGTCCCGGTGCAACCAAACGACTAATTATGTCACAACACACAAACCTTACGCCGAGGGGAGAGACGGCTCGCCAGCAGTTCAGCGTTGAAAACAGAAATAAACATGAATGAATGCATGATAATCCGACTTTTTACTCTTGCCGTTCCTGTCGTCTCTACCAGCTTTAAACTGGTGCACCTCGGTTGACCTGACGGGCCTCGGTCTGAAACGTGCCGTGTCCTCTCTGGAGAGAAGTCACGGTTTATTTTGACTGCATAATAATAAATGATGAATGTCTTCTTGGATGAACCTCTCTCTCTTATGTGTTTTTAATCAGGAGTTCTGGCACCCACCGCGTCTTCCTGTCGCGTTGGCCCAGCGACGGCCGCTTTTGGCCGTCAAGTCTTTTTTACGGCAGTGGCCGATAATGGCAGCTCACGCGCTTTGCCCTCTCTCCTCTGGAATTCCCAACCTCTCGCTGTCATCAAGATAAATTGGCCGACTTGAAACTGACACTGCAGAAGTGTGTGTCAGAGAGAGAGAGTGTGAGTGTGTGTGTCTGAGTGTGCCAAGTCTCCATTATGTCTGAATAGGATATCTCTCTTCTTACCTAGAATCTGCCTATTTGCAAGAATGTCAAGCACTTGTGTGTGTAAATGTGCATGTGTGCCCTTCTCTATTCTGTGCAATGGCCTTTGTCGCTCTTGTGTACATTCGCTGAAACTAGGGCATGAGCAAGTAGGTTTAGCTGCCTATTATTTCTCTGTATCAAGTTTTTTTTTTCCCCTTCTTATTACACACCTGCATGAGTGAAGGCAGCGACTTAACACGGGGACCCAAATTAATTTATGTCAGAATAATGTGTTTTTCTGCACATTTCTGCACTCGTACAGCAAGTTTGCTCTGCTCTGTTTGCCTTCATAAATTGGTTATTATCTCTCCCTCTTCCTCACTTGAACCCTGTGCCAAATTCATAAATCATTATTTGTCTCACAACCTAATTTGCTTATCTCAGTGACTGGAAGCAGTCACTGAAGAGGGGTGGGTTCATCTTTTTTTGTTCCCCTTTGACGTATACATACTGTATATATCTGATGTAACTCGGTTCACCTACGGCATCAACATCTTCATCATGTGCAGACGGCCTACCCACCCTCAGTATAACTGTCGCCCCACAGCTTCGAGTTGCGTTTCAGAGAATACCTGTCTGTAAGAGGCCCTTCTGGTTGCAGAAACGCAGCATAATGTAAAACCACTGGAGGTGTCATGTGCCGTGAGAACGCGTGTAGGCAGATCCTAATCTTCCATCCACAACACAGGTTAGCGGCGGAGACGCCGGTGAGAGCAGAAGCGGGAGTCTCTGCAAACAAACCGCATTCAAGCCTGTTGTATTGTTGTTGGTGCGTCGTAAATCACAAGCAGCCCAACGAGAGCGCCTCGATCCGGCAGGCCCCTTGTCTGCGTCGCATGCAGCTGCTTCTGTCAGTTAAATCAGCCCACACCTGAGTATGGCGAAGGGATACGCCGGCGTTGTGACTCGACCATCTGCAGATGGGCTCACGCAGAATCAAACTCTCAGTCGGGGGGGAGAAGAAACTTGAGACGGCGATCTTTTTAAAAACACTTCACATTATTTCGTTGGGAATTATCTAATCCATAAAAGGAAGCAGAGGTTAGTGTAGGAATGTAACTGCAACACTCAATTCCTCATTTGCATCGTAAAAATAAAATCAGCCATCAACTTTCTTTATTGATTTTGCCTGCAGAAAGAACCATATTGACAAAGCGGACACGGGCTTCGGAGTTTGCACTGCTACTCTTTTACATAAGGAAACAATAGTTGAGCAAGTGGACATTAGATTTTACATAGTTACTTTTTACTGAACTTTAAAGAAACGGTTTGACTTTTTGATTTACATAACTTTGTTGCAGAAAGTTAGATGAGAATATTGATTCCTCTGTGACGTCTGTCCGCATGGCTCAGACCTGTGATGAGGTTTGGTGGGGTGATTGTGGAGGTTTAGAGGTGTTGGTAAGCAGACCGTTACCTCTGGACAAAGACGGTCTACCCGTTTCCACCTTTTTCCAGTCTTTATGCTAAGCTAAGCCAAACGGCTGCTGTTCGAAGCTTCATATTTAAAGAACAGACGGAGCAAGCAGCAGCTGTGTTGACTCCTGGCAAGAAAGTGAAGAAGTACACAAAATATTCAACTCTTCATTTAACTTAAATAAAATCAACCTTGTATTTGTTTGTTTTGGGTTTTTTTTAGATGTCTAGATATCCAGATTTAATTTCTAATTGAATTAATCGTGTTGCAATAGCGAGCAGCTGAGAATTTTCCTCAATTGTGACCACCAAAGATAAAACCAGACATCACGCGAGAGAGAGCGAGAGAATCAAGCTACATCAAAGTTGTGTCACGTAACTACATAATGAGGGTGTCACAATGTGTTATTACTGCACTAGACGGTGCAGGTAGGAATTTAGCATCACCAATTTGAGGTTTCCTCTTTGTGTTGTCATGTGTGAAGTGTTGTTGCACAGATTGTTTGTTTACATGTCTTGAGTGCTCCAGTGGAAATGAAGCGAGAGAGGAAGTCCTCAAACCGCCGCAGACAAATAGCTAGGTTCCCTTTATAAAAATATTTAGTTGTTTTTTTAATTTTTTTTTTTCTCAGTGTGTGTCAAATGGCTCAACTGTGACCGTTCACCTAGTTCCCAAATCCTTCATCCTCGTCTCCTTCTCCTTCCCCCCCCCGGCTCTAACATCCCAGCCTTTATCTCAATGCACTTTAGTCTTCATGACTCATTTGCCAGTCTTCATCACTCTCTTGCTGCCTCACATTTCTCTTTCGATCACATTGCTGTTTTAACTGTCATCCTCGACAGCAAATCCTCCTTTCTCTCGTGACCCCCTCCCTCTTTGAACGTTCTTGCATATTCTCACAACGCCTTATTTCATCACCCCCGCGCAGCCTTGCTCAACTCTCTTTTCGGGCATCCCCGGACTCCTCTCCGTCCTTTTCTTCCCTTCAGCCACCTCACTTTATTTTTTCTTTGTCTCCTCAGATGTGGCCCCCGCAGAGCAGGAGAAGCTCTTCATCCAGAAGCTACGACAGTGCTGCGTCCTCTTCGACTTCCTGTCCGACCCGCTGAGCGACCTGAAATGGAAGGAAGTGAAGCGGGCGGCGCTGAGCGAGATGGTGGAGTACATCACCCACAACAGGAATGTCATCACAGAGCCCATCTACCCGGAGGTGGTGCACATGGTCAGTAGAGCCGGAGGGGTTCGGTTTGTGGTTAAAGCTGGAGGTGGGGGGCGAAGGAGAATGAGGGCAGGCTGTGGCTGTGGGGACGGAGCTGGTTGGAGCTGAGCACAGATTTCATGGTTTAACAGTGAGTTAGTGTCCCGGCAGATGTCTGTGATCAGGTGCTTTTTGCTCTGGGACGGAAGATCTGGTTTTCTTGATGTGTTAACTTCAGAAAATCTGTTCAGTCAGTCTGTCTGAAGTAGTTTGCTCAGTTAGTACGCTGCCTAAGTAAAATTATTTTCCAAGAATAAAATGCGTAGAAGCCAAAGAGGAAGGAGAAAAGACATTTCATCTACTTATTTATTTTCTTGCAAAGTTTCATGTCTACAAATTCTATCTTTTAGTCATACTAGTAACACTGCTCCATTCAACTGGAAATCTTTTCATCATCAGGTCAAAATTAAATGTAACTAATACTTAGGCTTATGACTAAATGTCTGCGTGGCATTCCCATCAGCCTCATCTTTACGTTGTTTAGTGTTAAATAGAAAATGCTAGTATGCCAACTTTTATCTGTGATGTATTTTAAGACCAAGGTACCGGACCCAAAGATAACATCCTTTCAGTCCAATTAGATTTTCTCACCTGGTACCAGGACTATGATGGGAACATATTATGAGCAAAACATCAGCATGTTAGCACAGTCACTGAGACAGCAGAAAGCATGGCGATAATCCTGAATAAGTAATTAATGACCCACCTGCTTATTCACCTTATGTATAACAAAAATATTAAAAAAGGGTTGTTTGAACCATTTGTACTGGATTAGTCTTGTTGCTTTGTCACTTGGTTCAAGTAATACTCTGTGCATGAAAGCTTTCATATTAAGTTTTTTTTCCCAGTAAAATCTTTCCACTGGGACGTGATGAATGTTTTATGTTCAGCAGAAGCCAGTCATTTGTTTGGAATTAGAGGAAAATTTGCTTTATCTCTGATTTACAGCTAAACTTCACCAGCAGAGAATCCGCGGAAACCAAAATGATCAGGATGATAAATGTTCAGTTTAATATCTCGTCGCATTTTTTTTTAATGTGCAGAGATACAGAAATGAGCTATAAACATGATGAAAACACTATCTGGTGAGATGCTCCTCTTTCGCCAGTAACACCAAACTACTCTCTCCTCATCCATCATCAAAGGCAGAGCTGCTGTAATGACGCTTATGGCATTTCCATTTTAGTCTCCATTGTGGAGTTAATGCGTAGTGATCTTCACAGCCTGTTCTAGGCTGAAGTGCAGCGCCGCGTCGACAGTCTATCTACCTTGTAGCCTGTCTTTTCAAACAAGGCTCCCAGTGTTTTAGTAGGCCACCTGCACTGTCCCATGATCTGCCTGGCAGGGAACAGCAGCCCACAGGGGAGTCAGTTGACACTGCGAGAGACCAGAAACACAACACACTTGGATTATTGTGGGCCAAACCCTTGGAGGCCAGTCGCAAGGACAAAGTTAACATTAACCTAAAAAGAAAAAATAATTTTAGAATACCTAACACAGAGCATTTCATTGACTTGAGCAAAGACGGCTAAAATGTAGTTAGATTTATTACAGACTTGGGCGTCAAGACAAGTCTTTCTTTATTGATGTTATTGTTACGGCTCGAAATCAAGAACTGATAGAAAATTGGAAACAACGACATGAAACGTGGCACAAACACGTGTTCCCAATCATTTAACACGTGGGCCAGGAGCTGAATAAATAAGCTGTACTCCTCATATGATGCCTGCATTTATAATCAAGCTTTAAGCAAACTGTGTGGAGGCTTGGCCTGGAGGAGGCTGCCCCGTAGTCCTCACTAACAGAAATGCCGCTTTTTCTTTTGATTTCATGGATTGTTTCAAAACCTGCACGTTGCTCAAGCGAAGTAGAGCAGAAATCCAACATTTTACGTAAATCATTTCTAAATCTGTCCGCTGATGTGGTTTCGCCGTTGGTTTTAACCGTATGGCATGACCGTCACCATTTACTCACGAGTGGGAAAATTATGACAGGAAGTTGAGGTCTAGCTGTGCTTTTTTTTTTTTTTTTTTATAAACTTAAGAACATTTTTCATAACCTAATCTGGGTTGAGTTATTGGCATTGCTACGGTCTCGACATGAGGTTATGAGGGTTATTAAAACAACAACAGGAAGTAAGCTTTAAGAGCGTGCTCTTAAGTGGATTAAACATCTGTGGTATCATTTTCATTCCTCTTCTTCCAGTTTGCGGTGAACATGTTCAGAACGCTGCCTCCATCGTCCAACCCGACCGGAGCGGAGTTTGACCCAGAGGAAGACGAGCCAACCCTTGAAGCTGCGTGGCCACACCTCCAGGTTGACATTTCAATCATTTAATCATCCGGCAGAACAGCGAGAGGTTTATAAAAGCTTACTGTCGACCTAGACGAGCCTCCCAACGAAGTGGAGGGAAGCATGCGGGTCTTGAGTGATTCCTTTTCCATATGAAAAGAATAGAGAGAAGGAAGAGTGAACAATCCTCATATTGATGGCCATGAAGGATAAAAAGCTTATGTTTATTAAACAGCATGTTTCTTAGAACGTTTGTGAACTACCTAAATGTTCAACAGCTCCTTATTTTGCATTCATTCCTTTTGTTTTCTTGTCTCTTTTGCAGCTCGTCTATGAATTTTTCCTTAGGTTTTTAGAATCGCCCGACTTTCAGCCCAACATAGCGAAGAAATACATCGACCAGAAATTTGTTATGCAGGTAAGCAAAGTAATATGTTTGGTCTACTAAAGCCTACAGTGCACAATTGGCGCGGCGAGTGCCACTTTGGTAACATTGCCCCCCCCTTTGCATCGCAGCTCCTAGAACTATTTGACAGCGAGGATCCCAGAGAGAGAGACTTCCTCAAAACCACCCTCCACAGGATCTACGGAAAGTTCCTGGGGCTCCGAGCGTACATCAGAAAACAGATCAATAACATTTTCTATAGGTCAGTGCAGTTCTGCCGCCCTCATTTTTAAACATGCATACCAAGATAAGTGTATGAACTCAATGTATGAGTCATTTGTTCTGTCGGTTACTGTAGAGCCACTGACAGAAGCCTGTGTTTGTTCTCACAGGTTTATCTATGAGACAGAGCACCATAATGGTATAGCTGAACTACTGGAAATACTTGGAAGGTATGGCCCACATTGTGGCACCCAATTATCAGCTACTCAATCACACCAGACTGCTTTTCCAGGTGTTCTGACGCCACTTTTGTGTTTTTCTTTCGTAGCATAATCAATGGATTTGCCTTACCACTAAAAGAAGAGCACAAGATTTTCCTGTTGAAGGTTTTATTGCCTCTGCACAAAGTCAAATCACTCAGTGTCTACCATCCACAGGTGAGTTTGTTGAACAAAGACCGAAGCAGGGGAAGCATCATTTTTGTTGAAAAGGGAGATGTATGTATTTAAATGTGCTTGTCCGAACCTGCTTTGAGCACGCTCCTCCCCCCTTTTTCACAAGAGCGGCGGGTCATTCTGCAGGTTTAGTGTAAAACTGGCGTTGCATGTTCCAGCCAGTCGGTCCCTCAGGCATCGCACGTCCCCTGCCGTGCCGCCTCTAGCGTGCCGGTGCGTAAATTCAAAATGATTTGACAGTTTAATGATTGTATTTGTTTGTGTGTTGCAGCTGGCCTACTGCGTGGTGCAGTTTTTAGAAAAGGACAGCACTCTAACTGAGCCGGTATGTCAAATAAAAGCGCGGCAGAATCATTTTCATGTCTCTGCATGACAGTGCTTGCCAAAAAACTTTGTATTCGATGCTCAAATTGATTTACTGAATATTTTTTTTCCAGGTGGTAATGGCTCTACTAAAGTACTGGCCAAAGACTCACAGTCCCAAGGAAGTGATGTTCCTCAACGAGCTGGAGGAGATCCTGGACGTCATCGAGCCGTCCGAGTTTGTTAAAGTGCAGGAGCCTCTCTTCAGGCAGCTGGCCAAGTGTGTGTCCAGCCCACACTTCCAGGTAGCCGGCATAACTCAGGGAATGTGTTATTCAGGCGGAGCGGTGCTGCCTGTCAGTTACATATGCCTGACTGAGGTGTTTTTGTTTGTTCTCTAGGTGGCGGAGAGAGCTCTGTACTACTGGAACAACGAGTACATCATGAGTCTGATCAGTGACAACGCAGCAAAGATTCTGCCGATCATGTTCCCCGCTCTGTACCGAAACTCCAAGACCCACTGGAACAAGTAAGACACCCCGAAGATGGTTTCGCCACGCAGGCTGTGCTCCCGTCTGTAAAAGCCCTGTGCTTCACACCGCATGTAACACCAGTCTGACGCAATATCTCGCATAGTGATATCTCTCCAGTGTGTGTAGATATTTGAGCACGGTCACAGAGAGACCACTCCTGCACGTCGCAAGTTTTCTCTAGATCTACTCATGTGATCATAAATAATCTTTAAACAGCTGTTATCACGTAAAATGGATTTTAACCGTATTCGTGCTGCAGATCAACGTTTTTGTATGGGATTTAAGTTAGCAGCTTTTAGTACACGGCAAAAGATTGGAGAGAAAATAACTGAGCGATACTTTAGTATTTTGAATATTGAATATGTTGAAACTGAAACCATTAGTGATTGAATCGACTAGCTGATGAACAGAAGAGAAAATGTTTTTATGATCTGTTAATTGGAAAAATGCCCCCCAAAAAAGCAAAAATGTTAAAAAAAATAAATAAATAATAAAAACCATACCTAAATATATTGTAAACTGAATGTCCTTTAGGTGTTGAACTGAAAGAAAGACATTAGAAGATTAAACCTTGAACTCTAGCTGCTTTACATTAATATACAGTTTGCATGTGCCCTCCCTGTTTGCCAAGTGTAGGTTTGTCAATCCCTGCTGCAGGGAGACAAAGGTGACCTTTACACTGATGTTGCTTGTGTCTGTCAGGATTTGACCCTTGACCAACTTCTGCTTCTGTGTGTGTGTTCGTTCGCAGGACCATCCACGGCCTCATCTACAACGCTCTGAAGCTTTTCATGGAGATGAATCAGAAGCTCTTTGATGATTGCACACAGCAGTTCAGGGCCGAGAAAAACAAGTAAGCACTGCAGACTCTTCTCCCACTCACTCTTTTCTTCTTCTTTTTAAGCGATGTCTGACATCTAATTGCAATCAGTCCTTGCACTGCTGCTGAAGCAGTGCCGGGTTTCACGTTTACCGGTGGAGCAGAACAAATTAATGACACATGGTCTTGACGCTTCGTTCGACAGAGAGAAGGCGAAGTCAAAAGAACGCGAAGAGGCTTGGATCAAGATCGAGAACCTGGCCAAGTCAAATCCACAGGTAAGCAGCATGTGAAAATTTAAACAGGTGTTTCTTCCCCCCCCTCACTATCAAACTGTGGGAGTGTGTGATTGTGTGTGTGTTGAACTAATATAGATAAAATCAGTGTCCTGTGTTTTTTTTTTTTTTTATTTTTTCTGTAAGCCATCTTTTTGTTGTTGAATTGTACTTCCCTTTCCATCTTTATCCCATTTATGTCTGCGTAGACTCTGTTCATACTCTGTTAGTGGTTAATGTTTTCCAAATGACTCTGCTGGTAGAGATGGAAAGGTCTCAATGAGTGCTCCTGCTTTAAGAATGTGCTTAGTTGTGGTGAGTGGTTGAATCAGACATCTCTGAAGAAGCATTTGATTCATTTAAACAGTAACTTTATACAGGTTGAAGTTCTTGCCCCCTCCCGAAGCCCCCAAAACGGATTTTAATATTCCACTGTTGTAAAATTTTACTTCAGTGTTAAAATAAACAAATACATTTGGGGAAATATGTGTATTCTTTCTTTTTCCTGAGGGTTAGATGACAAGACTGTCACTTGTGTCTTTATTTTAAGCTTGAGGCTAAGAGTTTGTTAGCTTAGCTTAGCATAAAGACTGCAAATGAAGGGAGAGAGAAGCTAGCCTGGTTCTGTCCAAAAGCCACAAAATGCATCTTGTGGTCACTATGAGGTTGCTCAGCACAGAGCTAAGCTAGCGGTTTCCAGTCTTTGTGCTAAGCTAAGCTAACCGCCTGCTGGCTTGAACCACATACAGTAGTTACAGCACAGACACACGACTGGCATCGATCGTCTCTTTTAACTCTCAGCAAGAAAGCAAATAAGCGTTTCTCCCAAAATGTCAAACTACTCCATTAAATGTACATAAATGTTCAACCCAAAGAGATCATTGATACAACATAAATGTGCCATAAAAGATTTGGAGGTGATTTTTAACTTACACTCTCATAATCTCTCAACATCATTTGACTTAACTCTTGCTATAAATCCCAATAAATGAATGATGATGACCCATCCTTTTGATTGAGCTCGACTGAGGCACGTTAAACTCACAGCTTCAATAGATCAGAGTTGCTTCTCATAAGTTCAGAGCCTCATGATTCATTCTTCTTTGCATGCGACTGAAAGTCTTTTCTCCATCCTTTTGTGTTTTTGTTTTTGTTTCCCTTTGTTTTCAACATAGTTCTCTATGTATGTTGATTCCTCTGACCTCAATAGTCCTGTAGCAATGGAGACGGATATCCCTTTGATAGAAGATGTTCAGAGGTTAAAAAAGACAGTTGAGGAGGGCGCGACTCAGGTAAACCTGACTTTCTCTCTGTCTCTATGCATCTTTCCTCTTTTAATTACTTTATATATTTTATAGATTTGTGTGTTACCAACGCTTGCAAAGTCTTCTAATTGAAGCTACTTGCGCTACAGTAGTTATCATTGTATACTTTCTGTGTAAATCATAATTTTGTTTAATTTTTTGTTTGTTTTTTTTGTTCAATCAACCTACTAATAAAAGAAACAAAACAAAACAAAAAATCTGGCCATGGACTAAACACTGGAATCAAGAGCTTTCTATTTTGTGCGCCTGTTTCCCTTCACATTTTGTTAGAGCAGTATGGAGCCCCAAAGTCTTCCATATTATATGAATGAATAAATAATGATGAAATAAATCCCCACAAAACAAAAAGAGTATGAAATATATATGAATGAACATTCATCTGTAATATCATTTATAAAACCCAACCAATTATTGTGAAATGTCGTTTTATCATTTTTATGACTTTTGACCACTGCCTATGAAATAAAAAGTGATAATAAATTAAAAATACAATAAACCCATTAAAATTCTTTTAATTTAAAACATTTGTACAAGTTTTAATTCCGTATTAAGAGCCAGTTCATAATTTCTTAAAAGATTTGAAATTTTTTGGTTGACATATGTGGAACAATTTATTAATGTATCCATTTATCTCAGAATGTTTTATTTATTTAATATTGAACACTTTGGGGCTCCGTAGAGTGGTAGTAGGAGGGCGTCTGATGTTGTGTCTTTAATTTAAATTAAAGTAGCTATATTATTTTGATCCAGGTATGGCTGGCTCAGTACACCATGTTTTCCTCTGTAAAGTATATTTTGATCTGAAAAAAACAGAGACAATTTGACGTGTTGACAGGAGATGATGTCGTAAAGCGTTACAATGGAGCTTAACTTGCCTCGTCTCCTCTCAGTTGCAGCATGACCAGCGGAAAGAGCGGCCTATGGTGCGACGCAAATCTGAGTTGCCTCAGGATATCTACACCACAAAAGCCTTGGAGTCCCACCGCAGAGCTGAAGACATGTTGACCACCCACGATGGACTCTAGGTCCCGCCACCTGCCGGCTCTTGGTTCAACTGCCCCTTTTACCCTCAACAGCCATGGACATCCTCTTCGCCCAGGTGCCAGACTTACACTGGCGACCCACGTCGGGCTCTCCATCTCTCCTCCCACCATCAGTTTACCCAGAATCCTCAGTTCTCCTTCATTCCTGCTGCCCCAGCGCAGAAGCCCCGCATCCACCTCCCTCAGATTTCTGCTTTCTCAGGTTTTTTTTTCTTTGTTTGGAGAGGAGTGGGAGTGTGTTTGTGTCTTTTTTTTTATTCCCTCGCCACATTCGATATGTTCTCCAGTTATTTCCCCCATCGGTTCCTCTTCCCTTCTTTCCTTCCTTCCTTCCTTCCATTCCCCTGTGCGCTCACTGTAAATGTGGAACCTGGGAGTACGGACGCCGCAACGCTGGTTCCTTCATTCATTCTTCTCGCAAACATGTTCACAATGGATTGGACGTGGAAACATAGGAACTGACTGACACACTGTCTAAGGATCGTCACTTGGTCTCTGCTCTTTGGTTTTCTTTTCTGTCAAAGGGAACAAAATCAGAACCTGTTGGTCAGATGAAAGACAAGACTTTCCTGTCATCTGTTGTTGTTTTCTTTATTATTTTTATTTTTTTTTATTTTTTGCTCAATCCTAACGGACATCTTGTCAGTGCCAAGACCGTTGTGTTCTTTGTTTGTTTCATGTTTTTATCTGTGACATTAACAGGGACACCTGCCTTAGTTTTTCACTGGTGTTTTCTTTTTTTTTTTTTTTTTAAGTTTAGCACACCAGACCAAACTGAGGCCTGACCTTAGCCTTGCAATGTCCAGGAAAGATGGCAAGGAAAGAAGACGTTGTCCTGTGGACATCTGACACTTTCCGTTTTATTGTTTTGTGCCATATGCCGCTCTTTTATATGCTTGCTTCCTTATGTTCATTGGCAATATTTAAAAAAAACAGACCACAGTGATACCTAGACAGTTCAAACAATGGTACTTACTGTTTTTGAGTTTAGCAGATGAGAATGAGCCTGAATGAAAGCAGTTTGTGTTTGTTACCTAAGTTGCATCAGCAATATCAGGGGCTTGGATGTAAGCGAGGACGGCCAATGAGTTGCACATAATAGCTGCATACTGAATAAAAAGGAGAGAGTGCGGCTGTGGGATGTCCAAGGTTGAGTGGTGGGTTTTTTTATATATATATATATATATATATAAAATATGTACTTTAAAATGAATAGGAAATGCTGATCTTTGTAAAGGAAATATAATCTGAGGTTAGTTTTTGTTGATATAATCTGTGGGGGAGGAGGCTCTGTGCTGTCACAACACGTAAAAACTCCACTCACAGACTGTTTCAGCAGCCATTACAATGTCAGGACCTTTGCTCGTTATATTTCTTTTCAAAGAGCACAGAGGTGTATTGGTACTGAATGCTATAAAAATTTAAATTTCCTCTAATTAAAAATTAAACTTAATTTATTAACAAACATAAGAATTAAGCTTAATTTATTAACAAACATAAGCTGGTAACCTCAGTAGCAATTAACATACTGACTAAATGATTAATACGTAAATGACTTGATGAGAGCTACCCAAAAAAAAAAAAAAAAGTACAAATTTAAAGTTTGTGTTGCTACCATTGTTTCATTGCTAATTTCAGGTGTTTGGTTTGCGGGTTGTGTATATTGTGTCGTTCTCACTGAGGAATGTGTTTCAGGTTGGACAATATCTCCCAGTCAGTACCATTGTTTAAACTAAGGAGGTCTGCTAGAGTTCTTCATATTTGATGTGTTGTATTTCTTTGTCTTGTCTCTGGAGGTGAGTAGCGTGTCAGGTTTTGGGTTTTTTCTTCTGGCCATTTAGGATGCCCGACGCTGAAACACACTGGTATCAGATGGCCACAAAAATGCCAGATGCTGAAAATAAACTGACATTGTGACTTGGCTTGTTAACTGTATTAATACTGTATTTGCTTGAATGCAAAAAGATGTAAATTAAAACTACCATGTTAAACATGTACCTTTTACCCTGGAGGAATGCCATTCACCAAACTGATTGATTTCTGTTGTCGAGGTCATTGCATTTATGAAACAGTCCTGCTTGCTGGGAGAGATGTTTTATGGATTTTATGAGTTTATGAGTCCAGAGATGTTTGAGGTTTATTTTAGTGCTGAAAAACAAGTCGTCCGTGATAACAAGAGATGATTTAAAAATGATTTGGTGGCTTGTTCTCTTTCTGCAGGATCTTTGCAGATCTTTTAATTTTAACATTATTTCCAAAACATGATAACTTAAAGTGTCCTTTTGTATGTGACCTGTACTATATGATTCATTTAATATTGTATATATGATTTACCTTGTTTCATGTAGTGTTATATATCTAGATTAATTTTGTACAAATTGTCCCTCTGTACAGAATAAAACATCAATAGCAAGTGAAAGAAGTCAATCTGGCACATACCGTCTTATTTCTCCTGTTTTGGATGTACTTTCAGCGACACAAGGATTTAGAAAACGTTCTTATTTTTATTAAAGTCTGCAAAGTTTCCTCCCTCCTCTATATAACTGACAAATGTTCATGCCCGTTGTGTGCTCCGATCACTGTCTTTAGTGGTGTACAACTATATAGAATGAATAAAGAGATTATTTGAATATATATTTTCAACCATGTATCCATTTTGGCTTTACTTGACTGGAAGGCCACGAGAACTATGCCAGAGCAACATTTGGGTTGGAACTTTCTTCTCAATTCTCGTTTCACAAATTGGTAAAATCACAGGCAAGTAGCCACTTTGACCACAAGGGGGAGCCAGATACTTGGGAAAAGGACATTTACCCATGCAGAGAATAATGTGCAACACCACTGGTTAATGCAGATTGGGATGTAGCATCAGATTTACAGGTCTCAATGACCTAATCTGTGACTGCAGACTGCAAAGCTGTTTTGGAATTCAATAATCAGCAAGACAAAAGTCATCGGTATCCCAACCAAGGTAAAAATCATTACAGAATCAGCTTCCAGTAGCACCGTGACATGAAAAAAGTCTTATGTGACAGCAACATAAAGCTTACTGTGAAATCATTTTAAGAGGTTCAATGCACTCTGCCTTTCCTGTGCTCCGGGACAGATGTTTGCCATCATATTCACCAGTGAACAATTATCTCCCCAGTGCTAGAAACAAAAGTCCAACATGTCACCAGGATTTGTTGCCTGGAACTGCTCCAGTGACAAACAACCAAATAACCAGCTGAACACATGTGGCACAGTGTTATCATCTGTTCCTAAAAAAAGCAACTTTTTCCATCTAATTCAGCTGATTCATCTTGTATTTGTGCAACATAATTGTGTCAAATTTGCAGAAACTGTCACATTCTGGGAGATTTTCTTTGTTCTTGATTATGAAATGTGTACTGTGGTGTGGAGAGTTCATAAATACTCATTTGAACCACACGAAACCTGTAAAACATAATGAGGCAAATTTAGCACTGTAGTTTACAATTCTTAGCTATCATCACCGTAATAATATGAGATTCTAAGATGAATATGTTTTTTTTAACACAAAAATTATGTTTAAAAAAACTATCATTGAGATCGGGCTGAAATAAAATGACAAAACTGTTGATAACTGTCTCTCAAGCAAAAAAGGTCAAACGTTCTCTGATTTCAGCTTTATAAATTTAGAATAAGTTGCTTTTCTCATTGTCGTATATTACTGTAAAATTTGGGGTTTGGTTGAAAAAAATAAAACATCTGAAAATGCTACTTTGCTCGAGAGTAATGACAATTTTTCACGGTTTCATATACAAAACAAATAATCATCAGCAGATGAATCAAGAATGAAAATAACTTATTAGTTGCAACCCTACATTGACTGCAAGCGTATTCCAGGCAATGGACTAGAATCGATTTGTTTTAATGTTCATGAAGTATTTAAATGACCAATGAAAGTGAGCCTCTGCGTACAGGCTCTAAACACACCAGACACCGTTCAATTTCATTAATCAATTTAATGGAGTTCATAATAATTAATATACTCGATCATTCTTTCTTATTGAGCAGATTACACGTGAGAAAGTGATGTGAGTGGGTAAAGGGCCTTTCTCAGAATCAACCCTTTTTTTTCTTTTTTTTTTTAATTACAACACGTGCTTTATGGATTACTTCCTGTTTCAGTAATGAGAGTGTTTTGGTTTTGATGTTGTTGGCCTTGTACGTCTGTAACAGTTGGCTGTAGTAGCTTATCTCCCGGTGCGGAAAGAGAATTAAATCTTGATGTTACACAAGGTGAAGGTGAAGCCTGTGAGTCACAAAGGATTGGTGAGCGGAAGGCCAATTGTAAACAAGCATGTTTGTTTTTTCGGAAGGGGATGATTTCAGGGAAACCAGACATTTGTTGTTTCCACGAGACATTTCCGCAAGATCTGGTGCTTTGTCCCGAGCTGACACCACTGATGGGAGAGAGGCACGGCTGCACTTTGATGGTATCTGAACATTTCCCTTAATTGTTCAGAAGTGTATGAAGAACTATATGTATATGAGAAATGAGTAATTCTGCGCAAAGATCGCTTTCATCCCCTTAAACAGCGTTGAGTCCTGACGTGTGAAGAGTTAATACGATCACATGTATCTCTGCACTACAAAGTTTCTTTTCTGAGCTCTGCTATTCATTCCCTCCACAGCTGCGGGCCCGAGGAGAACAGTGCGCCGACAGTCTGTAATCACATGACTATTCCTGATACATGAATATATTTTCAGAATGATGAAAGAATAAAAATCCAATGTGCGCTGACTGCTTCCGGTTTCCCACGACAGGAGGAGAAAAAAAAAATCTTATTCTTCTTAAAAAAAAACATAGTTTGGTTACATTAAGTGTATGTCTTAAATTAGTGTGTGGCCAAAGGTACCCTAAGATTATCACTGATTCTAGTTATATACAAGTGGGACTTTTTTTATTGTTTGCAGAGTCTACCATAAGATATGGTTTTATTTACTTTACGTTTGATGGTACAAAACCACTTATGTAAGGGAGGGGAAAAAGAAAGTTGCAGACAAAATATCACAAAATCAGAAGCCAGATAAACAACACTAAAAACACATAGTTAAAAATGACTAAAATTACTAAAAAGTTACTGAAATGAGGCTGAAAGTGGAACAGAGGCAATATGTATGCATTTGTGGATAGTGTCTATGGCAATACATGTCAAAACTTAAAAACATCCCACTGCCAACCCATATATTGAGTGAGGGGCCTGAATGTGGGGAATTAAATTGTTGTGATATATGTCAACATAACACCAAAGCTGTGGAAGCTAATGTGACGCTGAATGCGTTTCACAAAAGTCGCCTGCAGCCTGGTGGGGAATCAGACGCGGCGGTGCAGCTGCCAATCTGCTCAAAGCTTTAATGTGCTGTGACCTCAGTCATAATGAAAGATTATGAAAGCAATTGCTCCTCTCTGTCTTTCCACATATTAACCATGACCCACAATGAACCTGCGGCCAGGGTGTCACTCACTTTTTTAAACAGCATCGACGAGAGATTGCTTAAAGAGAGAGGCTGACTCACTGCAGGGCTTCAGGTCTTCTCCGTGGTTCTTGTCAGTTTTTCTTTCATTGTTATGTTGCTGACAAAGCCCGCGTATGTTTCACTCATTTTAACTACTTCATAATCTACAGAAATGCATCATGGCTTATAAGATAATTACTTTGCTGTCCTGTGAGAACCAAGTATCTCTACAAAAGTAAACTTCTCATGAGCTCAGAGAAACAGCCTGTTTAAGGCTTTGTGACAACACATTTCCCAGCTAACCCAAGGTGGTTTTAAAGTGTTTATTTAGCCGAAGAAGTGCAAGAAAGTCCTCAACATATAAGGGAATGTTCATTTCTAAAGCTGTCGGACAAATGTAGTGGAGTAAAAAGTACGATAATTGCCATTGAAATGTAGTTGAGTGAAAGTATAGAGTTGTATAAAATGAAAATACCTCAGTAGAAGTACTTCAAATTTAATTTCTAAAGGTAATGCAAGTTTAAAAGTAGTAGAACAAATAGCTATTTTGTGCATGTTAATATTCTGGAAAGACACAGTGGTCAACAAAAGAAATAATACATCAACACGAGCAGACAAAAAAACCCTGAAAATGCTGGTACCTTACCCGATATCTTCAGAAACCAAATATTACATTAGCTGACTGTATTATGTGTAATGTTTTTAAGGAATATAGACAAATTTAATTCTTACTGATCCAGGTCAGAGAATGGCCTGCTCTCACAAATCCCACAACATCTCCCGGGGCTTGTATCTATCGCCGTGTATTGCTGACGAGCTGTCCTCACATGCCCTACCTGACTCACAGGTGGCTAAGAGCCAAGACTGACAGACTGCTTGAAGGGAAACCTGCCACCATCTGGAACATCACAGGCTGCCAGTAACAGCCACAGCCAGCTCATAGACAAAATGTTACATTCCCTCGCTATCTGTCCATCTATCTTTACTCGTTTACATTCTTCATCACGGCATAAGCTTTTGTGAAGACGGAGGGGATCATACAGATAACAGAAGGCGGTGCAGTGGAAGTTAAATTCTGCTGTTTTGTGTGGAAAATTACCTAATTCTGCAAAACAAAGGTGTTTAACTTAAAAGGAAAGTCTGTAGTGGAGAAACACATTTTTTTAAAAATGGGTTTTTGGGAAAATAGAAAATTCGAAAAAATTCGAAAATTTGCTTCAATTCATGCCTTCTTCATTTGCCAGGAAGTTTGCTTATTAAATTAAAAACACCTTCAAACCGCCAGGCTGTGATGTACACGTTTTAAGCAATACACACTTTTTCACGAGTAGAGTTTCCACTTTGTGTCACTGTAAGAGCTGCATGCAGAACTTATTGTACTTTGCACTTCCTTGTTAGTTTAAGGTAGAAAGGATTTTCAAGGTTGATTTCACCATCTTCATCAAAACCTTCAATGGCAGCAATTCATAAACTGAGTTTCACTTGGATTCAACTTTCACCATGTTTTTCGCCTTTATTTGAAAGGTGACAGCTGAAAATATTATAAGCAACACTAATAATATATGCTTCGAATCTCATTCCAAGATTACAAATATCAGCTGAGGCAGAAGATATATTGTTTATGTTGTGTACTTTAATTTAATTTATTTATGTCTATGGACCCTAAACTAAAAGCATGAGAGAGCCAGCGAAGCTTTAATGCAAACTATAGAACAATTATATGTAAAGGAGGATGGTTTTGAGTTGACTTCTTTAGCATTTGCTAAACTCCAGTAACGCTCCATGTGAAAGAAAAACAGCTTTTGCATAAAAATTTGTTTATGGGCTAAATGTATTAATTGTTGAGTAAGGAATAAACTAGCAGAATCTGCTGCTCATATCTGTCGTTTTTTGGGTGCGAGTGACGTGAATAAATGAGATATGAGTCAGTCTGGAAGACCTTTTGAGATTTTGACCTTAATTGGCAGAGACTCTAATAAAACCTGACATGTTTTTGCCCACCTGATTTTGTGTATCCTTTGGTGTTAGGCAGCCACCACACACACACACACAACCTATGGATCTTTGTTTAGGATCACTAAGCAGTGTGGCGCAGGACACTTTAATTCCTCAAAATGTAATTTCCTTTGCTGCCTTGTCATAAAAAATTTGGTATCATTAATTGAAGTGAAATGAAGGCAGCAAGTGAAATAGAGTACATGAACCTGCCCCAAAGGTATAAAGTTGCATTAGACATACATAATAACTATGAAAAACATCAATTCTAACTGACGCTGGACTCGCTCTTTCACTAGATTTTGTTACGGCTCTCCACAGTGGTAAATCTCAATCTCAAATCTCACTGTCACAAATAAGCTTTTACTGGGAAAAACTGTAATATGAGCGGTACAGAACATGCACCATCTGTCCCCTGAGCAGCATTTAACCCACTGCAGAGATCACGCTGATTTCTTTTCTCATGAAATAAGAGCAAAATTAAAAAAATAATCCACTCAAAACATGTGCCGTGGCGGTTTGCTCACCTCAGAAGACTTCGGGAGAGGCACTCAGGCGTTTGAGGTTTCCGGGCTGAAGTCCTGCCTCGATCCTACAGGGGGAGGTGTTACTCTGCAGGGACCGGACCACGGGCCTGGGATGAAGGGAAGGCGAGAGATAGAGGAGAGGGCAGATGAGGTGAGTGTGGCGGGGTGGCCCAGTCCCAAGAGAGTAATCTAATCAGCTGTTTCAGAGACACTCTTGGCCTCCGCATCTCTCTCTCACTTCCTGGGGATGGAGAAGAGCTCACTCCTCATTTTTCAACTGATGTACCTCATCTTATTATGTTTAATCAGGTATGTAGAGGTTTGAAAACAGCTCATAAACATTTTTTCCTGTAGCAAGGCATGGTTTAGTGTATTTTGTTTGTGGTTGTGTTGATATTAATCTTTGCTTGTCCTGGGGGTGGGGTGGGGACCAGCCTCCATGCGATGGATTCTAGATTATGTTGTTATTCTGCTGTTTTGTAATGAAACGTTTCCACCTAGTTATAAACTACTTTAGCGCAAAGTAAATACTATTAGTGCACTGCGATCAGTTTCTTTCTGGTGTAATTCAATATGGACCTGGATTCACTGCTCCGCTGAGACCAACATCTATACGAAGCTTTGATCATGAGGACAGGGAGTTCTGATGTTAGAAAGGCGGGTGCTTCTTTGTGATTTTCAGGCAATATAGATAGATATAGATAGATAATAACTGGCATAGATAATAACTGGCAGGTTCTTTCATAAATAGTCTTTTGATCTCAATGACCCGTGGGAACAAGCGAAGGTTGAGGCTCAAGCTGCAACGATTAGTCGATCAATCAATTAGTTGTCAACTATCAAATGAATCAGTAACTATTTTGAACTTTTAGCCATATTTGCTAAAACTGTGCTGACAGTTGTGCGAGACAGATAATCTGAGAAAAAAAAAAAAAATCAGGCACCTCTGGCTCCACCTGCTGCCTTCAAGGCGATTTGACAAGAATCCACCCCACCTAAGTCAAAAACAACTAATCAGAGCCGAGTGTCTAACAGAGGTTAACTCCCTGCACCTGCACAGGCTCTGCGGTGCATGCACGAACTCATAGCTGCAAACAACAGCAAACGACTGACCAAGAAAAAACAACAGTTTACACGAAAGATAAGTGAACAGAAGAAGAGCAATGAAGAAAACCAAGTTAAAAGAGATAATTACAACAAGCAATGCGTTTTGCAGGGGGGGGCGCTTTCTCCTTATCTTAGCAACTAAAACTTGAAGTAATTTTTTAGAAAGTGTCCAAATTCTCTAACTTCGGCTTTTCAAATGTGAATATTTTCTTTTTCTGGGTTTTTTATTCTTAGCTCTCTGTGACAGTAAAGTGAATATCTTTTGACAAACCAAGACATTTGATCAACATTTATCACCATTCTCTGACATTATATGGACCAAACAACTCATCAAACAAACAATCAATCAATTCATTTTAAAGAAATGATTGGCAGATTAATAGATGATGGAAAAAATTAGTTTTAGCCCTACTTTAAGCCACAGTACATGTATAATGTGAGTTGCATTAGCCAGCCCTTCCTATTGACATAATAGCTCTTCTAAAAAGAGGAATGAAAAGAGGTTAGAAAAGTAAACCAAAAATATAATATATCCATTGAAAAATCCACTGTAGACTAAAGTGCAGAGTTGACAGCAATGCAGTTGACAAAGTAAGCTCAATTCAACAACTCATTCAGTTCATTTTAGAGGCATCTGTTCTCACTGAGCTGCATGGCATCAAACATGCAGTTGGAAAAATGATAATATTTCCAACAGTGTAAGTCAGCTGTAACCAAAGATATCCCTTAATGAAAGTGGAAATCTCAAGATCAGACTGGATCAAATTGTGTTTATGTTGGACAAACATCTTTTAATTATTAACGGATGGCTTTAGATGACAAGTTAAGGGTGAACATTTTCAGGAATGCATCGCAGACAAGGTTTAACCAAACTTCAAAATCAGATTGGACACCGCTGCATCATCCCTCCATCCTGAACAAAAGTGTTAAGGTCACACAAAAGACGCCACTAACCATGACAAAACTTTAAAGACAAACCCAGAGTCATTGGAGCTGGAGAAAGACTAAGAGCTCAACACCAGAGGCGATCTTTAAGCAAAGACAAGGATGCCACCCACCGCCATATACAACTGCCTGCTGTCAGGTCACTGTAGTTCCATACTTAGTTTACATGACGACATCTGATCTATCCCCATCGGCTGAGAAAGAGCACAGATATATATATATATTTTTTAAATGACCTAATGACACAGTTTGTCCACTAGAGAGCACTGACAAGTTTATTTTTCAACTGCAAAGTCCCTTCAGAACACTCATTTTGGTTACAACTTTTAACAATATGTAACGTCCTTAATAGAAATGTTTAATTTAAAAAAATGAATATCAAATTTCATTTCAGTATTGGCCCTGTTTGTGCTGAATGCTGCAGAAAAGATTTTTTGTCAAAGTACTCTGAGACGCAAATGTTAGTATTGTGACATGTCAAAAGTACTTTTGTGAATAAAGGTCAACTGTGTGTAGCAAAAAAACTATTTCTGATCAGACTTTATTTAGTACATCACATCAGAAGTAAAGTATGAGGACCCGTAACTTTACTAACTACTATTTTCGATAGGTGTTTCTATTGTTTTGTCCACCCTATTTTTATCAATAAAGGAAGGCTTAATAATAGAAATATCTTACCATATAATGCAGTGGTGGAAGAAATACTCCTGTATTTAAAGTCCTACTTAACAGATGAGTAAGTATCATCAGCTTAATTTCCTTAAGGAATCACATGGAACTTTTATTTTATGTTTTTTTATGACTTTGGCATAATTTTGTGTCATCTGTTGAATAACCTGTTAAGGTTGACTTGATATTTTCCTGTGCTCTATCACTTTTCCTTTTAGTTTATTTTCTTCTTTAGTCAGTCATTTCCTTTTCTCTTTGCTGAACCTGCCCCAGTATCAGCCATGACCATAAAATTTAACGCCAAAGATTATTTGAAAAATAATATAAAAATGAAATAAAAAATAAAAATCTCCTTCTGCTTCCTTTTTGGCTTCTCACTGACAAAGTATGCCTGGAAAAATGTTCTTCTTGTTATGCCACAAATCATTTTGTTTGATTTTGCTGAAAGATCCGACGCAGGGACTGGAGTAAATAATAAAAACTAATAGAAATAGCCAATCTTCTCGCTGTTGGACGCATCAGTGTTTTCATATCCAGTTTAAAACTCCATCGAGTACTTTTGAAGTAACTAAAAAGCACTTATTTTGCAGTAAATTGCTCCCTTGTCACTGCTGATAATGATTAATAACATTATTAATACGTAATTTACATTTATATTTAAATACTTTCTATACAGTGAGGTCGTTAAATCCAGTGGTTATGAAAGTGTGGTTAGGGTAGTATCAAGTAACATGAAATGGAAAATACTTAAGTGAAATACAAGCACCTCAAAACTGTACTGAAGTACAGTACTTGAATAAATGTACATAGTTATAATTCACCACTGGTATAATGCAATTCAAATTCAACAGCACTGCAAACTAACTTACATTCTGCTAAATGGATTGAGGTTTATTTGTAGTATCTTTGCATATAATCATGCTGGGTATAACTAGTTAAATGATATTCCTCTATGGGGAAACCTGGAGATTCCTCGAGTGTCTGAAGTGAAAGTCTTCTTCACCGCAGATTCTGTATGTCCCGACCAGTTCAGGCCCTTGGTAATGTGGAAGTCAGCGTACCTGAAGCTGTCCACCTTCTTCACTGTGGACCCATCGATGTTGAGAAGGGTGCAGTTCCTTCCCTGTTTCTTCTTTCTTTCAGCTGCTTAGTTAGCTTTAGATAGCCTTTTCATCGTTATCAGAAAACTGGATGATGGTGTTGGAGAAGAAAATGGCTCCATGTAGTACAGGGAGTAGAGCAGGGGGCTCAAAACGCAGCCCTGAGGAGCTCCAATGTTAAAAATGATGGTAGAAGAAGGATGATTACCACTACCACAGGAAGTTAAGGACCCACTTGCACAGTGAGGTGTTTATTAGGTCCTGGAGTTTTGTGATGAGCCTGGAGGGTGCTATGTCATTAAATGCTGAACTGTAGTCAAAATGTTCATAGATTTAGACTTAGACTAGACTAATGCTCACAATGCTGGATCAGCACCTCTCTAAAACAGTCAAAACAAAAACTGTACCCTACCCTCAAGAAGGAAGGATTTATTGCACGGCTGCTGTTTTTTGTTTTGTTTTGTTTTTAACAAGTCACAAACATGGCGCGACATTTAAACTGCGTTGCTAGGTTACCGGTGCGCCGCTAACGTAACCCGTCACAATCAGGCTCACCTGCTCTCACGGAGGACGGCGCCGCTTCGGGGCGCTTTTCGCGGGCGTTTGCGCTCCGCTTGCTGTCCTAATTCAGCAACTCGGTCCGTCGTTAGCACCTCACATCAGTACCAGCTGCCGACCCCAGACTCCACTCGTAGCTGGGAGCTGAAAACTTCCTGTCTTGCTGTGAGATCACCGGGGCTCTTCAACAAGCTAAGTCTGTACGTGCTAACGCGAGTGTTTCTTTTAAAGATATGTCCAGTCTCTGCTCACAGCTTGTGTGCTTTGCTTTGCAATATCACTTTAGCTCCCAGGCTGTTTGTTTGTTTGTTTGTTTGTTTGTTCAGGTGTTACTTGAGAATTACTTCATCTCTGGCAGTGGCTGGGCTTTGTGGCTTGTTGTTGTTTGACACACGTTGTGATGGCTTCATTCTGTTTAGTAGTGACATTTAAACAGTGATATGACTGTATGTTTGGCACCCCCCCTCCTCACCCCTTCCAAGTTTTTCTGTTGATCTGGGAGTTTCCTGCATTATTTGCCCTTAAATATTGGGTCTGTAGAAGGCTTATGGTATGTAAATAAGACTGTTGTCTAGCTAATTCCCTGTTCCCTGAACTCAATATATGCTTATGGAGTGATGGGATCAGAGCCTAGATACCAAGAATCATGTCTGTGCGTAGTCTGTATTCACGTAATGTATCTGTAATCTGCCGACACTGTAAAAAAAGACACATCTATGCAGTAACACTTTGACCTTAAGGGTATTTCAGACAGCTAATGTCACATATTGATGGAGTGCAGCTGTTTAAGCTGTCAACTATTAGCTAAATTGATCCCAAGACGAGCTGTGTCAGGATCTGGGTGGATTATCACCTCAATTTGCCCTAACCCTGTGGCCCCATAGTAAATCCACAGCCCTCTCTGGAAATGGAGCATGTGGAGATTTTTCAACTTCTTACTGTGCACCTCAAAGATATCTCAGCGTTCAGAGGTGTGTCCAAGAATGCTTCACTTTGTTCTTGGATGGCCACTGACAAAACATAAAACAGAAACACACATTTAAAGATGTGTGAGATGTGTTTCATCTGTTAAACAATTTTGTTCGGTTTTATTATCGTGACGTAGTGCCCTAACAGTGACGTGTGGTGAGCGTCATGGCTGGGTGGTTACAAATATATCAACCCTCACAACCCTTTAGTGCGGCAGAGTACTGTCTGCCTCACCTTGTGCCTTTTCACTGTGGGTTTTATGTCTAATTAGCACATGCATTAAGGACATTAGCCAGACTGTGGAAAATTAGGGTGTATAATAAACGTACCTTCAAACTTTATATTAGCGACATACAGAAAGACAGCAACAGGCACGTGCCAATTGCATATATCAACCCAGTTTGTGAGGGATTGCGCAATCAGAGGTGAGGTGAGGTGAGGCTCGTCGCTGCCGCACCTCGGGTTTCTGAATTTGAACAGGAATTGCGTAAATTCAGTGACTTTGACTATAAAAATGTTGGAACTGATTAGAATCATACAGAAAATGAATTTATAACACAGATCAGTGGACAACTATTATTCACTTTATGTTATCATTATTTATTTATTTATTTTTACTTTTCATGATAGCATCACCTGCCTACCCTGACCGCACGTCCCTGTGACCTAATGCACTTATGACCTCTTCAGATGGGAAAATAAATACGGCTTAGCATCGCTAAATCCTCAATGAGCATTTGTTTTGCATTTTGCTCTGTGGGTTCATGTACTCACGGCAGCCAGGACTTTGTGTTCAAACCAGAGCAGAACAAATTAGAAATGCATTTCTAGATGCCTTTGTATGGTGTTTTATAAGCAACTTAAATGTCATTTTTTGCACAAGAGGCACTGAGCAGAATGTGACACACTAAACAAAAATAGAAAAATCGAGTGGGTGGCTGTATGGGGTGTTGTTGGGTGTAACTCAGAGCACTTAAGCAATCAAGAGGAGGCTCATCATGAAATTCTACTTTAGAGCAGTTCATCTGTCATCAAAAGACCACAGTGTCTATAACTACTGTACAATTTTGTACATCATGTAATCATTTCTAATTTTTCAGCAAAAGAATTCACGGGGACCAGCTTCTGAAATGTGAATATTATCTCTTTTTGTTGTTTGTCTTCTACGGTAGCTGAAAAGAAACTGAAAGATTGTTGGTCAGACAATACAAGACATTTGAAGACATCACCTTTGACTGTGGCAACTTATAACTTTCTAAACTGAGATACTGTTATGGCCATTTCAATTGCTTGTTGTTTATAGCATTTTTAGCACTCTACTCATTGTATGGCCGAAATCCCAGGAGGTACTAACCCTCATACACCATTTATATCAGTTTATATCATGTCCTGGCCATTCTGATGATGAAATTTAAAATTTCCTTCTTGAATTGGCTTGAAATGGACAGTATTTACTTACAATGATGGTTGTCCTTTATAGTTTGTATAGCTTGTCTACACCATATTTAACATGGCTGAATTGTTTATGTTGCCATGCTATACATGTGATAATGTAGTGGTGGCATTTACATGTATAACTAGAGAACATAGCAGACTACAGAGTAGACTAGATGACTCTTACTTCTACTAAAGGTTTCTGAAGAATAAATTATCTTAAATTTGAAGTACTTTGCTGTATAGTGCAGTAATATATAATAAATCTATTAGAAAAATGCTTGAATCTAGAATTGAAATAATTAGTCGATTAACAGTCAATCAATTGGCAACTATTTTGATAAGTGATTATCCTGAGTCTTTTTTTTTTCTTAAAGGAGAACTGGTTGCTTTTCACTGTCTTATTCTACAGAATATCTTTGGGCTTTTGACTTTGGGTTGGACTAAACAAGCTATTTTAAGACATCACCTTGCTGTGGCTCTGAGAAATTGTGATGGACATTACTTTTTCCTAAGGTTTCAAAGACCACATAATTAATCAGTTAATCACAAGAATGGTTGGAGGATTATTAGACAATGGAAATGTGTTAGTTGTAGCTCTGCTTGAAACAGTCACAAATGAACAGATACAGAATTTGTTTGTGATATTGTGATTTTCGATGTATGTATTCAATTCATCAAGTGTTTCTTCTTTCATGACGGCTGTCTTGTTTTAGTGACCTACATTATATAAGATCAGATGTTTTTGATTTCTGCTTTGAGTTTTACTTCAAAAAGTACTTAAAAGATATGGAGCATATAGGACATTGCAGATCACACTTCATTCAGCCATGTCAGGACTCATTATATAAAAATTCTGATAGGTATGTTTCACTGTTAATGACAACCAAGGTGCTGACAAAGTACTGACTACTTTTCATTCAGTCATGGTAGACAGCCAACTAGCAGAGTTTTTAGTACCACGGCAATCCCTGTCCTCATGATACCTTACATAAAAATATGTCCACTGAGTTTCATGCAGTGAGATATATGCATTTTAAATTTGGGAAAACAAAAGCATGTGTATGGGATAGGAAATATATATCAGTGGATACTCTTACTTAAGTTATTACTTGAGAGAAAAAGTTGTGTAACAGTCTGCAAGATGTGTTTAATAATTGCATTTACAGATTTATAGAAAATGTATAGTTGATTGTGTTTACAGAAGTTGTTTGTTATAAATGTTTATAATATGTATAAAGACATGGGATTTTGTATGGAGTCACATGATGAGGTTAAGGGTCACCGCCACGGCCTTATGGGTAGATGAAGGGAGTGGCTGCAGAGTATGGGAGATGTTGAGGTGCGTGATAAAACATTCTTCACCGGTTTCATCGAGGCGCACACGGTTATTGTTATTGTTTGTTTTATATTTCTGTTTATTTGTTTGTGACACAAAGAATGTACATTTATTTATTAAATGTAATATGTTAGCTTAACTTTTGTTTTTTATTTTTATAGTTTACACGGTGTCCACTAAAGAGAGAGAAAGAGAGAGACAGAAAAATAAAGACAATAAAAACGAAGAAGACATCAGTATGTTTCGTGGCCTTTATTAACTGAACCGGTGTTGGATCTTTGCATCTGTAGTTTAGAGATTACTGGCACATTACACTGTGTAGTGCACTTTATTACTAGAAAGAATAATACATTTTTATTCTGAGAAAATGATTTATCTGTATGTCAGAATCTGCAATTGACATCAGTGGCTCCAGTCTTATCCCCATCCACTAATTCAGAGCTACGTCATGGGAGTAGTGTTATCACTATATTTCTATTGAGGCTTTCTGCATGCATTTAATTAACTTAACAACAAAAAACTTTGGTAGTTTTTATCAAATAGAAATGTTAAGCCTATCTGTTAACATTTTCTGCTGATGAATTTGGCAGTGATGGGGAAAATGTTCAACATACTGACTAATGATTATCTGGCATGCACTCCTCCCACATGCAAGCTGTTTTTCTGACATTTCCTCTTTTACTGCATTCACGTCTTCTGCTGATCTCTCCATATGGTTTATATGTTTGACTTACTGCACATGTTCTGCACTCGGCCCCTCACATATCTTGCACGTCTTCTTCATCACCGAGATTAAACGGAATTGCGTATTTCAAAGTGACGGACAGCTACTGATAAAAAATGTTGAAATCTGTAATTATATGGAAGCCTGCAAACTTTACAAGGCTTCTACTGTATATGGCAAACATCTGAAGGTGTGCAACATTAATGTATACTGCTTTATGAATAATGCTTGAATGTGGGAGGTTAATGGCTAGAGCTCAAATTAGCACTTTAATGAGAAGGCAAGATGTTCATCGTGACACCTCAGTAATGACGAGGTTTGCTGAATTATATACATCCGCATCCTACATGCCGTGACATACTGACGATTTAAGTTTGGGCAAAATGTACTTCCATAACCCACAGCTTCTCCCAAAATATGAGGATGGTGGTTAATTTGTGCCTTTTTATTAGGTGGAAAAGGGTACCATTTTCTTTTATGGGCCAAATATTCTTGAGATTTCAATTAGATTTGATGCTGCTAATGAAGGGAAGGATAGAAAAGTTTGTTTTTTTTTTTTCTTTTTATTCTTGTGTATAGTTATTTAATGTATATATACCTCTTTGAAACACAGCAGAGAGCACAAAGCCACACATTCTTCAGTGTAATTGCTGGCAATAAACTCCCATATCCATAATAACAGAGAACGTATATTTCCAGTGTTCACATGTTGAAGCCTTGCCCCGATGATGACAAGAACATACAGAAAGCTATTAAACATGACTAGAAAGTGTATCCAGGAAAAGACTGCAGACAAACAAGCCTCTAAGGTGGTATTGTGGCTGGAAGAATTCATCACAGCATTCCCTCTCCAGCATAGTGTGTACTTGTTGGTGTTTTGAATGTTGCTGTCAAAGTAATGAGCACAACTGGCAGTAAACTCCTAATACAATTCAACGTGTTCTTCGACAGCTGTTGAATATGAGGCTGCGAGCAAATACCTGGATTCTCACTCCAGGTATGCTCATTTAATGTCAACACCATCATCTGGTGCAGATTGGATAAAGTTGAAAACAACATCGGTGATTGTAATAGTACCAAAGGCAGCATGTCATACTGTTGCTCTGAGACGCTGTGGCTCTAGTGTAAGAGACTTAACAGTAGGTATGTTTCAGCAAAGCTAGCCATGTGCCTCTATGGACGTCAGTGCAGGTTGGTTGGTACTCCACTTTGGTCCAGACTGAAATATCGCACCAGCTGTCAGATGAATGGCTTCAGACTCGGGGGTTGAAAGTAATAAAGTAGACACGTGTCCTTGCTGGGAAAATAAGACAGTGGTGTATCCTGATGAGTTGATGCACACACACAAAATATTTGGTGCAGGTGTTTTGATGCATGTCACAGTAGTGTCACAGATACCTGTAGATATGAAACATTTAATATGTGTTTGGTATTGATGATGGTAAGTGTAATGGCTGCTTTTGCTGTTTGGCTCATGTCATATTAATACTTAACAGTGGCACAGTGGTTTCTGTGGTCACAGCAACAAGATTCCAGGTTTGAGTCTGTTGGCTGGCTCTTTCCCAGGGTTTTCTCTGGGGACATTGGCTGTATGCCAAAGATATACAGACAACTGAAAACTCTATATTGCCACCTGCAAATGTGGCTGTATATAAATTCTGGTGTCATCTTACTTGTATGTATCTTGATTCAGAACAGGCAACAAGTTGTTAGCTGTTGCATATTGACATAAGTTTTTCAAATTATTTTTTATAGACAACCACATTTTGATTTTGCGTTTAAACACTACTAATAACAGAATTACGTCACCAATCAGTATTTAAATCTCTTTTTTTACCTAACCTACCTAACCCTTTTTTACGACAACAAGAGAGCGGCAGTCACTGCTACCTAAATGTCAGTGTATGCTTGTATACAGCGCATCTAAATGATTCAACTTTTGCTGTGTCAAATGCACAATAAGAGTTACCAAACTGGTATGATATAATGTCACAGTATGTAAACACTGAATGCATTTCATATGGTTCTCAGTGTCTCAATTGTGCTCATTCTGGTGACACGTTGATGTTTCATGTGTTAAATGCTTTATAGTAAATTAGTAAAGATTTCAACTCTTTAAAAAAAAAAAAAATCCTACAGCATTGTAAACAGGTGTGATCTGACAAACAGTTCTCTATAGCAGTAATATTGCATGATTTTTCTCCACACTTTACCATCAGAGGGATTTAATAATTACTGTATTAACTAAAAACATAATGAATGAACCAGATCATTGATACTGTTTCAAACTTCTGACTTGAGTTTTTTTTTTTTTTTTGCTTTAAACTGTGTTTCTAAATCTACGTCTGATAACCAGCTTAAATCCTTATAGAAAAACTACAGACATTTTATAAGTGACAACAAAGATATGGCATCCGAAAATGAAAATCTTGTTCGAAGTCTTCATTATCCCAGACATGCAAGACTGTCCGTAAATGCTAGAAGATGTGTGGTGCTTCAGAATTCAAATTAAGTTCACAGCGGTGAAGCTGCCTCTCTATGCAATGGAGCCATCACCAGAACAGCAGGGGTATTGAACAGACATTCACTCTAATTATAAATCAACCTCTTGCTGCTGAGCCTGCTCAGATTGCCCACACTGGTCTCTCTCTCTCTGCTTGTCTGTCTGTTGGTGTCTCTCTCTCGCTCTCTGTGTATCTCTCTCTCTCTCTCTCTTTCTCTCTCTCTTGTTCTTGTCTGCCTGCCTGTCTGTCTGTCTTTCTCTCTGTTTTTGCCTCTCTGTCTGTCTTTCACCCCTTCTCTCTCTCCCTCTTCCTCCTCTGTCTCTCCCTCTTTCTCCTCCCCCTCTGTCTTTACCTCACTCCCTCTCTCTCCTCCATGCCCCCGTCTCTCTCCTCTCTCTCTCCCTCTCTCTTTCTCTATCTCTATCTCTCGCCCACGTCTACCCGCAGCCAAATACTTTGGTTCATCCAAGGTAAATCTGCACTGGGTACACAATCACCACCATAGGGGAAGCAATTTAGACCCTTCTGAAAAGTTCTTTGGAACAAACAAGTGTTCTCTAGTGTAACGATGGACACTTGATCAAACATTTGTCTACATTTGACAACATTTAATAAATATAATATTTAAGCTCAATTACAGCTGCCCATATGAAAACTAGGTTACTTGATCTCAGTCCATGTAAAACTAAAATGTAAGTGCAAACGTCTTGTAGGCAGCCCATGAGGCTGTAATGGTCATAACACAGCAGAGAGCATATCTACCATGGGTAGGGGGCAAAACGGTAGGCCTGAGGATGGTGCCAGAGGAGTGGATATCTTAGAGTCAGCCGGTCACACTCAGCTCTGTCAAAGTATAACTTTCATCAGTCTTTGTCAGCCTCAGTTGAATGTCTCTATCACGATGAGACACTGTTTAAATGACTCACTGGTCAGTGGTGGTCCCTGCTGGTATTCACATCTTTTTCACAGGAAATTTCCTGATAGCTTGAATTTAATGAGTTGCTCACATTATCATGTTTATACGCTATTTTAGCAATATCCTCAAGGTAGATCAAAGGCTTACTGGAATTACATTGCTTGCCTTACTGTATGCTATACCTCGAAATATTTATGCAGTAATAATGTCGATATGATTATCAGGCAGGTTCCTCAGAAATCATTTAAATGAATGATAAATTTACACATTTTCGCTCATGAGCAGGGTAGAGCAGTGGCAGAAGTCAGAAATCCACAATATAAACACAAAGAGATGGTACATGGACATTATGAGTCACAAGCTGTGATAACACGTGTGTCCAAGCTGTGTTCAGCACTTTTTGGTGTCCTCTAAAAAAGCTTCCTTACTTGCTTTACGCTTCCTAAGTGGTTCTGTATTTTTTGTGTATTTTCTAAATAAATGAATTAATCAAGTTTTCTTAATTTGCTTGTGTTTTGTTGCACGTTTGCTCACATCAGGCACTTTAATTTTGACCTACTGGTGGCACTGTATGACAATTTGCTAAATTAGGATTCATCCCTTAGGATCATGAGTGAATGTCACAGTAATCCATACAGTAGTTGTTAAAATATTTACATTTGGACCAAATTGTTCCACCCAACCCAATGGTTAGATAAACACTACTAGCCTTCTAAAATGCTCGAAGCAAGGTCAAAGAATAATCCCTGCTGGTCTGAACATTAGTCGATGTAATCAAGGCAAGATTTACATTTTGTGTACTTACAAAGCTTTACCATTGACTCATTTCATTTAATCTCCTGCAGTTCTGGTGGTATTAACAGGGCACTATGTTACGTTCTGAAGTGATTCCTTCTAATGCACTGTGATGCCTTGTCCTCTGACCTGAAGGTGCAGATGCGTAACCAGGTCACCATCCTAGTTACCTCAATGATCGTGCCTGTTGTAGCTGATGCCAGCATCTGGTAACCTGCAACTTGAGTAAATCTGTCCTTAATTACAACAAACATCAGATGTGCAGTGTGGCACCAAGTTCTCATTTTGGATGACAAAGTAAATGCTGGCCCTAAAACATCTTCTAAATGATTTCTACATGCTTCTATGCATGGCTGTCACTTTTTGGGACCTTTAGAGGAGGAGATAAATATGTTTTTCATTTAATGTTGTCTGAGGTGAATTGGCTTGGAAACTTGCAGCTTATCTGTGCTCCTATACAGTAAAAACAAGGCTTTCCACAAAAATGGGAAGGTCAGGAAGAATGGCGACAAAAGGTGTCTTCAGCTATCAGTGACACAAATGCCCCTTTTCCACTAGTACCTACTCGCCTCGGTTTGTACGCGTTTCCATTACGTGTTAGTACCTGGTGGTACCAGGTACTTTTCTAGTACCTACTCGGCCGGGGTTCCAAGCGAGCTGAGTCGAGCCGAAAATGTGACGTCGGCAGATGGCAGGCCACTGATTGGCCAGGGCCTGACGTCACTAGATGCGTCCGGGAGAGCGACTCGTTCAGTAAGAGTCAACCAGCGCCATTTTTAAAACGCCAATAACAACAAACACGAACACGATCAGAGATGGCTGTACAGAAATCAACCCGGCAGGAGCAACGACGAGGTGCAGACATTTCTTTGTCTGGTGGCCTCCATTGCTCCGTGTAGTCGTTTCGTGTTTGTGTCGCATAACAAATGACGCGTCGCAGCTGGAGTTTCGCCGCGTTGCCACGGCGACCCACCCACGCTGAGGTGGTACTCTATTGTAATGGAAAACGACCGAAACTGAGTTGAGTCAGTCCGAGCCGAGCCGAGTAGGTACTAGTGGAAAAGGGCCAAAAGTTACACTGTCGGTAGAAAAGTCAATAACATAGCAGTTAATCCCTGAGTGACCCTGCATGACCCTTGAAACTGGAGTTGTAGTAAATAAGCTCAGCTTAACAATTAAGTCAAAACCAAAGCACCGACATCAAAGATCCACAGTCATTGGTTCAATGACGTGCCTAATATATCGTTCAACATGGCAGGAAATCGTAGACCGGAGCTGTCTTGCACGTGTGTTCCCCTTTGCCTTCCTGGTCGTCCAAACCACACCCTGAGGTGAAATGAGTCCAGAGGAGTGTGGGGGGCCCTGCATTGTGGTGGCTGAGCTTAGGAAGGATTTAAACACTACTACTTAACGGCTCTTAACCTCACTGACCCTTTTGGGACTAATACAAATCCTGTTGTGCTAGAGAATTACATTAAGCACTTGCTTTGAACCCAGGCCCCACTGAGCACATGGACTGGAGCATTTATAGTAGATTTTTCAGCTTTCTGCTCTTTAACTAGGCAAGTTATGAGCCTTGTATTTTATTAGAATTGCTTGACCACAAAGGTTGGAGAAGTTTTAATCGATGGAGATGGGCCACACAGATTTTTTTAGGGATTGTTGTAAAGTTTTTATGATACTAGTTTGTTACAATGCAAAAAAAAAAGTAGACATTGGTGGCTGTATCAAGCTCACTCATTGTCTGAAGAGTACCTGGCTGTAGACCCGCAGACCTCTGCAAGTGCAGCTTACATTTACATGATCTTAGCAGCAGAATTTAGTCTTTAGTCACTTGAATTTTATCCTCTGTTGTGAAAATCTAAATTAAACTAGCTAATGTGTTAACTCAAACAGACATCTGTTACTTTTAGGGTCAAATTGACCACCACAATTTAGGACTTAATAGCAGTAAGCAATTAATTTAGTAATACTACATGCTGTTTGATTTAGGCTGTATTCAATACTACAATATATATTTAAACTCAAGATTCTTTTTTACAAGTGTTTTTAAAAAGTGCTCAGATGACCTACAACAATGACACAACAATTGTTAAGTGCTTGCATTTTCAAAAGTACTTTTTTCATATCAGTAAACTCACTGGATTCTTCGATATATGCAAATTTGATATACCACGTTGAATTAATCCTTATTATCGTTAATATCTTACCGCTACTCTTCCTGCCACAAGTGGACTAAGCACATGCATACAAGCAACTTGAGATTGGATGATTTCATGCCAACTGAGTAAGCACTTGTGGAGGTCCACCATATGTCTGCATTCAAGTCCCTCTCCCTCTCTTTTTTTTTTTCATCCTTCTCTCTCTTATGACTAGCATACAATCCAAACAATTAACCTCAGTTTCATGAAGTCATCCTATAAACGTCCTGGTCTCACCTCATTCATTTGGGACTGAAACAAAGTGGAGCCTGTGCTGCAGGTGCTGGAAGTGTTTTGTTTAGATCTGTGTTTTGTTTGGATTTTTTCCCCCTTCTATCCTTTTGCTTTCCTCAGAAATGATCTGGAGCTCATTTGGTGCATAGGTTTCAATTCTCCCAGACACCTACTGATTGGTGAGATGGAAGGACTATAACAAACAAGCACCATGACAAATGGCAAATCAATTTCAAACTGTGTTGAACAGAAGCAGTTTGTTTCACTCTGATTCCTGAACTCAAAACCCCTCCACAGCTCATGTAGACCACTAAACAGACAAACCGCCTTTAAGTTTTTCACATATACAATATATATCTTTGTTACTTATCTCACATATTACAGATCCCTTTGTCAACAGTAGGCTTGAGCTTTACCGGTGATAAAGCTCCGTTCTCAACCTTTTGTGCCTGTCTTCTGGCATAACAAGCAACTGCAAACTTCCAAAACAATGTATAGAAAGTAGAATACAAAGACTGGACTGCCCAAATACAGACGAAATAACTACACTAGACATATTACCCTTCTTTCTTCGCAGTCCCAATTCTGTACTAAATGACAGACAACCTCATCAAATGAACAGGATAATGATTCATGGTAATGTGTAGCTAAAATAATTAGAAAAGAAAAATAAACGAAGAAGGCTTACATCTTTTGTGCCAGTAAGGTTATATTTTTACAAGCTGTCTAGGTTATGAGCTGAATCAAATGGGAGCATACCATGGCAAGTAAGTCTTGTAAATGTCATTTTAGCAACTCTGTGCCAAATCAAATGAATAATCAGTTTTAACGCACATATTTAGAGCAGACTCGGCAGGGAGACAACCAGCGCATTAAACCAGAACCAGTGTTTGTGTGACTTGAGTGACTCACTGTTGTCGCCCACCATTCTTTAATTCTTCCAGTAAAGAGTGTCGACTAGTCTCAAACCTCTACTGGAAATGCATCACTTCTTCTACAATGTAAGTTGAGACACGGCTGATGCAAGAGCAAATCACAAAAGCATGCCCCCCCTTTTTTTTCTAGAAAACCTCACTGTCTTCTGAGAAATCCGGACCATTTTGTCCAGACAGTAAAATGATTAGTCATGTCTAAGTCCCTTTTTATGTGAGTTTACTGAAATTCACAAAGTAGATGACAGAAACCGATGTCACACAAATTAACTTTAAATCTGAAAGAAAGATGCCCATTCAGCTTTTAATGTCTCTGTAAACTTTTCTGTCTAGTAGGTCAGTGTAATCTTGGCTCACGCTGGCTGTTGCAAATGAATTAGCATACTTATTCATTTGTTCTTGAAAGGTTTTAAAAAACACATTTGTGCACACAAGTAATAGCAGCTACATATACTTGGCAGTGTTGTATTTTTTTCTAAACCTGAGCATTTTTGGGTGAAAGGCTAATGTGGAAATCAACCATGGGCTCTCATTCACTCGGCCTCTTTACTGGTTATTTCAAGGGGAAGCTGTTGGGCTGACATTCAAAAGTTCTGTTATTGGCAAGGGAAAGCTGTTTTGGGTTTAACAGCCCCCCAGATTCTTGGAGAGGTCCATACTGTAGGCTATAGAAAGAGGGCCTCACTGCATAGTTTATGGAAACCTCAGGGAATAGCTGCAAGAGCCATAACAGTGAACGTAGGCTGAAACACAGACAGTATTCTCTGTCAATATGCATCAAGCTTTAACATTTGGGAGGGCATTGATTCAAAATGTTTTAGTGTTTTCTGAGCATCATCCGATGAAGAAAATAAGAGTGGAGACATTCATCTGTAGGAAGAGAGCAACGTTTAAGGTCAACCAGTTAACAAATATGCCAGGGCCCTCCTACATGCAGAGCACGCAGAGGCCCTCCACATACGTTCTGCTTCTCATTATGCTTACTTACATGCTTCTCATTATGTTCAGGCCATCCTTCCCCCAGGCCTATAGCCTTTTAGCCATTTATGTGTCAACAGAATTACCACGGAGGAGCTTCTCTGTCTCAGATGAACGTTTCCTGTTTCTTTGGCCCTTTGTTCTTCCTTGATGTGTAACTCCATATGTGAGCCTTCCCCAATAGAGCCCTAAACGTCCCCTATGGTGCCCTCATATTGTTTGCAAACCATAAATATGTCATAGGAAGAGAAGAAGAGATTTTTGGCTTGTGCACCATGTTAAAAGCAGCCAAATTAGTTTCATATTAAAGACTGGATGCATTTTGAATGGTTGAAATTCACTCCTTCTCCCCTCTCTGCCTCCTTCCAGAAAACTGTGGCTAATCTCAAGGCAGTGAGTGTACGAGTCTGTCCTCATCTGAACTTTTGGGTGGATGCAAATACGCAGCTGAGTCCTGCTGCCGCTGCGTAGCCCCTCTCTTTCTTTCTCCCCCTCTCTCTCTCTCACCCTCTCTGTGCTCAGCATTAGCTCGCTTTGCTCCATTGCCTCCCGCCTGCTCACAGCATGTCAACAAGTAAGATCTGAGATGTGACTGTGTCAAGTTGGACTCATATCAGGTCTAAATATGTGAGAGGAATGTCATTTGGAATCCACAGCAGAGGAAGGAGGAGGCAGAGCTGCAGACAGAGACACGAGGGGGAGATACAGTCAATCAAGAGACACACATGCATACACACGCGCACACACACATACACACACACACCCACGTTGTATAAACATTAGGCAAAGCTATCCGGTCATCTCGCTCCCTAATGAAAAGTGCACTGATGACATGGATGTAAAAAGGGGGGCTTTATTTCCGTGGCAACCAGAGCAACGGAAGGAGCAGGAAAACCAAAAATACTGCATTGCGTCATAGCATTAAATCCCAGCGACTTGTATTTGCATGACCACAGCTACATTATGTCTTCACCGTACTCCTGAATAAAGTCCAAAAGAGGGATGATGTTACTGACGATCCAGCAAAATTAAAATAATCAGCTCAACCCCCCCTCGAGTGCGAGAGGCCACAGTCGCACATCACAGCACAGGATGTCGATGCCTCTCATCTGTAATTTGTGCTGTCGCAGTGTAATTTTTGAGGTCCAGATGTTCATTATGTACAGCATGAGAGGACAAGGAGTGTTTCTGCCATCTGTCCATAAAGAAGAGTTTGATCAAGTCATGGTCATGGTATGAAATAATCTTAATGGTAGGTAACATATACATTATTCACATCTTTACACATCATGTGGTTTGCCTGCAAAGATAATTCAGAAAATATCAATATAAATTACCCTACTTCCTCATATTACTACCTATGGATATAACGCTAGGTTGTAATATATCCATATTACATGTATATCTATAGATATCCTTTAGGTACTTTACTCTATATTATTCACCTGAAAACCGATCTACATGTTGTGTTTTTAATTAAATTTATTTTTTCTTATTACTTCTGTTTGTAGAAGACAGTTTACTACATACATAATTATCTCTATACTATAATTTATGTGCTTATATTTATGAGACAAGTACCATGTTGGCCAATAGTCATGATCCACTCAGTTGTTTTGAAGAAAAGACACTGTTCACGTCATGCACATACTTTTTACGCAGCGGACACTACTTTTTTTATGCCTCTGCATTGATAATAGCCATAGCAGGCCTTGAGCGAATTTCTTTAAATTTGGCACAAACCACTTGGACTGAAGGATGAGCCGATTAAATTCTGTTGGTCAAAGCCCACTGTGACCTCATAAAACACTTCTTTTAGTATTCATAGCCTAGTTATGACACAATTTCTCAGAAACGTCTAAGAGGATAAAACAATTAAGTGATGACATGTTTTACCCAAAAGGTCAACTTCACTGTGATGTCATAGTGTCCTGGAAAAACACTTTTTTGGCCCAAGGTACTAGTTTGAGTCCAGCCTCTTCACTTCCTCTCCCTGGATGACAACCCAGGACAGGGAGCCTCCTGTTCCTCTGTTTGTCTGCCACAAGTTCATTGGTTTTGCTGATATTGAGCTTCAGGTGATTGTTGTTACACCATGTGATGAAGCACTCTATCAGTCCTCTGTACTCCTCTATAAAAATAGTCTCTAAGTTAGGACAGCATGTTCCTCATTGGAAGGCAGTCACTGGAACCATACATGTCAATATAGCTATAACTTCCAATTCAACAGTAAATACACTTAATGCCTTTTTATTAAATGAATTCAAAGCTTTCACTACATATATGACAGACTTGGATATAAACTACAGTTTGGTTGACAGAGGAGTGCAACTGCAGGGCTGTGATTGTAGTTTGTTTCATTGTTGGAACTTTTCATGGCACTGTATACTGCATAAATTCTACACTCAGAAGTTGGACTGTCTAAATAAAATGTCACACAGTAAATATAATCCACATAATATATTGAGTGATTTGGGACACAGCTGTGATAATAAAGTTGTGACTCAAGAGGAGACTAGTGCTGCGTAATGTCTACAGAATGTAAAGAACAGATAATTTCTCATTATTCTGACTTGAGAGTGTTGGTGAGCTGCTAGCCTTGTAGTCATGTTATTAGCTCAAATGAGCTGTTTTGTGGTCTTAGGTAACAGGTTCCCAGGAGCTGAATAGATCGTATTAGTGTTCATTTTGGATTTTATTTAGATACAGCTGCCAGTAATGTTTGCTTTACAGCCATTTTGGTGACTCACTCAGCAGCTTGTTGTCACCTCTGTCAGATGGTAGATAATGCTGTTGTCAGAAACGTCCAATATCGCCAACTCAGAATTAGAAATGGGATGCTGACGTGAATGGTTTTTGCAACTTGCTCGCTCATAATTATGTTTGGAACAATTTGACGTTAATGCAGCATAAATGCAGAATGTCTGTTGCTGGACTTCTTTCAAATGATGAATGATGCACCCCAAAACTTAGTAAAATGCAGCAGCCATAAATGGTCAAGTACACCGCATGCAGAGTGTGCTAAAACCCAAGTACCTGGGAGACCTGGGGGGTCATGAGGGGTCATGAAACTGTATAACTTGCATTTGCTTTCCATGTGAGACAGAAAGTCACAGATTTTATGACTCTTTCGCAGGAGACAACAGAAACAATGAAAAGTAATTTGTTGCCACAACAGTGTTTGCAGCTGTGACTCCTTTGTTATAGATAAGACATATAAGATCTGAGTGGATAAAAAAAAAAAACAAAAAAAAACAGAGTGATTAATGACAAATGTAAGAAACACATTGTGTGGACTGCTTCAGATTTCTCCTGGCACAGGAGATCTGATCACAGCGTGAGCCAGACCACCTCAGGAGGTCTGGCAGGCCCGATCACATTCTGATCACTCCTTAGATTTGAGTATAAATAGCACTTCAAACCCAGGTGTAAATGTGGTCAAGCCAGATTTTTCTATTTTCTTCTTCTCATCTACGGTTTAACTCACCCTGTCATTATTTTATGATAATGACTTCATGTGGTGTAAAAAGCTGTTTTTCTTAAAAACCTGATTAAAAAAGATGTCACATATGTTCCTTCTGATAAATAATCAGTGTTTAAGATGTAGGGATTGACTGACACACGATAACAACTCCCTCTTTAGAAGTATACAATGTATGGAAATGTACATTAATTTCAGTAACTTTCAGAGCACCAACTCTTAAGGTAAACGGGATCGCACTCAAAGAAAACTTAACACTCTTCCCACCACTGAACTACAGTAACAACAACTTTCTGAAACATTCAATACAACACCTGCCTACACATGTCCTCTTAAAGATGGCGTTCATATAAGCAAATTCAAATTCTCTTAATGATTAATGTAAATATTTATGCTGACTCAGTTAATCGAAATTGTGAATTTCTGAAAAGTACATTGCTACAGTACTATGAGTCATAATGTTGTTACTGTGACTATCATAAAACTACAAAGACAGTGTCCTCATTAACACATTTTTCAAGGACTCGGAATATTTGGGGCTTTAAACTTTTCCCAAAAAACAAAAATCTTGATATTCTGGAATCTGGTGGTCAAAGTTTCTGTCATGATTTTCATAAAATCCTGTGTTTGCTGTCCTCTAATGTGCTCTCACTAAGCCTAAACTGTTCAGTACTCTGCACTTCAAACTTCTGAGTTTACATCTTTCCTTATGGCTCTCTCTCTCTTTTTTTTTTCCCTTTTCAGACAGCTCTAACACATTGGCTGGTACGTAGGTAGGTGTTTACTCCTTAAAAAACCTCTCACCTCCCCCACAAACACATTAAATATGGAATCACAAATTGAAAGTGGACTTGTGTTGACTCCTTATGTAACCAGACTGTCAGGATGTGACGATTTGAACAAAAACTTTCTCAGTACTGTGTAGGAGGCAGAGGGCATCGACAACAGCTTTTGCCAGACTAAAACTCATGTTTGGAAGTTTTTTTTTTTTTTTTTTCTCTCTCTCTCTCTCTTGTAAGAAATACTGTGGAGTGAAGTCTTGTTGGATGGAGAGATACTACATACCCTTTAGTCTTAGAGCTCATAAAATACTGCAGGCCTTCACCTGTCTGGGCTCTCCTTTTAGAAAACCAAACTGCATTCTCAGTGGAAAAAGACAACACAGCTTTCTGTTTTTCTTCCAAGCAACGTCTTGTGGTTCTCTGAATAATGACAGTTCCCTTTTGAAATAAAGGCACAAGTCATGTAATGATGCAATAGCAGAGAAAAACCTTGTATGGAGGAGGTTAATGGTTAAGTGGTCGCTATGCATCAAACTGAATTGTTGTCGGGTCATTAAATAGTGCCTGAAACCCATTCCCTGACACCTCTCCACCATCAGACACGACAACATATGGCATCTTCACAATTAGCCAGGTGTGCAGAGGGAGAAAGTAGGCAAGATTTTAATGCCTCTCTCACCGACTTTGACTTTTTGGATCCTGTTTTGAACTGGCTATAGAACGGTCTCAATTTAATACTGATGGCTCTATATGACCTTCATAAGCAAATGAGACCAACAACAAGAAGATTAGTTTCCATTTAGTTTCAAATAGTTTTTCTTGATGCCTTATTCTTTGATTGGATTTTTCAGACAAATCAGACAAAACAACACTGAGGTTTGTGATCGAGTTGCTTCAGCCGCTAATTAAAAGTCTGTCTTCTAAGCTGATGTTCGCTCTCCTACTGGCGAAGTAGTCTGCTTTCTGTTGAGTGAACCTAAGAGAGAGAGAGAGAAATCTGTATCTGTAATGTAACGTTAAGTGAGCGCTGTTGGCTTCTCTTCCTCTTGCCCATACAAGCATATTTTTGTAGACTCTTTCTTTTCTTGTTTCTTTCCCAGTTATCTCCGTTTTCAAAGCCTCGACTAAACATGGGTCCTGTTAACCTCCCTTTTTATTGCTCCAAAGCCCTTATCCAAAACACCCCGCCCTTTGCCTTATTGGCAATTTACAATACAAGCAAAATGTGCTCCACTGTTGCCCAGGGTCTTAAACTAAGCTTAGGTAAACATCTTTGAGCAATACGGTTTATTAACTTGTTGAGGGCCCCACGCTCACACACGTAACCCAGTAGTTTTATATTAGGTGTTGTGTTGTAGCCTTTATTTAAATAGGGTATGTGTTTTTGGTTAGTTAAATGGTATGTATTGTATTTTATAGCCTTTGATATGACCTTTATAGTTGACTAATTAACAACACAGATAACTTATGGTGAAATCTTTCTCCTGACAGTTGCAGATATGTATTCCTTTTATTTTAACGGTCCTTGTATAAATTACATTTAAATACATTTAGTTTGCAATAGCCAATATGTTTGGATGAAAACTTAATTTTCCATTGAAATAATAAGAAATGTTGTTCATTTACATATCGTTATGTGATTCGCCAAATAAAATATTTACCGACAAAATATTCGATTTGTTCTCTGCAAAAATATCTGAAACACAAGGCACCCGCAGCAGGTGTTAATATTACTGTGTCTTATGCTTGCAGGCCCTCCCACCCGTCCATTACTTGAGTGGTCAGTGGATCACAGACACCTAATTATGGCTCACAGTGTCCTTAGAAAACAAGGACACCAAGCAACAAACGCAACACGCTGTGTCCTCAAAAAATGGCCCACACGCCCCCTCTCTCTTCCTGCCTCTCTTGAAGTTGTCTCTGTCACTATCTCTTGCCTTGCCTCTCACACTTGCTCTAACTTAATCTCTCTCTCTCTCTCTCTCTGTCTCTCTCTCTCGCCCCACCCCCACCCCACCCCCCATCTCAAACGGGACCTGAAATGACCAGCACACGTTCCCACTGGGGGGCTCAGACTGATTCATGTGGGAGCTGCTGCAGAGCTTCGCATTTCTTGTCTTAATATGTCCAGGCAGATGAAAGGGGGAACAGTGCAAACTGATGGCACAGACCAGTGCTGCATTTTCATTCCTTTGAAATGGGAGTGTGATGCCAGGATTCACCAGGGGGTCCCACAAAGCCAAGGCAATAATGAAGAGGAGAGGAGGGCTGCGGAGGGAGGGGTGGAGGGAGGAGGTGTGTAGTTGCAGATTGGCTAGAGAGAGGGAAAAATAAGGAAAACGAGACGGACAGGAGGAAGATGGGTGAAAAATAAAAGCCATCACTAGCGACTGCGGATGAAAAATAAAAGCCATCACTGGGAAATGAAGTTATGTGCATGTGCACAGTAGTCCGTAATGGGAAAATCCTTTTAATGGCTGGCCCTTAAAGAAACTTATGAAGTCCTCTGAAATAACCATGGAGGAAACAATTAGTCTCATTCCGCATTGAGCGTAAATACGTTTTTAAGTAAACACCTGCAGCTTGACTCGCAGTAAATCAACTGTTTATGCTGGGCTGTTAAACGCTGCTGTTTTGATACACTGTGAACATCAGAATAAGTGAAATGTAACTGAGGAAGTGTTTGCAACTCTCTAATCACCTGAAAACATCTTAAACACACCCTTTCAATACCTACGCCAGAACACTATCATGTCATAACAAGCCTTATTTTCGGTTAACTTGAAACATGTTGTTAAATCATAAAGCTTGTTTACATTCAAACAAGCCTTTTGGACAGCTTCAGATTTGTTTATTGGGCAAGCTAGACACAATACTTTTAGGCATGATTCAAAACCAACAAGGAAATATATGAAAAGAAACAACATCACACTAAAACTCTATTAAAATGTTTGTACTGTTTTTCCTCTTGTTGGTGTCTAACTCTGAAATAATTAGGTAAATAAGAAACACACAGCAGTTGTGTGCTTTTGATTGAAGCAGGAAACCATGTTTGTCTCACAAAGCCACACGTGCAGCCTGTCGCACATTTACAGCAACAGTTTAACTTTTGTTTACGCTTTCATCTGAATGGGGTCAAATATCATCTCAGTGTTAAAAGAATTTATTTAAAAGGCAGAGTTTTATTTATTTATTTATTTTAAACAAGCATGGTAACTAATAAAGCTAATGATGTGTTTCTGTCATCTTGAAATAATATTCCCACAGCTGATCTGTCCGCCTGCTGAAAACTCCCACAAACAAGCTCGCTACATAAAGTCCCTGCAAATTCCCACGAACACTCTTCACACACGTGGAATTTGTTGGTTTTTTGGCCGGGATTGTGTGCTGTACAAACATCATCTGTACAAACTTACCACTCTGTATAACAAAGCGTTGTCATATGATATTGACAAAGCTCACAAATCTTTTCACATGTTGGGTAATCCAAACTGTCAAACTATCCGCCGGAGTCAAAACAATTACTCAGCTATTTGATAAGTCCACTGACAGAAAAAATCAGCAATTTACTAGGTGATTAGTCAATTGTTTCAGTCATTTTTTCATGTCAACATCTTTGGGTTTTGGGCTTTCAGTTGGACAAAACAAGACATTTGAAGAAGTCACCTTGGACTCAACAGTATAATACAATTGTATCATAATTTCTGAATTTCAACAAAATAATTTAATTGATTGGTAAAGAAAATAATCTTACATTCAACTAATAATAAAAAGAATCTGTAGATGTAGCCCTATAACACGACACACAACCAAAAAAAATCACTTTCAAAACACCGCAAAATAAACCCTTGTTATAACTAGATTTCAGTTAAGACATTATTTTTCATCTACTGAAAAAAGAAAAGCCTACAGAGCTAATCACATTTTACAGAGCGTCTTAGTTAATGCCGCCTCTCAGTGTGTTAACCTACTCTGCCCTCGGTTCGCCTGAAGATCTCAGCCTTCAGTGTTTTGCTTCACCTTCCTGTCCAGCATCACAAATGCTGCCAGTTGATGTTTGTCCCACTGCTTTAGCGGTATCCCGCAGAGACAACTCAGGGCAGAAAACACATCCTATTAAACACTGTTGAGTGCACAATGACCTTATGAGGACAGCAGTGCTTTGATTCTCCTCCTAGGGATTTGGTTTTTGGTAAACACATAAACGTAACAGTAACCTTTTCTACTCTTCAAACGTGTACACAGAAAAGGAGACAACTAATTGTGGTTTGTTTAAAAAGGAAGCACGCCTCACTTCGAGCTGGTGTACATTACTGGCTAACAACCACGCACCACACACACCACACACTTTTGCCGCAGTGTTCCTGCAAACTGATTTTATACAGTAGGTAAAGCCTTTGCACTGCAGCAGAACATCTTAAATTAACACATTGTTAAGGCATTATAATGTGTGCAGCCCAAAATTAACAAGACTATATAAACACAAACAACCATCGAACCAACACTACTAACAAAAATGGCACAATAAGATCAGTAAAGGCAATTGTTCACAGCAGCTGTGGATGCTTCAGAGCACGAGAGACATGGAGGCAATGAAAGAAAGAGAGGGGGGAGTGTGTGTGTGTGTGTCAGAGGTTTCCTCACTCACCCGGTCTTGCCACCATCTGTCTGTCTGGGGACTGGCATCAATGAGTGTACAGACGGGCACTCACTAATAAGCTCAAACAGGCCGCAGTGAAAGAAGCCACATGAGGACATCCGCCGACATGCTCGCCATCATCATTACTCGGGGAGTGCAAATAAGGGCAGAGACAACTGGAGACGCTAACTTGAGTGGAGACTCGCCAGGAAACCCCCAAACTGCAGAGAGAGCGTCTCTTAGACTCAGACAAGGATTTTAGGTGGTTATTGTGATCTTTTCAGTTCAGTAAATAAAAGGACTGAACTACAGGCTAAAAGTGAGGCACAGTCACAGACGAGGTACTTGTAGGTTAATCCAAATTTACACTTCTCACCTTTCTTTCTTCCCGCTGTTTATTTCTCACAAATCTTTTTTTTTTCCCCAGAAGAATTTAAGATTAACTTTGTTAATCCCACATTGGGGAAATTCACTTGTTACAGCAACTCTATAGTACAAAAAATAGATATAAAACTATAGAGGGTAAAAATTACATAAATATGCTATAAACATAAATACACTATATACATCCCTCATATGTATAGATTGGTATTGCACTTAATAATAAAGTGCACATGATGAGTAAAGTGATTATAGTGACAGAGGTGACATGATAGTGATAAACAGTTGTGTAAGATTATGTTGAATTCAAGATTCCAGCTCAATAGATTTAATGCTTGTTTGTTTGAATACATATTTAAAGACAAGAAATGTGTTGAAGATTTTTAAAAAGACAGTTTTGTCAATGCAAACCACCAGAACCTAGACCAAGCCTAAATATCTAATGTTAATCGGACTTCAGCCGCAGCACAGCAGTAGCGTCACACCTCAAGTTTCTGTCCGATATGCGCCACCTACAGGCCTTTTTTTCCACAGCAGAGCTTTTGCCTCTTTATATCAGAAAATACAGAGGTGAATTATCACGTTAACAGTGCCTCCTATCAATAAAAGTGTCCCAGTGAGCTGACCATGAGCGAAACCATCATTTCTCATTCTCCCATTCATCTTTCTCCCTGACAAGTCAAAATGTTAAAAAAAAAAAAAAATACAGTAGCAGAAATTTAGAGCTTCAGATTTAGAAATGCAGATGTGCGCCACCTACAGGTAAGGAAAGTAACAGTCGCAGTTTTCACAATTTGGCTGCAGGATGTTAAGCGCGGTCTGTGTTTATTCGTCCCAAACACCCAATTTACCAGCTGCATAGACATGACCAGGAGCTAGCTTGCAATTTATGCAACAAGCGTATGTGTTTGTGTTCACCACAGACTGACTGATCTCAGAACTCACCAGGAAGTCCACTCTTTATTTTCCCCCAGTTGCTCTTGTTTTCTTCCTTTTGTCTCTGTGTATTTAGAAAAATGGATTTATAAAGGCCGTAGATGAGCACAAAGCTGCTTTTGTTTTCTCTGAACACACCTTAGTGTTAGAAGGCAGTTAGTTTAGCAGTAGTTTCTTGTTATTTTTCTATATTACGTTTAAAAATCTACAAATACAATTATACATTAAAATCCTTTTGTTGGGGAAAAAAAAGTTACTTAATGAAATTGTTTCAAGGTGAAACGAAAATACCATCAACAGATCAGGTGTCTGTTGTTCTCTTGAGATCTGGCTCAGACGGGCATTGTTTTGCGCAACATCAGACAGTTAAACTAATACCTGCTCTTCTTAACTTCACCAGGTTTTATAGGTGTAATATGACTATGAACCCTGAAGCAACAGGACGGAGTCAACAAAGTAGCATAAAACTCACCAGTGATATAATGTTACGCTGACAGTGTCACATAAAAGATGATTTCAAAAACATCAAGCTTCTTATTCTTTCAGACTTAAATAGCTGGTTTTATAACTGCATTTCTGGTTTTCACAATCATTTCCTCTCCTTGAAAATACTCTTTTTTTTTTTCTCTCTCTGGGTTCTATAGAAACCGATTCCTTTAACACACTGTACACGCTGCCGCTCGGCATGGTAACAGGTTGTTCCAGCTGGTCTCTCATTCGGAGAAATGTCCCCTGGAAGAAACTAAAGATACTACTTCTGAATCGTCTTGTGAGTGATGTGACTAGCAAGATGAAACGGATTATTATAACATGTTAGCCCACTCCTCTTTGGCTTGCCAGTTGCCGAGATACAAACAGCCCACAGGGCAGGCAACAGCGGTTCATTCAAGTTGAGCATGAACACTAGTGCTCTTTGATTTAGACAGGGTCGTGGAAGGTGAAGCGGAGGATGGGGAAGAGGTAGATTTTTATCCTCCTATTCTATTCAGTGCAAGGCGAGAGATATCAGTGACTTGAAAGAGAAGGAGCCAGTGTCGAAACTTATCATAAATCTGTTTTGTGGGTTAGTCTTGATGATATTCCGTCAGTTGTGGTTTCTGGAAGCCAGCCATCTCAATGTTTTCCCAGATCTGCATTGTCCTCAGATGAACCTGAATCCGCTGCCAAGAATCCGGCAAAGTTTATTGGAGGTAAAAAGTAAGCAGGTCCGAATACATCTCTGGTTTTCAGCCGCAACAACAAAAGAGTAATTCCTCAAAGCAAATTTAGGCACAGCAGGTGAGCCTGTTTTTGTTTTTTCTTTTTTTTTTGCTGTATATTTTCATGAAAACACTTCTGTTTTCTCGCTGTGAGAAAGTAAAGAGGGCTGAGATAATGGAGTGTTAATACAGCCTCAATGGGGGCAAGGAAGGGGGGGGGGGGGTAAGGATGGAGGGCAGAAACGGCCTCAGAGCGAAAGAGCTGAGAGACGAAAAGACCACTCGTTAAAATGTCTGACAAAAAAAAAAAAACTAGAATGAGGAACGATGAGTCAGCCGCTGAAGTCGTTACAGCTACAACAGTCGTCCTTCTGCCTCTCGATCCGAATGAGCTGCTCTCATAAAGAAGCAGTCTGTCATCACGTGCAGCAAATATAACAGAGAGGCACATCAGACACATTGTAAGCAAAGGGTCCCCATTTATCTTGTACAAAGTCAAACATTATGTTCAGAAAAATTCAGAAAATTAAAACGATCATAAAAACAGGAGAATGGAAAGGCACTTTGTTATAGTTTGATGGAGAAGTTTATTAATCCAAATTACCTCAGCCATATCACATAAAGCATAAAAACAACTGTGCCACAGCTATACACTTAAAAAAAAAAAGAGTTAATAGATTTTTTTCCCCTTTTTTTCGAGAGTAGAGCCTAAAAGTAGGACCATAATCTAAGTAAAGTACTTTGATTCTGTCATGTGTCATTCAGATTATGTGGTGACTGGAATATTTCATATTACATTTTTATTCAAATTACATTTGATTAGACTCGGGTTTATCAGCATATTTCAAGTTTACAAGTCGAGCCCCAGAGATATCAACTTACGCCGGTCGTCTGACTCATCAGGATGATGGTGAGCTGCAGACAATTGACATCTCCCATCCGTGTCTGGTTCACGGCCACCCTGTAGTCAAATATGACATGGATTTACTGTAATAGGAGATTAGGGCTTAACCAATATACCATGTGCTCACTAGACCTGGAATGCTTTTGTTGAATAAGCACACCAGACCAGTGAATGGCAGTTAGCCAGTAATGGCTAGTATGCGTGGCCAGATGTTGAACTCCTGCGGAGCACAGAGACAGACGGTGAACAGAGCACCCTCTGGTACACCAGAGCCGACATTGACTCATCACCATTAATCTCTTTGTGGACGTGTATACGATGAGGATGTGCTTTATGTGCCCCACATATATCAACACTGTTATGGAATATATGTAGGCTGTGTAATCAGTGGTATCAGAGGGGTTGTGAATCACTGGCTTTATAAAAATAGATTCAGTTTGGTTTTTCAATAGACACTTCAATTTAAGAGCTATAATTTAGTTTTTTTGCTCATTTAATTTAACCAGTAATTGATTTGGTAATTGTACAACTGAAATAATTGTTGTTCTCTCAAGGTGAAAAGAATCATATTTTAACTTTATTCTAAAATAAGAGACCAAAAATGACGTTTGTGCTGTTTAACTAAGCGTTATGAAGTGATGCCAAACACTGAAATCCCGCAGAATATTTTATATTGTGGATATAAAAACTGTTTTAATGATGTTGGCCCGAACAACACTGACCACACCACGCACCAGTAGTAGCAGTACTGGCAGCAGTACTTGTCATGTTATCATCATTACTCACAGTGACTGCAGTTTTAGTAGCAGTAAGAGAAATGGTGAGGAAGGAGTTGGGATTCATTCTGGATAATTGTAATTAAGACTGTTTAATTTTTATGTCATTAAAGACCAAAGTGATTTGATTGCTTCTCTCGGCATTGGTGTAATAAGTTGCATATATAAGAATTGTTACGGTGGTTAGAAAAACTTTTAGGTTTGCGTTATTATGTAAAATGATTTTTTCAGACAAGCTCTGTGAAATTTCCTCTAAAGATTATGAGGTTAACGAAAACTAAAGTGTGGCATATCAGTGCAGTTACAAATACGCAATACACAGTGAACCTCTCACACATACACTCCCACCGAAGCTGGCCTCAGGAAACCTTGAAGAAATAATTTGATGAATAGAAGAATGTGTGAAGTACAAGTTTACAAGTGGCAGAGTCTCTAGATTACCTGCTCTGCACACGCTTGAATTTGGCATCGCAGGACATGATGCAGTGCCAAAACTTGTTCAGGAAAGTGAAAAAACTGCTTTATTTTCTTATTAATTTATATAATTTCATCTCTTTTTCCCTTCTTTTTTTTTACTTCCTTATTCAAGTTCCTGGGCAACCAGCGTTTTTCAGGAAAACCAGCTTACTACAGCACATGTTGAAAAGTTTATGCAGGAATGTTTTTCTGGGGCAAAAAGCAGCAGTGGAGAGATAATAATTTGAAAAAGGCTGACACATCAGAGGGCAGAAAAAAAAAAAAAAAAAAAAAAACTTAAATCAAGATTAGCACCAACATTTAAGGGGGAGCGGCTGACCATAATCTCCACTCCACCTCAGTTTTGGGATTTGTTCGAACTTCAATCACGAGTCTTTCATGTGTGCAACATTTTGATTGGACCTGACAGGACCTGAGGAGGTAACATGAGCAACACATCTATTGTCTTTAGTCAGGCGATCGCAGCAGATTACCCACAAAACTGAGGCTTCATCATCTTAAACATCCTGTAATTCTTATAGTCTGTAAGTTAACAGCTCGTTCCTTATTCTGTCTCAAGTGTCTCACTTGGTTTAATGCTGGTATGGCAGTTTTCTGATAAGCTGTTTGTTTCCTGTTGATGAAACTCCCATGCCCCAGATGACGCGCACAGAGACCTCAAAGTGTGAAAGCTTGAACTTCACTGTGCAGTATTGCTATGAGAAGAGGCTTTTAGCCCCTTTCTTTGCTTCTCCTCTGAAAACGGGTTAGTGGCCTTGTTACACATGTAACTTGTGAAGTCGTGTTTATCTCTGTGGGCGGATTCTCACCGCTGTTTTGTGTGTCGTCCTTCGGCTCCCCGGTGAGAGAAGCGCTCTCTAAAGTGTTTTCAAAAGTGTCTGGCAGTTGCCTTGAATAAAGCTTCCTGTGCTATAGGTTTTTTTTTTCTTTTTTTTTTTCTAGAGTTTCTCCAGAGTTTTGCTGAAGTGTTTCCTGTTTCCTCTGAGATGGAGTGAGAGTCTGGAGCTGCTGTAGTGACTGTACAGTGTGCTGTCATTGTTTCCCAGAAATTTGGTCCCAGAAAGCAGAATGAAAAACGAAGGAAATAGTAAGTGCAGAGAGGAAATATTTCTTATTCTGAAGAATTGTAGGGGTATGAAAATAATATCCCTGGATGTATATAGCCATTATGGGCAAAGTTGCAAATCCCAGTATAACGTTTGCATAAACCTCATACTGTAAAGTACTTTTAGTCAGGTATTTAGTTTGCTGGGTCAGCCAAAAAAACAAGCATTCCCATCTGGTTATCTTATGCATATCAATATCAATCATTTTAATTGGTTTTCCAGAACATCAATTTCCATCAACATTGTGGCTTAAAATGACATTGATGTAGTTACAACTTCTATCATGTTGCCCTCTATAAATGTTGACCTATCAGCTATTTTAAAGTACATGTTGGTACTGAATTCATTGGACCTGCTCATTACTGACTAAGACTCTGTGTTCAACAGGTGTGATATTACAGCATTCAGTACTGATCTTCACTGTGTCTGCCTAATCTTTGTCATTTGTGTGGCTCGTGTATTACAGAGACTGTCCATCTCCTGACTCTGGATTTTCCTGTGATATCACTGCAATAACTTAATCAGTTAATATATAATAAAAATTAACTAACTCGTACTATGTCTAGGCACTGATTTGAGCTCTGGGTTGGCCAATGTGCTAAGTTTTCCTAAAAGTTTGAACAAACTCCATCACATAGTGTATTTTTTGTAGTTGATATGTTTTGTTTGTCAGATAATTTTACTACTAACTATTAAACACTGACTTTATTAAACATGCCAGTAGCTTAGTCAATAAACCCTCATTTCTCTGACTTAAACTAGAGTGGAAATGATTAGTTGTCAGCAAATAAATCAGTCTACTACTGTCAAGTATTTAGATAAATAATTCATTGTTTTTAGCCATTTTGTAAGAAAAAGCATCCAAATCCTTGGGTTGTGGATGAAGTATAAAACATTTGAGGACATCACCCACGGCTTTTGCGAAACAGTGTTCAACATACATCACTGTTTTCCTGCATTTTATAGACTAAGCAACTAATCAGGTAATCAAGAAATAATTGTTGCAGCTCTGCCTTGAACACCATCTGTAGTTAATTATTTGTAACTGTAGGCTCCTATCCATACAGTTCACTTTACACAGTGAACTCAGTAGCACACATTACAGCCTTAAAAGCAGATAGAAGGGTTTAACTCGTCACTGGAGAAAATGGAGGGTGACACCCATTTTATCCTGTTTAACCATCACACATGAATCTGAGGTTTGATGGCAGACATTGAAACTGTCAACACTATATGGAATAACCCCATGCAAACTGGTGTCAGCCTCCCCCCCTTCCCCCCAGCACCCTAAGCTGGCCATAAGCCCACTAAGGCAGCGGGGATATCTGGCTGCCAACAGCAGATCAGTGTGACGTGATGTTAAAAGATGTCAAGTTCCCAAGCCATATTCTGAGGTGACGGATGGATTCAACAACATATGCTTTTAAATATAGCGTACGGCCGTGACAATTCCTCCTCGGAGGGATATTTAAACTCACGGGGACAAAATGTCAGAGAGGGGCGCAGGTTTTTGGACTCTCTGATTAGAAAGTATTTTGAGAAGAAAAGCCTTGGGCAGAGGGCAGCTCTTCAAACACCAGCACAGACTCTTTTCAGCTTTCTTTTAAAAGTTTTATGAGCGTTTACACATCAGCCAGGACACATTTAAAATGATCCTCGCCCCCACCAAGAACCTGCTGTTTCTTTGGACCTCACAAGTTAGTCCAGATTCTGATTCATGCCCTGAGGTGTTGAGTGTTATATGAGACCCAGTGCTGCAGAGTACTGGTGCCCCCATCCTGACAGACAGATACAGATAGACGTTGCTACTTGACATAGTCGAGCACCGGAGGAAAAGGATGACGGCAACGTGAAGTAAAGTAGTGCTGAGATTGTTTTGAAATCTGTGAAAAAAAGTCATGATACTGAGGGAAAAAGTTTCCTCAGTGCTGTGACATTTTCTGGAAGCCTTTCTTCCCTAAAATCACAATTGTGACTCATATCTCAGAATTGACTTTGACTTGGAAATTGTGACCTTTTTATTTCACAATTGCAGAATTTGTATTTCAGTACCTCAGTTAAATTCAGTTTAATCAGAATGTATTCTTTTCACATATCTGTTTTTTTTCCTCACATTTTCCCAAACTATGACTTTTTTTCATGTTAACATTAATGTTTCATATCACCTCTCCATCTCTTCTATTTATGTTATAAAATCAAAGCCTGTTCTAATTATCCATACTGTAAAACACACGTGTTTTAAAACAAACATGTGAGTGTAGTTTAACTTCAACTGCTGATATTTCTCATGTGAGCTAACATTTCATCTCAGTTAAGGGCAGTGTGGTAGTTATCCAGACCGGTCCTTTAATATATCTGCAGTCATTGTCACTGCAGCAGAAAAGTCTGCAGCAGCACCAACTTTATCACACATGATGTGCTGGAACATTTGATTTCATTGATCATGCATCACGAGCATTTGGATAGAAACATTACTTCTAACAGTGGTGATAAAACAATGAGAGACTCTCTCCAAACAACGCACTGCTGTGTCGCTGCCCTCCCTGCACCTTTTGGCTTTTGGCTGGGTCTCAAAGCTGTGGAGTTGACAGAAGGTAATCCCCACCATGTGAGGCCTCGGCCCCAGTTTGGAGGCGGGGTGTGATTCATTCAAATCTGCCGGTGCTATAAAAAGAGGGGAAGTTGCAAGTAACCCAACTTCAACCCACAAGATCGTGGCACAGCGGAAGACCACTCGGGCTGTTAATCTAAGTGATAATGAACACTATTAAAGCTATTAAAAATGCAATAGTCTGTCTCGTGCTGCTGCCGCGTTTTCTGATGGCAGCCGTCATGTTTTGGCTGCTTGACTTTTTATGCATAAGGAAGAAGGTTTTCTTCAGGATGAAGGAGGTGGAGGGCGATGCCATCGATCCCCCTCTGTGCATATCGGACTCCAATCGTCTCTTCAGCCTGGAGTCCCTCAAGGCGGTGTGGCACGGCCACAAACTGGACTTTCTGAAAGCGGCGCATCTCGGACACGGAGCGCCCAACACCGAAGTAGTTCAGCTGGAGGATCAGCGGCACAGCCGCATCCTCGATTACGCAAAGGACAAGAGACCGCTCATCCTCAACTTTGGCAGCTGCACCTGACCACCGTTCATGGCGCGCCTGAAAGCTTTCCAGGGAGTCGTGCAGCAGAACGCAGACATAGCGGACTCTGTGGTCGTGTACATCGAGGAAGCGCACCCCTCGGACGGCTGGATGAGCACTGACGCGCCCTATCAGATCCCCAAACACCGCTGTCTGGAGGACCGGCTGAGCGCCGCGCAGCTGATGCACCTGGAGGTGCCCGGCTGCCTGGTGGTGGTCGACAGCATGGAAAACTCCTCCAACGCGGCGTACGGAGCTTATTTCGACAGACTTTATATACTGCAGGAGGGAAAGATAGTTTACCAGGGTGGCAGAGGACCTGAGGGTTATCGGATCACAGAGCTCAGAGACTGGCTGGATCAATACAGAGAAAGGATGGAAAAATCCAAGAATCTAGTTATTCACGTGTAGATTCATTCTCATTTTATAGAGCTGCTATGAGAGAACGAAAATGCTGCAGACTTTTCAGTATTATAACAATTAGATAGTTTTCTCCATAAATAATGGTATAAGTGTATTTATTTTTTTATATGGTTGGATCAAAGTCATTTGTTCAGCAGTGTAGGATTTACCACAGTAGGCTCCTTCATGTCTTATTGGACATACATCCTGTTAGGATCCACCCACAAGATAAAGGTTAGTTTGTTTGGTCCTTGTTTGTTTGTGAACAAAGGTATTTTGTGTGTCAAAAGTTTTTTTGTTTTTATTCCCCCTTTGTGTGTTAATGCACCTTGAATGAATCAGTCATGATGCTGAGATGTGCGCATCGCTGTGCTCCTCAGTATTGTTGTGAAGTTCGGTTTTTAAACGGGCTGAATCCAGAGAACCGATACTGATGTTTTTCATACTGGAGATCATGGTGAAGGTGCTTCTCTCTGCCCTGCATGGCACAACTGCTTTTGTATATATTGTTCTGTTTTATGGATATATTTTTCATACAATAAAATGCTTTGATCTACTCTTTCATTGCAGATTTTCTTTTAATCCAAGTGCTTTAATTATGTCAGTTACATGATTGCTGTTCAGAGCTGGTGTGTGTGTTTTCTTTTGGTCCTCTCCTCACAATAATCTATACACAATGCTGTGTATAGATTTTACAGTAATTTGGTCTCTTATAGTAAGAAGACAAAAGGATGAATGTTCAATTTCCTGCACATTAAAGCACAACAGGCCTCTCATGGATTCCTCTAGCAATCTCATTTCTGAAGTGCAGTTCCTGAAACTGGTGTGGAAAAGCAGAAAATATGAAGTCACTTCAAAAATGATGTGATCTCCCAAAATCTCCAAGCATGAAAAGTCTATAAAAACAGCACTTACTGTTATTTTAATGTAGATTCTTTCAATTAAAACCAACCTTTTCTTAAAGTGAAGAGCAACAAAAACCTTCAAACTTGCATTTTTTCTTCTAGAGCTGGGTCTAATTTTGTTTAAGCTCATTTATTTTTGACACAATTTTTCTCTGTTTTTGTAAATTTTCTGTCCGAGTCAGCAGCCACTTTCACACAAAATGCTCAAGTTTTTTTCCCAACATCTGTACAGATGGTGATTAAAGGTGTTAATACTGCGGTGAAAAAGCCGCGCTTTACTCTCCGCAGCCCCTTCCTAAGACTCTGACCTCTCACAATTAAATGAGGATAATCACACTTGATCCTATTATGCGTGAGTGATATATCCACCTATAAGGGTCTAAACACACAAACGTTTTCAGGGCTTAGTACACCGATCCCAGAGCAGAAAAAACAGCATTAGGAGTGAAGGCATTTAAATGTGTGTGGAATTTCCCTGGATGACACACTTAAACACTAAGATATCTCTATTTCTGTAATGATTTAATGCTGAGTTATTGCTCTCATGAGCCCTCGGCGTGAACACACGTTAAATGACCATGTTAGTAAAAACGCTAAAAAAAGTATGCTTCTTCTAGTTTTCCTGGAAAAAAGACTTCATTCAGCTTTGTAATCTACACCATTGAAAACTGGAGGAAAATCCTATCAGAAGCTTCACATACGAGTCACGACGCAATAGAGACACAACAGGAGGGGCGACGCCTCACACGCCAATGACTCAGGGAACCAGATAATAATGCTGATGCAACCTGTGTGTGCAGAGCAGCGTCTTGTCAGATGGTTCCCCGTGAGTCCACCTTTCACAAAACCATTATTCATAGTCAGCTGTGGAATATAAAGCCATTACCTCCAGCAACCAGGCAAAGGCACAACTGGGAGATAAATCACCGTAGATGCAACACAACAAGGTTTTAGATACTCCGACGTGGTGACAGCACAAGGATGCTCATTGTTGTTACAGTGTTTTTTTGTTTTGTTTTTTTTTTCCAACCAGAGAACACGATCTCATGAATTGCAGCTTTGAAACAAATTTGAGTCAGCTCGTCCGCTATAAATATCACTTAATGTTTGAAATTAGTTGCTGTAATAAAGTTGACAGAAATGAGAGAAAGCTTTTGTTAGGGGGTTGGGAAAACAGGATCTCTGTTTCTCCTCGGATCTGAGATGTGGTGACAGGATAGATCACGTCCTTCCAGTTTCCAGCCCTCAACCATCAGCATCTCTGTGTTTGCGAGATCCCAGAGTCATAAATCTTAGCTGCTGCAGCCAGTTCCCATGCTCTCTCCACACATGAGAAGATATTTTGTTAGATAACAGAACAACGTAAAACTGTGACTTTGGCATGCGTTAGTTTGCAGGAAGAGCAAAGGTTTATGATATTTCCAGCACCTGCGCCTTAAAGCAGTGGTTCCATGTCTTGTGTGTGGGTGTATAAATCTAAGGGGTCACAAGACTAGAGCTGAAACAAATTCAATCTACAGAAAATTGCATTAATCAATTAGTATTTTAAGTCAATTTTCAAGCAAAAACAGACATTTGTTGATTCTAGCTTCTCAAATATGAAGATTTTGCTGCTTCTCTCTTTTTTAGCCTATTCTAAGTGTAGCTATCTTTTGATTTTGGACTATTGGTCAAAGAAAAGCAGCAATTTGAGCACCTTAAGATCTGGTGAAGTTTGATGGGCATTTCCTATATTTTCTGACAGTTTCTACTATCTTACTCTTTGTGATCATTAATTAGAACAATTAAGGATAGGAAAGCAGAAAAATGCTTTATTTTCTTGTAAATAAATAGATTATTTGACCTCCAGACCTTCCAGTCTCTAAATGTTTTTCCAATTAAAACCACCACATAAGTCCAGCGCCATTAGAAAGTATGTTGTTTCACAGTGACCTTACCTTACTGCTCACCTGGAACACATTTAACACACAAACATACGGTATTTATGTGGAGCTGACAGCACAGACGAGGTACCTGCCTACATAAAATATAACTTGCAGAGCAGTGTGCGCCCCTGAAAAGAAACCCCTACTGGAATTCTTTGAATCTGGATTCTTTCCATGTGTGATTTTTTTTTCCATGGATGTTGAGTTTCATCTGCCAGCAAAGAGGCCTGACGGGAACAAAGGGTTAAGGGTCTCAGGCTTGGCGGGGGGAGGGGTAGAGATTTAACTTTTTGCTGTTCTGTTTTGTTTTATGACTTGGAGGGAGCAGAACAGGTCTGCTGAGTTTTTTTTTTTTTTTTTTTTCCCTTCTCCGGTCAGCTTTGAAGATGAGGGCCCCTCGCTCCCTAGGGGTCATAACTTCACATATGAATGTCAGGTGGTGGGGAGCCAGGGGCCCCAGCACACCCAAAGGCTTCACTTAAACCTCTGTGATTCAGGTTTGACATGTTAACATTTACCCACGCTTTAATCAGTCTTCTTTATACCGGTATAAATAAACTCCTGAGCCTCTTTGTGAACGTTCTTCCAGGAATTTGTTAGAGGTTGTCGTAAGTGCTGTTATGCGTGACCATTTATTCAGGAGCTTAGATTGGAGCCCTGGCTGCAGCATTGCACAAGTATTGACTGAAATCAGCCGTGCTAAGAGGCGCCTAGTGCCAAGTCGCAGCATCAGGAAGGAGATTGTGATCCATATGCAATCCATGCTTACTAACATAAAGTTTAACATTTAAAACTCCTTTTAGTTATGAATGTCTGTCAGCAGTTATATATCTATTGGACGCAGAGATTTTTTTAAAGCCTGGTTTTTGTAGGTCAGGGACACGCAGTTACGCAGCAGGAGTCTCCGAGACATTTTCCAATAAAGTTCAGTCTGGAGTGAAAAACGGTTGGATGTAGTGCAGAGAGAGAGAGAAAAAAAACAGATTGTCACTCAAACGGTGAACTAAAATAGCGGCAAAGTGGAAAATGATCTGTTATGTGGGGCAGGCAGTACTCATCCTTGACTCCTGTAGTGGTCTTTATTGCTGCTTTGAAAGAAACTAGTGAAATGGAAACGGTGCCTGCAACATCAGCATTTTGTTTCCACATCCCTACACTGATATATTGATGTTTTTATACATTATATCATGTTTGATAAATATGAGATTGGTGTTAAATGATACTACGTAGAGATGTTAAATACAATAAGGCTGAAAGCAGAATATTGTTCGGCTGTTTTAGAGATATTATCTAATATTGGTGTGTGTGTTTGTGTGTGTCAAATCAAAATATGTAAAAACCTTCACTTAAATAAACCTGGATAAACCTGTAGCAAAACACAGTGTTCTCAATGCAGTGCTCCTGACTACAGCCATCGCCAGTCTCCTTTTAAATGGATGACACCTTGTGGTGACTCTCTGAAACTACATAATTTAAATTTTTTTTTTCCTCTTGTTTCCAAGTTCTCAAACTGTTGGGTGAAAAAAAACTACTTTCTGCTCAGTACAGGCTGAAAAGGCTTGATGAGAAAGCGAAAATTGCTGACTCTCACTGACGCTGACTTTCAGAATATTCTCCGTTCTATCAAAGTTTTCCGGGTTTGGGAGGGTCACTGTTCAGCACATCCATCCACAGAGGAGTCCTAAGGCAGAGCCAACATCATCAGCATTTTAAAGAGATGCTGACGCTGTTTAATTCATGTGCAGTGAAGACAATTTCTGCACTTGATGAATAGGGTTATTCGGCCATGTTGAAATTCATTCATTCTTTAATAGAAGACAAAAGTCCTTTATAAATATATGATGAACGTACAAGTGCTACCGTTTTTCAGAATAATGCTTCAGAGGCAACCTGACACATTTACCAAAATGGCAGCAAGGAAACCGTTGAATATTTAGAGTTTAAAGCCTCTGCACAGCCACACAGTTGTTTCATTTACATTTCCTAATTAGGCCTCTTCTCAGGACAGTACAAACTCTGTCTGACTAGTCTCTCCTTCGCTCTTCTCTTGATTTTAGTGCACATGTTAGGGCGGGACAACTTGCAACACCAAGTATTAAAGTGAAGTCAGGCCTGATTTTGTCAGATGAAATTTAGTGGTACAACAGGAAATAAGGTGATAGAGGGTGTAAACGTAAACACTGACAATTATACAGCCTATTAATGTGATATTGGTCGATTATACAAATCGCTGTCAAACTTCACTAAAAGACACTGAGAGCGAGTTTCTGCACAAATCCATCTACACTAAACACAATACACAGTATATCTGCAAACACCACTCAAGCTTTTGTTTCCCAATTTGGCGTGCTCTATTCCAGTAGATCAGAAAAGTGCAGATATCTAATGCCGGAACATTACACCCAGTTTTTTTTTTTGTAGATTCAGCACTTTTTTTGCAGCTCTTCAGATGTAATTTGTATTTTCCTAACAGGTTTTGATTCATTACACCTTGGAAATACCATTATTTTACTTGAGAAATGGAGTAAGGCAACAAGCCATCTCTTGGGGAACAGTAGAGCTGCCTGACTTTACCTACTCAGCTGTATTTCTCCACCCAGACTGTGGGTGGAGAAATACAGCTGGTGTTATGGACAACTTGTACACAAGGTGGAGACAGAGACTGCCCTCTGTAACCGTTTGGGGAGTGCTGACAGAGTTGCCGTTATTGTTCAGTCAGATAATCAGTTAGCTGGCCCAGGGGAGAAATTTATTAAGCACCACAGAGCAGGAGAGCAGATGTTGCACTGATTTCGAAACAAGTAGGTGGCAGTGCATACAGCATGTGCATCGGCTGGATTTCACACTGTGAAACATCTGATGTATTGGCCTTGCCAAGCATTGGATCGTGCCTTAACCTGCTTGTTGTGTCAAGATGACAGCAGCTCAGAGATGCAGACTCTGAGCTGCCTCTGCTGGTTTTTAAGCTCTGAAAAGGACAAAACAGAATAAATAAGATGGGGATTTTTATATCTTTTATTTTTAAAAGCAATAGACAAACAACAAAACATTATCTGTCCAAAGTACAACAGCAAATAATCCCAGACTGGAGCAAATACTCATAAATCACTGTCACTGTCCCCCTGTAGAGATGCCACTTGTAACTCATCAAAATTTAACTTCCACACAAACGTAAGTGGTATATTATAAGCACAAGATAACCACCCTATCAGAGAAATGTGATCAACAAAACCGTCCGAGTGCGGGCTGAAGGGGGCATGAAGGAGGCTTACCATTGTGAGAGGGAAGAGAAAGATCCTCCCACTCTGAAAACCACTGTAATCCTTGTGAGCGGTTGACAAGTTTTAGTATTTTACATGCTGTGTGGTTAACTGTATCTTTTTTTCCATACATTCAGTATTCATGAAATCACTTTTGCCTCTATCGGGAGTGGGCGGCCGTCTCACGCACAATGTGGCAAACCAATAACATCAGACAGATGTTGCAGTATTGATTTCAGGGTTCGGAGGCGCACGGGAGCGTGACCTGCGAGATCCCAACACCAACGAGAAGATGCAGTGTTGGAAAAATCCGACAAAATCGCTGAGAAACTGCAAATGAGTTTGAGAATAATCAATAGGTGAGGGTATAGGGATATAGGGCACAGATAGACGATGATGATGGAAATAGAAAATGGCATTTCTTGAGGGACTGTGAAATAACCCGTGTCTATAAAACAGAGTATACATAAATAACTTCAACACCAACATCTAAAGTGATACATCTGCTGAGAGGGAAGTTGGATGGTATTTGGAGAATGAAATTATCTCCAGGTACATACTGTACAGTTATATACATGAAAAATGGCTCTGCAGAGTTATGACCCGCAGGACTTGAAAGTAGCTGTCTGGCTGGCATGTAGTAATATCTATTTCCACATTTTAACTGCAGGTACTGTACAAACTCACAATATGTATTTTTGCATTGATTATAAAATGGTAAATTCACAATATGCTGTGTAGAGATGGTTAGAGCTGCAACTAAATACTTTAATTGTTTAGTAATTCAATGAGTATTTTATCAATCAATTTATCATTTTTGTCTAAAAAGAAAAGAAAAGAAAATGGTGAAAATGCTGTTAAAGCCACAGTCACTAGGATTGAGACGAGCGTGGACTTAGTTTAAAGATTTGAACTTCCAGGTCTAAAATACACTACGCCTTTTTCCAAAGCTCCTCCTATATTGGTCTGTTTTTTTCTTTTTAGTTTGTTTTTTACTATAGCCTTCTTCAACTTTAAAATATCCCACAGCCTAAGTTTATCTATTTTAATAGCTTCTTTTGACCAACTCACAGTCCAGCATTAAAATATATTCACTCTAGTATCACTTAAGATGAAGAAAAGCTTCAAATCATCACATTCAGGAAGCTGAAACTAGATAATACATTAATAAAACCATAAATCCATTAGCAGTATAGTTGCTGATTAATTTCCTGATGATCGACTAATCAATTAATTGTAGCAGTTCAAGTGGTGATGGTTATAAACCTAAGTACAGTTTCTCAACAAATAAAGTATCAATGGTACGATTATGAGTAAATTACAAATACCGAAAGAAAGGTTGTCAAGGTTGCGCTAGTGTCTGTTACGGGATCATTTTAAATCAGCTTCTCTATTTGTAATATTAATTACTGTATTCCAAATTAAAACGTAACAAAGCACTTGCGCCATTGTTGTGAGGTCAGAAATGGCCTTAAGAAATACAAGACAGTGACATCTTTTTCCAGCCATCAATATACTGTTTAGTCCAACATCTTTTATAATTTTACATTTTTAACGGGTAGCTTTTCAACTGTATGGTTAGCAGTACATTTACAATTCTGTGCTGTGGTTGTCCACTTAGTCCAGCAGACGATACATTCAAATACATTCCAGTGTAGTCCCGTTTTTCTCATCTTATTAACACAACTGTACAACAGTCATACTATTCCTTCGTGCTATTTTTAGACATTCATATCCACAGGGAAAGGGGAAGAGGGAGAGACGATTTTAATCAGATGGAGGTGTAGTGTTTCCCAAAGCTGGTGAGTCTAATCTTTTCCGGCAGGATGATGTTTACTGAGTGCTCAGGCTCTTCCTGGCTCACGCTGCCGGCTTCTCTTAGCAGGTGTTCCCTTTGCTGCCGAACAAGCTGGCTATACTTGGCATTAGCCAGCCACGTCTCACAGCGCCCAAAAAACACAATGCCTGTAGTGCCCAGGATAACCAGGCAGGTGAGCAGGGCCAGCATGCCAAAGCAGACGAGCTGACCGTGGGTGACGAGGACGCCGGGGGAGTGGACTGTCTCCTTTAGGGTGATCTTAAGCAGGTCTCTCTCGGGTGGTCTGAGGAGCTTGTGAAAGGTGTGGGCAGGGAGAGAGTAGTGCTGCGGAGTCAGTGCAAACACTCTGTGGTCCACAGGCCTGGCACTGACCGGCTTGGACCTGGCTTTCGGCCTGTGCTGCAGGGAACATGTGGGACCTGTAAACCATTTCTGGCAAATGCACCGGAAGGTGCCATCAGGTTGACCAACACACGTTCCCTTGTTGGCGCAGGGTCTGCCGGCGCAGGGTGACAGGCTGGTGGTGTCGTTACAAGTGAAACCAGTGAAGCCGTGAGGACAGACGCATGCGAAGGCCAGGCCGTGGTTTGTGCAGTTGCCACCGTTGAGGCATGGGTTAGGCTGGCAGCTGTCAATGCTGATCTCACAGAAGTCTCCAGAAAATCCAGGGAGACACAAACAGGAAGAGTAAGCTGCTGAGCCATCGGCATCCGTACATGTGCCTCCGTTCTGACAAGGAGAGCTGGAGGACAGAGCAGCACAATGTGAATATGCAGCAGGGAAATAAGGCTTGCTATCTAGTGCATAGCTTTACTACAGCATATTTTATCCAAAGGTTATGAAGCAGACATCAAAGAGGTAATGCTATTTTACAGGTAGATTTCACCCCTAACCCTAACCCATGTGACCTCTTTCTCATGTAGTACTATACTGCATTTGTTAGGTCACATTAATTTGCTGCTGTCCAGTGAAAACTATCTATCTCTAAATTCTGCTGATTTTGAATGAAGGATCAAATGTCCTAGATTAACTCAAACAAATTAATTGGAATGTATGAAAAATGTCACAAAACTTTATTAACTCATGAACTTGATGTTTTGGAGATGCAAGGTTTTCACAGGGGGGCAACAGTGCCAAGCTGCAGCAGGTCTCTGGTAATAAACCCTTAATTTAGGCCAACCTTCTTGCAGGTCAAAATCACACTCATAATATCCAGAATGTTTAAGGCAGGTCTGAAGCAGATAATTGCACAAAAAACTACTGTTTATCATTTAGGTTTGTTTTTAGATATCAGATCTTAGGGGTGGCCTTGGCACTTAAAGCACTAAATCTGTCAAGACTGATTTATTTTCCAGCAAAGCAGCCCTGCTGAATGGTGCAACCTTAATTTGTTTCTTTTGGGCACAAGGTCAAGGCGATTTGACCATTGTGCCACCCCCTAGTACAGTAGTTCTCTACCACTCATCAGAAACTAGTTTGAGACTGCTTGAAATGAGCTTATTATTGTACCCAAATGACCTCCACACACTTAAAGATAAAAGATAAAATCACACTTTTATCTTTAATAATTAAAAAATGTGATTTAGGGCATGATGTTCGAATCCTGGTATTGTACCATATCTATGCATGCAATTTAATGTGATATTATTGTATACAGACTTGAAATGATATGGTCATGTCACAAACTTCTGTTGTCAAATTTAATGATTTCATGCAAACTGTCATTTTAAAACAAATTATAATTAAAAAGAAACAAGACAGTGAAAATGAATCATTAAGAGGATGATGTCATAAAATTGTTTGATTTGTCGAAACAACTATCCAAAAGCTAAAATCAGTTATCATACGTCAAAGAAAATCAGCAGTTCTTATGACTAATGAGCTGAAACTAAAAATTGTTTTTTTACGTGTGTTTGTTTTTTTTACTTCAACAATAAATTGAAGAATCAATCAATTGCTGTTGCTCTTTTTCTGATTATCAGCTATTCAACTGACTTATCATGTCTGATCTAGAATAATGGCCTAATTATTATTGTGGTATTGATTTCAGTCATCTTGCCCAGCCTTAATGAACGGCAGCATATTTTCTGCAGATTACAAATCTGTACCAGTTACAAGATCTAAAAGGAGCCTCGGCATTGCCTCTGTAATAATGTTCCTGCACCATCATGTGCAGCATATCTGATCAGTGCAGCCATGCTTCACAAACTCAGCGCCCTGATGGAAGCCCGGCATGAAAACAATCAGTATCTCTAATAGTAGCTCGTGTAATTACACAAGTCTCTGATATTGTGTCTCTAGGAGTCAAAAGAATAATAGCTCTGGCATACTTTTTAGACATCTAGAGGAACTGATTAATGAAACCTCATGCAGGCCTTTTTAATGGGGATGAATTCCTCTGGCATACAAGCGAAGCTCCGCTCATCTCATTGTGAAAATAATAATATGACCAAAATTACTGTTTTTTTTGTAAGGAAGATGAGACCCGTCGGATCACTGGCACTGAGCTGTAGGCTATTGAGTTTTAGGTGTGTTCACATCAATAACAAGGCTGCCTAACAGAACAAACACGGTGGGGTTCAGGGGGGCTATGTCAGCTAGCTGTGTGCCCAGAGATGCTTTCACATGTGTCTGATGGGCTGGAGGAGGGTTCCTATGAGGATCAGGCCTGGCTGTAATCCAGCAGTGGAAAGGCAGGCGATATCTTGAGCTTAAAGGACTAATCCTCTGTTTCAGTTGTTAACGTTTGGTCAGTGTTGAATTTCACCTAAAGGCAACAATGCAAGACGTGGTTTTGAATAATTTCTTGATTCAGTGATCTGTGCAAATCGTGTATTCAGGGATTCTGTCACACTTTAACTGTGTGCCAAGTCCGGTACTTTGAAGGATGTGACCCGTGAAGGTGGGTCCTGCAGAGGACCTGAAGGCCTGGATCAACCTGCGCCTTGTCTCCTGAGAGGAAGACAAAACTAATGGCGCATTCAAGTGTTCCTCACCAACTCATTAACTTGAACATTTCCACAAATGTGCCTTCGAACGACTTAAATTGTGATAAATGTCAGCTGTAAATGTGTCCCTCTTGGTAAACTTGAAGTTTAGTGACTGCTCATTTTACAGTATAAGCTTCAGAGTTTCAATTTGGCACAGCAGGAGGAAATGCCAGCTTTTACTTATCTGTGATGCTGTGGTATAACACACCCCACAAATAAACAGTATAGTTTATACCTTTCTGCCGTTGTTTGCATTCAGTAGTGCCCTCTTACACTGATTGCTTCAGTTCATGAGATAAATTAATCAGTGACTGAAGGCAAGTTCCCAGTAAACAGATAAAATGGTATTTCCCTACAGTGTGGGAGGACTGCCTGAATGTATCATTAAACTGTGGCCTGGGGAGCAGTGGATTATGTGACTCTGACAGATACAAAGTGCACATCTGCTGTGTCCTTTAAATACTGCAAAAGAAGACTGAAATTTTGGTAACATACTGCACAGAGAAGAGTTTGAAATGTGACAGCCTTGTTGAGCGGCTATGATGTTTTCAACTTTGAAATGATGACTTCAAAGGACACATCCCCTGAAATGGGATGCAACTTGCGATGCTCCCCGGGCACACATAGGCAGCTACTGCATAGAGGTGTCTGCTTGTCAACAAGAGAAGAGCACAATAAGCATGGCCGCTGCAGCAGTTTTGACAGGAGGGAGCCGGGGAATTAATTCTCTTGAAATCCTTCTTTCTGCTTCAGAGCATTCATGTGTTTGACATGAAAGGAAAATTTATGCCCGCAGGGAGATTGTGTTGTGTTTTGTGAGCACAGTAGGTTCACATTCTTATTATTTGTAATGTTTTGCAATCACTGATTCAAAGAAAAGTCTAAACATGCAGGAAGTAACAGATTTCACTCTAAACATGATGCCATGGTTTACAGGGCTGCAGTTCATCATTATTTGACCTTTTTTATACACCAAATAGATTTTTAAATCTTCTAAGTGTCCCTACTGTATTTATGTTAAAATGTCTATAAACAATATTTTTTGTCATAAAATTGCATCAAATGACATGTGGAAAAAATGCAAAGTCTGATCCACTTGGCTTAATGAGCTTTATAGTGAGTTTAAATTCACTGTTTTGCTGCCTGCAACTTCACTGTTTTAAGTGTTGTTTTCACTCACACCAGACCAGACACCAGTGAAAAAGCTCTAAAAATCAGTGTAAAATCTGTTCAGCACCAAACAACACATAGACATGATTAGCGGCTCACTGGTGAACATAGTGGTGCATTTCACAGCTAAAGAGCCAGAAGTTGGTGGAGACCAAATGGTGAGCTAAAAGCAGGCAAATATTAGACTTTAAACTCTTTAGCTGCTGGATGTGTGAATAAGCAACAGTTTGTTCACAGAAGATGATGATATATCAGTGTTGCGTTGATCTGTCTATCAGAGGCTTGGATCTAATATGGACTGACCTGCTTGCAGTTTCCATTTTTTGTTGCCATTATTCACTATCAGCATCATGTTCTGCTCTGCCTTTATGCAGCGTAACACAGCTACACACCAGAAAAGTCAGTGTCTGTGAGAAAAGTTTCTCATCCAATGAGGAATAATGAGGTGAAGCCTTGCTTAAGTGGAGTTTTCCTGCACAAAGTTGGAAACGTGCCAGTTCCCCACATTACAGTACGTTCGTGTTTGCGGGGGGATCGTATCAAAGCGAGCGCTCCCATTTGTCTTACAAATGTGCAAAGCTCCTCTTATCTGTTACAAGCGGCAGCAACTAAACTGGCAATATTTTGTGCAGTAAGGAAGAAAGAGCAGCTGATATTTTCTCCTCTCACCGCCTGCCATTAGAAGCTACAAATACACTGCCCACAGTGTGTGGTGGTTTCGATTGGCTGCCTCGGCCATACAGTGAGAGCTGACAGACAGAGGCACCACCTATTGATTATTGCTCTGAATGATGAACAAACGGAGGTGAGGCTGTAAAGCATTGTGGTATTCCTTTGCTTAAAACAGAGAGGGAATAAAAGGGGCTGGTACCCGTTTGCGAGACAAGGTCCTCTCTTCAGGTGGCAATTTTCCCCATTGTAGCCGTGGGGACAGATGCACAGGTATCCCCCCTCTCCTGTCTCTATGCAGGTGGCATTACCAGCACAAGGCCTGGATGAGCACAGGCGAGTATCTGTTGTTAAAAAGAAAAACAAACAGAAAAGCATGCTGTTTTTAGATTTCTGTGCTCTCTCTCTCTCTCTCTCTCTCTCTCTCTCTCCATGTCCATGTCTCTCTGCCATTCCCCCCACCCCCCTCCTTTGTTTTCACTCTCTCACTCACACTCCCCCAGCGCAGCATCTTGTCACCAAAGAACAAATCTGAGAACACGACCAAACCACGCTACACAGGCAGGCAGCTCATATGCTCTAACGGAATAAGAGATGTGCTGCGTGCACTGAAAACAAAACGTTTTTCTTTTAATCTTCCCTTGTTTGTTTCCCCTTTTGCTCTAGGGGCAGCGAGTAATTTGAATGCGATAATGTTCACTGTAGATACTATAGGAATTACAGCTTAAATGCTTTGTTTAAATGGGGTTGTCTGAAATGGAAATGTGACTTTTAGGCCGCTTTAACATTTTAATTTTCAAAGCCACAGTGCATCCTTTTTTGAGATGAGATGTGCCTTGCTTAATAGCACAGAAGCAGGAGTTCATAGTACATATTTCTACAGGTATTTTGTGGCTTCAGCTTTCATCATTGACCCAATTATTTTTTTCTTCTTGCCTCAGTCTGCCTCCTGTGCTGTAACTTTGCCCATCTCAAAATCCAGCTACCTTTATTCTCCATTCGCCGGCTTCATTCGGTGGCAACCTGTGTGTCCCCGAGGCTCTGTGACTCACCTTAAACCCCCCACTTCCCACCCCCTACTCCCCACTGTGCCAGGAGGCGTTAGGGAGTCAGATGCGAGTGTCGGAGGAGCTTAACGAGGCTCACCTTGGTCGCACAGGCTGCCCACCCAGCCCTCCTCGCAGAGACACTGCCAAGCCTTCTCGCAGACGCCGTGCAGGCAGCCGGGGAAGGGGACGCACCGGTCGCAGTTTTCTCCTTGCCACCCTGGCTTACACCTGAAAGAGGGTAGGATGGAAAAAAATGCGAAGGGACAATCCCGCTCTATTAATACACCACCCACGGAGATTTGCAGCCCTGCTCTTGTCCCCATAATGCCTGCACGCCTTTTCTCTAAAAGTGAAAGTCCTGTTTTATTATGCAGTAATTGCTTAAATACTAACAGTGATGTGGATGCAGCCCTCTTTTTTTTTGGCAGGAGAGTGGATACTGTTGTACGTGCCAGGAGAGCGTTTCAAACTGGGAAAGCTTTGTAACCAAAAGCTTTTCAGCTATCTGTTAGGGTAACAATGCTTTTCACTGTTCAAACAAAGGGCTGATTTGGCAGTTGACTTTAACACTGAACCCGCGCCAAACAAATCTACAGGGGATTTAAAAAAAAAAAAAAAAAACATGAAAAAAAAAAGAACAAACAATAGGATCCAGTTAGCTGGATTGCAATTGCATTTTCTCCAAGGGAGCAACATTTACAGCTCCAGTGATTTATGGAAATAAGGTTTGCAGAGCCCCCACGGGACACAGTTACAGGGCTACCATCTCCACGGGAATCAGAGGTTCTTACAGTACCTGCACTTCCCCAGCTTCTCACAAAACCCATTTTCAGTGTTGCACCCTGAGCTGCATTCCCAACCTGTGTTGACAGAAAGAAAAGGGACAGCAGCCTTGTTTGCATGATGGAAGGAGAAAAAAAAAACATGAAACATTCAGAGCAATAAAATATTCATCTGTTATACTTTTTTTTTCTTTCCACACAGAGAGGGGCAGACAAATAGTTTAGTTTGACTTGAATGAACTGACTCAAAGCTCTTTGTGTCTCAGCCAGATGTCCCAGAGGATGATGATAAAAAAAATAAATAAATAAAATAAATCTCACATTACCTTTGGCGATGCTCGGCACGACCAGAATTAAGACCACCGCTGTGAGATGCATCGTAATTTCGTGCAAGTTCCCCCCTCCCCAACCACCACCAACACCACCTCCACCTCCAGCGATTATGTCCTGCAAAAATGGGAAAAGGCGCAGGGAAAACGCTCCGTCAGTGCGAAGAGGCGATCGCTCCCATTCCTTCAAAAGTTCATCTTTAAGGACAAGAGAACAAACCTGGACCGGAGAATTTCAGAGGGACGCTGCGCAAATGTGGCACATTTTGCACGGAGCTCTGACACACAGTTCACTGTAGGATCGTGGGAGTTGAGACAGTGTAATGAGCCATCGCGGAGAAAAAAAAGAAAAAAGAAATCACTCTCACTTTGCGAAGCTAAATATTTTCTGGAATCAGCATCTTATCTTTGACGCACCTGAGCCAAACGCGTCTGCTCCCCAACGTGTCCATTTACGCACAGGCAGCCAGAGAGAGAGAGAGAGAGAGAGGAAAAAAACAAAGACGCCGTTTGATTTCAACACCAGCACATTCCTCATGTAAAAAAAAAAAAAAAATCAACTTAAATCATCCTGAGGTATCGGGTGGATTGTCTTACCTGTGTCGCACCGGCGCTCTGCCTCCAGGTGGATCCGGTCATATTTGATCTTTTTTTATAGATCACACTTTTCCTTTTCCTTTTTTTTTTTTTTTAATCCGAGCGTCGTGATAGCTCAGGTGGATGCTCGGGCTCCCGGTCGGGCTGCTGGAGGAGGACCTGGAGGTTTTGATGGGACTGCTGCATCGCGCGTCGTCCCAGTGCAACACGCTCCTCCTCCCTGTGAGAGGGAGAGTGTGACCCCCCCACCCCCACCCTTTACACCCCCCACAGGATAGACGAGAGCTGTAGTTGGAGCCAATTAGGTGTCTGTATTTTAGCAATACATTAATTTAAGTCTTTGGAGGAGTCATTTGTGGGGATGTGAGAGTGACATGGACGTTTCCCAAGCAGCTGATTTGATCTGCTGATTTTCATGTTTATATGCTGTTAAATTTTTTTTTTAATCCAATCCAATCTGTTTGCAATTAGTTTGAGTCTCTGCAATGAGAGGAGCAAGTGTTAAGATACTTTGGATTTTCATTAAGTAAAATGTCCATTAAGTCCCTATCTGTCATCAAATGATGCAGCACAGTGGTGGTTGAGCTTATGGCCCGCTGATGAAAGCCCTGACATTTTCAGCACAACGACCCGGGTGTCAGTCGAGACATTCCCAGAAAAATCACAAGAAGTGCACGGTTTTAGGCTTTTAACGCAACAGGCTCGCTCTTTTACTCTCGTGTGTGTGAAGCAGGGTACTGTTTTTTTCCGGTCCCTGCTAACAGAGCTATGAGTAAACTGTTATTGCAGACGCACGAACAAAGAAACCATAGATGACTACCGACAATGAAACCTGAAACTTGGAAAGTGAAGGTCCAAAATCACTCATTCAGCTAACACTCAATGCCACTGGTGCTGTGAAAGACAGTTTTACCTATAATCTATAACAATTCCTCAAAAATAATAACGATAGTGTGTTTTGTATGAAAATCCAAATCTAGAGGAATCAGTATTGATTGATTGAAGTATTGATTTCAGATAAGTATAGCTTAGTAGGCTACAATATCTGCCTGGAAAGTCAAGTGGAGTAGAAGCATTAAGTAGCAGAAAACGGTAGTACTTGAGGAAAATACCCCAAGATTATACAATTGTTTCATTGCACCTGTGAGCTTAGCTGTGTTACATCACCACACTTGCACAAATATGCTGTACAATGTAAAAGCATACCATTAACAACTATTTAAAATAAAGAAGGTTTGAACTGAGACTCACCCCCCATTTTGAAATGATATTGAATGGCTCTTCCTTACAAAGCTGCTACCTCTCGTACATAATGATGTCCTATTCTATTCTTAGTCCGCTTATTATTGTCCACAGTCTCTCCTCATGCTTCCCAAAGGGCAGGGAATGGTATTTTCCCTCCCACGAAGTATACGGCTTACAGTCTGAGGGCCTAATTAGGAGTCAGACATTATTACATCGGCAATAAAGATTTTGAATACGATGGCCAAGCATCCATCAGAGGAAATCTTCCTCCTCACTCTGAGTCTTTTTGTATAGGATGCAACCTGTGTGTTGTAGGTTCTGTAGGTGATTGAAAACCAGGGTATGTTTCTTTGTTGGGTGTATGTTGAATGACAGCACAGACCTTATCAGTCCTCCAGCATATCTCAAAGATTTCTTTTTATCTTTTTTTTTTTTCTACAAGTACGTCATCTTGAACAAATGTTTTTGGATGAGACAGGTGTGCAAGTCTGCGGTCTAGACGGTCGAGAGCACAAGGGATACATATGTGAATGCAAATAAGCAGCAGATCAGTTCCTTTGCAAGTGAATGGGGGTATAGAGAGAATCTCCCCTTCTCCTCTCACACAGAATCAATCTGCATTTGGCAGAGAGCGGCGGAGACAAGGACACACGTGTTGGAAACGCACAGAGCAGATGTGAGGAGAGAGGAGAAATGGGTGGAAAGTCTCCTCAGATTTGATATAATCTTTTGAGAGGTCTTCGGTCTCACATCCCGCGGTTCAATTTGGCTCGTGTGTTTATTTTCAAACCCCTGGAGACAGAGCTCATAGCCCGGACGTAGCATTAAAGCACCGAAGTGATCTCCCGTCACAGCCACCAGCCAGATCCACATCAGTCAGTCCTTTTTAATGAAATGTCTGAGGTTTGTATGTGCTTTATTAAAGTGAAGGAGACTTCCATTGATTTATCTTTTTTTTTCCCCGGCACTGATCTCATCTGGTATCTGATCTTTTATCTGCTCCGGTCCAGAGTGCTCCAGGTATAAATTGGACGTTATGGATCTGAGGATATGAGTGTGTGTCTCATCGGCTTGTGAAATGTCGTGAAAGTCTGAGGTGACATTTGGTACTGAAAATGTACTGTTCCCATCTGTTACACAAACTGTATATCGTGGTCTTAATGCCTCCATTAGATTAGTTAATTGATCAGTGGATTGACAGAAAAATTATTGGCCATATGCTCACAGTAACAATGCTAACACGCTGATGTTCAAAAGGTGTCATTTTTACTGTGTTAGTTTAGCTTTTTAACAACCTTACAAGAGCTAATTAGCACTAAACTAAAAAAAGAAACAAAAAAAAACAAAGGACACACATGGAAAGTTTGACCTGATGAATGATGGAGCTATTTGAAAGATGTGAAAATACATCCTGGAGCCTGGAGGAGACATGAATGCACAAAATTTTGCAAGCAGCAGTTGTTGAGAGTCTGGACCACAGCTGTGGACCGACAGAACCACATTTCCATCTCCAGAGCCACGCTGCTCGAATCTCTGGCTGCGATTGTGAATATTTGCTGGTTTTCTTCTGTGACAGTAAACTAAACATTGGTAACACAATGGAAGATGTTTGATTATATCAGCTTGGGTTCTGAGCCATTCCGAGGGGTATTTTTCACCCTTTTCTGACATTTTACAGACCGAACAGTCAATTAATCCATCAAGAAAACAATCAGAAATTTAAACCTCACTGGAGTCAGACAGTCAGCCAGTAATTATGCATCTGCAGGGAATGAGCATTTCACTCTGATCTCAATAATACAGGAGTATTATTTCTAATCTGCTTGAAGGTTAGTCCCCCGGTGAGTGGTTTCCCCTTCCTGCGCAGGTGAGGAAATGATACATGCCATAGAGGCTAGATTGGCATATTACCAGTGTAGATGATTTCATTTCAAGTCCACTAGAGATTGGAAATAATGCCATCTGAATTCTCAGCACGCAGACGCAAGATGTGGAGAAGTCTATCAGCACACTCTGAAATCTGATTAAAGAAATCCCCATTCAGTCGCCATGTACCAGCCGCGCCGCAGGTTTTGATAAAGATCATTTCATTCAAAACTCACACTTGGCACATGTCGGTTGGCAGGAAATGAATCTTGAGTATTAAATTCTAAACACAATTAACTGGATAATAACGCACGGTTCAGCTGCCCAGCTTCTCCCCGTCCAGCGTCTTTCAGTGCAGATCATTAGGACACTTCATTAGATAAGAGAGGTGGATCCCAGTAAGCCTGAATTACAGACATATATAATATTTAATCTATGTAGACCACACAGACAAATGTACATGGGCATATAAAGGACTAAATAGCTTTTTCCTATTGGTTGGAACAGGTGGTTTTGCTTTGGATTACAGCCTGAAAAATGATGGTGTAAACATTTTGTATATACAAGGTACCACTGGAGTACTTACTGGTTATCTACCAATAGGTACAAGGGAAGAATGAAGTTGTAAATTAATTATTAATTAGGGGGGAACCTAGAAATGAATGACACTGTAATTACTTTTTAAATTACACAGTGCATATCATGTGGCTTCGAGGTACAGGCAGAGAACTAGTACATTTGTCTGCGTTGTGTGTCCTCTTACAACTTCAACAGTCGTTATGTCATTAAAATGAATAAATATATATTTTTTTATTTTAATGTCGTACCGCACCACACTGTTAAATTGTGCCCCACTAAAGTTTGTTTCTGAGTGAGAGTAAATGTATTAAATTCCTTAAATGTTTGTGTTTATCTAACATGACAGAAAGGAAAAACTTTATATCAGTTTAACTGAGATATGGGTCCAACATTAGATCTCAGTATTTTATCATCCGATGGAAATCATAACTGTTTTATAGATACAGCAACAGAGGTTTGCAATAATGGCATTTTTACTGAATTTACTGTACCCTGTAATTATTAAGTAGTCACCTATTGACATAATTTAAATTGCACTCTCACTCTTAAGTATTTTAAGTCCCTTTTAAAGTCGTACTCTCAAAGATTTTCATTTTGTTGTCTCCTGGAACACCACTGGCAATAACCGAGAATCAAGTTTCATTGTCGGTATTCATCAGCTTTTTCTCTGTTTATTCAGCCACAGTAACTGTTTACAACGCTAGCAGAGACCAGAAAAGAAAACATGGCACTTCACACAGAAGTGAGCTGAAGTGCGAGTCTATTGCGTTAAAAGCCTTTTTAAAAGCAAACGCTGCAGGCTGTCATTAGTGGGCCATAAGCTCAATCACCACTGGCTTGCATCATTTAGCAATAGATTATATCTGTCCCAATGTAGGTAGCCAGTGAGTTAATACTCACCATTACCATACTATCATGCTGTTACCACATATGTCTTAAGTGGGTAAATTGTAATTTAGAGTAATCTCAATTGTTGCCAAACATCTATATCATGGCACTAAATGAGGATCATCCAGAAGAGTTAAAGATAAATTGTGTAAAGAATTTAAAAGTACGGAGCTGCTGAATCAGAATGAGAGTGCTGCGCTTCGTCACTTCAGGGGACTCTTCTGTAGCTGAGAGATGGAGGCAGTTCTTTCAGTCAGTTTGTCAGTCTCTTGGCACCGGTTTTCACTCTCATGAAGATTTCATAATGCCCCATGATTGCGTGACGGTGTCGTTACGCCAGTCGTCGTTTCTCTGCCCGGGGAACGGGCAGACAGACAGAGAGGAGAGAAATGCAATGTGTCGGCTAATTCTGTTTTCATTCCTTCTCGACTTCCAAATTAATTAGTCACAAAGGAGGAACCTGTGTCCGCCTTTGGGAATGCATGGTTTATTTAATTGTGCAGCAAGGTGAAAGGTGAAAGATGAAACTCGCGCTGTCACTACCTCTGTGATTTGGCTGCTCATTTCTTTCTTTTCCGCAGCATGAGTTCCATTACATCGACTTCAGCAGCTGGGATAGCTTTGATTACCAGACAGGATACGGGAAGCTTTGTGTCTCCGTCAATGAGGCCCTCAGGTAGTTCAGCAAATGCTGCATTACTCATGAGTACAAAACACCTCGGCTCCAGAGAGATGCTTTTTCGTGCCAAACAACAGTGACAGCATGCACGCCGGAGTCCAGGTGCACTTGGATAATACATTGCTCTCTTTATTGTCAGCATGCTGAGGAATGAGAAAAAATGCTTTCTCTTTTTAGCTACAGCGCTCCTGTAGCAATCTGGGATAGTCTCTGGAAACGAGAGAGAGCACATTTCTCTCTTTCAAATATACCAATTATATATAAGGTGGAGTAGAGACGATCCGTCTCCTGCTGACTGGTGGCATACCATGCATTTTTCTGGCTGGCTCTTTCCTGAGGGCTAACTGTTCTGTAGCATCGGCCTCCAGGGTGCTGGCAGAACTTCAAGCACCTTCAGCTGTGTCTTTCATGCCTGTGCAGAATCTGCTTGAGAATATTCTCCTATAAGGAAAAGGTGAGGAGGATTTTGAGAGAGAGAAGAGCCTCAGTGTTCCTGCATGTTGGCACATTAGAAGGCTCACCAAGCGTTTGAAGACAATGACTCATTTAATTGTTGTGCATCGATCTCAGGTTTACAGGATGATTGGTGTCATGTCGTGTCAGTTCCTTTGCCGTCTGCTGTCTTTTGTTGATGGTTTTGCCCTATAATCGATAATACACACATACACAGTCACCTCTCTTTCCCCCATCAGCTTACGTAGTCCTGCACTATTCCTGAACCGAGGACTTTTTGTTTGTGACTTTACACTGCTGTTTTTGCACCGGTGTTGCATCAACTCTGAGGTTCATTCTCAGCAGGAAAGGGTGTGATTAATCTTTTTTTATAAATGAGGGCTTGTATTTTTTTCTCTCCATGTCCTTTTTTACCCTCTCTTGGAAGAAACTGCTCCTCCAGACTCTTTGATTTTATGATGCAACACTCCCCTTAATCCTCGACCATTTAAACCCAGAAAGCTCCCTCACACTTCAGATATGACCGGACGGTTCTTTGACTCTTGAGTAACCTTTAAACGTACTAAATAGTTGACCGGTGGCATGTCACTTAATAGATTCTGTTAAGAGTGTCTAATGTGGGAGTATATGACCTCAAGTGGCCGCAGCTACTACTCTGATCAACAATATGATCATAATGGTATTTTATTAGCGGAGGAACATTTCAACATTTTCCCCTGTTTTAATCATGTTTGATGCAACTGGCTATGCAATCACTCAGCATTACTGCTGTTTAAACTGTCCAATCACATCACAACACCAATCAACGCGACAAACCTGTGGTGTGGGCCTTTGTGGCTGCACAGAGAACAGCAATAAACACTAACTGTGATCTGCAGGAGGCAGGGGACTAAATGATGATATTTGTGGAATTTGCCATCTGCTCAGATGTGAGCGCGTGTGTAGAGATGTTAACTAAATTTCATTAATGGAGACAGTGCCGTCATTATCTCCATAGCAACTGTAGCCTCTCATTGTCAGGGAAGCACTAAGGTCGTGGGGGAAGCAGATGGACAAGACTGATAGTTTCAGAGAGAAAGGGAGAGCCAAAGAGAGAGATTGAGGCGGGGGAAAGAAGAAAGAGAGTGAGGGGGGAAAAATGTGAAGGAATGACTTCACCTGATTGCAGTTATTCCTGTCTTGTTACCATGGGAACAGGAGGAGGATGCTATGTTTTGGGGTGTGGAACACCTTGCTAAAGGTTCGTACCATTAAAATCTAACAAATAGATCATCTTTTCATCCCGACAGTGGGGAAAAAAACAGTGTGATATCCAAACCCAGATCCAGAGAGTTATCAAAGTGTAAATTCACACTGAATCAAATAAGGCAGAAAACTGCTGCCGCGCCGCTCTGCTTGGGTACTAAGTAAAACGTAAATGTACCAAGTATTAGTCACAGCAGAAATTAATGTTCCGTTACAAGTGATTTAATGCTTTGCTCATTCCCTGAGCACAACTGTGCACAGAGAGTCATTTTTACCTTTTCCATCACGTTCAGCTTTGCCGTTAATGTTTGAAATCCTCACTGACTGAAACGCCGCTATATGTTTACTATAGAACTGACTCCTGTGGCTCTCTTTAATTTCTTTCTTGGAAGTCTGCTTCTGCCAGTGTGTACGTTGTGAGTTTCCGCTTGTGTGTGACCTTGTTTGGGAGGGTCCGTGAAAAGGTGCGTGAGTGTTAAAGTGTCTGTCTGTTTAACTGGTCTCCAGGGTCTTTTGCAGGTCTATCTGGAGACGCAAAGCAAAAAAAAAAAGAGAGCGAAATTGCCCAGGCGCTGGAAAGAGCTGATAGCCAGGCTCTGGAGTAAACAAATACCAGAACTGACAGACAGAATAGGTAAATAGCCCACAACACTTGCTGACTGAATCTGTCTGCTATATATTGGTTTTCTCCAGGCACAGATTAAACACAACCCTTCGCCGCCAGCGACCACTGACGCTACATATTGCAATTTATGTACCTGAGCAATCCAGGTCAGTTAATTTGCTATAATACATTAAAATGTTTTAATGCAATAACATAATTTTAGCTCTGTCTATACAGCTGACACCCATTTAGCTGTGCTTTTAGTTTATTAATGCAAAGCCTGTTCATGTGCCTTGGAGGTTCTCTGCCGCTATTGTTGTGTCCATATGTTTGCCTCTGAATTTAATGGAGATTAATGGTATTGTTATAGCACTCTGTTTGTTCTCCCCCACTCATAGTCCTCAACTTCTATCCATTACCAGCCTGCGTCCCGTCCTTCAGTGCACAGAAAAGGGTGTTAAAGGACATGTCAGAGTGGGAGGAAAGCAGACGGACAGAGAGGAAGGACCCCAGCTGACACGACAACAACAGGAAGCCTGCAATGATACTTAAAGCGCAGATCAGTCATCCAACCTGCTCGGCCCCTTTTTCCCTGCGTGACTCATCTTGAATAATCTGACGCCTTATCTCACGCAGCCTGTAAAATAAATCGTTGTTCATCCCGACAAAATCCATAATATTGTTTAGCACCTCCTCATGCACTGGACGCTTTATATGCCGTTTTATTTGTCCTTGAAGAAAGGCGTGTAATGTGCGTCCTATTGTCATACCCAGTCACCTGATCGAGACTGAACGCCTGTCACTCATCCTGATGAGCTGGAGGTTTTAAAGCAGCGTCCTCCTTCCCTGGGACTCAGGTAGCGGCATCCATAAAGCCACTCTGCGGGTGTTGAAGAAGGAAGCCATAAATGCAGGCAATCTGGACTAAATTGCGCAATCTGCTCCGGCGATTGCTTGTGATGGCTTCAAGATCACCAGCTGTTTTGTCTGTCAGGATGATCAATAACAGCTGAAAGTGCCAAAATGAATTGCACATCAGATTTTTCTTACAGCGCCTCTCAAAGGCTTCAGCTAAACTGGTGATAACAACTGACAGACTACAAAAAAAAAGCAAAAAAAAAAAAAGCACAACAACAAATGGAAAAGAACAGCAACTATAAGCAGTCACTGCTCGACCAGATGCTGCCAGAATGATGAGATGAACAGCTGTGCTGTCGTCAAAATGACCACAAAACATCTGAGGAAATGTCACATTTGTGCACAAATTCGCTCAGCTCCCCTTTAATGTCAGCTCAGTTTGCTGTTTAAACCCGCACTGTCTGTGCCTGAAGCTGCAATCAGTAATCAGTAAAGTATTTTATTGGCTCTTTGCACAAATTGACCTTAATTTATCAGCAGGGGTTCTCAAGTTTTCTCTTCAATGCCTGTCACTCCTCTGTTAACTCACTGTCTCCTGAGGTTTCAAGCCTTTCCGGGAGGTAGGACTATGCAGACTCTGTGGTTGCTCTGCTGGTAGACTATAAGCTAATTGTTTCCCAAAACGTCGAACTATTGTTTTTTCTAGCAAAGTTTATCTACATTTTAAAAGCTAAATCCTGTTTACTAACCTTCCTCTTCAGTGAAAAGTAGCCGTTGTAGCCCAACTCAACTTGACCAAAGTTAGTGAAGCACTCTCTCACAGTTTAAAGCTATAACACACACACACACACACACACACACACACACACACACACACCACCCTATTCAAAATGAATAAATCTGAGCCACTTGAACCAGAGCCACCGTACTTTTGGAAAGGGAAAACAACATTTTACCAACCAACGACTGAATACACACCTCCAGCTGCAGCTATGACAAATGTGAAGGGCTGTTTTATATGACGGGAGAGTGTGATCCTGGAAACCCCAAATCCCATGTGGTAGGACGAAATGTATGTCCACACCCACACATGTAAGATGAGTCATAAAGACTATTTCCCCTTTGTGAAGAAGGTGAAAAGGCTGCTATAGAGACAGATAAGACAAATTTGAAAAGAAAAAAAGGCCATGTAGCAATAAATGGAAAAATACATCAGGGAACACAAATTTATTTCAGCTCCTTTAAACTGCACTCTGCACTAGGTAATACTACTTATCTTCTATCTTATTTTTTCCTCTCTAATACTGAGAATTACTGGGCACCTCTCCGCCTTTACCAAAATGTAACATTGGAAAAATAAGCATCCTCAAGTGTCAAGTGCTTTTGTGTTTTTCTCTTAACCTAACCATCTGTCTGAAAGACAACAAAGAACTTTTTTTTAATCACACATTATTATTATTATTTTATTTTTTTTTACTCTGAATGAATTTTACTCTACATGGAACTACATCACTGGTATATATCAGTATATAAAAATACTTTCAAATAACATGATTATGTCAGAAAACATACAAACAAATTCTACACCAAATAGCAGAAGAAAAATAAATTACTCCAGGTTTTTTACATAGGTCCTTACAGGGTAAAATATCTCAACTGGGAACATTAAGATCTCCTCAATTCTCATATTCATTTGGTGCATTACATATATTGACTGTAAAATACCGCCACGATTCCACATTCACATGTTGCATGTGTGCATTTAATATCTGTGAACACGCTCAATATTTATTATTGATGATCTGCTGCCTACGATAAGCTCTCCTACAGCTGCAGGGCGGGGGGAATCAAGCAGGAGGATAAAATATTCCTCTCCTCATCTAATTGAATATCACCTTTCAGCAGAAACCTGTGGCTGCCAGCTCAAGGTTAAGGCAGTGTTGATACTGCCTCTCTGCTCGCTCTCACTCATGAATTATAAATTATTCACGTGCACAGTCACAGCAGAAAAGAGGGCAGCGCACGGGGAGATAAACTCAACCTCTCAGATCAAGCTACCATATATAAAACATGGTGTAAAAAAGCACTTTTGCTTGTAGCATTTTTTTTTTTTTTTTTTGGGTGTACTTTATGTTTTATGAGCCGCATCCACAACATGCCCATGAATGTGATGATGCCCCAGTTCAGGCAGTTTTACACCCAAACTGCTCTGGTTCGTTGGCATTTAAAGATCGTCATCATGGCCCTCCCTGAAATTTTCCATCAATTTCCCCCCTCGCTCAGACTGAAAACAGATAATGAGAGTGTCGCTGCTCCTCCAACTGTAACCGACATGATGGGCCTAATTTCCTGGGCTGTTTTACCATCTCCCATGGTGCAACAGGACAACCGTTCTGTGGGCCATTGAGTTAGTAGGGGGGGTTATCATTTTAAAGATAATGGCACAAAGGGCGAAATCTTGAATAGCAAGCTTCCTAAAGTCATTTTTCAACATCGCCTTGATACCTGGTGCTGGAAAAGAGTGAAGAGAGCATAAACTGAAAAATAAAAATGACAATAAAGACATACTGACAACAAGGGGTGTGTGGAAGAAGTAGAAGTAAGCAGTAATATTGGAGCAGGTTTATTCAAGTTCAGTAGCAAAGTGAGGGGAGTGAAACTGGGCCTTAAATATAAATTGCGAATCCAATGTGAAGACTGAATTAAATTGAAAGGAACAGACAAAGCCAGAGAAATACGCATAATAGGAAAGGTACAGTTTGACCTTGCTCTACTTACTCTGTTTTCGTCACTGTCTGTCCCTTTTTTCTTTGGCTGTCTTTCTCCAAAGATTTCTCTCACCTCTGCTGAAAAGGAAGCAAGTGAAAGACGAACGAGAAATGGGCCCCGATGAATAGACGGAAGCTGAAAAGGAGGTGAGAAGGTGCAGGAGGAAGTGGTCATTCCCTAACACCTTTTTGAAGCGAGGCGATGTTGATGAAAAAAATGCAGATGGTGAAAAGGAGACGGATGGAAGAGAGAGGCTGCAGAAAGGATAAGGAGAGGCTGCTGTTACTTTAAAGCTTGCTTAGTGAAGTGTGGTCAGATCCCATGAATCGCTGTGACAAATTCCCTGGCTAGAAAATTCACAATCACGGGCAAGATCGCTCAGGGAAGAACTCACTTTCAGTATGGCCAGATTGCGAGATGGGAAATAATACGTGAACAGAATAAACAATCACTGCCTGGAAACATGCTCTTTAGATTTGCCCATTTTCCCAGGCATTTTAAAGATAAATTGTGTTAGAGATAATGAAATTGCGTTGGAATCCCTGAGAGGACTGCAAAAGAAGCCTGGGTCTTGCTCTTGCAGTGGTTTCATTTTTATTCAGTGATATGTACTTTTCTTTAGCAGAAATAGCTTGCATTTGGTCAAGTAGTATTGCGCAACTTTGATGCTGGACTGAATGCAATACACAGCAACCCCTCAACCACTGCTTCAAGTAAAACATTTTGTGAGATTTAATGGCCACTAACATTTTACAGAGAAAGTAGTGAACTCCATATTTTCTCAACCCAGTTGAACACAGCATACCTCAAATGTCTGTCTCAAGGCTGCAATAAAAGATCATCTTCATTTTCAATTAATCTGCCCTTTGTTTTGTTGATTAATCATGTAATTGATAAAATGTCCATCCCAGTTACTCAGAATTCAAATTAAAATTACAAATTAAATCGTTTAATTAAAACAGAGAAAAGTGGCAAGTACAGTCCCTGACAAAAGTCTTGTCGTTTATCCAAGTTGTAGGAACAACAAATAACAGCTTTACATGTAGTTGATGAATTGGAATCAGAAATGGCTTATATGAAAGGCAAAACCCTCTAAATTATGCTTATTATACCAAAATAATGTTTTTTATTATTCATTGAGTTTTTCCATTTAATTAGGACAGAAAGGTCAGATTTTGCTTGGACAAAAGTCTTGTCGCATACAAAAATAATGTAGAAATTTAACATATGCTTTATTTTGAATACACAAACATGCTATAATAACATCAGAACATAAAGTCATGGTGCCTTGGAAAAAAAGAATTAATATCTTGTATGACTCCCATGAGCTTGGAGGACTGCATCCATACGTCTCAGCAATGACTCAAATAACTTATTGACAAAGTCCTCTGGAATGGCAACAAAAGCAGCAGTCTTGCAGGACTCTCAGAGTTCATCAAGATTCTTAGGTTTCATCTTCCATACCTCCTCCTTCATCTTACCCCAGACATGCTCAATAATGTTCATGTCTGGTGACTGGGCTGGTCAATCTTGGAGCACCTTGACCTTCTTTGCTTTCAGGGACTTCAATGTGGAGGCTGAAGTATGAGAAGGAACGCCATCCTGCTGCAGAATTTGCCCTCTCTTGTGGTTTGGAATATAATGGGCAGCAAGATTTCTTGATATTTCAGGCTGTTGATGTTGCCATCCACTCTGCAGATCTCTCGTACACCCCCATACTGGATGTAGCCCCAAACCATGATTTTTCCTCCACCAAACTTGCAGTTCAATGGATGATTCATCAGAAAAATCAACCTTCTGCCACTTTTCCACTGTCCATCCTTTCTGCAAGCTGTGGGCCTTGGCAAATCCAACACGATTTTTGTGTTGTCTTCTGTTAAATGCGGGTTTCCGAGCACTAATTCATCCATGGAGACCACTGCGTGAGAGAAGTCGACATACTGTTCTTGTTGATACAGGGGTTTCTGTTGACCAATTCTCATGTAGCTCCGCTGCAGTTGAAAAAGGGCTGGCCATGGACTGTTGAAGCAACAAACGGTCCTCTCGAACAGTTGTCTTACGTGGTCTGCTTGACTTGGGCTTGTCATGAACGCAATGCCATGCTTTACCAAGCTGTGAACATCAGGACACTTTTTGACGATTTCATTTTGCACCCAGTTATTAATGTGAAGGCCCTTGACATTAAAATGAACCATTTATTGTAACAATTGATTGATTGGAAATCAATTATATGCCATTTTAAGTTACTATATTCTTATGCGACAAGACTTTTGTCAGGAACTGTACTTGCAAATAAGAAGTTGTCAAAAATTACGGCAAATGATAAACAGCTGCCAATAGTTTTTTTCTGCTGATTAAGAAATCGATTCATCCACTTACTATTGCAGTTGACAACAGCATGACATATCAGAGTAATGCAGGGCTAATACAAGTTCTGACATACTTCCTATGATTATATTATGCCACTGAACTGCTAAATGTACTTATTTGTTAAGCATGTAATTTGCCAAAGCACTAAAGTCACTAAAGCAAACAAGCATAATGACCATCGACTACAGCAACTAAAAATAATACCGTGTCAAACAGTCATGGCAAAAAGGAAATAAAAGGCATCCAAGTGAGATGAACTCAAAGTCGAAAGGCTTACATCCTGTATCAGTGCAATGGAGGTGTGAAGGAAGCAATTCTTTTTCCAAGAAAGCAAAACAGAACAGTACAAAACAGAAAACCTGCATCGTGTCTGCTTCGATGTAACACTTTGGAAACAGCCCCGATGGTCTGTTTTTTAGAGCTCAAGCTTTGCTAGAGAGAGCGTTGCCCTCATGGCTCCATGCCAACGGTCTGAAGGACTACAAAGAGGCTGGTCCAGATTCAAAGCGTTTATTAAACCAAACAACATGGTAATGTGGCAGCGACATCACTGTGTGTGTAATTTTCACTGATTAAAGTCACCACAGTGGCCCAGGATTGGACTGCCCTTGATCATGAATCACAAAACAAAAAGCTTGAAATTGCAGAAATTGCCATCTGTATTCTATAAGGTCTTTATAATATTCATGGAAACAAATGGCCATCAGTGTTCTGTTATTAAGTTTTAAAGCAACTGTCAGTTTCCAGAGGAATTTCCTTTACATGGCTCCTGAAGTAAAAATGTATTTCTCATTCAATGTCTGTCAGAAACTTTGCTTGTCATGCAGTACATGTCCTGTTGTATACTTGACAGATATAATATTGAATGTTGATGTGCTGTACAGTGAACCAAGTAATCTAGGTTGCACTATATTAAGTATTCAACTGGAACTAATTAACTACTTTACCAATAGTTAATTCCGTCATTGTTTTCACAAAATGTCCATGGAAATATGAGGACTTTATGAACCTGTAATAAAAAAAAAGTTTCCATAAAATCTCTTGGAAAATGTTTGCTTCTGCAGAATCACAATATTAAACGTGTTAATGTTGTTCCACTGTTTGATCTTGGAAACCAAATTTTTTTTCTCACTTTTTATTGTTTTGATTTGATAGTTTCTTTCCAAAATGGTGTTTATCCTCTTTGGTTTTCATGGATTCAGTCCTCCAGAAGAACAAAAAAATCTCAACGATGATTCACACTGTTGATAGCGACTCATACTGGGTTTTCTGTTCATGTTGGCAGTCATTCTGGCAGTCATCTTTCTCCAAATGCTAGACGTCTCATTTTGGAAGGCTTTACATTTTTGCAAGCCCAAATGTTCTGCTCATTTTTCCCTCATTACAGCAGATACTCCTGCATGGCCTCAATGGTTGTGAAGGAAGAGATTCAGAGGACACACCATCAGGTGCACGAAAAGCTTGTCGTTTTTTATTTCTGACTCTGTAATCATGTTTTCCTCACAGCGAGCGGTGCGTATCTTTGGCAGTGCTTCCCACTGAGTGGCCTTTGAATGTTTCCTTGGTACTGGCAGAAGAATCACAGACACTGTTGTATTTTTAACAAATTTATGTCATCAGACAAGGCATGGAAAACACATCGCCTCACCTATAAGTTTGATTAACAATCAAGTGAACAAAGGGCTTAATGTTGATATTCAATCCTTTTTTTTTTTTTTTTTTTGTTAAATCCTTCAAAGAGTTGAACCCATTGCAGCATGAAAACAAGAAACCAAAGGTTATCACAGCAGCATCACAGGTAGGATCCTTTTTTCGAAACCCCCATAATGCCTTCAGTTAAAAATTCTGCATCCATTTTGTAATCTTATAATACACTATATAATTACTGCGACATGCCTGTCTTTGTATGAATCACAATTGAAGATGAAAGACAGAAAGCTCGACACCAAAGTAGAAAATGATAATGATCTTTACTGAGCATGTCGTCTCCTTTGTCATGTTGGCACGTTGTGACTAGAATGAAAAGACTGGTGTGATTGACAGCCCCCCTAATTATAATCCCTGTAAAGTTGAAGCCATTCACTCTGTTGCTTGGAAACCGCTGGCTCTAGGTATCAAGAACACCTTGTCAGCTCTAATAACTGTATACAGTTGGCAAGGTAATTGCGAATTTCAAATCTGACCTCTGTAAAGGGAAAAGGTGTCAAAGTTGAAGCTTGCTTTTGGGGAGCTGCATCACGACCCGTTTTGCCTGAAATATCCAGAGAGGGTGAGAGTGTGACTCCTCTTGAATAAAAATAGCAACAATTAAACTTGCTCACAGTAAAGTAAAACCGTAAGCACGTTTGCAAGTTAGCCTACAAAATGTTTACGAGTCTCACCTCTGGGTAATTGCTACAATGCGATGACATGTCATGTAGTGTTTCCTGTGGGTGAGCAGGATTTGCTCATTATAGCATTCCCATGCACAAACTCATCACCCCCAGGAAAGAAATGCCACCCAACGAACTGGCACTCAAATTAGAGCCGAAACTGTAGTGATCCGTGCCTCCCAAAAGCAACAAATTCAGCTGTCGGCTCGAGCAGATAAAATATCACACAACGAATATCCTTGCCGCTTTTCATCATCCTTTACAAGGCGGCGTGTTCATGCAATTAGCGGGTGATTGTACGGTGTGACGATGTGGGTGTGTAGGAGAAAAGAATGGAGAAAGCAGTAAAGCATCTAATTAGCTATAAGCCTCGGGAATACGAGACATCTGATTAGTGTGTCCTCTTCTTGGTCATGCAGAGGAGAAATCCGGTATGATTCAATAGAGTGGCCACAGGTAATATTGTACTGAGCATTACATTTCACAGGCAGGGCTGAGAAATGACTCAAATTAGTAAAACGGATTATCAGGGAAAGTTGCACCCTGTTAAAACTTCAAGATTTGGCTTGTCGCGAGGCTCGTTTGATGTCAGTCATCACTGAAAGTGTATTCACCATCATGGCATCCCACGTCTGCTGTGAGAAACACTCCCAAGCTTCAAAGATCCACAGCAAGTTCACTTTTCCGGGCAAGACAATACATTGCAAATGCATTCCACAACATAACAACATCACTGTGTTTAAAAGTAAATGATGCAAAAGGAAGGTTGCTTAGAAACACGCGTTTTGCAGTATATCGACTGAAATGCTTTCAGCTTCACTGCCGCTGTTGTATTTGTGCAACTGAGTGTCACTTACTATACCAACACGACTCCACTGCTTTGTGGCTCCAGCTCTGCTCCGCATGAGGCTCGTAATCCATGGGGAGTGAGTCCCCTCCTGTTTCAGTGCTGTGATGTTTGCGAAAGCAGACTACATTATAGCTCTTTTTATTTCACACAGGCTTTGGCCTCCAGTGGAGCTCTTTAAGTTTTATCCACTCATATCTGCGTATTGGAAATCAGCACGTGTATTCTCAGAGGAAAGACTGGAGGGGGCTGCAGTTTTTAGCTCTTCATAAATACTCAAGATTGATCTTAGGTTATGTAATCTGTCATCGGAGGATGGTGATGGATGACAATGCGAGAGGACTGTCCGTTCTCGGTCAGCACAGTTGACACTCAGCAACACCAGAAACTCTGCTGCATCCAGTGAGGACGTAGAGAAATGCCACTAATTATGGGACAACATCTTCTAATCTTTCTATGTGGTTCCTTGCTGAGATGAAACAAGGTCCATTTTGGGGGCAGTTCTCCTGAGTCCTCCCATCTGTCCCTACTCGCCCCTTCTGATAGTTCAATTCTGAGGCAGCATTGGGTGTCTCACTATAAGTTTGCACTTATAGGGCTTCCCAGCTCTAATAAAGCTGGCAGCTGAGACTACTGCATCTGGCTGCCACAGCCTGGCTCTCCGTGCAGGAACAATTGCCTCTGCAAAAGACTTTGCAGTCCCGAGGAGCCAATGTTCTTCATTCCCTGATCCATCAAAGTCTCAATATGCCCAAAGAGTTCCCAAGAGTGGAGGGGAAGATTAATGATCAGCAGCAGGAAATCCCACTAACGTAATTGTTCTGTTGTTCATTTCAGGTTCTGCAAGCTAGTACAGCCATTGGCCAAGTAGAAGAACATCTTAATCAGATATTTCTCTCAGTCAGTAACAGCAGTCAACAACTTACAGAAAATGTGTGCAGTGTGTCCCTGTTGACCCGAGGGACAGCTTGGACCTTAGAATGAGCGGGGGATTTGCACTACTGCCTTGAGCTGTGTCATGGCTCCGGCCTCAGTCTTTGTCTGGCACAACTGGCCCTCCAGATGCCCTCCAGGATAATGGTAAGGAGGATATTGTGGGTGTTCGCCAACTCTGGACATACTGTGCGTTGATCGCTCTCGCTATCCAAAGCCAAAAGAAAAGCTTCTATCCTCATGTCAGGATCCTTTACCTGAGCTGCTGCTGTTGGTAAGAGAGCAGGGAGGGAGGATCTACAGAGGGAAAGCATGGCAGCCCGAGCTCAACCTTCAACGCACACAACTGAGCCGGGAGCTTCAATGGTCCACAGTCGGATGTGCTTGTATGTGGTGTTGCTCATATTTTAATCCTCTGATGTTGAACTGTTACAGGTCTTTTATCTGTGTTGTCAGTGTCACAGCAGGAGGTGCAGTTATTAGGCTTCATCTACCACACCGTGTAAGAGGCAGAGCCTGTGAACGCTGAAGCTTTGCCTTCAATTAAGTTGCCTCACCTTCCATTAAATATCAAGTTATCAGCAGCAGGGACTTCAAGAGGTCAGTGCAGAGTTTATCCTTTGTGGTAGACTATAAATGAAAATCAGCCATCAGCTGGGAAGATTCATTGGGTTTGTTATTGTTATAGCGTTTTGATGAGGGATGTTTTAAAAGAAATATTTCTGGGTTGGGTTGCATTTGTGTCACTTTTGATCAGCCAGTCCACCACTTTGTTTCCAGACTAAAATATCCTGACAATTATTGTATGGCTTTCACTGAAATCAGGATGAATTCTTATAACTTTGATTATTTGATGAACGTACATGCAACACTAATAACATGCCCACCAGCCATAATTGTGTGCAGCTTCAGAGCAGCGAGTTTAGCCTTGTTCTAATTTGATTTCACTTTTTTTGTCTTGGTTTTTACAGGCTCTTACATGTGCAGCTCCCATTGGGTTGCATGGGTTCATCCTGATAAGGTAAATCCATACAGGCAAACGTTTAGTATAGGAAACATAGAAAGATGAGTTTTAGTATGTACACTAACTACTGACTGAGCATACACCAGAGGAAATGAACTGAACTGGATTTCTCAGTATAACAAAGTGTTATACATTTATATATATTTTATATTCCAGCAGTGTTTTCCTATCTTTAAGAGGTTTATGGGCAAGTACCTGCGAGGAAAATTGAAGCTGCTCCTCTAGATTAGTCTCAGATTAGTTTCTAATGTTTTTTTTGTTTTTTTTTTTATAATAGCTGTCAAAATATGACATGTAATTTCCATAAAATAGACAGAGATAATTGCACAGACATGTTCCCTGTGAATGTTTCCATTTGCTCTATATCAACCCCCCCAGTGTTTAATGAGTACTGATGAGTGACTATTTAATAGGTATGATATTCTCCCTTGTCGAGGGTAATGGTGTGAATAAATAACATAATCATATTCATGCTCAGTCATGACTTTATTTTATCAGGTTTGTTTGTTTATATACAAAAGTAGCAACAATTAAATCTTTATATAGTGAACAGCAAAACATTCAAAATGGTATTTCTTTTGAGAGGATCATAGAGCCATTATCACTTTTTTTCGTCATGGCAGAAACTCGAAAATCAGTTCACAGGCTGTTTCTTTCAAGTACAATGTGCTCTTGTTACGCTAAGCTTCAGACAGGGAGGACCCAAATGCACGACACCATGCAGGTACAGATAGTTAAAGGTTTTAATATAGGAAATGCGAGATCTTACACACACAGGCTTGACAGGATGATGAAACACACTGACAAAACTCTGTGACATGAACAACAATCTGGCAACAAGACAGGGGAAACACAGACAATATATATACAAGAGATAATGGGGAACAGGTGGAAACAATCAGGGCAGGGCAGACAATCACACAGGCAGGGAAACACACAATGGCAGGAAGTTATGGGCCCTGAAACGAGAGGAAGAAGGTTATTATTTCAAAATAATTTCCCCAGTCAACCAAGAATTGCCTCCCCCGGCCCCTCTTCCTAGCTGCTAGCAACCTCTTGACCGAGTAGACCGGTCCGCCTTCCACCATCTTGGGCGACGGGGACTGCTTAGCGACCGGAACCAGAGAGCTCTCCCGCACAGGCTTGATTCTGCTCATGTGGAAGGTCGGGTGCACTCTGAGGGACCTGAGGAGCTTTAAACGCACAGACACAGGGATAATAATTTTGGAGACCACAAACTCAGTACATTTAGCCCCAGGATGACGTAAGCCGCGAGGTATGTGACCAATGAATTACCTGGGAGTGCAGCACTTCCGGTACAAACAACCGGTTGTTGGGACAGCCCTCAGGAATCGATTCATTTTGACTCACTTGCTGCACCTCTCTTTCTGCCAGTTTACCGCTCCTACCACACGGTCAGGTGGCAGGATGGTCTCCCCTCCAGCCAGTGGCGCCATTCCTCTGAAGCCACTTTGATAGCCAGCAGCTCTCTGTTACCCACATCATAATTTTTTTCGGCCTGTGACAGCTTACGTGAGAGGAATGCACAGGGGTGGATCTGACCATCAGAGGTTGAGCGTTGTGAGAGGACAGCTCCCACTCCCTCATTGGAGGCGTCCACTTCCACCACAAACTGGAGCGGTCAGGATGGGTGTTGTGGTGAACAGTTTTTTTTAGTCTGTGGAAGGCCTCCTCGGGCTTGTCTGTCCACTGAAACAGACTCTTGGAAGAAGTTAAGGCATGCAACGGCGCCGCCATGGTGCTGAAATTCCTGATGAATTTTCTATAAAAGTTTGGAAAGCCTAAGAATTGCGGAACCTTCTTCCTAGTCGTGAGATGAGGCCAGTTGGAGACAGCACTGACCTTTTCAGGATCCATCTTGATGTGGTTGACGGAGATGATGTAGCCCAGGAACAAGACTGAGGAGGCATGGAACTCACACTTCTCTGCTCTTACATAGAGTTGGTGCTCCAGCAGATGAGTCAGGACCTGGTGGACATGGTGGTGGTGGCTAGCAAGATCAGGAGAAAAAATTAGTATATCGTCCAAGTAAACGAATATAAAGTAATTTAAAAAGTCTCCGAGTACTTCATTAATGAATGACTGAAAGACTGTGGGGGCATTAGTAAGACCAAATGACATGACCAGATATTTGTAGTGGCCACTGGGTGTGTTAAAACCTGCTTTCCATTCATCTCCCTCTCTAATCCGCACCAGATGGTAGGCATTCCGCAGGTCCAGTTTTTTGAATACTCTAGCCTGCTGGAGCAACTCAAAAGCAGAGGAGATGAGGGGTAGAGGATACCGTTTTTTTTACAGTGATGTCATTGAGCGCACTATAGTCTATGCACGGCTGGAGCGAGCCATCCTTCTTACCCATGAAGAAGAACCCGGCTCCGGCCAGCGAGGAGGAGGGATGAATAATTCCAGACTTCAGCGACTCCGCAATGTACAGGTCCATGGCTTCAGACTTAGGATGCTACGGTTGAGTGGAGCTCTGTCTGCCGCTCCGTCAATTCTTTGACGCCAATGGAAATGGCGCACAGCTGTTCCTCATGCTGGAGGATCTTGTTCTTGTGTGGAAGCGTCTGCTGGATCCATGTCTGGCCAGATCGTACTGTTATGCTGAGCTTCAGAAGGGGAGGACCCAAATGCACGACGCCAGGCAGGTACAGATAGTTAAAGGTTTTAATATAGGAAATGCAAGATCTTACACACACAGGCTTGACAGGATGATGAAACACACTGACAAAACTCTAAAATGAACTGAGAAATGAACGATCTGGCAACAAGACAGGGAAAACGCAGACGATATATACACAAGAGGTAATGGGGAACAGGTGGAAACAATCAGGGCAGGGGCAGACAATCACACAGGCGGGAAACACACAATGGCAGGAAGTTAAGGGACCTGAAACGAGAAGGAAGGTTAGTATTTCAAAATAAAACAGACACGCCAGAACAGGAAATAGACACAAAACAGACATGAAACTTAACAAACACGATGAGACATGACAGCTCTCTGTGACAAAGTCTGTGATTTCATCCCACTAATTTTAACGTAGTCCCCTCAGTAATGACCACACTTTAACTTAAAAATTACTGGTTAAAAACTGAAGCTACCTACATTGTTAGAGGCTTGAATAGTGTACCTGATACACAGGATATGAAAAACAGTATATCATTTCTTCACATCTCAAGGTTTACCATTAAAAACTATATTAAAAAACTAAGAAGACAAAAGTAATGTGAGTAATATGAGTTTAACCCAGTAGCCCCAGTTGTATTCATTATGTTTTATGTGAATTGAACATTCAGAACAAAAGAACTGATAATTTCTCGCATATCAAACCCCATGACACACTGACAGCTGTCATTGACAAGCCTTAATGACCTTTCCTCCATGTATTCTCCTTATCGCTATCATTCCAGAAATGTTCTCATAATCTGCACAATTACAACTTCTGGACTTCACTCAGGATGTATCTGAGTGTGCACAGAGGATACTGCGTGTACTTCTTTAGTTAGAAAGGGATAATTGGTCCCTGTGTGGCTGCACACCAGTTGTCATTCTATATATGCTCAGAGAGACTCTGCTGTAGCCATGGTAACTGAGACTTGCACTGATACCCCAATTTTATTTGAGCAAACATACATCAATAAATCCATAAAGCTACTAGATCCCTCTGTCTCTCTCTTTATCTGCAGCCCCCACTCTCTTGAAAGCTTGCATGTCCATAGTGTCCATTCCTTTTCTTCATCATCCTCTGCTCTATATATTACAACGCGCTCCAAATTATTATGCAAGTGATATTTTTCTCTGATTTTCCTAAATAGTCGATGCAAATGACAGTCAGCATAATTTTCAAGTCATCAACCAATCAATGTTATTGAACAAACCTCCCAATGATAACAATATTTTTTTCAAAAATAAAAAACTTAAAATGCACTGTTCCAAATTATTACGCACAACAGAGTTTCAAAACATTTTATAGGTTGTAAAGAACTGAAAATGGTCATTTGTTGAATTAGCAGTATTAGGAGGTCATATTTACTGAAATCAAAAGCTATTTCAATCAAAAACATCTTAACAGGTCAAGTTACATTTTAACATAGGACCCCTTATTTGATAGCAGCTTCACAATTCTTGCATCCATTGAACTTGTGAGTTTTTGGAGAGTTTCTGCTTGAATTTCTTTGCAGGATGTCAGAATAGCCTCCCAGAGCTGCTGTTTGGATGTGAACTGCCTCCCACCCTCATAGATCTTTTGCTTGAGGATGCTCAAAGGTTCTCAATAGGGTTGAGGTCAGGGGAGGATGGGGGCCACACCATGAGTTTCTCTCCTTTTATGCCCATAGCAGCCAATGATGCAGAGGTAGTCCTTGCAGCATGAGATGGTGCACTGCCATGCATGAAGATGATTTTGTTACGGAAAGCACGGTTCTTCTTTTTGTACCATGGAAGAAAGTGGTCAGTCAGAAACTCCACATACTTTTCAGAGGTCATTTTCACACCTTCAGGGACCCTAAAGTGGCCGACCAGCTCTCTCCCCATGATTCCAGCCCAAAACATGACTCCGCCACCTCCTTGCTGACGTGCCGCAGCCTTGTTGGGACATGGTGGCCGTCCACCGACCATCCTCTACTCAATCCATCTGGACCATCCAGGGTTGCACAGGCACTTCATCAGTGAACAAGACTGTTTGAAAACGGTCTTCATGTATTTCTGGACCCACTGCAGCTGTTTCTGCTTGTGAGCATTGGTTAGGGGTGGCTGAATAGAAGGTTTATGCATACCCGCAAGCCTCTGGAGGATCCTACACCTTGATGTTCACGGGACTCCAGAGGCACCAGCAGCTTCCAAATACCTGTTTGCTGCTTTGTAATGGCATTTTAGCAGCTGCTCTCTTAATCAGATGTATTTGTCTGGCAGAAACCTTCCTCATTGTGCCTTTATCTGCATGAACAGTACAGTGATCACGCTTAAGTTTTGGTGAAATATCAAAGGTTTTCATACCTTGTCCAAGGCATTCAACTATTTCACGCTTTTCGGCAGCAGAGAGATCCTTTTTCTTTCCCATATTGCTTGAAAATGGTGGTCTGCTTAATAATGTGGAACGTCCTTCTTCAGTAGTTTTTCATTTAATTGGGCTCACCTGGCAAACTAATTGGCACAGGTGTCTGAGATTGATTTCAGTGATCCAAAGAGTCCTGAGACACAATACCATCCATGAGTTTAATTGAAAAACAAAAAAATTAAATCTTTATGACACTTTAAATACAATTTGCATAATAATTTGGAACGCGGTGTAAAGCTTGCTTGAAAAACTTCATCTTCAAAGTCAGGAATGCAACATGCATATTAGAGGTTACGTGTGGCTACTAATGACTGGACTTGATGTATGCAGATTGCAGACTGTGGAGCTGAAGGTCAGTGGTGGAAAAAAAATCCTCTGAAGCCAAACCTAGATGAGCAAAGAGACTTGGTTATAGCCGCATTCACTCCAGCACTGATGTGATTAAAGTTACTGCTGTGTTTGTTTTTTTAAACTACAAAGTAAGCATACCAATGTGCTTCTCTTCAGTAATAATGATATGCAAATGATTGCCAGGTTGCCCCGTGTAATTAAAAGAACAATCTTGCAGTCGGGGGATATTTTGATCCATGCTTAAGTCGAGTTCTGTTCTTCCTACTTTATTATACCACTGTTGTTTATAACCACACAGCACTGTCAGCTCAGGTGTTTATTCATTTCTGGGCCCTCTGGACAAATAGCGAACTACAGCTCCGCTGCCACAGTCATGGTGAGTAATGACAGCACAGTTTTTAATCAGTTACGAGGGGTATTAGTGGAAAATTGACTGGAAACACAGATGTGTCTCTGTCCTCAGATGTCTTGTTTACTCTTCAAAATGCTCTCATTGTCACTTTACTGTGGTCAATGTGGAACAACATTTGTGTTTTTAGCTTGAATAAAATAATGTATACAAGCATAGGAATATAGTGTATGTTAATCTAAAAGAGTAACTGGAGTATGTCCTGTCAAAAATGTGAATGGCACAGCATCTCAGCTGTGTTGATATTATATTTTCTTATTGTCAAAAACAGAAAGACCAACAATGTGTTTGTCCGTCTCTCAGCACTCTTAAAGTTCCTCAGCCTGTTGAAACTATTCAACCCCAAGCCTATTTGTTCCCACTGACGATGAAAATCTCAAGAAAATTGTCTCAAATGTATTATTTCATTTGAAAATAAGCTCAGTAATTTCATCAAACTGTAGTTTTTAGAAAACAAATCATAATATTCAGCAACACATTTGGTGCATTACTGAGTATTTAAAGCGCTAGGACAGTGGATGTGGAACTGAGAGTGAGGGAAGTCATCACCAGGTTCAACAGTGAAGTTCAAAGTTATTTGTGCTTCAGAAGAAACTCTATAATAATAATTCTGCTGCCAAATATTCTTTGTCGATGGAATAAAATAAAAAAAAATATTGTGTAAAAAATCTGTCTTGTTCAAAATCTTTATGTGAAATGTGAAAGTCAACCTTTTTTTCTTCTTTGGTTGAATTATAAGTTTGTCTAGAGGTCAACTGCACAACCCTGCAAATCGAACTTACACTCTTTAAGACTTTGTAAGAAGTTACAGGGAACATTATTAGATTTATGGGGAGATTACTTTTGAGCTTGTTTTATATCCACCGTTGTAATCTCAAAGGACTCAAAGGAGCTCCGAACAGATCAATGAAATTCTGTGTAGAAAGTATATGGTGTGTGGGTGGGGGAAAAGAAAAAACTATTTCTTATTTACTGAGGAATTCCAACATAAAACCATAGTGAGGAGAAATCTAGTTTCACACCAGCTGCTGCTTTTCTGCCATTGATCCATTTCATCTTTCAGTGCAAGTAATGATAATAAAAAGAAGTCCCTTAGAGGTGAGTATTGTGTATAAATAGTTAATTAGTGATAAACACACTTAAACATTTCCTTTCCCCTTGTGTGTATTTCACACTTTGCAGTGCCAGAAGATACATACGTCCCTCAACTACATTTACAAAATGGATTTCAGTTTTACATTTGAGTTCAACAAACAAATTTAAAATTGTGAGATTAAAAGATAAAATGTCTCAAATCTATTCACTGAGTTCATAGTTGAGTTAATCTTGTGATCTTTGAACATTAGAGAGTCTCAGCAATGGTACCCTGTATTGAATTTTAATACTGAAATATCTCTCTCTTTTTTTTCTTTTTTTTTTTACAGTTGAAAAAAATGTAAATGTAAAAAACAGAAATCCTTCTACTATCTGAACATGTTTTTTACAAACCAAACCTTGAATTCTTTTCTTATGCACAGAATTTGTGTGCCAGACATTTTTTTTCTTTCTTTTTTTTTTTTATAAATGAGGCCTGGGTGCACTTGATAGTTTGAGCAGACTAATGAAAACATCCTTAATCTCAACCCTCCCATATGTATTCAGTCTGAATGCTGTTGCTGTGCAAAGACAAACAAATCTGTCTTCATTAGATTCTCATCACAGCGTTATCATTTCCATCTCTGCCATTCTTATTTCTCTCGTGAATATGCTACATGTGATTTCATTATTGATAGTCACAAATCCTGTTCAGACATATAAATTAACCATTACCATCTGTGCAGGACAGTAAACACTGATGACAGCTCTATTTTCTTCCCTTTCATATTTATAGCTCCATCTTGTGCAGGTTGCATTACTTAGTAATGCTTTTTCTTGGTGTGTGCTTATTTTCCTCCTTACTTCATTATATTTCCCCCTTTCTCAGGGAAAATTCTAAGTAAAACTAAATTAGATTTCAGTGGGTGTGGCTCACTTACACTGAATGTACCATATTCTGTAACATACAAACAGCAAACCCCTAATTGAAGCAATATAATGGGGGAAGTGGTGTGGGAGACAATGAATAACAACATTTTGCAGCACATTTGTCTTCCTACAGTATCTTTTAGCAAATTGACACCTGTATACACACCTACACATATAGACACATACACCGCAGATGAATCACACTCATATACACACATCTGTTGGTGAACAGACAGTTGCACCCCTGAATTCCTCTTATCTTATTATTGCCATTGTTTTGCATGGTTAAATCATCTTCGAGCTGCATGTGTTTGGTTGCCCATGCATAGACAACATACTGCCGCTACAGTAATATACAACCTTACATGTAGTCCAGGACTTAGTGTAGCTTGGGAGTCTCACCACTAAATAAAAAAATGAAAAACATTTCAGTATAAGTGATTCATCAATACAGGGAGCATAATACATGTAAAAGATGCACCTAAAAATGTGATCAATAAAATACACATGAAATGAATGCTAAAAGTTGTGTAAAGAAATGCAATCTTTTCATTTTTGAGGGTCAAACCTGTGGTGGAACCAGCCATTCTTAAAATGAACAAAATCCTGTTATCACAGGCAGCGGTCCTGTTACCCCAACAGGGCTTGGCCACAAAACTCAAACAGAAAATGTTTTAAGGCTTCCCATTGACCTTCAAAAGACTTTAGCTAAAAAAATAAAAAACACAGCAGGGACTGTAACATTTTCTAACCAATTCAATTTCACATTAAGATGAACACCCACATATTATGTTCTGTTATTCTGTCAAACTGAGGCATGAGTGTGTCATCAACAAGAGTTTTGCACACATCTGTCTGTGCCCATCGACAAATAGAGGCGTACAGGTGTGCGAGCAGAGAGAGACTCCACTATGACATACGGAGGCTGAGAAAGATGGATCTCATGATTCTGTTTCACTGCATGTGACCACTGGAGAGCGCTGTTGCATACATAAACAATAGACGTGTGTAATTGCACTAAGAAATGAAGGGAGTACCCTGCACGTGCACATGGAGTATGAGTATGAGAGGGCGCTCTGTCTGTACATGCACGTCAGTGAGCATGTGCATGTACAAGCATGTGCAATAGTTCATATATTTCAATTATGTTAATTTGACCTGTAAACTCGTATGAAAAGCCTTTTAGTGTACAGCCATGCTATTTGTTTCAATTTGCTGATAATTACTGTAGATTTTCCCTTCTTTAAATGAAAAGGATGCACCACCACAGGGCTCGCCCCGACATGGAAATGAAAAAATATTGCTTGTCATGGCTGTCAGACTCCATATCCTTGGTCAGACAGTGCTGCTGACATTTCCTATAAGAATCTGTTTTATTGCCTTGGCATTTATATGGAAAGCTATACAGATCTCTGTGGCACATAGCTGGACAGGAGAAAAAAAAGATCCAGATCACAATCACTGTTTCCATGACAACATCAATGTTGACACCGGGGGGAGACGGGGGTCTGCCATTTGTTTGAGTGCTCATTAATAAGAATGGTGGGTGGATGGGAGGGGAACGGCATGTGGGTACTGAACACGAGTGGCTAAAATGACATTAAAGTTGAATGAGTGAGTGTTGCTACACTTGCAGTCGGCTGTTTTTCTTCCGCAGCAATTGGGAGGAAATCGTCTCATGCTGAGTTGAGCAGACGGACTTACAAGTATTAATGCGCACAGATTTGAGTGTGTTTGCCAAGGGACCACTCACAGTGGGTCCTAATGCAGATTATTGTAGGCCCATAAAAACCACAGCAAATAGCCATCTCTTGAGTTTAGCTGAAAAACAAACTGCCTCGTTTGTATAAAGAGGATAGAAAAATACTTTCTGACCAAACACACAGTATGTTCATAATGTTGCATGATTTTCATGCTGTCAATAACCCTGGAGGCAGTTTGTCTTTAGTCAATAGTCAATAGTTTTGATTTATGGTATTGTCATCAGCCAGGCCAAAAGGCACAGCAAATACCAAGTATCAAGAAGTGTTTCCCCAATTTGTGAATCTAAAGTATTAGCAAGATGTCAAAGCATATCTCTGAGAGTTCATCAGGCAGACGCTTGAAGGGATGAAATGAGGCATCTGATCTTTTTGTTTCAGCTTTGGAGGCTTTTGGGAATCAGGACGCGCTCCGAGGATATGATGAGTCGGCAGAGATCTTATTAGCCCAACCAGCTTGTATTATTCAAAGAGCTGGGGGATGCTTGTTTCTGCATCTGATTAAATTATTATTATCATGTTGATTTGATTTGAGTTTTGACAACTGGAGCTTCTCTTCAGCAGTGGATGTTAAACGTCAGGACACAGTGCAGAAATACTAAACCTTTTCTCTCAAAACCATCAAACAGAAGCTGTGTCTACTTGCTAACCTGAAAAAAATTTCACTGCTAAATAGAGAGTGGTGAAGAAATTTGATTCATGTAATTATATCATGCCAAAGTCTCAAAAGTATTAGTATTACAAAACTTAAGTACTGGGTAAATTGAAATTCTGACCTGATGTTGGTGCCAGAGGAAAAGTCAGAAGGTCGCCAAAGTCAGTAGGATTCATCTCTTAGGAACATGAAGTCTCCACCAAATTCCCTGAAAAATCCATCCGATAGTTGTTGAGATATTTCAGTCTGGAGGTGGTGGACAGAAAAACACTGACACTTCTAGCGTGATTAACAATAGGCATAATAATGCACTTATAAAGCAGATTTTGAAGAACTTCCATTTTTTTTTAATAAGGATCACTTGGGCTATAACTTTAGCTCCTCTCTCACCTTTTAATTTGTGCTCATAACCACGAGGCGAAATACCACTTCCTTAGCCACAACCTGCTGCAGGAGTTACAGCCCCTGTAAGATGTGAAGATTACTAGAAACAAGATGGATCACAGAGGAGCTGCCCTGCGTGTCGGTGATGGACGACTACCTCGTGGCTTACAAGCAAATTGTAATTAAAGCTGCTACCAGTAGAATTTAAAATTTGATTACTTAGAGACAAGTAGAGCCCCTGAGAAGTCACGCTTAATGGCTTAGCAATCACAGTAACAGATTCGGATCTGTATCTCCTTAGCATCTTAACCTTATATCACTCAGTTAGCCAGCAGGAAAATAAAAGACTCAGCACCTGAAAGGAGGAGTCTCTGAGATCTGTAGCACACAGTTATAGAAAAAGCTTTTAATAAAGTCTCGACATTCAGCATGTCTTCATCATACAAGAACAATTCAAACAGATCCACTCAATCTGTGGCCTTTCTGACCCTGTACAAACAAAGTGTGACCGCATGTAGGCTTTTGGCAGTGGGACATCAATAGGATCCTAAGCAGTGCTCCCGTCTTGCATAACCACAGAGCAACTAATTGCACTGTTGGAGCAAAGATGAAACCTTGCTTCTATTAATAGACTCTTAATGGAAAGATCAGCATTAAATCGAAGCCATTAAAATACGCTAAAGGTTGAGAAAAGGGAGCAATAATTACATTTTTTACTTGTCTGATTTTCATTCTTCAAAACTATTGAAGGTATTACAGAATTTAATTGAGCTATTTATATTCAATAGTGGCTGCACTGTCATAAGTTTTATGACATACAAATGTTAAAGTATGTGTTCATCACAGCCTCCGATGACTGAACCATTAGATGTGCTCATTATTAAAAGCTCTTACTGTAACCGTGTGCTCATGATCTCATCTCTCCAGATTCCACCCTCCAATGTTTTGCTTTTCTCATCCCAGATCTGTCTCTCCATCATCCCTCCTCCTTCAAATGCTCCTTTTTACATTTTATTAAAGAGGCTACAGCTGTTGAGAGTGGTGTTTTTCCAGTGGGTTCCGCCATCTGCCATGTAGAGTAGCTTCACACTGTTCACTCGCAGTGAGGCAGTCCTCTTCCTGTTTTGGTTGAGTACTCTCCTTTGTGTTGTAATCAGTCCTGCACAGTTTCTGCAAAATTGTACTCAAGGACACATGACACAAAGATATGGAAAGCATAAAAAGGACTAGCCCAATGTTCTTGCTGATGTTTTTCGTTTTGCACAGCTTGATACTAAACTATATATATATATATAACTATATATATTTGAGAATGATATCAGAATGATTCATATAATTTTCAGGTTTTTTTTAAAGTCCCATAAAGGTGTTAAGTGAATTCTGTACTTTAGCCATAGTTTAAACATGGTGTTGTACTGGACTGCATTATATTGTATGTAGAGGTGCCGTAATTCTCATTCATGCTAGTGCACTTGGCTGGCTTGGTCAGGAATTTAAATCCCTACATAACCTGAACTGGCTTTGATTTCATGCATTCTCAAAATCAGCTACTAATCTGTGTATACTTAAATTAACCCTCCACAGATAACTGACAATTGCTTAACATCAGAGCAAATAATAGAGTTAAAACAAAATGGCAATTCAATCTGAGTATATTATAATAGCTGAACAAATGTCAGTTTCAGTTATCCTAATAACTAACTTAACTTACTTCTAATATGTGTCTTCAGTGACACCTTCACTAGTTTTGAAGAATGAAAATCACATGAGGGAAAATCTAACAATACAATTAATAGCTCTTAGTAGCTCTCTGTGGCTCTATGGTTAGACAAGATTGTGGCACTACTTGGGGTGCCATCGATGTCCCACTGCCAAAAGCCTGCATGTGATCGCATTGTGCTCATAGAGCATCTTTTGCAGTTCTGTCTGTATGTCTTTGGCTTTCTTCTACCCTTTCTCTCTCTTCTTTTTCTTCTCTTCTCAGTATATGCTGTGCCTAAATTGTCACATTATTTTTTTAAATAGTGTGCAAGATGTTTTAAATTGATCTTTTTGGCTCAGCAGAAGACATGACATATTGTGTTGTTAGGCATTTTTTACCAGATGTGTTTTAAAAGGTAAGTGCTGGTTATCTGGTTGTAAGAGATTATCAAACTAGTAGATAGTTTTGAAACACTTCAGGGAATGATATGTTCATGGAAAAAAAATAGAACTTTGAACTACTACCAACCTGTATTATCCTTTCAGCTAGAGAGCTCATGCCTCTGATAGGAGTTGCATCTTTAAAGGCCAGGTGTCTGGACAAGGTAACATCTGCTGGGGAAGCTCGTTTTCATCTCAGCAAGAGACACCAGATGCTGCCGCTGCACCACACCACCTCCATAGAGATGTTCTGTCATAAGATAAACTATATTGTAGGAGTGACAAATTAATAATATTAAGTGCCTCTTGAGGGATGAGTTAAGGTTAATGAATATAGTCTTTTTAGTTTATCTCAGAACCAAAGCATAGCAAACACAACAACAAATCACTAAAAATACCAAAAATACCACGTGTGACTGATCGATTTGTGGCCACTTTGCTTGCCTGCTGCCCACAAAGCACATTTCATGTGGTAGCTGTGGTCAATATCTCTGACCTGGATATCCAGCTGCTTTCCAACACCATCCTTGTCGATAAACAAATTCATTACTGATGATGCACACAGACAAAGCACGGTTGATCTATTATGCTATTTTAAAAAGGAGAAAATAGAATTGACAGTGTCAGTGTATGAATGGTAATGAAAGTAGGTTGGTTGACATCCAAATGACTATCAGACTCTAACCTCTTTGGGATCTCATTGTGTACTGAGTTGAGGCAGTGAAAGTGTGTCACACTGCAACAGCTTGGGTGCACTGTTGGTGGGCTGGACAAGTAGGGCAGACAATTGAAATTGGGCAAAGCCAGAGGACAGAAAACCATTGGAAATCTGTTCTACCGAGCCTGACATGGTTCACTTGTGTGTGTCCATTTCAGACGATGGTCTCAGACTTGAGTCAGTTCAGAAAGGATCACCAAAGAGTGCGCGAACAAGGGGAAGGAAGAGGATTGACATGGCTACTTTGCAGCGCCAACCAAAATTGAGAACAGCCACAGCACGGCAGGACCGCAGCTCCTGCTCTTCCACCGCTTCTTGCCCTGTCTTCTCTGGGCCCTACAGTGACCATGAAGAAGATCCACCGTTACGCCGCCAATCCTCTCCTTTACTCAAAGGCTCTCTTTCCAGTCTACACAACTCCACCAGTTCGAGCCACAAAGGGTCCCTTTCTAGCCTCCAGGGGTCTGTTCCCTGCCTTCAACGATCACTGCCAAGTCTCAAAGGATCTCTGTCCAGCTTTCAGGGCTCTTTATGCAGCCTAAGGGGATCAATCTCTCGATTAAAGAGGCGGTCACTGGGCAGTCTGGACAACTCAACCCTCAGTGAGAGGAGCTCTAGCCCCAGCTTACAGAGCGGCAGTGGCAGCTCCAGTGATGATGATGGCAGTTGGGACACTAATAGCTGGAGCTCAGGGGCCACTTGCCTGCTACGGACTCCTGTTAAGCAAGATAGCAATGAGGAATCTGGAGAATCAGGTGGAAAGTCTTGCACCACTGACCAGGCATCTGAGCCTGAAATCATTTACCAAAATCTTATCTTCTCACGTCCTGCAGCTAAAACTGAAAGTAAAGGAGGTTGTGCTCCAGAGAGACCTTCCACAGCACCACGGAAAGACGTGGGAACACAAAGTGTGTCCTCAGCCAGCCTGAGCAAGAATACTGCTGTGGTATCATCCCATCCTCATGATGTGAAAACCGAGGACAGGCGCAAGTTCTCACAGTTTCTGAATGAGGTGACCGGCAGGGTGTTGAAAGCTAACGGTGGTACTCCTCAACAACAGTCCACCCTCCGACAACGCTACCCATCTCCTCCACCACCGCCACCATCAACCCCATCTCACCCATCACTAGCAACCATGCTACATTCAACACCAACAATATCGCTGCCACTGCCAGCAACATCTACAGCAGCAACAAACTTGTGGTACAGCCCAACCAGCTCAAACCTCCAGACCATCAAGGAGTATGATTCAAAGGACATTACCAGCTCCATCCACCAGTGGAGCAAGACATTACCCAGCTGTAAGATCTTGGAGCCGGGGGATATGTTGAGGAAAGTAAGAGAGGAAAGTCAATCATACCCAGAGCACAACCTGGAGTTATGTACAAAGATCCAGGCACAGCCGTCCACTGGGAGACTTTATCTAGAGACAGACATTGACAGAGTAAGGCGGCTTGATGAACTGGTAGCTAATGGCACCCTGGGGAAAGAGAGGAACGAAAAAGAGCTAGAGAAGGGTATGGATAGAGAGAAGGAGAGGGAGAACAGGATGGCATGGGAAAGAAATGGAAGCTCGGGGATGGAGAAAGGGAAGGAGAGGGAGATGAGAAAGGAGAGTCCCTGGGAGAGAGACAGGGGAATGGAAAGAGGGAAAGAAAAGGATAAAGGGAGAGAAAGACCTTGCTGGGAGAAAGACAGAAAGACAGAAAGAGGGAGGGAGAGGGAGACGAAAGTGGTACTTACCAGTTATGAACCCCCTCTTCCTCAATCAACTTCCAGTGGACAAAGTAACCCCTGCCCTGTCTTCAGCTGGCCAGAGGGGTTTCCCAGAATGTCCTACAGGTCTACCTCACTACCCAGGCCTATTAATATCACTGTGAGTATCTCTACATTTAAAGAACTTCACCTATATTGCAAAATATTTATATTCTCATTTACCTTTGCCGGTAAAGCTAGTCAGGAGTTTAGGTTGTATTTGCATATGCTTTGAGATAACTGTTTCTGACACTTGTATTTGACACTATGGAGTTGGAGTTGCATCATATTTCATTTGAAATGTTCATAGCAACAGAAAATGACATTTAAAAAGTTTCACAGCAACAAGTCTTTCCAAAAATAGCATCCTGGTTGCACTATATATTCCCCAGCACACCCCATGACAACATGTCCTTCCCTTTCTGCAATAACTGCATATGGCAATTACAGTATATGATATATGTATATAGGTTGTGGAAGGATTAGTAAATCACTGCATGGCTAATGTTAGGCAACTGAAATATTTGGTCAGGGCTAGGAAAAGATCTCTGTCACAGTTTTTTTTAATGGACATTAGTTGCAGGACCTCCATACTGTTTCTTCCTCCCTCGTTACATAAGAGGGATCCCACTCCCAGCATTGGTACCAAAATTGGTACTGGATGTTGATATATTATAATATATATAGTATATAATTCCAAGTGATGTCTTTGGTAGAAAGAAGGTCTTTGAATATATGGCAGTGCTGGTGCAGGTGCTTTTGCTTCCCAATGTCTTTCTCTCAACACTTCTGCTGGCAAAGGAAAGGTGCAAACTACCATCTGCTACCATCTATATTGATATACATTAAGATGCCAGCTGCTGCTTTTAAACTGGTAGAAGGAGTTTTTGGCCAAAAACATAAAGCCTGAAACAGGCATCTGCGATTCTGTGAACATGTACCAGGGTTGCATTATCATAGTTTTTAGAGATGTAATGTCTTCTTTCAGGTGGGTAGACAGTGGTAGGCAACCTGCTGCAGCATCTCTTATATTACTATACCTGTACTACCCTATATTATAGATTCTATTTGATAATACATGTTCTATTGCTGTAATATATGCTATATATTATGTTATACCATACTACTATATTTTACCTTACACTTATACTATACTAGCTCATACTATATTATACTGTATTTTATAATGCTCTATTGTAATTTGGACTTGAATTGCTCTTCATTTATTTTTTACTTCTCCTCATTATCTACACTTATTTCTGCTGCAACAACATTTCCCCTCTGGGGCCCAATAAAAGCTTATCTTATATCATCTTATTTTAGTGTGAAGTAGTGAGGATACTGTCAGTTTGATTTCCATACTGAAAACACAGATGCCTTCATTACAATTGAGTGCATTCTGCAATTAAGTACTAATAAGTTTGGTCAATCATAATAAAGTTCAGAAATTAGCATCAACTTTTGGTCATTTTTACTAAATTTTTACACCGCGACCTTAAAAATTCAACACAAGTGCTCAAGATGAGGAAGGCAGATACAGTTACATCATATGCAATTATTACATCATCCACAGTTACTTAATGATGTTTTGTAGGGATAATTGCTATGGAACATACACTCTCTGCATGGTTGTATGTCCTGTTTCCTCCTCGTGCAGTAAGAGCAGATTGCTGGAAATGAGGAGCCAAATGAATAAGATTACACAAGCCTCTGATGATTTCACTCAATGTTTATTCAAGGCTTTGATATAGTGTATTGCATCACATTCCTCCTTGTTAGATGAATATTACTCCTCTGAGACTTATTAGACGTGAAACATTTATGTTTGGTGTTTTGTTTAATTGCATCTGACACATCATCCACTTGCCATACAAATCAGAATCAGCAAACACGATTATTCATTAACGTGATGTGAATGGGGAATCTGAATTATTTTGTGCTGTACGTGCACAGGGATGTCGTGCGTGTGCAAAACATATCCTCACTCTTACTCGTTCTTTTCAAGCACAAACTCAAATTAAAAGCATGACCTGCAGTTATAATGGATCTCTTCTCACTACATGTGCATTTTGATACCCAGGATGTTCTCAAAGGAGTGCTACAGTAAAGATCTATATTACCGCGTATTTAAATGCATTAGCATCTTCCTGCCCTCCAAACATTCAACACAGAGATAGCAAAGAGAAAGTATTTGTCCCTTTTGGCATGCAATATTAAAAATACATTCACCCCTATTTACTGCTTAGGTTCCAAACAAATTTCACAATCCTGCTTGGCTGCGTGTGTGAAGGTACCTAATACATTAATAATTTAAACTCTTTCCTCCATCTTTTTTTGTGCTTTTGAGCCTCAGGCTTAGAAATGGCACTCAGTGCTATGGCCTCTCACACCATGCAGCACTATTGTACAAATTGCTGCTAAATGGGTGGACCTTGACCAGTGTCCAGCTGTGAGGAAGCAGGGAGATGTTTGGGATGTAGCTCCCGATCCATTCATTTATTCACTGGATGGCAGCTCCCTAGCAACTGTTCAGACGATGAGTGGGTGTAAGCATTGAAAGGAATACATTTGATGTCAAGAGAGAAAACTGCTGTATGGCAGCTTTTTACAAAGTTAGTGACTTGAGAGCGGGTCATTGGATGGACAAGGATAGTAATTATTTCAAGCAAGGAGGAAAAGAAGGAAAAGTGTACAAGCAGGTTTGTGCGTGTGCAAGCACATTTGAAATGTTTCCTCTGCAATATACAGTATATGATGAATACTTTTATACTTAATTAAATGTAAATCCATAGTATAATACAGTGGTAAAGTTAATACATTGTTACCAGTTTTTCAACAGTAATTCCATGTAATTAAATGAGCAACAGTTATGTTTAATTAAGTATATGGGCCCATGTTGTGGAGTTCATTCTAAATTTATAATCCCTAGAGCTGTTATAATCGGTATTTTTATCTAACTATGATGATTAGTCTCTGTCTATAGTTAAATGGTCTTGGCATCCAGTCATCCGATCGATTTTCACACTTGGTCAGTGTTCTGTGTATTGGTGAGGACCCACTGAGTGAAGTTGTTTGCATGAGAAGAAAAGAAAGCTGCAAACAGCAATGCTGGAGGCCAAGCATTCGTCCTGTTATACACTGTTATACACAGTTGTGTATGTAATAAGCAACTGTTCACTGACAAGTTTAGCATATCAACATAAATGCTGATAATATATCAGTGTTCTGTGTAGAGCTTGTTTTATCTGTTAATGTAGGTTAAACATTTTATTACTGGTTGATTTAGACATGCCTGTACAGCAAACTAACGCCATGTATCTGTATAGTGCAATCAGAAGTGCAGGAGACTTAAATGAGTAATTGCAATGTGTGAAATAAATAAGATAAAACAGGACAACATTGTCAATGAATGACTTTGGCATTATATGAAATTCCCCTATGCCCAAGCTTTTTCTGAATTACATCCAGTAGATATATGGTATGCAATTTTTATTTGTGTAGAAAAGGTGAACCCAGCTAGTCACAATAAAACCTACCTTATAGAGAGAATACAAGTGCACTGACTGTCTAAAACCGCAGTCCATATGACCGTAATGAGTAACTTAATGTCCTCTCCGAAATTTTAAGTCTGTCTCACCAGTGGTTCCTGTTGTGGTCAGCAGCATCTGTTTTTCTGATTTACCTGTAGCCACACCCCCAAAAGTGATGTCATCTTGTACTGACACACCCTGGAGTACACTTCTACATCACTCTGGCATGGTGATAAGTTTTGCCACTGAAAGTCAAGATAAAGCTTTTTGAATATTTGTCAGCTAGTCATAATATGCCATGTTTTATTGCAGCATTTACAACCATTACTGAGAAACTGATCTATAACCAGCTGATGGTGGCAGGGTCACCCTTTTTTAAGGGTATTCACAATTTGGCAACAGCAAAATAAAGACTGACATTTTAAAACTAACATTGTTTTCTACTGAATGAATGTACATCTATAGTAGCTACAGCTGCTGAGATTATCATTCAGTGATTCCTTCCAGGAATGCCGATCCACTCCTCCTGCCTCTCTCTAGGCTTGCCCTCCCCGCACAGAGGGATGCTGGGATGGAGGGATGGACAGAGGGGATTACTGAGCATTGTCTCATTCAGTAGCTGTATGAGTCATCCTGCTGTATCACTCGCACTGTTTGTAACACCCACACAACACCACGAAGCACAGCATACACGTGCGCACAAACACACACTGCACTCTCACAACCTGTATGTTGACACTGCGTACCTGTGACATTCATTACACCTCGCCAAATCCTCGACTATAAATCCTGAGGCTGGAACTGCATCCAACTTGGCACATACAAACACCCTAACCTCCTGCAGCACCAACAACATGCATAAACAATTTTTGACTTCCTGAGCTCTATAAAGTGATCATGACCAAAAATTGGAGAGGATTTTTTTTTTTGTTTTAAATCACTTTAGCGTATCAGCAGTAACATCAAATTATCCTTCTTTTTTCGTTTTTTTTTGTTTGTTTGTTTGTTTGTTTTGGACCTTGGCTGCAGATGTGTGCTCTGCCATGAGTAATTGGTTCTGCACCAAAGAATTAAGCCCAAGTGAAAATTTAAATGGTAAACGCTCTTGTGAAATCCATGTCATGCATAATTCACGTGTAACAAACAAATATGTACAAACAAGGACCCATTCCCACATTCATCGCCACTGGAGTTTTCACATATGGGGACTTGATGGAGCATAACTGCCACCAGTGGGGTGTCAACTCCATCTTGTATGACACTTGAAGGAACAGTTTTTGGGGATATACACATGATACCATAACACATAGACTGGAAACAGGGGAAACACCTAGCTTACACAAAATCATGACTGATTTTGAAAAATCATACATTGTATTGATTGGTGAGTCTTTAAAGGTAGACATATTTTTTACCTTTGGACCTTTGAACTAGCTGTTTTTCTTGTTTCCACTGTTTGTGCTAAGCTAAGCCAACTGGCTGCTATTGGTAGCTTCATATTTACCACAACGACACGAGAGTGGTATCACTCTTCTAACCTTGCTCTCTGCAAGATGGCCAAGAAGTGTGTTTTGCAAAATCGGGTGAATATTTCTTTTAAATTGACTTTCATACATACAATTAATTATTTGTTTACCTTCTTACTTCTTCTCCTGAAACTTTCCATTTTTTATAATTCATCTTTTCTGGTTCTCTTTCCTCCTTTCAACAACTACAGTGTGTAAGTCTGCCTTTCACCCCTCGGGCACTTTCTCTCAATTTCTGCAGCACACTGCATTTTTCTTTTGTGCTGTTAATCTGTCATTTCTTGCTCTGTCTCTCTGCCTCCTCCCCTCTTTCACTTAATGCTCTCAATACTGATATAGCGCGTGTGCCCAGAGTGAGAAATAATGGATATATTTGTTTGCCGAGACAGACACTCTGAGAGCTCGTTAAACACAAGATAAGAGGTACTCCACAGCATGCAGTGGCAGCAGCGGCGCCAGATAAATCTGCTTGATAAATAAATCTAATCATTTTGCCCTCTCTTCTTCTCGTCCTACCAGGAATCTGATGGAGAGATGCAGCATGACAGGAGGTTAGCCACTTTCACTTTTACCTCCTCTCCTCCCGGCAGTGACACCACCACCACCACCACACCTCTCCTCTCCCTCCTCTTCTTCTTCTTCTCTCCATCACTCCCATAACCCCTCCTCTTCCCATACACCTCCTCCTGCTCCATTCAACCCTCAGCTCCCTCTCTCACTTTCTCTCTCTCTCTCTCTCTCTCTCTCTCTGCCTACCAGCCTGTCTCCAGTCAGAATTAGAGGAGGCTTTTTCTAAATGCATGCCGCTCTGAGGGGATGCACAGGCACATGAATATTGTGATCTTATCTGCTGAAAATGAGGCGGAAAGCATATAAACGGTAAGGCGAGAGAGAGGAGAAGTGCATGCTTGGTTTTTTATTAGCTGCTCTGAGATGAGTGTGAGCAGTTGCTTTGCCACACTTGTGAAAAATAATGATTGTTGTGAGTGCTCTTCTGTAGCTGCTGTGCCGTTGCGTCCATGTGTTGCATAGTCTAAGTGCTTTCACAAAAGGGGCTGGGTAGACAGCTGTACATTCAACAGTGCAGCATGTTTGGAGAATATGAATATATGTTGTGCAGCATGTTCCAGTAAACTGATGCTTTTCGTCACTGTAATCTCTTGCTGCAAAGGAAGTGAAGGTACTGTTTGGTGTAGTTGAAGTAGATCTGCGGTTTTCTTTTTTTTTTTTTTTTTTTTACTCAGTCAATTCAGCTGTCATTTGGATTTTATTGGCGTGAGAATAATGAGGCGCCAAATGTTTTCTCAGCCCTCAATTAACTCTCATATTCATTCACTGGGCAAGATGATACCACAGAGAGGCAATTATGGCTGAGCAAACGCATCATGAGAGAGAAAGTTGTTCTCATTAAAGCAAACTCCTCACCTTGTATAGATTAAGAGAGAGCGAGAAGTGTGAGTAAGTATTTTCCTTGATGAGCTGAACTAAGACACATGATTGCTTTGTATTTCAGGGAGTAATTCATGAACTCTCCCTCCATATGTTGCCTTTAGGTGCCTTTATAATCTGCGCGTCGGCATATTATGATTATAACATCTAGAAGTTAATTGCTTTCACCTCCGGTCTTAACCTCCAGCAAGTGAGGAAACATTGATTTTTGGAGATGATCCCCTCTTCCTGTTACATAATTAAAGCAAACAGCACCTCGGATAAGTTGCTGTCCAGAGGGAAACTTTAGGGCTTTGAAGTGAGTTTCAAACTTCCTGCACAATGGAAAGCACTTTAATTAATCTTGTAGAAAAAAAAAACAAAAGAAAAGAGACCAATGACTGCAAACCCTTTCGGCACTACAGTGTTGTTTTTAGCGTTATGATAGCATGTAATTGTTGTATCATCACTTCAAAGATTGCAGTAAAAATGAAATCAAACAGCTCTAGCTTTAATACTGTACCATAAATGGCACGAGAGAAAGTCTTAGCTTACCAATATAACATTGTTTTGTCAAAAAAGGAAATCCTAATAAGCCAGTTCAAACATTTTTAAACCGTACTTCATGAGAAAGACAGGTTTACTGGTGATACAAACAAAATTGCACAGAAATATTTAGTGATTCTAACATCCAAAATGGATAAAAAAAATTTGATTGAATAAATCTGGAAGCTATCCAAACAAATTATGAGCTCCACCAAACCCCATCAGCACACCATGCACTGCTCCTCCCCACTTTTCTGAAATGAATCTTGCTGTAGATGATAAACCAAAGCTTATCACCAAAGGCTGTTTTGTTCTTTACTTTGGAAGCTGAATTAGATCGATGCCAACTGAACAGAGATCATCGTGCGCTGACAAAACATTGCAGACTCCAGAAGTAGAGCATATAAAAAGACTTTTAGCCTCATAAAAGTTGATTCGTGTGAGATTTACAATTTTCTGATAGCACTTTTTTAATGTGGGTAATTGAAGTTTTGTGCTAATTCTAAGAGTTTCCATCTCAAATTTGCCCTTTCAAAGTTCCCCACATCATAGATTGATTTAATCACTATTCTTTGATTATCAGATCCTGATCCTGTTCACTTGTGCCAGTCAGACACAGGAGTTGCTGAACTTTCCAAAAAAATTTAATAAAAATGTCAGTCAACTGAAAAATTGAAAAAAATAGAAAAGGGGGCATTATGCTCTTAAAACTGGACACTGTGCCCCTTAAGTCAAAAGATAACTGTTTACTGACAGAAAAAAGGTTACATCTCTTGAAGTTCAACTTTCTGTACACAGGAAAGATTTTCACGCTGTCCCAATTTGTCAAAGAATTCAATGCATCCATTAGGCCGAGGGTCGTGGAAATTTCTTTCTGTGCTGTAGAAGCACATAAAATTACAGTCATAACTGCTGAGATTAGTTTTGGATAAGCCAAGGACAGAGAAGTGATTTAAAAAAATACAAACAGCCAGCTCAATAAAAAGCATTTGAAGAAAAAGGTTGTATCGGCTTCACTTGACTCGCTGAGACTTTTAATTAGGTCTCTGCAAATGTTTCAGCTTACCTTCATCAGCTGTATCTACCCACGATCCACTTTGCCTCCTGCACCAGCCCCAGGGAGGCACTCACCCACTGGGCTTCGCTCAGACTTTGAGGAATATGCCTAAAGATGCTTTGTTTGTTCAGCTCTCTCGTCGTTCCCTAAGCTAGGCACGTAGCATCCAAAAGCAGATGCTATACGAAGGCTCCCTTCAGGTTAGCCTGGAACATTTTGCCACCTCCCCTCTCTCTCATTCTTCTGTCTAATTACTTCCGAGACGATGAGATCAGAGATTTATGCAGGAGCCATTTGTGAGGGTGGACTACTGGAGCATCTGGAAGAGGTTTATGAGGGATCTGCCTTGGAGCGTACTCAAGGGGTTGGCTTTGTCTTTGAGTGCGCACATCAATCCATATTCCATGATTTAGGCCCCTGTGAATCATATGTCGAAGTCTTAAGACTCCTTCTCTGTCTTTGACTTCCCACCTCACCACCCTCGTTGTTCCCTGGACTATTGGAGATACGCCTGTCTGCCACATAACATTTTTACGGCTCTGTCAAAGCCAACAGGACAGGGTTAGCTGAGCAACATAAGCCTCTGGAGTGCCTATACAGTGAACCTTAAGTGTCTTTTAAGCATAAAGTCCATGTACTGTATGTCACAGGAGCAGGATGTGCAGCATTCTTGATATCACATATAAAATAAAGAGGGTAGAGCTCCTCACCACACTCAGGTTTCAACCTATTTTTAGATATTTTTGCACTCATTAATTATTTTTTCTTTGTTCTCGCAGCTCATTAATGCATTAGCTTCAGTCCTGATCTCTCTTGTTCAGGGTCATGGTTCAGGGGATGCTCCTATTAAATCAACAATCATTTGTCAGGCAGCAAAAAAACATTTTTAGTTTTAACAAGAGGACTACATGCAAACTGCACCTACTGCACCCATTACACCTCAGTAAATACCTTATTGGACCCTGGAGGGCCATGTATGTTCAGCCTACATGCTCACAATCTTGCCAACCTCTTGGTTGCCTCCTGCAGTGTTATGCATGGTGGATTTCCAGATGTCCAATCTGGACTGTGGTGATAAAGGGAAAAGGCTAGGAGGTGAAAAGCGCAGGCTTCTTTCTTCAAAGGCGAAATTTGTTCATCATGGCCCTTTGTACCTCTTTGTGCTCTGCAGCGCTGAGCTGAGCCCCTGCATAATATACTGTGGTGGGACAGGATCACAGGAATTATAAGGATGTTTGTATATAGTTAATAGATTTCATAAGAGTTTGATTTGCAGATAGGTGAGTGTGTGACATGTATGTTCATGTGGAAAATATCATCATTACTAATTATTAGTTTCGGAAACTATGTCTATTATGTAACATTTCTGTGGACTGAAGCATCGTCAACAATGATTGCTATATGTCTGCAAACACATACCGACTGCACCACCTGAAAGCCACTATAATCAATATATTGACATCTGAAATCAATCACATGACTACTTCAATGGGAAACAAGTCACTCGTAGTGACAAACCCAGAGAGAATGATCACCTGGCTGTAGGTCCCTTCAGAAGGCTTTTAGCCTCTTTCAGCATTTTAGACCCCTATAAATCACATGACAAAGTCAATTTTACCGGTGAATTCTCAACACTGTCATCATCGAAACTGTTTTTGGCCTCTGCAGGCAGCTATTTTCTGCAAATAAGATTTAAAAACCTTCAGTCAGAAAGAGTTAAAAATTTGCAGGTAAACATAGCGGAGCATTTAGAGGTATGAAAGTAACTTAAAGCCACCATGTAAGCAGCTCTCTGAGGCTGTACTGAGACACAGCAGTGAAAAGTTACTGGAATTCAGCATTTTAGTTTTAGTGTGTTAACATGCTTACATTTGCTAATTAGCACAAAACATAAAGCGCAGGCTGGGGGGAATGTGCTTAGTAAAGCTGGTATTTTTACTCATAAACCAAAGTACTGGACACATTAAAACTGTGACCTGATTATGGCACCAGAAATGTCAAGGGATCATCAAAGTTATTACAATTCATCCAGAGGTTCACATAAATGTCTGCTCCAAAGTTCATAGCAATCCATACTATGGCTGTTCAGATATTTCAGTCTGGACCAAAGTGGTGGACTGACTGATCAACATCACCATCCCTCATGCTGTTACCATGGCTAAAAACTAGAATACTGCAGTATGAGCGTTTACTACAACTGTATATGCAAAGTGTGTATACTATGCAAAATGAAGTATGAAATATAAGAATACAAGATACTAAATACAATATACACCAAACATTAACTGTTAATCAGTACCATCAGGAGCAGTCGCTTAATAGATCTTTAAACACTCCTCTATCTGCAGTGTTGTTGTGAGGCGATTACTTCTTGTCTTCCGCCAGGCTGTGAGCACAGGTATGTCACGACTGTGTTGTCGTGGCAACCTCAGTGAGGACTGAACTCATTCTCTTTCACAGAATTTTAACAATGGAGAAAGCGAGAAATGTTAACTCGCACCATAGTCTTAACACACAAACATATGAATTGTTTAAATCTGCCTCTCTCGGCACACGACCTTTTCTTCTCTCTCTCTCTCTCTCTCTCTCTCTGTGGCTGTTGTGGCTGTTGTTGCAGGTTTGAAAGGTTATGAAGGGGTGAGGAGCACAGTCGACTGCTGGCATTCTGCGGCACTGTGTAGCTCTGGAGCCGTAATATTGTTTACTTATGACGGGAAACACAGATACTAGAAAGAGAGACACAGAAGACATTTTATCAATACATACAGGCACAGCGATATGAAACATAAAATCTTTATCAAGTTTATTAATTTCACTGTTGTTTTTACCACCAGGCAGCTATTGCAAAAACGGAGTCAAAATTTAAAGAGATCTCATAATTGTGCCCCCGGCTAAAAAGGAATTAAATTTAGGAGGGCTGGAGTTGTTTTTCTTGATGAGAAGAGAAACATCTTTGGAATTAAACTGTAGGTTGCTCGAACTTCATTTGACCTGATGAATCTTAAGTCTATTACACTGTCCACGTTGCTGCCCAGAAGGTATTCTGGCAAATATTTTCAAGCAGTCAAGGCCAGCTCCGAAGTTTTGACAATTTTCAACAGACATTGAAGGATCTTTTTCATCCTTTACCCATAAAGGAACGCACACAATGTTGTGTGGAATCGTTTCAGAACACAATTCTCATACCTTTATGTTAATGATAAAAGTAAAAGTCAAATGAATTTGTATGTTATTGTCATTCTTACTGTCATCTCAGAGGTGGAATTCTGAAAAGGTGAACTGAAGATGCACTGTGATTTAAAGCTCATTCTCTGAGTCATGCATTCTTTCCAGGTAGATTTTATTATTTGACATAAATTGGTGAGCAGCAGAGAAAGAAGCCGATGTTTTAGCCCAAGGCCAGTCTCATGCTGACTGCTTAGTCACTGTATGCACAGTGAGTTCTTCATGGGCCTAAAACTGAGACGACTGCCACGTTTGAAACCCAAATACAACCCGGGAACTGAAGCTATATTTTGTCTTAATTTCATCCATTCTCTGTCTCTTTATGTCTTCCCACCGTAGATCTACTTGCAAAACATGACATGCATTGACGAATCCAGTCACCAAATTCAAAGAGACAAAGAGAGAAATTTATTGATGAATTACAAACCCAACTCGAGACAGACTCTGTAAATTAGAAAAGAGGGCCTGCAATTGAATTGGTTTTATTTGCTGGGATATGTAATGAGTTCACTAAATGTAATCAATGTGAAGATTAATTAAGAAACTCTCCACCATTTCATGCTGGGCTTTACTTTGATTAAATGTTAATATGGGTCTTTAAAAAAAAAAAAATCTTTATGAAACCTGCTTACACATACCATTGTTTATCCTCCAAACTAGGTTTTTCTTAATTCATTAAATTTCAAAAGAAACTTTTGTTTACGTTTACGCTCTCAGAAACCAATTTACTGCCAGAACGATTGGAGGAATAGATGACTTTAAAGAATTCTCCAGCAGTCCGGCACCACTTTTCCATAAACTTTGACTGAAAATTGTGGACCAAGGTCACAATCCTAGCCTTCCCATGATGCAACTGTGGCTAATACTTTAGACCATCCCTGCCTAGGAAATGACAGTGTCTTTAAAATGTTTCACCCCCCAGTTTGTAAAACAGGCTTTTAATGTAATAATGTCACTCAAGTAATATTCTCAGACTTTTCAAAACTCCATCTAGAGCCACAGAAGACATGATCTAATTAGGCTACGTAGAACTTACTGTGACTGGTATACTGACATGTAGGACTGTATTAGCAGAATTCCCACAAGTAAATGCATTTAGTGTACCATTAATTACTACCACAGCAATGTTAAAGATGACAGTTAAACCTGTTGTTGAGCCTCTGTCATGATGGTCCAGCATCTTATATTGTGCTGTGACAGATGGTGATCCAGTCAATGCACAGATATATTGCACTATGCAGCATAATAAAGTAAGTTTAAATTGGACTGTGAGGAGCCGTGAGCTGCCAGTACCACGCTGTAGTAATCTAAGTATGGTTTGGCAGCAGTACGTTACAGATGGGGCTGCAATTTACTCCCCATTTAAAGTGCGGCACGTCTCCTAAAGCCTCGTTCGGCTCAGTCAACTGCCACCTGAAGATTTCCCACTGAGGCAAAACGTGTTTTTTTACGTCACTTTGCCTGATTTATGTGGGACTTTCAGGCAAAGAAATGAATACACTAATCAGGGGGTTGTTCCGTCAGTAAATTAACCCCTACCATTCCTACAGTCTTAAAGTATAGGTTCACACATTTTCTAGCCTGTCTTCAAACAATAGTTGAGTCTCTGTGTGAAGATTGCATCACAATGCTGTAATCATGCCTCCTGTTCATACTGGATATTTAAAGATCCCTAAAGCACTCTCGTTATAAGCGATGGGGAATAAAATCCACCCTCCTCTCTCTGTGTAAAAATGTATTCAAAAGCTCAGCTCAAGCTGGCCTGAATTAGTCGAATCAAGTAGGTATCTTCAAACAATGGAAGCCTTTTTTGCATAAAATACACTATGAAACATTGCTGTCTTGAAAAATTGTGAACCTGTCCTTCAACTACACACACAAGAGCACAAAGCACGCCAGTCCTGAACTGCACACACACACACACACACACACACACCACAGCGTGATGTGGAAAAGGCCCCCTGTGGTGACTCCTGCTGTGGCCTCCCAATGCAATCTGATCTGATCAGGAATAGTGTGAAATATGCCTACAAATTGTCAGAATTGATTGAACTCTTGCTGTTTCTTCTGCAGCCTCAGTACACACACACACACACACACTTCTACTCACAGAGCTAAAACTTTATTGTTACATATGACTGACGTGCTGTTTAAAAGGCCAAGGATATTTGAAGGAGCCAGGGGGAGGGGGATTTGATGAGTCATAACGCAGCAGGCGAACAATCAGTTAATGCTTATCAGTTAATTTATCCCCAGGAGCCTTTTGTGTTGGAAAACAGCATTGTGGTTACAAAGCCTGATGGTGAAATCAAACAGTATTTGCTGTGTGGCCTTGAACTGTTTTTGACATCACCTGGTCAGGTCTGATACCTCTGCCTGTTACTTTACATCCTAATTTATACCCCCATTGCAACAACAGTTCATGCAAATTATATTATCAGTGACATTTTTGGATGATTTGATTCAACCTCTCTATATTTTAGTGGCTCAAATGAAACTGACACCTCAGGCGTTTATCATAAAAAGTTGGAGTGCTTCATAAGTTTTATTAGTTTCGAGGGCGATATGTAGATAGAGACTAATGAAGAGATAAACAGTGTGGGGATCGCTCCTCTTGCAGTTCTTGTCTTCAGGCAGCAAACTTTGTTGACTAGTCATCATCATTGCTCTGGTGACTTAATCCACAGAGCTGTGTTTTTCTGGCTGCTGGTAGTGGAGCGTGCACAAGAGACTGTTGTATTTCTGGAGTCTTGCATCAGAAGAAACACACAACACACAGCTCTCGAGTACAGCCTCAACCACTGTGATGGACTATACCAAGGGGGAAAAACCTGAAAACTGGTAAAATAATGCTGCTTATTATCACTGCTTGTGCTCATGTTTGGTCTCCTTTGGCTTTTAGGAAGTTGGAGTCTCATGCTTTTGAGTTATGCAGCTGTTGAAGATGCATTTGAAGAAATAATTCTGGTTTATTACAATTCTTTTCAGCCATTTAGGCCATCATCTCTATAATACCATTCCACTCAAAAGGTTAATTTTTAAGGTGAGAGAAGAGAAAACAAAAGCAGATGTTAAAAGTGTTACCCAAACTGTTTGTTGTAACCATCCATCACAGCTTACTAGACGGATGTTCCTGGTTCAGTTTTGATCCACCATACTTAATACACGTGTCCTACACAATGACTGAATATTAGCAGCATTGTGGGTGTGCTCACCTTTGGTTTTACCCACAAATCCACCAAACAACCTGTTGACTACTACCTGATAAGGACCTCTTATAGCTGTGCGAATTATGACAGTTATTACAGCTGTCTGTCAGGAAGAAGGAGCATGACGTTATTAGAGCCTCTCAGGGGGAAGGCGACATGTGGAGGGTGAGAATACAAAGCATTTGACTTTGATACAGAAAACCGCTGTTTGCATCTCATTTCCTGTCATTGATGGTTCCTTTCAACCTTGGTCACAATCCTCTCTCTTAAGTACACATATTTATGCGTTATCAAACTTTCAAGCAGAAATGTGACATTTAGGGAAATCATGCAAATTGCAATTTTCAGGGGATTATGACTATATCTTAGATTATATCTTGGCCTCCAGTGACGTCCTGGAGTATCCAAAGGTTGGATTACAACTGATCATTGTTAACATTTCAATTTTTGTGCAGATTAAACAAAGCAGATATAACACGTTAACTGGTGAGCTTTGGATGTGCTGGTTGGCAGATTTGTTTAGCTGTTTCCTGTCTTAATGCTAAGCTAAGCTAATTGGCTGCTGAGTCTAGCTTTATAGTTAATGGCCAGATTTGAGTGGTAAGCATATTTTCAGATTCTTAAAATGTCACTTATTTGCCGCAGCCCGTAGAGTTTTAACTAAAACCTCTTGATGGTTTTAGACTGACAAACCTTTTTTTGTTCGAATGACTTGAAAATGATTTAGAAATTGTTGCTAAACTGTTTGTTTACTACCTGTCTTATCGTCTGACCTCCCATTTCTCTTGCCCTATCGGATTTCTTTGCAGCAATGTCTCCATTCTCCAAGGTATCAGCAATTACTTCGGTCAGCGCAGTGTATTCATAGCTAATAGAAATGAAAACAACAAAAATAACGCCTGCGGAGCGATCACCGAACCTGGAACATGAAGGTTGTTTACAGTGGACGGGGTGCTTGTGTCTCTGTGAGCTGCTCCCTTAACAGCAGACTTCAGGAGGGATGGCACCGTGGCCATTAAAGTTTAATATCCTCATTTGGTCACTGCGAATCGTACATCTGGCAGGCAGTAGCTCTACCTTGCTCACCTCCCATGGCTTTACTAGTAAATCAACCTGCAGGCACCATAAGGGTTCCCCATTGTAGATCCAAGATGGATGCTTGTTGGTTGTGACCTTTAGTGGGTTTTGCATTGAGGGTTTTTTTTTTTCTCTAAATTAAAGTGGAGTCTCTTGCCAATGGAGCCATTCTCATGAAAGATAGAAAGTACACAGGAAGAGTGGGAGGTGGAAAAACTCTGCCTGAAGTACGCTATAGTCTGCTGCATCACAATAACCATTTGTTGTACTCCCTGTAGTGCGCATTGTCTGATCATTTTGACAAGTTGTAACACATGGGGAAAGTTTTTTCAGGTAAACAGGGTTGACTTGTGTTTCCATCCACACAACAGACTCCTCTTAATACTTATGAGGGAAGACTGTACAGAGGAAAGTGTGCTTCATTTACATATCTTTTGCTACTTTGAGTGTCTCTGGCAAGTGTAGAAACAGCAGTAAGCCTATCAGGAGGTCCTCTGAGAACTTCAATTCGTTCCTTCGTGTGGATAGTGTTTACCTTGCCAAACAACACCGGAGGCACCAAGATCTGCTGTTTATCCCCCTGGGGGTGGTGTTAAGATACAGTGAGGGTGTACAGTATACTTCACATGCACTGCAGGGAGGTGTGCGTGTTTGTGTTTGTGCATGTGAGGACGGATTCTACACAACCACACTTCCTCACCAATTCAGCAACTATTTCTGTCTTCTTTCTCTCTTTCTCTCTCTCCCCCTCTGTGACTAGCAGATAAGAAAATGGCTGTAGCAACAGTGTCTCCAGAAACTGCCATTGTTTCCTGAGCCAGTGTTGAAGTGAGATTAAAAATAATAAGTAGCGGTGCCATTAGAAATGGCGGCAGGCAACAAAACATTAATTCCAGTTTGTTGTCGAACTGCCACCCTGTCACTCTGCAGGGACTGATAAAAGTTATGCTGCTGGCACCCCCTGTCCCTGATTGTGCATTAATGCTTACTTGGCTCTTAAGGACAAGACATCGTGGGTTTTAACAGGCAAATATATGGACTTATTGAAATGTCTGCACTCCGGTTGTATTATATATTTAAGGTTGTAAATTGACCATTTGCTAAGCCCGGCCCCCCTTAGTTACTGTTGCTATGCCTGTGAAGCTTCCCTATGCAGTTTCCAGTCACAGCGGAGGCACATGTACTAAAAAATGTTAGTAGTTCTTGAAACAGCAGTTTTATACAAGAGTGGAAAAAAAGCAGGCTCTGTGAGACGGATGAAAAAAGGTCACTATTTTTCCTGCTGTTTTAAAATAAAAGGTCTCTGTAAGGGTCTTAAGTATGATGGAAACATACATGAAAATAGTGCTAGAAGTGCAAAGCTTAGCCAAAACTTATTCCACGTAAGTCATGATAGATGATCCATGAGATGTGGGAAGAAAGGGACTGTGTGGTTGCTGTATAGCAGAGCTAGTTAGTCCTGGTGTTTTAAGTAAGAAAAAATGCAACATGAGATTGTTATTTTCTGGTTAATGCCGCACAGTTTACGCACATGGAGCAATACAGAGTTTAGATTTATTCTTTATAGTTTGTATTTTCAGACAGTATGTTTGACTTTTAAGGTTACAAGAAGTTGGACTGTCTGATATGTTTGACAAATATTATATTACCTCGGATAAGGAGTTTGGCTCATGGATGTATTATAAGAACTGGAATCCAAAGATGGCACTTATTCCAATAGTCCAATAGTCCAATAAGAGATGCTCACCCAGTTCATCCACCAAAAGAACCAATATCTTCTGGGGTTTATGATCCACTGAATATGCGCAGTAGTGTTAATCCCATAATGCTTCTAGCCCAGCCGACCAATAACAACGAACACACTCATAGCATGTAGCATGCTTATACACAGTGGTGACATCATTCAGAAAATAAAAACTTTTCTGGGCTTTGGAAAAGTTTTACAAATCCACATGGCTTAACAATATACAAAACAAAGAGTAATAATTGACCAGGTGTCTAGCCGGAGGTGTCCTGTCAACAGTGTCACAGATGTCTCTTTTACACACTGGTCTATGGGGAAATTCTTTTTGTGATGCAGGGGTACTTTTTATTGCAACAGTGGCCAGTGGAAAAAAATAGAAGCAAGTCTGAGTGGCAGCGCCTTATCCAGGTCTTAAAATACATCCTTGGTTTGGCTGCTATGTTACATGAAATATTAAACTGATAGCATCCAGAACCAGCCTCACACGGTGGGGAAATACTACACAGGCTAGTTGGGCCTTTTTTTTTTTTTTTTTTGGGGGGGGTTTCAACCCTTTATTATTATGGATAGAACAGCTGGAGAGAGACAGGAAAGGTGGGAGAGAGAGAGGGGGGAAGCAGCAAGACTCATAGGCCTCATATACATGTGCACGCTCTACCGACTGAGCCACCTGCACACCGCTAGTTGGGCCTTTAACGTAACCTGTAACCCCACAAAATGCATTCATCTAATTTAATGCTCCTTGGGCTCAGAGGTAATGCACAATTAGGTTGCTGCAATAAGCAGGACATGCTAACATTTTTGGTTTTGGAAAAGCTGAAAAAGACCCCATCCTCCAAACTTTGTAAATATTGCCTTTACTATTTGAGAAATTCACTACAGGGAAGCTTGACAGACCATGCTCGGGGCAGAGTTCTAGCAAATGGTTTATTTCTCCCTTAATCAATCTTTCTATTTTCAGGAGCATTATTGTGTCACATTTTATGATGTGAAATATTTATAACTAATGTGTTATCAACAAGACTCATCAAATGCAGCTGCATAAAGGGAGACATACAGCTGGAAAGGTTTATTTTGGCATTTTATGCTTGCCAGTGACAGGTTATTAAGATCTTACCGGGCAGGAGACCTAAGTTCAAGCCCCAGCACCGCAGAGCAATGAACAAAGGATGGAAATGGAAACGCACACACATTCATCATAACACTGATTTATTGAGGAATAACCTCTGTGGTCAGCTGGTCAATAACTCACTGCTCCATAGGGTCCTGTGGTTTGTGAAGGCTGCATTCAATTGTTGCCAACAAGAGAGGGAAGGAAATGATGAAAAAGTAGGCTCAGGTGATATATAATATTCATCTTTCTAAAGCCAGCGTTCAGTTTTCTTTAACAGTGTAACTAGTTTATGTTATATTTCAGACATTCAAATATATCTTGGATTATAGAATTACAGGAAATAGATTAAAAGATTTTTGTGCACTGGTCTTTCAGTGGGATATGCAAAGTTCAACTGGAGGTGCAATGATTCAAAGTATTGCCTATGATTTAGGTTTGTGTACTGAACTTATCTAATTGATCCCCTAGCTCTGCTCTCGTCATACCAAACCGACTCATTTTCTGAATGCACACAAAATCTGTGTTTTTCTCTGGAGTCAACAGAACTAAATGTGCTGCTAAATCTGTGGGACTTCAAAGCTGTTTTTCTCTGCTCTCTTGCCAGGGTCATCACAGATAGCCAACTCCTATCTGCCTCCCCAGGCAAGACTTAGAGCTTTGACTGTTGGTTTGTGGTTAGAGTTCAAACTTGGCTTCAACATTCAGCCGACCAGCAGCAGCAGCAGCAGCCGAGGCAACAACTATACACACATGAGAGCCAAGGCAGAGAGAAAAATATGAAAAAGATATATATTGGCAAAACTGCCCTCAAAACACAGAGAAATGGTTGCAAACATCAGAAAAGAAGGTAAGATCAGTCAGTCTGGAGAGTGTTTTAAACATCAGCCTCATTGTTGGGGAATCCATTTTATTCATTTTGACTAATGGAAATGAATTCTCATTGGGAGGTCATGACCATTAAAAAGCCATCAAAAACATAATGTGGCATCTCTTTATTTCCATCGTACATCTTCATATCTGCCATCTACGTGACATCTACAGCCAAATTAACGCTGCACTGCATTTTACCAACAACAGTCTCGTACATCTGGACACCACCAAAAATACCCTACCAAAAAAAAGATCAATGGATGTGAGCTCAGTCTTAATTAAAGTGGCATTACACAGTGATAAGAGCCAGAGCCATTTTCACATGTACTTACAATAGCTCTCTGGCTCTTCGCCATGTGATTTTACAACATCACATGCAGCTGTTAGACAGCGGGGAGGTTGTAAAGATTTTGTTTTGTTGTAGCGCCAGGCGAGCAGAGTGGGTTGAATGTGTGAGCCTCAGCTTGTTGGATACACAAACTCTTCAAGGACTCATCTGTCTATCTGTCTGTGGGATATGTATAAAGGAGTAGTTTGCCATTTTGGGAAACGCGTATTTTTGCTTTCCTTGCAAGCCTGACGCTTCAAGACAGTTCATGCATCTGCCTTGAATGTCTCAGCAGTATCTGAAACAGGTTGCCAGATACGGGCAACCTGTGCCTGGCAACCTCATTAGTCTTTAGGATTCTAGACAAAGTTTCTAGACACAGCTCCCCCTACAACCACATATTTTCACATTTACATCCATATTATGTACAGATTGAACAAGCAGGACACAACATGTTAATTTGTCTGAAGCTGTGTTTTCTTCCGCTTTGGATAAGCTAGCCCTTCCCCTGCTTCCAGTCTTTACGCTAAGCTAGGCTAACAACGTTTTGATCGAGCTCTGTACTGAAAAGACTAGTTTTTGCTCTTTTGCGTAGACTTAGATAAGAAGATAGAAATCACTCACAGGTGTACTCACCAAGTACGGAGTGATAAAGCCAGGAGGCGATAATTGAACTTACTGACCTTTAGAGGTTGTTTGTAGGGATATTTTCATCTTGGAAATGTCCCCCTTCATTTACTCCTTTTGCTAAGCTAAGCTAACTGCCTCCATACTTCCAAAAAAAAACATGAGTGGTTTCAATCTTTCCATCTAACTTTCAGCAAGAAAGTGATTCCCAAATGTTGAACTTTTGATAAACAGATGATGAGAGTAGTATCAATTACTACTCTAAACTCATACTCTCTACATTGTTTGGTTGAAAACTTGGTGCATATAGTGTTGTTATAGTGTAGTGTGCTGTTTTTGCACAAAGCCAGTTTATCCACTGTTCCAGTGTCCAATGAGTCCACATTTATTGGCTTATTTTCTGCTTGGCTCCTTATTTTTTGACTTTGCACTGCTTTGTGAAGGCTTAATTAGAGGAGATCTTCCCAGACATTAAAGGTGGTCCACCGCCCCACCCCCGTATTGACACAACACAGTCTATAAGTCTTTCTGGGGCCGTCACGGTGGACACGATTTTCTCCTTGTTTACTGCCAGCTTCCCTAATTGAGGCTCTGGGCCGAGGTGAACTTGGAGGTGCACTCATTGCGCCTGCCGGTTGGCAGCGCTGAGCCATCGAACCTCTCCGTGAGCCAAGTATCCATCAGTCTGGCAAAATGCTAAATCCCCCAGAGCGCACACTACCCCCACTGCTCCCACTGCTCCCCATCTCTAGCTTTTCATTACCACATCCATTCCCTCAGTCAGCCCTGTCGGTGCGTTTTCATCCCTCCACACTCAAACCTGCATCAAGCGCACGACCGAAATATTGCTCCCTGTCTGCTGTGTTGTTGCTGTTGATGATGATGGTGGTGGTGGTGTTGAAAAGGTGTCATTCCGGTCTCTCACTCATCCTCTCTCTCATGTTCTCTCTTTGCTCTTTCTGCCTCTTTCACCCTCTTTTAAAGCGTACTCACACACAAAGCCATGGCCCATTCTATATTTTTACCTCCTCCTCTATGAATCACCCGTGGCCTTTGTCTGGGGGTGAAAATCCTTTCCCATTCTTTCAGAGATTCGATAGGGGGGGATGTGTAATGGAATTCACCATTACACCGATGGGAGCTCCTTTCCCAGCTCTGCTCCAACTGTGTGAATGGGAAATGATTAGTAATCCTCCTCCATCCATCTCCTCCTCCCCATTGGCTTCACTGCCTTCCCCCTTGCCTGGGACCTCTCTCACTGCAACTTGAATTACACTCCAGCTACACTTCATCCCTTTCACTCCTTTTCACACAAACACATACACACTTTTTTTTACTTTTTCCTCCATCGCCTTGTCTCTCTGTTTTCTCTCCCGCTCCCTCCACTTGGCTGTATGTATCTGACAAAGTCTGACAGCAGCGAAAGTACATCAGTGTTTGTGACTGTGTCTTCTCGAACCCTGTTCTCCAAACTGCGTGTTCAGCTCTTTCCACGACCACAAGGAAGACCTCCGCAAGCGCCTGTCGTACACCACCCACAAACTAGAGATGGTGGAGACAGAGTTTGATTCCACTCGGCAGTACCTCGAGACGGAGCTGCGCCGGGCCCAGGAGGAACTGGAGAAATTTACAGAGAAACTGCGCAGGTCTGTGCACGTGTGCATGAATCGGTCGGCAGCTTGCCTTTTTACATAAAGTCAGGCTGTTATGTTAAGGAAAATTAGGCTAAGTGAGAGATGGATGATGGAGTATTTTCACCTGCTTCAACACATAATTCAAAGGCCTTGACTTCGGTACTCATGGGAAACATTAAGGCCCAAGGTGCACTTGAAACAAACTGCATAAATGTGTTTATAGCTGTTAATGGTGGCCACACTCAATGACGAGGTAAAAAAAAAAAAAAAAAATCTCTCATCAAGAGGACAACCGATAATCAATTCAAATGAGGACAAGAGCACACACTTGTTGGCAGTCTTTCCTCAAAAGCATTCCAGCATGATGTTGTGTGGATATTTTTAAGGCCTTTTTGTCCGGCCAAGTATCCACACCTCCACCTTTGAATGCTGACACTCAGTGCAGGAAGTAGTGTTCCCTGTAGCGCATCTTGACCACAATTCATGCCCTGTTATAGACCTTCTTGTCAGGAAAAAAGGGTTGCAGCCTTTTTGACTCACCTAATTGGCTATTTCTCTTTCTTCAAACTGCTGGAGGCCTTGTCTCTGTGGTCCTCTGATTGGATAATTTAATTGGCATCTGTGTATGTATAAAGTGTATAAGGAACTACATGATAGAAGATGATTGTTACTCGATGAACGTCATTTAGACCAAAGCTTTTATCAAAGGAGGTATCAAATAACAAGCCATGCTGTTATCAACCATTAATTTGGCACTATTTTTGTTAACTTTTGGAGAAAAAAAATATCAATTTATTGCTTTCACATGTGAAAGAAGCCATATTCCAGTAACAAACAGAGGAGTGGCCTTCCAGCTCTGCGTTTTAATTTAGCAGAGTGATGATAACCTCAGAGCAAAGAGATTATCTGAAAATAGAGCAAACCTTCTGGTCAGACAGAACTGAGTGTTCTCTGTGGCTATGGTATAAATGCATGTGACTAATATGCTGTTTAAATAAACTTGAAACTCCTTGAAACTTGTCTCTGGCTTGGAAACTTGGAAAGCAGACAGTATGGCCGCCTGGTGGACGAGGCCTCTGTATGTGCCAAGGGGACTTTTTCACCATAAGCCTGATCCTCTCAAACAATCCAAAAATTCCTCCTTTTTTTATTCTGATTGGCAGAGCCTGATCCCCATCTGAATGATCGGTAGATCTTGGTGAAAGGAGAGAGTGCTGCCTGACAGACTCAGATCTTATGCTCCTTAAATGAATAACAGATATGTTGCTCGTAATGACCGGGTTTGTTTGTTCTTCATCAATCAATAACCCACTCTCTTCCAGTGCCACTGCACCCGCTTAAATCTCTTTCGGCTCTTTGTTTTATGATTTGTCTTCGCTTTTTTGTCTCCACACTCTCCATATCTGACTGCTTAATGGAGCCATAAATGCTGGTTTATCAACACTTTCTTAAGCCCGAGAGTTAATGTGAAAATGTAAGGTTGAACTGAGAGGTGACATGATAAAACACCAGGGACAAGCTAACTAATAGAGAGTCGAGGTGCTGTTACATTACGCTCGCTAATGCACTGAAAGGCTTCCAAAGAGCAACAGGGACGAGATGAATGAAAGGAGAGGGAAGGAGGAGAAAGCTACGAAGAAATACAACACAAAAGGAAGCGAGGAAAATGAAGAAAAATAGGTTAATGCTTTATATTACAACTCGTAATTTACTGTGTAATTCCCTCTTATGAATAAGCACGTACTGATTTTTGTTTAAAATACTTAATGTTTCCCACTGGTGGGGAAGAAGGGAGTACCATTCAGTATTTTAGAGGAAAGGAGAAATAAATTATATTATATATATATTATAAAGTATTTTTATGAATACCTACCTGGTACAGAGTTTAACAGTCGACAGCAATAACCTCCTGCGGTACCTATAGAGTAATTACGGTGTAATGTATTTAACATTTGTGATGTGGTACCAAAATGTAATATACTGATGGATGATGGATGAAGTACATGTTCATCTTTCTTTTTCATACATGCATATAATGTATATATATGTATATATGTATGTGTGTGTATATATATATATATATATATATATATATATATATATATATATATATATATATATATATATATATATGTATATATGTATGTATATATATATATATATATATATATCCTTCTTTTAAGTTACATGTATGTTGTTTTTGTGTACTTACATTGAGAGCAACAAGTCATATATAGCACATCACAATTGTGAAATACATTATGCAATAAGTGCTGCATAGGTACGACAGGATCTCATTGTTGATAATCATGACAATTGTCATCACCCCGTAGGTACAAAGTATATTTTATTTCTCCTTCCTCTGCTGGGTCAGTGGTACAGGTCCAGCATGTTTACTGATTTCCCATCATAAATTATATAAAGGATTTGAATTTTATTTGTGCTCTTATAAAAAGGTTTTCTTAGTATCTCCTGCTGTGGCTCTTAAACATATCATCAAGCCTTTTAACTGTGTTTTTGGCTCAGCAGATTTTTATCCTAAATGTGATCTTCAAATCTGAGTCAGTACTTAAAATATCCTGCAAATCCCCTCTGAGATTCTCCGTCAGTGCCTTGATCTAGTAATTTATTTATTTCTCTGTCTAAATTTATGTGGAGATTACTGCTGCTTATTTAGCTGTTTGAACAGTGGAATACTCTTTAGTCGTCGTATGTTATGATTTACATTTTTAAATGGCTGTAATTCTTTTCTGTTCTTACAGGATCCAGAGTAGCTATGCAGCTCTTCAGAGGATCAACCAGGATTTGGAGGACAAGATGCACAGGACGGTAAGAGACTACTGCTGAGGTGTTTTCAGCTTTGACCTCGCCTCACATCGGTTTTAAATAAAACTCTGTAAACCAAAATCATATCTTGTTTTTGTACAACAGGTGCAAGAAAACACTTAAGATACCTCAAAATCACCTCGATTGTGGTGAAGAGATATCTTTTTCTGATGTAAGAGATATACAACAAACACCTTGTCTGATGATGATTACAAAACCTCAATATTACAAAATGTTTGCTCAAATGCAGCCACCTGTACCTGAGTAAATGTGTTCTTTCTCAGAAACACTTTTGCATTTCCACACTTCCATTACAACAGACTACACAGTCTTTTCTTGTTTAGGGAAGTAAAGGTTCAGGTGCAAGATTAAAGTGTAATAATTGTTAGGAATTGTTAGCTATTTGCTGCCATTCAGTGATTTATTGTATCGCTTTTAATTATGGTTTTTATTAAAGGTGGTGAAGCCAATATCATACCATTAAATACTGGTAAATAATCATCAAAATTATGTCAACTTGCAAAGTTTTGTTGTTAACTTATTTCAGGGCATTTTGTTATTCAAGGACACACTTTGATTTATCCCAGCACTGAATTTATTTTTAAATGTGTCAAATACGTGTCAGAAAAAGTGTATCATGTGGTACTAAGTATTAAAACAAAATGCAAAGTAGGTACGACAGAACTGTAAATGATAAGTATCATCCTTCAAGTGTTTTTCTCTAAAGTGCCACATACTGTACTGTGGTGGTGGAAAGCAACAAAGTACATTTACTGTACTAAGTAGTATCCTGAAGAATGAGTTTGAGACATGTGCTTTATTTATATAATCTCCCTCATATGCTACTTAATGCTTCTAATCCATGGCACTTTAGTGGGACATATTGTACTTCACTACATTTTTTTGACAGCTTTTGATCTAAACCGTGTGTTTAGTTTAAAGTTTAAATAACATGCTACGCTGTTGAACATTAAGTTAGTCTGTAAAATTAGCTTCAACCAGCCACTTCATAAAGATGCTGTGTACACATTCAAGTACCAGTTCTTAAACTATATAATCATATGTTATTCTGAAAGGGGAGAATGATTGGCTCCCGTACACTTCAATGGAGTATTTTTCTGTTGTGGTATTAGTACTTTACTTTTAAGTAAAGGATGTAAGTAATGAGCACACCGCTCAGTTGAGGATGCTCACGGATGTAAACTGGCATCCTTCCAGCCTCTCTATCGCCTTCAGGCCACCACTTGCTCGTACAGGTTTCACCGCCATGCGACGGCATCATCAGCCTCGCGGTCTGAGATTTCACATCTCCTGTCTGCTGTGGTCGCTTGTATTGATATTAGCTGCGAGTGCAGGATCCTAATGGTGTCTATACATACCGCGGAGTTCTCACCAAGACTCTCATAAAAGATGTATGAAGGTGATGGGGATTTGTGAACTCAGCCACATACTTATACACAGACACACACAGAACTAAACGGCTTATGACCCAAAGCTTGACCTGGAATCATTTATTCGAGAACATTGAGTCCTGTAGTTACTAGGAAACCATTACTTACAGTTTTCTTTTTCTGTGAGACTCTTCTTCTTTTTCTGTTAGATTACACCAGTCGCTGAGTAAAGACAGCCAAGAAAGAGTCATTGTCTTGGCAGCAACTGTTTCCTCAACTGCATTTTGTGCTGCGGACAATTCATGATCTTTTCAGTTAAATCCGAGAGAAAATAGACGTGTTGAAATTAAGTCCAAAAAGCACAGAAGGTCACGTTTGAAAAGTAGTTTCAAAGGAAAATATATGGCATAGTGCAGTACAGCTGCTGGAAGTGATTGTATTTTTCCCGCTATAAATACCTATTTAACATTTCTCTGGGATCTCCTGGATAGTTTATGTTCTGTCCAGCTTTAGTATTTCAACATTTGTTTCTGAGAAACTTTCTTTTTCCCATCATTTTGGTACGGTGGATGATTTTAAAACCCAAGAATTTCAGCTGTGATTGTTATGAGAAGAAATCAATCAGGGGTGTGAATTAGAGCTGGAGCAAATCATTGTAGCATTTGGGAGAAGAAAACGCTGCACAATAGTTGCTGATCATCACAAAGTGGCCTAGAATCAGACCGATATCACATTTAAACTAACAATTGTATTATGTAGTGTAATCTTTACCTTCGGTCCACCATCAGATGACCTATCAGATTTTAATTGTAGTGAGTGCCGAACTGCTCCATGTGAATCGCAGTTTTCTTTTCATTTTTTATGCAGATAGATTTTGACTTTTTATAAAAAAAGTTGTATTTCCCAACCCTGAGGAAGCATTGAACACTAATATTGTATTTCATTTATATTACAATACCAGCCTTTTACAAAACAATGTCTGTCAGCAAGTAACGCATTACTTGTGTTTTTATGGTTATATTTAGGCACTCGCAGCACAAGATCCTTATCATGGTTAATTATTGAAAAATTCAAAAGTAACAGGAAACATGTTGTTTATTTAATAAACATTTTACTGAAACCACAATCTTCCTCTAAAAGCACTTTTGTTGATAAAAACTTAACCACATGCGTCACAAGGATTTGCATTTTCTGAAACTCTTCTTTGCAGCTAATGTTTTTAATGCCATATTAGCAGAAAAAAGACTTTTTCTTTCAGCCCCACTGGATGCCCCAAAAACACGCCTCCTACTTTGAAACTCTTCTGCGTGATAAATATGCACTGTGGACAGACAGAAAGCATATGCCAAAGGAGTGTAAAGTGATGTAAGCAGCACCCATATACTCAGATATCGATAAATGCTTGTAATGAGTGTTTGGGACCATGCTGAGAAGCCTTGGCCTCTTTTGAAAGGGAATATAACTGGAAAAGTGCCAGGCTGGAGCTTAAAGCTGAGAGGTAGGAAGAGGAACTAAGCGTCAATAAATACACAAGCTTCAGATGCTCAAACAAAGTGATGGTGATAAATGACATCACGTTAAACTACGGTCTAATGCAAACAGATAATGTAAGAGTGATGATGACATTTACTCTCTCTGCTCTCTCTCTCTCTGTGGAAGAACGAAGAAATCTACTGTAATCGATTCGAACACACCTGTTTAGCAGCAGAAGCACTCTCATCTCTCTCAAAGCAATTACATGATCAAAGACAGGGAGCGCAATCAATGTCCAAAGTAATTGGTCTTACCTGCCATGCAAGCCCCGTTAGAAAACTATTATAGCAAACTGCTGTTCTGGTCACCTCAGCAGCAGCTGTCCAATCACATCAGCAGCCTCTGCTTTAGGATTTATCAGCCAGAAGATGGGCCGGCTCTGTAGCGGGGTCCGTCCTTATGACTTACAGTATCTTGATTAAAGTGGATCGTAATCTCATCAGAAGTTTGATCCTCAGGGATTTTCTGCCCAGCACACACACCAATGGAGAAAGACTGTGTGAAGTTACTGGTCAACCAGCAGCAGCCTGTCCCTGAATAATGACCCATGACAAGATAAACAGTGACCAATATAGTCAGCTGATTATCATGGTGCATTCTCATTTCCTGACCATGAAAAAATGGTACACACTGCATGTTGCATGAATCATTTTACTGTTTTATTCACTTTTCACGCTCAGAGTTGTATGCAAGTATGCAATTTATGGATTCAGCAAATGTGATACAACTTGTTATTTAGTGCTCTTTAGAGTTACTGGTAGATAGATTTATTCACTTTGGACAGAGCCAGGCTAGCTGCTTCCAGTCTTTATGCTAAGCTAAGCTAATCAACTCCCAGTTCCAGCGCCATACTCAACACACACAAGTGAGGTATTCCCCTGCTCATCTCACTCTCTGCGAAAAAAAGTAAATGAACATATTTCTAAAAAATATATATATATATATATATATGTATATATATATATGTATATATATATATATATATATATATATATATATATATATATATATATATATTATATATAAATATATATATTTATATATATATATATATTTATATATATATATATGTGTGTATATATATATATATATATATATATATATATATATATATATATATATATATATATATATATATATATATATATATATAGATATATATATATGTATATATATATGTATATATATAGATATATATATATATATATATATATATATATATTACTAAATTAATCTAAGTAATGTGTCCAGAGGCGATACCCAATAATGGATGCACTGATTACCAATTCACTGGTAATCAGTGAATCTACTATTCATATTCCTACAAGATTCTGCTATGAGTGATTTGTAATTTGGGTGAAGTGACCCTTTTAAAGTAGACACAAGCTACCGACAATTGCCATATTTTGATTTGCAGTGGATAATGGAGATATGCGGGGTGATTTTTTCTGTGAACTTGTGCGTGATGGCAGACCAGTGAGGCACGAAAATTGCAATAAATCACCTCAGACATGTAATATACGGTAACTGTATGTTTAGAGGACATTTACAGCAGCATGTGTCTTGCAGCATTTGCAACCTATTATTTGTGATGCTCTAGTATAATCCTTGGTGCTCCGTCATGCCATGAATAGACCCAGCACCTATAATGTCTTTGTATCATGGATCGTTTCTCTCATACAGGACACACACATCAACGTATTCTAGTCATGTGAAAATGATGTTGAAAGCTGTTGGCTTTTCAAAGGAATTGTCTAGCAGAGAGCCTTGGTGTAGCAAATCGGTCTTCATGGCAGGAGACAGTATGGGATTTTTTTTTTTTTTTGAAGGCAGGCCTCATTGGGATTGCCATTTCTTTTGATGTCATGTCATGCAATGGCATTTCAAGGGGGAAATATGTTCCTTTGAAGAAGACAGTCCAGGCAGGCAGGCAGTGACAAAGGCAGCTCCAATCAAATCAGACACGTAATTAGTTTTCTGGGAGTTAAGTTCTGAGAGGCCTGAATTGGCAAGGTCAAGTGAAAAACAGCACATAATAGAGCTGTTTCATGAAGAGCAAAGTAGGAGATTAACACCTGGAAGAACTGACAGATTTGGTGGCATTGTTGTAATCGCACTCTGTCTATGTTTGATCAGTAAATAAACAGTGCAGCGGATAAAGCTGTTTGTATACATTATCTGTCTTTACCTTAAAAAAATCTCACTCCTGAAATATCGTCAGCGAAGGGCCAGTTATAGTTTGGTTCCTGTGAGACTGTTTAAGAAAATAAAATTAATCTTTGAGCCTCTTCTGAGACAGTGCTGGTGCAAGCAGAAAATACATATTTGCATACAGTTGTTAGTGAGGTAGCTTTTTGTCTGTGGTAAAAATACATTATATAAACTGCATTAGAACAGATGAAATCTTAAAGATTTAGACTGCACACAAGCTGAAATTAACCACTACAAATAATACTAATACCTCTAATTGTATAATAGACTATTCCATATGATATGGTTTATTTAAATCTGGTATTTTATCCTATTTCTAACACAAACAAATTTTTGTTACAAGATCTTGGCGTGCAGACGTGTAAAGGAGCTGTCCGTGGTGCTGAAAGTGATTGTTCCCCTTAGTCCTCATAAGAGCCTTTGGCAGGGTCAGCCAACTAACAGCCACCGTGGATCTGGCTCGAAATCAAGGTCTTTACTCAATGACTGCCCTCCGAAGAAGGGTAAGGAGGGTAATGTGCACTCCATCAGGAAGTGTCACCACAACACACAGGGTGGCCAAGAATCACTCATAAACAATTAGGAAATGCCGTTTTGATTTTATTATATTTGATCAAAAATCTGAAGATACAGTAACACTGACATTGTAAAGGAGATCCTAATGTTGTAAAGCAGGAAAGCAAATCAACTCAAATATTAAAAGATTAGCTGTTAATCCTATTTGTATCCTCGACGTTGATTTTGCCTCTCATACGTCAAGTAACAAAGCGCAGACTGAATCATATTCAGCAGTAGACAGTAACATTTACTCAAGTACTATTTTGTACTTAACTTGAGACTTTTCATTGTATGTCACTTTATACTTTTACTCCATTACATGTTAGAGGCAAATATTGTAATTTTTACTTCTGTACATTATAGATGCAGATTAATAATACACATACAAGGGGAATTAAAGTGTTGCTGCAAATGTTGTAACTTTAACTAAGGATAAAATAAGCATCAGATTCTTATAAATATACAGCAAACTATTGAACAACTGCAGCACATATAAAAGCAAAATAATCATTTCAAACCTAATAATTATAAAAGAAATATATATATATATATATATATATATATATATATATATATATTTTTTTTTTTTTTTTTTTTTTTTTTCATTTTAAAACATTTAGATTTATAATTTGATCCTAAAGCGCCCCAGAGGCAACACACTGTGGGTCTTTAAACAACACTGGACTCAATAACCATTGATGTACATTTGTCATTATTTCCATATTTTATAGACTAAATAAATGATATTTCAACTGAAAATTTGATGAACAGAATAATCAATATTGAAAAATGACTGTTAGTTGCAGCCCTACTCAAAGTCCAAGTGCAAGATGGTTTACCTTTGTTCTTAGTATGCAGCACATTTCTATCCAGATATATTAATCTATCGCCTGTCACCACCAATCAGAATTATTTATGTGTTTACTTATGAAATGCAGAGGCTCAGTAAAATCTCTGGCGTCTGTGATCGGTTCTTTCTTGGCCAAGCCTCTACGAAAAGAACATGAATGATCAATATTATTTGATTGGAGATCAATGCATTTTAACTGCTTAGTTTATCATCCGTTACAACAGCAGACCAGTAATTGTTTGTGCAGCTGACATCTAAAACAGGGAGACCTGGAGTATATGCTGGTGCAATAAATAAAATAAAGGATAATGATGAGGATATAAACAGAATGTGAAAGCTTTCTGTAAAAAAAACAAAAACAAAACAGGGTTCAGTAGGGAGCGTGTAGTTTGTGATCAGAGTAGTCATAGAAACCTGAGGCAGAGATGCATTTATTGTTTTTTTGTTTTTTGTTTTTTTAGATGTCACAGATTCCCATAGGAACGGCCAAACAGCAAATAATGTCTTCTTCTTCTCTGTTTACCACTGTGACAGTGTGTTGAATAATAGCCGTGGTGGTGTGTGAGGGACACGTGTGAGGAAGCCTGTTGTGTCTGTGTATGAATGTGTTGCTCTCGGCTCCTCTGTGAGCAGCAATGAGGCCTGTAGTGCACTAATTAGTGCCATTAACACTACAGTCATTAATCATAAGTCTTCAATGAAAAGTGCAAATTACACATGGGAGAGTATCACCACAGTCAAACCCAGCAGATGTGATGTGCGTAATTATTTACTCCTGATACTTGCCGGAGTGGAAAAACAGCCTGGACAGTGAATCAGCGTCTAGTTGTGCAAAACTGTTGGGAGTAATTCATTATTTTGTCGTTACCGACAATTGTATTCTTACATTACCGTCAGGCGCTGGTTCCCATTTATTTCACTTGACATTATGAACATACAGAGTTTATTTTAGGTATCATCTCAGAGGGTCTATTGACTTCAAATTCAGAGATTTAAAGGATAAGACGGTTTGTCCATACAGACAGCGTTTCAGTCGGCCATCTCTCGTGCGTCTGACAGAGCAGATGCTCCTGTTTAAGTCAGTCCAGCTGTCTACACAAGCTGGATAATGCACATTAACGCAACCTTGAAGGCGTTTTTACGCTTCAAGCCTGTTTTCTTCCATTTTGCACTGACAATGATGATTTATACCCGACACTGTGCCTGAACACATCCAGTGTAGACACAGACGGAGGTCTAAGTTGCTGCTGCAGCAAACCTGACCTACAATGAGTTGATCCTACTAACAAGTATTGTCTGTGTATCCAAAACCTGATTTACCTTATTATGCTGTGCCTTAGGGCTCCACTGTGCTTTAAATCCACTTGAGCCACACTTTTGCGCTGACTGACATGTTTGTTCATTGTGATTGACACGAGCACGAGTCAATTCCACAAACACAGTCCTGCTGTTGTAAATGCTCTCCAGTGCACCAAACGTAAATAAAAAAAAACATATTTCACAGTTATACCTTCATTAGGAACTCCCAGGGGGCTACAGGAAAAAGACATGTTAAGGCTGTTGACTATGTATTTGATTAAACTATATTTATTTATTATTGGCAAACAGCAAACATTTTTAAGCAAAATAAGTCCATGTTTGCTTACGTTCTCTAGGTTTGATTTACCAACAGTATAAATGAAATGTTTTTTTGGCATCCACAGCGCAGTAGTGCATCATCAAGAATGAGTAGCCAGTTTGTGCTCCCACCTGATTCGCCTGCAACAATAACACTGGTTTGATCCCCCAAACCAAATCACATGACCAAATCAAATTAAGTGGAGCTGATGCAGGAGGTCTATACTCCTCCTGTATATACTGTACATACTGGTTGTCTGAAAGGTAAAACAATCAAAAAACAACTTACCCTATGCTTTAGAAAATAGTCACCACCGATGTGAGATATGTGTGATTTGTAAGACCACCAAAATGGTCGTGGTTATGGGGCTCGTTGCCATCTTTCATCTTAATCAGGCGCAAACGTATTTGCAGTAAATATTGTTAGTTTCACAGGGGAAGTGGATCTGGACAGCAATCATCCTGCTTCTGCCAGAGATTTTCTCCCGCCTCCGCTGTGTCCACTGACCGACTTTTTCCTGGTTTCTGAAAACTGTTACTCATAATATTTAGAATCTGCTTTGTTCGGGAAGGTGGTTATCTTTGGTGGCTTAAAATAAAAACAAAAAACTCTTTAATGAGGTTAGAAAATCTCATTTGTTTCTTTTCTCCCCCCACAAAAAATAAGGCTGGAGTGGAGTTTTCTGCTTTTCTCCATGGTCCGCAGTCTTCCGTAATTACATCTCACGGGATTTAGCCGTCATTTGTTGTCCAGTGAGGAGGCAGGATCTCCAGCAGAATACGTAAAACAAATTGGGGCGTCTTTGGAAAAACTGACACATTTTTCATTTTTTTATACGCCAAGCACTCAGTTCAACAACTCCTCCTGATCAATAATTGAAACAAGCTCTACAAATTTTGCTTGTCTGTGGTTGTTATTGTTCTGTTCCTTTACATATCTGCATTATGGAAGAGACGACTGATCCTTTGTTTGCTGAGACCGGATTTAAATGTCACGCTCGTGCAGTTGCCAAGTAATTAGAAGAAACTTTATGGTCAAAAGACAAAGAGTGAGAGTGAGTCTCTGAACTGCCTTGTGGTTAGAAACAATATCCAGTGGGTCAATTTCCTTAAGATGTGATAGTAAAAATTTGCATATTAATTTTCCTTGACGTTATTCTTTTCTATGTGTGGCACCAACTGATAAGAACATCTTGGTGACAGCCGACACTGTGTGACTGGAGGAGATAGCAAAAAAAACAGTGTGCACAGCTGTGATTCTTCCGCTGGCCATAACGCTTTAATTAAAATTACACTTCCTCCGTCTTTCCCAAGTACAGTACAAGATCATGTTCATCATATCAAGCCTATTAAGATTACTCTCTGTTCGTTTTTAATCTATAGGTAGACTCTGCCTCCAATTTTGCCTCTAATCATGTGCAAGTGGAGCGTCAGTATGTTAGAAGATCCAAGAGATTACTGGATGTATGAAAGTTATCAAAGGCAGCAGCCATGGTGAGGGAAGAAGATTACTGCTGGCTCCAAAGTGGCAGATTATTTTTGAAAACGCTGTTTTCACACTTTCTGTGCCGCGCTAAAGGTTACTTTATTGTTGGCAGTACACCATACATCACTCAAAGTTTTAAAATACTTTTATTCCTGTGACTCCTAAAATCTCTTTAAGTAAAGAACCAAAAAATGACAAGAATAAGATATGAAAGCCAAAGGTGTCTGTTACACTTTTGGATTAAAATAACGAGCAGGAAGAAATGGTTTTGTAGTTTTTTTTTTACTAATATCGAAGCTGCACTATTCAATATTTTTACATGACCAATGGCATGGCACATTGCATAGAAACTTCTGCAATCAGTGTATCAATGTGATGTGTGAGTGAATGAGGTGAATGACACGTATTGTAAAGCACTTTTTAGTGGTCAGAAAAGCTCTATATAATTGAAAGTCCATTTACCAGACTAACTGGTGAACATAGCGGAGCATTTAGCAGCCAAAGTGCCAGATATTTCCCTCAGGATTTGGCAAAGACTAGACCAAACCACCTGGTGCACATAAACACACACAATGAAACATCATATTAACAATGACAGAGCGTGTTGCAATTACGTATCTGAGCTTTAAAATGCCCTAATGTGGGCATCTGCAGAGTCAGCATCGCAAAATATGAATAAAAATCCAGAGTAATGAGCTAGAGAAAGAGCGCCATGGAGCAGCATGTCTCAACAGCAGATTAATGAGACCCTAACAGAATTGAATTTGAATATCAATGGTGGCCTATTGCTTAAACTGACATTAATTGCCACCTATTAGATTGGCTCTGCACCCCTGTATTTCAAAACAATCACCGCCATTGAGAGATTAGAAGAGAGAAGGGTGGGAGGCCAAGTGAGTGCTCAGAGCTGTATCATTTGTCAGCTGGTGCTGTGTGGCAGGTTTCACAATTACTAGTGTGTGTGTGTGTGAAAAAAGAAAATACAATTTCTTAGCCAGCAGAACCCACTACTGGCCCCGAGAGGCTGCAATGTTAACTGCAGCTCACATGATAAAGACGTGGGACAGTTAACAAGCCGATGATTGACAATCTCTGTTTACAACTCCACTCAGTCTGATTCTGCTGGAGCTTTCAGTCGTACCACACAGTCTTCACCAGGAGATTTAGATCTGTTTTGTCTGTTTATCATGGCAGAACTGTCACATCAGGACACTGTGCTTCTCATGTCCAAAGAATAATCTTATTTTAAGAAAGCTTTCATGTTTAAGGACATATTTAAAAATGAAATTATTTGTCATTTGATTTAATGGGAAGGACACAAGTAAGTTTTTTATCATATATTCCTGAATAGTTAATATAGTTAGTTAAGTTAAGTTAAATATAGTAACAGTACAATATTGAGGTAATGCTGTGATAAATGTAAGGGTCGCATGACTGATGGGGATAGTTGAGCCAGCATGCGTGCCATTATTACAATGATAATGTAATAGACCGCACTGGCAGGATTTTAGGATATTTTTTATGAGCTATTTGAACATTTAAATTGTTAAAATGGACACATTTCAGTAGGATTTGATCACTGAAAAAGATGTGTCATCTTTTAATTACATTGGTATTTATCTGTGTCCTCTTTATTATGTTCAGCCAGACACTCTCGCTGTTGAGAGGCAGACTTAGATACTAAAGAATCTGAGTGAGACGTCTTTGAAAAGTTGAATTTCAGTACAGAAATGAGAAACTAAAGGATATTGAATAGCTCAGTAATCGGGGTTAAATTCTGTTAAATAGAACTTTACATTTGATTGAATGTTCCTAAGAGTTATTATTCAGAGCTTGCGAGCGAGGTGACCTTGCTACAAGTCTTTCATAGTTTGGTTCTGGCTTTTCAAATTTTAATCATAGTTTGTCAAAATGTAATAGAGGCAGCAGGTTAATTAACAAGCTTTGTCACATTTTCTCTGTGAAGTGCAGTCTTGCTACTTTTTTATCTACAGTTTTGTTGTGTGTTTCTTTACACGGTGCAAGTAGACAACTGATAACAAGTATAATGATGCCTCCACTGGTCAGGTGCAGATTGTAGGAGTCCATCAAGGACACACCACTTCCTACAATGGCACTGAACATTGGCACTGAATGTAAATCTTGCAGAATCATACAACTCCCAGGGATAACGGGCAGAACCAGTAGACCCTGTTAATCCCAAGGACCCCTATGGTATCATTGAAGTCAAGTTAATTAAGGATTCATCCCTTCAGGACCATGCACATGCTCAACTGATTCCCTGGCAGCCTCTTTATTAGGTATATCTTGCTTGTTGAAAAAGTCGACTTTTTGAACCGAGGAAAAGCTCATCGTGTATTAAAAATGGAAATAGTTCATCTGCTGTGCACAGAAAATGTCATTCAATCAATCAGTCTCATACGTTTAACGTGTGCAAGTTAAAAAGTTTAGCCCGCTGATGCTATACGAGAGGTCTGGGCCACCGAAATCATTAGGAATAATCCTCGGGGCACCATGAATGTCTGTGCTAAATTGCAGGACTGTGTGGCCAGTAGCTGTTGAGAGAAAAGCCGGCGGACAGAAAGACAGACCAGCCAAGCAGCAGACATCACCATCATTAGGCTCCACTGTTAGCGGGGCTAAAATGTCACTCCAGTAGAGTCATTTTGCATTTCTTTGACAATAATCACTGAAAATAGAATGAGTGTTTCATTTGTCTTCCCCCCTCTCTCCCTCTTTATTTTTCTCTCTCCTTTCTCTCCTCCCATCTATTTCTCTTTCTTTTACTCCCAGAGTAATTGATATGATATGAGCGCTGGCAAGTGTAATCTTCTTTTAATTAAGACCTGCTGCTGGCATCGGCTTCAGACTGATAGTGACTTACGGCTCTCTCCCTCCCATTTTTCTCCCCCTCTTCTATCATCTTGTTTTTCTTCTGTTGCTCCTCCAACTTTGGCTCCCTCATCTTTCTCTCGTTATCTCAACACTCAACTCTTTCCTCTAACCCTGTACTTCCTCTCCTCTGCCCCCTCTTCTTATCATCTACTCGGTCTACCCCTGACATCTTTTGCTTTCTTTCTTTCCTTCTTTCTTTCTTTCTTTCTTTCTTTCAATTTCTCTCCTCCCTTGTCGAAATTTTTTCTTCGCTGCAGTCCCACCACCATGAGGAGGAAAAGAGAGCCCTCAGCCGGGAAATCATCGTCCTTAACAACCACCTCATGGAGGCGAAAATCACCATCAATAAACTCAGAGAGGACAACGTGAGTACCCAAGGCTGTGTCTAACCCAAGTGTCAGATTTTTTTTATGTCACGAGAGTCCGGTTGAGGACATGCCCAGATTATATTTCACCCGCAGGTCCACAAATTGAGCAGTAGTCTGGAGCATTGAGGGTCACGGAGGTCCGGGGCCCTGGGTTGGTTGCTTTCCTCACCAGATCAGCAATTCAGCCTTGTTTGCACAAAAACGAAAGCTGGCTGGGGAATAAAGAGTAAAATGACAACTCTTCTAACACCCCCCCCTACTCTGTGAACCTACCATTGCTTAAAGTCTCACATCCACTGTATTCCTGCAACATCCTGAATATTTGTGCTTCAAGGAGCCACAGCAGATAGAGGAATTAACTCTAAGCCACTGGGTGTTTTATAGTGATTATAGTGAAATCAATGGGCATCCTAAGGGCTGCCAGACTTTGGAGCCATGGCTGCGTAGATCTGAGCTCAGGGGCATGTGGCAGTCTGGTGCCTCACTTTTTTTTTTTTAAAGTGATTTTACTGGTATTTCTACGGGGAGGCTCCAGGTTAGGTTAGATTTTCTCTCTTTGGACTATGGCAGTTTTTAGCACTTCTGAGCTATAGAGTATTTTGACAATCCCCTCAAATCCATCTGGGCTGATTGGAGTCAAGGTTCATTCTGAGTGGGAGGAGAATTTGTTCCATCAGAGCCGGCAGAGCGGCAGACAGAGAAAAAAGCCTTGAATTTACTGCTTACAACACGGGAAAAGTAAACAACAATTCAAATATCTTGTGCCTGAGATTTGACAGGAAATACAAATGCATCACTTTTATTTTACTTTTTTTTGGGGGGGGAGGTGGCTTTTTTGTTTTATTATAGATAGAACAGCTGAAGACAGACAGGAAAGGTGGAGAGAGAGAGGGGAAGACATGCAGCAAAGGGACCCCAGCCGGGAATCGAGTTGACCGAGGGTCTGCTGCGGCCCATGGCCTCATACATACATGGGCGCACGCACTCTAATACTGAGCCACCTCTGCGCCCCACTTTTGTATTACTTTTAAATGATAAAACCTTTCCATCCTATCTATCATGATTGGATGGATTACTGAACCAGGCACAGGGGCCCACGGTCTTGACTGATTACATTTTTTGTTTGAAAAGTCAATCAAATGACTACAGAGAGACGCAAAAAGGAAAAGGAAATGGAAAATGTTTTCAAAGATTGCTAAATGAAGAGAAATGACCTCAAGGAGAGGGAAATGACCACTAAAAGACACAAAACGAACCCAAACGGAAGCAAGACTACTACAAAGAGAAATAAAATTCCTGTAAACACATCTGCAAAGAGACGCAAAACGTCTACAAACAGAGAATGGCCACCTGAAAATGACACACAAGATGATCACAATGAAATGCAAAACTTGGATCTGGGTCTCACACCTATAAAGCAGAGAAGGTGGGCCTAGTGCAGGTTTGTCTTATAATTCATCCATGCTTTAATAGTTACTATATGGCATGAATACCAGGTTTATACATAGCCACAAAAAACTGTCATTACTCTTTTCACATAGTCAGAGACTAGTCAGAGACATAGTCAGGAAATATATATACGGTATGTTAAGACGTCAAGACCTCAGAAAAAACTGACTGGCCACCAGCTCATGGCTCACATCCCGACGAGAAACACACCAACACACAACTCAAGTTAACTAAGACATCACCAAGGTCTCAGAGGTCTATTTGAACCATCCACAAAAACTGCAGGGAGCCCAAAAGTCCCCTGGCAACAAAATGAAAAGAAATAGCGATTTAAAAAGCAGTCACTGTTAATTAGCGCGGGAGTCAAAACTGTCAAAGAGACAGCTTTGATGTACTGGGAGGTATAGTCAGGGATGTGGTGTGATGGAAGCACAGGGAGGCTGACCTTTATGAGTGGCTGGATTTCACAGAGGAGGGAGAGGAAAAGAAAGCGAGTTAAACCAGCTAACCGCCCACGCAAACAGATGCATTTAGAACCACAGCAAACAATTAAACCGAGCAACTGCTGGGCCAGTGCACCTCCCTCACTCTGCTCTGAAATTTAAGTAAAAATCTGACCACCTTTCATTATAGGAAGACAGCCCAGAGAGAGATAAATAATGTGGCACTAGCCTCCCAATGCTGGACGGTGCAGATAAGTGAATGCACTGTTTCAGAAAAATAAATAAATAAAAATTAGCACAGGCTGTGCAGATACAAGATATGTTACAAATGAAAAACTGCAGTGGTGTTATTAAGATCCTGCAAACCTCTAATGTCAACCTAGTGAATAATACAGCCATGGTGAAAATGTGTGCTAACTAATTAAACTCTACCTCTTTGGATGAATTTCTCCCACTAAATCAATGAATTGCCTGATCTGGTGGGGTGCTTATCCCAATTTTCCAATGAAATACAGTCCATTATTACACTCAGTATTTTATGGTATAATATAAATTTCTCATTAAATTAAAAAATGTTACTCCAGTCATGGCAGGCTTCTTGTTATGTTTCCCATTGGCCCATTATTAAATTATAAAAACTTCATAAATAGTAAATTGACACATTTAAATTTGTTTGTTGTTACCCGTTATTAGTACCACTGTAACATTACTGTATAATTATTTCTTCCGGAAGTCCCCCATAATTACAAAATAATTAAACCACAATTAAAAGGCTGTAATTTAAAATGTTCCAGATTAATCCCAGCGGGTGCTGGAACAGCCTTCGGTCAAAAACTTATTTCAACAGTCAGGCTGCAAAAATGATTTTAAAGCATGAAATAAATGATTGAGGATAATCTTTCTGCCTCTTGCAGGATCTCTACAGGAAAGACTGCAACCTGGCAGCCCAGCTGCTGCAGTGCTCCAAGTCTCATTACAGAGCACACAAGATGTCTGAGGTGAGCTCCCCAACACTGCTGCTACTACTGTATCAGTGTGTCTGTTCACATCTTTTTATGCAACAAAAAGGTTTGCTGACTTGGGCTTTAAAATGAAGTTTGAACCATTAAACAAAACAATTGAATTGCAAAGATGTCCCATTTGGTTACATTAAGAATAAATACGAATGAATTATTAGTGTTTTACTTATTCCAAAACAAAGCAGAAAGCTGAAAACTGTTGAAATTGAGCAGCTTGATCAGGGCTGCAGCTGAAGGATACTGATGTCATATCCCTTTTCCTGGGAAATCAGCGGGGTTAATATTCTTTAATCAAAAACTTTATACATTCTTCTAGACCAACAAATGGGTATAGATATTGATACATTACTTTGGGCATTATAAATATGTTTTGACCCATTTTTAATTTAAGAAATTGTATCAATCTCTTCAATGTGTCAGTGTTAAATGACAATAAATAAAATATAGCCTAAATTTAGAGAGGTTGCCTGATTTAAATCAGGATATATCTGATCAAAGAATGTGTAAACAGACTAAGAAACCCACAAAATATGTAAAACCCAGTTTTAATACTTGACAGTCTTTGATACTCACTGTGAAACTGCATTAATTGACCCTCAGATTGGGGAAATATAATTTACAAGAAATATAACTATCAGCTGAATACATTAAACATATCTAAATAATAGTTATGAAAAGTGGATGGGAGACATTTTGGCTATAGCCCTGAGTTTGATGGATGAAACTGAATCATTCATCACTGAACTTATGCTGTATATAATTAGTGAACAAAAGAAGTATTCTTGATGCATTATTTCTCTAATGGAGAAAGGTTCTCTATGTTGTATCAGTGTACCATTAAAAGCCTAGGGGAGTGGTTTTCACAATAAGACGGAGTTGTAGTGCTCATGGCCTCAGTCAGATCGATGAAGGTCTGCTGTCTGATGTGCCATCTGCCTGCATCCCGGCTAGACATAATGAATGAATAATTGAATGAATGAAAGCCTGATCTGTTATGACACCTGATGCACAAAAAAATATACGCTCTCCAACAGGGCAGATAATCGACTGTACATTTGACTATTAAATATTCATTAGTTTTCACTTATGGTTATATATATGAAATGGGGCAATAATGAATTCACAAGTTATTGGATAACAGTAAATGCTAGAAAGGTAGTGTAATCTTAATACAAAAGAAGAATAGTCTTTATTGTACATTAGACCTCATAAGCTATATATGGAGCATATAAGGTCATACCCTGAACTAGCCCTGAAATTATAACATTACATTACACTACAACACTACGACTATGACACTAACTCTGTCCTGCACCAGCTACTGAGAAGGGGTGTGTTTTATTACTAATGAATCAAACCTTGCATTTATATGGGGAAGAATGTTGACATTGAAATCTAAAATCCCTTCTAAACGTGGGGTATTTTAAGGAAATAGCTTTCACAGAGCGGCTGTAAATTGCTGCAATGACTAAAATAGTGAACGGCAGCTCCATCGTACAACATTAAACCACTTACCTCAATAAATGGAGCAAGACCTGTTGACGTTCAGCTGTCACGTGGATTAAAACTGCAAAACTGTGTGACTGTTAATTAAGATTTGCCTCAGATAGCAGCAAATGCTGAGTTAGCTTACTTGGAGCTCACACTGTATATTAGCTTGTGCCCCCACCAGCCCCTCCACAGCCTCACCTACTTTCCATCTTTATTCCCTCTGGGAGAGGCAGCGCCTGCTAAAAATAGCCCGACTTAAAAGATGCAGGTTATTTTATGCCGAGGCGAGCTTCTATTTCTTAACAAAGCCAACTCAGTATTTTATCTTTTTTTTTTTTCTATTCCCAGCTGGAGACCCGGAGCACTGGTTTAATTTGAATCTAAGCCGATCCCTGTGGAACTGATATGTGTTTGATGGTAGAGAGAATAAAGAGACACACACACAGAGAGGGAGGGAGAGAGAGAGAGAGAGAGAATTCAAGTGTTTGGTTGACAAGGCAGCAGAGCAAGAGGAGAAAGATGAAAGGAAAGGATAAAGAAAGGGATGAGAAAAAAGAAGAGCAAGCTTACTGTGGTAGGGACAGTTGCTGCTGACCCAGACCAGCTTTAATAGGAACAAAGAAGCAGCCTCTAATTGACAGGAACATGTTTTCTCAAATATGAGCCAATCAAACAGATTATAGTCTGTCTGCCTCTCTGTATGTGTGAGAGTGAGACAGCAAGACAGGATGAAAGATCAAGAAAGAGAGAAGGACTGGGAATTATTTGAAAAGATAAGAATATTCATATATTCGTGTCCAAAAAATATTTATTTCATTAATGTGTCCATTTATACATTTTTAAATTATGTCATTTTGGTATGAAAAAGTTGAGGTAAGTAAACGACAAACATTACTAGAAATGAAAAAATAGGATTGTGTTGGGGGGTGGGGAAGGAAAGCAAGCAAATAAATAAATAACGCTCGTGTTCAGCAATTTTCTGACAAGTTCATTAGAGGGGCCAAGTAGTACCGTTCCCCTGAGATACACAAACTGGTCTGTGCTGAGCTTCGTGAGAATGAATTACTTTCTAAACCAGAACTATAGATTAAAATCTTGAAGGACTGGCTCTAAAAATACCCTCAGTGCAGACACAGAGAGCTTAGAATATGTTTGAGGAAGAGATTCAAGTTGATTGCATAAATAATTAAGAAAAGGCTGTTAAGGAATTCTTCATTAGAGCTCTTTTCTGGGTAAATCTGAAGACCGACTTAGCGGCTGTCATGATTGTGACAAAAAAAAAAAAAAAGAACAACTGTGTAATGGTTTGTTTTAATTTCACATCTTCATCAAGTTTCTTTTGTCTTTCTCTCTCGTCTTAGCTGCCGCTGGATTTCCAGGAACGCATCAGTTCCCACATGGAGAAACATAATCGGGGTAGCGGAGCCACAATGGCGATGTGCCACTCCAATTACTCTGACGCCGTGCCCACTTCTATAATTGCCAAGGTCCTGGAAAAGCCCGAACCGGGAAGCAGTTGCCCTGTAACCCGCTCACCCAGCCCGCTGCTGCAGGACGGAGACTTTCTCACAGGAACAGGAAGCACCGATCACCTGAACCGCCGCATTTCATACAAGTCATCAGACCTGTACTGCAGCGACACGGCCCTCTACTGCCCCGAACGATGGCAAGATACGGAGCGCAGGCAGAGCGTCGACCTCCACGGCACCAGCCTGCTCCAGCTGCATGCCCAGAACTCCACCGACAGCAACCCAGACGAAGAGGCCTACCACTCCGGAAGTTTCTCCCACCATGAGCCTCCATCCTCCTTCCACCACCACGACGAATTTGGCACCGGTAGCCTCCCCGCCTCCAGTTCCTACTCGAGCTTCAGCCTTGCATCGGATGAGAAGGGAGGAGTTGGCGTCGGATGTGGGCGCACTGCCAGCAGCACCTTATCCTCTTCCCACCAGGGTCTCTATATGGATTGGCGAGATGGTGGCAGCACAGACTATGGGCGCAAAACCATGTCGTCTTACGATAAAGACAGCCCTAGCTTCCCCAAGTCCCTCAGCATCCAGCACATGGTGGCTCCCAGGAGCCCGCAGAAGGGCACCTCACCAGCGTACACAAGGACGGCTTCATGCTTCAGTGAACCGTACCACTCTAGCACCCCACGCCTGGCCTCCTCTCACAGCATGGGGTCCACGACTGGGCTGGGCCAGGCTCGTGGAGGAGCTCTAGACAGCCGAGGTGACATCCAGGTCCCCGAGGACGACCTAAGCAGCCGCTGGAGACAGCTCAGCGTGGAAGACATCAACACGTTCTCATCTTCCTACCGTAACATCGCGGGCCGTGTCTCTCCATACAGTTTCTCCGAGCGCCACTTTGCCATGGGCCCCTCCAGGAAGGTCAAGGGGTCTCTCTACAGCAGCTTCCAAGAAGGAGATGACGTCTTCCACAGCCGCGTGCTGGACGAGTGTTTTGCTGTGGGCCCCCCTTCGCCCAGCCGCAGCCCAAAACCCATGGAGCATCGGAAGCAGGAGAAAACATCTGTGCTGTACACAGCCAAGGATGACAGTCAGGACTCTGAGTGCAGTCTGTTCCTCTCAGGGAGCTCTAAAGAGAAGGAAAGCAGCGGGGGGGCCACGGCGGCGAGCAGCGCCAAGAAGGACTACGTAAATCTGAGCGCAGATAGCTCGGCTGAGTCCCTACACCAAAGCTCCCTCGAGGCCTCAAGTCTTCAACACTACCCCAGCCCAAGGCCGAACATCCGGCCACGCCCCAGCTCCAGCTCCGCTCTCAGTGTCGGCCCCGCACTCCCAAAGAAGACCTCTCCAAGATACCAAAAATTTGGCAGTACGGGACTGACGAGGAAGGACAGTTTGACCAAGGCACAGCTATACGGCACACTGCTGAACTGAGCGGAGGGAGAGAGCTTTTTCATTTTATGCATGATGATGATGATTCCTAACTTACTGTACTGTACTGTACGTCTCAAAAATTCCCTGCAGCAAACACATACTTGTGATGGGGTATTAAGATGTTGTTGTTTTATGTATCTCTTAGCCAAGGCACGTTTCATGCAGTCTGCAACACTTTTTTATTGTTCTTCATGCAACGGTGTAGCTACCAAACCAGCTATTGAGTATGTTTTTCTTTGAATGATAATGATGATAATTAGAGCCACCGGGATAACACCACTTTCTCTAAGAAATACGACGCAGACCCAGCTACATGAACATACTGTGCTATTTGTTCTTTTTTGGGTGTTAAGTACTGATAGCAAAACCAGCAACAGACATTAGTTGCTGCTCTAATATATACAGTATAGATAATGGACTAAGGCGTGTGTAATGGGGTGACTTAATTACATGTGTTTGGGAGAGTTTATCCATTATGTATAGTGGACCCTGCTGACTGCAAGCTGTTGAAAAAGATGAATTCATTTTCTCTAAAACAAAATGCATGCTGTTAATGCATATAAATAAGATGGTAAAACTCATTTCCACCTTAATTGTTTCTTATAGGGACATTATCTATGAACACCTCTTAAAAAAATTATTACTATTATAACTATTACTATTATTATTAACATTACGAATTGGCTAAACAAGAGATTTAAAAAAAAGTATTTTATTCAAATAAATAATTCAAATAATGTTATATTTATAGAAAAGCACATTTATAGTTCCTTCCCAATGCTAGATTTCACACCTCTGAAACTTAAGAATCCCTGATTTTGTTTGTTGGAATAATAGAGCTAAAAATATATATCAGCCTATGAAAAAATGTACAACAGCTTGCCAGGTGAGATGTACAGTACAACAAAAAAATGACACATTCAGTAGAAACGATTAAACAGAGCTGCAAGACTTTAAGTGTTACTCAGCTGGAACTTTTCTTATTTTTGTATCAAAATGAGATGAAGAAATCTGAGGCTGTACTGCACAGTAGTTAACCCTCATACCAGGACACCTGTGAACTTGCCTTAATCCTGTTCAGCGGACAAAAATGGCATCAGCATCTAACAACTGTGTACATACTGTATATCTGCCGTATTGTTACTGTACGTATACACTACTGTTACAGCGTATGTTCTTCCTGTCAGACATAACACAGTTTTGCCCAGTTTTTCGGAAAAGGATTAAATCTGTTCCTACAGTGGGAATATTTTTCAGTGGGGACCTCCATTGAAATTTGTTCGCGTAAAGATGTTTAATCCCCGTCTGAAAATCTGGCACACATACAAACAGCCAAATTTCAATCCTGATACAAACTCTTAAACACTGTTGGCACTAGTTGCACAACCAAAACAAAAAGTGCTGGATCTTCTGGTTTTTGGGTTTTGTTTTTTTTTTTTTTGTTTGTTTGTTTGTTTTTTAAAGAAAGATTAATTGGAAAAAGTCCTCCAGGCAAGCTGGCAGTTCTGCAATGTATGCACAAAAATGTTCAAAGCAAAGTGTACTGAGAAGGTAGAAAGAAACAACTGATTAAAGACACAAATGTACAGTCAGGTGTGTTGTTTTTTAACAAGCATGCTCAATTAGGCTATTTTAGAGAAAACACTGTGAAAATAGACAGAGTGTATATATACGTACATAGAAAGTGGCAAAGGCATGCTGTCCTGTTGGCGAGTAAAACAAATTGTAAGACCCCGCCTCATGTTAAATTGTCCTGCTGCCCCCACAATCATGCTACCATCTGCTACTGTTATAAGTATGTGATGGGAAAAAAAACATCAACCGTCAAAACATCTGTGTGCCCCCACGTACACTGGATCTTGACGGATTTCTCCCTGCCTGCGTGGCTCTATAGATCTGAGAGGAATGGCGACAGGGATAAGCTAAATAATGGGAACTCAGCTTTGCCCTCGAGTGGTCATGAATAGATTTTTCTGGAAGGCCATGCTCCTACCTCTCCCATTCCTGCAGATCTGGGAAATGGCTTAAGGCTGTTTTTTTTTTTTGTTTTTTTTTAAAGATTTCAAAACTGCATCTCTTCTTTTTGACCTTACCGTGTTTTTATGGAACTACACCACAGGAGCCAGAAAAAGTCTCCAATCATATTCCCCATTTGGTAGAAGGATTGGAATTAAATTTAGCAAATGTACAGCGGGATGTAGAGGATATATGGTATTTTTGTTGTGGACACAATGTATAAAAAGAGATATAGATACTACATACACAATTGTTATTACGCTATTTTTAACCAGTTTCAGTTGATGTTATATTTATCGAATGTTTTGACCCTGAATGAAGGCTGAAGCGGTTCTGTCCTGTCCTACCTCCAGCCCTGTTCTAGGAACAACAGGCCAGCTGTCTAAGTGTCAACATGTTTGTCTGTCTGATGCATGGTTATATATTTTTGCTGTATGTCTATTTACTTAATAAAGATGGGTGTTGGGAAATGCATTGCTTTACATTACTTATTTCAAGAAATGTCAGTGGCGGACAAGCTTCCTCAACAAGGTTGTCCAGATCGACCTGCTTGGTTCATTTCGTTCTTGTATTCTGTCACAGCTTCCTCAACTGATTTGAGCCACTCCTCTGTATACATTTGACATTATTTAACTTTGTGAATCCTCACTTAAGATTAATTAATTTCATCTGAAATATGAGACTTTGTATGTATGGTCTTCAGGACTATGTCCATTTCAATTAAGGTAAACTGGGCAAGTGTTGCACGTAGCGTGTAAGAATTTCATTTTCTTCTTAGTTTGTTAAGCTTGTCTTTTGCCATCGCCCAACTCTTTTATTTCCCTTTAGGATGGGTTTTGATTGAGTTTTAGTTTAATATCTGGTAACAGGGAGATGATTTTTCCAAAATTGATGGTCTTGTAGTATTGAAAGTCTTCAGATCCTACAAATATTAGGTGATTTTTGCATGGATTTCTGCCATTTTAAACAACCAATGTGACCACTGTAAACACTGAAGTTAAAAATGAACAGTTTGGTTACTTACCTTACATTTTCTTTCCTGAAAACGTCCTCCAATGTTTCCCTTGTTTTTCTGCAACTGCTGTTGTGCTTTATTTTTTGGTCTTTTTCACCCTTTTGAGGCCTTACTGTTTCATCCTGTTTCATTTGTTTTGACATTAATGAGCTTCTGTATCAGACTTGCTAAACACAGAAGGACTATGGCAAACACCAGCAGGTTTCATAGTTTAGCACACTCAAATCATTTGGCTTCACAGATTGCTTAATGGTCCTTTAAGACAGTAACAATGTCAATTTAACTATTATTAACTATAGTGTAAACAACCACAGGGGCTAGGAAAAGTATCGAGCCCATTAGAATTTCCCTGAGCACCAAACAGCAAAGTGTATTTTAAGGAGTGTTCAACTAGATACTGAATAAGGATCACAAGTATCTGTGTGCACTTCCCCGCTCTCTTGTTAACTGGCAGGATTTTGGAAGAACCTGGCAATGTTTTGACAGATGTCTGCATATTTTTTCAGTTCTCTGGTTGTCTCTCTGTGATGCTCTAAGCTGTCAGCGTGAAAGGAAATGTCATATCAGAGCCAGCGAGAACAAAAAAGGCATAGAGGAAAGTGATGTGTATGCAAACCGTGGAATGAAAAATGCCACTGATTAGAAAATGCCCCAAAAGATTTTTTTTTTCTTTTTGTTTTGACAAAATCTTCCAGAACATCCAAAAGTCCCCTGTTTCATTGTTTTTAAAGTGGGAAGCAGACTATAAAAGCATTGAGGTCGTGTGTGTGTCCCTGCAGCTAGACTTCTTTTGCATCGCCTCCCACTTTAGTTAAAAACTCATAACAGTAGTTCACTCTTTGAACTGAAAAGAAACTTCCTTTGAACTCAGCGTTCCCCGATTTCAGGACGTTAAAACAATGCGGGATCGTCTAAATATAAACAAAACATGCTTACAGTAAGATTTGCACAGTAATGACTGTTGTTCTTGTGCCAGTTTAAGTTCATATCAATGGGACTAAAGATGTGGGTGTTTTTTTAAAACAACATGAAAGATGCACAGTGTAAAAAAAAAAACTGTTTTTCAGAGGCGTCAGATAGATTTGCTGACTTCCAGCACATTTTGACAAGTTCTTATTATCTTACGCCAAGAGATTTTGGAGATAAAGTCTTGAAGATGGATGTGCATGAGTTGTCAGTTTAATACAGTCTCTCGTCTTGGGCTCTTGGCCAACATGCTTTTGACGTTTAAGTCTATATTTACTCATCCATTCAGAACCCTCTGTGCCAGATCTTGATCTCACCGGCCCAGTCGCAGGTAGCTGCGGTTGCCGGCAGGACGGGATGCTGAGACACGCAGAGGCAGGGCTGGCTGTGGGCCTGCAGAGTGTGCAGCGTACGGGCGTTGTGGAAATCGTAGAAGTGAGCGGAGCCGGTGGAGCTTCCCGAGGCCAGGACGGTTCCATCCAGAGAGAACTCACACCGCACCGCGTACCCCTCCACCTGAAACGAGAATATATGCAGTAGTGACGATGCTCTTCTACCAAGAGTCGTTTTATTATTAGCATAATAAAATGTCAGCATAATAACTGGATTTCGGCCTAAATGTTGAAAAGAAAGAAAAGAAAAATGTGCTGATTCAATCTTCAGAGGAACAGAAAAAATCGGAGGGGGAAGTTAAAAAGCAGCTTCACTGTTTATACAGACAGGGCTGTCTAGTCTTTAACATATGTGGTTTTGTTCTTATTTGGTTATTTGATCATTAGACTGTTTCTCCATTTAACATCCTGGAAATATACAATATCACAAATCAATATATATTGATATAGTGAAATATAATACAACATAAATAGGGTAAAACTGTCCAGTTAAATCCTCAGCGGTCTGCTCCACTGTTGAGTGTCTCTGTATATAAATAACTGAGTCTCCTTCACTGAGTTCAATGATGCAACTTCAGTATGGACAGGAGGAATGTTTCTAGCAACTGATAACTCTTAGACTTGAAGAATAGCCAGTCATCATCAAGAGACAAGTGAAGTGATGAGTGTTTTAGGCTTTGGTTACGTAATCATGATCACAATAAAGGCTAAGCGATACATAGGCTGATTGCTAACATATGTGAATGTTTGCTTCAAAGTATATAATAAAGAAAACACGAAAAATGTTCTTAACGAAATTGCCTTTGTGTTTTCTGGGTGGTTGAATTTTCTTTTGCACCTCCAGGGCCACCAACAATGGAAACAGAACCTGGAATGTGAGATACCAATTTTGTTTTCTGTCTGTTTCTGGATTCTTCTTAAATCAACAAAGCAGACGCTGCACGAACGGTTCAGCATGATTTCAGTAATATTTCACAGCCATATTCAGCTCTGTTTGCCTCCCTCAGTGGAAATATTGTATTGTACTTAGTGTGTTTGTTTTGGGGGAGGGTGATGTAGAGGAAACACTGCAGGCTACACATCTAATACAACAAATACAAGTCAACTGTGTGTCACGTAAGTTACGATGAGTGCTTGAAATGTGCATATGGGTTTATTCTACTGCCTTGGCACAGTTTTGTGTGGGGTATTGCTAAAGTTGTTTGTGTGCGTGTACATCCTGTATTGATCACCCTGCCCCCGAGGCCACGGTTGTCACTGACCTTGTGTTCTTCGTACCGCCGCCTCTTGTTCATTTTGTAGGGCTGCTGGGAGGAGAACACTGCCATGTAGTTCCCATTGGTCTGGGCGACAAAGGACTCCTCCAGAGGGTGGAGAGCCAGGCTGGGGCACGTGTACCGCTCCTGGTGGCCAGAAGAGTAGAGGGCAAAATCCAGAGGGGAAATGAATTAATTATCTGATGCTTTAATAACCACAGAGCCAGCTGCATGTCAACAAGACCATTATTTTTACAAAGCTCAGATGTGCAGGAAAAGACAAAGAAATATAAATGCAATCAATCTGCTGTGCTCATTTGGATAGTGTTTTGCAATATTATACCTTTTTCTTGTTATTTTGTCCATCTATTCATTAATATTAAGAGTAGTATGGAAAATTTACAAGACTTTTGCTCAATAACTGCTATGTACACCGGCAGAAACTCAGATTCAGGGATGAGAATTTATTCAGTACAAAGGAGCAAAGCACAAAGGTTATTAAAAACACATTTTTAGACGAGGTGGCACACAGTCGAGCGCACACTTTCCCCCGCACTATGTAACTGTCAAAATATGTCAGTTGTTTCACATCAGGAGGTTCACACATTATTAGGAATGTAACCTTAAATGGGAAATGTGATGTGCTTGTTAAAATTCCAAGCCTCCTGGCTGGTAATTTCAACATCATGTGCCAGTCAGAACTATTTTTTTTGAGAGGCCATTTCTTCTAATTCATGCACTGATTTCCTTACATGGTAGATCTGGTTGGAGACCTTGGCTGTGGTCTGGTAGTCCCAGGCGATGAGTGTGCGGTCTGCAGAGTCTCTGCTCACGCAGTCCGAGCTTGTTATAAAGTTCAAACCACCTCTCAGAAACAGGATGTCTAAGGTCTGCTGGATCCCTGCTTTGTACATTTTCACCACCTGGAAACACGCACACTCAAAAATCTCAAGTAGTTATTTATATCTATATTGCTTTTATTGTTCAGTAATTTCCTAGTTTGAATGCACAATGTTCATGGCATTCAACTCAGCAGAGCAATTAACAGGAAGGACGGAAACATCTGGACCTCTGCCCCTAAGGTGGGCTGGCAAAATGACAAGTACAGTGTTTCAGTGGCTCTTGCCAATAAAGACACAATGTCAGTCTCTTGCTTGGCTGTAAAGATGATCGCTGGGCGTCCAACACTGTTGCACAGTTACAAACCGTAATTCACTGTGTTATGGTTAAGTAACATCCTACAGTAGCATGTTATACATATATTTATATTTAATTACATAAAAACATACACATCAGATTTTTAATCAGATGTAGGTGTCATTTACTGTAAAATTAGTTGGTAAATAGATGAGTTGATTGACAAAAAATCAATCAGAAAAACAACTATTTTTTAATCCGTTTTTAGGAAGAATCATCTGCTTGTCAAATCGGAGAATTTGATTTCTTTTGTTATAAAAAAAAATTAAATATCTTTGGGTTAGTCAAAAAAAAAAGCAATTTGAATGCATTCCCTTTTCTGACATTTAATGTTTAATTGAGTAATTAAGAAAAAAATCAGTAGATTAATGAAATTAATCAACGTAATAAGGCAATTTTCTGCCCTCAAACTATAAGCCAAATAGTTTTGGATAGATCAGGCTGGGTCAGGATGTGAATAGGGCTGTGAGAAGAAAGAATTGACATCAGTGACCACAGGTTAATAAAACTGGTACATTGTTGGTCTATATGGACTAAACACTAATAAACCAGAAAGGGTATCTATCAAATGGTCACAGTCAATCACAATCTAGATGAGGGAATAAATGGATTTCTCATTCTAAGTGAACAACACTTATTAATACCTTTCTTTTGCAGCTCACTCCTATCTGATCAGATTTGCAAAGGGTGTTTGATCGGATTAGGTTTCATTTCAGAGCTACTGAGCAGACAGCCTCTGCTGCCTCAGCCTCAGCTCCCCTCTAAGCGAGGGACAATTTAACCTTCAACCCCTAAGTGCGACTTAAACTGCTCTCCTTATGCTTCGAAACTCAAACCAAACTTTTAACTCTCATTCATATCAAAGGCTTTTAAACATAACATGGTAAAGCAATCTCATGCATCCAGTTCAACCTCATGAGACCGTTTTGAAAGACTTCACACTAATGGGTCAATGTTATGCCTGTGGGTTCTGGCCCTTTTATCTAGTGGAGTAATTTCACCCTGGAGCAAGAAGCATACAGCCACGGGCTGAGAGTGACAGGCAGTCAGGACGCTCCAGCATTAACAGCCTATTTACTCAAGACGAGTCTACGCTCAGTGTGCAACTACTGGCAGAGGCAATCCCTGCTGTATTAAACCTAAAACCCTGCAGGGAAACCATTCAGTTAGCCCTGGGGGGAAATTACATGTGAGCACTCAGATTCTGAGGAAGTGAATAGGATTATCATATAAAACAGTCCATTAAGCTTAATAGCAATATTAGGTTGCGGCTTCACAGGAGCAATTTATGAGTCCCGAATGAAATTAAAATTTGCTTTAGTGAAATAATCTGCAGTGTTACTTCTATGCATGTGGCATTATCCTTTTAATGAAATATAGCATGGGCCATTGTGCACGGCGAATGTTGACTGCCTTGTTTGTACTACTGTGTAACTGGGGGTGTGTAGAGGGGGAGCTGTGGATGAGGAGCATGTGTTCAAAGCCCACCTGCCTCAGATTTATAAAAGGTCAACAACAGTCGGTGAACCAGAGTCAATAAAAATGATAAATCTGCTCTAAGGAGGTTAATAAGTTTGACCTTGCAGCTGCGAGAGTCCCAGGCCTTGACCACTGGACTGTAGCCTCCGCACAGGAATATCTCTGGGTTACTGGGATGCGGGACCACACACATCACCTTGAACTGGTTGTCCAATTTCACTACCTGCTGCCCTGCAGACAGGAGGAAACACAAGAAGGAGACAAGAACATGATCAATGATTCTCTGTGAAATGAGAAATCTTTACATCTTATGTTAGCGAACTCAATTACACGCCACTAAACTGAAGTATGGTGGAAATAAGGTATCTGTTTCTAAGTATCTAATGATTGAATAATGAATAAGTAGGATGAGAGCAATTTGCAACGTCTTGTGCTCACATATTGAATGCTGCTGAGTTTCAATTTTGATATAGCATAAAAGAGTTTTTTCACCCAATCAATATCTTATTTTTATTTTAAGTACTTTCAAATAACCTCCAACAATAGAGAGGCAAAATATACCTATGTGAGACAAATTAATCTGAAACTATATACAAAAAATTCCATTAAAAGAGAAGGGCTGGCACAACAATCACCTTATTGCTGTTTAATCTGCCCACAGCTGTTTAATCTGCTACACACATCTTTCCAGACAATCCAATACACCCTTCATGAATGAGTGCTGTTTAGCTTTGATCTACTGAGTGAGTTAAAAATACTGTGGTTTTACAGTGCGTTCTCCTTTACATTCACAAAGAATAAGAAGGTTCAGGCTGTTAAACTAATAAATTAAGACAAAGTGTTGCAGTTTGTGCTACATGAAAAGCTTGATTGAATATTTTGTCTTTCTCAGCTGTCAGAACGAAACTAAGCGCACATAAATTTCAAAAACATTTCCTCTGAGATGCAAATTCTGCCGAAACTTCTCTTTAGTTTATTAATTGTGTGCGCTGCGAGGATCCAATTCTCCTTGTGAGGCGGGAATTAGATTCCTGTGCAATACACACTGTGTGTAATTAAACTGTGCTGTCACCTTTGCTTATGAATAGTGATTTGAAAACAAGACTAAATCCTGCTCTAAGTCGCTGCTGAGGATACTTTTCTCAACTCCTTGCGCCTTGTGACACTCGCGAAGGAATGAAGTAGAAAGAAAATAAAAAGATGAGTCGCTTCCTGTGATCATCTCAGGTCAGAAGCAGGGTGGGAGCTTGTTTACAGGCTGCATCAACCAGGTTTTGATCACATGTCTTTCTGTCACCAAAAAAAAAAAAAGCTTCACATAATCTCACACGAGGCCACGGACAGTTTGTTGTGAAGAAGTGAAACTTGTATTTTTATCATTGGACGGCCCAGAACAGTCCAACAACTGAACTGTCTGTCTCTGACTCCTTTTAATGATGGGACTTACCAGAAATCTGTAGGCGTGTGCAGCTTTCTGTGCGGGTTGCAGCATGTTTGGGAGAGGGGGCGAGTTATTTCCAGACAGCGGCACATCATACATACCAGTCTCTAAAAGGCTACTTGATTTACACATCACTCAAGACAAAAAGAGATCATCCAAAGTGAGAAAGACACAGCGAAGAGACAAGAAACTGGGATATAAAACACTGTTTTGGCTAGAGGCGGCTTTATCTAAATCAATTAAAAAACGTCATACTTAAAAACAAAACAAAAACACTGAGGGGCTTAAATATAATTAAGCCTGACAGGGTGCGACCAAAAATGAGCTCCCTGGGAAAGCGACGGAGAAGGCTCCGTGAGGAACCGAGCCAGACTGTGAGCCAGCAGCTCTGTCAAAGGCTATGCAAAGCAGAACACCTCAGGGTTCAACGGCTCCTCATTAATTCATCGAACAAACAACACAGACCCCATCCAAAACAGTCTCAGGCAGATAGCCCAAAACAAGAATGTACTTCATTACACACTTGTTCCAGGGTATTCTTACCAAGTCTTTTTAGGAGGGGTGGGGAGTGTTGGTGAGTCACAGCTAATAAACCGCAGCACAAAAATGGACCTTCTTTCACTTAATGGTGGACCAGCGCGCTCCCAAATTCGATTGCATTGATCCAAAGTTTTAACAGGCAATTTCGTCAGGCTTGCGCTACCCGCTTAATTGGCTTAGCCGTAGCAATGCGGAGCAGATCCGTCATCGAGATTTAAAACTCATGTTGGGCGAGACGATGAGAAATCAACATTCCCCCTCCTCATAAATAGGGCCTCGTCATGTTTTAATTAAGCAAGATTAATTAGCTTGCTTGAGAGGGGAGATAAGGGGAGTCTGCAGTGATCTGTCCCTCCCTCGCCATAGTTTACTTTGTAGTCCTGAAAGAAACTGATCGAGCTGTGGAGCTGACACACACTGGGATGGCGGGGATGAGCCCCGTAGAGCAGAGGGGAGCTGGGATGAAATGGATATTCTGCCTCATTACCAGATCCACCAAAGCAGGGGGGCATCAATGCACCCCGAGCAAAGGTTAGACACAGATAACTTGGATCTGACAAGCCATGTTAAAAAAAATCTTTTTGAGAATTGGCTTAATAAGACATTTTTTAAGACTAGTCACCTGTTTCACATGCAGAAAAAAAAATCTATACTATATCTATATAAAATAACCAAATCAGAAGACGTTCCTGGGATTCCTGGTAAGTTTCAAGACTCATTGTGTCCTTGTACAGCAGTAATCCTAACACATACCTCACATATACATTTACAACAAGCTGAAATGTAGCTTAGTAAAAATATATGACCATCTTTTATCAACTTAAGTCTCCAGGACAACTGGGCAACACCATTTGCTGAGCAAGACCCTGAGATGTGGTTGAAATCTTTGGAAAAACAAAGTAAGTGGACCTTGTGTTCATTTTTGTTTTAGACAGGCTGCTGTTGGCAAAGGTCGAGAATAAACTTTCAAAGCTCAACTAAAGAACTAAAGGAAATATGGTGAGACAGTGCAAAGCCTCCGGTATCTGTGCAGATCATATATTTCCACAACATGCATGCCTAACACTGACAAACTTTCAACACAAAGTGAAATCTTGCCACATTTAGGAGATGATTTTGCATTTTAAAAGCAAATTAACCTCGATAGTTGAGGCTTGAATCTGTTTCAGTGACTGCATGTTCAATTAGCACCCTCCTCTTGAAAACCCAGAACTCTTACCCAGAGAATACAAAGCCTACATACATGGATTTTTCTCACTTTACCACTCTTGTTTCCCATCAAGGGTTGCTGATAGCACAAGTGTTGTACACTTATTACTGCAGACATACACTCAGACATAAAGCATAAAAATTGTGGAAGGGACAGGAAAATGGGATCCTTGAAAAGTAAAAATAGTTAAAGTATTAAGCAGCTCACAGAACGATCAGGGCTTTACTTTTCTTTTAAATAAGTGCCTGCGTTTTTTTCTGTCACACAACTGAGTGAAACCTGTATTAACCTGGCAGCTTAACGCTGTAAAATAAAGCTTTCGAAGTAGGTCAAAATGCAGATATGCTTGCCGGTGGCATTTGGAGTGAATTCTTCTGTGCGTATGCTTCTGCATGCATTGTCTCCTGGCACGGAGTGCTTGAGGCTCCAGTGTTTGTACAGCCACACTGTACCGATTACCTCCCTGAACATCTTAAAGAAGTTTTAAGGAGGTAAAATAAAATTTATTGATTAAGTACATTGATTGTACACAATTTATTGATATCAATAGATACACAGTCATGAAATTATTTATTTATATTTTGTATATTTTTCAATATGTGAACTTAAAATCAGTTCATATTGCGGCAGTCGCTATTAAATATATCAGAAGAGTGGAGACTTTTTTTTTTTTTAAAAAGATGAACTTAACATGGATCGCACTGTTGGCTTAGATATACCCTGTGTGCTTGAAACAAACTATTTGGGATGACCCTCAGTCTCAAACCTCCAGTGTGACTCATTATTTTGCCCTCGCACTACTGCCACAGACTCTAAATTGCCTGTAGGTGTGAATGTGAGCGTGAATGGTTTTCTGTCTCTATCTGTCAGCCCTGTGATTGACTGGCGACCTGTCCGGGGTGTACTCTGCCCCTCACACTATGTCAGCCTGGATCAGCTTCAGCCCCTTGCAACCCTCTAAAGGATAAGCAGGGGGATAGCTAATGGACAGATGGATGGACTTCTGGCACATGTAGCATGTTGCTCATTCTTCTAAAAATAAAGCAATGCAATAACATGAAACTCCGTCTTTCAGCTAAACTGAAGCCGTTAGCTACATCAATTCAATATGATTCTGCAGAGCCAAAGTGAGGTAAAAGGGCAAATTACAAGCCTACTCCTGTACTGGCACTGTCTTTGTGTATTATTGTTTTATTGGAAAGCAGAGACGATCTCCTTTCTGCAAATGCCTGAAGGGACAGAGAACTCAAGATCTGCATACGCACGCACAAGCTGACACGTCAACCTGTGGGAGCCCGTGGGTGCGCAGGCACATTTCTCCTCCGCCAATCAGCTTTTCCAAGGACAGCCATGAAAGCGCTGGACAACAGCTGCCACTTCACACTAATGCCCTCCAGATGAAATTCATTTATTCCACTCCCCAACTCCTGCTCTCTCTGTTTCTCCTTCTCTGAATTCATTCTGCCTCTTTTGATTTCTTTGCCTTGCGTTCCTCCTCCTCTCCTCGCCTTTCTCGTTCTGCATTATGCCTCTTAACCTGTTCTCCCTCCCTGTATCCTCCTCTCCCTTTACTATTGCTATTCAGCTGTGACAGCCTGTCTGCGGGCCCACTGGGAGTGGATATAAGATTGTACAAATTAAATTGGACACAGAAACAACTGCAAAGATGGCCAAGGAAAGTGGGCCCACACACACACTTCTGAATGCGTATGCTCCTCTATAATTCCATTTCTCTGTAAACACACCCATTGGTGCATCATTTGGTTAGTTTATGCAGTGGAGAAAAAAAAACATAGGTCAGGTGTCCTAGAAGACTCTTAATGATCATTAAAGGGCCTGCGTACATCTCCAAAAAGAGCTCAGTTGAAGAGAATGGGCCCAGCTGCCTCACTTGTTAGAGTTGAGCGTAAAGATCACATTCATCCCACTTACGGTCTGACATGGCGAACGCTCCCTCTGCATCCCGACCCTCCTAGTAGATTTAGTATAACACATATGCTGCAGGAATGTTTGCCTCATTAGCTTTTCAAATATCACTGTCGTAACTATGCTGACACCTTGGCGTAGCCCTGTTACGAGTGTATCATATGTGTCAGAAATATAAATCCTCTGGAAACACGGGAACCGAAGCTTACCAAGCTGCGATGACCATCTGTATTTTAATTATTTCGAGAATGCAAATTATGCTGCTCACCGCTTGGAGGCGATTGGTTTTTAAAGTGTCAGTGCAAAGGTCTCGGTCGTAAGACATTAAATTGCACTACAATCTTGCAGATACCGGGCTAGAATTCCCAACTCCCACATTAATATGCAGCTAAATTAAATTTTTTCTTCATCTTCTGGCTGCAATATGAATACGTGCTCATTGCTCTGTAGTGCCAGCACATATCCGCAGACCCTGATCATCAGAAACAATATGATTTATTCAATCTCTACACAAATAAATAATAGCAGCAGTAAGAAAATGGTGGTAAGAATAATAAAATATCATAAAACAATAGAAAGAGTGCTGCATGATTGATGTGTGAGGGCTCATCGGATGCCTGACATTACTTCAAAGCTGCAAGGGCATCCTACAGCGCTGCCAAGGCACCGAAAACATACTGTAAGACGAAAATAAACATTTGTTTGTTTATGGTGGTGGTTTGTGACGTTCCATTGTAAGGTCATGGTGGCTGCTCCCGTGGTGATGTATCCATTATTGATCCCCCTTCCCGGAGCTGCCTGTGTGTTTAATGGGCTGGCCAAGCTATTATCCGTAGGCTTTATTGGCAGTATTGACAGACATGCTGAGAGGGGAAGTGCAAACGGCAGCAAGTCATCACAGCGATGTGTTGACCCAAGAGATGTAATTGGCACGGGGGCTTCAAAACGATGTCTATTGTATGTTGGCTCGTTCTGTTAAACCCCTCTGAGGTCTTTTCCTATGTATATGAACACTGCAGCATATCCCATTAACTGTTGGTGGGTGGGCAGAAGGGACAAATACGAAGAGTTAAAGATAAGTCTTGGTGACTCTTCAAGATGTTCAACTAAAGCAGAAATCTGAGATTTTCTTTGATCTTTTTTTATATTAGCTGTTCATGAATTATTTCAGACAAAAGAAATTAGTGAGCCAATGTACATCGTCAGCTCGACTCTCTCTGTCATGCTTGTTAAGCGCTCGCTTCGCCAGGAAGCAAAGCATTTTCCTAAGCAAACCAAATAATTATTGATGTCTCGTAAATGTCACCTTGAGAATGGTTTGTATGATCACACAAAAAAAAGGGCCAGCAAACACAATGAGCCAGCAGATTTAGATCACAAAGAGTGAGGGGAAGAAAGAAAGAGAGAGCAATGTCCCATTTTAGGAAGCGTCTCCACTGAAGCCTCCGTAGAACTGAATTTACAAGATCAACGTTCTTCCTAAATGACAATCTGTTGTTACAGATTTTCAGGTCCTTATAATAAAAAAAGGAGCAATGAAAATTTCAGTTCAAGGTGTAAATTATGAACATGATTATTACAAATGCACATATTTTGTGACTATAAATGATAATAAAATGATAACTAAGGAGAATAATTTGACTATACTACACTATACATTTTATAATTATCATAAAACATTAGGAGACAGTAATGGCCAGTATATTTTTGATTTGGTTGAAAACTTTGTGGTAAACTAAAAATGTACAGCTTTGTGATGATTAAATGCATGATTTTAAAGTGAATGGACCCAAACAGAAAAGGAGGGCCTGGTGCTTCCTTTATATTTTGGGAGAAGCACGCAGCACTTGTAGGCTTCATGTGGAGGAGTCTTTGGAACGGGATAGTTGGTCGGTCAGGATGTATTTGCGCTCAAAATGCGGATTTTGCCCCTGAAATGGGTCATGACTGCAGAGGGGGGGTGCTCTAATTTATACGAAGGTTTTAGTTTATAACAGGTTTTGGGCCCCAAGGCAATTTAAAGTCACTCCAAACATAAATTACTATACTAACTTTAAATTTGAGTTAGGAAAAAAAAAAATAATAAAATTGAAGAAAGCAAAATTGCCATGAAGTTTTGTTTCCCCCCCATGCCGCTTAGAGAAAAGTGTTTGTTGAAAAGCAGCTCAAAGTGAAATCTAATTAGGTAAATGTGATGCGGTTAAACTGTAACTTCCTCAGTATTTCAAGAAAAACATAAATGTATGCCACAGTGTACAACAATATGTGCATCAGACCTAAAAAAAGAAGTGTCGCTGCTCACCTGTCTCTGTGTCTGTGATCACAGCCGTGTTGTCAAATGAGCCAGTGAGAAGGTGTCGCCCGCAGGGGGTCCAACAGGCATCACGCACAGCTCCCGAATGGCAGGTGTAAACCCTCAGGCATCGCCCGCTCTCTGCTCCATCCCACACCTGCCAGACATGGGCACATGGCATCAAGCCAAAGTCGCAAATACACCTCAACTGCAGGAACAAAGTCATTTTCACTGTTCGTGTAGGAAGCCTTCATGGCTCTGCTGCATGAAATTTACAGTGAGCAGAACTTGAATTGACAGGGGCTGATTAATTTTAAATAGTCAAATTCAGCTTTGCCTCATCACATCGCTGATATACAAGAAAATGCTCTATATGCTAAGTAGGTACTGTAGGTGTGCTAAGAGGTTAAAAGTTGACGCTGACCCCTGAGTCCTTTACAAACACCAGATGAAATAACATGCAGGATGACTGACAGATGCGGCGAAAAAAAAAGGGGGGGGGGTGCATCAGAAGGCACCAACACTGTTTCCTTCAAACAAACAAAGAGCAAAGGACCTGCATGCTTCGGACGACGTTTCAAGACAGTTTACTGAGAGTCAAACAGTCCAGGGCCTGGTTTGGCGGCCACTGCTCTCCAGGCTGAGAGGAGAGGAAACAAAGTAAAATGTTTCTGCCGCGCCTTCACGGAGGACGAATGCTGTGTCCTCTGGCACTGAAAATCCTTCCTGTGCGAAGGAGATTTGGTGAATGTATTCTGCCTCCCTTTCAAAGTGGAGAGAGATATAATCTAAGCTTTCCTCAACTAAATTCTATTGTAATGGAACAAAATGAAATTACTCAGCAAAGTGCCGCTGGATAAACTGGCACAATGCGTACACAAATCAGGCTTATTTGCGGGATTTAAAAGCAAAAACAACCTTTATAATTAATTAATCAGACTAATTACCTTTGAGGGTGCCTATAAATCAATTCCCTGTGGGGGTCTAATGGCTTTAATGGCTTTGTATTGTCAGAGATTTCTCTGATTCTAGGCAGAGCAGAGGAGAAAAGCACCCAGCTCCCTTCTGTTAGTTGTGACAGCCAGGACTACACTATCTGGCTGGTCTGAAATGCGATATCATGGTGCGAATAAAGTGCAAAAAAGGCCTAAAAAAGCAGACAGCGATTTATGAATGGGGTGTTAATCTGCCATATTGTTCTATTGTTGATTTTGGCTTTGCCTTCGGTCGTTGCTGTGTTGTTTTTTTACACTGCACTTCAAAAAGATCATGTGGCAAACAGGCTGGGTCAATATTTTCACCCGCTTTTCATCACACTTCCTGTTGATAAAGAGTATGATTTTCTGTCAGACATGTCCAAAGACAAAAGCTCCTGAAGCCTAGCCTGAAACCCAGCTGGTGGTCTTGCCTGGTCTTGCCGACCGAGGTGAGGTATTTAATGATGAAGATTTTTTTTTTTTGCTTCCACAGCATCGCCGGGACCACAAAGGAGAACTTTGAAGATCTGTGGGGCACTGCAGATCCTTCTCTGCCTCTCTCCCCCTGTGTTTCATTATTAAAAACGACTCCTTCATACAGCTCAAGACACACATACAGAAGTTCTGTACCACAGCTCCCACAAGAGGCAGAAGGGGGGGAGATGGATGGGGAGAGTGACATATCAATCCAGCAAGCGGTAGTTGAACAAACAGAATGCCAGAGATGCCTCCAGGGTGAAAAGAAGTAACAGAGAGAGAGAGAGGCAGAGACACAGAGAGTCATACTTTTAATTGCAAAAAAACCCTGAATATTGGAGCAAAGCATTTATTAAGAATATGTCCATTCATTCTGCAACAGGATGTGCCACTTCTCCGTGTGATCTGAGGCTTAGGCAAACACTGCCATCTCAAGGTAACATGAAAATCTGTTAAACAGAAAGTGGTAATAGATTCTATAATCGCAAACGCTTTGAAAAAAAAATTATCAAAATTATCAGGTGAGTGCAGACTTGTGACAAAGTGGCACGTTGTTCTGTCTCCAGTGTACGATATTCACCACAACACCGCCTTTCATTGCACACACAACTGCAGTAATCCCGTACAATGCAAGACCTGGGCACGGGTGAAAATGAGCGCTTGTTTATTTGCATCCCCTTTAATTTCACCGGCCACTTAACAAACACGCCGAGCGAATCCTCGCAGATGACTCATTGGGGTAATCTGCTTCCTAAATGACTCTCGGTAATTAAAACTAAATTGGTATTCGTGTTATCAACTTAAAACTGCTGCCTTACACCTGCCGTAGCCATGGCGACAACAGCTGCAAACAGGCTGGAATAATAATAGTGTGCCTCTACTGCCGAGGAGCTGACAGACAGGATGGAGGGAGAGGAGGCAGAAGCCTGAAGGGTGTTGGTGAAGAAACACAAGCACAGAGAGGAAAAAAAGTGTTAAGACTTCAGAGAGCGTGTCCCCTCTCTGTTGTCACACAGAGAACGGGAGAGAGGAGCTGCAGTCAGAGAGTGCTGAAAGACATAATTATCAGTGAGTAAGCAATAAAACATGACACAATGCCATAATGCAAGAAATTAAACCACAGCCCATAAACACACTTAAATTTTCACGTGAGTGTGTGCAATTTTTTACACCGGGACACCTCTTAAGTGTATTTTTGTACTTAATGTCTGAATTGTGGGGGTTTCCAGAGCACCACTTCTAATAATGGATTAATCGCTCAAATAACTTTTCAAGCAAAAATGAGAAACACTTCCTATAGCTCCAAATTCACGACTGTGAGTGTTTGCTGCTTGTGTCTTTTGTAATAATAAATGCAATCTCTCTCTTGTTGTACTACTGATCAAACAAATCAAGCAATTAGACACTTTGGGCTTCAATAAATTGTAATGACAAGCATGCATATTTGATAATGACAACAATTGTTAGTTGTAGTTAGTCCAATCTGAGGTCAAACTTTTATTAATGAAAGTTAGCTGTTAACACAGTGTGAAAATATTGTTGCTACGGTTACTTGCAGTCTATTATACCATATTTTGCAGTGTCATATTATGCAATCTTAATGAACACCTGCCAGCCAAGTAGCATTTTTCCGTGGCCCTGGCGTAGAAAAATTTCCTCACTTATTAGACAGCCAGAAAATTCTATTGTTTGGAATAAATAACAGTCTTTATTGAAATAACCGTTTGGCAGTGTGAAGAGGAGTAAATCCTGTTTTCTGCCACTCACTCATTAACACACAGTGAAGGTGAAGCAGAACAAAATGCGCTTTTCTACGGAAAAAACTGATTCTGTCAAAATATTTATCACTTTGTTGGAATGGACTATCAATGTTTTAGATGGCATCTTCTAAAATCAATGAATTCCTGTATGTTTTAATCCTCATATCGTCTCTTCGTCCTTCAATTCTGATCTCTGAAGTAAGTATGAACATTTAGAGGGGGAAAAAATTGACTTGTTGAAAATCCTTCACTCAAACTGAGCACAAAGAAGCTCATGAGTCCGAGATGGAGAAGAAGAGAAAATCTTTGCATACAAACAACCAAGCCATCTCCTCCCCTCCTCTCCTCCTCAACCCTGCCATCTGCTCCAAACCGCCCTTTGCAGGTGCCAGAGGAGGTGGCTGCCGTACTGCGGCGCTTGTATGGTTATGCAAATGAACTCATGCATATTTAAATGTATTAATTATTCAGAGTCCTCTTAGGATATCGGTGGGGTACGACGTGGCTTCGCACTGGGACAGAAATATTTAGTCACTGGCAGATACCTGCATGACTTGACCTTTACAGCAGGCAAATGAGGGATTGTTTTCCTGGTGTGAGATACAAGAAAGGCGAGGGAGGGGGAGTCAGAAAAAGAGAGTGAGAGAGATAGTAAGTCCCTTGGGTCCTGACATACATTCAACTGACAGTGACAGATATGATTCTAAAGAAAGTGGTTTGTGGTACATTTATAAATTGAGGCAGCAGGGCAGATATTATCTCACTGCCTGTATGTGCCAATTACAGTGAATGTCAGGTGAGCGATTATCCCCTTAGACCTCCCCGATGCACCTGGCACCTGCCTGAAACTATACCGATAAGTGGACCACCACGTATATGGAGCAGAAAGGAGGACAAATTGTATCCCGTGGAAAAGAAACGTCAGGGTGGTGACAAAAATTTGAACCACATAAGCCTGCGAGTATAAAATACACAGTGAGAGAGCCCATGTCATAGGAGCTCTGAGTGCCCTCTCTGTTGATTTTGCATCATCTTTAAAAAGTCACTGATATTGTTACCGTAGCTGTCATTACCTTAAAAGTCTTGTCCATGGAGGCAGACAGCAGCAGGTGACTGAGATGAGGCACGGGACACCATTTCACTGTGTTGACCGGGCCCTGGTGGCCTCCCAGGTTCATCAGAAGCCTCCTCGGTATCCCTGCAGGTTCGGGTTTGTGAGCGAGATACGTCTTTACTCTTGCCGACACTTCTGACAGAATTTGGCTTCCCGTTGTCTGACTCCCTGGGACTTGCTCTGCTGGGCACTTTGGATCTGCTGTCTCTACTGATGTGGCAAGTCTCTGTCTCTTGGGAATGTACGGTCTGACACCAGATGGGACAGTGTGATGTCTTTTCGCTGGATTCAAACCGTCGCCAAAGCTTTGTGGCATGCGAGGAAGAGTTTTCTGGGGTGAGACCTTCCCCTGAGTCTCACGAACACTGAGAGGAGCTGCAGCATCTTTTAAGTGTTTTTCCTGCGCTGTCACGTCGCTGCCATATTTCATTTTCCAGTCAAAAACGCTCTGTGGCTGTGAATGTGGGTGTAGTGAAGAGCTGCTTCTTTCTGAGACACTTCCATGGTATTCCAACACCGACGTGTCAGGTGCAATGCTGCGAGGGCTCGGGGTTACCTCAGATGATTTACACACTGTGACTTCTCGGCTTTGTCCACACGATCCAATTTGGACAACTCCCTCCTCCGTTTGATTGTGAGAATCATCCTCTGATTCTGAATCCTCGTAGGCCACTAATGAAGACATCTTCACATGATGACACTGAAAATAAAGCAGAAAACAGGTGAGATATCGATGCATGTGATCCATTAGAGGCCCAAGTGTGACACCTAGTGGCCACTTTTGATTTCTGCACCTAAAAGTAGCATACATACATTTTTTTTTTACATTTATCATTTTTATAGTTTACCACAGGTGGATAACAGTACTTACAACACAAAAGTATATAAAAACATATCAAAGAAAAGACCAAGAAAGGAAAGAAAAAGGATAGTGTAGGTTGTTTTTTTAAAATAACAATATCATATTAATGTTATTTTGGGTTGCTGTATTAGGGGTAGGAACATCTGGCTGAAATGGTGTAGAGAAGAATCAGCTCCAACACCTGGTGTTATGGAGAGAGATCAGACTGTCCTTTAGGGTTGATGTGAGCTGTTCCAGATTTGTCTGGTCTGTTAACAGGCTGTGCAGACTGAGTAATTCATCGACAACTTTGTTCTGCCTTTCCAGTTAAGTGCTGTGCTTTTTTCGACCACAGTTAATGCTGTGTTGTGGTACTCTGAGTAAGGAGAAATCACCTAAAAGAGACATGGATGGAGGAGAGAGTGGAATTAGTGGAAGTGGCTGTGTTGTAGAGCTGTGGGACGGTGTGTGCAGGTGTTGCTGTCTGTAAAGCCTGTATGGTGCATTTTGTTTGTTTTACTTGTATTTTTTAGTTGAATGACATGGAGAATGTGTTGTTGCATACAGTTTGCCAATTGATGTCCGTTTGATGTCTATTCATGTCCATTGGTATTTAAACAGCATTGTCATGGTGAGAAAAGCATCCTTGGCATATAAATATAATAACTTGGAGTTTAACTACAAATGCACAAATGTTTTAAGGGAGTTTATAGTCACTAATGGGTTGAAATGTCTCGCAGCCACCTCCATACAGCAGCCAAGAAGACTGGGAGAGAGATGTGAAGAAGAAAAACCCTATTGTAGGTTCATTTTATTTAAAATGAGAAAGTTCTGGAAGATATTTGAGTTAAGTTATCATTTATAAGTATATAACATGCCCTGTTGACACATAAGCAAAACAGAAAGAGAGGAACAGCTAAGCTAAGCACATTTATTATATGCAGAAGGAACTAAGTCACTACAGCAACTACCTTTAAATTATTTCTTAACATTAGTTGACTTATAAACTGTCACTGTCACATAATGCTGAGGCTAAATCTCGCACACGTTTGCGTTTATCTTTAGTTTGTGTCTCACAGCCACCACTGCTGCACCATTAGCTAACGTTGTTTGTTAACATTGTGCATTATATATTATATAATATAAGTTACAAATAGAAAGTAGGAACCTGCCTTTTCCTGTCGTCCCTGCAGCCCCGTTAAAGCGCCAATAATCCGACTTTTTAGCGTAAAAACATTTCTCACTTCAGGTGCAAAATCCCGCAAAAGCGTTTGAGTTAATGCGGTTTCACAATAAAAGTCAAGTGCCAGTTTATCCGCTCGTGTCGTCAGCAACAGAACGGCAAAAGCTTTTGTTTTGAAGGAAGCCGGAAAAAGAAGCGGCTGTCCCACTATTTCTATGTCCGTCGCGTTAAATGTATTCACATTGAGTTTAACTTGTACGCTTTCTCGGTGAAACTAAGATGACAAAACACATAAAACCTCCTGCTTGTTAAATGTGCTCAGCGGGGCCTCCAATGTGGTGCCGTTGCTCTGATTAATTCAAAGAGGAACTATCGAACAAGCCTGTTGGTCCGGGAAGAGTTTGACCCGAACACCAGCTCGAATAGGCTGATGCAAGTTGAATGAGTGAGCCGACAGCTGTGTGAGAAGAAGACTGTACGGTACTGGGTTTAATCACACATTTAACCAGCCATTTAATTATGTAATGTCATTTCAGTGATGTTACCACCGATGAAGCGAGAGAGGTCGTAGTGTTGTTGTCAGACGGTTGGCGTAGCTGTGTTCACATATGGTAGTCCACACGGCTGCTGTGGAAAGAGATGCAGACACTTTAAGGCTGATAAAAGCCTCAGTGGTTCTGTTAACTTCGTACTAGATGCTTTATTTATGTTTGTCAGTGCTAACCTGTTCATTGCCGTGACCTGTCCAGGGTGAAGAAGATGACAGACTGTCATGAAGGAACCAGAAGTCCAATGGAGCTGTACGAGAAGCTGACAGCACAAGGAGACACAGTCAGGGCCTTGAAAACAGCTAAAGCAGAGAAAGTAAGTGCTTAACTCACTTCATATGAACAGTGATTTATGTTGTATCTTTTTGTTTTTATTGTCCAGACTGTTTACACTATTGAAACCATCTTTTTAGTATCTCTTATTGTCTCAGACCATTGTGAGCAGTGCTGCAAATCTACTGGCCAGTCTGTTTTGTTTTCAGATTAGATTTTTATGTGATTTTTACAACAGTGTGATTTATTTTCATATGTTGGGTATTTAATTTGTTGGATCAGTATATAATATAAACAGACATTCCTGTCTAGTTCTTATAACCTTTATTAAGCAATAACATAAATAATTATACATTTCAATATTGTGTTACAATGTAACATACACTGCAAATTTCAAAAAGCCCACCAATAGTTTACAGCACTGAAAAAGGTCATTTAAAACAATTCAACGGTGACATCTTTTACCTGGGGTCTTCACTGTAACCTGGACAGTGTTTCTGGATTAAAACAGGATCTTTTAATACTGTTAGCATCACAGACTAACTTACATTGTTGCCACTGTGAGGTAGTTAAGGGAATGCAGAAATCTCAAAAGCGACCAAACCAAAACTACCAGTATGGCTGTGTAATTTGGATGAACTGGTCCATTAAAGTATTATGAGAATAGTTGTTCTGGTGTCTTCTGATTCTGTTTGGATTTGGCTGCTTTCATCTGTGTGTTGTTGTGTGACAGCAGTGTTTGGGTTCTCGCAGGCTGAAATTGAAGCTGCTGTCCAGTTGCTGCTTAAGTTGAAAGTGGACTACAAACAGATGACAGGTCAGGATTACAAAGCAGGCTGTCCGCCCTCAGAAAACTCTGTTGCCCCTGACAACGGCCCAGCAGCAGATGGCGTTGATGGTGAAGACACGGTTGACCCATGGAACGTTTCCACCACCAACGCCAAGGGAGTGGATTATGACAAACTCATAGGTATGTTTCATAATAGTTTTAAAGTTCTATAGCAAGTGTATTTTTTCCATTTTTAAACTATGAATGTCAGTGATATATTTCTAACCATGGGGCTAATTTAAAGGCAGCGTGTAATTTCAGGCATACAAGAGCTAAATAATTCACAGTGTCATTATCTTCCCTTAGTGAGGTTTGGCAGCAGTAAAATTGACAAGGAGCTGGTGGACAGAATAGAAAAGGTGTCAGGACAGAAACCTCACCACTTTCTACGGAGAGGAATCTTCTTCTCACACAGGTAAATGACTCAGGACATGAAAATATTTAATGATTGACCTCTTATTGGTTTCTAGTTCCTGACTTCTAGTTTACGGATGTTTCACAGATTATTGTGCAGCATAAAACTTTCCACTCTGAAGTTTAGCATAGCCTTCATTATTCAGATTTTCCTGTCACGTAACAGGGATGGAGGTTTCATGTGGGACTGACGAATCAATAAATCACTTTTTGTTTTTTTGGCAGAGATATGCATCAGGTACTCGATGCATACGAGAAGCACAAGTCTTTCTACCTTTACACCGGCAGAGGTCCATCCTCAGAGGCCATGCACGTTGGTCACCTCATCCCCTTCATCTTCACCAAGTGAGTTCTATGTATAATGCACTAACACCAAAAAGGCTGTCTTCTTAAATCAGTAAGACACTGTCTCAAATTATGCTGCAAATCCTTCATTACCATCTACTACTTGTACATTTTACATTGATACAGATTTATAACTGAAACATACTTCCTTGTTGCAGATGGTTGCAGGATGTGTTTGACATCCCCCTGGTGATCCAGTTGACGGATGACGAGAAGTACCTGTGGAAGGATCTGACACTGGAAGAGTGCCATCGCTTTGCTGTGGAGAATGCAAAGGACATCATTGCCTGTGGATTTGATGTGAACAAGACCTTCATCTTCTCCGACCTCGACTACATGGGGTAAAACGTGGCAACCTTCATAGCCCTGTGTGGCAGACCTTAACTGTTGAGGCTTCCTGGGATGCATAGAATCCCTGCTCTTCCTGTTCATCAAGGAAAAGTAATTACCCTATTCGTTCACACACAGAAATTATTATTTTGTTCTGAATTGTGTCAATTTCAATTTATTTCCCGCAGTGCATCCCCTGAATTCTACAGGAATGTGGTAAAGATCCAGAAACATGTGACGTTCAACCAGGTCAAAGGAATCTTTGGCTTTACAGACAGTGACTGCATTGGTAAGACAGTTAAAAAACTTTAATGGTTTAAAAAAAAATGAAATTAAGTATTAATTGCAGGAAAAGCAGTCCATTATATCTTTTAGTTATATTAGAGTGCAGCAATGTGCTGCAAATTACATTTTCTTTTGTAATTAATATTTTACTTTGTAAGATTTGAAAGGGTTTGGTTTTCAAACTCAAATTTATGTACAAAATATTTTAGAATAATGGTGCATTTGTGGGTTTTTTTTCTTGCATTATCTAATTCTAAGTGTAATTGTGTGAATACTTTGGTATTTCATTATGGTGTTACTTTTTTTATCTATCCAGGAAAGATCAGCTTTCCAGCCATCCAGGCAGCTCCGTCCTTCAGTAACTCCTTCCCACAGATCTTCAGAGGCAGAAAGGATGTACAGTGTCTCATCCCCTGTGCCATAGACCAGGTCAGGACATCATTATAGTAAGCGATAACACTACTACATGCTAGCACTGCGTTTTACAATGACGTTTGTTTGTATATATTCTCATCCAGGACCCCTACTTCAGGATGACACGTGACGTAGCTCCGAGGATTGGCTATCCCAAACCAGCCCTGCTGCACTCCACCTTCTTCCCAGCCCTGCAGGGGGCGCAGACCAAGATGAGCGCCAGTGACGCCAACTCCTCCATCTTCCTCACAGACACACCGAAGCAGATCAAAAACAAGGTGCTGATATTACCAGTTATCACAATCAATAGGTACGTTGACTGACTGACTAGTCTGACCTATGGAATTTTTTCTCACAGATCAACAAACATGCATTCTCTGGAGGAAAAGACACAGTGGAAGAGCACAGGAAGTATGGCGGAAACCCAGAAGTAGACGTCTCCTTCATGTACTTGACCTTCTTCCTGGAGGATGATGAACAGCTGGAGAAGATCAGACAGGTGAGGGTGTGGAGATCAGAGAAAACATATCTATGTACATATGTACATCTATGTATATCTATTTACATATGTATCTATATTTATCTATATGTAGATATGTACATATCTTTAATATCTTTAAAGTGTAATATTTTCTGCTAATCACCATTTTCCTCTGTTTTGTTTTCCTTATTTACTCTCACTCTGCTTTCTATATCTCTCCCTGGACTCTTGATCTGCTCACAAATCCTCCTCTCTTACCTCCCCTCTGCACACCCCTCCTGTTCACTCCCACCCTTTCAATCTCCGTTCTGCAGGACTACGCAAGTGGAGCCCTTCTAACAGGAGAGCTAAAGAAGATTTTGATTGAGACTCTGCAGCCAATGATCGCCCAGCATCAAGAGCGACGCAAACAAGTCACAGACGAGACCGTCAAGCAGTTCATGACACCCAGGCCTTTAAATTGTAACTTCTAGCCTGCTTGAGCAGCTGAGAGGTCAAGGGTCATCATGTCACTAATCTCAGAACAAGAACAAATAATTAATCCAGTTTTTCCCATTTAAGGTTATTGTGATTTTTAATGGGAAAACGGACATTTCCCCGGTTTGCATCTGGACTGAAGAAAATTTTAAATGTAAAATACTGGGCTGACAATGTGCTTCTTCTCTGTGTCAAACAAAGCATGGCATTGCCCACATCCTCATGCTAATTGTCATGCTACTTATGAGCTTCACACTGTACCAAATGTACACATTTGTCTTCATGAAGTGTTTGTAGTGCTGCTGTAACGTTACATGAGCCCGACTAGTATCTCTGAAATCAGTTCACGATGAATGAATTAAAGCGGAGTGCAAATGTATATTGTTGCTAAATCTGCTTAGTGACCAACAGCAACGCAGCCACACAACCACTATGAAACATGTTGGTTAAGAAGTCTTATTTTACTCTGAAAAATCAGAACAGTAATTGTGCAGTTATCAAAAGTGGCTGTGTTGTATGTGGTGTAAAGAGATAGGCGTAGTATGATAACATGAGATTTGTTATGTGACTTAATCTCTGAAGAGCCTAAGCACATACAAGTAAGTAGGCTATCAGTGTCTTATTCAAGGGAACTTGAGTATTTGTTATCAGCAGAAGGAACATGGCCTATGGTAACCCTTTCTAAGCATGCTCAGACTAAAACTATCCATGAAAAAAAAAAAACACGGCCCCATTTAGCTGCTTCAGTTTCAGGCTTCTAGTATTGTGCATGGTGGCTCACTGTCACACTGTCATGACTCAATAGGACACTTTAACAGAACAGAACCATCTTTAATATCATCAGTAACACTTCCTTTTCCTATCATGACAAGTCTAGTGTAGAAAAGGCCTCTTGTCACAGAAGAGATTTGAGCACTGAACAATGAATAAATATTACATTACATATTCTATTATTCTCTTGCAGGCAGAGTCTTTGATCCAAATGTAATCTGAGTATACCCGGAGTTCCAAATAAAATATTATATTCTTTATTCTGCAGCCAAGTGTGACAGCACAGGACACAGTGTTAACGTACTGTATTCTGTATACTCTGTGTCAGTAACAAGGTAGTGGTGGTGCAAAATTTTGCAAATAAAACTGACTTAATTTAACGTCTTTACTTAAAAAAAAAAATAAAAACACAGAAATAAATTCAGCATGTTTTTATCTGGTGTCTGACTTGTGAGGTGTTTTCCAGAAAGAGAGAGAGGAGTCAACCTTGTAAGGGAAACAAACAAAAAAATCGAACATGATAAATAAGCCACCTCTAAAACATATCCAACTCAGGCAAAAAAAGTAAATAATGAAATGTGATTGAACATTAACTCAATCACTGAAATCATTCGCATAATTCATTATTAATATATCCAGAACAAAAAGAGGAAAAGAACTGACACAGTATTGTGCAGTTTTTCTGCATGTTTAACTGGAGGGTCAACATCCTAAAAATTCAAAATTAAATTCAAACATGAGAATTGTCCTCCCTTTCTGCAGCTTTATCAGCCAAATCTAGCTACAGTACCAAAAGTAAAAGTACTCATTATGCAGTAAAATGTTCCCCTATCAGAGTTTTACTTCATATCTGATGTTTCAATGTGTTTACTGATGTTTAAGGTTGAGCTAATTTTAACTAATTCATATACTGTCAATCTACAGCAATGCATCAACGTCTCTTGGATCATTGTGAGTTTGAAGCATTGTCCTGTGAGAACAACAGATCTCTAAAAAGTTCATTTTTCTAGATAAAAGGTGTTGTTGTTGTGTTTTTTTAATTGTTAATTTATCTTAAGATTTCTCAACCAATACAGGAAGACTGAATCCTCTGAGTTCATCAGAAATTAAAAATCAGCAAATTTGGAGACAAATTGTTTTCACTGGAAAGGAAGGATTTAAAAAGTATCTAAAACTGTCAGACAAATGTAGTGGAGTATAAAAGTGAAATATTCCCCCTTAGATGTAGATGGAGTAGATGTATAAAATAAAATAGAAATACTCAGGTAAAGCACAAGTACCTCTAATTTGTACCTAAGTAGAGTACTTGTGTAAATGTACTTAGTTACTTACCACCACTGCTCTGAAGTTGCATGAAAGGTTTCTAGAACCCACTGTCATCTACAGCCAGAGGGACACAATGAAAGAATTACCTTCTGCAAATGTGTAAAGTAAAATGAAAATTACAGCATGATCCCCTTTCAACACTGCAGGTTAAGTATTTAAGCAGGCACATTGCTATTTCATACATGACTGCTAAGTTGAACTGTGCATCTTTTAGCATCTGGTATAACTTACAGAAAAGTCGTGTTACTATCTACCTGGTTGAGTCTTTAAGTAAGTAGAAAATATATGAAAGGGTGAAAGCAAATACTGAAAGTCAGAAAGATAAACTAAATATGAAATTATGTATATATGTGTATATATATATATATATATATATATATATATATATATATATATATATATACATACACATATAAATAAATATTTAAAACTAAATATGAAATAATATATATCTATATTTCATATTTAGTTTATATATATAAACATCAACACAGAGATAAAGACAAGATGTAGAAAAAGACTAAATGGAAGAAAGAAATAACTTCAGATTCAAACATGTTTTCTATGGATGTGCAAAAGTTCACAGCATTGACTTTTAATTACACCTCATCTCATTTCATTTGCACCTTATCTCCTTTACCTCACATTAACGGTACCTTATTATTTATCGCACCTTATAAATAGTATCATCTCTAATTACATTATATTTCTATGTATAGTCTATGTCATACTTTTATTTATGTTAAGCTTATATTTGATCTCGTATGGTACTTTCCATTCCTATACCTCGAACTTCAGCCTTTTTAACTTGAAGGATTTTTTATTTCTTTATACTGATGTCATCGTTGTGCACATGACACATCAAATCATCTTGCTGTATGTTGACAGCAGACTGAGTGTGCATGACTCCCTCTTGGCTCACCTTAGTTGGACACTCGCAGGCGGTGATAACACTGTTGGTTTATTAACGGTGCTGCTGGAGGACCGGCGGCTCTCCGGGCTGCAGCCAATGGGTGCGGGGGGCGTTCAGGGCCTGCTAGGGGAGTTGTCTACCTCTGGCTAATCCCATTGGGTCGCCTTAACGAAAAAAGGGGGCAAACACGCTCCCCGCCTCCTAACCGCGGTACAGAAATAGAAAAAAAAAGGTTTGGCAGAAAGGGTGCTCCTGCCAGAGAGACTGAGGACACATCAGCGGAAGATAAACCGAAGAGTTCCACCCCCCTCCACCGAGCGGCGAAGCAGCCTTGACCCGGAGAGAGCCGTCATCTTCGGTCAGCTCGGCGTCGGCAGCCCGGCAGGAGCACTTTAGAGAGAGAGAGCTAACCAGAAGTTTAGACAAGTCCCGGGGCAACACTAATAAGAAAGTACACACCGAAAGGCTTGTGAGCTACCGTCAGCGAGAGTTAGTTTGACACTTTTTTTATTTTTATTTTTATTTTTTTGAAGGAATGGCATTGGACTTCGCTGCGGGCTGCATCGGAGGTAAGCGCTCCGTTAGCCCCTGTTAGCTAGCCGGAGCGAACAGCATTAGCATTAGCTGAAGCAGCAACGTGTAGGCTGAGTGGTGATTTATCCCCCCCCCCCATACACACCTCCAGCTGCAGGGAAATATCACAGACAAGCAACGCTGACAAATTAGAGGCCAAACGTGCAGGTTTCAATCACTTTATTCCTCTCTGAAACGCAGAAATGTGGGAACACCTGATGTAAAGAGGAGCTGCATTCCTCACCTGTAGCTCACGCACAGGGAGTGGTGTTTATAATCTGTTGTCATCCACATGACAACTGATGTGGGTGAAGCTAACCCTAACGTGGCAAATAAATAAAAATAAAAAAGAGAAGAAGTTTTGTTTTAAAGTGACAAAACGGTATTGCAAGTATGAGCAAAAAGGTATCCTGTTTTGATTTTTTTCTTGTCTTGATAATCATCAGAAAAGCATCCTGCACTGTGAAATCTGCATCATTCCTCTTTAGGGAGTGACCCTGCAGAGAAAAAAGAGGATCAGATCAAATCACCTGTCATCTGAGTTCGTGTTTGAATAGAGGGAGTTCATAGCGAGTTAGGATGTCATTATTTACACTCCAGCCCTGCACAAAAGTATGAACTTGAGGTACTTGTTCTTTCCTTTTGTGTCACTTTGTGCTGCACCTCAGAGGGAAATATGTACTTTTTATGTACGTCATTACAAGTCTGTGACAGTTTTAGTTGCTTCACAAATTCACTAGATTATCAGATTGTTGCATACAAAACATAGGATGATGTTTAGCTTATAAAAATGTCAATTTGTCAAAAGTGAAACTACTTAACAGTGTATACAAGCACAACTGAGACAAAAAAACCCAAAAACAAATGGCTACTATACTGACAGTCATTTAAGTAAGGCCTACGTCATTTTAGAGCACTAAAATGCTGCAAAATGCTTTTATATTAATGCAAGACGGATAATAATCAAACAGTGTAGCAGACACAGCACCCATTTTTCTATATTGAGTTTGCTTTTAATACCTTATGACGCACTTTTCTGATTCATACTTCATAACTTTTCAGTGCAGGACTTTTGCCTGTAACAATATTTTTTTAAGGATCTGAATACTTACCCCCACCGCTGCTGACAGCCGGTGTCTCCAGTGAAGCCTCAACATAAACTCCCGGGAATCATGTCAGCTGTTGTGTCTTTGCCCAAGGACAGGTCTTCCCAAACTTAAGCACATCGAGAACCCTAGATAGTGTTGCTTCAGAGCACAGACCATGCTGCGATAACGGTCTGGAGAGCCCGTTTTGTTGTTTGTACTGCAAATTGAGAAATTAATATTTAAGTAGGTGAAGCCTCTCTGGACTTCAGGTTTGGGAGTGCACCACACTGATGATTGCACTAATTTGTGTCTAGTTGCCAGGTGTAGAAATACGGCCTGATCTGTGCTCCTCATAGTTACTGATACATTCCCCTTAAACTATTATTATTTCACACCAACGCTGGCGTACACAACTTCTGTCATTCATTCAGTGATTTATTCAATCTCAACACTTTTATGAACATCCAATAGTGTAAAAATACAGTTAGAATAGTTTGATTTTAATCTTTTTATGTATTCTTCTGTTTATATTCAACAAAACTTAGTCTGTAATGACAAACTATGGAATAGACAGGTCAATCGTTATTTGGCGTTTGATGGTTACTTTTATTTCCAAGCGTCTGTCGGTATCATGAACCCAGTTTTGACTTTAACGGCAAGACTCAAACTGATTAACCACCAGCATTTCCGTAACGCTAGCAGAGGTGTGTGGTGCGCAAGTTTTGAGGCCACCGAGGTTGCATTTGTGTGGGAAGGGTGAGCATGGTTGATCTTGAAACTGAAATTAAACACTCGTTTAACTGTTTTCCCACAAACATAAGATACTTGATTTCAGTAAGTCTGTCATACCTGTCCAACATGCTGTCCTTTTACAGTGTGACACCTCCTGATGAATCGATACCTCTTGGCAAATGGGTCCTAACGTGACGTGGTCAGAAGTTACTGTTGTGTAATGGATTTTTGGCAGAAGTCAAGGACAGGACACTATTAAGCTTTCATCACTGCATACAGTGCAGTGACCAGCTGACTTTGCTCGGCCAGGGGGCGTCGGCTGTTTGCTGTTGCGAGATGAGCCACTTGATCACAAGCTGCTTTCTTTCCCAAAAACCAAACAGTATTTTCAGTGCGTCACTGCGATCAGTTGATAGTCAGGTAATATCATTTATTGTTTATTCATCGTTTCGCTTTAGGCGTCCATAGCTGTCGTGCTTTTTATCAGACCAAGAAGACAAAGACGAGTAATTAAGGATAAATGTGATTTTAAATCCCATCTCTTTGTTTTTTAGGTGCTGCTGGTGTTTTGGTTGGGCATCCATTTGACACTGTGAAGGTGGGTGCCAGTTCCATCCTCCTCACTGTTTACTGGTGTTAGGCAATGACATGATGCGGCGCTGTTAAGATGTTGTAAGTCAGACTGCTCGATTGGCAAATAACCTGAAGTAACACAGTGAGCCTACAATGGGAACGACATCATTTAGCAGGTGGAATGATATTTGCCAAACTTTTAGACAATAATTTAATAATAATATAGTTTCATCTCATTTAGATCATGTTTTGTGTTATACATGTGTATGTCTTTATTTCTAAACAGATCATTTAGATGTGTGCCTTGGTTATAGTTATGCTTAGCCTGTATGCAGAGAAGTTCAGAGCAAGAAGTTGCACTCACATCCTTTTTAGATTTTAATGAAATAGTCATTTATCATAGGTTACTTTGGGACATTTATTTCTGTTACTGACATTTTCGCTGAATAACCAGTGGACTAATAATCCTCTAATTCTCCTTAGTGAGTTTAACTGCAAAGTCACATCATTACTATCATGGCTACTAAAGTTGATAAACTTGTGCAGAACTCCTTAAGCTTCTTGCTAAAGTCAACATTGAATGAATAAATATCCCATTTAATGGTTTCTGTGAATTTGCTGGAATATTTACAGTTTTCATGTAAGGCCACTAGATTGCATTGACCTTCATATATAGCACACAATTGTTTGAAATTGCAGCCTCCACTTGCATCCACACACATGATGAATGGTTTGACTGTGGCTCGTTTGTGCCTTGCTTTCAATGTCATTTCTCCCCGAGCTGGTGTCTGGGGGAGGCTGTCTTTAACAGCAGCAGTGTCACTGTGTTGTAGATGAGAGAGAGAAATAAACAACCTCTCCATGGAAATGTGACCTAGTAAGTATGGTCAAGGTCTCTATTTTTTTTTTTTTTGTTTGTTTTGTTTTTTTCCTCCTCTCACCCAATGTCTTGTCTTGAGCTATAGAAATATAAAGTGCAGAAGACATTTTGTTTTTTTTGTACAACTTCATTCTCGGTTAATTTGTTCTCCCTCATGTTTCACCCCGTAAACATCCCTTTTTTTTTTTTAACCCCAAAAAGATCAATTTCAGAACCTGCTTGTTACCCTTTTAAAACCTGTATTACAGTATGTGATTTTTAGTTGCTATGGCCATCTTTGGCCTCTTTACTCTGTTATACGAGTCTAACACGAGGGCCGTCATCCACAGGTGAGGCTTCAAGTTCAAAATGTGGACAAACCTCTGTACCGTGGGACTTTCCACTGCTTCCAGTCAATCATACGCCAGGAGTCGGTAAGCCTCTCTTTGTCTTAATCTGTTACTGCTGGCTGCGTTTTAAAACGTGTGCAGCTCTCACCATGTGCTTCTTACTACGCCAGAGTGGAGACTGGTCACTGCTCTAATAAGTGTTTAGTTACAGTCATCTCTAAACACAGGCATCAGCCTGAGATCGGTCAGCATGTTCCTAACATGGGGTGTTACGGGTGTAAGGGGGGGTGTCTGTAAGCCAGGGTCAGAGAGGACCTTATTCCTGCAGGGGCTAAATAAAGCTTTGGACTTTGTGCCATTTGAGCTTAGTGGAGTATTCTCTGTCTCAGTGAATCTCTCGTGGCTGTTTCACATAGGGATATGTGTTTGTAGTCCTCACACAGTATAATATAAAAATGTCATAGTTTCAAAGTTCACTTAGAATTTTACTTTCTGCTGTTTGTATATGTAGATGCCATAAATATGACAAATGTCAGTGCTTGCAGATTATAATTGTTGGGGCTAAAGAGGAGCAGAAGGCCAGAGAGGAGTATTTAACTGTACATGTTTTGTATTATGAGTTTGGTTACGTCATTTTTTTTTTTCAGCATTCCAGGAAAGCCTCTGCGTTGGCCTCAAGGTTTTTAAAATTTGGAATGTGAAACGTTGAGTTTTCTCTTACTTATAGTTCTTACAGCAACAGACATTTTTTTTTTATCATTTTAAGAAGTGTATTTTGGGGCTTAAGAAATGTATTTAAAATTTCTCAAGATCATTGCACATCCTATATCATGAATTAAAACAAACTGAGTTGACTGTTAGACCAATTTGTGAACATTAATTACTAATTTATGAAAACAAATATCACACAATATTAAACATGCAGCTGCAGTATTATGACCAAGGTGTCAGTGGTAAAAAAAAAAATCACAAGCGGCACAAAGTAAGGCTTTTAACGCAACAGACTTGCTCTTCAACTCACCTGTGAAGCAGTGTACTGTTTTTTTCCAGTCTCTGCTAGCATTGTGAGTAAATGGTTACGTAAAGAAGAAGGGGGGGATTGATGATTGACACAGACAGGCCGTCACTGCTTGTCTCACTGATTTGACCTTTATTAACTTTCAGTCTTTCAGTCAGTCAACTTGACACCATTTAACATCAGAAAGAAAAAAGAAAAATTTAGATTAAATGATTTATTAATGACTAATTTGTGAGCACCAAAAACATCACCTTTCTTACCTGCTGGACTCTGTAAAGATCTTGATGCAACACATTGGAGTTCCCTCAGTGTTCCCAGTAATCTGTTTTTGTGTCTGCAGGTGTTTGGTCTGTACAAAGGCATCGGCTCTCCAATGATGGGCCTGACCTTCATCAATGCCATTGTTTTTGGTGTCCAGGGCAACGCCATGCGCAAGCTTGGCCGCGACACACCTCTCAATCAGTTCCTGGCAGGAGCCTCTGCCGGAGCCATCCAGTGCGTCATCTGCTGCCCGATGGAGCTGGCCAAGACACGCATGCAGCTCCAAGGGACTGGTGAGAAGAAGTCAAAGAGGAAGATGTACAAGAACTCCCTGGACTGTCTGGTGAGAATCTACAACAAGGAGGGGATCCGCGGTATCAATCGCGGCATGGTCACCACCCTGCTGCGCGAGACGCCCGGTTTCGGCGTGTACTTTCTGGCCTACGACATGTTGACGCGTTCCCTAGGCTGCGAGCCAGAAGACCCTTACATGATCCCCAAGCTGTTGTTCGCTGGAGGGATGTCCGGTATCGCCTCCTGGATCTCCACCTACCCTGTGGACGTGATCAAGTCGCGTCTCCAGGCGGACGGGGTTGGCGGCGTCAACCAGTACAATGGCATTATGGACTGTGTCAGACAGAGCTTGCAGAAGGAGGGCTGGAGGGTGTTCACGCGGGGACTCACGTCCACACTGCTCCGCGCGTTTCCAGTGAACGCCACCACGTTCGCCACTGTGACTTTGTTTTTATTGTACATGCGTCAGGGAGAGGAGTGTAGCATCCAGGACTCAGAGCCACAGTCTGTCCAGCTGCAGCCTCTGCAGCCGCAGACGACCAGCATGTAAGCCATCGTGCAGCAGTGAGCATTACTATAGTAAATCTATAGTTTAGAAATTGCAGCTTCATGCAGGTCAATGATCCATTAAGTGGTGTCCATAATGAGAAAGGTGAACTGATCTGCAAAGTGACCACATGTAATATTTAAATAATATATTTTAAGATAAAAGCTGCACTTGTAAATATGGTCTGTTTTTGAAAGTCCATGGTTTTGTACAGTTTTTTTCCCTTTTTTTTTGTTTTTTGAGTTTTAAGTAATTTAGTTGACGGTTACAAGAGTCACTGTAATGTATAGTGACAGTTACATATGTTCCTAAAACTTGGAATCAAAAAAACACTTAGGGTCATAAATGGAGTTTGTTATGAATTCAACAACCACTCTCCAAGCTAGGAGTATTCAGTGACTGTTATTAAGTACCAATAAAAGAGTCTTCAAAGTTTGGCAAACCTGTGAAAATTTGTGCTGCTCCTACTTGCAAACTTTTATCAGTGAAATTAATTTTTAAAGATTTAATCTATGAATTTTAAGCAGTTGACCAATCCATAATAGTCTCTCCATGGTGTCACCTCCTTGAACATCAGCATCTTTACATAATGGCTTACAACTGTGTATTTGCTTTCATATGAGAAGGAATTATAAGAATATGATCCAAGTTGTGGACACTGTCTAATCAGGTGTGAGGTTTCAACTATATTATTTTTTATTTTTATTTTATTTTATTTCTTTGTCTACTACAAGATGATCCAACATTAGCAGGGTTGAGATTAGAAGAATAATCACATGTAGTAATCTCTTTGAAATGTTTAAATATGTTATACAATCACTGTTGAAAATCAAATGTGAGGCAGTTTTTAACCTTTGTTCTGGACATCATGCAGTGTCCAAAGGAAGCACCTTATGGCATAATATAAAGTACACATACGGTTACAAACTATTTAAAATCAAATTTCTCAATTTACAATTGTTTTTTTTTATTTTGTGTTTCCCACTGACGCAAGATTCTGCTAGTGTCGAGCAAAACTGATGGCTGGTTAAAATCCAATATGTATTTTTAAACCTTTCACTTTGTGTTGATGGGAAGCGCAATGTTTTTCAGGCTCCGCATTCTCCGCAAGGGGGAGCTTTGTCCTTGTCAGACCATCACCGTATGCACTAACCTACGCCACCAAAAGGAACAAGTGATAGCTCATCCTGTATGTGTGGGTTTTAAGAAAGATTTTGGTAACATTTAGAATTAAATGTTCATCACCAAAGAGAGAACCAACCTATTTTGATTATGCTTCTGTTGTCTAAATCTAAAAACCCCAAAAGTTTTTGAACTCTTTGAACAAACAAAATGTGGTTGAGAACCCCAACTCCCCTGCATCCCTCTGAATATTAACTAGGACACTCAAGAACATCATGACCTCTGTACTTTAACCTAGGTAACAGCTGATTCAGCCGACAAACGCTCCACATTTTGCAGATTTGAAATTGTAACCTGCAACGCTTAAAATACAAATAAATGTCACCTGCAGTCAGAATAAATTAAACTGAAGCTATTGGTTTCCACACATCCTCATGTCCACATCTGCAGACTGGGACTGCAGGTCTGAAACTGTGTAGGCGTAGTCCAAAGTCATAATGATGTAAATACTGTGAATTTGGTGGGTTTTGCTTTTAAGTCGTCCTTGATTAATGTAAAGGGTGAAGTCTCTCTAGCTTTAGACTGACCGTACTTACAATCCTGTATTTTTCTGTTTCAAGACTTCTGTTTTGTGCTGTACATTTGTGTAGGTCTGTCTGTGAACTGTACCAGTGGATGATCCATGGTATCTTTGTAAGATGCTTTAACTTTCTACTGTTGCCTTTTGCATTCTGCACTTGTTTGTGTACAATATCTCGCACCAAAGCAGCATGCACACTGTACTTTTGTGAGAGAATCGTAAAATAAAAGCCACATTTCTTTTCTGATATTTTGGAAGTCATGGTTCATGTACAGCTCTTACCATAAGTAGTTACATATTTATGAGTTTTAACATTTTAAGTTGTCAAAGAGGATGAAAGAAGAATGGATGAGTAGTTGAGAAATTCAGATGTGTTTTTATACAAATGTTCTGTTAAAAAAATGAAAGACTGACACCTAGTGGTTTTACATGGGTAGTCTTTAAAGGGAACACAAAAATAGTTGATAATGTACAAAAATAGCAGTTTATTAAAGGCATTTGACACAATATTTACCTCTTTTGGAATAAGGTATTAACAAAAGTATCCATTATTGTGACAAAAACAATAAGTTATTCAAGTATCAATCAAATGTTGATCAAGTTCTTCTGATGACAGTATCATCAAAACACTGACTGGTTTAGTGCCAATGCATGAGTCTCAAGGGAAACACTTCCCACCCAGATGAGTTCACAAAGTGCCTTATATCAAGAGACACGTCGATTATATCACATACAAACAGAGTTGAGGGTTCCCCTTCAAACCTATTGTGCAAGAAGTTTGAACCAATATCCTGAGGCTCCTCTCTAGTTGAGATAAAACAGGTAGATAGATGGAGCAGGTACTGTATGTAGCACAGTAACTCCTCCTCTGGTCCCTGGTGAGACTGAAAACAAAGAACAGCAAAACAAAGGGCAGGAAAAGTAAAGAGATATGAGTAAGTAAAAGAAAGTTGCAGAGAAATATGAGAAGAGTAGATTTCAAATTTCGCTGCTAGCTGGTTTTTCCTGCTGCTTTTGATGTTTGTAAAAGGAAAGAGTCGCAGGAGTATCGCAGGAAGCGATAGATCTCCTCAGCTCTGCTTCGACTCATACAGCCTCCTTTCTCTATGGCTTCAATAGAGCTGCAAAGAACACAGAAGGGGATAAGAGGAGATGTTATAATGTGGAAAGAAGAGGGGAAAGAAGGTCTTCTTATTTTACACACACACAAACACACACACTTCCTTTACCTGTTAATAAGTTGGGCGATCGTCCTGAAGTTGTGGCTCAGGCTGAGGGCATGGACATAGTTGACCGAGGGAAGGCCCAAGTACAGCTGCAGGGCCTGCTGCTTGTGCTGCCCCTTGACCTCCAGCGGCACAGTGATGCCCTGACCTTTGCGCTGCTCCAGCCGCGCCAGGCCCGCCAGCAAGCCAGCGCTCTCCTCTGTGCCATCACTCCACAGCAGGCGCACCCCGGCACGCACCAGCGCTGTCACAGTGCTGTCATAGTAACGTGTTCTCTGGAAGGGACGTGACACATCGCCTGTGAAAGTCACACAAAATACACAGTTTTAAGTATTTTACAGTACAATTAGTCTGTACGAATTGAAGAAATTTTATTATTAAGTCATCAGATCAGCAGGCTGACTGACCTGGCTTGATTCGGTCCTTCTCCACTATCAGGCAGACGCGCTCAAACAGTCCCTGCAAGGCGCTCACTCTTTCAGCCAGTCGCTTCCGGTTCTGCGTCACGGCTATATCCGATTGGCTGTGCCTCTCCACCGCCATACGGTTGCTGACGATGAAGTAGCTGCCATCCAGCGAGCAGACGTGGACGGTGGCGGCGTGGCGCTGACGCAAGCTGGCCACCAGCTCCACCCCACTGCTGATGCAGCGGCTGTCCACCAGAATGCAAACCGGTCCGGACAAAGCGGGGGACTCGCCGACTGATGAACCCTGGACTGCAGTGGACTTCTGAGGTACCGAGGAGGGGGCAGGGAGGGTCTGAACAAAGGAAGACAAAACAGCACTGTAGTTCACGTGAAGTTTCGCTGACTTTTTGTAAGTTTTAGTGCTCAAGCATGCCTATCAACATTCTATTTGACCCGATGGGCAGGTGTGTGTCGGTGCCACCTCATTTGCTCAGACCTGGGGCTGATTCTTGGACGATAACAGCAACTCTGGCTCTACAAAGTCAAGTTCATCAGAGAGCAAATGTTGATTTTCTACCCTCTGGCGACACCTGCAGGAGAGAGAAAACAATGCCTTAGTAGTTGATGACTGTTGTGGGGTTTTTTTTGTGCTACAGCATGAGAACTTATTTACCTCTCAGTCTGCTGCTCCTTGGTCACTGAGGGTCTCTGTGCCTTACTCAGCAACGACACCTTGGATGCTATGGTTGCAGAGGAAGAGGAAGGTCTGTGCTGCTGCTTTTGCTGCTGTTGCTGAGGCCCACTTGACTCCGGCTGCACTGCTTTTGGCCACAAGGGGGCAGCAACGCTCCCTACTGTTGTGGAGACGCTTCTCGTCTCACAGACTTCCTCCATCTCTTCCTCGCTGGAGTCCTGAATTCGAATGACCCGGGCGCGCTTGGTCTTCACCTCAGACCTCTGCTCTGACAGAGCCTTGGCTGCAGCCTTGGCGCCGGCTCTGGCTTTGTGCAGGAAAACACGGCGTCTGGTGGCATACTGCCTCTTCCCGTCCACGCACGAGTCTTCAGGTAAAAGTTCAATGTCTTCAGCCTCTTCCTCGCTGCTCTCCAGCTCCTCCACCTCATTGCCCACCACAAAGCTGTCCTCTGCATAAGTCTCATCCATCTCAGGCACCTGGGACAAAGGTTAAGAAAATAACCTGGCTCAATAAAAAGACTAAAAAGGTTAACTAAAGTACTTTTTTGGTTGTTTGTAAGTCAAGTTTTCTTATTTGTAATGAGTAAAGCAAAGCTGAGATAAAACATACAGTATACCTGGGAAAATATGTCCATGTTGTGATGGTTTCTGTAGGATATTTTGAACTTGCCCTGGAATGCAGGGCTCCTCACTGACTTCAGGTAAACACCGTGCATCTCAGAGTCTGACACAAAGACGAGTGTAAATGTTGGAACCCAATTCCTTCAGCCTTTTTAAAGCTCATACATTTGTGAATTAGATTTGATCTGCAATCCACCGAAGGCACAATGTAAATCAAATGCTGTGTTTTACCATTTAGTCCCTGTGAGAAGTGCGTGTTGTTGACCACAAAGCCTTCAAGGGACTGATTTTGTTCATCTCCGTCATCTTCATCGGACGACACATCTTCGCCCTCCTCATTCTCCGACAGCTCCGCTTCTTCATCCAGGAACTGACGCCCTTTTCGACACATGGCGCGCTGAAAAAGGAGTGGTGGAAAATGTCAAGGTTGATGGATAGTGAAGGTGTCAGATATTTATAGACTTTTATGCAAGAAGAAAGATGTCATTTTTTGTGCAAAAAGTTGATCTGGTCTGAAATCTGTTGTATTTTGAGAAAGACAAAACAGCTCCAACAACTTTTCGTGTTTTTAAAGTGGCTATATATGTGTCGGTTCACACACAAGTTTTTTTTTTCTTTCCAAACAAACCAAAAGTGGAGCTGCGTTTGTATCTTCACAAGTGCCGCTGATCACATGCAAGGACAGGAAAACGTGAGAACTAAATGCAAAACAAAATTTAGATTCAGATCACAGCAGCCAGCAGAGCCACCTGTCGCCACACACAGACCTTGGCTTTGCTCTGCTGGGCCCGGCGCCTCTCGGTGGCGTGTGTCGTGGCCTTGCGCATGAACACAGACTCGTTCTGAAAATCATCGTCAGAAATGGCTTCGCCCTGCATCTCGTCAGACTGGACAGGAGAACAAATCAGTCAAACACTGCACACGGTTCATGGTTTATGATGCTGCATGTTATGAAAGCATTAAAGAAATGATTTTAAGTGATGCATGAAGTCAAAGTATTTAAATCAAATCAGCCATGTTGAATCGGTTGAAGCATGTGGCGTTCTTAAGTACTAATGAAGGAAACCTTACTGTATTAAGTGCAGCCACACGTTTCCTGTTCACAACAAGCGGAGAGTCCATGTCGCTGGAAATCTTTGACTAGCAGAGACAAAACATATTGTATTTTAACATAAATACACACATACACGCATTCTGTATCTGTACACATGCTAAACACACTAGTAGAATGTTTTAATGTGTGCTGCATGGTTTTCACATTAACAAACTAATGTTTGAAAGATTTCAGGAGCTTTAACTGCTTCTTCGATGCTTGCAAGATGGTCACCATGACAACTTGCTCACCACTTCCGGGGACGACAACGGGTTGACCTTGTGCTGGCGTCTTTTCTTATGAAACACAACTTCATCCTCAGTGTCACTGTTGCACCCCACTAAAAGAGGAGGTGAAACAGAAAGAAAAAAATGGAGCAAAACAAAGTAAACCACAAACAAAGTAGATGTATAATTCGTAAAAACACCTGTAGACATTTCAACTTCCAGAATCAGGTTTTTTTTGAAGGGTAACAAACCTGGGTGAGGAGGCGAGTTGGCCATGCAGACAGATACCAGATGAGAGCCGTTTTCCACGCCGGAACCTTTTTCTGCCTGGGCAGTGTGAATCTCCAGACGCCGCTTTAAGCTGGGGAGTGAAGATGGGGTGCGAGTCCTAGGTGAGAGCATCCTCCTAACTCCTGGTGATGTGATTGGAGATGGGAGTGCGCCACCTTTAGCCGCGAAAGGCGAAGCCAGAAGAGAGGACGCGTCTCTCTTGCGATGCTCTGACAGAACTTGCGGGGTAGACAACTTGGGCTCGCTGGACTGGGGGGGCAGTCTTGCTCTGTGGAAGCCGCTGTAGGGGGTGGAAGAGTTGGAAACGGCCTGCTTTTTAGGCTGTGGAGAGGTTGACATACACGGGGCGGGAACACCATCTGCTTCCTCTTCCTCAGAGTCCTCCAGTGAATAGCCAAGGTCAAAGTTGACAGGGAAGTAGTCATGGGAGCTGTTAAATGACTGCTGCACTGTGGGAGATTTGCAATGATTGTCTGTTACAGGTTTACTTTGTGCTGCAGTGTGTGTGCTATGTCTCGTCTCTGCTCTCTGTGTGTTTGTGTCCTGACTTATCAGCTTGTCATGCAGAGTTATGAGGCTTGTGCATACTGAATCATCCACGTGCGCTGTGTTTGACCTATGTGCGCTTTCGCCCGTGTGTGTAGTGTTAAATGGGTTTGATGGGGTGCGCACATGCAGAGTGTTAGACATCTTTTTTGTGCCACTGGCATCTTCTCCGGCACTGGGGGATCTCCTGGGTGTGACGCCAGGGGTGGAGATGTCAGGGATGGTCATCTGCAGGAAGGCTTCGTCGTCCCCGAACAGATCCATGCTCTCGTCCGCGTGAACGTCGCTGTTGCCTCTCATACAACCGCCTCTCAAGTCCGGGATCTCCTCAATCCCTGCATCGTCCCAACAACACTCTCTTCCCTCTGTCATGCCATCATCCTTTCTTTTTGTTTCCTCATGCTTTTCGCCTTCCACTACAGCCCATTCCACATTTAAGTCATGATTATCATTTAGTTCTTCTTCCCCAAAAACCTCATCCCAGGTCGGGCTGTCTGCTGCTGAGCTTGTCCTGCTGACAGTCTGCAGCTCCCGATGAGGCCATTCATGAGAGATTTTACCGTCTTCTTTGCCCAACGGAAGCTCGTCCGAGTTCGGGGAGCCATCTTCAGCATCACTCATCATCACTTCATCATCGTCGTCGTCATCGTCGTCCACATCAAGGGTAAAGCTGACCTGGAACGGCGGATGAGGATGCTGAGGAGAGGGAGGAGCAGCCATGTCGGCCTCTAAATCTCCAGCTGGCGACGGCGGAGATCGGGACAGGAGCTCCGCCACATTGGCCAGGATGACGCTCAGACTCTGATCTCTTCCTGTGGGGAAGTTTGGCAGAGGACGGAGGTGACGCTGAGCCCCATTTAGGGAGGTAGAACATAGCCTGGAGTTCGACATCTTCATCTTGATCAACTTTGGCAATCAGCTGTGAAATTTTGTCTAAATCTACGCCAACTGTCTGGTCCGGGTTTATGACATCCTCATCAATAATGGCGCAGTCATCTTCCATGTCAACTTCTGGACAGTCATTGTTTGAGGGAGAAGGACAAGTCGCCTCAGGTCCCAAGTGATCTGTGATGTCATCATATGGCGCCTCAGTATCGTGTTGAACAGCTTTTTGTTTTGTCATGGTCAATGCTTGTGGGTCTTCGCTCTCAGCTTCCTCGTCGATCCATCCCAGATCAGACAGAGGCAGTTTGGGTCTGTTGTTGCTGGTGGGTTTGGTGCGCGTCTTTGTACCCTTCTGTTTCTTCTTCACATCGCCATCAGCTTTGTGGAGGTAAGGCATAAGCTCCTGTTCATAACGACATTCCCCCTGTACACACACACACACACAATTGTATAAGGAAAGATCCCTCTGCAGGAGATCATAGAGCGGCAAAAAGGCTCTGGACTTGCAAACCCTTTTACCACACACAAGGGTGGCCAATTCACCAATCAACCAGCCTGTCAGTTCATGTTCATACAGTGATCTAATCAGGAAGTGTCCTATGAAGAGAGGTCACACTGCAGCCACACATGGAGCACATACAAAAGTCTGAGGTAATGCCTCCCACTTTTTCTAGAAAGAAAATACTGTTGTTCCCCAGGATAGTCATTTTAAAAAAGGACAAATACTACTATGAATCTGTTTAAAATTAAAACCTCTTCCCATCGCGCCACCTTTTTTCTTTTTGTCATATCTTACGCACAAGCACACCCTCACATCGTAATCATTCCACACCTGTCATCTGTGCAAACCACATGACATGGAAGTGATTCATCTAGAGTGGTATCCTGTCCTGGGCCGACGGGGTGCCATCGAACCTGTAACCAGCAGGACGAAGATGCTCAGTGAACGGAAGAGAAAGAAAAAAGAAGAAGCCTTATGTAGAGCAAGAAAAGCGAGGTGATAGGAAAACACTGGTTTTGCCTAAAAAGAGGGCAATAAAACTAGATCAGAGGAGAACTTGTGTAAATAAAACTTCACACTTAATAGAGTGGGAATGATTTGAATGGGAACAAACTGCCCCGAGCGTTGTTAAAAATGGAAAACTGTGTATAAAGAGGCTCTCTTGTGGTGAGAAAACTGGTCATCGCTCACATGAAAAAGTCTTGTTGCCACCTTTATTCCGTTATAAAATGCACATCAGTGCAGACAACTAAGCGTCACGCCACTTGAACAGGCCACACAGGTCTACTGATTCAGATCCAGGAGCTGGTAAGACCCTGCTGTGTCTTCACACTCATTCACACATGCTTTAAACACCAACTCTGTTTACTCAGATATCTCCTCATTTTGAGCTTTCAAATCGAAGCACATCTGTCCACACTCAGTAAAAAAGCACGAAATTGTCGCCACAGGCCTTTTCAATGGAACGACAAGAGAAGAACATATTAATCCATTTTTTTGCCTTTCAGTGACTTTCTTATTTACTAAATTCATATATGCAGAGTATATATAAAAGTTTTTTGAGATATTTGAGTATTTGGACCACAAAGGTAGAACAACTGACAGACAGACTGAGTGCTGCGTGACTGTCTGACGTTTAGGACATGAAAAATTGCTGTTTGTTGTTTGATTAAAAAAAAGTACTTTGGATTAATTGTGCAGCTGAACAAACAACGTTTTATAATACTGTATAATTAGTGTTAGCAGAACCTTCATGATCTAAATAATTAAAATTTTTGATAAGCAGGTTTCTGCTGTGACATGGTATGAAGGGTAACGTGTCATCAGTGGATTTATGGTTCACTTGTACCAACATGGTAATCAATCAATCACACCTAATCAACATGCTATACATTTGCTTGCCAACATACAGCTTTTGAAATGTTCAGCATGTAGCAGGAAGCACAAGAAGCTCAGTGAACGCTGTGTGAGATTCATTCTGGGAAGCCGTCATACAGGCTCAACAACATATCTTTTGGCAACTTTGTGTTTATAGCTCTAGGCATTCAGTTTAATTTAAAAGTCTTATTTTTCCATTTTGACAAAGAGAAGCACACATTGTGTTTGTCATTGTAAAGAACTCTGTGACACTGCAAAGTTTTCTTTGGAAAGCAAATAAAAGAATAATGATATACACCTGAACAATTATTTCTTTGTGCCTGGCGCTGCCTCCCTTAATAACGTAGCAAAACACTGAGCAGCTTGCAGGCGCCACACTCAGTAATTAACACTGCGACATTCAGCACTCTTTGATGACAGTGGAATATTTTAGAAAGGCGAGGCTGGAAAAATGTGATCCATTTACATGTCTGAACTGAATACAAGACAAATATCATCAACAGTGTCGCCCTGTTGTTAAATAAATCAACATAAGCCTTTTAATCTGCTGCCAGAGGCGTGTGAACTGCATTAGTGACATTGATTAATGCTGCAACAAAACCAAAAGGCACTTTTTGGTTTGTATCTACATGGTTGAATTATTTTATTTTTATCATGTAATATATAAGGTATTATATTTTGAAAAGAGAACCAGTCAGCGTAAGTAGTTGGAGTCAGTAATGCTCATATTATGGTGGATAAGCAAATAAAGGAGTTGTGTGCAATAGCATCTCTTAAATTATAAAGTAAATGAAAACCCATAATGAGTATTTTATATTTAGTTTTATTTTGTTTATATTTAACGATTTTGTAAAATAAATAATAAACAAAAGTACATTTAAAATGGCTTTTGAAATTCCATATCATTAATCCAATAAATAATGTGTTTCTTGATAATTTCAAGTTTCAATTTATTTTGTATCTTGCAGTTTTAGCATTTACATTTAAAAAAAAAAAGCTGGAACTTTAAAGAAAACCTTTTATGGTTTTCTTCACTGATCATAATTTTAAAATACAGGCCTGTTTAGACTTGTGTTTAAATTTTAGAAGCAAACTTCAATGAATTATGAATTATCTACAAAGAATTTCATCATTTATCAATCATTTTAAATCTCAACATATATTTCATTATATACTCAAAATTGAGGTTATATTAGATATTAAAAAATGGGATAGTTTCAATTCCAGAAGAAAAATCAGGATATAGTCTTTCTAAGCTGTCCAGAGTTAAACATGTAGACCTGTGTTGACCATAATCACTGATGTAAAGAGGGTTTAAACAGCAACATAATTTTTTTTTAATAAGATTTTGCTGTTATCTGATAATAGGTGTGTGTAATATAACACCTGTCAATCGGTTTTAGAGAGATGGCAGTTTTCACAGGTGTTCATAATGAAATTACAGCTTTAATTCTGTTTAGCTGTTTCATGTTCAGGATTGTGGCTCGCTGTCACACTGTTCTGCCTCACTGGGACACTAGAACAGCATGAAGTGATCCAAACACCTGAGCTGTCCGAATGTCAATCGAGCAAAATTGTCTTCAGCGAGTGAAATATGTGATAATTACACACATTTTGTTCTGAACTTCCCTTAATAGTTGTTAGAAATCACAGCGACCGCAAGCAGATGTGACGTGCAGTGTTTTTACTGACAGAAAACACTCACTGGTCTCACTGTACCGCAATATTACCCAAAGTCTAAGAAATAAATCAAATCAAAAATAAATTTTTGTGTAATCCAAAAAACTCCGACACAATTAGACACAGTTTTGCTTATAGCTGTCCACTCTACACAAAGACCGAGGCCACAGCGTGTCCTTGGAGCATCACAATCCTGATGGAAAATGGACCGGAGGCTTTTAGGTATTTGGGGATTTATGGGCTCTAGACACAGAGGGAATGCATCATCACGTTCCTCCACTGAAGATAAATTTGAATATCTCATTTTCGGTGAGTTTTGCCGTACTTACTTTCTCTGAAAAATAATGACTAGAACTTGATTCACACTGGATTAACTTTAACCTCTGGAGCACAATTAATTAATGATCAGATTAAGGCTCTTGATGTTGAGATGCTGCAGGCTGAAAATAAACTTGATGGGGGGGGTCAGAGGGTTTCCGTTGGTTCAGACAGCATGATGAAGGATCCAGCAAAGTGGAAACTCTCTCTATTGATCATCTCACTGAGCTACAACAATTGCACAAATTTGACGCTCATGAACACACATAAAGAACGCACCATCCGTATGAATCAGTCTGCGTGACTCTGTTTCCAAACATGCCTCGGCTCAGGAGAAGAATTCCTCGAGTGTCTTTAAATTGGCAGACGCCGACAGAACAACATCAGAAGCTGCCCTAATTCAAATTATCTGCAGCAGGTCTGCAAACTTTATTGACCACAGGGATTTTTCCAACAGTCGCACACACATCGGAAACAGCTACTGGCAGCAAACAACACGAATTTGCATGTAAATTTCATCTTATTTGGCTCTGACATAATAACTCAAGCTCCGAAGATAAAAGACCTATGTGAGCATCCGAGGCTTTTAAAAAGCTACTTGTGACGTCAGCCAGTCATTCTAGATGTGCAACAATGTCGAGCTGGAACATGTTCAAACCTTGACAATAAGCAAGAATGAAATGAACGTAACACTTCTGCTGGAACATCACAAAATGGGATTTATTCCCCCAAAAATAAATGTATCCTAAAAAAATCTGAATGGCGTTTTGATGCAAATAAGCAAAATGGTGAATTAAATGTTGTATAAAAGCAGTCATGTATTTAAAGACATGGTATACATGAGATACTGGCACTGCCTCACATCGAACATCGAACTATTGTACATAAAACGTATATGTCGAAATTTAATTAGTAAATGTAAAGCCTGTGATTTAGTGTCACTTTAATTCTCTTTGAAGGCGTTCACTACTTGTCTTACTTTATCTTTTTTGTGCATATGATTTTCGATCTCCCCTCCTCAGCCCAGTACGCTATACATGTAGGTCATCAAGGCCTGACCTACTTCCATTTCCCTGGCTTTATGTAACCATTCGGAGAAGCGTTACATAATCACAGGAGTGGAGGCCTGCCTGTGCCCTGTCTCTTCATCATGAAAGAGAAAGAGGCAGGCACAATGAAAAACACAGCGGGGTTTTGAACCCACCACAGCAGAAAATGGCCTGAAATTAGATTAAGTTTCTGGAGTGTAAGGTTATTAAGTGTGGGGAGGGTCATTTGTGGACAAGATTTATAAGAGAAATAAAGCTTGGACTTTCTTTTAAAGGTGCTTTATTTTTTTGTTCCCTCTCTGATGTTTCTGGAGCAAAAGGTCAGAGGGACTCGTCTGAAAATTCAGGCCAAAAAAGTAAGCTGTGGCAAACGTTATCCCTCCCAGAGTAAAGATGAGTGAGGAACGCAACAGTTAAGAGGCCGCTCATGTATTAATGGGAACATGTATGTTTGCATATAGGGTGGATGTCTACTGTGTGTTGGGCTGTGATACATTAAAATCATCATCATTACACGGAGAGTTGACATTTTCAAACCATGTTTAGACAGGAGTAAAACTGTTTGGGATTACTCAAATTAAAGGAAAATGACATAACACTACAGACAAATATGTTTTGCAGACAAATGTGTGAGCTGGGTAAAAAAAAACAAAACAGACGTGATCATCTAATCTAAAAAAATTTTTTTTCTGAAAATAGTGAATAAATTACAAACTAATTAGCTAATTAGTTTTTTATGAACAATTTAACTAATTATCCTCTTTAATTCTTTGGATAAAAGAAATGCTTTCCAATCATTATTTATGCATAATTTGATATAGATCCAGATTAAAAAAGGTCTAAACATTTCACTCTGATTAAAAAAAACTAATTTAGAGGCTGTGTAGCTTTAACCGAAGTGGTGTAACATGCCCAGGTACACTGACTCAGGTCTAGTCACTCAATACCAGATTAAGATCTAACATAAAAACCAGTTGATTTGTTTATAATGTGATTTTAAGAAGCGTCACCTCCACCAGCTACAACACGAAAATGCTGCTTAAACAGTGTCAATATTTTATGGAAATAATTCAACATTGAGTACTTTTACTTACTAAAAGATCTGAATACTTCCCCCACCACTGTTTAGTGGAAGGTACTGGTACTGTATGTCCTCCCTGAGTGATATTAAGTTAAGGATAATTACTAGGATGAATAATTGTAGATGAATTAAAGCTAACATGTAGCTTCGCCTGCTAATATTACCCTGAAAAACACCTGGATAGAATACAGGATTTATGATGACCTTGACAAAAAGGAAAGCCAAAGCAATGACATGTACTTACTCAACAGTGTGTGCAACTACCTGCAGAGTGACAATAACTAAAACAGCATCCCGTTGCCATGAGACAGGAAGGCCCGTTGTACTGCTTAGGATTCAGGTTTATGTACTTTGTCTTGTAAAGCATCCTGTTTTTTTAATTTTTATTTTTAAAGACTTTATAATGTTGCGCTTACTTGTTTGATCAAATGTTTAGATTGAAGTTCTATTTTGTTCGCTGACCTGATTTTGTCCATGGAGGTGTGTGTTGGCTGCCATCTTCAGCCTGTAATCCAGTTTTGTTTTTTCAGGTGGGCTAATTCTCTCCACACCGAGTATGGTCAAGACGCACACGGAAAAAAAAAAAAAAATAAAATAAAAAGAGGTAACAAGATCCCACTAGTTAGTTCAGCCAATAGTCAGTTTTACCTTAATCTCTGACCTAATTTCAAGGATTTAGACAAATACAGGGGTTTTATTGATGGGACAATCTTGTGAAATAGCAGATGGTGAGAGCCTGGAACATTCTTAAAACAGATATTTGGAGGCGATAAGGTGAGTGATAGGAGGGGATTGGCAAAAAGTAAACACAGCCAGGAAAAAAGTAATGTTAAGAGTTTTGTGTGGCTAAATCGGATATGGCTTATTAAAGCACACCACGGCAACACAGTGCGCTCAAGTAGATCCAATGACCTTGCCGATATGACTCATCCATGCGAGCTGCCAGAAAGACAAGATTGCTATCAACAAGCAGCTGAGACCACGACCCAAGCTGCTATTGGGTCAGCAAAGTGACAGAAAGAAACGAGTTATGAGCTTTGAAGATGTAAACATCCAGCCTTGCTCTTTTATCAGCTTTATTTTCCGAGGGAGGAAAAACTAGCACACCAGTCCATAAAGTTATGTTTGCACACATCAGTAAAAGTAAATCTTCATTTCATCTTCAGATTTCAAAGTGTTAAAAGAGAGTGTGATTTCCTTATTACGTTTTCTTTCATTCTTTCTTTTTTTTTTTGGTTAAGTTTAGTTTCAGAGGAGGAAGACGAGACGAGGAGCGGGCTGAAAACATCATGTTGAATAAAAGTGATAAAAACAAAAACCAAACTTGCCAGGAATTTGCCTTCCAGGTCAAAAACGATGAACGTAGTAACCGAACACAGATCATACACTCACAAGCAACTCAGCTGACTCTTTTCAGCTCGGCGAGTTTATAAAGTTTGCTCCCCTCTCGCATGAACACAGACCATTGACTTTCTTTTATGAAACCGAGGAAAGCTTATGCAAGATGCTTGAGGCCATTTTTGTTCAACTGTTTGTCTTACATGAGGAAACTCTGATTCACTGGTGTATACTTGCAATTAGCGGTTACGTTGTCTTCTGATTAACTTAACTTGACGCATGAAAGACCCAAGTGCACCTTATTTTGCCACAGAATGGGACTATGTTATCTCGAGCGACACTACCGAGCATTAACTCCCCGTTCTCACCTCGTTTTCCTCTCTCATGCCGTCTATGAGCTCCATCACCTTAATGAAGTGGTGGCAGCGCAGGGAATGGTCAACAGTGTGGGTGGGAAGCACTCTGTGCTGCCAGTGTCTCCACTCACACAAAGATAGCTCTCTGGATGGCCGTCGGCTTTCGGGAATGTCCTCCTTAGAGACATGAAAACGACATAAGAATATAAATGTTTTAAAATAGTATCAACATATTTAAGCCAGTAACAAAAGACATGCAGGATAGAAAAGTATGATGTCAAAAACGGGAGCCAACAGAGATGCATTAATATGTAAGTCCACAGTCACAGTTTCCTACAATATGGTATCTGATTGCAATGTCAAAACCTCTCTTTCAAGAAAAGAATGCTAAAATTTAAATTCTTGTTTAAATTCTTGACTGACAGAAGTCTTAATCGATCACTCCAGTACCTCCAAAGATGGCAGCAAGCTATAAAAATTCTATACAGGCCACACGTCTTCATGTTTTGCACATTTTTGTTTGTTCTGTATGTTGAATGTCTTTGTAAAGTACAGACAATATGTTTGCTTTATTTAATATTGTTTTTATCTATCATTTAATCATTAAAAGATCACATATACTGGAAGTGGTTTCATGGCACAGATGGGCTTGCAACATCTTTCTCTCCATTCACATAGTCTTCTATTGTGTGGCAATTTTCAGAACTGTAGACGAGAGAAAGAAAGAAAAAGACAGAAACCTGAGGTGCTAGATGAGCGGGTAGGGACATGAAGTGTGACTGTCTCAGGGTTGGATGAGCTTCATCTTCCTGCAGCCTCATGGTGGACGCCCAGAGGGAATACTCAGCACTGCTCAGGAACCCGTCTGACGTTGTGCTGCCCTGCCGAACTACCACATTAGACACGCAAACTCAGAAACCCAAGTCCAGTTTCTCCAATCAAGGAAACATTTTTTTCTCCATCTCCAGTTTTAATAAACAAAGTCTACTCCTGCCTTGACACTCACGCAGGTTTTGAGGGTGGATGAGTGAGGCCCGTCCCTCTGAATGGGACCGACGACCCCTGACAGACCGTCTGCTGCCCTCCTGATGGTCAAACTGCCCACAGGTAATGTGCATCTTATGCAGGGTGGGGGTCACCCCGTCGGGCATCATGCGGGGACTGTTGGGGTACAAGTTGAACCCGTTTTTGTTGCTGATGATGGACTTGTACACACTGCGCTTGTTGCTCTGGCTCTGGTTGTAGGTCTGAGGAAAACAGAAGTTAAACATTTTGGAATGGGTGTTTTTCGTGGATCTGTGTGGTGTTAAACAGCTCGAATTTTGAGCAGAAAAACATAATTTTGGTTAAAAACTTTTCATTTGAGGGTCCCATGGCTTATTTCATCTCACTTGCTCATGGATGCAACTCAAACACTCACCCTCTCCTCGCGTCCCTCAGCCAGGATGACGACAATGCGACCCTGCCGCTTGCGCCCTGTGCGTCCCATTCGCTGCACCAGACGGATGGGGTTCTTCTGTGCATCGAAGCAAACAATGAGGTCCACCTCTCCGATATCCAGCCCCTCTTCCCCAACACAGGTCGACACCAGCGTGTTGAAGCCTCCCTGACGGAAACTGTGCACCACCTGCAACACAAGTGAACCGTAGAAACATACCAATAAACAGAAAAAAATATCCTAATCTTTCCTTTTTATGTTGTATTCGCATCAGTGTATACCATAAATTCATATAGCTACTCAAATCGAGGTTGCAGTGTACATGTTCCACATAAAATGGCACTTTTATAACATAATAGGGATCTGGACTATTTCTAGCAAATGATGTGCGCACAGGACACAATGTACATTTACATCTAAGCGCCATTCCTGCATTATTTATCTAGAGGAAATGGCACAGAATGTCTGCTGAGCAATTTCAACACTAGGTAACCAGCAGGGAAATCAACGCAACAGCAGCCACAGAGCTTTTTGTTTTGTACACTTCTACAGTACCACAAATGAGACCAGTCGACTTGAAAATGGAACTTATCCCCAACAAGGAGAACAAGAGAGAAAAAAAAAGTTTTTAATTAAATCCCCAGATGAAGGGTGGGTAATAGACTAGGCATAAAATTAATTTCTTTGTCTAATTTCTTCTCTCCAACTGCTGACTAACAAATCACCCACCACATCACTGAGCAAGCTCTCACAATACAATACAATAGGAAGCACTAATATGGAGAAATCAGAAATTGTTCCTATGGAAAACAAATCATTTGTGATTCACTGAAGTTCGTCTCTCCTCTCTAAGTTCATTGGGAAATATACTAGTATGGTTGATGCAGCCAAATATTTTGCTTTAATAAGTTGTTTTATAGAATTTTACCACCAAATTAAGTATTTATATTCCGTCATTTACTATATGTGCCACACCTGGTTGTAAATCTGCATATAGTCTCTACCTCCAGTTGTTCCTTTTGGGTGAAGCCCTTAACTCCCTTTCCTGCTGAGGCTTGGCCCATAAAGGTCATGACCTTTATGAGCGGCGCATGGCGGTTCAACATGGCTGCGATCTCCTGCACACTCTCACGGAACGAAGAGAAGATCATCACGCGCGTGCTCACCTCTCGAGGACCCGAACCTGGACGTTAATGAGACAGAAGACACTGTGACCACGAGCAGATTTCTCACGGTACTTTAACATTCAGTATGTCTGTTTGATCCAGACACTGGAATACTTTATTCTTTGATCCTCCCCAAATTTAATATGGTAAGTTTTGGGGTTTGGGGTTTTTTGCTCAAAAGTCTGTGATTTAGTTATACTCTCATATTAGGCCGAATTATGATGCAACAAAAGCTGTGCTGTGGATACCTTTTTTTGCTTTTCTTGTTCACAAGGATAGTTTGTCTTTGCACATAGTGTCCAAACAGTGTTCAAAATATTCAGCTATTATTTTACCATGAATTTTAGCAAGGCCACAAACGTCACACAATAATATCTGACGTGAGATATATTCTCTTTCCCTGATAAAACATGAAGAGGATAAGAGATTTCAGTTTTAACCCAGAGCAGTTACTGCCTGTATGAGTCACAGTATAGCACTGCTGTAAGTGAGTAAGTCACCATTGTTGTCTGCCGAGCTCTCAGCCCACAGTCTGAAGTGCTGCAGCACCACCTCCTCCAGCTTCTCCAGTTTGGGGTGACTGTAAATGAAGGGCTCACCTGGACCTGGAGGTAATAATCATAGAGGATGACAGTCAAATAGAGGCTGTGTAGTGTTTACTATATTGTAAAGTACCTTGTGAATGGAGGCGTTTTTATTTTGTGACATCCAGATAGCTGCACAAACTAAATTAAGAACTTCCCATCAAAATGCTTCATCTCACTATACAAAAAAAGTCTTGGAAATTTGACTGATGTGTTACGAATGAGTGCTCCCGTACCAGCAGATGGCTTCATAAACATCGCTTCCATCTCATTGTAAAGGTCCATGAAGGTGGCAGTCCTCTGCAGCTCATTTCTGGCTCTGGACATCTCTGAGCCAAACAAAGCACAGAGAGAGCAAAGATGCAATTGTGAGGAAGAACTCATTCAGCCTTCTTTATAAACACGCTGAAAGCCAGGAGGTGAGGTGACCGACCTCTGGATCCGTCCATGATTCCCTGGATGTAAAAGAAGAGCGACCGGAGCCCCATCTGCATCAGCAGCTCGTAGCCGTGATACAGGCTGATGCAAAGGGCAAAGTCGCCCTCCAGCATTCCCTGCTGTGGACCCTGTGGAGAGCATGTGAGTCCATAAGACCACTCTGAGATCACTGGTAAGAACTGTATAAGAGAAGGCTTAAAATTCAAAAGTATCGAACTTATAAGCTTTATTTATATCACCTAATCCAATAACATACTTTAGACTGTTTCTGCTTTATTTCAAAATACCATTAATGCATTACTGTTATTTCATACTAAAGCATAATTTATGTCTATGATGAGTTAAGTTAATTAAATTGGAGTGTCATTGAATATACTCCCATTAAATATAAACAGTTGGATGCTTCATTAGCCGGCCATGCTTATCGGGAATATCTTAACTTGGAAAATCCATCAATTTTCATTCAACTACCCTACAACCCTTTAAAGGCTTTAAAAGAAAATTTAGTACATATACAATAATCGCTTTTTGTTTTATCCCCAACCAGAGACAAGGACTGCACATAAGCTACGGCTACAACTCCTATATATCATGCCCGTCAAACAAATGCATTTAAGAAACATTTTAAAGGTTTTTGGAGCAGAGTCTGTGCCTTGATGTGCGGCAGTGGGTTCTTGCGGAACTGATCCCTGGCGAGGATGAGCTGGTATTTGCTGAGAGTCCGCAGGTCTTTCTGTCCCATCACCCGGTTCTGGACCAGACGAGATGTGAATTTCTCCAGCACCTGGCAGGAAGACACACAGACAGACAGATAGATCCTTAATAAGAGATAATTCATCAGACTGACTAGATGGTGCCCTGCTGAAACAAACCTGGAAAGAGGATCAACACACACACACACACACACACACACACACACACACACACAGTACACACGGAGTACTACATGTCCTCTGTGACCAGAAACACAGGTGTTGCCTCCATTTGTAAAATGACTGTAAACCGAAGCACAGTCTTATTTCAACAAGAGACACATTACACAAAAATGTCCACTCTTCCTGTCCTCATTTCTTTATAATGGCAGCAATTTTTCAAGCAGACCATTCTAACAATATCTATTCATCCTCACACCCGCAGATAATGGGACGCTGGCTCATTACAATTTCAATTTCAGCTGGAAGCGCTGCTCTAGAAACCCAACAGGATAAAAGGCTGCTCCGAGAGAAGAAGTGGGCTGCCCTTTGCCCAATCTATTGGTAAAGAAAGCAAGATTTTGTATAGGGTGAGAAGCAATTTAGTTGTTTTGATTTGTAAATGGTGTTTGTGTTATGAAATGGAAACAAAGATTAACTATAATATGATGTCCAAAGTAGGCCAACATACAAATCTCCCATTTTTCACTTTGAGAGTTTTAAAATATAGTAGTTTTACAATGACATAGGCTGCACTTTAACATTTCTGCATATATTTTATAATATTGTATACATTATATATCAAATGTATGTTACAATATTTTGAGACATTATATTATTATTATACAGTATTTAAAAACACCTTGATAGTCACTACTGGGACAACACGTGACAGACATTTAATAGAATAGTCAAAGAGAGGATAATATACTTTAAAATACACACATTTTGTGTTGGGCAATTAAGCATTGCAAGAAACAAAATAAGAGAAAACACAAACCCTTCACTGCTGCATAAAAATAAAGTGAGATAAAAATGAAAAAGACCCCATGAAAAGACCGAAAGAAAGAAAGAAAGAAAGAAAGAAAGAAAGAAAGAAAGAAAGAAAGAAAGAAAGAAAGAAAGAAAAGAAAGAAAGAAAGAAAAAAAGAAAGAAAGAAAGAAAAGAAAGGTTAGATGTTCAATGTTCACATTGATTCAGAGGCATAAAAAGAAAGAAATTGATTATTTGAGCCACTATTCCATCTTCTCATCAACCATTAATCAGCTTTGACACATATATTTAATATTATATATTACCTTGGAAAGACAAGTAATCACACAGTAATAATAAAATAGGGTAGATTAGAGAATCTACTTTCTCTCCTAGAGAGAGCAAGACCTTATCCACTTGTCCCATTTCTGCTTTCTTCTCAAAGGTGATATGCGAGTGTGCCTCACATAGCTTATGAAGACAAAAGCAAAGGGTTAAATAACAAGATGTTAATTCCCCTGACCTTTTCGAAAAACATCAACAGAGATATCACCTGGCCTCAAAACTTCTCTCATGAGCGTACAGTGGGGGGGCCAGCCCATCTGGTTCAGACTCTGCTCCATCACATATGATATGGTTTAAAGTTGAAAACAGAGACCTAACAGGTGATTGCTGAAAAACATCTATTGAGAAAGGAACCAACTAAAGCTTAGTCAAAAGACTATTAACAAACCCTGATGAACTGAAATGAGGCAATGTAATGAACAGTGGTGTGAGAAGTGTTTATTAATTTCAAAGGTTTTCAGAATATGGGGTAAGAAAAGAGGACGTTAAATGAAAGCACAGAGAAAACCTTATAAAGAACCTTCAATAGTGAATGTTACAAAATGGACATAACAAGATGAATCAATCATAGGTGTAGAAAATGATGGATGGATAAAGTAGGGGGTTTAATTGCACAACGTAGGTCTAATGTAGCAACAGACACAAGAAATAATACCAGGTGGGCTGGATAATAGTGTTGTTTTGTTTTTTCTTCGATAATTGGTGACATAAGGTAACAGGTAAATGGAGGGAAACCTGAGTAAATCAAGCCTAAAAGCTTACTCCAACCTTATCTTTGACGATCATCAACCGATGCTACCTGTAGCCAGAAAAGACAAGGTTTTCTGGGTGGTAATATGAAAGGACACATTGACCTCAGATAGGGTTCACACGTAGCTCATGAACTGGATTAAAAAAAAGGCCTTCAACCAAAGTTTGATTACTTTGCTTTCTTTTATGTATCAGTCACTTTATCTAGAAAGTGTCTCAAATCATGATAAATGCCCATAATGAGTTGTTCTAGTTGAGTTACTTTTATGGCAGCTAAATTCAGTTCCTGCAGGAAACTGTCTGCCCTCATTACATTTGAGAAGTGCGGGTGTCAAGAAACCGTCAGCAGCCTTGAAGTACAATTAAAGCCTAACCTCAGAGATATTTGATTAATTACAGCATCAGGAAATTTGGTTTGGATGGCTCCTAATGGCTGCTGATCTCTTAACTTTCCATCTGGCGCCACCAGCTAAATGTTTATTTCTTAAACAGTTCAGAACAGGACATTTACCACGCGAGGGATATATATTAATGTTCATGCATCTGTCTTTTATCAATACAAGCCAATTATTTTCAGCGTCAAGAGGGACTGGAGCCTATCACATTGGGTGAGAGGCAGGTTATACCCAGGACAAGTGGTAACGCTAGAAAGCAGTCATTCTTAATGTTTCATGCTAGATGTCAGCATATTAACATTTAATAGTTGCTAATATGCATATTACAGTAAAGGAAAGCCTAGGATGATCAGCTCTAAGATGGCCACTGGAGAGAGGATTAACCCTTTTTATTCAGATGGTCTCTTCTCTGGCGTTACCCTCAGGTTTAACTTTACGGCTAGCAATGTTGCCTCTATATTGTTTCAACCATTCGTCTGCTTTCTGGTGCGCAGTATAATAAGTGCAGCCTCATTAGTTTTTCATCCATTGTCCAGTTAATGCATTTGCGAGTTAATAGAAACTGACTTTGAGTTTCACAAAAAATAGTTAGAATCAACAAAAACATGTTGAAATCTTCTGCACTGTGTGTGCTACAGCGTGTGTGTGTGTGTGTGTGAGGCTGTGCGTGTCAGAGTGAAGCAGACAGCTCTGAGCGAGAGGACCACAACCTGGTTACAAGGCCAAATCTCTCCCTCTCTCTCTCTCTCTCTCTCTCTTTAGTTAATTGACAGGTGGAGCTCAATGAGGGAATGTGTACGCAGCAGTCAGGACCAGATTATGAGATTACACAGAACCAGATTAGTGATGTTGCCGTTTTGGCTGGCTTGAATGTGGAGTGAAGAGAAAAAAAAAAAAAAAAAAAAAAACTGCTCTTGCTCACGTACAATTTCACTGTAACTGTAGTTTTTGCTTGTTTCTTGCACTCTGTATACTCTGCATTGTTTTTCGCAAACATGCCAATATCTAAGACCATAAAATGATGTCATTAAATCAATTGTAAATTGTTTTTTTTCCACCAACTAAAAACATTGGGGAACCTGGAACCATGAAATGTTTGCATTTTTTACTTGAATTATTATTTACCAGAATACATGCAGATTTTCTGTGATCTACTGATTAATGAATGGACTGATCCATGCTCTACTTTTATCACAGCATGAGGCATACTTATCCTTCATCTTACGTGACAGTAAGTGCTGTGTAGTGTAACTGGGAGTTTGCCACTTTGTTTACATACTTATTTGTTTGTGCTCATTCATTCAGAGGAATACATTAATTCAGAAAAGCATGACACAGATCTTTGTTCTCGCTGTTACACCAAACAACATGTTAAAAAGAAAGGGTTTAAAAATATCAAGTTCATGCTTTAGAGTCTGTATACCATTTGGCACTGAGTTGGTGTGTTACAATTAATCAGTTATTTCATTAAAGCACAATCAAGAAACAACCAACAAACAAATGGAAAATGTGACCAAAAAATTGATGAAGGGAGTAGAAAGGCAGAAATTATTTTTTTTCTTAATTAAAAATTACAGAGTTCAGATCTACTGTCTAAGTGTTATGTTTAATGATAATAAAATGATTATTAATGACAAAAAAATCATAATTTCCACCTTTTGTTTTATAATATCCACCTACCATTGCTGGCGCTGTACTGTACTATATGTAGTATTAGAACAGGTCAGATGTCATGAAAAACTACTAGATTCATTTGATCCAGAATTCAGAATTCATTTGATCCAGGTTATTGCTTAATTGTGGAAAACATCCTCCTCCTCTGAAAATAAAACAAAAGAGTTTCAGGCATCATGGGGTGGAGGAACAGAGGAGGTGGAGGGAGTAAAAGTTAAAAAATCTAAATCTCGACGATGAGCAAGACAAAGTGTCATTTCTTTGACAGTAATGCATTTAACGTGACATATTGCTTAATGTACCATATATGTGGTAAGGTTGGATGACATAAAAATGCCTCATAAAAATAGTGAAAAAAATATGAAGAGAATGGTAGATTTGGATTACTCCCAAAGCCAGGAAGATTATCAAAAAGAAGAGAGGAGAGGAGAAGAGAGGAGAGGACGTGTGCCAAATAACAACATCACTGACGGCAGCCTCACTGAGCATGCTCAGCGGGGGCCAACAGTTGATTGGTTGAGGAGCATGGAGTTAAGTGACGTGAGTGAAAAAGCCCATCTGTGGGCAGCTATTAATAACAAAACCTACACTAAAATGACTCCCACTCCTGCATGTCAACAATGGAGGGACTTCTTGGTATATGTGTCTCAATGTGTGTGTGCATAAGGCCTGATATTTATGATGAGGGAGTGGGAAGGGTGGGGGCAAGTATAAGTATAAGAAGTGAAAATTAATCAAGTGCGGGGAAACTCAAATATGGTTAATCATGTGATAAAGGATGAAAACTCTATTGTTGCTGCAAGAGTGGTCATTTCATTTTCCAGGGTGGTCGTAAATCAAAACACAATCATTGTGTGGCTGTGAGAATTTCGAAAAGTGGAGACATAAGGACACAAACCCAGCAATGTGGAGGTGGATAAATGCCTTGATCTCCAGCCAGGCAGGGGGCCTATTAGATCCTCCACCCAGTAGAGTAGTGTGGAGTGTCTTTATGTCAGTGTGCATGTGTCTGTGTTGGCATGTGTGCATTTACATGGAGACTCCCCCGTAGACCACAGAGGATTATATAATGGCCTCTCTACGTGCATGTTGACGGGTGCAACATGGTGGCTAGCTGTTGCAGCGACACAGATCAGAGGAAATCCCTCTTAGCCTGTCCCCTTTGCAGCTGCGCCTACTCAAGTTTTGTTCATTATCCTCATGAATGTCTGTTTACCATCAAGTACAAAAACATGGAAAAAAAAAAAGATGGACCAAAGATATAAATAATTAAAATGAATTATCACCCCCCCCCCCCTTATCAAGTCTTGACATGTTTGTATGCACATAGCTCATTGTGTTTTTCAAAAGTAAGTTACAGTGGGTCTGCATTCCCTCTCCTCTTACACACAAATACAGTCACGGCTGTCAGACAGACGCACGTGTACATGCACGCACAGTCTCAGCCTACTCCCTACTGCCCCCTACCACTGTTGTAACGACATTCATCAATTTCTTAAAGGGTCCGGACACAAATGATCACAAGTGTACGTGCAACCAGGTGTCACTGTAAGAAACAGGGCGTTATAAATGAGCAAGCTCTGTCACAGTGCACCTTTAGACAGTGACAGGTACGAAGGTTAATATCTATATTAATTGCGTGTTGGAGTGCTGTCCTGGTCTCTCTTATTTTATTAGTAACTGTCCAGGCAATGACTTTTTTTATAGTAATAAAATTTGGGGGCGAAAAAAAAAATTGTAAAGATTTGACCAACTACACCCCTCCAAAACAGTGCTGTTATATCAACCAGTGCTATAGTCCTACTTCAAAACTTAAATGCAGATTTCAAACACAGTGGGAGGTGAAAGGGATTCACATAAGTTAAAAAAACTGTATGAGTGACAATTTCAGAAATATCAACAACACTCACAGTTAAATTTGAAGTTAAATTTGATTTCTAAAAAAAACACTGACGGATTAGTAAATTGCAAGAAAACTAATCGGCAACTATTTTTAAAACAAATTCATCTTTTAACTTACAGTCAGAACAAATCCAGCCTCTCAAACATGATGATTTATTCCATTTCTCTGTTTATAATTATTTATTTGAATATCTTGATTTAAATTTTTCTTCATATATTATAGCTTAAATGTTTAGTCAGTTTAGCTGATAATGAGAACAATCATTAGTTGCAGCTCTGTGGGCCACAACACAAAATAAAACACGCACCTGTCCTCATATATAAGATGATAATAACCACAGAAACTTCGTCTAAGGACTGTCTGAGGTAATGTTTCATACTGTTGGCACCACGGCCTCCTGTGGGGCTACAGCTGGATGAAATGTCTGTACCCTGGTGGGGGTCTGGGGAGGGGGGGCAGCGTGAGGAGGAGGAGGAGGAGCTGAGTGAGCCCGCAGCGTCACACGGTCCGCCTTCGTCCCCGTAAACAACGCATTCACCTCCGGCTACAAAGAGAGAAGCGTCGCGCCGCTCCGCGCAGTCGAAGGAGGCGGCTCTTTCCTTCTTGTTTGTTTTTTTGTAGCGAGTAGTGAAGGAAACACAATGGCACCATCGTTTAAATGAGATATAGCGCCGAGGAAATGACTGAATGTGTCGGGGAAAGCTTCGTGGTGGTGCCTGGTTTGTTGGCCGGAAAGTAGCGGCGGTCTCAACCTGGACGAGCAACTCGCCGAGCTCCGAAGAAAGAGAAAAGAAAAAGAAAAGAGGACGCTCAAAGGAAGCGTAAATTCACGACTCGTTTTAGCCTATTTTAGAAAAAAAAAAAACAATTTGAGGTGTTATTCCGCTAATTTCGCGAAGCAGAAATGGACCGAGGCGGCTGTCAGATGAGCGGCGGCGGAGGCGGAGGCGGTGACCGCGGCGGGCCCGAGGAGCACGGGATGATCACGCTGGAGGACCTGGAGTCTTTCTCCGAGGACCAGCTGTCAGACTCGGGCAACGGCAGCCTGGAGGAAGAGGGGGAAACCATGGAGGAGGACGAGGACCGGCTGCTGCATTACTGGCAGGACGTGGCGAGGGGACACCAAGTGGAAGTTACTGAAGGTAAAGAATAATGCATACCATGAGAAGAAGAAAAACATGGCTAACTCTGCTGAAAAATAACTTTTAGTCCCTCTTGTTGCATCCATGCATCTTTTTTTCTGGGATATAAAGTCCCATGTTTAGTTTAGAGACAATAAGGGTAACTAAAAAGGCATGTTTGACTTAAGTTGAGGTGCTTTAGTTCAACTTCCTTAATGCACACCGCCGTGTACAGTGACCTAGTTTCCAGCAGAGGCACAGAGAAAAGTTTCTGTCAGGACCACACATGGCCCCTCAAGACAACCTGCCGTAAAACTGTATATTAAAAAGTGAATGCGTTTAAATGCAAACAGTGGAGAGATCGAAGGTGAAAGGGTTAAACTCTTTTGTTGTTGTTTAAAACAAAGGGCCGACAATAACAACAACACTGCAGTCATGTGACTTCTAGTTTATGGTGGTAAAGATGAAAAGAAGAAGAAGACATATCAGCATTGTTTTGGTGGCTTAAAGTCTGCAAAGTGAGCACATGAGGACATATGCTGGTAGATGCTGTAGACTGCATGTGTAGTTTGTCTATGAGTAGCTCCAACACACACACAAAAAAATCAGATAAGTTTCTTTGGCCCCCTTTTTTTTTTAATTAAAATTGGGGTCAATTGTCAAATGCATGAAAAACTCTCTCAGATGATCCTTTTAGTGTAAACAATTGAGAAAATCCAGAGAGAACAAGAGATACAGGGAGGTGTTAGGAATAAGGGTCGATTATCTATTTACGATAGCATTTCTCAAGTCGGGAGAATAGTCTTTGCAAGGCGTCGCTTTCACTCACTTTCAGTCCATAAAAATCACAGATAATTGTGTTGTTATCCGGCATCTGACAATTTAACAATGCACAGAGTTGCTGGTTCTGTCATATTTACTAGAATATAGACTCCCCTTTTATTCAGCATTGGCTTTAGAGTTAATTAAATGTTCTGATTATTACAAGCTCAGTGAAGTAAGCAAAAAAAACAAAAAACACACATCAGCGCAGTAAACTCACTGCTCAAGGCTGAATGATTTGTTGGGCTATGCAAGTGATGATCTCCACATGAAAGTAGCCTGTGATAAACACTGGCCGCTCCGTGTGTTTGTGTGTTTTTGTGCACCTTATATTTGCAAGCTGTCTGGAATGTGGTCAGGACGCTCGAGGTCGAACTGCTGTGCTACCTCTGAACTCAAAAGACGGCTTTTGACATGCCAATCCAGTGTCCGGGACTGACATGAGCGTGTGGTTGAGCTGTCCCTCAGGCACGATAGGAAAAGGAAAACACGTATCTTAATCAGTCTTTACTGCCTAACTTGCCTAACTGCCTGTGAACGCACATAAACAAAGGGGAAAACAAATAATTGAGTTTAGTCGCTCATATTTCTATAAGAAATGGTTGACCAATATACTTGAAAAGGACCTGAATTAAAATGCATTTTCTTTCTGTGCCTTAAATCACTGATTGATTTTGTAGACTGGTTGCTTCAAGAGTCTGATTTTACCAGTCCAGACGCTGTTCTCAGCTGTAGACAACAACAGCATTTGTTTTGAACTCTGGAACTTCCAGAGTCACTGCTAATCACTGATCTTGGATACACACCGAGCAGAACAATAAACCCATTGAGATGAGCTAAACTTCATCATTTTCAACCCCACTCCACAGCAATAAAATGAGATTTTCAAAAACACACTTCAGATGTCTAATTTCACCTTGTAGGGCATAAAACATCAAATGTAGTGAGCATCAAAGCCCTCTTTATTTGTGTAACTTGCTTATGGTATTACCCATCCTCTCAAAAAATAAAACCAATTGTGAACAGAGATTTTTTTTATTCCCTCACATCCAAAGTTGGTGAGGCTATTTGTCATCTAACTGGGTTCCCACTGAGAACCCAGTAACACAGACAGCACTAATTGAGGACTTAGTGCAAAATCACTTGCTGGGGCTTTCTGACTCAGGGGGGATTAGCTACCTCGTCTGTACTGGTACTGAGGTTGTGGCTGCTAATTCCTGGACTACAATGCAGCTAAGGACACAGGCCAGGGCCACGGTAAACCCCTTTGCTCTAATTGGGATGGAGTCGGTGGTGAGATGGGGGGGCTCTGCTATGCTAGCAGTGGAAGCAGTGTGGTTTGCTAACATTATCTACATGTACAAATTTACCACCTTTGCACATACCTACCAACTAATACATTACAGTCCAGCACTGTAAAACAGAGATATACCACCTATGTTTTTTTAAATGGTATCCATGGCAGCAAGTGTTATTGTGGTCTCCAGCAAACTGGGTGGTGGTGAACACACACCGAGGGCACTTAAACCCTTGTTTTATAAATTTGACTTCTCCATCAGAACCTATGAGAAACAAAGACCCTTCACACTGTGTGATTTTCATGCCACTCAGGCCTCATTTTCATGAAGTCAAAGGAACAGATACCATCAGCTGGTGAGGATATATGAAGGGCAGCAAGATGGGGTGGGTGTTTAACGTCACACCAGTAAACACCAAATTAACAGTTAATAAACAGAACTGGCTGTGTTTTACTCACCCTTGTTAAATATTGGCAATAATAAGTGCCTAAACTAATCCAAGAAATGAAAAACAAATTAAACGCCAGTGTTCTCATGCCAAATAAGGCAAACTCTATTTAATTGCATGCTGATCTTTCTACCACGCTAATCTGTTGTTGTTTTTCCATTTTGTCAGTGTGTTTGAAGCAGATGTCTGAAAACAAGAATGAGCACACATCAGTGGTTCATGTACACTTCCAGTGTAAGCATGTTCTGCTGTCACAGGCTGGTCAACACATCAGACTTTCGCAGCAGTGATTGTCAAAGTTTGTGATGGCATGCAGAAATGCACACATTGTTTCCACATTGTCTCCAAAGCGAAGTGGCTTTCAGCTCAATGAAGTCAGTAACGTGACATGTCGTCTTGGCCCGTTTGAAACATTTTAGTTTGTGTGAAAGTAGTCTACCTGGCGACGTATTTTAAAGTTGGTTTGTAAATAGCAGCTGTGCAGTGATTCTCACACAGTCATTTACTTCAGCAAACCTGTCTAACTGCTGTACATTACACTGGAAAAGCTACAAATGGATGCACACTCACCACAGGAGCTGAATTCAAACCCTACCTCTGGGTTTGTCGCTGTTCTACCAGCCCTCTGCTACACTTCACTAGTTTTTGCATCAATCTTTACTGCAATCATTACATTGGAGTATTCTGTTCAAATTCAGTGCTAAATGAAGGTCTACTGCTGTTGATCAAATTTGAACACTTCCTATTTTAAGTGTATGTTTCTGACATAAGTGCAATGTATAATGTATAAAAACATGCATTGAACAGCCTGTTTGGAAGGTGAAACTACTGTAGAGTGTAGATATGTGTCAGTATTTCAGAAAACAAAAATGATGGAAAAAGAACATTGTGGGCCAGAGGTTAGTGGAGCAGGAGCCAGACTGAAAGTGGGAAGCAACTTCAGCAGTGTATTGATCAGAAAAGCTTGGGCAGAAAAACAAGCGTGTGTGTTGAGCGTGCGCTCAGTGTTGACTGTTGTGCGTCAGCACTGAGCGGCTCTTGGTGGCGCTGCCATAGAAGCTGATTAGTTTGCTTGAGCTTGCGTGCATGCAGTACAAGCCTCTGTGTGTGTGTGTGAGTGTGGATAACCATGCAGGAGTTTAAAGGCTGTGCTGTGTTTTCTTCCCCTCATTATCTCATTGAAAACAGAAAGTGGTAGGTAATATATTATATATATATATATCACATATACATGGTCAGTATTCATGCAGAGCCACGCCTCTTCCTAATCAGTTATTTGCCTCCATTTCATGACATCCTGCTAAACGAGTTTCATGCCTCACACTGTCTATCACCCATCAACCCACAGCTCTATTCTCTATCAAAGGATTGATCACCTCCACACATCCCTCTGACCCCGTTGTCCTCCATGATATTGATTGACAAAATGTGATTGAATCAGGTTCTTATGTGATAGCTTGACAGTGGAACATAATGCCATTATTTAATTGGACAACATCGTCACAAAAAAGCTGGTTTTGTTCATGCTTTTAATGGTTGATGTGGTGAGAACATAGTTGCTCTAATCGTAGGTAAAATTACCAGCAGCTTTAAATTCTTATGGTTGTCATTAAGTCACGGCTCCACAGGAGAGGAAACTGCATTGCTGACAAATAAAATGCTGTTAAATTTCCTGAAAGATTTGGCAATAGGTCAAGTATGCTCCGGTGTTTCAAAAGCGTTGGCTGTTGCTGTAGTTCCTCTCTGTTAATACCAGTCTATACCTGGCCCTGGGCAGCTTTAGTCAGTGTTCTCTCCATCAGCTCCAATAAACATTACACTCCGTGACATCCTGGCACAGCGCTTTACCCATCTGGCAGCCTTTTCTCACAACTCGCAAACTACCAGCACTGCCAGTCAGCAGATTACTGGAGATAAGGATGTTTTATACAGAATAAAGACAGCAGGCTGCAAGTGTAGATATGATGTGAGTGTAAAAAAAGTTGTACAGAAGTATATGTGTGTGTGTTTTAACATTAATTGTCAGTGATCCATTGTGATTGCCTAGAAACTGTTTCCGAATCAAAGGACAAATTAAAAGAAATGACTTCCAGTACATTCTCTCCCTCTTTGTTTTTACTCATGTAAATACTACTTTATTTTTAGACAATGGGTTAAAATGACCACGTATTATTTGTTTGTCTGTTGACAGATATGGCAGAGCCCATTCAGCAGCTAACTACCAACAACCAAGGACGCAGTCAGAGAGAGCACATCCCCTTCACTCTCCTCGCACGCAAAGAGAAGGTATCAGTCTGGCTTTTTCTACTCTGACCACAACAAATTAACATTTTACATATTTGTAATATGCATTTTCATGCTCTATATAAAAGGGAAAAGTTATCTATTGGTGAGCAGCGGCCTGGTTTGAAGGAGGTAAACGTGTCACTGGAGACCAGACCTGCAAATGAAGACCTTACATTACGACCTAATCTCTGATGAGTTGCAGTCAGAAATGACTGTCAACTGCTGTATGCAAGGAGCTCACATTAACAGGAAAACGCCCAAACCTTCACCCCTAACCCAAATGGCATATAAAAACAACTTCTGAGTGACATGAATCGGAGAGGATTCGGAAATGACTTCATGATTTGATTTTCTTGGAGGAACAGAGTATTCCAGACTTGTTTCTTTCTGCCATTCCAGTTTAATTTGATTAAATTTAAATAAATTTCATTTATTTTAGGTCAAACACCTAAATTGAAGCTTAATTGTATTAGTATAATCAGTAACAGATGGATTTCAAAACAGTGAGATGCACAAAACTCTTTTAGTAGACAAACAAACAAGGAATATCAGCAGCATAATCGTCAGGCTACCATCACAGAGATCTTCTTTGCGAGTATGGGTCAGCTATTTATTTTCGACAAGATGATCATGTCACCCAGTACGATAAGCCGTCTAAACTCCTTAGGGGACCGTATAAATAACGAAGGCTAATTGGTTTAACTTGAGTTAATTAGTTCATTAAAACTTGGCTTAAGACTGCGGTTAAGCATAGGACAATCGTGGCACCCTATTCTTAGAGCAGGTATCAGGGCCGTGTAGGAGGACAGCTCATCGACAGCGGGCAGGCCTCAAGCTGTGGGTCATACAGCTGCGCTACCTGTCTGTAATACTAACTGATGGAACTGATTAAACAGGAAAAGACCCCCCTCGTAAAATGTATTCTGTCCAAATAGGGCTTGGTAAATGTGTAAGGAGAACTCAGTCATGGACACTCACAAGGCCAAAGCACTGTATGTCATGAATGATTTTATTGCAGAGGCTGGGTGGGAATGCATTTTATTTGTTTGCTTGTTTTACACATTTTTAGACAGCAATCAGATTTCCACCCATAATCAGAACATTAGCTGGCATCCTCCACGTCATTCTCCAGTTATGATGGAAAATGTTACAAAATTCAGTTTCATTAGAAGATTCAATTTAATTTACCATGGCTTTCACAGGAGGCTAAAGTTATAACTCAGTGTTCCCTTGTCTTTCGTCATCTGTGCTTTTCCAGTGTGGGGAGCTGCTGTACGAGAAGCGTCAGTACGAAAAGGGCCACTGGGCTTGTATAACAATGCGCGAGGACACTTATGAACAGAGCATCTGTTATGGTTTCATGAGGATAATGAGATACATTTGCCAGCAGAACTCCTTAGGTAAGTCCACTTAAGCAAGGGACCATATATCACACACACAATTGGGGCTCTCAAATTGCCTGCCTTCATTTCCAGTTGCTGATGATCACCTCAAAGCCGATCGATTTTTCAAGCCAGCCTGATGGGTAATAATGACAATTGCTGTTTCCTTTACACCTCTAGGTGACTACCTGGGCATGACCCTCCCCATCGTCACTGTGGTGCGCACAGATGAGAGCCATTCTGTGGTATCCCATGACGTCACTGTGGCGTATTTCCTTCCTGCTGAGCATCAGGCCCAGCCCCCACAACCCGAGGACAGTGAGATCATCTTAGAGATCTGGCCCACCACTACTGTATACACGAGGTCAGTTAATTGAAGAAAAGAAAAAAAGCAATCACTTTGGTTGTTGTGACAATGACTGATTGAATTGGAATTCTTGCGAATGACACCTCATGCTCACATATCACTCCCCCTTTCTTCCAGGACCTTCTCTGGTCCCACCAACGAAGTGACCATCATCAATCAGATCAACACCTTGGCCGAGCTCCTAGACTCTCCCGGAGTTTGTATCAATGACTCCTTCATCGTTGCCGGCTATACCAATCCTGCTCACAGCAACCGTCACAATGAGATCTGGTTCCTCGAGCGACCCTGAGGGGCAATGGGATCGAGCAACATCCTACCTGTGACCCTTGACCCTCCTAAAGACTCCCTTAACACTGCCGCAGCCCAGCTACAGCCTCAGGTGCAACATCTTCTTTAGTCATGTCCTCTGCATGAAATGACCGCCAGCCCAGCACACTCCAGTGTCCCGCCCGACAAACATGTTGCGTCGCATGATGTACTCCCCCCTACCCCACCCACCCCACCCCACCCCCACCCCACCCCCACCCCAATCGACGACATGTGTTGTGTCTCATCCCTACCCCAGGGGACAAACTGGGGCTCTTACCTTACCCTCAGTGAATTTCATTCATGTTCATGTAGATAGCTCCTCACCCACAAAAACAGTACTTATCGCCACTGCACTCCTCTCATGGACACAACCTGTACACTAAAGTGAAGCATAGCATCTGTGTCCTGCTCTTACATTGAGGTGGCTGCAAAACCTTTCCTAAGCACAGTGTCCTTTTGTTAAAAGTTGAAATAGTTTTAACTCTTAGCACTCTGTGAACACTGTGACCCTTGAGTGCTGTCAAAAACATGCAATGGCCTGTCTTTCCAAAGTGGAAGCAGGTTCCCAGTGGACATGCAGCCTTATCTATGTGCTCCTTTTTTTCCTGTTTGTTGCACAGCTATAACATCCTGTGATGTGGGGTAAAGGTCAATGCACAACAAAAGATACTAGCTTCTCTGTCATTCTCAAGCACGCTGAGGTAATTTTCACTGTTGATCCTCTTGTTTATTCTTCTCTGGACTGTATCATTCACTACAAGTTAATGTAATACCAGTCAGACTGCATAAATAAATAGTAAACTTAGTTTCAACAATAAGTGCAATATTTACTAGAAAACCAACAATCAACAAGCCAGTTATTACAGTTGCTGGGCCTCTAGCCTAACCCAATCTAAGGGTGTGTTCAGTAACTGCTATTGTCAGTTGGGGAGGGGATCTGCAGCACGCAACACATCCCAATCAGCAACATCCAGACCAGAACTGATGGCTTCAACCACAAACAAGCTCAACACATCAGGTGACACTAAAATAGGAAAATAGACACCTGTGAACATAACATGTTCATTGCATGAATGTAATGCTACAGGGAGAAGGCAGGAACAAATGTCACACCTCTACAAACCAAACACTGACAAACTCGCAGATTTTACTGCTGAATGACAATCATAAAGTACTTATATTATTTACATCATTTTCTGTTAAGAGAAGAACACAACTCAATGCTTTTTTCACGTTTCAAGCTCATTCACACACAAGAATAGTTACCTCTGTACCTCTTTCTCATGCTATTAGTCAGTGTGCATTCACTCATTAAAACACCACTTCTGCTGAGTAGAGACAATACAACCAAGGAAAGACATAGAAAGTATGTCTACTGTGATTATACTCATTTTCTTTTTAAATAGAAGAAATATAAATTCTGTTCTAGTTGAAAAATCTTTTTTGATGTCTTATCACCAATCTAGGGAGAGTCTATAAAGTCATCTTCATTATATTTTATGCTGCATAAACAAAGTGATACGCGTCAAACCAGCTACATCTATAGTTCAGAGTAATATAGTAATGTTTCTGCTGGAAATTTACATTTACTGCTTGGGTGCCAGTGACGTCAAACTGGAAGTGAACTAGCCAAATCATCACTGTGTGAGGATTTCTTTATCAGGACAGGAAATGCTAAGGCATGCAGTTACTGAAGCCTATTAAAAAAGTATTAAATTAAAAGAAAGTTTAATATTATTTAATAAACACAAAAATGTAAAACAAAGAAACTGTAAAAGTCAGTATTGGGTTGGGAAGGTCGCCCAGTTTTTAAGTCAAGTAGTTTGGTTGACATAAAGACGCCAAATCCAAAGAATTTATTTTGCATTAAATGATTGTAGAGTTAATATACTCTATGACAACTGTAGTGTGTAAACAGTTGCAAAGCCATTATACACGTAGGTTGGTTTTCCCTTTAAGAGCCTGGTTATATGGGAACATCAAGTGTGATGATTTAACCTTTTTCCTTTCTTTTTCGCTGATATATATTTTTTTAGTGTTTTGCAAAAGTATGCTGTACTGTGAAAATTCAAGTGCAACAACAAGAGCTACTGTGGTTTTCTTTGTTCAATAAACGTGCTTGTCTCCTGTCTTTTGAAATGAACCGTGATGGAGAGTTTTTTTGTTTTTTCACATACACAGTACACAAGTCCTACATAGTTGCTGCAGAAATGTGTTTCAGTAAGTATTCAGTCGGATAGTACAGAGCTCATCCCTTCATAGGATATTAATGAACTCCCCCTAAGTTTAGATATGTTGAAAAACACTTAGGTTATTGCATCAATCAGAATATTAAGTATTAACTAACAGTTTTGTATGAGAAAAAAAAAGTCAGCTTTATCCTCAGCATTCAAACAGGTGAAAAACAAGCATATTAGGTTATGTGTTAGTACCAACTAAAATGTACTGTACAGTTACTATAGAATATCCCTGAAGGGTACTCCTTCCTTTTTATGAGATCAAATGTGGTAAACAAAAAGGGTCACACCCTGCTTTGTTCTGAAACATATAGCATAACCCATTTCACGAGATGAAATGGTGCTCGGTTACTGGAGCATCAGTAACATGATAAGCTCTCACAAGAGAAATACAAACTTACTGTAATACATGAGTGCAGCCTATTGCACAATATAGTAAACTGTATAGTGAGTATAGGGACAAAGTTTTTTTTTGCAAATTTGCAGTTGAGACAAAGGTAAATAGATCATATTTGAATAAATAAGAAATCAGAACTGCTGTTTAAAATGTTTTTCTTAAAGATTATCTTAACAGCCCATTTGTTTAAATAAAAACAGGGATTCGTTTTAGAGAAATTCTTTTCATTTTACGTGGAATGCCACTAAAACTGAAGCCCTAAATTACACCATCAATTTCCATTACAGCACAGCACAGGGTGTAAACTTTATGACAGATATCTCGGCACTGCCTTGGACACAGTGGCCTAGATGTTCACTGATATGACACACACGGCCTATAAAACCTCCATCCTCTCTCAATCAAAATCACAAAGCCAAGACACAAGAGAACAGGAAGCTACTTTGGTGGCTATATGGGTGAATACTTATCTCTCTATAACGTCTGATAAAAAAAGGGCCAAAAACTGAAGGTCTGCTGACTTGTTCATTTCTCTGATTTGCTCAACAATCCTTAAATTCTGCCTGAATGACTGGGGTGATGCTCATTTTACACCTGAGTACAGTGTTATCTCTATTTAGTGCACTGTCTGGTGAAATTAAGGCAGAGCAGCGGGAAATGGAGGTTAACAAGAAGGTCACAGACACCATCTGGTCAGGGGGTAATACAAAGAGAACATGAAAAATTAAAAGTCAAAGCAATTAACGAGCAAAAAAGGAAAGCTCAATTATTACAACCAATTCAAAAAGAATCATAAAGGAGGGAACAAGACTTAACAAAGCGAATACACAACAGGTCTAAACTTTCAAATGCAGGTGTCACATTCCAGCTGTCCAGCCAGTTGAGACAGATGTGTAGTTGCACATTTACAGTACACACAGACACCAAACCAACCCCTGACAAGGAATCCAGAACCATTTGGTCCACCAGTACTGGAAGCCAGACCACTGAGTGTGACAGGATGTTGCTTTCAAGACAAATCAGTCCATTTAATAATTACTGACCCAGTAAGAAGCAAGTCGGGAGAGGAAAGACATGATGCTGAGAGAAAGATTATAGCTGATTTTTTTAACCACAAACACAAGCAAACGGTGACCACAAGGTGGCAGCAAAGCACCAAAAGCAACTAGTCACATGTTTTACAATGATAAAACCAACCCAAACACAAGCAACAGGGGAACAGCTGAATATAAAACTAACTAAGAAGTCAATTTGTTGGATAAAACAAAAGCTGCACAGGAAGGATTATTTTAGAAATATGATGGAGAACTGCTTGTGCGTACCTGCAGATAGCGCGCCTGGTGAGCAGAAAGGGCCTCTCCCAGAGGAACCACTACTTTCTCAACGCTGCGCTGGTGGGAATGGGCCTGGATGTCCGGGCTCTCCTCTGAACGCAGCTCAATGTGGGAGATGAGCAAGTTGGAAATCACCGACTGCACCGACTGCAGGGACGACGTAAGAAAGAAAAGGTGGAATCAGATACGAGAATAGTTAAATGGTGAATCTTTGTTTGCTCACATTAAGCCAGACAGACAGGAAGGATTTATACTGTAGCACAGACTCTTCATAATGTCCTTACCTTTGTATCTCCCCCTGGAGTTGCACTAAGAGCCAAGATGCGGAATTGGAGAGTCTGGCTGCCAAGCTGTCTGATCACCTGAGTAAGAGGGAGAGGAGTAAGTACAGGGCATTGTTATTTAACAATGACCCAACGGCACTGTAATTGTGCCAGTCCTAGCCAAAGGGCTCATTTTCAACTTGGCCAGATGTTAAATTAGCCATTAAAACAACAATAAAACACACAGCATGAAACACTGGAACTTTATCAGCACTCTATTTGAATAGTTCAAATATTGAAGGAACTAAAAGTGTTAGAATGCAAACTTAATCAGGCACCCCTGCTAGAAAATAGATGTGAGCGATTAGATAAAGTCCTTTATCCTGCTATATGTAATTGAATATCACAGTGTGAATATAAATCATGATATATTACATTTTCTCAACTGTTTATGGGTAAAATAACCAGATGCCATTAGTCGTGTATTGTGTCATCCAATGCAACTACAAAATAAACTAATACAATTTAATAAACTTTTGTACTGCTGTCAAGATGCTTTGTCAGTGGCTTCAAAGGGGTCACAGCCTCCGTTCTCTGCAACTCGTACAACCCCCCTTCAAGTGTATAACAGTGGGAATTTCTTAGTTAAGAAATATTTTAAGTGGGTTATCACTTTAAAGCCATTATATTGAAAGTTAACTAACTGAACTTGCCAAGTGAAATACAACCTGACTGTATTGCCAGCGGTGTGATTAGTGACATGTTTGTGTACCTGACAGTAGGCATGGTTGCCCAGTGCCTTGTGAGCTTCATCGATCACCACACATTTGACCTGTTGGGCCGGGCACGTCTCTCTGGACAGGTCGTTCACCATGACCTGAGGAGTGAGGAAGAAGACGCGCTTGGACCTCCACACCTCCTGCCTCTGCTTTGCTGCTGTGCTGCCTGCAGACGAGGAGACGGGACTCTTGTTAATGCAGGGTAAAAAAAGAAGGGAGGAGAGATGAGCGAGATTGTTGTCGTGACTCTTACCTGTCAGCTCAGCCATGTGTGCCTGGGGGATCCCCATCACTTTGTAACAGGCCTCGATCTGTTGGGCCACCAGAGGCTTGGTGGGGGCCATGAAGACAATCTTCCCCGATGGATACCAGCGGTAGAAGTTGTACATGACCACAGAGGCTATAAAGGTCTTTCCCAGGCCAGTGGGGAGACACACCAGCGTGTTCTGAAACAGGGCTGCCTCTGATATCTTCAGCTGGTACTCCCTGACAGGGTAGTTGGTGGGGTAGATCCATACCTTGGCTGAGGAGCTGTCAAAGCCGGGGAAGTCCGGGTACGTGCGACCACTTGAGGGGATGGGAGAGAGGGTGATGCTCTCTGTCCCTGCAGGGCTGTCACACTGAGCAGAGTTTGCATTGTCAAGCTGCAGGCTCTTCTCAGCTTCATAAACGGCGACCACCATCAGATCGTCATCGTCTTCGTTCTCAGGTGTAAAGCCCTCAGTGCCCGCCGGGTTACCTGGTGTGTGTGAGGACCCCTGACCTATTTCAGCCCATAAAGGATTGCGAGGAGGGTGTGCGGAAGCTACCTGTGCGGCAGTGCTTGGGGTCGTCCTGCGCCGTCCAGCGGCTTTCTTGGCATCTTTTTTTGGCTGGACGACTTTGCTTTGAGAAGCGGGAGCACCCCAGGTCTGGAACAGGGTCCTCTGGTGTGACCCGCTGCTCATTTTTTAGTAGCCGCGGTGGAAAAACTTTGGGAGAAAGTGCCGTGCGACGAGCAGCAACATTGCAAACCGAATATATAAACACAAGGTCACTTCCGCTCGCGTCGTACCAAAATATTACCACGCACACACAACAACGGGTTCACTTCAGAGTTGCGTCTCTCTTTTGAACGCAGTCTCAATTTTACACTGCTTAGTAAATTATATTAACGCTGTTACTTCAAGCGAATAGCTAAAGCGGTAAGCGTACGGTGTTACGTTTCTATAAGGAGGCTTTTATTTTTTGAGGGTGACACCGGAACATAATCAACAGTTCGAGTTCATTTCCCGCTCTCCGAGGCAACGCGGTCCCGTTACCATGGCAATGGAAAGGAGCAATTGGGAGAAGGCACTTGCTTGTTTTCAGGTAATTACGTCGTCTAATTAGTCAACTCTCATGTCGCAAAGCACCGAGTCGTGTCTTTGAACGTGTAGTGATGTATCGTTTATTGTTTTTATTCTAGTTCGGCAAATTTAGCCGCTTTTTCTAACTCTGGTTTATGGATGCTAATAGAGGCTAGCCTCGTTAGCATCGGCGTGTCCAGCTAAAGTCAGTCATCGGGCTAGTTGCTGTCACTATGGCAGCTGCGACTCTCATATGTTGTTGTTCTTATTTGGCAGGCATGTGCACGTGGATACTTGGTGAGAAACGAAATCCGCCGTGCACGAGAGGACTTTGAGGGCATCGTGAGACAGATTGATGGAGGCTTGACCCACATCCGGTGGAGGGAGGCGGTCATCCCCATTCCCCACTTCACAGACACTGTGAGTAACTCCGGGAGAGTGTGATTTAATCAGCTACACGGTACCTGTCTAATGTTTGCGCTCATGCGTCCTCAGAGTCCTTCAACATCATCATCAGCAGCAGCAGCAGCCTTATCAGAGGACAGGGGAGATCATAGTGGCCTGCCAGAGAAGATAGAAGCAGAGAGGGATGATTCACAAGCCAAAGGAGGGGCATCTCTTTCCAGGCATTTCCCCAACAGCGGTGTTAGGGGGGATGGAGAGGGGCTGACAGAAAGCCCTGTGGGGGATAAAGATGGAGGGCTGATGGAGAGCACAGGAGACTCCACCACCGCCTGGAGCAGTTTGGAGCTGGACATGAACTGTGGTCACACTCATAAAGGTGAGAGTGTGCTCATTTTTTGTGTTTGTGTGCAAAGTGACTTTTCATTTTGTGTCTGCATCCTCAAATTATTCACTTGTAAAAGAGGGTCAAGTTTGTATTTTGTTTAGGGTTTCAATTGACAATAATCATCACAATCGCAAGCCTGTAAGATTTCAGAAATGGTGTTTAAAGAAATGTCCATCACAAGGCAGAACACATTAGAGAGGCTTCAGATTGCTTATTATGTCAGTAAGTAAGTAAGGGCAGTTTCAACAAATTTAAATGTTTAATTTATTATTAAAATTGTTAGTCAGCAACAAAGAAATGAATTGTTTCAACACTTATTTTGACCTGTAACCTTGACAGATAATATCTATTTTTAAAATTAATTTTGTTTACAAGGGAATATTTAAGTTTGGTCTTAGATGGAAAAACTGCCAATGGATAAAATATTACGTTTGTTTTAATTAATCAACTTAAAAGTATTTCAAATATTTTGTAAATTAATAATTAATAAAACATTGTCCAAACAGGAGAAATAGCATCGCATACAAGATTTAAATGATCTCACCTCATTAAGTGGAACTTCAGAATTTACCAACAAGATTTAGATTTAGTAAAACATATATTGTGAAAGACTTGTTGTCTGGTTGCAAACAGACTTGTCTCCTGCAGTGAGACGACCTTATCAGTCATTTTGAATTTTCCATCTCTCCTTCAGGTGTCCGGCAATACTGCTTGGCGCAGGAGGTACCCTGTACCCCCCAGGCCCTGCGTCTCCATAGAAACACCCTGACCATGGAGCTGCTGTGGCTCCAACAGGCCATTGACAGCAGGAAAAAGGTAAGATGGAGGAAGGGAGAGATGAACTGTTTCCCTACATTTATCCAGCAGTGGCAGTCTCCTGCTGTAAGAAAATTGCCTCTGCCGCAAGACTAAATTTATTTAGTGACCTCAAAAATAAGTCAGCACAGCGGGTCGAAGAAATGTCAGTTCTCTTTGAAAAAATATCCGAATGTGGAGATAAACCACAGTATTTTTTTTTCAGCATCAGTAGCTACTTACTGAAAACAATCATGTTGATACAATAATCAGCATGTTCTGAAAGATGTAAAGCCGTCACCTTACAAACACAGGCTAAAGTTGTGCATTAAGTGCAGAAATCTTAATGCAAATTCTTAGCATGTTCAGCTGTTGAATGTTCACCTGCCTGCATGCTTTGCAGTCAGATGGTGACAAGAAAAATCAACAATCATGCTAAAAAAAATACATGAATATAATATTTCTTAGAACTATACATGCAGTGAGAGTTAGCTACCCCAACCATTTACGAGGTATAACATTGTAGAAAACAGACTTTTAATTGTTTGATTGTTTTTCCCTTCTTTCTTCTCCCCTACAGTACTTGTCACTGAAGGATGGACTCAGCGTATCCTGACTGAAGTCATAATGTGGGACCGAAGGCCTCTCAGCTGAACTCAAGTGGCATCTATTATTTTATACAATTATGAATACACAGTCAATGATGTGTCTCCAGTTGTATTTATTATGTGTTTGATTATACCTGTACGTGTGTATATTATATGTTAATGTAAAACAATGAATAAATTATTTTTCTAAAAAAAAAAACTTTTTATTGTTGCAATTATTGTCACTGCAGTGCTGATACTGTCCTCGCAGTGTAAACTGTGAGAGATGGAGCCGGTTACTATTGTGCTAGAGGATGTCTCATTTAGTGGAGGGTCCTTGGCTCTAAACAAGTTTGGTGTTGTGACTCAAAGAAGCTCAAATTTCCCATTTGGATCACAATGAATGAGCGCTCGTCACAGCAGCTCATCCCACAGATATCCACATGAATGTCTCCTATTAAGCTGCTGTTGTCTTTTAGTATAGGTGTCATTAAAGAGCACCCACAGGAAAAAGCTTTTGAAGGTAAAACGGGCAAAAATTTTTTTTTTTTTTTTAAACAGTATTTTTTTTTTAAGTACTAACTTTTTAAATATTTCATTGATGGGTCTGTCACCTACTGGCCCTCGCTTGGCAGTGTTAGTATGCATGATAAACTTGGCTAATATTATTTTTTGGAAAAAAACAACAGATAACTGGGTGTAGAGGTTATCTTATTGATTCAGCTTACAACAAAGCTGAATCCACGCTTTCTCTCCTCCTCTTGTCTGTCCCTTTTGTTGTGGTTGCTGCCGATGGTTTGGCCGACAAAGCCCAGTCATTGCTGTCACGCTGCCATAGCAACCAGGAAATACTCACCGCCGTCAGTGGAGTAGTGTGCGAATTTGTGTGTGTGTGTATATGTGTGTTGGGGGGGATAGAGGGAGCAGAACGTGGCAAGTGGGAGTCCAGGCAGACCACAACAACAGCAGGGACTGATTTTCACCTTTTGCCTTCAATCCAACGATTTTCCTCGCTTCGTCCTCCGCTGGGCTTGTGAGTGACTGTGGTGTTGTGTGAATGTGTGGTTGGTGAACAAGTAGGACCCAAAGAATGTGAACGTATCTGCTGCATGGATCAATACACACAACTCTGGGTTTAGTGGGTGAGATGCATGTAAGAGAATCGTGCCGTGTGTGTGTGGACTCAAGAACTTTTAATATTTTTTTTTTATCAGTGTCTGTGGATTGTGACGGTAACAGCTGGCTCTGAGATGGCTGCCGGCACCGCAGCCATAACCCACCTGCCTCCAGTGAAGAGCGTGGTGGTGTATAGGAATGGAGACCCCTTCTACAGCGGACGGAGGTTCGTGGTCAACCAGAGGCAGGTGGCCACCATGGAGGCCTTTCTGACCGAGGTGACCCAGAGCATTGGTGCTCCACTCGCCATCAGGACCCTGTACACCCCCAGACAGGGGCACCGGGTCTCAGAGCTCCAGGAGCTCCAGACGGGAGCCCAGTATGTCGCTGCTGGCTTTGAAAAGTTCAAGAAGCTGGAGTGAGTACAAGAGCTATTCACTGTTCTGATACTGGAGACCATTTTGGTGCATAGTTTATTATATATGAGAATTTCTGTCTCCTAAATGAGAGTAAATTAATTTAGAATCAAACCAATCAATCTAAATGATCTGTTTTCCCGTGTAGTTACCTGCACACAGGAACGAAAAAGCAGCCCGCTGCCCGTGAAGAAGCCCAGGTAGGCTCTTAATTTTGTCATGTGGACAGCTTGCTTTTAGTCCATCACTCATTAATCCCAGTTTAACCAGAAGGAATGCACCACCAGGCCGCACTGCACTCACACCCGAGCCGATCAACTCTGAACTCCTGCCAAGTCAAATAAGAAAAGAACCGCAGGGTTTTCCATTACAGAGACCGGCTCATATTTGCCTATAAATGTGACGACACATTTGTTATGTTAGAATTAGTGAGATTAGATTGTACTTTTGTGTGTATGTGTGTGAGTGTGTGGGGTCACTCTTTGCACTTACCGTCCCGCTGATGTCACTGGTTGTCGTGTAAATTATCGGAAGCGATGGGCTAATGATTGTGCTGTCCGTCGAGCAGTCATTCGGGCCTTGCAGGGAGCCCTTGTAAGGGTCTCTGGTGACATTAGATTGAGCGATTACAGCCGGATGTCATCAGAGATCAGAAGCTCCCGGAGCGTATCAAAGGTTGTGATTGTGTTCATCAAGAATATTATGCTAATTAATCTGAACCCTGCTCTTTTGTTGTTTTATCTGAAGCCTTTTCCCGCACTTTCAAAGACAAGCAGGTCGTGTTGGCAGAGACTGCCTATGTACAGTGTTCACAACTTGTGCTGCACCCCTGCATGTTGGTGATGTTGATGATGGTTGTATTACGCGGGAAGAAACTCTCTTTAACATTCGCACAAAATTTATATCAAAGCAGCACACACAAGTACACACACAGAGGCACTCATGCTGACAAGTGCTAGCTCTGTGTTGTGACCAGCTGGCAGGGACAACCGCTCGTTTTTTCAGAGTGTGCTCCTCTCAGCCTTAAGCCCTCAGTGTTACTTTTGTGAAAAACATAAAAAAGGAGCGGGGAGTAATTGTGTGTGCCTTGGGTGTCTGCCATTTAGAAAGCAGTGTCTTTGGTTCTTAAAGTCTTACATGCCTGTGTTGTGGTTGCTGTGGAGCGACGCAGGAAGTGTGTCCATGTGCGAGGTGTGTTTGATCCCGCTGGTGAAAGAAACAAAGAGCTGTGCCTCCGCGCGGTGTTATCAGGGTTCCGTGCATGTCCAGGCAGGCCTACTGTAGAGCCCACATTTATCGCCCCACGCCTCCCTCTCTGCTCGGATGCACTGTAAATGCATAAATGCCACTTTAAAGTAAAACCAATAAGGGAAGATTATCAATCTCTGGTTTGCTCTGAGTTGACTGATTTGGTCCAGCTTCGCTATCAGAGGCAGATATGGACATTGGCTCCAGATATCATTGATATGGGACGACATGGGCACCACTTCTGAGAGGAGCCCTCAGATCAGACACGGTGTGCGAATGTCTCGGACTGTCGTGGTTTCCATGGCGGCAGCACTTGAGCTGACATGAGCAGAATAGTCAGACGGTCATTACAGTTTTGGAATAAGTGATTCGGATGCGATGGGCGTGCAGTGTAATTGATGTGCAAGACATGGATGACGTAAAACCAATGAGAGGATTTTCATTTTTGCAGAGAAAATGACGACATTATGATGTCTCGCAGCCCCTGCATCTGATTTTCTTGAATGTCTTCTGCAGGCCAAGGTCACCCAGAGGCCAAATGTGTCAGCCAAATGGAGGAGGTTTATACCTGTACCTTGCATCATACAGTGAGTTGGAGAAACTATGTGCAAACACACACACAGTAATCCCAAGCACACTTAAGTATTTCTTTAAGGGATAGGTCCACATTTTGTATGTTGTATATTGAAAGATGACATATAGCTGTAATTGTTCCTCATGTCCATACTGGCGATGACGGTGAACATTTCCTTGACACTGGATCAGAGTTTAAATCTGTCCAGTAATTTGGTTTATGACCACATTCTGTACCTGCAAAACTAATGACTAATGATTAGCCTCTGCTGTCTTTTGTTTTTTGCTAACTACTAAATCTTACCATGCCAATACAGCAAACTAAGTTGTGTTAACATTTGGCTAAAATCACTTCTATGTTTAAGTACAGCCTCACATAGCCTCACATGGCTGTAGACTCTTACAATAAGTAATATAAGTAATAATATTAGGAAAAGATCTTATCATGGCCAGTATAGACACTAGGAACAATATCACTTTCAGTGTACATATGGGCATCTTTTATTAAATTAATCTAATTATTATTTGAAAAATGGAACCTCTTTTTTCAGCGTTTTCCGTAATGGAGACCTTCTGTGTCCACCATTCCGATTTATCATTCCTCGGACGATGCGGCAGGACCTGGAGCAGATCCTGAGTCTGGTCACAGAGAAGGTCAGCTTGCGAACCGGAGCCGTGCGCAGGTCAGTGACACCGGGAGAGAGAGAGGTCACACACACTGGCACTCTGTAAGAACACAATAAAGGAGGAGGAATCCAGGAAATATCTCCCTAACCTGCCGTGCGTCACCAGGTTGTGCTCTCTGGAGGGAGTGACCGTGTCCTCAGCTGTCGAGCTGGAGACGGGCCGCTCCTATGTTGCCGTGGGAACCGAGAGGTTCAAGAAGCTTCCATATGAGGAGCTGCTGGTTTCAAAAGCTGCAGAGAGGTATTGTTATGCAAAGTGCTCTGTGAATGTGTGAAAGGCTGCATGTTCATGTGCACTTTTATCTCTCTCTTTTCTCACATGCCTGTGCTTTTCTTGATTTTGTAGATATTATCCAGGAAAGAGGAGGCTGCAGAGGAGAAATGAGGTACCTTCAGTTATTACTTTAAATTTCCTTCACTTTAAATACATGGTTAGCTTTGTTACTCTGCAGTTCATTTGCAATATGCCAGGTCTGAATGACGGCTGCCTTGTATGTGTCTTGTGTGTTTCTCTTAGAACTGGAAAGCAGGAAGCGGTCCAGAAGATCAGTACAGTGACTCAGCTCTGCTCGACTCTCCAGAGGTGAAAAAAACAATCCTCTGCTGTCTTACGTTCACACTGCAGGAGCTATATTGGAGCTGTTAATGTGTTTGGTGTATACTGTGCAGAGGGTGTTTTTTTGTCTGCATGTAATACACTATAAATATTCATTGCACCCTATGAATTTCAGTCAGATAGTCGGAGGGTGAAGTCGACAGGAGATGAAGCTGTGGCCACGAAGCAGAGGAGCAGGAGAGACGGAGCAGACGAGGCCTCTGCGTTCTTCGCCAGGCCAGTTAAGATCCGCAACAACAGACGGCAGCCAAGACCACCACTGAGCAACGGATCTGGTTAGGAACACTGATCTCATTTTAAATTTAGCTTCCTCGCATTCGCAATGACTAATTTTGTGTTTCGTAACAGTAGCCTTTTTGATCTCGTTTGTCACAGTCCAGCCAAGCGTGTTTAAAAGAGCAGCACGGAGAAGAGAGGAGGTGCGAGGGGCCGAGGAGGTGCGCGAGGATGAGAACACGGCCACGGAGCTTCCTGTTGACCAGGTCAGATTTACAGTGTCCTTTCAGCCTTAACACTGCTGAGTACCCTCACTGAGGGAGGTAAATGAATTGCAGAAAATATGTAAATCCATCTCTCATTTTCTGTTTAAAGAGAGTTGCAGAAGTAGTGGAGGACGAGGAACTGACCAACCAAAATGATCATCTGCACAACACACAGCAGGTAGGCAGAGATCAACATTTTTTTTTTCCATCAAGTTTCATCATGTGAACCTGTTAAAAACCACCATCTTACACATTTATGCACTCTCATATACATTGTAAAGCAATTTCTCTACACAGTGGTGCAGAAATTGTATAATAGTATAATTTAGAAAATGATCGATTCCAGAATATAGAGCCATAATGGTCTGGATGAGAAATTCAGTCATGTATTTATGCATTATGGCGCCCTGGCTAGGTTATGATGTATGCAGTTGACAGTTAAAATATGAGAGGTGAACATGTGACATTACGGGACATTTCTTCATCTGAACATGGAAAGATGGCAACAAACCCAAACCAGTCTATAGAGCCATTCTGTAAATTTCCTCTCTCTTACACATGAACATCTCATTTAATCCACACATTTAAAAACACATATGACCTTGTACTCTGCATGTGCAAATAAACACACAAAACCGTATCTGTTTTTCCACAAGAGACACCCGCATCTCATAAAGAGCGAGCAGCACAATGAGAGACAGCACCCACACAAATACAATGAAGAGGTACAGTATATTTGAGTGGGTGGTTACATTTACAGAACCATAATACATGTGTTGTAATAAAAAGGTTCAGTTTACTTGATCTGTTCAGAATATTATATTTCTGTCCTGTAAAAAGGTACGCCCATCTGTGAAAGACAGTGTGAAAGAGACAGAAAACTCCGCTGGGACTGAGGAGTCTACTGCCGAAACACTGGTACAGTACGCACGTGTCTTCACACACAAACACACACACTACAAAGTGTGAAATTTGTGACAGCTTATATTTGGTAGTACAAAAATGCAGCAGGCAGTCAACACGTCTCTCGTTTCAAAAGGAGCCTGTGCTGAATCAGATGTCCTCAAGGCCTCCGTCATCTGTCTCTCAGGTAAAGAACGGGGAAGAAAAGGCAAGTTTACCAAGGTCAAGTCATAAATCGGCACGATATGTTCTTATTAACATTACAGTAACCAGGCCTTGATAAAATCGTGCGCCTGATTGCTTCTTTCCTACTTTCGTTCTGACAGGAGAACCCACAGGAAGACCCGTCGATCGCAGCAGAACAGAACGGTCATCAGGAGGACTGATGAGTGATGAGCGCCGTGATCACCCCTTCTAGTGACCCATGCCGCTTAATGGATGTTTGATTAAATTTGTAGTACTTTAACTGAGCCAAGTAACAACCTTCAGTCATACTGAGAGAGTCAAAAAGGTGAACAGGTCTGGACAAAATGAGAAAAAAAAACAAAACAAACAACACTACAACAGAGGGACACACTATTATGAGCTCCAGAACAATACACTACAACCCACGGCAACGATTCCACTTTGACTCCACACAGTCAAAACACTTCCCAAAGGCAGTGTGTTTGTCGTATTGTTCAGTTGTTTATGACATTGTGTCCGACCTGTTTTTACTGGGATAACTGGATAAATATTTTGGGACACTTCGAGCCCAAAATGTACTTTGATTTGCAGATGATGGAGATCGCAACACAGGAAAGTTGTGTTTTGCCAACAGTTTATTAAGAAAATATTAGCCACATTGGACAAGCTGAATAGATGCAAAAATATAAAGAAGTCATCTGTACAGCATTTTGCATCAACTAAATACTGTGACAATAAAAATATATATTACTATGTACATTACTGTTTCTGAAATCTGTACACCTAGTTAAGACGTGTTTACAGAGCACACTCCAAGGTCAGTTCCTCTTAAGAACTACGTCCTAAATAAATAGCAGCAGTACATCTACGTCATGTATACAAGGCAAGAGGGGAAGATGAAGAAAATGAGCGAATAAAAAAACAGCTTCATGCTCGAGCCAAACAGCAATTTGTGCTCTCCTGTGTCCTGCTCTTTCCCAAGCAAACACCACAGCAGACAGAAGGCAGCCACAGTAAATTGGTCCATTTTGAACCAAAGCCTTATTTGTGTGGCCTCTATAGCATTATGCAGATGCCAGTCACATGGCGGGGCAGCGGGGTGCTTAAAAGTAAAAGTTAACAACCAGCAACTTCTATGCAAGCACCATAAATCTAGTCTAGCTTTGAGGTGAACCCCACATGAACCCGCTTCCTCTTCAACTTGGTGTGAGAGTTTCTGGATAGGTCTTTTGAAGCGAGCTTCAGAGTTCACTTTACCGCAATTCTCCCACCAGAACGGTTGCTCTGAGGAGTCACTGTCTGAATCTAAATTGCCCCCACCAGTCCGGCTCTGCTTTGGCCTTCCCCTGCTCTGCAAAGGAATCACTTGAAGGTGCAGGAGAATTTGCTTTTAATCCTGATCTCTCCGTTAGCGTGCGGCCTGGGTCGTATTCTGCCTTCCAGAGTCTCCGCTGTCAATGGAGCTCATAACGCAGAGAGTGATGCCGGCCATGGTGAGGAACATTCCCGTAACAGCCCCTGCAGAGATTAAGGTGTGGGGAAGGGTGTCATGGAGGAAAATGACATTTAAAAAAGAAAGGCACATCTTAAAATGTGGAACACAACCAGGACAGTATTTTTCAAGTAGAGGAGGGCGGCACAATGATGTTTTGGCATGCCAGGAACGTAAAGCCTTGTTTATGTAACATTACTGTTTTTAATCCCCAACATCTCTGACTATGTTCAGCAGCCTAATGTTTGATCTTAAAGCTTGTAGCATCTTAGCAATCTCAGATTTGTCGTTGTGAGCATTAATATCACCAAGTGTGTGATATGAGTAAACCAAAACGAGTATCTTACGTTTGCCTCCAAACTCTTCACCCAGTAACTTGCCGGTGAGCAGAGTGCAAAGGAAGGTGAGCGAGTTGGCCACGGGAACAGCAAGCGATAACTCTGGATAAGAGAAGTGGAGAAAACAGGATAACATGCAAACCAGTGTGCGTAATGTTTTTGCACAAGTGATGGAAATCTCTGTGCAAAATGGAAAATGACCGGAGGAGTGTGCTGTGTTTTTAATGAAGACTCATTTAAATGAAACCCAGGTCAGAGCCGTGTTTGGAATATATGTTATATATGATTTGTTTTCATTTCTGATGGTATACAGGAGAGTTGCTGATACAGTAGTTTTCAAATGCTCACAAAACAAAAATTTTCTCTAGAATTATAGATGAACATGTTCAACGGTAGTGGTAAAATACCTCACAGTCATTTTTCACAATGCGTTATGGGGTCAACAGCTATTTTGATCACCATGAAGTCATTTTTTTCAAGCAGAAATTACAAATTCTCAAAACTCAAAACTCTCAAAACGCGAACATTTCTCCTCCACCATACTGTGGGCTTTTGTCATGGAAGACATCTTGACATAGCACAGTAGGAAAAGCACAGGTATAAATGATAAAATAAATGATGGTTCAATTCCATTTACCTACTTCAATTTAAGTATTGGTATTGTACATGCTGACTCACCGTGCTGACTCACTGGGAAATTTGCATACAATGGGAATACACACAGTGTTTATTAGTAACACTGGGACATTTCTACAATGACGAATCATACCTGCTGACAGAGGCCTATTGCAAACTGCTTAAATGAGGTGTGGTTCTGCCTGGCTTTCCCCCACAATGATGAAACATTTCAGAAAGCAATGCAGTACGTGGAGTTTGTTTATTAGCTCAACTCAGGAAAAGTGAAAACTCTAAAAATGCATCCCTGTCTCCACAAAAATATCAATGAAATGCATGTGGGCAAGCATTTTAATTAGCCATTTCCAGGCCTCTTATAATTGACGGCTCACTGAGACGATTTACTGGCAAAATTAATGAAACAACTGAACTAGTATTAAAGTTATTAGCTACACCTAAGTTTAGGTAAAATGTCAGTTGTGTACTTGACTTGTGTAACAACTAATCTTATTCTCCCCCATTATAGGATCTACCGTCAATGAATGATGCTTCTGATTCGATGGTGCCTACACTGCTGAGCGACTGATGCTCAGTGCATTATGACATTTTAAATGAAGCATTAATGGTGTCAGAAACCCACTTTCAAATCTGTGAAATCTGTGAATCTGTTTGTAAAAAGCATTAAAAGGGAGATTTCAGTGTTTTTTATTTTACATCTAGACTTATCGCATCCTGACTGGAGTACCCCAGAGAAGCCAGAGATTCTTTAAAACACAGTTTCAGATTTATGAAACCTTTACTCTATCTATGAAAATGAAAAAAGACTTAACAACTTTTTTCCCACTGAAACCACCTTGGACCAGGTCCACATCAAACACCACTGTACCTAGACTTATCAAACCTAAACTGGAGTGCTTGAGAGAGGCTAAAGATTCTTTGAAACACCGTTTCTAATCAGTGAAAGCTTAATTTCATTTGTGAAAATACAAGAAAGGGGCGATTTTTGCTGCTTTTTTCACACCTTGACCACCTTGGACCAGGTCTCTTTCAAAGACCACTTAACTTAGACTGATCAAATCTGGATGAGTTTATCACAGGGAAGCCAGAGACTTTTGTAGACCGAGAAAAACTTACTGCCGTGTCGTGTAAACAAATCTGATGCACTAAATCTGTAGCATCTGTGTGTTTTCATCTGAGAGCAGAAATTAAATAAAGTGACAACGAGAAGATGCATAGATGAAAGAAGGGGCAGAAGGAAAAGAGAGAGAGGGAGAGGAAGGAATCAGGCCTTGACTATGCTGATTTTGAAGTGTGTGACTCACCTGTAGTGGAAAGTGTATAGTAGTAGACCAAAGAGCCACTCTGGTTCAGGAGAAATGGCACCAGGTACTGTAGCAGCAACACAAGGACCAAGGTGCAATTAAACTCACTTGTATAGGAAGGGGGGGGGGTCATGATGTCAGGACAAAACAGCGGGTCTTGGGAGTTTACCTTGAGGTTCAGGAAAAGAAACTTGAACTCGGCCAGCAGCTGTGACACTTTGTTGGTCTTTGTCACATTTTCTATGCCCTCCGTGCCTCTCTTCAGGAGAGGGTTGGTGCAGCCCCACAGCACCGACACCAGCAGGAGACTTAGCACCTCCACTGCAATATAAAACAGTTTATACAACCCTTTCACCTAATATACTATTTATTACTAACTGATATGCTACTAATATTACTACACGACTCATGTGTTTGAAAGTGACAAAGCCACGACTCGACGGTTCAAAACAGTGGAGCAGCAGAGTTACTTCCTTAGCATCAGCGCTAAAATGCTAACTCTGTTTGGGCTACTTCTATCGTATTTATGCTAAAGAGAGAGCTGGTACTTTGGAATATATATGTATGATATCAAAATACGAAAGCAATATCCAAAATATTGGCAAATATCATGATTTTAGAAGTGAAATTAGCTTGTTAGTAACTCACCAACAGTCACCATCGTAATGTTAACAGCAGCCGTCACGTCGCATTCAAGACTGTTGTTCAGCTCAGTTGTAAGTCAACATTATTTACATTGACTACTTTAAATAAGCAAAAACAAAATAGCAATTTTAAACCTATTTTTTCAGCTAAGTTATTTCAAAACTTTAAATTAGTTCAAACTAAGCCATAGAACGAGTTTATGTCGATGGTTTCACTCGTATTTTGGGGCATTGTGCAACTCTTTTTAGTCTTTACTCTTGAATGCAGCTTTAAGATTTTTCAACGTTGTGGTACCAAAAACTGCCAGCTGATGGCGCGAAAACAATAACTCAACATCACTATATTTAGGTACAAAAATACATAATTTACCTCACTCCTTTGTTTATTCTTTTTGCTCACTCAGTGTCTTTAAGTTCATTTCAACCCCTACATTTTCATATCATTTTTGTCTTCTATACAAGACAATCATGCCAGCCACAATTAGAAATATTACATTTTATTTTCATCTCATTTCAAAGAGCCACAAACAATACAAATACAGGAAGCGACAGAAATAAAGTGCAAAATCCTTGAAAAGGATTCATGTCAGCGTGTCAGGCTGGCATCCAGATGTCTTACAAAATGTCTCTGTGGTCTCTTCATTATACTAGGTAAAAAAAAAAGCATTTTATAGATTTATTAAACAAAAAACATAAAAACATAATCTGGCAGAATGTGTGATCGTAAGACAAAGACAGTACAATGCAAGTTTAACCAGATTTAGTAAGGAAAATTAAATGTTAAATCTGCATTATCAACCTATTTTCCTCAAACATGGCTTCTTTTGTACTGTCCTTGTCTTCTCTGAGGGTTACAATAATTCTATATTTACTCACAAGCCTACGTGGTCCACTTAAACACAGAAATGTACACACTTAACAGCAACGTTGTCAAGCCTATTGCAGTCTTTACTACACATTTTATTTATTGCATTGGTAGTGATGGAGCATCTGCAAAAAGTACAAACAGTAAGAAACATCTGGCATCTGTACTCTGAACACTGACTGTAAGCCAAAAAGCGATTCTTCACAAGAGAGTCTCAGTTTCCCGTCATGCAACTTCCTTCATGCAATCCATTGTGTCTGTTTATGGCACCATTTTGTTCATGATGTGTATTTTTATACACCAAAAAGGACGTCTTGTCATCCATGTAGTCACTGGCAGTGGCTCAGTCAGTGGAGATTGACAGCGACAACACTTAACATCACAGACTGAGTTTCCACAGGATTCAGTCAGCGCGCAGTATGCGGATGAAGGCGACACATCAGTCAGTGCCTGCTGTGTTGTTGCTATGTGTTTCCCCGTGATGGAGTTTCATGTATGGTGACCACAGTGGACCCACTGTTGGTGCTGAACTGCTCTATGTTGTTCTCCTCCACGCTGTTCAGCTCCACTCTGGGCAGCTGGAAGCTGTTCTCCGAGGCTGGGTTTGAGTTGGCAATGCTGCCCGACACTGAGCTGACTCCCAGGGTGCTCAGCGGCATGTTGCTCTGCACTGTGGATTGTGACATTTTCTGACGAGGTTTGGAGCCACCACTGGCTCCCAGGACTCTGGATACATGTGTCCGCCTGGCAACAATAAAAGCATGATGTTAAAATAATCTGCCATCATTCACAGACTACATGTTAGGCTATTAATTAACAAATTGGCACATGATGTTCCTCCATATGGTGTACTCAAGAATTACAGAGAAATATGGCAGATATTCCTTCAGGCCTCTAATCTTATTTTGCTAGTATGCACAAAACAACCACAAAAGGTACAGGGCAGAGTGGTATCACAGTTTCAAACAATGACAGAAATATGGGAAAAAGTAGCAAATACAAAAGAAAATTTTGAGTATTGTTTTGTTTGAAAACTATAAAATACAAACCATCCAAGAAAAAATATTTCTTTTAGGAAGGTATACATATATATATATAAGGTATACTATGATTATTATTTCCATTTTATGCGTCTTTATACTAATACTTGAGAGGGAAATCTTGTAAATCTTGTGTACTACTGGATAATTTCAGGCCTCTAAAAAGGATTCAAATAACAGTCTAAGAAGGATCCAACATGAGGCTCTAGGCAGGCATTTCCATCACGATCACAGGATCAAAAGGTTGTGAACTGCAGAATATGTCGATATGCATGATTGTTTTTATTTACATAATTTCACAGAGGGAGCATGATAAAAAAGCAGCAGCAGGTGTCTGGATAAAAATAGCACGATTGTTTGCCTCGCTGCCCATGACATTCACTATGCAGGAATTGTCCTGTCAAACAGGAATGCAGCCGTACCTGTTGTACGTCTTCAGGATGATCAGGAGAATGGCGAGAATGATTATGATACCTATGACGATGACAGCGATCATCGCCCCAGAACCTGAAAGACACAGAGAGAGGAGGAATGAGCAATTAATATGTTGAAAGGTTGTTTTTCAGTCATGTTCTCACTAAAATTTGTGTGCCGCATTTCACACGTTCCCTCTGTTCGGTGCCATGAGACTTTTATGTGTATCCTCCAGAAGTAGTGTGTAGTAGCTTAGCAACGGCATCACACACAGGCACAAACAGAACATGGCAAATATTTCCTGTTAAATGCATGGGTGCCACTCCTGTACAAGCCATCTAGATTAGGCTGCATAATGCAGGTGATAGGTTGTTATTTATTATTTTCTGACAGGACAGCTGAGAAAGACATGAAATGGGGGAGAGAGAGGGAACGACACGCAGTAAACAGCCCTGGGCAGGAATTGAACCTGGGGCTGCCGCATACATGGGCTTGCGCTTTACTCACTGAACTACCTGCACGCCCAGGTTGTTATTTATGAGGCTCAGCTTATCATACCACATTTTTTTAAATTTGAAGCATTAAACACCTCATTGCCAAGAGTATGTTTCATCCATGTCCATCCATCCAATGCACACGTGCCCACACACACACTTGAGATTTCCTTACTCTGGATGAGTATTTGTTCCCTGGACTTTGTGGTGGTGGTTGTGTTTGCTGTAGTGTTGGTCACAGGTGAGACAGTTGAGGCTTGCATCTTCAGCAATAACCTGCACAGAGAAACACACACGCAAACAATAGGTCATTGAAACAGATTCTACCTCAGTCATACCACAGATGTATATAAGAAAAGAATGAGGAAAGATTGTGGGAATTGAAGATTAAAATGCAAACAGTAAATAAACAGTAGATAAGTGGCATAGCAGAGGGAGTGGCAGCAATAAATTAATGTTTTACCAAAACCACAGGAATGAGTTTTCTCACCAGGACATTATGTATGAAGCACTCATCAGCACTTAAAGCTATCATTAAGATCTTTTTTAAAGTACCCCTCATACTGTACACCTTTATAAAAAACTAAACTCAAAATGTGCCTACATGTATGCAATGAAAAATGTTTTCTGACTGGAAAGGACCTTGTGTTTGCTTTGGATCTAAGATCACATGCAGCAGGTTCGTGCATCATTGCCATGTCTGCTTAGGCTTTAGAAAAAGATCAGACAGGCTGATGCAACCAGATGAGAACTGGAAACAAATGTTCAGAAGTATGTTACGGTCCTGCAGCTGCAGTTCTTGTTTTTGGGTCACTCAATATGAATACATTTCCCCTAAGCTTCAGGCGTCCAAAAAGATACGTGACCATGGCAGGTTAAGTATGTCTGAGGATATTTTACATTTTACTGCTACTACTAGTCTCGAGCCAAAGTCTGACATAGCTTATTCCTCTGTGCCACAGAGCTCCTTTGTTGTCTAAAAACTACTAAAAGCAGTGACCACCAGGTTTGCACTGAGTGACATATTCCCTCATTATCATTTACTTGGGCACTGTGTTTTATGTTAGGTCCATCCTACACATACCGTCCTTTTGTTGTAAATATTCACTGGAAGATCAAATTTGTATTAATCTGCTGCTGAAAACAGTCCCCAACAAATTCATTATTAAGTCCTGTTTGAGTAACCTCAAAACTACAGTGCCTAGCTGTTTCAGTAGATGACCGAAAGCATCAAAAGACAAGCTAATGCACTGTTGGTTTGGTTATTTCATGGGACTTGTTGACAACGAGTAAAATATTAATTTTAAAAGACCTTCTTTTAGTATTTCCTCCCTCAGATGTATGCATAACCAGGATGACATAAAAAAAAAAATATATTAAAAACATAAACAAAAAACAAAAAATATTAAAAACATAAAATTGCTGCTGCAATTAGGCAGCACATTCCCCTTAAAATGTATCTTTAATTCAGTGATACTGTTCAAAGTATCCCTGTAGTGGAAGTTAATCAAGATGAACACGCCTTACAATGAAGATCGTCTGATGTGATTTGTGTTATCTCAACATCAACAATACATGTTCTCAGTCATTCTGAGGCTTCAGGGCGGCTTCATAGTGGTTTCATCAATCTCAGCTTGTTGTAATCTTGATCTAACCTACTGTTTGTAATTGTTATGTGTCATGCGGAGTTCCTCTGTCATTTAAGAGGATCCCTGATATTGTTCAGGAAACAAGCCGCACACAGCTGTAGGTTAGGGCTGTCCCTCCAACTGATACCTCCCCTGAGTCAGGACATGACATGTTTGCTTGCTTAGAGACAGAAAGTCAAGCAGACTTCACACCAGATAATAACACCCGCAGTCACTTTGTTTTTTTACTTCCATAAAGAAAATGCATCATTACTGGCAGGTTTATTGCAGTAATTTCCACTGAGCCTTTAGAAATGTCACTCGTACTTTTTTCTACCAGACTAGAGCAGTATAAGCGTCATCATGGGAGTTCCTCATCCTCTTTTCACGTGGTGCCACATAAAACAGAGTAGATAATGAGTCCATTCTTGTGTGACACAGAGATGTAGTCATTAATTCCATAAGCTTTGTGTGTCATCACCAATTATATGAACTATTTTGTCGCACCAGAATATGGATGTCATTGTATCCCAAAAGTTTTTGAAACTATTTTTTTTTTATCTTACTTGCTTTTGTTTCTCTTCAGTGATTAGTCCGAGAATCATCTAGTGTGTTAGTATTGAGTTATATTGTTAAACTGTCAGAGAAATGACAGGCTTTACATTTGTGTCCGGCGTCGTATTTCTGGGAAAAAAAGTTTTGATTTTAGAGAGACAGATGGAGAAAAAGGCCATCTATCCATCCATCCATCCATTCATTTCCCTCTCCTTATTTCGGGCCGGGTCGCAGGGGCAGCAGGTTAAGCAAGGTAACTCAGATGTCCCCCTCCCCAGCAATGCATTCCAGCACCTCCAGGGGGATCCTGAGGCGTTCACAAGCCAGATCAGATATATAATCCCTCCAGTGTATTTTGTGTCTGCCCCAGGGCCTCTTACCCTTTGGATGTGCCTGGAAGACCTCCAAAGGAAAGTGCCCAGGAGTCACCCTGATCAGATGCTGGAACCACCTCAACTGGCTCCTTTCGATGCGTGAAGGAGCAGCGGCTCTACTCCGATCTCCCTCCGGATGTCTGACCTTCTAACCCTATCTCGGAGGAAACTAATTTCAGCCATTTGTGTCAGTGATCTCATTATTTCATTCACTACCCGAAGCTCATGAGCATAGGTGAGGGTTGGGACGTAGATTGACTGATACATTGAGGGCTTTGCTTTCGGGCTCAGTTCCCTCTTCGACCAGAATGGTCCAGTACAACACCACCGCCTGTCGATCCCACGCCATAACAGCCCCACAGTGTCCAGAGCCCTCAGCATCTCATCCACACCTGACGCCTTGCAAATGAGGAGGTCCTTGACTACCCCAGAGACCTCTGCCACTAATAAGGGCGAGGCTTCCCCCAGATCTTCCAGGTCAGCAGTTCTCCTCTCCTGCTGAAAACAACCTGGGATGAGCCCTGCTTTTGTTGTTTTGTTGTCTGACAGTTTGCCAGAACATCCTTGAGACCAACCAAAAGTCCTTCCCCATAACCCCTCTGAACTCATCCCACACCTGCACTTTTACTTCTGCGATCACCAAGGCTGCAGTCCTCCTAGCCTTCCAGTGCCCATCTGCGGGTATACATCCAAACGTAGTTACGGCAGGGCAGGGCTCTGATTTGCAACCCCGTCTGGCTTTTGGGCTCCGGAGACAGAAAGGGGCACTGCATTCAAACTGCTGAGAGTGTAGCACGCCAGCGCTATCACAACAAGTGGGCAAAATTTGCATCGGCTATAAATAGTTGGAAACCCCGGCACAGGGAAGAGCAGCCCCGGACACACACAAAACCAACACCCATCCCACGCTGGCTTTCTCCTCTGGTATGCAAAACATTTACGACTGCAGTGGCGCATCACTGCCTGTGAAGATACCACCGAACAAGATTAAAAACCACCAGCTCGCTTAATGAGAGCTGGTTGACAGACATCACTCTCAAAACCATGGACTGAAGTTGGTAAGAAACCATAACATCAATAACAAAGGTCGCGCTACTTTTTCATTACTGAATGAGTTCACATACAAAACACTACTACTACAAACTTGACCGTCACAGTTCGGGTATTTCGCCGGTGCTGTTACAAAGAACCTGTTATAGTAAATGGAGAGGGGGGTGTTCGGTAGCTTGGTAACACCTGGCTGCTGAAAGAGACGCTGACACACTTTCTCTTCTCTCCTTCAAACACACTAGCCTAATTATTTTCTGCCAGAAATACTGCCACTGTTCAAGAAACATTTAGTAAAATACAATGATTCGCTGTCTCGCAGAGTTAGATGAGAAGATCCATACAGCTCTCACGTCAGTATGGAAGCTACAGCTTGTTAGCTTAGCTTAGCATGGAGACAGGAGAAAAGGCAAACCTGGTTCTGTTCATAAAATCCACCTGCCAGCACCGATAAATCTCTTAAAATCTTTCTTGGCACTAACTTCCTGGAGTCTTGTTGCTGCTACCAGTGATTTGAGTAAGCTTTGTTATTTATTTTTATTTATTTATTTTAAATTTCCTTTACACAGAGCCATGCTAGCTGTTGCCAGTCTTTTTGCTAAGCTAAGCTAACAGGCTGCTGACTCTTGCTACAAGCATAAAAGTGAAATACAGGGCTTTAATTAAGGTCTTATCTTAACTTGTATATACATTTACTTTTTGTTCAAAATGTATCTTTGAAAAGGTGATGAGATGAGGCTCCTGTTTGTATGCTATCTGGAAACTGTGTTTCAGCATGTAATGTATGGACAAATACGACGGCTTGTGCACATACCGTTAATGGAGCGTAAAAGTTTACATTTCACTTCCAAGCTGTGTGTATCCTGGAGGCACTGTACTGTGAAAAGGCCATTTACAACCCTGTGCATGCAACACTCACCACCTAAATGACATCAATGTACAGAGACAGCGAGCACAACCCCCTTTCCTGTGAGATGATCAAGATTTGTAGAAAGTATTCAACGAACTTTTTTTCTCATTGAAATGTGATGAAAAAAAAGGAAACAGAAATGTAATCACAGGCCGCGACTTGACGCTTGTACTCGATGCCTGTGCGTACTATACGCCTTATCCCGTTTCCTGCTCAAAAGCAAACATTACACAACCAGCTCTCCCACTGTTGACATACTATTAAACAAAGATATTAGTAATGACATATATCATGTTGCTGTTTGCAGAGGTGACAGCTCCTGATAAGTCGGTAACACCATTGCTTTGGTGCCACGGTGGAGGATACAGTGTGTTGCTGATGTTGGCGTGGTTATGTAACTAACAGTCTCTTTGTTTTTCTTGTTTTTTTATGTAGCCCAAAATCTGAAATCACAAATTAGCCCTGATGAGATCTGAGCAGCTTTTCCTCTATTTACACTGCAATCATCAACCTTTCTACCTAAACTTGTACATACCACTTGTTTACAGTAAATATGGATATATAAAGACTAAGATTTACCAGGCTAAATATTCATTTCATTATCAAATCCAAACAGACACTGAGATGAACACAGGAATGAATCAAGAAGAAGAACGATTTACTACATAAAGAGCACCTCATTCAATTGTGTACAAAGAGGAGGGACTTTGTACCCTTGTACTGATAAATTTACTTGCACAGTACGCATACAGTTCTGGAGGACAGTATTGTACCTGTATTGTTGGCACTTTGCATAGCACAGAACAGATGAATATTTAGCTCAAGCCGATTTTTAATAAGCTATAATAAGAGAAAAAAAAACTTAATTTCTTAAGTTTTACTTTAAGAAACAAACATCTTTATATCAGTGGCAGAAATGGCATCATTACTTCTGACAGACCTGAGGTGATGTATAAAAAGGTGACAGAACAAGCTGTCCTATTTTGAAAGTATGCATCACCTAATGCCAAATAGACCTTTGAAGGGCAGTTTTGACAGGATCAATGAAGCTAATTTAAACCTGACATTGAGCTGCTCATCTTTGTCTTCAGAGGTCAGAGCGCTACATGATTGTACCAGGGATTATGTGGATCTCATGAGGGTGTTGTCCCAGACTGAACATGTTCTAGCAAAACTAGGTTACTGTCTGCCAACATCATACTGCTGCAGTTATTATAAACAAGACAAAATATTTCATTCATTTCTAGATGAAATCACTGTGGTTACAAAATGTCTGGCCTTCTAGTGATATGTACGTAGATGTATTAGTATTAGCCAACTGCAACCTTGGCACATGCATAATGGGTGGGTGTGTCAACTCTCACAGACTGGGGTGTGTTAACGAAGTGGGAAACTCATCAGACTGATTGCAGGCCAGGTTTAGACGGAGGTTTGGCGTGGTTAAGGTCACGTAGAGACTGGGAAAGCCTTCATCTTAGGAAACACCTACAATTAACACACCTCATGCTTTGATACGCAGCTAAGCCCCGGCCCTGCTCACCGTCCCACAGCCAGTTCATGACGTCATGACCTCGATCAGAAAACTATGAACCTATGCTTGGCCCTGCCTAGACAGCACATACCGTGACCTGAGTGGCGCACACTGCCAAAATTGTTATGCAAGTTAAGGACAAGTTAATTAATGCGTGCTTGAAAGATGTTCCGTTTAAGCATGTAGTAAAGAGAAAATCATCAGGTGACTACATTTTAATACACAAAATATTTCCACTGCATCCAAGCCTCTCCTAGATATGTGTGAAGAAAGGTGGGAATCTATCTGCATTTGTATGCAAGTGGAAGATGAAAAATGTGTTGATTTTGCTATTCATGTTCCTTAAGATTTCAAATTCAGTAAAATCTGACCTGCAAATGTACACAGCCAAAGACAAAAACCCCAAAAAGCTTGGACTCAATGAGGATTTAGTTGTGTCACACTGTTGTATAAATGCACTTCACCAGGCGACAAATAATTTGAAAGAAATAGACTGAGTTTACAGTTACCTATAACAAAGGAGAAGATGTTTTTTCGTTTTTCTTAAACAGAATAATCGGACATTTTAGAAAGTCCGCTCGTTAAAATTCTACCTGATCTAAGAGTGGTATCAACCCTCTGTCTCTCCACGAGAAAGCAAATTAGTGGAATTTCCCAAAATGTAGACCTTCCCCTTTAACCACACAGCACAGAGTCACATCATCTGCTGCACAAACACGTTACTAACCAACATAATCTAACCAGTACAATCACCTGATCAATTCAGTTAGCTACTGATTGGAAACGCCATAAAAAACAAATACACATCCTTTTCTGTCACAATACCAGAAGGGAAATTCAAATGTGATTGCCAGTCAAGGTCAGTGGTTTGGTGAAGGACAGTAACATGAAACAGGTCCCAGTGTGAGAAAAAAAGACATTTCAGCTTTGAAGCCTTACACAAAAATGCAGGATCTTCCTCTTGTCACGTAAGAGTGGCTTTTTTCTGATAACTTCAGTCAAATATATCATCAATATACTTGACGGAAACTTTATGTTTTAAGGCAAAGGAATTTTTAACTACAACTAATCAGATCTTTGTTCTGACGTCAGCGTCCACTGTAATAACAGCTTGTTTGTTGTTCCACAAATTGCCGTTCATACTGCAGATTCAATATCCTTTCTTCCACCTTCAGTAAACAAGCCGTTTATTGGACTCTCAACGCAGAACAGGAACAACAATTTAGTTTCCTCTTTTATTTTTTTCATGCACAATGAAAAACCAGACGAAGCTGTTGACCGGCTCGACCGTTTCCCCCCCGCCTGCATGTGCTCATCTGCACGCTGGTTTCAAGACACGCTCCTTCCTGTTCATGAGCGCTGTCAAAGTATGACCTTCATCAGATGATGGTCGGAGTCAATATTTGAGCAGTCAATTTGAAGCAGGTTAATAAGACGCAGGCGTCCAGTGTGGAGCAGGCGTCCAGTCACGGCAGAGACGTAATCTGCATCACGTCAGATGTAAATTTGCCTTACTATTTGTTTTCCAGATGTCACACTAAAGAGGGATTTAACCATGACTTTTATCGACCTCCATCAGTCACCAGGGGATTTGCGGAGGCGCTGTCAGGTGTCTGGCACGGCGCGCGGTGACCTGTCATTGACGTAAATGATGAAGGGACATCAGAGATTTAAAGACGGACTAATTAAAAAAGATGTGTGCAGCACAGAGGTGATGTATCATGGCAGTTACTACTACAGTTAGACAGGTAGTTACTGATAATGATAGTTAAGTAAGAGTTAAAGTCCATGTGTAGTAGTCAAAGTATAAGCTGCACCACCGTTGAACTGTCTACAAATCGTGATGGAGAAAAAAGTGTACATTTCAATGTGCAACAAGAATCTCAATACAAAACTGCATTGGAATAAGTACGATTTTTCAGACCAAATATTCCTGGTGAAAAAAAAAACACTTAACTGAGTTAACAGCAGGAGAAAATTACTTTGGGTTGCACAACAGTGTCTTAGATTACAATGTATTGTTCGCGGGGTTACAGAAAGCACGACAAATGGATATTTATAGAAAGGCGACAAAAACAGAAGTGCTGTGGTGTGATGGCACTGACAAACCATTATTCTTGTCGATGCTTCGATTGATCCGCTCATTGTCTGAAGTGGCCACGTTTGAAACAGCCTGATGAGCGCCTGTTTGGGCACAAAGGGCTGGAATACGGTAGAAAGTGTTCACTGATATTTTAGGCCATTAATTCAGTCCATCAGTCTTCAGACGTGAACACCAAGCTCTCATTCACGTCACCGGGTGTTCATATTGGGTTGTTTATCACTGTGAAAGCCTCTGAATTTGCCACTCCGAGTAGAAATGTTAAAACATCAAATGGTGACATACTCCGACAGGCTTTTGTTATCTGTGAAAAAGACCACACTGTTCTGTCAAGTGGATCTGAGATTTTCAATGCATGCAAGGTATTTATAGGCCTTATGGAATCGGATTAATCTCCTTTAATATAAATACTCCTCCCGTGGCAGAAATCTGCTCACATTGTCTGGGCTTTAATTCTAGTCAGGACATTCTGATTTCCCATGAGTGCTATAATCCAATAATGGGACTTTAAATACCACATTAAATGACTAATGCTAACATAATGTTAGTCAGTATAAAGTCATGCAGTAGAGCTGGGTTTTCTTTTGAGCTGCCCTTCTTACTGTATCTCATTTAAAAACCCCATTTTATAATTAGCATTTAATTTATAATACAGATTTCTACTCTTATTTCTTTTAGAGTTTAGCACGAAAAACTGCTTATTGCATGTGAAAGGTGACAGAGTGATACTCTCCCCCAAGGCATTGTTCTTGCTGGTATGTACTTTATGGTTTCTAAGGCTGGATAATTAAGCATATTTTCAAACAATGCTTATCAGTGTTACACATGATAACAAAAGAAAGTACATACAATAGCACAAAGCTTATCATCTGCAGAGCCGGGCGGAAGATCAGCTCATTTCGGCTTCTTAGGTTGGGTAGCAGTGATCTCATTTCATCCTGATTATAACTGCACTGATATATTCATAATTCATTTAGTGGATATAATGAGGTGGAATATGGGTGACAGGAACAGCCTTTGTTTATCTTTTTTGTGCTCTTTTGGGGGTTAAATTTGTCTTTTTGTCCCCAAACTCTTGTGTCTCTATGTGAAAAACGCAGATAGTAGGCCTAATTAACAAATGATAAAAAAATGAAATAAAAAATACTATATAAACTATCCCAGTGACATTTCAGTGTGAGCTACTTTTAGCCCGATTTGACTGGTTAGGTGCAGCTGGTATGCAAACACGATCATTAACCTTTACAGGAGTGACTGTAACCGGACTTAATGAGCGAAGAGAGAAGAATAAAAAACACACCAGAAGAACAGGTAACCTTTCTATTTGTGGAACCACTCAGCAACAACTCCCCAGGTCAAATAACTATAAATTATTGCTCATTAAAACAAAAAAAAAACTCAAACAAAGCCCAGAATGATTAACACAGCATCACCTCTCACAGTTTGTGAAAACTAACTCAGGTGAGCGCTGACTAAATGCAGCAGTGCTCCACAAACAGCGGTCACATTTTCCTATAACGTAGCGGCACCTGATGAGATGATAAGTGGAGATGTTCCATCAGACTGAAACTCAGTCCTCCCAGTCTGCAAATCTGTGTCGCCCGCTGCTTCAGCAGTAAGCTTGGTGGAATGCGAGCCATTCCCTTTCACAGGAGACTCACCTGTTGTCCCGTCAGGTCTTCACACACACACCCACAACCACAATACACCCTAACACACAGACGGAGACGAGTCTGCCAAGAGATGAAGTTTAGAAGAACACAAGATCTGCTGAGAAGGAGTGAAAAGCAGTGATTGGTCTTGTGACTTACCTAACCGTCCCCTATTTGATCTCAAGCCCAAGCCTTCACCAGATGGGAGCCTGAGCAGCGCACAGCCCCCTCCCTCAGCTGGCCGAGGGGGGCATAGTCCACCGGTGGAGGGCCGACAGTCGCAGCAGGCAGGTCTAGGGAGGGAGCAGAGGAGCGTGAGAGCCACTGAGAGAGAGGAATGTGAGCCTCAGGTGACACCTCCACAGGTACGAGCGGACACAGAGGGCTGAAAGAGCTTCAAAGCGAGCAGAGATGCGTCTGTGCGTGCGCTCTCTGTGGGAATCAGAGTGTGTATGTGAGCAGGAGGAGGAGGCTGCAGTGAAAAAGGAGGAGGAGGAGGCTGCACTCTGGCTCACTTGTTGCTCCTGAGCTGCTCCTCGGTGGGAGTAGTAATCTCAGGCAGCTGGTTTTTCAGGTCCTACCGCCTGGCCCTTAGGCGTGCCGCGGCCGGCGATCAAAAAAAGTGAGGCTCCTCTCCAGAGTCTGTCTGCCCTGCTCTGACTGCATCTCACAGGATGCCTCACATGAAACGCAGAGGGTGGGGCTCAAAACATCTCAGATATTAAAATCCAGGCTAAATCCTCTACTTTTGGGCATGTGCACCTGGATATGATGCATGCATGGAGGAGAGTGTGTGTGTAGTAGTGTTTTTTTGGTCTCTTCATGTCATGGTGAATGAAAACAAAAAGATCAAATCACTACTTATTTATGGAGAATGGTAAGACTGCATGTGTGTGCATGTTTTCTGTGCGTGTGTGGACAAAGCGGGTGTTTTTTTTTTTTATCACAAACCCATTCATCTTTGCACGAACACGTTTCATGTATGTAGTTGAAAATTAACTATATGAATTGCAACGCTTGTCCAAAGGGTACTGGGTGTGTTTGTAGAAAAGATACAGACTGCAACAGCCCCTTTCTTTGTCCTTTATCATGGGACAGTGAGCTTCATTCACACACTTGGCAGCATTTGTGTGAAAGTTGTGTGCTTAACATGACAAATGTTCATCTTCCCAGCCCGGCCACTATCTGTATCGCTTTCACTGCATCACACGGGCTCCCTGTGCGATAGTCTTTCCCAAAGCAGCGCCAACGAGTTGTCAGTATCTTGCCTCGTGTTACCTCCAGGGGGGACAGGTGGTGCCCGGCGCGATAAAGCAAGTCAGGGTAGTGCCTTTGTGAGAAAGTGTAACTCAGCTTCACTTGGGCAGGCAGACATTGTTCTGCTTCACCCAATGGCCTGCATACGTGCACAGCGGCCGGTGTCTCCCCCCTCACCCCCCTCCCCTTCTTGTTCCCGCGTTCAGCTGCAGCGCGGAGGACCATTACGTAAGCCTGAAAGCTAAAGGGTCAGGTTTCATGGAGAAGAATGCATCTTTCAAAATGGCATCCAGGCATTGTGCTGGTCTCAGTCTAGTACACAGGGTGTAAACATCCACTGTGCAAAATGTATTTGTTTTTTACTGAGGGTAAAAAGACAGGTGTATCATAACTTGTTAATTACTTATTTAGGACTGTGAGAGCAGTCATTTTCTTTTTTTCTCTGCAGAAAACTTGGTACAGAAGAAAATAGTTGCCTGTATGTGCTTTGTACATATACATATTTTTCAGCGCAAAGGTAGTATGAGAATTTAATTTGTGTGATTTAAGACCTCAATCTCCCTTCATTGAGCCCTTTATTAAGGTACCAACAAAAAGTTTTCATTTTTCCCATTATGTAACATTATAAGTCATTTCATAATATAAAATGGGACAATGGTATGAAATAATTTAAACCATTTTGAATTTACATGTGATGCATTTATGTCTACCAGAAAATAACCAATTTTTGCACATTATGTACTGATGAATAAAATAATACTCCCTACCTGTCGGGTTAATTACTCTTGAGATGTCCACAAGCTAAATGTGGCAATAAAAAAAGGCTAACATGCTGATGCTAAGCAGGTGCAATCTTTACCATAATCACAATATAAGTCTGATAAAATTCCTAAACATGTGATAAACAGAAAATGAAGCTGAGTCATTAGTTTTTCAAGACATAAACCGAAGTACTGGACGAAATAGAAATGTCCTCTGGGGACCACAAATGTCTGTGTATCATACCAAATTCCACACTAATCCATTTAATAGTTGTTGAATTTGGCTGGGGACCGACACCCCTGGCTAATTCACTGCATCCAGAGGTTATTTTAAAAAGAAACCACAAACATTATGTTATTATCGCCTTTGTAATCCCTTGATAGTGTCGCATAATTACAAAATGATTTTATTATCAAAATGGATAATAAAAGTTATGGTGTCTGTACAGTAGGGGCAACCAACCTTTACTCACTCTTCCTGAAGCAGATAAAAGTCTTAACACTCACTGTACTTATCACTTTATTGCCTTAAGGGACTTGTTGGATGTAAAAGCTGGGGTAAATGTTTGAATGCACTCAGAATAAACCGATTACACGGTTGTTGTTTTTGCTGTTGACTTTACTAAAAACTCATTGTATATGTGCTTGTCAGCTCACGACTTGTGTCACTTAAGATTCCTGCTTGAGTCAACTGGAAAGTCTGTGCCGCGTCACACCGGAGAGCACCTTTGAAGGAATCTGGAGCCGCTGGGCACATTTACACCCACACGAAGGCCACGCTAACCCCGATCTGTTCCCTTCAGGTGCATGAGCGTCCTCACGTTCAGTGAGGGTCATTGTGAGGAGGCATTCCTCGCTCTCCACGCCGTGAAGAGAGGTCTTTTTGTGTCATGGAGAGGAGGTGCTGCTCAGTCCTCTCTACCTGTAAAAACACTAACTGCTGGCCACCGTTGTTACCTTTAGACCATGAAGTACATCAGCAGTGTCACAGGTTACCTTTATGACGCTGCATACCTCCTTTTTGTTAAATATGTAGTGTTTTGTAAAGGTCAGGTCAGGAAGCACCAATCTTCTCTCTAAATGCTAAGCTTAACCCTGAACCATGAAATAATTGCGAGAAAAACTGCAGTGTTTATTGAACCTTCTGACCAAAAAAAAAAAAAAAAAATCAATTTGCATATATGATTTTTAATTTGTATAATTTTTGCTGCATTCTGCATTTTTATTTATATTTATTTTTTGGTTATTTTGAGTTTTCTGACATTTTGATTGTGTACATCAGGTTTTTCAGGAAAAAAATATATCACACTGATGATGTAGATGTCTCAAAAACTCATGAATCAAATATGATATTCTTGGCGTTAAAAGGTTAATGGTCTGTATAACCAAAGATTTTTTCCATTTAGATTTTTTTTCCCCCTATGAGCACCTCTATGAACCTGCACTTACAAAACAAATTTTTTTTTGTTTTGTTTTTCAGCGTGCCGCCGTTGCAGCTTTGTTGTTTTACTCCCTTCATGTCATAATGAGGCGAAGTCAGTCAGAAGGAAACCGATGAGAGACATCTATTGTTAACGGATTCATGAGTAATCATCTGTCTTTTCTTCACGGCGGATACTAGGAAACTGCAGCCATGAAATTCAATAGGCTGCGGGTCATGGCTGTATTGCCACACAGCTGTCTCACCTTTCATGTTGTAAATTTCAGGTCCAGTTCCTGCTCGCTCACTGAAAGAATCATTAACTCAACCTTGCTGTCAGTGTCTTTATCGTCAAAACAAGGCTCTTGGCCAAACATAATATTAACTGTTGTTAGGTCCTTGGGGGGAAATATGAGGTGCAAAGCGCAAGTGGCAGTACCACTGATCCGTTCTGGCATTATAAAGCAGGATATAAATACACACACTAAGGTGATAAAGGCTTTTCTGTGTATTTTAAACTGAATACCAAACAGTATAAATATGGCGAATTCAGGAGAGGCAAGTGGATGGAAGAGACTGGAAAAATATTGCTGTGATCTAACGTGTTCTCATTACATTTGAGAGCCGAGCATCTGGTTTTTTTTCTGCTTATGCTCTAATGCTGAGCTCATCTAGCATCGCTGTAAGGTTCTACTGAAGTACAGACTGTACTTAAAAGGTGCTTTAAGCTAAATGCTACAGTCAGCATGCCGCTGTTAGGTAGTTATAATGTTTACCATGTTAATGTGATTGATATTTGTAATTGAAACTTTCGCTAGCGTGGCCAAAACATAAAAAGAGGTTGTTAGAAAAACTCATTTTTGGGGACGTTTCCATCTGTCGGAAGTTGCGACATAGTTTAGGTCAAAGGATGTGGTAGTGGAATATTTTTGGCATCACCAGGCTTTTATAAAAGCTTAGATTAGTATGGAAAGATAAATAAACAGTGGAAAACAGCAATAATTTACTATCTAACTACCTTAAGTAAAGCAAAGAGCTCACTTCCTGCTACCATCTTTGACAGGGAAATGTGGCTGCAAATTTCAGGTTAAAATGCCTTTTCATAATGTTTCTGAATATTTCACCTTCAAATCTGCCGTAAGGGCTGTTAAACCATCTCTTTCAAAGGTTGTCATGAATTTGGCTTTTGACTCTGTGACTTGAACGTCATGATAACACATGAAAGACACAATCTGAGTCGGTGCCAGAAGTGGTACATGTCATGCAGTGAACATAACGAGTGATAAATTTGCCTAATTTATAGTTTACATTGGAAAATGTTGCATGAGATTCTGTTCCTGTATCTGCGTCCCATGTGTGTAGCCCCTAAAATAAACAACAACTAAACATAGCTTTTAAGAATAAGTCTTTATGTATTTCTCTATGTGAAACAAATGGCTATTATACTACACAAATAGAAGCGGATACTGTAAGAGACAGAGACCATCTCTGAGAAATAAGTACAGAACATGAAAATACACATACCGGTATTATAGAACTGTAAATTATTGCTTGTTTTGCTACTTTGTTTTCTGGATTCCTACAATACAAGACACGATATTCATATTTCAACAGAAACAGTACAACAGTGACAAACGGTATTATTGACTTTTTTAGTAGACGTTCCCCAGAAATAAAAGAAACATTCAAACAGAGTCCATGTTGAACACAACACAATGACAGTTGGTTTTGATCGAGCATCTTCAGGACTTACTGTTACACATTTTTTGTTTTTGTTTTGTTTTTTTTTCCATTACAACATTGCCAAGAGAAGCCGTAACAAACTGCACACTGGGACTGGCCTCAGCAACAAAACAAACAAAAAAATAAAACACTTGGCGTATGTACATAAATATACATTTTCATTTCAACCGTGACCAAAATGCACCCGGTTTTAAACACCATGACCACAGAGAGTAAAAAAATCTTCACGAGTGTCTCCCTCCTGCTTTCTCTTTATCATGATCCACCTCAGCAGTTCCTCCGACCTGCTGCCTGCTCAGACAACCGATGCAGCCGCGCTGTTGTGCCAATAAAACTGCACCAGAACTGCTTAACTTTCTCAGAAGATAAGATGAATGTTTCTTGTGGACAAACACGAAAACAAAGACATTGATTTTGTTTTGCAGTGTCATCCCGCCTCAATTTTTTTTTTTTTTTAAACTGTACTTGCGAGGTCTACATCTTTACATGTAGCGGCGCTCCCACGTGATCCAAAAGGCCTGAAATTCTTCAAGGTTCACGCTAGAAAAAAGGAAGTGGAGTATTTCACTCACTGCAATATGCTGGTGAAAAGGCTAACCAGGTGTTCAGCTTGAGATAAAAGAAAAAAAAAAACACACACAAGAAAGAAACAGAAGAAATGCAATGTGCTTCCTACTTTGTCTCGAGAAAGACTATTTTATGTGAAGGAAACAAACAAATCACTGACGATAAAGTGCTCACATGCAGACAGACTTGTCTTTTGCTTACTAATATTGTTATATAGCAAAAAAGTCGTTTTAGATTTCATGCTGCCTAATGACAAATAAGGTTTGGACTCACCACTGACACCCAAAAGCCCTGTAACATTTGTTCATGTTCCTTCTAAAGCACTGAAATATTTCATTAAATGAGACAGTGAAACATTGATATGAACAGGAGGATTAACACACACAAAAAAAGGAGAAATATTCAAGGAAGGAGTTTATGAATTTCTGGTGAAAATGTGTTCCCACTGAAGTAGATACTGCAAAAAAGTATGTGTGTGAATATAAAATGAAAAACAAAAATAAATGCAATAAAAAGTACTGTAGTTGTGTTTGGGAAAGCATGACTTCCTTCTGCTCGCTTTAACAACATACATCGGTGTCTCGGAGTAAGAAAAAATCGTTTCATGTCGTGGCGACAGTGTGAGGTGAGCAAATGCTTTGGTTGATATCTCACGAGGCTACCTAATTTTCCCTTTTCTCAGCAAAATGCTTTCAGGTGCACTACAAAATCTAAAAGGACTATTTCCACAAATCTACTGCTCAGCTATTTACAGCGAAGAGCAGCGCAGTACTCTGGCGCTCAGCGGGAGGCGGTCGAGGGCACCCCTCCCCCGTAATTGCTTGGAGATATCGAGAGATACTCAGTGCAAAACAAGCAGTAGTAGGCTTCAGAAGAAAACCTGACACATAGAAATTTGGTGTGATCAAACGACGTGACCGAGACAGTAAAAGATGCGAGTTACAACAAAGAGAATCAGAAATAAAGAAATAAATCAACATCCCAAACCCCTTGAAGAAAATGAGGGGGATGAAGTGTCTCTGATCCATCAAATCCCAACAATAGCGACAAATTTGCCATCAAGCTGAAGACTGAGCTGTCACAAAAAAAAAAAAAAAACCCAACCCCATTCAGCTTTTTTTCCTCCCCTAAGACGTCACTTTAAACTCTGCACGGGGATACTGTATGCGTCAGAAGCGTCACACTATTTCCCTGTCATCACAAACGACGATTTAAAAAAACAAAAAAACAAACAAACAAAAAAAAACACCTCAGCTCCTCATCTACAGAAGTAACTAAGCATGCAAAAAGTGTTGGGGTATCAAATACATAGTAAGAATACACACCTAGTAGTTTAGCAAAAAACAACACCTCTCCAAATTAAAAAAAAAGGACAAAAAGCGAAAACGAGCGAAAAAATTAGAGTCAAACAACCACCACAACTTTGTTAGTCATATATGGCGCTTCGTGCTGTGTGTGATGTTAAATAGGTTCCTTTTTCTTGATATATCTTGTTAGTATTTGTGTTTCTGTACGTATTTTTTTGTAATACAGTATATACATGCAGACAAGAGCGGAAACATCACACACTCAATCTTGATGCGAGCTGAAGCGACAAACCAGCGGAGGTGAAAATGGATGAAAAAGAAGAAAAAAAATGGACATATATCTATATATTTATATATAACCTGAAAACACAATTTATTGTAAAAAAAAAAAAAAAAAAAGCAGAAGAAAATGTCTTTGTTTGGAGGTTTCGCATTATTGTAAAAAAAAAAAAAAAAAAGCAAAAAAAAATGTCACCTCACCTCACTGAAGATTATTGTACACACGACTGAGACGAAGGGAGAGGTACAAGCCAATAAGCCAACTAACTAGCAAGCTACCGAGCAGGACTAGTGATGAGAGCTGAGTGTGTGTGATAAGTGACAGGTGCCTGCGTTGGGACAGGTATTTCGACCCCTCTTGCTGAAAACGAGGGGGGTTGGTGGGGTGGAGGCAAAGCGTGCCCGCCGCTCCCCACGCTGTCCGCAGAATGTGATGAGTGTGTGTGTGATTCTCATCCATCCCCTTCAAGCCGCCTCATTCCATCGCCACGCTCCCCACAAACACCGTCTTCGAGCAATGTTTGTTGGTTTGTTTTTGCTTGTAGTTGAACTGAAATGAGGGGCATCGACGCTCTCTGTGAGTGCAGAGACGAGAGAGAGAGGGCAGGTGTGTTGCAGGTTTAGGGGGCGGTCGGGGGCCGCGCCGGGAGGCCTCCCTAGTTGAAGACTTTGGGGGGTCCGTCGGGGCGTCTGGTCTGGACGATCTGCTGCTTTGGCCGCGCCCCCTCGTCCTCCTCCGTCTCGCTCTCGCACACGTGGACGACCACGCTGGGGGTGGACTCTGTCCCCGCGTGGAGCTCGTACTTTTCACCTGGAGGAGGAGGGAGAAGAAGGAGAAAGGTGGGAGAAAGTGCAGAAGTTAATGAAACAAATACAATTTAATTACACCTATCTGACATAAAAGATTTAAGAGGTAATGCTCCAAAGTAAGTCAAAACATTTATTCAAGTATTATACTTGCCTTTTTATCAAAAAGACCAAAACCAACAATGAAGTGATCGTACTGACAGGTATTGTCTATACTTATTCCCTCCCTGCCGTTTTGTTGTCCAGCAAGATAAAAATTAGTCAGAATGAACTCCAACAATGCTTTTATTTTTATAGTATTCACACACGACTGAAAGTAGTCCCAGCAAATGTGCAGTTCACTCGTGTCTGTCTGTCTGTCCTCTGTGCTGAACATCAGGTGGAAGGACGCGGCTTCAAGAGGAAACACAAAAGACTTTCCTTGGAATGGTCCCACCATTTATCCGGATGCCAAACCCAGCGGACTCTGATTGAAAACACGCACTTGCGAGATGGTATCACAGTTGCCATGGCGATGAGGTCAGACAGCTGCCAGACGGGGAGGAAATTGGACCGGTGGCTTTTTCACCATGGTGCCAAACAGAGGGATGGACAGTGAATGGTGTCCTGCTGTTACCGCAGAGAGTTGACAGAGGGAGTCAGCGCGCTGTGCTGCGGCCCTGCGCTAATCTGATTTTAGATGCCAGGATGTGAGGCGAGAGAACAAAGCCATTTCCTGATGCCATGTGTCACTATGGCAACAGCAGAGCGTGTCAGAAGCGATCCTCTGGAGTGCGCGTGTGCATGTGTGCGAGTATGTGGAAAGTTTAATCATGTTTTTTAAAACGTAATAGTGTTCCAGTAAATACGGACATAAAGTAATGCTTTCCACTTTATCAGCATGTGCAGTACCCTCACACACACACACACACACTCACACACACTCAGAGAGACACCGTGGACCCGACACACCTTTTTCTTTGTGTGTTAGGTGACATTTTATAAAGGTTGCTCCAATCTAAAATCTTGTTTGAGGTGACATTATCTCCGAGCAGACGGGGATGTAGGTTGCTGGGCAAGATCTTAAAATCCTGCTGGTGCGACTGTGCCTGAGCTGCCTACACATTTCATACACTTGCTAAAATTGTAACAGGACAGGAACTTCAAAAAAAGATCTACTTGTGGTGTAGAAGAACTGATCTACATTATAATCCTTATATCTATCGGCTGTACAGGCTTTCTTCACTATTCCCATTCTTTAATTTAAAATTGAGCTTTTCACTTAGATTTGGCTTACGGAAATCATACTTATTTATAAAGTGATTTCAGACAGAGGTGTAGAGCGGCTTGTCCACTGATCACACGGTTGGCAGTTTGATCCCCACCTCTGTGTGGCGGATCACTGCCACCGGTGTGTGAGAATTTTGTAGTGCTGGCTGGAGCCTTTTCCTAGTTGCAGTGATTGAACGATCGATGTTAGGAGAACAGTAAATTCATGCGCATTTCCTTGAGAGATGTCAGAATATTGCGAGCAAAGTGCCTTTGACACTGACGGATGGTGGCCAGCACTGTATTTTTAATTCATGGGCTTTCAAGCTCATTTATTTATTTATTTGTATGCTGCTGCCTGACCAAGACCACACACACAGTAACACTGGAAGGGGTGGTTTTATGCTGACAGCCTTTTCACACACACAGACTGATTTATAATGGCACTCAGTTTCTAATGACATTATATAGGCATGTAATGGCCTTTTTATCTGAGTCCATAAAAGTGCTTCTGGGATCAGGCAAATTAGACTTAATGCTGCTTCTCAGGCTCTGAAAAGCCTGCAGGAGTAGTTGGTGATGATTCAACAATGTCCACCTCAATTCCTTTGTCAAATTGCTTCCTAGGTGCACAATCTTTCTATAACACCCTGCTGAGGAGTATGAAATGATTTCCTGTTTGTATCTGGGTGATTGTTCAGAGATGACTGACTCATATAAGAATTTTTGTACCTTCACTATAGACTAGTTTCCTCTGTGTTGTATCTGTGTGCGTGTGTGTGTGTTAAATGCTTATTGAACATGAGTGAGGAGTACTGACCGGGTCCTAGCTTGGCTACTGCACACAGCAGGTCGTAGTTGATGACCGGTGTAGCGTCTTCGCTCTGGCTCCAGCCCACAGGTGGCGAGGCAGGCGGCGAGATCAGAAACTGTTTGACGGGCTGGGGAGGGGCCAGGTACGACTTGTCAATGTCTTCATCGCCGTTCTGGACCTATCGGAAAGGAGATGACAACTGATAACGGCTGTGGTGCTCTAAAGAGGAGATCAGAGTGATGGAGGAAGGGGGTGAAGCTGTTAAAGTCCTCTGGAGGAGCATTTATTGTATGCATTGATACCAGTAAACCTGTATCAAGGTTTATTGGTTTAATACACTGGATAGTGGACAGAGCTGCGTCTGGATATCTATACAGGAAGCAGACAAACTGATGTACACAGTTTTTTAACAATAGTGAAAGTCTCTACTGAGATGGGTAAAATTGTAGTTGTATTCCTGTACTTTGTATTTTGTATTTAAGAGCAAGAAAAGGCACATTAGCTCTGCCTTCACAGCTTCAGTCTCAAACTGCGGGCTCCTTCCCATGAGGGGATTTTGAGAGTTTTGATAGCTGCCAATTGCCATAATTACAATACCTACATGAGGCATCAAAAATCCTTAATCCTCTTACATCAAAGTACTGAAGGGTACAGCAGGGGTCATGGCTGGGGACGTATTTGCGATAAAACGGGCATCAATTAGAGGTTGACTCATGGTTTCCCAGGAAGCAAGAATTTGATGATTTGCAGGCCAAATGACGTCCAGGCTTCTTGACTTAATTGAAATGATTTTTAAAGACATTTTTAATTTGCATTCATGTGGCTACATTATCAACGGGTTGTCTGGACTCGCTTCACATTGAAATATAGTCAAAATCATGTTTATATGTAACCAGCTAGACATAAAATTTTTTTCTCAACTTTAATCAAATTATCACCAAAACAACCACACATCTTTTCACCGACTGACTACGAAACCCATGCCTACTCTAACTTACTCTTATAGATATGAATATGTGTAGTATATATAACAATTTCATCCCAGTACTGAAGATATAAGTTCTTATTATTTTACTAGAAACAAATTTTGCTGTGGTTTCCCTTTTCTGCCCCTAAAGAAATAGATAGACACACACACACACACACACACACACAAGAAGAGAAAAACTAAAAAATGTATAAGTTCATGAGTTCAGTCATGTGACAGATGAGGTTTGACAGGTAGGTTGCTGGGTTGAGGAAGCAGTCACGGTGTGGCTCGAAATGAATAAAAAAGAGAGGTGAAGACAGAAGAGAGAGAAGTGAAAGGTCTTGCATAAGGAGTGTAATGGAAATTCCACCCTCACCATTATGTTTTCTAGACAGCTCACCTTCTTGTAAGAATACATTAAAATATAAAAGACACTCTGGTCGGATCAATTCTCTTTATTTCCAGTACAAAATATATTTTTCCACAAGAGGAGGTTTTTGTGTGTGTGTATGTGTGTGAGCACTGAATAATGCACCATAGCATAACTTTCCATGTAAATCAGCACTGATCTTCCTTAGATGCTGCATGTCCCAGGCCCCCTGCTTGCCCTTTCCCAGACTCCTTTGCTGACACTCACTTGGGCAAAGTAGAGTTTGAGCTTCTTGCCGTTGAACTCTGACTCGTGCAGCTCGATGCGAGCGCGTGCAGCGGCCTCTGGGGTGCTGAAGTTGATCCGGACTCTCCGGAAGCTTTTGAACATCTGGAAAGTCGTCTGTTCATCGTAGATCCTAAACAACGCCTCAAACCTCTCCTGTAGAGGATACAAACAGAAAACAAGTCCAAATGTGTTAATACATATAGAGGATAGGACATAAGTGTTTGAAGATTGAGCAGGTTTTCATTTAGTACTGAAGATTCTGTAGGTTAAAAGCCCATAATCTGTTCTGGGTCAAACATACTAAATGTGAATAATAATTTAACATGGTATCAATGGCAAACAGACATACAAATGGAGCTACAGCTAACAATTCTATTCATTATCGACTAATCTGTTAAGTCTTTATTCCCAGAAAGAACGGTGAAAAAATGTCTGCTACAATTTCCTAGAGCCAAAGGTATCATCTTCAGATTGCTTGTTTTGTCTGAACTAGGAAATATCCGTCACAAACTGTCATCTCTGCCCTATTTTTAGATTTTTGGTGAAAAGATGAGACATATGAGGGTGAGCTAAAAATTGTGAGATTAAGTTATTCACTGGCGCCTCAGTCCGAACGTCAGATCATGACTCTAACTGCTCTGCTAACATTTAACTTGTTATTGACTTAGTGGGGAAATTAGATTTCCAACTTCCTGTCTTTTACTGCAATCTTCTCTGATGTCTCACAGTTCTCTTTCGTCACTCTCTGTCTCTGTTTTTTTTCACTCTCTTCTTCTTTAATACCCCCCCTCCTCCTACTCCTCCTTATGCACCGCACTTTGTCTTTAACTATACCCATATGATATATTCCCACATCTCCTGTGTTTTTTTCACTCAGTCCTCTCCATGGGCTTCAAATTGGCCTCCTCAGCTGTGAACTCAATCAGGCAGCTCAGCAGGAGGGCAAAAGGAAAAGGAAAAAGGCCGCCGGGAGAGCTGGTTTCTGGGCAATCAGGAGTGCTATTCTTCTAGTCTTCTAGCCGACGATTCCTCAGCACAGGCAGGAAGCGTGACTTTAAAAAGTCTTCCCTCCAAACATCAAGATGGACTGAATGTGCCATTCTGATGAGAGGGTGGTCATAAACTCTCTCTTTCCAATGGTTTCTTATTATTTACCTAGCTTTTGTTCGACTCAAAACTAAAGGTGTGTGCAAAGACATTTATGCAGTATACCAAGAGATGATCGTGCTATTGCCTTTTTCTATTCCGCTATATTTATCCATCTGCCCTCTGTCCTGAAAGCTGCATGTGTGCGATCAGAGGCAACAAAAACACCAATATTTGTGTGATAGCATTCATTTGAATGCATTGCCTTTTCTCTCTCAAACAGTGGGAAACACAAGGCTGAAACTGTCCCACAGTGCTTCTCTCCGTTGGGCTGACACAGCACCTCTCACCAGGATGGAAAGGGTGCTCGTTACCTGAAGGAGCGCAGGCAGCATGTCGGCCGTGACATCTGCCTCTGCGAATTAGTAACGGCTTAGTGACAGCAGACACCGGGCATCTGTAAACTCAGCACACTGAAATGAGCGCTCGTCTGTGTGGTCCTGTGTCCTTTTTGATAAATCTACAAAGAAACTCCTGCACATATATATCCGGCCTTATCCTATTTGACATTTTTCCGATTTCAAAATAAATGTATTTAGTCACACTGCAAAGATTTGGGTGTGCTTATCGCATGAACTGATGTAAAAGTCATGTCTTGATCAAAGGTAGACGGGTTTGGGAGAAGCTGTCCATCACCGTGGGGCTACAACTAACTAACTGTTATTTTCATTATTAAGTAATCGGTTGATATTTCAGTCATCTTTGTTTAATGGTCAGTCCACTATAACATTAGACAGAATATCCTCACGTGCAAGAAGCTATAACCATCAAATGTTTGGAATTTTCCCTTGACAATAAATTCATTAGTAAACTAACCGTTTATGACTAAATAGTGATATGTTACTTCAGGGCTTGAATGTAGATTTAAGTAAGCACTAAATGTAGAAAGAAATCCTTAAAAATAGGATGCAATGAAAGAATGTAGCTGTACATCGTCACACTGTGCATCAACTAATGAGCTATTATGAGCAATATGCTCTAAAATACAGGATGTATTCAGCATCTCTGCAGAGAAATCACATCATCACCCTGTCTGACACATGCAGAGTTGTTAATGACAGAGCAAGCTGTGAACCGCAGTTAGGCAGCCGTGTGGTGTACACTGTGGTAAAACAATTTGCATTTAAAGAATAAGCAGATTAGCGCTTTTACTCGTAATTCTCTCTCACTCCCTTCTTGTTTTATTTTCAGCCTCTTCTCCCCATGTAAGTGCATCTCTGGTCGTCCCGTGCTGAAACGCCTCGGGGTGGCTGGCTATACTTCAGAGCTGACTTCACCTCCGGGCCCCCTGATACCATTTTTAGTCAGGTTTCTAGTTCACCATACAAGGTGCAGTCTAAAGAAGCGGGGGAAAGAGGTCGGGTCAGGAATGCGCAAATATTTCGACTCCTTTTATGCATTTGGAGGAGAATTACCGGCTAACAATTAAAAAAAAACGCTGTGATCCCAAAAAGCCAGAGGAGAGGGAGGAGTGTGACTCACCGCCAGGCAGGGACAGCCAAGTGTTAAGTGTGCTCATTTGAAATTGATTCTCTCACCCCCACAGACAACACTGTCAACTGCAAAATAGTAGTTAATCAAATAGCCTCCTTCCTTTTAATTGAGTGTAAACAGCAGAAGAAACGTGTTGAAATGTTGTATAAAAGAGGTTAAAGAGGTCATCCGCTGCAAAACAAATGTGTGTTTTAATCAGTGGGATTGAAATACAGCATCACTGGAGCACCATTTTAATACAGTCATTGTCATTATGTGTCTTTTTGAGGGTTTCTGGTGTTTTGTGCGCCCTCAATAAGAGAGGAGTCAGTGTTTGACATTTGATGAATGAACAACCACAGCAAATATCCTGCTGCAAAAGTGGCCTAAGATCATTTTTCAGCGACCCAATAAAAAATTTTCAGTTTTGTTTTCTCTAGATGAACAGTACTGCTGTTTAAATCTACATAATTTAATTTTTTTTTTTTTTTTGGGGGGAAGTCACTTGAGGGCAAAACAACAACAACAAAAAAAAAAACAACACTAAACACAACATGGGCATATTATCCGCTTAAGAATTTAATAGTGGAGTGAATGTGTATCATTTACACGTCACAGAGCAACATTAGCAGTCAGATGAAATTGCATTTGTTGTCCCCTGATGAATGTAAGTCCAGTATTCGCTCTCGTTTTAGCTCTGCCAAGTCCTGACAAAAATATCTGGCTCGTCGGCTGCTAAATGCTCCAACATGTTCACCAGCTCCATGCCAACTCTGTCTCTCTGTTGTTAGTGCCGGCTTTTTGCAGAAAGGATGTTGATGAGAGCGGCGAGAGTGAACCAAAACAATTAGCTTTAAAATACTTGTGTAAAGATTTCTCACCATCAGATTACACAAGATGTTTTTTTCTTAGCTGATATAAAAATATTGATTTGTGGAGCATTAAGGATTTTAGAGGAATAATTAGGAAATTTGGAAATTCGCTCACTGCTCAGGAGCATGAAAATTTCATAGCACAATCTTGGCCAAAATAATATTTTAAAAGAAACCAAAAGCTCATGCAACAGCAGTGCTACTTAAATTCTGGAGCGTTTTAAGTAATCAGCCAATGATTGTTTGCAAACTCTTCTGATTTGGGTTTAATTGTAATTAGCTTGAGAATGATAACAAAGCACTTGTTTGGCTTATCTGCAGAACCCACTTAAGCCCTTATTCAAGCCGTGAATTTTCCATGAGCCTTAGCCAGCTACTATGACTCACATGTCATCAAACTCCATGTGTGATAACCGATAAGGTTGTCTTTCTCATACACACACACACACAGTGGGTACTTCCTTAACCTAAATTGATGTTTTGGCATGAAGAGGGATGTGGGAAAGCTCCGAGATCATGTTCCATAATAGCATGTACTGTTTGTTTTTAACCCCGCACACCGACGCTGATACACCCGCGGCTGATTGGCGTGTAAAAAGTAAGCGTGCTCAATCACTAATTTATATCAGCCTCTATGAGCGGACATCCTGAGGGAATGAGAGGAGGAAGAGGAGGGGCGGAGGACGAGGAAGAGGAGAGGGGTGTTGAGTTACACGGGTCTGAAAAGCGGCCCTGCTCGTCTGCCGTCGCAATGTTCCCTGTGGTGACCCACTCCCTTTGTTCTCTTTGTGCATGTGTGTGTGAGCCAGTGAGTAAGCACGTATGTAATGTGCAGAATGTGCTCGGGATCCTTTACTGCGTTTCCACAATTAGTTCGGTGGTATTTCTGTAGGTACCCATGAGCATACTGCACGCGCACAGAGGGCACGGCGGAGTGGTAAAGTAATATGACAGGTAGCGGCATTACAATCTGAGTCCAGTTGAAGGACGACTGCTCGATTGTCAGCAGAGAAAACACACACACACAGACACACAGACACACACACACACACACACACACACAGCTTGATCCAGCACCTGCTACTACAGTATTTGCGAGTGAGAGCTGTCGGACAACGTGTGAGAGACTAGAGAGGAGAACAGCATGTTCTTGTTTTTCGTTCTCAACAAGGCAGATAACAGCATCTACTGAAGAAACTGGGTGGAAATATGATTAATATCACATACAGTAGCTAGGTGACGGAAAAGAAGAGAAAACTGGATGCTCTCAGAGCATGAAGAGAAAACAATTTATACACCTAAAAGTGTCCTCATGATCCCCCACTTTCGTTAAAGTTGTTTTACTCCCTGGCTTTGTTTATGTAACAACAGAAATCTGAGGTCTTTAGGATGGAGACAGTTGAGAGGAGGAGGCGTGAAAGCTCTCAAATGACCGACAACTTGGCTTGACTGAAACGGCCAGCGCTGTGGTTACTGCTGACCGCATGTTTCTCCATGTCACCTTTACATAACACCAAAGGGTGCACCTCAACAGGCCAAATTCCCTTTCCTGTCTAAGATTGTCTCGGCCCCGCTGTTGTGCAACTGAGCTGGCCCGGAGGCCGCATTTCAGCAAATTTGCAACATGTCACGTCCATTTTGACACATTTGACGAATCAAAACAATTGCCAGCTGAAAACAGTTGAACTAAGGTGCAAAAAAAATTTAAAGTACAATTTGTAACCAGTTTTCTATTACCATGTAGTATGAGTATTTTTACATTCCCTCAGAGTAACATGTCATGACAGAAACATATATATATAAACATCGAGATCAAGGAAGAAGAATAAAACATTCAAAAGGGCCCCACAAAGAGACAGAAAGCAGCCCAGCATAATAAAAATCCAATGCAGAGGGACATAAAGCTTGCTAGTGAACTGCAGCCACTCCGGCGGTGGCTGCAGGGCCATCCTTCAGCAGATTGCCTCTTGGGTAATGAGGCAGTTATGTTCCTGACGGTAATGGAAAGGCTGTCATCACGGTGGCAACAGGACATGTCTGTGGGCATGACTCACATTCAGCAGGGCAGAGAGGCATGCGAGCACGGAGGCAGCCAGCGGTCCCGACACACACAATCATCCGAACAAAAAAGATCGCTCGGCTTAGGGAGGAGACGCGGGGGGGCTATTGGGCGATGTCGACAGGGCTTCATCTGGGGCGGCGGGACAATAAACAGCAGTGATTGAAAGAAATGGCGAACAGGATACAGTGGAGGAGATAAAGCTGGGGGATGATATAGTATTTGCAGTATATCGGCTTCACACCTCTTCCAGGTAATGAATCAGTCAAGTGGAGGAAAGAGGTGTAACTCTATGACTGTGACTTAAGTGTGTTCCCATTTTATGTAAAGGAAGGATTACGTTTCTTCAACATGTAGAGATCACTGACAATTAGCAAGGCTTCAGGTCCCTCCTGGGGACGGCGGGGATACATGCACCGTCCACGCAAACACTACATCCTGAATGCATCCTCTGTGAAACTGTGACGTTTGACAAATGCTCCAACGCGCTGTCGACTTTCATTGTCGCATCATCGTGCGGTTTAGGGAGTTAAAGTGAAGCGTCGACTGTTTGTTCTCTGTCACTGGTGAGAGTGGGCGAGTCACATCAGCTGAGACACTTCGACGTTTCCCGTCATTCCTTTGATCAGTCGTGTGCCCAAAAATATACTCAACACACGCAAAGAAAGAATCATCCTAATTTTGATTTCAAAATAAAAGCTTTTGCATCGTTGGAATGGAACTGAACTGAGCTAAATGGGCAGAATGAGAGAACAGCATGTTATATAATAGTATTAGAAGAAGTCAAAAAAGGATACGGCATAGAGGTGAGCCAGTAGCTGAATAAATGATCAACACAGAATAAATAAAGCCATTTTTTAAGAATCTTTTTGTAGCACAAATGTAGAATTTCACAGGTTTGGCTTCCCAAATGTTAATATTTGCCCGTCTCCTTTTCATTTATGATAACAAAGATACCTTTGGGTTTGGGCTGTTGCTTGGGCAAACCAGCAGTTTAAAGACTTAAGCATGGGCTCCTTGAATCTGGGACATGTGACATTTTTCACTCTTTTCCAACATGATTAACCGATTAATCAAGAAAATAAACAGATTACACAGTAATAAAAGTAGCCAATGGTTGCTGTCCTAATTCCGTATCTACCAGCGTGCTTTGTCCGTGCAGGAACCTTCAGCTGTAGCATTTAAATTCCCTGACTGAATCACTATGCTGTATTTTGATCCGGTTTCTCATTTAAGCTAGTACAGTATTTAAATCACATTGGCACTCGGAGACTAAAATCCACGACTGTAATCCAGGAGCTAGTTCAATTCTATGTTGAATTACACCATTTGGCATTTGGATCAAAATGAAAAGATTAATGGAGCCTAATTGGGACGAAAAGAAGGGTTATTCTGTGTTTTTCTCTTTTTTTCTCGTTTGGCGAATCCCTCATCTTTCTCTGCGACACGTGCGTGGCTTTAGCACAGTCTAATCCCGACCCTCGTGCTTGAATGGGATTTGGGTGAAAACCAACAAACTAGGCCACGGAGCCTCGGGGCGAGTCAGTGACGGTGTTGCACTAAAAATATATCATGTTGGAATAATTAAGAAAATTCATTTCTTAAATGTGTGGACGATCATTGTTAACTACCGTCCTCCCTGAAGGGCCAAACTGGAACCAGTCTAATGAGGTTGGACGAAAGAGGCAGATTGTGGAGATAACAGACGAAGCTGGATGAGAAATGTCATACCTGCATGCATGCCTGTTCCAGCACATTTCTGCTTATCACATTCCATATTTTTTTCCATGATTGTTCCATAAAACTGAGCCAACTTTCCATTGCAAACATGTGTGTGTGTGCAGTTACAACTATCGCTCGTGACAAGAAAATGTTTAACACAGCGGACCTCTCAGCTGCCAAATGTTACTACTATGAACACAAAGTGAAGTAAAACAAACAATCGGAATATCACGATGTTTCCATGATCTTACACTAACAGACTGAGGTTAATGTAACGGCCTGCGTTAATGACTGTTGGACTAACTTTGACATATTTAACTATTTGTCCTTTCAGTGTCTGTTCAGACAGGATATAAAGTAAATTTTAGCACCTGCATGAGTTTAAAATGTTTTCGAAAAATGTTTGAACTTTTGAATCTGCTTCATAAACTTCCAGAGATGAAAAAAAGGACAGAGAGACTGCAGGGAAATAAGAGAAAGAACCAGAGTTTTTGGTGCATTATGAGTTCAGTTAGAGGCCGAGCTACACACAAACACACACACACACAGGCACACTCCGACAGACACAGTCAGTGAGTCCATTGCTAGAAAGCTTACAGCTAACATCTGTCTAGTGAATGTAAACACAAACTGCCCAGTGGTCAAATTTGTGCAAATGGCGAGAGATAAAATTCACTTCACTTTATGTTTAAACACTTTGAACCTGATGTGTTGCTAACACAAAATCTTTAGTGACTGTTTTTACTGTTTGTGCTTTGACTCTTGTGATCTGTGTGTATTGGATTAATTTCTGTGCTGTACTTCCTATGCAGACATAAAGTAGATCTTTCACTGATGATACTTCATGATAATAAGTCATGTTTACAATACCTTTTGTATTATGATTATTTATAGTATCTTATCACTCTCTGATTTGATCAAGAATTTGTCTTCCAATACTGCTTCCACTAAAAACCTTAAAGGAGACTCCTGTCTTCAGCCTTAACTGGAAGATGTGGACCTACAAGGAACAAATGAATGTTGTCTTGGAAGTCAATATAATACCAGAAATAGCCATGATATTTTTTATTCTACTGCAAAATATCTGCTTATGTATTTAGGTTACCTGACATTTTATTGCTTCAAAAGACCAGCAGAGTAATTACAAGAGTCTGGAACAACAAGAGTATTTTACTTGAGTAATACAAATATACCTTTAGCTTGTGTGTGTGTGTGTGTGTGTGTGTGTGTGTGTGTGTGTGTGGGTGACCCAACATTCATGACCAACTGGCTCAAAGTGGCCATTAATATTATTAGCATAGCAGCAAATCCTCAGTATTTCCAAACAACAAAAACAACTCATGATTAATAGCTCTGTGCGCATTGTGAGGGCTGCATAAACACCGGGGAGGCATGTGAAAGGGGCAAGCGTTATTACGGTGTGATCAATAGCTCGGGCGAGCAGTGGTATCGACAGGGACCGACGCTGCGGCGCTACACTGCTGTTCTCTTGGGGACAGCGTGTCCACGGCAGAGAGATTGAAATCAGTTTACAGCATGAGGGGACACATTAATCCTATTACCACCAATCTGGTCGTTATGGTTTTTATTGAGGCAGGAGCACTTTTCCTAGTCAGCAGCACTTAGGCCTCGGTTGAACACACACAGAAACACAAACACACACACATTTTCCTTACATCACACACTCTTAGCATGCAAGTGTGTCCACACAGTCTCCCACACTCACTTTAGAGGTGTTGGTAATCCAAAGAGTTACACAACATTACATAAGGTGGCTAAGAGATGCTGCCGCGCTTACCTTAGGCCACCACAGCATATGGACAGATGAGCTCTCCCTCTCTCGACTCACCTCTGTCTCCTCTTAGTGCTCTTTTGATTTTTACCCTCTTGCGTGCAGCACCTTGTAGGTGATGCAACACCCAGCTGCAGTGATGATCAAGCATTACTGAAGCAAAGGAAGGAGCAGCACACCTTGTAAAGTGTAATGCATGTCAACTTTCATTTACTCAATATGGCCATTTTGAGGATCATGTACTTGAGTATTTCCATTTTCTGTTCCTTTATATGTCTACACCTTTTTTACATCTCAGAAGGAAATATTGTGCTTTTTAGTACACCGCATTCATTCAAAAGCTTTAGTGGCTAGTAAATTAGCAGATTGAGATTATTAAAACAAAGTAATGTATTAGTTGTTCAAATTAGTCCCAACTTTACCATCTACGACATTACATTAATCCATAATCATCATCATATAATATATATCTTATTCCGAAACAGGACATTCTCCATAATGAGTACTTTTACTTCTATACTTTTGAATGAAGAACTTTTACTTGAAACTGAATATTCCTGCACTGTGGCATTGCTACTTTTACTAAGTAAAAGTCCCATCTGAACTACATACAACAGTTAACTGTGAGTTACAGTAGTTACAATTTCCCAGAGCCCAATATAATGAGTAACATGATCAAACTGAGAAGAGCCTAAAATCTCATGTTATCAGTCCATGTTTGTCTGCTTGATAAATGACTTACAGCAATGTCTGGAGTTTTTAACTGGTTGTCAAACTGTCTCAGTTTAATATCGATGCCCCTATTTGACCCACATAACCACACAAGACCAAAAGAGTTTCTATTCACACTGACCGCTGAAATAAACACAAAATGAATAGTTCCATTGTGCTGCTTTAAATAAAGATTAATCAATGATCAGAATTGTAGTCAATTCATTTTCTGTGGGCTGACTAATTGATTTATCATTTCAGGGTCACTGCATGAGCTTGAAAGTGTAAACACTGCTTTACGCAACATGAATAAAGTTCGCCTTTAGCGTGCAGTATGCTGTGGACACAATAGTCTACTGTACTCTTTTAAGGTCATCGGTTTGGCGTGGCTATTTTAGGCACTGAAACTGCTTTGTTGTTCTATGCTTGAACTTGTTTGTGTTGGACTGGAAATTCTATTGGAAATTCTGACGGGAAAATTATGTTCCAGTAATTTCAATAACTCCGCTTCTAATCTTATCGCTTCGTAGTCGTGTCGTCTTGGCCACACAGTAACCAGACACCCCGCCCAGGAGACCATCCTTTGTTCTACGTCACCCTAACGGACACAGCGCTAACCTTTAGCTGACACCTGAGCCCCGGCGCTTCTCTAGGGTTTCAGGCCAATGTGAGCTGCCCATCTCCACCTGCCTAGTGCCCAGACTGGGGGGAGCAGGCACACCTGAGCCCACTGCTCTGGCCGAGGATCGCTCAACCTTGCCAAGACGCAGATCTGGTTTCCCACCAGCACAGAACTCGACACCGTCACCGTCTCCATCCATCCTGCCTGTCCTGCCTCTGCTCCTCTGCCTCTTGCCTTCACCTCAACAACTGGTCAGAGTGCATCACAACAACGTTTTGAAATGCTTTGCCCGGATCATATAAAAATTCAGACCTGATTCATGTTTGATGAGTGGAGAGGTCTGCCAGTGTCCTTCCTCTAAATAATGAAGCACTGCAGAGAAAATGGGTCACTAACAAAAGAGCCAATGATTGATAATAACAGATAGTCAATTGACACAGGTAATAAATCCGCCAGGGACTTGATGAGGACCTAAAGTTGACTGTGATATAGAAAATATGTGCAAGTTTTTTTAGAGCTGAAATGACTGGATGATTGATCAATTTGTTGATCTACAGAAGGCGTATTAGTAAAATGATTTGTAAACGGATCAATGTTAAAGTCACTTTTCAAGCAAAAACATCAAATATAAGCTGGTTCCTCAAATGAGGATTTTCGTGTCTTTATCTTTTGTGGTACTATACTGAATATCTTTGGGGTTTATACCATTGGTCAGACAAAAAGATTAATTTAAAGATGTCAGTGGGCTTCAGGAAATCTTGATGATCATTTTTCATGATTTTCTGGCCAAAACGATTAACTGAGAAAATAATCTGCAGATTAAAAAAAAAATTCCATCCAGTATCCTGCCTTTACCCTTACCCTATATAGACATTAATTTTGTATCCAGAAAGGTTTGTAAAATACTCTGAAATATTCCACATCACATAGCCTAAAATTATACAATGGTGCATTGCTTTATATGTTGCTTTGTGCTTTGCATCATGAAACAAGAGGGATTGGCGCCATGTTATACAAGTTTTATATCTAAAAAGACAATGGGAAAGAATGAAAACATCACGGACGTCAGCAAAAATCACTCCAGCTCAACTCCAAATAGCAGATTAGTCATCAAATCTCGCCTCCTTCCCCATAAGAAGCATAATTTCTGTGACGACCAAGCCCAGGAACAGACACATGACACAAGTGACGGATACAGAGACAGGGAGAAAAACGGATGGCGAGGGCAAACGGAAAGTGACCCAGGACGACGGAAACTTCTCCAGGCGTCCTCGGTGAGGAGTTGTCTGTGTGTGTGTGTGTGTGTGTGTGTGTGTGTTTGCTGACAGAGGTGTTTGTCTGCAGGTCTGTGAGTCCGCTGACTCACTGTTGTGGTTGGAGTGTGTGACTGTGTCAGTGTTACTACAGTCTTCTGTGTGTGGGAGAGCAAGCTGAAGTTGAAAATAGCTGTCCTTTGTGGCTTGCAGAGCAGTGTCTGTCGTGCTTTTATATCTGCTTTCTCCATAATAAAGTGCGAATGGCTCGTAATGGTCCAAATCCTGTTTTCATCCGATGCCTCCTAATTAAAACACATTAAACTCTGCGACAGAGAGAAGCCAGAGAGAAGAGAAAGAGCAGGTTGACAGACTGATTAATTATATATATATATATATATATATATATATATATATATATATATATATATATATATATATATATACACACACACACATATACATAAATATGTATAAAAAAAGCAAATATGTGGGTGACAAGCTGGTGAGTGTATAAATAAATAAATAACTTGTAAATGCCAGTGTCAAATCAAGCATGCTAAACAACTGTAAAGGCTTGCGTCATGCTCCTTTTTCTGTAATACATTCACTGCCTGTCAACGTGCTATGACCTTCACCATGTGTCCTGTGTTATCATCTGCTGATGCCACTACATTTTCCAGGTAATGATGGTGTTGTGACCGGTGCGCGCATGCTATGGCGTCTGCCCGCAGCCTTGGCCTCACTGAACCTCACAGCGACAATGGCCCCTCTGTTCTCTCCAAAATGGAAACAAAGCACTTGGGTATGAAAGCCTACTGTACCACCGGCTCTGCCATTATTCCGACAACAACCTGCCCCGTCCGTAGCCTCCGTGTTTGGCTCATTAATGATGTAACCAGCGGGGACTGAGCCAAGGCGTAGGCAAGCCATTTCAACAGTGTCAAAACAATGGCTCCAAAAGCACCACAGCCAGTCACACAGCATCTCCTCTAATTAAAAACCCACCATTGACGGATTTTCTTCATGTCGCCCATTCAAGCACCACAGCTATTGCCTAATCTTTCTCTGGAGCGTCTATAAATAGCAGCAATCCACATATTAGTTGGCCCGACGTGCTTTGCAACAAAACAGGAGTGTTATGATGGTTGTTTCTCATCTTTAGATTTGGAGGTATTAGTAAAACCAGGGGCCTCAGACGGGCTCAGATCTTGTAGCGATAATAAAAAACAAGAGGCTGACAGGGAGGTGAGCTCAATCAGAGGCCGCTCCCCACATGCCCTGCTTTAATCTGCCCTCTCCCCCGGTGCTCTCCACCGCTCGCCGTGTGCCAGAAACCGGGATTAGTGGTGTTCTTTGTGTCATGCGAAAGTCAGCCCTCTGTCTGCTCTCTAACCCTAACCCTTGTGCATGGACCCCCTTTTCCTGAGGGTGAGTCAGGGAGAGGAGGGCTGATAAGAGCCGCCTGGTAGAAGGACTCCGTGAAGATCAGTCTGTCCTGTCTGTGGCCGTGTCAAGCCTGTCGGGGGACGGGATGGCAGGTTTTTATTAACAGAAGGGGATCACAGAGAAAGAAATGGCATGCATGACTAATTTGCGACATACCGAATGAAGAGACATTCACAGTGTGTCACGGTGGGAAGCGACATCAGGTGTGTGCGGCAGAAACCCTGCACGGTCAGCACCTCTGAGGTTTCGCAGAGTCCCTGGGAAATCTTAAAGATGACGGCCGCTGTCTTATAATGACAGGACAACTGCAAGGTGACATGTCAGTGTCTGTCACCTCGGCTGGTCTGCAGTGGTTGGAAAGTGTGACGAGAGTTGGGAACGAACGCAGCAGCTGCCCGGCTCGCTGGGGGAACGCGGACCGCAGGGTGGCTGACATGCGCCGTTTGTGTTCCTAATGAGGTGTTTTTTTCAAGTTCCATCAAATCCCATGCTGTTCTCACGTGCAACTCATGCCAACGCAGACACACAATGCGGGACATTTCACACAGACACACATACCCCCCGGGCAGCTGTAATATAAGGTTACTGAAATATGTGGAGTTGCATAAAACCGATGAAATGTGGCTGACCGAGGTGCCGTGTGGGCATGAGGGTGCGGTGACTGGGTGCTTAAAACCTGCAACTGCTGCTTTTGGTTGCAAGAAACAGCTGAATTCAGCCTCCAGCACACCAGAGCACATCAGCACTGAGGTGGACAGCAGAAATGCCCCTCCACCTATAGAAACATGTTTAAGTCTCTGAATGCGCACCCTGTTTGCTGTTTTCGGTGATGCACTTGTTTGAGACTCTCAAGCCGCACGGTTGGTTGTTTTTTTTTTTTTTAGTTTTTTTGTGTGTGTGTGTGTGTGATTTTTTTTTTATTCTTCCACCCTCCCTGCGTCTCTTTCGGTGATGAGTCAGATCAGACAAGCAGACAAGCAGCCAGCAGGTGAGGGAATATATTTTGACATGGAATTTCCAAAGGGTTTAGTGGGTGAGCCAAGCTTTGGCAGACCATCTGTGTGGCCTTTTAAGCCCCAAAACTGGCACGTTGCAGTGCCAAAGGTGGGGTCCCCCAGGCTCACTTTGAACACATTGAAGTGAAACTGCTTTCCTGCCCTGTGACTGACAGACTGCATATCAAATACCTGCCCTTAGGTCAAGTCGATAAAAAATTACTGCAGGCAGTGTTTAGGTTTGTCAATACAGAGTTTATAGTGACCAAAATGTAATTCCAGATAAGTCCATTTTTTATTCGATACTACAAAGGAAAAAAAGACGTTACCTGCACTGCATTTTTATTCCTCATGGCAAGAGTATAATGGTTGGATTACTTATACCACAGTATTTTAGCATTAAAGTGACGTTCATGTGACATTTTCACTGGATTGTTCACTGACAGCAAACCGTCCAGCCTTGTGCACCTGCAGTGCTGCTGGGATGAGGAGAGAGCAGAGATAAAGAGAGAGAGAGAGAAGAGGCTCTGTCGGCCACTGCGTCTAAAACTGCCTCACTTCTTTCCTCCTGCGTGTGCCCTGCATGGACAATTCAGTTCATCGCACCCTCCCATTCAACTTGCGCACCACCTCCCAAATGCAAAACTTACACAACGACACAACGATTGGTGCATTAAGCATCTTTTGTATATGTGTGTGTGTGCGTCCCTTTTTTCTGCTGTGCCTGCCCATTTCTGCAATTCATCCAGCGTCAATCACTGTGCCGTGCGCGCGTCGCGGGACGTGCGTCTATGGCGAGCTGCGGCTCCCATTGATAAAAATCCTCTCCTCGAGAGAGAGAGAGAGAGAGAGAGAGGCTACATTCAACGTCACCGAGACATGCATGCACTTCTATGCAGGGCCGGCATGCAGTCTGGCCAAACCGCACCACAAGGACACAAACCAACGACGAGGATCTGCAGCGTGCGTCTGGGTGGAAACGGTACCTGCATTTTGTCTGACGTAAACACTTCGGTGTCTACTTCGCAGGCGATGATGGTCACCATCTCCAGTTTCATATTTATCGATGGCATTCCCCTTCGTGGTTGGGAGAAAGGAGAAAAAAAAACAACAAAACGGAGTAAATGGGAGTAAAAAAGTCTGTCTGTTCCTCTCTAAGCGGGCCGTAGAGACGCGGCTCTTCCTCCGGGAACTGGAGCTTATGTCCGGACTGTGCTGGTTCCTCTGCTGGGAGGAGATCTGCTGCTGGACTCCTCACCGCACTGACGCGCTGCTGAGAGTGATGCTGCAGCAGCAAACTCTCTCTCTCTCTCTCTCTCTCTCTCTGCCTCTCCCCCTTTTGGCTCCACATTGACGTCATTACCATCCTCACGTTCGTCGTGTTTTACGCCACTACAGCTCGACGAACCGACGAACCGTGCAGGGTGCACTGCAGAATTCACGGGCCGGTTTATTCCGCTTTTTCATTGTGTTTTTGTGTGTGTGTGTGTGTGTGTTTTCAAAGAGCTGCTGAAGGAAAAAATAAATAAATACATAAAATTAACGTGTCTGCCAAACTGTCCATGCATCATCAGCGTCAGTGCGTCGCCCTCACTGACCCCCACCCTCCATTCCTCCACACTGCCCCTTATCTACCTTTGAATGATGCTCTTATGTACACAGTGCATTGAGCACATCGCTAGAGGGGATGGACATAATAACCAGGAACATGTCCTATACAGTGGTCCAGTTGTTATGCAAAAGCCAGCCAGTAACAGTTGTTGACAATGTTTAATATTTCAAGGCTTTGTCGGGGAGGTGTGGAGGCAATCTCGAGGGCATGGTGTGCAGTGGTACGTGGATAAAATAATAAAAGAGACTCCAAACAATGATGCAACCCAATACAACACGCGTTACATATTCAGAACTCAGGTTAAAGCTCTTTCTCTAAACACTTTCCCGTCAAACGCTTAACATTGCAAGGTCATATTTATTGGATTGCACTGGAGCGGCGCAAGGCTGCAACTATGATCATTTTCTTTATTGATTGGTGCATCGATGATCTTTTTTAATTAATCAATTCAGAGTGCAAGGTCAGATACTTATTTATTTTTATCTGTCATATACATACATTGTCCATACACAAAGATATTCTGTTCACAATGACATAAAATGGAGAAGAAAGGAAACTCTTCAAATTTCATAAGCTAACAATGTTTCGTATTTGTGCTTAATAAATAAATTATTAATTGCTTATCAAAACAGTTGACTGTTAGTGACTAATCGATTATTTAGTCCTCGATCAGTAATTCGCGACCTGCGGGTCAGGACGTCCACAAGGGGGTCGTGGGATGATAAGAAAATCAAAATTTTGCTGGCAACGTTTATTTTTCCAGCTTCTCTCTAATCGTTGCTTCTTTTTGTTGTGAAAGACTGTGGTGTTTTGTCTCCTAGGGGCTCAAAAAAGTAGTAGAATTAAACACTAATGAGGAATATTTAGTCATCGATTCAAATGCTAACATCTTAAAGACATGGGGGGGGGTGGGGGGGGGGTCACCGCTGTTGTTTACCAATGGTATCCACTGTGATTAAAGTACAATCAGAGCTACAGTACATTTAAAAAGCTGTTTTACTATACAACGCGAGACATCAGAGGAGAGACACCCACAGCCCTGTGAGTCACAAATACAATGCAGAGTGAAGGCATCTAACAGCATTGCGCTTTTTCTGCTTTCTTTTTTCTGTCAAGGGATAATTGCATAACCATGCCTGTTAGCTGCATGCTCCAGAGTTAGTGCTGCCTTCAGTTGACATGCTTTATGGCTTCACTGGCTCAAGAATAACAGACAAACAACATGGGTTATGTGACGGTCACGATGTGTTCAGTGCCAAAGCCGTTGTCTCCCTACATGCTGTTATCAAATACAGAAACTTAATGGACATCTAATTTGGGCTTTAAGAGTCTTCAGTGCAGATGCCTTGTTGATCCTGGAAAGACTCAGATATGAAAAGTTGAAAAGAACTTCTTAGCGAGCTGTACTGTACTTTTGCTGCTGACTTGTTGATTGGAGATTAACTGTATCGGGGCTCTTTATCACTCACAATAACGCAGCCGACTGTATTGTGCCACCGCTGTCACAGCTCCTTCCCTCCTAATTATCATGATACAGTGCGAGTTTCCACTTCAACTGAAGACCAATCATTTCAAAAATTCCCACAGACATTAGTCCATTGCATAATATCCTAACAAACCATGTCTCCTTTCCATCACTTAGATGATCTCCCTCTCTCCCTCCCTCCGTTTCATAATAATAATTGCCCAGCCGGCCGAGACAGCTAAGTCCTCTATAAGCCATTAATATTAAGGCTCTAGGCAGTGAGGGCTATTTATGTCTGTGTGTGTCAGGCATTGTCCACGCTGTGCAGACGGAGAACATGAGTGAGATATGTGAGGATGACTGTGACATTCCTCCATCAGTCAGTCACCCGGTCTGGAACAATCCGCCTCCAACGCCGCATGTCAGCCACTGTAACGTGTTGGCCCGAGCCTGAACGGCGTCGTCAGCTGCTTCATCTGCCACGACTCGAACTGTTTTATTCTTTCAAGTCACGGTAGTAAGAGCAGGCAGTATAGAAGATGTTACTTGACGCCTTTTCTTTTAAATCCACTTCGTTTTTCTGGAATCTAAATGTAGTCTTAGCCCGCCAAAGGTTGTGATCATTTATTTATGCCTCGTTGGAAAATTCTCTTTCACTTGCCCCTGTTTACAAAGACTTGGGTCAACGGAAGATGGTAGAGATTCGCTGTCACGCTGAAGGAAATGTCAGCTGAGCAGATGCTTTGTTGATGCAACTGGTTTCATCTAGTCCAGCATGATCTAGTCTGGCTTCTTCCACTCGAGTGTCACTGCTATGATTTGCAACCAGGAGTACTTGAATGACATGATATATGTGGAAATATTGTGGAATAGGTCTGAATAATAAAAATCTATATAATGTCTTTAGCAGAAAAAGAACTGGTGTGATGCTGGTCTTTAGTACATTTATTGTCACAGTAACAAGCATGCCATGCGAGACTGACTGCACAAACAAATGAGTGTTTTCATGTTAGCAAATGAGTAGATACATCACAACAATGAACTAAAGTAATGGATAAACAGAGTTGAAATAGTTACATTGAACAGTTATGGATACATGGTTTAACTATAGCTAATAGTTAGGTAAAAGTAATTGATAAAAGGTTGAAATAGTAAGCTAAAAGTAATGAATAAATGGTTAAAGTAACTAAATCTTACAGATAATTGGGTAAAAATTGTTAGGTAAAAGTAATGAATAAATGGTTGAAACAGTTAGCTAACAATAAATAACTAAATTGTTGAAATACCTAGCTAAATGTAATGGACAAAATATTTAAACATCCAACTTCTGCCACTCAAATAAACAGACAAAATGGTTGCTTAAAGTTCCCCTCCACTGCAAAATATTTTTTTCTTCTTGTTCCTACGGCTGAATGTTGGAGCTTCGCTGTACAGAGTGATGTATGTGCAGAGTTTAAAAGCTTCCATCTGCGCATTGAAAATCCAATTTTCAACTTGCAAAAGTGTGATATGGAAACTTTAAGCCTCCAGTGCACATGCACGGTGAAACACTTTACAGTCAAGCAGGAAACACCTGTTGTCCAGCAGTTCAACTTATATTTATAGATTTGGAAAGAAACAGATGTCATTTAAAAAATTTTAGTAACATAACTGAAAGGTTTTTGTGAATAGAACGTATTAGATTAAAATGATCTATCAAAATACAATAAATTATAAACATGTTAAAACATGTATGCAGATTATCTTTACTAAATGAATCAATAGTAAATGAATGAATAGCAAAAAATACGAACAAATGTCTGAAATATTTATCTAAAAGTAATATAAAAGTCATTAAAATATCCAGCTTCTGCCAATCTATGTGTTTATAAAATAGATGCAAAATGAACACTGACAAGTCAATTTTATGAAAAGAAAATGTAACTTAATCATGTTAATTCACTTCTACTTATAAATCAATTCAAATGACTATGATGTGTGGCGCTGCGATGAAGTTTAAAGAGCCGTGCAGGTACATGCTTTGAGTTGCTGTATAATACTTGCCGTTGACATATAGTCCACTGGATGTATACTTAAATGTTTTTGGTTATCAAAACACTGTGTTGATGTGCTCCTCTGATCCCTGTTGTCGCTGCTGATAACTCAGATGGATCGCTGTGGATGATGAAGCACTTTTCTTCCTCTCTGGCCTCATTCTGCATCTTTCTTTCTCCTCCTCCTCCTCCTGCTCATTCTCAATTGTCTTCTCCTCATTCACAATTCCCTCTGTTAGATCTCAGCCAGCGCGGAACAAGGCTCCATGTAAAATACAACACATTCTGTATCCATTTCAAATAAGAATTTGTAACTGAGAAGAGTGATGTCTCATTTATAACAAAATGCAGATGATTATAACCTTTCAAATGCTGCTGCTCTGTAGGAATTTTTAATAACACTATTAGTAATGGTTTTACTTAAACATCATCAAATATTTGAAACAGGAGGATGTGACTTTTTCAAAAGGTTGATGTTATTTCTGGCATAAATGTAAACATTACAATGTGTATTGCAGTATATTGTGCAGCATACATATGTACAAAAGCAACCAGCGCCTCTAAAGCTTTTTTTTATCTTCTCATCCAAACCTTTGAGAAAGATGTTTCAGCCGCACACTGTATGTGATGCGGTGGAAGCCACAGTGAAGTTGCCTTTTCTTATGGTTTTAAATATATTAATGCATCAAAACATGCAAATAAAAACACAAAGGAAATCTCTCCTCTGATTTTGTCATGTGCATGTAAAAAATAAAAGATCCTGTACATGCAAGCATAATTTCACAGATAAGGCACTCCTTTAATCGAAGAGCAGAAACCTAGGTTTTGCAGAGTCTCCCAACATGCATGATGCACTATATAAGAGATGAGAAGGAGGCAGAGAGGCAGCAGAGATGCTCAAAGGGTAAGACGCTGTGTCTCAGACACACTGACGAGCAGAATTTGTATTCTGAAGTAGAGCTCTGCAGAGGAGTAGGAGGGGGGAAATCAGGGCAGTGGATCATCACGGTGGGCTCATATACGCATGCTCGTAATGCACACACATATGTTAATGCGTGCCTGCATTACACACGGATCCAAACAATGCAACACATAAGCACAATGACAAATATGAGCTGCATGAGAATATGTGCTGCATTTCTGTAAATTTAAAACTGAATGCATACACGTTAGAAAACATTTATTCACAGCAAGAATCCACCCAAAATAGAAATGAGTGAAAATATGACAATAGTTCTGACAGACACACCAGTGATATGAGCCTTATCTGTGTGTGTGTGCGACAGCAGAAGAATGGAGGGAATGAAAACAAACTCCAGAGCTCGGCCACTGCAGGCATGCAGATGGGCTGCGGCTGCAGTATCCTCATGATCTTCACACACACAGACACACACATGCTCCATCCCCTTCAGTGCCAGCCTCCTGTTACACCAGGCAACCTCGCTTGGTCCAGCCGTACCAACCCCTGGTGCCAGCGCCAATGCAGCTGCCGTAATCTAGGCCAAGCTATTTATAAAGCAAGCATCCAAGTACAGGCGCAGGGAGCCAGGGGGAGACAGAGGGATGGGAGGATAAAAGAGTGTCTACAGGGCAGAGAGACAGATCTACAGAGTGTAGGTGAGAAAGAGCGGGGGGAGAACAAAGAAGCAGGATGGCGTAGAGGGAATAAAAGTAGAAGGAGGGTGAGTGAAAATAGAAAAAGAGACATAGAGAGAAAGAGAGAGAAGTCCTGTCAGGTGCAAAGGAGAGCGTGAATACCAGAGGACGAGCACAGACACCAGCCATCCACTGTAATTGACACGACACGAGTAACCCTGGTCAACGCTGCCTCAAATCCAGAAACCTGTTTTACCCGATGAAATGCGAGGGAGGGAAAATTCGGCTGCTGCAGCGTTTAGTGATTTGGATGTGAAAAATGTTGACAAATGAGTTTTAAATGACTTCTGGCAATCAAGCTTTAATTAACAGTGATAGACAACTCCCAGAGGCCAAGTCTGACTGTAACTCTTTTCTTCTAATTAACAAAATGAACTCGGTTATCCTGGGAAATTTGTACATGTAACTGTATGTATGTACAATATTTCCATATGTGTGGAAACTTTGCAGACTATTATTACGCTGTCAGGGTCGCATGGTCGGTTTAAAGGGGGCGTGCGGCTAATGTAGAAAAAGGTGACATGTACTTCTGAGTGCCAATCAGAATACAGCAATCAGTCAAATCTGAATAAGTGACACTATCACAGTCTTACTGGGATGCAACAATCAGTAACAAACCTCAGGGTACTGGCACATATAAGGAGTATAATGTGACACAGAAGTGCCAACATTTCTACTGTTTATGCAATTTATATCATTCAGTAAAGTTTGTATTTGGACCAATCAGATTAACAATTAGTCGATCAATCAGTTTCTCGATTGCCATAAAAATGATTGTCGACATAATCAATTGCTAAATTGGCATATTTTTAAATGTAAATTGCAAAAACATTTCTGGTTCTAGCTTCTGAAATATGAGGATTTGTTGCTTTATTTTTATGTTTCTTGTCAATGCAAATGAAACATCTTTATTATTATTTTATTATTTTTACCTTTATTATTTTTAGATAGGACAGCTGAAAATGGACAAGAAAGGAGGGAGAGCGAGGAGGGAAGACATGTAGTATGGACCCCAGCCGGGAATCAAACCGGGGTCCCCTGCAGTTAGGCCCATGGCCTCATACATGTAAAAGTGCACGCTGCTCTACCGACTGAGCCACCCACACCACAACATCTTTATTTTTTGAACTGCTGGTCGAACAAAACAAGTTATCTGAAGAGGTCAACTCGGCTCGGGCAAAGTCACTATGGGAATGTTTCACTATTTTCTGGCATTTTCTGGACTACATCATTGTTTGACAAATCAAGTAAACATCTGACAGTTTAATCACTGATGAAAACTTCACCTCAAACAAAACAAATAACACAGCCTTTGCAAACAGGAAATGATGTCCAAACATGGGAGCTGACACCATAGTATGTTTTTGGTTCACAGCCTACATCTGGTAGGCCACCGGCAGCTGTTCACTGTTTTAACCCAGTCCAGCAGCTTAGGAGCAGGAGAGATGAGCTGCTGTATGGCTGTGTGAGCTGGATAGAGACAGAGGGAGAGGAGGGGGATGGACGAGGAGGCGCAGAGCGACACGTGCCGATGATTCCACTGATTGCTTTGCTTTGAAATCAGGTCAAATCTTTGGATGGGTTAGGCGGACTCTCCGACCCGCATGCGGGCGTTGCTGCTGCTCGAATACCAGATGCAGAAAAAACAAAACAAAACAAAAGAAAAATCAGACAAGGAAGGACCTGAGGTGGCCTTTGAGCTGCTAAGACAACACAGCGCTCTAAGATGTGGGTGCCATTTTCTGAGGTGGGCAAACAAAGAGGGAGAAATAAATGATAGACTCTTCACCAGAGGATTGGAAAGAGCTCTCTATTCTTTCACTTCAAACAGATCTAATTTAAAGCCATGGGATCCTCATGGCAACTGGGATAGGAACAAGCGGAGGATTGGTGCAATGAGATTGCAAATTTTAAAAAGACAAGGCTGGCCCATAAGCAAACTAAATGAAAAGTGGGGAAAAGTAGGGGAGCAGGGTTATGCTATAGCTTCCAGATCTGTATCACACAACCCACCTACCACCAGAGCAACAGACGCTCAAATTGTACAGACTCCCTAGACGTCATTAGCTTTGGTATATCATCAATAAGCAACAAGACGGAGACAACAAGAGGCAGAGAAAGTGAGATGAGACTGACTTAAATGAATGGGAAGAGAAACACTTGTGGGAGAAATGAAAGATGAAACAGGAATAAACAAGAAATAAACCGCCGACAAATTGATCCAGGGAAGAGCTACACACATGATTGTATTTCCTTTTTTTCCAGCAAAGTAACAACAGTGAAAAACAAGTGCCAAGAAAAAAAAAATCAGCAACAACAACAGACTGTCAATAGTCCTTTTCTGTAAATGACAACAGGCAGAAATTGATTTGGATGCCAGTCTCCCTGCCTCTCTGCTCATAAATAACTCAGAGGAGCAGCCTCACAGGGGAGCAGACTTTACAGACTCTGAAAATTAAGACGTCAGTAAAGTTCTGCAAGTAAACAGAAAGGTAAAGCGAACAGAAACAAGAGCGGAGCCGAACAATTAAGCACCATGTCTCCATTCACAAATTACTAATTCTATAAAAACAACATGGACCAAGCGAAGAAAAAGATGCTTATTTTATTAAGTAGAAGCAGAAAATGGACAGACAGATCCCAAACTGGTTCTGATGAATCCTCACAGTCAACTAAGCTTCCTATTTCTTGTGGGTTTATTTCAGCTCCTGGACTTTAAACATTCAGTAAAAGTGTGACTGCAGTTACGCCTCAGTTCACTGGAGTCCATCCCTACTTCAGTCAAATAAGTGTTCATATCGTGCTGTTGTATTTGCGAGCTGCTATTCTTGAAAGCGCCCACAGAACATTTCTTTTTTTAGACTGATTGAGCTAGAAAATAATCTTGATTTAAATAGAATCACGGAGCACGACTAAGAACAAATAACACAGTGGCTTATACAGCATCCTAAATCTTATAGTTTCATGATCAGCCCCTGTGTTGCAGGCGAGGGCGAGGCAAGATGAGCCGTCTCTTTTATCAAAGCAACTGTACACAAAACCAATCATAATTACATATCAAAGAGGAAAATGTATTTCCCTGAAGCTGAGCTGAAGCTGAACGCTGAGGGTGTGGGAGTGGTGCTGTACCACTGTAAAAAAAAAAAAACTCTTTTATCACGATGAGGATATAAGGGTGTTTGTCTTTAAATAGATTTTTGAGGGTTTACAAAGTACAATATGACATAACAGACTTATGTAACTGTGTTTGATTAGCTGTGTGAGAGGATTTTTAAAAAAATGAATACTATTACTGTGTCTCCCGAGAACAAACACAAACAACCTGGCGATCAGCCTCCCAGTAGACTACATACAAAAGAATGACTCACTGAAAGTGAGAGATGAATGAAAAGTTGATTCTTGTGGAAAAGTTGTGACTTTCTTTTGAAAAAGAAGAAGATTGGTGGTCTGGTCTTAAGTGCTGCAAAGGCTCAAATGGTATTGTGTTTGGGTGATGTCAGCAGAATGGGAAGAAAAGATAAAAAAAAACAAACAAAAAAAAAAACACCACCTATTCCGACTTGGGAGTGTTTATTCAAACACTAACTGTCCTAACTAACCTGCTGCTATTAATTTGATTTCATTATATGGAATCATGTGCATTATCAAGCATAAATGTCCACATTTGATGTACTGTGCAAGAGTTGGCTTAAAGCTATTTTTCTTTTGCAGCTCACGATTAAAACCACACAACGACAGAGCAGCACATAATGATAACAGGAGATCACTCATCATTTACTAAAAAAAAAAAGTTGTGTCCATGCAAACATTCCCATGTTTTATAGATGCAAAAATTACCACTGTGTGACTCCATCTTCAAAATCTCAATTTACATACAGTTACATATAGTGTGGAGTAGTAAATGAGTGGACAAGGCAGGGTTTTCAGACACAGCCTTTTTACAGGAGCAGAAAGCACAGGTGCAACTAATTACATTAACAATGGCTCCCTTCTATGAAGTGTCCCAGTAAGTCATAACAGTGAATCAGCATGCCTGGGACTCTGAAACTAAATGAAATCCAGTCCTGTCATTCACTCTATTATTTACACCTGTTGTTTTCTTACTGTCACACATCAAAATGTCTTCCATGAATTACACGAGTCAAATGGCGGCGAGCGAGGGAGAAGACCTTTAAATGGAGTGCAGGCTGCACATGAGGCAGCAGGTGTGATGTTAAATCTCCGATAATCAAGCAGCAGCCAGTAGAGCAGACGCTGTGGTAAACTTTAATTTCATCTTTTCACAGCTGCTGAGTTCTGGCAAAGGCACTGTAGTACCTTTTCTGCTTGGAATCAGCCACAACAAGCCGTGTCGTGCCTGTTGTGAGTCTGCATTGTTTACTATGTTGTGGGGAAGTGTGGTATTTCGTCAGTGTGCCGCACATTGCTGTCAGTTCAAGATGGCAAAAGCGGCGTGTTGCCAGGTTGTTTTGCATACTGAAGTGGAAACCAGGTCTGACTGGCATTAACCGGAACGCAGCCGGTTGGGTTTGAAGCACGGACAATTATTAAGCTGTAATTTGTTCCATCCTAGCTGCTGAAGTGGGAGAGTGAGGAAGATGTCAATCAAGCACGATCTGTACAAACCTCTACCGTCCTGAGAAGAGACCTAAGCAGCCAAAATGATTCAAATCATTGATGTGGGTTCACCGTTTGCATATATACCTTTAATATTTACCTACTTTATCCCAACCCCGGTAAACCTCGAATTCAATGTGACATACTCATCAGAACGCAAGGAGTCATGTAGTTTAACAGAGAAAAGTGGAAAACTGTCACTGGAAAAGAAAACACTGTCATCTTGTCAAAATGTGCAAAATTACTTTTGCCCCACCGAGTGCCACAGCAGCTCAATTTAACCAAACTGCACTTGCCATCGTTGTCTGCTTCTCGTAAATTGCCTTTTGTGTTCTCCTGTTTGATAAATAAAGGCAAAACGAGCGCACCGGGTCAGCGAGACAACCCCCGGTCAGTGTACCAGAATAATATCCAGGCCGCAGCAGGAGCAGGGGCCGGCGGCACTTGCTCACTCTGCACTGCATCATCTGCGTCTGACCTTCAGCCTGCCAAGCACCCGCTCCCTCACGTTCACCCCCCGGGACCGATGCCCAAAAATAGACCAGTAGTCTGACACATGCAAACATATCACTACCACGCGCGTACATGCACACTGTATGTACATGTATTGGGTACGTGCACACACACCCGCACTGACACTCACATCTCACTTTTCACATCCCCTGTCACGCTATCTTTAGTCCCTGATGTGTTTCATTGCACCACTCTGCACTGCGGTAGTCTTACTTTATCGCCCGACATATGTATGAGTCACACTATCAAACACATTAGGCTGAAGTGGGACAGCTTCAAATACTCACAGTACTATATTGCTGCTACATCGCTAATGCATCACTAATAGGAACAGTTTTGTACTTTATCTTTTCTGCCTCCATCCCAATACAACAGAGGTGAATGGAGCTTCAATTGTACTGTTCTAAGCCAAGTTAAAAAAATTACCTTACCAAAAACAATGTCTTCGTTAATCTGGATAATCCAAAACACTGAGGACTCAAAACTACTTCCCACCGAAGAACCATCCCTGCTGAAAAAGTCTCAGTGAAATCTGTTGACAAGAGTGTACTGTGGATTATCTACAGTAATAGGGACTCTGTTTCTGAAAAAAACTTGAAGGTGACTGGAAATCTAAACTAAATGCCTTTTTGGTTCTATGCAGTGAGCTAAACTCACTTCCTATAAAAGTTGTTGGCCCTTGTTTTTTTTTATGTGAAACAATTATGAAAAAATTGAATTGTTGGACCACAAAAAACAAAAGATATCACAAACAACAGCCAGACCAAGAAATTGTAAAAATGCGGTCTGTGGTAATAAGTAAACTGGATTCCCCAAAGTATAGAACATCTGTATAAAACGTATCATCGAAGATCAACATTAAGTTTACATAGAAAGTACAACAGAGTAATAAATCTAGTAAAAGATAGTCCACAGGAGCAAAAGTAAAAAAAAAACAAAAAAACCCCACAATATTCAGAAGGCTAAAATCATGCTCTTCTTTAAAGTTCTCTTTAGTCTGACTATTAATCATTTTAAAGAATTTGTTGCCAATTTGTTGACAAAAGTTTTTTGCATCTGCCTGTGTCAAATGAAAATAAAAAGGTTCAGAAAAAGATATACCTCAAAATAAGGTTTGAAACTAAGTCTTATTTTTGGTATTCATTTGGTACTGAAACTCAGGTATAGTACTGGCACTATGACCCAAAAGTTTTAAAAGCTATTGGCATCATCAGAAATTGATTTCACTCACCTCCATTTCATATTACATAACCATTATGCTATCATTTGGAGTCATGTTTCTGGCCACCCTACAGATGCAAATCCGATATTCACTTACTTTGAGCGGTTTTCTTTTCAGCTGCTAAATGCTCCACATTGTTCATCAGCTTGTCACTAACTTGTCTGTCAGTCATTTGTTGCCAGGCAGGTGGTGTGCAGTGGGTTTGTATGAGCTTTGTAGCTGAAAACATTTGCATGCTGCACCGGAAATGTCAAGTCAATTTTACTTATACAGCCAAATATCATAAATCACAATTAGCTTCGAGAGGATTTACAGTCCGTATAACATACAACAGCCTCTGTCCTTCGACCCTCGATTTGGAGAAAGAAAAACTCCCCTAGAAAAACACTTAAGGCAAAAATGGAACTGATGAGAGCAGTGAGAGTGAACCAAAACAAACAATGAACTGAAAGACTGAAAAAGGAATAGAAGAGCCAACTCATAGTTCTCTGAGCAAACCCCTTGACATTACATTTAATCCTTTGTTGTATGTTTCAATCTGTTTATATAAAAAACATCGATACTGACATAATTCATTCACTATCACTGTATAACAATCCAGGGCAGCAACTTGAAGGCATTTTTGTTTCGTTTTCAATCGCCTGTGAGATGAAAACATTTTGCTCTGTGCTGTATTAAGCTTGCAGCTGGTGCTGCTTGATTGCACTGGTTATGGATTGAGGAGAGCTCAGTCTGACAGCAGCAGGAGCGGCGATGAAAGCTTTGCTCTGTGCTGATTAGACCTGATATACAGCGGAATCTATGGGGGACGACTTAATGGCCTATCTGACCTTCCTCTTGACAACCACCTTGCCTCCTTACTTTGCCCGTTCACGCGTCTGTCTCCAACTCCCTCTCTCCTTGTACGTACATGTTCTCTGTGGGGGGCTTCAGATAACGAATCATGTCAAAATTAGAAGACACGCTTGCTGCAGCTGCATTTTCACGCTACGCAGTGCTGGTAATCGTATTTATATACTGGATGTAGCTGCTCAGGCCTCAGGCCACAATGAGAACCAGACTAAAGGGAGCTAGCGCAGCTGGCTCAGCATTTTCCAAGTCAGATCTGAAATGAGTCCGATTCAGCGCATTTGATTTGGGTCGGTGAAGGTTAGAAAAATTTGAAAATGGGAACCAAAAACTAAAACAATTAGTCATACATACAGACACTCAATACATTATTTTCAAGAAGTAAAACAAACTTAAGGATATAGTCAGTTTTTTCAAAGAATGTCATATGTTTGTTCCTTTAAACTTTCTAACTTTTTTACGTGAACACCCATTAGGTATTTTAATTAAAAGGCTGATGATTTGGGCCCTATGAGAGATCACTCATATCATTAAGTGTAGAGGCACAGCCCTGTTTTAATCATGAGAATTAGCGAATGAATAATAAACCTAATCATTTCAGCAGAGAGGTGGGCTGATGTGACCAGACCTCGGCTGAACTTCCAAAAGAAAAAAAAGGAAAAAAGGAAACGTTCTTAAGGCGTCTCTCCATTTTACCTGAAAGCTGGTCAGGGGAACAACATGCCGCAGATAAAAGAGAAAAGTGTGCCACTAGGTTTTACTTTCTTTTCACTAATGCAGAAGAAAGGAAAAAAAGGCTTTTACAGCTTGCTAAGAGCTTCTTATAAATATGAGGCCACATGTCTCTGTCTCTCTCTCTGTCTCTGTCTCTCTCTCTCTCTGCTCCCCACCTTTCCTCACCCCCTCCCTCTCTAAAAGAGCACAGTGTGATTACAGAAACAGCCCATCCTCCTGCATGCGGGCCTTTGAGAACAGAGACAGAAGGTAATGTCAGTGTTGGGAGGGAGCCAAGAGCCCAAAGACACAAGAATGTAGGTTGCCATGTCCCTGTTCCTCACCGAGGACGTAGACGTCAAGTTTGGAGATGTCGAGTTTTTAGCAGTTATGAAGATGCTGAAATTGAGCTATTTTTGAATAACTTTGTGCGAGTGTGTGTGTGTGTATTTGTGCAAGGAAAAAAACGGCACCGCTATAAGCCAAAAACAACCTTATAAAGTCCCCCCCGTACATGCTTTGAAAATATCACAAGCAACCAGTTTTTTTTATTTCATACCTCATCCCTTCCTGTCCTTATTTTTTGAAAGTTTAAATAAATGTCAAAAGTTCTATTTTTAGCTGAGCTCATTTAATTGAGCCATATGGAAAACAATCTATTGACATGCTCTGACTGAAGGGTGTGTGGGTGGCATTTCCACTTAAAAGCCGGAGTGTGAATCGTAATGAAGTGAGGAGGCAAAACGAAAAAGGCAGGGGAAGGGAAGGGGGCAGACTCCACTGCTAGGAGCAATGAGTGTACAAACAGCAACCTCACAAAGCAGGAGTGATTCACTTAAAGGGATTGTGTGTATGCGCCAGATTTAGCCTCTCTGCTTTGCATCTATATACACAGGGGATAAATAAAGAAAAACGCTTAGGAGAGAGATGTGGGGGGTGTGGTTAAAAACAGGGAGGAGAGTTAAAGAAAGTTAACGAGCAAGTGATCAGAGAGAGGAGAGAAAAAGGAACAGAAGAAAGGGCGGATAGATTTTAGAGACATACAGTAGGCAGAGATGGATGGATGGACTGGACGGAGAATGAAAGACTTAAAAACAGAGATGTGAAGCACGCCAGCTGGAAAGATGGAGGGATGGTAGGACATCATAATTGGATTAGAGGGGCAGAAAATTAAAAGTATTTACTTCGTATCCTCCTCCAGAAAACAGGATCCAGTGATCCCAAGTATTGCTGTGACAGAGAGGCCTCAAGAGAATACATCACTTATGTATGTGCACGGGCACAAAGTCAACTGTATTTGATGTCTGCTAAGTGTGTTTGTGTGTATGTGTGTGTGTGTGTGTGGCAGCTTTTGCATGAGGCCTGTTGCCATGTCTATAAAGTGTAATGTACGTGGACATGAATAACACACTGCATGAGGTGATGACAGAGTGAGTATAATTCACATTGTAATCTGTTGCACTCATGTTCCCTGGCAAATATACAACAGCATTAAGTGTGTGTTTGCCTGTGTGTGTGTGTGCATATGCGTTGACCAATCAGCTGCATCATGACTGGACTTCGACAGACAGGAGCAGAAGCTGCGGATGACATCATGGACGTACGTTGCCGAGCTTTGGATCTTGAAAGCGCTGACACATTCAGCAGGATGATTCAAACATACAGTGACTGATGCACAGACACACAAACAAACACACACACACACACACACACACACACACACCAACTAAATTTGAGCCAGAAAGTGAGTTTGCTCCGACTCACCCTGTGCACGTCCTCTTCAAACACAGCTTCGTGGACGCTGCACGCAAAGAGCGCCGTGGGGAGGTCGCTCAGGTCCATCATCTCCTCCGCCATGCCGTCCTGATCCGTCTCCCCAAACACCATGTCCTCCTCCTCCTCCTCCTCGTCCTCCTCGGGATCGCTGCTGTAGGCCTCTGAGCCATTGCTCCACGCCTTGGAGCTCTCTCGCAGCATACTGAAAGCCTTTCGGGAGGCAGGCAGGTGGGGGCTGGAAACTGAGGAGAGGGGAGGTTAAGAGATTGGAAGTTGGGCGATAAGGTGAATATACTGTCTGGAAAAGCGCGTGGAGAATGATGTGATTGTGAAAACACTGGTGTGTGAAGATTACAGGGTTGAACTTAAGTGTTGAGCGATGATACCACACAGGCTGCGGGATAGATAAAAGAGAGAAGGGAAATGAGGAAAGATGGAGGAAGGAGTTACAGATAAAGATCACAGGGAGAGACAAAGATGAACAGGAGCAAAAATGAGGACTAGGAAATAAAATAGAAAAATGAGTGGAAAAATGGGGGGGGTTCATGTTTATATCCACATGTAGATCTACTGTGAAATCAACCACCTGCTCCAATGTGTGGAAACAACCGTCTTTCAATGATGCCTTCAGGTACTGAGTTTAACATTTACCGGCTCAGACAGCACTCTTCATCAGCGTTACTCATTTAAAAAAAATATCGGCAAGTCAGGAAAACATCAATTTTAAGAGCTACAAGTAATGATCCTTTCACTTATCATTTTTCTGCTTATTATTTTTCATGAATTCACTTTTTTGTCCATAAATTGTCAGAGAGCTGTGAAAAAAAATGTCCATCACAATTCCCAGAGGTGCTATATTTTAAAATATTCAATTCAGAAAATCAGTTAATATTTACATTTGCGTCTTTCACAATTGCTCCAAGAGCTATTAATCACTTAACACAGTAATTGCTCTGATCATTTTATAAGCTGGAAGCAACAAGTGGGAAACCATGACAACACTGATAATATATATATATGTAAAAAAAAAAAGGTTATGATGAAGTCTGACCCTGATGTGAAACCTCCAGCACTGTACTGGAGTTAGAGCGCCATCTAGTGGGACATTGAACAGACTGACGCTCACCATCCACATTTTAGTCACAATACCAGCTGAAAATCAACTCAAACATTTAGGAGAGACGAAGCATGCGCACTGATTATAGACCGACACCCCGCTTCTTCTTGTGATTTATGATCTCCCCACAAAATGACAGATGGAGCACGAGAAGGAGATGACATCAACCACGTCACATGTCCACAGTAAAAATAGCCGGAGGGGCTCGTGACATCAAAAATAATTTGCATCGCGTGCGCTCCGAGGAAACCCCTGGATATTACGTAAAGGTGTCGCGTGGAGAGGCTATGTATCTTAAAAGTAACAGCCCCCCCGTGAAGACATCATTTTTTTAGGGGAAAATAAAGAGAGAGTCGCGTGCGAAAGTTAGGCCGTGACGCGTGTGAAGTTGCTGTTTTAATTTTTGTAATTTATCGCTTCAAACGCGAACATTTTTTTTCTTTCTTCTTTTCCGCCATACTCACCTCACTGCTGTCAGCGACGGCGGCCGAGACGACCCATCGCAGGTGGGGTGAAGCGGCGCGGTTTTTCCAGGTGACTTTGCTCTGACAGGCTGAAGGTGCTCGGGGTGTTTCGGAGGCTGCTGTCGGTGTTTGTGTTTACTGGATTATTGTTTGGATGCAGCCTAGTCCTTCGTCAGGGCCCCGCAGGTGAGACCAATGAGAGGCCGGCGGAGGCTCGCGGCGACCAATCAGGCTGCAGCACGGGGGAGGATGCTGCGCTTCAAGATTGGTGGCGAGGTGACACATCGGGCTCTGCTGTGAGAAAACAGAGAGTGGCCTTTAATTTGTCACGGGGGTCCCAGAGAGACACGGGAGAGAGTACAGAGCGTCAGACCGCTGTCTCATCCGCTGGGTCAAGACAATGAGGAGGTCACGGCTCTGCAAGACTTCTAATGTGGCTTTGCAGTTTCATTTCTCCGGATCCACCTGTTGCACGAACAAACACGTTTTTGTCAGAAATAAATTGCATTTTACGTCCTTTCGCTTTTGCAGATTGCATTCTGGATTATGGGATTAAAATGACCCCACAAACACTGCTTAAATTAATTAAAAGTGTTGCTTAATGGCCACAGAATAAAGAATAATAGCGACCACAGGCTTCCAGATCCTCATCATCTCCCTAAACCTTCATGAGGTTTATTGTACTTAAGTAAAAGTGTCAATACATTAATGCAATAAAAAAATAAATGTTCCTGCATGTTTCTGCAAATTTTGACAAACCAAAAACGCACGACTCCAAATACACCAAAAACAGGTTACATGAACTTTATATGACACAAGATTGCATATAATTTACAATGGAAAAGACAACATCAGTGAACCAAGACAGGCTTCAGTTGGTTTACAAAGTGATGCTAATGTTGAGCTTATACACACACAACAAATCACAGGCCATGTAACCAATAACTAACTATGAACTGAATACTGTGGATAGGCTCTTTGCTTTTTTAACACTGTAGGAATGCATAGCCACAAACGCAGAGACAGAGTGTATCCTATTTATGCCACCACTCATTCATTACGGAGTATTTAATCAGAACGTTTACATGACATTTTACTTATTGCTGCATTATGTTTTAGCCCCTTAAAAATGTGATTGGTACATTTGAAAAACACTTTGCAAACACAAAGTCATTAAGCAACATTAACTGTATTCTTTCGGTTTTATTTCTTGACTTGTTGGTCATCAGAAACATCAAGGCATCAAGTTAAAAGGGCAACCAAAATGATGAGTATTTCCATTCTTTTAAACAACATCTAGACTTTCTACAATAGTATCATTATTTTCAAACGCAAGTGTGATTAATTTCCCTTCTTTTTCGAGTTATCCACCTTTCTCTTTATCCCAGCAGGCACTGATGTACAGACGCCTTTTAATAAGTGAGCTGCTACAAAAATGCTTCACTTGTCCAGTGTACAGCTACTTTTTCAAGGCACACTAAAAGCAAACTTGAAAATTAATAAATACATTACAATAAATTAGAGCAATTTTCACTCATTGTTTGGTCACGTCAGAAAAAAAAACAGCAAGACAATAAAGAACAAGAGGAAAAAAACTGTGGAGTGAAACACGCTCATATAAGACAGACAGAAGAAATATTCATTGGCAAGTTGTCTGGAAAAGTCTGCAGCTACATTGTTGGTAACGACCTGGATTTGAGGAGTAACTCAATGGAAGAACAGATCACTGGATGTTCCCATTACTGAGCGAATGAGAAGAGAATTGCTTAACAATCATGGAAGTCTGTACATCTCAAAGCTAACGCAGAGTGCAGGCAGTAAGCTTCAAGGCACGGTGCCGTCTCTGCTGTCACATGTCGGAGGCCACGTTTGTGAATCCTCCACAGAGCGTAGAGGCTTCAGGTTCCTTCTGTTCATTTTTGCAATGAATACAGCGGACATCTTCTTCTTCTTCTTCAAAAAAAGGAACGCTTCTCAAGGTCACATTTTGGTTTTGTGATTTCAGAAAGGAAAGCATGTGACAGGGAGTGTAATAGTCTAAGGCAGAGTGAGAAAACATCTAAAATACCCAGTGGGCACCCCTTACTGGGCTGGAGGTTGGTTTCGTTTATATGTGAAAAAAATGAACGTACCCTTCTTTGCCTTTCAAGGTCCTTGAATGTTGTTTACAGTTGAATGGAGTAAAATGTGGGGAAAAAAATAATAGAAATACTTGGTTTTAATCATTCTTTAGGTCAGACAGACCACGAGTTGTACCAGTGGATCTGGAGCTGACTGGTGGTTGGTCTTGGTTTACTGGTAGAGTAACAGGAGTCACTCCATCGTTGTTGACCAGAGCTCCATAAGAGAAGGAACCATTGAAGTCCGGCTGCACAACCAGGCCCTTGTCATGAATGGTTGGAACACCTGGTGATGGAAAGGACAGATGGGATAAGTAAGAAATGGTGAGGTTAAAACGGTAAAATTGGTGAATTAGCTACAGCTGACAGTGTTTCACAGCTGCTGAATTGTATGTTTTTTGTTTTTTTTTATGTAACACATATACATTTATATAAATCTAGCCCTTTGTAGCTTTAAATCTCAACAGATACAACTGTTAGTATTTAGGTGAAGCTCTTACAAACCATTGGCCATATCCATGGTGACATACGGCTCAAAGGTCTTGGCCTTTTTCCTGCTTTTGGTGATGAGAAAGACCCCCAGGAAACAGAATGCAGATCTGTACAAAGCACAGATTAATCAGTAAAAGCCTTTACTCAAGTTCTATAATATTTCTTTATTCGTATTAGCATTACAAATGACTTAATAGGCCTTTTTCAGATTTTGACTTGTAGTAGGAAAAACGTGAAAAAGGTGTTACTAATGACATAAATGATGCACGTAGCCAGCACGCACAACAGCAGGGCCCTGAAACTAAGGCAGCGAAATTGAATTCAGCTATCATTCATTTTATTATCTAAACTCTGCTTTTCCTACAGTGACATGTCAAAAAAATGTCTTTGTGAGAAAAAGGCCCATGACTCCTGGTCACTCACCCCAACAAAAACAGGCAGATGTGAAGGACGTCTTCGTGGTTAAACTCCAAGTAAAACACAGCTCCTGAAAACCAGAGGGGAGGAAATCTTTGATGACTTCTATAGTGTGACTCTACATAGGTGTGCAGCACGAGCAAAACGATCTGGCTCCAGAGAATAATTCTTTTTCTGTAAACTACCTGTCAGAAAAACAGAAAATCAGCAGCAGAGAATAACTTTAACTCACCAGCTACAACGGCAGAGGTGGTGGAGAGGATATAGTTGACGCAGGCAATCAGACAGGAGTCATGCAGCTTACAAGCTTGGGACAGAAATCTAAGAAACATAACAGAAAAAAAGGTAAACAATGAACATGTACATAACTTAATTTTCTTCTGTCTTTATAAACCTGAATAGCATGCCAATGTGTGTGTGTGTGTGTGTGTGTGTTCATATTATATATATATTAATCACTAGGCATCACTCTGCTCTGTTTTCACTTGTCTTTGATGTACCCGTTACCCACCTGGCCTGGAAGACCACTGAGGCCACCATACACACAAACATGACGCTGAAGATCGGGTAGTTAAGCTGCATGGTGCCCTCGATGGTGAGAACCAACATGCCTGACACTGCCTTCACTGTAATGGCTGTGACAGAGCCTGTGCACAACAAAGCAAAGTCAAATACAGAACAAACAGCTTAGGTGCCTTTGAACATTAAAACGTGGGAATGTATTCTAATAAAGTATGGTAATAATCAGACTTTAAAGGCGGCATGAAAATTGCCTGGCTTTAATGCTGCAGACTCACCCAGCAGAGCGACCAGCATCAGAATAATAACGAGGTAGTTAGCCTGGTGCTGTTTGTAGAAGTAGAGAAGCAGGCAGAATGTGATGATCTCCAGGAGCTGTCAATGAGGGTAATGGCGACAATAAACAACAAATTAATATCAAATAAATAAAAACAGGAAGTGATGCGGTTGTTTGCCAGATTCAGTGAGAGCACAATTAATTTTGCGCCCAGAGACATGATGAATGACAATGCAGGTCAAGAGGGCTGGGAAATTGACTATATTCAATGGAAGTTTGGGCAACAAAATTTGTACCTAGTGAGGAAGACCAAATAATTAAAAACAACAACACAAACATGAGACAACATAGCAGCCCTACACTCAAAAGTAAAGCCCATAATGTATCATTAGGGTTGAGACTGATAGAGCAATTGATGGGCATTTTTATGGGTGCAGTTTGTAATGTTGTAAAGGAAATATCTCTTTGTTTCTCTTGGTTTCCCCAGTGCTTGGCATACATTTACAGACTTTTGCAACATGAAATAATGATGCAGTGTTTGGGACAGAGGAATACAGGAAGTGATTCTGTCCTGTGTTTGGACAGTAGTACATGAGACAGATGATCTGTGAAAAACAACAGGCTCTAAGGTCATTTGACCATAAACAACAAACAAATGACCAAGCAACAAGAAAACAACAGTTTACATGAAAGACAAGTGAACAGGAGAAGAGCAACAAAGAAAAACAAGCTAAAAAGAAGGACTTAGATCAGGTGTTGCTGCAGGCAGGGGCTTTGGAGGCAAACTGGTGTGCAGCGTAGAGAGAGAAGGGAGGGAACCTGGCAGTTCACTCTCTTCTAAATCCTAGCGACTGTGGCTTTAAATGTTATAAATGCTGCGGTTCTCAGACCTCGATTTAAGATAACACATTTGACATTATGATAATTGGAATTCCACCTGATATGAGTCACTTGTAAAGGTGCCTCTGTAATTACTGAGTAGTAACTGCCTGAATTCCTGGTGTGTCAGTTTCAACCTGTGATTATGCAGGTTAAAGGAGGTGAAAGACGGTCACTAATAGACCTTCACCACTGCTGACGGCGTATTTTCTTATCAGCACGACAAACTGCAGCCTCAGAAATTACAAATAGTCTCAGCAAAAATAGAACATGAGAGTTACCAAACCTGTACTGCAGGGCGGTAGTATTGCTGTTGGCTGTATTTGCAGCAAATACATGATGGGTGCAATGGGTGCATAGTAACTGTGTGCTGTGTAAGAGGGCTTTGTCTTTAGTGTTTTTATTTAACATGCTGTTTTGTCACATGTTCACATATGGCTGCTACATCTGAACTGTCTCAGAGTCAACCGTGTGTTGAGTCTTGTGCTTCTGAGCATCTCCAGTATATGAAAAAAAAAAAATCCTACCAGATACAGGAGAACAGGCCACGCCACGATGTGCATCACAATGTTCTTAGCATTGAGTTTATCATGAGAGTTTGGTCCAAACGCTACAAAGAGGTACGTCCCTCCTACTGTTAGGATGCAGCCCAGGAAGGACAGCCCATAACGCTCTAAAATGACACACAGAATAAAAATGACATCAGTTCAGTTCAAGTGAAGTAGGAAACGTGTGAGGGCATTTAATACAACAATACAACAAAAAGACTATTAGGTATTACAGCCAAACTCGACATAGAGTACTTAGAGGTTTAACATAATCACATTTTTAACAAAATACGCTCTGCACACAGAGATTTTTCACTGTGTTCTTTCAGGCATTATATTGCAGCAGCTGAACAGACAGTACATAGTTTGCCAAGTACCTTGAAGCTGTTTAAAAATTTGCATACAATGGCAAGTTCCATGTTATTTGCATGCATGTCAGTGACATCTTCAGTCAAATGCGTACGCCCAACTTACTCGCAAAGTCCTTTGGCTTCGATTTCTCACGTGGAAAGATAAGGCCCAAAATTGAGCTAGCTGAAAACAAAAAGAAGAAGTTGTTTTACGTATAAATTTCCCAGAAGCCATTCCTAAGGCCGTCGTGTCAATGTTTGTACAAAATAATTACCTTTGAAGATCTACAATATCTTAAATACTCACTGAGGACGGACACAGCATTTAGAGGCGCTATGAGGGCGAGGGGGGCGAAGGCGTAAGAGACAAAGTTGGCCGCCTCCCCAAAACAGGTGAGGACAAAGCCGCACCACCATGTTTTAGTGCGGTAGAAGGCACGCGGGTCCTTGGTTCCTGCTAACTTCACATGGCTGTATTTCTGCAGGTGAGAGGCAAGCAGGTAAAGATACTTGGGTAAACACAAAGTCAACTTAAGTAAAATAAGCTAAACCAAAGCAAACATGTGATGCAATTTGACAGCAAACAAGGAAAAAGAGGTGAAGTAAATTTGAATGACACTGACGTACCACGACGGGGTGATAAATGTCAGCGATCTCACCCATAAAAGTTTCTGTTCACGGCTGATAACAAAACTGTAGAGACAGCCAATTTCTTAAGTGTTTCTCTGACAAGGTCACCCTCATGATGACACAGAAACTAAACTAATCCATAAGGAAACTTCCACCTGTAAACTGATGTCTTATTACCAGGGTGCTCTGACATCATAATAAGGACATTTAAGGAAGTTTTGTCTGTTGTCTGTACCTGAATACTTAAGGAGATGCTGACGAGCAAATTTCCAAAAATAGCAAGTAAAGTCCCGATGAGATTATCCTGAAGAAGACAAACAGAAACATTTATTCAGTTAAATGAAATTAAACAAGCTATACGTCAAATTCAGTTGTACCTTCATACTGAAATGATGTATCTGCGGTAACTAAACAACGAATATTTTTTTTTTGTTTACTTTCCGCTTAATTAACATTTAAGTGACAGTACTGAGGTGGTGTCTTCAAAGTTTTGTCATGATATAAGTTTCTTGACGTTAAAAAAACAGATAATACACACACATAAAACACCCTTATGGTTTTTTAACGCCTGCTGAGGGAGGTAAAAGTGACCCGAAGTGTTAACAGAGGATTAAAAAGTCAAGTGGTGTCCATGAAGCGTCGCACTCACCGTGTAGGAGCCTCCGTCCGCCCTGCTGCTCTCCATCCTGTTCGCCTTCAGAGGCACTTTATCAACTGTCAGCGACACACAGATATTTCATTTTGTCGCTAGGACACTTTCTGTTTTCTCACTCATTTAATTGTTATTATTTTTTGTTTGTTTATGCGGCGCTACGCGGTAGGAAGCACCATCTTTGAGACGGGGAGCATCTCTCTTCCGGATTGACTTCCCATATCTCTGTCTGCGCGATGACGCACGACAGAAACGGTTGAATCACGTGACCGTGGACTCTTTTTATTCACAAAATTCATAATAAAAACAATAGATAACTCACTTTGTGTTGTTGTTTAATATGAATTAAGCCGTGAACTCACTCCAACACCGTTCCTCAATTTTTAACACGTCTCCTATTGTTTACTGTGAGTCCAGCCTGCAGTACCACCCGCTGACAGTAGGCTGTACCATTGAGCCGTTATCGATCCAAGAGCATTTACTGCTCAGGGGGAAGATATTGATAAATTTAATTAGTACTCAAATGTCAGTTAATGGTCGACTTCTCATTCAGAGCACTGTCCCGATGTCATTAGCCAGACACATAAGACTTATTCAAGCATGGATTATTAACTGAATTTACTCTTACATCCATCACAGCCAGAAGACATTTTGATGAATTGGATGACACATAAGTCATCTTTATATGAAAATATAGGCTCCTCCTCATTCAGAAAAAAAAACAAAAAAACAAGAGGGACTGATATGACTACTTGACCTTGGCATCATATTCTGATCCTGACTAACACTGGTGGCATGTTTTCTCCTCTCTTTGTGTCATTCGGCAGTGAAGGCGGGACACACGTCAGCAACTGTGTTTCTATAATAGGAGCTGTGGAACAAAACAAAGGCAGGTCAATGGAGGGTGTTAGCTGGCTGTTTTAAAAGACAACACTGTTTTTTTTTTCATATTTCATAAGCAGACAAAAATCATGGGAGCAACTGATGAGTCATTGATTCCACATGCAATATTGACAAGAAATATGACAAAGTTCATTAACTGTGCGTGACAGCGGTGAGCAGTGGTTTACATGTCACAGTTTTTTTTAAATAGACAAGACTGAAGTTAAAAGTAAAGTTGGGAACTTAAAAAAATACTTTTTTTTTATGATTTTAGTCCAGTCTCAGATGTTGACTTGATAAATGACCAACTTAGCTCTTTAATTTTTGACACATTAACTCTAAAATAACATTCACTCGTCACGTTCCATTGGCTAATCAGCAGAGGGAGTCAAGCACTGCAGCAGGGAGAGTATCGTCAGCTTAAATCAAAGCCAAGACACTCTTTTGTCATTTGGTGTTTGATTGACATTTAATTTAATCTCCTGCAATGATCTGACACAGTAAAGACCTGAATGCATTCTCCATATGAAATGTCTATTAGTGATTTAGTATTTTTGGCAAACTGTCCTTTCTTTTTTCCAGATGTCTGAGCTGCAATGACTTTTCTGGAGCACTTTTTTGCTTAAAGCGTTCACTGCTTTCATATTTTCTTATTTTCTAAATCAACTTGAATACTTTTTAAATTGGAAATGTATTCTCCTTCTTCCTCAGGACCCTAAAAAGCACACGAGTCTGTCACGACATCCAGCGACAACAGCCCCGTTGTTTCCTTTCATCAACAAACTTACTTACTATACTTATTTCTCATATGTATACTCTTAGGCACACTCCCTCTGTACTATGTACAGGTTTACTTACAATTATAGTTATAATTATTTATCTGGATTATTTTTACCTTTTATTTCATTTTATTTTATTTTATTTTATTTCATGTCTTACATTTCCTACTGACTATTTTCCACTGTGTGTCTTCGCTGCTGTTGCGCTGTAAATTTCCCCGCTGTGGGACTAATAAAGGAAATCTGAATCTGAATCTGAATCAGGACAACTTGTGCATGTTCTGCAAGTGGATTGCAGTTAGGTCTTGCATGAATATAGATATAGTTTTATTCTATATCAGTATGCATTTGTAGATTAAGGCAAGTTTATTTGTACACCGACTTGTGCACTTGTACATAAGACATAAAGATATAAAAGAAACATTAAAAAGACAACGTAAAGAGACACAGCTAAATGGGATTTAAAAGGAGTAGAAATGAAACATAAGTTGAAATAAGCTAAAATATGATAAATAAAAAAAAGTTTAAATAGTAGAATAAAAAGTCCAGCTACAGGGCAGTGTAAGATATGAAAATATAATTCTAGACTTAACTAAATAAAAGGCAGTGTCAAACAAAAAAGTCCTCAGCCCTCCAGTTTTCTGGGAGTTTGTTCACAATATATGGTGCATAAAAACTGAATGCTGCCTCTTTGGGTTTAGTTTTGACTTTTGGGGATGAAGGTACTTATGGTTCATAACAGAGCAGAGGATCAGAAATGTACTTTAGGCTAGAAAGCTCAGTACCCTGCAATTTAAGAAAACAAATGAAGAAAACACGAGAAAATTCAAGAAGCAATTTAAGAATCTTCTCTAATTTGCATTTAGAAAAAAATGGTGCAAAATGAGAAAACGCAGTAGCAGCAGAAGCAGCTTTGGCACACGGGGAGCCAGCATGTCATTTAAACATCATCTCCTTCTTAACTACAAAGCTTTTCTTGCCGGCCCCGCCTGTTACAGTTGGACGTCCCTCACGACTTGTTGGAATGAGACTTGGCGTTGTGGCCATGATGTTTATCACGCAGACACTGATTACAGCTCACTGCCTTTTGGTTTGGGGGTGGGGGGGGGGGGGTGGATAAACAGAGGCCGTGAACAGGTGCACCTTCCTTAGGGTGTTAACAAGTATATGGAGGTATGCAAGTGGGTGTCGTTTTTCCATTGCACTACCACATATGAAGCGGATATCGAATCATGTGTTATTCAAGGTGAATGCGCCTCTCAGTCAGCTTTATTATCCGAGTGCCAAGAATGTAACAATAACAAACCAAGCCATGGCATTAACAGCTTGCATAAGGCTGTAATTATATAGCATCATTTTGATGACCTTTTTGTTCAGTTTAGTTAACAAGTTAACAAAATTTAGCTGGTTTGTTGAGCTTTTAGTTTAAGCTTTTATTTAGTTTTAGTTTAATGCAGTTCAGTTTATTTAGTTGTATTTATTTATACATGCCGACGTGATTGTGATGACACGTGAAAGTCAAAAATGACAAATGCAATAATGTAATAGATAAGTCTATGAGGGTTGTTAAAAAAATATCACATGTCATGTATGAAATATAAATGAACTGGAACTTGAGAAGAAGCTAATCTAAATAAAACATTGAAATACAACAAGTGGAAAACAGCAAGAGAAGAAAAAACATTTCTCAGGGAATTAATGCAACCTGTTAGGTAGAGCTGCGGTCAGGTTACATGTACGCACACTTAACAAAAAGCACCAGCAGCACACACGGATAATGTAATTTTAATGTCACTTCAGTATCATCTTTATTATTTATAACAATAAAATCTTGTTTATGGTGAGTTAATGATTCATCACTTTACGCCACAATTAGAAACATCAAATGCCCTTTGAAAGTCTCTTGCACATTTTTTTTTAATACAACTAACAGACACCATCATAGAAACATCAAGAAATTACATTTAATGTGCTTTATTGTCATTAAATATGCAAATGCTCCACAAAGCCTCTGTTTTGAGTAATTATACCCTCACGCTGTTACTACAACACAATTATGACTAGCTGTCATAATTGCCTGATTGATTCTAACGCTTACTAATATGAATTAATTTTTTCAGGATTGTTTCAGGAGTTTTGTCATCATCTTGAAATCGTGCTGAGTCAGAAGTCCTGGTGAATAGAGGTGTATGCCTTCCTCAGGATATTTGGTCATCCTGCATAGTGGACAGACCTGTTCACTGCCACCTGTGTGTGTATGTGTGTGTGTTGTGTGTGTGTGTGTGTGTGTTTGTGTGTGCGGTGTGTTTGAAAGTGGCTCTTGATTAACGGGCTGCTTGTTTGGATGGATGTGTGAATAGATCAGTGGAAGAAGCAGAGCTGACAATATGATCTGACAAAAGCTTTGCATAAATTAAAATGCAGCTAACACTTAATTTGATTATAAATTAATACTAATTATTTACTTAGTCAAATGTTTCATTTACAATTTGTCATAATGCTGAAATCCTCAAATTTCTTCCTTATTAATTCATTGTAGTTTAACATTTACGTATGACAAATAAGAGCAGCAAAACCTCATATTTGAAAAGTAAGTCATTTGCTGAATAACTGAAATGATTGTTTTAAAATTGTATAAAGATCAGCACAATGATTGTCGTGTTCATTTATGTTTTATTGCTTATTGCGGCTCTGCAAAGTGTCTGCATGTTTAAATCAGTCTGCTTGGCTGTGTCTCGTTGCTTCATGTTTTTTGCGTTCTTGTTACATTAACTGCAGAGTGGATATTACTGATGTTTTATTGGACCAGTGTTTTCTGTTTCATTGTTGCTCTGCATGGCTTCTGCACCATTGTGAGAATATTTATTTCTTGTTGTCCTCCGTCTGTAAAATGTATCCATCATGCAGCATTATCAAAACATCTCACCGAAGGACTGCAGGTGTGAGCCACAAAAACTCTACAACAGGAATGTAAAATAAAATAAATTCAATTTGATTGGTTCTCAACATAGTAGTTTTTTTTTTAAATCAAAATAAATAAATAATGCTTGTTGATCTTAATTATTCTACCAATTTTCTTGACTATTAAAGGAATAATTTAGTTGACAAAAAGTCAGCAGACACCTTGCACAGTTTCTTTGATCCCATCATGACATGTTTTGTTTTGATAAACAACTTCAGTTTCACAATCAGAGGCAACAGAGAAAACCAGAAACTGTTTTCATTTTAGAAGCTGCAACCGTTGGATTTTTATCATTTTTGCTTCAAAATGCCTGTAAATGGTAAATCAGCTGTCCAAGCTGTAGCTATTTGTTGAGTAATCATGTGCTCAATAGCTTCAGCTCTAAGCATCAAACACAACATACATGTTCCCTGGTGTCTGTTCCAGGACAGAGGTCAAAGAAGAAACTGAGTCATCTCCAAACCGAAGCGCCTGCATTTTTTAAAATGCTTTAGTATCCTCTAATTTGCAAGCGACGGGGAGCTCTCTCAGCTAACGCATCCCTATTTATTCCCATCCCTATAATTTACATTTCTCACCTTCTCCTTCTTTTGTCGACCCAAAAGAAAAGGAGCTTTATTCCCGCAACACTAAAAGATGGTGTCCTTTATAATTACTTTCTGTTTACTATCAACAAAATATCTTTCGCCCTTCACTGGTTGCCTGTGATGCGTGGGCGCCGTCCACCATCTCTGGAGGAATGCGTGAACGTTGGTGACAAGCATGGCAGCATGTATTTAATAACTGCCAGGCCTGTTCTAAAAACCAATCGGACCAGCACCCATTTGTAATGACTGAGGAATGTGTGTACGTTAGATAGGAGCAGGGAATGAAGGGGATGCATTCATCGCTATATGGCACCATCCAACAGGAAGTCATTTCTTCTGAGGTGATACTCCATCTTGGAAGAATGTTAACACGTTACGAAGTGTTGGTGGAAGAGCAGGCTTTTCCTAAATCCTCTGCAAGTCCCGGCCTGTTGGAAACTTTTCTAGCAATGAGTCCTAAGTGACAATGACAACATTATGAAATAGATGCTGGAGTGAGTATTTGAGCATAATTGAGCGCTGCTTAAGACTGTGGGCGTGATGCTGATTGTGTTAACAAATCAACCGGCCATTGTGATTTTTGGGCATCCCTCCAGAATGCCGGTTTCGATGACATTGTGTGCACTTCTAACTATCAGCCAAACAGGATGAAGAAATATACGTGACAAAAGACACACTCAGAATATGTTTTCAGTCGGAATAATAACACGGATATAGCAGACAGGTGAAAACTGAAATCCAACAATGAGATGAGGTTCTTCATTAATTTATTGTCATTCATCCTCCCGGGCAGAATTTCTGATGTCACATTTAGACAGAAAAGATCCTTATAACTGATCCTCTTTCATGCCAGCCCGTTACATGAGAAAAATCACCTTTCCGGCTCTGTTGGAATTCACAGTGATTATCCCCTTTGGCAGACTGAATTACCTCAAACTCTTCCGGATGGAGGCGCATTCACGAAGGAAGCACGCGCCGAACAGCAAAACTGTGGCCATCCCACCTCCTGGTGGCCTGTCCAGCTCAGCCGATGCTTTGTTGCTCTGCGTGCAATACCTGGCTATTACGCGTGAGAGGAGAATTACAGAGCTAACCACTGTAATTAGGAACTTCTTATGCATGAACATTGATGAAAGGTTATAAAGGCTGTAAATGATGTTTCTGCCTGGACTCCATTAAAGACTGCCAGACAGAGTGGAATTCATGACTAATAAGGATAAGTGTCATATATTGCTCCTTTTGATTGTGGTCATAATAGCATTATGATCATGGCATTATATAGCCATTACGATTATGTGGCTGTCACACATATCATACAAAGCTTTATTCCCAATGGCAAAAGATTATTTAATGAATGGTGAGTGTCATTAACACACATATTTATCCCTTCAAGTAAGTTAAGATGATAATATCTGTATTTTGGACAAAATGATAATTCATTTTCATAAATTTATCGGCATTTTATAAATTAATTCATCCCTTTGACACTTGTTAATTAGATGTTACCTTATCTGGAACTTCTTTGATGTTTTTTTTCTGCTTTTTCTGCATAGTATGATTTTTTTATTGTTATTTCTATACTCTTTTTAATCTCAAAATTATGATTTTGAGATTGAACAAAATAACTGTGCTGTGACACATTATTATGAGTCAGTGTTTAAGTAGCGAGTGCACAACTTTAAACAATCTCTTGGCTGTCTCATGCCAGACTCATAGTGCCTTTTGACAGCCATTAAATGACTAATGATTGAATACCATTCACACTGACATTTTACCTGATATTCTCTGTTTTCTATCTGGAAGAAGCTGAAGTACAGCAAAGCACGGGGGAGAAATAGTTCAGTTAACTAAAGCTACTTAGAAAAAATATTTCTAACAATTCTGTTAAAAAAAAGAGATCAGATTAACAGTGATAACATACTGTACATTATAGGTTATAAGAATATGAAATATAATACAAGAAAGTCACATGCCACAAAAAATGCCACTCAGTTCAGTTTATTGCAAATGTTAACAGCTCACACATAAACCCAAAAAAATAGAATACCCCGTTATTCATGAGAAAGTTAGCTTTGTTTTTGTCTATAACATCCATCAGTCAAACAAGAGTCCAGGTGGGGTTATTGCATTAAGCAGGATTAGCCAGGTAACTTCTAAAATAGCAGCTCTTTTTCTGAAGATAATGATACCAATAATCAATACTAAGGACTGACTGACACCTGATTTATTCAAGTTAAGTTTTTACAAATTTAGATTAAAAACGTTAAAAACTAAAGCCAAATAATTCAGTGCCGGGGCATGTCTTCACAGGAGTCAGGATGGAAGAAAAAGGGGGCAAGGATGGGATCAACAGGGGTTATTATAAGCAATAGTGAAATAAAAATAAAAAAATCATTCTTCTTCTTTTATGATATAAAATTGTTTGTAGTTTTCAGTAGGTAACTACACAATAATGGCAAAAAACAAAACAACTTTTTGAATCGCTGTGCAACTATTAATGTAGTACTAAATACAGTTTAACTACCAATTTAGTGACATGTAGTTCAACATTCCTCAATGCTTCATGGCAGATAATGATTAAACACGTAAAATGACAGTACTGTTATTAGATTTACTGCACAGGATGCTCAAACAGTGTGAACAGTGTCATGAAATTGATCCAAATTTGGGATACCAAACTTTGACAGAGTGACGTTGACGATGTTGTGAGAACCCACATTCAGCACTTCTCATGGTCTGTGGCCCTTTTCTTCTCTCACCCGCAGGTATGAGAAAAGTAAGATAACACTTTGTCTCAACTGTTGATGCTGACGTAAAGTATACACGTTACACATCTGAGTGTCGCAGTGAATTACTGTGAGTGTGCGTGCCTGTGTGTGTATGTATGTGTGTGTAAGATGAGGTGATGATTCCCTTTATTCCCTTTAGATTCTTCACTGTGCACTTTTCTTTATTTTATTTGATGAGAAATGAGTTTAATTTAATACTGAGTGTGCATGATTTAGTTCTCTGTGCCAGTGAGCACTTTCTGTTTTAGGCCTTTTTTCTGGCACGTTCGGATTTATTAGATAGGCTACAGTAGAGAAGCAACACTAAAATGCTGCTTGCACATTAATGCATCAGTCATAATAACTCGATAATATGATAATGTAAAACTCTGAAAGGGATCACTCTGCATGCTTTTACTTCTGCTGATGATATTCATAGTAAGATATTGAATTCACTTGTAGCAGAGTATTTTCACAGTCATTGCTACTTTTACTTAGTGCAGGATGGAAATACCTTTTCCACCTTTCTGTGAGCAGATTGCTGAGTGTATTGCATGTTTCCTTTGTGTATTTACGGAGTGAGCACTGCACACATGCATGAGAAGTGCTCTGAATGCAGTGTGCAGGAGGATTTTGATTGATGTTGTGTGTGTGTGTGTGTGTGTGTGTGAACTGAGAACTGCTCATAAACACTCACCTTACACAGGCTGTCTGCACACTTCCTAACTGCCTGGCACTGCAGCGTGACCTGAGAACATCTTTATCCCGCCTGCCACATCTCTATCCAGAAAACCAGAAAAACAAAACTGTCTTTTTTGGGAGTGAGGGGTTTGTCTGTGTGTGTCAAAGAGAGAGACAGACAGACAGAGAGAGCTCTCGTCTGTCTGAAGCCTGAAACCTGAGGAGAGAGAGGAGAGCAGGGTGAACAAAAGCCTGTGTTTAATTTTCTTTTTTTCCTTTTCCCCTCTCTATTGTCTTTGGTGGTTCCTTCATATTTTCAGCGCCCTGCAATCATGGCATCTTGTTAGCTTTGGATTCAGGTTAAACTTGTTGCAGGAGACGACAACTCCCTCCCTCTCCTCTCCCCCCCCCTTTCTCTTTCTGTCTCCTCCATCCTCCCCATCTGCTCCCTCTCCTCACATCTTGTCCCGTCTTACGTTCACACCTCTGCCGAGATTTGCGTTTTCTTTTAAACTGATGACAGGCCACATTTGTCTCAAAGGCAGGAGTGTCTCTCCCTGCCTCCTCTCCCCTTTCTCCCTCCTACCCCGCCCCCCTCCTCTCCTTTTTCATTGGCAGGTGAGTTCTCTTTAAGGAGAGACTTAACACTCACAATAGCAGGTGCATGTCTGCCGGAAGTGACTCAAAAAAGCTGTTTAGATGGACCGAAATAACTTTTGACCCTGTCTAATTAAAACGGTATTTCATTTAATCCCTTTATTCGTGCGTACAATGTTCCCATTTCCGTCCAATAAAGTTTTAATCCAGAATTTGGCCTCTCCGTTTCTATATTTGGTAAACATTTCTGAATTTACAGTAAGTACACCACTTTACAGTGAATATTCTACTTTAAAGACAATCAGAAGATATTTGTTTGTTTTTGTTGCAATTTTACATTCAAATTTTGCCTCCGATTTTTCAGAACCTTTAAATCCACATAAACATTGTCAGTAGACGTAGATGTTTCCTGCTGCAAATAACTTTGTTTCACTTGTGCCCCAAAGCTTTTCTTACAGATCTCAATTTCAGAGATTATTTGGCTTTTATTTGTCCATTTTAGTGATGGCACAGTTCCCACACTTTTGCCGCTTCACCCATGATAACGGTCATTTCTTTCTTTGGAAACATGATACTTTTCAGGAAGTAATTTAGCCGGTCTGCAGCAATAATTGCTCTGCAGATTGAGTGGATCAATGAAACATAAATGTTCCATCGATATGAAACGCTCAGTAATAAGGTAGAAGGCACTGAAGGCACCAGACTTTTGTATTTCATTACAAGAAAACTGACCTTATTTTGACCCAGTGTTTGTGTAATTTTTTATATCACTGTTCAGTTATTTTCCCAAACTTAATTATAGTTACAAAGTGATACAATCTACTATAGCGCTTTTAAAACTTAAAAACTTAAAAATCTTTTGTACAACAATTTTTGTTGCATCTAAAATCAGTCAAGAAAAAAAGAAATGTAATATGGTCAAAATAAACCATAGTTTAGTTTGGGTAATTAACTCAACAGTAATGTAGAAAAACAAATATAACTTACCTACTCTTCTGCCGGTTTAAGCTAACCCAGAGAAATTTTACTTCACAAACGTTCTTACACAAATCTCAACTCCTCTGATAAATCTTTAGCAGCCATAGCCATTTAACTTGGGGGCTTTTATAGAAAGGTACAGAAATAAATGTCCGGTAGAACAAGTTGAAAAGAGTTAAAAAAAAAAACCCCAAAAAAAACCAACAAAACAAAACAAAACAAAAAAACTCGAATTAAGTGAACTTCTGATCTAAAGAATAATTTTTCTGTATCAAAGCCTCATGGGATTAGGCAGCAGACAATCAGGTAGCTTATTGCAGTCAAAAGCGGATTAATTTATCTCTATGGTAACAGACTTTGTGGACCAAGCCTAGAGGTCACGGGGTTTGCGCACCCGTACGTCACCCTTCCTTGTTCCCTGTTCTGTGATGGGGCGCACCCTGCTGCGGCCCTTGAGCAGGGCACGCTGCGATTGTTCCGGAGGTTTGAGGAGAAAAGGAGTGCGTGGTTCCTCTAAACCTCCGACGAGCTGAGACATGTAGACTGAAACTGGGCGCGAGGCGAAGAAAGGAAAAGGGAGGGAGAGAGAGAGAAATAGATTATGGGGAAGTATCGCAGGTGAACATGGAAAATTTTTTGCTTCCCTTGAATCAGAAGTGGTTGCATGAAAGTCAATGAAAACTTTATTTCAAAAGGAGTTTATTTAATATTTCCATCTTGCTTTTTTTTTTGGTAGATAATAAAACACACAGAAGCAACATGGATGCAAAATTGATATTTATACTCACATATTTAGGTTGGATTGCAATTTAGAGCATTTGCAGACTGTACAAGAAGCAAAAACACAGAAAAATAATCAACATAAGTGGCATAAAAAGATGCAGGATGAAAGAAGGGAATGTCGGGAGAGAGACAGCGAGTGTAAAATACTATAATAATAGTATAATGAAGAAAGGAGGGAATGTGCGTACAAGAGGGCATGTCTGTAAAAAAAAAAAAAAGAGTTTCTGTCTGAGGGTTTCATCACTGAACCCAGGGTGAGGTGGTCTGAACATGTTCCCTGGTTTATTTGGGATGATGAAGCAACAGCCCCTGGAAAGCTCTCCTCCTCCACTATCCCACGGGAATATCACCACTCATCCATAGAGGAAGAGGGACGGAGAGGGATGACGGGTGGATGGGGAAAAGGAGGGGAAGGAGGGGGAGGGTAGAAAGGTTGTGATGGGAGGGTGGAAGAAGGAGAGAAAGAGAGAGAGAGAGAGAGAGAGAGAGAGAGAGATGTTTATCGTTGGGGAGAGGAAAGGATGTGTACAGAAGAGTTTCCTGCCTCTCATAAGCGTGATAATTGATCGGACCTGCACTCTCGCCTGATTGGGTGTCATTTCCCAGGAACGTATCCTCACAGCTGCCCTCATCTTCTTCAATTTCCACTTGACTCTGACCCGCAAGTGAACATCCATGCCTGCACACACGCCGATGCAACACACTGACACGTTACAGACTGTGCACGCACACGGCCTACAGTGCGGGCACACACCCAAAAACAAATCACGCACCCATATTTGACTCACATCGAAACACTGAGGGACATTTTGTCCTTTTAATTGCAACAGCGTCCCAGTCTGTCCAGGATAAAGAGCAGATTGTTGCATTGTTGTCTCCCCGTGGAGAATATGAGATGCACTGTATCTGCTGTGAACCCACACCACCAGCGTGTTGTGTTACCGCCTGCAGGAAATTTTCACCAAAATATCAGGCTCGGCTTTTCTCCAGCTGTGACGTTTGATGCTTTGCTGATTCTTTCTGCCAAATTCTCTTCTCAGTCATAATGTCACTCAGTGTCACACTTTTTTTTTAAAGATATTTTTGAGTTACACTGAGAGGGACTTGTTTTATGTTGGGGCCTTTTTCTTTGACCCGGTTGTTCTAAATGTTTGATAACCATTCTCCAAGGCTTAGTTTCTTATAATGTCTTGACAGACAGAAAGCAAAGCAAATTTTCAACTGTGGCTCCGGTCTATGTACACTTATGAAGTCATAAGGCCCTAATTTAAAGAAAAAAAGAAAAAAGTTCAACTTCTCCTTTGTCAAACCTGTGTCTACAATGTGTTTCCTTTGATTTTGTATTCAATCGTGCTGCCTCTGAAATTTGACTTGTCTGATTTCCTATCAACTATAGTTCAGTATATTTAACATGTACATACTAGAAACTTGATTGAGATGCTTTGCGTGTGTTATCCGCAAGTATTTTTTTCAGAATTACACTTATTTCTTAGCGAGACTTAGATGAGAAGATTGACACCATGTCTGGTTAGCTTATCTTAGCTAACAGCTTGCTTAGTTTAAGTCAGGGGATGACAAAATCATCATCATCAATCAACCATACCATACATGCACCTCCAAAAACTCAGCATTTAACATGTTATACCCTGTTTGTTTAGTTCATTCAAAAACAGAAACATACAAACTAACAAAGAAGCATTATTTTTTATATCAGACTATTTCTTGGTGGGGCACTGTGACTTCCTGGGTCTCTACTGGGTCTATTAGTCCACACAACTTTATAAAAAAAAAACCCAAACAACTTCTTTCTATACTTTTTTTAAAAATAAAAATTAAACAAATGAGTTAATTGCTAAGCTTAGCCAAAATTATTTTAATTCAAAACTCATGTAAATGAGTGACCCTAATTTTTTTTTCTCAGCCATTAGACTACAGCTGCTATTTGTAGACAGTTGATGTTTGGACGTTTTGACTAAATATGTCTTCTGTCAGGCATTCTGGGAATGTTCCATCAGTCCAGGTCAGAGTGCAATTATGCAAATTTCTTTGTGGTTGCGGCAGATAAGTCAGTCCTCCAGAGGCTAACTATTAAGTGAAGCTGTATCTGCTTCTGGCCTGAGGGGTCCAGAATGAAACCTGATATGGAGATGAGCCTGCTCTCTGTTTGGGTGGGACCACAACCTCAACACCATAAAACAGCGTGTGTGTGTGTGTGTGTGTGTGTCAGTCCATACTAACATAGGCTTTTAGTTTCACTTTTTATCTTGATGTTAAAGGCCTAATTTTCTCTCTCATCTCCTCTGTGGTTTGGTTTGTGTGTGTGTGTGTGTGTGTGCACTGTTTTTTTTACCTCCAAATCCCAATGACTGGTGTTGTCATGTCAACCTGCTGCGGTCTTCATTAAAAACATAAACACACTCACACAGTTCTAAGATTTCATTTTACCCATTATCCATTCTCAAATACCAGATGTTGCCAGTTTTAACAACTGAATCAATATTCAGTTTGAGCTAACGTTTCTTTAAATGCTGACACTCCTTGTGTTTCTTGGCGGACGGTTCCCTCTGACTGACATTACTCCATTAATTTGCCTGGTAGCTGATACGGAAGATGATGCAGAGACGTGGCTTGTGTGCCAGACGAAATTATCACCTGTCTGTATCTACCTCCGTTGTTTGTGTGTGTCTGCCGCTGTGCATGCGTGTGTACTTGGCGGCGTTGTGTTTATATGTAAGGGAGAGAGAGAAAGCCTGCAAATGTGCTTAATTGTACACCTGTGTGTGTGTGTGTGTGTGACTGTGTGTGTGCCCACAGCATGCGTATGTCATTCCACAGGTGTTGTTATCTTACCGGCTCCTTCAGTTGTGTTCATACCAGTCCTCTAAAAACAAAAGCAGAGTCTGAGAAAGAAATGAAAGAGGAATGACTGTGAACAAAGACGACAGAGACTACAAATACTAACAGACCTTCCACCTTCTTAAACAAACGGTTCGTCCTCTCAGTGTGTCAAACTTACTGTAGGAAAATAACACACCAGTTTGAAAGGACGGCAGGTTTTGGCGCAGAAGTAATGGGGAATTAAGGAAAGCACACATCTGGCGAAATGTCCTGTGAGATTTCTTTTTTTTTCTTTGCTTTTCAAAGTGGAAATCTTCAAACAGCCTCATGCGTGTTAACTTTACTTTCACCATAATTCCACTTTGTTGAACTTTGCAGCGTGCTTGGTGAGCATTCAAATCATTTTGCAGAAGCCGAAATATTTGCAGTGGCAGAAATATTTCAGGGTGAAGATGAAAGGCTCCGGCAAGTTATACTACTCACAAAATGTGACTCAGCGAACATAAATATGATGATAATAATCCCATGTCTTACACCCTAAACACAAATTTATTTCTATGTCAGACACATACAGCAAGTTCTTGTGGTCATTTTCCCTTCATGCAATCCTGGGTGGAAAACATGTTCATACTAAAGGCATGCATTTGTGTTTTACAACACTGGGCTCTTCTGACGGAACTGCAGGAACTCCTCGTAAAATGCTCTTGTTTTCCTCTTAGGCAACACACTTCCCTCTGAGCGGATTTCTGAGAAACGCATTTCGCATTTCGCAAGCAACGTATTCTCCTCTGCAGCTTCCCCTTGCCCCCAGGTGTGTAGTGCCCTAACCTCCAATAGCCGACAAGTGCTGAAACTTTGAAGTGGCTGTAAAGCTCCAAAGACTCTGCCGCTCCCTCCTGTCAACCCAATTTTCTTAACTTTGGCAATATTACCATCAATCTGCTGCTGACACCTCCTCACCCCTGAACATAACCCTTTCCTTCCCCAAACTCTCCTTTAATTATCCCCCCGCCCCAGCCCTGATCCCTCACTTGGGGGGCAATGTGGAGTTTCTGGGAGTGGCAGCTGCTGGCAAGTGAGTGGAATATTATGCAGGAGTGGGGCTGATGAGGAGGTGGGGGGAGTCAGAGAGTCTTCCCAGACTCCTGGAGCCTCTCTAGTCCAGGCCAAACAAAGTGACAGAGCTGAAGAGGTCTCACCGCAGTATCATGACTCTGGCGGGGTCAGGGCACCCGGCAGAGGTCAACGAATCATGCAAACACCCATGCTGGTAAACTCTCTGTACTCTCTAAAAAACAGGGTGCTGATTTTCACATCAAACACACGTGCATGCACTCACTTTAGAAAGTTTTTCCACCTGGCAATGGACTAACAGACACTTACAGCCCTGTCTGCATGGACTCTAGGCCTTAGTATTAGTACCTAACTGAATCTAAATGAAACCAGATAGCAACACAGTAATGGCAACCAAATGATTAAAGACTGTGATAAAAGACACATTTAGATGACGATTTCATGAAAAGTAGCTATACAACTACAAAAAAAAACACTGTTGTAAACATTCCAAACCATAATTAAGTAAAAATATGTAAGTATTCCCATCAGAATGTGCTTAAAATATCAAATGTAAAAGCACACATCATGGAGAATTTTATTTATTTTTTTTTTTACACAAAATACATACAAGCACCTACGTTTATTTGCAACTCTCAATTAAACTGAATATTTAGCAGAATTATTTGGTAAGGTGGGGAAATTATAGTCTATAGTCTATAGTATAGAGGAAAAAGTGGAGTTAGTGGAAAAAGGGGAAGCAGTGCAGTTAAGGCAAACATGTCAGGGCTCCACGGTAACAGGTGCACCGCTTATTGGTTTCCCAGTTTGAGAAGCAGATAGAGAGTAACATGCCCCGGGCTCCTTATATCTCTGTCAACCCTCGGCATACATTCCTCCTTGACAAACCAGGCATTAGAGAAGATGGAGAGATATGGAAAGAGATGGAGAGATACGATCGCTGTATAGGGGTTGATGAGAAGGATCAGCCGCAGAACAAAAGCGCTGGCTCCTATTTTCATTAGTTTCATCACCTCGCATGACTTGCTCACTGCGGTTTCACTTCGAATGTACTTCATGTTCCGGGTTTGAGTCCCGGTGAAATTGTTCTCAGGCGGTGAGATCGGGGGTGAAATTTATTGGTCAAACAGTCGTAAAGGGAAAGGAAGAGCAGGAAAAGTAGGTGAAAGGAGGAGTAAGAGGGAGACAGGAAAGAGAGAAAGAGAGCTATGGTGGGAGGAGAGAGGTGATGAGAGTTCCTTCTCAGCAGCAGTCATGCGTAGAGCCAGCGCTGATGTCTGTTTGTATGCCACCATGCATGGCTGCACGCTCACACGCACACGCTCACAGTCACGCACAACAGACCAAAGCGACAGGTCCTGGTTTCTTATTCCATAGGTCACTTTCAAGGCATGGCAGGAAGTCATTTGAACATCTTGTGATGTCCATCCATCTTCCGTTTCCCCGTCATTCCCACCTTGTCAGATTGGGCCACAGGTCTCTATGAGGTCACCGACACTTCTGATAATGATAACTTCATGAAAATTTAACAGTGACTTTAAAGATTTACACAGGTCAGGGTTGGGGTTTGTGATACATCTTAGGTACATCTTCTTTTCTTACAGTGGTCATCTGCATTAACAAATTAGGAAAAAACTATAGACACCTGACAGAAACTTGATCTGAGATTACTTAAAACATTTATCAATATCAAAATATCATATAATCATATTTTAGGAAAACCATGTCTTGTAGGTATGTGTCTGTGTTCTGCGAGCTAAGATTCACCTAATTTAACTGTTATTTTAATTAGTAAAATAGTAAAATTAGTAAAAAAAAAACAAAAACAAAACAATAGTACTGTACTGTTTGTTCGACAGATATTGTTACTTTGCATATCAATACTTTTTTTTTTCACATCAAAAATTATTCATAACGTTCTGGAAATGTCTTTGCTTTCCTGTAAAGAACATTTTCAGAAAATGGTACTTGTGAAAAAGTTTTCTGTGAACTTTTGTTAAGCAATTATTGTGCAATTACTAATGTTCAGATCCCAGCTAGACCAGATATGTCTTATATGTCTTATCTTTTCTTTTCCTAGTTTTATCATTAACATAGATATAGAACTTGCTGCCCATGTCAACAGTAAAGTATGCAGCAGTTGCTTCTTATACTCCATTGCACACTTTAAATCAGTTTATACTTTTCTAAAAATATATAATATAGAAAATTTCCCTTAGTTGACGCGCTCATCAAAATCATCAAACAGTGTTTCAGAGGGCATGTGTGTGGTTGGGAAGAGAATCTGGAGTGAGACTAAAAGAAAGCTTAACATTTTGATGTGTTAATTTACCAGCGCTAATGAGGGACAGATAGAGAAAGTATAAGAAAGACGGGGGGAGAGAGAGAAAGAAACCCCAGGCGAGAGAAACCGTTCACACCCAAAACGAGCTGATGAAAAGTGAAGGAGAGGCTGATCCATGTCACATCCATCTCCTGCTCACTTTGTTTCCTCCATTTACGTGACTTATGGTCCTACAGTTTATGAATTATGTCTGAATAAGATGTTTTGCAAAGCATGTGTGCACAAACTGTAGCAACAGAGCATAGAAACCAATAGACAGAAAGAGATGGAGCTTTAACTGTAATTACTTTAATTAACTTTAATTGTATAGATGCATTTTCAGGACATAAACCTGGAGTAATGAAGGAGTGCCATAAACAGAAAGTCTTCCTTCTCTCTCTCACTCTTCTGACTCTATGCCAACTCTGTGTCTATCTGTGTGTGTTGCTCCAGGAGGGTGTGTGGGCAAGCTGCACAGCACGCACCCTTGTGTGTTACCACGCCAGATTCCCTCAGGTGTCAGCCACAAGAGGTGCTCACACACACATACAGGTGAACAGATAAACAGCCACATACAATTTTACACACGCACATAACTTTCTCTCTCTCTGCATATGTGTGTGAGTGTGTGTATGTGTGTGTACATCAGTGTGTGGGTGGAAGATGATATGCCTGACTGATGTGAAGACATTACAAGCCCCTCTGCTTTTGGATTCCAGGTTGTAAGAGTTGCGAGCTTTGGCTCGCACTCACTCAGAAGTGTGTGTGTGTGTGTACGTGTGTGTTGTACTGTGTCACAATGAAACAGAACATTTCATCCTGTTGTCATGTTTTACACAGTTTGACAGCATTGCAAAACCTTTCTCCACTCATTTCCACTCATCCCACCTTCACATGCAAAGTCAAACATGTGTTTAGAAGTAACTGGATTACTTGTTGATCAGACCAAATAGACAGTTTATTATTAGAAGAAAATGAAAGAATCTATCTAATCTATCTATTTTGTTATTATTTTAATATTAGTTAATTGCAACAGTGGAAAGTAATTAAGTACTCTACTGTTGTACATGTGCTTGAGCTATTGTAGCTATTTTTATTTCACATATTTTTTTCAGAACAAAGATCATTTTCTAAAATCTCACTTCTGCAGCTGGACTTATTGCAGAATTAAATGACTGTACTCAAACTTGCATCAGAAACAATAATAATCTAAGAATATTTTATTCATATTTTCATATAAATGTCTGATGTAAAACCTCTTATATTACACATGTACTTTACTGAAGTTAAATTTTGAATGCAGGACTTTTTACTTTTAACTTTATATTGCTACTTTTACTGGAACATAGGATGTGATGTTTAAATGGTTTTAATTGGACTGGATAATGATTTGCATTAACAAATAATATGTAAAAGTCATTTTTTAAAACTTTTATTTATTTAACAATGTATTCATTGCTCTTCTCTTTTCAGTTGATACTGGAATTAGTGAGCAAATTCTATGTGTGAATATTATGCTGTGTTGATTAAAAAGTTTACAATAACTCTAAAGTTATTGACACTGGCTGATCATTCTTTGAAACTGAGGAAATAATTAGATGTTTTTTATTTTATTCTGATTAAATCCTGAATGTAGAAAATGCTTAAACATTGTAACTCTCCCACTTGAATTTGGTGAATCTCTAAAATGAGCTCCCCTTGAGCCCAGCTCTCCTCAGGGGTTCTGACCACGAGACAAAAGCATCCATTTTTTTCATCTATGATCCCCAGAAAATAAAGAAACCAAAACCTGTGTATGACATGAAGATAAGGGGTGGGTGAAAAATGATACTGAAAAACTATTAACACGTTAAAGCTGAGTTCCAGGTCATTACCAAACCTTTCACACCTCTGGGATCCCCAATCTCACTCTTTTATCCAGCCCATTAATGAGATTCACAACACTACTGCCTTGGATTGTCTTGCAAAGTGTCCTGGTCTGCACTAGCTTATGCACATGCAAGCCAGTTTCTCTCCAGCACGGGAAGAATTAATTATCCTACACCTGTCCTATCAGACACCTGTTTCAGTCCTCTCAGCCAATCAGAGAAGAGAAGGAAAGTCTCTGCTGGCATGAAATAAATCTGGGCCCTGCTCAGAGGGAATCACAACACTTGACTCATCTGTGTGTCAGTGCTCACCTCTGCTTGACTCACAGACACAGACAGAGAAAAGCACATACAAAGAGCGGAGAGGTGAAATTAAAGGAACCTATTTCGGCTGACTTGGACTGGAGACATGACCAAAGAGACTGAGTAAGTTTTGACAGGATTTTTTTTTCCTAACTGGGCTTTAAAAGTGTGGTCTTATAGGGATGTTTATATCCAATGTGTGCTTTTTGTCCACAAGATAAAAACAGTTTGGTTTAGACTTTGTGTAAGACAGTAAATAAGACAGAAACCCCCCTTCTTCCCATCTGCAATGAGACCCCCATGTGAAAAATCGCTCTTTTAAGAAAGGAGTGTTTTGCAGGGGAAATTGATATGGATAGTTTTAGCTTTTAGCTCACACACACACACACACACATTGTTGGGTCTGTGGTTGTGGTGGGTGTGTTTCGGCTTGTGTTGTCACTAACCTAGGGGCCACAGAGCACAAAGGGAGCCCGGGAAACACAAATCTCCTCTCGAGGTGTTGGACAGAGACAGAGGGCAATGAGCATGTAATGCATTGAATTACATAATGGCGAAACCCTAGACACGAGCCAAACCCCCCCGTTGCTGTGTAAAAACATCTGCACTTGGCTGGTTTTTAGAGAGAAATGGAGAGTAACTAATGGAGCTGTGTGGTGTTTACTGAGTCTGCTGGGTGTGGGAGAGAGAGACAGGTGCATCTTAGAGCAGGTGTATGAGGTTTTGGTTCAGAACTAAAGTAAAACTATGATGTGGCATCAGAACAGGAGTTCAAGTGTGAGGTACTGTGTGCGAATACCTTGTTTGTAGTTTTCCAGGTGTGGTGTTAAAGTGCAACATTCAGCACTTTTTCATTAATCCCTGTGAGAAATCGCTGGGTCCTTCCTTAAGCTTTGGTTCTGTCGTGGCTGTGAATACCTGTGGTCTTTCCCTCCTGTCAGCACATTTAATTAGCTGTTTATCCAGAGCAAACTGCAGCTATTTGTTCATTTACTACCTCAAGACAAACTCCAAAGGGGGGCTTATCCTGGTAGGCGGGATATTTACAATCCAATGTCACTGCGAGTCTTTCCAAACAAATCCAATCCTCTGAATCACAGACTTTATTTCTTTTTTTTTTTTTTAAGTGGCATAGAAAGCCAGATCTCGCCTCGGTTATGCTTGTGGGTTTCTGTTTATTTGGTAAGAAAACCTTGTCATCTCTGTAAAGATGTGCGCAAATAAGGGAGTTTATACAGGATATGTGTATGTGTGTTTGTATTTGAGGGGGGCAGTTGTGGAGGGGAGGGTGTTAGTGGGTGGCCCTTTGGCTTGGCTTTTTAAACCTTTTTGACACCACCGCTTCTGAGAGATGTTACTCATCTCTGCGGTTTTGCAATCGAAACCCTCCATGCTCAGGGGCAAGTATGTGCAGTGCCCCGAGACTCAGGTGCTGCTTTTAAATTGCAGCTTACTCGCACTCTGGCAAAACTCTGTGTGTCAAGTGTTTTTAACACTTGAACGCATTTATTGTTTCTTCGGAGCACTAGATAATTTGACAGATTTTTTTAAAATGTATATTTTGATCCATCAATCAAACTGTTCCCCTTATCAACCAACTCTTTCCTCCTCTCTGTAGGACTCTGGGACTGGTCTTTCAGAGCGAGAACTTCAACTTTAACCGTTACACCAACCACATCATGGACTCCTGGTCCTACCTGGAGAGCCCTGTCCCCGAACCGAACCACTCTAAACCCAGACTCCACCCAGGAGACGACCTGACAGCCTTAACAATGCTTTATGAACAGTGCAGGGTAGATAATGTGGAATTTGTTTTGATGAGAAACCAGATTTAACTTGACATTAACCCCAAGATTATTTCAAACTTTCTCACTTGATTTTCCATTTTATTTTCATTTTTCCAGAGCCAGAAAGAGCAGAAGAACGCTGCCAGCAACCGCACTGGCAATGTCTGCAAAACAGAGAGGTGAGACACACAACACATAACACCCCGTGAATCAGTCATTATCATATGTTACAAACATTTCTCACTTAATGTGTAGATGAAATTCACTGCAGAATATGCAGATTAAAATACCTAATAATTTATACCTTAATTAACAGTAGTTTGTAGGAGAATCTGCACAATTCCGAAATTAAATCCCCCCTTTTCTTCCCACCCTTTACCCTGCTGCCACTGAGTAAAAAGTCTTACAGAGTTAATACAAAAAGAGGAAGGGCTTTGGGAGGTCAGAAACAGGGGAGTGGGTAATCCGCAAGTCAAACAGTGTCAGAAGGATTATGGTCTACCTTTCCAGTTCCTCCATCCATCTCTTCGCTCTCTATCATCATCTCTGCCTTGCTTGAGGAGTTTCCCAAAAGGCCGGCAGGCTGTTGTTTTTTTTTTCCTCCCTCTGTCCTTACTGAGCTCTCCATTCCTGCTTCTTGTTAGGTGGGTGAGAAATGGCCATTGTCGGGGTGCACTGTTTGCCCCCTCAAACATTTTAAACAGAGAAACTCAAACACAGAAGAAAAAAAGAGCTGGATTAGGAGACAAATAGTACCCACCCAGACTCACACGCTGTCTTTCTGCCAGTTGCAGTAGCTGTGTGTGCTGAGAAGGTTTAGGCACAAGAGGTGCTTTGGATGTTTGCCAAGGTTGTCTGCAGGCTTCTGTAATGTACACTACAGTTGGTCACCTGAAGCTTGTTTGTTTCCTGGCTCTTTCTGGGTGGAGTATTTGGGCTCTCTCTTCCTCTCCCACTTCTTCCTTTTCACCTTTTTTTTTACATTTTTTTCCCACCAGGACTCTAACCAACAGCAATGAGTTTGCTTCACTGGAAACGTCCGCCAACGTCATGAAGATCCTCTCTGAGAGCGTTCCCTCAAGCCACCCCCAAGACACACTGGGAGCCAAGCACAGCGCCTCCCTGCCCATCTCCATCCCCAACGCCTCCGACACCTACGCCACCCTGACCAGTGTCGTGGCGGACACTTACGACAAGCAGGAGCTCAACATCATCTTTGACTCCCTGCTGCAGAAGTGGCCAGAGCCCGGCGCCTTCCCCGACCCCAACACTGAGGTAAGTTTAGTGCCTTTATGTGAAAGCTGAGCCCCGGTTCCTGCACAGCTAATCTCCAATTTGGCATTTCAGCCTCTCGCCTCCCACTCGTTCTCTTATTAACAAATGTCCCTGTGTGTTTGTGGATTTCAGAATCTCCCCTACAGCAATCCCTTCCCCGAAGAGCAGTCCAGCCCGGTCTACTCTGGCTCCTACACTGGCTCCCCAGCGGAGAGATTCAGGAGTGAGTTCCAGTTCTCCCTGGGAGCTCCCCTGGCTTCTCCTTACAAATCCAGCGAGCTGCCCATGGTCTACCTGAACAAGGGCCAGTTCTACCCCATCACTCTTCAGGGAGTAGACAGCACCTGCCTCTCTGCCACCAAAGTCAAGGTGAGTCACAAGTGACGCATCATCAGGAAAGCAGGAACCATTTCTTTATCTTAAAAAGTTCTTGTTTTGTTTTCCGTGTTCATTACGTAAAAGAAAATTGGTGACTATTGTTCCAAATGGCATCCTTCCCTTTTTTTCACAGGCAAATGAATACATAAATTCTTTGCGTGCCACGTAGCCAACCCTTCCCAAATGTCTGTCCCTCCCTTGGAGGCAGCTCCTTGGTGACTAATTGCCTGCTGACACCCTGCACACCGGGCTGCTACCATTAAAAAGACAATGTCCTGCCCTGTATAATTTATTCCTACGCTGGTTTAATGAGGCCAGAGTGCAGCGGGGCTCAGCTCAGCTTCGTTTGTCTGATCTGTCACAAGCAGAGTGGACGGAAAAAAAAAAAAAAGAGGACTGGACAAGCAGGGAAGGTGGTGTGAGGTGTGGTGTGGTTTTAAAACATAGGTGACAACCTGTTTCTTTGTAAAGCGAATCAGAGGATAAGAATATACACAAACACACGCCCGCTCACTGCAAATAGCTGATGACAATGTGAGGAGAAAAGGAGGATTTGGAGTGATAAATGAAATGTGGTGGCTTTTTCAAGGAGAGTTGCTCACACTTAGAAATGGAGACAGGTGAAAGAATTAAATCCAGCTTGACGAATGTGCCTAAATCTCTACTTTTATGTCATCTTTCTTCTCCCCACGGCAGACCGTAGTGATGGCTGTGTTTGAGAATGACAAGAGCCCAGAAATGCAGCTCCGCTTTTGGAATCACTGGCATGCCCGCCAGCCAACCGCCAAGCAGAGGGTCATTGACATCGGTATGTATGTCGGCTTTACACAGGAAAATACACATGCACATTCTCTGTAAACCTGTGAACAGACACCTACATCAAGGGCATGAAAGCGAAAGATTTCCTCAGTTGTGTGTGTTCTATGTAAAGACGATCCTTCGTCCTTTTCTGACAATAAGCATGGAAAGTTTTTATCCCACGTAGAAAAGAAGATCAAAAATGTTCTTTCTTCCTTTCTAGCGGACTACAAAGAAGTGTTCAGCGGCATAAGCAACATCGAGGAGGTGGCCTTTAACGCTCTCTCCTTTGTTTGGAACCCCACTGAAGAAGCCAAGGTAAACACACATCATTAACAGACAAGGCTTTTTATATGACGTGGCTCCTCGAGGCTGGTTCTCTGAAGAGGGAAGGAAACAGGTTGAAGGTTTAGAAGAAAAGGGAGGAAAGGTAGGGAGGTGGAGAGAGAAGGAGTGGCTGAGGAGGGAGGGGAGGAATCCCAGATATGTGTTTGGCCCCGAGGCTCCTGTCACCACAGCAGGCGAGGGCCGCCGCGGCTCATTCGAGCTCCTCTGTGGCCCCGGGGCACCGAGGTGGGGCCGCCAAACCTGCTGCAGGTTGAGAGGAAGGAGGAAGAACAGTTTATTATAATAAACAGTTTATTTATTTATTTAATTAAAAAGAAAGCCAATTTAGGGGGGGAATCTATTTTTATATCAAACTGAGGCACACTGCAAAGACATATCAACATGTTATGAATGGCCCCAGCTTCTTCCTGTTTGAATTGGCATAGAAAAGAAGATCAAAAATGTTTCAACCCTGCTATTACTCTACTGGGACACATGTACAGAAGCATAATAATAATAAAAATAATAATAATAATAATAATAATAATAATAATAATAAATCCTCTGCAGGTGTACATTGGCATCAACTCCCTGAGCACAGACTTCTCCTCTCAGAAGGGAGTGAAAGGCCTGCCTCTGAACATCCAGATCGACACGTATGACTTCAGCTCGGGGACAAACCAGCTCATACACAGAGCCGCTTGCCAGGTCAAAATCTTTTGTGATAAGGTACGTCGCTTTCATTTCACGTCATTCACCTTTTTCTTATGCGCACACACACACAAATCTGGCATTTGTGGAGTCAAAGTCGTGATTGTGACCGCGTGATTGTGTGTCCTCAGGGTGCAGAGAGGAAGATGCGCGATGAGGAGAGGAAGAGAGGCAAGAGGAGGGGAAAGAATGATGCAAACAGTGAGTCTTAAACATAATGTCTTTTAACAGACCTGCGCACACTATACAAATGCAGTCTTTAAAGGGGCATATTCTAACGTTGTGGGTCCTCCTGCTTTTGTTTCCAGCCAACAAGTCTTTGGTGACCAGCTCCATGTCCAGTGACTGCACCTTCTTCCAAACCCTGGATGACCACGTCACCCAGCCAGTTCTCTTCATTCCAGAAACGCACCTCTCTAATTTACAGCGCATGGTACGTCCCCCTCCTTTAACCCTATTTTGTTTTTGCTGTTTCTCTTCTCTCCTCCTGTGTGTGTCGAGTGAATCATGTTCCCGACCCCAGTATGCCTGCAGGCGATAGGAAAGGCACGAGAGAGGCAGGGAAAACACTGTGGGAAAGTATGTGGTGGGAAAAGTGGGCTGGGAAGAGGGAGGGGATGGTGTCAGTGAAAGTGTGGCCAATGAGATCAGATGAGCCAATTGGAGTCGAAACCAGACGCAAGTACAAGCCGCTACAGCTGCTTATGCTCAGATTAAGCTATGGGGGCTCCCACGAAAAAAAAAACACACGCACGCACACACACACCTGGTGCAACAGCACAGAGACACCTGACACACAAGCGTGCACCACCCTCATATTCCTCTTTTACTCACACACACTTGCAAAAACAGTGAGACGAGAGCGCTGTTCAGACAGGCCAGGTTTCCCACACCGAGGAGTCTGGACTGACATAATGTGAGTGTGTGTAGAGGAAAAGCTCCAACTTCCCTGTGAGAGTGAAACTAAATAGAAGAGAAAAAACTGCAAAATTACAATTACTCAACAACACAATCCCACACAGTCTGTTATGAGCGACTCAGGCAGAAAACTGATTGGCCGGTACGATAAAGTGCAAGGACGGTCCTATCTGTGTCTCTCCATCAGTGTCCATGCTTATGTGGTTCTGTTAGAGGTTATGGGAAATGCAGTCTTAAAGCAATGATAACATTCCTTGTTTTTAAGTTATCTGCGTGCAGACAATGGTGGGAAGGGGGGCATTAAGCAATTCTTCTTTTTTATCAGCAGAGTGTTCCTAATCAGATCTCTAATCAGGTCTCCTCTCTGTCTCTCTCTCTAGGCCACTCCCATGGACGAGATGGAAAGGTAAGCGCAGATAGAAAAGAAAAGACAAGGCAACACTAACAGCTGTCTGTCTCAACTGGTTATTTCCGATTAAACGCGCATTGTCTGTTTTAGTCTAATGTGGATGTCTGTTCTGTTTGCTCAGGAGTTCTCTGAAGAGACTGTATCAAGACAGAGACCAGAGCTGCTCCCCACCCAGCAAGCACGCCCGCAGGGAAGACCCACAGAGAGGTACATAGGCAGATAAAGGCCTAACATTAAAAATCAATCATGAGCCAAAGAGCTGTGCTGAATGTTTCATTTCTTTTCTCGCCCTCCAATAGTTCTGCTGTATGTCAGGACGGGCGCTGAGGAGGTGTTCGACGCACTCATGCTCAACACGCCAACGATGTCAGGCCTGCGAGAAGCTGTAAGTGTCACACTCCGACATGAATGATGACCTGACCTGATTTTTTTTTTTTTTTTTTTTTTTTCTCGCCGTCCAAAATGAACACATGCAGCTCCCACACCGCACTGACATTACTGTGTGCTGTATCTCAAGTCTATTACCTCTCAGCGGGAGATCACACTAACCGTAACCTCGTGTTCTTTTTTTCTCCCTCAGGTTTCAGAAAAGTATGGTATGCAAAAAGACACCATTGGGAAAATCTACAAAAAATGCAAGAGAGGGTGAGTGTCTTATTATTTCTTTCGTATGCCTTATGCTGTTCTGCAGCCGGCTTAGCACACAAATTGGATTAGAGGAGTTCATTTGACATAGACATATGCATAAATTCAGGGCTTAGTTTGTGCCTTTTAATCTCTTTAAGGAAGCCTATGTTGACAGACTGGGTAGGTAGGTTAGTTGGCTCGGCCCGCTGGAATGTGTTAATTGCAGCTCCTCCAAAAGAAAGACAGGTGACTGAGGGAGGATGAAAAGTCCTGCAGATGAGTCACGGCAATTGTTGTTCTTAAATAATATTTTCGTAACCCCATCGCGTCGGAACATCAGGAAGTTTTGTGGCATTGAAAGAGATGCCAGCTTTGATAAAGTTCAGGGCTTTTAAAGGCTTCCAGTCACTACCTGATGGCTGTCAGTTAAGTTTGTGATCATTTTTTAAAAATTTTTTCTCTCAGCTAAACATTAATGTAGGTCAGATGGGTTTTTTTTTTTTTTTTAATTTCCCCAAAAGATATTAGATAAGGTGGCACTCTAATGGTAATGAAAAGGTCACCTCCTCTTATGATGACTAATGATTGACTAAGATCTACAAAGTAATTATCACCATAACTACGTGCTGGCTGTGCATAAAAGTCACTAGCAGGATTTCCCAGTATCCAAAAACATGCAGTCTATGTGCTGTATCTCACACGATCAAAAGCTCTCGAAGTAATAACAGCCTGGGTCGCATGCTGTAAAATAACAAAGGAGATCAGAGGGCATCTCTTGAAATGTTAATAAGACCTCCTGACAGAGACTGAAACACCTTTGGGTAATTTTTTCCTGCCGCTTGCTGGCAGCGATGACTTCAGGGGAGCAGCTAGGCCAACAGGTTGGGTTGCATTCTCCTCGCGGTTCCCTCCCTCCGTCTTGCACTCTTGTCTTCAATCAACCCTGTCCCTGCAGGCAGAATGCATGAGCCAATGGTTAGTACAGTCATTAAAGCCTTAAAGACTTAAAGGTTAGTGCTGGTGTATGGGAGGAGGAAGAGATTGACCTGATTTACTACCCCTACTGATGCAGGAGATATGTAGCCTCTGTTTTTCTCCTGAAAAGCCTCCTGCAAACAAATACCCAAAATTAGGCCGATAACAAGCCGGACAACCTGCTGCTTATGTAACACTTGAATGAAAAGTAGAGCACAAAACATTTTTGAGCCACATTTTTTTGAATTTCTATGTCCTAGTTTTGAAGATTAATTTCTTTTTTATTATTATTATTAAAAAGGTCAATACCCTTTCATTTAGTCAACTTTCACTGCACCACTTATAGATTTTTCCTTGTGTTCTCTGAGGTAACCTTTTTGTTTTTGTTTTTGCTTCTTCCTTGTCAGGATTTATGTCAACATGGACGACAACATCGTCGAACACTACACCAACCAGTCAGCCTTCCTCATTGAGATGTCAGAGGTCGCCGGCGGTCAGTTCCAGGTCACTCTCATTGAAGTATGAGAACCGGCATCCACTCAGCCACCTGCTCCATTTGAAGGATGTAACAAATCACAGCTGCCGGTTTAAACTATCTCTTGAAGCACTGCCTAAGTAAAGAGAATGTAAGCTGTGGACTGCCGAAGCCAGTAAGAGAACTGGACTGAAGAGACCTCTCCAGTTTTTTCCAACAGTTTCTCAATTTTTCTTTTTTTTTTTTTGTACATACCACTCTCCCCATTCACATGGTTTTGTTATTTGAATTTAATATTGTAATGTAAGAGCAATTATGATAAACAGCATGTACATAGATATTGTAAATAAATTTTAATATGACAGTGTTTTATGAACTACCCATGTCGCAATCCAGTTTCCAGGAATTATGTATTTCAATTTTTTTATTATTTTTTTTTTTTTTTTTACAGAGCTCTGTACATGATGTACAGCATATTTTCAGCGTTTTCAGAGGTTGCTATTCTTGCTGCTTTCAATGTGCTCATCATTTCTTCTTTAAGACCAAGTGGTGCATTTACTCACACACAACCTGCTAAATAATGTTTTTCACAGCCAGAAGTATCTTCCTGTAGGTTCCTGTTAGTTTCATTTCTAAAACGACCCGACACTGGGTTCAATTCAGGACCTGAAGTCAGACATTTCCACCCATGAAACCACTCAAGAGTTAGTATTGGCTCTCTCTCATTTAGCCCAGCGCTGTGGACATTTCCTGACTGTATGGTGTAACCACAGAGTTCTCCTGGAAACAGTTCAAACCCCCCCCAAACCCCGAGGCCTGCCAGAGGACTTTCATAGTATGCGTTTGTATGTGTGTATCTAAAGTTCTAGGATTTTTTTCCCCTTATGTTATACAGCATTTCAAAGCAAACATATATCCCTGTAATATTTCATTATTATACGATGGCAATTCTGGTTGTATTAGTCAATTCTTGCCTGTTTTTGTAAGAAAATAAAGAAAATGTACAATAGGTTCTGTGGCTGTCTCTCTTTTTTCTTTGTTGTACACACAGATCTGACTGAAAAAATCCAACCATCCACAGTTATCACTGGAGCAAACCAAGCATAAGGATGAGAGGTGCTTCCTGCATGCATGCACAACTACAATCAGTCTCTAGAGGTGAAGTGCGAATTGGAAATGTTTTCAACAATCATCTCTCTCTGTGGATCAAACAAAAGCATGAATCTCATCTGAATGAGAGAGGTTTAGGCTGATTTTCTGTGTCCTTTTGTGTGTGTGAGTTCATTTTTATGTGTTTAGGGAGGGGTGAGGGGCGTCATATGCAGACGAACACACAAACAAAAACTAATCATGGTTTGGTTTTCCTGCATCTCCCCTGCGCTCCAAAATAGGCAGCACACACACATCAAGGTGTTGGCATACACAGAAAAGCTCACTGCCTTTCCCTATTTGGTGTCACTGACAGGGAAAAGCAGGCTGTCCTAGATATAACACAGACATCTTTAAGCAAGTCAAAGATAGAGGCACACACGCACACAGAGAGAGCAGAGCACAGAGGAGGCAGCAAGGCGAGCAGACCCAAAAAAATAAAGGGGGGCAGACATGGAGATGGAGGAAATTAGGAAGGGGAGACAGGTGGCGAATCTGCTGAAGCAAGGACAGATGAGAGGGAAGAGAGTGCAGAAATAATGAAGAGGTGGTTGCACCATCTGCTGCCAGAGAGAGAAACATGTTAGCCATTGAGATGAGGGAGGCAGCCAGCGATCTGCAGTGAGAAACCCACAACCCCTCCTGAATGGTAAGTGGCTATATGGACTCTGCGTGTGTCTGTGTGTGTCTGTGCGCTTGCATATGCTCGCAATGTGAGGGAAAGTGTTTGGGTCTATTAATAACCCACAGTATGTTCATCGTTTTCAATTCATGACTAGGCTCTTCAACGCCGTGCCTCTCTGCACATGTTTTGATACCTTCCCTCTCTCTCTGTGCCTCTTTCTCTCCGCGTCAAAACAAATTCCAGCATCTGGTGAAGTCACTGCATTTAAATCAGTGCAGCAGCAGACGGTAATAAATGCACTTTGATGGCAGGTCTTTCGTGGTTATTGTCCAAAAGTAGTGAGTGACACTTACAAAAACATACCAAACACCTTGACTCTTGAGTGAGATGAGACTTTGTGATGCAGCTGACTGTCAAACCCATTTACTACACTCCCAATGCAGAGAAGCCTCTCCTTCCCGTCATGCCAATAAAGTTCTTATAGCAGAACAGGAAATACCAACAAATTTTTTTCATTACAGTGCTGGCATATAACACATGACAGTTGATGACAGGTATGCGTTTATGAAAATACGCTCCACCTTCATCCCCGAGATGTACAATCTCACGGCAAATTTCTGTGCTTTTTTATTCTAGCCTCATCTGGTGTTGTGTATTCTGGCATATCCCAGCAAATTCTGTTATGGCGTTGTCTATTCTTAGACTGATACCTCCTTGGTGCCCTCTGATCCTTTATGATTTGATTTCCCGTTACCTTCATAAATGTGATTACACTGTCCTCTCGAGCCAAATGTCACCAGTCCCCCGGTGACATTTCCAGAGGTGAAACATCTTAGTGAGCCAGATTAGTATGACTGATGTAGGCTCCAGTGCAGCAAAACAAATATAAGATAGAACAAAATAGATTGGATTTGTTTAAATTATTATTTATTGCATGTTTTGCCATTGTGTTACTGTTCAGCTTTTAAAGTACAGATAGGCTCACAAACCCAAATCAGATTGTGTCTTTTATTCCTTTGTTTGAGCGCCTGAATTCAATTTAAAAGGTGTGAAAAAAACTGTACATGTAATATGTTTTTTAATGGTTACTTTTTTGTTGCATGTTGTCACCACAAAGAAGTGACTTGATCCTGCTGTGTGAAATACTCCAGTCATTACAGCTCAGCAGTTTGTAAGACAACCCTTCCGTGGGTGAAAGGTAGGGAGCGCTGAAATATGCAAGGCAGAGCTTGAGCTATATTAGATAGATATAATACCAGTATTTGAAGTTATTTAATTGCACTTTGCTGCTGAGTTTTCATTTTAAATGCCTTTAATTGTAATTTACAACCAGCTGTAATTTTAATGATTACATTTAATTTAAAAAAAAGCAAGAAACTCTAAAGTAGTTTACTATTCGTCTCATATTTTTTAGTTTTTGGTTTAAAAAAGAGTTTGAGACTTTGCACCGAAAAGATGGTGACTTCAGGACCTTAAGGAAGTCATCGTGTCATCACCGGTGTGTGTTGTGTATCTGCGTTTGTGTATGTGTCTGTTTGCCTGCATGAGTCAGACACGTGTTCACGCTGTCTGGTCTCCGTCCCAGAGGGCAGTCTCTCTTTCCTCCTCCGGGCTGGGACGCTGTAGATGGAGTCACTCTGCATTCAGACGCTGGCCTGACGTAATTACAGACACAACTGAATTCTTCCAAGGTCACAACTGGCTTTCAATCATCAGGGTTTGAGAAAATAGCATCCCCACCACCCCCCCACCCCACACACACAAAATAACACATGCACAGCTGAACTCAATATGCCAGTATTTGTGTACACAAGGCACGTCTTGTAATGGAGAGGAGTTTAACTAACTAGGTCTTGTGATAAATAAAGTCATACGAACACTGTCACATTGAGACTGGCCAGGTTATGGTATCCTAGCAACAGAGGCAGGCATCGACTATTCACTCTTTTCCTGTCCGGCGCTGGAGCAGTGAAGCCAAACCTCCTTCTGCTTTCTCCAGCTGCCGGAGCGCTTGGCGGCTGCTCCACTTCACACCTCTGTTGTTTTCTCGCATCTTGCATCTCTATCTCTCTCTCTCTCTCTCTCTCTCTCTCTCTCTCTCTCTCTCTCTCTCTCTCTCTCTAAACCACTTCGACCTGATGAGCAAAGCCCCGCTCTCTAACTGAGTCTTTCTCTCTCACTCAGACGGTCAGAATGAAGAGTCTGCAGCTGAAAAGAGGAGAGTTTCAATGCAGAGGTAATGGATGAACTTGTATTTATGACGATGTCAAACTTTTATTGCTCTGATCATTGTACTGATTGTTTAAAAATAGCTGGTGTGTACCTATTTGTGAAGTCAAATTACAAGTTTCAAGTTACAGAGGGGGATTAGGAGTGTCTGGTCAGGGGAGACGTTTGTGAAACGTTATTGGATTTTATTCTAGGTGAGATTTGATCTTTTTCTTTGTCACAATTGTGTTGCGTTATCCTTTCAGAATAGATCTCCACTGTTCTGAGGAGTCCCTCGACAACAAGCAGCACTCCTGTGTGAAGGAGCAGCAGCCCCCCCACTCTTTCTTTTGGAAAATACTCACAGAACAGGTACTGTGCAGCTGGTATGTTTTATTCTTTCAAAAAACAAATTAGCTATATGTGTTGAGGGTTTTTGTAAAGAATCAGGGTGGTACCACTTACGATGCACACGCCAGCCTCCATGGTGATGGGGATCGTCTTTGCCCCTTTGGGACTGGTCCTTGTCTTCACTGCCGCCATCACCCCTCAGTGGAGAGAGGGACAGGCACGCCTGGGCATAACGGGGCCGGGGTCATTTCTCCGGTCAGGAGTGAAAGGTCAGGGGATGGGGGTAAGGTCGGGGTCGGTGGAGGCACTACTCCTGCTGCGCTCCGATGGACTTTGGGAGAGCTGCCTGCAGGTGGAGCACTCAGAGTTGAAGCAGTGCTGGCCGGTGGCAGGTCCGTATCAGAGAGACCCGAGGGTTCGCCTGGCACAAGGACTGGTCCTGACCTCGTTGTTTCTGTGTGGTACCGGCATTGTTCTAGCATGTATAGGTGTCCGGTGTTGGGCAGATATTCCTCTGAGAGGTGTGGCAGCTACAGGTGGACTCCTGGTGGTGATGTCCGGGCTGCTGAGCCTGATTGCACTTGGGGTGTACACCCACAACCTTGGAAGACTGGGCATGGCAGGTCCAAGTCAAGGGATCAACAACCCCAGGTTCCCCCACCTGAGCCTGCATCCTGCCGGCTCGCTCTACTTTGGATGGCTGGGCTCGTGTTTGCAGGTGCTGGGAGGCAGCGCTCTGCTGTTCAGCTTCAAACGACCAAGATGCCCGACCTGCCCGTCCTGCCCAGACTTACCCGCCTGCCCTGCGTGTGGTTCCTGCCCTGAGATTACAAACAAGCCAGACACAGATGTGTATGAAGTCAGCTGTTAGAAGGTGAACCTTAAAAGATTTAAAGGCAACATGAATAAAGATGAACAAATCTGGATGTGTGGGCACTTCTTAAAGTCACTTCCAACTCATCAGCTAATAAATCTGCCAACTAATGAAATGAGTCAAGTCAAGACTGTAAACCACAGGACTACCTGATAAATGGACTCTAATGTCAGGTATGCACATTATGGATGTGACTGGTTTTCGACACAGACAGAAACAGAAATTTTGGGGTGTGAAATATAAAGCGATGAGTCCCAGAGTTTCAAGGATGATTCTAGATTCATTACGGTCATTGTGATTGAAAAGAGCTCAAGTTCCTGCTGCCTTTAACTGCGACATGTAGTGAAACATGACTGAACTGTCTCTTTGTGCTGCCTTTTACATTGTAGCCATGCCTTTGTACTGTTAGCACAAAACATGACATGTTGTGTGTCGGAACAAAACTGTGAAATGTAAAATATTTGTGGTAAATTACAAGATTGGACCAGCAGTTGCTTAGATAACCTTAGGGCTTTAAATAAGAATTTGATTTGATTTGATAGAACAACCCTGTTTTAGATCCTGTTATCAAGACTGGATTTCATTTCTATTTTCTAGTTTTACTTTATTTGTAAATGTTGAGAAATCTGTAAAATTAATGAACATCTCTGCAAATATAGTTCATTGGTAGAGAGGCAACAATCTTTAATCCTTTTGTCTAAAAGTATTTGTAATTTGCTTTTAATATAATCTTAATTCAGTCACTGCAAGTAATGAAAAAGACTTATTTTAGAAGTCAGATTGTGGAAACACATTACAAATAAGCTGCCACTTTCTTCGCCTGTCAGGGTAAATCTTTGTATTATACCTTCATAGAGGAGCCTTCATCTAATGAATGTGATATTTCTGACTTGACACCACAAGAAAAAAAAAGTGTCTGAGGAGGAGGTGAATGTACAACAGGGTGTTGTTTGCTTTTTGTAAATGATTGTTTGGTGTTATCTTGTTATTGTGCATTCATACTTGCTGGTGCTTTCTGCATTGAAATAAAACATTTGAACAGGATATCACCGTGTACTGCAGTTTAATTTAACAGATTAAGGTAGAGTTCAATAAACAAAAGACCCTAATGAGCAGAAATCAATGACAATGATTATATTAATATTATATAATTCATCCTATACAGAGATTTCACACATTACTGATTACACTGCTTGAGTACGTCCTCACACAAACTGAGGTCATCTATTCAATTCGGTCAAGTGCCGGACGGCAATGTCTCCACACAAAGCTGAGCGCTGACACAAAAGTGACAAGGTCGCTGCAGTTAAACCGAGTGAATGAGCAGAAAGAGCCCCGTTCTTTCAATCAGCGGCAAGCACCATCATTCAGTGGATGACTAACAGTATGTTGCATATGTTGCATATCTAGCAGAGGGCAGGAGTACAATTTGTGTGTGTGTGTGTGTGTGTGCGTGTGTGTGAATTTGGTACAAATGTGAGTCACTAGTGTGCCAAAACAGAAAGACAGTAAATGTAGGCTGTGAGTGGAGTCTTGCACTGGAATTAAAAGAAGATGATGAAACTGACTCACTCATACAATAAACTGGAATTTGTCAGTTAACTTTATGATTAAATAGAAAAATATGTCTTTGAATTTGACTGTTCCTGCGTAATCTGTGTGCGAGGCAACTCAAAGCTAAAAACAATGTGCTGCGATACTACACCTTATGACGTAACATGCAAATTATACACTGTTTACTGTTATTTTTTGACCGACGGTCTCTCAGTGAGAAAGAAAATAATTTCACATTATATCTAATCAGTGAAGTAGCCTTCACCCAACGATTCACACAAAGAGCAAGACACAAAGAAAAGTCTCGACGTGTATAATTCACAGAGGGATAGACGTACACATGTAAGGGTATGCATTTTATAATCGTCTGTCTCATACTAAAACAGACGTAAAGACAACAGAAAAAAGAACAAGATCTGGAAGCACAATGGTGGATAAAAAATATCAGCTTTATCAAGGTTCGCCAGTCATTCTCCATTCAGTCACCTTGATTTTAATCTTCGACTGCAACAGGAATTTAACAACACATTTCAGCGATCACCCCGCTCCCTTTTTATTAAGCAGATTAATCTCACAGTGAAAAGGAGCAGGGCTGACATCCCAGCACTTGAGGGGTCTTCACTTATAAGGAAATAAGGAACACTGAAGCAGAACTTCCATACAGCTCTACTACAGTATATGGCTCACATGTCCATATGCGTGGTGAGGCACAGTGTTCTCCACATGAAGGCTCAAAGAAATGACAACAAAAACATTGCCAGGAAGGAGAAACGACAGTGTTTATGAAGCAGATTTTCTGTGCAAAATATTTCAAATGTATACCTTTATTAAGGTAATGTCAATAAACAAATACATACAGTATTTATAGGGAAACTGTATTTACAAATCACATTACAAGAGGCATGACTTATATTACATTAAATCCTAAGAAAAGTTCTACTTTTGATCATTGGAAGAAGCAGACAGACTTAGAATCTCATAAATACACACTGAATTCAGATTGACACTTGGCAACTTGTTCTTTTCTCTGTTGTAAACTCGTCATCTTGGTTTGTTGTGAGCAAGTCTAAATTTGCAAGTCCGCACTGATGCATTTCACTGACATACTTTATTAAAGTGCTGATTTAATGGCGATTTGAACAAAACCTTTCTGGTTAATGTCAGCAGGGGACATGGTGAAATGCAGCTCTCTCTCTCTCTCTTGCATGTTGCACCACAAACGTCTTCTGTTTCTCTGATTCTAGTAAACAACTTCGCAGCAGTGATACTCTCCGGCGTGGCCTTAAATGTAGAAGTAGTTCTCGGCAGCCCCTCCGCTCTCCGCCATTTCACTGAGCTGCTTGTTTATCGACTCCTGCAGCGATCCCAGAGAGAGTTCTAACACTGGGCTGCTCTCTGAGTTCGGAGAACCCGGTGGGATCTCCAGGTGGACATCAGACGGTTCCGCGTCCACTAACTGCTCCCCGTCGCTGAGGCTCAGTCTGTATGCGCCTTCGCTCTCTGCCGTGGCTGTTTCCTTGGCGACAGTTTCCAAGGCAACCTCCTCAGCCGGCGTGTCCTGCGCTGCCGCGTCGTCCCCACCTTTGGAGGCCTTGAGCGCGGCCAGTCTCTCGATGTCTTGAACCAGCTCCTCGTTGTTCTCCTTCCACTGGCGGTACTTTGAAGCTGTCAGATCAGAGTCCTCTAAGATCTTGTTGATCTGCAGCAACTCCGCCTCTTTGGCCTGTGGAAAAAAAGGGGTTTTAGTGATCATGCAGATGCACTCAAATAAGAAACAGACTTTCTACCACCTTTCTACTATCTAATGTGTTTTCTGTTATCTAAAGACGTTCAATATTAGGTCATTCTTACTTTCTTAAAAATTCAATCTACTTTTCTCAGGAGACTCTGATCTAAACCTGATCATTTTGTTAAAAGTTGCAAAATTCTTTCAAACGATGTAGGATTTTGTAACTCCATAACTGATTACATAATTTTCACCACTACAGCGATTAACTGTGTGAAGGTGGTTGACTTGTGTCATCACATGGCTTGCATGAGGTCGATCCACATGCTGGATGACCATTGCGCTCACCTTAAGGGTGCTCTGCAGGGCCCGCAGTGTGTGCGCCTTCTCGTTGATGACGGGGTTCTTGTTGCGTCGAATGAATGATTTCCTGAAGTGGTCGTGCGTCAACGGCTGCTCGTGGCCAATCAGAGACACTCCTCCTTCCTTTATGTTGTTCAGCATCATGCCCATCTCATCTACCGGCCCTGAAGACACACACGGGGGAAGAAAATTTGACAATTCGAATCGAATACAGGGTGCCAAATAACCACAGGGCGAAGTTCAGAAAACAACATGTCAGGGTGAAGATGAATTATCCACTCACAAATTACTAAAACATCGATCAGAGAAACTCACATTAGAGAAATTATTCACTGAGAGAGAGAGAGTGAGAAAGCAGCAAAGTAAGCAAGAGAAGAGTTAAGACGCAGTGACAAAGAACATACCTGTTCCTTTGCTGCCCCCTGTTGCAGGACTCAATAAAGGCACCCTGGACTTCCCTTTGGGGCGAGGCAGAGTGTGGGCCTGCACTTTCTGAGGCACATAACGAAACACATCTGAATGGTAGTCCAAAATGTGTGAGTGTGTGTGTGTATGTGTGTGTGTGTTTGTTCACACATGTGTAAACCTGCAGCTGGTACTGACCTTATTTTGCCTGTGAGGAGAAGGCGATCTCTCGCTCTCCGATTCAGTCTCACTGTAGCATTCTGTTCACGAATAAAAGCTATTAATGATTTTACCATAACACATAATGCGACAGAGTGTATTAAAAAGTATTTGGTGTGCAGATAAAAATGTGTAGAGCCTTCAACTTTTCTGTTGATTTTTAATAGGCTGTCAGGACTTGATTAAAATCACATAAACTGCAGGTAACCATAGCAACAGTCATTATGCTTCATCCTACATCACCAGTTGACTCTGTATAGTGAGACTACCACAGCCATGAATTAGTAAGACTAAAATCTTTAAAAAATAGATGAATTTTGGTCAATTTTCTTCTCTGATAAATGACCATGGTAAGACCGAGCTGCACAAATATTGAAATTAATGGAGCCTTCCCATTATTTTAACACTTCATTATGCATCATTGTTGTTTCCTTACTAAAAAGAGGGAATCTGGACTGTCAGTTTAATTAATGGAACCCAAAATCACAAGTCAAGTAAAATAGATTATATGCAGCAAAGGTACTAAATGCATATTCAAGTGCATATTTCTTTGTGATTGTGAGCACAAGTATGAGTTAAACAGAATCAAAGGAAAACGCCTCCACACCTTCTTCACTATCTGGGCCTTTGTTGAACTTTTTATGCTTCTGTATGGCTGTGATCAGACAGTTAATCCACCTGAAGGAGAAAAAAAAACAAAAGAACAGAAAAATCTACGTGAACACAGACAAAGCAAATACATTTTTTGTTTCAGTAATGTTTATCAAAAGGCTAACACAGTTTTAAGTTTCAACTAAAGTGATCATTACATCAAACAGCACCAAAAAAGCCACCTAAAAAGCCAACCGTAGGGGGCAGTGCAGACCAACACCTGTTAACATTTCACGCCTCTAATGTGTTTGGCAAAAAATGAATGAATAAGGACACAATATTAGTCTACCTTTATACAGATGCATTTTAGAAATGGCCATTTATGTAAAACATGTAGCACTGGAGGCTAAACTTGCATTATTAAACAGCCATAGCTGATCTGTTTAAGAAAATAAAGAGAAGACGGAAAAGGCCTTCGATCGGTCGAACTTACTTGCTCATGTCAGTGACATTTTCAGCAGCGAAGAAGAAGCTGTGAAATCGCTGGTGGCACATTTTAAACACGCTTGTGGGGAGGAGAGAAAAAAAGAGAGAGAAAGGGGCAAAAACATGAGGAGGAGCTCAAGGCCACATGAAACTCATTGCAGAGAAAATTAAAACACATAAATCATGCAGACACACGCAAAATTAAATTATTTGCCAGTGGAGATGAGATTGCATGAATTCATAAGATACAATATCTGCAACAGTTTATTTTGAAAAAAGAGGAAAAAAACACGTTTCATTTTGCACAGTTTCCTGCATCATGTGTACTAACTACAGTTTGTTACATAAAGCTGGGACAGATCATCCACTGTGCATCGGAACAATAAAGCCTCTGTTTCAAACTACCCAGTTACATCTGAAAGATTAAGATACCTTTTCATTAAAGCCACTACATATCCTCACATATCAATGGTAAATATGTTAAAAAGCCTGTTGATATGAGCCGTCATCCTTACTATTTTCTCTTGTGCTCTCCAGCACTCTCGATGTTGTAGCTGGCTATGTTGACAAAACCCTCGGCCTTCTCATCCTGCAGGAAAAAACACACATTTCAATAATGTCATATGTGAGATTGGGTAATGAAAAAGAAGCACACTCAAGGAAACACATGATGGAACTTATGTTATGAATACTACAGTGCTGAAATCATGATACTACTTCATTCATCTGGTTCTGAAGAGGTGAAGTTTTCCCACCTGCTGACTGGTGTACCAGTAAAGGGAAGGCCCCTTGAGCACGAACCAGAAGCGCTGCCACTTCTGGGCGATGAAGACGCCGCTGTCCTTCCTCTTCTTCCACAGCCAGCCGTCGCAGTCGGGTCGACCCAGCTCGCGGCAGGACACGCGACGCCGACTCATGGCCGTCGTTGTTCCTGGGAGGACGAGGAAGAAGAGCAGGGATGTAGTATTTGGGGTTTCTTTTTCACCTTTGGACATAAGCTTTACTTTTCCCTGCCCATCCAAACATTTTGAAAAGATAAACACTTTTATATTTATATATCATTAAAAAATAAGCTTTTACCTTTTGTAGAACTCTTCTCTCTGTCCTTATTGCCCTGACAAGAGAATTTTACTCATTATTTAAAATGTAGTTTCATTCAAATGCAGTGACATCAACAAATGCGGGTTTCAAAATGTCTAGTTGTAAATGTTCGCATGTCTTTTTCTCTCACCATGTGTCCCACCATTTCAGGGCAGGAACTTATGCTGGCCGTTTCCTGGTTGGCTCCCTGAGGTGACGAACTTCTGAATGACCTGAATCCCAGGCGAGGTCTCCTGGGCGAAGGCGACCGGTCTTGTCTCAGTCCTGGGGAGAGCCTCGAACTTTCCAAACTCTCGAAGTCCCCTGAGAAACACACACAAATGTGATCACAGTGAATAAACCAGCAATTTATGTTGACAGTTAAGTGACCATAAAACTATTACTATTAAACACACTGAGTTTGTGTCAGCAGTCAGTGATGTATATTTAATACTCTTTTATTCTATCAACAGCACTGTAGCTAGGTGACAAATCTCATTGGTATGCATGGTACAAATGCTGATAAACCCATTACACCATCAATTACTCAGACTAGTTTTCCATTATAAGAGAGAAATTTGTGATCTGTTGTCATCTCGTACATGTGAGGCTTTTAATGTCAAAGTGAAACATTTTCACCCAAAGAATCCATTTATTCTGTTCTTTTAATAAAAAATAAAAGATTGGTTGAAGAAGAGAAACAGGTGCACAATCTGAGGCAAAAACACACACAGTTTTACTCCACAGGCTTTGGAAAGAAAACCGAATTATACCCACTTGTATCTAAACTGCTTACACTAAGACCTCTGGACGATAAGTCTTTTTCAAACTACCTTATTATAGAAAACGTTACTGAGGGCTTCTTTGTTATTACCTGCAGATAGTCTTTAATGAGTTTTCTTCTTTACATTTCTTTAGCATTTTTAACATTTTTACCAAGCGATATATTAAGAGGGCTGACATGGTAGTTATTCTTTCATATTTCTTCAACAAAGCCCACCTGTTTCTGCTTTATGTTCCATCCAATATCCTGCAAAAGAAAGAAATAATAACATTTTGCCAAAGGCTCGAGTTCCCTCTGCGTCTCTTACCTGTGGCAGAAAGTGGTGACAGTTGGCTTTGATATGAAGTGAGAGTCAGACCGCCCTCCTGCTCCTTGTCTGAGGGCAAGTCTGATTCCTCCTGTCCCATAGGCCGCTGTTGCAGCTCTGGTCCATGGATGGCTCTCCTATAGTGGAAAACGCAAAGAAACTGATCACAACGCCAATAAAATGGTGCATTCAGGTGCGTTCGAGAGGCCATAACAGCTGAGATTTAAGTTTCAGCTGATGGAGAGATGTGACGCTTTGAAGGGAACAGTATAAACAAGCTGTTTTGTCTTTTTAAGAGGTGAAATATGACTTTATGTGCCAGCAGTCTGGAGTTTCTGCTTGTTTTTTTTCCGACTGGAGTTGTAGTGCATCAGGATGTGACAGGATTATTTACAACCTTAATGCACCATCCCCGCCTACTCCCTCCATTTGTCTGAGTACGCCTGCTCTCCATCAGCTCTCACTGTCTCCTCCATCACTCTTTTTCCTCCCTTCTCACATTTTTTTCTCTTTTTTTCCTTCTCCTTGTTTGTGTCTTTCTTCATCGCTCCAGAACTCCCTCATGTATTCATCTCCCACTTGATCCCTTCCTTCTCTCTCATTTCCAGTCAACCGTGGGTTGCGGACGTGAGTAGTGGAATTTATGGCATTTGCAGTGTGACCTCATCGCAAACCTACAGGGTCCTGGCAGATTAAAAAGGTCAAAAGGGTTCGTGGGAGGTGGAGCTCTATTGAGTAAATCCATGGTAGTTCAGTGAACCAAACTTCTGTCCAACCTGCTCTGAGTTATTATGCCCCTGAACAGATTTACCAAGAGGAGAATGTTTGTGCAACAAGATCCAACAGATCACAACATCTTTTTTATTGGTTATACAGGAAATGAAAACACTCATTTTTCATTTTCAAGGCAGAATGTATCTGAGTTGAGAGACTTGACAAGATTACTTGCATCAAAGGAGCTGTCTAAAACTTTTCATTAAGCATATTCTTGCCATATATGGAGTTTTACAATTAAAGGTACCCTGCAGAGTTTGCTTCAAACACATTAAATTCTGTTTACATACATTTTGTCTGCACCCTTGAGGCCTATCAAAAGTGCTGAATGCATTTCCTTGCTGATAAACATTCAACAAATTTGAAACTTGCACTTGTTTACATCCATGTCTGCTGTCTCGCAGCCTTCTTCTTCCTTGTATTTTGCTACATTTCGTGGCACATTACGGCCACCTGTCAGTGGTATAGAGGGAAACCATTGGCAGGAGAGTGTATCAAGTCACTTGTATGCATGTGCTACTGGTGGTCAAAAATGCTTTATGCCCTCTCCTAAAAAACAGGAAGAGGGGGTTCTCATGAAGGTAAGGTTCATGTTGCCTTGATGTATACTAGAAAAAAGTCCATGCAAGCTATACAAACTGTGTTTCTTCTGATATTTGGTTTGATGATGTCTGTGAATGGGCAATATGGATATACAGTTATCACTGTATTTAAATACAGTGATAACTAATAAAATCCTCTATCAGTGTGCAATATGGATATACAGTTATCACTGTATTTTTATACAACAATGTTACTATAGAGTAACATTTCTGGAAAAATCAATTGAAAAACAGGATAAAACAACTCTGATCCACAATATTAAATCCTCACGGAAAGAGACTAATTCACCACGTTGATGCTGAAACCATGTTAAAATTCAGTATTCACAATAACCACAATGGCCTAAAATTATTCAAAGGAACAGCTCATTATTAGAAGAGAAAGCTAATTTATGCTCTCACCTAAAAGATAGGGACCTGACAGAATCTGCTACCCTCTCGAATATGGAGTGCCTCTGATTCACCTCCTCATCCTTTTCCTCTTCCTCCTCTGACCTGTCGTCTTTCTCCTCTTCCACCTTCTGAGAATGAAATCAGCAGAAAAGAGGAGCACGTGAGTGTGCACGCTACACCGTGTGCATGAGTGTGTTTGTATTTCTGTGTATTTAGGGGTTAGTGGAAGGTAAAGAGGCGGATGTCATGTGCACTGCAATAGCAGCCTTCTCAGCCATCCGCACACTCTGTGGCTTAGGAGATGAGACAGCAACAACACACACACACACACACACACACACACACATAAACACAATCTGTGAAACTCTTGCTAAAATCAGGGTATCCAGCGAGGGCAACTAGGAGTTTTCTCACCCTACGGCGGCCCCTAGATCCGAGATTAACATGGTAATGGTCACAGGGGGGTGTGTAATGCACCGAGTGTGTCAGTGTGTAGTTCAAAGACAAACAACAGTTGGCATAGTGACTACGGAGAGCATGTGAGTGTTTATGGAAATGGATCCCAAGTGATTTTAAACAGAAATCGAACAGGAGATTCTCGTGAAAGGGAAGGTTCAGGTACTCCTGACACACACTGTGTAAACAATCCAGTTTCTGAAGGATGATTTTGATATTTCACCCATGGATGTAATTATCCTACATTAAGTGGTAGGAAACTACATGTTGCATGTGTGCAACAGTAATGTTGCAGGCTTGGGGCTTCTCCTAATGGTTTCATAAACGATTAGACAATTTCCAAATTAAGTTTTTAAGCCCACCAGCTTCTGAGGGAAACTATAAGTGGTAAAAGAACAAGAAGAATATAATTCTTGAGAAATGTCTAAGTCCCTGTGTGGGCCCACCATGAGTAATTTTATATACAGCTATGATTTTTCTCTTTCCAATTTTTCCCAATGTTCTGTTGAAATTGAATTAGCGGTGAGGATACTGTGTGTGTCATATGGTTGTGAAAGAAAATGATGTATAGTGTTCATAAAATGTTGAAATATTTGAAAAATCTTGGATGGAGCTGACAACATAGTGAAGTTCTGTTGTATCTTATAGCCTACCCAGTAGTTGGGCACAATATACTTACAGTAATACTTACAGGGATACACACAGTAAACTTTTCATTTGCTACTTTGAGCAGTTAATGCAGTTGTTGGTGTGAAAAGGTCCTTCGTAGAGGACTTTAATGATCCCTGACCTGCGTAGAGGAGAGCTGGACTACGTCTTTGTGTCGAACTGAGCCAGGAATCTTCTTCAGGACCAGAGTCACTCTGTTGGGATTCTCTCGAAGCTTCTTCACAAGGTTAGCTCTGCTCCAGCCCACCTGATGCACAAAAACACATGAATACTCCAGTCTGAAGGTCACTGTTTCAGACAGCGAAACACTTTGCAAAAACAGTAAATGCACAGCAGTCTGTCTCAGTTACTCTAGAGCAAAGACATACATATGTGTATAGTATAACACTCACCACTATCTGATCGTTGACTTGAATCACTTCATCTCCAGCCAAGATCTTTACAAAGACATCGGCCGAAGGCTGAAACAGGAGAGACAAATGACACAATTTAGAACTCATAATATATACAACCCAGCTAATAATTGTTCAGTGTAACTTTTTGGTAATATTTGTTTCTCATTTTCAGGGTCAAATAATGCTCTTATCCACTGTGACAGCAGAAGAGATTCAGTGTTTCAGAATAAAATCAGTGTGCATAACTTAATATCACAATAAATATCAGTATACTGTGTATGTATAATGTACATTTTCATAAAAATACTATTTAATAATTAAAATTAAATAATTATAATAATTAATACAACTGAAAATAACATGATGTTAATTATTAGCGAAATAGATTCATGACAAATCAAGAAAATTAAATGCACCGATGCAAAAATCTTTCTAATATCCAGTATCCAGCTCAAAGTATTAAAAGTAATAGCCACCATGGCGTGGCAAAGTCTGACGGCAATACAACTTATATTAAGGAATTCCTGGGGAAATCCTAATGTGATCCATTGAAATGGAACAATAACTTTGTGGAAGCACTACAGGAATAGTTCCCAGGTTGAGTCAATAATTTTATGGGTTGTTTCTCTGTGTGAGGCAGGAAACAGATCATGCATACAGCCTGTACTGTGTGTGTCTGTGAGCAGTGGTCTCTTACTAGCTGTCAGCCATAGAGATGTAACTGCAGTAGCAGGGGAGTCAAGGATACTTTGTTGTTGACATCATGGAAAAATAACATCTCCGTATTTCTGTCCCACAGGAGAGCTACCCTCGCACTCATTTTTAAAAGCCCTTCTTATTCTTGCTGATAAACACTCCTCCGTCGTCTTATTTTACAAGCCCCCTGATCCAACTGACTTTCTAAGGAAATTGTGCATCTACTGCACTTTCCATGGGATAACTTCATTTTCTCAGAGAAGCAACATCAGTGTGAACAAAAACTAAAAATACTTAGGCATCACTTTTCATGTAATAAATCATATGTACTATATTTCCTTGTGTTCCTCCTTCTGCCTACTTCAATAATGGTGTGACTCATTTACACATAATTAGTCTGATATTTGGTTTGACACATACGTCTTATGAAGGGATGAAAATTATTTCCTATTTACAAGCTGCATCATTAGAAAAGGGCAAATACCTTGTTGATTGAAGTATAAAACATGGCATGTGACAAATGCAAATAATATACACGCACACGATGAAAGCCATGATGCGTCATTTACCGACTGGTAAGATGTTTCTTTGTTTACATGAGTTTGCAGTCAGCGCCCTCCAGCAGATATTTATAAATACAGATATAATACAGATTGGTTCCAATTTCAAAGTGAAGCAAAAAGTGAAGCACAGAAAGATAAGTCAACAGCTCAAAACACTGTGTCACACAGAAGAAGCTCTTCCGAGGGGATTTCTGGTCCGGAGCTCATGCTTCCATAATAAATGAATCCAAATTAAAATTTCATACGTCAACTGTGCAGAGCAGGATTTATAGCAGAAAAGGGGCATAATTGTATACTGACTCTCCTGCTTCTACAAAAAATTAAAAAAAAAAACGAAACATGAAATGAGATTTGAACAAACACAGAGGGGCAACTGGTATATTTTTGAAAAAGGGCCAGAAATTAAAAAAAGGGTAATTCCTCTTTTGTATTTTTAGTCTTCACACCTGTAAATACACTTCCAGTTCCTTCTAGATGAGCGATCCAGACAGACAAGTGCAATGTCTGCGTTTGGCAGATCAAAACCTTCCAGTAGGGGAAGTGGATACGAGAGCAAAAGTATCACCTCCTGCGGAAATATGTGACAGACCTGAGCCACAGCTGCTTGCCTGTCGCACTTATTTGCATCCTAAGATATAAAACTGTTTTGGGAGTAACCGGCAGCTTTCTTTCTTGCTAAAAAGACAAACTGTGGCTGAAGTTAACCTTTCGGCCCGGAGTTCGAGAGGAGCAGAGGTGTGAGTCACGCTGCTCTTCAGAGGACGGGCTAAGAGCGCTGAGATGGCAGCTACGGTTAACTCTGTGTGGTTTGCGGGCTGAGTCAACAGTGAAAGCAGGAGAGTAAATGAGAGAGTCTGACCTCAGCAGCAGTTCCGGTCACGTAGTGGTTACTGGAGCCAGTGGACGTTATCTCAATCCCCTAAGAGAGAGAGGGAGAGAGAGACACAGATGTTCTATACATTTCAGACTGATAGCCCTGCATATTTTGGCAACTTTTCAATACGCAATGTCAATTTTGCACACCACCGAGTCGAAATGATTCACCATAATGGACTCATAAACATTGCTCTGTCTTGTTACTGTCATCACTGGAGGATTCTATGGATATTGATGTCTGTCTCCAGATGTATTGACGCTGGAGCCCGTAATTACCTGTCAGCCAGCCTTCATTGATCGGTTTAAGTAATGATGGCCACGAGGAGAGCCGACTGATCACACCCCAGCAAGCAAATATCACATAATCAGTACATAACGGCAGGAACGTGAATGGATTTAAACTTCGAACTGAGACAACTTCGTCTCATTTCCTCTCATAAATACAACATACCACAATAAAGTATGAATCTATCATGTTATTTCCTGAAAATGTCCGATATATACAGTTTAAACCATTGTGTATTTAAACCATTCATCTCATTTTTATTTGGAGCTTATAAAGTAAAGTGTTACCATGGTTATTTTGAATAAAATTTGACGACATGTCTGTCAATAATCTGCAGGGTTTTTGCACAGCAATTCCCAGAGGTAACCTCAAAACCACATAAAGTAGAAAAGAATTCATCATCTATGCTAACAAGCCAGTTAGTCCAAACAAAAGGCTTTTATGCTATCATCAAAACATAAAAACAGTCACCTCCTGTGATTTAAACTAGGAAAATTACCAGTAATGGATAAGTATCAGCTGAGTCACTATTTTGTTAGTCATCTCCTGGCACCGCATGTACAAATCATTGCGCATATCTTTGTGATGCACAGCTGAATTGTGTCAAAGCTTGAAAATGATTTAGCATATCTTCTCTATTTTTTCTCCTCTGTGACTCAAATCCATTTGAATTTGAGGGAAATGAAAGAGGAAAAAACTTGCGGTCACTTTTAGATTCACATTTCTTTTATGAATTGAGCGTGTTGTGACGTTACGTCACGTTTCGAAGGCTCGGTTTATGCAACGCATAATTCCTCCTGCCGCACACTTCCCTTTCTCTCTGTCCTCACTTCCCACTACTTTCAATTATTCAGACCGCAGGCCTCGTTATCTGTGATGTGCCCAAATCAATTTCTCGTTTTGTTGCTAGTTGTTGGATGCATTTGTAAAAATTATCGGAGACATTGTGAAGGATTACCCCCAACGATTTAGGCGAATCTCCACTCACTTCCACACACCTGAGGCCATCCACAAACGCACAAATTTATGCAGCCATGGGCACAAACAAAATGCACGCCTGTCTGCGGCATCAGGGTTGAAGAAGTGGAGCTAGAAAATGCGCATATTTGCTTTTTAGACGACACCGTGGAGATGATTAGGAGGGCCAATTGAGCGAGTGAGCGAGCACAAGGAAATGGGACAGCCATTATCTTCTAACATGAGATTTTCACCTAATGGGCTGAGAACACAGGGAAGGGAAGCTGGACAAATGTATTGAACAAAACAGCTCAGTAGAAATACACAAAAAGGATGAGATAACAGAAGAAGGGAAGAAGAAGAGAGCTATAATTGTACTCAATATACCGACTAAAGGCTAAAGCATTAAGAGAAGCGAGGAGGCAGGGACAGGAAGTTGTTTGTGAACAACCAGATGTGAGAGAAGGTTTCGGCGAGAATAAAAAAAGAAAAGAAGCGGGTCCAGGGAGAACCTTGAGTTAGATGAAAGTGATGAGTGGAACCAAATGGTGGTAGAAAACTCCAGACAATGATGAAGGCAGAAAATGAACACTGAAAACGACACAGAGAAAGAGAGAGAGAAAGAATGTGAGAGAAAATAAGACACAGAATAAGAGTTGGCTGTCAAGAAACTGGTGAAGTGATAAAACGGTGAGATCATTTGAAAATGAAAGTAACAATGAGATGGTAAGATTCTGCACAGATGAACAGATGATGAAAAAAACAAAAAAAAAACACCCATAGCTGATTGGGAAAGTAAAGAAGAGGCAGAACTCTTCAGAAAGAGGGACTGAACACCCTCTGAATGTAATAAAAACAAAATTTTGGTGTTTTTTTACAGTTTATAAAACACTTTCATGTCACTCCTTTACTATACATTTTAGGTCAATAATCTTTTCTTAATTTTAAATAATTCCTTGCTGGAATAGTATGACTATAAGGATTGCACACAGTATATGGGATTATAATAGCGAATGAATGCTTCATTATGGATCCATTACACATTTTTACAAAATACAAAAAAAAAAGTCAGCACAAAACGTACATTTACATACAACATGTTAAATTCCTTATATTTGGTGAATTACTGAATACCCTAAAATATATATAGAAGAGTAACAATGCATCTGCTCAGACGTAAAAATCCCCCTTTCAACTGCGCTATATTTGATCGTGATAAAAGTTCAGAGTTACTAAGAGCAAGTCCTTACCAGCTGATCACCAGGTGACACAGGCACCAAGTCGACACTCTCAAGCTGAGCCGTGTGGGTAAGAAGCGCCTCGGGGCTGGAGTTCAGGATCTCATCACACACCGCCACCAGCTGACGGCACTGGAGGACAAAAACAAAACCGCGACTTACTATCGAGTCTATCTCATTCAAATCCTCGACAAAGTATGAGAAAAAAAACAACAGAAATGACTTATAGGATGGTAAAGCAGGCATGAATAGACAAACAGTTGGCACGCTTACCACAGAGATGATGTCCTTCTCCTTGTCATACACACTTGCGTCCTGTTGGATGAATGAAACAGCATGACATGAGTTCCATCTAAAGACTTTCACGGATCACCGGAGTACCGCAAAGACCCAACAGCAGCACCACTGTATGTGACGCTGGTATTGATTTGTGGAAGTGGCACAGTCTGACTCAAAACTCATGTCCCATTTCCTCTTCACAGCATGAGTCGGGAAGCGAAAAGGCCAAAGGTATCCAGAGGCAAGAGAGGCATCACTCCACTGGGGTTTTTTTTAACTGGCTTTTAGATACTATATTCTGTAAGGTCTGAAGTACAGCAAGTGGGCAGCCCCTTTTGTGGCATTTAGTGCCCATTTAACCCAAGCTTTCACACTAATCCCCCCCCAGCACACATGTACTTTATGTAACGTCTGTGTATGCAAGCGTACGCACACACAGGAAGTCTGTGATCAATATCACACTTAGTAGAATCAGCGAAGTGGAACTAAATCTCTGTTGAATTATCCTATAGGCATTACGAGCTCGGGGAGGTGGCGCTATGAATGAAGGATGATGTTGATGAGGGTATAAAGTGAAGAGCGGACATGTTTACGTGGCACCGGGCACTCAGTGAATGGGCCCATGTTCCATACCATTACTGCCTAAGTCAATTTGCGACGCCTGGTAATGTGATGAGTTACATAACGGATTGTAGGGGGGAGACTAATCCCTGTGAAATGTAACAAGGAACAAGCAGTGAACACTGGCTGGATTTCTGTGCTAATTAAAGGCTGTGACACAAGGCTGCAGGGAGGGGTACGGCTGACACTGTTGTGATTGTTGGTCAGCTCAACTTGTCTGCTTGGTATTTGTGTTGTTTTGTGTGTGTGTGTGTGTGTGCTATTCCCCACAGGTATTTGAGTGTGGACACTTAAGAGACACGGAGCCTGCGATACTTTGATTTACCCCACAACAAAACCACTAAAGGCTGTGTATACCTAACACCTACAGATCTTTATCTTCATCCCCACTCGAGCAAAGTAGTCTTGCCCGGCCACTCTGACTGTATGCTAGAGTCACCGCTGTTAGGTCAGATAGTTAGTCAGATGGTGAGGGTTTTGTTCACAGCAGCGATAAACACATTTCATTAAGGGCAGATATTTAAAACAGAACACCAACAAGCAGCTTGGCTTGTAACTTTCCTCAGCTCCAACTACTAACGTTACCAACAACATATTATTAGTGCAAACAGACCTGGGCGATCTAAAAATAGATTTAGGCTTAGCCACATGATAATTATTAGTGGCCATTTTAGCCACTGAGAGGAGTTTGTGCCACATGACAATACCACAAGAAGCGTGTGGCAATCACAAGAAGGCGTTTCAAAGCAAGACTCTACAGCCATGCTAGCAGCTCTGTGAGGCTGAATGGCTGTGCCCAATTATATATCAACCCACCCAGTAATACAATGTTAAACTTACAAATACACATGTTAACATAATGATGGCAATATAGGGGAAAAGTTAGTGGATCATTGGGGAAATAAAAATGTATGTCTGCTGCAAAGCAACATGCAGACAGGAAGTGTTATAAATGCCAAAACAATGTTTTAAACCAGGACAGACACTCTCTTCTGACTCAGATCCATGTTCGTATAATCTAGTAGTATAATCAGTATAATCTAAGTAGAGATAAAAGCAGGTTGAAATCCTGTTGCCACCTCCTACCACAGACCACAGATCACTTCTGCCTTCGCTTCATTAGTAACACCTATTTCTTTTCACCATCTTAACACTGCTTCTTGGACATAGGGTTAAAAAAAAAACAATCCAGCAATATGAACACCTTTCTGTGGTATTTGGAGCCGGGTCACTGGAGGCTCCCCCACAACAGCACAACCTGTTCTAGGTTTCCTTTAAACTCTGCCAGAACAGGAAACTGCACATTAATGTCTGTGGGGTGGGCAACAGGTACACTTCTCCCCTGAAACTGATCATCAGGAGGGCGTGGTGGCAAAACAGACAGACAGCGCAGTGTATGAGCTAACACAGTTCTCACTACCGGTTCCTCAGTGAGGAAGACTTCGAGAAGAGACACTGTGTCCATGTGTTAGGGTTAGGGTTAGGGTTAGGGTTACCTAGGGTAGGGTTACAACCATAAACATTACCGCTTTCTGACTTAACTGGATCGCCTGTTTAACAAAATTTGAGATGGTCCAAAAATGTCTAAAAGAGCAATAAAAGTATGCTCCATTCTGCATGCCCTTCTATTGATTTCTCTCTCAATGAGACATTAACTAAAATGCTTTACTTGAAAACAGCTGCTACCATCCTTAAAGGAACCCTTCCAGTTTTACGACACAAAACCACATAAAGTCACAGATCATTCAAACTGATGCAGCTCTGGCCTTTCAGAGGCCCAAACAAGATTTTAAGTTTGGCACCAAAGGTTTGCCAGTCCTACCAGTACCATCGAGAAAAAAACCCAATAATCTCATTGACCTTTTTGAGAAAGTCTTTCCCCAAAACAACAGCAGAGGACAACATTCAAGACTGACCTTTTATTCCACTAAATTCTAGCTACCATAGTTACATATTAGCCACACATGCACTGTAGACCATCAATAAACAACCCTGTGCAGAATAAGCTCACCAACACTCAAGTTATCTCAATAGAAAATCTAAAAAAAAGAAGAGAAAATCTTTCAGCTTTTCACACAACTGTGATTTGCAGCATTGTCATTAAAGGTGAGAAGTGATTTATTACATCGCCTTATGCTGCACTGAAAAGTAACATACAACTACATCACTCGAAAAGTGATCTTTTGTTATGTTGTGTTGTCTTGTGCTGTGCTGTGTTGTCTTGTGTTGTGTTGTGTTGTATTGTGTTGTGTTGTATTGTGCACTGTGTGTTGCTGTGTTGTGTAGTGTTGTGTTGTGTTGTGTTGTGTTGTGCATTGTGTACATTGTGTTGTGTTTGTGTTGTTTGTGTTGTGTTGTATTGTGTTGTGCTGCGTTGTGTTGCATTGTGTATTGCTGTGTTGTGTTGTGCTGTGTTGTGTTGTGTTGTGCCGTCTTGTGCTGTGTTGTGTGCACTGTGTGTGGCTCAAAACAGGCCGCGAGCTAACTTTACAGCAGCAGCACTGTGCCTGAAAGCTGTTCTTTCAATAGTTGTCTAGGAAACAAAGACAAGCTATTATGTGGGTGTTACATTCTTAAAAAAAGCGGACAACGAGAATGAACACAGGCATGCATGGCCACAGAAAGTACCACACATGAACGTTCCTGGATAGGCAAACACAGACTGAGCAGATTCCGCCCTCTTTCTTTCTTTCGTTGTCGTCTTTAACTTCATATAATAAAAATATCATATATCAAAGCCTTACAAATCAAAAACAAAGTCAAGCCCTGTCATGTCCCATCTCACTGTGGGTGGTGGATGTTTAGATACTTGGACTTTAGCAGTAGCTGTTTTCTGTTTGCTGCCAGGTCACACACTGGCTATAAAAAGACTTGGAGGCATCAATTTGTCAGATCTCTTTTACACCTGCTCCTCACCTTTCAGTCAGGATCGTTTCCTCTACCCTTCCTGTCAGTGTTCTTGTTCTCTCCTTTTTTAGTTATAGTCATTTCCTGATAGCTCACATAGCTCACCTTTACTTCATTTGCAGGGTTTAGTCCCTTCAGTGTTCTCTTCTATATTCAAGCCTCTTCTTAAATAATGCATCTTGAGCTTAAGTAAGCTCTCCAATGGCAGGGAGATGTTGGTCATTGTTTACTAAGCAACAATGCATCAGATTTTTCAATTATATCTTTCTGGGTCAAAGAGGAGCATTATATAACCCAAATGTCACCTTTTAAACAAAGAAACTGTCGCAACAGTAGACTAGTTCTTCAAATGTTCATTTTCAAAAGTTAATAATTGAAATAATTGGAGTTGTGCTTTCAGGTGATGCTTCTTATGTAAAAGGCACTTTCAAAAGTTGGATGTTGCAACAGAATGTCCTTGCTTACTTTCCTTAGAAACACCATAAAAAAATCACGTACCTTAATGTAATGCCTTTTCCTCCTTGTAACTCTCACAAAGTTCGCCTGCTGCTCGGCTGGTTCAAAACAGACTAACTGTGTTCCACTGTGAAACTCTTTGACAACCCAAGTGTGGGATCCCAACAACACCAGCTGACTACTGACCTTCATTGCCCCCAGGGCGTAAGGAGAAACACACAAACACTCATACACACACAAACAAATGGGAAATAAGAGTCTTTTCTTTGGTGTATAGGATGTGGTATAGCTTCTGTAGAAGCATTTATCCAGAAAAGGATGTCACGATGAAGCCATGGCCTCCAGACAGCACGTCAGGAACGTCACGGGGGGGCATGACACTGGCATTAGTTAGTCAGTATGAGTGCAATGGTAAATGCTGATATGATCGCTATGCTACAGGGACGCACACGTGGAGCCTATGTAACGTGACTCAGTTGTACAGTACATGCTAGGAGAGTGTAAAGCAACGTGTTCTGCAGAATCTGCACCTGCAGATTTATAATGCTATGATGACAGCTGAACTGACAGATGAAACCAGGGCTCACGTGGGTTTCTCATTTTCTCTTGTCTGTTGAGTAGGTGTGAGAGCTTCTCAGCTGCTCAAGAGAGGACCTTTTAGCTAACCTGCCACCTTAAAAAAAAAAGTAATAGCTACACAAAATCTGCCAAAACTGCTAATATGCAGGTGCTATAAATACCCTTTCCATCTCCAGTGTTATTTTGTGAATGGAGTTACTGTGTTAATGTGGTAATTCAAACTTACAGTACACTCAGTGGGTGAAGACAGTGGAAATTAAAAAAAAAAAAAAAAGCCTAATTGTGCCCAACTCACTTCAACTTCAAAGATGCTTGAAGTAAACAGCTGGGCAAGTGAGCCCATCAAAAACAAATTTACATAAGCTTGGATTCACTTGACAAAATGCCGCAGAAGCTCTTCTTTATGAACAATAATTCTCACCTTTAAAACACCTGCACACACAAACACACAGAGTTCAAAAACAGGAATTGAGCAAACAATGGCCAGACATTACAGAGCGATGATCAACCTCTGAGAGGGACCAACGACAAAAGCGCTGCCAAATGCCAATCTCTCACTCTGTGCGGACAGGGGCCCACAGTGAATAAAAGCGGGTCCAAACCTGATTCACTCCTCAGTGGCAAAAACATCCTATAACAGTCAACAAGCCCAACAATTCTCTGAAATCCACACTTCCTTCCTTCCCCTCTGGTACTAGAATAATGTGACTGTCACTGTACACCAGCACTGAGACCGCAGCTCTCATTTCTCACATGAAACTCCTGTAGGCTTGGTCTTACTCTTCTTAGTGGCAAAACATGTAACGCTGCTAAATCTGGCGCTTGAATGATCTCTAACATTGTCATCAACCACTTAAAGAAAACAGAGCGCTCCAAAAAAAAAAAAAGTCGACACGGCACGATTCTCCACTTTAAACTATAACCAACAAGCGTCAAATACACTTATGTGAGCGTGGGCAGGAGCCATTTTTAAGCAAAAGTCAAACAAAGTGCAAAAGCGGAAAATCACCTTGTGGAGAATTATCCAATCAAAGAGGTGAGGACTGTACCTGTCGTGCCTGGCAGGTGTCCAGGTGTCCAGAGCTGGCTATAGAGGGCTATATATAAACTCCTCTAAATACTGAGCCTCCTGTTTTCACCCACAGCGCCTCTGCACCTCCGACTGTCTCCTTACCTCTCTCTAATTATCTCTCATTCTGCCGCTATCTCTGCAGCTCTGTCTTCTTTGTGTCCTCGTCTCTGCCCAACTTCTGTCAGGCTTCTTGTCTCTCATGTCACTATGGCGCCCTGTAAGGGTTAAGAGTCTCTCGCTCTCTCTCTCTCTCTGCCTGCCTGTTGCTCTCTGCTGTTCATTCAGCGACACGCACTTCCCAAGGAGTTAAAAGTCACTTAATAGCAGCAGTGCAATCCTCTCTCTCTCTCTCTCTCTCTCTCTCTCTCAGTCTCCTCCTCTTTTCTCTGCCTTCCCCTTTTGCTTCCCACTCTCCCTACCCACCACCCTCCCCTCCCTCCCCCGGGCACCGCAACATATCCAGGCCTGTCCCTTCTGCTACCTGTGAATGCTTCTCAACCACTTTACGTCGGGCCGTCCATGAATATTCCTTCCCCTCCCATGTCTTTCGAACATTTCACACCACCGCGGAGGAGTAAACACAAACAAATTCCAGCAGTTGTCTCTTCTCAGTCCTTTCGGCCTAAGCTTCTTCAAGGTACGGCAGCCTCCAAATATGCCAGGAATGTAAAGATAAAGAATGCATTACTCAAGCCAAGCTGAGGTGCAAGGGAGCGGGAGGGGGGGGGCTGCGTCGGTGCTTCTGTTTTTCTTGCTGCTTTTTAGGGGCTGTTTTTAAAAGAAATATAGCCGACCGCACAACAGGTTGTAGTTCCTCTTTGGAAGTTAAGCGCGTGTGAGAATTTCATTAGAAACACGGTTTACTCCTGTGTGGTTCCTCTTGAGATAAAGCACCTCACGCATTCAGGAACAAAGTTGCACGCTGCAAAGTGTACTAAACTGGCCGTTCAATTTGCATGAACCTGACTGCTTGAAGGTGTAAATGGACCGACCTTGTGGACGATGTCCCCCAGCTCTCTGCAGTAGCTGAAGATGGTCTTGCTGTTGCTGTGCCCACTGAGCTGGAAAAACTTAAACCTGGAAAGACAGGGATTACATTTCAAATAATGTAATGGACAGGCACCAGAGGGACTTTCTGCGAGCGGGGCGCAATGATTTAATTTGGCATTGCTAATTAAAAGGAGCAAAGACACAGACACACGTATCAGCTTTCTTAAAAAAGGACACCAAAACAATTCCAAATAAAGGCTGCACCTGTAAATGATTTTAACCCTCTTTTCTTTGAAAGGAAAAACCAACAGAAAACAAAAACTACTGCCAGAACTATTTTTATAAGACACCGCAACATTTTCTGGGTGAAAAATAACAGCAGAATAAAATAGCCTTTGGAGTGCTGTATATATAACGGTTAGATAACTCCCTCTTTACAAACCTGTTGAGCAAAGAGAATAGTCCTTTGGCAGAGGTGATGAGCTCCACCACAACCTGCAGAACGCCGGCAGGCAGCTTGGTGGTGCTGCGTCCATCGTAGCTGGTGCTGCGCCAGCAGGCTCTGGATGCCCATCTGGAGCGTGTGGGCAACGGCCCGCAGCTTCTCCGTCAGACTGCGTAGGTTCTCACCACCCAAACCATAGGTCTGTAAATATGCCAAGCACACACGTTAAAGGTCTATACCACTCCTGAAACACTCTCTCACTGTTACACATAATCAGTCTGTGATGTTTAATGCATTACTTCCTCTCTTCCCACCCGCCGTCCCTCAATACACAAAACACAGGGGCCTTATGTTTGAGACACATTTCATACACTGTGAATCCCTGGTTCAATTCTAGCCAGTCATGTACATATGTTGTTCTCTCTACCCTCATTTCCTGTCACCTCTCCACTGTCAACTTTTGAATAAGGTCATATAATGTCCTAAAACTGCTTTAAAAAACACCTCACAGAAGGCCATTTCAAATTAACTGTGGATGGAGAAAAGAGGATGGAGAAAGCCATTGTGATATTGACTGAAATGTATATTGAATTATGAGCAAGACAGCACTTTTCTCTTGTTATATTTTGTGTAAAATCTATTAATAACCTGAGGAGAAAACATGCAGTTATGTCTGCTAATATCTGATAAATTAAGGTATCATATGAAAATACGATATTGATTGCAACTCAATGGTGTAATATACCCTGAGATATTACAGGGAAATATACTATATATATATAAGCAGCATGTATACCCTATCGTCATCATAATGTTGATCTTTGGCTCAATATCACAGCAAACAGCAAACAATAAAGAAGATGCAGCTTTTTTCCTTTCTTCTGATTGAACCAGGTGCCAGTTTATCAGGCACATCCAGGCAAAGCTAATAAGCTTTCATATCATGTTCAATTTTAGTTTAAACATTTTAGAGAGGTGATGATTCAACTTTATAATCATTTTGGAGGCTGTAGCTTTGCTGCACAGTACACATCAAACTGTACAGAAGGATCAAATAAATTCTCCTCACAGACCAACAAAGAGCATCTCTCTCTCTCTCTCTCTCTCTCTCTCTCTCTCTCTCTCTCTGTCCATGTGCCTGTCATCACAGTTTCCTGTCCAGCGGTGTGCGACGTGACTCTTCACAACCACCGAACAAGGAGCAGGTTACTGTCGTGACCCACTCGTCGGTGGTCAAGAGTTTTTCGCCGGTCGGGCTTTGTTGTTGCACACCAACCGAGCGGAACAATCCTCCGCCAACAAGTGGCCATGAATATTTCATGTTCTTGTCAACATTGTAGTCGTTAATTATGTAACCGCGCACTTGAATGCGTTTGGTCCTCTTCCATGTGAGTGTCTGATGGTGCTTTTTTATGAATGAGCGCAGTGTTAGCTCTTCACGGAGATGGACAGAGAGATGGAGAGGGAAGAGAGGCAGGCACATGGGCAAAAACACACACACACACACACACAGACACACAGTACTCAAGGTGAAAAACGTAAACTATACATGTGTATGGTTTCTAATCCCATCTTATGGTAAACAATTTCACACAAGTGTACTTATGTGAGGCTTTTACTACCTTATTCATGGACTCATTCATTCAGACTTTGGACCCAGCTCTTAATGGCTATTTCAATCAGCATTACGTCGATTTCAGAAGGTCAACAACAAGCAGTTTAAACAGCCTGAGATTTAGCCCTGATGCTCGCAGAGTGTTACATCACCAGAGCTGGAACCTTGCCTGGTGCTGTCCTGCTCAATCAGTCCTTCCAATTAAACAAAGGCCACTCTGGAAACACACAAACACCCCCACACACACACCGACACGACTATTTAAATGTACTAAAACTCCCTCTCAAAATTGGATGGGGAGGAAAATTAATTAGGTAGCAGGGAAAAAAATGGAATAAAGAATCAAAGGGGAGGCGGGAGTGTTTTTATAGGCGACTGCAAACTTTCCCAGGAATTTGCATGTAAAGTATCAGGCGCAAGAAAACAGGCTTTGGTTGCAACCGAGGCATGACTAGTCCTTTGATGTTGGTTGGAAAAATAAAGAAACTATTTTACTATGATATGCTTGAATAGGGGCTTTTTTGATATAAAGTGGAAGGCAAAGTGATGCAATGAGCTCAGACTCGCAGCATGTTACTAAAGGCTCTGAGTGCATTTGGGGGAAACAGGACTTGTATGGCAATGAGCGCCGTTGTGTATTCTGGCTGGATTCGTCCAACAGCTGCTGGTCCTACTGTGCAAACAAGAGCAGGATCTAAAAATGGTACGAATGGTGAAAAAATACACATCCGTTCAACATCAGAACATGCGTAACCCACAGCAAGACAAGCGGATGACTGCTCAGTAAATATCCAGAGTTACAGAGCGCCACAGCACACACACACACACACACACACACACACACACGGCCTTGGATACACAGAGCCCTGCCATGGACACGTACTGTACACAAACACACACAACTCGGGTTCCTCCCTCACCAGAGAGCAGAGTTTCTCCACGGCCTCCAGTATGAGCTCCTGGTGTCCAATCTTATGCACCCCGAACTTTTCCAGGTCTTGAGAGGTCAGCTGGAGCAGGTCCAGGCCCGACAAACGCCACTCCGTCAGCGGGTACTGATGCAAGGTGGCATCCAGACCTGGCGGCGAGACAACAAAGCACACAGGGTTTAGACTTTAAAAACATGCAGTACACAAGCATAAATGGAAGCCCAGCATAGTCAGAGAGTCACATGCATCTGCAGGCAGAGACATGCAGAGGGAACATGGACTGACACAGGGCTGCAGGCGTCCTGAGAGAAGCAAAACGCCTCTGCTCTGCTACATATTAGGCAACAGACTTATATCATATACTCCCAAAAAATGAATTATGTGATGATGATGATCACAATATGAAGATCATGTGTGTAAACTCTGTGATTTTGAAGCAATAACTTAGTAATTAAAACCACTTCAAAATAAAAGCACATCTGGGCTTCAGTGTGTCATTACATGTAATAACATGTGGTGGAAGAAGTATACAAATCATTTACCCGTATAACACAAATCCTGCATTCAACATTTTACTAAAGTAAAGGTATTTGCAACATCTTAGTGTTATATTATTATAATATTGGATCATTATTACTGATATATTAAAATGTGTAGGTGACACTTTAATCTTGTAGTTGATCCAAGTAACTATTTCATACACTGTTGGCTTCTTTGACAGAGCATCATATCTTACACACTGATTATGTTCATCTTTTTGCTCATGTCAATCTGTAAATCTAGCTGTTGAATAAGTGTAATGCATACAAAATAGCATAGTTGAAATACTCATATACAAGGTACAGATATACATATACCATATACAGGTAATAGCTCACCTGTACTGTAGGCTGATAGTCTAATACCATCAATTATTTTCCTTATAAAACAGCAGAAAAGATGATCATGTCACGTGAAGTGGGCTCTAGGACATAAATCATTCAGCCCAAGTGAACATGGACACACTTTGTAATCATTCAACAAAGGTGGCTCAAGACTGTTGTGGCTCCTCTCTCTCTCTCTCGGCGCAGGCCACTTCCTCATTCCACCTCCACCTTTCACTTCCAAGAGGATTTGTATTAGTGTGGCGCTTTCTATTTCTGACCTCACCGCCCGGGCCAGAAATAAAAAATAGCACCTGTGAGGCGATCAAGGCGTGAGAGGGCCCACAGGATAAAAAAAAAAAAAAAAAAAAAGCAGAAGCAGAAGCGCACTATGTTCCTCACCTTGGAGCCACTCGCTGACTCTCTCCTCGCTCCACGACGTGATAGGCTCCATGCTCGGAGTCCTGCTGCAGTCGCTGGTTCACTTTCCAGCCGTCCTGGCCGACTTCTACCTCTCCGCGCTGCTGGAGGAAGGAAAAGCAGATCCCGATTCGGAGCCGGACGAGGACGAGTGGCACTCCTTCCCGCAGGTACAGGTGAGAGCCCCCCCTCCCCGCCTCAGCTGTCAGCCAATGGCGCGGAGCTGTCAGGCTCGGCCGGGAGCGAGAGACACCTCCCTCCCTTCCTCCCTTCCTTCCTTCCTTCCTTCCCCTCTTTCCTCTTTCCCACCCACTCCCACCTCCTTACCTGGAGGAATATTAATGTGCGCCTGTGAGAGGTGCTTTGAGGCTTCAAGGCTTCATAACTCGCCGCGTAGTTTTACTTTCGTGCGCAACCACGTCATCAAAGGTGTGCGGGGCGTGCGGTGTTTACGCAGCAGCAGCAGCAGCAGCATGTGGAGGCAGGAGGTGGAGGCAGAGACAGCAACACCTGTGAAGCAAAGTGACTCTGTTTTTGTGGCAGTGTGGACAGAAAGATGCTCCTCTCTGCATATATGGATCCATCAAGCGTAAATAAAATTTCCATAGCATTTCCCTTCAAGTTCAGGAATTGTCACAAGACTTAAATAAGGGATAAGTAACTTTCCCACCCCCCTCTACAAACTCAGAGGACCTTAATCCTCTTTTCCAAGTCCACTGGTTGAGCTGCTCTCCTGGGATTTTTTTTTTCTTTTCCGGAAATGTTTCCTATTTTATCCTTTGAGTTGTGTGTTGACTTCTGGGTTCCAGCATTTAAAGAAAACGCTGCTTTGACTCGATCAGTGTTTCATCGACGTTAGATGTTTTTCCAGCATGGGAACACGTCTGCCTGCTGAATTATTTTACACTATCAATAATCATATATCAGAGAGCTGCTGCTGGAGGAGTTCACTCGTGAATAATTCAGCCATCGGGCACACAAACAGATTTCTTGACTAAAGAGTGTAATATTGTGTTTTGTGGTTGTTCACAGCGAGGTATTTGGTCTCATGGGGAATCAAAGGAGTAGACGGCCTTTTTGATTAGTTCATTTTCTGTCCATAAGCACAGCAGAATGAGGTCACGCAGGCTATGGGGTGCAAAGTTCCCACAATGCTGACTGACTCCCTCCTCTGAATTCAATACTACGCATTTATTCTTAAAGGAAACTTTGAGTCACACAGTAACCGATGTGTGCAGTTGATCAAACTGCTTCTTCCTAACAACTTCAAGGCCCTCCACTCGGCGTGAATGACATCAAGTCCAGCACCTTCGAGGGATTCTGTGAATGAGTCACGGGTTCTGTGCCATGAGCTGCCATCGCCAGTGTCACTGTTCCCAGCAAATCTCAGCGCCGTCGATCGTTTCCACAGAGGCAAAGGGCAAGGCCTGATGAAAAGGCTAAAGTCATGAAAGAGCTGCCCTCTGATATCTGGCACCCCCTGCTGTTATCCTCTTTGAACCAAGAGAAAGAGACAGATGAGGGGGAACAGGCGGATTTATATGTCAGCAGGCAAAATGGCACAATGTCCCTGTGCGTGTGTTTTATACATACATACATATATATATATATATATATATATATATATATATATATATATATGGAGAGAGCATCTGCTAAGGCAAATGACTTACAAAAATGAAGAATGGTTTATGGGAATTTATAATCACTTCAGATCTTAGGGATTTGACTTTAACATGACAAAAAGTATTTAGATACTGAACATCCCTTTCAGAATCAGTCATGAGTCATGGATAAGTGAATTTCAAAGTAAAAGAGAAACATACAAACGATACCAAAAAAAGTGGAGCTCACATGCGTTAAGCCCTCAAGAGTGGAAAAGTAGAGTAGGGCTTTGGTTCTGAATCACTATTGATCCTCAGTTGAGTCAAGACATTTTCTGCTGAGAGGGAGAGAGAGGAAAATAACTGGGCTTGAATGTCAAGACATCAGGCAGCGAGTCTGATGGATCAAAGCTTTTGTTTGATAATGGGAAATTAATGGATTGCTAGAATCTGGGCCATTCTCCAGCATCTTGTCCGGAATACTGCAGTGGCTTTATTCCAGTGGGAGAGGCACTTTCTGTGTCCTGTTACTGATACAAGTTCACGCTGCTATATTATTTTTCTTTCTTATTTTCCAGCAACCAGTGATGAACAACAGCCAGAAATGCTCATGTACTTATTGACTGTAAATGTTCCAATACTTTACAACAGCTTGATCCACCTCCCAGTGAAAATCAATGACACGATGATGTGTTGCTGTCGCTTGTTTGTGCTGAACTTGCTCTCAGAGTTGCTTTCCCCTAAAGACCTTGTGCTTGGCCCGCCTTCTTGGCCCAACCCAAATACCAGAGATACAAATTCAGGCCTCAACACGTCGTTTCAGCTTGACAGTCGTAAGATTATGGAGTCGGCAGACTCTGTTATGCATCTGGAGCTGCAAAACGCAGTGTCGACAACAAAAGGGAGAAAGGTTGTATTTAAAAACCGACAGTGGAAAACCATAGCCCCGCTCTCCCCCCTCCCTCTCTTTTATTTCTGCCGCCAATCAATACTCCCCTCCCAGCCCATCTGCAACCGCACTGTCCCATCAGCCATTTGTTTGACAAATGATAACTCCCCTAATGTTTGAAATACAATAATGCTATTTGTTCATCACGTCTGCGTGGCACGGAGCCTGAGCGGATTTTGAATCATTACGACGCCATCTTCTACCGCCTTAGACCGTCTGCAGAGATTGGATAATTACCCCTTGCTCCGCTATTGAGCAGCTAATTATTTTGTTCCATGCTGCAGCCCTACCAATGCCGTTGATCCTTGTACTGCAGACATGTGCTCACTGAGCTCAGCAATGCGGGAATTCACAGAAAAGGCCTGAAAGTACTTTCGTTGAAACTTGACACACCCAGCATATTAAATTTAGTGCTGAAATGCAGATGATGAACTGAAAATGGTAACTGAAAATACCAAGTCCATTAGTCTTTGTATGCTCTATTTATCACCATGGATGGGGTGTATTTAATGTGTTACGTTAATGCTGGGAGGCTTTTGTCTTTAAGTGGAGTCAGTTCATAGTGCCTGTGTTGAATCAACAAATTAATCTCTTGGAATAAATAAATGCATAAACTCTGTGCTAATCTACTTTACTTCTACTGCATTTCAGGTTTACTCGTCCTTATGATGGTGGGTGGGAAAGAGAAAGTAAAACCTTTATTATCAAGGATTTTTAGCTATATGTAAGCTTGTTCCAACACATGCAAATGCACTGTGTTGTCTCCTGGCACATCTTGAAATGTGCTGTGTACCTCAGGTGGTGCCACAGACATTCAGGGATTGTGCATCTTATGTAAACGAACTCACCTTCTACCAATTTAGTGAGTACAGTAAGGAGATACTACTATTTCGAGGAAAAGCAGTGGCATAAAAGCAGAGGCAGAAATAAAAGAACGATAGACAAAGCAAGCACCAAATCCACAGAACAGAACTAAAAACCTCAGCTGCACAAGTGAAGATGTAGAAGTATATGTGCTTATCGCTGGCGCCGTGACAGAGGCTGAATGAGGTAAAAGAGAAGAAATAAAACAATCAGAGAAAAGAAGCAGTGATAAATGAACAGATGAGTGTCGAGGTGCTGTTTCAGAGCCGGCTGCCACTTTACAACTGGAGTGGGCATGTATTTGCATGTTAATAGCTCTGTTTACTGCCACATGCATTTAGAGGGGAGGGAACTACATATTGTATGATTCATTGTTTCTTCTTCTGCGTACTCAACATCACTCCCCCTCTCTTCCACCTCTGTGGTTTCAAACTCCAACTGAAAATGAGGTTAAACAAGGGTGTCATCGCCGCATCAGTTTGTCTCATTTGCAGCCCGTCGTCTGGGGACCGAACCTGCCATCATCCGTCCTGTCACAGCTCGGCTCGCGTTTCAGTTTCGACAGCTCCTCAGCAAAATGCACTTCACTCCAATAAACGCCAGCAAGTCTCACTTCAGTGCACACGCACAAGCTGGACTTACTGAGTCATATTACCCGTGATGCTTCCCATCTCGCCGGAGGTGGGGGGTAGGGCATCCCTGGAGTCTCTGTCACAGGACGGGAGACACCTCTGAGTCATCGCTGTCACCTGTGATGTCACTGGAGCATCACAAGCGGATCCCCTGCAGTCAGTGTACAGTGTACGTCACATCTAACAGCCAACATGGCAATCAATGTCTACGTTCTATTTGAGAGGGTTTCCTGTTTCATTCTTGCCACAAGTTACCCTCATCTTACAGTGTATTGTATTGATTCTTGGAAATCCCCTGCCCCCTCCACATTTCCCGGCCTACCATCATTACCTTTCACCTTTCTGGATCATCTTCTCCTTATTCGTCCCTATATATTTTCTTTATCACTGCCTTCACCTTCACCACAGGATCAAATTCAGCCTCTGGGATTCATCACATCATACCATACCGGAGGAGCTATAAACACTGAGAGATGAGAAGGTGAAGGATGCGGACAGGAACGGGGAGGAGAAAAACGAGCAATGGTCTCACTAAATTACAAACACCAATAGAGTGTTATGAGGTGCCACGAGCATCCCCGCAGCAGCTGCTTATCCATCATTGAGACAAATCGATGGGTTAATGTGAGCTTTGGGATGGCGGTGACTTTGAATACTACATACAGTATCTGTGTGTGTGTGATGGACTGCCCATCCCTAACAGTAAGTGTTGTAATCTCCGACCACCCTTATAGGTGGTGTGGATTTGTCAGAAAATGAATTAGCTGTGCATCGGCCTCCAGAGCAGCAAATCCGCTATCTCCATTGATTCTCTTCTCCTTCCCTGCTGTGTGGAAACGTGGAGGAAAATGTGCCAGCAAACAGGCAATTAATATACATCTGTGGTGTTACAAGATGATGGATGTGTAAACAGAAGTACTGCCGCTTATAGAAAGGTTCAAGCTGCAGTGAGGCTTCAGATGTGAATGAATGTGAGCAGACAAGGTGTTCTCACAGCTGCGTGCTTACAGCTTTGATCCAAGAAGTCTAAAAAGCCACAGAGGTGTCAAAGAAGATGATACGCAGTTACATAAGACGGGAAATGTTTCCCTCTCCGGTTCAGATCTTTGTGTTTTGCCTGTCAAAAAGCTCAGACTGCAGCAGAGACTTTCTGCAGGTACAGTAGCTTAACAAAGCTACATCATACTAATTCATCTGTTTGCATTCATCTTCATTTTCAATCAAAAAAGCATCCTATCCCTCCACGGCGTGGCGGCTTGATGCTCTCCAGTTGCCAATAGTAACCAAAGCTGGCCAAGAGCAAAATCCACTCGGCAGTGAATGAAGCGGGGAAGTGCTGAGGGTGGAGGGGTGGATTATATCACTGAAGATTACAAGGACCATTACAAGAGCTGTTGTCAATGAAAAGAGCGCAGCGTCAGTGCAGCGTCCGGACAAACAGCAAGTCTCCTCTGTTCTTTACATTGCATTTGTTGTGTAACCTGCGTTATGTAAGTTTCGCAACAACGTGTGTTGTTTTAGACCAAGAGGAAGTGGACGATGTGGGAAGGGTGCACTAAAATATATCCTCATAAAAGTTAAAAACATATTGCAGTGTGGGGCAATCGGTGCCACCGCAGACATGAGAAGTTGCACACTTTGCATTGCCCTGCAGCTTTAGTGATCACCAGTAAACATCATGCAACCACATCTCCCTGAGGAGCTCTTTTGGCTGCTACTCATCCCCATGCATGAATTGACTGACAGGTTGAGTTTTGAATGTGGGGATGGGGGGGGGGTCTATGCGTCCTCTCATGCACCTGCAACTGGCATTACGTCTTTGCATTTCGCCTCTCCACCAGAGGACGGCGCGCTCGGACGCCTGGGCGGAACGAGTGAGGATAAGAAAAGAAAAAAGCAGTGGGGGGGGCTGGATGAAAATCCTGCTGGAGTCTGCCAATAACAGTCCGAGTTGGAGCGTGCTCGTACTACAGAGCCACACCGAGGTCTCTGCGCGCATCGCACACTGCTGGGAAACACGGGAGAGGAGAAGTGTTCCCCCTTTTTTTAATTTCCCACCCGGGAGAGGAGAGGCTAAGACCTGACAGAGACCGCAAACACAACACGGGCTCCGGCTTCATTCCTTTTAGGTGGCATTAGACTCCCGCACAGCCCTTTTAAAAAGGATCACGCCGGGGTCTCCTCCGCTCGCCTCTCTTGTCAAACCCGAATCCCGAGTACCCGACGCGCCGTACCTGAACGGATCGAGTGGGGCTTTTTTTTTTCGTCTTTTCTTTTTTTTCGGTGTTTATGCCGTTTGCAGCCGGATTATCACTTTCCACCGACACGACCCCAAGCGGCGCGTCCGGCTCCGGAGCCGAGGCGAAGAGGATTACAGTTTGTCTCCGTGCGTCCTCCGAGCGGAGAGCCAGGCGCTGAGAAACCCGGTGCTCCACCTGGACTTCGGACCCCAAAGAGGGAAAAAAAAAAAAAAGGAAGGAGCTTCTGCTGCAGCGACACTAGCGACACCGACCGAGAGGAGAAAGAGGAGACCGAAATTGGCACTTGAGCGTCTGAGGGTGAAACTGCGGATCCTGCCAAGATGCCACTCGCGCAGATCGCGGAGCCGTGGCCCACCATGGAGCTAGTGCAGCTCGAAACGGAGGTAATGAGAGGTGCAATCACGCCTGTGCTGTCTGCGAGCTGTTGTTTGCCCCCCCTTTTTTTCTTTTTTCTTAATTCAGTCTAATTGGATTCGGCTCAGGTTTTAAAAAAAAAAAAAAAATTAAGATGGCGATCAAAGGTGCGCGCTCCCATGAACACACCAGCCCTCAATTGAAGGTGTTCAGTACCCGCCACTTCATAGAAAGTCACTGATTGAAGTTATTGAAATGATTTAATCTGTCTGTTTTTAAACCACACACACACACACACACACACACACACAGATATAAGGGTGAATGGGCTTCACGAATAATTCACAATGTTTGCCATGAATGAAGTCTAAATTTTTAATCTGGGTTGAATCAAAGTGTGATTAAGAGGCTGCCCCCCCCTCCCAGAGATCGCCATTGTTGCTGGCTGTGATTGGCAGCCTCAGCCGAGAGAGAGGCGTCTCACTGTGACACGTTCATGTGTGTGAGAGAGCTCCAAAAGTGGGGAAAACTCCTCTGAGAGGAGGCCAGCCTGGGATCTGCGCAGACTCATCCCCGCTGTCTTACTGCTCCCTCACCTATGAAGTGGTTTCCCAGTTCATTGTGTGTGTGTGTGTGTGTGTGTGTGAGAGAGAGAGAGAGAGAGGTCTTTCCACGCAAGTCTTCACAAAACAAGTTCAGGGACAAAACTTCTCGCGGCTCACGTGGGCCGATAAACTGACAGCCAGGTTAAAGGTGCAATAAATGTGTAACCTTAAGTGCGGGTTTTGCAACTCAGGCCTGTCTTGCTAATGATTTGCAGTTCAAACCCTCTGGCACTTGTTCCACCACCCTCATGCTGTACGTAGGAGTGTATGAATGAATGAGTGTGTGTGTGTGTGTTCCCTCTGCACAGTTTCACTTAAACAAACCGGTCTCGGCAGAAGTGTCACATCACCGCATGACACTGAGCGCACTTCAGCATTTTCTCATCGGTGAGTGATGAAGCACCCTGTGCCACATTAGGCCGTCTGCCCTGTGAGAGCCCCCCCCTCTCTCTCTCTCTTTGAATCGGTGCCCCCATTAAAAGCAGGTGAGGCGAGCCGGTGATGTGTCTGATCCCACTGATGAGAAGCTCAGCGCAGCACTGCATTACACCGTCTCCTCTGTCTGTTTGACACAAGAGATTGGGCCTGATCTGATTTTTTTTTTTGATGACCTCCTCCGATTTTATGGGAGCCAAGAAAAAGCTGCTGAGGAAATGATGTGCAAGGATTTAGAGGAAAATGACAGCCGTTATTCTATAACTTGAGGCCTAATTCACGAATTACCAGAGAGAAATTAACAAGTCTTGACTCATTAAGCTCCGCAATTAACCCCAAAGAGCACTGCCAACATTAAGGAAGCAGACACTGTGGATGGTTGATGATGTGGATGATGGTGCAGTTAATTGCAGTGCAGACAATTGTTTATGTTTGTGATGAACAGGGGAACAAAAAAAAACAACCCTGCACATGATGCAGAGAGATTCACTTTGGGAAATATAGAAACGGTGTCATCCTCACTTTGTCCCGCAGACTCCATTATTTACAGTATTGTGCAGCACATGAGTTGGCTGAGTAGTGTGTCACAGCTGAGCAGATGGTGGTGCAAAGCCTGTGAACAGTGCTAAGTTTAATACTGTAAAAAAAAATAAAAAAATACCCCGCCTTCAGTCTCAACTCTTTTCTCAAATTAGTGAGAGAATTGCTTAAAATAAAGCCCGTGTCTATATCAGCCTATATGTATTAAGAGGAGAGATCATTGTTGCTGTCATGTAGCTGCTAAAAATCCAGTATATGCGTTCGATTTGATCACCCCCGTCACGGCGAGTCAGTGTGGGACCTGTGCCATTTATCTCTGTCACCAACCTACCAGCCAGCTGCACACTTTGGTTCTTCATGTGTGAGAGAGAGAGAGAGAGCTCAGGGCTCAGATTGATTGAGCAGAAAGAGCGAGCGAGAGCGGAGGCCGTGCCAGCGAAACATGTTGGGAGAGTCAAAACGAGGGGCGCGAGCGGCGGGGGTCTGCCTAGTTATGTGGACAGATGGGAAGCACTTGTGGCTGATTTGGGAAGGAATGGGAGAAAGGAAAAATCATGTTATAACAAAAGAACAAAACAAAAAAAAAACCCACACTCCTCCCCAGCACAGAGTGATGTGCTATGATACGGCAGCTGATGAAAAAGTCTGTTTCCCACCCGTCTCTCCCTGTCGCTCATTGTGCGAGCGTTTCTGTTTTGGAAGAAGAGAAGGTGTCCCGAATGGAGATCAGATTTAACGGCCTTTTGTGTTTGAAGCGAGAGAGAGAAACGTGCAAACAGAGCTATTCAGAAAATATTTGTTTGACTGAGCCTCTTTTTTTTTTCGATTTTAAATTAATTCATCACCAAACCACATCTGTTGTGAGTTAACTTCTCAGTGAATAATCTCTGATAAAGGCACTTCAGAAAATCAGCCCCATCCCGTCCCAGTTGAGTCACTGCCACCTGCATTGGCCAAGGTTAGTGAAGGTCTTTCAAAAAAAATCTGAGTCATGACTCTCTCTGTATTTGTATGGCAGATTTCCGATTCAGAAATGTTTTATTCACATTCACTGAGCCTATTGTCTCAGGAGAGAAGCCCCGCAGTGCACCTGTTCATTTTTGCTGATTTCACACAGCATACATACAGTAGCTATATCATCATGCTCACTACGGCTGAAAGCAGGGGCACTTGGGTACAAGCTTTAGACATCCAATTTCCACAGCATCAGAGGTCCAGGAGGGGTGGATGAAGTGGGTGAAAATTTAAAGTTCTTAAAACCGTAAAATTGAAAGAACAAAAAGTACAATTATTTATGTGGCAACAGGAGACGCGACACCTTTTTGTTGTGTAATTTAGACCTTTGACTTTGGTACAAAAGGTGAGAGCGCCAGGTGGAGACACTGATACGAGTGTTCATTAGTTGCACCATTCATGGTTGAAAATGCTGATTATTTTGAAAAGACTGCAGGTGAGGTGATAAATCTCACCAGTCGGGGCTTAAAGTCCTTTTAGTCCATTACCTCTGACAGGGGGAGAAGACAGAGTGAACTGAACAGTAAAGAAAATGTGGCAGGACTGCACAAGCCAGGACTTAAAGAGCAGGACTATACAAGCCTAGATGGTGGAAAGAGAAAGGACACTTGGTTCAGCTAGCCTGGAGTTTTTTTTTTTTTCATTCATTATGTAACGGCCCATGTGGAGGAGAAAGTGGGGTTAATATACGGAATGTGTGCCATGTTTGCTAGCCAGGCGTGGTCAGCGTTGTATGCTCGAGTGCCTGTACCAGCGAGTGCATGCTCAAGTTCAGCTCACATTCACGCGTGTGTGTGTGTGTGTGTGTGTGTGTGTGTGTGTGTGCATGTAGGCTTAGCTGTAGCTAATCTGGGTGTGACCTGTGGAACACCTGAGCAGGGCTGGGTGGGCATGTGATAACACAGCTCTTTGGCTGATAAGTATCCTGTGAACCGTTCGCCCCCGTTCCTTTTCGACTTTTTTTTTAAAAAGCGAATCATGACGGTGAAGCCAGGACTGCATAAAGTCCGGTCACAGTCATGCCTGTAGAGCTTCAGGTTTAAAACCAATTCCTTCTCTCTCCACTTTGTGGTTGCTGATGTTTTTATTTTAAGCACACACAAAAAAAAGGAAAAAACAAACTGATTAAAAATAGCTTTTGTCCATTTTCTGGCATTGACCAGGAAGGGGAGGTGAGTAATGTGACCTGCTGTCAATACTTTAGCTGGAAAGTGAGATTAAGATAAATGTAGTCAGATAGGATTACATGCAGGCACAGACAAAAGAATGGCTATTGTATTTCTTAGTTGCCTAGTTACAGGCCAGCGCTGCTCTAATCACGCTGTTAAAACACAGATTTATCTATCAAACACACACACACACACAGCACCACCAGCACTCAGAGATTGTTTACTTTGTCTAATCATATAGGAGTCCTGTGAGAAATTAAAAATTGTGATGCCTGGCTCCGGCTGGCTTAATGGCTTGGTGTGTGAATCCGTTTACAGCCTGCCTGTGGCCTGTACGTTTCTTCTAGGGGACTTACGCGCGTCTCGTTTTCCTAGATGCATGTTTGCACAGTATAATGTGTACCCTGTCCTCGTAGGGTTTTCACAGTCACATTTGTTTATTGATGTATTTGACTTTAAGCATATTTACGTGCTGCTCCGTGTGTGTGTGTGTGTTGTGTGTGTGTGTGTGCGCATGCCTGAGCTCTCATTGAGGAAGCCCAGGGGAGCGAAAGCACCATTAACTGGGCCACTTGGATCAACCATGCAACGCTAATGAGGTTTAAATGTGTTGAGCTTCAACGTTGGGAGGCCGTCGCTCATCACACACACAAAGATGCACACACACACAGGCGCTCACACAATGAGAATTCCCACTGCCGGTCTTCACTATGTAGGGTTAAACCAAGCCAAACACACAGACACACACCTCGCTGATGGAATACGAGATAAGACCTGAGGCTGGAAGATCTGTGTTTCAGAAAAGCGAGATTGAATTTGTCTGCAGAGCCCCTTGTAACGACACTCGACCCCTCGGTTTTCTTTTAAATGGTCAGTCCTGAAACACATTTGTGCCTCGCTTTGAACTGCACTCGGCTGCTTAATTGTTTCCATTTCTCCCATGTCACCTCACATTACAGCCCTTTACAGCTTTTATGACGGGCACAGTTGGGCTAAATTAAATTGCCTCCCTCGAGATCATGATTAAAGTCCAGCCAGATGAACTGCTGGTCTGTAAAAATGCCTGGCCTGTCCAATTTATAGCCGTCGGTTGCGGCGAAGAGCAAAACTCAAGGCAGAAAATAAGGAAGCACATCCAGTTGCCAAACGCATCCAGTCTCAGCACAGAGGAGAATGTACCGTATTGTGAGGAATTACAGTGACAGTAAATCAGATCCACGGTCTGTGTTCTCTCAGTTCTTCTTCTTTTTTTTTTCTTGTTATCCTTCGCCATACAAGAGCCGAGCAGAGCCGCTGTGCCCTTTCTGTGCAGTGTTGGACTGTCGAGGCCGCTGCTTTTCATTGTGTTGACTTGCCGTCTTGTGTTGTGCAGTTCAAAAGGAAGAGGAAGGGGAAGGGGAAGAGGGGATGAGGGCATGGAGGAAGCGCACAACTTTGGGGTCGCCTCTTCTATGGAAAAACAAAGCAAGAAGCGGAAAAGTGGGGGCGTTGTTATTGGGAGTGTTATCACACTTGGCCAGACTACTTGGACTCTGGACCTCGTGGTGTTTCTTTGATCACTGGGAAGGGTCGACTATCATAGATTTATTTTCACATTTCCGAGGTGTAACCCTACGCATCATCAAAAGGCCAGTCCGTCCATTGTGCATATTTAGGTCAGTGTACTAGAGAAGGAGCCCATGAGGACAAATGTATAAAATGGAGGAGTCTGTCTGAGAAAATGACTTACTTAGACAGATTTAGTTGGAAGGGAAATTCTTATGAAAAACACTACTCATTATGAGAGGTATATGATCCTGTGTTTTTGGGGCTTGACTCATACTAGGGACTAGAAGGTCAGAAGACCTCTCTCAATTGTTTTAGGTTTCCAGAAGTCATGTTTTGTAAGAATGAAAGCTGTGAATCACTTTTAGTCTGTTATTACTTGTCTTGGACCATTATAATGAGCCCCCTTTTTTTTTTAATACAAAAAATGGCAAAATAAAAAGTGACAGTCGTAATTTGATGCACTCAACCAATAATTGTACATGACTTTCATTATGTGGTTTAAATGGACTCAGGGCTACTTTTCACACAGGAGCAAACTCTGAGATAAGTGGTCTGGGGAGCAGAAGGAAAAGTTGAAAAGAAAAAAAAAACTCTTTTGTTCATAATGTGACATTCTTAGATGATCAAATCCCCTCTAAATCTACAAAAATGCCTCAAGTCAGCCAGACATCCCGTCCCACTGATGCTATATTTTTGCTCCAGTGTCTGTCTGGCCTCTGTAGATTTTACGTAGGCACTGACAAGTGATCCTCAGTAGACTTGACATCATAATGGCCCCTGCTTTTTAAAAAAAAAAAATGACATCACAGGTATCTCAAAAAACTTCCTCTACCCTTCCCACTGCTCATCACCCTCCCCGCTGTTCTCAGCTTGTGCGCGCCAGAATGCGATACACATCTAATCATCTGATATATCACTGAAAATCCCACTGTACGTTCAAAGTTAGCCACCTACCTCTGCCGCACGAACAACATGTTGAGTTTCCGAAGGGCCCTCGGCGAGCCATTGTTTAACAAATAACAATGATTAGCCTTTTCAGCGAGACTTACCTGCCGGGGAACGGATGAAGGATGTGCATTTGTGTGTCAGCCTAAGATTATTAGGTTTGCCAGCCGAGGAGCAAAGTGCTGGATACAATGGACTGTTGCCACCCACGCAGTCTTGCAAATATTCTCTCTTTCTGTGTCTCCCCTCTGCGCGCACACTCACACACACACACACATGCACACACGGACACATGTGTTATATGCCCTGTCACACATTCTGACTGACTGTTTCTCACATCTGCTTTCTCGACAGAATGGGCAGAGCACCGCTGAAGATGGAGTCACGCCTGCTGTCAAGGTACATGACACACACACACACACACAGACACACAAATGTGACTCAACATCCATGCAGCTTAACATCCAATAAATTAGACTGAGGACTTGGACACAACTTGCCTAAAATTCTTTGGCTTTTGTTTGTGCTTTTCTATGAAGGCGAGCAGCAGAAATTCCGACAAAGGGCAAATTCTTGTGTGAATCTTCATTTAGCGCCTTTCCCGTCCCCACTGGAGGAGGAGAAAGAAGGCTGCCGTGCTCTCACGTGTCCACGCAAATGTGCGGCTGTGTGCTGATTTTTTTCATTCAGCAATCGCATCGACAGCCCTCAGAGAGCATTAGCTGGCTGAAGTTTAATGCGTTGAATACCGTCTGAGTGAGGGGAATCGACCGACAGTCCAGACCGTTGTGTACAGTGGTGTGTCTGGGTCAATATGATAGGGTCATAGTGTTACACATGCCACAATCTCCTCGTGTCCCCTGTTAACATGTTAACACGTCCTGCAGAGGCGAACGCACATGCAAGCTGGCAAAAAAAAAAAAAAAAAAACACACACAGGCACTGAGAATGACAGAGTCAGCCCTTTTTTGCCTGCTGGCCGGCCTCTACGCTTTTATTGTCCGGCTCTGAAACGTGATCCTGTTTTCTCCCATACACTACCACTCTCCAGTGATGTAGCAGAGGACGAGGAAATGTTCCTTCTCGCGTAGCCTCTTTTTTTTTTTTTTCTCTCTCTCCCTCGCTCTCTTTCTGTCCTCGCTCTCAGGGGGCACGGAGTCTGAAGAGCATGTCGTCTTTTCTTTCAGTTCAGAACAATGTGCTCTGACTGAGGGAGGGCTGAGTGTGCTGGATGAGAAAGAGGGGTTTCAGTCAAAGGAGTCGGCACACAGGGGCCGCACTGGTCAAAGCCATTAGCGTTTGATGGCAAGGGAAGAAAGACAGAGGCTTTCTTTGCTTGTACAGTAGTTCAGGAAATTCATTTTCAGAAACAGTAAAATAAAAAAAAGGTGATTTTATTATTATGAAAATGGTACGTAGTTGATCAGTAGCATTGTATTGATGAGCATAATGTTCAAAATCTCTATATAGATATGGCAAATATATGCAAAGTCACATATGATGTGATGAAAAAGACAAACCCCAAACTTTTCTTTTTTTCCCTTCTCGATACTGGTACTCTCTCGATACTCTCGATACTATCAGTTCAATTCCAGAGCTCAGTTTCCTCGGAGCACTGTGAGGTCTTTGATTCCAAGACCTTTTTATGTAACACAAAGCCAGAGACTGCTGTGTCACTGAAAACAGAGTTAGGAGCTCGTCATGGCCGAAGAAATGTCGGGTGCTGTCTTTTTATGCTGATACCCGATCCGCATAATGAGGTCAGTATCTGCGCTGATGCCAGTCCAGCATGCTGGACCGGTACATCCCTAATCATATCATCACAGCGTGACTCTGTCAGAAGTCGATAATATTTGATTATCGCACCGGTCTGGGTAGTACTGTAATTATATACATTACATGTTGTGCTAATTGATTGGGGAGTATTTCAGTGATCTGATCATTCCTGTAATCTTGTTAATTAGGACGTCCTCCGAGTGGGCTGCTGGGTTTTCTGCTTGCGAGTCTACAGGAGTGGTAGCTCATGTTTCCGAAGCTAGATGGACAGACGGCGTGAGATAACAGGATGTGATGATATGTAAAATTAAGCCAGCACTCTTTTTAATAACTTTACAAAGAAATAATCTCACTCTGAAGCATCAGATCACAGTGGTTGTGTACTGGGGTAGACCTCATCCCCAGACCGCTCTGGCACCAAGCAGGCAGGGCAGTTGATACCAGTCGGTACAGTGATCGATGCAGAGCCGCAGTTTAAAGGCTGGGAATCTGATAATGGCTGCTGTTATCTACTCTAGCCATGGGAGTTACATGGCTCCAGCAGACCTAACGGGAGGTGAGAGGGGGGGAGGGAGAGATTGGGGCTGAGTGAGGGAGGGAGGGAGGGAGGAAGGGCTGTTGGTTCACTGGCTGAGCTAACGTTAAAACCTGATATAAGCTTTAAATAGTGAAGTGATTGTCCTTTGCATTAAAGTGTCTGTGTGTGTGTAAGTGTGCACACGCATCGGCCTGGGGTCAGTCCGCCACCCCTTGAGAAAACATCCACAGCACTAATGAGCCATTTTCTGTCTCTTGACATTGGCTGGTGGTGCTGCTTTTGTCCCTCCCTTGCTTTTCCTTTCCTGAGCCATTAACCTGATAGTAAAGGTGACTGCAGTAGGTAAAGCACCCAGCCAGACTCCTGCTCCCGGGGTTTAACCCTTTTTTTGTTGTCTGTTCTTTACAGTAATCTCTGCTTCTTTCCTGTAAAATTGCTGTATATATATAGATGATATATATGATGATGATATATAGATGATTCACGTGAAACAACCAGAGAGGGACAGTGACTCTTTGATTGAACTCCTCATAATGTAATAGATATGCCGACTTTGATGAAGGGTTGCAAGGAGATATGCCTTCATAATAAGGGATCAAGCGCATAAAAGGTTGCACAACAAGGCACAACTTTAGTGTATAAAAAATTCATGAAAATGCCGATCACGTGTTCAGAGAGCACAACATGTTTTCTTTGGACTGCTTGTTTGGTTCAAAAGAAATCCAATTTACAGAATAATTAAATTCTCATATTTCAGAAGCTGAAAGGAGAAGATGTTGAGATAAATTCTTTATTAATTATTAATAGATTATCGTATGTATTGTTTTCTGTTGACTTGTCAGTTAATCCCCCTATTGTTTCAGCACTAGAGAAAAGTTCAGAATTAGAAGTGAGAAGACACTAACAATAATTTCATGTTTTATTGCACATTTCTCCAGTTGGCTTCTTCTCAGTTCTTGGCTTCATGTAGTTTAAAAGACTTGAAATAAAGAAAACTTTTTCTGGTGTGACAGTACAGTAGCTGTTCAGGAAAAATGGCCTCTGGTAAGGCGTATTGATGGGATGATCAGACAGCAGACTACAATCTCACGAGAGGCCTCCTCACAGGGGGATGATATTACCCAGCAATTTACTCCCTGGCAATAAGCCAGACTTACAAGTCCCACACAAGTGTGGAAATTGGCCTATTTCTAGCAACAAATCACATCGACCTCACTGCCCTTGAGGATACCTGGGAGAAAGATTTGTTCAAAAAGCTGAAACAATGGATATGACAACCTCAATTTCAAAGACGAGGTGATTTTTAAAGAGTGGCCAGAGTTCAGCTTTGTTCCACGGGACTGTCGCAAAGAAGTGAAAATGGATTTCCTGGCAGGCGAAATTGACCTCGGGTGAAGACATGAATCAGGCCGTGAAACAGCCATGTTGAGACCTCTTGCAGTGATTGTGTATGATCGGGTTGCTGCTGTCGCTGGCAACTCTTTCAGAGATGTGCTTATGAAAACAGCTGTATCTGCAACAATTTTGATAACCACATGATACGCTGAGTCATTTCTCAATAAGAAACAGCAATATTTCTTTGGTGTCAGCATCTCCAAAGGGAAGATTTGTTGCTTTTCACAGTAAAATATAATTGTAAATTGAATATCTTTGGGTTTCGGTCTGGTTGTTGGACAAAGCAAGATATTTGAAGACATCACCTTGGGGAAACTGTCATTTTTACAATCTCCCGACCGTGTCCTTTTTGTAGACTCAAAGCTTAATTGCTTAATCAAGGAAAGAATTGATAGTCACTGCCTTAATGCCTCGAACCATCTCTCTTGGCCAATGAGGACGTCTCATAGATTTTCTTTCACCTGATGGAGAGACTGTGAAGTGCTGACCACCAAAGTGAAACAACAACAAAGAGCTACAGACTGAAACTACAAAGTACCCCACTGTTAATGCCACCCACCCCCACCTCTGCAAACCTTAATGCATCATTTCTGTAAAATCTCCATCAGTGAGAAGACAAAGTTTGCTGATTCAAGAAAGCGCACCATTTACATCCACAGAGCTGATAAAAGGAAGATGCCAGCTAAAATCTGAGGAGGCAGAGAGTGCTACAACAGGCTGTCCTGGCAACATCGCGTACCGCTTTGTCAAAAACAAAGGAGCATTTTCAGCTACTCCTCGTTTGTCACTCATGCCAGATCAGAGCAGTTTTTGATCTGGAGATGCAGCAAACCCTGACGAGGCTCGCAGGAGCTAATTTATTCAGCCTGTTGTAAATTTACCCAGCCAAATACATGAGCCTGCTTCGCTAATGGAGAGTCCAAATGAAGTAACTATAGTCTCTCGTTGTCAATTGTGTTTTTCTTTGTTAGAGAAGCTGAGCCACTTGTTCTAAATGAAATCACTGGGTATATACCGGTGTGCGTGCCTTAAGACTTTACCTACTACATTATTTATTCATGACTAATAAATATAAGGAACTAATAAAAAAATAAAAAAAAATTGGGAAAGAGAAGAAAACATCGGCAGTCATTATTATTTTTTTTCCGAATTGAACCCTCATGAAGCTAATCTGCTTTATGAGGACTGTGTGGGTTTGCTTTGGTACGATTTGATTGACAACATCCTCTGAGTATCAGCAAACAACCCACCAACTGTCAGATTTTGATACAGGCTTTGCTAAATCATGATTGGTGCAGCGACATATGTGTCATCACCCTTTTTCTAACTGAGTTTTATATGAAATAACCAAATCTGTTCAAGCTTTGGTAGAAAATTGTATCTGTGTAGGACCCTGGCCATCATTGTAATAAGCTGATTTTTTGAAGAGCTGGCAAACCACTTTTTTTAGGTTCCTGATGGACCGCAGTAAAAATCCAAGCAATATTTTACTTTTTATACTTTAACTAATCATGCATCATAAATCTCAGTCGACGTCTTGATGAGAATATTGAATTAGCAGCAGTGGATCTTGATTAACAGTGACCTTTAGAGCAGTTAGCACAAACCCTTCAGAGCCTTGCACTGTATTGCCACAGATTGTTACAGATGATAGTTTTACCCTTTTCTTACATCTTTTAGTTCAACGCTAAATTATTATGTCACCTCAAGAAGTTATAGTACCCCCACAGTGTAAGGAGAACTGGTTGTCATGGTTACACATCAAAGCAGCTGACAGCCACCACAGCAGGAGTAAGCAGGGTTGTAACTGGATAATTTCATATTTTTTCTGTGTCCCTGTAAATGGAGGACGCATCCGGATAACGCGGCCTTTGTAGTTATTGTAGACAGCCATGAGAAGCACTGTGGTTTTCTCATTATAAATATAATGTTGAGGGACCAAACAAGGACATCCATGGGAAATGATGTCCCTGGATGTAATGAGGCGGGATGTCAGTGTCAGCTTGACATTTTGGCTCAGCATGGTTGCGCTTGCAGATAAAGACAGGTGTGGTGCAGTCATGATTCTGCAAAAAATTTGAGGCCTGAGCAATTTCATTGTCATTTTTTAGAACAAACTGGGCATGTGGATGGAAAATACAGAAGTGGATGATGCTGCAGGAGTATTTTGAAGTTATTACCTTTTCAATCCTACATTTGTTGAATTTAATTAAACTTTTTTATGAATTTCTAAGCCAAATTAAGGACGAGATGTCCTTCTGTGTGAGAGGATCGAAAGCTTCAGAACAGCTACGAAACAGAACTTGTAGTGAGTGGGGCTGCAAATAAGCATTATTTTCATTCTGAATTAATCTGCAGCGTTGTGACTCTGACCTTGTGTTGAGTCTATAATGCAAAAAAATTTGTGAAAAAAACATCTAATTTCCCAAAGCCAGAGAGATTTCACTGTCTACCGTATAACACAAAGAAGAGCTCAAATCGGCAAATTGTTGGTACTCCTGTTTTTTTTTTTTAAAAAAAAAAAGCCTGAAATCAATCAATTGATCAGAAGCTACCATAGTGAAACAGTTTTGTCAAATGCATGAAGTGAGGGTTTCATACTCAGTGTCTTGGGTTGAATGTTGCTTAAAAATACTATCTGTGTGCAGAAAATCTTTTTGAAAGAAAAACGCAGCATGTGATCAGTAATATGCACACTACGCAGTTTTGCTTCTTTTGTGTGTCTTATTTCTGCTGGTGTAGTTCCCACTTCAGTGTGAACTCCTACCTACCAAGCCTGAGGGCAGTGAGCAGAAAGAGGTAATGCCTTTGCAATTGGTGTCGGTGACATTTTTTTTTTGTAGTCCTTAATGTAGATAATGGCTTTTTACTGCGGCTAGGTGCTGAGCGAGTGGTATTCGTGCTTCACTGGCCGAGTGACAGGAGGGCACAGATGAAGGGAGACGGGAGCGAGGGAGTTGTAAAGAGCACGAGAGGAGAGGGAATGGAGGGAGGAGAAAATGGCATAGGCGGACTGCTGCAGGAGCACAGAGTACAGAGAGGAGACTGGGGAAGGAAATGGCAGGCCTCCCCTGCGTAGTTCTCCTTCCTCTCATTCGGTCGCGGACACACCGTTCAGAGCTGTGTGACTGCAGCAAGACTCAACCTGCAGAAAACCAAAACAGAGAGGAAGTGACAGAATAACTCTTCAGACACACACGCTGGGTCTTTTGGGAATGATGTGCATGAAACAGATGCGCGCACACACACACACACTCATGTCCCTCCACTACGATCCAGTGGACCTCTGGCTAATCTGCCCATTTCCTCCCATCACTAACCGAAGGCCTCCACATGTGTCTCTTCATGTGTGTGTTAATCAAAAGGAGGCTTCGATGCAGCCTTGGTGTTAAGTGTTTCCACGGCTGATTAAATATTTACCAGTGGCGAGAGTGTGTAGGCAGGGGCTGCAGCTTACATGATGAGCTTTTTGACCTCCAGGCTACCGTAGGGTGCTGTGAGGCTGGCGAGTCAGGAAATAGGGAAAGTCAGGGCTGCGTGGCCTTGTGGCGAGTGTTTGTGTAACCATAAGCCTCTCTGTGTGCACATGCACGGTGTAGGCGTGGAAACTGCGCTCTCTTTCTTTCCCTAACAAGACCGTGCACTCGATTTATCTGCCATTACCCACCCTCTGCATATAACATATCCTACCAACCCTCCTTCTCCAATTCCTGCACGATCAGCCTCCGTATAATCTTGAAATCCCAGATGGAGTTAAGATTAAATGCGGAAGACTGTCTGCATGGCTTTAAAACACTGTTGTGCGATCCGTTTGCTGCAGTGAGTATCTTGTAACCTCTCGTTGAAGGGGTCTGAGTGTTTCATGGTCATTCGGCACATGTGATTTACTGTCCTATTTTAAGATGAACTTGGAGATGACGCTCTGGAAGTCACGCAGGTGAGGAACGAACCAAGCACATCCCTGCTGTGGCAGCTGCTGCAAGAACATCCAGTTAGTACCTTTCTCTGCGTGTGTCTATGTGTATGTGTGTACAAATATACATGTTTGTGCATTAAGCTTGGATTTATGTGAGAGTAAAAGTACAACCTCCTGCCTCTTTGTGAACAGTTGTGGTTGCTAAGTTACCACCAGTGACACTAATTAAGACAGTAGAAGGTTATCGGACACAATGTTACACAAACTGTTGAAAAGCCAGCAGAAGAGATGAGAAAGTGACCGGGGGGGAGAAAAAAAGTAATGAAAATAAAAAGGAGAAGGAAGGAGAGACAGCGCTGCACGTCTGTTTCCTTTCCTGTAAGTAGAAAAGGGGAAAGACAGTCATTATTTTCTCTTTTGTGTTGAAGAAATAGTTTTCATCACTCTCATATCTGTACGCTGAATATGAACCCGCAGCTAGCGGTTAGCTTAGCTTAGCTCTCCTCAGAGACTGGAAACAAGCTGCTAACCTGTTTCCAGTCACTGCTAGCCTCAATTTGTTTTTGCGCTTCAGGTTTTTTATGGATTAAACAAGCTATAAAAACCATAACGGCTTAATAAGTGAGCTTTAGAGGTGCTTTAGAGCTTTAGAGGAGGCGATGTATGTTTGCTTTGGATAGAACCTGTATCTAGTTTTTATGCTAAGCTAACCGGCTTCCACCTGTAGCTTCATATTCACAGGAAATATGAAGCTACAGGTGAAAATTCAGAGGTGGTCTTCTCACCTCTGAATTTTCTCCTTATGTCGGGTTAGCAATCCTGCTCGTGTGCTCCCATCTTCCCAGTCTGTGTCAGGTCTGTTATGAGCTGCTCTCTCCTTAGTAGCCTTACTAGCAAGTATAGCTACTTTGAGGGCTTTCAATCTGGTAAATTCACTGAATTCCCCCCCCCCCCAGAGGGCCCTGGGGCAGAGACACTGACGCAGAGAAAGAAAAGCGGAATAATTTCTTTTCTACCGTCTCAGTCGCCTGTCCTGTCCTCACTTCGTCTCCTCCCACTTTGGCTGTCTCGCATCCCCGCAGGGGCTGTTTGCGTTTTACCTCTTGATGGGATGCATCCTATCGTTTTCAGTCGCTCCACTGCCTTGCCCCTTTGGGTTTTGCTGACTAATAGTAGGATTTATGTGGAGAAACTGGGCATGTGCAGTGGATAGTTTTGCTGTAGAAGTGTGTCATTTCTTTCCTTTTTTTAATGCTCTTTATTTTTGTTGCCTGGAGGTCCTGCTGAAGCTCATATATTCGCACCAGGATGTTGTGTTGCAACAAATCTAAGCATTTTTGTCGGCCTACGTTGCTGAAGATTGCAACATAGACCACCAGTTTTCCCTCCCTGTGTTTAATAAATAACCTGACACCGTCTGAATATTGTACTACTCCTCAACCATCTGCTGCTCCTGTTTGCCAAGTGAATCGATGCCAAGATTTATCAGCAAACAGTATGATGATGACGATGATCACCAGAACTGTGATCCTAGATCACTTTACTTCAGTATCTGAATTTAACCCAGTGTTACAACACAGGTCTGCAAATTCGACATAACTTTCTCTGGGATATTGATATCTCCTTTTCCATCTTCCTTTTGCTGCCTGGTTCTTCATGATCCTTGAAACATGCACGTGCGACCGACTCAACCTCCAGTCATTTCAGTTGTCCAATATGTGATCAAGAAAAAAAGATTTGTCTGCATATTGCAGCTCTGAAGTGCGAATGTGCATATTTGGATGGCTGTGCAGCAGGCTATTGCCTAGAAAAGGACACACACGCCCAGTGCAGCCCTCTCGAGCTCACTGAAGGTTAAACAAATACAATAAAACATTTCAGATGGAGTGATGATCAGAGCGGAAGACAGCCGTCGAGCTGTATTTCCAGCTTGAGCCTCTGTTCTGTTGCATTTTCCCGGCCTGCACAGCATCAACAAACATTTTCAGAGCTGGGAAGTGTCAAACATTTCTTAGAAAACCCGGTCACCATCTTGTGGTAGAGTGTGAAATCTTGCCAGAGGAGTAATGCATTATGCTGGCATCTGCTTGGCTGTGTTCCCCTAGTGTGTGGAGGCCTGTATTAACAAGGTTTGGACACGCCTCGGAGATCCACACAGCTAAACACTCCACATTCCACTGCAGGGTTAGAGGGGAGGGTTTATGAGCAGGGGAGAGGGGTTGGATGTAAAGAGAACGGAGCTGTCTCTGACAGAGCATGTCATTTTGGGGCTTCGGGATGTAGCCGAACATGCACTTAATGTATTACCGTCTTATCAGTGCACACACTATAGGTGTGTTTTGTGTGTGTGTGTCTCTCTGTGGTAGTGTGTGTGTCCAGGTGCATGTGTGACGTCTTCAGGCCTGAACTCAGTTGAACTTGTAAAGAATTTCAGGGATTCAAATAAGCCATGTCCTCAGTTTTCTCTTCCTGTTGCCAGAATAGACCCCAAGTTGTGGCAGCTGTCCGCATTTGTTTATTTCTAGCTGTGAGCTGTGTTAATCTGTTCTGTGGGTGTTTTGGCATGTATGGTTGTGGTTTTTGTGCACATGTGTGTATTTATCGAAAGAAATGTGACTTTGATTAAACGAGGTGCAGCAGTTAAGGAAATAAAAATGTCAACATTTCCATTTTAATGGGGGGTGAGTTGGGTGCAGGTTGCCTATGTCAGCGCTGTAGCACAGACTCAGAGGTGACATTGGTTTTGCCTGTCACAGATGTGGCTTCAACACACATGCACATACGCAAATGTGTACACACAAACACACACACACCCTGACAGCCAGTAAGAATAGTAAGCAGGGTGTGAGCCCGGGGTTTGTGTTTTTATAGCATTGTTTTGTTGGCAGCTCTGTCATTATATCATTCAGTAGTTTGACAGCATTGTCACACTGTGTGACAGGACACCTGGGAGGCAGCCCACAGCCAGACACACACACACACACACACACACACACACACACACACACACACACATATGCACAGGACTCAGATGTGGCAGGGACAGGGTGCAGGATTTGTCTGTCTGCCTCTAACATAAGCATGCTTTTTCTGTTGGACTGCTCATCCTTTCTAGATGCACCGCAGTCTTCCCGTCGAACATGGCTCATGACTAATACGAGTTAACAAACCTCTCAGATGACTGTTGAGCATTATTTTGTGATGGACTCATAGTTGACACAGTTTATTGCTCTTTGTCCCTTCTTCCTCCCTGGGTAACATGCGTTATTACCCTTCACACCTCGCCAGCTCCGTTCATTTCCTGGGTGTGTGTTTAGCTGTTAGCTGGGTATCACAGCAACAAGCAGAGAGCTGTTCATCAAATATAGACACAAAGGGTAACCATGCAGGGTCCTGGTATTGACAGGGTGGCAAGGCAGAATCTGTTGGTACACAGAATCAAGTCATTTTAATATCAACTGTTGCTCTTAAACATTAGAAGAATATGGCAGCAAAATTATAGTTTCAGATTAATCAAATAGTATTAGTTATTTTGGTTAAATGTCAAGAGAATTATGCTTCCATAAAATGAGATTTAGAGATTAAAGTCTCCTCTTGTGGTAAATGTCTAAACCTAAGATCAAAGAGTCTATTAATGCGGCATAATGTAAAGAGAGCGGTGTTGGAATTATTTAGGAAGTGTCATCAGTGCAATCCCAGACTCAAAACACACTTAACAGGATATATAAAACTTTGCAGATTGCAGAATAAGAGTCTGTGCATGCATTCCCTCCCAAGTATACCCACATCCTATTTTCTCTGAGTAATAAAACCCTGCTCACATGGTGTTCCTGCTGTGTTTCACTTACATTGTAAAGCTCTACATGTGCAAAAGCCTGGTGCCAATGCAAGCAATAAACCATAAATTGGTGTAAATACACCCCAATTTAATGTAATTTACACACGAATGCCAGTCGTCATCAAAAGCTACAATGATGGGCCACCATCTACCAGTGAAAATAATAGAAAATAATTATCCGGTAATTAAACCAGTCAGAGTAAGTATGCACTTTAAGAACCTCAAAATAAGATTAGTCGTACCAAAGGAATCGGTGAGCCCCCCTCTCTCTACCTTTTTGTTGGTCATTTCACAGAGCCTCGTTGTCACACCATGAGCTAAGGTGCTGGAAAGACTACCGGTCAATGCACTCGAAGTGTCAAAGTGACACACTTGAGGCCTCAGGGGTTGTGGAGTCATGTCAGGCTGGATTAGGAAAATCAAAATGCACCAGGGAGAACATCCTCAGTTTGGTCTGAGGGGACAGAAGTCACATTCATTTTATTTTTCATGAATACGAAGAGGGTAAAATTGCTAGGCAGGAGCCGTTTGCCTCCCAAAACAAATGTCGAGGCTTTAAAACAGATTTTTAGGATGGAGATTGCTTTGAGATTGGAAACCTTGTAGGCATCATACATCGTGTTTGTTTCTGCTCCTGTTTTAGCCCAGAAAATCCACATGGGCCCTTAAACACTTGTGCTCGCCGTCATCCTGCATCGCCAAGGTCCTGCAACAGCAGCCAGCAGTTTTATTACTCACAGTGATTATGCACAGCTATATATTATGAGGCTGAATAGCCTAATGGTAGCTTGCAGTGGTTGGTATTGTACATACACATATTGAAACCCAACCTAACGTATAGAAGAAAGGGGAAAAATGTCACCACTCAGTTTGTCAGTTATGAGTTATTTGAAAAATCAAACTGTCCCCTGGTGAAAAATGGTGCACTTTATCTGTGGCTGTCAGTCAATTAACCCTTTAACACCTAAGCCCAAAACAGGGCGCCATTGTAATGGCTGTACAAGTGTCAGAAAATGTGTTATTGAACTGTGCTTTTGTTCCTTTTTTCAGAACTACTTAAACTGTCATTCTCTGGCATGTTTTTCAACATTACTATAGGTTTTGAGTAAGAAATATATGTTTAAATGCAAAAAAAAACAAAAATCAGAATAGAACTTTTCGTGTTTTTACTGAACATTCAATTGTTTTAACACATGAACAAGGATTAGAACATTGTAAACTTCAAATTTAATTTATTTACAGTTGTCCATAAAGGTTTTTGAGTCCTGGGATGTGGTTTTCATTTTCTTCCTCATCTTTTTCCTAGGACTGTCCAGGCGTCCAGTTTTGAAACTCTCTAAACTGCGGACACAGGCCCGCATTGCACTTCTCACTTCTGCACTTCTCTCTGGTATAGCAGAACCTTTAGTAAATGGATAAAGAGACAAAAAATAAGCTATAATCAGATACATTTGTTCATTGCAAAGGAATAACTTGTGCCCGATGTTGCTCAAAATACAATACAATAAACATAAAATATAAACCATAGAAATAAGTAAAACACCAAGACGTTGTACAATAACATAATGATATATAATAGTAAAAACAAAAGTAAGGTAAACTTGGTAAAGAAATAAGTAAACAGAGATAGGAAGTAGAAAGTAAATGTTGAAATTCATGTTAGTAAAGATTTTCAAAAAGTAGCTAGTAGTATTAGCTAGTAAGATATACCTACACAGTACTGAAGAGAAGGTAATGCTACAACATGTGAACACATCATCTTATATGTCTTATGTTTTATCTACTTACTTTCTTCTCTCTCTCTCTCTCTCTCTCTCTCTCTCTCTCTCTCTCTGTCTATATATATATATATATATATATATATATATATATATATATATATATATATATATATCTGTCCTTTCACTTTCAGAATCCGTTGAAATTTTTTCGATAGCGCAAATGGTTACGGTAAGGAAAAGCACTCAGGTGTGTAGAGGTGAAACCTTGCCTGTGATTTGACGAGCGATATCTCGCATAGTTTGCACTTTTCCATAATAATATTGTCAAAGCCCAGTTTCTCTGCTTTCAGAATCACTTTGAATTTTTTCGATAGCGCACACGGCTCCGGAGTTACGGTAATCAGAAGAGAGGCTGTGAAATCCTGTCGGCAGCGACGGGTTCGATGTGCATTTTTCTTCCACACTGTGTTTTTTTAAATACCACCACTAAGGGGGCACCAGAGTCATTTTCAAATTCTACACATGGTGGCTTTAATTCAAATTCCCCTAAAGACAGTAGTGAATGCGTTCTTGGTCGCATCATTCTATTTCTGACCCTTTGTAGCTGTGTATATTTGAGCAATATGTTTCCACTCATACAGTATATTTCACTGTGTCTGTGTACATGCTCCACCATTCTCTGCACATTCGGTCTCACATCTCTCAATGCTCTATAATTGTCCTCTGTGCTCTCATAGGACAACATTTGAATAAATGGACAAGTATGTTAATGGTGTTTTTTTCCCCTCTCTCTTCCAATAAGTCAGGAATGTTAATGCAGAAAGTTTTTTATTTCCCACTATAGGGCAGATGGGGGATTTAACCACAGAACAATAACAAACATGGTCATCTTTCAAAATGTAGTTTTGTTTATTTTTAGGTGACTTATTCATCTGTGCAAATCAAAATGTCATCACACTCTTAGTACTGCATACCTGCCAATTCAACTGAAAAGAGTCAATGGAAAGTCAAACAGCCAAACCCAACAAGAAGACGCCTTTTCAAAATAGTAACACTGTTACATGTCCTTGAGTAGGTCTTTCAATCAGGCCCATTAATCCTACATCTGATATGTAAATAAAACACATGAATAGATTGCAGCAGGTGTTCCTTTGATGATGTAACCAAGGTCATGTCTAGAGCAAGTGCAGGAGTTTGATTTTTGATACTTTGGATCGCTGATATCAGATAATCAAATGTCTTTGATTCACAACGCCATGTGGAAGATATTGGATCTTGCAAAAAATGTCCTTGTTTCCGTTGTAATTACAACTATGAGGTGTTTGTGAAAGTATTTTTGCCAGTTGGCAGTCACATGCCGGAAACGCAAGATGAGTTTTCCAGCTGCTACCTAGCTTACAAGAGTTTCAGTCCATGACTAACCAAAATCAGATGCAGTGTGAAAGATGAAAACTGCCTGTTTTAAGGGGCATTAGTGTTTTTAACTGTTTCAAGGCTTGTCTTGTTAAACTGCACACTGATACATGTTGAATTTGCATGAAGGGAGAAGCAAAAATGAAAGGAGGTTTTTCTCTGAAACTAATTGATGATCTGATGAGACTAATGAGAAGTAAGAAGATAGAAGGTATTTCGACATAGAGGCATTAACTACGAGAAGAGAGAAATGACTGTGATAGCAATCTGAGTGAATTCATAATCACAGAAACGGTGTATCACTTTCTGCTCAAGAAGAGAGCAAATAAACAGCATCTGTCGGAAAGATAATTATATAAATCATTATTAGCTCTAAACATGAGCAGCAGAACTTACTCTAATATTGATTAAGAGGGTGGAAAGTTGTGGTGATCATCAGGAAGATAAGGATTTTTTTTTTTTTTTTTCTGTTGAGCTGCTACCTCACAACAGCGACGCGCTGGCCTTCAACAAACCGCTCGGCTCATGAGAGGTCTTTTAAGGATGGTGTGACAAGCGCTTGTCTCTGTGGGCTGCGCAAGCCACATCCTGGAAGCTGATCTCAAACTTTGATACCACATTTGAGAGAGACGGTGTTTATGTGTGCGTTTTTAATACAAGCAGCTCAAGGCTTTGAGAGGCAGAGCCAAGATCTGAAGTGTCCCCACTTTTAAAACGGGTGACCTTTTGTGAGAAAAGGATGGTTGAATGAGGCAGGATTATGGTGTGAAAATGCAAGGATTAGTAAGTAAAATGCTTCTTGGTGCTCTGTTTGTTTGAATATTTAGTTTTGTTTGAATATTTAGTCCTGAATCGTACCTAATCCTTGTACTAAGTGCTTTATTTGTTAGTTAAATGAACAAGTTTTTTTATCTCTCTCTCTCCTTGAACATAAACTTCTGTATAAACCAGTGCAGCATTTTAGATTTTATGGGCAAGCCTTCATCAGTTCTGTTGTCGCAATCAACCAAAATGCACCTCACACCTTCCTCTTTAAATGTCCCCTCTGCAGAGGGTTGTGTTGCACAGAGAGGTGCTGTTTATCTGAAGTCTATTACCTCTCAGGAAGTTAATTACAATCCTCCTCTCAGCATCTGTGCTGCAGCATAAGGCATTAAACCGTGGAAAAGCCTCTTAAGTGACTGGAAATGAGTTGGTCTGAATTGTGATTTAGTGGCCACGTTATTATCAGACCAGTTATCAGATTATATATGTATTTGTTCACTGAAAATCTTTTGTGCTTGACTCTTCCTCCTTTTTTTGTTTGTCTTATTTTTGATAAAGTGTTTTGATGAAAAATCCGCGTTTGCATAAAAAATTAGTGTTATGTGTGGAAAAAACTTTCACTTTGTATGACAAATTCTAATATAAAGTAATTTAGAATATTTTAACAGTATTCTATATTGTAGAAATACATCCTTTGTTTTGTGTGTATTTGTTCCAGTTAACGTTTCATTATCATTTTTCAGATTAGGTCTCCTGCCCTGTATGATTTATGTGATTGTACTGTGTAATTTATAACTGAAACTGAAATGAAACTAAAATGAAACACTCTTTTGCTAATACAATGACGTGTATTATGTAGACCTGGACGGCGTGGTGGCTCACAGGGTCAGTCGATTGACAGAAAAATAACACCTATTTTCATAATTAGTTAAGTCAGTATTATTTCAAACAAAAATACCAAATATTCAGTAGATGCAGCCTTGGAATCATCTTTATTTTTTTAGCTTTGTGTATTAAGATTGTGAAATTGTTGTAACATATCAGCCTGCTACGGTATATTGCAGTAATGACCCTTTGTCATTTTATTACATTATTTCATTTGCTCATGTTCGAGATCTGGCTCAAACTTGGGTGTCGACACTTGACCTCAATATGTCCGCTGTGTCTCTCTTCTTTTCCGTACTCTAAATCTGTTTTGGCGTTACTTTCTCCCCCCCATCTCCACCTCTCCATCTTCCCCAGCGCACACGATAACGGGATTGAACGTGTGGCTTTCAAAGGTCTGGCTCATTCGATTATTTCGTTAGCAGGTTGAACGTAGGAACAACCAGACCTGCCAGGGTTGTACCTCTAATTCCAATTTGATTGGAAGATAAAAACCGCGGCAGTAACAGACAAGTGGAAACCGCGTCTGGATCCTGTCAGAGTGGCGCATTGAGCGGACTCAGCACTTTGGATGGTGACGAGGAGGAAACCCTGATGACGCACACACGTACGCACACATCTCCTAAATGAGAAAAGGCACTGAGGCTTGAAGATGCCCTCTTCCGCGCTCACACAGCCCCTCATTTCACTCCGTACGTTCCAGCACAGCATCCTCTTCTTCACCCTCCCCTTCTTTATCATCCATCATACTCTTCAGTACTCCTCCTTAAAGTCTAATTCATCATTATGTCTTGTAGTCCAGATAAAGCCCGGCTATTTAACGATTTGTTAAGCAGGTGTCCTTGAATGTCCTGCCCCCGTTTTATCCGGTTCACTTTTGTTCTCGTCAAGTTTCTGAGCCAGACTTCTCCGACTTTCCGTTCAGTTAGTCGCTGAAAAGGCGAGGACAGCTTTCAAATCAACCTGGGCTGAACAACTTTTGTCAGGTCCTGAATGCTAGTCTTTTCAGCAGGGTCACACAAAGTCTCGCAAAAGGGATGTTCGACATTGCGATTTGTGATTGAATGGCATTCTGCGAATCAATGGCTGTTGCTGAATAGTCAGAGACGCAATTTGGTTCATCTGTTATGTATAAACAACCCTTAGTGTTCCCACTCCTACACGGCAAGTTAGTCAGTTAACAAGAGTGCCGAATGGAAAATCAGCTTCATTACACAAGCCGGATGGACTTTGCTCTGACAGACACACACACACACAATCTTTTGGTTACAATAAAAAAATTAAAGATTAAAAAAAAAAAATTGAAAAAAATCTATTACCTGGGCTTATCTACATGCAGGTGCACACAAACAAAAGCACACACACCACACCATTATTCACGTCCTATCAAGTGTGAGTTAGAGAGTTGTGTATGCTGCAAGTTAATTGAGCCTCTCCAGAAGGTTTTAACACAAATTAAAATGGCTCCTTTATTCTTTGCGGTAGCTAACAGACCTTGTTATTGTTGCCTCTGCAGGCCCAGGAGGGGGGTGTGTGCATTTTAATGTGTGTGTGTGTGTGTGTGTGCATGTGCAGTAGTGCTTGGAGGAAGTAAATCAGTGAAGTGTTAGTGATGTTTCTGTGCTCTGTGTGTGTTAGGAGGGAAGGGGGTTAGTAGCGTTTGATTGAAGTGGCCATCAAGCGGGTATCCTCTTATCTGAGTTTATCATCAACAGAAACTGATGTTAATGGAAGCAGCAGTTTAGGTGGCTTGGGGTGTTGTTGGTACACACACACACACACACACACACACACACACAGAGGCTGGGAGATGGTTTACAGCCCAATTACCCAGCCTGCCTCTGTGCTAGATGGGGGCTCTAAATCTTTGGAGTCTATTGTACACAATATAACCTCTGTTGCTCTTTCCCTCTTTTTGCCCATCAGCTACATAGTCCCCCCTGGCTGCTCTGTTTTCACGGGATGCTATCTTTTATCTCTCCATCAAGAGCTTTTCAGGTCACCTGAAAGGATTAATTTTGCTACAGGCGAACATTAAAGGAAGATTTGGGTTTATTGAAGTCCATTGAACCATTCTGTATAGCTTTGGCCATCATTTGTATCCATCATTGTAGCATTTTACTCCCCAGTCATGGCTGAAATCTGGAGACGCTGCGACTTCACCCCAACAAAATTCAATATGAAAATAAACATGAGCAGTCAGACAGTCAGACAATCAGACCAACAGTTCAGTTAAATGTCTCAAATCAGTTGTTCTCGTATCGACACTGTTCTTGTGGCCTGGTGTTTTTAAATTATAACCCATACAGGCCAATATAATTTGTCTCAACAGCAGATTGAGTAGCTAATTGGGTGATGATGTGCTGATTAGCTGGTGTACTGATGACCTACTTGAGTTCAAAATCAGTATTTTCTTGTTTTGCGGATGTGATGAGGGGAAAGTGCAGCGCAGCCAGAAAGTGTAATTACCATAGAAATGGTCTCTAAAGTTGCTTATTTTTATTCAGCTTAGGCTTCAGCTTATATTTTAAAAAGGGGAAAATTTGCAGATATATTTTTTACTTCATTTTTTACAAGCAAAAAATTCATACTTGGCTCAAAAATTCAGTTTTGATCTGTTACAAAAATAAGAACTAGCTTGTATGAAACCAGTATTTTCTTTTTTAGTGATTAGCCATTTCAGAATGTGTGAGAGTGCGTTAAGCCAGACTGATGTTAATATATGAATGAAAAACTGGCTGGATACAAACCAGAGCCGGTTTCTGTGAATGGATGCAGCGGGGGCTCTGTGTGTGTGCGTGTGCGTGCGTGTGCGTGCAAATGCGTGTGTGCAAAGCGTGTGTGCGTACGCGTGCACTGAGCATGTCAGTCCCAAACATCGGTGGGTTTCAACATCCCAGAACAGACTAAAAACCCACTAGACTCGAACCAGATGCCCATCAGACTCATGATCCATCCATCTAGTCACTTCGTCCTCTCCTCCATCCATTCATGGCTGCTATGGGCCTTGTTGTCATGGTTACTGTGTCCTTGCCGTCGCTAAGCCCTGATTGCGACTTGTGCCGCCAGGAGCAAAAAGGTTTATGATAGCGTGTATACACATAAGAGCAGACGGACATAAACACACACCGGCCTTCTCTTGGGGATTTTCACTCATATATCAGTTTGGCTTAAAACACACACACACACACACACACACAACTAGTACAGAAGTGATTACTCTGTAGGCCACTCTAACAGAGAGTCAGCTCCATTAATCATCCAGTGTTTGCATGCATTGTCTTATAGATAAGTCTGTGTATTCTGAACGGTCTCTGATATTAGAGTCATAAGCTACATTGCCAACCTTTAAAGGCCATCATAATATATTACTTCCAGAATAAATTTATTCTCATGCAGCGTGCAAGGCGTGGGGGGGTATTCTGGCATCAACTTGAAAATGCTGAAGAAGAGTTTGAAGGCACAGAAGTGCTCAGTTTGTGAAGATCGAGGCTGGCAAATGTTACCTGGAAGCATCCTGTAAAAATGTTTCCTGTGTGGCAGAGTATGGCCTTGCCTCCCGCAGCACCTCTTGTCTTACAAAGGGGATGCTGGGAGATGGAGACAGAGAAAAACACAGTTGCCATAGTTTCACGCTTCTCCCTCTGAACGTCGATTAAGGAAAATGTTCCGACCAGTCGCCCTCATCCCTTATAGTTCTCATTAATATGGATGCCGATGGTGTTTGTTCTGTCTGCTCTGCCCCTTCTTTCTCTCTCTTGACTTGATAAAACCTCTGCTGCATTTTTTCTTTCATCCATTTCCATTTGGCTATTTATCTCTCCAAGTTGAAGTCTTGCATTTGTGTGTTCAGTCTCTCTATTTTTCATTATTCTTGCTTCCCCCCCCACCTCTCTCTCTCTTTCTCTCTCTTTCTCTCTCATCTGTTTCTCCTTCTCAGCAGTTTGCAGTGTTGCCCCCAGGAGCATATAACCATTTGACCTTTTGTTGTTGCCATGACAGTGTCATATGCAAAACAGGAAATGCAAAATTCCATTAACAACAACAGATTTCATAGACAACAGATCTGTTGACCAGATGAAGACACCATTTGACACAAAACTTGCTTCAAATGGAGTACATATATTGAAGCCTCATTGAAGAAGAATGAAGGTGTGGTTGCCTGGGTGGCAGTACCAGGCTGGTTAAATATTTGCCCCGCATTTTTTTCCATCTCCATTTTTTTTTTCCATCTTGATTTACGACTGTGTGTTTTTGAGTGTGCGTTTTCGGCTGGGGTGATATTTAAGGAAAGAGGAGAACCAGGAGAGAGAGGAAGCAGGACGTATCGACTGAGATATGAGGCTGCTATTTTAGACCACTCTGGCTGGCGTGAAGAGTTTGAACTACGAGAGTGGGGATGGTTACATGATGACAGAGAAATAAGATACGGGCAGCGAACAGCACAGCGATGTTGTTATTGTTGGTGTGTTTATGGGTTGTATTCAGTGCGTGTACATGCAGGAGTCGCTCTGTACTCTATACGTGCATGGAGATGTGGAGAGCTACACATTTCCACTGCAGTCAGCCAGCTTAAGCACCGATGACCTCATTGTTTATATTATCAGCATCCACTCTTTCTTCCCCTCCTCTGTCTCATCTATCCCTCCCACTTATCTCTCTATCCCTCTCTTTTGTGCTCTCTCACTCCCGCCTGCCATTTGTGTCCCTCTGTCTTTTTTTTTTTTCTTTATTTATTGACCACTGCTTCCACTGTGGATATTACACAAGGCCATTATGGCCTCATGTCAATTGACCCAGCGCTGAACTGCCTATCATCTTACTGCTATCCTTACTGGTGCTATTAATATTACAGATGCCAGTGCAGGATTTCCTGTAGCATCTGTGCTAATCCTGTGCTACCTCCGGTACATTTCCTGTAGCACCAAGCTTTAAGCTGAGGTAGGTGACCTGAAAAAAAAACTTTTTGTCATATTTGTGAAAACTGTGCTGACAGTTGTATGAGACATATAATCTGTGGAGAAAATAAATCCGTCTCCCGTGGCTCCACCTGCTGCTCTCTATCCACTGCGCCAAAATCAAAACAACCAATCAGAGTTAGGAGACATGTCTGATGGAGTCACTGCCCTTGCACAAGCTGCAGCAGCTCACCTGTCCCTTGCATACACTATTTTAGAGCTGACAGAAAAAACAACAACCGAAGAACCAAGTGATGAAAAAACCTGCTTTGCCAACAACAGCTTACTCAATAAAGACAAGTAAACAGAAGAACACCGGTGACGAAAAGCAAGCTGAAAAGAGAATTAGATCAAGCCCTTTTACGTGTAGGGGGGTTAGAGGCGAGCTGGACGCACAAATGATAAAGAGGGAGGAACTTGAAAGTTGCACTTGTTCCCATATTCAAGTTCAAGTTCATCCTCTTCCTAATTTTACCTACTGCAGCTTTAAACTTGTCACAGTATTTGATATAATACAGTAGCTTCTGTGCCAGTCAAGACTCCTTGCTCACTAAGCATTTACTGGTGTCATTCAGTGAGGCCATTTGGTGCAGTGTATTGTAAAGTTTAGTAGTAGTTTTGTGTGTTTTCTTTTCTTTTTTTTTTTTAGATATTAAATTGATTACTGGTTGTGTATGCAACATTATGTGTGTTTTATGTGTGGTTGCCATGGATGTAATTGGATGAGCAGATGGTGCAGTCTACTAAAAGATGGGTATTAACCTCAGTGGTGGCCTCCACCAACGGATCAAGGGTCAGAACATGCTATGTCTTAACAGTGACAGACAACCTGTGAGGAAGGTGTTGAACAAATTTTTGAACAAACTTTTTCGATATATTCTTCTACATCTGCATTTCTTCCTTTTTTGTTGTTCATTTCATATCCTACTATTTTAAAGTGATGCACTACTCTACTCTGATGACTTTTGTGTGTCTCGTCTTTCTGTGGGATAACAGCAGCTGCACTGGCAAAGACGGAGAAAATCATGTTAAGCAGTGAGGGATTAATGCTGCAAGTATTTGCTGTGCCTGCTAGTCCTTTGTTCTTGATGAGCCTTTGAGTTGCTCTGCCAGCTTGAACCTGAACTTTATTTATTTTTCATTCCATTTGTCTCTTTTATGACGTTCCCCTTGTCCCCTTTCGCAGACTGAGCTAGTATTAAAGCATCCTGATGGGATGTCTGAGGATTGCATTGAGAGCAGGTGATTGTCCATCTGCAGCGCTGCTACTTCCCTCTCTCCTTCCACCTCTCCCTTTTTTCTTTCTTTTTGCACCAGCCTGTCAGTCGTGGCTGTCACAGCAGGTGTTGCTGGAGGGCAAAAAAGAGAGAGTGAGAGAACAAATAGGACAGGGGAAAGGACAGAATGAATGTGGACAGATGGAAGGGCTGTTGGACGAAGTGGAGAAGAGGTGTGTCGCAGGAACAGCCTTTTCATCAAAGGGGGGGGGTAATGAATGGGAAGAGAAACTTAGTTGAATGAACAAGTCAGTCCTGCCCTCCAAAATAGAGCAGCACTCTTTGGTACCTGCCTTCAGTGCTGATGAAAGGGGAGAGAGGACAAAGTTTCAGACTGATAAAAACACAGGGAGACATTCCTGTCTGCCTGCAGACATGTCTGGACTATTGCACACACAAACACAAGCCTCCTTTGGTAACTCTAAACTGGAAATTCCTCTGTCAGTGCATCTGTATCGTCAAACTATAGAACAACAGACAGGCATTCCTCAGTTCAAGCCACCCATCTCAATATCAGTTCTCTCTTTACAAAACGTCATACTAAGATTGTTGCACATTGCTTATACTCACTATAGGCTGCTTTTTTAATGTTAAAAAGATATTAAATCATGCAAGGATAGTCAAGCTCCCAGCATAACTTGAAACCAAAAGTGCACTGAGGGCTTCACCAGGTGGTTTAATCTGCATTTATTTTTTTTATGAAATCTATCAGATCTGCTGTTATAAATGTTAGTAAGTTGTCAAGAAATAGAGTTTGATTTGAGTAATTTCCAGGAGGTAAATGGGGGAAAAAAGTTCCACGCTCAGAAAGTTGTTCTTATTAATGATCCATAACGGATTAAAGAGCTGAATTGATTAGTCGATTGATTTATCAGTCAGTTGATCAACAGGAAATGTATGTGCAGCTGTCTCTAAAATTGATTGGTTCCAGTCATTTGAATAAAAAAATGACAAACATCCAGATTTTGGATAAAACTAGCAATCTGAAGATGTGTGTTTGGCTTCAGAAATATTTTACATTAAAATCAATCAGGAATGTAACCGGTAGGTTAACTGATATGAAAGAATGAAAATAATCATCAAGAATGAGTTTTATTAGAAAGTGGCATCTAGAAATATGCATGTTCTCATTTTGGTATTATCTTTTACATGCTGTCCATGATGTTTTAAAGTCTCTTCTTCTCTCCTGTAATTATGTAATTCATAGTCTAAATAGTCTGCAGACTACCTATGCGGTGTATTTTGCGTGTGTGTGCGTGCACGCTCACACAGACAAAGTCTAGTGGGGATATTTGTTTTCACAGTAATGAGACTGAACCACGCTTGGTTGGATGGATGTTTAGACTACTCTGTCTCCCTCCATGTACACTAGTCATTTATGCCATCTCCCACTCTGGACTTTCTCTCTCTTTCCTCCTCCTCTCTGCTCTCTGCAGTCAGAGCTGTCATGCATTTGAGAACGTGCAGGTGCCGCTGCTCCGTTTTCCAGGAAAGAGGAGAGGCCGCAGCGAGAGGCACAGAGACAAACACTGTAATTGTCTCGCGTTCTTCCATCAGCTCACTGCTTGAATGAACTACTTCTCCAGCGCTCTCTCTCTCTCTGCGTTTGTCTCTTTCCTCTCCTTTAAACCTCACCGAACTTGTTAGAGCACCATTGCGCTGCTTGGAGACACTTTGACAAGGCATGGTCGTTGCAGGGCTTAAACCTGGGTGACCTTTGCTGCTGTGATTAGACAGTTCACTGTCTGTCACCACCCACATGCTCCCTCTCTGTCCCCATGTTTTGTCTCCCCCACTGTAATTGATGTCAGAACCGTCAGTGAGATTCGGAGGAGGCATGGGCTAACAATGTGAACATGCCCTTACTTGGCTAAAGCTCCTCTCTCCGAGCGCTCTTCTTTGGAGCGCCGACCACCGACCTGGCTGTAGACCTGCACTGGCCCCTTGTGTTTACCAAAGAGCATTACACCATGTCTGCCTTGACAGACGGTACGTCTGCTTTCCAGCTGCCAGAGGTGCAAGTGCCGACTCAAATACAACCTCAAATTCCAGCTGATGCAGTTGGTTTGTTTCAGTTTTTACTTGACTGAACCTTGTCGTGAAAGGTTTATTTCACAGAAGATGTTCAATATTAGTTTGGATTTAGCCAGATGAGAAGCCAACAGGTTTGTCATTTTCTGCAGAATCCCTCAGCTTCTTGACAAGCACGCGGTGGTGTGCAATCAGTTTCCTCCCCTTCTCTTCGAACTCCTGTGGTCGCCAGCAGAGGCTTGTGTAATCATACAGAGTGCCTAATTATGCAAAGTAAATCTGTTTATGTTCGGCGTCACATTGGATGCTTGTGAAACAGTTGAGTCGACTTTTCTGTGCTTCTGCAGGGGCGTCTTTTCCTCGTCCTCCTCTGTCACTCTTTCCCTGCCTCTGCTTTATTTTTACTCCCAATGAGAAAACACTTCCTAAGAGCCACTTCCTGCCGCTCTGGAGCCATTTCTATCCCCAACAAGTCATCCTGCTGCTCGTGTTCATTTCTACAACTTCACTTCCTATTTCAGTGTATGAGAGTGAGTGCGTGTGTGTGTGTGTGTGTGTGTGTGTGTGTGTGTGTGTGTGTGTGTGTGTGTGTGTGTGCAGATTTTATCATTGTGGTATTGCATACAGAAAATGTTAGCTAACTCTGACACAGGGGCTGTGTATTTGTAAGGCGGTGAGTGTCACAGAGCCTCACTGACACCAGTGACATGGAAATATCTGGACACAGACATGTGGAGGCTCCTATTCCGCACCAAAACCCGCTTTACAAGAGAGGCAAGTGGCCGCCCTGCGTGTTTGTCATTGACCTCCAGTCGAGTGTGGGTGGTGTCGGGGTGATTGAGGTGTTGGGGACTGGGGACTCGCCTGAAGCTTGAGACAACTGCGTGAGTTCGTTTGTGTGTGTGTGTGTGTTTGTGGTGTCCATGATATCTTGGGAAGAGTGGAAGGGGTTTCCTTTTGCGAGGGTGGATGTGATGCTGGGTTGCCGTCGTCTCAGCTGTTAAGTGTGAGGAAACACAGGAGGACACGTTTAACATCTAACCTTAAAACACTCTTAAATTCAGTGCGCCAGTGAAATTCAGTGAAACTCAAATTTCGGTCCTTTGATTCTACAAAGGCTTTAGATTTTGAAGGCTGCGCTGACCCTGATGCACATCTGTTTCAGCATGCTCCTCATCTAGCAGTGCTCAGGCTGTGCTGTTGCACTAAATAGTCATATCAGCTCAGTATAATTGAAGCTGCTGAGTCAAACAGACTGCTGCGCCAACACCGTAACACTGTCAGACGAGTGTGGTCTGCGCTCGCTCATTTCTGGATGCATTAGATTGTAGATTCTAACAGCGCCGTCATGCGTGATCAGTCAGATAAGCTTCTCTCGGAGCTGCAGCCATGCTGGGAAGTGCAGCTCCACGCAGCGAGCAGAAACAGGTTTAAATAATCAAGCAGGAAGGAAGTGAGATCAGTTCAAGAAAAGAGGAAGTGAGAAGTAGGAGGGAAGGGAGGTTTCCTGTCACTAATGTGGCAACCATCACCATCATCATGCCCTTTCTACCACTTCACCCCAGTTTGTGTGTGCGTGTGTGCGTGTGTCTTCATTTGTATTTCTGTAAAAGGAGAGAAAACCTTTTGTAAATTTCTTTAATGCAAGACCAAATATGCTCTCTGTTAACTTCTCCATTTTCACACTTAACCACCTTCCCTGCCCCCACCCCAGAACACATCTCATATCACCTGGATAGAGAGGGACTTTGCCAATATTAGAGCCCAGGTAAGCTCTGACCACTTCCGCTGTACAGCTGCTTTTATCTGCAGCTAATCCTTTGCTAAGTAAACACACTTAAGCTCACTGTTGCTTCCAGTAACATCTCTGCATTTTATCCACTTCAGGCTAGCACACTTGTGCATTTTTTGTGTTGCTGCTCTCTGGAAACTCTGCAGTCCACCAATTGCAAAACTCTTGAAATGAACCCTTCTCAGAGCATGCCCTGCAATGCGGTGCAATCAGCTGGCAGTTTGGTTATGTTGCTGTTCGACCAAGAGAGAAGTTGACTCATGCGCTGTATTTACATGTGTGTGTAATGGCCTGTTCTCTCCTCTTTAAAGAGGTATTTACCGTATATAAAGAGCAATAAAGTGAAAGGTGGAGGGAAGAAAAGGAGCGAGACGGCGCTTTAGGACTGGCGAGATCTGTTTTAAGAGACAGGATGGGCAGGAATAGACCATTATGAGAGGGAAGAGCGGGACATGCCTGGCCACAGACAGGAAAATCATCTGTCATCCGCAGGCAGCGAGTTGCCTGAATCGCCCCTACCGTGTTGACACTGAGAGGGGGGCACCTCATCCTCTCTCAGCCTACCCTCCGTTGGTTTATGGGTAAAGGGAAGTGTCATAGAGCTGGGTTTTTAAGAGTCAAATCACTGCACACTGATGACACGTACGTAGTGACATATTGTATAACTTTCGATCAGGGCTCAGGAAAAGCTTTTTTTTTTCACTACTTCCATCTCCCTTTTTTATATTGTTTCAATTTCTATTTGCCTTTCTCTGCCCCTCTCCCTCCCCCTCTGTCTGTACGTACTGTCTCTCTCACTTAGCCGCAGATATGCGTGTGTGCATGTGTGGGACTTGTTGGGTGTAGGACTGTGAGAATAAGAGTAGGCTCTTCCTTCCTGCCCTCTTTGGTTCCAGTTCACTTCAGCTGCAGTTAGTCACTGAGGACACACGGGGCTGATCAGACCTACACGGAGAGACACAGAGAGAGTGAGAGAGAGAGAGAGAGAGAGAGAGAGAGGAGGACAGGGGAGATAATGGAAGAGAAAACAAAGATGAAGAGTTAATAAAAGATTACAGCAGAAGGCCTCCCTGCCGGGAAAGAGAATAGATAAAGGGCAGAGGCTGGCAAATTTTTTCCATATTTTACTCGCTGTCCACAGAGCTAGACCCGACAGGAGTCTAAAGTTGTGTTGAGATGAGGTGAGCTTTTAAGATGTGAGGGCCAGCGCAGCGTTTGCCGTGGGTAGGATGATGAAGAAGGAGCAGGGTGTTGCTGAGATGGAGAAGGACAAGAAAAAGCTCAGCCAGCGACTCAACCTGAGCCGCTTTCTGTCCCTCTACCTGCCCAAAAAGAACAAAGACTTGGCTGGCAGACCGACTCACTGTAACAGTTTCAGATCAACAGCTGCCACAGGCAAAGGCGCCGACACGTTACCTGCACCGAGGAACCAGTGGACGGTAAAGTGATACCACTTTTTGTTGGCACCTTCATTAACTTTTGAGTAGTCTCCAAAAAGCTGTCAGTGGTGTTGCTGATCAGTCTTTTTTTTTTTTTTTTTTAATGAACAGCCGGGCTTGAAGCTTTATTGGGACTGCAATGTGCAGATGAGGCTCTGTGATCTCTGTTATCGGTGCTTGTTTAGAAGCAAGATGCAGCTGAAAGCCTGCACATTCAACCAACTCTGGTTTCCTGTTGTCAAATAAAGTCCCCAGCTGTTCAGGCCTGTGGTGTTGGCTGTTTTTTTTTTTTTTTTTTCATTTTCATTTTCATAGCTGATTAAAAGACTTTGTGTTTTCACAGATGAATCATTTAGTTTAGCGTTGGAGCTCATTTTCAATTCATCGGTTGACCTGATGTTGATTTTTTTTTTTTCAGTGAAACAATCAGTGGTCCTTTAAAATGCCAGAACATAGTGCCCAGCCCAAGATGCTGTTTTCACTTTGCTTGATTTGCTTATTTTGTCAAACCAACAGTCCAAAACAAAAAGCTATTTGATTATTAGTCATGTAGAAATGGAGAAAAGCTGTCAACTAAGTAGTGAGTAGTGGGTCAGCACTAATTGAATACATTAAAAAATCCAGCAAATATGTGACATTTTTACTCAGTAATAAATGCTGTACGCAGTTACTGCCTGCCAAATTCCTCATCAATTCATTCATTTGATTAATCGAATAATAAAGTCAACACTGTTTTTTTTGATCATCTGATAATTTCAGCACTATTTAAATGGGTTTCAGGAGTATCACTTGTACAGCCACATAGGTTAAAATGTCTTGTCTATGATTTGGTGATATGAGATGTCTGCAGGGGACAAATTCAAGGGATCATCAAGGTGTCCTGCTGTCTAGTCCCACATTTTGAAATGAAACTGTAAGTAGCTGTGATCTTCCTTGAGATGTCCCTCCACGAAACAATCTTTAAAAACCCTCCATTCAGGAAACTGCAGTGCTGTGTGTCATTTTAGGCGTAGGACATGAAACTTGGGGGATTATGAGAACAGAGAATAAAAAAACTGGTCTCTAGAAAGGGACTTCTTGTTGTAGCTGCTGCTTTTGGTGTTACGCACTGTTGATGTTTTGATGCTTTTCTGTTGGGTGTTGGATGAGTTGTGGGTGAGGTTGACACCAGGTCAGCAGCGCATGTTCATGTGGTGTAGTTCTCAGTTGCTGAGTGCTCCACCCTGCAAAGACGCTGAAAAGTTGTCTTGTCTTGTAGCTCTTGTCTCTTGAGGTTTTACAACACATGTCCAAAAATAATAAACCACTGTAGGCGTTTATGTGCATGGATAGTCACTTGTTTAATATTACAGTCAGCATCAGTTCCAGAAACTACTTAAAATGTTGACAAGCATCACACATTCAACATCTCACTTAACTGTGCTTCCTCTTTCTAATGTATTTTATTTTGATATGGTACTATACATACACACTCCTAGGAAAGGACTTCTCTCTTTGCAAAGCAAACAATTGCATGCATTTTCTGTCCTGTACACAGTTTCTGCAAACGGTTTCCATATTTAGCTTTAGTTTTTTCTGTGATTACTGACTTGTTCGTTACACATTTCAGGAAGATGGAGACATCAAGGAGATCAACATTACCCACGTGGTCAAGGAGGGCTCAGAGAAGGCTGATGCCTCTCAGTTTGAACTGCTCAAAGTTTTGGGACAGGGGTCCTTCGGCAAGGTAACTGACATTTTCTCTCCCTCCTTTGCACCCTCAGTCTCTCAATCGCTGATCTGATCTAACGAGTTCTTCCCGTTGTTTTTATTGTGCTAATTGCAGGTGTTCCTGGTGCGGAAGGTGACCCCTCCCGACGCCAACCAGCTCTATGCCATGAAGGTCCTCAAGAAGGCCACACTCAAAGGTACAGTAGCCTGTGATGTGCTTGGATGGCATTGGCTACAGGGAAGTTGCCCTGCAGCTGATCTGATGCAGCAGGATCAGATTAAAATGATGACTTGCATGACTTGTCTGTATTAATTTAGTGTTCTAATGATAAGTCGATAGTCAGAAAACTAATCTGCAACAAGTTTGACAGTCAAACACTCAAATGCCACAATTGTCACTTGTTTTCTGCTTTACATTTACATAAATTAAATACTTTTTGATTTTGGGCAGTTGGTCAGATGAAGATAATTTGAAAGAATATGTCCGGGAAATTGTGATGAGCATTTTGTTGACTAATCACTTAACGAGAAATCAACAGATGAATTGATAATGAAAATAATAATTGGTGGTAACTCTGTATTTACTGTTTTTTATAGAGCTCCTGCACCTTTCTTACCTTCAGCTTCATGTAGGACTATTTGAAAAAGCTTTCGCTTTGGGTTTTGTGGTGATTTCATTGTCTGTTTTCAAGTGGTAGTACCCTCAGTTTCATGTAAGAGGGTGTATGCTTTTCCCGTAACTCACACAAAAAGTTACATACGGTCAGATTTACTATAGTGCCACATTTGCACGTTATGCATGCCAGAATATTGTAGTATACTACTAAAACGACATAATTCACAGTCAGTCAGAGCAGAGACTGATTTATTTACCTGCTGGGGAACAGCAAAGACAACTCATCAAAACACTGTATGCACACAGGTGAATCACAGTTCACAGTACATTGGTTTGTTTTTGCAAGATTTTCAGTTTTTTGTTTTTGTTCTGTTTTTCATCCAAAACTTTAGGTATCACTGCTCCACCCATCCTGAATCGTTGCTGCCAGTTCCCACAGAGTAGCACACTGAAACTATGAATCAACAAATATTGATCTTTATTGTGCAGCCAACTTGAAACCACTTTTGTTTGTTTTTGTTTTTTTTTTAATCAAATTCATCTGTCCATGTTGTTTGTAGACCACAGTGAGCAAAGTGAAAATAGTTGCAGGGCTTTGTTAGGCTCCTTCTTATTTTGTAACTCTAACCCCTCATTCATCTTTCAGTGAGAGACCGTGTGAGAACCAAGATGGAGAGAGACATCCTGGCAGACGTCAACCACCCATTTGTTGTGAAACTGCACTATGGTGAGTCAGCCTGAAGTTTTACTTTACTTTACTTCCAAAATGTAGAAAAACATTTTTATTGGATCGACTCATTTCATTACTGTCTTATTGCTTTAAATTCCAGACATTTTTCTCTGTTGTGTTTCCTAATTTACCGTTGAATCAGATTTGATTGAAACTGTGCGTATTTGTAGCATTCCAGACTGAAGGGAAGCTGTACTTGATCCTGGACTTTCTCAGAGGAGGAGATCTCTTCACTAGACTCTCTAAAGAGGTGAGAGTGATTCATTAGGTTTAGCATTTTTCTGATTATTCTCCAATGTTTCGCCCATCAGATGTTATTGTTTCATTCTCTCTTTTTCTGTCTCATGCCTCCCAGGTGATGTTCACAGAGGAGGATGTGAAGTTTTATCTAGCGGAGCTGGCACTGGGACTGGACCACCTCCACAGCCTGGGCATCATTTACAGGGACCTCAAACCTGAAAAGTAAGAGAGCAAGTGGACATACTGAGAGCACAGTCACAGGAACAGAAACATGTGTAAACAAATGCATATTTGATGAATCGTGGTTTTTGGATCCCAAACCATCTGAATATGCCAGAGCCGTGTTACTTGGCAAAGCTGTGCATTCGTAAAGCCAAATCACAGGAGAATAAATCCACAACTATGGAACTGTACTAATACATATGCATACATTCTCATAATGTTTATGAAGAAGCTCTCATCTCTGCTGCAGTGCTCTTTGAAGAGGTTTATATTTGGAGAATCTAATAACGTATGCAGTAGTCAAGAACCTTGACAAACAGTTATGGGGCTTTATATTCAGTGTGGAAATAAAACAAAACCTTTCTCTAATGCAGAGAGAGGAGTTATTCTAATGTATTTGCACTTTAAAAGTACCCAGTGGAACTTTCAATTTGCACTTTAACCATTTAGCATCATCTTTCCTCTCCAAAATGTGTTGTGTGTATCCCCGAGGCCTAACAAACATTATGAATGCAAAACTAAATCATTAAACACTGGCAAAGCCTTTTTAAGTTTTGAACCCTGCGTTGTTTGGCTCAGCTTGCCGCCTCATCCTTCTCCATTTTAAATTGGTAAATTGCTACTTTTTATGGTACATTACTGTCACTGGTTGTTGATATGTATTCCCTAACCTCTGCAGCTCCACCATGCTTGTTACCTGTCTGTGTGTATGTACTGGTTTGGACACAAGATATAAAGCTAATCATCCAAACATTGCAATACAGTGCTGGTAGTGATTAAATAGCCCATATGCTTTTTTCTATATATATAGTTAATGTAGTGTATTTTGCCAGTGATTGGAGTTGGAGTTGTGCAGAATATGCAGTATGTGATGTCTTGATCAGTAAAATGTTAAAACAATATTCATTACTGTGGCATTTCACTATTTTTTTTTTAGCATTCTCCTGGATGAGGAGGGACATATCAAACTCACAGGTGAGTTACCTTCTCTTTCCTTTCTTCACACCCACTCTCTCTGCCAGCCACACACACACACGCACACACAAACACACTTTCCTGTCCTCCACCTTGTTGACCTTCATTACTCACAGTGGGGAAACAGCCTTATCTCGCTGACTCCAGGTATCTGCACATGGGCCTGTATGTGTTCAGCAAGTTAATTATTACACGTTATCGCCTCTGTTTATCTCTACCATCATCCATAATCACCGGCATTTATTTACCACCACTGAACCAAAGGTGCCCTTAAGAGATTATACAGAGGCAGTATAACAAATCACGCTGATGAAGACGAATGCCGACAGAGATAAAGAGCTGTAGCCTGGAACATGGGATCCATGGTGAAGATAGTTCCGCTGCAAATTAAAATGGTGTTTATGATCCTTTATTAACTTCAGTATATTCATACCAAGAAATGTAACAGTGCCATAAAAGAAGTGATAAAAGATGCATTTTAGTCATAATAGACTGTAAATCCTTCAGAGCAACAGAGGAAAGTAGCACACCACAGGCGGATGCTGTGTAATGATGTGCTTACTGTGTGTTGTGGTGTGTTTTCCAGATTTTGGCTTGTGTAAAGAAGCCATTGATCACGAGAAGAAAGCCTATTCCTTCTGTGGTACTGTGGAGTACATGGCTCCAGAGGTCGTGAACAGGCAGGGACACACCCACAGTGCCGACTGGTGGTCATTTGGAGTACTAATGGTGAGCTGGGGAAAAAAAAAAAGATTATTTTGAAGCCAACACTGTAAGAATAATCCAAATATCATATGTACATGCATGTAGTTATAAATTACACGTGTATGTTCTTTCTCCCAGTTTGAGATGTTGACTGGAGCGCTGCCGTTTCAAGGGAAGGACCGCAAAGAAACTATGAACCTGATTCTGAAGTGAGTATCCTCCGGGTGGAGGAGCAAGCGAGCACGAAAGCCAGCTGTCGCGTACTGTTGCTGTGCAAAATTTCATCTCCTGATATCTGGTGAAATAATTTGAGCCGCTTGCCGTCTGTCTCTCCCTGCAGGGCGCGTCTGGGAATGCCTCAGTTCCTGAGCTCAGAGGCCCAGTCTCTGCTCAGGGCTTTGTTCAAGAGGAACCCTGTCAACAGACTGGGTTAGCATCAACTCGTGAACATGACCTTCACTTTACACTCCAAGAAGGGTGAAGCCTAGCTCTGTATTTCCTCTTAAATGTGCCACTGTCTTTTTTTTTTTTCCTCCACAGGATCTGGTGCTGATGGTGCAGAGGAGATAAAACGGCATGGTTTCTTCTCCACCATAGACTGGAATGTGAGTGTCTAACGAAATTCCAACATGTGCACAGTGAAAACAAATACTGCTGGAGGATTTTCATTTAGAACAACTATCTCATCAGTCATCATCTCTTTGTGGGAGGGACAAACCTTCAACTATATGATGGGATTAAAAGTCCTTTTATTGCTTTCAGAAACTCTTCAGAAGAGAAGTGAAACCTCCGTTCAGACCGGCGGTGGCTCGTCCGGACGACACCTTCTACTTTGACTCTGAGTTCACCTCGCGCACCCCTAAAGGTCAGAGGTCAAAGCTGAATTGTTACCTGTTGCTTTTGACTCCATGTCTATTTTCCTGTCTGATTTTCCTCCCTCGAAGCAGTTTTATATTTTTCCTCTCGGCTTAGAAAATGAGTCAACACATTCAGATGCAATAACTCTTTATTATATCAGCACTCATTATAAAAATACACAAATTTGAAGTTGTGGTTTTAACATCACTTCCAAGGCTTCTATTGCCCTTTTTCCCCCCAGTAATGGACTTTCATTATTATCTTCCAGACTCCCCCGGTGTGCCCCCCAGTGCCGGAGCTCACCAGCTCTTCAGAGGCTTCAGCTTTATTGCGTCGACTCTGTTGGAGGAGGAAGTTTCAGTGGAGCCGGTCAAGCCCCCTCCGCACCCAGTGGTCCAGGTGAGATGAAGTTGTTGCTTCTAAATTGATCTCCCAGGGGATTCAGTTTAAAATGTACATTTAGGTCTAATAATCCAGAATTTTCCTTTTATTTAGTCAGATTAATCACTGAATGATTGCAAGAAAAAAAAAGCCAATCTCTTAATGCAGCTGTAGCCTTTATTTTGAAGGACAACTGATGTACAGTTAATTATGACAGGGTAATTGTTGTAGCTATGGTTGTCACTGGTGCTGACATGAACAAGGAAATGAAAGACAGATTAAATGTGCAAGGTGTGTGTAAGACAGACAGGAAGAAGAAGAAGAAAGAAGGGAAGTGGCTTAATAGGCAGGCAGCTTCAGATCCTGTTTCATGCCTGACGGGCAATAATTAGCTGTTTGCGCTAGATTGAGAGAGGCAGTTTTACAGCAAGAGACAGGGAGACAATAAAATGCTGCTAGAGAACTTCCTCGTAAGCTCTGTCGGTCTTCCACACCGTCACACACCTCTCCAATCCCCAAACTCTTCCTCTGCAGCAATTACATGGGAAGAACCTGCTGTTCAGCGACGGCTACGTACTGAAGGAAGACATCGGTATGGGCTCCTTCTCTGTCTGTAAACGATGTATCCACAAAGCCACCAACACAGAATATGCTGTCAAGGTATGAACAGATGCATACGAGAGAAGTAAGACGATTCATCTGGCTAATTTTGAACAAACTCAGCTTCACATTGCTTTGTTTTTGCTTTGTTGTTTTTTTTTTTGTTTTTATCGACAGATGATTGACAAGACCAGCACAGACCCCTCTGAGGAGATTGAGATTCTACTTAGATATGGACAGCACCCCAACATCATAACCCTGAAGGATGTGAGTGTAAAAACACACATTGTTATTTGCATTGGACATTAAGTGTGCCGAATGTCACAGTTGGTTATTTGATTACGTGTGTGTTTCTGTCTCAGGTGTATGACAACGGCAAGCAGGTGTTCCTGGTGACGGAGCTGATGCGCGGAGGAGAGCTTCTGGATCGGATCCTCAAACAGAAGTTCTTTTCGGAGAGGGAGGCTAGCGCCGTGCTTCACACCATCACCAAGACTGTAGAGTACCTGCACTCACAGGGGGTGAGGATCCACAGAGTTATGATTAACTGCACAGCTTTTTTATTAAATTTAGCTCCTTAATTAAGCAACAACTGAAACTTACTGTGTATTTTTATATTAGAACTAATACAACTAATGAAGCAGTGAACTCTTATTTAACAACTTACAGTCAGTGTCTTCTGAGGACAAATAACCAATCAAATAAATTAAAATCAAGTTAAAATTGGTGTACAAATTTATATTTTATCAAACAGTGTTCAGTTTTTTGTTGCTTTACTTCACTCACCCAGTTACCACTTCCTTTTTATTACTCCCTCCTATTATCTTTCATCCTCCAGGTGGTGCACAGAGACCTGAAGCCCAGCAACATCCTCTATGTCGACGAGTCAGGGAATCCAGAGTCCATCAGGATCTGTGACTTTGGCTTTGCTAAGCAACTGCGTGCCAACAACGGCCTGCTGATGACCCCGTGCTACACTGCTAACTTTGTAGCTCCCGAGGTGAGCTGAGTCACTCTGAGTCACTGAGTCAGTCTCCTGCCTAAAAGGGTCTGGATGGGCAGAAGCTGTGCAATAACTTGTTACATTTGCTCGGATTCAGTTGTGAAATGTGTGCTTCCTTCAACTTCATTATAGGTGTTGAAGCGTCAGGGCTATGATGAAGGATGTGACATCTGGAGTCTGGGAGTCTTACTGTACACCATGCTGGCCGGGTGAATACCAACCCCTCAGTCTTTATATTGAGCTGATTTTTCTTTCTCACTTCATGCTTACTCTATAATCTGTCTCCTTTTCTTCCACCAGTTTTACTCCATTTGCCAACGGACCTGAGGACACCCCGAATGAGATCCTGAATAGGATAGGCAACGGCCACTTCAGTCTGACCGGAGGCAACTGGGACACTGTGTCAGATGCTGCCAAGGTAGAGCTACGAATCTGACTGACAGCTTCTTTGCTCACATTGGTCAGAGGTAACACCAGTCTCCTTTGGTCTCATATCAGCTTCATATTTAATGTGTGCTCCTTCCAGGACCTTGTGTCCAAGATGCTCCATGTGGACCCCCATCAGAGACTGACTGCCAAGCAGGTTCTCAAACACCCCTGGATTGTCCAGAGAGACAAACTCCCCAACAGCCAGCTCCCACATCATGATCCCAAACTGGTCAAGGTAGGAGCTAAGTGCATTTTCTTAAAATATTCTCTATCATCAGGAATGTCTCAGCCATTTAATATTGAGTTAGGGTTAGCCACTGATTATTTTCCTACATAATACAGTTACACAGTGCTCGACATTTGAATAATTCAGAATAAAGGTAGCTATTGGAGTTTTTGACCACTAATAGTGCAATGGAGTGATGGTTTTTAGTGTGTCTCTAACGTGTTTGTGTTGTAGACAGGCAGGAGGGACCCACACACGAGGATGACACAAATCACATTTTGGCACCAGTTTGATATTATTCAACTTACTGACAATTAGTAATGGTGATGCAGCAAGAAGTCAAGTCATTTTTATTTATATAGCCCAACACCACAAATCAGAATTTGCCTCAAGTAGCGTTGAAAAGTAGCAATATGCTAAAAAAGGATTAAGAAATTAAGACATCAACACAACAAGTAAATGATAAAATAAATAAATTTGTTAGACCTCACAGATACACACAATACATTTTGGAGAGAAATACTGAATGTAAACATGACTTCTGTGTGTTTAAAAGAAAACTCTTTTAATTTAGATAAAAAAATATTTTTTTAAAGGTGAACAAATTATGTAATATAAAATGTGAATTTATAATCATGAAATGGCTATAAAATATGAAAACTGATCAAAATTTTACAAATCTCCTTAGACCAATGTTTAAGATGTAGTTGCTATATCATATTGGCTGTGCTAAAAAGTAACTACTATTGCTATCTCGCAAAACAGCGGCATTATTCAATTTAATCCTACTTTGAAAACTTTGTAGATGCATAAAAAGGATTGGTGTACACAAATTGCAATGGCTAAATTAAGGATTGCAATCATGCAGTTCCTCAGTTAGTTCGAAAATCATTAGTCTGAGGTTTGATCTGTTTATCCTGAAATCACTGTAATTACTGTTGAAAGGCCGTCTCTCTATTTGGATCGTTAGTTATTTACCATGCTGCTGTCTACGCACAGGGCGCAATGGCAGCCACCTACTCTGCCCTGAAGAACTCCCAGCCGACTCCGGAGCTCAAGCCCATCGAGAGCTCCTTCCTAGCCCAGAGGCGCGTCAAGAAGCTTCCCTCCACCTCCCTGTAGAGACTCAAAACCACCGAATCAGCTCACTGGAGACTGACCAACACTGCACCTCCTGGCTCCAACCACCCAGTCAGCTTGCTCGGGGACTCGGTGTCCACTCGCCTCTACCAGCCAAGGAACATGGACTGTGGTCCTGCCCCCATCTTGTGACATCAGTTGCCCTGCTCTTTGCCATCATCCTCCTTGTTCGGGCTCGTCAGCTGCTGTTTGCCAATCATCGCCGACAAGCGAAAGATCTTTAAAGATGGATTGGGGATGGGGCGATGAGGGCAAAAAAATAAAGGATGCAGGTTTTTGGCAGATGTATTAGTGCTGTGTGGGTGTGTGCTTGTTGTGCGTGAGCGTGAGCGTGTTTGTGCATGACTTGCGACAGAGTCGACGCAGCCGTATTTTTTCGATTGTGACAATGACCCGTTCTCTCTCCTCATCGTTGCTGTAATTGGTTGTCACTCAGCTTGCTGCACGCCTGTCTGTCTGCCTGTTTTGCTGTCTGTCTTCCTGTTCTTTTTTGTAAAGTTGATGAGCTTTATATTACCAGGTGTGCTGCCAAATCAACCTGTGCCGACAGCACAACAACACAGTACTGTCCAACTGCTGTTAAATGTTTTTGAAAGAGCATTATTAATATAAATATTAAACATTTCTGCCATAAATGCCTCTTTGGCTTTGGTACAGCCAGAACACATGGATTCTGGGAAATGTCAAATGCTGATGTTTTTGTTAATGTCAATCGATGCTTGTATTTTGTTTTTTTGTTTTACAGAGTGAGTGTGTGTGTGTGTGTGTGGAAAAGGGTGTGTCAGTTGCATGTGTGTGTGTGCGGTGTGTCACCGTGTGTGTGTGTGTGTGTCATGTGTGTGTGTGTGTGTTTGTCTTGCGGGATGCTGCAGGGTTGTGTGCATGGTCCGGTGACGTGATGATGTCATGTGGCTTCCTCGTTTTCTCTCCTTTCCCTTTTCACTGCTTGGTCAACCTGCTGGCAACCATTTGAGATGTCTATTATTTTTATTACTACAAAAACTAGTAAAATAGGTGGCTTTCTGTGAAAGAAAACTTGCCCAAGGAACAATGTGGCATGTTAAAAAAAAAAAAATCTATGTTTGCTTTGTTTTCTTGTTTTTTCAGTTTTTTTTTTCACTGTGTTTCTTTGATAATGCATATTGAATGCTGTTTCCTGTGTTGGCTGCTTTTGTTGTTGTTTTGTTATTTTTTTCTTTTTGTCCAAAGAAAGTGGTGATTAAAAATAGTGAAAGATACGCTGAGCACATCACAGTCTGTGAACTTAAAGCCGCACAGGTCTCTCCTTCTGTTTTGAAATGTGTAAAAGGATGGAAAGGCTGTCTTTGTTTAAGTACCCCAACTCAGCCGACCTCTCCCTTAAAAACTGTCTAATCACAGGTTGTTATATCATACAGACCTGCCCTCAACATGGAGTATCTTCTGCAGTCTTGTGTTTCTCTTTCATCATTCAACTCTTTCATCCATGACATTTGAATTCCCTTTGATTGTGATGATTATATGACCTGACTCTCAGTTTGAGGCATCCTAAAGTAAATGTGTCTCATTGTAAGTAGCTTCATAGGGTAGGTCATGCTTTTCAGTGCCTAGGCCTACGGGTGAGGCAGAATGTCTTGCATTGATCACACATGAAAACAAACCAGCCTGGACATGTGCAGAAGGGGAGACCTGTGTGGCTAAAATAATCAATGAACCAGCTGTCTTACCTCAAAAGGGATCAATGTTATATTCTAATTCTTGTTTGGTGGCAAAACCTCTCCCTCCTTTGACTAAATTTATGGTAAGATGTTATTGTATGATAAAGATGAAGATTTTTATATCTTACAAATATTAAAAATTTAGTTGCTACGACAAACTGTTGCTCTTGTTCTGTTTTAGCGGTGCTCCTGTGGTTTTTAGCATTGCACTTCTGGAGTGTTTGGGGACTCGCCAGCAGAGATATCCTGAGATATCCTGACTATTGACAACCATAACACCCATAACACAACCAATTGCCTCCCTGTTGGTAAACGCCCACATCTTTCAGACAACATAGGTTTATAGACAAGGTTTTCTGTTTGAGGGCCTATAGCTGTGCTTTGAGCTACATGCCAACGTAAGTATGCGAACATGTTGATGGGTAGCAAGTATATGTTAAGATCTTAGTTCAGGATGTAAGCATGCCAGCATTTTGTTAATAGGCAGTTAACATAAAGTACAGCTGATGCTGGTGTGAATAGCATTAGTGTTTGAGGTATTTCAGAATAAACCAGGCACGAAAGCTTGAAATTAAGCAAATTTAAGAAAACTCAGGGGTTGGAAGTGTTTACACAAAAGGTCCAGAAACCAACAAATCGTGCTCTGAGGACCATGAATGTCTGACCAGCTTTACCATCCTTTCCAGCCAATGCCGAGACTATTCTTCTGACTAAAGGTTGACTGTAGATTTTGGGGACTCCAGGTCTAAGCTGAGATATCTTCAGGGTAATTTCTTTCCTTCCTATTATGCTACATTAAACCATAGGCTGAGCAGGACTGATAAACTAACCTTTATGGGTAGAGCATGTAAAATACTTTTCAGGTAGATTTTTTCACAAATACTGTCCCATCACTCGATGACATGACTCTGCAGCTTAATGACTTTCTCTTGTAAATCAAGTCTTCTTGAAAAAAAAAACAGAAGGGGATGATGATCATTCATGTACTAGAAATACACTATTCAATATGCTTTGTATCTGTGCCGATGCTTACCTTATTAGGTGGATCAGGTATCGGCCCTGACATCACTGATCGATGTCACTTATGAACGTTATCACAAAAGTCGCTATGAGTTAAATTTATTTAGTCATGGCAGGGCTCAGCAGTGCCACAGCAATTCCACTGATTACAAATTTGGGAACGGTGGCATCAGACCAGTACTTGGTGTCTGGTATCTGTTACCGTACATTGAGGTGGCAGAACTAGTAAGAGAATGAGTTGGATTAGTGAATCCCTATCATGTACCTGTTTATCTGACACTCAGCTCATGCCTTCTTGTGGAGTCACAGCCTGGTGTGTTTCCATGTCTGGTCACTGGAGGGAGATAAAGTGCAAGCTTGTTTTTATGTAAATGTGAAATGACTCCTGGCCCACATAGTTAAATGCTTTTCTTTCAAAGCATTCAGTGCTGACCACCGCTGATACCACTGTGTTGCAGCCATGGTAACCTACCGACAGAAAATGTACACATTGCACAATCTGTGCCCTGTGATAAAATGTACTTGTCTAAATATGCAATTACACAAAGTCTTGTTAAATTTAAATTGATTTATGTTTATACATGCACGGTGGAGACAGCTTACAATGTCTGTATGAAAATGACTTTGTGCTTCAGCGCCTCTCCATCTGTCTTTTCTTGCCTGCAGCATTTTAACTGTCATCATACTTCATCTCCTCTTCTAACACTATAACACTATGAGCCCCTACCACAGATTCTGCTCTACAGTGTTAACTTGTAGTATCACCGCATACTTCTACCTGCTGTTGTCTGCTTCTATATGCACAGCGGCACTCACTTACATAAGAGTCACACGGTAACTGCTGCTCCAGCTTTGGTTGCTGCTGGTTTCTCCCACTCCACTGCATTTTACTGACATTATTTATGCTGGAAAGATGTGCTGTGCACAGTCATGTCCAAGAAAAATGCAGTCTTCAATTATTTATACACTGATACACGTTCCTACTCTACTAATATATTCCCACTGGGCTCTGGTCTTCTTACTCTGACGTCATCTTACCAGTAATTCACACTGCAATGAATGACTTCCTGCTCCTTTACACACACACACACACACACATACAGACTGACTAAGTCAGCCTGCAGCAGTAAAATGAGGGTACTGATATTGATTACAGAGCAGCGGAAAACCAGCATCATCACCCTAATGTGTCTCCTGTCTCAGAAGAGTAGAAAGTGGTGCAGTTTTTTATCCAGGACCTGTCTCCTCAGTTTACTGCAGCTGTCAGCTGAAGCAGCTCGGCTCAAATGGAGGCTGAATCTTCTTGGGTTTTTGTGAGAGTGGGAGTGTGTGTGGGTGTATGTGAGAGTGGATGCAGATCCTTGTCTGGTATGAGCTGAGATAAGGATGAGGGATACTATAATATTTTAGTGGAAGTACCTAGTTGTTTTGTGTGTCTTTCTTTTTATTTGGCTAATATGAGTTATAGCTCTGATGTGCTGCTTGTAGCATCCTCTGTGGTTCTGTTAAACTGCATATAGATTGACACTTAATCTCGCCCCTGCTCTCTCTGCAGAACACACAATAATACATGCCTCCGAGGGCATGTATCACTGTATGTAACATTTTTATGGCAACCAAATGGCAACCCTGAACATATACACAAACACAATGCTAGCTTGTCTACACACAGCACACTCTGTGGGGGGTCGTCCTGCTGTGCCTGTCATCACGTTGCTAGATGCATATGATATATGACATGGTACATGCAGTGTATATGAAAATAGCTGCACCAGCAATGAAAGTCAGCCAACACCGATCAGCAGCTCTGTTGCTGTAGACTCCCAGAAGCAACTAAAAGTTTGTCATTTTAGATAAAGAGAAAAAAATACAAACTCAAAAAAAATACAATACAACTTATCTCTTCTAATCCACCTGTTTCCTATGTACTCTCATGTGCAACACTCTCTGTTTTCCTCATAACAGTTCCCATTGCTCTTTTTGCTTATACAGTAATAATGAAAAAGATGTGTCTAAAATACTTGGGCTGTATCTGACACATCATCAATTATTTTATGTAGCCAATAACTTCCCAGTGGATCTCTTTCTTGGTGAATTTCAAACCTGCATTGACTGATTACTTTGGCCTCTCTGGGATGGCAGAAACAAGTTATGAACACAACATTGACATGTCAGAATCAGAATTTGATAGTATCCAGCAGATACAGAGCAAAATTATCATTCACTGTGTTTCTCGCCACCTGACAAAGATAAGTCTAATTTTCTAATGTTTTGCTCTGGTTTTGGTCTCTGCCAGCTCGTTACCTACTTACAGTGAGTTTCAAAAGCTTTCTAGCTGAAAACAACACATCGAGAGCGTTGATAGTGAACCAAAACACTAAAGTTAAAGTCAATAGAATTTGATATAAAGCTCCCTAAAACTAAAGGGAATGATAGTTTCAGGTGATAATCTCTCTAGCTCGACTGTTTTCCAGTCCTTACCTCTGCAGGTAGGACTTTATTCACTGAACTCAAACCTGATGATGTAATCTTCCACTATAACTTCTGCCAAGTTGCAACTCTGCTAGCATGCAGTTCTGTTGATACACACATAGACAGACACACATATCACACAATACTCAATCACAGCCATGTTGACCCAAAGCAGACTGCACACAGTTGCTCTCATTCCTCCACGTGCGCACACACCAAATACACACACACCACTCAGATTAAAGTAATCTGGAACAGAGGCAGGGGTATGAGATATTGAGAGCAGGCTTTCATCACAATTTAGCCATAGAGGAGAGGGGAGAGAGAAATAGATGGAAATGGGTGCTGGAATTGAGTTGGAGATAATTGTATTTTGGAGGGATTAGGCATTTCAACGCTTCAATTAATGCTGTTTACTAAATTAAATGACTTCTGTGTGTGTGGGTGTGTGCTTGTGAATGTAAAAGAATGTGTCCAAGTACATGTGTTTGCGCCACGTTTGCAGACCTGCTGCTAAAGATGTTTGCCAACTTGAAATGAATGTGGGTCCTGAAAGATGAAATAAATTGTATTACTGGAAATGCAAAAAAATTAATTACAGCATGTCAGTGTGTATGTGTGTGTGTTTGTGTATATTTGCATGTGTGTCTGTGTGCTTATCATATCAATATGCGTTGCCATATAATGTGTGTCTGTGTGAGCCAGATGTCGTTTTGAATCAAAGAATACAAATACATCAAACAGCTGACGGTTTAAATCTATTAACTGTTAAAAGGGAATTACAAAATCCTCAAAAAGAGCTTCTGAGCAATATACAATCAGAGACAGGGGCCTTATAAGGCTCATTTTGTGTACATGAAGAGCACTGCCAAAGTACTGCTCCAACGAGACACCAGAACTCCAAAACCTTCAATCTTAAATAAAACATTTGTCTAGATTTTGAGATATAAATTGTGTGATACAAGGGTTGAAGTCTTTTGAAACTTTGAAATCATCAGAGGAGGACTGGTGGTGACATCAGAGGTCATGTGGCACACTGTAAGTGGCGCATTAGACATCGATTATATGTTCAGAAAAGGACTGAAGTAAAAGTATAAAACCTAAACCTAAACTGTGATCATTCAAAAACTGTTAAAGATGACAAAATGTTGAATTCAGCTGAATCAGTATTCACACTAATGATGATGGCAATCTGTGCGTGCAGGCCCATGTGGGATTAGTTTAGAGTGTGTGGTGTTTAACTGCATTATGTTGCGCAACCACTGCAATCTTCCAAAAATGGGAATCGGAATCATGTTAAAAAAAAAAAACCCTCAGCTGAAACATCTTGTCTTGAGCCCTAAAATCTTTACTTACTCAAGTTGTCATGTTTATGTTGCACAACTGTAGGGAAATTGTACAACACGTGCAAGTAAACCGTATAAGGCTGCACTATTAATTTCACTGAAATTTCACTTATAGTATGCAAAATTAGAGCTTCTTCACTAACAATGGGATATTTAAGAAATGTGTATATTTAACTGTATTAACATGCTTTATTCTAATTTAAATGCATGTTATACATTTGTTTTCTGAATAAAATAATAAAAATTTCTAATTCTTTTGCAAAAGTCTTTCTTTTTTCTTGCTTTTTGAATAATTCAACATAACAAGGCCTGATGATCATCTTTAAGGTTCCCTGTCATGTATTCCCTCTATAGGCACATAAAGCACAGCTTCCCGTTTCAGCCTTCCGTTTTTCTTCCCTTACTTTGCGTTTGTCTGCCTCTCTCTCTTTTCTCTCTAGAGATCAGTGGATCAGTAAAGTTAAAAGCAGGGGGGAGTGCTGCTGCTAATGCAATGCCAATCCTGAGATAAAAGCAAAGAGCTAAGTGAACACTCAAATATGGAAGCACATAGACACTCGCACACATGCATGCACACCTCTGACCTGCTAAAAGCTTCATTGTTTTGAGATGAAGGCACTTATTTAAAATATCACTTCTTAGTGCTCCAAATGCGCTGGTGTTGCCACTTTCATTTGTGTATATGAGTGTGTTTGTGTTTGTGTGTGAGCCGTGTTTGGGTGAACTTAACCCGTGTATTACTTCATACTCTGATCATATCACTCCTGCAATGCCGCAGCAGAATCAGTCAATATTTGTCTAGACGGAGAGGGTAAGCTTAGCTATTAATGGAGTGGACGGTGCAGGAAGCAGAAAAGAAAATGGAGGGTATTATATTGTGATGATGTAAGCGCTCACTATCAGATCAGTCATGAGATGGAGAAACTGTTCATTATTACTGCAACATTTCTGATTTAAAAAACAGGAGTTCAGGTTTTATTCTTTCCTGCTGCAACACATCGCAATGAGGTGATGGAAGACAGGTGTGCCTGTTCACCTTCAGTGGGCCACAAAACTGTTAACAGATTAACGTTTGAGGTTTTTAGATTCAGGATTATTCACGTCAAAAAAAAACTTTAATTTGGGTTAAATGCTCTGAAAAATTGGGCTTCTGAGAGAGATCATCCTTTATTTAAATAATATAATACAGCTTAAATTGAACATTTCATTTGGTGACCTTAGGTGTTTAAATCATTTGAATGCTTGCTTTATATGTTGTACAAATTAATACATATAAATTAAGATCATTGTGTTCACAGAGTAGGATGGCGAGCATAAAGAGGGCAACAAGCGGCAGTATTTGCAGTCAGATCATTTATAAGCCTGGTATGATCTCTTGGTACTTGGTATGCACTAAGATGCACTGTTTGTTGTGCCAGAGACTTGTATGAATTAAACTTAACAAATCAAATTTACTACATGTGAACACAACCTTTCTTTCCTCAGGCCACCAAATTTGCAGCTGTTTCTTAGCAACAGTGACTCTTCGTTGCTTGCTATTTGAGTTCTGTCTAAAATATGTAATAAATGTCAGCAGTAGCCCATCGTTTCATGTATATATATATATATATATATTTTTTTTTTCTTGCAGAAAATCTAAATGTACACATCTGTAAGCCCTTTTGCTAATTTGTGTGTTTCTGGACATGTATTTGTTGGTGTGCAACTACATGTGACTTAAAGAGGAAGATGGAGTTAACGGAAAGGCTGTGGGGTAAAAAGAGGAAGGGAATGTGGGACAGAATGAGTACCAGGAAATGGTGATAATACTGAGGAGCAAGGTGATAAAGGGGAGAGAGAAACTGGAGCATCACCCCTCCCTCCTGGTCTTGCCATCTGATGTGGAGACGGTGTTGCTAGGGGCAACCATCCGACCAAGAGAAAGGGAGAAAGAGGGAAATTTAGACACCAGCTGGTGAGAGGAATGGTAGCAGAGGGGCTGAGCCAGACAGCATCAGCAGAGAAGCAAGAGACGTGATACTTGTGCATGCCTTGCCTCACGCTGCCCCGCTTGACTGAGCAGAGCTGATTGAAGCAGAGCTCCAGATGACGACGGTGAAGCAAAACAGTCAAGCAGAGGACACGACAGCCTGCCAGCATCAGCAGCAAGGAGGCAGGCTGCCCAATCATCAGCTGACATGCTCATGAGTTCAGCAGCCAATGAGCTGCCAGGAGGCTCCTCCCCAGCACAGCCACTCAGATGCAGAGACAGCACTAGCCTGGTTCAGATCTCTTATTAATGAATGGAGCAGTTCCCAGGCTGGATCACTGCACATCTCCGCGCCCTTTGCTCGGCTGCTCTCTGCTCCAACACAGGAAGACGGAGAGAAAAGCATCAACACTGACAACAAGGACAGCAGCAGCACAGGAAGAAATAAACAGTGGCCATGAAGGGACGACAAAGAAAAGCAGACACCCATGATGAGGATGCAACTGAGGACACGGCAGCAGCTTTTACAAACAAAGACCCTCATCCTGATCTCCACCCACCGCAGTCACCTTCTCCATCATCATCTTCTCCACCTCTTCCTCCGTTAACCATGCCACCTTCCACATCTGCCTCTGCTCTTCTGGCACTGGCCTCTCCAGCCACCAGGCGCTCCATTTCCATGGGAGACTTCCGGAGGGTGTCAGGGGCTCTGCTAGCCGGCTCCGATCCCCCGTCCACCTCTGCCACAGCCCCCTCTTCCAAGCTCGTCACCCCCAGCTCCAGCATGGAATTCGAGGCAGCTCGACGGCGCCTCCTGGAGGTGGAGGAGCGCCAGCGTGTCATCAGGGAGATGGAGCGACGGCTGGAGGAGCTCAGGGAGGTGTTTGTGCGCTCAGAGCAGGAGGTGGTAGTTCATGGGGAGCTGGTGTCGCGGATTTCTGGCGCAGCCCAGCAGGGGGAGCTCTACGTGGCAGAGAACAGCCAACGTCTGAAGAAAGGCCTGAGGTTCAAGAAACATCGGCCCACCATCGTCTTCTCCTCCATGCTGGGACTCCGCACGTGCCTCCCCTGGCCTGTGAAGCTCAAATAGGACAACGGAGGCGTGCGTTTCCACCATCGCTTTAGAAATGTGCTTTACATAATCGGGAGGATAGACTTCCATTCTTTAGCTATCACTCATTGACACGGCTGCTCTCCAGTTTCCACCTTTCTGCTCTTGTATCCTGAGGCTGGTCCTCCAGGTCTTTAGAGTGCCTACAATAATCACAAATGCTAGTAAGGAGCTTCCTGTGTTTCTGAGGACATTTTCTGCCTAGCAAACCAATCAAGCCACTATCAGTGCAATGTGTACAGGATGTCATTATGTCTTCATTGTTTTTAAAGATACTTTGCTGCTTGCAGTTTGCATTGTTGTTGGACTTGCATAGGAGAGACTGTTGATTAATATTGATTACATGGTGCATGGATGAGTCATTCTTTCAGGTGATGTGAGAGGAGAGCTTCCGGTTAGGTAACCAGAGCTTTGCTGTGCATCTCTTAACTTATGCAGCAATGAGCGAAAAGCCAGTAAGGATTATGTAGAGGGAGAGGAAAAGAGATGAAGAGACAGAGGAAAGCACTGAACAATCCGTCTCTCCAGTATGTCACGGGAGAAAGGAAGGGCAGAGAAAAAGGATCCGAGGTGAAACTATGAAAGGGACTGCTGCACTGTTACATAAAACCAAGGATGCAGTAAAGAGACAGGGAACAGAAAAGAGGCTGAAGAAGGGAAAATGCACTGTGTGTGGAATTTAGATGGCTGAGACGTATACAGAAAACGTGCCTTGGCTTCTCTGTGACCACCCATCCACCACAACAACCTCTGTTTTTTGGCAGCGCAAACAAGGAAGAGCAGGAGAGCGGGAGGGTAGTTGACGCTGGGACGATTCCACCTGTGGCCTCTTTTTATCCAGTCACCTAGCAACCAGTCATCCCAAAATCCGCTTCCACACACCTACAGAAAGTATCCAGCAGAGCACTGTAACTACAGCTCGACTACACAGCTGTCGAGGTCCCTGAGGGATTTAGGAACTGATATTTATTGAGACAAGCTGTTGTTGAACCTGCTCATTTATATGATGATTAGGGGTTGCACTTAAGTTAAGCCATGCATGCATTAGCAAGGAAAAGCTAAGGGAAGCCATCACTGTTTGCCGACTGTGTCTCTGCGTTGTATGTGAGCCTGTAGAATGACACAAGTATAGTCTATAGCGTGCACAATCACTACTTATTTGTCAAAAGAGTTTTTTTTTTTTTTTAATTAGTAGTTGTGTTGCGATCCTTCACACACACACACACACACACTACACACACCAGTCCCGTACGTGGTGGATGACCTGATTTCTACATATAGATGACATTCATTTTTTGGCCTAATTCTTCTCTCTCTCTCTCTCCCTCTCCCTTCCTCCCATTTCTCTTCTCTTTGGATTAGCAATGACTAAGTATCTCGTGTATTCATCTATTCCACCAGTCCCTCAGCTGTGTGTGTGTGTGTGTGTGTGTGTGTACATAGAAAGCACACAGCCAATACACCAGGGATAGTTATTTTTGGCAGTCGAAGGTTATGGCAGAGAGGAGAGGCATTCAATCTCGGCGCAGCATTCTTTGGGGAAAAAAAATAATCTACAGAATGTGAGTGCATGTCGGTATCCATTTACGCGTGCTACTTTCCAAAAGGATTGAAGTAAGAAGTGAGTGCGTGATCCGTGATGGTGTTTTGTTTGCTCTCCTATCATAAATGACCTCAGTGAAGAACAAAGCAAGGCTGTTTACAAGAGAGGCGCACAGTTTGACTGCATAATTGCTCGGGTCTCCATCATGTGCAATTAGGTATTCCAGTTTTAATTGCTCCCTAGTTGCAAAGATACACATGATTGGGACTTGTTATTGCATCATGTGAGATGCATTAGAAATGTCTCTTTGCCTCTGTGAAGGCAAGGGGGGCAGGAAAAAGGCATTAATGTTTCGTGCATGGACCAGGCTGCCTGCATCAGGGACCTTGCAGGCAAGGTAAAAAGAAAAACATGATGCATGGAAGACAAAATGCACGACTTTAGTTACTTAGGTTGAAAACACATGAAGACACAGGTTAGCTTTGGTTATTTTCTCATTTTGATTATAAGGGCTTAAATGTCTTAGCTTATTGGGAGCACAGTTAAAGGGGCACTCCACCGATTTTAGTCAGCTTACTTATCATGGAGAGGCTGTGAAAACAGTTAGAAAATGCTCCCTGTGGTGTCCTGATTAAAATCTAATGATGGCCTAATGAAAGATTGTATCCAGCAGTATTGTGGGAAATGTAGGCACCAGCGTTTCAGAAGCTTGACTCATGCTGGGACAAACAATGAGGATATCTGCTGCCTCGATGTTGACCTGTCTTTGGAGTACCCCTTTAAACAAAGAAAATCTTACAGTCTCAATGATACTGTTGACGTTTTCAGCTTTCAGATTTCTGAGAGCCGCGATGATCAGTGAATGTTGACTATCTTTATGTAAGCATTCCACGTGGCCAAGGGAAGTACTGCTTGCTGTCTGTGTGCACATCTACACTAAACAATATCCAGCTAAGCCAGTTGCTGGCAGAATGCTTGTGCAAAGTAAAAGGGTCTAGTAGGCCTTAAACATGTATTCATGGTCCTATGTACATAGCTAGAGTTACAACTGAATATACAGCTGGCCTATATATTGCTTTTCATATGCCTTATGCTGTGTTTGTGCATTGGCAGCAGTAACGTCGATGGTGATGGTACTGATGATGAAGGTGAATGATGATGGTAAAAAGGCAAACTCATGACCATCATAGACCTCATCCAGAAACATCATTATCTGGACAGATTTTAAAAAAAAAAACAAATCAGAAACAACAACTCATGCACTGTTGTAGGACTGCACCTTTTGTGTTTTTCTATGAATGAATAAGAAGACTGCATTTCCCAAAGATCTCTGGGCCCACTTGCAGAATGAATGTAATTGTTACTCAAGTGTTTTTTTCCCCCTGACACTGAATACACAGTATAATTACGTCTATTCTTTTTGAACCTGTGGTTGGCAAGAAATCCTTTTGTGTTCTTATTCAGGCCTTTGGAATAAGATTTAAGGTCACATGACTTTTGTTTCAACAGGTTTGAGCACAGACAAATAAATGTTTGGAGAACTGGTGACTACGACTTACTACAATCACAGCTCCCACAGCCCTTTACAGACACGAATGCTGGCCAAGCACAGGTCCAAAAAAAACCCTTTATGTTTAATTATCTGTACAATGTTTTAATATTTTGTGTTTGTTTTTGTGATGTAGGGTATGTTATGTATTTATGTTCTGGTGGAATAAGCACAATATTTTGTTTTCCTTAAATCAGGTGTTTATGACCTTTACTCACACTATGATGATTGTTTTGTTGATTGAGAGCTGTATATTCTACTTTAGTATGAATGTTAAATCAAATTCTGCTTGGAAAATGTTATATGCTTCACAGCAACAGCAGGTTTGGAGTCAATTTGCTTTCACTTCCAAATGCTAAATGAAACAGCTATTTACATAATCACAGAGCCTTAATTCTAATAATTTCTCACAGAGTTACGGTTATGAGACCCTGTTCACAGGAGAGAAAATCCTCTTTCCAAATGTAAATGAAAACCAGCTGGATTGGAAGTCAGTTGTCTCCAAATTTTGCTGATGTACTGGCACTGCTTCTGAAAAGGCTTTCGCTCTCTGCTACGCGGTGAAAGACTGAATGTTCTGCTATGTTTAATGTTTAAATTTGCTACCACTTGTTTAATTTCCTTGAGCACAGAGCTAAAATGTACAAGACAAGTAAATATTAAGATATAGATTTCATTTTAAACATTATCAGGTTTTGTAAGATAAGCTGAATTATTTGAGTAAATGGATTGAATGAATAAAATGTTGTAGGATTTTTTTTTGTGTGCGTCTATTTTTTTTGTTTTGTTTTTCAGGTGGATCTCTAAATATTACATCCCTTTGCACTTGCGTGGGAATTCTAGGAAGTAAATGGGGTCACCTTGCAGAAGCCCACAGCAGCACAGCGGCATATAGTGCCAGATCAGCAGAAAACAGCTTTGACGTAACAGGCCGACTGCAGGCCGGAGAGACTGTGAAAGCTACATTGAGCACATACAGTCATACAGTGTTATTCAGTCATGTTCTTGTCCATCAGAGTCTCCTCTCAGCTGATTATTTGGCAAAATGGAGGTTAGATAACGCCGTGCTCTGATGGAAAGGGCAGAATTACTGGAAATATATCCCACATCCAAGTGCTCATTATTGCGAGCCAGGATTTGTGAAGTTACATTAAGCTGCTGTTTGTGCTGTTGCTCACTTAATGAAAGGCATTACCCTTGTGGATGGCTTTTAGACAGGCGGATCTGAATATCTAGGGTATTACAAAGTTAGAACATCCGCTATTATATTTTATTTTCAGAGATTACACATCCTGATGCATAAAAAACTTGACTTACTTTAACACAAAAAACCCCTAATAATGGATCCAAGCCACAGTTTTCTTCCAACCCAGGAACCTTATAAATCCAGAGATTAGTGAAGGCTTTACTCTGCATTTCATGGATTACTATTATACTCTACTGTGTGTACATTACATTAAATCATATATGTGCGTAATGTCTGTGTGTGCATACATAAACATAAAACAGATGAGAGCATTAGCGACTGAATACATTTACTATCCAGTATGCTTTAGAAGTAACGTTTCACTGGAAGTGTGCATGTTGTGGGCATTACTGCACACGGGCAGGCCTAATGGTGGAAAATGGGTGCATGTATGGGCTACGCAGTTGGCAGAGGCGAATAGGCCGTGGCATTATTATCCCGGCAGTTAGCGAGGTGGACGGTTATGTAAGTGACAGGTTGGAATTTCATCATCCTGGCTCTGGGACAGAAGGTCGGGGCTAAGTAACGTCCGGATGGAGGCAAAATGAGGCTGGAAGGATGGAGAGCTGCAGGGAAAACTGCCAAAAGAGATGGAAGGAGAGATTTGGCTTAAGGGAGGCATAAAGGGTAGATGGAGGGAAAAAAAAAGCTGTGAGGGTGCCAGAAATGGCAGGAAGAAGTGAAAACGCAACTGCCAAAATGTACACGGGCTCCATTTGTTCAGTTTCTTTCTCAATTCGGGGAAATGTGTATTCTTTATTTACCGAGGGTTGTTTCACAGAGAGGAGAACAGAGAGTTACACATTTGTGATTGCAGTCTAGAAGAAATAGTTATATCATGTTATTGATTTTTAAAGCTCTACTGCTGAAGCTTACAAACTACCTCTCTACACTCTCTCTTTAAATAACATAATAATAGTACACATTCCAGAAATTAATGAATGAATAAACTTAGATATCCCTCATGTACACCCTAATGTTGCTTTCAGGTACAATGCACCTTTTGAAATTAATTAATTGCAAATTGCTCCCAAACTAGAGTCTTACATTCACCTTGGAGATTTTACAGCTTTATTATCTGATGTTTTTTGGGATTCTTGTAACTCTTTTTTTTTTAAATGCCTTGTTATTGAGCAGTTGTGTTCTTTCAGTTTTGCTGATTGGGTTTGTGACTGTCTCCTGTTCTTGAGATCTTAACCTTGATGAGACCTTGTCTGATTAGATGCCAAAAAAAAAAAAAAGTAAATCAATTTCAGGTTCAAAATCAAATAATCATCCTCTGAAGATGATTTACACCTCAGTAAAGCTCACACATGGATTATGAGTGATTGGTTTCCCAGCACCAAAGACTCATATCTGTGTGGAATTACAGTCACAACATTTTGCATAATCCAACTGAACCCAAGTGATCCCTTAGATTTTCATCGGACAGTGTCAACATTCAAACAGTTTTCCCTTTCTACATGCACCTAGCAAATATTCGGTAGTCCACTCTACTCACGCCAAAAAGAAAAAAAAAATGATTATAACATGACACTATAAAAATCTGTGTGGCATTTTATTAAACACAATTCATGTATATATTACAAATATACTGACTAAGATGAGTTAATTTACTACCGTTTACATTTGGCAGAATTTCTACTTACAGTCTTCCACTGCTCACAATGATCTGACAACAAGCCTGCCTGGTGCTTTGTTTGCTTAATCATCGACACAGTAACAAGACAAGCAGCAGAAACAGTGATGCGCAAACAGACTCCTCATCGGGTTTGTTTAAACTCAGGAATGATTAAAAGGAAGGGAACACCTGCTTCCTGACACCTTTGCTCATCACTGTCATTGATTGTTTTCACTTTGGTGAGATAGAATCCTTTCCAAACACTGATTGTGTAGCTGTGTCTGTTCCCTCCTTTCTTTCTCGCTCTGACAGCCACTTAGACAGCTAATGAAACATAACAGAGGACACATGGCATCGACTCAGACGACATCAAACAATATAATGCTATCTGCAATGATACAGTCTTTTATAATGCTTAAAAGACAAGACAACAAGTGATATATACTGTACATCAGTGGGCATATTTAGACAAGTATGTACAACAAATTGTGTGTAATAGCTGTGAAATGTGTTACATTTGGTGTGAGTATAAAAAAGTGGAGCAGTTGGACCTCTCCCATTCCCAACTCTCTTCCCTAAAGGTTCCTACTGTGCTACTTTGTGTACAGTAAGTGCAAGTATGCTTGTGTATATCTGGTGATACACACATGCCCACAGTTTGTGTGTGTTCACTGAGCAAATTACTGCAGTGGGGTGCTGTTACTAACAAGCTCTCTTTAAGTGCCATTTTCCTGGTAGAGTCTTTTTTTTGTTATAACACGCTGTCGTTATTCCAGGTTCTCCAGGGACAGATGCCTGGAGCCAGAAGGAACTGGATCCTCCGCTCTCCTTTCAGCCAGTGAGCTGTGCCCAGAGCCAAGATGGCTGAGCTGAAGTGTCAGATCACTCCTCAGGCAGCCAAGACGCCTGGCGTTTTGATGGAGACAGACTGGCAGGCACAAAGCCACTTTTAGAGTCCCAGGGCAGGCTGCAACAGACACTGGGCAGGTCTGAACCTTAAAATCCAAGTCTCAGTATACTGTGATTTAAGAGACTAGACAGTTTCCGTTCAGAACAAAAAGCAGCTACAGCAGATGGATGGGTATACATTTGCAGCTCTGCCAAGCCTTCAGAAGATTTCCTCTCAAAGAGTTTAAAGTGCCTTAAGGGGTTTTGCCCTGCAGGTAAGTTTTGCCTCTATGTACAGATCCTAGATCAGTATGGACAACTTAATCATCTGCAATATAACATGTCATTAATGGTTAAATGGACACTAGAGCAGTTTCTACCTCAACCACAAAAGGCATTTGTCTTTATTAATAGAGGTCCATGGTTTAGACAACTGAAGAAAACCAAGGACAGAACAACAGGGGCAGAGTTTATCCTTGGAATGATGGCTTTTATGGGGCTGTGAAACCCCTCAGTTCCCTTGTTGGTTTCTAAGATGAGTAAGTGTTTAAGGGCATAAATCCCTAAAACACTGCCATTTATATCCTTGGTTTTCCTTCGGTTAGTATATCCTCAATGGAAATATAGTCAGTTTGCTCAAACCCTCTAGTTTGAGTTAGTTCCAGGAGAATAACACTGTCCTCTCCACTGTATGACCCAGATAAGTTTCCAGTAAACATCACATACTGGCTCAGTCCTTCTGCGGTGTTACTTTCATATTTCCATGCCCCCTTCAGTCTGTCAATTTGTGTACATAGTTGACAGGAAAGGTCCCACTCCTGCACGGGTCCCCCTCTATGTGACCAACCTGTAAAGATGAAAGGTGATGTCATTCTTATGATGAAAACATATGTAAAGTCCATGTTATATATTTCACTTCAATGTTAATATTCAATATTTCACATTGTTACCCAGAGGAGGCCTGGACGAGGTGCTGTGAGGAAACCAAGTTGTAGTTGCACTTACCCACCAGTGGGGGTCATTAGTGGCCGTGACCACAATGATCTCATCTTTGAAAAAGGCAAGCTGCTCCGAACTGACGGCTCTGCAGTCCACTAAAGCCTTGACACGCTTCTGGTGTGGCCTGCTGCCAGAGACCTGGAGGAGACATGCAATCTCTTTTTCTGTGTGCCAGCAGCAAGTTTATATTAACTGTGAAATCTCACAGGCTTTTACTGATCCTCCACAGAGGAAAAGTCCTGTGGAAATGAAAATTATGATATGGAGGATTTAACTATAGGCTGAATATAACAGGAAGAGGTGATCGTACCATGGCGTTTCTGCGCGGTCGTGGGGCACAGGTCACAGTAGGTGAGGAGGACGGTGCTGGAGCGGGAGCCGGGGTGAGGCCTGGACTGTTCCCACCCACTAAGCTGCAGTACAGCTCCTCCTGGCTGCCCACACAGCTCGGAGACAACACGCCACATTTCGCCTGGCTCCCTCCTCCACTGCTGGTCCGACGATATGACGTGGTCTTCTCTGAACTGGAGCAGACACATGAAATAACACTGATCAAACAAGGCCTCTGTTACATGGAGTTGTTTTTGAGAACATCGAAACTGGAGACAGCAGGATGCTTATTTTTGTCTTTTTGTCTCACCTGACGGGCCCTAGGTGATTCTGAGAGGATGTTTGCGTGATAGCAGGTTGGCTCTCACAGTTCTGCCTCTGTCCCCTGAGCAGACCTCCCTGTCCCAGGGGGGACCTCGGTGGTCTCCCCCCTTGGCCTTGTGTTTCTGTGCTGGGTAAAGGGGAGCTATGTCTCGCCTGTGTCTGGGGACTGGAGGAGTGGTAGGCTGGGTTTGAGCACCGCCGTGGAATCTGGTTGCCTTCCTGTGTTGTGACTGAAATCTGGGGGTCTGAGCGACCTGTGGAGGAGAAGAAAATTAGAACAGGAGCAACTCTGTATATTGTTTTTATTGATAAAAAAAAACAAAAAAACATTCATTTTAGAAAGTTCATTCATACAAAAACATGTGGCATCAATGTCTTGCCAAAACTAAAATTAAACTTTAAATGTGTTATTTGAACTGGCACCATGCACTGACTTAGCAAAGAAGTTATTTTTCATGTAAGCAGGATTATTATAGAAATTTTCTAACCATACAATTATAGAAACGGCTTAAATAAATAATAATTTATTTACTGGGTTTCTATTCTTTCTTTTACTGTGTAATATCATCTTAGCCTACATCAGAGTTAGTAAACTGCACATAACAGCTATTGTGTGGCACACTGTAGAAAATATGACCTGATCTGCCTTTCAATATGTCATTTATTACTCACTGGCGGTGCTTCACAGTGATGGGCACTGCTGTTTGAAATGTGAAATGAACAGTCTGACTGGATAGAGGTATAATGACTAAACACCTTCAATTTACTGATTACCAGCCATTTGGCATATAGTAAGCGGTGCCTTTGAATGTGAAGTTTTTAAGGTGACACAGGAGTGTTTTTTATAATGCAGATAAGCCATTTTATACTACAATTAGCTCACCTCTCTGGATGGATTTAGCTGGCAGAGGTGGTGGTGCCGATGCTCCAGACGGGGCGCTGTTTGCCGGAGGATTTCCATAAAGGAAGTCTAGATTCTCATATGTCTGACAAGGCCTGCTTCCTGTATTACCATTGGCACCATTAGCCACACTCCACCGGGCAAAAGCATTTCCACCGCCATTTGAGGACGGAGGAGAGCGGTTTTTGGGCAGTGGGCTCACCTGGAAGAAAGTGAAAATGATCATGATCTCAGCTTTCTCTCAACTTTCTTTGTTTAACTTTCTTTTTTAATTGCCTTTTTCTCAGGGGAAAACATCTCTAATGTTCGTCTCCAAACTACACGAAGGCTTTTTTGGCAGAGAGGAACAGACAGTAATGAGATTGGCTGTGTGTGTGTGTGTGTTGTTTACCCTTTCATCCAGGTCATCCTCACTGTCATAAAACTCCTGAGACTGTGTCTCCCACATGAACTCCACGTGGATCTGAGAATTAAACTTCCCACTCTGGGCCAGCTCCAACTAAAACACACACAAGAGCAAAAACATTCAGAATACTCTCATTTCACATATTAAGTAATAATATACATACATCACTATGATGTAGTGATGGTGTATTTGGTTCTACGAGATCTAAAGTAAAAATTCTTTCATTTTTCTGTTTTATCTATTTGATGTTTTGAGACTGAAACAAAGGAAGAATGAAAAAAAAGGCCCATAAAAAACAGTTAAAAAAAGGATAAGGAAGCCATCACACATTCCTGTGCAACCTTTGAGTAAATCTATTGACATAAAACTCCCTCCTCAAACAGTAAATAGGAAATGAAATCACTGAGATCTATCCAGAGTCCAGAGCTGGCGCACATCTCATTGCTGTTTCCAGATGATAAAAAAATAAATAAATAAATAAAAAAAAAAGATATCACTTCAATGCAAAATAAAATTAATTCAGCCAATAAGGAACCAGGATGCATTTGAAAGCTTCTTGCATGTGTAACCTTTTTCCATCTCTATACAACAAGCATCAAACAGGATATTACACAAGGCAGGTCTGATTCAGCAGGGCCGGTAAGAAAATAAAACCAGTTTATAAATGATGCACGCTGGGACCTGATGAAGATAAGATTCCTTGTCCTGGGAGTGAGTCCTTAGCTGAGCTTTGCTGCACAGGGAGTTATTTCAAGGTCGTGTTTCCAGCTGTGGAAATTGTCTTGTTTAGATTCTGGAGTTTCTGGTAGGCATTTTAATGTTGCAGCTCTATTCCTAAGCTGAACCTTCCTCCTGGCTGTGTGTGTTCTTTGAATTTGTACTATTAAAACTTAAAAGTAAAATTAAAAGAGAAAACGCGGTCTCACCAGCTCAACACATTGCGTGTGCTGCAGCCTCCGTGCAATATCAAGGGCCGTCTCTCCTGCAGAGTTCACTACAGGAGATATAACAGAAGAAACAGTTTCAGTGTTTGCTGATTGCAGCAAGTAAAAACAGAGTAAACAGTGTTAAAGCCACCTGTGTGTAGGGCTGCTTTCACTTTGAGAAGTAACTTGAGTGACTCGGGCTTATGATGCAGGACGCTGTAGTGAAGAGCTGTGTTTCCTTCTGCTGTTCTCTTCTCCAGACAGTTGCTGTAGAGTGAACACATAGTGCAGACAATGTTAAATGTTACCAAGCACGTCGAACCACACTGACCAAGAGCTTAATCCCCTTAATTCAAAAAGAAAATATGAATCCTACTCGACTACTTGTCTTTGTCTGACCTGTTCTGACAGAGGAAGTCCACCAGCCCCAGAGAGCTTCTTTCCTCCAGACGCACTGCAAGATGGAGTGCCGTCTCTCTGATCCCCTTAAACAGGAAGAAAGGAGTACAAATTAGGACAAATTGTTGACCCTTTAAAAGAGCGCAGTCAGTCAGAGGCCTCAAGTGGCGGCGTTTTGTTTCTGACAATCACGCCTAAAGACACACTGCTAGAAAACCAGCAAAGCTAACGTCAGGGGTTGATTGTGCAACAGCTCATTTGTGTTTGTTGCTCCTTAAAGTAAAAACATGTCTATTTATGTGAAGGGCCAAAGGAGGGGCAGAAGAAAGACGGGGAAGTGGCTGTGTAATTCAATGAGCCTGTCTCACTTGTTCTCATGAGACATGAGCTCTGACCTAAAAGTCGAAATAATAAACGAGGGCCAACCAACACAAACAAACACACGCATACACACGCACACAGTGAGGTCAGCGTTACACACTCTGCTTATACTGAGCAGGAAGTGATGATGACGGGAGGGCAAAATGTGATTAAAGATGAGAAGATGAGGCGTTGAGGAGAGACAGCAGAGGCGGGGCAAACAAGATGAGAGGATGAGGGGAGTAAAAGGGAGGAAAAGTTTGGATTAGAGGCCAGACGAAATGGGAGGGTGTCCGGCTACCCACCCACATGAACCATGCACTAAAGAGGACAATTAACACATACTTCACATGCTGTGACTATCCCGACACCTCCTACATACTGTATGTTGCGATGTTTTTTTTTTTGCACAAGGAGGATTTGATTCTATTTTTAGCTATTTCCGCCAAAGTCTTAAAGTGACAGGAATAAGTAACTTCATGAAACATTGAACAAATGTGTGTGTAGCTTAAAACAAGCCGGGTGGGCGGCCTCTTCAGGATGTAGCTGTCAGTCAAGCTAAATGCATGACATCTGTGGGAATGTTAAGAGTTTAAGTTTGCCACAAGATGATACGGGTTCATTACATGCATTCCCATCTTAACAGGAGACATTTCGGGAGGAAAAGCAGGTGTGGGAAGCCACTTGGGGCAATAAATTATCTTCACCTGTCCGTCAGGTAGTGCGAGAGGCTTGGCCAGGTCCGCTCCCTCAGCGTAGAGCTGTAAAAGAGAGTTGATGTCACGACTCCTCACGGCGTCATACAGCCGGCCAGGATCTGCTTCTTCTCTACGCAGAACATACCGGCGCTAAGGCGGCGTACTTCGCCACAATGTACTCCTTTCTGGCATTCCTGGTCAAGTGAATACATTTTAATGAAAAGATGCAATAAGTATAATAAACTTAAATCACACCAAACAGCTATTTATTTCTTCTGAACATTTGGATTGTTGGTTTAAAAGAAGGGACTCACATGTCGCTCTGTGGCAATGGTTTAACATTGTCATTTGGAAGGCCCGCCTCCATGATGTCATTAAATCTGGTGTTGCCAATGCTGACAGCCAACTGAAGTGACACACAGTGCAGTCACAAAGATGTGACATAAAAGAATTTGAAAAAGAAAAGCAGATGGTTACATAATCTCTGTAATGAGGAAATCCTGACAGTAAAAACAGGGACTGTGTCTGGATTTTTTTGTGTTCCCATGTGTGCATTTAGTACCAGCAGCTCAGAGGTGCTCAGCAGGTCCAGAGTGAGTGACTGGATCCTGGAGTAGTGGACGCCCAGCTCTCGGTGGATGCCAGAGCACTCTATACAGGTCAGGATGCCCAAATTGGTCGACAGCCATGTTGGATCTGAGACACACAGAGCAATGATGAGTCATCGGACTGCCAGAGACATGTGACTCCCTAAAAACACAGCTTGAAGTGATCAATGTTGTTTGTTACGAATCATAAAATAAATGCAACTGGTCAGAAAACACTATCTTCTATGATCATCAACAACAATGACTGGCTGACCTGGAGCTCCACAGTCAGCGCAGGCCTCGTTGCCAGGCATGTGTCGGAGCTCGGCAATGATGGCTCGGGAGAGTTCCTGGAGACCGCTGTCCTGGAGGTGGAGCTGGTCTCCTCCGAGCGCTGTGTTCAGGGCCTCCTCCTTGCTGTTCTGCAGCACGGACACCCAACTAAAACAGTTGATAAAGGAGACAAAAAGTTAACAAATTTCCACATTTTGTAAAAGCTCCCTTAGAGGGGAAGCCACAGAGTTTGCGGCACCAAGAGAAACCAAACGATTGATCATTTCCCCATAAGATCAAAAGCAGCCCACCATGTGTTTTGCATGTGTTTTTTCTTCAGCTGTCCAGTGAACAGTCATCATCACTCTCACTTTCTCAGTTTCAAGCGTTCTCTGGCACCCGGACTCATACTGAACCTTGCATCTTTCATCTCTGAAGCTCTGGTGCTTTTCCCTACAAAACCATTTCCATCGCCTTCTGTCACCCCCTCAACTCACACAGCACATCACATCAAAGAATCTGTCTGGAGGCCCACACACAAGGAAGGGTAAGGGACAGAAAAACCCCATATGCACTCTCCTCAATCACCACATCACATTACAAAGTTCCCTTGCTTGCTCTCTGTGGCTAGAAGGAGAGGTCCCACCCAACACCAGCTGGGCCAGGGGGCTCCTAGAGGACAACTTTTCCCTTCTGAGTTTTTTTTAGTTTCTCTCCTTTTTTATCCACTGTCAGCCCTGCTTGTTTTTAAATGCACACATTATCAGAATATATGCACTTCCATTTTACTACACAATCTTCCTATTTCATCATTCTTAGCTGTTATTAGGAATTGCAACCCTTCTTTCTCATACAGGCCTAAGCTCAAATAAAGGCGCGTGACATGTAGTAACTTGGTTTCACAATGTAAAGTACAAGCGATAAGGAAGTGAAGAAAGCTAACACACAGCCCAGTCATTTCAACACTTACATCACACATTCCTGCTCATCTTCTGCCTGGAAATGGTATGTGCGATTATCTATGGAGAGGGAGAAAGGGTGGTTAGTGCATCTTGTCAGTGCGTCTTGAGAGAATAAATAGCCCAGTAGGGGATAGAGTAAACACGCTGGTGGAAATAAAGGTTGCATGACTAGAAAACAAACACACAGTCACCCCAGTTTCACGTCACAGCAGTTTAATCATATGGAATCACTGCCATTCAATCCTGAGTAAAATGTGTCTGATCCTAATTTCTATTAATGTGGGAAAGCAAATAGGCAAGATTCCACACAGATGCAATGCAGATGACTCCTTAAGAGGCTTTAATGATGATATGCGTAGGGTAAAGTGTTAAGGGTCAAAAGTTTGGAGTGAACTTACGAGTGACCAGGTCAAAGGTCCTTCTGTCCTCTGGGTTCGGTCGCACCTGACAGGTCAGTAGGTTCAACTTGGCAGGCGGTCGATTGATCTGAGGACAAAGAAGCTTAGGTCAGTATGCATTGGACAATTTGATCGGATGCACTTCGATCTGAATCTGAATGCTCGGGGGTGGTTTAGCCCATGCCTCCTCACCGTACTGTGGGAAATAGTCAGGCAGCCAAATTTCACTCCACACTTCCTCTTCTGCCACACCTTCCTGATCCTGCAGGACGACATGCCGACAGGGAAAAAAAAATCCTAGATTTATGCGCTGTACATTGACCGATAACCTTGAATTGAGTAATGATGATCTACACATTGTGCTGGCCCAGCTTACTGCCATCCACAGTGATTCACTCTTGTTTTCATTATCTTGAGTGAATCAGGTAAAATGGCTGAGAACGTGTTCTGTTTTGTGTCAGTGGGCTGAGGAAAGCTTTCTTTCCTCCCGTCTCCCATTCGTCCTACTGAACCACATCTCCTCTCCTTATCACACTGTAATCTAGCCCTGTGTGTATGTGTATGTATATGTGTGTGTGTGAGCGTGTGTGCATGACGCAAAAGTTGGCTCTGCTCAGTTGGCCGGTCTGCCAATAAGTCCCACAGAAGGGGCCCCTGCTTGAATCTTCATCTCACAATAATGAAGACCAGGTGGTTTAGACAAAGTTCCCCGTTCTCCCTCCATGCCTTACTTGCTTGCTCTTCACCCTGCGCTGATCTGGTCATTACTGCCACATATTTGTCTTATAATTGCTTGTAACTCGACACTTGGACACTGTAGCTAATGCTTTTACACACCCGTCACTCTTCTTGAGCAGGAAGCCAGACTTCTCTGTCCCGTACTTCTTGTTGCCTTGTGGTTGGTGGATGCTGTACCCGTTGCCGGAGTTCTTCCTGTTCAGATACTCCTGGGATAAAAACAGAGATTTAAAACTTGACTTCAAAGGCTTCACGCCAGCTCTGAAGATCATGAACATTTAAAAGCAGAAGAGAAAATTAAAGCCGGCTGCTGCTTGACTTTTTGTGCCCACATTTTGTTTACATACCAGAATAGCTGAAGATCTAAAACATGGCAACTCAAGGCATGCTGTCCTTACTTAAGTACAATAATGATGCGCTCTGAATAGGCATACCTCTTTCCCCTCCACTTGCAGAAGTAATCTGAGAGAATCCTTCAACTGAGTGAGTTGTTTCACCTCCTCGTCCTGGTCCAGACGCACCTACAACACACAGTCACAAACACAACATAAAAATCATTCAGTGGCGGCATAAAAAAAAGAAGTCATTAGTTGGAAGGAACAGCATGTTTTTGAGTTCTCCCATGCTGATTTGATCATATGCAAGGCTTTTTTCATTTGTTACAAGAATTGGGTGTGGAATGACAATACATCAGAGCTTCGTGTAACGGCCTAAATAATGCAGAACAGAGCTCAGAGCTGGGGTGTGTCGCTTTAGGAGGTTGTGCATTTTGTATTGAAGCAGCAGAGTGGCGAGGCTTGAGTGCAACTTAAGTTAGGTCAGCTGAAATATTTCAGCATTTTTCCTGGGAACCATAACACAGACTCTGTCTGAATTTCCTTCTTGAGGCTGAGGTCTGGCATGTCTGAGCGGGTCTCTGTTCTGCCTGTGCAGAACCAGAAAAACCTCTAACGTTCCCAGTACCACAGTTAACAGCCTGTTTCCAGTGCCCTATCCAGAAAGGGGAAGGAGGTGAATTTTGTGCACACTGGAAACCAGTCAGAGTGGTTGGATAAATAGGTGTGCACCAGGGAAAGAATGAAAATGAAGGATGCTTTCAGTTTCACCTTTTGAAAATGGGGAAGGCATTTCGGGGAATACACTCTAATAACAGTCTCTGCCTGTGGGTTCAGCTGCGGGGGGTTTAGAGAGGAAGGGGGGGCTGAGGTTTTGGCTGTTGTGAAAGAGTAACAGAGAGAAAAAGTGCCACAGGAGGTACTAAAACACAATGTGATTTACAGTGGGAGCTTTACTGTATGTGACTTCTTGGGCATCATTTTACCTGCTGTTGTGACTGAGCAACAGATGACACATGATGAAAACGGGTGAAGACAAAGAGAGTGTGTGTGTGTGTGCGTGCGTTTTGTGATAACATCAGTTTGAGTCAGGACAAAAGCAACTAGCACAGACCCCAAACTGTGACTTCTATCATGGCAAATACTCTTCTGAAATCATAACAAACCTGGGTGATGACAGTACTGCTTACAGAAATGAGAGGACTAACATTGTCCTGTGTAAACCAACCGATATCGTGCGTGTCAAAAGAGAGACGAATGTGTATTTACCGTGTGAACAGAAGCAGCAAGCTTCTCGATAAAAGGAGTGAGATTCTCTGCAGCTTTCAGACCATCCTGAAAGAAACTGAGATCCGAAAAAGAGCAAATGCTGAGTCATGATGGTCCTTCAGTCCAAACATCCTAGTTCACACCAACCAAAACATCACATGCTGAAGCTGTATAAGCAACTCATTCCCACATAAAGCTCTCAGGATGATTAAAATGGGTAAATGGTCAACAACGGTAATAATAGCTTGTAAAAGGAAAATGGAAACCAAATAACCTCAACTATTACACAAAATCCTCCACTGAAACCCTGAGGTAGAAATACAATCCATATGTTTTTTAAGCCAGGGAGTCCAAACCTTGTTTTTTTTCTTGTTCTTATTTTACACACAGACATACACAAAAGGCAACAAGGCAAAAAAGAAAAAGAAAAAAGATGTCAGCTGAGACTGACCTGAGCTGGGCTTGGAAATATTTGATGAGGCTCTGGAGAAGATCAGGGCCCTGACGCACCTTGAGCTCCTGGATCTTCAAAAGATACTGAAAGCATAAACACAGACAGTTATAAACAGCTCGCCATGGAAAGTCCAGATGGATCCACAAGAACGTGAGGCCTGAATATGAAATGAGGCATCAAATAAAGCCAACCTTTTTCAGTATCTAAAATATAAGGCTCATCTTAGACTGCACGTTTTTAATATCCTGTTTTAAGTTTGTTTTTAGTGCATGGCTCCTTGCTTTCTAGGATACTGCTTCATATTTTTTCAAAGGTCATGCGCTTTATTTCAACACCACAGCCAGTCAGTGAACACTGTGGACTGAAACTGGAAAAAAAAAAACATCTTCATTGAAAAAACAAATAATAACTCAGAGAGAGCAGGCTTTCTTGTGAATAATTTTCATCCTGCCTTAGTCTAAATTCATATTTTAAAAAGGTACAAAAAAAGCTATAAGTGTTTTCAGCTCTGCCTGGAAGGAATGACTGCATTGTCTCTGCCCCATAAAACTCAAGAATGAATCCATTTGTCTCTCTGTAGCTGAAGCAGAGAGAGGCTCAGAGAAGTGTTTCTGTTCTGTGTATATTTGCAAGTGTTTGTATGCAGCGGGAAAGGGAGAAAGACGGAAAGAGGGGCAGGGGGGGCGGAGCGCCTCGCAACAAGTGGAAATTCCATTTTCTCCTCTTTGTCTCAACAGCTGGTCTCAGTCAGGATTAGATCTTTTTTTCTCAAGGTTTTCTCCAGCTACATGTCCAGCACTAACACGCTTAGCTGGGACTACGCCACCTGTATGGCATAACACCAAGTTTCCCCCAATTTGGCTTTCAGGTGTGTGTCATGAAGTATTTTTCATTTGCCTCTGAGCTGCACTCTCTAATGTGTATTAACCAGTTCTGTGGGACAAATACAATTCAGCTCGTGTTTGGCTTTCTAAAACATATTTTTTCTATCATAGGAGTTACTGGAGAGAGACAAAAGGGGTCGACCAACACAGAACTGGCTGTCCAGTTGACCACAAGACAGACCACCCATGTGAACCAAGTCAAGCCCACCTCAGGTATGTGAAAGGTGTCTGGGTCTGGTATTTTGACTGGCACTGATCCCCCACCTCACACATTTGCAGCTGAAAGGTCCTTCTCTCCCTCTCCATGTCTTCCCCTCCGTCTGATCCCTCCGTCCTGATCAGCCCCAGCTGCTTGGTCTTCTCCTTCCTCTCCTTCTCTAGCTTCACTCTGACAGGGGGGAGGAGGAGAAAAAAAAAAGCAAAAGCAAGGAAGTCATTTGGGTGAACAATGTGCTTAACAATTGTTTCATCTGTCTGATCCACTCTCTTTCTGTAATGATTCACTTTTTAAATGAGCCGCTTATTTATGCCAGAAACTTTTCCACTAACTCATTCACCTTCCTCATAGAGAAAGAAAGGGGAGAGGAAGTTGGATGAAAGGCAATAAGGGAGAGGCAAACTCTCCTTACAACATTATAAAACACTTTAAACCAACACTAGAAAGAGATCAAATGATGGCTGCAAAGTGCAATGCCTCGGTTTCATTCCTCAGCAATGTAATGAAGAAAGGCCGAGGGGAACAAACTATTATCCCATTAACCTCTGCTGTTACAGTCTTCTGTGACCCAGTAAAAGACTAGCAAGAACTGTAAATGTGTAACGTGATTCTCCTCCTCCATCTATTTCGTGGAGCAACGAGGCTTAAAAAAAAAAAGGATGGTAAGGTAACTAACTAAGCGTAAGAGTACGGTTAATTACATTTTTATGTCATACTCCTTCCAACTCTTCTCCATCTGTTTCTTGAGCTCCTGTAGAGAAGAGAAGAGAAGAGAAGAGAAGAAGAAGAGAAGAGAAGAGAAGAGAAGAGAAGAGAAGATTAAAGAGAAGAGAAGAGAAGAGAAGAGAAGATTAAACTTAAATTCTTTGAGGAAAAAGATTTGCAGACAGTGGTGTTTACATGGCACAGTTAACAATTCACACACAGTCAGGTGAAGCAGTATTTAACAGTACTGCCTTGTGTATCGGTTATTATCTGCCTAAGTCCGGTAGAGCCAGACAGTTAATGCACAGAGAAGTAATTACACGCTTTATGCTGAATAGTCTGCTATCTGGCTGAACAGGATTTCTGTAGCGGTTTGCCTCACTGCAGTTTTAGTGAAGCAATGTTCATCTGTCAGATCAGCTGTTTCAAAGACAGGCCAATGACAGTAGCTTATGGAAGGATTAGCCTGTTATTACTCACTAGTCTGTTGGCATGGCGAATCAAAAGGCCAAATACTGGGCAAGACAGATCGGTTCAGCATTGGAACATAGCTCGGTCTTACGCATTAATCTGCATAAACAGCCTCATCTTATCCAATATCTTAGTGGGCTCAGTTGCATCTGCGACACAGACAGGCAGCATTATCTACTTAAACAGGAAATCCACCCTAAAACTGATTTCATGTTATGATATTCTAATAATTTTGGACAACAATTGACATGTAAAAACTTCTTGAATATATGATGTCGTCAGAATATCATGTTTGTAGTTGGTTCAGAGAGACATGGTCCAACAGAAACATTCCTAAATTTACAGTAGAGTGCAGAATCTAGAGGTTAAATTAAAACTGAAGTAAAATATCATAGAACTGGGCAACACTATAGAAATATTAGAGAAAGATATAGGGACGAATTTTCCCTGTAGTTTCTTTGACCTAAAACAACACTTCATCATGTGTATTCCAGTTTAGCCAGCAGTGTAATTAGTATTTAATGAATGTGTTACGTAATGAATTAAGTCTAGACTCACCAGTCTGCTGTCCCGGAGTTCTGATTTGAGCACATTTTCCAAAGGAAACGCCATGATGTTGTTGAGGTTTTGCACCTGAAACAGCGGAAATGAGTTAAGAAGTTAAGAAAATATTACCCATAATGTCGCAGGTGGCTCTTATCTCCTACAGAACGAGCACTCACATGCACACACTGTCCTACTCACCCCTATCTCCCTATGGACTTACATTTCTGGGAATCAGCACAAATAACCCAAAAACATAGTGACTCAGTCATTTTGAACTGGTGATTCATAGAAAGAAAACACTGGACAATAATCTAAAGGTTTTTGGCCAAAGCAGGGAGCATGACGCAATGATTTTTAGAGTGATTGTGTACAGTAAAGAGGAATTTGAGATTAATTTAAGGTTTGGAAGGAAATGAGGTGAACTCGATGTATCATGATCAGGAAAGAATGAATCACAAAACAACCAGCACAACCACAACAGGTTTTGTAGGTTACAGTAATACATAATTAGCACAAATTCCCCCATGAAAATACATCACATCTTTACATGCACTATGGCCAACTACATCTCCATCATCTCCCTCATCTACGGTCCATGCCTGACCAAGTCTCCGGTCGACCACTGTTAGAATTTACAGTCTGTTTGTGTGTCTTCCTGCAGCCGGTCCATGGATCCTGCTGGTTTACAGCCAAGTTGCACCCTGCTCTTAACATGAATAATGTCCAACCACTTCCATGAGCTGACTGCAGAGCTGACCTTTATATATTGACACAGAGGCCTGGAGACTGGTAGGATTGTTTTGGTTGGCATCCAAAGGCTGAGGTAACTAATAGATAATACATGGAGCACTGACACAGGGAAATACCTGCTCCCAAAGTGTCAAAACATGTACAGATGACACGGATCAATGCACGTACACCTTCGTTAAACACTGAGACAGTGGGACAAGGACACACGCATGTACACAGACACGCACAGGCACACACACAAACACGGCATTCAAGGACACACTCAGGCTGATTTTCCAGTAGAACTCCTCCCCCCCATCAGACTTTCGGACCCACTTCCTTTTCACATCTGTAAGGCCCGGTCTCCCCTGTGACGCCTTGATTGACACGCGGGAGGTAGTGTGTGAGATGGTGGTGTTGACTCAGACACGGAGGTCTGGGATAAATTATCATCGCCATAGAAACTATCAGTGGGAGGGTTCCGGACTGCCCCAGTTTTTGGAGTCAAAAGGAGCGAGCATGCAGCTGTTGAAAGCCCATTTCCTCCAAGCACTCATGCATGTGTACAGAGCTCAGATTTGGGCTCCTTTCACCTGCTGCTGTTTCGATTAAACAAACTAAATTTTGCGGATTTACTTTCTTCCTTCTTAGAACTTTCAGATTATACCATAACTTAAATATTTGAGGGCCATGTAATAAACCACCCTCTCTTTATTTCCACCCCTCCACCCTCAGTCTTCTAGATTTTGCCTTTTGTGTAGTGTGAACTCTCTAGTAATGACAGCTAATTTGAGGAAACCTCTCCTTTCCCTTCCCCTTTTCCTCGCCTCTTTCCTCACCAGATTTTTGAAGAGGGCTGTGACCTCTCTGGTGAACACGGCCAAATTGAGGAAGCCTGTGGAGACCTCATTGTTGTCCTGGGTCAGATGACTATTTCCCAGGTTCTCCAGCACTTCGATATACTGCTCCTTGTTGTCCACATGCGCTGAAAGAAAAAAAAAAAAACAAAAAAAAACATCGACACATAGTTAAAAGTGACTTGAATAACATGCACAGAAATCTGAAGAGGGCAGATTAACTTGCCTGGTTGTAGTCAGAGTATTTTAACAAGACAAGCATGTGGGACAAATTAGTCTTGGTTTCAATAGCCATCCTGAAGCAGGAGACGGGCAAACATATAGGAGCCCATGTTTCTCCAGGGCTTAAAGGTCACTTTCCAGAGGGTCATGACCTTAGTGGGCTCTCAGTCTGTTGGACTTATGTGGAAAAAGGCTGATGGAAAAGAATCTGAGCTCTGGCACCACGTTGGTTTACATTACACTGAATGAGGTTTTACCCTACAGCTATTTTAAAGTGTGGCTTAGATGAGGACATCAAACAAACGCAAGCTCCAACTAAAGCATGCAAGTCATCATTTTCAATCAACAAAGATGGGAAACTGATGAACGGTTAAAACCGAGTGTCTTTTCACCACATCATATAGGAACATCTCGGCTGCCTTCAGGAAATCAACTTTATGGTGAGAATGAAATCATTTGTTGGTGGTTTGTGGCTTAAAAATCTAAGGAAGTAGTAACAGAACATATGGACCAGACATCTGCAGGGCTGCCCAAAGCAGACTAAACAGACAAAAGCAGAAATAAGCAGAAAGAGTACAGTAGGTTAATCTCTTCCACTTCAAAACAAATATGAAATGGTAAACTGACTGCACCTGGGAAACAGACTGGCACACTTGTACCAACTGGCTGAAAAGCAAAAGTGGACGGTTTTTGCACGACAGCAAACAGGACAAAGGAGACCAGACCAAGGGGGAGCAGAAGAACCGGGCCCGTTGCGGCTGCATGGTCATTAAAGAAAGTATTATAACAAACAACATATGAACATCTATTAAACAACAAACAGCTGACTCACAGAAGAGCCCCGAGGATGATCTTACAGCTGACCTTTAACTACCAGATACCAGCAGAGCAACTCAACCCTTTCGCTCCTCTGCCAGAACACACACAGATTCGCAGGCCGCAGCATCTTGGCAGAAAAGTGGTGCTTAGCGGTTTATGGGAACGAGAGAGCGAAAGAGGAGAACATCTCGCCGTGTGTGTGTATTTTTGCATGTGTGACACAGCAACGGACCAACAGGACGCGTGGGGGGAGGAGTGGGCGTACGAATGTGTCTGTGTGTGTGTGGTGAATCAGACTGTTGATTAATCAGGACAGATTAAGGGGTTCAACAACAAAACAACTTAAGGGAAAGGAGGAGGTTGGGGGTGGGCGGGTGCCTCCTGTTGTCATGTTACTGGAACTAGCCCATATGATTCTACTTAAACACAGAAGAAGAAATAAAGAGCGAAAACGTACGGTGAATAATCATGGAGCACTTCTCTGCAGCAACAATATCGCCGCTGACCGTATCTGGTTGCCTAATTCTGGGCAGCTGGCTCTCTGACTCATGTCTACTAAAAACTATGAGTTGAAGTCTCGAAATGGGAAGCAGGCTTGTTAGCGCAGAAAAACAACTTCAGGATACGTTAGTTCCTCTGTTTCTCCTTTGCATTTCTGAGGTGAACACTCAACTCTTACGCATGCTCACCCCAGATCGATCCACGGTGACGTACTGTGGGCCTGCATGACACACACACACTCACACAATTAGAAAAACATTCACTTAGTGACCCGGCGGATCTGTTCGTCACTGTATGGCACCTCGTTGTTGCCGAAACCGCGCATGCCTTTTACTTTAGCACAGGCTTTGCACACACACACACACACACACACCACAAAACCATAAACTCTGTATGGATATAAACACAATCACCAAACATCCCACGCAGCCTGGTCCCATAACAAGCGGCCTCACTCATAAACACCGCTGCCCACATGAGCGTGATGAGGTCATCTCGACCAGGCTTGTACAATGAATTACGTGGAGGCTCCTCATGCACTGAGCAGCTCATCCATGCCACAATAGAGGTTGACCTTTATTTTACTGGAAGCTGAAATGACATGCTTCATTTGTGAGGACATCCTTCGTTATGGATTTACTAAATTGCCAGATAAAAAGTTAGTCTACCTTCATTTAGTGGATAATGATCGTTGTCTGACACAATATTCCCAACTCAAGGTCAACTTACTGAATTTTTTGTGGTGCTTTCCTCTATATCACCTGGTCTGTGTAATAAAAAAGGCCTTGAGTTGAAATTGTCTTAAGGGCTGCAATTAACGTTTATTTTCTTTAATTAATTAATGTGTTGGATCATTTTCTCAATTAATCAATTAGTTGTTAGTTCCATAAAATGGTGAAAAATGTTCATCACAGTTTCCCAAAGCCCAAGGTGACATCCTCAAATGTATTGTTTTGTCCATAACCCAAAGATACTCACTTTACTGTCACATATGACTAAAGAAACCAGAAATTTGAGAAGCAGAAATCAGAGAATTTGAATAGTTTTTCTTTAAAAAAAAAAAAAAAGGTTGACAACTAATAGATTACTCAACTAATCAGTCTGTGAAGGTTCTGAGTCATCCAGGTCATGGCAATTCCTAAGAGTTTGAACAGAGTCATCTGGCCTTGCTTGAGGTTCTTGAAGACGTTTCACCTCTCAGCCAAGTTACACCCTAATCAGCTAATCGTTGCAGCTCTAATTGTTTTGTCAGACTACTATTTCCAAGCTCAAGAGTGACCTTTCATGTATAACTTCAAGCAAACATGAAGCCCTCAGCTACAGAGCCAACTGAGCAAACTCCATCTGCTGATAAAGACTATGGAAAGCTGTTGGAAGTTCTGGAAAAAGCCAGTAAGCAAGCAGTGGGCTTCCAGTTGGGATCCATTTCTTTTTTAATCTAGTGATGCATTGGATGAATGAGCTCATATTATGTGGCAAATGAAAACACTTACAGAGTCCAGAGGCATGCATAGTTTTGATCATCTTCTTCATCCTCTGTAGAGTCGCGTGGTCCATCTCCAGAGACTGTAATAAAACAGTGAGACAAGGATAAGCATGTGGACATCAAAACCAAAATAAAGATGTTTGCACTTGACAATGCCTCCATCATTGATGTGGATAATATGAACCACCATAGACATGATGTTATGTTGTGATATCAGTGTGTCAATTTATTTTGTAATGTATGTTTTCCAGAAATCCAACTGAGAAACTTTTCGGGCTAATCTGGTGAATCAAATAAGATCAGCAAAATACTTCCTGTAAGTCTGATATTACCGTACAGTAGTCGTGCTTGTTAATGTGCCTTAAATGGCCTAATTATACATCTAGATATAGGGGACAACAGTATCAGCATAGGCAAAGGAAAGAAAAGCTCTGATGATTAAGAAATCTCTGACGTTTCACAATGTACATGCTCTTTCCACAGAATCCAACTTCATTCAAAGCTTTCCTTTCCCAAACATGCAAATTAGGATTAACAGTCTGATGTTTGACTTGCGTTTCCAGGTTTACAAAAGGTATGTGAGTGTGTGTGCGTTATTCTTAATTTTCTCACAGTGCTTGACTAAGGAGAATGAGTGAGTCAGCATTCGACAGCAAGACAATTGTCTGTCTTGTGTTGTTATGTAGATTCCCGAATGATGTCATCGGTCGTGCTTCACCTTTCTGACTGTCTGTAACTTTTCAGGTTGAAGAAACACTTTCTCACATTAACACCAGACTGAGGTTTACTTTTTAACTTCAGGGCAACAGGCCTTCCCATAAACATGACGCCTGATGTAGACGAGTTGCAAACAGGCTTGACTGTATTTTGTGAATCAATCGCTGCCAAGCCAGCAAGGTTTAAACCAACGTCCTGTTTATTCTCCTCACAGCGCTCCACCTATGTGCCACTAGAAATAGCTTTAATGAGCCAGACTTAACAGAGACTCTGGCTTGTTAGATGGTGCTGTTTACATGCCCCAGTCCTTCCCGGTCAAGTCCACTCCCTCAGTGTTGGCGCACTAATTAAAAGGCGGTGTGGGTGTTGTGTAATGCGATTCTGCAGACAATGAATGGGAAAGTGATTTAGTGGAGACTGGGGATGGGAGTTGCTTGCTGATGCTGCTGCTGTAGTTTCCTCTGCTTGGTATGTTTCTTTGGCAGACGAGGGGGGGGAAACGAAACAGGTTGCGTTTGTCGAATTTTGTGAAATAAATCAGTGCGCACGGTCACACAAACAGACAGACAGACCACACATCAGTCAAGAGAGACAAACCGTCAAAGAACAAAACACAAACTTCCCTTCCAGAAAGGGTAACGAACGGCTTCCCAACAGCGTGCTGATGTTGAGAGACAAGCTTTCACTGTCTTTTACAGTAGCTTTTTGTGCCTGTATGCGAGTTTGTGTACACCTGCTGTCAGGGTGTGTGTGCGCCACTGCTGGCAGGGGAGCTTAATATTTCATGACTGACAGACAGACACCTGATCCTTATTTACCCCATTAACTAGGCATGATGGCACACTAGGGCACAGCAAGACATACAATATTGCATTTCAACATTGTTAACCATGGAAGAAAACGTTAAGGAAATGATACAAAGCCCATAATAGCTCACACAGAAAATGAAACCATTCCTTATCCATCTGTCTCCCTTTATCTTTGCCTCTAATCAGGAGTAATAAGTAACAAGAAGCCATGTGTTTGTGGGGGTTAATGGTGTCTCTGTTTCCCTGCCTGCCGCCGTAAACCACACACATGCCCACACATTGCCCAAGCCATTAATCAAGCTTGTCCAAGCTGAGCAGACTAAACATAATAACCATAGATCTATCTATAAAGAGACTGTTGCATTTACATCTGTCTGTCCGTCCATCTGTGTGCACATGTGTAGGATTCCAGCATGTCCCTCCCCAGAGCAGCTATTCCAGTTATGTGTTTTCCAGCATGTCATGGCCATAAATAAGGACATTAAGCCAAGATAAATAAATCAATCAGCTGTCTAAAATGGGTTCTCTGTTTCTCTTTATGAACCTCCGACTCCACTGTCTCCATCTCAGCTCAGCAGCCTGTTTCAAGCCAGGACAGTCTTAATGAAGACCTCTCATCCCTCACAGACTTTCTAAGATTCTCTACGATACCGGGCGACGGATCGACTGGATTCCATGATTTAATATGAAAGAAGTACCAAGATTTGTGGACAGTAGACCGAATTACTGCTCATAATTAACAAATGCATAGGAAATGATGTCATTTTCCACACACAGCGTTTATCTAGTTTAAAAAAAACACAACCCTGAGTTTTCAGCTTCTAATAGCAAAATCATGGTCATTCAGACTAACGTGAGCCCAGCTGAAAACAGAGCTCAGTCTTGGGTTACACTAGTGAACCACACTGTTGTGTCACAAGGAAGACAGACAAAGGAAGGATCGCCTTGTGTGCACACTTGGATTATTTGTTTCATGGCAGAGTTTGTAGCAGCCTCCCTCTGTTTCCGCCTTTGCCCGGGGAGCTTTGGGAGAACAGATTTCAAACAAACACAAGCAGTGTGCGCACACACACACACACACACAACACACAGATAGATGTCGAATGGGCCTTGAGCCAAAGCACCGGTTCAAACAGACAAAAGTGCACAAACTGGCCTTCGCAGGCAAGCATGGACAGACATCTGCGTGCACGCTCACACTCACAAAAACAAAACCTTCCTTGTCAAAAGGGGCACACTGTCTGCTGTGCCATGCATGAGTTCAGTCTGTGCCTCATCTCAGGCTGACTCCCATGAGACGGAAGAAAAGCCTAAGTAAACTCAGTGTATGCTACATTACCTCATGTAACCTTTACTTTTCTGCTGAGCCAGGCCAGCCTGCAAGCGCAAGCGCAGCACCAAAACACACAGGACACACACACACACACAACTTTGCAAGCAGAGTTAAATAAACTCTGTGAGGAAAAAAAGGGGTGCAAAAAACATTTATGACCTGTCAAACTGTCCAGTTCAGGGGTACGCTCTTAGTCCCTTTTCCTGACAGGAGTTCAGAGGTCACCCCAAACTCAGCACACCACAGAACTGCATACAGAACGTTTGCGTTTATAAGCCCACCTTACACCTGCCTCTCTGTAAATGCATTATTATGGTCATTGCAGCTTTAGCAATAAAACGACTGTTTTATCAAAACGAGGGGGCAAAGTCCCAATGTTTATCTCAGCTGTGCTCACCGGGAAACAAAGTGAAACAACTTCGGAGAAACTGTGTCACCACTTCTCATGATTCACCTTCACAGAGCAGCTGTCACCACTCTACAGGTGAGAGCCATACATGTAGCTCCCACAGAGAGGTAAATGTAAAACTGTGTGTGTGGACAGGTAAACAGCAGACCAAAAAAAGGTGCGCGTTTCTGTGCGCCCCCCTCCCCTGCGCCCCTCTCACCTCCTCCACGGCGGAGACTGTGTTCCGACAGTCGCCCATTTTGGACTGGAAACTTGACGTCCCCGGCGAAGACAGATCCTCGTTCGTCAGGACCACAAAGTCCGAAATGCTTATTCTCTCCGGCATGTTGCGAGCGAAGCGGCTCCGACAGTCAGTGCGCGGAACAGTGAGCCAAAGTTTTACGCGCGCGTGTGATTACCATCTGAAGAAAGAGAGACTGTTTCCTCCTCCACCGTGTGCATGAAGGCGGCTGGAGAGAGACCGTAATCCTTAACAGTGTTGGTCCCCACCGCAAGCGCGTCTTAAAAGTGGGAAGTTGTCTCAAAGCGGACCTTTAGTCCTGATCGAGCTCGGCTCCTCTGTGAATGTGCGCCCGTGGAGGTGCGCCAGCGCGCTATTGTCCGCCCAACGAGGGAGGGAGCAAACTCCATCATCACGTGGGAATGTTTGTGCTTTCTGGCACTCTTCAGAGGGAGAAAAGACTGTCTGTGTGTGTGTGTGTGTGTGTGTGTGTGTGTGTGTGTGTGTGTGTGTGTGTGTGTGTGTGCCTTGCCCTCATCTCTTTTCATTCTTACTTCTCTTTTCTATGCAAACTCCAGAGTGCGCAGTGTGGTCGCCATGGATATGCAGAATGCCTCATTCACAGACTAAACTCAAGGAGAGGAATTTCAATGGATGAGGTGATGCTTCTGGAGGGAGAGAACCGCAGTGAGACAGGCATACTTTATAAAGTATCACCGAATAACTCAACGCTCTGATGTTTTAACAAAGATGGGTACAGATGGGGAACAAACAATATGTGAAGTATCTTTTGCACAAACAGAGATGAAACGGAAGCAGCACAAATTCATCACATCTCAAAAGAGGCGTTTACTGCTGCAAAAGTGCCCTTTAATCACGAGTTTGGAAGGTGTAACGCCTCTGTGGGTCTTTGCACCTTGATCCTCTTGGCTGCAGGCTCCAAAGCCTCTTCCTCTTCCTTTTCATCTCATGAAAAGTCACTTTTCATTGAGGGTGGATTTCTGAAATCCCTCCCCACTTCTCTTGGAACCATCTGACAGAGTGCACCAGAGAGGTGGAAAAAACCTACAAGGGCTGTGCACAGAACATAGCTCCTGCATGCCTGCTATTGTCAAACCTGTCAACTAGGTCTATCAGTGAACCTTGCCTCGGGCAGGGCAGTGATACAATACACTATGAAGTGCAAATGGCTGATTTTAGGAAGCCGCATCAAACACAGTGCCCCTGTTTGGTTCTACCACAAAACCACATATTTGCCTACATTAGCTTTATAAAAGGAAAATTTGTCCCAGCTCTACAGGCGACTTAAGGTTATTTTAACCTTCATGCAAAAAAAGAGACAAACTCAGTTTTTGCTAGAAGGGTTTCATCTGCTCTTTGTAACTACTGCCACTCAGTGAATGGTGCAGAATGGATGCTGTGTCTCTCACAGTGACTGTGTGCGCTCACAGTGGCGCTATGTTTGTGTTCACAAAGAGAGACAAACTTGTTTTTGTGTCGCAAGTCTTTTAGCCTGGCGAATAACACAGACACACCAAAGTGCTGGTGTGTCCGTGTTATGTTGTACTTGCAGGCACGTGCACGCGCCCGTACACCGCCTTCAAGCAAAGGATTAAAGGAGTGGTTATCAAACATGTTCCTCAGGAGGCACAATGTGAAATTCACCAGGCAACGCAAACATATCCCTCTCATGTTTTACCATGCAAGTCGAGAAAATACACCACTCAAAATGTGTACTCTTTGGAGGAAAAACCTGAAAAACTCTCTCCTTAACCTATTAATCAACAAGTTGAGGACGCCCATTCTTCTAAGGAAGTGCGGGCACGCGACAAACTCCAAACAATGCAAAGCCACATAAACAGCTGACCCAGTTTACCAGGCCTTCGTTTCATCATTGTTTCTGTTGCATGCCTGTATGTATGTGCGCATGAAAGAACATCAGTGAGGGAAAGAGAAAGAGAGGCACAATTGGATACAAACAGTTTGCACGGATACATGGAGGTGTCTGGTATTGCAGTATATGTGTAACATATGTGTGTCTGCGTGCTCATTTTGCATGCACTAAATTTTTGGCATTCATGTCTGGGCTGATGCCATGCAGAGGCTCGCTGTGTCCCAACAATACCCTCCTTTAGTTTCCTTGCAGCCCCTAATAAAGAAGCAGGGCCCTTGTTCGTTTGCCAGCCTTCCAGCCTGGGTCCTATTGTAAAACTGAACAAACCGGTCTGCTCAGTCTATGCACTAACATATAGCAGAGAACACCAGTCCACAGACAAGGAGGGGGGTGGAGAGGAAAATGGGGAATCGACAGAGGAAAATTGTTTTGGGATCGAGTGAGGGTGGGGGGAGATGTGCAGCGCAGCAAGGAAAATGAACAAGACTGAGAGAAACTTTATTGCCTGAGGACACAAACTGGAGTGACTCACTCCAAATTTTCCCTCCTTATCTCCACCCGTTTCCTTCCTAAACACCACATACCTATTCATTGTCACTTCCTACTGCTGATAAAATTCACTCTACTTATGCCATTAGCAACGGCTTTATTCTTTCTTTGCTTCACACCGTTTCTTGTTTTAGAGCATAAGTCTTTAAGCAGTGAAGTTTAGGCTGCAAGGAAGTGCGGTACACCAATTGCAGCTTCTCTCTTTCCCTCTGACGCACACACGCAGAAGCAAAGAGGTCGTGGCAGCATCTTCCAGTAAAGATTACAGCTGCCAGGATTTCCTCGCCGCTTCCCAGCAGCCCGGTGGAGTAGCAGCACAGGGTCCCCCAGCCTCCCCCCCCTAAAAGTCTCCCTCTCCACTCAGCTTGTTGACTCAGCTCCACTAGTCCTGCTATCAATTTACTACCCCTGTCAAGCCAGGAGGCCCAGGCTTACCGTAAAATACCCCCTCTCCTGGTCGACACGGATGACTGAAAATGGGAGGATTGGAGAGAGAATGAGAGAGAGTGGGGTTTGATTTATTGTTTAACACAGGTCTTCAGTTTCCCACTGGAATAAGCATATTAAGTGTCCTGAACAGGGCAGGGCCCCTGCTGAAAACAGTCTGCCTCAAGAGCCTGCACAACTGCGCTAAGAATAATTTCCAGGAAAACACCTCTACTGCAAAATAAGCCGTGACATTTATTGATATGTCATTCCTGACTCAAGTGTGACGGAGCAGTATCAGTCTCAGTCCTCTTCTCAGCTGGCAACACACATGCTGTACCTGCCCGGCAACCCCACCCTCAGACGTGCACCCTCCACAGCTTGCCTGTCTTCACAGTCAGCATGGCAACAAAAAGTTTTCCTCATTGGAACAGGTCGTCCAACTTGTTTGTGATTCATACTCAGTCGCAAATGCAGTCATATGTAAAATTCACAACGTCACAGTGTTGATTGAGACATTAAGGAAGAATTCTGAGAAAACAAACTAATTAAACTATCCCTTTAATTTCTGTTAAATAGATGACTAAGTCCGTTTTTGGACCTCCCAGGAGTAGAAGATCTGCACAAAATCAGTTCAAAGTCAGTTGAACAAGGCTTTCACTGGCTCTAAATGAGATGTGTGTGGCCTTAAACACACCAACAACCGTCACTAAATTGCTCACACACTTAATGAAAATAATACCACCATTATGTGTCTCTTCAGCAGCCCTAAACAATGACATGCAGTGTTGTAGTCACAGATTGGTGCCTTACGCAGGGGAGCTGTCACCTCAGTAATGACATGCCAGCACACAAAGAGTCTTTTAGGTTTTTGCCCATTTAAGCGCTCAGCTAATAATATTTACTTCGACCACTTGTTGTCTCAGGAATCGGTCTTGAGGTGCGATGTAGCAGAAATGAGGTCTGCTGTTTAGATAGAACATAAACCCACGCGGTCAAAAAGCAACACATGTGTATGTGGCGGCTGACATTTCAGTTTATGACCTGTTGTTAAACACATGAGCTGTCGTGCGCAACATCTGTTAATAGACACTTAGCACTAATAGACACCTGGTGTGAGTTTCTGAAACAAAGAGACGCAAGAGTTTGCAGAAAACCGCTGCAGTTTCAGGAGACAGACTTTATTTGCAAGGGTTAAAATTTACTTGCACAAGCTTGACTGCTTTTTGTTGCTCACCACTTGAGTTGTGTTGGCAATATTTAACCACTCTAGTGACCAGAATACATTTCTATTTCCTGCTGTTGTACACAACCTCTATGCTTCTATCAGCCATAAACTTAGGGTGCTATATGAAAATTACACGAGGAAGAACTGAACTAGCATGTTGAGCTTCTTTTTAAAGAGCATTTGGAATTTCTTTTAGGAAAAGACATACGAGCTTGGACAGTCATTCCCAGAGAGCAGTCGGTGAGCATTTTACCATCTTCTTCACATTACATTTCAAGAGACTTACAGCTGCAAATCTGTACATACATCCTCTATTTATAAGTCAATTTGGGATGCATTTCCTTGCAAATGTCTTTCCCCTGAGAATGCATTAATGCTGTTCCAGTGCCCTACTGAACTTTGACCTCCTGGCCGTCCGCTCCCTTTTGTGAGCTTGTTTCCGCAGCAACCAACTCACAAAGAATGATGGGTGTTTTTTGTCTACCTGTCTGAGTGTGTTTATAGCACATTCAGTGTCATTGTCACTCTTTGTGTCGACCTATTCTCTCTCCTCTGGAAATGTCACTTCTTATTAGATCAGTATCCTCAGTGGCCATATACCCTGGCTGCTTTTAGACACAAAATGCTCCACATTTTGATTACAGCCTGCGGGTACATTCTGTAGGTTTAGAAAACAATCGATTTTTACAGGTCAGGTTGCATAAAGGCATAGATTGCAGAGGCTTGGAGAAAAAAATGTGTTTTTTATTCATGTGAGCATATATGTATTTCAACTGCTGAAAAAAAAAACGTTGGCTGGAAAGAACACATTTCTGCATGACAAGTGAGTAAAACAGAAATGAAACACAATTCCAAGTGTAAACCATGGCTTCAGTATTTATTTAATCATTTCAAACAGACCACACAATATTACAAAATATGAAGTGCTGCATGTCATTAAAAAAACAGCCCTAGTAAAAAGGCCAGTATCAACTTTCAAATAATTCAGAAAAATAGGCATAAATACAAAACTAGTTATGTACAAATACCAGAAAAATAATGCTCATTGAAAAAAACTCTACAAATTTTGAATTCACATTCTCTAAGCTAAATCGTAAAAACTCGCACGCAAACACACCATGACACCTATTCCCCAAGCTGTCAAATACACACACAAACACACATTTTCAAGTTTTGTTAGGACAGGACAGTTAGCTTATCTCTGCAGTGTAGAGGGAAAGCCAAAAATGCATCAGCATGAAATTCAAATTTTCCAAAATGTCTACAACGCTTCGAAATAAAAAAAAATTGAACAGGTAAAAGTCGCAGCCACTATGACCTCGGGCACATCCTAAACATTTAAACGGGTTGCACAACCAATGTGGCTTCAATTTTGTACAATAAAGATACAAATTCCTTAATTTTTTTCTGTTGCTGAAAGAACAAAAGCGTTCATTTCAGGACAAGAAGGGAAGAAAATCACTTCTAATTAAACCATAATTACATTAATTATCCCCCTGCAGCACAGATGCTGCATTTTATTTATTTTGGGTTATTTCCTCAGAAATACACTAGTAGTTTTACACCACTACATGAACAGTCAACTCACATCAACAGAGGATGTGAGGATTTGATATAAAGCTGCCAAAACAACAAGAATAAATGTGACCCTCTCACTCGGAGGAGATTGTATGTGTTCGTAAAGCACCCATTATCATACATTAACTCTGGGCCTGGATCCAGTATGTAGACGCAGCCTTTAACGTTTTGGCACATAGCGCAGCACCGAACAGGTAACAGGGCCTGACATAAAGCTTAAGGCAGAAGAGAGAAAAACCTGATCAGACAGAAGCACCTTTCGAAAATCAGATTTCACGGGTTACAGTATGTTCAGGCCGTAGATGCTTGTAGTTCTACAAGGAATGGCATTAAACGAGTTATTCACAGCTTCATTTGGTCATTTGAAGATACTAGGACTCTTGCAAACACACCCTGTGTATGGTTCTCGATGCCTTTAGCTTACTCTCGTCCAGTGATTGAATCCTGTAAAGCCGCATGGCAGTTAAAGCTGACATAATACAAGGTCCGCCCCCTACAGGCCAAAGAGTGGTACAAAGATTTAGACTTTGGAAACAAGGAAGAACAAAATTCCTGAGTTGTCACACACTGTAAACACCGCCTTATACCCAAATGCATTCAATTTTTGCTGCTGGTGATGCAATCATACATAATAACTCCTGCGTTTGTACGAGTTTATATTCTATCAATCTTTGTAGCGCAATGTGAAAATGTGACAGAAACAATCCTTGTTTTTAAACAGTGTTTCCTAACGGTCAGTGTCACCAGACCTCCAAGTCTGATAATTTTTTTACAATCATATGTACAATTTTGACTCTATTAAAATAAACAAAAACAAATAGTGATGGCTTCATAGTGTAGTACTTCCTACCTCGAGAAGGCATTCAATTAAATATCCCACCCTCCATTCTCCCTAAATCCCCCTCCCCCTCCTTCATTTATACCTCAGCTCTTCAAAAGATCTCCAAGATCATACGTGTCGAAGAAATCCGACACTCCCTCGCTGTCCTCCAGGCTCCACAGGTAGTCGTCGTGGTCCAGAGGTGGAGAGAAACTGACGAAGGGGGTGTTGGGGTCCGGGGTGAAGGAGGTGCCGGGAAGCTGGTCCTCCGTGATCTGGAGCAGGCTGGGGGGCAAACCCAGCAGACCCTCGACATCCAGGAGAGAGGAAGTGGAGGCCGAGGGGTTGGCTGGAGCTGCTGTTGAGACGTTGGCTGTGTTTAAGAAAAGGACGGAGCAGGGTTTAATTTCATGCTGAATTTTATGAGTGCATCTATAAATTTGATATCTCAACTTCTTGCTTGTGATTTGTATTCCTTTTCATTCATATATTTAGTCATTTTAGCCATTTATCTTATTTACATTACTCCTTAACACTTTTTTTCCTCATTATTTTGGACTTGCACTTGGTTCTTCAAGTATAGTATTTACCTGTACCAAACGGTATCAAATACGCTATACAACTTAAGTTTAGATTGACTGATTCAATGACAATATTATTATATATTATTAGGAATAGTTTGACATGTCTGATAGAATCTGAGAGAATTTCAAAAGAGTATACCATAGTCAGACTTGCAATGAATAAGGATAAAAAACAATGCAGTAGAACCAGTGTTCTTGTATTCAGCATATTCCTCTTCTTTTATTAAACCTGGTGGACTGGTTCCAGTTTAATGCTAACGAATAACATGCATTTCTCATAATGGAGAACTATGATTTTCTTTCCTAAGACTGTTGCTTAGTGTGATCACTAAGCAAAAGGCCTCAGATAACAGTCACAATGCGAGTGCAGAGGTGCAATCACACATCATCAACCTATTAGCTCCGAGTGTGGATATGAAATCAGAAACCCCACAGAGACCCTACAGAGAGTCCAGCTTACATTCGGCAGGGTCCTCTTTGCCGTTGTAGCTTGGTGGCACCATCTGGGTGGTACCCGGAGTGCCGAGGGGCTGAGGGAACTCCTTCTTGGGGGTGGCAGCGCTTTTAACTGGGCTGGCGTCTTCAAGACCCTCCTCCGGACACAGGTAGACTTCAATGGGGCCGTTCTTGCTCTTTAAATAGATCTGTAATGACCCCTGCTGTGAGGAGAAAGGATACAGAAAAAGATTTTTTAATATCCACACATAAACATACAGTCATAGCTCATGGCTTCATTGCATTGATTCTATTTGTTTCCATAAGATACGTATATGAAAGTGCAGTGACCCTACAAATAATGAAAGATGAGTGAAACACATTGTAAGGCTCTCACCCCTGCTGTGTCCGGCACCTCCAGTTTGGTGTCAGCAGGGGCCTTGACTGCAATGACAGTCTGGTCTTTGAGACTGTCGATGGAGCGGATGTCCTGGTATGTCACATAGCCCAATGTACAGTGCGGCGTCAAGGGTAATAACAGCAGATAGCAGCGGACATTTCCATGCCCAACCAAGTACATCTTTATGTGTTGTAGATACACACACAGCTGCGTTGTAAAGGATATCTCTGATTATCTTCGTACTCTGTGAGCTGTTTGAGCTGCGAGGTGCTGGAGTGAATCAGTTCGTCCAGAGACCGCTCTACTCTCTCCAGGTCTCCCAGCTCTTTCCTGAGGGAGCAAGCCTTCTCTCCTCCGCTCGCGCCGCCCTCAAATACATCTCCGACTCTACGAGAAGACACATAAACAGGTGAATTACGGGTGAATCTTATCTCTCAAGTCTGTGCATTAAGTAAGGAGCTAGAGCTACGTGATGCTTAAGACACTGAAAAATACATGAATACTTCTATGCGTCGACACTTTTAATTTCAAAAGAGTATTCCATTAGGCAAACTTGTGATGAAAAAAGATCAATAATTGCATTAAAGATATAGTGGGTGTCTTTGCCACATGGTGCATGGTTCATCTGGGGTTGCTCCATGTGGTCTGAAATGTTGCAATTCCTCCTAACAGCCACTAGAGACAGATAATCTCAGCGTATGCAGTAGCCATTGTGTAAAGTCCTGGTCAGACTTAATGTGGTAAACTGTGGTGTCTGTAATTTCCTGTTACTCTTCCTGACAGATCAACCACAAGCTTCATCTGTATTGTGTTGGAAAGATGCGTTTATAGCGATGCGTTCATATGACCAGCAAACACAAACACACACGTCCTGTCCATAGATTAACCAACACTGTTCATTAATGAGGATAATCTGTCACGCTGTTCACCAACCAAGGAAGTGGTTGCATTTAAGTTTCTGTAACATTTTCATTCCGTATATCTATTCTCATACTTCATACTAAATTTGCTCTTCTCTACTGATACTCACAGCCACTGGATGTTGTTCTTGGACTTCTTTCGGATGAGCTGGACTCCCTCCAGGACGTTGGTGATGTCGTAGATGCGTCTCTTCTGGACCTCCAGGACCTCCGTGGCCCAGTTCAGGTCAAGGACCCCATCGGGAGACTCAGCAATCAGACCCACAAATTTCTTGGTCAACAGGCCCAGGGAGGTGTCGTACCGCGTCCGCTCACCTGGAGACTTCGGAGCTGAGAGCAAAGAGACGAACAAACGTGGTTATAAGGGGAACAGCTAAGAGAACAGGCTAGACATATAAAACTGTGAGCAATCATGAAAATAAGGAAAAAAATAAATAGCGGTTATATTTACACTACACTTATTAGATTTATTTACATTGAATGTTTTAGATTTCTCCTACAGCTAGGCCTCCTCCAAACATAACATATGTTAAAGGTTATATGTTTGTGTTTTGTTTGTCAGATTTAACTTAAGTAATTCATTCACTGAATCTGTTGGTGATGCAGAGAACTGACTCGCATACTTATTAAATTAGTCATTAAGGCGGCTGTCAGTAGTGTAACATGAAAACAAACAGTTACACAAATGTGTCAATTACCTTAATTCCTGCGTGAATATGACTCACGTCGCAGTCTGTATTTATCATCTTACTCACTGATTGTAAACAATATTCACACCAAAACACATGTCCTTTAAAATTAATGCACTATTTGTGAGCAGCCATCACTTTTTAATCTGCTATAGGTCAGAACATTTGACGTATTTCAGTTCTTGAGGCTCCTGAGCTGCTCTTCAAGCCACCCTTCCTCACCAAGCTGCTCTCCATGACCACATTCCCCAAGCAATCTTCCAAACTGCTCTGCCCACTTAACATAACACCCAACCCTTCCTCTAACCTGCTCCCTTTGGACTTGTACCATTGTAAAGAACCGTAATTAGCCAATTAACTTCCTGGGTCTTATCTCTTTGTACTTAGGGTATTTTATTGGCATTTTTTTTGCTTTTATACTGCTCTCTTTATCATTAAATTGGACTTAGTAAACCTCTATTGTTGATCCTATCCTCCCATCTCTCCTCTGATCTGTGGTGGAGGTGTACTCACTCCTTGGACTTGGTATTCTGGCCGCGATGCTGCCTTTGCCTTTCGGTGTGCGAAACTCTGGCAGGTAAAGAGGATCCTCTAGGTCCAGCTTTCTTTTAGCCTAGAGAGAAAATAGGTCATGTGCATCAGGAAAAAAAAAAGATAAATATGAGAGCAAAGACGGTGTTTCCCAAAGCCGCTCACAGCGACCTAATCATTCTGTCATCGTAAGGACATACAGTGAATACCCCATTTAAATTCTTTCCTAGACTGTGGCCTGCTGGGAAAATCTTTAACCCTCTGCCCCATTTTTAGTGAATGAAGTGTGTAGTGCCAACAGCCCTCAAGTACAGGAACAAAGCACCCCCCTCACACTTTCCAAAGCACTTCAAGAGGGGCTGAGCTTTGTGTGTGTGTGGAGGTGAGGGGGTGGCAACCCACAGCCTGCAAAATGCAAGGAAATCCCTGGAATCATTCAATGACCTCACCTCCCCCTCTCAACCTCCCTACGTCACCCTTCTTCTCCAGCTTAACACACATGCTAACCACACACACACAGAGAAACAGATGATTACTTTACTGTAGCTGTATCCATCACACACCAACACCTGCAGCTTCAATCAAAGGCACACACACAACCTTTGGACCACATTATGCACTGAATACCATTACATTTTTTTTCTTCAGTGACCTACATTGGCCCAACATAATAAAAGTGAAAATCACGTGATACCAGTCTCCCTTCCCGGGATTGAGAAATGACCAACTGTCTGAAAAATGACCAGTTGCACAAACCGGCGACACCCTCACATGCAAAATTGCTGCCAGTTAACTGCTAACGCCACACGAGAAAGTTTTCCAGCAGATCTGTAACTATTCCTCCTGTCACGCAGCGCGTCAACACAAAACACTCTGGTGACTGAGCTAATGAGGCGTGGGACTTGGCTGAGGCGGATCTGTAATTTGCAGCATCTGTTTGGGACCTAATTGCGTCCCCTCTTATCCTTTCAGTTCTGCATTGTCTCACAAACTCGCCTCTCCTCCACTTTTCTTTGTAAGTGTGTGGCAGTGGTAATCCCTTTTTGTCACCGAGGTGCTTCAGCTAACAGGTTTGGGCAACTGTCTCTCTGAGATGGGTAAAATGGCGCGTTGACTCAACCACGTGTGGACGTGCTGGTGCGAATGCTGGGATAAAGAAGGCCGCCATTGTTCCACTGTGCTCCCTGACATGTCCACCTGTTGGACTGGCGACATCTGGAGCAGGGCAGCGAGTGTATGTTCACTTGGTGGGGCAGTTTGAAATCCCCACAGCACACAGACAGCCACTCTGGACAAAATGGTGACATTTATTATGACTTCTTGCAGGATTAAAAGCTTTGTTTTTGCTGGCTCACAGTCCTGACGGTTGCTGTCAGACACCAGAGGTCACAGAGAGGACTGTGATGACACTGCAGTCTGCAAAGCAGTGACAGCTGTAGTTTCAACAGATAGACGACATGCCTGGTTTGCCTTGCCATTTCCTTCAGTTCCAGCATTAAGAGCTGTAGAAAAAAAAAAAAAACATAAGAGCAACCTTCACATAAGACCTAGAACTCCCATGACCTAAATGTTGCAAATCGACACAGACCACATCTGCGTTTTTCAAGCTTGCAGGCCTGCAGTTTCTCACACAGGCACGGTGACATGCTGTCGGAGGGGAACCAACGGTTTCACCCTGCAGCTGTATGGCCTAGGGTGGGGGCTTGGGTGCTCCCTTTTTTGCATGAGGGATTTCTCTGGTGAGTCAAATATATTACGCAAACACCATTTCATCTGGTGGAAACACAGTCTGCAGTCTTTTTACTCAGCACGCTTACAGACCACTGGGGGAAAACTGCAGTTATTGAACACGGTACAAGCAACCAAAAAAAAATAAGCATGTTCCTTGAGACACACAAAACATCCTGAAAGTCTAAGTCTGATCATTTGGACAAGTCTCAGGCAAAAAGCTGGACATTATAGTGAGCAGTTTACTCAATTTATAGTCAGTTCCCATTTGTTACAGTGCAGCAAGTCACTGTTTAGGGCCAATTATTGTGAGAGGAAATGGGGAAGACCTGAGCCAAATGCACTCCTATTAGCTCTTTATCTTGCAAACCCACAGTATCACTCCTCTCATGTTTGCTACAACCTCACCCTGCCTGCCTGCCCAGTTCCACCCAAGCGCTGCACGTGTCTCCTCCTTTTTGCTGTACATTCTTTGTGTGATTCCCGCCGTCTCTGCCTCTACAGTGGAGTCTCCACAGTGGCAATTCACACGTCACAGTCACGTGAAGGACTTCTGCAGCCGGGCCTCTCTCTCCAAGTCAACAAACCTGGTCTGTCAGGCTGTGAGGGAGATTCAGATTCTATCCAGGCCAAGGACAAGTTACAGTATGCCTACAAATAACAACTCCTCAGTACACCCCTTCCACCACACCCTTGTGTAGTCAAAAGAAAAAAAAAGCCTGCATAGCTGATGAAATTGTCAACGTGACCCTAGAGACGTGAAAGAGAAGGGTGGATCTGCCCCTTTGGGTTGGTGATGAGGACGACTGGGGAGGTGGGGAATGCTGCTTTGAAATGGAAAATTCCCCCAATTGAGGACATTAGGCTCCAGGGCCAGTGCTGGCCAGAGGCAGGGGGTAAAACAAGGTGAATGAGGGGGAATAGAGGGAGGTTTTGAGTGAGTGCATACAGTTGGCAACGTGGCCAATGTCACAGTAGTGTCATCAGTCCGAATGAGGAGAGGGGGGGCTCCAACAGGAATCTCTGGAACCATCAGTTGAAGGTCACAACAAAGCTTGTAGAAGAAGACTGGTTGTTTAGCTACAAAGCGGCAGAAAGGGTAATTCATGAAGTGACATCAATGCTGATGCGGTTTCGGCATATTGTGCACATTTTGAAAATCCGTGAAGACGTACATGTGACAAGCAGGGAATAAGCAGGGGCATTGTTTCTGCACAACATTATGCAGACAAATTCTGTGGCCAAAACTGCCATTTGGCCGCAGGGAATATTGCTTGTTGTATCTGAAACAGACAAATTCATTCATGTCTACTGAGCACTGAGGACGAGACACGATTGAAAGCAGCTGTCAAAGAGAGAAAGGGCTTCCCTGGACTTTGGAGGGAGGCCTGAATACTGTAACACATTTACATCACTATCAAGCCAAAAGGAAGCAGGAGTGAGACAACACTATCAGCAGCCTACGCACCCTGGTTAAGCCTCACTCGACAGTCACTGATACACTGTCTTTTACTGCAGTTAGCATGCACAGTGAGTAAAGATGAGACCTCTGCAGCTGAAGCAAACTACACTCAGTCAAACATTAACATCTCAGAGTAAAGCACGTTCCCGCGGCGTAAACCTTCAAGTGTGGCTTCACGCATGACGGCTGTACAGATGTGCTTAGTTTGTTTGTACTTAAAGGAACTTGGGTTTTCAGTCTGAGCCAAGCATCCTGTTAAAAAAACAACAAAAAAAGACAGTGGTTATTGTGTTGTTTAAGTTGAAGGAAGTGTGCTGTACATGAAGAGGCAACACTTCCTGTAAACACAAGACCCATGACGGAACATGCAGTGAAGCTGCTGTGTCAGCAGGCACATGGAGAACACACTTGGTCACGACCATCAAAGTTGAAAGCGACGAACTGAAATAATTCAGTTATATCAAATATATGTGGCAGGCCAGTTGTCTTCAGTCCTGACAGTGTATTAAACTAAAAGGAGACTCTGTGGCTGAAAACTGAAGGCCATCTTCATTTGGACACTGCTCTAAATCTTTGTACTTTGTACAAAATGTCATACAATTTGGGACATGAAACTAAATGACTCAACGCCGCATGTGCAGCCGTTGGTAAGGTGGAAATCCAGATCTGTGTCAGACACCCAAAAGCCCCCAGAAACATAAAAAAACTAAAAGAAATGACTACGCCTCAGTACCACCCAGGAACAAAGAAAAAGAACGGATGAGGAAAGAGGAAAGTTTAAAACATCGCCTCTAAGATGCGCTTGAAGCAGCTCACTCTGTTGCTGTCGTTTTCAGAAAATGGAATCAAATGAAATTACAAAGCTGAACGTTTCTACAGCTTTTATATGGTGTGAAGAACTTGGGTCCTGGGTGTACTCGCTGCATCGTTTGTAAGAATTCAAAACTCGGAGGTGCTTTTCCCCCCCAAGAATCGAAAGTTTACCTAATTTACTGAAATGTGCCGAGGAAGTTTCACCACCATGGGACTTTGGGACTTTTGAAACCGACGGTGCAATTTCAAAAGCGCCTCACTCCTCTCCACATCAATCAAGATCTCATTCTGGTGGTGAATTAGACGTGCACACCTGTGACGACGTGCCTGAGAGTACTGAGAATTTAGAGTCAATGCGGTCGCAACAGATCCAAACACATTTACATACACACCTTGCATGTGGAAGTGTGTACATGTATGGCGGAGAGAAAAGAATGGACGACGCCAATATCAGCGTCGGCTGCTTATCAATGACTTGTCACCACATTCTGATGATAGCATAGCAGTGTATATATAATAAACCCTATCAGCCCACATCCAAGACAATCTGTATTAGCCTGGGCCAGTCATAGGCAAACTATGCGTCACGTGCGCCGGTCTTAATGCTGGATTAAAAAGGAGAGAAACACATTTCCAAGTCAGTAAACAAAAGTCTCAAACGTGGCCTGTGCAAATCCAAAAATACAATTCAGACTTGAATGGTAATTAAGTTCACCTCGGGCATACGATAAGCCATGTGGCAGCCTATTTCTCACTTGTCTGACTAATCTTCTTGGAGGGCCTATTAGTGAATACAGGCTGCGAGGGCAGGGGGTTAAACACGAGCTTTGGAAATCCTGTGCACACTCTAACCCCTAACCCACGTAGCTCTGCTGCAATTCACTAAATCTGAAAAACTGCCAGGCTGGCTAGTTGAAAGAGAAGAGATCAGATATAACAAGCAACAGCAGGTGTGGAGCACTGACGAGTCGCTGAGTGTGCTGCAATCCCGCGTCATAAAGCTTTTAACGTAAGCCCTCAGGAACAGGAAGCATGCTGTGTCTGTGTGTCAGGAATACAGCTCATTGGACTTTTCTTACATAATCTAATGTTTTTTTTTAGTGTTTCTCAAAGTTCTTTCCACCTGAGCACACACACATATCAACTCTTAAGAAAACACACCAGTTGCTCAGTGGTGACCTCTGACCCCCCTTTTCCACCTCCACCTTACAGTGACATGAACAGGTCGCACAGGTCCTGCAGTGTCTTGATGACAGGTGCAGCGGGAGCAGCTGTCATGTGGGTGCAATCACCTAAAAAGCTGTCCAAATACAAGCGCCGCTAATGACTCGGGAGCATTTCAGAGTCACGAGGGCTGATTTCATAGCTCACAAAATGGCAGAGCACAGGACAGAGGCCTGAGTCAAAGGCCTGTGTTTACATTAGTGCCCTCCACCAGCCTGCCCGTCCCCAGGCATTGTTTGATTGTGTAAAAGCCACCACAGCTATCTCCCACTGTGGAGGGTGTGTGTGTGTGTGTGTGTGTGGGGGTGCACTCATCTCTCCTTTTCACAACAGAGGGGCCCCAGACACTATCAACTACCCCACCCCTCCACCAAAAAAAAAGAAACCATCAAACACACACACACACCGTCTGATCTCGTCTGGCTACAGCTGGACTGCGGGAAAAAGATGTCACACAACTGGCGAGCCCACCATTCACACACACACACACACACACACACACACACAGCAGTCACAGTGGCTCCTCTGGGGCTTATCATGTCAAAACATACTTGAATGAGCCCCAAACGCTGCTCATCATGCAATGCCAGTGGAGATCAATGGTTATTCTGCACACACACACACACACACACAGCTCACTTTGTGTTCATTATAGTTGTTTAAAAAAAAAAAAAGAAGTGTTTGGAGTGTGTGCTTGATCCTTTACCGGTAGCCGCCCGGAGGATGATCTGATGGGTTTAGCCTCCGGTCCGTGGGGGGTTGAGTACAGGCTGTTGGCTCTTTGTTCGGCCGCGGCGGTGTTGCAGATCTGGGTGAAGTAGCCGGCCGGCACCGCGCTCATCAGCGGGCTGGACAGACCGCCGCCGAAGAACTCGCTCTTCACCCCCGCGGCGGACAAAACCTTCACCTTCTGCTGCGAGCAAGCCAGCCCCGCCGCGGCTGGCCGGGCCGACGCCGGAGAGACGCCTTTGGGCATCCGCATCATTTTTTTTCTTTCCTCCTGAGTTTAACCCGGGTCTGGTCAGGCTGGAGCGAGCTGAGCCGTGCTGCGTTTAAAGAAGTCCTCCTGGTAGATTTTGCGAAGCTGCTGCTGCTGCTGAGGGCTTTGTGTGGAAATGTACCTCCACCCTGCGAGTATGGCAACAAAACAGCCAAGAGCGACTCATGCAGCCCGGATCACACTGATTAATGTGAAATATATATATATATATTTATGCAGGAATTAAACAGGAAATGAGCCGTGTTTTCTGATGATGATGTTCGTCTGTAAATGCAGCAGATGCTCGGTGTTGTTCTCCTTTGTCCGGCGACAAAGTGCAGAGGAAACTTGCTTTAAACTGCTAATATATATATATATATATATTTTTAAATATCAAGCATATTAAAGTCCAGTCCAAGAAGGCTTCCAGGTCTCACTGAGATCCGGCTCCACTTTGAGATTTAAGCTTATCGTGAGTCCCCTCTGATGTGAAATCCGACCCTGTCTGCGGCTCCTGTCCGTCCACCTCGGAGCTCCTGCTTCTCCATACAAGGGGGGGACAAGAGCTGCTTTTTTTTTTTACCGCCAAACTTGGTCCCGCGAAATTTAGATCTCCCGCGGTTGGAGCTCGCCTCTGATTGGCTGGCGGCACGCTCGGCTTGTCATATTTGCATAAAACAGTTGCGCGAGGACGAGGCGGGACGTCTTAAAGGGACAGCGACGTCATCTCGGGACATAATGTCCCCTGTCTCACTGCCAGGCCTGAGCTGAGGACAATGACCTCTTAGTATGTAGAATATGAATGAGTCCAGTCTATATAGTCACACATATAGAAAAGAGAGTTGTAACTGTGTTGTTACCACAGTTTTTGTGGTTATTAAAGGCCACTGCGAGCAACAATGCGACCTTTATCTGGCATCATGCAGTATCCCTAACCTTCAACTTGCCCCTGCCTGTCCATAAATACAAAACTCACATTGTTGTGTGTGACTGTTGCACACATTATACACAACTTCCTTTGAATTCTTGCCTAGTGTCTTCAAATATGTAGAATCACAGAAATATTATATAAAGAAAAAAACTTCCACAATTTCCTAATTTGATGTGGGTAACTGTGCAGCAACAAAATTGTATTGTTTTATTTTACTATTTAACTTAACAGCCTCAATCAAGAAGTGGAACAATCAGATATAGTGTATATATTTGTCAAATACTAACCATAAATACAAGTAATATGTAGTTATATATAAATGATCTTCTATTATATAGTAAGAAGGGAGCCGTTTCATTGTACACTTGTTTCATTGTTTTTCTTGATGAAAGTGTGTTGTCCCCTGTTGCAAGTGCCACTGTGGATAGCTTGTAGATGATAATTGGATTCATTCAGTACCACTCTTGCTTATTGGCTCAGAGGAGATATTGAAAGAAAACAACCCCTCCCCCATCTGCAGCTACCCGACCCAAGCCATATGACTTGACCCCCATTGGCCAAGGCAAAGTAGACTCCCATCCAAAGAAAGCCTATTGTCATGTCTGCGTTTGAACTATATTGGCAATAAAATCATCTGCTTGAAACGTTGTCCGAATGCAAAATAATACTGCTTTATTCACTCAAGATAGGAGCTAATGTCTTTATACAGTATTCTGTAAATGTAAAGGACCACGGGTGAGGGAAAAAAGCTGACATGGTTGCCTGCTTATTACACTGGATTAGGTAAGATCATTCTTAATTGTCTGTCGGTTGAGAAATTTGCTTAGTAGATCACATGATATTGCAACAGTTAACTGATCAGAGACGAGAAATAATGACAGAGCTGTCGTCTCTGCACAGCGTAAATCATCGCCACCCTCAGTTTCTTCCTCTTTTGTACCAAACTACAAAATGCAGCGCAACTCATTAAAAATGTTGAGCACTCTCCAGTCATGGGAGTCGAGAGTGATAATTTATTCAGATTGTGTGATCCCTTTTTGTAGTTAAATGTTCTTTTAATTGTAAAATATTAATAGAATATTCAGGTAACTTTCTTATAATGCACGTTCTCCTTTGTTTGTTTGAGTAAGTTGGACTTGGTTAGGATTCACTTTTGATATGAGCCTAATAAGCACAATGACACACTGGGTTATACTATAGACTGTATATAATTATATCTTTACATACACTAAGTGGGTTATACACATAAAATTAACCTCACTGATAATGTTGACTCTTCAGTAAAGCTATGGCATCATTATTGTTTTTATATTTTATACTGAATATTCTTTTCTAAACTGAAAAAAAGGAACTCCATCAATTTCACATGGAGTTTAAATGGTGCAAAGTAAATATGTCATGTGAGTTTAAAGTCATTGTAAGTGTAGTGTGAAATGGCTCACACTGGAGGCTCACTATGTTGCTGTACAAATTGAAAGTCAACATACATAATGTTCACAGCAGCGATGGGCTTTTTTGTTTAACACACCTTGTTTGCGACATCGCTGCTCTGATTCAGAGTTGGTTGCATGTAGTTCATGTGACTGATGAATTACTTGAATTACATTTAGGCCCTAGTTCCTTTTTTCTTCACTTTATGCTCAGTGATCTGTCTTATATCAAACCATTTGGTGATTTGTTGCAAGGTCAAATTGCTACAGATCTTTGTCAAAGCAGCACTTGACCTGTAAAAGTTCATTCTGATGTGCAAAGCAACAGGTTTATCTTGTGTTTATAGAGCACTCGCATTCCTGGGATGTCAAACAGACACAGGTTGTTGCATCCTCATCCAACACCCCCATCTTGTGGTGTGGACTGAGACCTGATCTGGTCTATCTCTCAGAAAAATACACTAATAGTGCTAGCTGTCATTTTCAGGCTATCAAGTTATACATATATTCCAACAAACATGTGTCTAAATGTAGTGTAATACAATAAGCCTGCAAGCAATATGGCTTTTTTAAAAGTCATATTTATTTTTCAGACAGTGTCAGTCAGGTGCTGATTCAACTCTATGCTAATGTTAAGGCAATTGTTTGTAATTGTAATATACATTAAGGTGTTAATGGTATATTGTCCCCTGATTTACATTTGTGTGGGGATGTACAAATGACCATAATGCCTTACAGTATAATGTAAACCAGTACAAGACCTGTTCAAATCTACCATTGAAATGACCAAGATGTTCAACACATTTCTAACAGTATTCATAACAAATAAATCAGTGTGGAATGAAATGTGGAATGACCTAAGTTATTTTACTACATGAAATAAATAGTTATGTAATATGCAGTTTATGCAGATTTTTAGATTTTTATATATGTTTGTAATAAGTATATAATGCGTCTGGATATCGACAATTAACAACTGATGATATGATGATATGTATATGTTAAAAAAACACTGTGGACAATGGATATGTACAGATCCTCAATGGAGGGATGATTTTTTAAAATCAAATTTAAATAAAATTCTTGCTTGCAAACTCTAAGTCTTTGAGCCAGGAATACCTTTTAACCACTAGATGGCGTTGCAATTTCATTATAAGCAGTGTGCAGAAGGTTAGAACTAGGTTAATTTATTGAACTCTTCAGCATATCGGAGTGTCTGATTGTTTTCTTTGTTGTCTCTTTTTAAATTAGGTCAGACTGTAAATAACAAGGTAAGTAATAAAACCACAAAAGCTTCTGTGTTGCTGCTTATGATCTAATTGAGGCTCTGGTAGCATGAGCCAAAATTTAATGCCCAAAATTCTAGGTTTATCCACAAGATGGAGTAGTTTGGTCAACTGACCAGCCAATTACAGTAACATTTCTAACACTGCCCATGACAGTTATATTCTTTCTGTAGGTCTTATTGATAAATTTTCCCATATGTGAAGCTTCAAAAACAGCAAGTAGGGTTGCATTGGTGCTGCATTACAGGTGATGCTCTCGCATGCTGACGTGGCGTCCTGGACGTCAATACAAATCTGGCAATCATAGCTTTCAAAATTTATGAATGATGAGAACGGCTGGTTTACGATAACGCAACATCCTCTGCTCTTTAACATTTAGGAAGCTCAGCTGCTCTCTAAACTGCTGGTAACTCTTTGGAAAATTAGAAGCACACGCAGGAAACTCCCTTCGTTTGATTTCCAACCACTCAACCTCAAGATTCATCTCAACACATCCTGTTGTATCAGCATTTCATTGTCATCCAGCGCCAGAAAGTCACGTCAGCATCACCTGTAAACTTCTGAATAACACCAAACTCATTCATTGCTTCATATCAAACATACTATGAAGGCCAAAGTGTTTCACATTTCTTTTTTTTATTTCATTACATAAGAACATACATACATACATACAAAGCAAACTTTATAATAAAGAGTTTATGAAACTCACGGCACATTGTCTGTAGAAATAACACAATCCCTACAAACATTTACAATTAACTCTAGTATAGAGTTCTGATTATACCTAAGAAAACCCAAAACTCCCATTCAGAAAAAAATACCGACATCCAAATTGACTCACACCTTACATACCCACAGCAGATATGTACACATTTGTAAGAAGTTGTAACAGTCTCCAGATCATTAAAAATGAGATTAGAGGTGTGTGTGTGGGGGGGGGTAATGCAGGGATAATTAAGTGAGATGATGTGAGTCTTGGTGTAGAAAGGTTGGGTGTGAAGTTTGTAACTCACAAAAAAAAAACTCTGTTTGGAATGCAACACAAGAAAAATAAAAAATAAAATAAAAGAACAATGTACCAATATTTCTACTTCTACCTACAAGGGATCCCATTTTATATTTATTTTTTGGAGGAGGGCATATGGAGCCGGTTGCTTTCACTTTCCAATCCTGGCTTCTGCTTTGGTGTGGTTGATTTGTCTGTCCAAGGGCCAAGGAATGAGTCTCTGTTTTCTTGCTCATGCACTACTGTTGATCCCCACTCATCTAGGAAAAGTCCACTTTTTTCTTGTCTTTTCTTTCTTTCTTTCTTTCTTCAAATCCTCCACCTCCCTCCTCCTTCTCCTCCTCCTTCTTCTCCTTCTCTCCCAAATACCTATCCCACCCTTTCTGCCCCTCTTGTCCTCTTGCCCGGGAGTGAAGTGGAGACATGTGTTTCCCTGCACCTGCATGGAGAGAAAGGAAGAAAAAGTGAAGTCAGATCTCTCCCTCTCCACCCTCCCTCCCTCCCTGCAGAGGAGAGCAGACAGACTGGCGCCTAGCATGGAACTTTCATTAACCCCAGGCAGATAGCAATGAATCCGCTACACATTCACTGGGCCTGTCTAATTGGCGGCCGTGGTGAATGTGGAGGGTAAAGAGACCTTCATTACCCCGCACATCAATGCCAACACTATTCCTGCTGGCAATTAAAGTTTTATTTTGAAGATATTTAAAATTTGCGTTTTGAAAGTCAAAACAACACGTCTCTTTGTTATCATAAGCGACTGGCCCGCAGACGTGATGTTTCTTAGAACTTTTATCTCGTGATCTCAGCAACTTAGGAAGATGTAATTAAATATAAATACATACCGTGATCTGTCATCCTCGTCCTAATGGCACAATCGCCCCTCTTCTTTGGAGAACTTGCGAGTAATGTCCGCAGTCTGGACGGAGAGCAAGAGAGAAGCAGTGTGTTAAGACGCTGACAGTACTCTTATTCTAAATGCATATAATAAAGAACACATGTAATGTGCAGAGGGGGTGTAACGTGTTTCTCTCACGCACAGCATCACATATTTGAGAACAGCATCTGCTACCGCACCTCAATAGACTAACACAGTACCAGCGCCGTGCATGCAAGCGAAGACGCACGCCGCGTTACAAAGCGTCAGGAGTCACGAGCAGGGGCAAACTTTGCACAAAATCCACCAACAGATGCAATCACGGGTCAGTGCGTGGGGGGGGGGGGGGCTGCGGTGCAAAGGGTATCTGCCGAGTGAATGTCAGCGTGTGGTGTTGTTGAAGGGCGCGCATCGGTCCTCGCCTCGGCTCACCTTTATCGACAGGACCATCTCCGGCGCGGCCGCGTCCTCCGCCTCCAGCGCGATCTGCAGGTCGAAGATGTAGTCGATGACGTGCTGCAGGATCTCCACCTGGCTGACGGACGCGTTCTGCGGGATGCTCGGCACCAGCTCCTTCAGCCGGGAATAGCAGTCGTTCATGTCGCAGAGGGCGCCCACCGGCTCGTCCAGACACGAGTGTTTATTCCGGCTGATGGCGAGGCTCTGCTCCGAGATACAGCACACGGCCTTGTAGCAGCTCCTCACCGAGCGGACGGGACTGATGGCTTTCATGATGAGAGAGACGACAACAAAAACAACAACGAGATACGGCTCGACGCTTGTGTGTAAAGTTTGCTTGGCTTTTTCCTTCCTCCTGTTCCGTGTCACTGTCCTGAGAAGCTACAGTGCTGTGACAGCGGCGTACAGTTACGCTTTTATAAGCTGCGCGCACCGGCGACGCCCCCTTTCTCGCACCGCACGCTGATTGGCCAGCGCGGCGGAGAAAGCCGACTCTGATTGGCTGACATCACCTTTGGTGGAAAGGGTTGGAAAAGAATCAGGAAATCAGGCTGGGATGCCTGGAGGGGATTGTCAATCAATAGTAGTTACCTCTCTCAGGTGGTGGTGTTTATTTGAAATAGGTGGCAAAAGTTCTCAAAGTAGGGCACGTTTACAAGTTATTTTTTTACAGAAAACCCCAGAAGGAATAGGAGTATTTTTAGTTTTATTCCTTGTAAGTTAGAAAAATAGCTGTTTTACTGCATAGATTTGACCACAGTTTATTATACCTCACTTTTCCCTTTTATACAAACATCTGAATTTTCAGACAATGTCACAAATAGTAGTCTTCTCAAATAAAGATACTTGTGATGGCTCATCATGTTGTTTAGATATTTATGGCCCAATTTTATTGATTACTGTAACGGTTTGGTTGCACGTTTGATTGTCCAGACCTTGAAAACACTTTCCTCAAAACTACAGGGATAGATATTATAATACTATGTAGATAGTTACACATATGAGCAGTGTGTGAGTGCCTGTTTTAGGACACACAAGCTCAAAACAGAAGTATACAAAAATAATCATAATAATCATGAAAACAACATATTTATATGATGTAGGTAAAAGGTCAGTGGATGATAAGGCTATTTTCTACAGTAGTTAATTGCTAGAAACATGTTAATCGGATGACCAATCACTGTTTTTGGATTTATTGATTGTTTTTTATGTTTTGATAGCTTATATGCCTTCTCTTACAACTGGACTGTATATGCAGAGTATATTTAACAATAAGTCAATGTCAAAAAGAATATTAAGGGTACATTTACTCCGCCAAGTTACTCAACTGCTAAAAATCAAACCTCTTTTTGCTGACAGGGTTTTATGAAAATTATATTTTTAACAATTCCAAATGTTGCTCCCTTTTAGTTTACATCAAAGCACGTCCCGTTCTGTTCCTATTTGGGTCTTATTTTCCCCTTTTCTCACAATCCTGTTTTGTGGAGGAATGCAGGCCTGAGCCAGCTGTGTGTCCTATCCCAGCCCAGCTGTGTTGATCTAACGCGCCAGTCCCAGACATGCTGGCGCCAGCCTCCCGACGTCATCCATTCACCCCGACGCGCACTCCCCTCTTTGGCAGACGGCCCGCCCTCCCCCGTCCGCCACCAGAGGGGAGAGCAGCAGAGGCGCTCAGAGATCCGATTGGCTGACCGGGCCTGTCGCTCACGGACATGGATTTGAGCCGCCCCCCCTCCTCCTCCTCCTCCACGCTTCCCTCCTCCCGGCTGCAGTTGTACTCCGAGAAATGAGGAGGAAAAAACTTTCCAAATACTCCACAACTTGTGTAATGATGTATACGCCAACACGGCCTGCAAGATGAATCTCCTCATGAAAAGCAGTGTCCAGTGATCTACAGTAAGCACGCGATGATTACTGACGCCAGGACAAATCCTGATCTAACTTAACACTGTCAAATAATGCAGTGTGGGTACAGTTATTAGATAAACTGGCTGCCCAGTGGCCAGTGGGTGCCAGAATGGTAGCCTGTGTGTGTTCACGGGACATTTTCCAACCAAATACACTCACACACTCCATTTCAGCTTAAATGATATTGTCAATTTGGCGAGGCTGCCACCATATTCGACATTGTGTTATATCACAAACAACAAGAAGAGTGAGATAGATATGACACACTATTTCACGATGCTGACTAATTACAAACAGGCAACATTTTGATCCTCATTCTGGGCACGTTTGTGCGTAAATGCGCACGGCTGGAGATATCCTCCCCATCATGCAGAGGTTTCACAGATGTTCGAGTCTCTGCCTTCCTCCTGGCAATCTCACCCCCTCCCCCCACACACACACACACACACACACTTACCCCCCTCATCCTCCCCACAGCCATTGACCCTGACAAGTCACTCAGCGAGCTCACTTTAGTGCAAACCACAATATTGAACCGTGAGACGGGACTTCAGCCCGGTGCTATTTTAAAGATACATTGTGTGAGCGATGCAGAGTATCCAAACAAGACTTTGACCTCAAATATCTTTCTTATATATGTCAAGGGGAGGACAAATATTGCCCCAAATTTCTCAAGTCTGCAGGGAAAATAATTGTTTGCATTTGCTGACTGAGCAAACTGTCGGCAAAATAGATTAGGCGTTTGGGATTTACAGGCCTCCGCGTGGAGTTGACGTCAACATCATCCCATCTGATAGTGATGGTCCACAGGAGGCAAATTCTTGGTCACTTTTAGCAACTAGGAGCTATTTCTTGGATTTCAAAAAAACATGTCAATAGAGTGTTTTCCTCCCATGACAGCGCTCGTCTGCGGATTCCAGAGTTCTCGGTGCGCAAATCTGCACGAAACACACACAAAAAGCGCACACACAGGCACGCACTGGTGTGTCTGGGCAGGGATCAGGTGCTTGTCGGAAAGGCCCCGGACACAATCGGGTCTCTCTTTCAATGGATGGGAGAATTCCGAGCCTGGCGTCAGTGAGTCTGCCTCTCTCCTCCCTCCCTCTCCCTCTCCCTCTCCCCGCTCCTCCGTGCAGCTGGACGCAGACAATCAAGCCATCAACAATTGCCATGCATAATTAGCAGCGCCCCCTCCCCTCCACTGCTCTCTCTCTCTCTCTCTCAATTAAATTTCAATCCAATAAATTTAATGACGGCCAGATACTACTAAGGTGGGGAGGGGGGAAAATACTATCACATCATAATAAGCCCAAACATCTGGTCCACTTCTATTGCTGAATGTGTGTTTCCATACCTGCAGTGTTTAAATCTCACCCCTCCACTTATCTTTACCTCTCAAAGCATCTTCTCTCAGAGTGGAAAAAGTGTATTTTTATTTTACTTCTGGTGAAAACTGAACAGGGAGTGGAGTAATGCGGGTCATCTTGCCAGATGAGACAGGAGGAGGGAGGGAGGGGGTGCAGAGACAGAGGGGGTAAACCACCATACTGTCATGCGGACAGGCAGCGTTGCATACAGAAGGGTATCTTTTTCATCCACAAGTGCAGGCCCATCTCGGAGGGGGATAATTAAGTGGCAAGAAACACACTGAAACTTAATTCTTTGTATCCCTGGTGTGTGTCATGCAGGATTCCTCTGCTCCTCCTCTGCTCCCTGCTTTCACTCTGCCCGCAATCAAAGACGCTACAGTCCTCTCAATCAGCTTTGAACAGTCTACAGATCCCAGGCTTTTGTCCCCGGTGACCCAGGCGGTGACATGACATTTTATGCACATTGTTGATTCGTACTGGTCACTTGTTAATCATGTTTGGGCCTCTTGTTCAAGCAGCCTGTGCATAATGAACTTACTCGACGTTTTACATGAGAGGGTGCCCAATGTGTTAAGAAAGAAACTCACCCACATACTTCATTCACTCACTATGTGCCCATTGTGGCTGTTCAGAGGCACTGTGAACTGAACACACCAGGATCATTTGTTCATCTCCTCTGCATAGTCTTTAAGCAGCTTTAGGGCTATGACGCTCGTGCATATGGGGGTCCAGTGAATCTAGATATGACTTAGGTATATACCTGTGTGGAGGTCAGAAGTGCTACTTCCTTTTCTTTGTCTGTATGTTTGAGAAAAATATGAGTATTTCTTTGCAGTGATAGTGGTTAGTTGTGACACAAGTAAGTTTTCAGTTAACTCATCAAAGGAACATCCACATAGTCAGTAAAACCAGTTTCACAAAGTCTCCTGTGGCTGTTTCTTCAAGTCTGAAGAAATAAATAACACTGCTGATGTCATAGTGATGTCATCAGGGTTATCTTGGATTGATTTTTTTTTTTTTACATAAAGTCTTCATTGCAAGCTGAGGGGGCAGAGTTCAAAAGGTGTAGGTAAATACCTGGTAGGGAGCATATTACAAAGAGATGCTGCAGAATTGCACTGTGGGAATTGTAGGATCCAACCATTGTGGAGCTTGGGTCAGAATAAGGGAGTAAAAATCAGGATATCAAGATATCTGGGTCTCTGCTGCATCAATTTGGATTAAACGGTTCTCCAGGTTTATGGTAGTGGAATACTAAATTATATGAATATTGTTTTCAGATGCTTTTTGATCTCAGGTGTGAACTAGTAACTTTCTCAGCTGCATCTAAATGCAATTTGGTCATGTACAGAAAGTGTTAACAAGGCCCCTGTGTTTTTGTTTAGCCACTGAATAAGAATCAGTTGAAATTTTCCAGTAGAATGAGTCCAAAATCCATTAGTGGCTAAATATACTGGCAGTAGTCAGGACTTTGTAATGGAGTGCTTGAAGGCAGTATGCACTTCAAACCATAATAAGCAGAAGTCAGTACCATAAGGCAAAAGTTTCACACTACTGTGGCTGCCCATTGTGGGAACTTTGCTGTCCTGCTGTCAGGTGGCCCTGTTGATGTCCTTGTCGATGTCCTTGGGTGTGAATATTTTTCTGGTCCATGCAAGAATAAACGGAGGCTGTACAACTGTATTGCAGGTGGGACACAAGCCACAGAAGGCCATAAAGCCCATGGCCGCCACATTGGGCCAAAACAAGCTGACTGTAATGTGCAGTGTGACCGTGCGGGTGGAGAGGCTGCCAGCTGTTGGTCACACTATTGTTTTGTCGTTTTCACCGTCCCTGACTGGAACGGGCCGTTTATTCTGCAGCCATCCAATGAGGATAAACATCTGACTTTGTGTAAGCATAGTTAAGGTCAGACTTGGTGAGCATGGGGCCAGTTGGTGTAGGCAAGGGTGATCTGATTAGTCACAACAACTTCCATCACCACCCTGAAACAACATGGAACATGTTTTGAGTTTTAGTTTTACATTTTACATTTTTGATAAATAAAAATTACTTTTTCAGAGGAGACATCACTGCATGCTTCGGCCCGCCCAACAGGCTGTCAAGCAGTCAGGCTCAGAATGATTATTTACAGCCTCTCTAGAGCTGACAGGGAACTTGCTGCTGTAGCCCTCCACTGGATGACCATTAATGGAAGCACCACAGGCCCTAATCTCTCTTCTAAAACCATTCCTCTGTTTTCAAAACTGCAAATAAACACCAGAATGAGTGTCTGCAGACAGCACAGAGTCAAACTGGCTGTGTCTGCTAGTTGTCTCCACGTTGCCAGGGAAGAATGAGTCTGATCCACATCCAGTCCTGGGCTCCTCTCAGTGTGTTGCTACATCCTTGATCGTTAATCCAAATCAAGACCTCTGCAACAATTTGCAGATGACTACCAGATGATGACCATAATAATTACCAAATACTCTCATGTAATTGCTGTTTTTACTGTTGTTTGATAAGTGGGACATTTGTGCTAAATACACTTTAAACTAAGCTGAACTAGAATTTTGACCTTGTAATTATAAGCTGCCTGAGTCCATACTTTGTCAGACCCCACACAGAGTGTGGCCTGTACATAGAGACATGAAGAGTGTTTGAGAGTGGGATCCAAATCCATTCCTGCACTTTCATGGCTCCAGTATTCTCCAAACGAAGTCCATTTTGGCTGCTAAACTGCTGCTGACTATAATGCTTGGAGAAAATATAAGTATTTCAAGACACCCAATCTAGATTGAGGAGAAGCCTGCAAGTTGCGGTGGAAGTAGACGACCAAAATGGAAATAAACCAGTCCCAACATTTTTGACCAATTACAATGGCCGTATTAAGTTGCAGTGAATGAGGTTGGATGAAAATTTCGACAGGCTCAGCTGGCCAGTCCATGTACATCGTTGCAAAAGAGGCCAAGTATGGCTCTTCATTTTGTTCCCAGACCCCACACACAACGTGGGTTCACGCATGTGTTTTTTGTGAGGAGGTGACATAGACCTGGGGAGAGAGATGGAGAGATACAAACAGGAAATTTGTACGGGTGATCAGGAAGCAGGGCCCACTGTAGAGAACATGCTGAGAGAGTGTGGAGAACATTCGGGTGGAAAAAGACTGCAGGGGAGACTTGAGGGCGAGCCACAGAAAGGAGACAGAGACACTAGGACGGCAAAAAAAAAAGACAGAGAGGGATTGAGAGAAAATAAGACATGGAGGAGCCTGACGCTACGACTGCTGCTGCAGGGGTTCAGCTGGTCAGGCTTCACAGAGACACACAGACAGAGGCCATTATGTCCCTGGTGGGTATCTCTGCACCTGTGTGTGTGTATGTGTGTGTGCATGTGTGTGTCATGTGTTTCTAGGTCAAGTGGGTCCCTGAAATCTAAGATGATCCGCTGCAGTGACTTTCCCCTTCTGTCACTGGCATGGTATCCTCTAAACTCTTTTTCTCTCCTTTTTCCATGCCCCCTACACACACACACACTCTTGCTCAAGCACATGTGCATGTAACAAATGGATGTATGCACACATGCATGAGCACACACACACACACGCAACCCCTCCTCATTTCTCTTATGTCTTCCGTGTGCTGCTAATGAATTGAAACAGTGGGGACTGAGACATGATACACAGCTGATTCCCTGACCAGTCCCACACACACACAGACACACACACACTTACCCTTTCCTAATCTGGGTCAGCGGTGCCCCTCTTGGTCACCCCTGGCGGAGCCCTCCAGACGGAGGGGGCAGAGTGGGAGCGAAGAGGTCTGGACTCTCAGTGACCTGATTAAAAGCTCTTACACAGACTACTGAGCTCCGTAACCAATCAAATGCAACACCCACCCTGGCGTCATTACCGGACTGTCTCTCACTCTGTCTGGCTGTCATATACTTGTCTGCTTATGTGCTTTCTCCATTTAGTGTGATTTACGCATTCTTACATGTGATTCAGTCCCCCTCCCCCTTTAATCTTGGTGCACAGCGTCACGGGATGGACATGAGGACCCAGGGAAAATGGACACTCTGCCAGCTGGTCAGCTCTGCATTGCCATGTTGTGCTGCGAATTATGTTGCCAGTCTTAATCAGGTTTCGTGTGTGAAACAATCAAAAACACACCATGTCGCTGTAACTGTAATGGTCCACTGTGTTTGCCTTTTGCTGTGGGAGTTTTTAAAACTTACTGCTGTTGAAGTTCTCTCTCGTCCCTCTGATGTGGATCTTCCTGCCTGGGAACTCACACTTCTCTTTTTAAATCTCTTCTTAAAAACCCCTCCCTCATGTTTACATTTTTATTGCCACTATTATTAATCTTATTTTACTGTTCTCCACCTTGAAATGCAAATAGCTGGGTAGTGATAGGTGGGTAGTGGGAAGATGTGGTAGGGTGTGTGAGGGAGGGAAGAGTTAAAGATGACATCATATTTTTCAATGTGTCATCTTGAATTTGAATATAAAAATCGAGTTAGCCCCCCCCACCCCAACTCACTTCTATCTTATGGCTTTTTCTTAACTATTGATATTTCATGTCATTATTTAATCTTGATTAATATTGGAATATTTTCACTTTGTTTGTTTTGAAAGGTGCTATATAAATACAGTTATTATAATTATCAGTTTTCAGACTGTGAACCACACTTTATGCCATGACCCAGAATTAAAAAGACCACCCTCTGTGACCCACCTCAGTCACTGTGTATGAAAAGTGCTAAGCTAAAATGCTTTAGAGTGTGAAGTATTGTTTCTGAAAATAAAAGCCGAAGTAACACGACCATGAGTCACCCGCAAAGAGAGTAACACTACCAGGAAATGCCTATATCTGCTTAGCCATGTTTGGCCTGTGTGTATTGTTTTATGGACATTTCCTGCTAACATTCTCTGGCTACTCTGTAATTTACTGAAAATACCCCCGCACCACTAAGTTAAGAATCTGGCCAAAGCAGAGGGTCAAAGCCACTCAAGATTTCTATAAATGTTGCTTCCTCCAATTCCCCAGAATGGCCAAACGAGGAATATGGTCTGTACAGGCCAGTTCTCACAGGCTGGAGGAGAAGAATTATATTTATATGGCAACACAAAAATAAAGATTAAAGACTAAAAAAAAAACCCTGATACCCTGATGAATGGAATTTCATGTGTGGTACTCACAGCACTGAAAGAAATTATTTTAAGAAATTAATAGAAATGTTTCTGTACTCTGGATAATCAGCAGACCTCAGTGGAGCTCTCATAGGGATTCATTCTTGAGAGAGACAGCTTCCAATGAAAACTGTTTGCAACTAAATCTGCAGTTTGTCCTCCGAAATCAGGATCATTCTATTAACCTCTATTGTAATGGGGACGATGCAGTCATCGTAGAGAGGGTGTCAGGCCAAAATTAGCACTGACTTATAAAATACAGGTACTTCATTCATTCACTGTATGGGAGCATTAGGGTCATCACCGCAGGGCTCAGTCGGGGAAAACCCTGGTGCAACATTTGTTGCAACACTATGCAATGTCAGCCAGTCAAGCCGCTCTTGCCAGTTAAAAACCTGCAAGCACAGATTTCTCGTAGATTAATTTGTAATTTAATTTTTTGTTAGCCAAGGACAAGATGATTGCTGTTGTGATAACTCTCTATGCATTGTATTACTCAATCTGGCTGTCCTTGATCACATTTAACCCTCTCACCTCTAGCAACACACACATACACAGAAACACTCACACGCACAAACGCACACATACACTCATTAAGAAAACATTTTTTTAATCACACTGAAATTAACATAAGCTAAGACACCTACGATACAATCCAGTTCAAGGCTAGAAACTTTGTCATATGTCACATCCTCTCAGTTTGCCGTCTCAGTAAGTATACTGTCATACTATCGCAAAAAAAACATGCACAAACCCTCACAAAGTTGGATATTTCAAATCCTGGGCAAATACCACACCAAAAGTATGTGCATGGCAGGATGCCAGGGAAACAGAGAAATAGCGATGGCAGAGACAGAGACCAAGTGGGTCAGGCTGATGACCTCAGCACAGTGAGTTGAGATAAAGACGAGCACTTCAAACACCACTGATAAGCTTCGCAGTGAAGGACGCAGAGCAGCTCCTTTGGCCTAAACAAGAGATAGGCCTGACAAAGCCCAGTTTATGGAGGGGTGAGAGCTCATGCTGAACTAATAGAAATCACCTCTCTGTATTCACATTTTTTTTTCTTCCATCTGGGTTTTCTGTTGAGTGTCAGCAGTGGATAAAAGTGTGGTGTATTCTGTCACATGGGACGTCTCCTTTATCTAATCAGTGTTAATACAAGTCAACAGTAGCATTTTGTAACTGAATAGGCCTCGGCCTAATGTGACAGACAAGCTATGACAATGTTAGTGGTCAATCAAATTGGTGTGTGTGTGTGTGTGTGTGTGTGTCTGTGTGTTCATTCACATCACAGCAGCCCCATAATGACTGTTTAACAACCTGAGTAGTGCTCACCTGTGTCAACGCGCTGAGTGACTGAGTTAATTATTGTCCTCCAGACGTCTGCAGGGCCTCAGAGAGACAGAGAGATTACAGAGGACAAGCCGAAGATTAGATGGGCGAGAGACGCTACTTTTCTTTTCAGCTGCAAGACTAATCGATCTGAAGATACGCGCTCCATTCTGCTGTTTAAACATCACAGATAAGCGGTGGCGTCAGTGCTGTTATTCAAGCTCATTTATGATCATAAATGACTTTTCTTTTCTGTTCACGCCAGATGTGTGCCCCCCCCCATGCACACCCCCCCTTGTTTGGAAGGCAGATGATTCCACCCTCCCTGACCAACAACAACACTCCAATGTTAGGCTAACCTCCTGGTGACTTTATCGCAGCATCTGGCAAACGTTAGGCTTCACCTGAACCCACCGTTTATGCTGTAACCTGAGCAGCGTTCTTACAGATGTGGCTTCAGTAGGCAAAGCTGTGTGTGTGTGTGTGTGTGTGTGTGCAACATTGTGTATGTGCTCCTGCATCTGTGGGCTCGGCTCAGCTCCGCTCGCCCGGTTTTAAAAAGACAATTGCTCGGTTCAGGATGGGAACCAAAGAAGCCGGTGCAGGCACAGCAGGGGAGCCCTTTTCACAGCGCGCACAATAACCAGCCAGCCCACAGAGAACACCGTGCCTGGCTTGCCTTGTAGGCGCACAGCAGCGACAGTGTGCCACGCACGTGGTCGAGACGGGTCTATGTGTCCTTTTGTTAGCAGCAACTGATAAGTGAGAAGAAGAAGAAGGGGGGGAAGAAGCAAAAACAGACAAGACCTATGAGACAATAATACCACACTCCCTGCACAGCTGGCATATTTTCTGAGAAGCTATTTCCTGTAAAAATTCTGACACGGGAATAATGATGGCTTTGATTGGGCCCCAGTTAACGGGAGGCACTTCCTGTTTCTTTGTATTGGTTTCATTGTGAGGCGATGGGGCGGGAGGGTGGGGAGGGGGTTTGAGGGAAACAGCTGCTGGAGATGACACAGTCAAGAACATCCCTGTGACCCCCCACCCCTGCATGCACACACACACACACACACACACACACACTCACACATTCACACACTGTCACCTCTTTAGCATTGGTAGACCTGCGAGTTTGGTTTCAAACCTGAATTCCCAGTTGTTGTTCTGGTTATATTTCCTCCTAAATGCCAGGTCGAGTTGTTGAGCCGGTCGAGACATCACTCTGACAAAGTCAGGGACACGACACGCGAACATCAAATCTAAATTCTCAAGAGAGATGTTAGTCAGAGATCAGCTTTCAGTCCACGATGGCATCTCCAGCACACCTCAGTCAGTCACTGAAGCACATCATCTGTGGTCTTGAGGCCTGACCAACGAGAATATCTAGATTAGTGTGGCTCTGCTCAGACAACAGAGGGACAATACCTGCTGTACCCAGTGACAAGAAACCAGTCAAACAGACTTTTCAAGTGTTTCTGAGAGTATCTATTTTTAACCTGCTGAGAAGACCAGATGGATGGAGTTTATTTCAATAGCACCAGTCAGAGTTTGTTTGTCAAACTGTTTTTTTTTTCCAATTATTTCCTGTGATTGTTTTAATAGTTATGCACAATCCACTTTTCCTTATGTGCCACCAATTTTCCAACATATGAAGAGTTGGGAGAACAATATAGCACAAATGAAAAGAACGAGGCCTCAACCACAGTAATTTTTTATTTATTTATTTTTTTTTAGATTTGATATAAAGCCAGCAGTAATCTTGCACCAAATATAGCTCAACATTTGATAACCGAGTGGTATTTTCTGGTTCAAAAAAAGCTGTTACGAAATGTTGTGAAAAGGTTAGGGTTTATCTTGTCTTTGTTTGCACACTTCTAAAGGGAAGTCTCACTTGTTTTCTGTGAAGGAAAGTCTGTGGTTCTCGAGTTAATTGCTGCAAAATCAGACGTACGTTGCATTTATTCCTTTAGAATCGCACGCATACCTCAAAGTGCACAGTCTTTGGGATAATTAGAATTTTAACGACTTTGCAAAGCGCAGACACGTCGCATGCAGGTACTTGAATGCATGTAAACACGCGCACACTTGTACTTTTTGTGCATACACACCCACGTTTTTCTATCTGGGTGAGGTTTTCCATTAGTGTTTTTGCAGAGATCACAGGCTGTTCTGTTTCCTGCCACACAGAGTGTTTCGCCACAGAAGCTAACCAGTGCTCATGCTCTCTCTGCTGTGCATCGAAGATGATCACTGGAAAATCATCAGCACAGCAGACACACACACCTACCACAAACACAGATGCACGAACACAAACACAGTTACCGCGCAGCTCTATCTTGCATCTGAATCATATTGGAACAGTATCGTTATATAATGTTAGGCCTTTAAAAGATTTTTTTTCTCTCTTAAACTTATTTTATCTTCATGTTGTTTTGCCTTTCTTATCTTATTCATTAGCTTCCTCTCACCCCCTTCCTCCACCCCCCTTTATTTATTTATTTTTATTTTTTTACCTTTACCTTTCTTTGCCTCTTTTTCCTTTTTCTCTCAAACAGTGCCAGTCTCTGAGGAGGGCTGATGTGAGCTCCAGATGTTGAGGTAGACTGGCTGGAGACAGAGAGGGCAGAGGGCTTCCCCGTACCTCCCCTCTCTTCTTCTTTTCTTTCCCTTTCTCTTTCTCCTCTCCTCCCCTCAAGCTTATACTGCTTGATATTTTTGCATATTGTTGGTTCCTTTTGGCTTCTGCGGCTTCACACAGTTGCTTACTTTTACCTAATTTGAAGACCACCGTTGTTTAAAAGAATACAGATATCTTTAGTCACTTAGCAAGAGTATACCTGTATTTGTGTTCATACTAAATTAATATGAGTTCTATCCCATTACAACCCCACAACAGAATACCAATGACACCTATCATCCTTTTATATGGAAAGATATTATTCGGCATATCTATTTATTTATTTATTTGGATCCCCATTAGCTGTTATCAGCACAAAAGCAGATCTTCCTGTGGCGAATAAAAAAAATTCCACAACCATATCATGTGATAATGTAAACAGAGCTACAAATATCTTTCTTCAGTCTCAGTCAATCAGTAGAAGCCCATTTAATGTCTTGAATTGTCTTATTGTGTTTGTATTGTCTTTATTATGTTTTTTTTATGCCTTTGCAAGAAATCATTTCCTCTTGTAGGAAAACAGACATTTTAAAAGGAATATAGGTGAGGAGGAGCTTGAGGAAGGTCAGCCTGCTGATAGTGTCTCTCTGCGGTTATTGTTGAGACTAGTCCCTTCAAGACGTTCACAGACATGTTTCTGCTTCATGACCTCTCTCTCCCAGTTTAAAAACAAATGTTGAGGTTGTTGTCTTCACATAAGACCTTATGGATTGGATGGGGGTCATCTAGCCTCTGAAGATACTATCTCTCTGTATGCGGATATCCATCAATCACTGTGGGCACAATGCCACCTTCCTCACCTTTCGTCCCACACTGCCTCTCTCCTCCTCCTCCTCCTCACCCCCGTCTCTCAGCTATCCATTCAGGGGTCCTGCGTTCGCTCACCCGGTCCCCTCCTTCGACCCCCTTGCTGGCACTCCCTTCAAAAGGACGCATTGATCACTGGTGGACACAGACAGACATTTAACGGAGTTGCACTGGTTTCTCTGTGTGAGAGTGTCCGCGCAGCAGCAGGGGTCACGCTGTGAAATTAGGCTGCATGCCGGGGCTAATTGAACTCAGGGGTCGCTAACGCGCATCGTTGACCATGCACTTTACTTAGCATATCTTAATCTACTGATAAGATTGCGTGCTTGTGTGTTGCAGGTAATTTGAAGTAAAAAATAACAAACTGAACAACAAGGTGGCTGATAGATAAGTGTTGGAGGAAAGATGAGAAGTGAGTGGTTTCAAGTGTCATTGCTTTACGTTACGGGAAAGGAGTGTGGCTCTCACAAAAAAAAAAAAAAAAAAAAAGATCACTGAAACATGCTGATTCTACTTAATTAGATGAACATGTGATTGTCTGGCTGTTGTTGTTGGGAGGATAGGAGGTTTGGAATTGGATGCAGATTGTCAATTAACAGACAACAGCTTATATGCATACAGTATGTTCAAGTACAAAAACGTGGGAAAAGGACATAGAAAGTATTACTAAGTCCTTTTCATGGGAATAAACCTGGAGCTGAGAAAATCCCTAATGAAAAATTTCACACAAATCTCAAGAATCTTCTCAGGCAACTTTCCCCCTTGATGCGTTGTTTTTGTCCTCCATAAATCCTCTAACTCAATTTCATATACTTGTCACTCTCAAAATAGACTCTTAACATAATCTTTAACCACATGAAGAAACACAAATGAGCAACCCGAGTCCACTGTCCTCACACGCACACCCAAACGGCCGTCTATTCAAAGGTCACATTAGTTAGTGATTGGGTATTTTGAAATAGCTGCTAAATCCACTTTGCTGTAATTAGAGCACTTACCGGTACATCCGTGTGTAATGCATTAGTCCGGTCACTTCCAGGCAATTAAGACTGGTTTCATCTCACCTGCTGTGACCCAACATCTCCTGAATATTATTAAGAAGCAGCTATTCTGGATTTCCTGAGAGAATTAGAAACACACACACAGAATAAGGCCACAGTTAGTAGTTCATACAGTTCCCCACACACAAGTTCAAATGAGACCGTGTAACTTTTGCTGAATGGCAGTAATGGTGGCTTATGAATTAAACTTCTCACTTGTAAGAGAAAGATTGTGTTATTTCACATGTCATTAGTCACTTAGTTCCACTTTAACACATATAAAACATTTTAAACTACTGCAAATTTAAAACTTAAGGACTGATCAGACAAATAATCATAGAACATCAGTAAAATTCGATAACATTAACATTTGACACTATAATGGCAAAGGTTTTAAATTGCTTACCTCCAAAGAATGAAGGAAAACAAACTGAGAACTACTCGGCTGTTGCTTTGATGTTGACTCATGTTGTCCTGCCTGGCCTCTTATCAAATGACCACATGATTGTGTGTGTGTGTGTGTGTGTGTATTTGTCAGGCCTTTTACTTTAGTCCAAACTGCCTCAACAGGCACACACTGACATTCTGGGCCTCCTCTGCCCATCTGGTGCAAAGGCTCAAGAGTTGCAACAGTGTCGATGGCGACTTTTAATAAATGTGTGTGTGAGGGCGAGTGTGTGTGCTTGATGCCCTCGTGCTCCCCTTTCCTCTACTGCAGCTCTCTGTGGCTCGACCTTTGACCTGGTCATCTGACCTTCCTGGTGCTGTCTGTTTCTTGGTCGTCCAGCTGTGAAATAGACTGTGTGGCTGTGTGTGTGTGTGTGTGTGTGACCACATCTGTGCTCTCACTACATCCTGGAGGAGCTTGGTGCAAAAAAAAAAAAAAAAAGCCAGATAAACACATTTGTTTGTTTCCTCATGGTGTGGGTTCCTACGTGGTTTCCTCTCATCAGTGGCCTAAATCTATTTGCGCACACTTAAATCAGCACTGTGAAACGTCTCTATCACTGCTCTTCCATCAGGTTGCTCCCAGAATCCTTGCCCCCTCTGCAGAAGAACAGAGGAACTGCATCCTGCTCCTACAGAGTGAAACCATTTCCAGTTATGTATTTGGGACTCAGGAGTGGAAGGTGGAGACTGGGCAGACAAACCATAACTGTCACAGATATCTATGTCAGTCGCATTTAAACCACAACAGCATTACTTACTAGTTTGTCATGCAATATCAGAAACAACCAGTGACTGGGTGGAGCATTGTGCAGATAAAGCTTAGTACCTTACATGTGCTTCATTTCCTTTCTCACTGGAGGTTAATATTAATATCTGAGATCTTTTTAAAGGCACAGACATAGGGTTCATATGTTAGACTGAGTGGAAACATTATTGTCAAACCTTTACATGAGAAAAAAAAAACAGCGCACAAATGTCCATCACATGTGGCTGCAGCAGAAACTTTCCCTTACAAATTTGCCTTTATTTAATTCTCAAACAGTATAACTCATTTTTAAAGGGTATTTCCAGCAACATATGGATTCAGCATAAAGCCTGCTAAAGCTACTGTGACTAGAAATCATGTCCCTTCTCTTCCTCCCTACATCTTTCTTTCTTGTTCTATTTGAACCCGTCGGGTCCCCAATACAGCACACACAGGGCCCCCTTTTCGTCTCCTCCCATCCCTCTCTCTATCTTTTTCTCCTTCCTCTATCTCTCTCTCTCTCCCCCCTGCTAGGATCCCCACAGCTGCGCGGACCAGGTGCGTTCCGCCCCGACACACACACACATATACACACATATATGGACACACACACATACACACACACACACACACACACACACCACCCTTACACCCGCCAACGGACGCAGCAGGAAATGCCTAATACCAGTTTTAGAATGATGCCACTATGCCAGCTTGACAGGGAGGCTGCAGGATCTGTCACCAGAAGAGAGAGAAAGTGAGATGGAGAAGGAGAGTGGTATCTCGCAGCTGATTGGAGGGGGGGGGGGGAGTGGAAACTGAAAGAGTGAAACAATTGCTTTATTTCTGAACACCATGCTCTAGTTTTTAAGTCCAAGAAAGTTGACAAAACTTAGAATTTCTTAGCTCATAGTCAGCTGCAGACGGCCTGTTTCACTCTCCACGGAGGTCCATTTCCAGGACTGGATATCAACACACACAATCTCTCCTGGCAGGGCCAAAATATGTCCAACTACACCTCTCTCCAGGGATCCTCAAGTAAAAGGGACCTCTGTCTGTGTGAGTGTGTCTGTGTGTGCGACTATGCACGCATGTGTGACTTTATGTGTGGGTGGATGCACATGTGTTTTTATAAAAAAGTACCAGTTATTTTGGTCTGTGGCTCACCACAGCTCACACTCTCCCCTGTCTTGTACTCATCTCACACGGCCCCAAGAGAAGAAAGAGTGGGGGGGTTGACAGACGGAGAAGCAGGCGAGCAAGACAAAGGCAGTTAAGTAAAAGTAGGGGAGAAGAAGAGGAGGCCGAGGAGGGAAAGGACGTGTGAGTCATCAAAGGTTATGACAATATATGAGATTTCAGAGAATACGTTCCATTCATGTTTGTGTTTCTTCTCAAGCGTAGACACACAAAATATTGTAGCAATAATTCAGCAACATGAAATGAAATGTACACCGCCCCCTTTGTCGAAATAAAAGATTGTATACCATATAATTAGGGCCACAACTAATGATTGTGTTCAATAATCACTTAATCTTCCAATTATTTAGTTTATAAAATGTCAGAAAATAGTGAAAATGCAGCCACTTCTTCTAACTAAAAGTAAAAAAATATATATATATATTTTTCTCCTCAGGTAAGACATGAGCTAAACTTTCACAACTGAGACTGGTTTAACACTACTTCTAGAAAAATGATAATCTGTTAGCAAAATGATTTATCTTCTGTTGATCAAATAATACTAAGTAACCCAACTTGGAGCCCTGGCAATAACCAGACAATCAAAATATACTTAATCATTTTGGAACTGTTTCACTTTCAGCCTGAGGAATTACCCACAAGATGTGCAACTTTAATCAAAAATCGCCCCAAAATCTTGGAGGAAATCCTGTTCTGTAATTTGCCAAAAACTCTAATTTCCTTCAATAACAGCAATCCGCTTTGAACTGGCACCACTGTAATGTAATAGTCTATCACACAGTTTTGGTGCTGAACACGTGCTGTTCCCCCCATCATTATGGAGTGTGAAGCAGATGTACTGTATCCTGCCTCAGTGCCCGGCACCAGCAGCACTCCCATATGAAGAACAATACAAAGGAGGGGCCTCCAGTCATTGCGGCACCCTAATCCAATTTGATACTGCAACTGTTGGGCAACATCTGATCAGTTGACACACTGGCAGCCGTCTACAAATTTGGATGCACAGAAGCAAATGAGCTGAGAGTGTTATGTTAATGACAAACGTGTGTTTAGTTTGGTTCAGTTAAGTTTGTTCACCTTTATGTTGATCTCATCTTTCAGCCAGTTTACTGTTGGTCTGTTCACTAAGAAATTACTACACTGATAAAAACCAATTTAAACTGGTTTGTTTTAATATTATTATATTACATTCCACTTGAAAAATGCAGTGGTATTAACAATCCACAACAGCTTATTTTATATTTACACATGATCTTCTCATACTGTGGATACATTTCTATTCTGCAACAGCATTTGGGTTTTTTTTGTTCAGTTTTTACGGAATGTATTTACTTTTTGTATTATGTATATGATGCATGATACTAGCTAAAAACTGAATGGTGCTGTCTGCATGTCAGAGGTCAACCTGAACAGATATAAGTAAGCCCAGCTGCCAGTTACAACAGCGATGCAGCTGATAAAAAAAAAGACCCTTGCTTTTAATTGTGATGGAAACTTAGACCACCACATAAACACATGTACACACACAAACTCCCACATACACAATCGCAGCGCTGACACCTCAGTGTGGCCACACTCTCACCTCAAACCTTTCCATTCACTGACTGTCAGGCCAGCGTTTCCACCAGCGGATGTTTTTTGAGGCCAGTGTGTCTTTGAAAACCTACAGAGGGCCTCAGCCAGGCAGGAGTAAACCTACTTCAGCTATTTTAGACCGCATCTTCTATAGGATACCTGAAGTTGTACTTTTCAAGGGTTTTCAAGCTGCGCCGCTGAACACTTTTTTTTTGTTCTAAGCCAGCTTTCTGTTTGATCACAGGCAACTGATCTGTCTTTGCATTGCTAGGTTTAAAATTTTCTCTCTGCTTCTTTAGTAATGCTTAATAAAGAGTGGCATAATCTGGCGCACACTTAAATATTGTTACATATATTTTCAAAATGAGTTCACCAGCATCACACCAGTAAACAGACTAGGAAATATATTTTTTTTGTGCTAGAACAATACAGGTTCCTCTGCCCTTATGTGGAAGTTAGACACTAAATCTATACACAAAAAGTAAACACACATGTCTACACACACACACACTCCAACAGGAAGAGTGTGGGTGTTTGGGAGCAGCTGCATGGAGAAGCGTCAGACCCAGCTTCCTCCTGGTGCAGCCAGCACCATCTCTCCTCCCTTCTCTCTCCCTCCATAGACTTATTTCCTTCACATCTCTAACACAGACAGAAACATACACTCAGTCAGAGACAAACGTCACCGCCACCGTGCCACCATCTCACGCTGGCTCCGAAAACTGAACACACATCGACAAGATTCAATCTGCGCTGTTGGCAGAAATTAGCCGCCTGTGGCAAGCGCACAAAGAAACACGGTTTGTGCATGTTGCAATGCAACCGTGTGTCCTGTTTCTGTCCTCTTTCCTCGGAATGGTGACACATCAGCACATCACCACCTGCAAAGCCCAAATGTTTCACAACACTTTCCTGTGTCGAGCTCTAATCGAGGGCTTGCTGGTAGCGTTAGAACTCGACACTGCTCTCACACCTGCTCGAGGCTCAGATGACTCAAGGTGCAGATGGACGGAGCAGATAAGGCCAGAGCATCAACATAAAGAGATGTTTTGGAAATTCAACTGTTCAACTGCACGTCAGCTGTAAAATGTCAAAACTTTCAGTCTTGCGCAAGCATCTTTGTAGTGGCTTGATTATAAAAACGAGATGATAAACAGGATACACTGCACATCACTAAATGTAGAATATAGTTGAACATGGTGTCTGAATCAAGGCCAGTGGAATCTTTCTCTAACACCAGACTGCACAGGTGCAAGTGCATTAGCATCTTTGTGTTTCACTTTCCTTTCCAGTTTTCTATCTTCCTCCCTAATGCTATCACCCAGTCGCATTCCAACCAGCATTCCTCTGTCTTCTACTTTCCTTTAACTCCTCTTCTGTCAGCAGCACACCCCCAGTAAGTGGTTACTGTGCTGAAGACACTCAGCAGTTATTTCTGTGTTTCCTGTGTGTCATGTGGTGGTAGCTCGAACTAGCTAGCATGGCTGACAACACACAGACTCCCAGGTGCAGAGTGTCACAGTGTGGGCCGTCAGCCAGGAAGCCAGTGGGCCAGTTAGCAAGCCAACTAGGCCCTGCAGCACGTGCTGCCCTCCACCCCCACCCTTAACCCATTCCTATTCCCAGTGGTATGGAGGAACAGGCTTGCGACATTTTCGCCATGGGAAAGAACGCCTGTGTGTGTGTGTAGGTGTGTGTGTGTGTGTGTGTGTGTGAGCTTGCCTTCTTTTGTTTCTATTTTTTATTGAGGGTACCGCTGCACCAAATTAACCCGTCTGAGGCTGCAGTTTGTTTAAATGCTTCAATGTGTCATCAACGTGAGAGACGGGGAGCTTTTCTATTCTATTGTATTTGGATTTCTCTCGTGGTTCTCCTCTGGAGTTCAGGGGTCAGGCCGCGTCGACAGAGAGAATCTCGAGTGAAACCAGCATGCAGGGGCACCGGGGTTTCACCCTCTTCCCCCGGCTCACCCCCAGGCTGCAGATGCACCAACCCAGACAAGGCTGCACTTCTCTGGGCAGCACAGAGACACTGCTGTGCTCCGGTTCCTGGAGCCCTGATGCTCTGATTGAGACCCTGCGCCCATGCAGGAACCAGAGGGAGGGGAAGGGAGAGCAAGAGAGGGGATGCAAACACATCTGGCATCTGCAAAATAAAAAAAAAAAATTTAAAAGCCCTACGCACAACTCTCATAACATTATGAGAGAAATATTAAGGCCGTATAGAAATAGAAAGCTCTGTTGCAGCAGAAGATGCACACACCCACACACATATATATGCGATTGTGTGCCTACCACCTCTACAATCTAGAAAAGTAATTATGTGAGGAACAGGACAAGAAGGCAAAACAATTCTCCAGCTGGTAGGACAGCACCAGAATACACCACTCTCTGCTATTGTTCTATTTATATAGCTCACCAAACAATGCCGTGTTGGTGTCTGAAGAAAGTAATTATTTAGCTGCAGAGCATCTAAAGAGGAAATGGTAGAAAAAAATGATATTTTCAATGATGTATATGTACGTGGTGCTGTATGTACATATGGTAAGATCTATTAAAGCTGTCAAAGGGAAGATAAATGAAAAGCTGTGAAAGGAGGACACAATAGAGAGCGTATCAGAGTGCAAGAAATTTGTGTGGGTGCACGTCTCTGCAAGGTGTCTTTTTGGCGTGTTTGTTTCTTTTGCGTGGGCGCTGCCTTTTGCATTAGGCGGCAGTACAGGACGGAGTTAAGAGGTAGTGGTTGGTACATGTGTTTATGTGTGTGTGTACATGTGTGGGTAAGGGTGTAGAGTACTTCAGATAAACAACCAGCACCTCTTCTCTTAAGTTTCAGCCCACTCTTTCAGGGTGCCACACGTTTTTGTCTATTTTTTCCCCCCCTAATTGAGCAAGGATATTTATTTACCAGTTTCAAAGAATATGACACAAAGGAAAGGAAAATAAGATGGAAAAAACGCTCTCAAGAGCATAACAGAATAAGATATCAAGTGCATACATAGAGTGGTGCTGGCGTGCCTGTGAGCTGCCTCTTCTCTTCAGGGTGACTGAGTATAGGCCAGTGAGAGGCATCGCAGCGAGCTGGAGCAGTATGCTCTTTGTGGCCAGCTGTGGGGCCATTAAAGGCCCATCTGCAGACAATAGGCTCTGTCTGAAGGGCACACACAGCCTGGCTCCTGTACTGCTCTGCCTCACTGTGTTTGTGTATGGATGCGTATATGAGAGTCCCATGCATTTCCATGCTCCATTTTAGTCTATTACAAAAGGAATACACAGAAAATGTACACTTACTCATGCAGCTACCTCTAAATGTCAGTCATTTTAATATGTCAGCATTACACCACAGCAAATTTCAGTCTCTTCCTACGTATAATGGACTCATAACCTCAGTTTGTAATAACGCATTTGTGGTAATGTAGCAGAAATAAACAGAATCATGCCGTGGTTCACCATGGCATCATCACAGATGGTGGAAAAAATGATTTCACCGTGCGATTAAAACTCTCATGCAATCCCCTCTTCAGCGCTGGGGAAATGAAGATCACTTTATTAAAAGGTTATCTCCTCTCACACACTTGACGGAACACAACAGCATGCAAAAATATAGGCGGGCGCTGGAAAACAGCTAGCTGGCCCAACCACATACCACTCAGCGCGGTTCGATCAAGCAAGCCACAGCTTCACATGCCCCAACACACACACACATACACACACACACACACACACGGCTGCTGCATGCAGACACATGCAAAAAATATCTGTCCCAATACTAAAATAGGCCCTGAGAGGTTGCACCTGCACCTGTGCCCTGGTCCACACCTACACACAGGTGTCAGGATGTGACACATACACACAGACAGAGAAACAAAGATAGCAGAGAGGGAGGGGGAAAAACGAGAGCGGGGTGAATCACACTACTGCGGTCGACCAAAAAGCTTTTTCTAGATATCATCTCTGTATTTTGGAGTGCAACAATGAGAGTGATTTTCATTTTTAAATAGACCTTTAGGTTGTTTAATAATTTTTTTAAAAGTACCGCACAATGCTTATTCTGTAATTGCCCTTTTCTCGCTCATGTAATGTAATTATGTGATGTATAATTAGGACTTCTACACATAATTATATGTACACAGGGAGAGAAGTGAGTGAGGGTGTAAGCAAAGCGTGTATCATATTGCATACATGAGTGCCTCAAGTGTCTCATTCTGCGATAAGTGAATGAGTGTGTGTCACTCTGAGTCATACCCATTTGTCCCTCTTTGGTATGGTAGGTCCCTTCTCAAATGGGGCAGAAAAGGGGACAAATACTATAAACAGCGGCTCATCTTTGAAATACATATTTAGCTGCAAAGGCAGAAACACACAAACACATGCGTTAAAAAAAAAGGATGCAGAAGATAGTTTTTATTTTCAAAGTGCAACAGAATATAAGAAATATAATAAGCAAACAAATGCAGTGTTTAGTCTGTCTTAAGGAAAATACATCCATTTTTCATAGTAAAATTGCATTGCAAAATAAAATTGCATTGAATACATTGAATTATTGTGTTTGCCTTTCACCAAGCTGCTGATCATATTAAAAACTATATTAAACAACTGATAAAGTTTGAGCTATGTTTTAGTGTTTTTAAAAAGGACATAAAAAAGCTGCTGGATTGTAAAAGTGTTAATGTTGGTAAATTTTACTCTAATCAGCTAACTTTGGAAGACTTTGGAAGAAGTTCTCACATGGTTTCTGAGCAGCAGTAATTTACATTAAAGAGGGGTGCACTAACAACACCGTGCTGGAGCTCTGCTTCTGCTGTGGTTTTTTGAGAAATACTGCCACCTTATGGAAAATGACTGTTGCTGCAGTCCAACAGACATCGCTACAGCTGCACTACAGCTTAAAGTTTAATTCTACAGTTTTTCCCCATTCAATATAATAGATTTTAAATGTATTTGTCTTTATAATGTTGTTTTAATACATTTTATGTAAATCCTTTGCATTCCACAAGTGCTATACATAGTGTAGTGCAGACATTACATTCACTAAGTTCCCTAAGGCTTAGTAATGTATTTGCAATCAGACAATATGTCATTATGTTAAAAAAACATGAATTCGTAAACTGGAAATGCATATATTTAAACATAATATCAAGTTGTTATAAAGATTAAAATGGTAAATGATGATTTAACAGTCACATCCTTTGCTTTCTCACCACATATCTCTCACAGCTCATCCTTCCCGGCTCCTATGGGACAAGACACGCCGGTGCCTTTGAGGCCACAGTAGCCCTTAGGTACCTTCTTCAGGTACTGCTGGTGATGGTCCTCAGCGTAGTAAAACTGCTGGCCCTCGAGGATCTCTGTAGTGATGGTACCGTAGCCTTTTTTATCCAGCTCCTGGAAAAAACATAACACAATAAATATTGTACAGGTACAGTCATAGTTTGTTGTGTCAGATGAAATAAACTGTCTAATTGCGGTAGTTCAGCTGAAACTCTGCTACATGCAGACGACACTGGCTTGACACTTCCTGCCAAAAAAAGACAGTCTCTATAGATTTCTCGATCAGAAAGCTTCCTATCACAGGTACTTTCTAAGAATAAAAGAAAATAAAGGATATGAAATATCTTCGAAATGTTTTGAACTCCAAGCCAAGGTTTGACAAAAACATTAAAAAGTTAGGTATCATAAACCTTCAAACCTTTAGGCAATTCAGACACCACTTACCTTTTAACACAGCTCTATTTATGCATGTAGTGATCTTCTCACATCTCTCATACTGCATGACCTTTTGGTCTCAGCTTCCACCATTAAACCATTAACATCCCTTTATAAGCCAAGTTCTGGAGAAGCAACCGCTAAGATCTCATCACGGCAATATTCTGAAAAAGTATAATCCTCTCAGTTTTGAGAACTTAAGAACTCCAAACTCACATATTTAAATGTCTTCATCATCTAGTTCCACCCATTTTTAACTAGAGTTCACTATAATGCCACAAACACCTGAAGTACATAAGAAGGAAACTGTAGAATAAGTCACTGAAAGTCCTCCTTTGCACAAACTGCATTCTCAATTAAAAGCAGAGCACCTCTGGAATCCCTACCAGCCAATTCAAGCAGATGCAGGATCTCAAAATGTTTTCAACAAACCGTCAAGGCCTGGCTAAAACTTGGTCAGAATCGACCAGTCATTGGAGTTCATGTTGCAGATGTTTTGCGTTTTTTTTGTTTGTTGTCTTTTTGCTTGTTTGTATGCTGTCATGGATCGTTGCTGTTCTCATTACTATATGCACTGATTTTAAGATTTTAAACTGTAACATGTAACTATTACGAATGCCTTGAGTGTCCGAGTGAATGTTTAAATAGAATCACTGTTCAAGCTGTTTTTCTATGCATATCACACAGTGAATCAACAATGATTATGAGGTTAAAGTCTTTAAAGTTGAAGTGATATACCGTTAAATAACATTTTTGGATACAAAACTACTGTCCTCCCTGATCGACAGTCATACTGTTGAATGGTTAAAATCATGAAATACTGACTGGTCAGTGAAAACAACATTCCCAATGTGCAGCGTCCTCATGTGTTCACAGACTCTGTTTCCATCACCGCAGACATGACATACATTCAGCGCTACTTTCCCCTCTTTCTGCAACTTCCTCAAAATGAGCACGTCTCTTAAATGGTTGTTTTATTCTGTAGTGTATTGGAAGTGAACTTTCGATACCTCTCCCTAATACAGTAAAGAGTTTCTGCGCCTCGACGAGAGAGGCAGGGTGATTGAGTGACAGAAGAAAGGAGCATCTTTTTCTTTTTGTAGTGCAGCTTGCCTCTGTGGCTCTCTCTGTGGGACAAAGCATCAAAGGGTATCCGCTCTCTTTGAGAACTCCTTAAGACACTTTCATACTTACACTTTTCTAAACACCTTCAGAGAAGGCTTCAAACGCACCAACAAAAAAAGAAAAGAAAAAAAAGAGTATGCTCGTTCACACAGACACACACACACGCACACTAAACATCTCTGACAAATACACCAAATGCCTGCTGCGCTGAGTGGTTTTCTCTATCTAATAATACAAGCACTCAGTCCTCTATAGATCAGTGCTCCTGAGAGCTGACAAAACAACAAGTTCGAGGTGCACAGGGACTGTCTGTGGGCAACAAGTAGCTTGCATGTAGCGCGCTGCACCTCAGAACAAGTGTGCAGCACTGAGGAGCTTTGCTTTATGGGGGCGTCAATTGGCAGAGTTCAGCAAGCACCACGAAACACGAGCAGAACGTATTCAATCCCGACTCAACCTGTTCTCATCGGCTTCTGCTTATGTTCTGTCTCTCTGTGTGACACCCTCACGGACACTGTTGGAGGATTTAAGGAAGACTTTGTTCTTCTGAAGGTGATAAAACTTTAAAACTGCCTGTCAAAGTTTGGAGCTCGCTCCCTTTATGGAGACTGAGGTCTGGTGGAATTCATGGAGGTTACAATGGATTCAGTAGGGGCAAAAAAAAGTATTAAAAATGACTTATTAAGCTTCTCAAAAGAATACAGCATCATCTGCTTATCCGCTGTTGAAATGTAATGCTCTACATATTCCAAATAATATTTTTTCCGATATATTTTGAAAGACACAGCTTTCATTTTAATCCTCAGGCTTGACAACGTAGGGTTTGTGAGCCGGTGCATGTCCTGGGACGGACTTGTCACTTTAAAGCCACAGTAATCTATATTTTTAGATATTAAATGGCTTACTTAATGCGGAACATAAAAGTTGTGTCTATGTTTCTTCTAAAGAATAGTCACCCATATTTTCAATCCTTTGGAGCAGGTTTTAGCTCACTGTCTCTGTTTTATGGTCCACAATGTCAATGCGGACCATAAAACCATGTTCAGTTGTCCAGAAAAATGTCTCCTAATTAATCCAAATGTTCCAGGTCATCTGCGTTAGCTGTTTGTCCACGTCTTCTCCATCATCTTCTCCTGAGGCTCAACCTGAGCTGAATTAAAGTATAGAAATTTAAATTTTTGGGAAAACCAGAACAAGCTGCAGTTGGTACTTTTATGTTGACGGGAATTGCACATGTGAGTGGAAAACAATGTAAATAATAAAATATTCCTACTGACTTAAAAAGAGGGAATAATGTCAGTGAGCGCAGCAGGGCAGTGTATAATGTTGTCCACATGGAGGCAGTGTGGTACTAGCTGTGTGTATGTGTGTAAGTACATGTGTATATCTTCGTGTGTGTGTGTGCTGGAGCTGATGCAGTGGAGTCAGTAAATCAAAGCTCTGCACCCCACAGAGAGGCTGAGGCAGCAGCTGACCTCTAAGTCCTCAGTGGCTGCCGCTACAATGTGAGGGCTCTAATCTCCCTGCAGGAAGGATCCAACGTCCACGAACCGAACTACAGTGCAGCGCAGCCCTCAACGCAGAGCACCAACGCTCACGAGCGTGGACGTGTTTACCTTTCAAATGTACACTGTGTGCAGTCTGACACAGAAGAGCCCATTTTCCCTGCCTACATCCGACAGCATTGTAGGAAACCAGCAGGCACAAGCGCAGCGCGTTGTACATCATGGCCTAATTAATCAGTCATCATCTCTAAACCACTGTAATAGTAAACCCTCCGGGGCGGAGGATGCTTTATATTAGGAGAACACAATGTCCAAGAAAAGGTCTGCTATTCTGGGCAAATATACACCCCCGCACAACTCACTCGCTCACCATCCAGCCCTCTACAGCAGTCACAACACGGCGGCCATTTTAGATCTATAAATCAGAATGCATGGCGTCACGCCATTGTGTATAACCTTATGTGGCTTCGCTCTCTCGCTATCTCTCTCTATCTCTCTCTCTATCATTGCAGCAGCAGCAGAGGAATGGAGGGAAGAATGTGGAAGGTAAAAAACGGCAAAGATGGGGGAGAGAAAATTCGAGAGAGGAAGAGCAAACAAGATGCCCACAAGTTGAGTGTTTTGATGCTGGTAATGGTGACGTTTAAATGACGGCTAAGTGGGGGGAGAGAAATGTGTTCATCTGCTTTTGTGTGTGTGTGTAATATGTGTGAGTGTGTGTGTGGATTGAAACATAGGGTCATGAATACAGGACGCGTCAGGTATAGTTCAGCGTGTGTTTTTTCGAGTAATAGTTAAGAAAAAAATCCCGTCACACCACCACATTGAGGGGACCCATCTCCCGTTTGATGGCAAAAAACTGGTTTCCACAAGGTAAACTTATAAATTTTAGGGTTAATACATGGGTAGGGTTGGAGTTAGGCATTTCTGCTTTTCGTTAATGTTGGATTAAATGGCCTGGGAATTAATGCAAGTCAATATAATGTCCTCATAAGTGACAAAAACATGTTTTGTGCGTGTGTGTGTGTGTCAAGGGCTGAGCTCACTCAGCCCAGTCAGCCCTTCCTTTCTTCACGCCTGTCGGAAAGACTCCCCTGTCCCAAGAGACATGGCTGAACGGGTGCAACTCTCTCTCTCTCTCTCTCCTCCTGACTCTCTCTCCATCTCCCTCCATTGCTGACTCTTCCTCTCTGTCTCTCTCTCCCATGTGAGCACCGCTTTGCACCACCGCTTTGTGCAACCAAGTCCTCCCTGCTCTCCAGCCAAGCGAGAGAGCCCCTCTCGCCATCACCATCGCCAGAGAGACGGCCCCGGGACACAAATAGGACGGCCCAGGGACACAAATGACGTGACCCCGAGAGAGGGTGGAGGAGGAAGAGGAGGGAGGAGGAAAATGTACTCTCTCTTCTCTTCCTACCCCACTGTCTTGTCTCTCTGTTTTTTTTTCTTTCCCTCGGAAGGCCTACGGCTGCAGAGTGGTGGGGAAGAGACGCGCATTGACATAGAGTTTGTGACACCCGATGACTCATGGTGAAGACATTTGAAGAGGGATATGACCTCAATTCGGTGATTTATGTAATCATCCCTCAGTCCACTCATGTTACTGGTGTGCGGTTGCAGCTACAGTATTTACCTTTTCTCTGGCACTGGATTTACTCATTTGGCATTTCAGTCTTGATCTCAAATTCAAATTAGTTTTATTGGCATTACCATAATTATGTACATTAGTGGCAAAGCATTTCTAAAAAATAATTATAACATAAATATAAAAATTAGGCATGTGTGAGAAGTACTGATAAAATATTTCATGCAGAAATACTTACAAAAAAGTCCTACAAGTACAAAGGTACTCTTTATCAAGAGTAAAAGTAATGATTAGGCAACCAAATGTACACAAGTACACCTTTTGCTGATTAATTATTAGGGCATTATCTTTATAGGCAGCATTCAGTGTTGTAGGGGATCTAGATGAAGCTAATTTGAACTTCATATACTGTTAGGTGTTTTAATCAATAACACTGCATAATATATATTATAATACTATATAAGCTAGTCAAATGTTTTGCATTTAAAATTTTGATCTTTCACTGGTGAAAACAAAAATGTAGTAACATTAAAAGAGGTCTTGTTAAATGTAGTGGAGTAAGAACAGAAAGTAAAAAATAAAAATCTTATGTAAAGAACAAGCACCCCAAAGTTGTACTCCATAATTGTGATTTAGAATATGAAGACAACAGACAACAAATGGTTTGTACAATTCTACAAACTCTTGATCTCATTCACTCAGATGTGGAACCAATGCGATGGTCGCTGCAGCTGCACACCTGAATGCCGGAGCACAAAAAGTCCTTCAACATCTCAAAAATGTAAATACATTGTGAGTACTGCAGAAAGCAAAGCTGCGCCGCCGCACAACGCTGGCAACAGACGGACTGTCTGCCCCGAAAACACATGAAATAGCCTGACATGATGCTTATCGACTAGTCCGCCACACCATGCTTGCCCTCAGTGACCTCAGGGAGAGAGACCAAGCGGGAGTGAAGGAAGAGAGGACGTAGGAGAAAGGCGGACAAGGAGAGAGAAAAGGCACGTAGATGGTGCAGAGACACGCACGGAGAGATGGAGCGAGGAAGGAGAGCATGGGAGATTATCGAGAGGCTGACAGAATGAAAACAGACTGTGGTGAAGTGTTTAAAAAAAAAAATTCTGAAAGAGAGAGAAGATGGTGGAAAAGTGGTACATTATGCTTCTTGTTCCTGTGAGGTTCTATAAAATGCCATACATGTAAAACATTCATGTACATCTGTGTGTGTGTGTGTATTCCCCCTGAGCGTCTACACTGAGGATGAAGAGTTTTTTTTTTTTTTCCCTGCCCTTGCCTGCCCCTGTTCATCTCTCTTTCTCTTTCTCAGTGCAGGTCAGGCATCCATTTTAGCTGGGCTCTAATCTTCAGTGAGCGCTCCTACATTTAGTGAGCGAGGAAGCCAACACTCCTACATTTCAAGAGGGAGAGAGGATGCGCACACTTCGGTCTCGGAGCGAGGCGGTGCGTGCTCCTACGTTTTTTTGTTTTTCCTTGTTTTGTTTTTTTTCCAGGGCAGACAACAAGTAGCTCAACATCTAAAGACCGAAAACACAGAAGATCATCTCTGCATTTTTTTGTGAAAGGCTTGCAACATCGCGGCTGCACTGTACTCCACAGTATCTCACTGGAGGGATTGGCATTAACCCTCTGGCAATTAAAAAAAGTTACTTGTGAACAGTGTACCACTGTTATAGCCGAAACGGCCTTGTGGTGAAAGAAAGACGTCTCGCTGCTATCGATCGGTTCAGCACAAAGGAAAAATATTGTACGGTTTTCATAAAGCACAGAATAAAATGTGAGAGCCGGAGAATAAGAATTGAAAGGGTAAATCTGACTTTTGAAGACTTTCCAAAATGAGAAGATGTGAGCTTCTGTGACATGCTGTGCCCCGTTTTGACAACCCTCAGGCTTCTCCTCAAGACTTCTAGCCCCGAACTATGCCATTTTTTTTCCCAGCCATCATCTGAACCCCTGCACACCCCCTCCCCCCTGCTCCCCCCTTTCAAGCTCATTAAGTTAGGATGCCTTATCAGAGGGCACACTCACCCCTCCAAGGCCCGACACACATGCGTATGTGCGCGATACACACGTAATATTCAAGCTGGCTTGAGTAAAACCTATTGTTCATACATGCGCACCCCCCCACACACACACACACACACACACACACACACACACACACACACACACATGTATAGAACCCCCCGTTCTTCCATTTTTTCCCCTAAACCATCTCTAACCCACCCCCACCACCACCCTGCACTCTTTCCTCCTAATCTAACTCTTTCCATCCCTTCTCTCTCACCCACCCCCCTCATCCAGCTCTGGGGAGACACATTTTAGCAGAGAGGGAGGGATAGAAAGAAGGAGAGAAGGGAGATGGGGGAAAAAGAGAGAGAGAGAGAGAGGGGGAGACAGAGAGAGAGAAAGAGATGCACTCCTCCTCTCTGCTCTGCTGCCACAGCGGCTTGGCTACAGAAGAAGCCTTTGATGTTCTGCAAATTTCAAATTTCATTATAGAGAACCCCCTTCTCCTCTCCCTCTCCCTCCCTCTCCTCCCTCTCTCTGCTCTCGCGCTTAAACAAGCTTTTCTGCCTCACTCTCCTCACCCCAACCCCCCCAATGCTGAAGTTAAGAAACTGAAAGCCCTGCAGAAGAGACTCTTCGTATGGGTTAATTATTCATTGGGCTGTTCGTGTATGTGCCAAATGTATGTCTGTCTGCGTGTGTGTGCGTGTGTGTCTGTCTGTACGTAAGTACATGCCACTGTGTGTGAGTCATGAGCTGGCAGTGGGGTGGAATCTGGATTTTGTGATGCCTGTCTTATCTCTGATCGTCTTAGATCACCTCCACCCACTCTCTCTTGTCACTCTACCGAACATGTGCCCAATTCTCCTGATAGAGAGCACTGGCCTTTCAGGATAAAACACCCGCTCACACACAACCCTGCACGCACGGACGGACACACGCAGCAAGCCCTTCCTCTGTAGAGATGCCATTTTCAAGCCAAGGCGTTCTTGAGACTCAGCATCAATGCGGCAAGGCAACCATTTCAGGGCAGGAAGCTGCCATTTTGGTTCAGAGCGTGTCAGCTGCTTTGAGAAGATATGTGTCCCAGTGGCCCTCAGATGAAACTGGGGTGCCACTGAAGTGGTTGACAGATCGGTGGTGTCAGCAGTGTTGGTGGAGAGAGAAGAGAGAGGAGAGTCTGAGTACTTTTTCTCATTTGGATGTTAGGAAATGGGTGTGTTTTGTGAGTGTCTGCTGTAAACTGGGTTAAGGTTCTTAGTCCTTCCCTGGCATGGAGGTGACCATAATGCTGTAATATTAACTCATCAGACCTTTGGCTGTTTGCGTGGTTTTTTTTACCACTTATTCACAGGCTTATGGCGTACTAATGCCATATATTATTTTTAGAAATCGTTCACTTTTTCATATTTTTTTCCTAAAAGGACATTTGAATTTTTTTTTTTATTTTGCTTGAACATCCAAATGTTTTCAACACGAAGCATATATCTGTATAATATATTAATTTAGTTCCCTCTATTGTGTATCAGGGAATTAAGGACAATACAGAAAGAGCTACACCGGCTGTGTTCACAGAGTGATGAAAACACGCTACAGAGCTACAGTGAGCAAATGTTTAAGGCTTTTGTATTTTCTATTGTTATCATTTTTTCATATATATGACATTACATTACAATATGAGTTCATTAAATAACATTATTGTATCGCTAGGGTTGAGATTACTGTTTCAAAGGTCAATGTTCAAGAAAACATGGATGAGAAGCTGTAATAGTGCTCAGAATGAAAAAACAAAACATGAAATTCTACATTTCAGTGAGAACTACGTACATTTCTCCGTGCTGATAAAAATCATGTGATACATCTAAAACTTCCAGAACAAAATCAACTGGAGCAGAGACTGTTTCCAAGGTCATGATTTAACTTGATAGCTTTATTTCTTAATTCCACTTGTGATTAACATATTATGGCCCTACATTTCATATCAAGATTTGGGCAATGCATGTATGAAGTCTCAGCACACACACACCTTGTACTTTAAGGTGTTTGAATTAAAGTGAAAGGCTTTTATACCCAGGTAGTGTGTGTGCATGCGTGTGCGTGCGTGTGGGATCACTGTCAGTTGATGGCCCGTCGGTCATGGCCCTCTGATCTGATTGCCTCCCTTTCTTTATTTTCCCGCTTTTCCATTCCCCCATTCACCACCTTCCTGGTCCCAGCTGCCACTCCTCTATCACCTCTGACCCCAGCCCAAGGCCAAGGTTGGGAGGATGTTGCTGTGGCAACGGGGCAGCCCTGTGGCCTGTGACTGCTGACCCCGGGAGCCCTAAGTAACCATGACGATCATAATTTGCTCCCCTCTGCCCCTGCAAGCTTGTCCATGAATACAATTTAGAGAGGAGCCAAACTGATACAGGGGTCAACGGATAGCTGGACCAATGGATGGATGGACAGACGGACAGATGGATAACAGAACAAAAGGGAGGACGTGTGCCCCACTGAAAGGACAAGCTTTAGAAATGAGTCCTGGTGACCTATTGACCCCCTACCTCTCTTTCAGTTCAAGAAAGAGTGTGTCACTGATTGGATGTAGATGGGGATCAACTTAACAGAGATGGCTTTGCTTAACTAAACAGCATCAAACTCTATGGAGGTCACCACTCCAGAGACTAGCGTTGAATTGTTATTCAAATAACTCCAAACTAGGGCTCAGCCATGCTCTAACGGCCAAAAATAGTTAGTGAAATGAAGAACAAAATGCAGTTTTGTTCATTCAGATAATGCTCATTTTGTTACTGATGTGATATAATGAACAAAAAACTTCACACACAACTGTGTGTGAAGTTGTAGCAATGCGTCTCACGTTAAGCCTCAGTGCTAATTACAAGAAATGTTAACCATCATTCACATCCTTTAACATTTTTTCAACAGACGCTACTGTCTTACTTCACACATGGTTTGGTTATATGCAACATCATGCTTGAGTAAATGTCATAATGAAACCTTGATGTGTGTGGTTATTATACCTGCTGGAAGGCCACTTTGCTCTTCAGTGCAAGTTCCTGTTGAGCGGGGTTGGATGTGTAAATGGCTGAACGATACTGTGTGCCATGATCGTTCTGTTGCTTCATACCTGCGTGAACACACACACACAAAAAAGGGAAAATAAGACACCCCACAAATGAGCATAAGTGTCACAATCGCCACAGACACAATGTCATTTGCATGTAAAAGGTTTTCACAATTATGTCATCATCCTGCATCCTGAATTCATGAAGGCGAATGAATTCAAAGATCACAGCAGATTCGGGCATTCATTAAGGAGGCCTGCAGTGACTAGGTGTATGGGCTGAGGTAGGTGGGTGCATTTTCCTCTTCTTTGTCATCTATGTGGCACTGTCGGAATTTTCATCAGCTTTACATCAGTGTGTTTGGAGGAAGCCCAGGCCTAGTGTACCTTGATTACGAGGCCAAACAGCTGCCATCACTTCGGCGCTTTTCAGAGGATACAATCCTGAGCGGCTCTGGCAGCCATGGACCACTTCATGGCAGGCTTCTGTCTGTCTTCATCTCTTTCACTTTATCCCACTCAGCCATTGTTTCTTTTCTTTACTGAAGTGCATCAAGTGCATTCTGTTCGTCATCTTTTGCTCCAAATCCTTGTCTTTGTCGATCTATGGCCTTCTGTTATGCGAGGCAAGTGTGTGTTCTTCTTTAATACCCACAGATAGTCACAGCGGGTTACTTCATTTCAACAACAGATCATTGCTGTCTATTAATCAGACGTTTTTTTGTATGCAGTGTTTCTGTCATTACTACTACTGTATTCTTCTGTTTTTCAATTAATTAAAAAAACTACTATTTCATTCTTTTGACCACTTGGGGGCAGAGAAACAAGCTGCAAACACAACAATGACAATATGACCTTATAAATCTGATATATGAACATGTAAGCAAATGGTTGCCTATTTGCACCTCAGGCACAGAGCAACATACAATCAGTTGGTGTCATGTTTCTGTCCATCCAACAAACTTGAGTCATTCATTGTCTTTTTTTTTTTTAGCTCCGTTTTGCTCTCCACCAATTCCTGAGGGAACTATCTGACTCTTCAGCTGCTAAATGCTCCACTATGTTCTCTAGCAAGTGCACAGTGAGTTTTTTTCCTGTTGAAAACAGCTGTCTGCTGCAGCTGGAAACAGTTTGAGGAGAGCGATGAGAGTGAACCAAAACATTAAAGTTGCGAGCTGTAAAAACCAAAACAATTAGCTGAAAAATGCTGAAACGCTTCATAGAGCTGAGGGAAACCACAGAGACAAGTGATAAATCTCTGTGGGGTTGTTACTACAAGAAACCCTTTTCACGCTACAAATTGTCACTTGATCCATTGTAAATATAAAGTGTGAATTAGTGCAGCTTCAAATTAGTAAAACAGTGCTTCTCTAAATTGCATTGGTAAATGTAGTCTTTGAGGAAAAAGAAAAAAAAGTTTCCCTTTGCCAAAATTGTAGTGCCCTTCCTCAAAGGATTTCGTCATGAGATAAGAACTGTTGCCCGTATAATGTATTGTCAAATAACATGCTGTAGGTTACACTATTCCCATATGTTGCTTTGTATTTATACTGCGGAAAATCATTTTAAATAAATGTGTACACAAGCCAGAGCAATGAGATGCTGCCATCTCCCTGACACACAGTGATCTGCATATCTTGTTCTCTTTAGATTAAATGTTACCTTACATCACAGAGTGTCACAACCTATCTGCGTTGCAGTCTGTTCAGATATAATGGCTATAAGTATTCATCTGGTCTTCATTCAAATCAGGGCAGACAAGCAGACGTTGCCTGCTCCCTGACACACAATGAATGCCTCAGAGAATTTGCTTCGCTGAAAATTTCATCAACAATATGAAATGAGTTGTTCAAATATGATAAAAAATTGTGTTGTGGAGATTACACTGTTGAACAAAATGTATGCATATTATTAGTCTCCGTTCAGTACAGACCTTATTTCCTTTAATATCTTCTCTATCAGAAATGCAATGCACTTAACAGTAAAAATCTTCCATTCCAGCCCTGAATCAAGCTGATGGACATCTCTAATTACCTCGCAGTGACTGGCACAGTTAGCAAAGAACAGAATGTGTATCTTGCTCTTTGCAGATAACTTTAATCAGTTTACAGTCGTTTGCTCCATTTTAACCTTTCACACAACTTAACCGCCTCCCTAAGTGGTCCCTTCAACAGATCTTTCACTAGAACATAAACAAGACTTCAGCCATGCCGCCGGCTCCGCAAGAATGTACTTTACAGCAGAACGGTGCTTGGCGTTTGATGCCAACATGCTCACAAATGTCTCGGTCACAGGTTGAACCTGTCGGAGGTCAGACACCAGGAAGCGAGAGGAGGGGAAAGAGAGAAGAGAATGGCATGCTGCTTATGGTCGTAACTCCTTGCTGAGACCATGACGGTCCATGAAATGAAACCCTCATTCCTGACGTCTGAAATTTGTTAACCTAATTAGACTGAAAGCAATGCCAAGATCAGTGCACGGTCGGCGACATGAGAAGAGGACTAGCCAAACCATGGCGACGAGCACAAGCGACGATGATGAGTGAAGTAACTGTGAAGTGGAGTTCATATACGGCCTGCATTCATCCTTGTTGTTGACAACCACAGGTTTCCAATACATGTTGTGGCACAGCCATAACCCTTGGTTTTAATAAAATCCCTTGGACCAAGTCATTTTACCAATTTTACCTGTGCCATGACACAATGACAACGCTAACATGATGATGTTTAGCAGGTATAATGTTTGTCATTGTCACCAGGGTACTACTATGCTAATTAGTGGTAAGCCAAAGTGGAGTCGAGGCTGATGGGAATGTCATGTTTTTTTAGGCATCTGATCATAAAGCACAGTACTGAACACACTTTGGCCAGGTGATACCACTACAAGAATTTAGAATCCGCAAAATTATTACAATTCATCATGAAGGGGACATGAGTGTATTATATCTCATGGAAACCCATCCAATAGTTGTTGGACCAATCCAGAGATACAGTGGCCATGCTTAGAGCCTGCAAATACTGTGACTAAAAACGTGCCTGTATTTTGATATTCTACTGTTTCATATCTAATATATCCTTTATAAATCAATTTATCTATTTTGTCTTTACAATTACTTACAATTCAAACCCACTCTCTCATTTGTCTCCCTTGTCTCTGCCTCACTCTCTACCCTCACCCTCTTTCTCTCCATCTCTGCAGTGTTGGATGTCGGCCATCTTGCCCCCAGCACTGTTGTTCAGTGACGAGGCTAATGGTGGCCCCCTCCATCAAAGGCCACCAAGCCACTCTGCCATTGGCTGTCCACCAGAGCCTTTACTCTGATTGGCTGGCTGGCAGGGGTCTTGTAGTTTTGCTGTTCCATCTGACCTTCCCTGCTGACCCCCGAGGTTCTGACCAGCCCATCCACACACACATACAGCTATAATTGCGTATACACGTGCAAGATCACTTATGGATAAATATGCACATTAATTATGAGAGGAAAAGCTGTATGATACAAACATCATATATCATGAAACTACTGGGTTGACTGCTGCAATTTGATTAAAGCTATTTTCCAGCAGGGGCAAAGAACTTATTTTCTACCTTGCAGGAAAAGTATACGTTTGATATCTCTAGTGAAAAAGTAAAGACGACAAAGGCTTTTTATCACGAAGCAATGTGTAATGCTATGGAATATCAGAGAAAAGTTGAGAGACAAACACCCTTGAGTGGTGGTGGCAGCTTCCAACACAAAGACAATTAAGATTCATCACATCTTCAGAGATCCCCCGACCACCAGAAGAGGCGTTACTCCCTAATCAAAATATTAACAACATCCAAATCCAAAGCCTTAGTTTTGACTACACCGAGTCCAAATTCATCCCCATAAGCATTCGGTCCTCAAAGAACTACAACGGCAACAAATACCACCCCAAAAAAAAGAAAAGAAAAAAAAAAAACTTTGATTCCTCCCCTTCTGCCTCTGCTGTCTCTCTCTTGCTCTCTCCATTTTTAACAGCCCCCTTCGTTATTTTCTCCATCCATCAAAGGCGGCAGTAATTATTAATGAGAGCCTCCCTGTTCTCTCTGCATTATGCATGAGAGCCTTGCCTCTGAAAGCTGAGGGTAATGGGGGGTGGACAGAAGGGGAGGGGCTACAGGTCATGCACACACATGCACACACACGCACGTTACCTCTCAGGGTCACTGACCTACGCCCACAAAGTCAAAAATATTAATTAATTGCAACACCCCCAAATTAGAAAATTTAAAACTAGCCCCTTCAACACAAATGGAAGCCAAAATCAGACAAAGTAGGAGGGTGGTAATCTCAAGTCTCAAAGGGAGTAGCTACTCTCTCCAACAGACATCCATGCATACACTTTTTGGGCTTGTTGTGTTTAAACCCACTGAGATTTCTTGCAAGTCTGTAAAATCTCTTCCAGCTGCTGCGTTAGCGTTTACCCTTGCACTGCTACGAAAAAAAAAAAAAAGACAAAAAAAAAAAAAAAGGTACCACTCAGCTTGTCCCTGCTGGCTGTTGGGGATAAAAGCCTGCTATTTCTCCCACTTCCAACTTCACCTTCATTCCTTACTTCTGCTTCTGCAAATCGCACTTATTCACCTCCTGTCTTTAGCTTGTTTCCTTAACCTTCCTCCAACCATGTGGATGTATATTTGTGCGCATACATACAGACTTGTCCCCCCTCATACAGACTTGTGATTCGAAGTTGCAGGCACAAAAAAAAGAAAAAGAAAAAAGGGAACAAAACAGTAAGAAAGTAAACTGATTAAAAGCAGGTGGTAAACTGATAAGAGAGGAGAAAATGAAGAGACATAAAATAGAAATTACAGGCCAGCGAAGAATGAGAGTACTGTTATGATGTGTGTCCCACTTTAAACATGTCCTGGTCTTCCTGCCCCGCCACAGAACCGATCGGCCTAATCCTGGCTTAATCTGCCCCAGCGTCTTTTTACATGACGATCTTTAACTGCTTAACAACGGTAAGAGCTGAGGTTGGCTTCACCTCTCTACCTCTTTATGGACAGTCCACTCGGCCCCCCTCCGTCTCTTTCCGCTCCCTCAATCCATGTGTATATCAGGAGGGCAATGTAAAACATGTAAAACAAGAAGAGATTGCAAATGAGGCAAAAAAAACAACAACATTTAATTACAGATGAAAGAATAAACATTTGAGCAGTCAAGCTATTGTCAGTGTCCACAATTAAGAAATGTTTCTGCATAATTGGTGACTTTTTGAATCCTTCTGAGCATAGAGGAAAATCATTTGAAGTAAATTCGAAAGGATTGCACTTGGCAGCGCATACCAATTAGACTGCAGCAGAGTGAGCACTAATGAACAATCTAATGTATTTTCTTTTGTCTGCTTCTTTTACCTCTTTTTTTCTACCCCCCTACCTGCATTTCCCTACACTGTCTCACAATGTAATATTACATGTTCACCCACTTCAGGTCCAGAGAGAGAACCCTAACTCTGCCCTGTGCGCAAGCTGAAATCGCCAAGATTAATTGGGGTTTTACACGCTGATGGAGTCTGACCAGGTATCATTATTTCTACTATTCTTACAAAAAAAAAAAAAAAAAACAACGCTTGATAACTGTAGTCTTCCCTGTGTGTGTGTGTGTGTGTGTGTGTGTGTGTGTGTGTGATAGTACTCAGGGTTGTGCCGTGCCCCGTGGTCCCGTTACGACGGTGTGCGTGCCAGCAGAGCCCTTTCCTCCTCTCCCCTCTCAGCTGCTATTTTTGCCCTGTTCTTATGTAAGCCGCTCCTGACGCGCTGGAGACAGAGGCAGAGTACGGAGTTGGGATGGTGAGAGCATCCCCAGCGGACACATGCATACACTCGGCTGCACGCAAGTGCAAGCAAGCACACACACACACACACACAGAATATATATATATATACACTAAGGGGAGAGAATATGTGACATATGCAAACATACAGAGCAAAACAGAAAGTGATATTCTGCTGGCTGTCAGATGGTGACAATATACGTACGGAGGCAACTTTAAACCAACAGTGGAACTGTGTGTGTCTTGGCAACAGTACTATGCGTGTGTGTGTGTATATGACTCTAAGGTGTACAGGCATATCATGCATATTACTGCAATAACTATCGTCATCTCTTTTAAAAATCTGCTTTATCTGCCTCCTTAGCTCCTATTTTATTTTCTCTGCTGGAGCAGTGCTCTCTAACATGATCACTTCATGGTTCTGGGCATGTTGTCAGAGCACTGTGATTCTGGCCCTTACGCTGTTTATTTTTAGCTGCGTCTAAATCTGACAAGTAGAGCTTGTTCTACTGTTGTACTCAAATCAGTCCGGATGAGAGCAGTGGTTTAACTCTCTGTATTTAAATTCCCTCTGATATCATATGATAATGTTTGGCCATAAAAAAAAAAAGGCTCTGCCTCGACTCTACTTCAGATAATGTTCAGGTCAGCAGTTTTAGCAAATGATGCAAATACATGTGAACATTTCTATCCTCACCATTTTCACTTTCATTTTCACAACTAACACACAACAAAATGTACATATCATGTAACAATTTCAAATGCAATACTGATTATTAATTAATAATAATGATCCAATGATTATTACTCCAAATTTAACTATAATATTACAGTCAACTTTAAAGTCATGTCCAGGCTCAATTTCACAAATAAAGATTTTTCCAAATGTTTCACTTCTAATTTCAGAGTGAAAATACAATTACTATGGTTAAAAGGATTTTGTGTGATGTAGACTCCATCTTCCAACAATCACAGTTTTGACAACCTGAAATTAATCCTGCAAACATTTGGCTCTGTGTGCATTTCTATGTTTGTGTTATCTAGTGTTTTATCTATCAGTTATTATGTCTCTTTTTATCACTACTTTCTCTTCTCCTGGTTTTCCATATTATTTCTCCCATATTGCTTAAATTAGGTTCTTATCTGAGAAGATATTTATTTCTGTACAAGGTGAACAAGTGCACAAAAAATGCTGAGACAAAAGCTACCACACATGCATATAAAAAAAAGCCTTTACAAGTTAGAAAACATATAATATAATCAAATGGATGCACATTACTCAACCCCCACAGTGTGCACACACGTGCCGCAATCTCCATAAATTAGGTCCGTCAGTGTGTGTGAGGGTATAATAACTGACACCTGGTAATGAGCACGCCATTCTCAGCCAACCAGTGAAGAGGGAAAGGGCTGGGTTAGAAGTGTGGGGGTGGCAGAGGTCACAGGTCAGGGGTCAAGGTCACCTCCTGCGGGGTTTGACTTTAGATGGCTGGGGCATCCTTAAATTGAGCAACGTGGTGACACTGGGGGACACGGGGGTACCCCGACAGGGAATTGACGTGTGTCGCAGCCAGCTGGGGTGAAGATATTATATAAAGGAATATTCATGTTCATTATTATTGTCAGAAAGTAACTTCCACCAGCGTGACTTGGCAGATGGAAGACAGCTTGATTTATGTTTTTTTATCTTTTTCGTGATCTGACCCTTTCCACGCGTGATATGTGATTTATATGTGATTTATTTCTTAAGCTTGAGAGTGCATAATCTCTGCAGTGACTACACGGTGCAGGTTACAGCTAAAATGAAAAAAAAAAGCCACCATTACTGATTTTTGAATTACCTATGTAACAGACATGCAATAAATCCCTTTTCTACTGTGTGACTCCACCAACGCAAGCGTGCATGTACGTGCAGACGTTATCAAATGAGGACAGCCGCCTCGGCCATCTTAGCTGTGCATTTGTGATTTTGTGTCTATCGCTGTATGCCTGTGATGCCTGTGATGCCTGTTCACTGACGCAGCATCAGCAGCCCACACCATAAATACTGCATGGCCTCAAAAAATAGAGAGAATGGAGGGAACAAGGAAAGAGGAAGGAAGGGAGAGGAAAAGGGATGAGGAGGAAACAAAGAGCAGGGGAAAAGCCTCGGTTGTTAAGATGAAGGGCGGCGGAGGGGGGTTGGGGGTAGGAGGGAATGAAGGAAGGGATGGGAGAATGGGTAAGGCGGGGGGAGGATGAGGAGCAGGGAGGAGAGAGTGACTAAGAGATAAAAGTGGAGTGAGTGGATGCGAGTGTGTTTGTGTGATGAGCGGATGGCCTCGGGGAGCGGTCGACTCACTGCGCTGCTCTGCGGATGTGCTGACGGGCTCCAGGCCGTTTGCTAACTCACTCGCCCCTCTGCTCCGCTCGCTGCAAAGAGGACAAGGGTGGGGGTGGGGGTTGCAGGTGAGATGGGTGAGGTTGGAGGGGAAAGAGATGAGACGGGAGGAGAGGGGGAAACTGGAAAAGAATGTGGAAAAATTAATGGGGGAAAATAACTGTGTGGAAAAGAAAAGAGGGATAAGAAAAAGGGAGGAGAGGAATGCGGGTGACCTGTTTGAATAGGTTGAGAAGCAAAAATGGGTGGTAGTGCGGCTTTGAGAGTGGAGTAAAATAGATGGATGAGTTGACATGCTGGCAGGCTAAGGAAGTGGCCAGATAAGATGCTTCCATCCTCCACTGGGAGATAAGAGGACAGGGGATACTGGGAGTTAAACAGGGCCTACATTTTTGCAGCTGCGTGCCCCCTCTGCATGCACGCTATGTGTGTGTGTGTATTCTGCCTATTCACATGTATGCACAAATGGACTAAAGCCGTCTATGAGTAGGCATAATGAGCACTTGTGCATAATGTGAAGTGAACAGTATGCTTGTGTATGGTAATGTGTGCGCAATTGATCTGCGGTGTGTGAAAGTAACAGAAAGATGTGTTTGCATCTCGACAGCAATCATTCCAAATACATCAAATCATGTTTTCAACCCCTGTGATGAAAAGGAACCGGCGTCACCCTCTGACATGCAGATGTCACTCTGACTGTTGAGAGTTCATGTGTGCTCATGTGTTCCCATATACACACACAAACACGCACACACACCCCCACATGCGGCTATGTTACTGAAGAGTTGGCTTAATGCAGACATTAGAAACTTATAATTTGGGAGCGTGTTGAATGTGGGGTCTTTATGCAACATCCCAGGGAAGCCAGCAGATTGAGACTAGTGTTGCTGAATATGGAAAGAGGGCACACAGCAAAGGCTGCTGGGAGTTTCTGATTGGCTGCTAATGTTGCTATCCAGGCTGGGATTGGTGGAGCTGACGCAGCCCGACATCACGTTGTCGGGACTAAACCCTTTTGAACTGAGGCAAAGCAGAGAGGCACAGATCTCAAAACACACACACGCACACACACAAATGTGTGTACACACTTGCAGATACACACCCACACACACGCATTAAAAAGGAAGTATTGCATGCAACTGAATATGCATCTGTACATGATAGTTCCACATGCACTTCAACACCGCGTGTATATATAAACCAGGATGGGCTTCGTGTTGATCATGTCAGGAGAAAACAGAATTCATAATGTTCCTGGGCTTGTCTCCATACGCGATGATCTCCAGCGAATCTGTGCAGTTGAAAGGGAGAGGAGCGAACTTCTTTAATTTCTCCATTCTCTTTTAAGCCTGGCTCTAAGGTGGACAGAATAAATTGGAGTTTAAGCATGCGTGAAGGCACAGCCAGCGGGCCCCTTTCCACCACTCCACACCACATTTGTCAAATCAGACGAATTTCTTCTACACGTGATTCCAGGATCGGAGACGAGGGAGAAACGGCATGGATTCACATTTAAGTCACGTGCAAGAAGCAACAAAAAAATTTTAAATGTATATTTGAGTTTGCAGTTATTTCAGAATATGTCGCCTGGTCTTAACTGTGTTAAAAAAACAAAAAACGAAGGAAAAAAAACAAGTAGCAGAGTGCATAGTCAATAAGCTGCATGCTATTAATAAAACATGAGATGAGACAAGGCAGTGAGTCAGGGGAAATGCATGACTACTCTTTTGGCCTCACTGCCTTTGCCCCGTGGCGTGTCGGCTCAACTCTGCTTGTGCCTTTGCCCGTAGTAAGACGTGTCTCTGCCATTGGCTACGGTGAACAGGAGAAGACTCTCATCTGATCGGGATGAAGTGGTTCTCAGGTGAACCTCGACTAAAACTGTTTCTTCCGCTTCTCTTTTGTCAACCCACCTCTGGTTGAACAAGTGAAGTGGGATGTAAAGAACATGTAAAAACATACAACTGATCTTTCTGCTTAGGTGCAGAGATAGCTAGACAAACATGGCTGACATTTTAGTGTATTTAGGTCACACAGTGTATGAGAACACAACCATGACAGATGCAGAAGAGATGACAGAAGCGACGTGAGCAACGTCACTGAGTAAGTTGGTTCTGTGTGTATATGTGTGTGTATGTGTGTGTGTGCGCAAGCCTGTTTTAAAGCTGAAGGTCGGGCCTATGAATCTTTGATCCATCTCTTTCCAACTTGTCATGCCCCTCCCTACATTCAATATGAGTGAGCAGAGTACCTCTTTGCCTGTCCTTTCGCTCTCACTCACACATACACACAAACAAACTCATGCACACACATGCATGCACAAACATACACACTGATGCACGCACACGCACACAGATACACACACATACACACACACACTCCCCGTGCCCTCCCGGTGCATTAATGTTCTTACATCACCTCCTCCAGTGAGCAGAGAAAACAAGAGAGCAAGAGACTCGAAGAGATGGAGAGATAGGTTATGGGGGATGGGGTTCTTGTCGCCGCTGGTGGGGTTGGAGTTGAGAGGCGGTTGGGGAAGAGACGCGTGTCATTAAAGAGAAGAGGAGACCAAGTTTCAAATGCTATGAAGTTAAACACATGCAGCACACTGTATAGAGTCTGTGTCATAGGAATACGGATCAAAACCCCAAACCCAAAAAGTATTTGCATATGACCCTGTTTAAGTATTTGTGAGAAATGTTACACCATCACAGCAGAATTTCACTAGTCTCTCTCGACTAACACCAAAGAGATGTCGTCAAGGGATTAAACCCACCCATGAAACGCACTCTGCATTATAAAAACAAAATTATTCAACCCAGAAAAGACCAAATTTACCATTATCATCGCAGCACTGAGTAGCCTGTATGCAAAGTGAAGGACAAAAAGCTTGTTTACATTGGATACAGAACATGCACATCCTCTAACAGAGGGTTTTTTTTTGCAGTGAGGGCTTGAACATGCACCACACTGGTGTGCCTCTCCATGGATGGCTGGATCTCAGACACATTAACACTGTCTGGCGTTGACTTACACCCATGAGACCTCCCCCCACCCCAACAACGCACACACAGGCACACGTCTGGGCATCATCCTTCTGCTCTAATACACTCAGTGCCCCTCGGGACGGGACTTATTTGAGGGCGACTTTTGGGTTTGTGTGTGTGAGTGTGTATGTGCGTGTTGCTACCTTGTGTGGGATTGTGGTTCTCCCAAAAGCTCTTGAGCAGCTCCTCGAGGCTGATGTCTTTCAGGGAGAAGACCACCCTCACCACCTCAGTGTGCCCCGTCAGACCTAAAGGAGAATCACAAAGTTGCATTAAGTTTATCTGGATGACGTTTTTGCTTATGACATCTGCCTGACTCATCACTCACCGCCCCCCTCCTCATTCTACTCTTTCCTCTCCCTGCTGCAAATTATTAGACACAACAATTGACTTTTAACACCAAAATCCATGATGTCTGCATGTTAAAGTGTAAAAAAATGTAAAAATTGCAATGGAGAGATTATGAATAGCATCCTTGTGTGTTTGGTGTATGTGCCACTGAGCACATCTGCCACAGAGTGTATGTGCCACGGGTAGAAGACATTCAGGTTGAATCCACAAAGAGCTATGTTATTGCTTATGGCACAATGAGGAGAGAAAGAGAGTGTGACAGAGCGAGGTGCAGATAAAGTGAGAGAGAGAGTGAGTGAGAGAGAGAGGGAGGGGGCACAGTAAAGGTTGGAGCTTATGGTGAAAGTTGCCAAAAGCACACAGTCACTTGCTCCTGTCTGCAGCTGCCAGGACCCCAAAGCTTCAACAAGCTGCCTGCGGGCATTCTCAAACTGGGGGATGCTTTAGGTCTAACATGCAGCTGTACGCACACACATACACAGCAGAGAGGGTATACTCACATACCTCAAAGCAAACATATACCTTTGCTAAATGCAAATATATAGATGTCAACTTAGGATTGTATCAACACTGGCCATCCTCCTCTATTGTTCACACATTGCATATGCACAGGTGAACACACACCAACAGCACACACACGCACAAACACAGAGATGCCCACACAGACAAATGCATGAAGTGCATTGTAGACAATAGGTGAAGGGCTGCCAAATTCATGCATCTGGCCTGAGACCCACTTTCTTTCGCTAAATGACACCTGGCACGCCCAAAGGATCACCTCATACCAAATAAAGCTTCACCTGTTTAGACAGTCAAAATGGACAGTTTCTCATGAGTATATAACAAATAGTTTTTTATAATTCTCCTCTTTTTTATAATAAAACGGCACCATAAACTATAGCATATGTAGGAAATTATATACTTTATTAGTGTGTCTACATTTCTACTACGTACATACTGTCACAAGTGCATTAAGTCCACACAAGAGTTGTTTAAAAAAATTGAGTTTATTCAAATTAGGGTTAACCCAAATTAACAATAGTCAGCAAAAGAAATGCGTGGCATGTGTGCTGTATTGGTGTTCAATGTGCAAAAGTGGGGGTGGAAATCAGCTGTAGGAACGGAGAGAAAAGAGGAAGCAGCTTATCTAGCCAAAGGCCCAGGTGAGCTCAATCAGCTGCACTGTCCATAGCCAAATGTCTACTGAGGTCAGACAGCCTCCAAGACAGCGGGAAGGGCATTACAATACACAAACTTTCACCATACGCATACATGTCGCTGTGGTTACAGGCAGCAGCGAGTCTGGCTCTATGCTAGCTAATCATGGTGGAGGGAAGTCATCAAGAATAGTAGAAAGCAGGAAAAAAAAAGAAAATGAAGCAAAACTAGCTGTCAAGACCTGTTGAGCTAAAAGGTCAATATGCGCCATGATTTTCCACGCTTGTCCCATCTGAAGGGGGTGAAAGGCTGAGAAACGATGCGGACCAACACCACGAGAGCTGCTAGAGATTCAATGTTTTGCTGAAGGACACTTCAGTGGGGTGAATAAAATAACCTCCCAAATCACAATGACATCCCATTGCCCTTTTTTGTTTAATTGTTCCCTGCCGCTGGATACAGTTAAACTTCATGCAGGGAATGTGCTCACCAGAAATGTGACAGGCTGCTTGCTCAAACATTTAAAATGACCTATGTTTATGTTATCCATAAAAGCCACACTACTGAGTATTCACCGTCCTTTGACATAGCATGACCTTGTTATAATGTCTTAAAATATCTCAGGAGGGAAGGTCTCAGTGGATGGCTGCTCCAACATAACAGGCGATTTTGACGCCCCGTCCCTTTACCAACAGTTTCTTCTAACCATGACCACGACTTTTCCCTAACCCAGTAAGTTTTATTTGTCTACACTTTGGCAGAGCAGAAAACATTTATCCCTTCTGGAATGATCGTGTGGGTCGTTACTGAAGACAGTGACAACCTCAGCAACCCATTTCGTCAATTAGATAGGATAAGAGGATTGTTGAATTTAACCCCATGCCTAACGCTGAATCACAAAAGGTTACAGCATCTTGATCCTGCATGGCACATGTACTGCAAAATGGCCCACAAATTAAGTCGAGATATAATACGCTGATTGTAATAACATCTACTTCAATTCCATCTCTCAGCTGTCTGTTTTGTCTGTCTTTCCAAGACAAATCTGACTGCATCTCAACCTCTCCTATTTCTGTCTGTCAGACCGTCCGCCTATCAGTCTGTCCTTCCATCCTTCCCTGGCTCTGCTGACAGTTCCATCAGCCCCTTCTTTCTGTCCGTCTGTCTGTCTGTCCAGCTCTCTGTCCTGCCCTGGCTGTGTTGACAGCTCCTCGGTCTCATGCCGTCGCAGTGTTCTGCTCCGTCATGGCCACTGGAGCGACGCCTGCGCTCTCTCAGCCGATGGACAGGCAACCATTCTTTCTCACACTTTTTTCTCAAATTTTCTTTCCCCTCAAAAAGTTTATTTTACCCTCTCCCTCGCTTTCTGCAGCTCTCGATTTCTCTTTCCCCCCCCCCCCGTCATCTGTCTCCATCTCCATCATCCTCCACAGCTGACCATCTTGTTGCTGGGGAGCTGACAGGAAGAGAGACTGGGAAAGGCAGACAGTTAGGAAACATACAATCCCTTGAAGGGTTCCGCTCAGAAAGTCTGCCAGCCAAGCCCAGAGCAACTTTCCCCTCCTCTCTATGTCCCCCGTGCTGCAGCTGCACCTAGACTCCATGCCTGCTTGTAATGATGTGCCCTCAGAAACCGAGAAACCCTGTATTAACAGAGCTCACGACTCTTAAAACGCAAGAGAGGCACACGGAATGAGACAGAGCTAGATGTCTTCATTTGAATTATACATCAACGCCCTACATTAATCTATTTGAATCTCACAACGAGGAAAACAGAGAGAACCGAATTTGGACGCAGACAGGTAGCCAAACATTTTCAAGGGCTTTGATGGCAGATACACAGAATTCAAGCTCGCATCTCCAACACCACGCTCATGCCAAATCGTCGTCTCAGGGAAAGAAGCCCATTTATGGCACTCCATACACAGTAACCTCTGTTGGCAAAAACGCCGCAGTACAGCACAGTACAGAGCCCAATCCTTACAAGTAGGTCATGGGGGGGTGGGGACGGGGGGGTTGCAACCCATCTGGAGCAGTGCATTCTGAGTAGTTGACTGCAGATGAAGGCAAGGCGGTGAGAGGATGAGAGTGCTATACTTAAAACACCCTTTCCGATTCTGAATCTGTTTCGTTTTCCTTTGCATTTTTTTGGTCGCTTGAACCCCCAACTGATCTTGTGGAGAAATGTCCTGCCAGCCCACTTCATCCCCCACCAACAGCGCCGAGGTAACATATCATATAAGTGCATGCATATGTGAAAAAGTGCAAATAGATGCATGGAGGTGCAGAGCATATTACCTGTGCAGACCTCGTGGTAATTGGGGTTGGGTGTAAAGCCGCCGGCGTAGCCCACCTGTGTGGAGAAGACCCCTGGAAGCCGCCAGAAAAGTCTCTCGGCTCCCCAGAAACAGCCCATGCCTGGACATAACGACAGCATACAAACGCACACAAACACACAGTGAGAGAGTGAGTGCTTCTCTTCTGCCATCCACAGAGCAGCCAACATTTTACCAAAATGTGTCAATAACCACAAACTGCTTACAGAGGATTCCATATTGGGTTAATTTTGATTGCAAAAATGTGTGATTGTGCAGTCTCACCAAACATGATGGTCTCCATGCCTTCTGGAAAGGGCTCCACAGTGGGATTCCCATTGACGGCATGTTTGTCTGTGAAGGGAAACAGTATGCAAATGTGAGATCAGATCATAACGCTGCGTTTCAGCGGTACAAATTACAGCATGCAAGTAAATGAGGCCCATTAGCGGCCTCAACTAGGCCTCATAGGTCTGCACTTCGTTCCAAGCTGACCCAGGCCAGCGGATCAGAGCCAGAGGCTTCTGAACTGGAAGACATTTAAGAGATTACACGGCTTTGACTGCCATTCTATCCCCGTTGTCCTCTCCTCAATACCCACAATTAAACACAATCACGTGGTTATTTTCTGATCCCTCTACTGTATGTCTTCAAATGAGAGTGTATAAAGTGCTAGGCTTGGCACCATTGAGTTTCTCCAAAGCAAACGACAATGATGCCACTTGAGGGGCACGTGCTTGTATGACCTCACGAGCAGGGAAAGGCCTTGCCAGCAGACCCAATACCGTCCTAATCTTCGACATGTTAAAAATACCCGATAAGTAAAACAAACTGGGGTGCTGAGCGGTGGCAGGGGGGTGGCACTCTACTGCCAACTGTGCTGCATGGAATTAGAGCACTAAAAAGGAAGTATGTGTGTGTGTGTGTGTGTAGCCCACAGATGTGTGAGGAGGATTAGGGTTTAAGAAGACTGAGGTGACTTAGCGTGCAAATCTCCACTAAGCAAGGCTGGTTTGTACTGCAACCACTAATATTAGTCTACAGATAAACAGGCCACACGGTACACTAAGAGCTTAGACACATACCAATAATGGATGCTTGCTCTTGTTCAATGTGTGATTGCTCTCTGGCCGCTCAGGGAGGTGATGTGTGACACTGACCTGAATACAAACAATCTCTAATCTGATACAGACATAATAGTTCATTTCCTAGATAGGCCCGGCATGATCTCTAGCTGTGACAACGGGCCAAAGAGCAGTTACCTGCAGTTTATTTCAGACTGAGTGATTACTGTAAATCCAGATAGTACAGAGGCATTGATAAGACGCAGTGTCGTGGCTGGACCCTAAAGATTAACAAGGGTTTAGAAGAATGCAGGAAGTAAAAGAAGAACTACAGCACTTGAGCTGATAGCACCTGTCTCAGTGTGCCACCTTAAGGGCACTTTCTCATACTAGACAAACTTGTTTGGTTTTTCTGCACAGTAGCAGATTGCAGAAGCATAAAAGGACTCTTGAAATGTCACAGAGGCCTGGCTGCCTTCGGGCAGTCCCTTCCTGCCCTCCTGTTGTGCGACAGTTCTGTCTTTTAGCAGCAGGTTGTTTGGCACTGCCAGGTCATGTTCACGGGCACAGTCAGCTGCAATCAAAGTATATCTGTGTCAGTGAGTGTAGTGGCTAAATATTCTCAGCTCACAGGGGTGACTTAAGGCGGTGGGATGAAAGGAATAATCTTCATCCCTCTTCTGCAAATTTGTTTTCGTCTCCATCCTCTGCTCACTCTCACCCTCTTGTCCTGTGTTTCTGGCCACAGAGATAAAAAGTACCGAAGTTGCCAAATGAAAAGGGAGAGAAAATGAGGGAGTGAGAGAGAGACAAGTGTGCGATAGAGGAGGAGGAGTGGGAGGAGGAGAGATCAGCCTGCCAAAACAATAAAAGGAGTAAATAGCCAGTGAGAAGCAACAGATGAGGTTAGCAGAGAGGCTGTGAAGGATTCTTTTGGCTTTCAGACCACCATGCCTTTGGGCGCTATATAAAAAGACCAAGCACTTCTTCCAAGCGAGAAACACAGGGAAAACAAACAAGCAAACAAATAAACAAACCAAAAAAAAAAAAGAGAGAGAGGTAAAAATGAAGACAGCCAAGAACACGCCGACACAGCACTGTCCAGAGAAGCCGAGAGAACTCCGAGCCAAGCCTCCCCGCCCTCTCGTCTCTCTCAGCTGCTCTCCATCCTCACTTCACACCCTCTTCCTCACACCATCTTCCCATCATCCTTCACTCCCCGCTTGCAAACACGCGCACGCACGCCCGCCTGCACGCACACAGGCACGCAATCAGCCGCACAATCGCTCGCACACCAACCTCTGCTGTGGGTATTTCTCCCATGGAGCAGCTGGCAGAGGTCCAGGTGGTGCCAGGCTGGCTCCTTTCACTGTGCCTAGCCCAGCATTCCCCCCTGCCAGCCCAGCGCCCACACCCCATTCTGCCAGAATTACCCCACCTAACACACACATACACACACACACAGGCACAGAGAAAGAGCTGGCTGAAAACCCTCACTCCGCTGCCTCACTACGCCAGCAAAAGAAAGGAGGACGACAAAAAACAAGCAGGGAGGGTGACTGAGCTTACAAAAGAAGAAAACAGGCTGAATATGGGGGAAGGACTCATGAAAAGGATTTTTTTTCCAAACTTGGATGGGATATGGGCGTAATTTCTTTTGTGCATCTTTGTTTTCGTGGATATCTGAAAAGCACAGTGCAGGCTATACAGTACAGCGGGACTGAAGCGGAATACTTTGGTCACCTTTTGTTGTTTTTTTAGCATGGTGGTTGTAGGCAGCTGGACCAGAACCAAAACATCAGACCCGGCGCCCCGCCACTTTGCTTGTATCGTGGTTACCACCAGTCAAAGGCACAACAATCTGTTGCTTAGCGGATAATAGCGTCCAGTTTGACTTGTTTCGGCGGGTATTTAGTCTTTGTTACCCTTCGATTCCGCCCGTGATCCCGTGTTTCTCACCCGTAAAACTGAAGTCCAAGTGCTGCTGCCCCCTCATGCAGAGAAACAGGAGAGGTACTATCCTTGGATGCCAAGACTGGTAACGGAAAGGTCGATTTCCAGGCTGCTCTGTTTATTTCCTTCCAAAAATCCATTCTCTCTCTCTTTCCCTCTCTCTCTCTCTCTCTCTCTCTCTTCCTCTTCCCTCTCCTCTCGCTATTCCTCTTTCTAGCTTCACACAGGTTGGCAGAGAGTCAGGCACGAGTCGTCAGAGGAGGCTGATGCTTTATACTGGTGCCAACTACCCTCTGCTGTATGGGAGGACGGGTAGGGGCGAGAAAGAGTGGGGCAAAAGGAGGGGGAAGGGGAGGGGAAGGGAGGAAAGAGGCAAGACTGGTGGGAGGTGGTCCATTTTTAAAGAACAGTAAGAGGTAAGTAGAAGAAATCACGCTGCTGTGGCCTCAAAACAATCCGCCAAACTTGAGGTTGTGGCACTTCGGCACGTTTAAAGCTGCCTCTGTTCAGGGTGTGGAAGCTGTCTAGACTCTGAAGAGTACAACTTTGAAGCCACCCGTGCATTCCATACATACTGTATCCTAGCAACGGAAACTGTTGCTATGGAGAAGACAACCTACTATAGTGCTGGCTTCATTATATCCTTCCAGCAAGATGGAGGCACATCCTGTTGAGGCCTGCTCTTTGCTTGAACACTGATCTGATAAGGAAGGAGGAGGGGCGGCACCCACCATGTCGGAAAAAATTAAAAGAATGCACCCTGCTTTTAAACTACAGAGCAAAATATACCTTTACACACTGTATCTTCAGATATAGCATTCATTCTCTGTAACACTTATACTCTTGGGTGTCACAGGAGCCAATCCCAACATGCACCAGGCAAGATGCAGAGCACAGTATTCAAGGTCTACAACTGAAAGGAACCTACGCAGACATGGGGAGGACACAAAAACTTCACATTTCAGGTTGGTCCAGAACACACAACGTTCTTGCGCTGAGGGAAAAGTCCTAATCAGTGAGCCACAGCGTTGCCCATGAGCAAATATCCCTCGTTTATTTATCTACCATTTATATACTCAATTTGTATGCTTTCCCCATTTACTTACTATGTCTTCTCCCTCCTCTGAGCTTATTGCAGGGGGCAAGGGCATCTGGGAGACAGCAGAGATGGGAAAACAACAGAGAAATAATGCCAGAAATATATCTTCGCCATGAACCTGCTTTAAAGAGTTATAGCGAAGCATGTAACAGAGATTGATTTTGGTCAGCTGACCTCCCCCATCCTGTTTGGAAGAAATATTGGCAGTCTATCCTGCACTGACTCAAAATAATAGCTACTGTGCCCCTACCATGTAGCAATCTGCCACTGGATCATTCTCGCCAAGGTCACAGAGTACATAACACAGGCTGGAGCGAGGGAGGGAGCGCAGGACGTCTGAACAAGGAGCTTCTTTAAGAATAAAAATAAATTAATTAATTTAAAAAAATGAGGAGAGGTGGTGGGGTAGAAGCAACTTTCAAAATTAGTGATCTTCACTGGAGAGAGGGGAGAAATGTGTGCACTCGTACAAACACACACACAAGGCTGGGACTGCATGGGGCATATGTGGAGACAGTCCTTGCAGTCCCTAAATTACTCATGCTTACTGGCCCACACCGACAAACACAGAAGCATGCTATTCCAACACACATACACACGCTAGAACAAACCCTGTCCCCACCTAAGCTGCCCCCCACAGTGAAAGGGGAGGAACAGATTTCTGCCATGCGGTGTCTCCGAGCTGCTTCGACAGACGGAGCAGGAACTTACGATGGGGCGGAGCCTTCATGCGCATAATGCCCAGATGGGCCCCTGGACGCTGCGGCACCGCTTCCTCCTATGCGCTCACAACCCCCAACTCCCACAATGCACTTGCGCCCGGACACCTCAGTCCGAGTCTGTGAAGATGGCGACGAGGTTCGGGACGCGCCACGTTTCGACTTTGTCCTGTACTTCCACAAGTCTTCCTGTCTGAAAAATAGTACGATGAGAAGTTGAATGAAATGATAAAAACGGGCTGAGAAGAGAAGGGGGAGCTTTGACTCATTTATACGTTCACATGTGCTGAAACTGGGAATGTGGCAAAATGATCAAAAACAATAAAACATTCATTTTACACAAACATTTTTAAAAACAATGGTGACTTGAAAACATCAAATTTCCTGGAAGCGCCAGCAGAGTGTGAGAAAGAATCTGATCCACACCGATTTGTTTTATCCTGATTACATCATCAACTATCTGTGACAATCTCACCATGCATCCTGAAAGCAACTTGTGCTGCCACTTCAGATTCTGTGTTTGACTCAAAAGATTTTAATACTGTCCAAAAACCTTGGGTGTACTCAGTTTAAAAAGGTTAAGTTCGCTAGATTAGATTCCCCTGGCCATCGCTCAAAAAGGGAGAAAGTGCTGTTGATGAGGGAAGTAAAGTGAAATCATTCTGCTGAGAATCGCAAAAGTGTGTACGTTATTTCATCCAAAGTCTGGTAATGCTCTCAATTTTTTCAATCTTCAAGACAGTAGCACAAAAAAGTACTACCCACAAACCCAAATAAATCCTGGAGGATGTCTCGTCTTTTTGTCCGTTATTTGCTGCTTGGATTGACTTTCTTTTTCTTTCAACAAAGAGTTGGTCAGACTGTAAACCTACAAAAATATTCTTAGTTACTTTTTTTGCCTTTGTCTACTGTTATCTGTCTATCTGGATGTACTCTTATAACCACCGACCCATCTTTAACACTTCCAGTGACTTTCATTTCGGTCAATATGATATTGTGTCTCTTGGCATTTCCGGCAGACAGACGGGCTTCATGTTTGGACTGATCTCTGGACTAACCTTCATCTGACTTGAGAGTTTTGTCAAGATGGCTGTTGGCCAAACATTCCCAGTTTCCTCACGTTGAGGACTCCCTGGTAAAGACTCTCAAACCACAGATACACACTTAAAAAAGGTTTGGACCCTGTATTCTGTCATTTCTGTAAATTAAGTTTCACCCCTTTTGTTGTCTTTTTTTTCTACCAGTTAGGTGAAGTACAGCAGCATCTGTAGGCACTGCCTGTGTTTGAGTTTCAGCTTCATTTCTCTGCACAGGTTAAGTCCCATTTTATAAAGGCTACTTTTTATTTACTCATTCTTAAGTTTGTCAGTGTGCCCATACTTGTGTCTGTCCTTGTGCTGCTGTAACACCCTAACGGTTTATCTCATCTCATCTTTTCTGCAGAATGGAGACATAAATAAGTAAAGGCAGTGGTAAAAATGAGCCACGTTCAGACTCTTGTTGAGGAAGCACACAACCCTCAGTGCAGGGTGTGGTAAGGCCTGACATCCACCAAACATTTGGAGTGCGTCGTCCCCTGTCGACGAGCTTACTTTCACTTTACCCTCGCTCCGTAGGATGAATCGGCGCGAGGCAATTCTTTTTTTTTTTTTTTCACGTGAACTGTTCAGAGGTCACCTGCGTGCGTCTGTGGCACTTCGAGTGCGGGCGCGCGCCTAAAACCATCATCACCACCACCACCACCATCATCATCGTCATCGTCAGGGAAACACAACTTGTCGCCGCGTGTCGTTTCCTCTTTACCTGCCACGACCATTTTCTCCTCTCTTCCTTTGAGAGCGCGGTCTCTGCTCGGCAGCCGAGTCTTATTAGCCATCGAGTCTGCGGCTGAGAGCGACACAGAGAGCAGCAGGAAGCAAACGGCGCGTGTTTGTGTTTGGGAGAACAACTGTGAAAATGGCAGAGTCTTCCGGGTTGCCTCCATAGCGCCACGGCGGTGGACTGAGGAGGGGGGGGGGAGACGGCGGAGAAAACGCCATCAGTATGAATATTCATCGTGCGTGGGCCACGTCGTGCACTGCATATTAACTAATCAAGGGGTTAATATGACTTTGGCACAAAAGCCTACAGTGCGCCGTGTGCGGGAGCGAAATTAAATTTAAATAAATATCCACGCCGTTCCGCATGCAAATGAGCTCGCGCCAATTATCGGCTCTCGCGCGGTGGGAGGTGCTTGTGGCGGATCGGGTCGGAGTGTGGATGTATGGATGAGGAGCCCCCATCCACCCCTTTGTGGTTGGTTTTATACGAGCTGTCCGGGTGAACCCCCCCATGAGCAACAACTTCAAGAGTCCGCCGTTAATGGCCTACAAAGTGGCTGCATTTGTGATACACGTGTTCAAAAGCATCTGCAAAGACAACAGTGTCCCTGTGTCTGTCTGTCTGTGTGTGTGTGTGTGTGTGTGTGTGTGGATACCAGCTGTCACTCAGCACTGATACATATCATGTTTTGTTTTTTTGTTTTTTTTTACAAACATCACTGTGAAAAGTGATTTAAGCACACTCTGGGAATTGTATGCCATTGAACTCCACATACATTTACACTGTGTCTCTTTATCTTTTGTTTTTTATTTTCATTTTGTGCCTAAAAAAAATTACATTTTTCTTCACCTGTATGGTGGAGTATGGTGAAACAGCAAAAAAGTCTTATCACCAGATTTGGTGACGCTCAATTTTACGCTTTTTGCAAGTGATAATCAGGTTGGTTGGGCCGTATCTGTTGACAAAAGTCATTAAATTAAATCACTTGGGTAAAGAAATAAATAAATTGACCTTCAAGCTGCCTGGTCAGTTTGAGGTATTTTCAGGGCATTCCAACAACATCGTCAAGTCAACGGCTACATCCAACACCATCTTTGTTGTGGTTTAGATGTGTATAAAATTGCAAACTGCACTCCGAAATCTCACAACTGATGCAGATGTCAAATGAGCAAATGAGCAAAAGAAACAAAAAAAAAAGGTGTAGAGCTGAAATGATTTGGACAACCGGTTCATTGTTCAAGTCATTTTTCAAGCAAACCTTCCAAACAATCTCTGATTACACCCTCTCCAATGTGAGGATTCCCAAAGAAGTTCAGCCTTTGGGTTTATGGCTGTTGGTGGGACAATCACGGTGGCCTAGTGGTAGAAGATGCAGACCACATAACTACAACGTCCTTGGCTGAGAGGACAACCTGCACTTCTGCTGCATGTAATCCCAATCTGCCCTCTCATTTCCTGTTTGATTATCTTCTGTAACCTATGAAGTAAAGGCAGACTGTCCAAAAGAGAAAAATAATCGCACAGGCCTACACTGGTCACGTCACTGCCAGAGGTGATTTTTACTGCTTTTTAATTTTATTCCCACTATAGCTGGATCAGTTTTGTGAAAGTAATGAGGATGATTATTTGTGTGTGGGAACTTAAAGCTTTCTTGTGCACGCTCCGAACCAGCCAATTTACCAGTAACAAAGAATCCAGGGCATTGTTCCTATATCCTGCAAGCCAGAATAACATCACACCCTGCTGCAATCCCCCTTTCCTCTTTCTCTCTCTTTCTCTCTCGCTCTTCCTCTCTCTTCCCCCTTTCTCTCTCTCACTCTCATCTGCCGGGGAAATGAAGCTCAATCACCTGCGGAGGAGCTGAGGGCGGCACAGGGGACTTTGCAATGCAAATGCCAGGTAATTACCCGAAAGCTAGGAGAGTGGAAGCACACAGATGAAAATAGAGCAGGCAGAGAGAGAGAGAGAGAGAAGAGATGAACCTAACACCAGATTCACATGCCTGTTGATGCAGGATGATTGGGGTGTTTTGGGGGTGTGTGGGGATGTAGGAAGAAGAAAGGAGAGAGGGAACAGGGGGGACAAAAAGGCGATGAGAAGCACATAGATGGATGGGAAGCACATCCATCCATACATACATCCATACAGAGAGCCCACGGTGTGTTAAATCTCCTCCCTGTACGTGCATCTGCATCTGTGAACACACGTGTGCATTCCTCTGACAAATGATCAATAAACGGAGTATTTCCCAGAGTCTCTGCTGTATGCTGTGATGGAGGACGGATCTACTTTTAATTCAGAAGAATATCATAGAGAATATCATATACCCCTTTTTTGCATGAGTGCGGTAGCAGTTTGAGTAGAAGTGTGTGTGCACACACTTGCATGCATAAGTGTTTGCGCCTGGGTGCCTGTGTGCACGTAGGCATGCGCACGGTTGAGCTTGTGTGCACCATTGTGTGCATGCTCTCTAATGGGCACTTGTGTATGTGTATGTGTGTGCGCGTGTGTGGGGTGAGTGCATATGTTCATGTGTGTGTGTGTGTGTGTGCGTGCGTGTGTATATACTGGAGGATTTAGTGAGTATGCCAGTTTGCAGCTGTTTGATTGTCAGTGAGTGAGAGCGGAGAGATGTGCAGATGTGAGCGAGTATCAAAGAGATTATGAAATGACCTGGAATTAAACACTGCGGTAGATTTTAACCAGGAATCCTGGCACGTTAAGCCTGCTGTTTGATTGAGAGGTGGATGGAAAGCTGTGTGTGTGTGTTTGTGTGTGTGTTTGCCTGGTTTAGATAGTTAAACGCAATTTTATTTAATAAGCCAAAATGCTTATTTGTAATTCAACACAGGACTCTTGCATTTGTTTGATTGCTTGTGTTTGTGGAAGATATTACCAAGCAATAGTGTGACTCACAAGCAGTTTGCACCTTGACTCAATAGCTACCTCTGATTAACATCTGAACAGAACAGGAGCCAGCCAACCAGAAAACTGTTTTGGCGATTTAGCGTAATTGTGGCTTTGCTAAAGTCTCACTTCGCCTAATTAGAATAATAAATCATGCCGCCTCGTTGTTTTCAAAGGGCCCTCCATCGTCTCGCCGAAGCAGGTGGGATTGTGGGATGGTGTGAAAAACAAAGGCTTTGATTGCTCTGCTGAAGCTACAGTCAGTTAAAAGCAACGTGGTTCTCTCCAGGGATTCATATTCAAAAGTAAGCCGTATCAATTCATGAACCTGAGTGGGAAAAGCCAACTTGACAAATTTTGATTCATTCGCCGGCCCATGCTTGACTTCACTTGACATAAATCACTTGGCTCATTGGAAAATGGAGAGAAAGGATGGGGTGGATATTTTCATTAATGATAAATCTGCAGATTATTTTCTTGATTAATAAGCTAAATTTATCAATAAAATAACAGAAAATACTTGGAAAAAGATGAGATGCCTTGTTTTGTCTAACTAAATGCCCAAACCCAAAAGAAATTCAGAATACTACCCAAGAAAACAAAAAAAATCAAGAAATAATCACATTTGAAAAGTTGGAACTGATGGTTTTTTGGCCTTTTTGCTTAAAAACTGACATCTAGATCAAGCAATTGACAAAATAGTTTCACATGACCTTTCTTTAGATCACCTAACTGATTAATTGTTTCAGGTAGTAACATAAATACCTGTCTTACAATCATATAATGCTGCGTGGTAGCCAGCAGAAAATATTGTAGAAGAGAATGATGATATATATGTACAACTGCCCTCATGTTAAACTATATTCTCAGTCATGACAGATGAATTTCTTGAAATTATGTTCTCTCGACTGTGAGAACTCTCCGCAGAAAAGGAAGGAAGGAAGGGCATCCTTTTCTCAACTTTCCCGTTCAACAGTGACTACAAACTGTACGCACTTGTGTCTGGTAAGCCATTTCTTTTTGTGTATTTTTCTCATTTGATGGTCACTGAGTCTATACTCGGTCAGGATGCGCCTCTGCCTCTGAAGAGATAGTGTGCCAATTTGTAGTGTCTCTTCAGATCCGTGTAGTGTTGCGTTTCATCGTGAGCTTTGGATTCGTTATTTCAGTGGTTCAAAAAATTACATTTAATTTGTTCAGTGATTTTGCTTTATTGTGAAATGTTTATTGTGTAAGTGGTGCTTATTTTGTAAATCCAGAGAGCTCCTGCATCTGAAGGGCTTTATACAGTATTGCAGAGATTGTTACGGACTAGATTTTTTTTTTTTATCATAAGTGGGAAGAGATGCTGTGCTCTACACGAATTGTTTGGGAGTCTTTCTCATGCCCTGCACCCTTCAGACTGTATTATACTGGAGCTCTTTAACAAGATTCAATACGCTTGTCGAGCCCTACATACATATTTTCCTCTGGTAAAAATACAGAAGCAAAAGAACTTAAGTAGTGTAAAAGTACACATGCAGAAATTTTTCTGTTTTCAGTGTTATGTGAGGAGTAATTTCGCATTTTGGTTGGTCAAGGTGGAGCAATTCTTAACTACTTTATGTCCTGTTGGGTTTTATATTTTCTAGACTGATTACATATTGTGCATGTAAAATCTTATTCTGAAATATAGCATAAGATATAACATACAATGAAAATTCTCAAGTAAAGGAAAAGTACCTCGGGATTGTGAGTACATACAGTACTTGAGTAAATGCGCTTAGCTATCTTTAAGTACAGATAGAGGGTTTTATTCATTGTACATATTTGTTGAATAGGACCTTACTACATAAAATATAATACACTTCAGTCTCCCCTTAAACAGAAATACAGTATCATTTTATACACATAGTGTTTTACAAATATATACCCCCAACTTTTAAGTGATTTGTAAAGTAAGATTTCTCCACTTGTCCCTCCAGATAATCTCCTTTGCACATCATTGTTGCATCTTTATACATTTCAGGATGCAACTTGTTGATATCAAAGGATGCTGCATGCAGATACAAATGGAGGGAGGGGAAAGAGGTAAATTAATGGAGAAAACAAGAGGTGATCTGTTCGAGCTGAGTGCAGAGTCCACATCCTCTCCCTCTCGCTCTGGCACTCCACTCGTGCTAAGAGTGGCTGGGCTAAGCCACTCTTGCCCTACATACAGCCTAAACAGCAGATTACTGACTGTCCCTCTAATCCCATGCACCAGGGCATGTGCCACTGTCACCATGCACCAACCACCCAATCACCCTGCAGCCACCGTCACCATGCCTGCTGTTCTGCTGGCTGTGCAAACCCCCCCCCCCCAGCACCCACCACCACTACCACCACCACACACACACACACACAAACATCCTCTCTATTTCCGTTTTCGGTCAGTCATTTTGGATTTTCCGTTTTTATTTCTATCCGAATAAAGCGCAGTGGGAGCTGAGACATCGAAATACTTCATTCCTCTCAGCATCTCTTATTCCTTCTCTCTCTCTCTCTCTTCTCTCTCTCTCTCTCTTCCCTAGCAACACCCTGTCCCATCCTCATCCTCCCAGTGCCCCCCACCCTCACCCAATTTTAACCTCCTCATGACCACCTGGCATGGGATAGCTTCCTTTAGTCCCTCAGCCTCACCTAAACCATCCACCAGGCCTGAGATTAGGGTTAATCTGGACCTTGTGTCATCCTGTATCTATCCACCACCCCCACAGCCCCATTCTTTCCTCCCTCCCTCCCTTCCTCCTCTTTACCAAAGAGGCTTTGGTTTAAAATCCTTTATTGTGAACCCCCGCTCCCCTTGCAATGTCTTTCTGCCTGCTGCCAACTGCAACTTTTCCTCCCGCACCATATTCTCAGCCAATCCTTGAACAGATACTGGTGGAACCTGTCCCCAAGCTATGTTGGTTAAGAGATGTGAGCAAAGGATTGCTGCATTGTCTCTCTCTTTAGAATGCATTTGCAATTAGGCGAGCACATGCACCGTGCTAAAATGCTTGTATATGTGTGCATATGAGCATGCGGTAATACGTGACTATACTTAGCAAGTGTGCATACAGTATGAGGGCTAGCCGGAATGGAGTGCATGCAATGGTGTATCGGTGTGCGTGTGCATCTTTGTGCATGTCCGTGGTTGTGTGAGAGTGCTACTTCAATTCATATGAGCAAGGCATTTAGATGAGAGTCATGAGAGAGAATTCATCCTCCACTCCCCTGTCTCAGTCACCCAACCCCCAGTGCATTCAGCCGGCCGAGCTCTCCCGGTCCTCTCACCCCCGAGGACAGAGTGAAGGCACGGAGGCCCAAGCTGGATGGAGAGGCTCCACAATGGCGCAGAGAGCAAAGATGCGTAGAGAATGGAGACAAAAAAGGGGAAAAGATACAAAGTGCTAAAACCCCTTTTCATTTTTTTTTTTTGTCTCCGGAAATAAATGGCAAATTCCCCCTCAAGCAAAGTCTCCTTTCTTGAGTTGAAAAGCCAGCAAAAAGCACTTGGCAGACAGAAACTGGTAGAATGGCGAGCGAGAGGTGGAGAGGCAGCGAGAGATCGGCCAGCAATAGAGTGTCTTATCTTACGGGGCAGAGAGAAAGACCCTTGAGCAATGAGAACCTGCATGAGTCGGTCGCTTTAATAAGAAAACAGCACAGCAGATTGGTTGAAATGATCACAAGATGTTGAGCTTATAATGTTAATGTCAAATTCCTTGTGTAATCATAATCAGCCAGTTTGTTGAGCGCTGTTTAATTTGTTGCGATTACACAGATAGTCTCTTGGCTTATTACAAAGTCTGAGTACATGTAACATAATGATTGCTTGTAGGGGTTCACTCGTACAATTCCCAGCCAACCAGAGGCTCCTCGTGCTTCAGAGACGAACACACACACGCACAAATACAAACGTACTTAACTTGATGACATTATCACTTATGTGGCAGACCTTAATGCACAGGGGTAGGACGAGACGCTGAAGGTCCTCTAAATGGATTAGGAGCCCGGAATACCGGTACCTTGAACAAAAACGAGCAGCGAGATGCGGGAGTAGACTGGTAGAGCAAGAGTGACTGATTAAAGGGGAGAGAGCGACAGAACATGCTGAGAGAGGAAAAAGTGGGAGAGTGAGGGGCCAAACGAAGACTGTTCAAAGTGATTGTGCAAGAGTGCAAAATGTCCACAGAGAGCACGAAAGAGAGAGCGGGCGATGTAGTTAATGGATGTAAATTAATTGCTGTCATGTGGATTCTGATCCCAATAAATCAGGGTCAGTGTGGTCTCCGGTGCCATCTCTGCATGGCCGGGAAAAGGCAGGAGAGAGCCTCAATCTGATAGACACAGACTCTCACACACACACACACACACACACTTACTCATGCCATGTATTCAGCATATACACAAATTTACAAATATAGACACATATTTGTTATTCAAATGTGATAAAGCATAAATTTTAAAATGCTAAATGAGAAACAGATTTAGAAAAATGCCCCAATCCTTGTGCAATTTGAACTTTGTGCATGGATATGTACAAATGTGACATAAAGAAATAGAAATAAAAGTACAGCAATATAAAATAAAAATCACTGCGGCCCTCCCAACACTTGCAGCTGTATAATCGGCCTATTTGGGATCCAGCGTGCCGTGCCATGAGAACCCCTTCATCGCGAGGGGCTTTTTAAAAATGCACCTTAAGTCCAAACAGAATACTGGATGCCAACTAGTGCAGACCTAACTGGGTTATAAATGCAATGTGGTCCAATGAATTAGCCATGCTTATTACTGAAAATTACCACTGTGCTTTCTGCTTAACTAGGCTGCAAAATTGATTTACCTTATTTCCCCAGTCTATGACCATCACAAAGACATCCCGTTATTATGAGGGCTATGAGTATTATTGTATGTGTTAATCAGAAAATACGTGAACCATGTATTTTAATTACAAATCATACAAGGGCAATTTTAAAAACAAAAGCCTTTAAAAAAAAAAAAAAATACTCATAGCGCGTTGCCCACACATTAAAAGAAGCTGCCACACTGCGACAACACCAAAATCATAATTCAAAGAGAAAAAAAAAAAACCTTCAATGTTGATGTTAACGTTTTCATATTTTTTAAAACACATTTCCTTCATTACACTTTACAGTACAGTATGCCCCATATTATATACACCATGTTTTCTTTGATACTGTATGCCCCAAAGCAAATCACTCATGTTCAAATAGTAATATCTGAACATGACAGAAATGGTGCAAAATGGGAAGTAGGTCACATAGCAATTTATTTGACAAAAAGGGATGGGGGTGGGGAACTGGGGCATGGTGTATGCAGAGGCAGCAGCGAAAAGGGAAGGTTTTTGGGAACACAGATCAGATCGTGTGTGTGTGTGTTTGCATGCAGCAATTGTGCGACCTGAAAGTGAAGTTACAACCTATTATGGCTCCTTCAAGATCTGCTTGGTCAGTATGTAATTGAAAAAAAAAAGTCTTCTTGCTGACACATGATCATGTACACATGCCTTTTGTGGTATTTAGTAATTATTACAAGACACACGCACACAGGAACACACACACACGCACACATTCATCGGAGGCTCCATTGCCCACTGGAGAAATTGAAACTGATATTGCGGTCACTGGACCATATCAGCACATCTGACACAGAGTGTGTCAGCAGCATTGATCAGCTGTCAATGAGCTGCCCTGCTACCCCCAACTCCTGACACAACTCAACACACACACACACAGTTGAGCTGAGTGTATAGCCACTGATATTTACAGAGCAAATAACAAAAATCCACACACCTCACTGTAAATACATGTATTCCCCTGCACAGACACCCACACGCTCGTAAGCTCTCTGGCTTCCTCCTGATCCTGTTTAAATCGCGTCATCACTGAACATCACAGCTGTATGATTTGCAAGTGCATCGAGGCCATACACCTCAGTATTCTCCACTGACCCACAGCACGCTACAGCTTATGTAGCTACACAGTCAGATATTGTGCTGATGCATTTGCTCACAGACTCCTTCGCTTGTCTTCAGGTTCACCTGCCTCTAGGCCAGAATTTGAGTGTCACTGCTGAAAACTCCTGTGATGTTATTATTTATGGAGGGGGGGAAAAAAAACTTTCAATAAAAATGCTAAGTGGTGTTTCACATGAAAATAAATTCTGATGATAGGTGGTGAATTGCAAATGCTAAAATAAAAAAAAAAAAGAACATATTTGGGGCATTTTTGTGTGGGCAATAAAAACTTCTACATCATAGCAATGTAGAACTTTATGCAGTAAAGACAAAAAAAAGAAAAATTCTGCAATTACTTTTCCTCTTTGTTAGTGAAACGGGATTTTTTAAATAATTGTAATTATTTAGATAGTTAAAAAAATAGAATACAATTGGTGAATTTCATATGGCACCTAAATACCACACATACACAATCTGGGGGGCATTAGGTTTATGTGAACCTATTTACATACTGAAAGACTATATAATGTATATACTCTCAACACAATCTAGACAATCTGTGCAGACTGCACTGAGGATCTGTAAAGCCACATTAACACATGAGAGAGGCTCTGGAGCACCAGTCTTTTCTAATGACTCGATAATCCGACCCAAATGCTGCCTGCTTGCTAATCTCTCCATCGGATTACCAAACTGGGGATGAGCACTGTCTATTTGTCTCGGCCTGTCTCTCTTCCGTCTTCCTGCCTGTCTGTCTCCCAGCTTGTCTCTCTTTTTGCAACTGCCCGCTCTTGTATTTTCCCCATGTATTTCTCTGTATGATAAAAAATTCTTCGCTCACCCCTCTATGATCTTCCGAGCTGCCTGCTAGTGGGGTTGCACGCCTGTTCGCCCGCTCTCATCCTCACATGTGCGAGCTTTTTAAAATGGGAACGGGGTGGCAGGACATCAAAATGCACTCACAGATTTTCTCTCCGTGCCCAACATGCACACGAGTAAACATGGCAAACAAAAAAACATATAAACATATACAGTACAGAATGCGTGAAATTTGTGGCATGTAATTTATGCCCATAAATAATAAGGTTTCACTTTTTTCTTTTTTTGTAAAGGAGACTAACACGATTTGACTCAATTTGGTAAGAGTGGACGAGTGTATTCCACAAAAACAAATAAAGGAAAAAGAGGATCTATTTTTCCTCATGCCTCCATTCAAACTGCCTTAACTCACATTCTCTGTTAAAATCCACCTCTCTATCCCTCAGAAATTGAAGGCCAAGCTGTCTCTGTCGTTCCACCCCACAGCTCTGCTGTTATTGTGCATCTCATGTAAACAGATCTAAACTAATGTCCTATTTGTCACACATCAACCATGTCTGATTCTATATATTTACTATAAAACCCTGCTGCTGTTTTATGCCTGCGAGGCCCTACAAAATGTCGCATTGATTTTACAGAAATCACTCTATGTCTGCCTCAATGTGCACGTGTGTGTGTGTGCATCTGTGGCGTGTTTGCAAGCGTATGCACGAGTTTGTGTTTGTGCGCGTTCGGACTGAGCCTCGTCTGTGTCTAATATGCTGTACCTCAAACTGCTGCTGACAGTCAAAACAGCAAAAACTTCTGACATTTAGTTTTTCACAAAATAACACTTGACGCAACTAATACTAAGTGAACACGTCTCTGAATTATCCTGCTATACCTGGCAATTTTTTTTTCCAGATTTGGTGATAGACGAGAGACAGATCATATTTTCCATGAAAAATAATATATCAAATTCTGGGATATTTTACTCCATCAAGGTATGTAATTCTGCGTGATATTGAAATAGATATTTTACGCTTTCACTAAACTGGAGATCAAAGGGTGTGAAGTGAATGTGTGTCAAATCGCTACTGGAGAGACACGCAGCCATTTAGCCTGCATGGTTTTAGTAATGCCCGACAAATATCACACTACCAGCAGCGACTGAACCAGAGGATTCAAAACTTCCAACAATGCTTTTGACTGCACAATTACAGACAAACTGATCATTAGAAAATGATCACAGTCTGCCTGCACAGAACACAAAAAATAGAGATACTGCAGTATTTGATATTATTTTTAAAAAGCTGGTATGTTTACCCTAAATGTACTTTGAGTTTTAATGTTCATTAGTCATTTTTTTAGCTATATTTCAATTACATTCACGCGCTTCAAGTGAAGTGAGTGTTTCATATGATTTCATATGTAAAATGTCATTGCCTTCGCTCTACATGTGGGACTGCAGCTGTAATATGGAAGCACTGAGGCATAGGTCTAAACAGTTCAAGAGAAAAAATGGAAAAACAATAAGACTGACAGCCAATATAGGCAGAAATTCTTAAATACAATGGGATCAGTCAAAACATGAACACATAAAAAAATATACTCATACAGAGTGGATCTCTTCCTGCAAAGATATGACAGCTGTAGATGTCGACACATTTCAAAATAATGAGAAAGGTTAGGAGCGGGGATATCGGGATGAGCTAAGTGGTGAAGTGAGGCATGAGACCGGAAAGAGCAATGGAGGGCTGGAGGGAGCGAGAGATGGAAAAGGATTGGTGAAAAAAAAGAAAGAAAAAAAAAGAAGAGGTGAGGTGGGCCCTGGTAGATTCAGCACTGTTAGTGGACAAGTGTGTGCGTGCATGTGTGTGTGTGTCTGAGAGAGAAGCAAAAAAAAAAAAGAGAGAGAGAAGAGAAGGGGAGGGGGTTGTTACTGCGGCTGTCCATTTCCCGGGATCAGCTGATGGCCGCGGATGATGGAGCGAAGAGGGGTCAAGGGTCAAAGCCTTGCATTGTCAGCCTAGCCTCGCTCTCCCGTGGGGTTCCCTCCCTCTCTTTCTCTCTCTCTCTCCCTCAGGCCCCCTCCTCCATCCATCCCCCTGCTGCCTCCCGCACATTTACATACATTCATCAACACTGCGCGTCGCCGGGCGCGAGGATGCACCGCATGCATTACTGGCTGGCTACCCCTGCAGTCTGTGCCGCTGCAGCTCGTGCGTTCACCGCAAAGCCTGCATATCTGTAAGCACTTTATATTGTGCTCAGGCGCCGGTGCATGATGCATATGTGCATCTCCATGAAATGTGTATGTGAGTGCCTTGTGTGTGCCAATAGATTTGTGTCTACATGCACATCTGTGTGTGTGTGTGTGTGTGTGTGCAGGACAAGACAGGCCTCCCATCCCCCCCACCACCCCCTGTATTAGGGACTACCCTCCTCACCCTTCGTCCCCCTCCCATTCCCACTCCCACCCCCATACACACACACACACACACACACCTCCCCCACTTTGCCTGTGTAATCCCTGCCAGCTGGCCCCGTTGGCTAATCCCTCTGCACTGATCAGCTGGGCCACGCATCCAGTACGGGACAGGACAGGGACAGGGGCAGATAGGGGCGGGACTCTCTGAGTGTGTGTCTGTGTGTGTGTGTGTACGTGCGTGTGAGTGAAGTGGGGGGTGGTGTCGACCAGAAAGCATAAATTGAAGCCTGTGCCTTCGCCTCGGCGCAGTGTGTCTGTGTGAGAGCCAGTTGCCTGTTCCTCCTCGTCCGTCCATCCCTTATCTCTGTCCTTCTCCTCCTTCTCCCTTGGATCCTTATACATATATACCTACCTGGCTTATATATGTATATTTTACATCTTGGGCTTTTTTTTGTCTTCCTTTTTGGTTTTGTCTTGAGCAGATCCAAATGGATTTTTCTAATGATGGTGATGGGGTAGAATTTAGCTGAGTTTTTTTTTTTTTTCCTGCTACCCTCTCTCCTCCTTTCCCCTGACTGCATGCGTGACACCTGCCTGCCTCCCGTCCCTTCAGCCCCCTTGTCCGCCATCCCAATACCCCCCTCGTGTGCCTGTTCCCCTGCTCTTCCCCAACCCACAAGGACCTTCATAGGATGGAGCTGCGCAGTCACAGCTACAACTACAGCAACAACAACAACAAAACCAGGACCAAGGAACCGAAGGAGGAAATACTCTGCAGCTCCTCTGCTGTTCTTTTTTTTTGCTTCGACTTTAGAGAGGAAGGATTTATTTGATCTGAGAAAACCCTATTCTGCTTGTGCTACAGTAATATCCCATAGGCAAATGTAGAGAGGAACTGAGCGCAGTGGTCAAGAGTTTAAAAAGAAAGGGGTTTTAAATGTAACAGTTGCAGTTTTTTTTTTTTCTGGATGTGAGAGTCTTACGTAATGGCAAAGAAGCTAAATTCTTCCTCTTGTGTTCTTGCTTTTTTTTTCTGTTACACACCACCATTTACACTTTGCTAAATTAATTTGTGTGTGTAGCTGTTTATGAGAGGATGGAGACTGTTGTTATATAGATCCTGTTTTCCAGTCTGCACAAGGCTATAGTTACATACATGCGCAGAGTGCAGAGAGAGAGAGAGAGAGAGAGAGAGAGAACAGTAGAGAAGAGATGGAGAGTAGGAGGGAGGGCGAGAGGGAGGGAGGGTGAGGGGGGGAGATAACGACACAGCTTTACCAACTGTAATGAAGAACTGCTTGGTCTGATTAAACTGCACCAAGCTCTTAACCAGGAACAGCGGAGGCAGTGCCATGGCGGGGATGAGGCATAGCAAAGCATCGCAGTGTGTACTCATAAATATCGAGTCGTCATCCTTTGTTTTGCTCTGAGGGGAAGATGGTCTGCAGGAATGGCAGCAATCAGGTAGCTGGGCTGCTGCTCTCTTTATGGTGCAACAAAGGTAGCTCCGCTCGCTCGCTCAATCTCACTCCCTGTTTCTCTCCTCTCTCTGTGGTGCTTTTTTAATGGTGTGCTGTAATATGTGTATACAGAGAATGCCTTAATGCTGCAACTGCTGCTTTGATGATCACTAGATGTTTTTTTTTTTTTTTTATTTTGTTGTTGTTCACATTTTGTTGCTGGAAACCCTTTTTCTTGCCCATCCACAAACGCATGCATGCTCCGGGCTGTTGAGTCAAAGGAATCACAATGTCATTGGCTTGTATCATATATGTTTTGTTTTGTTTTTTCCTGTACTGTCTGTATAGAAAACCTGTTTTCGGTGTAAAAGGGAGCACGCATGTTGGTATGGGATTAGCATGCAATGTACTTTGACGTGCAAAAGGACTGCATAGCCACCTCTGAGCCCACAGGGAGGAGAGATCACAGGTGAGGAGAGAGGAAGGAGAAAGTCAAAGAGGGATGGACCGCCGAAACAATAGGATGCACTTTTGATATTGAGAAAGTGACAGTGCTTTGCACATAGTGTTCACGCTGAAAATCGCCGTAGAAGCCGAACACAAAGGAGGGACAGTGCTGCTAAAAAGCAGGGCGAGTGGCAGATATGAAAAGGATGTGGGGTGAGAAAAAGGAGCCCAGAACATTTTGGAAGTTTGGGTTTGAGCTCTTTGTGTTCACAGTGGACCTTGATTTAATTTCAATACAATTAAGGCACGCGGTGAATGCCAAGAGAGAAGCCACAGTCTTCGCTCATCTGAGAGACCAGCGTAAAGCCGCCACAGGACAGGAGAGTGGCACTGGTAACTGCACAGATGGATGTTCGCCACAATCCTATGAGATTAACGAGCGATGACATTAATAGTCACAGAGACGCAGGGGAAGAAGCATTAGGCAAAGAGGTGACAGAGCAGTGACCCGAGACCGCTGCACAGATGCAAATGCAAGCCAGACAAATCTAGGAGAGGTATTACTGAGACAGGAAACACAGTAGGAAGAAATGCACCATAATCACTGGGCACGAGTCTAAGGAATATACTGGTTTCCATAATGGTAGAACAGACAGAGCCGTAGGCAGCCCACCAGTGTCGGTCCTGTGGCCAAATGGACAGAGGGATCACACCAGGGGGATTTGCCATGTGGTGACAGAGGGCCACTTCAAAGATCTGTGTGTTTACGCATGAGCGTACACTTGCCCTGTTTGAGAGGAAGATGGAAAAATAGGGTGAGAATAATATAAGAGCATGATGTGCTGTTGTGGGAGAATTATTGTTTTCACACCAAAAAGGCAACAACTTCCTGAATCCCTCTCATGCATGCCGATTTAATTCATTTCAGCTATTTTCACCACCATCCACATTCTTAAATTATAAATTAAATCAAAACATTTTTTTTTGTTTGTGAGTTTCAATATCACGCCTTTGTTTGTGTTTTTGTTCTGCAAAAAGTCTCAATAAAGAAGTCATTTTGTGGACAACATTTCTGTTTGTTCTATCTAGTATTTTTTTTTAAAGTAGCAAAAGGCCCAAAGCACATCAAGTAATTTAAATAATGAGCTTCATTTCAACTCCTATAATCACAGAGCTGCATCAAATGATTCGAGCTGTAAATCGCTGTAGGCGATGGAGATGTGAGTTGACCTACATCTCAAATGATAGAGGCGGAATAAACAAAATAAAATTTTGGATTTTTATATATGCTCTCCATCTATTTTACATACTGCTGCAGATTTAATTCTACATTATACCGATAATCTATTCAAAATATAAGTGAATTCACTATTGGAAGAATTAGATAAAATCGTCACAAAAACCAGCGTAGCTTCGTAGTACGTGCAAGATTTATAGAGCTTTTAAGATAAACACAAAAGGCATTTTCCCCCTAGAATAAATCCTGCATCTATATCAGGCCTATATGCTTCTTTATACACCAATATTCCAATGGATGACATTTCATTATTGCCTGTCACCTCCACACAATTAGAGCGTGCAGAGGGCAAGCGTGCCACATATGTTGAGACAGAGGTCATCAACTGTTTTCAGGCCCCTTCGCCCGTCTACACATTATGCATTTTCAAAACTCTCAATAGAATTGGGACACTAGGAGAAATGAGGGGGTAATACTTAATATGTCAACAGTGCGGGACCCCATGGTGATGGAGAGCAGGTGACCCCATGTAGGCCCCCCTCACGTGCCAAAAACATTCATTATCATGACATATTCTTAGTCCCAAATAGCCTACATATTTATTTCGGCTCCCACTGCTTTTAGTTATGATGCAAAATAATGCTGATAAATTGGTGGCAGGTGTGGAGTTACAGGCCTACGACCCAGGAAAGCCATTTTTGTCCATGCTAAAACAAATAAAATAATAAAATCAACTTTATCTAAATTGAATATTTAAAATAAAAAAAAAACCTGTGACATATAGGGAAGTTATAATGGCATTTATTTGTAAAATATGTTAAAGTGACCGAAGGTGTATGATTTTTTTTCCTATTAAACTGAAGCAATCAAAAGCTATCTTCATATATTACTGTGTTTTTTCAAAGCCTTTCCACTGTTTTTTTCCCCCCTTCTGAACATTAGAGGCAACAAAACGCAGCAAAAGAGAGAAGAAATCTAATTTAGTCATGTAAATAGAGGTCGGGTTGGCGACATGGTGAAGCGTCACTAATGGAAGAAAGAGATGGATGCCTTATGATAATGAGGGGAAAATAAAGCAGAACCATGACCTTGCAGTGCAATATGAACCCGCTGACACGACGCACCTAATGTGTGGCTCTCTGACTGAACAATTCTCTCTCCAGGAGGAAATACACTAAACAGATATTTTAGATATTTTCCCTGTGTGATCACAGAAATGCAGGGGTGAATATCCAAAGTGTTAATACATCATTTCTTAAATGAGTTCATGCAAAAAAAAAAAAAAAAGGGACACTCTGTGAATTGTTACAGGTCATTTTATGTTGTTTTTTGTGTGTGTCATTTTTTTTAATTGTGTCTGAATTACAGCCTATTGAAGCGATTATCTCAAGTGCCTTTTATTAGTCAATGGCGTCGAGACTGCATGACAAAAATGGAAAAAAAAAAAAAAAAAGTCCTCCACCAGCACACACACACACACACACACACACACAATGAGGAATTTCTCCTTTCACCACTGCAGGGCAACTTATTTTGTGTTTCTCCATCTCCTCTCTGCATTTTGCTTCATGTGCGCTCTGATGATGAGAGTGCTGACCTCCTCCCCCCTCCTTCCTTCCTCCTCTTCTTCATTGCCTTCAACACTTTCCCCCAAAACCCACCCACCACCTCCTCCTCCTCCTCCTCCACCTTCTCCCCATGGTCCCATTTCCCTTTCTTCTCCTCCATCGTCTCGGTGGCTGTGTGTGCCTCTCTTTTATGGCCGCTCATTTGCATCCCACGAGGGGCTCGAGAGGAATCCCCAGAGGCGCGCGGATAAGGGTCACGGGAGATCCCCTCGAGGCGCACTGTTTGCCACGCACCCTCCACGCAGACACGACACGTGCCGTCCAAAGACTCAGATTTTTTGTTTGAACACTCTGCAGCCAAAGTTCAGCAGCTTTAAACTTGTACAAACACTCTTTTCTTTCTTTGTCGTAACATTTTTATAGCCTGATTATTATTATTATTACAGGCCTAATAAGGTCACCGTTGTCATGTGCGCGGCTTTAATGTACAAAACTAACAGCTTTTTGAGGGCAGGTGTGTGCAGACGAAAATGAAAGTGTGAATTTACACCACTGCTCTACATTATTTTATTTAAATGAGGGCTAAATTCACAGAGAATGGGGTGTAATCAAGTCTTTGACGTGTAGATTTAAAGCAGGGATTTTGTCTGATTATGATTTTTACAGTTTACGCATAATGATTTCATATTTACAAACACCGGTACGAGCCAACCTAACATGATAAATATTTACTCACTGTCCAGAGTGAAATAGAAAAAGACTTGTGACTTGTTTCCATGGTTGTATATGGAAATAAGGTTGTGAATTTACCTGTTTATTTTTCAGGTTGTGACTTTATGGCCTAGGTTAATCTGAAATTTAGTAAAAACGTCGTGTGGTTGCTGCTTGAACAGTTCACGGGCCACATGAACCCCTCACACCTCAAGAACACAGGCCCACGTTGCATTAAAGGGATTTTTTTTTATACTAAACCTGACTGTTTCTCCTGTCGGTGGTGAGAAGCAGTGTTTTCAGATGGTCGCAGAGAGCCGTCAGTCTCCGGCTTAAGAGCTTTTTCCTTCGGTCAGGAGAGAAAATGAACAGCGGTAAGTGATGCTGTGTCTCCCTCTTGTGGCCGCTGCGAGCAGCACACCCGCACCGACAAGGAGAGAAAATGGCGGATTGCAGATGACTGACTACACATGCAGGTACACCAGATGGCATAGGTATACACATCTCTCAAGTCTGGAAAGTAGCTGCTGTTTATATATTACCGCAAAACACACAGTATAATCCCTTATGCAAATATAATAAATCTCAGAGGCCTACATTACACTGTTGTGCTGGCACAAAACAAATGAGGCACAGCGAGGTACAAACAGGTTTTACTCATTCAGGCCATTCAGACAGGTTTAGTTTCACCTGCCGAAAGGAAAAGGATAACAAATACAAAAGGTACAATAGGCCACCCACATGACAAGAGAAAAGAAGCCACACATCACTTTGTGGAGCATCTTTATTATGCCACAAATAAAAGCCAGTAGTTCTGAGAGAGGACCTTGCGTTTTTTTTTTTTGTTTTTTTGTTTTTTAACTCACCAACAATGACATTCTGAAAATGGTGGAAGCTGATTGTGATATTATATTATGTATAGTTGGCTGAGCGGTCAGAAATGGGAGTGTGTAGCACAAGGCGGATTTGGAAAGTAGAGAGGGAAGAGATGCAGGGTACAATGGTGTAGGCTGAAAGTGGGTGAAGGGTGGTGGTGGACGGGTTGAGTATGAAGGTTAGCAGAAAAACGAACATTCATTCATATACCCATCTGGGAAAGAAAAACAGATGAAAAGAATGCACAGACACACTGCATGACAAAATTGCTTTACAGTCAAACAAGGGGAATGCACACCAGTTCTGCTGAATATACCACATTTATTACTTTTGAACTGATTAATAGAAAGAGTGGGGGCAAGGCCACTCGCATCACTGTCTTTAGAAAACTGAGGAAGGAGGAAAAACAAAAAAACAAGAAAGCAGCCCAAAGCAATGATGATTCAACTTGCCAAGAGAAAGAAAAGAGGGTAAATAAAGTCCAATGAAGACTGTTAACAGAGGGCCCCGATTTCTTTTTCAGACCATAAAATTATACACTGAGCAAGGCTCATCAACTTAACATTTCCTCTGCTTTCAAACTCTTGACTTCCCCCCCCCACCCCCATTTCTCACGCCCTACCTTCCTCTCAGACCCTACCTTCCCCACACACTCTGTCCAACACGTGCAAAAACAAAATAGAGGGCCATTCCGAACATCTGCAGTCCTCTCAAACAAAAACATTGCGAGCATGTACGAAACAGATTCTGGAGCGAGCGTAGTTGACACCCGCCTACGGTGAAAATCCACTGAGGAGGAAACTCCACTGGGTCCTGGCTTGAAGATGTGAGCATCCTCAGAAGACAGAAGGGGTGGGGGTTAGAGAGAGGGTGGGGGGAAGCAGGGCAGGTGAGGGGGGTTTACAAAGAAAATGAGACAAACTGCCCAATCTTGACTTGGGGACACTATTATAAGCCAACACTACAAACTTCTATTGGATTTGTGTGTTTGTGTGAGAATTACAGACTTGCTCTTGGACCATAAAAACAGAGGATGATCCTTTCATTTAAAAAAAAAAAAAAGGAGGAAAAAAGCAGCATACAAGGGGGGAAGCATATGTAGTGGAATGGGGTGGGGCAAAAAAAGATTTCACCTAAGGATGCTATGTATTTAGTTGTAGTCCTATGAATAATCGTTTCCTTTTCTTTTTACTACAAGTTCGAAGTAAGTCTTTAAAGTCAAAAGAAAAAAATCAAGAAAGTCTTCATTTAGTTTTTTTTGTCCTTGGTTAATTCTTCACCCCTATTAGAATTTCTTAGAGATCTGGATGTAATGATGTAATGGGGTGGACAGGGTTTTCAGAGGGGGCCATTGCAGTCTTTTGACCAAAGCACCAACTGTTACTTGACTCGTCCTTGGCGCTCCTAGAACAGAATCAAAAAGACAGCAAGTTACACACAATAACATACAAAATATTTGTGCATTTTCAAACTAGTTGGCTCAGATCCCTATTGTTCTTCTGAAGCTAAATATGTACATGCAGCTTTGACTTCCATTTTTTTTACATTTGCATATCACCTAAAGAGCAAATCTAAAGAGCCAAAAGTATAAAAGGATGGTTCAGATATGTATAATGGATATAGGTTTAAGATGCTTGATATCAACATTAATGAACTGAAAACAAGTAAATATCTTCTGCATATTGTGGTGGATGAAGTGAGTTACCTGAAGCCTGTAATGACTCCTGTTGCTTGGGTTGCTGGGATATGGCTCACTGCCTTGGACCTCCACCTGTCACACATAGAGGAGTGAAAACTGAGCGTAACCAGAACAGACAAGTCGCAGCACTTCAGATCAGATTTCTGACAACAAATGTGACCAAAATTATTACTACAGCAAGGGATTTGATGAGAGTTTGGCAACTTGCATTAACGAGTTCATGATCAAAATGTAAAATATGAATCACAGCTCTGCCTAAAGTCACACAGGTATTCGAGTCAGATACAGATTTAACTTTTATATTATGCATTAACCAAATAAGTTAAAACTGCCAATACTGTAAGCAACCATGCAAGCTCTGGACAAAGAGTTATTTGAAGTTATATATACTAACAGTGCTCAAATCTTGTGACCATGCTATTGGCAGCATAGCCAAGTCTGGGTTTCGATAAGGGAACAGCTCTTTAGATAAAAAATTTCAACAGTTATGGAAAGTCAGGCTTATTGAGATTTTCTACACACGAGCTCCTGAAACGCGATGAAAATAACATTTCATAAATTAACACCTGGAAAGAGCTTTAGTTATACAACTGTACAATTAAATTCTGTACATAAATGAATATAGTAACTATTATTGTACAGATCTCTTGCTTACTGCCAAGTGTAAGAAAATAAGCAGCAGATGAATCCAATGTTCCCAACAGAATTTTTGATATACAAGTAAATATTTAAAAAAACAAAAAAAAAAAACAAACAAAAAAAACAAGACTGACCACGTCACTTGTTTCTAGAGGTCATGTGTCCTGGCTTTTAAGGATTTAAAAGTGGCTTTTAAGAAGCACAATGTGTGCAACTTTAACAATATAAACAATGTGATTCTAAAGCATAACTTAAATATACATCAACAGTCGAGTAAATATAAATATGCAACTCAAACACCAGTTCTTGGCATGAACCAGCTAAAATCTAACCACAGTCGAAGATAAATATTTCTGTATCTACAGAGTAAAACAAGGTTTTCTACATCCAACAGCGAGCAGGTAAATAATGGCAATTTATGAAGCTGTTGTGTTAAGGGATGCAGTATGTTGTCTTGATATAGTTTTCCCTTGATTTATCGCTTTTCGGGAAAAAGTAAAGTGTGCAAGTGTACAACTGTGCAGGACACCAAAACCCACATACTGAACTTTTTTTTTACAGTTAATAAGAAATGCAAACACAAACACGCATCACTACATTTTGTAAGCTGTAATACACATTTTCTCTTCTATTTTTGTTCCAATTTTTTGTTGATGCCGACAACTCATCACAAAAAGGACTAAACGAATTTCACCAAATACCATAATGTGTGTTCAGACATACGGTATATAAAATACATTTCATTTATCTTCAGGAGGCTGCACGATGCAGTATGTTTTGGAGATAGGAACAGAAACCCATGATAAGGCCATCAAAATGAAACTACTAACCACAACACAAACCAATCAGATCAGATATGTTCTCATGTGATACCATTTCATAATATTATCTTAAAGTGAATATCACTCAGTAAAATGATTTCTGGCATTCATTCTTCTGTGTCTTATTGTAAATCGGAGCAATACATGAGTGATAAAACATGTAAAACAACACAGTGAAAAACAGAAAAGACAGGAAAATCACAAAAATATCCTGCTGTGTACAGTCACACTGAATTCTGACAAAGATCTCAATCCAGCTGGAAATCCTTGAGATGTTCCCGTATTCCTTTGTAAAGCAAAAAAGAAAGGCTGTGCATGCACACTCTCATCCAAACCGGCTTCATATACACTGCACCTTTTTCAACACAAGTTAAAGCAGAGCACTTTTTTTTTTCCATTCATCTGTTTTATCATTCACTTTATTCAACAGTAACTTTGTTACCTTTTTCACACACTCTTCCTCCTCCTGACGCTTCTCGTAGTGAGAAAAGTCATCGAAGATGGAAGTGGTGTGTTTATATCCAGCGATGATCTTTAGCACCTGCCTGGCCTTGTCCAGTGGTACCTCCTGTGTGTCCCGAGAGTTGGTTACTGGCTTGTTTTCGTTGTTCTCCAGTCGAATGTGCCTTAGCTGACTGTTGGGAACGTCCTTAACAAAGATCCAGCGCACATCAAAACGACCCTTCCACTTGTCCTGCGACCACACGCCAGCAGACGTGTTGTAGTCCACGGATGAGCGCATCTCTGCTACACCACAGAAGTGACCGCTCCCATTGACACTGAACAGAAGATAAAGTGGCCCTTTGCCTCCCAATGAACGATAAGCAGCATCGAGCCTCTTGTTGCCATGCTCCGTGCTGCACCAGATGTTGTACTTGATGGAGCGGTGGATGTCGTCCTCGGAGTAGCTCTTGATGATGAACACCCTGCCCTGCTTGGGATTCCAGTCAAAGTCCTTGGGGTTATAATTGTTGACCATGCGTAACTTCTCCAAGACTGGGTGAGGCTCAGAGGGGACCCCAGGAACAACACCCACACCAGAGGAGGTGGGAGGTGACTGGCCTGCACCACTCCCACTGGCATCCCCAAATCCATTGGCCCGGTTCCGTGGAGGGACCCAACGACTAGGCTGAGAAGGTTGCTGTTGATTTGGGGGAGGAGGAGGACCCTGGGAGAGAGGAGGCTGGGGCATCTGAGCCATACCTGGTTGCCCACTGGGTGGAAGCTGATGCTGCCCCATCTGGGAAACAGACTGTACCAGCTGTCCATTGCTGAGGGGCATTTGTGGGTTCCCTACAGCAGTAGCTCCAGGTTGTGGGGAAGCCTGATTTGGAGGCTGCCCATTGCTGGGAATAGTGGGCACCTGCTGTGGGGTGGCAGCTTTAGGCAGGGTGCCCTTGTTGTCCCAAGTGCCGATGTCCATGTTGTGTTTAATGGGCGGAGGAGGCAAATTGGCACCAGCCATGCCACCCTTGGTTTTCAGCTTGGGTTGAGGCTTGGCTGGCTTGCTGGCAATATCGGCCCAGGAGGCGGGCTTGGCAGGGGCAATTGAGACAGGAGGCATGCTGGGAGGTCCTACAGATGATACAGGGCCAAGGGGACCCCCACCAGGTAACCCAGAGCCAACCACCTTAGGAGCCATGTCCCCATTACCACCAGGGGCGGCGCCACCGATCTTAAGCCCCGCCATGCCCTGGTCAAGGCTGTTCATACCAGGTGCCTTGTTGAGGGGCTCATTGGCAGCAGGGGCAAATGGGGACTGTCCATCGATCATGGCACCCCCAAGTGAGCTGGGTGCATAGGCATAGCTGCTGCTGTAGCCAGAGCTCTGCGGTGTCCCCGACTGTCCCTGAGAGCTGCTATTGCCCCATGCCGAGAAGTCGATGCCACTGGGGAAGAAGTTAAATCCGTGCTGACCAAGGAAAGGGTTGCTCCCCAGGGGGCCTGGCTGGCCAAACATAGCGTCCGGGAGGTAGTGGGGCTCCCCGTTGCTCAGCTGTCCATAGGAGGCCAGGTAAGGCATAGGAGGGTCCCCACCTGTGGACCATGCTGCCTCATTTAGGGAGTAGGAAAATCCTATGGAGGGGCTGTAGTAGCTGGGCATGTACGAGTCCGACATGGCCGTATAGGCATTGCTCTAAATAGAAAAAGAAAACATGATTAAAAACAGTTCCTTGCAACAGAACACACAAACTTAATTGATAACTGAACATTATTAATATTAATATTATCTTCTAATTGACAAGTGGTAACATAGTTCTTGTAGATCCAAAAAGTCAGACAAAAAAGAGCAAAGTTACTAAAGAATTAATGTTATCATTATTATTGTCATCAACCAAAGGTTTCACCACACAATAATAAACCTCTCTTACTACCCCCACATCTCTTTTACAATCTGGTCCGTAAATGGACGGAGATATACAAGAAAAAATTATCTAATTAACAAAAGGATGATGATTCTTCTGGGCTGAAGACAATACAGACTCCACTCTTTTACTCTACAAACCACTTCAAAGGCAACATATCTGTTACATCTACCAAACAATAAAGAGAAATAAAATCCAGGGCCACTTGAAACTAGGTAATCAACAGAAGCGTTTATTCCAGCTGTGCCTCCTTAAGTCTTCCCCAGTAATGCAAAAGGCAAGGATGTGCTTGCAGTTAAAAAAACAACAAACAAACAAACCAAGCAAAACAGAGACCTCAAGGCCACTAAAACAAGGCAGTCTACAAGTGAGTACATTAATCTTCTAGGAGTATTACAAAGAAGTCACACCAATAAGTCTTAGCTTTAAACTTTCAAGGTTTCTTGTATGACAGTCAAAGAGGAGAAGAAATTCTTCAACTAGTCTTAAACAAGTGAGTGGGATTTACAATACACTGACTAATCTGGATTTACTGCATGTACAACATATACAGTTTAGATAAACGTGGCTTATCCCTTACAAATACATCCATAAATACATTATACCAAGGTGTGATGTATTAATATCCAAAATATTCTGAGCCATACTGCAAGGTCGGAATCAACTGAGGCATTTATGAATGGATCAAGGCAATAATTACTGTTGACTCCAGACACACGCTATTTATTTCATTAACTTAGGATAAACTTAGAATGACTGTACAATGTTTGGGTTTTTTTTGTTTGTTTTTTGGATTTTTTAAAAATCAATGCACTTTTAAAATAAAGAACCAACTACTTAAGTTCAAGTAGAAGTGACAGCCTGCTGGTATCATCTATGAATTCCACTTTGAATGTCAGAGTGACATAAATGGGAAAAATTGATGATTAACCAAAACAAAACTCGCGACACTGCAGTCTTTGATAATAAATGTGGAGAATTTAAAGGAGAAATAGCTACTGCTGGCAAACACCAGTCAATAGAAGCTTACCTGTCTGGCCTGAGTATTCAGGTAAGGCTCAAACTCATCGTCATTCAAAGTATCCTTTTGGGTCACAGCTCCGTTTTGCACTGAGAAGAAAAACAACATTGATGTAAACAGAATATACAGGTTTATGTGACTCCATAGACACCTTACATATCAGCTGGTTGTTCCATCGGCATCATCACTACATGTTGCATAACAAAAACCACTCCCTGCAATTATTTATGAGTGTCACAGAAAAAGCCAATAAGAGCAGCATGATCAGACATCACAAACAATAACTGCACAGGGTGCTTCAGATTACACAGCATAAAGTTACATAATGAGATAAATCAGCCCCAGTGAAGAATGAAATGCACTTCGCATTGGTTACACAAAATATCACTTAAAGACATTCCCATTTTCTAATAAAAAAAGAGTAATGTAAATGAGTAATTCATATGTAAAACAGCATCAGAGATGTTTCCAGAACATGTTTAATATATTATCTATATTCAATTTACTATCTTATTATAGTTTCATATACTATATTATTTTTCTATAACTTGAACTTTTAGTAGTTTTTGCTTGTGGTTTTCTTTCTACATATTTCTTGCATTATCGTTTTAATTGCCAACGACTGCTCCATGTAACTGTTGTGCACATGACATAAAACCCTGGCTCTGGTGTGTTTAAAGCAGGTGGATCAGGGTTTGTTTTCCCAAGTTTCAGAGAGCTCCCTGTGTTGGTAGATATGGGGCTCTTCGGAGGGCCTCACGTTGCGAGTAAAAGTGAAATAAAAATCAACTAACAGGTTGGCAAATACATGCCAGCTAATATTACAGTGTAAAGGGGAAAACGAGAGGCCCATTTGAACACAGGAACAAGCATGTCGGAAGACGTGTCATTTTGGGTTAACTTAGCAGCCAGCTAGCATTAGCGCGCTAGCTGCGTGCGGTGCGCAGCGTCTCCATGTTAACGAGCGCCAAGAGTCCTTTCAACATGACGGACCTGGCTAACATTAGCCGAGCGGCACCTGTGGCTTAACACTGCTAAAATAAAAACACAACCAAAAAGAGCCTTACAGTGAGCGGTGGTGAAATAAACCGAGATGTGTAGTGTGTGTTATGTCAGAGCTACAAAAAAAGTCCAACCAGGAAAAGGATGCTGATGTGTATCATGTTAGCTAGTCGAGAGGTAGCTCATGCTAACTGTGGGGACGATTTCAGGGATTTAAAGGTAGCTCATAAATGGCGAGGAAAGGAGTGTGAGCACTCTTGGGAAAAGCATTGTAGTTGTTTGTTTGCTTGCTTGAAGTGCCACATCAAACGCAAAAACGAGAGAGAAAAGCTCTCCAGGCCCATTTGGAGACGAGCACGCAAGATTTTCAAAGCACGTAAAAAAAAAAAAGATCCGCATTCACTCAAGCAGAGTATCGATAATGTTAAGACAATATCTCGCTCTTACCTTTATTAGCTTGGCCTTTCGGTCTCTGGATTGGGTCCAAGTGATTCATGAAGGTTTGATTTATGAGAAGAGAGGAAGAGGAAAAAATAGATGAAGAGATATATTTTCAGCAGTCAGTTCCTTTAGCAGGTGGTCAGGCCTACTGAGCCACAGCCGCTGCCTCGGAGCTAAGCTATCCTCGCTAGCCGTCGCGATGCTGAGAAATTTGGCCCTCGTAAATGTTCAGAAAACACCTCTCTTTACCTGTTCAAGGAGGCTGCTGGCTGACATGTCTTTCCCCCCCGGAGCCTGTGTAACTGTGTTTACGCCTAAATAAAAGCGGCAGGGTGCTGAATTGGTCTAGCTAATAGAGAGTTTTAGCCAAGCGCCCCTATCTCTCTACAGAGCCTGGTTTCTACACAATGGCGGGCTGCAGTTTGCTTGACAGACTCCTCAACATGGCTGGGCGGCCCTCGTCAACCCACGATGGCATTTATCCTCAGCGGGAGAGCGCCCCCTACCGGCGCGGAGGAGCCGCGTTCAACACAACTCCCGTCACAGACCTCTACTCAGAGCACGGTGAGTTTTGAGTGTTTGTTACTGGACAGATAAAACATAGATTTCATCACTTTCTATTGTATATTCTATTACTTAATTGTACAATTTATATTTTGCTTTAGTTGTATAATTAATATTTTAGGTCTATATTTATTTTTCTACTCTTGTACTATTATTTATTTTTATATTTTTATGTTCCTTTAATCCATTTTTTTGCTTGAGTGGTTCTATTTTTGTTAAATATTTTTTAACGTTGTTTTAGGGAGCCCGCAATTTAAGAATTTCATTGCCAATGATAGCTTGATGTAAATTGTGCATATGACAATAAATTCTTGAAATCTAGATAAATACACATACACAATATATAAAATATGTAAATGCACCAAAAAATCGCTTGTTAACACTCCATACTATGTTATTTAATAATTTATGGGACCCCAGAGTATTTGATATTGATTAGATGACAGATAGTTAAATAGATAGTTAAATAGTTATAAATAGATAGTTGAATCGATTATTTAAAATGTACAAAATATGTAAAATGAGACAGCAAACTGTGAAATCGCTTGTTACTATGATATGCTATTTCATAATTTATAGTTGTCATAATGGGCAAGCGGGACCACAAAGTATCTGATATTGAATAGATAATAAATAACAAATAAATCGATAAATAAAATGCATGAAATATGTAAGTGTGACAACACACTGTAAAATCGCTTGTTAAAACTCAATGCTATGATGTGTTATTTCAGAATTTATAATTGTCATAACAGGCAAGGCGGGACCCAAAACATTTTATGTTGAATAAACAATAAATAAATAAAATCTATAAAATATAAAAATGAGACAACGAACTATGAAATTGCATATTTAAACTCAATACTAAGATATATTAATTAATTTATAATATAATTTATAATTGTCATAATAGGTAATGTTGGACTCCAAAGCATTTGATATTGGATAGATGATAAATAAATAACTGCTGATCATTTATAATTGCCCTAATAGGTAATAAGGAACAAGCGCCCCCCAATGGCGCAGAGGAGCCAGGTTCAACACACCAGCATCAGAATCAGAATCCGGTTTGCTGCAAAGCAGGTTTTCACGTACATGCCTTGAATTTGCCTTGATTCGTTGGTGCAAAAAATACAAACATAGTAAACAGAAAAGAATATGAGCAAGCACTTCAAATCAGACGTAATTGTGATAAAAATGAAATAAAAATATAAAATATACTGTATCATAGACATTATATATAAATAGGTAAATATACAAACAAAAAAAGACAATTATTGAGACACAGCATGTTAAAACTGAATACTACATGTTATTTCATCATTTATAATTGTCGTAATAGGAAATAAGAGACCCCAAATTATTTGATATTTAATAGATAGATAGATAGATAGATAGATAGATAGATAGATAGATAGATAGATAGATATAGATAGATAGATAGATGAATAATTGAACAAACTGTTCAATTATGTATCTAATTAACTGTGAACTAGTTAATTAAAATGTAACTTAATATTATGATATGTTATTTCAAGATTTATAATTGTAAGAATAGCTAATATGTAATCATGAAGTATTTGATATTGGATAGATAATAAATAAATAAATGAAGTACTTAAAACATATAAATGAGCCAACATGTGAAATATCTTTTCAAAACTCAACTCAAAATGATGTTATTTCATAATTTATCATTTTCATAATAACTGGGTTTTATTGGAGACATGTCAATATATTATAAACATTTAAGTGCATTTTCAGAGGACAGATGCAAAAATGAAAATCAGAATAATAATATTAGGTCATAAAACTATGCATTCATCTTATACTTTAGTTTAAAAAGACTAAAATGGGGATTAAGCATAATGTTAAGATCTTTCATAAGTGACAAGAGTTTCCAACCATACAGCCAGAGGTTTTTGATGGATTTAAATTTGACATCTTCAACCAACCCTTCAATTAAAAGACTGGGACCCTACAGAGGGTTGTAATAAATATAAGAGGAATCACATAATAATTTATTGAGTAGAAAAAGACATTTTTCTCAAATTAAACTAGCTAGTTGTTTGTATTTTTGACGTAAGAAGAAATATATTTCATCCTGATTTTCCTAAGAAAACTAGTTGCCCCCCATATGGCACCATGATGACAGCGGGCAGTGGCCAAAACATTCATCCTGTACTTTCAGTGGGCATAGCAAAACTTAAAGGGGCACAAGCTCAAAAGAAGGTTGTATAAATTCCTAAGTTGGCTGGTATTTGCCTTCAAATTTAATTGGTCTGTTTTCAGAAAGTTTGATCATGTATTAAGATAAATGCTTTTATAGAGTTTAAATTCCTATCCATTGCATCAACATAGACAGTCTTCTTCAGAGACTGAATTTATTGCTGGATGTTAAATAAATTGTCAAAAATGACAGTTCCTAAGAAGCAAATGTAATTTTATGCTCTCTCCTATCCCAATCCCTTTCATTCTTTTCAATTTACTATACTGTGGTTCTGGTATCAGTGAGAAAAAACAAATTACGAAAATGAACAAGGTCTTGTGGGTAAAAACACTTTTTTTTGTAATTGTGGCAATTCTGATATTCCTACCACAATATTCAATTCCATTTTATTTTATTTTGGTTTTTAAAAACAAAAACAGTAATAAAAATCCAAACATTCAAGACAAACAAAGCACAACCAAAACTAAATAAAAAAAAAATTCAACAGATCCATCCATCTATTATCTATACCACAGACTGTAAGGTCACAGGGGTCACATGTACAGGCAAACAACTACTGGCATTTACATCGGGCACATGTGTAATTTAACTTTTTAATTCTTAGAGGAAGCTGAAAGACCCGAAAAACATACAAACTCCTTGCAGAGATATTGTCCCAGCCGACTGGTGGGTTCAAATCCAGAACCCTCTTGCTGTGAGGCCAGTGCTCACCACTGCATCACCATACCACCCACAGATCCAATAGACATAATTACCGGAAAAGGTGCAAGCTGAAGAAAGTCTATACCCTTTTCACATTTCACGTTTTACTAAACATAGAAATCCTTCACTACATCATCGATTTCACCAGCTGCCCAATTCATCAACAGCACAAAGCGAGCAGCCCCTTCAGCAAGGGAAGCAACACCCTACTGAACAATCATGAACATAAATATAACATAATTCCACTGGACAAAGAAAAGTGGTTTTAAAAAGCATTTGGGCCTCGTTGCCTTTTGTTTCCTTTTTTTAAACCTTTATCACTCACAAACTTTGTTTCACAGAATAATGCTCCCACATCAGAAACTACATGGAAAAATAGAGAACTACTTGCCATTTCATGCCCCTGCCACAAGATGGACTCCTAGTCACAGTCATGAATTTGCGATTTAAGTAAGGCAATAAGGTCAAGAGAAGCGTCTGTGTGGTGGGCAAATATCAAAGATGACCATTCAAGACCAGTGGTCTTATTTGTCTTCCTGTGAGTCATACTAAATGGTATTGCACTAACATATACATAAAAGACGTTTCATCAGCAGGTCCTTTCATTTGTGTTCAACTTCAGTTTACAGGCCACTCGTTTGTGAAGAGCGTCCGTCCAAGCTCAGGTGATTCAGACACTAATTGGAAGTGTCTCTATATGATATTGTCTCAGTTTGTGAGATGTCTTTTGTAAATGCACCAAGCATATACTTGCTCATTGAGAAACCTTTATTAACATAAGAAAAAGAATACATTTGATGCTCTGAGACTCACTCATTTTTTATCCCGAGACTTTTGTGGTTCTGTGGTTCTGTAAGCAGGCAATAATGCTGGTTTTCCATAATAGCCTTTTGATAAGTTCTTTATTATCTGAAGATTTTTCCATCTATCAACACTTGAAAAGTGCATGTACATTTCCATGTGTCCTTTAATTAATACTGTTATTAATACTGTTATTCTATACCTTCCAGTTTTTGCTAAAAGTTGACATTATGCACTGCAGTGAGGTTATATGATGACAGCCCTGCCCCTTCCAGCTACTGTACTTATCATTTTTCAGGGCCAAGGGTTGGTCGGATGGCATGTGACTGAATGGCACCTAAGAACACACAACACAGGGCCAGGAATAACCCCACCCTTGGAATCACACACACACACACCCTGCAGGGAAGAACAAGGGAGTGGGACATGGCTTCCTCTGCACAAAAGTGTTTTATTTTAAATTCACATGGTAAATAAAAAATGTATGCTGAATGAAACAGAAAAAGGCAATACAATGGATAGCTATGTGCATGAGTGATAAATTAAGACACACAGTGCACTTTAGTCACTGTACTAGTGTATGAATAACACACACAAAGAGGGATAGCAAAACCAGTAGCAGTGACAAGACATTTGACTTGTGAAACATGCCTAGGACAGTAGCATGGCATGCATGTATCATATTCCGCCTTTCAACTCTCAATCATTTTTGGATGGTTGACTTTTTTTTCCCAGGGGCTTGTTGACTAGTGTGGATTGGACAGGTGGCATAGCATGGAGAAGAGCTGGCCATTTACCAGCCAATAAAAATAGCTGTGGTCTCCATGATGTCACCGGTGAGTAAATCATAGCTCCTGACTGTAGAGGGAGGAACAAATTGACAGAAAGAAAAGAAGGGTTGTGTTATTTTTACAGTTTACAGTTTCAGGTTTCTCCTTACCTGTCTGCATGTCTCTTTTATTGGTGTAACTAATTTTATACTGCACTGCCTTTCGTCATCTCGCTTTCCCTCTGACCTGTATCAGTTTTTTGCATGTTGCTCTCTGTACGTATTCCCACCTTATTTTGTTAAGGCTGCATGTGTGTTCAGATATGTAAATTTATATGACCAGGAGGACGTTTAAAGATCAGACAAAGAAACAGACCGCTCCCCACACCAAATCAATAACACTACCTTCTTAAGCTAGTTGCACTGGCCATAGTTGCCAGAAAGGGTGTACAAACTAAAGCCGGAGTCTGATCTCACTCTCATACCTGGCATTCTGAAGCCACAACACCATGCTGCCGATGTGGAACCTGATCAGTCGTAAATCTTCACTGTTTGACCATGTGACATGCCAAATTTGTGATTCTGCCCTCCGTCCACCCTCTGCACCTCTGTCCTTCCACCCGCTGCCACCCGCTGAAGCAGGCACACTGAAGTGGGAATGTCCGGGAGGAAGGTGGCAATCCCACATTCCCAGATCAGAGTTTCTGTGTGCATCTTTTAGTGTGTTTATATGTGATCCTTTGGCTTTATATCTGTGTGTGTTTGTTTCTATGCGAGAGTGTGAATTTGTGATTGTGTGTGCGTAACTCCAGTGACCCAGCGGCAGCATGGCAGCAGGGTACCCTCAGTAATAGGATGTTAGGAATGTAGCACTTGTCAGCCTCTCCGAGGATGCTGTTAATTCACATTCTGTCCATTTCAGAGGGTTAGCCTTTAATAAACAGCGAACACTGAGTGCATTTACCTGTGTAGGAGCTCTCCCTGTGTTTGTGCGTGTAGTGTGACTTGAAGTGTGCTAATTGCTTCCTTATATTAATGACCTTTAAGACTCTGATGATTTCAGAGTCTTAAATGTACTGCAGCTCAGTTTTCACAGATAATTTGCATCCCCTAAATCTACCACACAGGAATCATAACCAACCGAACAGTGATAGCTGGACAAAATCAGTATTTTTGCATGTTAAAGTCAATTGATTACAAACACAATATAATACTATGACCTCTTTTCAGTGCTCTTTTAACTTTTTTGTTTTAAGAGAGTGATATTGAGACTCAGATGCACTGTACTGTCCTATACAGTGCTGTTCATCTCAGCACCGCATTAAAATCAACTTCCATGCACTTAAAACTTACTTGAGAAAGCTTTAGTAAAAAGGCAAATCAATCAACATGGATGTCATAAAACAATGACAGAATGACATACATAGATATTATGAGGCAATATTTTGAGAGGGATTGTAGGTATTTTCTGCATATATTTCAAAAAGATATTTGAGAAAAGAAAAAAAATGCAAAAATTCTGAACCATAATGTAACACTTAAGACCAGAAAAAAACATGTATTTTATCTCATTTTCTTCTCATTCATACTCAAATACAGATACATTGGTACCATTAAATCAACAAAATGTGTTTCCATTCAGGATTTGTGTGCCTACAAATTGTTCTTCAAACTCTGCTGCCATGAACTGAAACTGATGACAATGTAAAAGAAATCATCAAAGTTAAAACTAAGGCAGAGGTATGCTGTGGTAAATGGTTGGCACTAATGAAAAGTATACACAGTTTCTAATGAATGGGCTATAACAAATAAGATCTTAAGAATTCTTCACTGATATTTAACTGATTTCTAGACTTGACGGTGTGGCATCCTGGGCCCCGGTGGTCTGTGTGAACAATGAGGGAGTTGTTTTAGGGAGAAAATAGCTGCACACTTGCACATTCTATCACAGTAGATTTATCACCAACATTTGTGTAGAAGGATGAATGAGCCAAACCTGTCCAAATGTGGCCCTTTGTGTGTGTGTGTGTGTGTGTGTGCCAGTGGGTCTGTGTTTCCGATGACACTTGGTGATGATTTTGAACAGCTGAGATGAGTTTGTGTGGAACTGGACAACGGGGCAGCTGTACATCTCTGTCTTGGACATACACACACACACACATACATATTGAGGCACATAAACAACAGTGGAATCCTGAGGTCGGACCCCCTTGGGACCAAACCAGACTGAGACCTTAATAAAGGCCTTGTTGTTTCAGGAGTTCGCTTGTATGGTTTCAGGTTCATATTTCAACAAGCTTCATTTTACAGACAACCACCATAAGCTCACTGGTCACATTGTGCTGATTTACATTTACACACATGATTCATCAATGTGTTTTTTAATTTACTTTAATGGTCAAGTATGTGTGTGCACTTATTTCTTTAATGTACTTTAAGGTATTTCTAGCAGAGAATATAAACTATTAATGGTGGTGTTGCAATGTGAATAGTGGTCTAAATAAAACCAGGTTGCCATTACTACCTCAACTGGCCCTGCAACATCTCAGCCAATGAGAGACTTTGTCTGGTCAGACCTCTTCTGAGAGAGGCGGGGCCTAGATGTGCTGGAGGGTCACAAGGAATGATGTAACCTGTGTTTATTTTCAGCATATACACGTAAATGTCGACACACAGACACCTCCGCGCACACTTGCACCTTGCACACACCCACACACACACACACGCGCAAGAGCAACTGTAGAGTCCCGCACATTCTGTTCTTTACATGCAAAGATTTTAGCATGCACAGTTCAGTATCATACACAAACGCAAATGTGCCGACTGACATGGTTTTGAACTTTGGGATCCCTGCCATGTTTCTGCAAGCTGGTTGTCTTACATGCCCTCTTCCTAGTTTGGTCAGTCGATGACAAATGTTGTGGCATGTACACACACCGTCAGTGGTAGTACACACACACACACACACATATATATAATTGACAAAAGGGGGTCTGTGTTCTTGGGGGGACACAGGGCTATTAAATCGAGAAAAGGTGTGTGTATCACTAGGGAGGACAAGCGGGAGGGAGAGGCAGAGACAGAAAGAGAGACAGAGACACAGAGAGAAATTTAGTCATGGCCATTAATACTAATAGTGGCCTTCCCTTCTGTCAGCTGCAGCTGTTGATCACGCTGGTGTAACAGTGAGCTTTCTAGCATTGCATCACTCTCTTTCTCCCTGACTCCAATACCGTCTTGCATTACCCTGCATGTATATGGATCTAGTGGCCCACATTGCACATCATGATGCAAGGGCAGTGGGCTGAGGTAGGATTAGTGTGCCAATAATGTTAAGATTGATCTGTAAGAAAAGTGGATTTACACTTTTCAATCTAATAATTCATTTGTTTCAGAAACCAGCACACTATGTTGATGCTCTGCTAAAGCTGTATGCAATATAATACCGTACATTTTAGGGTATAATATTGCAGTGCTGTGCTATGAAATCAGTTTATCAAAACAGTGATGCAAGGCATGGTCAAAGTGAGAATTACAGCATTGCATGTTGGGTTTATCCATTGCTATTTAAGAGCATGTTTGATTCATTAACATGCCAATAACCTGCCACTAGTTATTCATACTATGTGTGATGTATGCATAGCGAGATGTTGGTCATGTTCCCCATCTAGAGAACGCAGCAGAGGGACGATGTAACTTCCCCAGGAGCTCGTCCACTCGCATACATCAGAGACATTCCACCTCATCTGACACTCGTCCATGGAATTCAGCAAATTTTCCACACTATTCTAACAGGCACACAGGCAAGTGCCTGTCAAAAAGACTGGCATGCCCAAACATAAGAGCACCTGTAAACCCTTAAAATAAGAAAAATAAATTGTACTTTATGGAAAATGTATCTAACGTGTTGTTTGTCAAGATTAATGTTTTCAAGATGCTTTTTTTTATCATTTTATACATAGATGCATGGTGACTCCTGTGTTCTTGCGGTGTTTGTGGTTGTCATCGGGTATGTTTGTGTGTGTGTGAAAATATCCTTTTGTTTGCACTGCTGATAGGTGATAATTTGTCATAGATTTGTGCAGAGTCCCTTTCTCCTCTATGTTGGTATGACCAGCGTATGCAACCTATAGTTGACACCTATGTGTCATTCCGGGAACACACTAAATACCTCAGATGACTTGAGGGTTTACTTGGCAACCGATGGCTGTTTTAAGACCATGGATACATTTTCAGCTTGGACTGAGCACAAAGTTTTCAAGTATCTGCAGTACATGGAAAGAAATAAAAAGTCACTGAATCGCATGTATCATGTGCTCATTGTCGTGTGGCTGGTTATAAAGCTCAATGACTTCATCCAGATCTATTTGTGTGACAGGATGTCATTCTATTTAACCTTTATTTTACACCAAGATCAAGGAGTTGTGGAGCTAGTCACAGGCTGTTTCCAGGTTTTCTAGAAAACACGTTTACTTCTGTTTTATATTTATATAGAAATGTAGCAATCCTAGACTTTGACATGATTGACACATACACTTTTGACAGCTGTCTGATATGCCTTAAATGACTGCAGCTTTTTGCCAGTTCTTTTTTATTTTTTTTTATTTATTTTTTTTTTTTATTTCAAAGGAATTGTTGCTCCTGTGCAATCAATAATCCGCAATAGCTGATGTGTGGCGGTGGGAGTGTTGGTGGCGGTGATGTGGGGGGATGGAGGGCTGCAAGAGGTGGGAGGGGTTGACACAGAGATGTACAGGACAGGACACCCTCATGCTTGCTCCATAAACCTCACCACATTTTGCTGCCGCAGCTGTTGTGGCGCACACAGGGAGCGGAGAGGTGCGCTCCTTCTGGGGTGACTATGCCGAGTCCGGCCAGGGCTTTTTCACACTGATCAGCGACCACCGAGCCCGTTTCTCCTCTGCAAATAGAAAAACGGAATGTTGTTACTCTCTCTCTCTCAGCAAGGTCGGTTTCCAGAGAACAGTGAAGACACCGCTCATTTACCATGAGCTGTTTGGATGTTATGTACCCAGCCTATGGACATTACGCACCGTACGCACCGACTGCTCCTGCTTTTATCAATAGTTTACAGGTAGGAAGTGAGCAATATTTTAATGTTTCTTCTTATTTCCAGTATTAGAGGGGATATGGGGGTTGCTGAAATGAGGGACAACTGTCAGGCTACTTTATGCAGCTTGTGCGTAAAAGCAACAGACGCCAAATAAATAGTTCAAAGTATTTTGGTTGTTTGTTTGCAGTGTAAAGATAAGTTTGATTTTTCTTAATGTATTTATTGTCAGTGCTGCTGTTTGTGTCTTACCAAACACAGAAGTCGTTCTGCACCCACAAAACTCATATCCAATCACGCGCACGGTTGCTCTTGCGCACGCGCACACATAACAGCGCTGCCACACACAAAGAAAAACATTTTGTCAAAATGTGTCATAGACAGCTCCAGAACTGTCCTCTGCAACACCTGTCTTAACCCTCTCCCTGCTCCTCCCCCTCCCCCCTCCTCTAACACCCCCCTCACTTTGCAGGCTCCCTCGGGTCTGAGCAGAACTTCTTCTCACTGCCGGGATTTTATGGACACTCCCAGGGGTCCCGAGGGGATGTCTGGGGGCCCAGGCACTGGAGGATCAACTTCCTCCTCATCCTCATCCAGCTCTTCGTCCTCCTCCTACACGCCTGCGGCTTTAAGGCCAGAGGACGGCCCCAAGGAGAAGCAGGAGGCCCCCGAGGCAGAGTACCTGACTTCTCGCTGTGTCCTCTTCACCTACTACCAGGGAGACATCAGCAGCGTGGTGGATGAGCACTTCTCCAGGGCCCTCAGCACCTACATGGATGGAGAGGGCAAAAGGCGGGTGCCAGACCAACAGGGCACAGGTATACCTCACTGTTGATTTGTGAAGTCTACCAATACAAATAAAAGTACACACTTGTCCTTGTATGAGTGATGCAAACAACCAAAGTGCATATTTGGTTTGACACATTTTTCATGCTGATAATTAACTAATAAATAGTGATGGAGAGATTAAATAAAACAACAGATCTGAGTTGGCTACACTCCATAGAGTAATGTAATGATAAGCAAAGGCTCTAGTAAATTCTCTGTCCAGTCTGTAAACATAAAGAAAACAACCACAATTGTAACGCAAAATCATTATCAATCAACTATTAGGCTGGTTTTGCCCTCCACTACATCCCTGCAGTTTCGTAATTTCCATGTATTTCTGTGAGCACAGGTGCTATGTGTAGTGTCTTTGCTTTTGAGGCCACACAGGGTGAGCTGACAGTTCTGCAGAGCACAGCAGAGCGTCAGACAGGTGATCAGATGACAGGACTGAAGAGCTGCTTGTTGGGACCGTTGTCTCTGGAGAGGTCAGGGGGTAGGGTTCAGAGATCATGGAGGTCAGGGGCTGTTGGAAGGCAAAAGGCACTTCTTTGACTCTGGTTAGGGTTTGAATAGTTAAAGAAAACCAAGAGAAAGCATGCATACTGGGTATGATTGGATTGTATATTAGGTTTTGGGGTGAAAATTAATTAAATTACCAAAGACTGAATGCCAGGCTTGAAGTTGGCTTGAACATGGTCTTGTGTGGTATGCTTTAGAAACCTTGCCACTACTCTGAAAAGCAATAAATAATTCTCAAAATAAGGAACATTATTTTTATCTATTATTTATATATTATATTATTATCTTTGGTTTGTTTTGCTTTCATTTTGTTTGCACTGAAAGTAAAACTGTCGCCATTTTCAAACCTTCTAGAGACACCGAAGTCCTTTTCTACCCACTGCCTGCAGATGTCCCTTGGATATCCATGTAGGGCCTATAGCCTCTACTCTCTCCCTCACTCTGCTGTCGCTGTTAGTCTTTCCCAGTTCAGTCGGACGTCTTCATTTCGGCCCTAACACACGCTTCCTGCCTCACGACAGATGCTATGTTTATACATGGCCGTAAGCGCACAGCCCCGCCGGCGTATCCCCTTCAAACGTCTCTGCGGCTGCCATTCTGACTCTTGCTCCAGCTCCTGCCCCACAATGGTTGCTCAGTCAGTTGCCTGCCTGCCTGTCAGATTTATATATGCGGTGGTCTGTGTGATAGGGGCAGAGGGAAACACTACCTCTCAGGGTGCTGCATGGCTTTTTTCAGAGGAATATCTAAATATAAAAGTATACTGCTAAAAACATATAATGGCTCGCTGACATTCTGTCAAGGGCGAGGAGAGGGGGGAGCAGAGAAAACAACAGGTGGGGGTGCAGGAGACAGAAGAGAGGGGCAGCGGGTGCTAGCACAGGGCCAGAGAAGCGTGTCTGAGTGTGTGCGTGTGTGTGCATGAGTGTGTTGTGAGACTTTCAGAAGTACTGGGCTGACATGAGAGTGAGAGATGTCACCACAGCGAGTGATTTAAGGCTCTCTGAGCCTTGGGCTCCCTCCCTCAGGTCAGAGCATCTGCCTTATATAGAACTCTCAGATATATGGACGTCCCTCTCTCTACCTTTCTATCTGTCACTCTCTTTCTCTCTCTCTCTCTCTGTCTGCTAGAACGTGGTTGTGTTTATTTCTGTGTCTTGTTGGGGATAGGGCTGTGTGACAGTATGATCCAATGGGGAAGATATCTGGGCCAGAGGGTGTAGCAGTCATGTGAGTGACATCTATGTTTTAGCACAGGTTGCTCCTCTCGCACAGCCCCAGCCTTTCCATTTGTGTCCATAAATCAAGTGCTTCACTACGCCATTGTGCAACAGTTCGTGACTTGGCCTAAATTTGATCACTGTTTATCCTTCCTCATCCTCTCTACCTCCTTCTCCCATTAGATACCCCCTCACCTAGCAGTCGTCGGAGCTTCCCTCCATCCTTCTGGGACAGTAACTACTCCTCGCCTCAGAGCCGCTCCCACTGTGAGACGGGTGCGCCTTCCTATTCCATGGACCCATACGCTTCAGGGTTGCACCCGGGCCTGCCGCACCCACACGCTCACCCTCACCCACACGCTCATCCTCACTCCCACCCTCACCCACCAGAGAGCTGGGGATACCCCCAGGCTCAAGCCTATGGGCCCCCGCGCCCTCTCCACGAACTGTATTCACCGTCGGCTTTGGAGCCCCACTATGGGCCCCTGCTCATGCCCACAGTGAGACCACCTCATATCCCAGCCTTGCCAAGCCACTATGAAGTGAGCAAGCTGGAGCCCACTGCCTCCTGGCCCAGTCTGCTTCCCCCAGGAGACGTCAGCCAGACGTTGGCGCTCAACATGGATGCAGGTACCCACTCAGCCGTGTCAGGCTTTTGCAAATGCTGTCTGAATGATACATGTGTTGCTTTATTTACAGTTTTGTCTCCAATCAGATCAGATATGAAAATTGGAAAATGCAAAGAACACACTCAGACATCATTATAGATGAATGCAAATGGAAAGTCCTGATTATCCATGTCTACAAAAATATGAGAACATTTATCTGCCAAGCTGAAGCTGAACATAATCATAGGGCGCTTTTTCCTGCAGTGGACCGATTTGGCTTTCTTGTGCCATTAACTGATAAAAACACACCCCCAATATTCTGAAGTGTGACAATTATTTAAACACAGAACAAACACAGAGGAACACAGAGGAACACTTCTGACAACCACGCACACAAACACACACACACATCTGCATCAACTTCCAACCCTTGCGTTACACTCAGTAGAAACACATGCATATGGATGCATGCACTTGTGATGTTGAATGCTGTCGGCCCTGTTGTACAGACACTTACTCCACGCTGGGGCGCTACACACACACACACACACACACACACACAAAATACATCATAATCATCACAGAAGCTTTCCTTTTCCCTCCCTGAAACAGGATGTTTGGCAAAAGTAGGCTCCATGACAACCTGTGTTCTGTTGTTCACCGTTGTCCTCCTCATTGTTTCCTTGTTCTTTTTTTTTTCAGGCCTCCAGCAGCACAAGAAAGGCAAGGAGCTGTACTGGTTCTAACGAGCCCTTCAGTCACATTGACCAGCCATTACCAGATCCAATTAGTCCCTGGACCTGCTCCGCTATTGAAGCAGCATGTCCCTTTATCCCCCCACACACTCCATCCCCATCTCTCCACCCCCTTCTCTCTGCCACCGGCCTCCCCTGCCAGTATACAGCCTTGCTCCAGGTTGACGTGTGTGCACCATGGAGATAAAGCGGAGCGAGGGAGAGAGGCAAAGAGAGAGAGAGGGGGAAAGAGACGGCGTCGACAATCTGTGCCGTCGCTCTCTCTTTTGCATCTCTCTCTCTCTCTCTCCCTCCTGTCGCTGCCAGTGCAGCACAGGCCTTGGCAAGGTGTGAGCCACAGTGACCTGTTTGGACTGAGAAGGACAGGATCACAACAGACTTTTTGCAGAGGACAGAGAGATAGAGGGATGAATGGAGGGACAGAGGGATGAATAACAGGGAGCAGGGATTCCCTCCAATGTCCCTGGTTATCTCTGTCCCATGTTCTTTGTTGGTAGAGTGGTTGTCATCATTCACTTATCTGCATTTCACAAATGCAACGTGCAGTGATAAACAGGAGCAGCACTCATGGTGGTTTATGCTTTGTGACTGTCATCATGATGCCTTTTTTTTTTGAGTCATTATTATATCATTTTGTTTTCTGAAATAAAGTGTTTCTATTTATTGGTGTTTATGTGCATTTCTAAACTGTTTGGTTAGGCCAGTGTTCTGAAATGATTGTGATTCAGTTTATTGTGTTTTCTAAAGAGAGAGAGAAAGGCGATGGAAGTGACCGTACCATATGTTTTTGGCGGAGTTTAAGATCTATCTGTGGAGGAATACTTTGTGGAGAATAAGCGTAATTTCTTAAAAACATAACAATTTGTTCAGTTCAGCAAGCATATGTTTACTCTGAACAGGCTCAAAGATTTTCAATTTGACAGTGATGCTCCATTCTGGTCCTTTATATCTCTGTGTCATTCTTAGATGTTTTAAATCTGGACTTTCTAAATATTTTTGGATTCTTCTTTTTTGTGTGTTTCATTTCTCATTTTTTGTCCAAGAAGATTGTGATGTCAATAAATATTTTTATGGTAAATTGTCACATCTTCTAAATGTTTACCCTGCATTACATTATGAGTAATAGCATCTGGGCTGCTACTAATTTAAGGGACATTGTAAGTGTAAGAGGACACAGATAGATAAATAAATAAATAAATACTAATGTTAGCTTCAAGACATGTGTCTCAGTATTGGGGAGACCAGACAATGAAGGCTTTACAGAGGACTTTACATCAGTGTCTGATTTTACACACTGATATATAAAGTGTGTGGATATTTTAGTGGCTCTTTGTATCCTAGAGACACTAGCACAGCCAGATGTGATCAAGGTTGCGCTATGCGACTCGTCTTATTTAAAAGACCTTCCATTTGAATTCCTGCTTGCATTCACACTTTGTCACCTATAAAGTGGGAACGAGTGGTGAATGCCAGCAATGCGTAACCAGAGAAGACGCCAGCCATCCCAGCTATGCACCAAATGTTGCCGTGTTATTGATCCGATAATCAGATTATGTGCTATGGTATGCCAGTCTGGGCCACTGTCACAATTTAGCGGCTGTTATGTGTGACCCCCACTAGAGAGCAGCCAACTATGTGATTGGCTCTAAGCTGAGGAAACATGTAGAGTAATGAAATTAGAAGAGTTTACCAGGGATAACGTTCCTCTTAGTTTCCCATGCCAAGCATCTTACTGCCTTTTCACACTTGCATTGTCGCTAGGCCTGAGGGTTTCCTTTTCACACTGGATCCTCCAGGATCTACTCCACAGTAAGTATGCACACACAGCTATTGTCACATTATATTACTTAGATGTCAATACACTTTACATAGCATTAGTAATAACCATGTTAACCATCACACTCTGACAGTTTGTGTGGCGTAAATGCAAATTTGGTCATTGTGGATGCTGACTGTTGCAGTGATATGAATTGACTGATTCAAGAGGGGGCAAAAAATACTGTAGACATGTGTGGGAGCTGATTTTGTCCTTAAGAGAAGAACAAAGACTGAGGAAATGCCGCCATCTACTGGTGTGTTTGTACCACTGCGAAAGCCAAATAAAAAATGGGTTGTCCAAAAAATGACCATAAAATAAATAAAATCAACATATGAACAGTTTTTAACTTGTGAATCTGTCAGAGGTCTATAGTCTACTACCGAATGCTGTCTGAACAGATACAAGCAATGTAATTTATTTATTTCATGCCCCTTTATGGTTGATTTATCCCCAAAAGAGCCATTGCTATAGAACTCACATCATTCCTAAAAAATATTTGCCTTTGGATAGTCTTCGGGGAATGCTTGGAGAAACTGCAGTATCTACAAACAGCTTTCTTGCCCATTTAAACTAGGTTGTTTAAGAAAATAAACTGGCATTTCATCAATTATGCTAAATCGATTGCCAGCAAATTAACTGGAAACTGTTTTGATGTCATTTTTTTGAGTAAATACGAAACATTTGGTGTTTCCAGCTTCTCAAATGTGTGGATTAATTCATTTCCTTTGTAGCATTTCATTGCAAACTCCATATCTTGCCACATCTTGCCAATGAGTGCTTCAATTGAAGTTTCATTAATGTTGAGCAGGTGCTTTTGGCTGCCTGGCAGCTGGGGTTGATTTGAACCAAAAGTAGTTTTAGGGAAACCTCTCTCTGATTTTCACACGTACTGTACCTTCAGTATAGGGAAGTGTGCGTCATCAGTCCCCAACATTAACCAGCAGTTCCTAGTAGCAGCTGATTCACCCAGCTGTGGTATCATGTATTAAGTCACCTTTTACAGTAAGATGAAGCCTAAGATGACATACATACCATGTCGGAGACAGTGTCAGATGGCTGGTCCCTGTAGAAAGTCACGTGATACACAATGCATAGTCACATTCACAACTATTTATCTGACCATTACAGTGTGTCTAAACAAAACAAAATAAGAATGTATTTCAGACAGACATTCTCACATTTAGCACATCTGATATTAATGTGATCCAAATTTGATATTTTATTTACTGGTCATATGATTTAAACAATGTTGAAATCATAAACACTTTATTGTTATTCCATATTCACTAAATACTGTTAAATGTATTCTAATTGTTTTACAATCTGAAACTCAACCCGTTTACTGGCTGTATAAGGCAGTAAACAAAGGTTTGTTTTATTCACCCTAATGTTGAAACACATTGCATGACTGTGTGTCCTCTATCCTTTCAGATGGTTAATGTATTATTTTCAGAGCTATAACTGTCATGTGGAAGCTAAAGGAGACAAATAAAACAGTGACAATGCAGCTAAAACATGTGGAAGTGATGGAAATCACAGAAAACCTTTTTTGTGCAGCTAAGCGGTTTTTGTTTTGTCTTTACAGAATCAATCAACTTGTCAGCCCCTGCACACACAAATGCATGTGAACTTGTAAATCTAGGTGTGAATTATGTGTATAAAAACATCCTTTACATACATCACTCAAAGCTCGTTCTCAAGGCCACGAGCCCACAGACCTTGATCTATGAACTTGGGATGTTTTCCTTTTGTATTTGTATTGTGCTGAGTCATGTCCCGATCTTGTCACTTGACAACTTGATTTGTTGTAAATGGTTTATAGTACGCAAGGTACATCACAAACTTTATGCCTGTATAAAGTTGCACTTGACTTCTTAGTTTCACAGTAAAACCCACGCTTAGCTCCTCTTCTCATACTACAGGCCAGCATATCCCAACCGTTGGGAAGCAGCAGAGACAATGAAAAATAAAAAGAAATTAACACAATTTTGCGTATTTTATTGATTTACTTGTAATTTTCCTTAAGAGGTATTTTGAATGCATATTTCTTGTGATGGGGTGTTTTTACATTATGGTATTTTTACATTGTGGTATTACTGTGAGTGAAGTATGTGAGTGCTTTTTCTACCACAGTCTTTCTGTGTTGTATGAAAAACTATATAGCATTAAAAACAATATCAAACTGCTGTAACACAGTTAGTTAGAGTTATTAGCTGGTAAGTTATTTGTACTGTTTTCATAGGAAGGAAGGAAGGAGGGAAGCTGATATACTAGAGTTCAGTGACATCTGTAAACTTTTAGCTTAGCTCTCAGTTTTTTCTCACTTCAGAGCGTCTTTATGGTCATGAGTATTGTCATGGCACGAAAACCTTGTGACAGACGGACAGACAAACGGAGAAAACAAGTGGGAGGGTGTGTCAGAGATACTGTCAGACAGTAATTACAACATGAAGAACTGCAATAAAGTACAATGGAAAAATGAGTACAAACATATTCCTTTACCAAAACATAAAAAGGGTTTATCCAAACAAAAATGTACACTTTGGTTTCCATTATGTTCATCAGTGAAACAAATTAATAGGGTCCATTCCCAGCACTGGGTTCTGCTTTTTCCCCATTCCATTCCCATTCAGTCCTCTTTCAGTATTTGATTGCTTAACAGTATTTGCATTTTGCGTTCCTGACAATGACGGATCGGTAAAATTTGCAGAACAAATCGAGCCTTTACAGTCAACCTCAAAATAAACAGGATGTGTATATGGAAACTGAAAGGTAGTTGTCAAAGGAAATGCTCATGAATCAAAAATAACAAAGCTAGACAAACGCTTAATTCATCTGAATGTGTGTGTCAAGTTGTCTTTTTGCGAAAACTCAGAAAATCAGTTTGAGACTAAAAGTTATATGGTATATTTGAGGAATGTGTGCGTTTTTGTATGTTATGCTCACTTAGTTTGTATCTCTAACTAAATAAAGAAGTGGAAAAATACTTCAGTTAAATTAGGTGGAGTGTCTTGAATGAAAGAGGAAAAGATTTTGTGACTCAGTTCCAGATAAATCCTGAGTGTTCATGTAAATTGCTCAGACTAACTTTCAGTGAGTGTTAGCTAAACTACCTCCTACATATCTGAGAAGTACGAATGTTACTTATAAATTTTCCAGTGAGGCATATTTGAGTTGGTTTGGTTTCAATGAGGTGAGCGCATGCATGTTATTGTATCTGTATGTTTGTTCTACCTTTGTTCTTTTTTTCACAGGAATTCCCATTACCTCGTGACCGGAATCAGCAAGCACTGGAGAAAAAAACATCTCAACTAATCTCAGTGGTTTTTCACGAGGGCATCATGCTAACACACAGACAGACACTTATTTTCCTCATAGAATCCCCCAACTAACATCAACAATGACAACTGCTGAGTAATTGGTCATGTCCTCATGTAATATGTAGCTGTTTAGAAGAGCACATGACCCTGATGTTTGCAGTTTTGCTGAATTTTAACATATATTTCCCAAAAGAATGGCATCATGGGAATGTCTCATACTGTGCAACTCCCCAATTCCTTATTTCAATGATTGACTCTCTTTCTCTTTCTCTCTTTACAAGCTGCTGACAGCCACCTGACTGGACATACTGCAAGCCATAACTGCAGTTGGCTATATAAGAGCCACACTCTGACACAGTCCTGTATCACCTGCAGGTGTGTTTTACCTCATACTTCACCGCACACACCGACATAGAGGCAGGTAAGCAGCCACAGCAGAGATAACAAGACACAGACAAACAGACAGGCAAGCGCGTGCACACACACACACACACGCTTCCTGTTCTGCAGGTGCACTGATGGAAAGAAAAACACGTAAAGATGAGATAGAGTTTGACGGTGAGATGAAACACATTCATAGGAAACACGGTAAACAGAGCTGCGGTAGGGAGCATGTGACGTCCAACGTTGCCACGGAAAGCCTTTGTGAATTAAAGCTGAAGTGAAAGAGTACAGTTTCAACCTGTGTGGTTGCAAGTCACAAGAGATCGCTTTGCTTTTTCTGCTTGTGTGTCAGTCAGGATGAAGCTGTTGTTGGTTGCTGCTGCTGCTGCTGCTGCTCTGGCCGTGGCCAGCTCTGCCAGTGTCTCCCTGGAAGACCTGGAGTTCCATGCCTGGAAGCTCAAGTTTGGTGAGGCAGCTTTATCAGAATGGTTTCTTTGATTTTGGTCTGTTTGGTCTGTTAAATAAAGTAGATTTTTTTCAGTTTCCTCTGAAGATACTGCCTGGGAGCTTCAAATTTGGTGTGCTCATTTACACACAGAATACACCTGATGTGATTTGTACTCTGACATGTTTAGAACTTTACATCTTACATCTTTAGTTTGTCAACCAACACATGTGATAATCTCTTAATTGGAAAAGGATTTCACTGATTGATGACATCACTGATCATTTTCCTCCTCTTTGGCAGGGAGGTCCTACAACTCTCCATCAGAGGAGGCTCACCGCAGGCAAATATGGCTCAACAACCGCAAACTGGTGCTGGTGCACAACATCATGGCCGATCAGGGCATCAAGACCTACCGCCTTGGCATGACCTACTTTGCAGACATGGTATGCACAAGAGAATAGACATGTGGCTGTTTCTGCGATCATTTAAATGTTACTTTCTCTATTTCACTGACTAACTGTCGTCATTGTTAATTGGTTCAGCGATAAATATTTTTGATTAAGTCATGCCGTTTTTCCTCACCAGGAAAATGAGGAGTACAAACAGCTGATTTCCCTGGGTTGCCTGGGCTCCTTCAACGCTTCTCTGCCTCGCCGTGGCTCTACTTTCCTCCAGCTGCCCGAAGGAACTGACCTGCCCAACACTGTTGACTGGAGGGACAAGGGATACGTCACTGACGTCAAGGATCAGAAGCAGTGCGGCTCCTGCTGGGCTTTCAGCGCTGTATGTGCAACAATAACTCGATATCCTCTCATTTGGTGATGTAGGAAACTTTTCACAAATGTTTTCTGATTTTGAATGAATTTAACTCCTTTTCAGACTGGCTCACTGGAGGGTCAGAACTTCAGGAAGACAGGAAAGCTGGTGTCTCTGAGTGAGCAGCAGCTGGTCGACTGCTCTGGGGACTATGGCAACATGGGCTGCATGGGAGGCCTTATGGACCAAGCCTTCCAGTACATCCAAGCCAACGGAGGGATTGACACAGAGGACTCCTACCCATATGAGGCTGAGGTAAACAGACACAAGTTTAGTTGAAAAAAGCATGATGTTTAAATGTACAGCATCCAGCATCATTATCATGCTAAAAAAGCAGATCTAGGGTTGAAAATGAACTCACTCCATGTGAGAGATGTATAATACTGCCACCTTGTGGACAACATATATATAGTAGCTAAAACCCTAAAATATATTGACAGTGAATCTTTTTAGAGAACACAGTTCATAGAAAAGCTTCTGTTTTCTGACAAACACTAAATCATTACTTTCATAATGCATAATGCATCAGTATGGTAAACACTGTTAGTGAATTCCCAAATATTTTTTCTCATTTAGGATGGTCAGTGCCGTTATAACCCTGACACCATTGGTGCCAAATGCACAGGCTACGTTGATGTGAAACAAGGTGATGAAGATGCCCTGAAGGAGGCAGTGGCCACCATCGGACCTGTGTCTGTGGCCATCGATGCTTCTCATTTGTCCTTCCAGCTCTACGAATCAGGTGAGCAGTCTTCTGCCAGGAATTATTCTTATCAAATGGAAAAAGAAATGGGAAATGCTCTTCTTATTTTAACCTCTCCATGTGTCTGTCTAATCTCTGTTTTTGTGTTTATAGGTGTGTATGATGAGCCAGACTGCAGCAGCACTGAGCTGGACCACGGTGTCCTGGCTGTGGGTTACAGCAGCAACAACGGACACGACTACTGGCTGGTCAAGAACAGGTAAACATTCATGTTTTAAATTATGGGCTGCTCTCTTGCTAACACTGAGTCAGCAGCATTACTGTGGAGTAAGAAAGCTAAGCTGCTGCTGTCACAGACTGCAGTAAGGCTTTTTATTTATAGGTGGCCAGATGAAGTGAAACTCATGATGTTGTCAACTTCTTAAACTACCCATTACTATGATTTGCTACCAGTATTTCATTTCTGTGAGAGTCCAGATCATTATGTCGCTTGTGATGATGATTCTCCTTCACAGAGCAGCTGAACATTGTGGGTAATGTGTGTGTTTCTGTAGCTGGGGTCTAGGATGGGGAGACAAGGGATACATCATGATGACCAGGAACAAACACAACCAGTGTGGCATTGCCACTGCAGCCAGCTACCCCCTGGTCTGAGCAGGTGAGAAAAAACTCAAAATCATTTATGACCAAATGCTATTTAAACAAGTTAAACTTCTCTGTGTCTGTACAGTTGCACCTCTGTTTATTGTCTGATTGTTGTTCATGTTTACTGGATTTTCAGGTCCAAGGAGTGAAGGCGAGAACAGTGACACATAATTTGATTTAATTTCTTTAGGAGTTATGTAGTGCAAAGTCCGTTTGTTGTTCCTTGGAAGTTATTAGGGCACAGAGTCTGTCTGTGCACTGGTGCACTTTTAATAGAATAACGTTTTTAGGAGGATTGTAAATAAATGTAAAGAAATAAAATGTTTAACATTGAAAAATGGTTCTGTGTTTGTGCATTTTGTTGCTTTTCACAGTCCATTATACTATCACTGGGACTGTGTTGATGTGTGTGTGTTTGTGTGTGTTTGGCTCTAGATATGGCAAGTTAGCCTGTCTGTCAACCACTGTTGTCTAGACTGCAATATTTCAGCAACTACTGGATGGACAGCCATTGAATTTTGTACAGAGATCCATGTTCCTGAGAAGGCTAATGACAATGACAATAATGACATTTACTGACGCACTGACTTTTCCTGTAGCGCCACCATGGTTGGTCAAGGCATTGTTTTGATATGAAATGATAGAGTACAATGCAAATGTACAGGATGCACATGTGATGCTTAGAAATGCTTTATTTTTAACAAAAAGTCAAAGATCAACTTAAAGCACAAATCTCAAGCCTGTCACAGTTTAAGTGAAATTTCATATTAAAGTCTAGTCTTTAGGGGTATCCAAACCAATAATGGATGTATTTACTCTTTGTTGCTGTATGCCTATGTACATTGTAGCTCTGTTTGAAAAAATGTCTTTGTTTGTAGGATTTTATACATACATACTGAGCAAACAGTGGTTAAAAAAATCTCCTGAAACTCCTTCTGCATTTCAAACAACCCACAATAAGTTCCGATGCCAAGTATGAGAAAGTCTGCAGTAGCTGTAGCCTGTGGGTACCGTAACATGCAAATGTACCGGATGAGTCTTGCACTTATGCTGAGAATTAATTGCTTTTCTTGACAAAGTTAGTCAGAGTCACAGGACAACATAAAGTGTGACAGGAACTGAAACTCTTGACTTCATCACTTTCCAGACCATGCATTTTGATGATTCCTCTTTACCAAAAAATGGCATTTCCAATGATGAATTCTTTAAAAAAATGGCAAATGAAAAATATAAGCCCACATCCGGCTACAAAGGTATAAATTAAAGCTGGTTCAAGATTCCCAGTGTACATGAAGTAGCTTCAGCTCACAGCAGCACTGTACATGCTCTCAACTGTTTGCCCTCAGTCAGGCTTATGTGTTTAACAATGCATTGCACTGTGCAAACACATGAACAAGAGGCTTTTAACATTATAAATATACTTGGCTTTAGTCATTTGTCATTTTTCAGATGTCTGCACATCAAGTTGGCAGAGAACTTTGCTTGAAGACAACTTGAATAGACAAACACATTTCTGAAAGCAGATTTCATCTTCATATCTGGTGGCTTTATATCATATCTGGATTCACTGCTTATATGGACTCTGGCTGACAAATTATTCACTAAACTGGGTTTGTTGTTCAAAAAGTCTGATGTTTAGACTCAGATGCTGCCTCTGATACTAACTGCTGTTGGGGCCTTTGGCTTGCAAACCTCAGGCCAAAGATTAAAGCTGTGGGTGAGGAGTTTCACAAGTGGAAAATTTATTTTGGCAAAGGGATGTCTCTGTCTTTGGTCTTTTCTGCTGTCTTTGTACTCTTTGTTTGCTTGGACAGCATTTTATTGTTTTATCTTTCTGAATACAGTTTTACTTTCTTTAGCATTCTGTGGTTTGTAAAAGGTTATCTCGGATTCATTCTTTTTATTTAGGTAGGGTCACTGCCACAGAAACAGAAGGGGAAAAAGTGAAAGCAGATCTGGGTGGTAAATGTGAAGGTATAGTGACACACAGTGACAGAGCTGAAGAGCAGATGAAATTATACACTTTTGTGGCTAAATCTCTTGTCTGATGTGGTAAAAAAGCTATTATGGATTTTAGAGAAATATCTCAGCGGCATGTATTTTGACCTCTATTACCTTCAATATATTTTACAGACTGTCTTTTGCTTTCAAGATCAGCGTCTCCTCCTGTCACATCCTCCCATCGTCACACTCGATCCGCCCAATCCTTGATAATCGGTTTCCATATAAATTGCGATTATGACACTGCAGAAAAGGAGAAACGAAATAAATGTGTTTTTTATCCTCATCTGGCAAAGCCACTGATGGAATACTAAAGGGATGTATCATTTACCATGTGATTCTGAGTGTGGGAATGAGTCTTAAGCAATAACCAGAACTCAGAAAAATGAGTCAGATACTGAATACAAACAGATTTTTCTCATCCTGTTGTGGTGGCTGCACCCACGACCACACCGGCAGACTCTCACATCTTTATCCCCTGATTTAGGTGGCATGGTCATGGTTACACTTGCTTTAGCTTATTTTGAAGTTAATTTAGCATTTCTAGTTTACAGTTATATTTATTTGTAGTTATTGTGTTGTGTTGTGGTTGTCAGTTTGTTGTATTTTCCATTCAGTTCTTTTTGGGTGACCTTTTTTATAGCTTTTTATTCTTTTAGCTTGTATTCCATTGTTACTACTTTTTTTATTTCTACCTGATTTTACTTGCATTTGCATCTTTTGGGTAAATTACTTTTTTGAAATTTAAAACCTGCATCATTGCCTCTCAACTCAGCCCGTAACATGTGTATTCAATGAGGTTTTGCCTCCCTTTTTTTTTATCCAGAATATTACATGCCATCATAAATGTCTAGCAGGTAATAGCTGCTCAGGTGTCCCCCATGACCCTAGTCATGATACCAATTAACTTCACCTGTCAAGGTCAAGCTGGCACCCTACATTGTTTCCAGGGTAACGTGAACCAACTTTGGCTCAGTAACCATGCTCTATGTGTGTAAAGTAATACCATAATGGAGTTCCTTCAACAGTAATTTGTAATGCTCAAGGGTTTTTCCTGTAATCCAACTAAACAGCAGTACTTAAGTCATTATTCTTACATCTCTATTGAACCTTGAGGCGGTGGAGCGCTGCTTCACTCATCTGTAATCCGTGAAGTCGGCTATAAATAAGTTTACAATGCTTGAAATTATTTTGTTAATTTGTCATGGGCTATTCAGCCTAACTGCATTTAATTTCACTGCACGCAATGAAGCTGAGTTCAGCACTCCAATAAGACTTTGCTTAGTCGCAAAACACGGTAACAGATGAAGCCTCATACTTGATTTGGCTTTCACAATTTAACAATTTGCTGAAAAAAAACCCAACAAAAAACTTTGACTTTGCTGACAAAAGTCATCAGTGAGAAAATATTTGCTCTCTTCTTCCCATGAGGTAGATGACATCTGTTTTAATCATACACAATAGTTGCCCCCAGTGTAATTAATGAAATCACATTAAGTGCTTGTAATTTTTCCCATTCTAAATGTCACATTACGTCTGGTTGTGATAATATTTGATGGGAGGTGGAAAACACCGAGGCAGGGATACAGAGAGGGGGAGAACATATTAGGGATTTAATCAGCTTGTGTGACAAAATGTGACCTTGACATCTTACTTTTTCCTCCCTCAGCCAAAGCAGTGGCAGCAGTGAGAGCTGCCGTGTGGAAGCAAACAGGCACGGCCAACGTAATTGAAAGAGAGATTTATATTATCTTTTGTCAGGCGAGTCTCGTAACAGTAGACCTGAAAAAAAAAAAAAAAAAAAAAAAAAAAAACATCTCTGCCTTTTCAGCGCTGCAATATGACAGTGTTCAGCCAATTAGGCCTGAATGATTGTTATCCGGTGACGTTATCATCATCATCCTTTTTATTTTGAGGCGTATGAGGGAGGGCATTAGAAAGTGGAAAAAGCAAAGATGAAAAAGCTCCCAGACAGAGACAAAGGGAAACAGAAGGAGGGCGCATAAGAGGTGAGGCAAATTAATTGGTTTTGCTAAATCCTCCTCAAACAGCAGAAGCCAATGTGGTTCCACAAAGGGCCATTACCGGTAATCAATTTAAATCTGTTTTACCCTTCCCAAGGAAACCAATTAGGCAATTTAATTTGGCTTTCTTGATTCACAGCATAACCACAGCACAGGATAGGACGTCCAATTCGCATCCTGCAGAGAGGGACAAGTGAAAACACTGGGAGGTGTTGCTGGAACAAACAAAGCTATTGATCTGAAGGAGGCTGAGAGATCCAGGGAAGAGTGAGCAAGAGGGGATGATAGATTCATGAATTTGGGTTTTGTTAAGATAAGAAACACATGGCCGTCATCCTGCTGTGTCCATTTTAAAAAGCTTTAATAATTAAGGCTGGTTGAAAGTTCAGCTTTTGGCTGAATCCACACTTTAAGTTCATCTTTAAATTAAATGTGACTCTGCATTTAAAGCTATTGATCATGTTTGACTGTTTTTGTGTCAGAAGAAGCTCTTTTTTAAAGTCACTAGATGGCAGTACCTGACTACTGATGATTATCTCAGCTGTTTGGTTGCTGTGGCCTGGCTTGTGTCATGCAAAGCTCTGGTTGAAAGTCACACCTATTCCTTTCATTCTCGCAGTCGCACGTCCTTGGAATGCACATGCAACACACACACAGTACAAACAAACTGATCCACACACACACACACACACACACACTCAGACTGCATTTCCTTGCACCAATGAACCCATTACACTGTAACAACGCACACATACCGCACACTGAATGTCTGCTTAATCAACAATGTCACCACACAATTTCAGTAGATTGGCTGCTGGGTTGGTATGGAGGAAAGTGTCAGTCAGCGGTGTCACCCATCATAGCGAACAAACAGTCTCTCCTATGGGGATACAAACAGGACCACATTTCTACGTTACCCACGTCCCATCATGCCTTTCTGTGTGCAAGCGGGCGTGTGTGCAGCTTCTCGCACGTGTGATGTGTTTATGTGTGTGTGTATGAGTGAGGAAATGGGATGTCAACTGGTTTGTCATGGTAATGGGGAACATGTGTGATTGTGACAGACAGGAGTTCTGGATGACCGCACATATGGCACTGTTGCACACACACACACACACACACACGGTGGCCTAACGCACACAGAAAGCATATATAGAACAAGAGCAGAACTTTGTGAAAAATTGCTTAAATTACTTTATAAATACTTTATATTTCTGAAATGAACCCAGAGAGGAAGCAGATAATCCATACTCACTCCTCGATCTTGCTCTTTTTAATCTTTCCTTCCTTATCTTTATCCTTTTTTCTTTTCCTGGTTTCATCTCTCCATCCACCCCTAGCCAGCTGCATTTCTTGGACAGGACTCCTGGCTGCGGTCTGAGAGAGGCGAGAGAAGCTAACCGTTTGAGAAAAACAGTTCTGGCAAGGCCAATTACACCCAGACAAAGCACTTTGCATGTTATTGTGTTAGGGATTTATGCTTGATTGACTGAATGGATTCTAATGAGGCAGGGGAACGACGTGCAGGAGAGGAAGAAACACTCCTCCGACTCCCTGACGGATTGATTCACCCGTGCACTCACATAGACAAACACAGGCCGGTTCACACTCGCTGGTGCACAGTTACAGCGCACAACCACGTTGGCATGCACATGGGGGCACACTTACAGTAGAGATGTGCACAAATCAACACTAATGCAAACAGCTCTGTTTCTCAGGTCGCAGCTATAAAGTTGGTGCTGTGTGCGTCTGTGAGCGTGTGCAGTGGGTGGTAGATGAAGAGGAGACAGTGGAAAGGTAACTTGCTGTATTGCCTCTGCAGATGCTCCTATGTGAAAGCTTCACTCCTTCACTCCCACTGGCATCCTTTTATAGTATCACTTCACTAGGTAGAGTTGGATATAGCAACAGATGGATTGGTAAAGCCTACAGCAGTGATAAAAATTGTCAGCCGTTATTCTTGTTGGGCCTGTATAACAGATGTTAGCTTTATTCCTGTGTTGTGTTGTGCACTGGGCTTCGTCTCCACTAAGTTCCACATCTTTGAAGTTTCTTTTTTTGTTCTGTGTCTCAGCGGAATGAAAGTTGAAACGGATATTACTAGCCACAGGCTAATGAAAATAACAAATGCCAGCTATGATGTTCGTGAGATCACTGTCAACAAAACACAAATTGAAAATGAAATTAGCTAGCATGCCAGGTCCAGACTATGAATTTTAAAAGGCATTTATGAGTTGCATGTATGTAAGACGCAGGGCAGCACAGGGGAGGAGAGGCAGAGCTGTGCACAAGCCTAGCTGCAAAGTGCTAAACCTGCACCAGTACAGTTGATTATATCATGAATCATTAGTAAACAAGTCAGGCATTTAGGTAGTATCCATAATCATCTATATAATATGCTAATTTCATTTGATTTCCATAGTTTTCATCTCAGTGAGTCCTGCAACAGTACTGAAGGATACTTTAGAAACCCAGAGTGTCTGCCAAGAGTCCTCTGGAGAATATTTACTGCGGCCCTCTCTTTCTTTAGTCTCTTCGTCTTTGTCCTGCTTTTCGCAACTCCCCCTCCACCTGCTCATCTCCCTCTCTTCCACATCCCTTTCATTCATCACTTCTTGTTGCCCCTCCTCTCCTTCCCAGCTCCCTCACCTGCCTTGTCCGTCTCCGCTGCCATACTGAGGTCAGGGCGAGGGGTCAATTGCCTGTGAAGTGGGGCCTGTTCTTGAAGGAGTAGTCGTGTATCCGCGCCTCATCTTATCTTTTTTTTTATATCGCCTGACAACTCTTTCCCACAGGAGATGGCCTCGCTTTCACCTGTTGTAGCCCGCTCTGTGCACATGTGGTACATGTGTGCGCATGCAAGATTTTCTGCATTGGTGTTAGCGTGTGCATATGTGTGGGTGGATGCTTCTCTGTGTCCTCAAGTCATTTGCGTGCCCCTTTTGCCCACCCTTGTTTATTTGCCCTGTTATCTTTCCCCTTCTCCAACTCTCCTCCTTGCCTGACCTTTTTCTCTCCCTGCCTTTCCTTTTCCATCGATAGCCAGAGCTAATAAGGCAATTAAAGCCTAATTAAAGGAGTCTACAGAGAGAGCGAAGGTCTCATGCAACTTCATGAGGGTAAGGGAGCGGTCTGTTTACTCATGTCTCTGGCGAGAGCTTCCCCTCACTCTCTCCTGACCAGCACAACAAAGTTGTTTTTTTTTTTTTTTTTAGAGCGCTGAGATAATGAAAGGCCCGAGGAACTGTACACACAGTCCCATCATGATTCTACAAAGTCTTCTGCTTTATGTCTGTATTTTTAGTGTTATCAAGAAACGGGTAACACGAGGTAACTAGCTAATTTGTTCGGCTTCAAGTGTATTTATCCAACCGGCGTCAGCCCACTCATTGTTGTGAAATTTGCCAGCACAGATCAAAGGGTCCTGTGCAGCGTGTCAGCCAGGTTACCTCTGCTTGGCACTCAGAATCAAAGTCACGGATTAAGAGGAAGCAAGAGGTGGGGAGGGGGTTCAAGGCCATGTGACAGACGATCATCCTCTCTTTGGGATGTGAGCTGCATGTCACAAAGGCCTGCAATGTGTTGTTTTCTTCCACATACGTCCCAAAGCTTCTCTTACATCCCGTTGCATACGATCACTATGTGCACTTGTAGTCTGAAACAAAATCTTTACCCCTGATTTAGAAGGCACTTACAATGCATTAGCCTTGTGGTAATTACTAGAAACTCAATTAGAAGAAACCGCTGAAGACCAAGACCAAACTGGAGGGCTTAAGCTGCAACGCTGGTAAATGGATTTGGAGTTAATTTAGTGAGTCAGAGGGTGAAACAGCCATCAGTGATGTTTTAAGCCGTAGCAAGCAACCTGAGTGCTCGGAGCTCTGTACCGTAGGCTGATCTCCTCTGTACTCTGCTCTCAATTGGCATTCAGCTTCACTCCAGTTTGAGTGCTGCATTAAATTGCTCTGGGAATTTATTTTACATATGTGTGTGCTGCCTGCGCGTGCACGGCCTTGCATGTTTGCACGTGACAATCCTTCATTCAGTATTTCTTTATTGGTATGTTATTTCACAGTGATGTTTACGCAAGTTCAGATGTTACTGTCTAAGCCTTGGTTCCTGTTCAGAATGGGGTGGTATATTTTATTCATGGATCTTTGTGTGTCCTGTAACATGCCCCGGGGCACTTTTAAGACGTTAAGCATTGCTAGACTGTTTGTGGTATATATATCTGTATTTACCTTCTCCTGTGTGCATGTTGTTGTGTCCACCTGACACTAGATATTTGAGACCGATATTCATGTCGATATTTGAGAGTTAAAAGCTCCTGTGGGTGTTATTAAAGAATTATGATCATCAGAAATAGATAATGTATGCATAAAAATAGACTTGTCAACGCTATGTTACAATAACAATCAATAAAAATAGTGACATTCCTTCTAAGTAGGGCTACAACTAATGATGCATTTTTAAAAGATATTTTCATGAATGAATCAACGAATCAACCAACCTTTGCTCTACAAAATATTAAACTGTGAAAAATTAAACAATTTACTAAAACTGCAAGGTAATGTCCTCACATCTCTGGTTTTGTCCAACTAAAGGTCCCAGACAGAAAGATATTTTGTTTAATATCGCATACATCACATAGGACAAAGTAAAATACCCACAAATAAGGATTTGGAACCAATGAATGTTTGGCTGGAAAAAAATTATTTCAACAATTATAAAAACAGTTTCCTGATAGATCAACCAATTATCAGTTACATTCCTGTAACATAATTTCATATTGCTTACTGATTGATATAATAACAGATACTGTTATCTGCAAGATCAACTACAGTCAGTCAGTGCACCTGTACATTACACCTGTACACATTGGGACTGTTCTGTACAGCAAGCTGGTAAGTCATATCACATTTTGGACTCTGCCATCTAAATCCATGGAGAGAGTGGCAGAGTGAGCAGATGGACTGCACGTTGTGGAAAGTGTGGGCGGCAGAGCCTGCATGTCCCTGTGTGTGTGTGATTGTGAATGCTCCTATTGGTGCCAGCATGTGTGTTGGCGTGTGTGTGTGTTCACGTAGGTGCTACTGCAGGATCTTGGCTTTTGCCTTGGAGTAAAGTTGTGTGTGTATGTGTGTTGTGGGCTGGTGAGTGGGTGTGCATCGTGAGAGCACTGCTGGGCCTCCTTCTTCTGGGGACCAGATGGTGATGGAGCTGGTTGCTCCACCCGACTGTTTCTGACATCATCACTCAAAGACAAAGGGAGAGAGAGAGAGAGAGAGAGAGAGAGAGAGAGAAACAGACAGACACAGCATTTCTGATATATAAGCTAATGAAGTCAGAATTTTATTGTTGTGATTTTATTTTATTTTAACAGTGATTTAAATTAACTTTCTGGTATCATCTCTGACCAACAAGCACAGTCTTCAAGGTGTCCCAACAGACACTGTAACAAACAAAAGTCCTACATTCACGTTTTTGACTACGTGGCATTTTTAACTGGTTATGAAACAGTCTCAGTTTAATACTAATGGTTCTGTATGACCTACATAAGCATAAGATTGGCTAGTTTCTGGTAGTTATTCTTAATGTCTGCAGATCAGATGTGATTTTTTTTGCCAGGAAAAGTTTCACAGTGAATAGTACATTAGCCAGTCTACAAGGGAGCAGGATTTCATTTTTGACATTATATTTAGACATTATATTTAGATGATGCTGGCGCATGATCAGCAAATTGATTGAATAAAGATTTATTAGAAAGGATTTAAAATGGATCCTGAATGTGCCCTCTAGACAGGTATGGAATATGTTTATTTTATTTATGAAATGCATTGAGAGACGTGGTTTACCATGGAGGTATAACATTAAATTGCATTAAAAATAGATTGTCTTTCTTCCACTTGAGTGCAAAAACAAATGCACATTCTAATAAGATCAAGATCTTTATCACAGGTGGTAGCAAAATGCCTTTGTTTTAGTCAGCAGGGACCGCTAAAATCAACACAAAATAAAAACTCTCTGCAGATACTATAAATAAAAGTACAAATAAAAGTATTATCAGATAAAAGGATCTACATATGGAAAGACGCAATAACAGCCCTGCAAAAAATCCTACTATGAAAAAAGGTTGTTTTATTTTTAACTTAGGGGGGTGGTGATTCAATATAATAGTCATTTTGGAGGTTATAGTTTGTTGTGTAGTTGAATTGTATTGAAACTGAGAGGTGTTTCTCATATTTAATATCTATTTATCTTATTTATTATAATGCAGTGGACTTGACAAAATGTATGAACACAAACTGAAACCGAGACAAAGCAAGAGAATGATTACAAGTGATGAATGTAAGTAAAGCTGAAGTGAAACAGACATGAATATATGTAATCATTTAAGGAGAGCACATCTGATAATTCTGCTGGACCAGATCCATCCCATATTGCAGCAAGATCAAGCTTTAGCCAATTATCTTAAATAAGGAATTACAACTCAACATTTTTTTGTACTTTTTCTTGTGTTCCCTGCATTAGTGATTAATTATAGATTAGGACAAATGCTTTTTTTATTCTGAATGCAATGCAAATTTCAACTCAAAAAGCTATTATGTCTGAGACCGGGGAGACAAGGAAAACATTTTAAGAAGATTCATGGCCACATTATTTGCAAAAATAAAGAACTACATTAGCCAGGACTGCTTGATCAGCATTAGTGATAGCAACTCACTTTCCCGATCACTTTACTGTTCTGGTGCGTGCTGAGCAATATGACAGGGACTGGTGTGCAAACTGCACAGGGGGAGCTAAACACCAGCCACGCTCAGTTGACAGGCTGACGTTGCCTTGTGAAGCTTTGTCTCCAAAAGGACTAATGTCTAATGTGTGTGTGATGCTGTGAAGGTAATCTGCTGAATGCCAACACATGTCTCAGCAACATTATGGACTATGAACCAGAGAACCTCTAGAGTCTACTCGTGCTTATTCTAGATCTGACTCTATGATGGCGTGATGCGTGTGATTAGTGTGTAAAATCTGCTGCTTTATTGTATTAGTCAAGGAAGCATAAGTATTTATAGAAATTAAACAGGGAGCAACAATGTCCTGCCATATCTCCATGTTTTAATCAGTTCTTAATATGGAGATAAAAAATACATTGAGGCATTTGATTGTTACTGTATCTGTAAAATGCAACATATTATGTATTTGGGTTTAGTCTTACCATAACTAACTGCAGTGGAAATGATACAGTAGCTTCAGTTTCCTCCCATGAAGCCTGAACTCCTCCAATATTCCCACAATCCCCCAGGTCCAAAATTACAACCAGCCTACAGTGGATTGAGGCTCAGCTCATATATATATAAAAGGTCATACGTGACTATTAATGAGTATTTTTGTTCCGGCCTCCGTCTCTGGAGCTCGCTAATTGAGCTAGCATCTCCTTCCCTACATCCCTTAGATGTACGTGCCGATGCAGGGAGAGACAGCCGACAAGAGTGTGTCTTTTTTCCTCCGATGCCGCCAAGTGAGATGGTGTAGCTAAATGAGGCCTGTGATGGACGCCGTGCCAGACAGAGGCGTCCAAGCCCACCGCTTCCCCCAGCCCTCACCGCCTGGTGTGCAGCGCAATGGCCAATCAACTGCTCACACAAAGGAGGAATTAGCATATTCTCTGGCACAAAATCGCTCCCTTAATTGCAGCTGCATTGAGCCCGTGTTCTCCACACCTCCTCTTCTCCGCTCTTTCTCTATCCGTTTTTTTTTTTGCTCTCCCCACATCACCAGCCTCTCAAAGTGTGTGTTTTCCTGTTACTCTTTCACGTTTCACTTCGATCCCCCTCCAATCATTCAGTCTTCATCAGACGGCTATTGTGTGAGCTCGGGGGGAGAACGCAGAGAGAGAAAGATGGGGGCTGGGAATGTGTTTGGCATGCTGTACTATAGGAACAAGGTTGTCAGTCTCAAATGATGCTCTCATAATCAGCACATTGGAGCCGGGCTGCTGCACAGACTGACAATATCAGCCTGGCGGTATGTACATTTCTGTGGTCTCCCTTTTGGCCTGTCAATCTTTCTTTATCTCCCTTTGTTTGTCCTGCCTCTCACCGCTTCCCTTTCTATCCCAACATTTTTTGTTTGTTTCTTTTGGTCTCTCTATCCTTGCTGCGTTTTGCTGGCATGCCTTACTGTTCGTGTGCAAATTTCTCTCTGCTCGCGCCTCGCTTTGCCTCTAGTGTTTCATCTCCATCTTTTGCTCCTGTTTGCTTTTTCACTCCTGCTGCCACCCTCCTCCCCCACCACACCCCCACCTACACACACACACCTCAGTTTACCCATTTCCTCCTTTACCTCTTTGTCTCATTCTCTCTTTCTTGTGTTAATTGCAGTCAGTGAAGAGCAACATGGGACTTAAAAGGTTTCTTTAATTCTTCTGTTTTCCTAAGTGTCCGTGTATGCAAATAGACAACATTCAAATGGTGTTTAGAGTGCAGACAGGTAAGCTACTGAAAAGATCTCTTTCACCATCCCATCTTCACTCGCTTATAAGATGCTCAAAGCAGTAGCAAGTAGAATACAAACACTAGTTACCCTATTATATTCCAACCCTTTGGTCCCATTGACACTGCCTCTACCAGAGATCACCTTTCAAAGTTTCCCCAGACCTCCTCCTGTACTGTCATATTCATGTGAATCTCCTCTCATACTATCATGCTTGTATATCTGCCTCCTAACTCTGTTATCATCACTGGGCTCACACAACTATCTCTGCTAACACTGTCAAAGCTTTATCACTCCTGCCGTAGACTGTCACAGTTGTGGTGTGTCTGTCTACCTCTGTTGTTACTTGTAGTTTGTCTCCCAGCATTGCTGTTGTGCTAACAGTGTTTATTCTGCCAGTCAAAGACGAGGCAGAGACAGCATCATTCATCCCTGTGTTGTGGAGAGAGGCTGTGGGGGGAGAGAGAGAAGGAGGGAAAATGAGAGGCAGCAGTCACATTTCAGACTGTAAAGAGTCCCAGGTGGTTTATACAGTTGTGCGTCTGAGATAAGCTGGGGTCCTGACTGCTGTTATGCAGAATTTCTGTGCAGTCAGAATACTCGTGCCGTAATGCAGGGACGGCTCGAGTGGTTTCACATCCAATGGGAAGGGCGTAGAAGGTTCACCTATACTGCAAGCTCTGCATCTAACCAGGTCACCCTGGCAGCTTTTTCTGTAACAGTTACTGCACTGGAATATTTAAAACTGAACAACAAAGCACAGACAAAATGTTTACAGAAGAAGACGGCTGGGTGACATGAATAAAGTCCTCTATTAGGGAAACTGTTATTTTATGTTGCAGTATCAGTATATGTCATGATAAAGTATATTTAGGGAAAAATCAATTGAAAAAACAGACAGGACTATCTGATTTTGGCTAATACAACAAATTAAATACCTGAGAAATCAAGCTACTTTATCACATTGATCCAAAACTCATAAGAATCCAATACTGCCATAAAGCGGTTCTGCTCATTGATTTGCAACACTGCCCACAAGGGCCGCATACAACCAGAGACATTAAAGAGATACACTAGCAACCACAATATAAACGGCATAACATCTCTCTAAATAAAATCTCATAAAATCTCTGATAATTCTATCACCACATGGTATAAATAACCATAAAGTCCATCCATGATTAAAATATGAGTAGAATTAAAAATTGTCAGACAAAAATAAGGCACTGTGGCACATGGTATCCAATGTAGGGACTTGTTGAATGGGCTGAAAGCTGAACAAAGCGTGCAGTCTTTCATTTTAATTTGACTGATTTGACTGACAGGTGAATTCTTAACAACAGTGGAGCGTGTGTATCAAAGTCAGGCATGCGTAAAGTAACAAATACAAATCACTTCAGTGTGAGGTCAGCCTCCTCACAAACAATTACTAAACACGCTGACTCTTTGCAAATTCTGTGCAAATCAGTGACCATGAGTGCCGTAACAGTAGTGTGACCAGCCGATCTCAGTGCTGTGTGGATCTAATTAGAAGTAGTAAGTGGTGGATGTTTGTCGGACTGTCGTGGAAGCATGTGTCTAATTTTCTTCCAGCTCTGGCAGCCCATCATACCGTGCGTTATATTAAAAAACAAACAAATATTTGCCTAAACATGCGCACAAGACAATCACAAGCAGCTGGTGTCGATCTATACAACAATGCAACACATTCCCATCTTCCGCTGTAGACAGAAAGTTAAAGTACGAAGTTGCAGAGTTGAGGCATTTTCTTAATGGTCAAAACAGCTCAAAACTTCTTCTCAGTTCTGAGTTTGTACATACTTGGATTCCTTTCCTTGCCTCCAGTCTTTGTGTCTAAGCCCCTCCCAACCTGAGATGCAAGCATAGGAGAAAAGGAAGGGACACAAGGAGAGATGAGTCAAGGCAACAGGCATTTAAAAAAAATGAGACAAAAAATTTACAAATCGTCATTCTAAAGCGGAATCACATATAACATATAATGTGGTAAAGCTTCATCATTTGCCCCTCGTTTTGTAATAGCCTACAGCTCCATTTTGTGATCTCTGTCAGATGAGCCTACCAGTGTTCATGACAACTTATATTTTAACTCTAATTCAATTCACAAGATGGACACACACACACATATGAACACATGGGGGACAAATAAAAGAAAAAACTTGAATAAATGTGTGGAGAAACAGTGAATTCAGATGTATCCACACAGGTGCACTTCATGATTTGGTTAAGGAGTTAGCATCCAATCATGGTCTGTGGGATGTATGAAAAGTTCAATTGGATTTGTATCAATAAGGAAAGTAGAGGAGCTCTAAGTGACTTAGAAAGAGGGTTCATCCTCGCTCATAGCTCCAGCAGGTACAGAAGGAGCTTTAATCACAAAGACTGCTTAACTACAAAGAGTCCTCGGCTGGCTTGTGTCTCAATAGAAAGAGTGACTGAAGTGACATCTCCTTTTACTATCTATGGGAAAGACATCAGCACATTGTGGCCGACAGCACAAATTTGATTAGCGTGATGCTCGAGCATTAGTGTGATATGTAAAGAAAAACAAAAAAGCAACGCCTCCTCAGGCGATGGAGAGTGTCAATGCAGGACGTGATCAGACTGTCAGCGAGAACAGTCTGAGAACAATTACAGAGAAAAGGATATTATAGCAGGGTCGCAGTGCACCAACCCTTCATTACAAATATGAATGCACATTTGAGAGTTCAGTGATGCAAAAAACAACCAGTCTGTGTGTGTATTTTTCTCTGTCACAGGTGCCGAAAAGAATTACGGATACACCTGTGCATCCTCGCTCATACCTCACAGCAAACCTCCTCTCTCCTAAAGATGCAATTTAGAACTGAGACATCCTTCAAGATGGCATGCTGAAACTGATTTTGAGGTCACAGTCAAGAGGACAAAGGAAAGACGAGACGAGGAGGGACACAAAATAGAGAAATGAGAAGAGCTTCATGTAAAATCCCAGATGGCACAAAGTTTCTTCTTCCCCCGGAAGAATCAGTGGGAAATTCTCTGTTGTCATCGCAACTTCAAAGCAGTTCCATGTACTGTCAAGTCTTTCATTTTCATCTTTAAGATTTAAGTTCTCTCAATAAATTATGGTACATTATACTGAGTAACATTAAATCTTTATCATTTCTCTTTAAATGTTTTGTGAAATTGCGGTTTATCCTGTTTCCAATCGCATGAATTTACTTTTAAGCATATGAAGGATTGAGATAATATTTAGATATATGCTGATATTAAGGGTTTTTTGACACATCATCCAATCATCCAACCCTGTGCAATTTGTGGTTTGCGGTAGTGCTAATGGTGATAGTAGTGATGCTAGCACTCGGTATTGGTGTATAAAATTATTTTCAAAGTTCCCCATGGCGATGGCAGTTTCTGCGCCTTTATTCATCCACTGTCTCTTTGATCAATTCAAAGCCCAGAGAAATTCTACACCAATTACTCCAAGACTAACCTGTCACAAATTGCTTCTGTTGTTAGAATATCAAGTGTGATTACAGTGCAATATTACAGCGTGGAGAATTGAATCTTCAATATATTCTGTTCTTTGCTACATAAAGAATAAGTAATTCCACATGTCTTCGCTCTTCTTTTTTTCCTCTGACAGCTTAATAGTGTAATACAATGGGTACGGAAAATGTGGGTATAATATGAACATAATTATAAAACAGCCTGCGGACATCTGTAGTAGATGTTGCAGAAAACATATGTCTATCAATTATATTTTGTATAGTTGTACATTAAATCACGTTCAAAGATACAACAACAAATATAGAAAGCGTGCTGAATTTTGAATAATAAAACTAAAATTAGTCCCTTTTTTTTTACCTTCTTCTTCTACTCTGGCATTACAGTGCAACCTTGTAATAGTTATAAAACAGCCTGCGGACATTTGTAGTAGATGTTGCAGAGAACATATGTCTATCAATTATATTTTGGATAGTTGTACATTACATCATGTTCAAAGATACAACAACAAATATAGAAAGCGTGCTGAATTTTGAATAATAAAACTAAAATTAGTCCCTTTTTTTTTACCTTCTTCTTCTACTCTGGCATTACAGTGCAACCTTGTTCATGAAGCTTCCAGATAAATCTTAATAAGCACGGTTCTCTGGTATTAACACTGTTTAAACTGGAAGGCCTGCACAAATAGTCTCTTTATTAATAATGCTTGACAGGGCTTCTGGTTGGAAGCTAAAGGCTCATTAGAACACACTAACTAGTCCCTGGTAGCAGAGACGCGTGGCTGCTGCTGGTCTCTAATAAAGAACAGACTAATTGGCTAATTACATTCACAGACAAAGCTCATGAGTGCCTTGCTTATGGACCTCATTTCAAAAAGGGTTAGTATTAAAATTCGGGGCATAAGACTGGGGTCACTCTTAAGGAAGCTTGCTGTATAATGAACACACAACCACATGCTGAAAAATACGTGCGCACTTGTGTCATCACATACAGACATTCACACACTTTCACACACTAATATGCACAGCTTATTGGTGTTAAAAAAAAAAAAAAGAGGGAGCAGTGACTTCACATCATGCAACTTATTATGAAGAATGCCTTCATTAACATACTTTGAATCTGAAGTCCTTATAGACTCGACCAGTACAGCTGATTTGAAGAGCTGTTTTGAATGAAAATGTTGCTCTGTGTGATGTGAGAGAGCATTTATGTGGCACAATCAGTCTCTTTGTTATGTGGCCTCACAAAAGTTATCAGGTTGACAACCTATTTCTGGGAAATTTTGCACTCTGCTCCAACTTTTGAAATAGGTCCCAGTAGTGAGCTAAATAAAGGAGAGATGGAAGAGCTGCAAGATGAAGATGAAGAGCTGGAGAAAAAGAGAGGGGGGATGTGAGAAGAGACAGAGTACAGCTGACCCGACAGGAAGTCTTTGACAGGGAGCCCACACGGCAGGTAACAGGGGTGCAGGACTCTGACACTGAAACTAAGCGCACAGTCATCCATCACCGTGGCAACTCCGCCTGTCAGTACGGTAAGCCGAGGGACGAGAAGGCGGTGCCGGGGCAGATGGGAAGGGAAAATGCGGCCCGGAGTCCTCCAACAGAGGAACCACGGTCAGAGACGGAGACAGGACAGGAGCCAGGATGAGCACTGGCACATGTACATGCACACACACAAACACAAACACACGCATTCATTCACGTTACAATAGGAGCTAAAGTGCGTGTTGACCGATGGCCTTCCCTGTCCCTCTGTTCACGCTGCAGACCGGCTGTCTCTGGAGGAAGTAGATACAACACATCCATCATCACACACACTCCTGTCTCTGAGACCTCTACGCAGGTTGCGGTAAAAGAGCAAGTGAGTGTGTGCTTAAAAATGTGTGTGTGTGTGTGTGTGTGTGTGTTTAAAGTGTGTGTGTGCGCATTTGGCAGGGTATATAGGTTTTTTTCTGCCTTTGTCCTCTGCATGTTTTCCATGACTGGCTGCAGTTATGTGAAGACAAAAAGAGGGCCAAGAGCATGCATTTATATGAGCTTATCTTCTTGTTGTCTTATTTACAAGTGCTAACAAGTATTGGAGTGCATGAGAACATTTATATAAGCCCTGTTTACTTCTCACGTCCTCGCGGGGAAGGGAATGATTAACATTTCATCTGACAACATTGTCTTTGGTGTGGTTGTGTTTAATGTGTGTTTGTGCTTGTGTGTGTTGCTGTGTCACAGAAATATCTCACAACTTAATCATGCCATGCTCCAAGTCAATCAATAACAATCAGACTTCTTCGAATTTGGCCCGAGCTGTGAGCTCTTCTGAGCTTACTCCTGGCCTTAATTTCAAAAATCACATCAAATTCACAATTAAGGCTGATTACCATCATCACTGGCTTGTTGTCAAAGGATTAAGGGAACACAAACAAACCGTTAGCAGCCAGATTAACAAGTATGAACAAACAACCAGCCTGCCATTATGGCATTATACTCAATTTAATAATTGCTTATCTGTGATAAAAAAAAAACCTGTTGTGGTCGAGTTCAGTCAAAGTCCCTCAGGGACACCTATGCCACAATTGTGGTTAATTGTCGACCATAGTTTTCATAGTTTGAACATTGTGCGAAACAAACCTGCCCTACAGGCCACAGTCAGCTGGATGCCACTGTGTTTGTATGCTACAGCATCTGAATAATTGCATTTCTTTTACACAGAGCAAACACAATACACAGAGCACAACTTTAATTTCCCACAATTACTCCTCCTCTGCCAGATCTGTTTCACCGTGTCAGTTTTGCGAGAGCAGACCACTTCATTTAATTTAGATACTGTAAATCACAGTGCTTAGATTTAGATGGAAGATTAAAACGTAACTCAGTTTAGAGTCTCTGAGGGAAAAGGCAATCATCAGAGTATCTTGTATCTAGTTAAATTCCAGGCGAGGCAGATGTAGTGCAAACTATGATATTGATGTTGCTCCGTATTAGACCAACAGTCATATAATCCTCTGTGATTACTTGAGGTGCTGCAGTCAAGGATCACTTCTGTGGTGAAGTCTGTAGAGGCCACAAGTTGAGATTAAACCCCAGTTTATAACAGTAGAGGCTTCACAAAATGATGTCTGTGGACTTGAGATATAAAAAAAGGAATATACTGCCATTTCAGGGGAGTCAAAACAAAAAGGGAAGGGTTGCAATGATTCTCTTTGCACCTTCTTTTCTCACCTATGACATTATAATTAGAAAATACTTCCCTCACATATGTAATAATTTTGTTCTTTATTACACTATCTTGACCACTGTGAGTCTGAACTTGGAGCGCTATAAATGAAAAGGTCAGATCTGTAAGTTAAAATGTCAAATTTTTCTCAAACATTACTGTCTGATTAATCTGATTAATCTCCTTAGGACTATATATATATCCTCCAACCAATTTGTCTCAAGAATCGCTCCTGCTATTCATAGGCGAATACATGTGTACACCCAGTTATTCATACTATTTCTCATCCGCTTAATCTAATGTGAGAATATTATCTGGCAACAACAGCATGTCCCAGGGTACAAGTAAATAGTGGTACAAACACTAAATAAATAAAGTCTCGACAGTCTTTGCTCAGGAGACTATGATCTGAAAGTGGAAGGAATCTTTAACTTTAGCCATTTATTGCTTATATCAGAATACTGGATGAGGGATAGATTATTCAAGACCTACAGTAATGGAGAGGGGAGGGTGGTGCTCTTCTGATCGATCCACTCCATCAATATTGAATCTGCTACACTAGACTACACAAGGCTGGGGCACAGAGGGAAAAGGGGAAGTAGAAGGGGGAGCAAGACATAAGCGGAAGAGAAAAAGACAAGATTTCCAGAAGTCAAATGCACCAAGGAGGTTGATTGTGACTATAAAAAGGAGATACAAAAGGAATCTGAGCTACTAATACAGCCCCTAGGAGAGCTACACAGCATTATCTATAATAGAGATGGACTAAAGATACACTAAATCACCAGCCGTGGCTCTTTTAGAACACTGCTTGTAAAAGCACACTTAAACTGTCTCCAACTCCAGTAATAATGTGATTGTGGTCTTCAGACAACATAATAATGGGGCCTTTAAAACACTCTAAAATGCAATGTTTGTTGTAACTCAAGCAGTAATCAACACACAAGACGAGTCTATAAGCATCGTCATTGGTCCCAAGAGGCAGTGCTGCTCCTTTCACCTCCGTGACCAAAGTACTTTGAACTGAACACCACCGCCATCCATGGAGAATCTGTACTGGTCATGACTAAAAATGTAACACCGCCTATTTCTATAGGTTGCTACACTTATTATAGATATTTATCTAATTGCCTCACATTACAGAGTACATCATCAAAATAGAGCAGCAGAGACCTGGCTCTCATCTGTGGCTCGCCAGTCCATTAAAGCTCTTAAAACATCAACTCAACAGGCATCACTGTGGCTGGCTCCATTACTGGAGTACAAGGAGAGTACGACTAGATCACAGTAATCACCTCCTGTTGCTCTTCAGTGGTTTGAGTGATGTTCCCCTGTGGTCACTGAGCATGGAAATGTGCGTGGATGTGCGTTTGCAAAACGTGTGAGCGCATGCAAGTGCGTGCAGGTGCCTTTTTTTTTTTTTTTCTGCTGCCGATGCATGTCTGGAAATGGTAGCATTAAAGCAGGCACAGTTCTACAGGGGTGCTTGAGAATGCTAAGCACTCTCAGACTAATATAGACTCCCTCAGATGACTTTGTTGTGAAACTTTTCCCCACATCTCGGATAATAATGTTGGATTATGTTGATGATTTAGGTGATGAAGCAGAGCAGCCCTCTGAGATAAGCTTGCCGAATACCAGCCGAACCAGCCACCATGCCCACCTCTCACACAGGAACCCAAGGATCCCATGTCACCCTTTCAGACATGCAGCCCTTCGCGTTTATCTGATGATAATTTATGTGTGTTGCTCTCATGTCTGAATAAGCAGCGTGGTCACTCAAAGTAAAAGTCACAGGGGCCATTTTCCTGGGTCAGGGTCAGGCACATTTCCATATCATCAACACAGCACTAGATTAACATAAAGGCAGCAGCAGAAGGTAAAACATGCTAAAAGACAGAGATATTAAATACACATCTTGTACCACCTTTTAAGATCTGTGTAAGAAATGTATTATCTCAATCATCGTCACTTGTGCACAGAATATGTTTAATAAACTCTGAAATGAAAGAGCCGGTTTAAAAACGTAGGGGAGGGGATCGATCTTCTCACATCAGGTTATGAAAAGCTAAGAAGTTAAAAACTCTCTTACAATAATAATCTGACCAACTGTCTCCAGAAAAATGCTTTCCATACATACATGCGAGCAAATATGAATGAAACCACAGTCCCAGCCTTATGTCCGGTCTTCCATGCTTATGCAGTGTCAGATATTGTGACAGGAAGTAGAATTTAGTAGAATTTTAGAATCAAATAACATGAAATGATCAAACTTATGTGAAAATGTATCAGTAGTTTTGCTGATAGAAGGTTTCGACTGCAAAATAAGTTTTAAAATCCATCTGTGATGCAGCCTGTGAGAGAAGGGAAAAACATTTTTCTTCCTCGTCATCGCAACTTCTAAGAATTGCTGTTCTCTCAGTCACTCTGCTCTTTTTGTAAATTGGCTATTATGCCTGAATGAAGCTGTAAAGACACATAAAGGTAAAAGTCCCCTACATTTTCGTCATATAGGCTAGATGAAGCCAGCAGTGCTACATATTACATGTCTGAAAAGAGCTTTAACAACCCAGCCTGCTTATTCAGGGGTAGTCACCGGTCCTTTAGTAGCTCTTGGATAAAAGAGAAAGAATCAAGCATTTTGTCATGCTTGCCATAAATTTGGCAATTGAAATTTTATTTCATATAACGTGCGCCTTGGTGGCTAATTTGATGATTATTATTCCATTGAGAAGATATTAAGGTTTAAACTGAGGAACATCTTGAATTCCTGATCCATTGCCTATTTTAGTTATTCATGTGATTTAAGGTATGCAATAGCCAGTGTTAGGCAGAAGGTTATATGAATTATGCATTACACAGTCATCAAAAAATGACATCACAAAAATGTACAAAACCACATTATACTAATTACACATTATGATACATTACATATTTATATAATCATGTATTTTTAAATGCAAGTAGAAATAGAAAACAAGAATAATGGTTTGACAAGCAGACAGCTTACGTATTGGAAGTTTTTACTGCACATCAACAGCTGGCTTAACGTTAACCATGGTGACCGCACGCAGCAGTCCCATCATCATAATGAAGCTGCAGGGTCTGCATATGCTCCGACTCTACTTGCATCAGTTATCGGCCATATGCTATTTCTCATCGCTATTTCCCACCCACGTTTGCTGTAGCGACTGTGCACTGAGGAGCATTTGAGGAGCAGCCTCAGTGATTTCCTTGACCCTGACCTGCTCCAAAGATGGTTATAGGGCTTTGAGTTGTGCAGTCAGGTGCTTTGTTTGCATGTTTGTGTGTGTGATAGCGATAGTTACAGCTACAGAATTACTGTCAGCCACAGTACCTGCTGTTCTCTTAAACAATGAATTGTACTCTGTAATTTTCTATGCGCAGTAATAATGCCAGCCATTCTCACGAAACAGTAAAGTCATCACCCCCCTGACTAATATTCTCATTTATATGTTCTATACGGAGTGTAATAGGAAGCCATCTGTGAGCAGGCATTTTCAAAGCCATGCAATGACTTAAATAAGCACCGACACTAAATGAGCATCACTCCAATAAATACTGTACGCCATGCAGGGAAGGGAGACAGACTACTTGACAAAGAAGCTAATGAGATTGATTGATTGGATGCTCTTGTTCCTAATTGCCATAATGAAGAATTAATATCATCACTGAATATTTGTCAGAGAGATTATATTACGCTAACGTTTCCTGATTGTACTGAAGGATATGTGTATGGCAGGTGAGTCTGTTGTCAGCTACCTGCTGCAGAGTGAAAAAATGCTAACTAAATATCCTCTATTAGCATGGAGGTCACTCTTTTGGTGGTACGCAGCTAATTAGCCTCGAGCTCAGTGTGGGCGCAGTTCCAATTATTAGTCGATGTGCCCTTTTCAGTGCACAACAGTCACTCTCTTGGCTGCTGTGTGAGTGTTGCCCTGTCTGAGTGGCAGTGACAGGCCGGCCAGTGGTGGACCATCAGCTGAGAGGTGATGGATGATTCTCAAGTGGTAGGTTGAACAGGAGCAGCTCAAATCTGTCTCCTGCCGTGGCTCTGTTTAATACACACAGAGATTTATGCAGTTGACAACACACAGACACACACACACACAACTAGATAAAACAGATACATATAAACCCACTCATGCACATTTATCATGTTATTTATACATGTTATTAAATCTTAGGCACATACAACAATCCTACCTTCTGCACTACTAATATGATCTGTCAAATAATAAAAAAGGGAAAGTTTTCACCTTCTGTTAATTTTGTACTTTTTACTCCTTTAGTGCATTTAGTGCATTTCAGTTCAGCCCCCTTCAGACTCTTTCTCTGTCTCTCTCTCACTACATCGCTGCCTCTCCCCCTTGCACCACATGGTTTCTTTTGTTTTGGTTTAGTTGCACTTCTCCTCATTTTACACCATACAACACTACACTTTCACACATCCACTCACTAGCACCACTGAACCACTGATTGCGCATTCCATTCATTTAGTTAATGTTTCTTTTGTATTATTTTCTGCAAATAAATATGATTGTTCCCCCCCATAGAACCATGTGGATTTTCTCCCTCAAGAGCTGGGTCGTGAAAAGTACAGTAAAAGTACTTTGGCACTGTTAAACTGTTGCAACACATCTTAGAGGGGATGCTGGTTTGGATAATTGGGTGATTACAGAGTGTGACTGACCCATGTAATTGTATTTCATGTCCCATCTCTTACCAACAGTCAGTGTTGGTTTCTTTGTTTTAATGATAACAGTGATGTTTTTCAAACCAGAGATAAAAAATACTTCCATATCTTATAAGCACAACAAGTACAAGGCTTTATAGCTTCAGTCAGTCTCCGTTTTAGGGTATTGATATACAGATTGAAATGAGCAAAGCAAGGCAGCGTATACAGTCTGCAGCACTGTAAGAGCATGACTGACATGTGGCACTGACAACATATGGCTCAAGAAGCTGACACAGATAAGTCATTCCCTCTGACGAGAATCTAGGCCTGTATCTCTCAGAAATAAATTGTTAGGGAGAGCCAAAGGGCTTTGCTGGTCTCTGGTTGTTATCAATAAATAGTGCCTTTATACACATTGATTTCTTATCTCAAAGATAGCCTGCTCTTTGCAGCATAAGTTATAATACTGAAGTGAACCAGTGTCACAGCCCTGTAGAACCTGGGTTAACCCCAAATCCTGCATAAAAGCCTCAGGTAATTTTAGTTGTCTAAATATGACCATAAACCATAAGAATAACTGAAGCCATGGTAGAATAAAAAAAACCCACTCAGATTACTTGCTTCAAGTCAGCTTTCACTTTTCGCAGTCGCAAACCAAGATCCCGATTTTTCCCTAACCTTTCACATTTTCTTTGAGTTTCCTAAACATTACCATAAAAATGATAGTGATTGTATTACAGGAGTGGATACTGTAGCAAAAAACAACTACATGAATGTCTTTTAGTATATGTTCGGTGTGAACATTTTACATCTAGCTGTGAACAGATTTCTATGTTATGATGAGAAAATCTAATCCTATGCAACATACATAACTTTACTCTTGCAAATAAGTTTTATATGAATGTTGTGAAGGTTGGATTCACACACATACACACACACACACAGCGACAGAAAAACAGCCACAAGAGTTGGTTGATAACACACTGTACCCTCCTATCCTGCAACTCACATGACACAAACCTCTGAGATTTAAAAGCCAAAGGTTTGTTTTTTCCTCTTCCCTCCTTTTCTTCGTAGGTCAGCTCATTCATCTTGGGGCCTGCTGAGACGTCAGTGCGGGGCACGGCTGAATCGATCAGGAAGTCTACCTGCCCTTTATTGTGTGTATGTGTGTGTGTGTGTGTTTTCTCGTGCATGTGCACACATACAAGAGGTCTGACTGGAGCATTTTATTAGCGGCCACAGGGAATGGCAGCCTTAGACTTTGCCTCTCGCATCACTCTTACATTCCCCCCTCCCACGTCTCTCTGCACATATCTATTCTTCTCTCATGTTCCCGTTTTCTCCCGCATTTATCAAGCTTTCAGTCCTCCCACCTCTTAATTCCTCCCAATCCCTTCATCCGTTCATCGTCCTTCCAGCACTCTTCACTCTTTGACTGACCTCTACACCTAATCTACCTCATCTCCCTTTCTTCCAATCCTCCTCTTCTCTTACCAAAGGTGACACAGTTGACAGCTTTATGGCTCCACCGTATCTACTGTCCGTTTACCTTTCATTTTCCGTGGTGACACTTAATTAGCCAGTTGTCATGAGAGGAGGCCGGTCTGTAGGAGGAGGCACAGCGCAGTGGGATCATTTTACCGATAGCAGGCACCTGTTGTTCGGGGCACAACAAAAAGGCCCAAGTGGAGTGAGGGATGGGAGGATTGAGGCAGGAGAGAAGCGAAGTAAGAATGACAGAGTGATTAAGGTGTGGAAAGGGTGGGCGGGGAGAGACGGCAGCAGGATGATTTGAAAGGAGCTGAAATGCGATCGGAAGGCAGATGAGAGGGAACAGAGAACCTCAGGATTCACAATGTCACAGTTGAGTTCTCAGGTGAGATCCTTGCCGGTCCCTGAGCACGAGCTAATAAAATATGCCATCACCTCGGTGTCAGAGAGACAACCTTAAATAGATTCCTGCATTTCAACCCCCCCACCCCCACACCCCGCCACCCCACCCTTCTCCACACACACACACAGAGGCTTAATGCACTACACTATGTGATCTAGGAGAAACCGTGGGAATACTAAACACAGAAGAACCCTATTGGCAGAGGATCACATAGAAAGGTAAAATATGCAAAAACTCCCCATTTCTCCATCATGTTTCTCTAAGTGAGTGACATTTTCTGTGCAGTCTTTATCAATGTGTGTGTGTGTGTGCACACACATGTATATTAGCTTGCATATGAGAGCGCAGCCGCCCGGTAGCAGCTGCTTCCCACCACTTCTCATTGATAAAGGATGAATGACAGTAATTAGGCAAGCGGAGGTAGCTAATAGCTAGTGTGGGCAGAGAACATACTGTACATGAATTGGATTCTCCATCCGAAAGTGATTGAAGACATTCGACTTGAAGTGTCAGCTACATAAATACGCTAATTAGATAGTGGCTGTATCGGCTTTACTTTCTCCCTCACGCTGGTTTAGACAGTTAAGTGGAAAATGATGCATTTCTGGTCAGTCTGTATGAAGCATCGCTGTACCTAAGGAAATTCAAAAATAGCAAGTAATATGCACATAATGAGGGTGTAATTAGAACTGCAACCAACTTACTTTCTTTTTGATCTGTCAGTTGTTTTTTCCCCAATTAATTTGCTATTTATTCTATAAAAATACCCATCAAATACATAAAATACAAATACCCATCACAGTTTCACTGAGCCAAGGGTATGTCTTCAAATAGCATTTTTTTCCAACTAACAAGATTTTCAAGTCACAATAGTATAATCTAACTGTAAATAAAGGGAATCTCAATCATTCAATCAACTTGTTTGGGAAAGAAAGAAGGAAGTGCAGTATCAAGTGTGAAGTTGTTTGGATGAGCAGTTAGATGACCTCGGGAAAGGCTGAAATGACCGGTTCTGAGTATGCCGATTTTAAACAGGCAAGACACTACTTAAGGTAAAAGCAACAGATTAGAGGGTAAAAGTAATTATTTTTTGGCTTGATAAATGGCTTAAACAGTCATTATTCATCATGAAATTGCTGTTGATGAATTTTCTGTCAATCAACACTGACTTAATCGTTTCAGTACCAGGAGTAACAGCTGGTTTTATATGATTTGGAATCTGACAGAGTTAAACAACACTGATTTATCAACACACAGTCCATAGACAGATGGGCTTAAAACTCATTATAAATGTATTTTAAACTACTTAAGCTTATATATAATTAGGTTACTCTTGATACCATGCATTAACTGTTACACCCGTTGTAGTTAGATAATTAAAAGGCCATCATATCTGCTCACAGCTACGTTACAATGTGTTGTATAAATGTTATCATTAATGGTTTGAAGAGTATATAGCTTATAAATGTTGAATATTAAAAAAGTTTGACCCATGTAACTTATAAGTTTTCTTCGTCCTTGAGGCTTTTTAAAAAGGTAATTATTCGCAGCAGTAAGTTATCATTGTAACTGCAATCCAAGAGTCGGTATTAAATACAGCCTCAAGTGTTTCCAAACCACTCGCTTGGACCTTAAAGTTATCTGGACAAGGGGATTTCTTCAACAGTAACATTTACTTTCATATTTTTTCCAACTTCTGTAAAGAAATGTGTGCACTAAACTCAGTCCCTCCACAGCATGAGTCTGGGTTTCTCGTGTCCAGGGCTGGATTGAGGATGTGTGGGCTTCCCGAGCTCACTAAAGCACCACAGAGTGTCAAGTGGATGATCAAACAGTCTGGTCTGCTTTAAAACCCTGAAGAAAGTCTACTGTAAAATGCTTTGAACGTGAAAACACATTATACACCCCAGCAAGTGGTCCACAGGGATTGCATAGTTTGTGTGTGTGTGTGCTAATTGCCTGCTGTACAGCTATGAGTCATTTAATTTCTCTAGCTGTTGAAATCAAACATGAAAGAATCGGTAAACTCAGCACAGAATGACAAGGGCCATTAGCACATGTGATACTGTGTGAGCAATCAATGCCAAACTAACATTAAGCCCGTCTCACTGTGTCAAAAGACCGGAATTACAAAAGATCAAACTGAGATAACGACTAACTTCCTTTTACGGTGCTCATATTTTTTTTTTGAAGAAATTGAAATTGAAAGAGTGTAAAGAGCGACAGGAGAGATTATATATGAATGAGATAAAATAGATAGAGATGGAAATGATGGGATAGAGATTTAGACAGAATGACAGATGTGCGTGCATGAGAGATATGTGTGAAAGGCAAGTGAACAGAGAAGGCGGTGGACAAGCAGGTGAGAGATTTTTTTCTTTTCGCAGTTTCACATGCCACACAAACACCGATTTGTTCTTATGATGAGTCTTATTGAAAGGCTAATGCTTATGCCAACTCCTATTTCCTCTTGCCTTCTTAGTCATGTATAATTTCAAACCATGCTTACTTTCTCACCTGGCCAGGTGTGAGGTGCTCTTTGGATTGCTGGTTTTGGAAAAGCCAGCAGAAAGTTCAAACATCACAAAGGTGTGGGTCAAAGGTGTGATCTAAGATGCTTTTGACCATCCAACAAGCGCCTGAGCCTAAACCTGATTTTCACTACAGGCAGCATGGAGACAGAATTAATTAAGCTCCTTAATTCATTCGAACAGGACTTGTGCATCCATGCAGAGGGCTCCGACAAAGAAATGAAGGATTGTGAAGTGGAAGTGTTGAAACTAGCTCAGCTTCATCAATGCGACGTCATCTAGCATTGCTGTGTTGACCAAACAAACACCTGCAGGGGCGCATTCCTGGAAGATCACTTTGGGACACAAATGTTGTTTGCCTTGCAATCAATGCGAAAAAGGATTCAATTATTGTTGCTATGATAACTCCCTAAAGTTGTCAAATCCCTCTGAATTGGATGTAGTGTATTACTCAAACTGGACCTCCTGCATTACATTGCATCATTTCCCTAATACTTGAAACAACATGCCCCAATCAATGCAGTCCAATGCAGCATTTTTATGTTCAATGCAGGGATGTTTTCTGTCACCCACTTGACCCTAAAACCGTGTCTTAACCCTCACGACAACCATTGCCACCCTCAGTGTATAAAACTCAATTTAGTCTTCACATAGAAAATACAAAAGTGCAGCCATACAACTTAAAAAAGGGAAGGATAAAAGTAATACCTATTTTTTCCTTTGTAGGTGCTCCTGTTCTTCCATTTTTTCATAATGCCTCTTGAAAAACCTAAAGTCTTTGATGCTTTATTGATCTGTGATTTCTGGAAGAGAGAAAATGTTAGTCTTTCTTGGAAACAGAAAATTCGAGACTCCTCCGCTCATGATTAATTGGACCTTACCTTCATGCATCCCATGCATATTTGTGTGAGCTTTTGCATCCATTTGAATTTAATTGCAGTGCTAATGGTTATGAACCGGAAAATGTTCCCTTATCCCTGTTAAATCACCCTGCATATTGTTACTGAGTCCACAAAGTCGAACTCATGTGCACCGCAAATGGTGTGTTTGAAAGATTGATAATAATGGTAGAGTCATTAGTTGTCTTGTTTATGGCCTCTGGTTTACACTGCGATGCTTGTTTGCAAACCCTGACAGTCCAGGATCACAGGAAAAGAAATTCACATGACAGATATGTTCACACACACACACACACCACTATGTTCCTCATTCCTTTCCTTTTAACTTGCACACACTGAAATTCTCATTCCTCCTACTCCCTTCTTCCCCTCCCTCCTTTCCTCTGCTATCGCTGTGGGAGGTTATGAATATGGATGGAGGCTGCTGCAGAGGGGAGAGGAATAGGGCATGGTCCACAACCTCACACAAACACACGTGCATCGAGTGCACTTGCGCACAAGACACACACACACACACACACACAAAATGCGCACTTGTTTTTGTGAATGTGCCTGCGCCCTCTTAATGTCCTCTTAATTTCTCTCTGCTCTGCTTCATGTGTATGCACATGAATTTGCCCTGACATGACTATTGAATATTTCGGATGCAATTGTTGTCTGTAGCACATTGATTTAGTACTGTACACATTTTGCTCTTAACCTATTTTCCCCCCTATTTTAGTATTCCTTTGTTCTCACCACTGAGATTCCAGATCAGATTTCATAGGTCATTAATTCTTTGAAAAACAATCAATAATTCTGTGTAAAAGAGCTATTTTGTGACAACAATAGATGGGAAGGGTATATCTGTGGTAGGATCAAAGGCTCATGTTTCATTTGGCTGACACTCTGGTGCCTGCTGTTTGTCTGCTTCCATAATGTAGGTTATGTACTGCTCAAATCCAGGTAACTCTTGCTAGAAAATTACCCTGAAATGTCAGGCTGTCACAGTCTGCAGTCCCTGCCTTTTTGACTGCAGCAGTAAAATATAGGACACAGTTGTCTTTTAGAATAATTCCTTTTAAAAAGGCAGAACGGGTAAATCTCCATGTTCGAGCGAGATAGTGAGCACCTGCCTCCCTGTATAAGCAAAGGTCTTTAATGTATGCTCAATAAATTATGATAAAAGAGTGATGATGAAGAAACCTAAGAGGGAAATAATGCAAAAGATGAATCCCTATGAAGCTGAGGAAGACAATGAATCGAGAGAAGAAGATGGAGATTGTTGTTTCTGAAGAGAGCTTTTTGTTCCCATTTGTGCGTTATTTAGCATGACATCTCAAAAACTAGTTTACAGATTTTAAATGAATATTGTGGTGGGAATTAAGGAAATGGGCCAAGGAACAAATTAGTTGGATCAGATCCAAAAATAAGTTTCAAGGATTTCTTACCATCGCAAGATCAAGCTTTCTTTTTTTTTTTTTTTAAACTGTGTTTGTTATTTCCTCCTCTACTATGCTAAATTGAAGAGAAAATAACATCTGACACCTGTGCATCTTATTGATCCAGATCCAGATCCAAGTGTATATTAAAACATTTTGTAAAACAACAAATTTAGAAGGCTGTGCAGCACTGGCAGAGATATGCACTTTCCGAGTGCTTTCTAGTTTGGAAATGGAGCAGGTGATGAGGCGCTAGACAGCTCTGGCCCATCAAATCAGTCTGAGAGTTAGTGAAATCAGTGTGTGTCTGTCCCACTGTGCAAATCACAACTGCAAATTATACCAGCCCAATAACCCACCTTGTGAATATTTTACAATAACTGGAACAGCAAGGGAGAGAGAGGGGGAGAGAGAGAGAGAGAGAGAGAGAGGGAAAAAATAGAAAAATAGAAATCTGTTTTTATCACAGAGCCTGTAAATTACTGATTCTGTAGACAGCTTGTTAGTTTCACCGCCTCTCCGTCTTTCTTTTTTGGAGCAATTAAACCAGACAATTGCTCCCCTGGAATTGCCTGTCTGAAAGAGGCTCGTTGCCAGCTACTCAGGAGCCAATATCCCTCTCTTGCTTTTACTGCTGCGGGCTAGCCGGGCTCCTCAAATGTGATAACATGAGTGGCCAAACAATAGAGCCAAGTTTCTGCCAATCACAGTCACAGTCAATCAAACACAATTGGCTTTCTACTAAGATGGCTGCAATAAGCGCACAGTAGTTATAAACTTTTAGGAGAACATGATTTTGACATCTGTTATTGTTGGGGAGACAGCAGCTTTCAGTGTTAAGCACAAAAGGCGGCAACATGAGCGAAACCGAGCCATTATCGAAAACTGCTACTCCAAATCTCAGCCTGCTGTGTAACATTTTCCTCGATACTCCTACATGCATATCAGATGAGGGAGGAAAACAATTCAAAAGATCATGTCACAAAGTTTAACCTTTCCCAGCTCCCGAATTGTGCTGACTCTCTTGGGCAGAAGCATTTCCAGAACTATTGCTTATTCTACGCTACCTTCTGTTTATTCACTCCTTGTTAGTGTGACTGAGACTGGGAAATGAAAAAAAAAAGAAACAACACTTTCTGACAGGAACCCACAACAGCTGTCAGAGGGATTCAGCAGTAAAAACAAAATGCAGCATTGTTTCGAATAGGGAGGGAAAAAAAAAAAAAAAACATCTTTCGTTTTTGGTACCTGACTTGGGTATGGATGAGATACAAAACAGAGGCTGTGACAGAACTGGGGTGATTGAAGGCTTGGGAAAATAACATTTCTTCGGAAGTTTTCAAAGATCCCAGAAACAACTGGGTTGAATTGAACATTAAACGCAGCATGGAAAGGATTTTAACAAAGCCTGTATGTTTTAATGTAAATTTACACTAACTCTGAATTAGTCTTTTGCAGTGACAATGCACATTGTGAAACATGCACATACATTACACAGAACTCCCAGGTCCCTCGAAAACCTACACTCTTAATCAACCTCTTATTGTAAGTACTGGAATCCTACATCAATACAGGTATTTGCCAGGCTCTGTTGGAAAATGATGATATCAGGAATTTCTAGAGAAATAAATCTGATTGTAGTTGTCACAGTCTCACTGCAGAGTCTATCCATGAGCTGCTCTGGAGCTTTTGATTGTATCAGACAAACATCCAACATTTATGAATGAACATTAAATGATGATTTTTGCTTTTTCTGCACAGCATCAGCGGTTTGAGCTGTGCTTTCCACAACAAGATGAGGCAGGATCATCGTGCTAAGGTGAAGTGTTGCGTATGTTTACGTTACCAATGTGCACCAAGCAGAAAAAAGTCTCTACTTTTTACTGTTGACAGAAGTGTTGAGTCCATCTGACTGTTGACATTTTGCTGACATATTTTGGTTGACGTAATTTGCTGATGCAATCTCTGCCCCCAGTACAAACTTCTCTGTTTGATGGACTTGCACACAACACCACTGAGGGCAGTTTAGACCAGCATCAGTGCCAAAACCCCTTTATTCCCAGCGGATCCAACAACCATGAGGGGGCACCACTATGTTACTGTCCATCATTCACCCTCCATTGGAATCAAATGACTCCCTGCCAAGACGGTGGTGTGATTTTAGAAGTGGCCTTGCACAGTTCTGGAAACTCTGGCAAACAGAGGCTGAATTCTCTCTAATTCTCTGTCAAGTAATGTCATGTCTGTGGTTGTGCAACAAAAGGTCAAACAAGGTTAAAGCTGAAACTGACTGAACTTTCTAGTGGATGAGCGATGCACATATTTTTGGAGATTTATACAGGTTGCAGATTTAATTGATGCAACTTTCTGCGAGACCTCCATCATAGATGACGTACGGTTGCCCAAACAGAATGACATAATCTCTGGGAGCTACAGGAGGCGGAGAGATTTATCAGAGCTCCCAGCGGGTCGAGCAGGTGACTGACAGATGGAGCTGGGCTGGCCGGCCTGCTGACCAGCTGGTCCTCCACTGCAGGGAGGCCGCTCTCTCCCTCCGCTGGGCCACTAATCCTCTTCCACCACTTGCAGTCACAGCCCTGACCTCGTGATCCCAAACTGGTACCACAGTCACCTTCTCATGACAACACAGCGTTTCCTCGCAGAGAGGTGTCTTAGCTACATCGTGAGGAAGTAAAAAAATAAGGGTGTGTAAAGGCTGGGTAGCAGAAGGTTGGCAGATCAATCTCAGCTGGGAGCTGGCGATGTGATTCGTGACAGCGTGCTATTCCCTGACATGATTTTCCCTCCACCGGCCTCCTGCTGTGTCTACACTAAGCTCCCGCAGTTTCAATGCAACATCTTGATCTTTTGCGCCCCACCTTTGCTCCACCTCCTCCTTCCTGCTTATTTCATCATGCATCACTACTTTCTTTGTTCCTTTCCCTTTGTTATTTCTGTATCTCAGCACAAATTCACTTTATTTTACTCCTCCATTTGTTCTTCTTTAAAAAAAAAACAAAAAAATCAACCCAATAGAGTTTGCCATCTGTGACATATGCTTGTCAGAACACAACTCCCGAGCAGAGTTGGATATGCTTTTTTTTGCTAATAAGGTTGCGAAACTAGTCTATCTTGTTTTATGGTTGTACAATATCAACACTGGTTTGCTCTTTCCACTAAAACCACAGGTTCAAATTACAATTTATTCCTCAGGGATAGAGATTCAACTTGTAATGACAACAGTTGTAGCAGAAGAAAAGAGAAAACAGAGTAAAAAGTGTGAGGACAAAGAGTAATTAATCAGGAAAATGATAGAGAAATTCAGTACATGATCTACATATTGGCAGAAAAATCCAGTTTAACACTTTTTGCTCTTGACTCTAAAGCAAAAGAAGAAAATATAAAGCTCTGGGGAAAATGGCAGCTGCACTTTGAGCTTAGGGGGGAATGTTAATCTTGTCTCCAAATATATATACCTGGGTCATGACAGGCTAATATCTTACATGACAAATCGATGCAACTTAGCAGGAGTGTTGCCAGAAAAATGTGAAACGCTTCCAGGACAAATGTAGCCCAAACAAAATCACATTTGGTGGCAGATACATGGGAGCTCTAAAACTGTCTGGCCGTCAAAGATGCTGACACCAGCAAAAAAACACTTCCTCAGAAAACAAGTCACCCGAACCAACATCCCCGTTTCAATCTTTAAGAGTAAAATTTAGATGCTGCTTTTTTTCCTCTGAACTTCCCTGCAATTATACAGCAGGATGAAGGAGAATTGTTACCTCAGTCTGCTTTTCCATTTCGCTAATTATTGGTAGGGAACCACAAAGTCATCCTCTCTCCTTCCCTCTTAAAGCAACGGACTCAATTTTTTACAGAAACTTCACTGATTCTGCAGGGCTCTGATCCATGTGTGAAGTATTTGATTGACTTGATAGCCTTTTATGTTATTAACAGTGATTTCCCAGTCGTAGCTTAGCAACTGTACTAAGGCACAACAGGCCTGTCAAGCTTTAGTACAGTTGCAGAATATGTAAGGAATAGTAGTTACCTCAAGCAGCAACCTTGCATTACATTACTTCCAAGATCAGGGGTTAGCATATAATTCACTCACTATATTATCACTGTATGTGAGGTTACAGCCCCAGTTCAGAGCCACCACATCCAGCCCGTGGGAGCAGATGCACCACTCCATAGTACTAAGGACTGGTGCATCTACTACTACATAAGTACTTTAAGGGTGACATCAATAGCACCTTTCTGCTGTGTATTGGATTTGGATTTCCTCAGTTTTTTTTGGATAAAATAAGACACTGTTTCAAAACAGTCAGTCAATCTAAAAAAAGTAACCCTGCCTTCGGTTGATTGTCCAAGTAACTTTCTATGTCTATTTCTATGGTAAACATCCAAATGACCTTAGGTTAGAAAAAACATTTTTCTTGTAATACTGTTCTATATTACCAATACTAATCAGCTCTACGCTGCTTGTAGAAGAGAGTCAGCAATGTGACACATGCATATAGAGCATTCTGAAAGTTGCAGAGAGCCAAGTAGCATGTTTCTCCCTTATTTCCACTTCTACTAAATTTTTCATCAACTGCTGACTCTTTGGCCAGGCACATGTAGCTTAAGCCTCAGTCTGCATAAATATAGCACTGAATTAACATATAGAGCCATCAAATGCATATTTAAAGGTAATATAGTGGAAACCTTATGTGATCACATCTGTCCAGGTCAAAATGACCACTATGAGCAGATTATTATCATAAGCATCTAATTTACATTTTTACATTTATTACATAAATATAGGCTTAAGTAATGAAATTGAAAGCTTTGCAATTTATTGGGGTACACTATATAGAGGGCAACTTCACAGTGCTTTTCCCGTGTTTCTGGTCAAGCCTTCCCCTGTAAGGATGTTGGCCTGCTGGACTTATGCATGTGACGTAGTCTGGCATGTTTATGTGAAATAAGTCTCTCCAGTGTGTGAAGAAACATGTGTCCCTCCCACCAAAACAAAGAACCGAGAAGCCCAGATCACAACATACACTGAAGGAGTTTGACTACAGTCTCAGGGCACCATTAATCCACTATATTGTTACAATGCAAACAATACAATACAGTATTAATATAATTTAGCAACTTTAAAACCTCTCATTCCACACAGCTCAGCTGGAGATAGTAAAAAAAAATTAGAAAAATAGAGAGTTTCAACAAACCCAAGGAGTTAATCTTAGCTAGCTAGCTATATACTAATAAATAAACTGGTCACCAATAAAATCTGCCAGTGACAGTCATTTCTGCCAGCAAATCCAAATTTCACTCACTAAAAATGAGAAGTCTGCATTTGTGTATTTCTGTCAAAAATCTAGAACTGTTGTTTAAAATTACCATGATTTTCATATTAGCAATCCTTTAGTATGACAACAAGTCATGATTGAGTCGTGTCAGTACTGTGCCATTGCGAACAGCAGATGGTGGCAACTTGTTAGCCATGGGCTGATGTGGCTGAATGCAAGGTTGAATGCAACTAGAAGGCACACACTGGGTGACCAGCCTTGTTTAACCAACCATGAATGACAAGCCATCAGCACTGGCCTGAAGACTGACAGATGCATGTACTAATTCAGGACAATAACGATGCACATGCGCATCTATGCATCCACACGTACAGAGACAGTCAGCCGAGAACACCCATGGGCTCTGTCAGTCCAATGCCAGGCACTCATTAGCTTTTACGTAACTGTCTGTGCCTCTCCTCATGCCAAATGTCCCAGGCATGGCTTCTTGGGGGGACTAACAAGCTGCTTGTCAGCTGGGAATAATTTTAGGGGCAGTACGAACAAAACGTCTTTTAGTTTTGATGTGAAAGATTGCCTTGTCTCTAAGGGAATGCTGGGTAGTTCCAAAAAAGTGTTACAGGCACAAAAAAGCTTCATCATTTATTCTGGGATGGGTTGTAGGCGGTTCTCTGCTTGTCTTTTCATGTTCTGGAGAAATGAGAGGATGGGTTGCACGGTCCACAGATCTCTGGGCTGTCCTCATTAAAGCCTCTAATGCCTCCAAATCTGAAGCCCACAACCACAAGGCCTCACTGAGAAAATCGAAAAGATTTCTGATCTGTCAGCTGCCATGAGTCATACTTGAGTCATGAAACGTATGAGGGATGATTGTTATTTTGTTTATAGCATTACCAGAGCACTTGCATCAAACGGCTAGATTTTAATTTGGATTTTTGTATAATGAATCATATAAACGGCCATGACATTGTCTCTCCTAATGGAGATAATACTCATCACAGAGAGTCTAATGTCTCCTGAGAAAATATAACCCTCTGAGTGAACTGACTTATCCAGACTGACTGCATCTATAATTCACCATGAGCAAACACCTTCTCAAGGGCAAGTCTGGAGCCTTACCTTCAACAGCACCAAAAGGAGAACTCTTACAACTCAATTTATGGAGTTCACATAGGCAGTGCACTATTCACCTTCAAGGTACAGAGAGTTTGAATGAAGGGGTGCTCAACCATGGCAGCATGCACCTCCACCCATAAAGAACTCCATTTTAATTCATAACACAGGCGGACAAAAATGCACTTCTATTAAATTGGAAATGACATCGAGGAAAAAAAACAAAATCACACTTTGCCACAAGCCAAGAGAGAGATTAAGGAAAGTAAGCAAAGAACTCAGTAGGACAATTTAATTGAAATCTCGTAAGGGATTGGGTGGCTATATAGGAGGGGAGAAAACACGTAGTGAGTTAAAAAAAAAAAAAAAAAAAACTGCTGGAATGTCATTTTTCACTCAGTTCAAAGGAAAAGGTCATCTAGCATCCTGCAGTATTAATGTAGCACCATTTATGATTGGTTTTCAATCATTCATTAAAACTTACTATGCTCCAAGGCACAAAGCTATGATTAAGAAACATTTTTTTCCCCCTCAGTCTGACCACCAGTCCTTTTTCCCTGCTTTGGCCTCCCTCATCCATTCTGTTTCATTATTTAGTTTCTAATTAAAGCACCTGCAGTTATGCCCAGACACTGTACTTCATGTGTGGTTCCAATAGCTGAATTAAGCAATCAATCTGTCTTTACACTAAATGCTGTTTACATGTTTTCTACCAGACTGTCTGGAGGTCTCTCTCCTCTCTGTCTTCTCACATGTGCTCTTGTTGATAACAGTCTCAGGTAGGGGGAGCGTGATGCCCAGAGTACAGCTGCCACACCTTTCAAAGCTTTTGGCCTTTCCATTGGCATGAGAACAGTGTTTTGTTGCCATAAATAAACCGAGTCAAGTTGACCACGCGGCACGGAGAATCAGCAGGCTGACACGGATACTCTCACACAGAGACAGATTCATCACCAGGGAACGAGACGAGAGACAGGCCTACATTCTCCAGACCTTTCTGCGTAAACTGTGAAAGGGCGTGACGTGTTGGTAAGATTTTGTCGTGCTTATACACTCATACACTCTTCACTTCTACAGGTTGTCCATTAGGATCGATAAGTTATGAAATCCTCTTTATAGCTCAATGGCTGGAGCATCATTGTACTGATATAATCCAATTTAAATTAATTTGATAAATTTTTATTTATTCACATATCTACAGTGCAACCAAATTTAAATGTGTGCTTGTTTTCTACTTTGTGTCAGTTACTGCACCAGCGGAGTGCCAGACGAGTAGGTGGCAAACTTGTCATTAGACATGCTGCTGTTAAGCCTGTATTTATTACCATTTACAGCTGATGATATTATGTTTTCTGTTTATAAATCAATGAACTGTACATCCACAGCAGGGATTACAGTTTATTTGTTTTATTTGTTATTTGTTTATTTGTTTGTAACTCTGGTTACAGTTTATTTGTTTGTACACATAGCCTATTAGCACGGTAATAGAAGTCGCCACAGGCTGATGGATCAATTAAACTTATTCAGGAGGGTGGATGTTTGAATTGTTCCTAGCGTAGTTTCAAATCCCTGCAGCTGCATATGGTGACAATCTATGAATTGATCTAGCTATTTCTGCAGTCCATGGAGTTTACCACTGGGCAGAGTGCCAGCCCTCTGGAGGGGAGAGCTGATCGGTCCAACCAGAGGACTGCAAGAGACTGTTGCTTTATGTGACAACCCTGGGGAGTCAGCAATGCGACACATACATATAGAGCATTCTGAATGTTGCAGAGAGCCAATTAAACAAGAATGAGTCATGTTTAAGCGCACTGTAACAGGAGTCTACAGCCACACTAGCAACTCCTCGAGGTTATACTTAGGCACAGCTAAATGCTAATGTCGACATGCCAACATGCTGACAACAAGCAGGTGCAATGTTTATCATATTATCGTTCTTAGTTTAGCGTATTAGCATGCAGACATTTGTTTGACACAATGTTCAGCTGATGCTCATTGGAATGTCGTTAGTTTTACAGGTATTCAGTCCTGAACCAAAGTGATGTGACAAGTCAAGGGATCAACAAAGTGATTATAGTTCATCCTGAAGGGGGCAGGAATGTGCATGCTACATGTTATTGCAGTTAATCCGACAGTTGTTGAGACATTTCACTGGAGATCACAACTCTCAGCCCCATGGTGGATTCCAAAATCAGAATGGCTGCATGTATAAAATTTCATGGAAATCCCTCAAATGGCAGTTCAGATATTTTAGTCTGGACCAAACTAGTGGACAGACTGACTTTGCCAAATCACTTACAGTTTATGCACAGTTCATTGCAGTCATTGGCTGATCGGGGATTTATGTGCTGATAACTTGTAAAAGTTAAACCCAGAAAGCTACTGCCTATTGGATTCTAAGAGTTTTCTTAGCACTGCTGTCTTGTAAAAAGCCATTTGCTGGGCTGTCACACCACCTTACTAATGAACTTACAGAATACTACAGGGACTTGACCAAACTTGGTAGTCTGCAGGAAATGATGCAGGGTGTGATTGCGGCGAGGTGAGAAGGTCAGACACTGTCCAAGACTCTCGCTAATGATGTCGCTAACTGCCTAAATAAAGCCGGCTGGAGAAAGAGCTGACACAGAACAAAAGAAAAAAAAAAAAACAAAACCTTACATCTTCCTCCATCCTTCAACTCAGTCCCATTTCATATTTTTTGAGATTAACTTTGCCCCACTTACTCCCACCTCTAATTCTCAGTGATACACGTCCAATTAAAGCTTAATTATAAGGAACTTCATCTATCTGAGACATGCACATGAAATTACATATTCACACTTATAGTAGTTTGTGGGTAATGATGATGTACGATCTAATAACAGATTTCTGCTTCTGTCAAATCAGACACTTATTTGCATTCATGTGCTTGTCCAATTAGCTCCTCTGATTAATGTGCCAATCAATTGAACTTAATGATTAGTGTTATGAAACAATGTTGCATAACACTGTTAAACCTCATTGAAACAGCAGGAGATTCTGATTAGTCAGACAAGTGCACAACAAACTGTCAGTGAAATGGGAGGAACACTTAATGAGGAGAAATGGTCAAAGGAAGCTGGAAGTAGGGTGAGAGGTAGGGGGTACACCAAATTACACGTAAAGAGAGAAATGCATCAACAGAGAAGAAGTGAGAGGACTAAAAATAGGATTTAATGGTTTCTTCATGCATAAAGTCTAAGTTATAATAAAGGATGACACACTTTAGTACCTGGTGTGTGAAGAAAATGATCTTTACTTCCACAGATACCATAAAGCACAGACACAGAAGATTTACACCAATGTCAGACTGAATGTTTTAAAGTCAAACTAAAATTTGATTTGAGCAAATGTTTCCTTTTTTTGTGGAAAACAGTCTGTGTTTCAAGCGTCTGGATGGATGTTTCCCATGACAATGGTTGACTGACATCTGAGAGACAGTGTTGTTTCAAAGACACACTGTCAATTGCTGTGGTGTACTGAGCACGTCACAGCACTCTGTACTGAATAATACAGTTTTTTGTTAACAATTTAACACTTCTGTCCTTTGACAAAATTGAACATAGAGGATCCATCACACTGTTAAGTTTATATTGTGCCAAGAAGGTAGATGCTAGGTTAAATTAGCTTACAAATGTCAGCACTGATTCCACTTGCCAAGTCGTCCGTGGCTCCAGCACTTATTGTATTCATCCTGCATTATGCAAAAAGGGGAGGGGGGGTTACTTTCATGGGTTTAGATGTAGTGATGGAAAATGACAAGAGATCATAACGTTGGCTCTTTTCAAGTTAGTCCATGATTGGATGTATCTATCTGTATATCTTATCAAGCATAAACTTTATTTTTTGTTTTACCATTATTTGTTATTATTTGTCTACAGTTTGCAGGCCTAAATACTGTATGTATTTGTAATATAACTGCATCTGTTTATATTTTGTTTTCTTGTGTCTTGATCTTGGAGTAAATCAATCAAAATTACTGAAATAACAACAGGCTTCATAAATAACGTTCAGTCAGCCTCCCGGATCATTCAATGCTTTCATCCATCCCACCAGGGGACTCACAGCCTGTGCGCTAAATCTTATGGACGTATTGCTTAATTCAATCTGATGCTCCAAATGACTGCAAAAAAATGGGGTGCAGGGAGTGTTTCAGAGCCATTTACAGAGAGGTTCAGAAGGCTGGCATAATGAAGGGAACGTGGAACGTGGAAGAGTTTCAACTTATTTTCAGCCACACAGTGAAAACAATAACCCCTCTGGCTAGCTTCTTAATTAAAAATCTGGCCTGAGAGAGCATTTTTTCCTACGTGGTCTGGGAAGCTAACTTGCTTACAAGCTTACAAATTAAGGTACCATGTGGCTGCCATTGTTAATATTCAAATACTTTTCCGTATACCTTCCCTGGTCAGACTACCCACAGGGCACTGTTGCTTTGAATATCTGAATAATATCACTTACAGAGCCACTTCATTTATGGATACCAGTTTAACAATAGTTTCATGGCTTCAATATTAAAAAAAAAACAAACAAAAAAAAAACTAAAAACTACACCCTGCCAGCGTATAAACTAACCTGCCTTTTTGCACATAATGAAGATGTGATGAAAACAGTAGCTCTGAAGTGACACACTTGATCAGATGCGTGACAGATATGGAAATTAAGAGTTACTGAATTTCTGGGGTCTTAGCCTTTCTTGAGCTTATTTGAAATTACTCATAGAATAATTGAAAACATGTATAGTAAGTTTGGATGTTCTGTGACTTACTGTTTACTTTCTAATAAATCTCTGTGATTCAGAAAGGTCCACTCTTCCAGCTGAGTCGGCCTGCGACTCATTCTGTAGCAGTGGGGGGTAACAAGCTGTAAGGGATAATCAGTGCTGATTCACCACAGCTCACCTCCCAATTTGCACAATATTTCCACATTTTTCTATTCTTTTTTATCTTTTTTTAATATATCTCTTATGTGCTTGTGGGGGATCTGGGGAGTTTTTGAGTCTCGTGGCAAAAGATATTTATTTTATTCACATGTAATTTCAACATGTTTCACTGGAAGTCGGAGAGGAAAAAAAATACACATGGTGGTTATTACTGGCATTGAAGTTGTTCAAAAATTCCAGAGCTAAATGGCATGTACGGAGGCCTGGAAGGGATGTGAAGGAAAATACTTTAAAATGAGATGGGAAAAAGACACCCACTTTGCATTCTAATGTAAACACGTAACAAAAGAGATAAAAACAAGCCATCACAATCCCTCTTTGATTGTTAATGCACAAATCATATGTCAAAAACCACCTCTTGACCTATACTTCTATCTGAAAATATTCAGTGTTTCGCCCTGCACACACGCATACATCTTATGTATATGTAAATATGTGGTCTTATTGCACAGTCAAAAGAGACAATGTAATTTTTAAAACAAAAGAGTGAGTCACTGTTAGATTGGCCAATTTGCTACTTCCCCTGATATTATATTCCAGCCTGAAAACCCTGATGTTTTGTTCAGCCATGCATCCATTATCCTGATACCATTTCCTCCGTCTACAAACCCCTCTGACCTTCTCCTATTCTTCCTCTTGGCTTGGACTCTGATCTGTGGTGTGAAAAGCCCCGACACCCTGGTGTTCGACAGGAAGAGAGTCCCAGTGTGATGGGACTGAATGTCTTGCCAACACACACTGTGAAGCGGGCGCCTGTGGAGGTCTGTATGGACTCTCAGATGTGGAGAACAGAGAGACAGACCCTCCATTAACAACAGCCCTCTGTATTCAGACACATCCTCGGAGAGAGACTCTGCCAGTGATGGCCACCTGCCCGATTTACACACAAACATGAAGGCACCCACATCACGCAAACTGCATACACGGACAAACAACCATGCTTAACCTCGTTCTTTTTCAATTGATGTCCCAATTTTTCCCCTCTTACACACACACACACACACACACGGCCCTGGTCCATGACACCAGAGTGAGTGATACATGAGGCATTGTGGAGCCTCCTACAGCTGAGGCCCTGTATTTATATCATTGTGTAACAGAGGGGCACGTATTCTTTCACAATGCATCAACAATCTAAATCAACATGAACACACACGGACGCACACACACACACTTATTTAATTTCCTGACAGTGGAAACTATGAAAACTCACTTGATTGAAACTCATTTGAGTGAACGCCTCGACTTTATCTGTTTCCTCAGCAACGCTTGAAGGAGAAGCGTCTTCATTTTAATCTGATGCAAGAGTCATCTTTGATGCGAAGATTCTTGTAATCAGCCTCTGCAAAGACCAAAGATTCATAAACACCGCTCGGAAGTCGACAAACCCGAAAGTGCCGCCGTCGACCAAAGAATTGTGGAAAAAGTGGCTCCATTTTACAGCCCTCAATACCTGCAGCACTTTCTTTCTATTCATCGGTGAGTGCTAATCACGCATTACTCCGATGAGTAGCTGTAGTGCTATGTACCAATTTTCATTCATTCAATTTTCATTCGGCGCAAAATGTCAAGTTGTTTGTACGTTTCAGAGCCCTGAAATCATCTGCTAATATGCAGCCTGCTCTTTTGGAGCAGGGAGCAGAACTGGGGATGGGGGCTGGGATGAGGAGAAGGGGGGCACACTATCACTGATCACAGTTATTATACGATATGCTGCTGTTTGGTGTGTATGCTGTTCTCTATTTATATCCATTTCTACAACCCTCTTTCTGATGTGCGTGCATGAGTTTTGTGTTATTGATTTGTGTTGAATGCATTGAATGTGCATCGGGTCCGTTGCGTTTGCCAAAAGCAGGACTGAGAAGATTGATAGGGGTTATCATTTCAAAACATGTAATTCATCAGCACTTGACAAATCCATATCTGACACAAACACCATCACCAGCAGCTACACCTTCCTTGGATTTCTGTGTTTCACTCCTAATGAAATCTTTGATGTGATGTGTGTATATGTGTGTGTGCGTCCATGTGTGGAGCAGAGAGGGGTGGGGGTGGTGGGGTCTCTGTTTGAAAGCGAAGGGGGATTGACAGTGCTGGATTGGACAATATTTATCTACAACAGAGCTGAGGAAAATAGGTTTGTCCCTGATGACATTTTCATCGATTGAAACATGTACTGCCCCCCTTCCCACTGAAAATGACTAATCTCAGGACTTGTGGTAGCGGTTTTGTTCTTGGGAGGTCAAGGTGCCATGTCCACACAACATGTCAGACTCCAGATGAATTCTGTTATATCCCTATGTGGATTTTTCAATCTTGCTCCCTGAACTGAAAAGAAAGAAAACAAATAAAAATTTAAAAAAAACACCCATTTGCCGGATTTTTTTCCCCCCAAAATGGCCAATAAGAGAGGGCTGAAAAGCAAAAACAGGACAGTTTTTATGCATCATCAAGTAGTTTTAAATGTCACAGATTTAAAAAAAAAAAAAAAGAGTCTCTCGCTCTGCCTAATGCCTAACATTTCATAAATAATAAAACTCACCTTAAACACACTTATTCTCTCCTGACTTTACCTGTGTTTTATGGAAGGCCCGTGATGAAACGCAGGGTCATTAATAAAGAAAGAAAACCTTTATTTCTTGGAGGGTTTAAGAAGATTGACATCTACTTTTTCTACCGCACTGCCATAAAGGTTTACTAATGGATTGATATGGTAATTTTAGAGAAATGTGAAGTGTTTGATATCATCCTGGTGTTTTATGAAATTGCCCTTGTTGAGCAGTGTGCATGGAATCATTATCATCTTGGAATACGGGGAACATCATGGAAGAACATTGTTGGCACCATAGGGTGCATCTGGTCCCATAAAATGGCCTCATACTGCTTTGCGGTTATGTGACCCTGCAGAGCAATCAATGGACCTAATGGCTGCAAGAACACAGCAGCCTGTGCCCATTCAGATCCTCCATGTTCAGCAGATGGCAAAAGACATTGTGGGCCTGAGCATCAATTGGCTTTCTCCGAACAATCATTCCAATGTGATACAAATGAGACTTACTAGACCAAATTACTTTTTGTTTTTCATTGGTCTAAGGTTTGTGGTCCTTACATTGAGTTAGTAATCTTGTGTATTGGCTTAGAAAACAATTTTCCAGTTAGTGCTAGTAACCAAAGTTGCCAAATTTAACCCACCAAAATCACACTAAAATATCCCATTCAGACCCTCAAGCCTGCCAAATTACAAGTAGAAAGTGGAAAGTAGTGGTAGCAGCCTAATCTTGGAGAGGGTTTTTTTGTCCATTCAAAACCAATGTATGAAATGAGAATAGTCTTGAGTGGGATATACTGTGACACACACAAACACTCAAAATAGTTATGGTTTTTATGAATGCAACAGCACAAATGTGCTCTCCCTGTGCCTGCGTGGGTTCTCTCTATGGGTACTCCAGCTTCCTCCCACAATCCCAAAGACATGCAGGTTAAGGTTAATTGGTGACTCTAAATTGCCCCTAGGTATGAATGAATGTATGAATAAGTGTGAGTGGTTGAATGTCTTTCTATGTCAGCCCTGTGACTGACTGGCGTCCAGTCCAGGCTGTATCCCTGACTCTCACCCAAGATAGCTGAGATAAACCAGGCTCCAGCACCCCTGCGACTCTGTGTGTCAGGATAAAGCGTGAATAGAAAGTGGATGGATGATACACAATAATGTTGCATGTGTTTTGTGTAACAATACAGTAGACAGACAAAAACTTGACTTATAGGAATAGAGATAGTAAATTTTATAAAGGCTTTCATCACAGAGCGGACAGCAGCTGCATCCTTGTCAGTCTGTAGAATAACTGGGGCAGAGGAAGAGCCAGTTCACTGGAATGCAATTCATCACTTTTAAATCAGGGAAAACCACCCAAATGGCACACCCAAAAACCTTTTTACCAGCCCAAGGAGCTTAATTGGGCAGAAAACCATCCAATCTGCCCCCTGCCATTTATGACTTATGATTTATGATTTTTTGATACTGTTGAAATAAATGTTTATAATTCATTTCTTTGATCATTTGCGACACATTTATGTTAAATGTCTGTCTGTGCTTCAACTTGTGACTGCTATTCCTTGCCGATGACTCAAGACCGTTCTCACCAAACAAACAAAAGCACTGATTGTTTGTTCAAATGGTTTTTATTTTTCCCAGAGGTCCATCTCTTGTAATCACATGAATGCTGGCTGTCCTCTCCAGAAAACCAAAAACACTGGTCAGCAGTGGTGGGAAATAGAGTGAGATTTTACAGCTGGAGATAGGTAGAATGGGGCCAGGATGGATAATGATTTCAGCACTTTAGAGCACCTCGTATGTCCTGTCTCTCACGAAAAGTCAACACTGATTTATTTTAATCATGAACACAATTTACCCCTTCCTAAACCATGACAGTCAGTCTCTCCAACATCTTAACCAAGAAGTCTCAGTCTCCTAAGTGACTAGAGATATCTAGTTTGAAGGTATAGCAACACTTTCTGTTGTCCGTTAAATATTTTTTTGTTTCAACACTGTCTCACCCCCTAACACGTGGACAGAATACAAATCTTAGCCACACATAGTCCTTTGTTTAAATCTTGTTTTCTCATCAGGCCCTCCCTCAGAAACATCTGCTTGTTCATGGGCCCCCAGAGGGTCATGTTGAACAGTTACACTCCCTTTGGTGAGTTCAAGGTAAATTCCAACCCAATGTGGTCAGAGTCCAGTGAGCACGAAGCATTCGTGTTGATAAGTGATGGATCAGCTCTGGTCCTCTAAAGTTTTTGGTTAAATTGAGTTAACTTTTCCAAATCCTCCAGCAGAAAAGTCGGTACTACTGAGAAAAAGCCTTGGCAGTTAGTAAGTGTGTCAAGGTAATACTCTCAGAGTCACATATATTCCCTGTAGATATGCAGATTTGATGTGCTGTAATCATTCCAATATTCGGTTCCTCTGAAACTCATTTGAAACTCTGGTTTTTCTGCTGCATTCGAGTCACTTCCTGCCAAAAAACCAATGTTTCTCCCTCAGCAGTGTCTGGGGGATAGTGACTCATTGAGTCACGTCATTAGATAATGGGTTTGGAGGAGTTATTCAAATAAACACAGTTCCTGGATGTAAAATGGAGGCAGAGAGATCAGTGTTGTTTTTTGGTGGGGATACCAGGGGATTTCTAGCACTGCTGCAGGGCCCATCTGTTGTAGATCGAAGCAGCATCACAGAACCACTGACCCATACTGCAGCTGCCCTGTTACAATATTGTTTTTAAAGGTATACCACAGCAGCCATCTGCACCTTATTGCCAGTGGCGCTTGAACGAGATATTCTCAGCGTGATGCCAGTAGTAATAGTACAGTAATCCTCAAGCTAAATACAGGTCTTGAGTTCATCATTTAGTTCTTATTGATCAGCTCAGCTCCCCAGTGATCACAGCAGTGCGTTGGCTCATGTTTATGTGTGTGTGGGATGTATGATGGAGCCCTCAGCACAGATTCATCTGCGATCGCATTCCAGTTGTATTCACTGAGTCGATGTGATCATTAATAATAATATTAACAACTTAACACATTTACATATTTTAAAATGCAGTTCATCAAGACACCGAATAAATTATGTCCATGCGTTTCTCAAGCGCTGCTGCAAAACCTTGAATTTGTTTTGCGGGATAATGAAATAAACAAGGGGTAAAGAAAACGTTCCTAGTTTGACAGTTTAATCAGAGCTTTTCATGAGACGCTATAATTCCAAGGAACCTGCAACCTGTCATCAGCATTTTCTTAATAATATGCTATGTGTTCATTTTTAGGCGCTGAACTCCTGTTTCCATGAATTATTTTCATCTTTTGGGTTCAATGTTCACTTAAAGCTGGTATCCATAAAGGTTTTAGATCAATAAAACACACAATTTCTTTGTTTTTCAATTAATTTCATTAGGGACACTTTTGTGGGACTGTGACAGCGGCCATTTAGATTCTCAGTTTAAAGGAGCAGTGCTGTTATATTTTATATCCAGAAAATTGGGGGGATTTGCAAGGGATAGATTTATCCAAATCTGTGCAGTCGAGGCCGGGAAACCCTGACTTTTAGACCAAATTATGGTTCACGTGAAGCTCCAAGAATGAGGAACCCTCTTGCACAGTCTCTGTCCTAAGTCCAAACTGTTGTATTTTTAAGTCTTTTTTGTCTAATTGTGACAAAATGGTTTCAATGGTTCCATCCTGCTGGCAATATGAACTGTGATATTTTAACATTTATTGTACATTGTTGTCTAACTGTACATGCTAATATTATTATCAATTATATAAAGAGTGAACTAATATAATACTGATGTGGTCATAATTCACCTTTCATTAGCATACTTAAGTCTTTTATTGAGACTACTGGCTCCTAATGCACTTTTCTTTCACTGTCAAGCTGTTCTGAGGGCTGATTCACCTCCAAATAAATAAAAACCAGAGTGCCAAGAAAAGACATTTTTCATAAAGTCAATTCTCTTACTCCTATTATTTTTCATGCACAGCTGGATCACATCGGAAAGCCCTTTCCCTGTTACATTATTAATGACTTAAAATTAAAAGAAACACAATACTGAAGCATAATATATAATATCTGCAGTAGAGGCATTTTCATATTATGTCAAATTTAAGCTCTGGACTGGCTGTTATTTTAATACAGCAAAGCTACAGAGAGGAGGGATTTCTTCATTGCAAAGACGCTCATGTGTTACAAACAGCTTGACCCTCACAGTATCTTCAAGAAATGTCCTCATTTATGAGGAATATAACGGACATCATCTCTTTGATGACAAGGCTATATTTTCCACTACACCGCCTCCTGTTTCTTTTTCTCCCAGGCTGCACAAATGCATGCATGTCCCTTCACATCCATCAATTCATTGTCTTCCTCAACCCATTTCCCTCCTGCCTGTGCGTAATTTCAGGGATAAACTGTCCTATAAACGTTCCTGTATTTCTTCTGTTTCAAACTCAAGTAATTGAGTAATCAATGATGGATGCAGACTGGATACGCACATGTTGTTAGAGACAAGAGACTACAGAAACTGTATGTCAGACTTACGCTCGGCCTCAGGGTATATGGGTTTTTTTCCCTTGTTGTATTTTTTTAATTCTTTCTGAGCCTGTGGCCATACCGTATTGACAGGCTAGCTGTGGCGAGGCCTGGCTGAAAAGCTCTCAGGGCTTTTAGTGGCGCCGACTTTTAGACGGCTTTGAAAAGAGGAGCTTGGCCTCTATGGTTATCGCTGGCATGTTAGAGGGAGTGAATATAGATTTTATCCTTTCCACCTCCCACCTCCTTTTTTCGCTCTCTGGTCTATTTATCTCTTTCCGTCTCCCTCGCTCTCCCTCACCCTGTCCTTGCAATAATGACAGCAATTCATATTGAATTTCTCCATTCTCCGAAGGTGATGAGGATGAGGCATCGGAGGGCAGGATGCAAACAGTTGTGAGGCGGCAGTTCATGTAGAACAAAACCTCACCAGAGGGAAAGCAGAGGTGGCGGTGGGGGTCTAGCTAGAGAAAGGAAGAGAAAAGAAATAGACTGTGTGGAATAGGACAGAAGCATTACTTGGGATTGATTCTCAAAGACAACGAAGAAGGAGGAGAGCATGAGGTGAAACCGGAGAAATTGAGCATTCCTGACTGGGAGGTGGAGAGAGGAGCTGTAGGAATGACGGGGTCAGGAAATCCCAAGGGAGACGAGGGATGAGAGAGAAAAGTGGGATGAGCTCCACTGCACTGGGATTCATACCCCAGAGACCTGCCTTGTGTGTGTGTGTGTGTTGTGTCTCTGCATCCTTATCCCACTGAGTGGATTTGCTCATACTAAAGTGTTAAACATTTTATAGTACTTGACTCATGCAAACTGTGTCTCATAAGGACCTTTTTTCCTGAATATGTAAAGTTTCCTTATGACGAGGTGAAACAAATGAACGCATCTTTTCCATTGCAGCAAAAAAAAAAAAAAAAAAGACCACCGCACCCTCTTGTAAAAATGAGGAGTGTATAAGACCCTGGGAGAGCACGCTGATAGACAACATAAAGATAAAACTGTCACGGGCAAATGACATAGAGGGGAAAGGATGGGAGCAAAATTGAGAATGAATGGGGGAAGTAAAGAGAGAAAGCATCTGAATCCTCCGCATGAGCTAACATGCTTCACTCTAGGGCTCATCAATAACTTAGACGTGATGGGAAATCTTTGCCTCGCTCCCTGTTCTTACAAGTTTTTTTGGCAAAAGCTTCACATGTGGTCAAACCAGGAACTCCAGCATATCTGACGCTTGTCATGAGGGTTCATTCTTCATGCCCACGTCATTTATAACCGAGATCTCTGCTGCTGGAACTCCCCTTACTCACACGTCTCATTATTGATGGCTATGTTACACACTGAGATGGAGACACAGAAGCAGAGAAAGATGGCTCCATTTACACGATGTTGAGGAAGCTGGGAAAAGTGAAAAAAAGTGGGAAAATTTAAATGGGATAATTATTCTTTTGAGTAAGTCATCAAAACTGAAGTCTCTATTTTTGTATCCAAAATTCATGGTGTGGTTTTAATGCAATATTTGGTTCTATAAAAAACTATGATTGTGGAAATCTTTGTTTCAAAACCCCAGAATAAGTTATAATGTTAGCTCATGGAACCTGGACCGGCACAGAGAAGTGAACTGTTGAAATATTGACTTTCAAGTGATTAAAATAGCATCAACAACATTTAAATATTAAACCACAGCTGGGGACAAGCCCAAAAATGAGTTCTGCAAAATAATCAACCAGAAAGTGAAGTCATCCATTTTGTACAATACACAACATCTTTGAAAAAGATTTCGAGTTTTGTGATATGTCAAACATTTCAGCTCATTACATGGATGCCTGTACTAATTTTCTAAACTTGTCTGCAAACTGTTAAAACATAGACACAGTTATCTATACATTTGGTTCTGCTGATGGACAGTTTGTCCCAAAGAACATATTAGAAACAGTATTAAACAAATATGACAAATTACATTCATTTGTCAGTTTGAAAAGGCTGCAAGTTTGGCTTGCAAACCCGTTTGCTTAATTAGACCATAAAATTTGGAGCTGAGCTGAAAAGAATTTAATTGCAATTAAAGGTAACCTAGCAACTGCCTATCATGGAGCAGACAAGCGTTGACTGAGCAGGACCAATAACGTAGGAGTGGATGTTGTTACTCAGCTGTGCTTCGATGTAACTTGTTAGTGGGTAATTAGGTCAGCTTGTTACATCAAACAGCACAAACGCTCTCATGGCCCCACTGTCCTCAGCGTGAAGCCAAATTAAGGCAACAGCCTTGAAAAGCAGAAACATCTTAGAGCTACACACAAGGTGGGGAAATCAACAATTTAAAAAACTGGAGAGTGTGGTCAACTGATCACAGGGACCGTCACTTGTTTGATCTCTGCAAGTGCAACCTCAAGTGTCCTTGAGCAAGTTAAATATTTACTCTACAACTTATGCGCAGGTTGCGTCTGCAAATGTCTTCTGGGTGGGCTGAAATAGGTAATAAGGCAATAATTTATTAGTTAGAAATATCTTATGTGGAAAAACAGAAACGAAAAAAGAGAGAGAGGCCAAATAATGAATAAAAGAGAGGCAGGGAATATAGATGGATGACTTCCATTGACAGCAGGCAGCCAGGTCATTCCCAGGAGGCTGCAGGGCTACTGTGACAACATCACACACATACAAACACACACAAACACACAAGCAACTGACTTCATGACTTCTAACCCAGCCTTCCTTCCCTTTTTGTTTTCTTTCTACCAGCTGCCTTTGAATGGAGCCAATTCTTTCTCTATAAAATGAGACAATACATCTCTGCTCCTCTGCCCTCTTTTTTTACTGCATTTTTGGGGGAGTGTGCCAGCCACAACCAGGGCACAAACACTAACCTCAGTGCAGGACATAACTCAGTCAAGCTGCCTAGATGATACTCATAACTACTATAGGAATTTATGGTCACTCAAGTTTTTACCCTTGTACTCACGGCTGCATGCTCACCTCCATTCACCCTCTCTCCCTTAGAGTAAGCCATTATAATGACTTTCACTAAGCGCTTTAGGATAATTAATTTATGGCACAGCACTGTGACATCCTAAAGTCCTCTTTGAGCAATTACAGTGTGTGGTCAACTTGCTTTTTTCAGAGGCGAAACTTAAATGCCCTTAATTCTTTCTGAAAAGTGGGTTTACAGGGATGTTCAGATAGTGCCAGACAGGCTGTCAGCATGGCTGGATTAAGTCCTCCATGGGCCCCTGGGTGTTTGAGGTCAAAGGGCCGCCCACCACGTCAAAACATGTCTGCTGACACTTCAACGTCACACAACAAACACATAATATCAGTTTAAAATGAGTACCACATGAACCGACAATAGACATCACCAAACATTTATCATACTTCTAATAAAAAATGACCCATTATTGTGAGAAACACCAACAAAGGCAAATAAAAACCAGCCTCATGATGACTGTGGTAAACAAAAAAACACATCTGTGCATCACAACTGCATATCAATTAAACACTTAGTCTTAAAAACCAAAGTTAATCCTTACCTGGAGTAGCTCCTTGTCTTTTGTTTTGGCACACTGGGTTGTCATATCCTCCGTATCCGTTGTCCTGACCAGCTTTGCTACTGCTTCAACTTTACTGCAGCACATTTAGTTCACATAAGGGCAGCATCGTAAATCCTCTTCCTTCACAACTCAAGCTTTTGGTTTCTAGTGTCTGTAGTAATGCCAGGCCTCTTGCATCATTTTCACTCTTAGTTTTTATTTCGCCAGATCTGCTCAACTGACACTTTCACAGTAAGTTTGTTGTGTTACCACAAATGTCCTCTTCACCAAACTGAGGAGTAGCTCAGCGAAAAACACCACCCAGTGATATAACCCAGTTAGACACCGCAGACTCTTGGTAGTCCATGTCCATATTATTCAAGAGGCCAACCACTGCTACAAGCGCTTCACATTCACAGCACACCCACACAGGTGTTTTCGTTTTGACTGATGAGGACTGTGCGGACATGTGCAGACTGGGCTTCCTCCTCAGAGTCTTTTCTCACTTAAAACTGAGACCTATTGTTTAAAATGACTAACAGTGAAGGATACATTTGCTTTGCTTTGCTTGTCCAACTAATCCTATTTATTTCTATAGTAAAAGTCTGAATTCAATTTTTTTCCACTTACTAAATCAAAGACCTTAATGTAAAATACAGTCTGAGTGATGACTAAACCATTGTTATCATGGTAAACTGCATTATGTATGTGCACTGCTCAATTAGAAACCTTGATTAACATAAAAGCAGTTGATGAGGGGGGCAGGACTAAGCAAAAGGTTCATCCCCAGCACAGTTCCGCCCAACCTTCAACCCGAGCAGAGGCCCAATCAAGCCAAATGATTAAAAAACAGTGTGTGTGAGTATGAATGCCTCTAAAAGAAGCTTTGTTTTAATGATAATCATAACTGTGGGTGTTTTGTGACAGAGTGCTGCAGCGGTTTCGCCCTGCATCAAGTGGAATGCTTAGTTCCCGCTCAGCACCAGGAACAGGACACCCTGTTGGTAGATCCAGGCTTGGCTGTCAGTCGGAGAGAACCTGACTAAACTCACCATGAAATGTTGTCATATTATCCTTACACCACTTTTTTTGTCCAATGTGGTCAAAATCCCAACTTCCAATATGCTGAAACAAATTCAATTTGGCTCCAGAGTTTTACTCAGTTCTGCCGAATATCACTGGATATTACAGAGTCTGCTCCTACTCTAAGCAGTGCAGTGCACTCAGTATGACAGAGATTCAGTATTTACATTGCAGATGTGATGAACAAATCCAGGTCACCCTTACCTTCAGGCAGACCACATGACAATGACTGCCATAATGAATTAGGTCCTATCATCATCACCATCATTGTCAGTGTTACAGCTAATAATGGTAATGGTGGTAAATGTGAATCGCATATGTTCTGCTATCATCACCATCACCTCTTTGCTCTTATTCCTCTGTCTGCAGAATCACAACCAGAGTGGCTTTTGCCATGTTTGTTCTGCAGAGTGGTGGGAGCGAGGAGTGCTGTCCGCAGACTTTGTGAGTTTGTGGTAATTAAAGCTGGATGGAGCCCTATCAAGTAAAGCTGCTTATGTTTAATACAGTCAGCCATGCAGACATGGGCAAGGCAGGCGGCACAAGGCCCGGCGCGGCGGGGGGACGGCACGGCGCACAGCCTCCGCGCATAATCCCACCCAATGCATCAGCATGAGAGCATGAGAGAGGGATGGGAGGAGGGTGAGAGGGGAGGGTGGTTGTTACGCTTGGGCATTCAGCAAAGTTAAAAAGCATTTCATTGTGTGTGTGTGTGTGTGTGTGTGTGTACAGATCTGCAGTGTGTGTATGTGCGACAGAGGGACAGAGAGAGAGAGAGAGAGAGAGAGAGAGAGAGAGAGAGAAGGGGGACAGAGAGAGAGAGAGCAGTTCAGAAGGGATGGAGGGAGTTGCAGAGAGTGAGAGGGATTTAGTTTATGGCAGATAGACTTCACTGACTAACTCCATTGTGCGGGTGCTCTGTGGTGTGTGGATCAGAGACGAGGAAAGTGTCCTCTCCGTTTAAATCTGCTGGCATCTCCAGTCAGGCAGTCACTCACTCACTCAGTCAGTCACAGTGTGACATGGCCGCACAGTGAAATAATGCTTCAAAAGCCTCACGCCTGGACAAAGACACAGAATGCGAGGCACTGACAGGCGGCAACATGTGCACTTACACACCTACGCAACTACACTATTTCCGACTTTGCAGTGAAATGCATGTAATGAATCAAATGGCGCGGTATGGTGGCTGACATGTCTCACAAGGTGTTGTCATCACTCCTCTTTTTCCCTTCTTTTCCTCTCATATCTCTGCTTTCAAAGATGAACATGTATAAAAATACTGTGAAATACTGTCCAATGTACCACCCTCTGACAAGGTTTACTCATTAGCTAGTTCGTTAAGGTTTCTTTAGTCTCACCGAGATCAAGATCTAACAAATATTTTTTTTAAATGGTATCTCTGTTTTTCACTTCACTGACTTCACTAAATATGGTAAATATCTCTGCAAGGTAAACAGCAAGCCCTTCAAAATAAAGACAGTATGAATACAGGTTTATGAATTAATGGCTCAACAAGTAATCTTAATTATGAAAAATAAATACATTTTCTGATGAGACAATGCTACGACATAAAAACAATTAGGTTTAGAGGAATATTGTGGTTTGGGTTAAAGTCACTACCACTCCTAAAGCACTTTTACCCTTTTTTAAAGTACTGATGATGGAAATTAACTGCTCGTTATGTATGCATCAAACGACTTTGCAGTATTTTAAGGAAAAGATGTGAATTTATACCTGCGTGGGGTTTCTGCTTCTTTGTCAGTTTGCTCGCCTGATGATAATTACAGACTGAAACTTGTATTTTACCCACTCCTACTTTCTTTTTTGATTATGCCACATCGAGGCTCTAATTTGACACACAGTTGTTCATGTCCGTTTATGGAGATTGTGCGCAGCCAATCAGCCAAATGAATTCCTCATCAGCAAAATGAAAAGTTTTGCAGGTGAAAAACAAAGAGGCTGCTTGTTTGGTTTAAATTTCCATGTGGGCAGGGACTTGGTAAGGGAGCATTAATCAACAGGTGTAGAGGGCAACACCTGTAGCAGCAGGTAATTATAGTCATATCAAATCAACTGAATACACTGATTAACACATTGTTTGGGCCTCAGCATTATACATTTTAATGTAACCTAATAGAGTAATAACAATAGCAGTATGGTTAAAGGTGTGGAACATATTTTAGATTAGCAACTGACAACTAATAATTGAATCCTTCGGTGGCTCCTCCGTTTTGGTGCTATAATTGCACACGGCCAAGCTTTTTGCTGCTACCCAGCGTGCATTTACATAACTGATTTCTGAGAAGTGGAGAGGGAGTTGTCCGGCTCATATTCCTAAATGAGAAGCGTACAGTGCTGTAATTTCACAGCTGTAATGTGGCATCAAATTAGCCTTTCAGATCAATGCCTAATCTAACCTCAGCCCAGAAAAAGATCTGAGCGATCCAGTCTCGAAGAAGGCTGCCAAATCCCCCAGCATCCTTAGTGGTGGTGCCGTGACGACACTTTAATAAGCTGTAAGCTCCTCTTCTGATTTAAGACAACCTGAAATATAACACTAATTCCCTTGATGAAAGGAATGTTATTTCTATAAATGTGACACACGTAACACAAGCTGAGGCAAGAGTAGGAGAGAAGGGGAGCAGCGTGGGGGATGAGGATGAGGATTTGCTTTCTGTCTAATGCACATATTTGCTGAAGTGGCTTCAGCCAGTGTCTTTTCAAGCTGACCTCCTCTCGCTCTTCAAGAAAAAAAAAGGAGAACTTTCAGTGTGATATTCCTTCCCACTTTTCTCGAGATGTTTGATCTCTGAACTCAGCCGAGGGTATTAGACTTCACAAAGGCGAGCCGTTGATACCCCAGGGATCAATACACCCATTCATTAGAGCTGTACACTGTGATTAATTAAGTTGTCTTAACCATCGGAAGCAGGGAACGACAGAGGACGTTAAAAGGGGGCGAGAGGAGAGGAAAAAGAACCGGCTTGGCTCGACGCGGGTGGTGTGGAGCCCTGAAATGTGAAGCTCAGCAGTGATGAGCACTTTTGAGTTTTTCATCTGTCTTCACCCCTGTCTGCACTGTCCTTGGAGCCGGGGCTGTTCATTAGAGGATGAGGAGGAAGCTGGATACCACAGTGTGAAATAGGGAGAGATGCTAATCCTGACAGGTTAGTCATTAAGAAGCCCTTAGAGAGGAGGAGGAGACAGCTTGGGGGGAGGAGGGGGGGTGAGAGGAAGGACGAGAGACAGAGCAGTGAGAGAGAAGGCATATTAGCCTTGTTATTAGTCCTGGTCAGACAGCACAGCAACCTTTGACCCCCAAAAGCTTGTTCTTTTACCTTTCACCAAAACCTGATTGGTTTGCTTTCATGTTTGAAACGCATTGTGTGTAATCCAAAGAAGAACCCTTTGATGTCACTGACCGGTCTATATTGACCTATGATCCTCTGGAGGCATCAACCAATATTTTTTTGTTGCTGACATTTCCTTGTAATTGACCATATGGACAGAAAAGCACGTACATAGATGAACAGACTGGGACATGGGATTCATGTCAATATTTGTGTCCACAACAGAGTCCCGACACCTTTATCTGTTCTCATACCTAACCTTTTTGTCCTTCCATAATGTTATGTCTATTTGCCTCTAATGATGCTAACATTCAGTTATTTCTTTGTGAACCCGTTGTAAAGACCAGAGATGATAAATGAACTCATAGGAGCAGTAAAGTGAGGCATGACCAGCTGTCATTTACCAGAATTAGATTTCTCCACACTGGTCCGTGTAGTGCTGATGATCAATATGGCTCCGTGTTTACAGCTCTTGCTTCGTTTGTAAGAAGCCAGTGTGAACATGAATCTGACCAGAACTAAAAGGCAACACTGTATGTTTCTTTTTTTTTATTCTTGGTCTGGGCCAAATGAACTGAACAACAGGTGAGAATGAATCTCCCCATCACTGCAGCGACTTCCCTTAACGTCAACATGGTGGTCCTCTGCTCATAACAAAAATCCTTCCAGAAAATATTTTTGACACATGTGCCTATTTTATGGTGAGCACAAAGGTGTGAAGGTTGACGCCAACACATTACCATAAAGCTGAAGGGATTCAAATTATAGGCCCTTTGAGGCCTTCTTCTAAAGTAAATTGGGCGAAATTACAACAAGCGCGGGTGGCTGTCGCAGAGGCTGATGCCTACATAATTACAGTGTGCTGCCTTCCTTGGCAGGAAAAGAAAGCTGCGATGAATCTGCCCTGATTGCCAGTATTTAGCACCATCGTCCTGATTGCACATATAGTACATGTGACAGGTAGCTGTTAATCCTTTCAGTTCTTTCTCTTACAGTATATGTCTGTCTCTGTCTGAGTTTATCTCTTTCTGCAGAGAATCCCCGTCTGTCTTCGCCTCTAAATGTGTCTCTCGATGTGTATTTAAAATGTTGCGTCCTTCTGCAACACCCCATTCCATATTTATGATAATGGAGGCCGGCTCCAGGGTCGCCAGTGGGTCAAAACGCTGCATTTCCATTAATACATGTTCAATTAATCAGGCTTTCATGTGATTTGATTGTGGGAACAATAGGTCTGGGTGTCAAGGTACATGAGCTGAGGGGACCATTTGACAAAAAACACAATGCAAACAGGTAAGACAATACATTGTAATGCAAATGATCTGGACAAATACACACACAGAACCACACACGCCCATGTGCATCATCCACAAGTCCACCCACACAGAGCTAATTACTGGCATCCTTCCTGCAATTTTTTTTCTTAAGCTGTCAACACAGCACATTTCCTGCAAGGTGACAAATAAACAAATGTAACTATTTTTTTTTTCAATTACACTGATGTATTCCAAGATTATTGTTTCACACAAGAGATATTACCTCCATTTGGCCTTGAAAACTTGTTAGATGAGCATAATTATATATTTTCACACTGACAAGTGATGCATTACAGTCTGCATTTTCTGACAGTTGGTTCCAAGGCTTCTGTAATGATATCAAGCAGCGTTAGGATGAGTGAAAGGAGAGCTTGAAAGAAAAAACTCCACAATCTACCAGTGGGACGTGGAAGCCCGTGGAATCCAGTATTCCCTTCCATCGAGACCCTGCGGCCCCATTTTGGATAATCAGTATGTCACAAACAGGAAAAAGCTTCTCAGATGATGGCTTCACAATGAGACAGGATGGAGCTCTCTGTGCTGGGAGAATGCTTTAAATAATAAAAGCACGGCAACATGGGGCTTCATGAATAGAGTATTATGGGGCTGTGAATGGAAGCTTTTTCCCCCCTCTCTGCCTTTTGCCTTTGCTTCCTATGCCTGCTCCAAAAACACTCTGCCCACTGTCCGGCTTTTCCCTCAGGAAATGCAAAGAGACAGAGAGAGAGGGAGAGAGAAAGAGAGAAAGGAGGGAGGGAGAGAGAAAGATGGGAGCTATTTTAAAACTTATATTCAGAATTTTAATTGTAGGGACTATTACATGATTTGTGGAATAAACACTGACTTACAATAAAAATAAAAAAACAGACCCTACACATTTTCTCAACTAAAAACTTGGACCAAGGGCCATTTTCAACAATTCAGCCACATATTTCTCAAGATAAGTCACTTAAAAAAATGTAACATCTGTTGCAAGCAAATAAAGCAAGCATAAAGTGTAATTAGAAAAAACAAGTAAAAATAAAAATTCTATCTATCTATCTATCTATCTATCTATCTATCTATCTATCTATCTATCTATCTATCTATCTATCTATCTATGTGTGTGTGTGTGTAATTTTATATATATATATATATATATATATATATATATATATATATATATATATACATATATGGCAAATTAAAATACAACATCAAGAAAACACAACAAGCACACACATTAATGGGAAAGATAGGACAATTTAGGATGAATACAAGGATGTGTACGCTTTCATCTAGCATGCACTTTAGATGAAAGATAATGAAAGAAATCTATTTTTCTCTTAATAAGTTTTCGTGACTGAATCAAAGAACTGGAACAAAAATCAATCAGGCTATAGGCATCAGTATACTTCAAAAGAAGTGCTTGTCGGATCATCAAACAGTTGCTGAAACCCCCTCGCTCCACATCTTCCCATCAGAAGGGGGGGTGGGGGTCAATTTTCACAGATTCATCTATTCATCTAACTTTCCATAAATTCTGCAGGTGTGCAGACATGTGAAAGTAAACAAGGAGTGACTTTTTCTCTCAGAGTGCATTAAATTTCAAAATTTTAAATTTCAAATTAAATTTCTTTTTGCTCTGCATTTCAGCAGTTGGGGGCAATAAAGTTAAGAAGACAACTTCCTGTTGCCTCTATCCATGTTCATCTCAAGCGTACTCCTCCCTTACCTGTGGCTCAGATGTGGATGGGTGATGATCACTGGCACTATATATTTGACCTTTTAATTCCTGTGTATGTAATATGAATGTGACTTTTCTTATTATCTGCTCACAGGTCACGGTTTTGCCTCTGCTTTCCATCCACAGACTGTCAAATGACTTTGTGTCGTCTTGTGTCCACATGAAGGGGTACCTGCATGTCTGCTATCATGTGTGTGAGTGTGTGTGTGAAGCTGGCCAGAGCTCTGACAGGTGGACGGTGTGTTAAGAGGCCCCTCCCACAGCCTCTGGTCCTCTCCAGCGACCGGCAGAGGAATCCACCGCGTCACGTCTCCTTTCCCCCCAATTCACGCATCACCACCTGGCGCTCTGACAGTGGCTGCTGCCCGTCGTGGCCCCCTTGTCAAACCCTGTTGCCATACCCCTTGACACCTTCCCCCATATCTCCACTCAAAGTGCCAAAACCACCGCCGCTGAATGTTTGATTTCTATTTATTCATGTGGTGTTTCTGCTCCCCCCCACACACCACACCACACACTCTTGAATAACTTTCAAAATATACTGTATATCTAAAACAGAAAGCAGGCTGCCTGTGTACGGGAGCTGTCAGGAGGCTGTCATGTTAGTCTGCTCTGCTCAGCATACACACTGTCTTATGAATTCATGAGCTTGAAGATGAAAAATCTCTGTAAATGTGTGTTTGTGTGTGCGTCTGCCTGTGTGTACATGTGTTTTCCTTTGATTCTACATTTGCATGTAGGTGGCATAACTGTGATGACATGTTCTATAAATGTACCGCCCCCAAAAAATTAATATGGGCAATGATGAGAAATAATCTTTACAAGTTTGTATAATTTCTAGTTAAATTATGTGCAGCACCCTGGCGTATAAATATGTGCATGCTGTGACCTTCACCGTTTAAAAAGTTGCCAGGTTTTCGGAGACAAGTTATATCTGTCTGATAGAAGATTTCTCAGCTACTCCAGTTTTTTATGTAATAGTTTGCGTCTAATCAGGCCTCAGTCTGGACTGATTTAACATTGGAGCCCATCTCTCCCTGTCCTTAATCAAGCTCTCATCATGTTTCCTGCGCTCCATGAATGATTCACTGTCAGTCAGAGCCGAGCACGTGGACAGCCTCTCAAGGACTTGTTTTCTGTCTGGAAGTTCGGTAACATCTTCCAGTCTTTTTAGATAAAACAAAATTATTCAGGGGGCTTGGAGGATGAAGGGGAGTGGGGACATTATAATGTCACAGAGGACTTTCCTGTGATAAACTATCGCCATGGTGGAGCTCTGCAGGTCAATAAAGCTTGAATGTGAGGCCAGAGTACTGCCAAAAAGTCCTCTGAAAGTTCAGGTCGGATTTTCTGCGCGCAGACATCATCACTGCATATTGTGTTGCAGACATGCCTAGCTAAAACGAAATGCAAGTAATTGAAATTGAGTGTGAAGAAACACTAAAAATTGTCCTTTCCTTGGTTTGCAGCTACAAGCATTGAAAATGTTTTGCACCTTTACCTTTCACTTTTATAAATATAGTAAATCATTTAAACATACCAGCTGCTGTTGTGTGACATTGTCACTGCATACTAACAAAGGACAAGATGAAAAATCACTTCAAACTCACAGTCTTCATCATCTTTGCGGTAAACATTTCAACATGTGGAAAATAATGGATTATATCTGTAGAGTTTAATCCTAGAAAATGCATATGTCATGATATGTCATGTTATAATTAGGAAACACCTGAAGTATGTTTTTCTTCCCACTTTCCTCCTGTGACGTCCTTCCACATTAATCCTCTGTCCTTCTTCTCACCTCCTCTCCTGACCCCCGGTTCAACATTTGCTCAGCTAATAAGCAGAGCATTTCAGCTGAAACCATTTTTTCTCTTGATTTACTGCGCACCATGGTGGCTCTCCAAATTAGAATGTTTATTTATGGCCATCAATATTTAATTGAGTTTACTCTAATCTTGCGTTAGTGGGTTCAGAAGTCTCTGCATGGCTGTTTAAATATTAAAATTAATTGGAGCGGAGATACTGTAAAGAGGCTTGGCTTAATTGTTCTGGGAGAACAGGTAGCTTCTAAAGCCTTGGCATGCAGAAGGCACCACAGACACACACACACACACACACAGAAACACAATTACTTGCTTTTACCAGATGAGTTCTTGGAGATTTCCTGCTGAACGCACAAATAGGATTCTTGGCCTCCAGTTGAGTCCTCGTGTTTACCAAGTATGTTCATTCAGCTGTAGCATGAGCTAACAGTGTTTAGTTGAATATTTTCAGGTAATGCTAGTTATCAAGCCCCCTGTGATAAAACATGGGGACACCAGTCGTGCATGTAGTGAGTCATCACATGCATTTACTAGCTAAAATTGTTTGCATTATTCTTAGTAAACATATTTTGAAACAATAGATAACAAACTAGAAATGCCACAAAAAAACATTATAAAACATTATGGAAAGAGGGCGAGGGTAATAGGGAGCATGTTGTGGTTTCTTTGTAGTAACTACAATATTTAATGGAGTAGCTTGACATTCTGAAATTCACACTTTTTGACACTGTCCTCCAAAGAACAATGAGAGTCAGTTGTCTCAGCAAATGCCCCAGAAAAATGTATATCACTTATATTGAAGTGACAAAGCCCTGCAGCAGCAACAAAGGCTGGGCTGAATGAATAAACTGCACATTCGACTTTAACAGCTGTTCATTTCCCGTTTACAACCGACAGTCAGTGTTGGTTTCATTAAAACATGACCATGATCGTTCCACAACTTTGACCACATATTAATTATTTTCATTCATTATTCATTATTTCATTCATTTTCATTATTCATTATTTGTCTGGCACATAAGTGTACTTAAGTAAAATCATAGTCTTGTTTTTACACTTCGGCTTTTGTACTAATGAAACAAACAATTTGTAACAGTTTCTTTTATGGGATTTAAAGTTGCTGGCAGACAGATTTTGTTACCTTTTGGACAGAGCCAGGCTAACCGTTTCCCCCATTTACAGTCTTTATGCTAGGCTAAGCTATTTATAATATAGTATAGTATGGTTGATTTGATTCAATTTGATTTAAGGTCTCAATGCACTGATTTGATTGAGTGTGGCTGAGTGTGGCTCGGTGCGTTTCAGTTGGGTTGTCTTTGGCTGAGTTTATTTGGATATGATTAAGTTGGGTTTGGTCGGCTGAGGTATGAAAACAGGTCTGAAAAGCAGCAGAGAGCCGTGTTAGGCCTCAGGTTATACTGTTGAGGTGATTTAAATAACACTGTCTGTCTCTCATTTCATTAATACACTTTCCCTCTCTCACAGAGCCTCGGGGCATACAGCTAGAGCAGCGACTGAATGAAATTCTGTTTTTCAAAATGAGCAGCATACTCGAAAGCGATGGTAATCTCAGATGTAGAAATTGGAAAAGTCAGCACAGCAAATGCATCAGCAGCTTTCCTCCAGACAAACATGCAATATTGATTCTCTTTCGGAACAGGTCATATTTTATGTATTTGTTTTAAAGATTTTGATATTGTGCTCCACTGCTCTTCGGGTTTGGGAGAGAGGAGTTTTGCCTGTAAATTAACATTAATGATGACTGAAGCAGACATACACTCACTGCCCGGTCACCTCAGAAACCTGGCCCCTTAATGAATCTTAATTGGATTGGTTTGTGTGTGTACATGTTGACCGCTGCCTGCAAATAACTGCGTGGTTTCTCCCATGTTCCCATATGACCCTGCAGTGTGCGTCTGTCTGAGCGCATTACTTCCTCCATCAGCAGCCATTGTAGTTAACCACACTCCCCGGCCGTCTCTGCGAATAATAACTTTGGCTTCCACACATCTGCATCCATTCCCGTCGTTAAAATTCAAATACGCATTTAGGAAATCCAAATAGATGCATCAACTCAACTGCACCCGGATACTATGAAGCAGATTATTTACCATAATGGCATACAAGTAAATAACAAATAAACAAAGGCAAGGGGAGAGCGAGCCAGAAAAAAGATATCCACTGATATAACAGTCCATCTTCCAGCCAATTCATCTGACAATGAATTGTCAAATGGCGCTGACATCAAGAAGACAGATACCTTCATAAAAACTGCCTTCAGTGCCACATAACCAGCAGCAGGAAATGAACTCGAGTTTGAATTGCAAAGGACTGCGATGCAGGGAGGCCTATGATCATTAACCCACTGAGGAGGAGGAGGAGGAAGGGGATGGATAGATGGATGCACTGCGTCTGTGTCCCCCGTTCCCCCGAAGCCTCTAGACCCATTCTGAACCGTCCACGCGCAAGTATTTTGCATCTCCCCAAGACTCATTTCTGCATGCATATTAGATGAAACCATGAAAACATTTGCTTTTGGTGGCTCTCTGTGCTGCTCTATAGGTTAACCTGCGCCGACTCTCATGACTTAATCTGCTACATCTAAATGCTGCACACTTTTCCCCCGAGGCTCTGTTCCAACAAGTTCAAAATAATAAAAATGGTCTTGTTCTGCACCTGCTTAAGAAAAACAGTGACAGCTAACCTTAGACTGATTGCACAAAATAAAACTATGGCACTTTTTACGCTTGTGTCGCAAAATGAAAAAATGTTCGACACAGAATGCTCTACATTTTAAAGTGTTGAATACCTAAGTGCTGAATGATGAAGTTCAGGTGCTGAAGGATATGATTCCTTTTGGAAATGAACACTTCATTTGAATTCCACACACTTTTACTCTGGTGCCTGGGTGAATAGAAACCAATAAGAAAGGCTCTCCAGCTGCTCCTGAACTACAGTAATAATATGAGGGAAAAAAAAAAAAAATTATTCATTATCTTTTCTACATCCAACATCAAGTGCGAGTTGTATATTGAAGCAGAATTTAACATGTAACATTTTCACTCAAATTGGATGGTTTAATTTTCTGTTTAACCTCCAAAGAAAGATGTGTAGCAGATTCAGACATGAAATAAGCATTGATGTTGGCCTTTGCATAGGTTTTAGGGGTTAAATAGGGAGGCCACAGCTATATGGAAGCAGATACTCTTACGGAGAAAGCGAATACAATAATAAATGTGGCCCAGACTAACATTTAAATGTAGGTTTTAGTGACAAAAGATGAGGAAATAGGGATTTTAGAGGGATGGAAATGGAGATGGGAAGAAGGCATGTTGAGATTTAGGTAAGAAGGAAAGGGGATGGAGAGGATGTATGTGTGTGTATGTGTGTGTATGTGTATGTGAGTTAAGGGGTCTGACTGGTTTAAATTAGATGGCACATTGGTGCAACGGCTGAAGAATTTTATTAAGAGTCTTTATATCTTCTGCCTTAAGCCGCCCCGATCAGCATAATCCCTGTCCAAACAAGAGATAATGAATCTTCTCTTTTAGTATTGGGTTAGATAGAGGGAAGCATGATGCCAGTGAAGGGAGGGAGAAGTGCACAAATTATTGGATTTAGATTAGGAGGGGCCTATTTTAATGGGTTTGAAGTAATACCACAACGTTAATGAAAAGTTGCCCCAGGCCTACATGATTGGGTGGGAAAGTGTGTGTGTGTGTGTGAGAGTGTGTGTGTAGAGAGAAGAGAAAGCAGATTGGCTTGATAAGCTGTGCTTAAGATAGCTCATTGAAAAATGCCCAGCAATTGTGAGAGCGGATGTTATTGTCTTCTGTTGGGTTTTTTTGGGTTAATTTCTTTTGTCATGCTATGCAGTCCATATGTTTTATTTTTAGCTATTTTTCATGATTACTTGGTCTTCTGTGTGTTTCCATAGCTTGCTTACAAGTGTGCCGACTTGACAGATGAAACACAGACTGTTGTTAAAGTCTGCTTATCTATGTATATATTCAATCTGTAATTTACATTTTCTCCCTCAAAGACACTTAAAGCAGGAGTATAGCATAACACATTTAATTAAACTCTTTTATGTTTAGCTTATCTGCACTGGCAGGACTGCAACTCATAAAGTTTCCATTGACCTTGGAGACACTTTTGATCTTGTTTAATTCATTAAATGCAAATATTTCTCAAAATGTGCCTTTCTCAAATGTGCATTGTTGTGTTGTTTGTGCGGTTGTTACTTGTGAAACTCCACATCTGGGGGTTTTTATTATAAAAATGCAGCCTTATTGCAATGTCAGATAAAGCAACAAAGGGAGTCCCTGCAGGGTAGAGCTGATTTACTCTTCCAAATATAGGATGGAGCGGCTAACATCATGCAGAACAACAAAAATACACTTTGTCATGCTCTAGACTTATGTTTTTTGTTTTTGCCCAACCACTGTAGACTGGCTGTATGCTGTAATACCTGCTTTATCTAGAGAGCCTGTTATATTGTCTGGTCAGTTGTATTGAGAGCGGGTGCTCTGCTGCAAAGGTTTATTTTAAAAAATGTGAACAAGGTTGACTGATCCTTTCAGTTCTCCAAGCTCACCCTCGTCTTCGTAATATAAAATCAGCCAACCTTGGTCTCTAAAGACCAGTTTACATGCACATACACTTGTTGCCAGTCTTTAAAGAGGAACAGTGGCAATTAATCAAAGCAGAAATATCTCAACCTCTGCATTAAAATGAATAACCACAGACAGCAAAGACTCATTTAAAGGAGTTCTTGTGTCTGACCCCCCCTTTCGCCCCCTTTCCCCACCTCCCCATATTTCTATTAGACAAAGTGATACAGCAAAGAGGCAGCAAACATGAAAGAAAGAGAAGAGAGAAAGCCACTGTACAGGCTGTTATAGAAAGAGCTGGATGGGCAGATATCGGTGAAATGTGAGACAGACACAGAGAGAGGGAGATGCAGCCTGTGATAAGAGCAGACATGTACAAGGTCCTCTGTGACTCCAGTCTCCCACGTGCACATAACCCAGACTTACCTCCAACAAACATGACACCATAAGAGGAAACAGGTGTGCGAGGCTCCTGTGCAGTGTATCAGTTGCGTGCTCTGCCTTAGAAAAAGAGCATTAATGTGCCTGTTTCCCCCGACACAGATTAAAGTAAAAAAAAAAAGGCAAACATTCAGCAATAAAGTGAATGAGTCACATCACGTCTTGATCAGTCTTGTTTATTTACAACTAATGGACATATTAATCTGCTGGTGATTTTTGGCATGAAGTGAACTGAAATGGTAAATTGATGGACAAAAAAACATGTTTGCAACTGTTTTGATAATCACGAAAGGTCCAGCTGCCAAAATACATGTGTATTCAGTATCTTTAGAGTGTTCTTAAAAAAGAGCTCATTCAGGACATCTCCGAAATCGAAATTGTGATAGGCATTTTCCTCTTTTGTCTGACACAGACTACTGTAATGGATTCATCAAAAAATAATGAGACTGAGAAATTAAAAAACAAAAAATAGTTGCTGTCTGAAGGTTTGTTACCTACGAGACAGACATAACTTTAACAAATCTGACGGGACATCACAAGGTTGAGATTTCATAGAACAAATCCTGCAACTCAGCTCCAGCTATGTCCTAGCAAACCAAGCCGGCGAGCCATCATGCACCAGGACACAGGTTTTTAATGTTATGAGTTGAATCTGTGCTTTTTCTGCCATGAGAAGAGAGAAGACCAATTACTAATGGCACCTACACACTACACCCCTTTCATAGTCATCAGACTGCAGTACTGCTCATGTTTCACGATTATCTCTCTCTATAATGGGGTAAACTGAAGTTAATATGGTTTGCACATTACACGAATGATCAGCAACAGGAGGCCACATATTATAGAACATTTCACTAGGACGAATCCCCGACAAGTCTGTCTGGTCTCTGAACTACGTCATAGTTAACAGAAGTTAAGTGTTACTTGTAATTGTTCTTGATTGTTTAATTTGTGGTAAAAAAAAAAAAAAGAATCAAAACCTAGTAATGAATGAATCAACACATTGGTAATGAAATAATCAAATTGTACTAACAAATTGTATCTTGTGTGCATACATTAAAACATGACCAAGTTTTTTCTCTTTATAGTTTACATTAATAGGCATCCACAGACAGTAAGTCAACATTTAATTGATGCAAAAATTCAACAGCAAACCTGTGCAGATGCAAAATGAAACTAAAAATGTTATTTGCACTGCTGAGTAAACTATTACGTGTAAGTCTTTTAAGTGTATATCATGTCATGTCTTCCACTGCCACCATCACATTTCCAAACATACATGACTACATCTGGGTTTATGTACGTCTGAATGCCTTTACCTCCCTAAGCTGAAAGTCTCCCAGATGTCACACATATATAATGCAGCCGCCTGCAAGGAGGCATCATTAGTTAGCAAAATATCAAACAAAATCATGCAGAATCATCTGATACTGACACAGCAAGAGGTGAGAAGCTCCTCGTCGCTCTGATTACTGCACAATTATTTCTTCCATCGTGCCAATTACAGCCGTATTGATAAAGACCCCAGATGTGCAGTCCTAATAATTAATAGGGTAATATTATAGCTTTCCATGTGCTCATTAGGTTGTGTTTTCACCTGTGTGGAGCTGTGTGTAACAGTGACAGTCTGGTTCCACGTTATGCCAGGCTGCAAAATTGATATGGCTGTCAGCTTCAATTAGTGATGTGATGTCTTGGATCAGAGGAGTGGGACTGGCCAAGGGAAGAACGGCGGTCATAGGGAGGAACTATAGTGACTTGGGCTGTGGGGCAGCAGCTAGGAGGGGGGGAAAGGCCAGAGGGTGAGAGCTGGAGCGAGGAGGTCGGGGCGAAGCTCAGGTTGGGTGAGGAGGAGTTGCAGATTTAAAAAAAACAGAACTGAGTCTAATGATGAGAGAATGCGTTGAAGGAACAGCAGAGCACATGGCCACAGCCTTTTTAGGATGATTGGTCAAAAAGAGGACAAACATTTGACAAAGGATCCATCTTTTTGCTTCTCTTAATTTGTGAAAAGCCAAAACTAAAATCTTGGTGTTCAGCCTATTTGACATCTTTCAAAAGAGTGTGGCTGCACCCTTGTTTCCATCCACCTGCTTTGCACATAATAAGCTGTGTTTCTTCTTTTTTTTGTTTTTGTTTTTTTTAAAAAACATATTGAAAATTACAATTTGATATTCCAAGTTCATTCATGACCTTGGAAACAGCAGTTGACAAAACAATCTCAGCTTTAAATTTAAGTCATTAAAGAGCTTTAAAAAAAAAGCTTGTTGCATATCACACTCTCTATTATCGTAATGGCTGGCTTATAATACACCAGCTTTCATATGGATCATTAAAAAATGCTACAGCCAAATTAGGTGAGAAGCACCAAGAAAGACTGTGATGTATCACAGTTACGGGTCTTTAATTAATTCTGTAATCTTGTCACATTCTCCTGAATGTATTTGCATGAAGGATAGTTGATGGAGACACATACTGATTCATTGTTTTATTTTGTCATAATGTCAGAAATTTATTTAGAATTTGCAGCATTTTAATAGAATCATGACTGCTGACAGACCTGACAGAGAACATGACAAATGTATGTACAAAAGCGTGCAGAAAAGCACAGTAAATTATTGTGTGTGTGTGTGTGTGTGTGTGGTGCTGATGGTACCGCATTCACGAGTCCCCTGCCAGGCCACTGTGTTGAGATTTAGTGCGGATGCAGATCTGACAAGACAGATTAATCTGAGAAAAAAGAGAAGAGAACAAAAAAAACTGTTCTTCCTAATGTTTACACCCACCGTGTGCCCAGATTAATTACAGACACACACAGGAAGTACACATCCAGGGACAATGTAGTCATTTGTCTCCCGGAACACACACACACACATAATCTCATCCACATCCCCGAGACACGGAGATATGTCACATTAGCATGGAGCTATCTTTTCTTGAGTGTGTGTGTGTGTGTGTGTGTGTGTGAGTGGTGAGAGTGAGTGTAAGTTTTATGGCAGGAAGTTCATTACTGCCTTACTGCTCAGTGTGAGGTCACCCAGCAGAGAGCGGCTCACCAGGACCTGAATGGCATGCTGGGAGCTCAGCCTGAGGGGAAACACACCCAGCAGATAACAGCAGACATACAGTATAACACAAAAGAAGAAAACATAACTCTGAAAACAAATCAACAAAATAACACCTGCTATTCCCTCTGTATGTTTGTATATATTATTAATATTCACAGTTTTATTAAATATCTGTGCACCTGCAGATGAATAGTTTTGTTTCAATGACTTGAAATGATTAAATTCAAACAGCTTTGTTTTATAATTATTAAAACCGTAAATCTACTTCTGAAACATGCTGTGCAACTCGAGCATCTGCACACTTGCCCTAATCACACGTGAAGAAAAGTGAAACCAATAAAAATCTTCCGAAAAGTTATAACTCCATCTTCCTCAACGGAGGTTTATTATTTTCTGACTTTGAGGTGGGAAAAAAAAGAAAAAGTGGGAAAAGGGCTCCTATATTTGAATTGGCTGAATTTATCTGTGTAGCCGAGGCAGTGCTCTGGGATTATGTGGTGTTGGAGAGAGGTACTCCACTGGAGTCAGGCTGAGGTGTGTGTGTGTGTGTGTGTGTGTTATGTGAGTGTGTGATTGAGTGCTAGGCCAGAGTGCAGCGAGACACAGGTGTATTAAATAAATGGGTCAGCGTTTTCATTTCCCAGGGTGAACACACATACACACGCACACACGCACACTTTTTACAGATGCACACTAACAGAATTACGCTATTTCAAAGTGAACCCTGGTAAAACACACCTGCACATGCCATACATAAGAATACACACTCATACAGTATGCAGACAGGGTGCATGCACAGACACATTTCCAGATAAGTAGGATTAGGAATTTTTCTGGCATCTAGAAAGAGACTCTCAGTCTGAATCAGACACAAGAAAATGGAGGGAAGTTTTATGGCTGCTTTCATGACTGTGTTTGTGTGTGTGGAGATAAAGTTTACACGGCTATCATGAGTTCAAATCACAGAGGAGTCAGGTGAGAGGAAGGTTCAACTCCCTTCAGAAAAAGCCCACTAAAAAAAAGTCTGGATGTTGTTGCGCTTTCTTGTGCGCGTGACTTTGGGGTGTCCACCTTTAAACACATTAACTGTCCCAACACTAAGGCCCATTTTCAAATCACGAAAGCCCGATCTGTTACAGCAACAACAACAGCAGGGTGTGCAGTACGGTGAAGACTGAATGAGAGATACACTGAGAGAGATTAACAGCGGCGCAGAGCTGCTGCGAGACAGGCAGGACTCACAACTTGTAGCAAGCTTGCGATGCTACAAGAGATTGATTTTGCCCAACAAAAAAGTTATGTCATTTTTGTATTTATAAAGCCCAGTATCACAAATCACAGTTTGCCTCAAGAGACTTAACAATCTCTGCACAGCTTTCAACATCCTCAGTCCTTATACCCTCGACTTAGATGAAGACTCCTCCTAAAAAACCTTTAACAGGGTAAAAGAAAAATGGAGCAAACCATCAGGAGGAGCAACAGAGGAGGGATCGCTCTTCCAGGACAGACAGACAGACATGCGATAGCTTTGTGTGATAATTTAAAGCAGATGCTATTTGCACCCAGGTGTCATTAGCCAGAAATGCTATTTGCACACTGGGACAGAAAGGAAGGGTCTATTTTAATAATACATAATAATAATAATAATAATAATAATAATAATAATAAAAAGAATAAAAAAAAGATCATTTCCTGAGGGAGCTTTGTTGCCTAAACCTTACTGAAACTTTAAAAAAATGTAGAAAAGTCAAAGTCTTCATTTAAATACAGCTTTACCCCCAAAAGGACTCAAAACCTGGTCATCTAGACAAAAAACATTACATGTTTTATATCTTCCTAAAGCAGAAAGGTCTGAAAAATAAGTGAATGAGGGGACAGGATGGAGGAACTACTGATGAAACGTAGCAAATGTTCACACTTCTTGATTAGCCTTGATTACCAAATATCTGCTGTGTGAGTGTTTGTATCCAGAAGCAAACAGAAACTCTAAATATATTCTCTCTATATACAGCAGCACTACCTGATTGTCGTGTGGTATTTTATTCACGGGGTGAAAGCTAACATACGTTTCAAAGTTTCACATCAGCTAGCAAACTCATATCACTTAAATTATATCACTTCTCGTCATCTTCCAACTAAATAATGTTTTAAAGTGGCTTAAACTTCATGAAAACATATGACACCTAACAGGAGTTTGACACACAAGCTAATTATTTGAAGCTGGGAAAGCCCAACGTAGACAAGCCTTCAGACGTCGTAGCTAATTAATGGCAGCAATATAAGCGCCGCAGTCAGTTTAGGCGCGGTGGCGGCGTCCATGCCGGCTCATTGGCGCGGCTCACCGAGACACTAAAGTGAAACAAAGCGATCATTAGTGTTTCTAGCTACACCTGTGCTTTTTCAGCCGTGTCAAAACTGCTGTCAAAATGACTGCGGTGATTACCGGCTGGAAGCTCGGGTGGGGCTAAGAAGGGAAATGTAAGCACGGATGGCGGGGTATTAAACATCAGACCAACAACCTGCCTATAGGACAGCCTATAGGACCACATCAATTATTTGCAATTTATTAATACACAGTCTTGTCTAACGGGAGCATATAACTACCATTGCATTGAGCACTATTAACTGGGATCAATTCACAGTATGATTAAGTGACTATGTATATCATTTTATACTCAAAAAAGAAAATTCAAATGTTCATCGTCTTCCACTACAATAATTGAGATGCAGTCACTTAGTAGAGACAAAGAAAGTCTGAAATTCTTGTGTTAGAGAGAAGTTGGGTCTATTGCTTTTAACAGAGATGGAAATGTTCTTGGAGCCACCGGGAAAATTTTGATCCTGAATCTCAGCGCAGAGACTGGGTGGTTTGGCTCCCGGGGGGGGGGGTCATTTCGTGCAGCGAAAGGGGGGAAGAGTTTTGGACGAGGAAAACATTTCATCCGCTGACACTTAAACTGACTCAGACTTTTATTATCTCAGGCTGTTGGTGCCAGTCGCTTTGCGGTGTTGACACATTTCTACAATCACAGAAATGTTCCCGTCACCAAAAATCCCTTACATGCATTTACACGGCGCGCAGCTGACACAACCTGTTATTTCCTGGCCCACAACCACAACGCCTATTCACGCTGAATGCTGGAGATGGATGCAGTACATCACAGTACATCACAGTTTTTTTTTTTGTTTTATTAAGTTATTGTACTCAACTGTTGTGAGTGGGGACTTACTTGTAGGCAGTGGGCGCAAGAGACAAAGAGACAGACCTGACAGAAGACATCACACACACACACACACACCTGTTAGACACTCTCTGTCAGCATTAGGCGACGCAGCAGGCCTGCAGTATTCACACCTGTCTGGATCACTCAGCAACAAAAACAGCGCAAAAGTGGCGGGTTGGCCTGCTAGACAGGTGAGGAAGATTCATCATTTCCGAGCTGGGACGACGTGACTGATGGGTGGACGATTTGACCTCACGGAGACGTTTGAGGTCACGGAGCGACCGGGGAAATGTCGCCTGACCCGCCTGCCTGATTAGACGCGCTTATGGACGAGTCACATTAAAAAGCCAGAACAGGTGTTTTTTTTTTTTGTGGGAAGACTTCTGATTCAGAAACTATCAGAGAGAGGCAAGAAATATTCAGAGGAAAGAGCTTTTAGCTGGAAAGATGGGTACTCTTTAGAGGGCATAATTACCTGCGCTTTACAATACAGAGTGATGAATTTCAGGAGGAGCCAGGAAATGACTCAGTTGCTGATTCCTGAAGGAGAAATACCCTCTCTAGGCGCAAAATAAATACAACCACTGCTTTTCCCTCTGCTGTCTGTCTCTCTGTCTCATTCTTTCTAACACACACACACGAACGCTCACAATCGTCTGCAAACACACAAATTCCAGCTGCTAGTCTGTGTCAGTCTGCACAGGTGCCCAGAAAACTATAGAGTTTCATTCATCAATCTGAGCTTGAGACCTGCAACAACTGTGCACTCTACAACAACTCACTCACACACACACACACACACACACACACACACAGGCAGGCAGTAAGACAGGGGAGAGAGAAAGAGAGAGAGGGAAACAGCTGCACTCTGATGAATGCCCTATATTCATTCCACAGGAAGCTGGTTCATCTGTCACTACTGATGCAACCCTTCCACTCTACCCCGTCAAAATGTACACATGCACACACAAACCCACAGTTCTCCCTCTCTGATTAGTCTCCCAGCTGGTCTCTGCGACAAATGCTCCTTTGATGCATCTTCCCGGGGGCCGAAGTCACCATCAGCACCCTCCGCCGCCCCCAACTTCCACTTCTCTGCTCTTTCTCTCATTCCCCGCTTCCTGCATGACATTAAAGTCACTTCCAGCGGCCCCCCTCGTGAACGGTTACTCCCCACTGTCCCATTCAGCAGCAGCAGCAGCAGCTCTGTCCTCCAGCAAGAGGATGAGAGAAAAGAGAGAGAAGCAGAGAGAGAGGGAGATTTGTCCCCATCGTCTTTTTTTTTTTTTTCCGTTGCCAGTTTGAGGCGTAATGAGACGTCCACTTCTAAGTCCTTCGTTTTTATTACTGCATCAAATAAAGGAGCAGGAGCAGACTGTTCTACTTTCAAGGTGTGACAACAGCTGGCCCACTTCACCTCCTCACAGGTCATAAGTCACCAGGAAGCCCGGAGGAGTTGCGTACTGGTGCAAACGGGAAGAAACCGAGGCACTGAGTCATCAGTTTGACAGGGAAGAAAGTGATAACTGCCCACTGAGGCGGCAGGTTGCCATTACTTTTCATTGCTTCTGGAGACGCATTTACATGCACCTGACTCGCACTAGAAACTTGGGGTTGACATGATGTGTTTGATAATCGGTGAATGTTTGGGCACAGCATCTCACACGGACACCCCAGAGAAGAGAAAGAAAGGACAATCCCAGTCCTGTTTTTGTTTTGATAAATTTCATTCCCCACCATGAGTTGTTTCTTGTGCAAAAACACCAGTTTGAATCCAGTTGGCACAACAAAAATACAGAACAGGAACCAGATTTTTGTAAACGTATACGTACCCTTAGTCAGTCTGTTAATGGGACTATGCCTTCATTTCCAGGCTTCATATGAACAATCATCCAGTTTCTCAGGATACACATATATAGGTGATAGAAACATTTGCCAGGATACTATACCACAACACTTGGATGTAAGATTTTTTTCCCCTCAGTGTTCCCACTGGCCTCAATGATGTATGTGTGAAAATAATTATTGCAACGTCAGTATCCTTTAAAAATGTCCTTCAGACTTTATTAAACCACAACGTTAAAAAAAAAAAAAATTAGCCACATATTGACTTTACACATCTGATGAAGGTGACAGAAAAGAAGAATAAAGCTTTGTCGTCTCACCAAATAAGGAAACGCTTCATATTTTGTGTGTTATTTTGGCTCAGTACAAACATATTTTCTTGTTTGCCAAAAATCCATTGGCAGACAAAAGAACTGTACTGCATGTTATACATACATACTGTAATGATCGATTACACCCCAGAAAGGTCACACTCACTTTTTAGACCTCTTATAAACCAGCTGCTATTAAAGAGATTTTTGTGTAGTGCTACACAAACCTCATTCCCAGACAGAAGTGATGTATCATATTACGTCATGTCTGAAATCATTATAAGCAACTCTCATTAAAATTAAGGATAGTCAGGTCACCGTGATCAGGTTTAAAATGAGTATGACATTGAACACTTATTATGGTGGTGAATTTTATACACCGTTTATGAGAATCATAGTCTTGGATCTCTTTTTATATCTACATCTAAAGGTCTTGACCAATGTATGACATTCGTTGCTGTTCATACTTCTTACACAGAGCGCCGTGCAACTTTTAGTGAGCGGGTGACCTCTGCGACGTGTTCAGTCTGCGCATCGCCAGAATTCATCAAAATAGATCTCGCCTCTAAATAGTGTCAGTGTACAGTTTGCAGCAGAAGCGTTAACTTTTAACCTGACGCCACACTACCTCACGTCATCCGTCATGCACGGTCGCTGGAGGTGCCAAACGATCATCTGGACTAGATTGGAGTGAAATACAGAGCGCCTGTGTGCCAGTTGTTCCTCGGCACAGACGTTAAAAGTCAGTTTAAAACGACTTCAGCCAGAAATGGATTTGACCGCTAAATACCATCTCGAGAGAGAAAGCTTTCGCTGTGACCCTCGCAGAATGTCAACGTTTCGCCAACATCACAGCATAATCTGAGAGAGGGCTTGATCTCACTTTGACGGCTTAGGCAGAGTTATTTTGCCAGCGTTGAACTTTCACATTTTGTTTCCCGGAAAAAGGGTCGCACCTACCTTTTTAAAAACGCCCAGAAAGTCACAGCAAATCCAAAGAAATGATGTCACTGATAAAGAGGCAGAAGAGCGCAGAGGCAAAGGACCAGTCCAGGTACAGCAGTCAGAGGGAAGCTTGTAAATATGGTTCTTTATTGCACACATGACATTTGTTTTCCCTTTTTTCTTTTTTTTTTCCTTTTTTTTTTGGTGTGAGCAACAAAAACTGGCATTACATGTTTTACACCCTATTCAAAATTCTCAGTCTAACCCACTATAAAAACAAGGTAACACAAAACAAAATAAAAGCTACTTCACATAAAAACTTACAACTCCACAAAAAAAAAAAAAAAAAAAGAAAAAAAAAGAAAAATTCTCACAGATTTTAGTGCACCACTATATGGATGAGGAACTTACAGTATATACCATACTAGAATAATTTTAGGAAAAAATGTTTTATTCTTTTTATGCATATTTATTTATCACAGTCAAAAAAAAAAAAATCCAGTGGGGCTTTAATTTGTCTCATTCTGTATTTTGGTAACGTTTGCCCTTTAACCACCTGAGTGCTACATTTCTGAGACCAATACTGATTGGTTAACCTGCCGTTTAACTCATTGGAGGAATGTTTGTTAAACAGAACAGAAGAAAAATAAAAAAAAAAAACTGACAGGTGAAAAGTTAGTTAGTAAGATAAATACACTGAATGCCCTGCGACAGATTCGAAAAAAAGGCGCTGAGAACTCTGCCAGAGGCGGCGACAGTATGCAAGCAGGCCGCATACTGTGGTCCAATCAGAAAAAAAAAAAAAAACTTCTCAGCGGATCAAATTCAAAACAGGATCCATTAAACCGGAGTTTAATGGTGGGAAACATCTGTGACCAAATTCCCAATTTTTGGTCAAACTTTTCCAGTTTCTTTTTTAAAGAGTATGTACAAAAAACAAAAGCGTGGGCATTTAGTTCTTTTTTTTTTGTGCTCAACAAAAAAAAGCTTAAGCAAAAAAGCTTTTGGCGAGATAAAGGGAGACAGAAAATTGGCACTTGAATGACTAAGTACAAAAATATATAAATTTCCCTATCTCTGGAAAAAAAAGGCACTTCTTAACTCACAGATGCAATATGTTAGGCAGTGTTTGTAATACATTGTGCTGTGGAAACAGTCTTTTTCATCAGCTTGGTGGTCGAGGTGAAACAACTAAAAACACCTCTCTGACGTATCAAAAGCCGAGACCTGCGACCGCATAAACGCACGCACGGACTGCAAATGGACGGATTTTGGCTCAAGTTGTTCATTACGGCACAAAGGAGCCAATCGAAAACATTAAAGGCTGATCCTACATTAATAAATAAAAAGAGCTTATGGCTCACTACACCGAATGCATAAAAAAGGAGGGGAAACAATTTGGGCTTGCTGCCAGTAATCCAATCTCTGTCTCTACTTGCTGGTGTAAAAGCAGGTGTTATAGGCGAAAAAAAAACACCCGTTTTTCAGATCAAAGACGCAAAATGTTAATGCCAGAGAGAAGAGAAATGTTAAGTTTGATGTTAGACACTTTTAATTCTCGTTCTTTGCTCGCCGAGACATGAAGGGAATTGCAGAACAGTTAAGGCCAAGTTGTTTTTGTTGTGCAGATTTTTTCAAGGAAAAAAAAAAAACAAAACAAAGGGAGAGGGAAAAAAAAAGAGAAGAAGAATCCGGAGGCATCACTCAGTGGGTTAAAGTAATAATCAGGATTAATGAAGTTAATCTTTTTGCTTGTGTGTCAGTGTCAATACCTTGAATTAGTGGAGGAGGAAGAAAGCTGAATAGAGAGAGGAGAGCTGAATGAACCCGCGGACGAGTACACTGACACAGTAATAGAATGAACAACACACACTGGCAGTGTTTCAGACAGGGGAAAAAAACAAAAAAAAGACTTCACCCCCAAAAAAACAATAAATACTAGCTTGCTGAAAGCCATATCAGCATTTTACACTGGAAGGAATAGTAAGGTTGTTTTGATCCCAAAGTACTTCATATTGGCATGGTGTGCTGGTGTGTGTCTAAGCATTATGGATGCTCCCAAACGGCCCAGTATTAGCTATTATATCAATAAGCCGAATGGGGAGAAGTGTTCACCAAACAGACAACAGCTGGTGATAACTGTAATGCTGCTATCCAGGCATAACAAGCCATGGAAGCAATGGAGGGGAAAAAGAAGACTGGGGACAGCTTTAGACTATCATACAACTATCATCTATAAATTTGCCCTCCCGAGTGTCTGTTGTAAATAATTCTCCACATCTATAAAGCATGTGGATGAGATGTCCTGCTCTGTATTATTCACAGTAGAATTAATCCTTTTGAGATGACTAATATGCTTTTTTTTTTTGTTACACAGATTATCCCGCACTAACTAATGCTTAGAAGAGCATATCTGAGTTTTATCTTCGGGGATTAGGTTTTAACCATTGCGTGCAGGAAAAAAAAACACTCACCCTTTTAATCAGAGTGTGCTTTGTTGGAAAAAAAAAAAGAGAGAAGAGGAAACAGATATCGGAGAAGTTAACCAGTGACCTCAAGTAACGTGCAGCTTAACCCCCCTCCACACACCCCTCCACACTGCAACACGTCCTGCCGTCTCACGGGGGTCAGTGACACAGAAGGACAGGACAACTGACAAGAGAGTTGTCTCTCTAACAGAGCCGACGAGACACAGCAGCGGTGTTGGAACGGAGCGGGGGGGAGGGCAAGTATGAAGAGTGTCAGCAGATTTCTCCAGCACAGAGGTGAGAGTGCGTGAGCGGGAGTGAGGGACGCTTATCAACTCGTGCAGTTTCCAGTTAGGTTGAGTGTGTGTTGAGTAACTGTATGTAAAGCATATGTGCACAGTTGACTAGTGTGTATGTGTGTGTTTATGTAGTGTGTCAATCAGTCAGTGTAAGTGGTGGCCAGACACCAGTTTTAATTGTGTTAGTCCGTGAACCAGACCAAGGTAATACATTCATGAAACTGGTTAAAAACACAAGACAAAATATCAGCAAGTTAGTAAAATTCTTACTAAGAATGTTTTATTAAAATAAATGCCAAGAGGTTAATAAGAAAAATAACAGCATACACCATGAAAACTAAATGCAAGCATGTAAAAATATTTATGACAAGAAAACTAATAAAGTAGCTAATGAGTTAAACAAGCTGGGAATTGGCAAGAAAAACAAAACAAAATATAACAGGGAAAAAGGCAACACTCCCCACAAGAGACAGTTTTCAAGATGTAAAAGAGAAGGGAAGAGGGTCGTTTAGGGGGGGAAAAGTTGCTAGTGGATTTCATTAAAAAAAAAAAAGAAAAGAAAAGAAAAAAAGCACTCAGAAACATGATTAATATACATATAAAATGAGATTAGAAAAATACATTATAAACCTGTAACAATGGCTGTTAATTACATTATCATACATGTAGTAGGCAGGCCAGAGAGAATACGGTAGGTATAGAGTTAACCTTTCACCTGATGGACTTATCCAGCCTTTCACAATGACACAGCAAATTGTAACATTGCAGAGGGAATTTTCTTAATACTGTCAAATGCTGAATAGCCATCTCTTGCTCCACTTTAATATTGCATTTCAATTTAATATAACACTGAAAAAGAAAAAAAAAATTAATTGACCTTTCGGTGTAACAGCATGATGAAAGAGCTATGAATAGAAAAACAAACTGCCAAGGGTAATATTGGGATCTCAGAACTCCTCGAATTTAACATTATGAGTTTATTTCACCTTCCAGCAATAAACTGTCAGTTGTTTCAATAACTGAAAACTATTTGGCTGTGAAATAGAGTTGCCTGTTTCATTATCCAGCATTTCACTTGTCCATTAGAAATCTCATGATTGTATTGATAGTTGGTTGTCAAACTGACATTGAGAGACGTGGACTGGACGCTTTCAGTTTGCAGCTGTTGAAACAAACGGGCTTAAGGCCAGTGGGGACAACCCCTCCTTCTCCTTTCATATCGGTTCCCTTGAATTGCTATGTATTTTTCTCAGCTCATGATCAAAACATGTTCTGGCAGACTACTGCATTTGCTATTGGCAGTTCAATTTGTTCAAGGAAGTTAAGTCACAGTCACCAAAAATCAATACAATATTTCATATGATCATTTAAAATCTAAATAAAAAGAGAACAAAAACCTGCACATACAGCAGAGTAAAGGGCCATCAAGTCAAGGAAAAAGAAAAAAAAATTTCAGGAAGACAAAACCATGGCACATATTTTAGCTGGTCAAAACGACTGCTATTCTTTTTGCATAGAATAACTTCGGTAACGCCACGATATGGTGGGAGCTACCCTGCTCGACTATTCAGAGCGTGTAACACTAGCCATTCCTCTCTGCGCCGTCTTGGTGGGTGCTGGATATTATTGAAAACAACTGGAATACTCAGAAAACAGAAACCACTGTTGATAAGGCACTTTGATTTGATCCTTTTAAACCTCTCTAGGCGTCTGTCTCGCTCCAATCCTCGCTTGCTTTTCAAGGGTTATGACTGTTTTGGTCTTAGTCTTCCTTTTCCAATCATATCCAAGGTAACAGCACTTTTTTCCCCTCACCCACTCAGTTTTTCTGTTTCCCCCTCCCCTTTACTATTTTAAACTTTTTTTATTATATTTTTTTAGATTTTGTAACTGCAAGTAAAGTATCAAAAGCTAAAATTGCCAAAAATAGATTTTTCAGATTTTTTTCTCTTCTCCAGCACCCTGTAAAATTATCTATTTTTTGTTCTCTTCTGTATTTGTATATGCAATGACAGATATCTACATTTTTATATATTTATATATATATTTATATATATATAAGACGTATGTATAAAGCAATTTGAACAGGCAGGCATGGCTTTCACATCCTATTTTTTCTTGAGAGAGTTGAACAAAAGATTGTGGGCTTAGGAGCTAGACTACGATCACAGGGAGGTGTGACACATTGTGGATGCGCTTTTGGATGGTTTGTCATGTGTTCAAAACAAATGTTTCATCAGTAAAATAATTCAAACTAAAAGAGTTTTTTTTCTAGTTAGCAGGAAGGCTCAGATTATGCCCACCAAAAAAAAAAAGAAAAAAAAAGAAAGAACAATGAACTGGGGTTCAAAATAAAAATACACTTAAAAAGATTTGGCCAAATGTTAAGATGCAAAAATGAAAAATAAAACAGATAAACACTCTTTTGGCAACGTGGCTGATAAAACAACTTAATATAGAAGCCGGGTATCATGACAAAAGCATTTATGTACAGAACTTCAAAGTGCCCTTCCCTCTAGCAATGGACTGTAATTGAGTAGCGTGTTGATTTAGTGTTAATTGCCTGTGTTCGCCTCCTCAGAAAAAAAATTAATGGGTCAAAAATCATCTAACTGACTGGCTGTCTGTCTGTTCCAGCTGTAGGCAGGCACCACAAACTCACACCCTTCAAACTCTAAAATCACAAAGAGAGCCCTCTGTGAGACAGATGCATAATTGCAGATATATATAATTCATCGGAAAACCCTTTGGCTAAATACGCACACTTAATACTTTTTTTTGTCTTTTTGATCACAGCTCAGCTAACTCATTGAGATATTTTTCTAAATGCATCAGGCACTGTATAATGGATGTAGTGTGGATGGGGCGTAGCAATGGTCAGTAGCTAATAAGCACTGCTCCAATGTCCCCGAAGCCTCAGCACACCCTACTTTCATTGTAGTATTAATTAAAAACACACACGCACTTTTCGCACACACACACACAAACCCATCAACCCAAATAGTGACCTTCCCATCTTGCCCTCCATCGTTTCTTACTTTCTACAGGCCTGCTTCAAACATCAGATTGCGTTTTTTGTTTTCCAGCGATAACCACCTGCCTCATTTTGGCTGGTCGATTTTAAGCAAAGCTAATTAGTCAAATATGAACAACAGAGAAACCAAACTCAAGTGGAGAAAATGACTCAAAAGTAAAAGCAAAACAAAAACAAGACAGAAGAAAAAAAAAACCACATAAATCATAAAAAGCTCATTTTGCAATCATTTCAGCCATGCTTTTTTATAAACAGACAGAAAGCTGTTTGGAGGTGCACACCCAGAATGTGTCAGCTCATAATGACATCTTAGAGCTCAACAACTGCACTACATGTGAAAAAATGACAGAAATTAAACAAGTTAATGTGAGTGTATGTTCTCTTTCCTTCTATTTCTTTTTCTCTCCCAGTAGGTGGGTGTTGGAACAGGGTGGGGGGAGGTAAAAGGGGCACAATTGAGGGGCATTATGTCATTACTCTGAAACCAAATGGTTTGCGTCAAATAGTTATATATTGAGCTTTGATTCACACGAGTGAGGTCACCAAATTAGAGCAATTAAAGGAGGGTGGGTGGGCAGGTTGGGGTGGGGGTCTTTATTGCTATATAATTCAGTGCAGATTTATGAGTAATACCACAAACACATCCACCCAGTATGTGATTCATGAAGAAAAAGAAAGAGAAAGAATGGGAATTGAACTCAATGAACAGAGGGAAAAAATGAATATTACACAACTTTGTTGGGTTTTGTTGTGTTTCTGTGAAGATTCTGCGTTGGTTTCTATTTTTTTTTTTTGTCAGAACGTGTTAGGGTAACTGTACGGGCAGGCGCCTCTCTCTCTCTCTCACTTGCGTCCGAGAGGCTAGCAAAAGGCAATTACCAGTTAACTGATCAGCAGGCAGGCTTGGGGCGGCTCGTCATTGGGTGAAGAGTTCAGAGGTCAGAAGGTCATGTGTTAGTTGCCGGTGGCGGCTAGGTGGTTAGAAACAAAAACAAAACAAACAGAAAAAAAAGATAGAAAGGATATTAGTGTCAGCAAGAAGAGACTGGAATGACATCATTTTAACAATAAAATGAATGCAATCTCTTATGTCGCCCCACCCCCCCGTGCTCCTAATTCCCCTGCCAATGTGAGATGAACCCAGCTAGTCTCATTATAATCATGGCGTTGTCACGTCATGATCCCAACTACTAAGCCCCCACCCCTGACACAGGTAGCTCGATGGTTTAATTTTAAGCGCACACTGCCCCCAAAACCACAAAACAGAAGCAAAGAGAGGTCGGACAGACAAACAAAATAAGAGAAACAAAAATCTAGTGTTTTAGTGTCTGTCAAGTTGGAGTGCAAGTTACAAACAGTGTAATTAGTGGTAAGGAGACTTACAATAACTAATGTTATGTGAGGGATAACTGTGACTAGTGGTAAATGTGCAATGAATAGATGAATCGATGTTTTCCGATTCTTTCTCTTTATTTAGCAGTATATTTTTATATAATATAAATATACACAAGAACCATAAATACATTTGATATAAAATGCTCAAATATAAAATGACAGTACCTCATGTACAACTGAAATATTAAAAATGTATTTTAGCTTTATTTCAATCTATTTGCAATACACTGGGGAGAATGCGAGCTACCTCAGCTTATATCTGTGCGTGTCTATCTTCCATAGAAAAATAAAATGCAAAATAAATTTAAATCTCAAGGTGAAATGGTGCCTGGTAGCAGCATGGCTACTTGTCTTCTGCCTACTAGGTCTCACAGGTACAGTATAGAAATGCTTCTCCTTTTTCTCCTCTCCTTATGAGCTGAGGAGATAAATCATGTATGGGAACAAGCCTGCCCCATTTTAGGCTCTAATCTCACATCAGAGGAATGTCATTTTACACCTTCAACACTGCCTGCAAAGTACTACCTGTCCTGGCTTCACAGCTGCATGAACCAAAAGCTGTTAAGATCACTTTTGCCTGAGCTTTGACATATACACAGTCTACATATACTGTATATGTTAAGTACTAAATGTAAACAAAATGTGCATACCACAAGCAACCATTTAGCTGGTGTGTGGATGTATGGGATAGGAAAGGTGGTGGGGGGAAAGGAAAACCAAAAAATACAATAAGACAATATACAAATTCCCAACTAAGGCATCGAGGCATAATAATCATTGAAATTCATCAGTCAATAGCAGAGTGTAGCTAGGAGACTAAACTGACCTCTGTCAGCGGTCACAATCCTTTGGTAAGGATGGACCCGCGTGTCATGCCGTCTCACTTTAGTAGCCATTGCACCTAGATTGTAACAGGTCCACAAGGTTAGAAACCATTCACTTTGAGCAGGGGAAAAACAGTCATCTTTTACAGTAATAACATTCACATTTTTAACCATTATCATTATAATGCTTGGATAATACAACAGTACACAGAATAGCAACATAATACAGATTATAGTACATATACACACATCACGCATATTTTCTCTCTCTTTTTTTTTTTTAAATGTGTAGAAAAATGCAGTAGAAAAAAATAATACACCTTTTAGGAGTTTAACTTGGTATTTAAAAATGCATAACTTAAGTCATAAAATTCCACAGTGCTCAGAGTTATATGGAGGACTCTTTGAAAAGGGGGGCAGGTAAAGGGTACAGGCTCCTGGGCTGTCTGGAAAAATAATGTGATTCTTCCTCTGGGATCCAGAGGGGGATTGAGAGAAATTTGTCTCTTTATTTTGAAAGGTGGGGAAATCCAATACAGCTCTGATGGTAATTGAATAGTGCCAGACACCACCTGCCTCTCCCCCTCTCTTTCATTTTCTCTTTCCCTCTTTCACCATTTCTCTCCAGGTCAATCTGTTCACCGGTGGCAGAGGCTGTCATTTTCCTCCTATATTTGTCACAACTGATTTCTTCCTACTGCAGTGCTTGATACGCCTTGTATACATGACACAAACAAACTGTTTGCTTGTCACTGTGTGTTCAAGTATTACAATTATGTGAGGTGTGCAGGAATTAATGATAACAATAATAAAATAAAATAAAATAAAAAAATTGAGTGGTCCCAGAGGAAGAGGGAGCATGAAATAAGTTATAAAATTCAACTCGAATTTTGTTCTGGCATTGTCAAGTAAGAGCGTCAAGTCATGGCTTATGACTACACAGCCACCTACACCGCTCTGAAGAAGCAGATGGCCTGACATTTCCTTATTCTAAGAGAAGCCCATGGTGGCTAGATACAGTAGCGCGGGCAGCTGAGCCAAGTGCATGAGTGTGTGTGAGAGAATGAGTGTGAGTGTGTTCCACAGGGCCCTGTGTTGCTGAAGGCACCAATCGATAGTGTGAGTAAATAAAATGCACTAAGCTGGTGTAACCCTGCAAGTTAAAGAGAGAAAAGCCAGTCAGCTGCCTCTGTCTGTTCTACACATGACTCCCAGAGGCACCTCAAATACACAGGTCAGCTAAAAATCACACTCATCTCTGCTGTTGCCAGATGATGCCTCGGACAACATTAGGAGTGTGGTGTCAAATTAAAGCTGGAAAGCTAAAAAAAAAAAAAAAAATCAAAGGCCTCTTCTGTCTTAATGTGGGAAACAGCTTTGCTTTTGTTAACTATGGCCTCAATACAACATATGGTGATCATATCAGACTATTTCATCAATAGACGGTCAGCTGTCTCTTTGGTGGCAGATGTATTGAGCACCATAAAGCACCATTGAGAATGAATAGGATACATGGACCCTCATATTGAACTGTACTCCTGACACAGAAACTAAGGGGAATGCCAGGTATTAGCACAGAGCTCAAGTTCAAGAGGGGTGAAGCTAAGACAATGGAGAGAGGGGAAGGAGAAGAAAAAAGGAAAGACTGGAGGAATTTAATGAACATCCCCAGTGGGAGTAAGAGAGGGACTATCTACAGGCATCAAGGCCTGCCTGCAGAGAACAGCACAGAGAAATGATTTCAAAAGCTGCAGAAATCCAAGGGGATCTGCTGCCAGACTGAATATGCCTCCAGGCCAGTGCATGAAAGGGTTAGAGAGCAGGCTGCGTGTATGTGAGTGTGCCTCACATACATCAGCGTGCCTCATTTCTCACTGAGGCAAGTCCTCCTATATAAACCTTGCAGAAGAGAGGCAATGTAAACCTGAGAGCATAACTGTTTGGCGAGAGCATAACTAAAAAGGTGAAGTAGCCTTCCTCTAAATTTTAAAGAGAACTTTCCAAGAGCCTAGGCCTCACAGGATCATTTCTGTCCCCCTTTGCCATTTTAATACAGTGTCCATATGAGCCACATAGCTGGTCATCCCATTACCAAGAGCTTCACCAGCACATCCACTCTGTGAGTTTGTCTGTTTTTGATCCTCAGGTGGACACGACATATTTACCTTTCAACAAGTCCTGACTGTGGCTCATGGAAGCAGCGTCCAGCACCCCAGCTCCGGGGTAAAACAAGCTGCCCTCCTGTCCAGGCTGGCTAAAGTTGGCCGCTGTACCCGCTGCACCCATGCTTCCCCAGGCTCTCTTACCTAGAACCCCACTGTGCTCGATGGGGTACTCCAGCAGGGAGGTGGGTGCCAGGGCGTAAGGGTACTCGTAAGGGGTGGTGTAGATGAGCCCGCCATCCGGTGTGGGAGGCACCAAGGTGGGGGTGCCATTGGGCAGCATGGCAGCCATCTGAGTTGGCCGGATGAGGTTCATGATGGGGGCCCCAGCTGGTGTTGGGGGCCGGAGTGCCGGGGGAGGCAACACCTGACCCGTGGGGGCTGCTATGAGACGAGGGCCCTGAGCGGCTGCTGCCGCCGCTGCAAGAGAGAATGCAAGGGTGGCTGCCATAAGCAAGAGAGCGAAGGACAGGAGTAGAAAGAGAGAAAGAAGCCAAAAGGTAAAGTATTGTGTTGTTGATCATAATCACAGATGAACAGTGAAAGGTGAAGATACAAAAGGAGGAAAAGAAAAAGGAACAGGAAGTGGCAGGAGAGGGGAGAGGAGGGGGCAGGGAGCAAAAGGAAAAATTAGTCCATGCAATGATCATGGTGGTGAAGCACAAAAGCCACAATATGTTGCAAAGGAAGAGTCAACATAGCCAAACAAAAACCCCGTCACACCAAAACACGAGAAGCACAAAATGCTGCAGTCATCCCAATGCATTCAAAGCATACAAATCACCATGGCAGCTACACAGTCATCTACTGGAAATGGCATAGATGGAGTAAACAACAAACACAGCAACAGAAATGGAGCTGCTGACAACGTGTTGAGGGAGGGACACTCGGTGAAGAGCAACTTTCACAGGAGACTGATTAGGAATTTGGGTCTGAACATGAAGATCACTGAACACACTTAAGTTGTTAGCAACTTAAATAATGTTTATCCCCCACACAGTCAGCGGTCCATTTAAGTTGGAAACTGTACAAATGCACACACAAAAAACATTTTTCAAGTGGTTCTGCATTAGCATGTGCTTTGAGCCATGCCACACAAGCCTCCCCAAAGGCAGGTCAATTAAATCAAGCGCTATGGTAACTATGGTTAGGTGGTGGGCCAGTTCATCATGGTGAGATGTTAAATACGGGAAAGTTAAACAGTGAAATCAATCACTGAGTCTCGGCTCATAAACTTGAGCCCAAGTTTATAGACGAACCCATGTTTATCATGTCTAAATTAAATTGAAATTAAAAGGGTTCGGAGGGGAAATGCACAAGTATGAGACTAATATCCTCTATAAGCGAAATGTTTAGGCAATTTATAATTTACTACATCTAAATCATACATGTGATTACGCATTTGGAAATGGTATTTGGTGATTGAGGGGCAAACACTGTAGATGTGTGAGCTAGTAACTAACATGCAGACTTGAGCAAGTGGAGTATAGCAATGTGCTGCAACGTTTATAGAGTCCGCCAAGAGCAAGTGATACAGAGCAATTGCATCTGGACTGTGGGTGGGGGAGGAGAAGAGGAATGGATGAAGAGGAAAGAAATATGTAGTAGAATGGAAGGCAAGTTGTCCTACTCATGGTTGGGTAGGTAAACGAACTGTTTGGAGCTTGAGATAGAAAGGTCTGCTAGTGGTCAAGGATAATATGATGGTATGTGTACATGACATCTGACTACACATTAATTTAATGAAGGTAAAAAGAATTGGTCAATGAGAAATTAAGAAAAAAATATTATTTTTCCTCTGATAAAGTGTGGTATATGCAGTTAAAAGATTAGTTACGTATGGTGCAAAATAGATGGATTGCGTAAATTATGGATGTTTGTGTGTATTCACAGTAGATCACTTACGTGCTTTGATGTTGTTGTCTCTGTATGTCCCATTGAGAATTGCTAGCTCCATCAGCTGCATCTTCTTCAAATTGTCTTCTCCCTCCGCCTATGACAAAAAAAAAACAAAAAACAGAAACGTTAACGTCCATTCACAATAACGCACCACACATTAATTCCACACAACCTGAGGCCCCTTTACAGGCCAATTGAAACAATCCACATGGCGACCATTTCACCTAACAACATGCCTGGGTGTTGTAAAAAAGCTATAGCGGGGTAGCTAAATCATTAGGCACTGCTTGTCATCTGTTCTCCACAAGCATTGGTTGGACTGGGTTTATAGAAACAGAGATGGAGATAAGCTAAAGTGCTGTTGTCATGGCAGAGTGCCTTGTTGTTACTAAAATGCTGACAGAGACATTAAATGTGGGAATGCATATTCATAATCCATATCAGAATGATAATTACTGTAATTTTCTTTGCTCCCTTGTGCGCAATCAAATGCGCAATAACCGCCCTGCCTAATGTCAGTCCTGTCAATTAATGTTTGGATAAATAAATACAAAAGCCGCAGCCACCGTCATTATCGCCAAATTAGGGGACTGAAATTATTCACGGAAAGCAATTAAGATAGCACCCCCATCTCCCACTCACACCCATCCATTCCTCCCCTTTCCTTTCTACAAACCCCACCACCTCCACCCCCAAACTCCATTTCCCCTGAAGCTACAGAACACTCAATAACCATGACAACACACAAGCCCCTGTGATTTTCCAGGTTGTACATCATAATTTAAGTGGGGTTATGTGAATTACTCTCCAAAATGAAGGGTGCGCAAAGACAGGCATGTGAAGCCTCGCTGACCTCAGGTCCACCTTACTTGAACTGATGATGTCATGCCCTTTTGCTGCTCAAGGTAGAATTATGATGCTCACTTCCCAAATACATAGAAAGGTTGCTAATGCTCATACTCTCTGCATCTGCATTCAAGTAAGGCAGACCAGCCTGTTAATGGTGGCAGTAATAAAAGCAGGAGGTCAGACACTGAACCTCCTCTGTTTCTCTATTATATCGCTGCGCAAAGTCAGCCTCCTGGACTAAGTTTAACAACAGTCTGCTGCTCTATTTGGAGGACGATAAGGAAAGAAAGACGTGGAAGGGGAGAGGGAAATAAAGGCAAAAAAGAACGAGGGCTCAGAGTTAAGCCCTCCCCTGAGACTCCTCTTCAACACAGCCACAGAGAGAGGAAGAGAAAGAGCGAGGTTAAGCAAGAGAAAAAGTGACAGAGGCTGGTCTCCCTTGACTAAATATAAGGCAGTGGCTTCAGAGCAGTCACAGTTTTCAGTGGTGTGTGTGGTGTGTGTGTGTGTGTGAGTGAGTGTGTGCAAACTTGTGCAATGTTTAGTGTACAATGTTTAGTGTACACAGAGCTGCCAATTAACGAAGCAAGGAAATTCTCTCTACTGCTTTCTCTCCTTTGCTACCTCCACTGAGCTGTCTCTCTTTTCTTTCAATGGGGTAGTCTTGAAACACAAAAATGAAACTGTTCCCTGGGAAGACAGACAAAAGGCTTATAATGCAAACACTGGTGATGCAACATACATGTTTCAGTTTTCTTGTATCATATTTTGACCATGTGCATCACAGAGCTGAGAAAATGTTCGCAGTATTGATGTGAAACAATTATAGTACTAACAACTGCAATCTAATTACTCATTCATTATTCACTCTGTTCAAAACAACAGAGATGTACAACTTTTATAGCAAACCGAACTCTGAGCCACAGTTATCCTAATTAACACATTAAGTAGCTATATATAAAAAAAAACTGTATTGTACTCAATGATTTCAATTTTACTAACAGCCTTGGAGGCGAAGAAAAGGCCACTTGACATGCAGTGCCAACAGCGATAACCAGGCTAGGCTAATTGAACACGGCCCAGGTCAATGGCTAGCATGGCTAATATGGACACATAAACCATCCTCACCACAGTGCCAAAATCACTATTAATTAGACACTGCAGTCATTATGTAAACACTTGTACACATGAATGAACAAGCCCAGAAATAGCTGCCTATCACACCTAAGAGAGTGCAAAGTAAACATGACCAATTTCTCATTGTTACGTCTCTGTTATCTCCTTTTCTCCGTGCTCCTCTTAAGTTGTTTACATCACAAATTAAATCAGACCTTGACCTCAGCCACCTTGTACAAATAATAAAAAACACATGCAAAAAAACCCAAGTCTACTGCGCTTTGCTAATGACTCCCACAAATCAAACCAGCTGTTTTTTTCTCCTTCCTTTGTGTGTGTGTGTGTGTGTGTGTGTGTGTGTGTGTGTGTGTGTGTGTGTGTGTGTGTGTCTTCCCAAAACTGTTTCTTTGGAAATGGGCCAAGCCAGCTTGCTAGACAAAACAGAGAAATGTGAGAAGAAAAAAGAAAAAGACTAGACAGAATAAGAACATAACTTGATGCAAATCATGGAGGGGACTGAATGTGTTACGCTTTCAAAGCACAACATCTTTGTGACAACAATAAATCCAACATTTGTCATTGCATTTATTGTCACTGCATGGAGAGCTGTATAAACACTACCCACTCTGCTGAAACCATACTTGTCGCAAGCTTCCCCTCGCACACAGGCCTGCTGTCTCCCAACAATAATTTAAATGGCTACTTAGCGTTTCTTCCCTGATCAAGTGCATACAGACCTCATGAGCAAGGTGTATCCCAGCAGAGCGAGTGCTATCTAAAGAAGCACAGATCCCACATACACTTAAAATACTCTGTGACAAGACTAACCTTTTAAAATTCAGACAATAATGAGCGCATTTGGGGATTTGTTAGAACTGGCCTCTCACAAGATGAAACTGTGTGTGTGCGAGAGGGAGTACGAGGTGGGGGGTACCTCTGCAGCAGCTAGGGACAACTGCATGCTGGGATGCAGGCATTAGGGCTGCTTATGTGTGTTTGTGTGTGTTGTGTATGATGATGGATCTGCAGGGTTGTGGGGGCTAAATGGGCGCAGGGCAAGAGGGTGCCACCATCCATCCAAATCTGCATAGGTGGCACACTGCCTGTTGAGAGGAGAGAGACAAAATAGAGGGCAGCGAGAGGGGAAGAGCGCAGATGCTGCTGCTGGGATGAGGTGTGCGCTGCTGTGTGAAATGTGTGTATCCCCAGAGGAGTGCTGCTGATATAGCTCCATCTTCTCACTAACACAGTTTGTTAGCTAAAGCCCCCAAACCCCGGCAGATCGTTTCTGTTTTACATCTGAAACAAGCTCATTTTTCCCCGTCAAAATACAAATTCCCCGCTGCAACCCACTTTTTACTGTTTTTTTTTTTGTGTGTGTTCTCAGCGGATGATTGGGAAGCGTTGTTCAGTAGTTCAGTATGAGTGCCGTGGTTTGGGCTATGCAACAAGTACGATGGAAAATCCAAAATGGCTGTAGACGGGAGCCGTGAGATTAGGAGAAACCAAAAGATAATGCCGGTGACGCAGCTGGAGTGGGACTGGATTGCCTTAAATTGTGCAGCCTGGGCCAGCTTCCTGCTGCTGAAGCCCAGCTCAGATGAATGTTTGATGAATGGCGCCAAAAAGGGCAGTTAACACTTTAATGTCGCCTCGTTCAAAGTGTCACCACAATTAACAGACTCCCCCAAGTCAGCCTGATCCACCCGTAATAAACCATTTGCTCAAATGCAGCCATCACTAGGATTGTGTGTGTGTGTATGGATGTGTGTTTGTGTGTGTGTGCGCATGTGCATGTGTGTGAGAGAGAGATAGAGGTCTGCTGGCTGCTGGTATTCCCGTGAGAGGAATAGCTTTTGGATTACAGAATGAGAGGGATGAGGAAAGGAAGTTTTCCTTTATCATCCCTAACATGCAAGTAAGCATGCATGGGCATCTCACACACACACACACACACACACGCTCCTGTCCATCAGCGAAAAAGCCACTCAATAAAGCTGCTCTATCCACAAGAATCAGATTCAATCAATGAGGCCTATTTGTGAAATCAGCAGAGCGGTAAAAGCTATCAGGGAGGAGCAAGACAGAGGGATGAGGGAAGGGGAGGGGAAGGAGGATGAGGGAGGAGAAGGGAGACGGGCGCGATGAGCTAAAGTAGGTGAGCCGTGTCCCTCTGCCACTACCTGACAAGACTGCGATGAGGTCACTAGATGCATGCTAAATCGCTGCCATGCTTCACTCTTTTGTGACTCTCTCCTGATCAAAGCTCTTGTTCGTATGTTGATGAATACAAACTGTGGCTAATGCCGATTGTTACAGACAGCAGAGCTCGGGTTCGGTGCTGTATAGCGTTATGTGCATCTGGACGACAATAAGCAACAGATGAGTGACTGTCTGGGAGCGTTTAAAGGGCTGCACCCTCGCTCTCTCCCCTTGCACACCAGACCCTTCCCTTCCCTATTCATCTCACCCACAGATAAACACAACAGCCGCCTGGATTAGGTTGGACGCATTTTCTCATGTCTATGGCTGCAACTGAGGGGGAGTTTTTGCTCATGTCTGGCAAGACTCATCGTCTATGCAGCTTGCCTCAGCTTGGGAGATGAAATGATGAGTACAGAGAGAGAGAGAGAGAGAGAGAGAGAGATGATAGATGGATAGAAAGAGAGGTGGAACAAAAGAGTACCAGGAGGAGAAAAAGCGCTGCAGAGCAAGTACAAGAGAAAGCGTGAATGATCGTCTTTGAGTTGGTGGAGAGATGGAGAGATATGCAGGCAGAAGAAAGGGATAGCTGGAGAATATAAGACAAGAAAAGACAGACAGAGTAGTGAAAACCAATTTGTCTGTTCCCTAGTGGGCTGACACCGGCTAAGGCCTGCTTTCCTTCCCTGGCCTCACTGCCAGTCATCACAAAACAGGCGTTTGCACACGTGTGTACACGCGCATGCACACACATAGAAACTGCACACATATGTTAGGCCTTAGCAGGGCCAGGGTCAGCCTCTTTCCAAACTACTCCAATTACCTTAGCAGTAAACACAGCCTGCCCTGGCTGCCTCCTGGGATACAGAGAGAGGCAGAATGTGTAGAACTGAGAATGGGGGGGGATCAGTAGAGTGGGGTGGACGAGGTGGTACTGGGAGCCTTGGGGAGGGAGGAGTGGATGACTTCATGTAGAGGGGTGGAACTGGTAGTGGCGGCAGCTGGTTTTTCTCCCATTCCCCTCCCTCTTTCACCTCCCTTTTGGTTCCTTCCCAAACTCCAACATCTGGAGGAAAATGATTACTCTCGCCACTCTGCCAAGACGACTTATCAACAATTCCACACTCTCCAGAAGCGGACGGTTAGAGAAGAGGATGGAGTGAGTACTTGTAGCAAGCTTCAAAACATCTCCACACACTAAACAAATAAGTGACAAGAAAGTTTAATCAATTCAAGTCAACTAAAGCAAACTTGGAAGCTGGTTTAGGATAAGAAATGAAAACACGTGTGCAACAAACCTAACTCTCATGTTTTCATAGACAGGACCATAAGTCAAACAACCACTAGTACATACTATGTACAGTACATATCACGCACCTTTTTATTTTTCATGGAAAATCATGCATTAGACAAGTACTAAAAGGAAAGTATATATACGCACCCACACATACACAAATACATGAAACACCTTTTATTTTTCAATGACAAGACCATATATCATTCAACTAAAGGGAAAAAAACATGCAAAGCACTATACAAACAGATCTAACCTTTTCCCTTTCCTTTTTCATAAAAAGCATCTTTAAAGGGTTTGCAGTAGTAAGTGCTGCATGTCCTTCCTCAAATTCAGTGCTGCATTTTCAAAGGCAATTTTCTTTCCTCTGCCTTACTCCTCTGCTTTTGTGAACATATCTGCCAAGGGAATCAGGCCTCAACTGTATTTTCCTTTCCCCCAAAGACTAACAACGCAATCTCCTGCAACTCTCCTCTCAGACTGTCTTACACCTTCACAACACTCCCGTAAAGCCTCTTTATTTCTCCTTTGCTCCCTTCCTCACTCCCAGACAGCTCTGTTAGCGATGTGCGCCATTAGTCATGCTAAACCACCAACACACTAGCTCATTAGCATAGAAGTGAACCTGACTCCAGTCAGATTATTACAAACCCATCACGGCTGCTCCGCCCCATTACTGTCAATCACACAGCTTACTGAGGTACAGTTGAAAGTGGCACATTACAAAGTCAGGAGCTAACTCTTCTGTTAATACTTCACTTTCTGCATCATAACAGAGCTCATAAGTGCCAAGGCCTCAGAGTAAAAGTGCTGGCCTCTGTTCTGTCTGATGTAGTGGGTGCTCAGGGTATTACTATATGTTGCAGAGATGTATTATTTTAATTGGCAGAGCCTAGTTTACTCGTAGTTATCCATAACATGCAAACTGAATATGGGTGGCCGAAGCCGTCTAAAGGCTGGCACTGGGATCCTGAATCCATGGGGCTTATAACAGCCTTTTATTGTGCTGGAGAAGAGTGAAGTGACCAGCCTTGGTGCTCTGAGCTAGACCTATCAATATCAACTGACACACGCATTCACAAGACTCAGTGCCACCAACAGGAGAAAGGCAAGCAAAAAAGAAAGAAGGAAAGAAAATATGTTTTTCTACCAGCTCACTGAACTCTCTAAAAGTGAAAGAAAAAAAAAATCAGTTTTTCTCTTCCATCAAAAGCATTTCCAATAGTACAAGGGGAAAAGCTGCACATAAATTCTGAGTGATCTTGTTTATCCTCAGAAACTGGGCTGGTATTCCACGTAACATAACAGCATTAAGAGCGGATTAAACTTCATATAAATAACCTAGAAAATATATACAGATTTAACAACAAGATTTAGATACATTATTAAAGCTTGTTGGCCTGGGATGGCTTTGACAAACAGATGATGTTACGGGTTAAGAGCAGGAGGATCACTCAGTCCCAACATGTTGTACAGCCCAACACACAGCTGTCTGTTTCTCTTGTCCCCTTTCTCTTATCATCTGTTCCCTGCCTACTTATAAAACATTCCCTCTCTTTCCTCCCAGCACATATTTCCAATTTGCACCCTCAATCTATACCTTATTCATCCACTTCTATTTTATTTCTCCTTCCACATTCCCTGTCCTCTCTGCCTTTTATCCCTCATTTGACTGGGCTGCCAGGCAGTGTATTGTTCTGTCGCTGCGATCCTTTAATGCCATCCAATCGAGCTGGGAATATCTTGAAGGGATTTGGCCTGGGATGATTTGGGAGCTTTAAATACTGCTCGGGGATTTGCATCGTTCAGAGATCCTGACTTGGAGCTGATCGCTGGAGCCTTCTCATCAAACAGGGATCTAAGTACCCCTGCAAGTCATGGATTCAGACCTGCAACCTTTTGGGTGGATCTACCTGGACACAATTGTCAGCCCAGGACAAAACTTTTTTAATTAGTTATTTTTGAGACACCTTAATTGTGTCCTTGGCTTATCTGGCTTCCTGCAACTCATCAAAGCTCCAATTATCAATCTCTGCAAAGGTGTAAGCCTGAATCCACTGGACAAGTCTTCAAAAACCCTCCATACTTACTCTAATTACTCACACAGACAATGTGAGCACACAAAGCTGATTATGGGACAGATCTGGGAGTTTGGTTCATTCATGAGACTGAATCTTCTTCACAATGTAAAAATATGTCATCACGTTACCAAGAGACAACTTTTCCAATGGTTATTTTAATGATTTTGCTCTGTGTAAAGCCCCTACAATGCACTGCAGAAAAAGATATTCTATTTTCTTAGTATGGTGTTGTTACAGATGTTGCATGCTTTCTCTGCCAAGAAAAAAAAACAGAGCTTCAACAGAGCTTTCTGAACAGGAAAAAGAAATGTTTTGGTTTCAGATTTGCTGTGCCAGACTGAACACAACCCAAGTTCCATCTTGGGAAAACCAGTGAGTGCAATAGACAGCAAGTGAACTATTGCAAACAACACCGCTAACAAACAATAACAGTGTAAAAGAAAGGGACTACGATAAACAAAGCAAATGAACCCAAGTGGAAAAAAAAAAAGTAGAAGCAAAGCTTTACACTTGAGACACTATGGGGGAGGCAGAGAAAGCCATCAGTCCAAAGTTGGCTGGTGGGACTGAGAGAATGGAGTTTGAAATGACTTGAGCGACGGCTGGCAAAGCAAGGCATCACAGACTGTAGGAGCTGAATTTGACGGGCGGCCTTTGGGCTCTCTAAACGCTGAGCTCTACACAATCCTATTTTCCTGCCTAAACACTGGGACACAGTGGCTGGAGAGGCAGAGATGAAAGCATTATGTGTGTGTTCTTCCACTTCGCAGATGTTCAAGCTTGGCCCTGGTAAGGTCCCTGGGGAAGTGGAGAAACTACTGAGGGTGGACAATGTACAAAGTCGAGTGCGTGTGCGAGAGAGACAAAGAGACAGAGTGGCAATGTGCACGTCTCAACCAGCACTGGACCTTTGGAGATGCAGGGTCCTAAATGCAGCTTCCCTACAATCCACCCACAGGCATATGTGCACACATGAAAACATCCACACATACACATCTGCATTTTCGTGCTTCTCTGTAAGGGGATTAAGGAGACCTTCAAAGAGAAGCAGAGAGATTGGCTGGGGGCTTGCAGGGTCCCTCTTCTTGTCACTGGAGGACCAGGGCAGATTAAAACTGCCCAGGCCTCTCAGCCTGCCTTGTTACTGCCTCTTCTTCCTGCGCACTGTATTAGGACATTTCAGAAACCCCCCTGGAGGAGCCAGGCACAACCAGGTGGATTAGGAAGCAGGCTCTTTTACAATGATGTGAGGGACCTGGGTGGTTAGGGACCGAAGTGTATGTGTATGTGTGTCAGCTGAAATTAAAAGGCCAGTACAAGTGGGCAAGGCAATTTTGTAAGTGGTGAAGAGGGCCTGTGTACATAGAATGCACCTTTCACTGGGGATCTTGGCTGACTTAAAAATCTAAATGAATGAGACAAGAGAAGAAACAGGACTAATTCCCCTTAGAGGGAAAAAAAATGAAAGAGATGGATTAGCAACAGGATGATGTTTCAAGGAGAAATAAGGGAAGGAAGAACTCAAGAGACAGTGTAAGAGAGAAAGCGCTAATTGCAGCGTGATGAGGCTGAGGTTTAGTTCAGGTCCACAGATGACAAGTTTCTAAACCTGTGGACACAGAGCTATCACAGACTATAAGCGACTAGGCACCAGTCTTTCTTGACTCTAGGCTGACATTTAGGCTTGTTTGACTAGTCAGACCTTACGATAAGTGTTTGTATTAGTGATCAGTTATTGATTAATCAATCATTGTAAAGAATTTGATGGATTTAAAGTACATCCACCTATAGTACATCCCTTAGAGTTTGAAGAAAGTCAACTTACTTGAAGTTCTTGCAGATTTTTTTACTTCTCATCTCGGGTGAAACGTCTTTAAGAACTTCAAGCAAATTCAGCTGACTTTCTTTAAACTCTTAGGAATTACCATGACCTGGATGAGTGAGACTCTCAGACAGGTCTACAGTACAGTAGTTCCATATGTGTGGATGTTTTCAGTGGCTGGGCTTGTGTTTAATCTCTATAAAATACGTGTGCCTCAGTTACAGCACGGTAAAAAGTAAATCTTACAGTGACAAATTACATATAATTTACTTGTTTATTTAATCTCTAGGTTGTACATGACAGTATTAATGTATATGCATGTTACCACGCTTCCCTCTTTCTTCCCCAGTTGTCCACACCAGTGAGTTGGTGAATGACAGGAGATAAAACAAGTGGGGAAAGGTGAGGAAGGAGATGAAAGATGCCATTCAGCACAAATGTTATTACAATCTGAATCTTTCCCCCGCTTTCCCCCGAGTTTTCACCATTTCCTGTGGCTGTCTCCGTGAGCAGACTTTTGATGATGAAGGAAACAGCAGGCAGAGTGAAAGCCCAAGTCACGCTGCCTCTTCCTTGTTCTTGTGTTACTCTGCGCATACAGGCATACATACATCTCTGAAACAAACCTCACAGCAACTGATGAGCATACTATAGGTCTGCTCCTGGGGCAATGTACATACACAAGATATTTTATCTACCTAAATTTAACGCAATCACTCCCCATGACCACAAAAGACCCAGCAATCAACTGTTTCTTTGTTGTGATGCTTTGTTGGAGGTTATCTGATGATAATTAGCATGTATTTAAATACCGTGCAGCTTTATCTGATCATGCCCCCTTGTTCTGATTGCTTTTCTCTGTTTTTCAGCTACATATAGGAGGTAGATGGGCCATGCCTCTTTATGAGATCAACTGAAAAAGTCTGCTGAAGAGGCCTTACAGACATGGGGCCAGGAAACTAGAGGATGAGGACAAGGCTAGGGAAGGTGGCCAGGCTTAGGCAGGTTGTTCCCTGCAGGGGTACTGTTTCTTTAGGGTTAGAACCACCTGTCTGCCCCCCAGGAGGGCCACAGAGCTGGAAAGGAGGAGGGACAGGCAGATGGAGATGGGGAGGGGAGGGATGGCAGGGAATGAACCCTTGGGCCAAGACCAGACCAAGTCCCTCCTGTCAGGTTTGAACTGACAGTGGGAACTTGGCACACAAGGAAAGAAGCTCAATAGTTTACCATATGTACCACAGCAATAAAAAGCTTTGACTGGTGGAATGTGTGCGGCTTGGGAATCATTAAAATTAGGTCCAAACAAGTAATAACAGAGGCTTTCTGTGGCATATCCTCTCCACACAATCTATTGAAAAGCATCTTTATATAAATTCATAAAGCATCTGTGACTTTCTGTCATGTTTTGTTGTGTGTATGGCATGGCTGAGACAGACAGCTACAGCCTGTTCTGTGGTTTGTAACCTGTGTGTTGTTAGCAGGATGTGGTAGCCTTCAGGCCACTGCAGATACAGTAATAGAAGAGAGTGGTGAATGGCTTGTCCCCTCAATCACAGAGAGAGAGAGGAAGAGAGAGAGAGAGAGAGAGAGAGAGAAGAGAGAGAGCGAGAGCGAGAGTGCAGTGGGCAGCAAGGGAAGGAGAGGGGAAATACACAACAAATAAAGAAAAGGAAAAGGACACAAGAAAGAAGGAAAAACACAAGAAAGTAATACAAGGGAATAAGTTTACACCTTTACTTGGCCAGATGCTACAGAAAGAGACAAGGCAAACAAAAATAACATGTCTTTCACTTCACATCATGTACTGATGCTGTCGATACCTTCCTAGTTCAATTCCAACAAAACAAATGGCTGTGTTTTCTTCTGCGTTAACTCAGAGAAATCATCGCAATTAAGGGAGAGGAGAGAAAACCTATTTGGTGGTAGAAAAAGTCAACATGGCACCGAAAGTAGACAAACACGCAATATATGCCAACCACTCTGGTCTTTTAAATGGGACTTACATAAAATAGTAGCATGGTGGTTTCCCTTCCTGAACATTTCTGAGCTGGTGGATACAAAAATATTCTCTTTTGTCCTCTCTCTGGGGTACAGAGGTAAGGTCCAGGTAAAAATAGCTCGCAGATTCTTCTGCCAATAATTGTGTGCTTTCGTATGTGGGTCTTTTGTGTGATGTGACTGGTTGTGTGTACTTGTGTGTGCGCGTATTTCCAACCCAGACTGTACCGAGATGCCAGTCAGGGTCTTGCCAGGGTGCTGCTTTCAGATGTTTGAAGTTAATGCCAACATTCAGGCAGGAGGAATTAAGCATTTTATAGTCGTTTTGGTGTCTGGAGTGCAGCTGATGAGCGGCTGCTGGACATAAGCTTGCCAGTTATTTGTGTGACCAAGAAGTTCATGAAAAGGGGCGTTAAGCAGGGAATGTATAAATGTCGGCACGCATGCTTGAGTAAATACTGTTTCACCTGACATGGCCGATCAAGGTCACTTCTCACACGCTAACCAATCAAATAACATGCAGTGGTAATCACTATTGGCATAAGTGTCAGAAAAGCCACATCGTTTCCTGTGGTAAAACACTTTAAGTGGTCAATTCCAATTACCCACTTATCACCTTGACATCATTAATCAGAGGTGATTTATACATCACACAGTTTTAGTGTTTGCTCTCCTCTGCTCTCCTGGTTACAGGGTTTCAATAGGTTTCTGTGAAGGACTCAGATGTATTTGCAGGGCATATGAGGACCAAAAGGCTGGATAAATGAGTACAAATAGTGTGGGGATGTGAAGATGGATAATGATGGAAGTGGAGGACAAGAGGATGGCTGGGAATCAAAGGCCATGCTGCCTCCGGGCCTGCTCCATGGTCTGCTGTTTGAGAGTGAATGGAAGCTAAATGACTACACAAAGACACACACAGACACACAAAACAGACAAAGTGAAAAAACAGCGTAACAGCATTGAGGGAGGAGCACAGTGATGCAGTCTTGCAGTCTCAAGTAGAGGTCACCAAGTCAAGGAAGCCAATTAAAAAGATGATTAACATTCATGTGGGAGATGCCGCGTCTACGTGCAAATGGGATGGGCTCACCATTCTCTCTCTCTCTTTCACACACACAAATATATAATGAGAGCTGTGAATAGTGCAGTCCAGTCTGTTGTAACTGTGGTGTCCTGGGAGGTGGAGATCAGGAGGTTAATATGATCCAATCCAGCTCCTTCATTAGCCTGATGAAGGTAATAACAGCCTACAGGGACAGAGAGGCTGCTAGGTTGACTAAAACTATATACCTACCGCCTGCCTGCAGGGCCTCTAAGCCTACTTGAGCTGGCTGGCACAGTGAGATAATAGCTACTTTTATTATCCATCATAGTTACATGCATGCGCACATCAACTGCATGGGACAAGAACAGATATTATAGCCTTGATCACATAATGTGTGATGTGTGATGTGTGAGTGCGCGTGTCTGTGCCCGCCTGGAGCTAGGTTACAGGCAATAAAGAAGATGATATGGGATAATTAAAGATATACAGGGATGGTAGAAATACAATCTAGCTTCATTACACCTCAACTTTTTTTCTTTTCAGGAAGCAAATACATCTCCACAATAGTATGACAATAAAGTTGCAGTTTTAAAATAATTACACTATGGTAGACACAACACCTGTTGCAGACTGCTGCATTTAGAAATGTAATATGCATTTAACCAAGTCAAAGGCATGCACCACCCAAGCCACTCACTTGGGCTCAATGAGAAATGTGAGCTTGCGTTCCTGTGGATATGGCTGAAGGTAGGAAAGTGGGGTGGGGGACGGGGACGGGGACATGGGGGGGGACTCGATTAAGAGTAAGTAAGAGAAGAATGGTAGTGATAGGTAGGCCTAACAGAGAATAAACATCATTAATTGGAGAGGCACACATGGATGGATGCAGCCAGATGGTGTTTTGTACTCATTTGTCAGACAATGCTGACAGAGAGAGAGGAGGGGAGAGTGCGAGCTAGAAAGAGAGAAAGAAAAAACAAAAAAGAGGTGTTTACTGATTGAAAAGTCAGTACGCTGCTGCCCAGAACAGACTTCCACTGTTTAAATCTAGCTCTGCGTGTTCTGCACCATCTTCTCCCTGTGTCTGTGCCTTTCCTGTCTGAGTGGCTCTGACGGTGCTGCCACTGTAGCACTCTGCCAAGCCGGATGCATACTGGCGAGTACAGACACAACACCCCGCAGATCGCCAAACTTGGCGTCCATTAAGGTCCATCTGTCTGGCTTTTACAAAAACACCATCTACTGTATGTTCTTCCGCAAAGGTGGTCCATAGCAGAGAGAGAAAAGGAGGATATGCAAAATGAAAAAGAGAGACAAGGAGAAACAGAAGGCTCAGGGGATGAGGAGTAAGGACAAAGGGGCGGACAGGTTTGCTCAGACACACATGGCGACTGATGGAGAGCTCTCACTTTGTTGTCCACTGCCAAAGCATTCAGAAAAAATGAACAGAGAAAAGTGGAACAGTGAAACCATCTATCACAATTTCCATAATGTGGACGACAAGAGAAAAAAAATATAGCAAAAAAAAAGATGGAATTTACAAAAAGGATGGAGGGGAAATGTGGAGGTGGAGTACATGAGGGAGTGGTGAGCTGGAGCAGGAGAGCAGGAGTAGGTTCTCGCTGTGTTGCAAATCAAGAGCAGTGCTCGAGGCCGCTGGTCTGCTTGGTCGGCTCGGGCTGCTACCATGCTCACTTTGTTCTCGGCAATGACAGTTTCATTCAGGGAGACATGCACTCGGCTCTCCAGGGCCAAAGTGCTCCAGCGCCAACTAGCTCTTTCTCCCTCTCTGTCTGCTGTTCTCCTTTCAAACCTAACCTTTCCTGCTTCTCTGTAAGTGTGTGCATGTGTGTTAAGTGATTCAAGGCTAACCTGCTACCTCTCTTAATGTACTGTAGGTACCTGGAGGCAAGGCACTGCACTGAATCAAATGTAGAGCGGTGGAGATAGCATGGTCTTGAACTTCCCTTATCAGGAGATCTCACACAACTTAAATATCATGGTGTTATTTCAGTTCTCGCTTTAACATGTACAGGATTGTCCCAATAAGAATCTCCTCTTTAAAGAGCTCATGAAATAAAAAAAAAGCTGCTCTACATCAGTCCCTGCAGATCAACTAATATTCACAAAGGACCAGAATGAACAGATTTTTCACAAGAGTAAAGATTTGGTATATAGCTGTCTTATCATTACAGTGCATAACCATTTGATCTCTCATGAGGTGCTGTATTGGAAAGGTTGTTTCCAGGGCAACTTGTTTACATTTACATTTTAGGTTTGTTTACATTTACATTTTAGGTTTTAGCCTGCTCAACATTTTTACCCTGCAACTTGCAGTTGAATGTGGCAGAACTGTATTTTTTTTTAGATCAGCAACATTAGAACTGAGAATGAAAAAAAGCAAAAAAGGTCAAAGCCAGTGCACTCTGACAATTCTATCACACTAGAATAATCACAAATGCTAGAAAAAGAGAAAAGCGGAATGGATTAAACTTCAAGCACATGAAGCATGAAGATGTGTTTAAATCCTATGACAGAATATGATTCTGCTGTCCACGGCTGACTAGTGACTACAAAGTTAAGCGTGATAAAATTCTAAGAAATATTTCAGTCGTCCCAGAAAAGCCTACATTTTTTGACACAAATACATTTCTAGCCCTCGTAAAATCAAATAGCAAAAGGTGTCTTTAGGCAAAAGCACCGAGTTACCTCAGGACAAGGCCTTTGTCTGGTCTCAGATGGCCTTGTCCAATTGTCTGCCTATCTGTCATTTTCCCATAAGTCCTGTGACCTGAGGGGACCAATGAGAATTTATTATATCCATAACAATGTCCAGTGCACACACCTGTCAATCACACACACCAATATGAGCACATGTGTGCATCGGTACACAAACGGATACAGAGTCAGATTTATAGCTAAACCGAGCCAAACGTGTGTGCTGACACATACACAAGCACAACATCACCCATCTATCGTCACATCTGCCAATGCTTTCCTGCGGAAAGAGAGGATCAGTGATGGATCTAAATAAGCTGTCATACTGGGCAATCACATCGCTTCTTGTCACTTACAAATGACACCAAAAGAACCAAAAACACCTTTAAACGCTGTAAAATACAAACATGGCAAGCAAGGATAGTGCACATTCATTTAGGCATTGGTTATGGCTGTTAACCAGAAGAGGAAGGCAGTTTGTCAGGTTCTAATTAAAGTTCAAAAGGCTACTAGCATACATGTTTAAAAAAAAAAAAAAAAAAGTCCTGCTTTTTTTCCTCCCTATCTCTCCATATAACATTTTGTTGAATGTTTGAACTCATATAGCAGAGCTCAGCAGTGGTTGTCTGCCCCAAGTGATTCTGGGTTGATTTAGCCAATTAAAGGTATTTGCCGTCTGTGCCTCAGCTGTATTCCATGTTGTGTTTGACCTTTTAATGAGGATTACACTAAACCTGCTCTAGAGCCAAAGGCCAGTCTGATACAAAGTCATATGGATATGCTATTACAAAACCAGAAGAAACTCTGTTTTGCCATCCAAGCTTTGTTTGACACACAGAAAATCATTAATGACATATGGAGGTAATTCAGATGGATCTGAACTTAAGCGGGTGTCTCTTCAGGCTGAGAGCTCATTCTACATAATGATGCCAACATCATTCTTCATAATGATGGCAAGTACACAGCTCAGGTTTTCCGATTCTCTCACAGTTGGCTGGGATCTGCTATAAATCACAGGACCACATCTGCCTACAGGTCAATCGTTACTGCTCTCCAGCCCTTCCAGGGACAGAAAGGTGAAGTGGAGTGGGCCAGTCGGAGTTTATACATACAGTTCTGTAAGTATGTGACTAGGGGTTACCTAAAGTGCAGTGGGGCTCTGCTGTCGGCTCCATTTGAGGGCCTTAACCAAGGACTCCAGGGATGAGCGGAGCATTTTAGTCTGTGTGTGTGTGTGTGTGTGTGTGTGTGTGTGTGTGTGTGTGTGTGTGTGTGCACGTGCATGCATGTGTTAGTATTTTTCTGGTCATGCGTGTCCGTGAGCGTGTATGTGTGTCTGTGCTATTGTGTGTGTGTACTGGAGCAGGATCAGTGGAGTAAATCCACACTTGAAAGAGTAGCTCAATCAAGCTCTCCCACCCATCTCTCTCTCCCCCTGCCTCTGTCTCATCTCGGCGATGTTCCCTTGCTCCCAGTTCATGGAGAGTTGAAGAGTTCACAGAACTAGGGAGCAAAAGAGAGCTGCTGGGGCCAAGGAAGCGTGAATTTAACACCTTCCCACCAGTAGCTTCTTCCAATTGTCAATCAATCTGTTTGTAAGGAGCACACATTGACAGGACATTACACAAATGTCAATACTTGCTTGGTTAATGTGTCAGCCACTGAAATGATGATGGACTCTGGCAAGGACAAAATGCATTTAAAACATACATACTCTCACATGCCTTGACAGAGTGCACGTCCAAGGCAAGTCATATTTGACTTGCACATTTATTTAGTTTCTGAAAAATGTCAAGTGTAATAAGTGCATTTTGTTACTGTAAAATGCAGCTCTTCCTCCATTATCTCAACACCTTAGTAAACACTGTAAGCCTGACTGTTACATCACTGTGAGTTTAGCTTAGCTGGTTAAGTATAGGTTTTTTCCATGGTAGACATCCTGGCTCCTAAAACCATGTGAGTCAATTATGAGATTATTCAAAAGCAAAATTATCATTATAAAGCTTTTAACTTTAATTTGCCACCAGATTTGCAGACAAAACAACCTTTTAGTTGCTGCTCTATTCACCCTCTTTGTTTCACTTCTGCAGCTGGGTCCTCTTCAATGACAAGCAAAGCCTCTTCCTTGAAAAGGAATAAAAAGCATGACCTCATTTTGTTTCCTGTGCAATTTAATAAAGGCGATTTTACGCTGCCAAATGTGGAAAAGATGCCCTTCATTAGAAAAGTGCGGACCCAGTGTGTCCATACTTTAATCCAATCTAGTTTAGCATGATAAAGGGCATTACTGCCAGCCAGCCCTACTGCCCACACACTCATGACAGGTGCACGTACATGCACGCAAATAACATGAAGAAAATATATAGTGCCCAAAAGGGTTCATGGGTTGATAATGCACCAACATTGAGGGACACGACTACTAGATACTTATTCTGCCACACTGAAACTACGTCACTTCTACTGACATTTAAATTTGTCATATCCTACCCTAGGCCAGTGTAAGGCAACAGAGGTAATGTGCATTAAGAGTCCATCCCCTAATGTAGGCAGAATGAAAGGGCAAATCTACAACACTGATAATACACTGATCAATATGAATTAATCAGGTGCTGAAGAAGAGAAATAATAAAAAAAAATAAACATAAAATAAAATATATATGATATAATAAAATATATAAAAAATATAATATATATAAAATATAATATAAATATAATATATATATACACACACACATACATAAATATATAAAGAGATAAACAGAGGAGATAAATGTGCCTTTGACATGATGTTATTACAAAACAAGGAGGGACATTTTATGCCTCAGGAATCAATGCATCAGAAAAACACACAACACACATTGTCTATCTAATGGAAGGATTTTTTCATTACATTTAAATGAACAAAGATGCCTTGCTTGAAGGGAAAATGGCCTCTGGTGGACTGCAATGGGTCATTAATTAGCTCTATAAAACTCTAATTTGAATTAAGGGTAGAGTGAAACTTTTTATGAGCAAGATTTCATTAGTGTCTCAAAAGAGCTTGAAGCCGCTTTCTTGCATTTGAAAAATAAAAGTGGAGATCTTCTCCTTAACCCAATAAATGGTTCAGGTACTGAATTGCCAGACCATCTTTAATGCACTTGTCAGACTGCAAAATGCAAAGAGATTTCTAGAAAGCTATTTTTGTGGCACTCCATTCGGATGAGTGTTGGCTGCTGAGAGCTGTCATTGACTTAAAAGGGGGTTTGTCGTGCATGTGTCTCCACACGTGTGTTAACAGTGACTCATTCTGCATCACTCTTTACAACATTGCCGCTTTCAGAGATGGCTTCATCCTCTAGTTTGTGTGCGCGCATGCCTGTATAAGTGTCAACTTCCTTTGTGTGTACATACAGACTGTGGAGATGTGAAACACTCCTGCACACTGAAACAAAACAAACGGCTAAACAAGTGACAGGCAAGCTGAACATATATAAGCTGAACATATATGTTTGATGGACTTATGGGAAAATGACAATCAGGCAGACAATTGGACAAGGCCATCTGAGACCAGACAAAGGCCTTGTCCTGAGGTAACTTGGTGCTTTCGCCTAAAGACACCTTTTGCTATTTGATTTTACAAGGGCTAGAAATGTATTTGTGTCAAAAAACACAAGAGCGTGAAGTGCTTTCCACATCGTCAGGCTTGGCTGGGGCCTGGACAAGACCAACAGAGGGGACAGATAGTAGAAGACGGGAGACCTCAACATGATGGCACATCTTGTGACTTACATCCATAACCGATGCAGTTCAGATGAACTGAACTAAAAGTTACAGTTCATGACCCTCAATACGTTCATATGACCTGATAGCGTACATAAAGATGTGATATCATTCTGCAATTTCACTTGCCCAGTGGTTGCAGAATGCATCTTCATGCTACTGAAAACAGCTGATAAATTATACTGCAGTTCTATCCAGGGCAAACATTTTCCGTGCTGCATTTGTTTCTCCCATAGTGAAAGAATGTAAATCAAGTGCATGTGTAAATATAGTTCTGCATTTATGGGATAAAGCGCATGAAGGAAAGCAGCTTAATAACATCAGGATTCAAGCGACACTGCCATCTTTTGCTTAGCCTCGCAAGCCTGGGATTGGCTGGCCCCATTTCCGCAGATCACTGAGCCCTGAACGTTGCCACCTGATGGCAAACCTGGGCCTTCAGCTGCCCTGTCCACCTGGTCACCATGGCTAACAGGGAAAAATACATGTTGGATGCCAAAAAAACCACCAGCAGCCTTCACAAGTGGCACAGTGCACGAGGAAGTGGGGCAGAGGGGAAGCGGAGATGAAATGTGGCAGTAACAGGAGGTGTGTGCAGCTAGCTATGTTTTTCCACTCTACTGGGGGGGCAGCCAACCTGTTCCCGTGGTCTATATATGGCAGTAAACAGGATGCTAACAGTGGGATAGAGGTGCTGTGCCATATGCAGCCCCATTATCCTGTTGTTTGGACTAAGATAGTTGATAAGGGAAAGGCCTCTCTCAGCACTACTAAATCAGAGCAACTTCATCAGAAACCCAACTGACACTACTTGTGGAGAGTATTAAATAGCTTATAAGGCCATACACGGTTACCACCGCGTGCATGATGCGTGTATATGAGCATGTTATGTACTCACAGCAGGTACAAGCAGCTTCTTGACCTCCTCCACCGCTCTCCTCATCTTGATCTCAGCTCTGGCCTGCGAATCTTCCACTGTGATCAGGACATGAAGGTCTTCGTTTAGGTGTTCCCAGTTTGGCTTCCCTCTGTTCTGCTCCTCCTGGACGGAAACAGAGGGAGAGCGGGAGAGAGACAGTGAATGAATGTGACAGTTTGGGTGTGCTGGAGCACCAGTGCAGTAACATAGCATATCAGAGGAAGCGGAGGCGGGAGGCAGGCATACACAGAGGACGACAGGGCCCTGTGAAGAGAAGCGGGATGACAGGAGCAGCCCTTTAGTCAGCTATTTAGCTTTAACTTTGAAAGGACACCCTTCTTTAATAGATCCCTCGCTTCACAGAGACAAAGACGACAGCTAGCCCCGCAGCAATTAATATCAGTAAAAGATGGATGGGTGGAGGGATCAGAGAGATATGGATGGGGAATTTTTAAGCCACACCAACTTAACTAGTAAGAATGCAATTATGATACAGGGATATAGTTCAAAGTGCTGCAGGATTGTGTGTGAAGGTGTATGAGCGTGTGCCTGTGTCTCTGACTTGTGTTTGTGTGGACAATGCTGTCCGAGTAACAATAGCTCTCTGAGGGAGTCGCTTTTTCCCTGCTGAAAAGGCAGTGCCAAAGCACTCAGATGGCGCCAAATTGTAGCACTAGCAGTGCCTGAAAGGCAAAATGGGCTGTATTCATAAACCAACATCACTGCTGGATAGCCTTTCAACACGCTTAAATAGGAAGCCGTTTCGAGATTTGAATTAGGAAAGCCGAGGTTGGGAAACGGTGAGCGTGGTGTTCTGTTTTTCAGGTGGCACTGTGAAAAGCCCAGTTACACCTGACTCTCATGTGAAAAAGTAAAATGTGACATGTAGAGACACATATGGAGAATTCTCCATTAACATAGCTACTTTCCTTCCTCTTCTGGTTGCCACTGACAGTAAATGCAGCAAGCAGACACTGAGAGCGCTCTAAAAAGCTTTTGAGGTTGTATCACATGTCACCGTACAAGCATGAAAGCCAGCGGTTTGAAAGCCGACTACTTCCCCGCTGAGGTGAGGAGTTGAGGTCTAGGTTGTCGGGAAATGACACAACCTCAGATTCTCTGATGTGTGACACCACATTAAAACATCAAAATGGGATTACCATGCTACAATGCTAACATGTGACTGATTTTATTAAGATAAAAAAGGAATGTCAAAAAGAATGCAACTCAAACTTATTTCAATATTTCAATCAGAATAGCGATATCCTTTGCACAGCATCTCAAGAAGTCGACTGGATCCCAGCTTTCTCCCCTCCTGCTGTTGGTGAAGGTCTGTACAGGATGTTGATGAACATCGTGTCATTTGAACCCAACCCATAGAAACCACCCTCAACTTCAGATCACTGCTCATTTGTGGGGAGTGAGCCACTGTGAGGGCGACTAATTACAAACAATGCATTGAGGTGCTCTGCAGGGGGTCCACCTGACATGATTTCAATACACTAAGTGCACCGCAAAGTGAGGGGGAGCACGCACACACACACAGAGCTTAGAGCTTGAGCTGAGTGCCACCCACCTGCTTTCTCTTCCACAGAGACCTGTTGCCATGGCACTGCTTTTTCTTTACAACACACACACACACACACACACACAGAAGAAAGTTCAATATTCCACTCTCGTTTTCCCTTTTTCCACACAGGGGGGAGGGCCTAGTTCCAGCAGTCAGGCCATTATTTCACCATGGCTGTTTGCTTATGGCCTATTAGGGGACATGGGGACTAGAAGGTGACTCAGCATTTCCTAGTGGGGACACGGACAGACAGGCCATAAGGGCCGTCTCTGCATGCGGGGCACTGTATGAAAGCACATGGCAGATGTAGAAATGCACATTTATTGACAGATTGGTGCTTAAGGTGGACCGAGTTAGTCAATCACCTGCCTGTGTGTGCATGTGTATGTGTATGTGTGTGTGTGGCGTGGGTGCATCCCAACACTCTGGCAGATTTGGTTAGGTGATCAAAGAGATCTGGGAGAGGAGAAATGAGTGCACATACACACACACAGACACAGTTGCAGTTACCCACACATGCACACATACACACACCTCGCACCAGCATAACTGCCTGTGAACAAGGTCACTGTGTGCCCTCTGAGAGAAAGTGACAGCATGACAAAAAGAAGTGTGTGTGTGTGTGTGTGTGTGTGTGTGTGGGGTGAGAAAGAGAGGGAGGTGAGGCGAGAGCTAAAGGGAATACTGGGAAGGCCTTTGAAGAGAATGTCCGTGCTGGCCAACATCAAATGCCATGGCAATAACCACATACCAGAGGGTAATCGGTTTTGGCAAAATATGTAGCATGAATAAATAGCACGGACACTGCATCTAGAAACAACATCTAAGAATAGGTTCAGAAGGAAAGACTGCTTGTCAGTTATGTTGCCCGACTTCCATCGTCTGTGCAGCACCTGTTTGCCTGCTGGCTTTCACACCCCTCAGTTTGAGCCCGATAAACTTCAAGGCCTTGATTCTCGACGTGGATGACACCACATGCAAAAAAGTTACGAAAACAGACGTCTTTTTCTCCTGACTGTGCCCTCCCTAATTTTTTTAGGTTGCGCTAACAAAACAAGACAGTTCAATATTATTGTTTGCATGTTACTGTAAGGTTCCTGTCCGTACCATCATCTCGCCTGCCAGCTTCCCCAAAGGCGTCAGGTACAGAGTCATGTACTCCACTAAAGCTGGAAGTGATTTACCGCACTGGCATGTAATGCGCATGTGCACATTTGAAGACATAAAGCTTTCTATCCTTGGTGTTGTGGTTGAAGGTCAGTCCTACTTAATATAACACACTGCTGCTTCAGAAGGATTCTGGGGAACGTGGTGCCACAATGTTGTCCTGGCAGTGTTGCACCATAACACTCTAAATTAAACTTTTTGCACTGTTTCAACTTCGCCTCTCCCACTCTGAAGAGTCCTCCTTCACCCTAAAGGACATTCCCAACTAGGGTCAACGCAACTGAGGCTAAATGCCAGTAGACCAAACAGGTGCAGAGGGAAGCTGCTGGGGCATGGAAGGACAAGAGAGGGCATGCAGGGCTGGAGAGGAATGATAATGATAAAGAAATATAAAATAAAATATCAAACAAAATCATAACTCTTAGGAGTTAGGAGTACTTGACTTTTCAAGTAAGACAGACTGCAACAGATTCACTAAATAATGAAAATACAACAAGACTTAAGAATGCTTTATGATTTTGCTCTACTCTGATGATAGCCTGGGGTTATATTTACAGATTTAGATTTTTAGTTACAAAATATAAAACTATATGAAATGCCTAAATTTAAAAGCATAAAAGGATAAAGAGGTCATATTGAGAACAACAGAAGGCAACCCTGAACAGGTCATCTAAATGTCATGACTCCTAGCTGAGTGAAAAAAAGAACTACACTACAGCATACCTCAAGGGAACAAATGATAACATTTATAGCTCCTGCAAATCATGTTACAGGGGCTGCTACACCTCTTGCTATTTGCCATCCATGTCCTGAGCCACCCCCGTAAACGCTTAATAAAAAAGAGACAAGGTTTAAGTAATCAGAATCCAGGAGATAAGAAAAAAAGTAATCTTAAACTTTAAACAAAACAAGTGGTCCTGCTGCGCCAACAGGCCAATCGAGTTTAAAATATTGATTGCCAATGTCGCACTTTAGCTGTTAAGCAATAAAATGTGGGAGCTGTGCTGTAGCACCGCCATTGGCTGGCAGGGTTTGAAGGTCCAAGCTCGAGGCCTATTACATTCTGCCAGCAGCCATGCTGATACTACAATTTTACCTATTATGTGTCAGAACAATCAGCAAAAAAACAAATCAAAGGGACTTCATTTGATACAGAGCATGTCTCAAAGTGCAAGTCTAAAAGGACACTAAGTGTGGCTCAAACTAAAACTGCTGTCTATGGCGCTAACTGTAATTTAACACTGTGTGGTAGCCAAGATAGGATTAGGGAATTGCTATTTCTTTTCTTTTTCTCTCTCTCTCTTCTCTCTCTTTTTTTTTTTTTTTAATAAAGGGAGGGAAATCCCTATTCTGCCTGTGCAATGGTCGATATAACGTACCTGTAATTTAATTGACGTTGTTCCTGCTGTTGTTTTGCATTAGGCATGACTGTAAGAGTGAAAACCGGGGAGACTCAAGCTGTCACATTAGATGAAGGTTTGACTGGAATAAGGCACCAAGAGAAGTCCTTTTTTCCTTCCAGCTGTTTAGACAATAATCATCAAAAAGGACATAGCATGCAAGCTTCATCCCTTTGGGCAGTATCTAAAAGACTTTACAAGATTTAAGTACAAACTAAGAAAAATCTCAAAAATAGGAGACTGGAAGAGGGCTGAGTGTAGTGGTGTCATAACCACCTTAAAAGAAGTTCTCTGTGGGATTATCCTGTCCCAACAAATGTGTCCAAAAAAAAAAAAAAGGATGTTCAAAAGTCTATAACTAGACAAGTTACAGGAGTGTATTTGCACTTACGCGATCAATCTCACAGACACCTTCTATTTGGTCTTGTTTGATCACAGTGTGAAGTGCAGTCTCGGGACAGGTTATTATCCTGCGCTCGTCTCTCCCGTCTCCCATTATTTGAGCTGAACGTCAAGTCCCACCCACACACGCACGCAGATGTGTTTAATGATTTCACCATTTCCCCACTGTGATTATGGCATGTGATTTATATATATATATATATATATATATATATATATATATATATATATATATATATATATATATATATATATATATATGTGTGTGTGTGTGTGTGTGTGTGTGTGTGTGTGTGTATGTGTATATATATATATATATATATATATATATATATCTATATCTATATAAAAACATAATTTATATCTTTGTTGATGACAATATACTCAAATGTGACCAGCACCTGCAGTAGTAGTAGATCCTCATTTATATTTAAAAATGCAAAGAAAATCTAGAATAAAAAAAAAAAAAAAATCTTAATTTTTTTTTTATATCAAAACAGTATTAGGAAAGCAGGCTTTAACAGTGCTTTTGGAAAGAATTACATGATAGTAGTCAAAATAATTTGCACACAAACATAACACAACACAATCGAAGTAAATCTGTGATGCAGGGTAAGTGTAAGGTAGATGCACAATATAAGTTTTATTATATAAATATAATCAAACAAATATGAATAAACTCTGTATTGGTAAACAAATTTGAAAGACACACAAAGGTGATCAGGACATCCAAAATTATAAGCATCAGATTTGGTTTTATTTGATTTGAGTGTAAAGTATCAAATTTTTTTCTTCAGCTGCTTCTTTCCTCCTTATTTTCTACTTGATTTGCTTTTCCTCTCTCGCCATTGTTCTTCTTTTCACTCTGCTTTTTTCCCCCCCTCTCTCTCAGTCTCTGCCTCGCTCTCTCCCACTGCATAGCTCCAGCGAGCCGATTCCCCGCCAGGCAGCGCGGCCCAGGAGGGAGCAACCAGCTGAATTATTGAGAGCATAAAAACGCTGCTGCTAATGGATCCTGAATAAACACACTGGCTAAGCTGCTCCCACGGCTTCCTCTGCTGCCACAGGGCATCAAGCTGAAAATACTGAGGTTGAGGGTGCAGCGACTGGAGGCTACTGCTGAGGCTTTGTTGGGGGTTGAGCCACAGTTATGATACACCTGGGCTATCCAAAACATGTTGGGGTACAGGGAGCTAACTTCGCTGTGATTATTGTGATTTACTGACAGGAAAAGAGACAATAAAGCTAGTGAAAGAAAAAAAAATTTAATGGAGGACAATTAAGAAAACAGAAAGCTGACAAAGTAATTTAATTATAATTAAGATGCGTGAAAAATGTTCCCCATTTCCACAAAGCAACCACTAAGGTAGGAGCTAGGCCTGTCCATGAAAATATTCCCAGACTTCATCCAATATCAAAACACTGAGTAAAGAAATAATTTCGCTCATCTGTATTTTCTAAATGTATTTTATAAATGTTTAACTGTATTAGGCCTTTGTTAGTGAGATAATTGCACAGGGCCTTAGACAGGTCTTGTCCAAACAAATGTCATTAAGTTTTAAGACTGTGAGAGATTATGAAAGTAATCACACATACATGTAATGAGCTAAGACGAACTCGTGTGTGGCTTTGTACATGCTTGAGTGTTTTCACTCCAGTTTTAGTATGTCTGGATTTAATTCTAAAGATAGAACCACAGCAGAATGTCTTCATCTTGTTCTGTGATAATGAACATACTCCAAGGGAAATGAGAAGAAGAGATAAAAATTAAAATACGAACGGATAAAAAAAAAAAAAAAAAAAAAAGAAAGAGGGAAGAAAACGTTGGCCCTGCAGCAAACTGGAGCTTTTGAGATTATGACTCAGCTGAAAATCTGCGTACATCTGTGTGTATGAACCCTGTTTCTGTTGCAATGCACTGTGGACTGTGTGTGCGTACGCAGAGAAGGTGATTCCCATACGAAGATGGATGAAATGCATTTCTACCGACTTGCACTGGAATGCACTGGAATATAGCATCGCTGCCTGGCAAACCAGAGGATCTGGGATGTACAAACAAAAGGAAAAGGGGAGAGCTAAAAACAAAGATGCAACAAACGAAAAAAACAAAAACAGAACAAAAACAACAACAAGGGAAAAAAACAAAAACAAAAAAAAACAAAAACAGAAAAACAGCCAAAAGGAGCCATTATAGAGCCATTATAGCAGGGTTGAAGCCCATGGGCAAAACATGCACAGATGCTTGAAATCCCACAATTTCCAAAACTGTCAATTTGTCCTCACAGTAACTTCAAAGCACTGCCACCAAATCTGATCTGACACACTTACAAAACCCTCAGGGAAGCATGTAAGTTGCTGTAACATTCAAAGTTTAGATTGTCATTGTTTACCCACTTTGGTTTAATGTTATGATATGTCAACAGCTGAAATATGCAGAGAGTCAACTACGAAGGCTTGAAAAAAACCTGAACACACTACCCACATCGTTGACCTGACAGTACAGTACAGTACAGGACAACCAGGACAACCAAGCACGGTCTGACTTTCATCAATATTATTTTTCAACAGTCAGTCTGGATTTTCAAATGCTGTGACGAGGCTGTTAAAGACGAAAAAATATTTTTGTTCACTTTTGTGTAATAAATGTAAATGATAATTTGCAGGAGACAAAAAAAAGGTTTTCACCTCCTTGGGTCTCAGAAAATATAGACACACAACATTAGCCTTTTATGTCTCCAAACCTCAGCTCAGTACGTCCAGAAATAGAGGCAGCCCCTGGCCCTAGCTGCCTGCCTGCTTTACTACTGCCTTCTGTACTTTCCACTGCACAGCGTTTTGCAAACAGCCCTATCGGATGTCAGAATGCTGCCACCAGGCTCCATCAACTGCAGCGTGTGTCTTACCTCGTGTTTCTACAGGGTTAGTGGCAATGTTTTTGTGTGACAGCCCTAGTCCAGGTTAGTTTCACATTATTGTGTAGATATCTCTGCCAAGACAGAGGATAAACTGAGCTTGTGTCTTACCTCGTGTTTCTAAACAAGGAGGTTAGTGGTTCAGTTTGTTCCGGTTTGCTGTGACAGTAGTCCAATAAATAGTTTTTTTTTTTTTTTTTTTTAAAATGTTTCAGAGAGAGCAATTATTGTGTAATATCTCAAGACAGAGGATAAATCTCTTGTTATCAAGAGATAAAACAAGGAGGTTAGGGTTCAGTTTGTTCCGGTTTGCTAAACACAGTAAATAGTTTTTTTTTTTTTTTTTTTAAAATGTGAGAGAGCAATCTATTCAAAAGAGTATCTTTGTTATCAAGAGATAAAACACATTAAACACAGTGTGCTATCGTGTCGTGATGAGAGCTTACCTTCTTCTTGTCTCTCATGGAGCTCTTGCCTCGCACCATGATTTTGCACCCCGTCTCTGCTTCCAACTGTTTGGCTGTGAGTCCCCGAGGACCAAGGATTCTCCCCACAAAGTTATACTGCAGAAACGGAGAGAGAAATAAACCATCAGTCTACGCGTGAACACATGCAAGGGATTGAGACATTAAAATTTCCTCTACAATAAAATATAGATGTCAGTGTATGAAATTAAAACACAATGGAGAAAGAATTAATAAGCAGTTAATGTATCACTTCAATAAAAAAGTTGAATTCAAATGGTCCAATTTAGCTTGAATTTGTTCAATATAGAACAGGCAGTATCATATACATATCCACACAGATTCCATTTTACACGAGCCTCTTGAGAGAGCGTGACATCAGCTTTGTTGGACATCACGCCTCTGCTGCCACGAATACACACAGCACACCAATTCGACATCTGCACAAGTCATTTTCTGCCTTTCTTAGAGAAGGTGGCCCCCACCTCAGCCATTGTCTCTTCTGCAACATTGCTAAATTAGCTACATAGGCTCTTTTCTGAAGAAATAAGTTTTAAAAATATATTACAGAGGAAGAGGTTTTTTTAAACTAATTTAGGAGTTAAATGTTTTCCAACCACAGACCATAGTGACCCTATTTTAATAACCTCCACTAGATATCAAAATATCAAGTACAAAATTAACAGCAGGGAATTAAACTGGGTGAAAACGGTGGGTGGGAAACAAGGAGTAAATGAAGGGGGGACAGTGTTGTGGGGGAGGCGAGTTGTGAGGTGAGGTAGTGTACTTGACACAATTTTTCGTATCAAGGCCCCCCTTTCACTGGTGTGTGGCTTTGGAGCTTTGTACCAAAAGGAAACGTATTTAAAGACGTAATCCTCTCCACTTGAAACTGGCTTCCATCGGGATAAAGGGAAAATGTGTTGAAATAATCCAGCACAATTTTCAGCCAAAATAAAAACAGAGGGAGAAGGAAGAGCTGTGGGGAGAGGGGGGAGCACAGTGACGCATAAAGGGGTAAACAAACCACCCGTGTTTAAACAGTGTGCACAACGGCTGGTGGAGAGCACAATGGGTAAGAGATCTCTGACACTATTTTTTTTTACTTGAGAAAAATGTCCAAACGTGAAATATTCAAACACTTGCTGGCATAGCGGAGAGCTCTCCTTGATGATGAGAAGTGCAACTGTTCGTCTCTTGAAATGTAACAATGAGCCGTGACACTGCTGCATTAAATTCTTAAATGCAGTCACATCTGCTTACGCACTCCATCGCAACAAAAGCCTCTGCAAAATCCAAAAGGCCATCAGAGGAGTCACATCTAATTACTAAGGGATTGCAAATTTAACGCGATGTTGGTGTATTTCCCCTAAACTACGTAAATAAACACTAGCAAGGACAGTTTTTTGTCCTCCGTCTCTCTCCTACCCGCCTCGTCATGTCACTGGGCTTGCCTGGAACCCTAGCTTGTCTGTCTCTGGCAGGAAAGACACACCCCGAGACGTAAAAGTCCCTGAGGATGATCAAAGCATGCAGCCACGCAGGCTTTATGCGTTTCTCTCTGTCACAAGGCAACTGTCTGTTCAAGTTCACTTGAACAGAGTGTTTGTGAGAGAGAGTGTGTGATGCGCCCACTGGAGGGTGTGGGGGCACCTGTCCTCAGAGGTCAGCCACCAATGATGTGCGGTGGCCTGCTTCAGCTCACACACACACACACACACACACACACACACACACACACACACACACACACACACACACACACACACACACACACAGAGCACTCAGAGCCACAAGAGCCTCAAGGTGCACAGGAGAGAGCTGTCTGTCTGCATCACAGTACCCACAGCTGCAGACGCTGGGTGAACCCTTAAGCACTGGGCATTATGGTGGCGCCGTGGTACTCCTACACAACACACACACACAAACAAATGCACGGCCTCTAACCTATTACACTGAAGCTAAAGTGACAATGTCTTGGGTGTTGCTATACAGTCCACCCTGCTAGCATATTTGAAAAGCATTAGCTACACACAAAATGTTATACATGTTGGCTCCTGTGCAGATAATGTAGTAGCCTGTGTGTGTGTGAGTCCACACACACACACACACACACACACACACACACACAGGCTACACTATCTTCCATCAGTCCAGATCCGATCAGATTTACACACCATGAATATATTAAATACATACAGTAGATAAATTACAGAGCAAGATTCCAGATGCTAAATAGACTAGAGATGGGGGAAAAGCATCCGATTCAAAATATCCCAAAAATGACAGAGAGTATTTAATATTTTATTCGCTGCTTTTTTCTCACTTTGTTACTAATACCATCCTCCCTCTGACAGTGGAAGGTGTTTCTCTCTGGACATGAATATGCTGATGACAATTACACTTGACAGGGAGCAGGGGCCTAATGGAGGAAAGCTGCGAGAAATAAAGAGAGAAAATGTTAGCGAGATGAAACAGTAGCAGAGGGGGAAAAGTCACGAATGTCTGTTTTCTTCTCTAGTACTAGGGAAGAGCCAGTGCTGCCACCACATCCTCATCGTTTTGCCACCCTAAATGTGGAACTGAACTCCATCCCATAGGGCGCTCAGGGGTAAAAGGTTGAGGAAGGTCGTTACAGGTGTGTGGCTCGAATTTAAGGACCCCCTCCCCCTGCAGTAAAATTTGTTTTAATGATGATAGAGGCATGTCCAGAAACTCATAGAAAACAAGAGTGGAGGAGGGAGGGGGTGCGGCACAGAGCAGGCGTCGCGTCTGGCCAAGCAGCTACCATGGGCCCTATTCACATACATCACTGAAGGAAAATTTAAATGCAAAAACAACCATCAAATGACTATGTTTCTACTTCAAGCATCTCACCACAATATGGCAAGAAGCGATGACAAACACCACTCATCTAAAGGAAACCTTGCACGTCAAAGTGTAACTCTACTCTAAATAAAAAATGATGCCAAAATCATCTCAGTGACAGAATAAAGCTTAGTGTTAACTGCCGCGGATCGCCCTCTTTGCTCCCTGGCTTCCTGCTCCTCACAGAGGGTTCGGCATTCTTTTTGTGGATGTTGATACGCTGTTAGTGAAGGCGACCTCCATTTTAAGCCACTGGAATGTAGGGACAATGGAAAGCCAAGCGGGTGAGTTATCAGAAGGGTGCAGGGCCACTGAGCCTGCCAGAAACTGTGGTCAGTAAAGCCAGAGGAGTAGGATAGATGCAGTGCCCTCTCACTGCCAAACACACCATCTGCTCTTCACCTTCTCTTCAACAATCTAGCCACCTCCACACCTGCTAAAAAAAAAAAATCAAATAAATAAATAAATAAAAAGCTGGTTTTCATTTTCAGTATTCCTCCTATTACATCAACTCCACTGGCTCACTAGACTAAGGTCTTTTAAAAAACAAAAAGTCCTGTCTGGGACACCACTATTGGCTTTTTGGCTACATCTCCAAAGCTTTGCCTCCTCTAGGAGAACTTTAAAGTTGTAGCTACTGGCAGGGAAATTTGTTGAAATTTAAGAAGCTTTTAACAAGGGATAGCTAATATAAACACTGTGTGTCTGAAAATAAACATGAGGATTATAATCAACACTTTCATTTTCTCCACAAGAGCAATAGGACATTCTGGGATTGGACAAGGATTGGAAGTACAAAAACCAAGCACTTCTGACCAGCACCCATCTGGTTAACAGAATACATGCATACACTGTCTGTTTTGCTGACTTGGAAACTCCCAGCAGTCTCGTTTTCTCTTCGCTGCACTGTTATTTCCTCTGCTCATTTACAGCATTAGAAGATTAGCGACACTGGGACCTTTGGTGGACAAACTGTTCTTCCTCGCCCTTGTGTTTCGGTCTCATTTTATCTCTGTTGTCTCAAAGTTTTTCCAAACAAAAAAACACACAAGCACAGAGGGGCAAATACAGTATATACAAACATAGTTCCTCTGCAAACACAGAAAGACGCGCACACACTTACACATACACACAAAGCCCCCTTCAGGACAAGGGCTTACACTGACATTAAAGGGCCTTTGTTTAGCCCCAGTTATCGCTACTCCACAGGCGGGTTATGTTGTGAGCATATCTACGTCTATGCTTCTGTGTGTTTATGAGCATGAGAGTATGTGTGTGTGTGTGTGTGTCTGTCTGAAGCCACAATGTATGGAGTGAACTCTTGCAGACACCCTCGGCACCTTGAGCTGATTGTTACACAGGTTTGTGTGCGCGTGCACTGTGTTTGTTTATGTGAGAACAACTGAGAAACAACAGCGGGTTCCACCGACAACGCTCGGAGAGGCAGAACAATTGGGCCTTTGACGACGTTTGTTTGTGGTGGTGGGGAGACAGGAAATGAGATCATGCTGAGGGCTCTGGCTGTGTGAGCGCGGGGCTTATCGGAGAGCGGGGGCCAGGCCGGGAGGAGAATACCAATCACTTATTAGCCGGCCTCGCTGGGCTTATGGAAATGAGGAGCAGTTCATTCGGTGCAACGTATCAAAGCAAGGTGGGATCTGTGGTTACACCAGGCAACAGCCAACTCTCCCCCACTATCCACCTCTCCCCATCTTTTTTTTTCTCTCACTTGATTCTCCCTTAATGTTACAAACTATCACTGGGAATAGCTCACACCAAAGTAATGCCTAACCATTTATCTCAGCATAACTCCCCCTTTTTTCCTCATATCTAAGATACCTTCCGTCTCATTTCACTTTACATTTACAGTACTTGGAGGCTTCACAGAGGGCACAGAGTTGAGCACTGCTCTCGGTTGCCAGAACACCTCCCCTTCCTTTTTCCTTCTCTTTTCTGTGTACATTCATAGCTTCTGGAAACTGAGCAGGCTTCCTTTTTCCTGTTCGTCTTAGTACACAGGATCACTCCTTTCCTCTTCTGCATATCTGTCATCATCCCACAGTGCGCATGTCTCTCGCAGCACAAATCAGTGTTTCTCTCTGACTAGACACAACCTCCCTCGCCACCAGCCGGCCCGCTTGCCTTTTCATCATCATTCATCCTCAGACGTGATGTTCCATCATTCAATTAATCAGTCTTATATACCTTTCGCTTTGTGGCCTGAAAATATCTCATACATACATACATACATACATACATACATACATACATACACATACATACAGGGGGGACAGGAGGAAAGAAGTATGGACATGGGGAGTATCAGTAAGGTGCCTAACCTGAGCTCAGGTTTGCATGTTTAGATCTCCAGGACGGACAGAGGAGATGAGGCTGGGACGATGGGGTGAAATTAGACTTAGATTCCAATGGTGACATTTTCGCCTCAAAGCCCTATAGACTTCAAAGCTCCCTATTCAGCAGATCCAGCATTTAGCGCCTAATCCATGGCTCCTTTGATAATTCTGTTTGGGTTTATTTTGGGGTTGCAGGCATGGTGGAAATACAGCGGAGGGAAGACGGAGAGATGGGAAAGCGGAAAGATTGATGTCAACTGAAAGTTTGGAAGACACGAGTGAAGGAAGCACGGAGCAAAGTTTGTGTACTTTCAGATAAACCAGCAACGGAGTGAAGAAAAAAGTAATGAGTAGGAAGATCCTGAATAACATTCAGTCTCTCCCTCAGTGCTAATTTGAGTGTTGGTTAATCACAATAAGTCAATAGAAGACTGCCCTTTGACTGAGAAAGCTGTAGGACTAGCCATTCTGTGTTCCCTTATCCATAGCACTTTTGATTGGTCACATCTGGCTAAATCCTTTAACAGAAAATTGCATTAGATCAGGCAAAGTCACACCAGCATCAGCTGATCAGCCATTTCACTTATGCTTCATCATGTGACAGGCAACAAGCTGACTAGTAACAGCCATTATATAAATACAGGTGCATAGGAGGGCTTTTACAACCAAACAGTTGTCACTATTATTCAGCTGGTGCTGTCCTGCTAGCATCACTCACACCACCCAAACTTTCTCTCAAGAATCAAAGCTTTTAGTATTGTTGACTACACAAAGATGTGATGTTTACTTACCTTTAGAACTACATCTGAATTCTGTATACTAAAGCTCAAGTGTTTATACTGGTGGAATAGATCTCCCAGCAGCGTCCTTGTTCGCTGGTAAATGGTCAGTTCGTTGGGGTGAGTGTATCTGACTGAAAACAGGTCAGTATTGGCACATTGGCAGATTAAAATCCAGGACACTGGATCTGTGCATCATCTTTTATAATAGTGTTTATTATTCAACTATAAAACATCCTATTTTAATGTCCTTATGTATATTCTGTAAGTGCCTCTTTAATAACCTAATGAGAGAGATCCTTGCCAAATATGTTTATGTTAAAAGACATAGATATTAGCATCCTGTGCTGTATATCATTACGCAATTCTTTTTAAACTCAAAAACCTTGATATTCATATTTTGTGGGTTTCAAAAATCCTGTATCAGTGGGTTCTAGTCCACGCACACAGACAGTGTATAAGCCAACACTACGTCCCTGGTGAAGCCTTTGATCCCTGTGTGGTCAACCTGCTTCCTTTGTCCTTCATTCTCTATTTTCACCTCTCTCTCTGGCTCTCTCTTTAACGACTGCAGAGACAAACAGGCCAAGGAAGCACTAAATACTGTCCACTTACAGTATACAAGCCCACGTTGGTAATATGCAAGCAATCACTGGCATTAGTGTAGTTATAAATACACATCTAACGGCTTATACTGTTGCCCTTCGTCATGTTAACCAACTACAACAAATAGAGTCCTTTCTGTTTAAATTATCATTGTAATTACCCTCCTAATCAAATAGCTAACTAGAAAACCATCCGTTCATCAAATTATCATCATCATGCATGGCTGGCTAGCTACAGATATCAAAATCCTCCACTCTGCCGCTCTATCAGTGAGGTGAGGTGAGGTGTGGGGCAGTACATTTCCAGGACTGGTAATGACTTAAGGGGGTCAGAAGGATATCAGGAGCTGGCATGATAAGTGATGACACCCTCATGGGAACAAGCTTAATGACTTTCCCCGTGCAGGGAATTGGCTGGTTTAGTCCAGGCAATTTTACTGCAGTGAAACAGAAAGGTCCAGGACATCCTGTCTGCTCAAATCACCAGAGTCTCTCTTTTTTTTTTGGTATCTCAAATTTTTGTGCATTGCAGTCGAAGTAAAGCATCATTGAGCAGTGAAGCAAATTTTTCTACCCTCTTCTCTGACACACACACACACACACACACACACACACACACACACACACACACGTATTCAGTACAACTGAAGAGTTGTGAGTCATGCCATTACAGGAAAACTAAAAATAACTTTAATTGCTATCCCTAATAGCACTGAAGAATACAAATATACTGTATGATGTATTTATTTCTATTGCACAAATGTTCCTAGTTCATGAATTCTGATTTAATAACTAAAATATTATCATTTATTTATATTTGTTTTACCCTACCTATTTGCTTACTTTTATCCAACACTTTTCTATTTTACCTGTGTTTTGTTCTGTAAAGAATTTTGTGCTTAAAAAAGGCATAATTTAAAGTTAAATATTTGTGAAGCCAGGCTTCTTTCTTCCAGCTTTAATACACTGATGAACAACAACAAAAGATACCAATCTCCTGTCTTCAACGACTGAGTGCATAGAAGCAATTTTTTTCAGTAGACAAGTCATTCGCAACGTTCAACTGGAATCATTTGCCTTCAAACACAGACTAATAACCAAAAAAGTAGACTTGCGGGGGATAAAACATCAGTTCCTTTGATGATCTTTGGAGTTTGGAGACGACAGGTGGAGCGGAAGAGGAGAAATTGGGGGTGGGAGGGATTTAAAAGGATTCCATTACTGGGGTAAACAACTCAAAGTACCATGACAACCGTTGAAACACCAGACAAACAGTAATGCCACAGAAACACCAACAGCAGAGCTGTGCTGCACAGCTGTTTTTACAGATCTATGAATATAGCTGATCGCTCTCTCAGGCTCTCTCAGGCCTCCTCAAGCTGGCGAGAGGAGTTCAGTCTTGTTTCGCAGTTGCTCAACAGCTTACGTCTGACTGAGGGTCCCATTTCATGGAGTCAGCACGGCAAAGGTGGTGTCCGTGTGTGCATGTGTGTGAGTGTTTTTACTCCTAAGCAGTTCTTACAACTCAGTGACCTGCCCACAACCTACTTAACAGCTGGCAAATATGAATACATAGGGAATAAAGCGGAGGCAGAAACACATTTAAAAGACATGTCACACATCCTATCAGATGCCTGAAGGTCAACGGAAATGACATGCTGAGCTGTCAGTCAGCTCCCTATCAATGTGTGTGTGAGTGTGTGCTCGGAAGAGAAGCGGAGCCACAGATAGCATTTAATTGAAGGTTGAAGTTATCAGATAGCCTGCGACTCAGCTGCCAGTCAAGATGCAGTCACCACGGTGACGCTTCACAGCGCTCTGCACCACTGACGACATCAGGAAATGGCTGACTTTGAATAACGGTGAGGAGTGGATAGACAGACACACAGGCAGACAGAATGGTAGTGACACAGGCTTACACACAAACACTTTTACAGACAGATGTGGGGCACGCTGGCAAGCGCACACACAGGCCAGAAGAGGGACACACTTAAGGGAATTAGAGTAGAAGCATGCTGGCAAGGCAAGTTATTTTGGTAGAACTGACATGCTGCACTGCATCCAGGCACCAGGACAATCTAATTATCTACTGGTGAAACCAGAGCAAGGGACACGTAGGTGAGGCAGAGAAAGCCCCACTGAGCGAATGTGACCTCGGCATGAGGATATTGCGGGGAGAGATAAGTGGGAGTTTTTAAATGAAAGTGGAAACTGAGAGACGAAGCAACTGGATGACTGGAGTCCCAATATGACAAGGCAAGTGTGGAAAGAAGGAAAAGACGGGAGAAATCGCACAAACGATGACAAATCTTCCATGGCATGGTGAGCTGATGCCAAGAACTCAAAACAGAGACTTGGACTATCGTTCCCTGCTTTCTTGGGAGAACCTAGAATTGCGTCAGAGAGAGACACGCACATACCCCCACACACACATATGCATATGCCTTTTCGATGGGGGAAATCTGGGAAATCAGACGGAAATGTGAGAGGGGGAAAATATTCCCCAGTCTAATAATCATCATTACAGTTTCCTCTCCTTTTAGCAGTGGGCAGATGGGGATAGGAAGTGACATTTTTCTTCCCTTCCTTCATCATATCTTTCCCCTCTTCCTTTTCAAACTGATTCCACATCATCTCCCCTCTTCCCTGACTACTAAATGATTCCACTCTTTATCCTCCCAGAAAACACAAACTTGATATAGAGATACTGTGGCTTTCTGTGTTTTGACAACAATTCTCAACCGACAAGCCAAGCTCGGGTCTACGTGGAAGTCATATCTGCCACTGTCTGCAGTAAAAATTATGAAATCCAGAGTTTCCTTCCCTCTCTGCCCACCTCAACAGCTTAAAATGCAAAGGGCAGTGAAAACAAAAGGGCATTAGGCAAAAAGATCTCCTGCATAACAACAAAATACAATGGTGGCACTCAAATAATTCTGACTTTCAATCTTGGACAAAGCACATATAATTTCAAAATGTACACAATGTGTAATTATAAAAGTAATAGCCAGTATTGCTGTGCTCCGTCTTACACACCTGGACCTAAGCTGGCCGTGTGGACAAACATGCTTTTAGTGTAACCATGTATTTGTGCATAAACTCTGTGAAGGAGTAAATTTTCTGATAATACTACAGGTAGAAATACAAAGAATAACTCAATTTAGACTTGCTGCTGATTTCACCCTGGTTCCAATCATCAGATCTATAAACAACTAAACTGGCAGTTATCCTGCGGGTTTAATGACCAACTTGGTGGAAGAGAGGTGTGCACATTTTCTAGTTTGCATCATTGTCAATGTGTATTTGTCACTACTTGAACATCCCTGTGTGCGTGTTGGTGCGTATAAATTTGTGTGTACTAAGGTCATCAGTGAGTCATCTCGGCCACCAGAGGGAAGCCTAATTAATTTAGTAGCTTTCACGGCAGCTCGTAAACACAATACTGAGTTACAGCCCTGCTCTGCGCAGAACAGCATAGCACATCGAGCAGAGGGAGCATGAGGGTCATCTGAGGATGCAACACTTTAAACAGTTTGTGTGTGCATGTGAGTGTGTGTCTGTGTGTCATTCCATTAATGTCTTTACGGCAACAGGTGACAACAACTGCTCCACACATTTCCACCGACCCCCTCACTCTTCTATTAAATGTGTATGACCATTTATCCCCTACCACACACACAGTTTCTCAGTAGTAATGAAAAGCATAACTACAGGGAATTGTACAACAAAAAGATGGGGGGTGTTGGCCTTATATTTTTAAATAGCATGCTCTAAAGAGAATAGATAATTTCAGTAAGAAGACCACAGTATCAGACATGCCCTTTGAAATAAAATAATTGGCTGCAACCTAAACACAGTGATTTGCTGACCACTGAACTTCAGACTTCAGACTGCATGTCAAATAACTGGTTCATTCACTAGTCTTATCACATATACACCACTCCTTTGAGAGTATAAACACTTGTTTTTCTTGTTTTCTTGTTTTACACCAGTATGTAAATGTACCATAGGTATTTATAATGTCACAAATGTTCGGTTGTACAGATTAAACTGACCTTTACTATGAAATACAACCAATCATATATATATATATATATATATATATATGTATAATATATATATATATATATATATATATATATATATATATATATATATATATATATATATATATATATATATATATATATATATATATATATATATATATATATATATATATATATATATATATATATATATATATATATATATATATATATATATATATATATATATATATATATATATATATATATATATATATATATATATATATATATATATATATATATATATATATATATATATATATATATATATATATATATATATATATATATATATATATATATATATATATATATATATATATATATATCATATATATATATAAAAATATCAGGGATAATAAGCAAAAACATAAAAAATTGGCCAACTTCAAATATGTGTTTTTCACAGCTAATTAGGGGCCAGTTCTAGGATGTGAAGTCCTGGTGATAGAGATGAAAGGTGAAAGACTGGGCTACTGGGCTGTGGTTGGCTGATTTAGCTTGAACCCAGAAGTTGGTTCGATTCTGAGGGTCAGCTGGAGCTAAGCTGATCCCAGCCGGTCCCCAGTGCCCTTTATCAATTCTGTCAGGGGGAAAATGCAATCCACGCCTGGCTGGGCCTTGCCCTGCTCTACAGTGTCTCTTATCCTTCGTCACCTCCCCCCATTCATTTCCTCACTGCAAGCTGCTGGGATTACCAAGAGAAACGTTGCTCCTCAAGACGTGACACAACCATTCATGTGTGTGCAAAAGATTACCATGAGGACAGGAAGGTGGCTGACTGACTTTAGTGACACACACACACACACACACACACACACACACACACACACACACACACACACACACACACACACACACACACAGGCAGAGACACCACACGCACACACACACACACAAACACAAAAGTGGGCTCTACATTTAGTAAACACATACACACATCAGTCATTCAGACAAGGTTTTTCCTGACTTGCCTTCGCCACCTTCCTCCCCATCTCTGCAACCAGCATGACAGTGGCATCGTGTACTTTTCCTTTCCAGCTCTGTGTGTTTTTTTTCCATCTAAGAAAAGCAGTCTATGCCACTGCTCTGACCGATGTGAGCCGTAAGTGCAAAAGATTTCCATCTCCTTCTACTGAATATTCAAGAAATTGCAGTTTACTTTTCCTGACGCTCCTCCTCTCAAGCCCTTCCTTCTCTCCCTCTCAGCACTAATCTACCGCTGAGGTGGCTCATAAACAGCCCAGCATGACATGTTTTCCAGAGACTGGGACCGATTCAGACTGCCACCTGATGTAGCCTTAACAGTAGTCCAATAACAACTCCGTACACATTCCACGAGTCCAGCAACTCTTGTTTAACAAACTAACAAAGCAGCCAGGAGTTGTGCGTTTATGAGCCATTAATGAAAAAAGGAGCAAAAAAAGGTGAGGAGAGAAGACAGACCTAAGACTACAGAGCATGTACAACAGAAAGTATGAGACAGAGAGAAACAGCGGGTATGTCCTCAGCGCTGACAGGCTGCTGAACTATCGGCAGCTGTCATTCCAGTGATGACACACCACAAAAGACGCATAGCTTGAGGCAAGAAGATGAGCCCACAGATATAAGAACTGAATCCATTACAGCTGCTGATTTAGCTGTTCATACAAACATTTTGCAGAACAGTATCTTGTTACAACTCACACTGAGGAGGGGAAAGCAAACTATATATCCCCACAGACATGCTATGTCATAAGTTTTGTAAATATTAGTCCTAAAATAATTGCTTCACATGCACCAATATTGATGGCGTTGTGATACAGCTGTGGTGGAGGTGTATAAACTGGGTACTTACATCAGGGTACTCTTTGACAGGCACAAACAGTTTTTCCTGCAGGTGGACAATGGGTCCGATTGGCTCAGGCAGCTCCAGAGGGTGTCTGTCCACAAGGCCATTCACTGTGTCGCTGTACATGTCTTTACGCACTCTGTTGATCTCTGAAACACACAAAACACCAACACTGTGGTAAGTAACTGAATAAAAACAGAACAATTAAACAGGTTTTTTTTCCCCCCTGTATTTGATACATCACTGTCATATTGATTTTGACTTCTGGGCAAAGGCTTAATGTAGCATATAAATCTCTGTTGTAAAAAAAAAAGAAAAAAAAAGAAAAAAGAAAAGAAGAACAACCGAGATTTGTCGATCGCCTTCAGTATGTTTGTCTTTTTATAGACAAACAATTGAGTAGGTTTGTTTTTGGCGAGTAATTCACAAAGAAATTATCAGCCTGTGAGTGTGAAACGTATGACAGCTGAACTTGGATGCTTCCTAATACCTGCAGGAGATGGTAATTTTTCAGAGTAGACTGCTAAGACTAAAAACTGTGAATGTGTGCAAGTTATTCTATATGATAGAGACTGAAGTTAAGCACTGCATTATTTAGGGGGTTAAGGCCACCGTCATTTCTTTCTGCCTGGTACTCCCCAGTGGCTGTTCTCTAATAGAGTAGCCTGTGCGAGCAGCTGGGCGGGTGGGGGAGAAGAGACACGGGGAATCGCTCCTGCTCAGGTACATGACTTCAGATCTGATCCCTCTGTCAGATAAAACTAATGGACCTCTCTTACACACACACACACACACACACACACACACAACAACAGAGACTTCCGCTAGAACTCACTGACACACACACACACGCGCTTGCATCTAATTCACGCACACCCCACTTTGACTGCCTCGGTAGCTCAGACAAATTCACGCACCGGAGGAATGCTTTGCCGGCTGAAAAGTTAAAAAAAAAGCATTCGTTCATCTTGCCGATCCTTTGTGTGTGTGAATACGTGTGAGTGTGTCACAGTTGGATGAGGATCGACGGCTACAGTTGTAACACCCCTTAATAGGAGACACACACTGGCTGCACTTCCTAACTTCCCACGTTTGCCATCACTATATGAACAGTCACGCCACCGCTGAAACAGAAAGGTTCATGAGCAGTAGAGGTGTTGGAGAAACGAGACCCAAAAATGTACAAAGTTTTTAGGTTAGAGTGTGAAACAGATTAACCTAAATGGTAGACCTGGTGAGGTCTCGAGGAATTGTGTGTGGGGTGGAGTGGGGGCGGGTGTTGGGCACTATTTCCATGTGTCATGAGACTTTGAGGCAGTTGGGAGCTCTATATTAAACTCTGGCTGGGGAATCTGACACTCAACTATAGATGCCCTTAGTGGAACATACCTGACCTCTAAGCCTTAATCTTACGCCAAGGAATAATTAGAAGGTGGGTCAAACGCATAATTAGATTTTAATGTAGTTCTTATCTTGATTTGTGATGAAACAATTGTACACTTTAACAAATTAAAAGAGGCAGAAAATAATAAGAAAAAAAAATCACAGATTTAATATGGAATGTGTTTGTGGGGATTTCCTGTGAGCTGATAAGTGTTTTCACTGCATACTGTCGACGACAGACTGACAAATGTGTGATTGATGGGCTCATGGACACCAAGTGTACACAAACATCTGGCCTGCAGCTGTGTGGTCAACACCTGCGGGACACAACGAGCCCGTGTAGCCGGGAGACTCAGCCCAGGGCGACTCCTTCCCAAACAACATGACCTCAGCACTCTGTGGTACACGCAGATACTCCCAGTCCTCCATAAAGATGAATTCATCCTCATGGTATCCAGCCCAGAGGACAGATTACATCAGCCCTAACCGACAGGCCACGTCCCGGCTTTGTGCATGAACAGAGGGGCTTGGCAGTGACACATTGTGCAGGGAGATGATCAGGGCAGTATAAGACAGGGAGTAATGGGAATATTAAAAACAGAAGATCTAATTACAAATGATCATGTTCTGTGTGTCCGAACGTCTATAAAACTTGAACATGATGGCATAGTGGTTAAAGTGACGATATTTTAACCACAAAGTTCAATCTCTGGAACTCCTTGTGATGATGGATATGCAAAGTTAGCCACAGCCTGATCACTCATGTTTATCATTTCTGGAAAAGAACATCATTACTAAATAGCATACCATAAAAAATTAAATGCTCCTACTCACTATAAATCTTAGAACCTTACTTGCTGCATTCGTCTCTTCAAGCAAACGTTAATAAACACACAAGAGCTATTTAACAGACCGCTGGTGGGCTAAGCATGTGTGTAGGAGCCATCAATGACTGCTAAAGTGGAACCAGTGTTCTGTAGGTTAAAAAGAAAAAAAAAAAAAAAACTAAAAATCCCTTCTCTGCACAGGCCTTGCAACAAGAGCAAAAACACACTATGCTATTTGCCTTCAAGAACATTCATCCTTCAGATAAAAAGAGAGAGAAAAGAAGAAGTGTGCACATGTGACAATGCTACCCAACAACAACCAGCTGCGCCCCACCTCCTCCTAATTCTATTTCCTTGCTAAAATGCCACATTAACATAAGGGGGCCGTACTGGGCCATCAGTGGAGACGTGCGGCATTTGACAACCTCTAATTTCAGTGCGGCAAGTCTTTTCTGAAGCGCAGCGCTCACCTAAAAATTACCCCCTGCCTTGCACGACCGACAAAATCATTTGTCTAGCTGTCCACCCCAGCAGAAAAGGCTGATTTCATAAAGAAGACTCGAGGGAGGGAGACCGAGGATTACTATCTTGGAAAGAACAGACAAAAGAGCGAGAAGAGGACAATGGGCCAGAGTAAGAGAAGGGCATCCTATCAGATGAGAACTTTTGTTGAACTTTGGCATTAAGATGGCAAAACTGGAATATGTACTGGTTTAACAGCTATATGAGGGGGTAGTAACAGATCTTCTGTTACTCCTCCTCTCTTAGCTCAGTGCCACTGTGTCATCCACAGCCTGACTCAGCAAACCACACACAAACAGTACTTTCTGTCAGAGCTGTCTATTTACCTGTTGGGGGGTGGCGACACACACACAGGAAGAGATCATTATATCTCTACTTAGTGTTTCATCCAGACATCTGTCAGGAAGAAAAATCAACCTTGAGAGCAATTGGAGGGCAGAGTGGAAAAGGGTTTGATGAGACAAAGACAGAGGAAAGAGGGAGAATTATAATCAGAGTGCTGAGCAAGCAAAGTGCAGTTGTATCCTTCTTGACTGGCACTGTTCTTTTTCTGTCTCAGTGTAAGTTAAAACACATTTCATTTTATCCTTCTTTTTTGTATCTCTCAATTGCTGCCCTTTCTTCTCAAATCTGCAGTGAAAAATGAAAATGTCACAGGCGGGGGCTGTGGATACATTTGCCCTTTGTGAGCTCAAGTAAAAGACTGTTTCTGCTCATCTTCTTGGTGATCTTGGCAACGTGGTGAAACAAGCACCGCATAGAAAAGGATCTGTAGGAGGACAGTGGCAGGTGGAGGGACAGTGAGAGGCAGTGGACTGAGCCAAAAATAAAAGTGTGGTGTGGTGGACATTAAGTGTAACAGTTCATTGTTGACCTTGAAAAACATGGTTTGAAACTAGATCCACTTACTAGCTTCTTCTGGAGCTTCTAAGTGATTCCTCCTCAGCAGGTGGTTCAAAGCTCAGTGGTCATTATGTGACTCAAAACTTTAATAACATGATATACTATACCCCCCCACATACATGACAACTGATCAGATGCCATCTGTTGAGGAAGACCGTGAGATGCGGTTAAAAACTCCACAAAAAAACTAATAAGTGGTCTTTCAGTTCAAATTTTGGGGTCAAATTTAAGAAGATGCCTGAATACAGTACTATGATAATATAGTAAATATGACCCAGTGAACACCTTAAAGGCTAATGGATAGCCTTAAGATATAAACCCATCATTAATGACTCTGCGATTTCAAGCAATTCATAGTCTCTAGAATACTGAATATTATTGATTGAGAAATTGATTCAATCAAAACACTGGCAAGAGTAAACAACTAAATTCTTGGCATAACAAAAATGCATTTGCTGTTAAAAAGCAAGTTGCTTAAAAGCACCATGCCTAGAAAAGAATATGCACAACTAGCCCTCCAGCTTAGCTCTTAACACTGCCATGATTTGTGCTTCAGCAGACAAACTATCCCTGCCAAAACAAAAGTCACCGGTGAAAACAGTGCTGAGTGGCGTAAGGTCAGATTTTTACCCACACAGAGACTATTACCCCTTGATAAGGCAAAGCAGAACTAGACTTAGGCTGGAGAGTCATGTGCACAAGGGAGGAAAAGATGGCAGGGAAGGAGAAAAACAAATCCATTAAGCGTATCTACTCATCTGAATGAGTGATATTTGACAGAGTCAGCCACCGTGAACTCAGCACCATGGGATCGGGGAGCCTTTTATTTATTTATCCAGCCTGATGCCAAAAACACGATCACACAGAAGCATGGCTGGCAGAATCGAGGAAAGCGTTTCAGGAGAGGTCAAGATGGGAGAAGAAAGGCGTGAGACGAAAGAAAAGCCAAATGAGGTGAGGATATTTTCGAATGAAGCGGCCTCTCCGATCTAGTGAATGTAAACAAAGCATGAGGGACAAACTTAAGGGAATGGAGAGGAGAGATCAAAGACACCACAAAGAGATAGGTGAGAGAGAACGTGAGGGGAGGGTAAAATTAAAAACAATGGGGTAGCCCAGAAGGAGATACAGAAATCAGGTTTAAGACCAGCGAAGATCATTCAGCTAGACCTGCTCCACTAGAGAATGGGAACAAATCCATTAAGAGCCCAAAAATAGACCTGCTCCATAACTGCTTTGTCCTCGCACTGCAGCTCGCAGCAAAACGTCCTCTGACCATGCAGAGCACATCTGTCCATATGTGTGGAATATGTGAGAGAGAGAGAGAGAGAGAGAGAGAGAGAGAGAGAGAGAGAGAGAGAGAGAGAGAGAGAGAGAGAGAGAGAGAGAGAGAGAGAGAGAGAGAGAGAGAGAGAGAGAGAGCAAAAGAAATGTAATGGTGAGTAATCAGTGTGATCAGCTTTGCCTGAGGAAAGCAGCTTTAGATGCCTTGTGATGCCTGGTATTAGGCTGATAATATCTGGCACCTGAAACAGATTGAGTGTAACACCAATTAATCCTAAAGCCAAGATGATCAAATGTTCAACTCTGCGGAGAGACTGAATGAGTCCTCCCTGTTTAGGGGGATTTAAGATCAAAAACCTGTAGTGTTCGAAATCGTTCCATCTATTTTCCTGCTCGTGCACATATGCATACTTGACTCGTGATTTAAAGAAAAAAAAAATGTGCAGAAGCAGAGGTAAATATAGACATAAAAATGCGGTGGTCGTGTACAGAAAAAAAAAAAAAAAGCAATCACAGATACACCTAAATGTGCCAGTGCTGAGTGAAACAAGACTCAGGTGAGGAACAAGCTTTTTCACTTTAAAGCTGTGCACTTAAGCAATCACAAAGCGCGGGTACCCGTTGCAAGCGAAAGGATTTGGGCGTTTAATGCATTCCTGCCCTTTATTCACGGCACAGACGACTTTATCCAAGACGACACTCCACTTCAACAGTTTAGGGGTTTGGCAGGCCAAGCATATGAAAGACGGAGGTTTCTTTTAAAGCAGAGAGCAGAAGTATAGTGTGCATTGGTGGGGGGTGACTGAGCCATGAAAACGTATGCATTTCTGGGTCTTATCGTCAACGCACAGCTGCCTCTCTCTCCCCCTCCCTCTATGTGGAGGGAGAAAAAACTAAGTTTCCTTATGCTTCTGTCTCATTTTTACTTTCTAATCTTTGATTTAAGAGTAGGCCTACAGTGCACAATCCTTTGATGTTCATACACAAACTATTCCTGCGCTGTTAATGAGTAATCTACTATCAGCAAAGAACAGCAAATAGGTCTCACTTCTTACAAGGAAAATACCAAGTTTAAGTTTGAAGCTTTCTGTTTCTTACGATTTGCATAAGGAAATATTTGCATAAGCAAACTTTTATGTCAACGACCTGTAACCAGAGGCACAGTCTTATGCCATTATTTACAATTTACTTATTTTAAATGTAATATAATGGATGGGCGGGGAGTGACAGTACACATATAAATCACAGTACAGTTCAGTACAGGATGCTCTGTTCAGGCATGCAGCTTGTTTCGGTTTTGTAGACTATGAAAGAAGGAGTTGTGGCAAATAAGATTATGGTCTCCTTAATAAATAATAACACTGGACAAGCGAGGGTTGATCAGGCAAGAATGGTGGATCAACGTTATTCAACTCAATTAAGGCAATGTTTTGTCTCTGGAAATGGCTACATCAAACATGCCGACTCAGCTGCAACAGCATTACCCAAGTGTGTCTGTTACTCGCAGTGGTATAAAACACGCTGGGGTGAGGGTCATTCTCCCCACAGCCTCAGAGCAGCCCCTTTCCACAGATTCAGAGGGTAAAAAAAGCAGTAATGAATGGCACAAGAGTGGTTATTGCTTCGGATATGGGATTACACTCAGTCGTAGAAAAAACAAAGTGCTTGAGCCGCCAACAATAATGTTCATTCACATCTGAACAATTTCGTAATTAAGCTGGAGCAAAACAGACACTGTCTTTTGTTTTCATTAGATAACTTACTGGGTATCTTCCAGAGTTATAAGTCTTTGTGCACTTTAAAAAAGAAACACAAACTGAAAGTGCTAAAAAAAACACAAAGAGGTAATTTTGTACAAATCTAACTTGGGAATATACACATTTGATTTGTCTCAGACTACTGAAGCATCATATTAGGTTTGGCTGACCTTCTGGCAAACGATTTTGCACCCATCTCTTACAGAGTAGAGCAAATACGCGATCATCTCATATCCAGTAATGGACAGGAGGTATATGCGATTGCAGCGGCCTACAACGTTTTCCATCAACATATGTCGTGAGCATTGTGAGACAGACTGTGAGGAGAGAATATTAACCTGTTCATCCCATTCAAACTTTGTCCTCACAACGAATTTCAACTATCAAATTCAAAAATCGTGCTGAAAAATACATCCCGGCTTTACAGTGACTCATCCGCACAGTTCCTGAACCCTGACATGATGTGGATATCAGCGCCGGCCCCCACAGGCTGAGTGGTCTAAATGGCTCTAGACAGAAATGACGGTGTGGTTTGCTGGCAGCCGGGGGGAGAGATTTATGTTGTGTGTCAGGGATTCTCCTAAGGCAGGCTGGGTAAAAAGCTCCAGCGTCAGGTCTTTAAGTAGATAGGCCACTAAATAAACGACTGGTGTACCAAAGGTTTCTGGATTTTCTTCTGCCTGCGCCAGGAAAAAAAAAGAATGATTAAATTACAGAAAAACACCGCCGTACACATATACACATGCTTACACATCTCATGGGTAAACGACGAGCCAAGGCCCAATTGGAAGGACGGCTGATGCATTCTAGGCTGAAAAAATGCTTACACACACATAGAGCAACGCAATATCTTTTGAAAAGGCACACAACATGGTGCAGAAATTGCAGAAACGAGGCTGGGTTTGCAGTCGATGTACACGTGCATGTTTATATCCTCGGCAGCCTCCCTGAAAGCAGCACGTTCCGCTCTGTGATCATCAATAATGAGCTGAAGCTGCCTGAAAACACACACACACACATAGGTAAAGACTCTCATAACATTCAGTATAGGTCCAATACTGCGCAGTAATGAGTGTGTCATGGCACAAACTTGAGTACATATGATACATATAAAAACAAACCACCCAACTAAACATTAAAAACACCCACACACACATGAGCTAATGAGCTTGTGTGTGTTTGTAGGCAATGCTCTCCTGAGAGTGAACCCACAGAAATAACACTCCACAAGGAAGGAGGATAGAAACTGCCTCAGAGAAAAATCTGCTAAACAAATACAGCAGGAAACAAGCAGGAAATAGTGCTACATCTCTTCTCTACCTTGCCACTGCCACATATTTACTCTTCTGACAAAGAGACAAAAGAAAATCAGATTTTCCTTTATTTGCACATCAACTCCAGAGTCTCCCATGACGCTTACTGTTTAAATAATTTCACTGTGACTGAAGGCAGTGGAAACCAGTGCCACAAAGGCAAACGTAAATGAGAACATCTTCTACCTTTAAAGACACACTGCAGTAAACTCAAACCAGGATTATTACAGCCACATATAGAAAAAAAACAAAGCAGGAGCAAATTTTAGGAACTTTTTGAAATTAAGTTTGGTTTGAACTTGATTTCTCTCAGATTCTTTCCATCACAAAACATGGACAAATGTTGACATTGGTCTATCAAGTCAAACCGTGTGTTGAATGCATCCTTACATTCCTAATTAAATCAGAAACATTAAGAAGTATAACACGCAGCTTACCTCCTCCTCTATTCTTGCTGAACCCCTGAGAATATGTATGCTAAAAGCAGAACGTGTAGGAGTGGTGATGGCCAAGAACAGCAATCAGCGAAGCCATTAATCATAACCGGTGGCAAATGCAATGTTTTCTGGGGCTGTCACTGTGGCTGCATGCAGGATGGGGAGGAAGTGCCAAGGTGAATGTGGCTTTCTGTGACTGCTGGCAGCAACGGTGAGCTATAGGAACGTGTCATAGCACGTTAGTTTGGTGATTAAACAAAGCAAACAGACAGTGCAGACAAGGAGAGAGGGACCAAAGGAAAGGCAAGGCTGAGCAGAGGCAAGAAAGGAGCAGAAATTTAAGTGTCCGCCAGAAAGAAAAGTGGTGGAGTGGGACAAAAAGGGACTGAATACACTGGCAGATGAAGAGCATGTATTTAAACTTATAAAAAGGAAAATACCACATTAGCCTGGATTGGAAATTATATTTGAAAAAGTTTGAAAAAAGGTTGCTCTTCAAATGTCTTTACCTTCACTCAGCAGCAAACAGTGCTTGCAAAACGAGTTACAGTTTGACCGGAATGACTACTGTCACTTGACGACTTGAGCACCGGCAGTGACAGATGAACAGGTGCTGTGATTTTCCTGGAAAATGTGGCTGAAAAGTAGGCCAAGCTAACTGAGGCTTGAGCAGGCGTTGTGATGCCAATTTTGAGATCATGGTAATCAGTAAGGCATCATTAATCAACTGTCAAGTGGCCAAGAAATAGTGTTACAGAACGTCCTAAAATCGAGAGACCACAAAGACAGTCTTAAAGATGCTAATAGTCGTAGAAAATTTTGTTGTGGTCCCAAAACTGGCAGCTTCCAAGAGTGTCAGTACATCTCTGAAAAATGAAATGACAGAACTGCGATTACTAGAGCTGTTACTTGGATGTTGCCCAAATGGTTCATCCATTGGTTAATGGATGGTTTATATCTTTATGGTTTATGTTTTGCTATGTTTACTGTGTTATATTTTTAAAAAATCCCATTTAATAATATGACAAATGTATTGATTTGATTTGTATATACCTTTTTTGTTTGTTTACATGTGACACTACAATTTAATCTTTCATTCAGGCCAACATGGTATTCCCTGTTGGGTTAAAGTAAACCAAAGGACAGAGGACCAAAGCCATGCAAAAGAATGGTGTGTAATTATTGGAACAATTCATTATAAAAGACATTCCAAATTAAATGTAGTCTTTCTGACACTATATTGACCCAATTACTCACAACAGTCAACTGGGAAGACAAAATATATATAAAAAACAAAGTAGCATCACTTTCAGACATGTTTCACGACAGGGTGCTTTCATAGTCACATTTGGCTCAACTTCCAGGGTAAATAATTTACATGATTCCTGTAGCAAAAACCTCATCTTATCCTCCTCACTCACACCACCATGTTATGCCCACCCCTTAAGCTTAACAGTGAAATGAGAGGTTCAGACAGTATCTGCTAAGCTATTAAGACCTCAGACTAAAATTAGAACAAGGGATCATCACATTTGATGATGTGGAACTGCTTTATGGGGCTGTGCGCTGGTGGGGGGCATGCTGGCAGCTCAATGAGCCATAGGAGTGCCAGTTTTGTGCACTCAGTGGGGTCTACCATAGAGTGAGGTGAAACTGGCAGGGAGGGCTGGCTCGATACTGAACCATAATGGCTTACCCTTAATGGTTGCCGCAAGGGGCCAACGTTCATTACTCTCTGTGTGGGGGTACTTTCAACGGGATCCTGGGGTGAAACTTGTGAGTACGTGCACGCTCACACACACACACGCTTAAACTTAAGGGAGGCACCCCAAGGCGAGTGAACGGGGCAGAAAGCTACAGAGGAGTTTTCTTTCCTTCACACACACACTCGCACGGGTACAATTCCCTTACAGGAAGCACCGGGGAGTGTTAGACTGGTAGTTAACAGACTGCTTAATGCTCAAGGTAGTTTCATAACATTGCGAGTTATTCAGTGATTGCGAAAATATTCCAATCTGGCACAGCAGAAGTGAGACTTGTGTGCTAATACTTTCTCTCTCCTCAGTTCACCCTTTAAAGTAGCCCAATACCCTAGCTCAGCTGAAAACAGCCAACCTAATGCACACAAATGCAGACTCAGGCTCCTTCTAAAATACCAAGCAAAGATAGGCTATTTTGCTGCTGCTTTTGCCATCTAAAAAGGGGGAGCGATATGTAGCGTTAAATTGGAAGCCACAGCAATAGTCATTTAACAGGCTGGCTTTAAAAGAGAAGCCTCGTGAGCTGAAAATGGTTTCACAAATCTTGGTTAAAAAAAAAAAAAAAAAAAAAAGAAAAAAAAAGAAAAAGAGGCCTGCCTCAACTAAACTAAACATGAGGAGGAAGGTCCTTTTACTTCCATGAGATACAACCTGCATCTGTGCAGTTTCTTGCATACTTAAAGAGATCCTTAGTTATGACAGGAGCAGTCAAAACTGGCAGATTAATTAGTATGAACAAAAGCACACACTCAAAAGCATGAACAAAGCGTGCGTGCAAACAGCCAAACAGATTGTTGGTTCTTCCGCATCTCGTGGGAACTCGCTTCACAGACTTTACCTGCCAGTGAAATCAGGCAAACAAACAAGAGCCAGACCTGAACCATGCGGCACGGTGCTGCTCAAGAATCGCTCTCTTGCTCTGCTTTAACCCATTTAACTCTATTTTGGTGTTTTCGGTGGATGCTTTGCGCGCTACTTAGGCATTTAAAAACAGGAGCGCTTTTATCCACTGAGGCCCAAAGGCATGCTTTTACGAACATGCATCTACGCTTGCAGAGACGTACCCACAACAATATCCAACATGAAGCACAGGATGCATGCTGTGAGCTCGACGAGATGTGAGAACACGAGATAACGAACGCAAAGAATAACAGGATGAAGAGTCAGGATGCATGCTGATGGTGGTGCATGTCTGTGGATTCGAAGAGCGGTCCTTGGCCCCAGTTTTGTGTTTAATGTTGCCCTGGAACAGTTTCCTCTGGCCTGTGAAAAAAAAGGAGTGGGGGGGTGGGTGTATTCCTGTCTTTTGGCTCACCACCTGGAGGGTCCTGCGAAGACATTTCCTGTCAGCAGGCAGACATGCCCTTGTTTGGATGTGAGGAAAGACTATGCCTCGAAAAAGGGTGACCAAAGAGTCAGGTAGAATAACTGTGAGCTCAAACTGCAGACCACTGATCAGAGGAATGAAAAGCACTGAGAGCTATTAATCTATTAAACACATCTCAACTGTGTCAACCCCTGCACGCAGCTGCCCCCCTCCGTCAACAATGGCAGGAAAGGTCCAGCTGTCAGGAGAGGAAACAAGAGAGGAAGAGGGAGGAAGGAAAGGCTGTGACTGTCAATGTGACTAGAGAAGATAACATGCACTGTGCTTCCTGTTCCCACCCCTGTAACTAAGGAAACCATGGCGCTCACAACCAATGGGGAAGATGGAAGGGAGGAAGGATAATTTGCCATACTCCCCACCATCAGTTTAAAAAAAAAAGTTTTGACTTTATGTCCATGTGATCAAACCTCTAAATCTTCCTCTAATCCAAATGGATAATTTACCCATGCTTCCAAATGCTTCCAAATAAAATGAATCCATGGGAGTACAGTGCTTTCTCTGGTTTTCTGTCAGCTGACTTGACAATGCAAACTGTTAATGCGAAAGGCGACCAAATGGGAGATGTAAAGATTCGGGTGGTCACCTCCATCACAGTTAAACACTTTCAAAATGGCAACACAGAGAGAGAGAAAGGGTGAGACATGGGGCTGCATTTTAACAGTAAACCTTCGGCAAATCCTTACATCAACTGTGACTCCGGTGATCCTGGGCGAGGAACAGATGGGAGCAGCAGGAGCCTGCCAGAAGTGCAGTATTGAGAATGTCAACAAACAGACTGAAAAAAATCTCTTTATTTAATATGTGTTTGGGAGGTGGGGGAATGACAGAATGAGGAACAAGCACATTCCTTTCTCCTTGCTCACAATCAAGGAATCAGGTCCCTTGATTACAACAGAACAGACTGCCTTCAGGTATGTTTTGTTAGCAGTTAATCTTCAATTCTGTTTTCTGTGAGAGATAGTCAGACATCTACAGACTCATCATCTGTCCAGTGAGCAAAATGAAACGGCAACCTGTAATAAGGTTTTTCCAGGATCATAAATATAAAAGCCCCTACCTGCCTTACCTTTCCCTGGAAGCACAGTTATGATTTAAAACTCTGAAAAACTACAATTGAAAGACACTGATTTTGTTAATGCTTCAGTTTAAACAAATGGGCTGTAGTTAAAACAAATTTAACAAAGAAAATATTGTTGTAATCTGATGCAATTAAACACAATAACCCTGCAATAACCCCTGCCTTTATGAATCTTATCATGTTTATGTTGATAAAGCATGCCAGAGAGGCATCGATTGGACTCTATGGTTGCTTCACATGTCTGTGTTCTTCTTGTACTGGATGGCATTTTAATGAAAAACCAACAACAAAGCAATAATGAAGAGAGCTCAATGTCATCCTTGCTTTTTTTTTGACAGCTAATTAGGTACACCTGGCTACAACTAATGCAGTTTACCCTTAACAATACCAATGAGGAGAAAGACATACTGGTGAAACCTTCAACAGCACCACAAGCTAAAGCCCTCAAAAGTGGCCATAATGTTGAATAACCTCTTCTCTCTATTTCACGGTTCTAGCAAGGAGAATGCTTAAATTCTCTGTTCGGAAAAAAAAAAAAAAAACCCCTCGGAAAGGATGAGAGTCTTGAACATAAGATCAAGCATGTTACATCACAAAGTGTCCGTATGCGTGTGTCAGCTGTTGTTTGATCTCCAAGCACAGGGCCTGCTGAGGCTTGTAGCTACCATTTAAGTTCAACTCCACCAGCCACTTGGTCGCTGTCCCGGGGTGTGACAATGCACAGGCTCGCATCACCGCCGTTGTTGTGTCTTCATTGTGTTCACAGCCTGACATATCATTTTTCTAGGATCTGAATCTTACCACATCAAACGCCTACTCTAAAAGAAAAGTCATAGAAGAAATGCGTAACATATCTGGATTGATATGCATGGCCCTCTGCCCGGACTTCAATTGTTCTGGGCCATGTATCTAAGGATGCATTGTATCAAAGGGCTGTACTTGTACGTCAAAGTGGTGCATACTAATTCTTCATAAAGAAACAAGCCTTGCATTGTTTCTCTCTTGGTGTCTGATGCATTTCCAGCCATTAAGATTGACAGTGAAAAAATAAAAGAGGGAAAAGGCTGCCCATGACCTACTCCCTTCTGTCTGTAGATCATCAGAGGAGCTTTAGCTATGTGTTTGGTCTGGTTGTCTGCTCCTGAAGATCATCTAGCTGATCTGTTTTGTCTGCCAAGTCATGTTGAATGTACCATTTAGAGCATTTAAAAAAAAAAACAGCGATGTTGTAGGGACTGTGACAACTGGGTCAGAGTGTCATAAAGAGAGGAGAGGAAGAGTCGCTGACTCAACTGTCATTAAACAAGCTTCTATGCTTAAGCCCTTAAACATTGATCTGCCTCAGAGCGCTTGGGCGTGAAGGCTCAACAAATGTGCAAGTTCATATCCACGTGCACAATTACAGCCAGCGGGTACAGGCATGTTGTTCTCTGCCAACCAAGGAAGAGGCCCGGAGTGATCGAATGGGGAGCCAAGCACATACCAGCGTCCTGAGCACAGACAGTGAGAGCTGGGCTGATGCAAACCGACAGGCCGTGTAGCGTGCCTTTAATGTCACCACTGGTCCTCACATGAAAGAGGCAATGTAGCCCCAAGCCTGGATTTTTGCCACACATACTCGCATACGAGCAGAGAGGGAAGCTGCAAAGGAGAAAATAAATGGAAGAATGGAGCAGGAGGAGAAAAATCCGGAGAAACAGGAGATGAGGGAGGAGACTACAAAGACTGAGGGGAAAAGAGGGTGATGGGAACTGTAGAGTCACTAAAATGACGACTAAAATAAATAGGTAAAAAAGCAAAGCCAGGAAAAATGAGTCACTCGATTGGGAGAAAAGATACAGATTTCCTCCTTTGGAAACACTATGACAACGATAGAAGTCAATATAAAATAAACTGATAAGATGGATACATGTGCATGTGAAAGAAAGAAAGAAAGAAAGAAAGAAAGAAAGAAAGAAAAAGAAAGAAAGAAAGAAAGAAAGAAAGAAAGAAAGAAAGAAAGAAAGAAAGAAAGAAAGAAAGAAAGAAAGAAAGAAAGAAAGAAAGAAAGAAAGAAAGAAAGAAAGAAAGAAAGAAAGTTGCATGTGAAGTTAAAAGAAAGCAAAGCAGCAGCAGTGTGCTTCTGGGAGAGATAGGGAGAGTAGGATTACATACATGGTGATGAGGGAGGTGAAGCAGATAGAAAAGAAAGGTCTGGTTCATCGAAAGTGTCAGACGCTCAATAAAAATAAGGTTGCAGGAAGAGCTCCCATCACAAACACCCTAAACTCATGTCAGACAAATACTATCCAAGAAAGCAGAGGAGGGGAGAGGAGAGGACGGGTGGAACAGGAAAGGGGAGAGGAGGATTGGAGGGGACAGAGGGAGACAAGTCCATCTCCTGGCAGACTATTTTTCACCTTAAGGAGTCAACAACAGCTGGCACCTTGGCACCTTGCTCATGCCCACACCTGTCTCCCCGTGCTGTGTCTACACACCGTCCATCCCCAGCTGCTTTTAAATTTCCCAAGAGGACCACTAACGTTTACAAGAAGTTCTTTAATTTACCCACACAATGCAAATGATCACAAGCACACATCCAGTCCAAAATTCAAACTTTAATAGAAAAAAATTCAGTATGTCAGTGAGCTTATCTTTGCACGTCCTGCAAGAAAATATATACAGCAGACAGACAGGAGCAGCTGTAATCTTATCCAAGACGGCAATAAAGCAACACCTTGTAAGTCTTTTATGAGTCACATTCCTATGTAATGACACTGTGCCAATATGGCAGAAGTTAAGGCTGGAGTTTGCTGGAGCAGGTTGAGAGAAATTGTTTAACTGCGCCAGCTGGTTGTGCTTCTTTTTTTTTTTTTTTTTTTTTTAAATGAACATCAACCTACTCTGTAATAGCTTTTTCACCCATTAATAAGAGTTCTGTGGCTTGTCAAACATGGCAGCAGGAAGTGTGACCCAGACTTATTGGGTCAGAGATGAGTCCCAAATTCAAGTCCCAGTAATTAAGGTAATTGAGGATTTTTTGAGGGATTGATTACTGCAAGTAAGATCCACTACCAATTCCCTATTAGTATGCTGGTTATAAAAACCAAGACAAAACAAAAATGCATTTACACATATAGCATTTTGTAATTAAAAACAGGTTAATTTCAGAACAAACAGACTTAACAGGCTAACATAATCAATGTACAGTACACTAAAAGATGCCTGCCCTGCCACACTGTCTGATTTTGTTGTTGCACCAACAGGGTAGAGATTATTTTATAGCTAAGATATGACCAATTGATGGCAGCACCACCATTACTCGTGTACAGTAATATGGGGCAGCAATTGCATAGATTTAACCTGGAACTGGCCTTGATAGCTGGATTGTTAAAAAACAACAATGCTGATTCTCACACACACACACACACACACACACACACACACACACACACACACACACACAATACAATGCAAGTAAACATGTTAACGTTCTTCTGTTTATGACAAGAGGCCTTATACTGGAAATAGCTTTTCTAGATAACAAAATCTAGAAAAAGCAGAAAAAGCATTACAGAACCTTTCATTCAATGTGCTCCAAGTTTTCCTCACCATTTGGTAGAAATGGGAGGGTCTCTGGTCATATAAACTGGTCATATAAACTACATCACTCAGCAGCTTTAAGAACAGTACATTCAGCACTGCACACTCAGCCAAGATAATAAACCAGGTGATAGATGCAATACACAAAAATGCACGGCAAAGTATTGGGCTTGCTTTGCAGACAGCAACTGTTTGTGCACATCAACGTGAATTGGTAGGAATGACCCAGTGTGTGCGTCTGGCCCATTAGAGCACAAAAAGCCATTGTGTATCATTAGCTGAGGGGGGACGAAGGGAGAGACAGAGGAGGTGGAGTGTGGAGCTGAGGGAGGGGTCAGTGACCTTCCTCATCACCAGCCAGATGACCTCATTCACAGCACATAGGAATCCTGTGTCTCCCCTCACTGTTCTTTATCACATCCACCATCCTCCCCTCGCTCTCGGCTGCCTTGCTCGCCTTTTTCCTTTCGCCTGCATTTTCCTTTCCTTTCAGCGAGCACAATCAATCAACTGAGCGGGGACGAGGCTCACGCTCACTAACCCTTTCATCCACATAGCACATTCTTTCCTGCCAGCTATCTGTGGGTTTTCATGCCAGTCTTTCCTATGTTACACACGGTGCTAAAGAGGCTCTTTGTTTAACCAATTAAAGCCTAATCATACAAAACCGTCCATTGTCTCTGCTCTGTAATCTCCTCCCAACCACTGAACTGATAAGGACAGACAGACTTAAGCCTCACCACAAACAGACGAGCGGCGACAAACTAAACAAACAGAGCAGACACAAAAATGTTCCACTTGCAGTTGTACAACTCGACTTCATTCATGTGCAGATACTTTTAGTTTGCACAAGGCGCATATGGGCATAAATTGTGCTAAGCAAATCATGTTTTACATTTATAGCACAGGACTGCGGGGCAGACAGCCACTGTAAAACACAACTGTGCAACACATGTAATTCCAGTCAGGCTAGACAGTCACTGTGTGTGATTGTGCTGATGAGACAGAAGAGGATTAGAAACCATAAGTGACTGCTCTGCGTGATAATTCAAGAAATCTGTAAACCTCTGCGACTTGTAAGAGACGTGTATCAAATCACGGCCCCGTTCAGTGTGACATGGGACTGACTGCCTGTACAGTGGGCTGGCGCAGGTGGTAGACATACCACAAACCTGAGTAACTGCAGAGTGGAATGAGCTCATCTCAAAACTGCACGCTAGAGCTCACTGTACTTATGGAAAGTCTTTCGGTATGACTGCTTTGAGGCTTCTCTCCTTCCCCCTGCTGCTGTGCTGGTTTACACACGACGCACTTTGACATGTGATCAAACCATTTTCACAGTCTTTAAAAATATTCTTCACAATTAGTAAGGCTGCAAACGCCAAAGGAAAGCCATGTTAAAAAAAAAAAAAAAAAAAAAAACAATAAATGTAATTTCAGTGGACAGTGAAGTCCGACAGGTTTTGTCAACTATCAAATGTTTTCAGTTGACTAAAATAAATATGTAGATATTCATACTCAAAAATACATTAAGTGGGGGCAATAAAATCAAAGTGCTATTTGAGAAAAACCTACATGAACATGAATCTTGCTATTCTTGAATAATCTTGTGGAATCTTGTCTTCTTGTTTTCAGAACATTGTGAGGTTTTCTAAAGTCGTTCTCTCTAAACAGTCAACCAAGATAATATTATGACTAAAATAATACACATTAGTCATTGTAACTGCTGCTATTATGCTAGTTAACGTTAAAACAACATCTGAAAAATATTTACAGTTGTTTGGGACAATGTTGACAATACTTATTTTGGCACACATTATCAAATCTGAGTGCTGAAAAGCTATCCCAAGGTGGCAGCCCAACACATGCTAGAGAGATTTTCACACTATGTCAGTTTCATTCAAAGCAAGAACAGAGAACTCTAAGGGGACAACACTGTCTAAAAACGGTGTAGCAAACATCTTTACACGACATCATCTGCATTCGAGATGCAAAGCCAAGTTGAATGGCTGCCCTCAGTAAACTACAAACAAAACATGATTGGCAAACTGAAGCGTTGGCAAACTGAAGCGTTACTGTGAGAGTAGCCCTTTCTTTCACGTGAAAACAAGGACAGACAAAAAAAATATCACATTTTATCTTGATGCTTGTTTACAGAGCCATTGTTATGGGAGAGCTTATGTGAGCCATCAGACACGTAGGAGGTTAATGTGACAATGTTTAAAAGCTACAGACAAGTTAAAGTTTAGATAAAAACAAATAGCACAAAAACCCACAATACAAATATGGGCATTAAAGGAAAGAAAAGTGTGTATAATGTCTTGAATAATGCTTAAACTCAGCTGTGGCTCAACTGTGTTTTAAATACATATATCAGAGCGGAAGAGAGCAAGGGGACTACTACAAATACTATAACATGGATTCTCACATGCAAGGACTGAAAATGTGTTGAAGCTGTGGAGATTCAGGAAAGCATATGAGACTGGCTAAGGTCGGAGTTCCCAGAGCTTCACATTTGACGGCAGAGGAATCTCGCCTCTTGCCACTTCACTTTCTGTGGCCCTTAGGGGAGGTTATGGCAGCACCGCCTGCTCTTGCCAAGCCTCACAGAAAAAACACGGGCTGCTGAGGGACAGGTTAATTATTCATCTTTGATTTATCGGCCAGCCTGCAACTAGTGAGAAACCGAGGCAAAGCCTGCATGCCACAGGCAGACTGATCTAGCTGGGTGTTTGCAAGGTGGACAGCGCTCGTGAACCTTTTGGACAAAAAGGTTTGGACGAGGGGGAGGGGGAGGTATGGCAAAGGAAACACTCAGTCAAATAGGGGCGAGTGTCACAAAATTACAAGGTTAAAATAAACATTACTGTACTTATTTTCATACAGGTGGAACTGAGCTTGCTAGTGTTAGCCATTAAGCAAAAAACCTTTATCAAATTGCAGACAAATTATGCATTCAACAGTTTTAGAGATTTAAAGCAAAGTAGAAATTCCTATGCCTTGCTGTGGATGGCATTCACATTAAGCAGAGCTTAAACACACTATGAGAGTGTGTGTGGGGAAAACAAACACCAGGCTGGAGGTTAAGTGCTCTGACTGTGCTCCCGGTAAAATTCCTGAGCCGGCTGCCAACGCTCGGTTGCCATTCCTTCTCTGAAAGGAGAGAGAAAATGAATGCAAAGGGGTGGGCGAGTTAGAGAGGAACAGAGTGAGCATTCAGCTCATTTTTTTACCTCCTTTCTATGACAACAAATGAGGAAGGAAACAGCGAACGGTGACAAATGTTGCTGGTATGATTCCTAAAAAACCTAACTGTTAGACAGTGTATCTGTTGTGACAGAGACAGTGACAGAGACAGAAAGAGAAAGAGCAAGGCAATAAGGGTGACTGCTATGAGTAAAGGGAGGGGAGTGGGAGAGAAATTTGAAGCACTCAAAGAATGTGACAGGGTGGAGTCTGTGCATGCATAACGTACACCAACTGAGGAATATACCGAGAAATACTGTGTGTGTTGCACATCCACGCAAATGTGTGGGGGAGGGACAGGAGCAATGATTCATGATGTAATCTAAATTAGTCAAAAGAAAGCTGAGAGACAGACCCACCTCTGTGGGAGAGGGCAAAAGAAGAGCAGGCTTCTCTTGTCACCAAAGCAAGAAAACAGCTTCCCCCCTCCTTCTCCCTGTCTGTCTGAAGGAAAAAAAAAAAAAAAAAACCACTGACTCGCCTTCTCCATGGTCCTTTCCTGTCTGAAACGGGTGTTGCTTCCCGTAGATGTTTTTGTGTGTTTTTGAGACACAAAAAAATGAAGGAAAAAAATAGTAAAAGCTGACATAACTTGGGCCAAGGTCAATGGGAGGGCCCACAGTTTTAGAAAAAGGAATAAACAACCAAATTTAATGAAAAGGCCTGCGTCAGGGAGCTGCTGTGACATAATTATTACAACAGGCTTGGGGCCTGTTGTTCATCTTCCTCTTTAACGCCGCCTGTCACCATCTAGTACCCACACAAACACACAGAAACTAGACGCTTGCTTTGACAGTGACCACACAATGAAAATCCTTCACAGAAACTCACTGTGCATCTGGTTACCTTATTCGCTGTTAATTTTAATGCTGTTGCTCAGCTTAAAGGCTGGAGGAACAACAAAAGAGAGATAAACTGCCTCTAGCAATGTGTTGAGCTAACAGCCGACAGTAATAGAAGGGGAAACACTTGGTTTTGGTGACGGCGAGCCAGATAGTCAGCCAGGCAGTCAGGGTAGGGGCACTGAGATGGGAGGCCAGGCGGAGGCAGTGGTGATAAGGAGGCCCCAGCACTCACGGGATTGAGGCCTGAGATAAGAGCCCAGAGCTGTCGTTAGATGACTTTATCATGCAGCACCCGCTGGGGGGTGACATTGCTGGGGCTGGAGTGGGGCCAGGGGAGCGAGATGGGCCCGGGGTTGGAGCTCTGCGGTGGGGCTGTTGGACGGGAATGGTTTCTGGGCAGAGGCTCATCAGAAGGAAGATGAGCAAGGCAACACAGGGTCCTGCCACAACCCCGACGCCTCACCCTGTCAGACTTTTGCCACTGCGTAATTTATTACCAGGGAGGAAACACAGAGAGAGAGTCCACATGAGGGCAAGAGAGAGGCAAACAGAGAAAGACGGCACAAAGCCTCCTCCAATTCTGCTTTCTCACCGGTGGCTGGCTCCGTAAACCGGCTCACAGAATGGCTCTCAGTTAATTAAATTCCAGCTCATAAGTGGTGCTTTGGGAGAGAAAATGGGGAGGAGAGAGGGGGCTGGGGATGGGGGTATATAACAGGTTTCTGCACACAACAACAGTTCTCAACAGTTCACCCCCAATTCTCTCTTCCTGTCAGACAATCAGCACTCTCTCACGGCCCTAAGCTGCATCTTACTTTGTGAGCGGCGCTCAATCTAGTTGGCTGCTAAATTGATTGCGTGTCAGAGGTTAACGCCAAAGGGTCAAATTACATTGGGAGAGTACAGTAATGCACAGCCATACACACAGATAGGCAAAGGAAAAAAAAAGAAGGAAAAAAAAAGGGGGGGGGGGGCTACGATGACAGACAGATTGACAGAAATACGTGGCATCAGGTAAGAAACCAAACGCATTCTCCCATTTATCAAAATCTGTTCTCTTAACAGCTGTTCCCAAAGGACCCGGTTCCCTACACAGGCACCACGGTGGACAGCAGACAGTTTGTCCTCAGAGCGCTGACAGCTCTCCCGGGAAGGTCCTGTTAAATCACGGCAAACAGACACAAACAAGCAGACACAAAACTGTATATGCAAAGCAGGAGGGGAGGTGTGTGCTGTAGCCAGGAACAAGTGGTACGATGCGCCACACAGCGTGCAACGGAACGACGGACCATTTAATCTTTTAAACAAACAAAGCTCAAAAATGAGACTGTGGGGAAACGCAAATGGAGACTGGGATAAATATTTTCCATCAATCTACCTTTTCTGCTCCCTACTGAAGCACTCCCCACACTTCATGACAATAAAAAAATAAAAATGCTCCCTTTCTCCTATGCTCCACTACTTTACAATAGCACCTTCACTACTAGGCTACATCTCTAGATGTTATATGGGCTGTCTCCTCCTGCCAAGAGAAAATATAGCAATTTGAAGCTGCTTGTTGGCTGGCAGATCGTAAAGAGAAATAAAAAATTTTTAAAAAAGGTTCCATAGCAGGTGTCACCTCAGGGAGATGAACAACTGCAACGCAAGGGGATTTCAAAGGGGGCCTGTCACTCGGCCAGAGTGACCTTGAAGGACTACACACATACTGGGAGCGTAACAGGGACGTCCACGGCATTAAAGCGGGGTGGGAACAGTCGTCACGCGCACACACACAAGGGTGGTGTCGGCTTTCTTCAGCTGTGGAAACAGCTGTGTAGACACGCACAAAACGATGGGTGGGTGAGGGAGACGTGCAGCTGTCGGAAGGGTATACTCTTGAGAGATGGACAATTAGGGAAAGAGTTTTAAGTGTTCGACTGTAACTGGTTACATTTTTTATCTTATGGGGATACACTAAAGTCCAACAAAGCATTTAAGGTGTTCAATCACATTTAAGCCCATGAAACGGCACTTTCTAAGGGCTGTCATTGTAATTTTGTCAACAATATGCAAAACTTTCGTTTCTCCGGAGGAAAGGCTGCTGATGTATTGTTGACAGATTAAAACAGCCCTTAACATTCTCTTTTTCTTGATTTCATTTTTTCAGAACTCTGCGCTGGTTGTGTTTCTACTTGAGCATCAGGAGGTTTTTATGTAGCGTCTGCTCTCTCCATGTCGCCTTGACGAGACACTCGTTTTCAATGAAACAGAACTAACTGAGAAGTCTCCAGTACCAGCAACACACAGCCTGAACCAAATAACGCTTCAGATCAAACATGAGTCACACCAGAAGAAAGAAAAGAAAACCAGAAGTTAAAAATTCCCTTCTGGAGTCTATCCGACTGGAAGTCGCAGTGGAGAGTGATGTTTATCCTTACTGCTGGCAAAGACCATGCTGACGAAACATGCTTCATTCATCACCCTAACATTTTTTAATCACTGTATCAACCTCAAACTAGCATAAAAAAAAAACAATTAAAAATAACTTTCCGGAGCTTCTGGGATTGCAGCAATCTGACAGCACAGACCACCTAACACATTAAAAATAACGCACACTTGGCAACAATTTTAAGAGTACTAGGCCAAAGGGAAGGGTTATTAATCTGAGCACTGTTGCTGCTTGCTTCTCTTTTTTTTAGATAGATAAAAATTGCACACTGAATTGTGCTTTTAGTTTTAGCCTGGGTGGGGCCGCTGAGCACCAGCACAGGACAGAAGGGTGGGAGGAGGCCGGTCCCCCTGGATATCGCATCAGAGCTTCAGTGCCGTCGAAAGGGGGGAGGCAAAACAAACAGCCTCTAACAGGAACCAGACAGTCAGACAGACCTCCTCTGTACTGGGGTGGCTTTCATCACACACACACGCAATTTTTGGCGGCCGGGTTAAGTTTGGGCTGGTGCTGTGGAAACCCTTGTAAACCTTGTGTGGCTTTAGAGGAGCGAGACTGAAGCTGGGGGAGCAGTGAGCGTCCCAGCAGAGATTTCTTAAACGGCAGAGGAGGGAATGTTTTTTCCAGTTTTCTATCTCTCAAGCGCTGCACAGACGCGTCGGACCAGTCTGGTGTTACGGGATTTATTTCTGAACCCTTAACAAACCGGTTCCTCTAAAAAGCCACACACCATATGGTGCAAGACATCAAATGACTAGTGGAGAAGCCTTTTCTTAAAAAAGACAAACATATTAGTTCTTTTTTATTTTGGACATCAGCTTTTTACTCTATTTTTCCAACTGAGGCATAAATTTGTAAACGCAAATCAACACAGGTCAAAATGAATATTTACAGTAGTGCATTACAACATGTCTAAACATGTTAGAATGTCTCTGAATGTAGCAAGCACTAACAGCTAATGTCATATTCAACACACATCTCTACAGAGTACAATGTACTTCCCCTCCTACTCCTGAGTCCCGCAATTAAGGCACAGTTTTGGTGATTCATATAAGCAAGTAATGGAGTGAAGACACAAAGACAGGGCGACCATGGGTGTTGTACAAAACGTGAAACACTCATCCCCAGAAAAAACTACACAATATCTCAGCTATGTTAGAAATGTGGATGTACAAAATCAGATACAAGACAAACTTTTCATATCTGGAATGCGCTAGAACTAAATTAAGAGATTTTCTTGCATTTATTTTAAAATAAAAAACCCTTGTCATGTTGGGTTATTCTTGTCTCTTTATTTCTTGTTAGTTATCTTCACAAAGTAAAAAGCATTAAATGGAAAATGTATCACACACCAGGTTAAAACTGTGTTGACCACACAGAGGCTAAAAACAGTTTCTTGCTTTCGGTTAGTTTGGTCGTGCAGTGTGCCGACGGCAGCACGTCTGGGTTGTTACTGTAAATAAGCGGTACACAGACTGTGCCTTACTGTTCAGATTATTATTATGGTGTCTGACTAAGGGGGATGGGAAGCAGCAAAGGGGAGCATGGATGAAAAACAAGTCTGCTTCCTGACCCTCATCTCAATGAAAATATTAACACACCCATTCCCAATTGAGTCAAATAAAAAGCACTGAACTCTTCTAAAATATAAAAAACCCATCTACAATACCTCTTTTGTAAGGAGTTTATGGGAGCTGTGGAGGAATCAAACTATGCGGCAAAACTAGTTGCAAAGATGTGGGAAAATACCATCATTGCACACCGGAAATTTTGCAACTCTCATTTCTCTAAAACATAGTGATTTGTTGCTTAACTGCTTACATTTCTGCAGAGTTCGACCTAAAAATAAAAACCAGAAAGTGCCAAATCCTGCAGATCAAGAACATTTCTATATCAAACACTCACATGGTGCCTGACGGGCAGGTTGGAGTGGTCTTACTTCATTTACTGCACAAAATAAAACACTCAGGATTTGCTCTGTTGTAGCTGTAGCAGGGTTGGGCGGCAGTAGTCCACTTTAACGTGCATACCGTCTTGTTTATCACCCACCAGAGAGACAAGGCATCTTTGCAGACCGGTTGAGCAGCTACATACTACAGAGCCTTACTCATCCAGACGTACCACCGAAACTATGAGGCGTGCAGGGCTCCTTGCGTCCCGTGCTGTCTGCGAAACAATCACTCCTCTACCCCGTCACACAGCCCTGTTATTTTTGTCCACCAAAAGACAGCCACGGTGTCCGGCCCGACGCCACACCACGGGCTACAGCATCGGGGGGAAACCGAGCTGCAAGGGGGGGCTGTGGCGCTCTCTAGTGTCCCCTGCTCAGTTACATAAAGCACAGCTCCAACCTTCCGCTTAGACCAGCTTACGTTATTGATACTATCAACATGCATGAGCCTCGTCTATCTGCTGCTTGTGCCAAGAAAAGAAATCTGTCGTAGGGTGTAGCAAACAAATGTAGGCAGACAAATCCCGTCTGCATGGCGCCGCCGACAAAAGGCGACGCTTTCTTTTTCTTTTTTTATTTGGTGAGGCACGCTTGACTGGCCAAAAAAACACACACATGGCGACTGCTGCAGCAAAAGGAAGGAGACATAAAAGAGAGGCTAGCTGGAGGACAAATATTGTAGTAGGTGAGTGAGGGGAGGGGGGGGGGCAAACAAAAATGGTGCCCCCTTCTTTTTAATGAAGAAGTTAGACGGCTGAAGTGATCTCCGTGTACTCCCCCTTCCTCCTCTTCTCACCCAGCAGCAGCAGCAACTCACTGGCCATTGTTTGGGCAACAAGCAGAGACATACCTCCGTGCTTTGAAGCTACCCCCGAGGAGCACTAAATAAAAAGAAAGCGAGCACCAACTTTCCTGTGACATTTCTTTTTTTGTGTGTGTACGTGTGTGTTTGCCCAGTTAAGTCTTTATTTGGAGAAGTTAACGCCGCCGCCTCGGCTCCCGGAGAGTTCAGCGACAGAGACACCCAGCCTCGCTAGCTTGAAACGTGGCTAACCCGAGCTAAAAGAGAAAAAAAATGTTGCTGTTGAACATGTGGGAATCAGGCCCCCGGGACTGTGGGTTTAATAACAGCCTGAAAACTTCTCTGTTCACGATTTTTGTTGTTGTTGTCGACGTGTCGACCCTGACGGACGGGTGTGATTTAAAGCTAAGTGAGCGAGAGAAAGTTTTCGTCGCCACAAAGTCAAGTCAGGAGTGCAGCAACAAACTCCGTGGAAACCAGCCGTTAGCAACGCAACTGTCGGAGCCACCGGTCCAGACTCCCTGCTCGTTTTTTTATTTTTACTGTAAGTGGTGAGAGCCGCTAAGCCTGTCGCGGTCAGCAGTGTGCTCGTATCCCGTGTTTTGAGCGCTATGCAGCAGGCAGGGACGCCCAGCCCAGCCGAGCCGAGCCGCCCCGACACCGGGCTGCGTCGCGGTCACGCTTCCCCTCCTCCGCCTCCCCGGTCGCTCCGGACCGCCGCTTACCTTCATCGAGAAGCCTCTCCAGGTGTGTGAAGATGCCGCAGAGATTTGGCAAACTGGTCATGAGCTTCTTCTCGTTTAACAATTGCATCAAATAGTCGGGACTCGGCCTCGGTCGCTCCTTCACTTCGACCTCTCCGACCATCATCTTTGCGGCGAGAACGGGGAACAAACCACCGCGAAGAAAACAAAAAACAGAATCCTCTTTTGATTTTTTTTCGGGGCTGGGGGGGGGGGAGGAGAAAGGGGAGAAAAAAAACGAAAAAAGAGGGGGGAAAAACTTGCGGCTCCAATCCCTCGCTTCCCTCCTCCTTGAGACGAGAAGACTCTGTAAACCCCCCTAAAAAATTCAGGTTTGGTTTGTTCTCGTTGTTTGAGTGCAGAGGGGGAAAAACAAACCGTTATCTTCCTTCCAGAGACTCGCGCGCCGTGTGCGCTCGGGGACGTTCGATTCCACCACTGTAAGCGCGAGAGACTGCTCCACCGGAAAGGCTCCGTCCTCCTCGGCGACCATTGGCCAGCGGGGCTTCCAGGGTGCTAATGGGGCGGCCAATGAGCGCCCACACATGGGGCAAAGGGGGCGGGGCGCAGCGCTCGGAGGAGTGATTGACAGGCGTCCGGAGCAATTGGGTGCGCAGGAATCGCAGGAATGCACGTACTGCCCCCAAAGTGTTGTCAACACAGAGTGGCACGCATTGACTTATCTCTGCCTTTCTCTCATTCACAGCAACGCTATGGCAGTTATAAAAATGTAAGACTCCAAAATAGCCTTTTTGTTTCTTCGTTTTAAACTAGTAAAAAGTGGGGTTTGAGTTTTTATTTTATATCTGATTTTGTTTTAGACGCCGAGTGAGTTATATTCATTTATTTTTACTTATTAACACCCACAGGCCCATGAAGTGTTATCATCATACAGTGGCACATATTGACTTCTTTTTTCCTCTCCTCACTCATAGAAACATTATGGCAGTTTAAAAATGTGAGAATCCAAATAGTCTTTTTATTTCTTCATTGTTAAGTAGTTAAAAGTGGAGTCTGAGGTTTTATTTTATGCCAGTCTTTGTTTTAGACATTGAGTGAGTTATATTCATTTATGTAGACTTATCAACACCCACAGGCCCCTAGATCTTTGCCAAAAAATAGCTTCCACTCAAATGAATAACTTTTTTGGCCAGATACATCTGGTTTTATGTTGCATCCTTTTCCCTGAGATACCTAGGTTGTAATAAAGTATAAAAAAGGGCTAACCGTCCTATAGAAGGATCCTAAATCACCTAGTAACTTGTTGTCAATCTAGTGTGGAAACAGCATTCCTGTGGACATCTGAAAGCCCCATTTAGTCACTTCACTTTTACAAGGTCCAGTGTAGCTCTGTGGTTTAGAAATGGCATGTATAGGTCTACTGATCAGGTTTGGACTAGTGATCTGGTTTGAATAGATTTTGTGTTCAATCTCCCACTTCATACTCAAGGTGTATACTTGCCCAGACCAGCCCGTGAGTCAGGCTGATTGTCGATTTTATTTCACTTCAGGGTGACTAAATATGCCAGAAAAAAATTATTAACCTGTGCAGTCCACATCTTAAAAGATGCCTTTTGTTGCTCAAGACTTGTACATCTTGTTATCTGTCTTGGGACCGATTGATCAACGTTCCAGTAATCAATAGAGCCCATTTCATTGTCCTGTCCTTGGGAGGACCTTTCTGCATATCCTCAGAAGATTAACATCCCTGATCAATGGAACACACGCCCCGGCTACCTCCGGTTTCTCACATCCTGCTTAGCGTGAAAATAAACCACAACTGGTTCGTTTTGATTTTAACAGCTGTTGGCCGAGAGGGGCCAGGCTAAATCTGAGGCCTGACCTTGGCCCTCGTTCAATTTGTCCGCTTACTGCTCACCCACTCATGTCTTTGTAAAAGTAGTCTCCACGCTGGGTGCATGAATGCTCAAACAGCTGCACTATGACCCTCTGGCTGCAGTTTGTCCACACTGAAGTCCAAACTCTTAGTATTATTTTACCATGTCCAATACATTGTTTTTAAAACTAACTAGATCTGCTGATGTCTTTGGAGAAGTTTAATTAGGCTGAAATTGTGTCTCTGTATCATTAACTCAGGAGACATATGCCACTTACAGAATATATTAAAACCTGCGTACACACAAAAAAAACAACAACATATATCCCCACAGAAATATTTGCAATCAGTCCTGCAGCCCCAGATAACAACATTTGGGAATGCAGCAGGCGACAGGAGCCTCAACATCAAAGCAGGACGAAAGATACAGTTGCCTTAACAACCAGTGCAACACATCTACAGGATCCCGATTCTCTGCCCTTCAGCCAGCATCTACACAGTTTGCTGCAGTATGTCACCACTATAATTATTGTTGAGCTTCGGCTGAGTTTCACACTAACCAAGCCTGGCACAGATGAGACAAAGTTCTCCAAAATGATCCCGAAAGTTTCTCACATATACGCTTCTGCAGGTCAGGTTCATCACTTATTGTCTTGTTGAGAATATTTAAAGTCATAATAAAGTCAAAATCTCCAAGATTTTAATTTTGTTGCCTTCTGTGGCCCCTCTGGCGATAACGGGTAATTGCAGGTGTGTTTTGGGACTCCTCTTCAGTGAATGCTTCATCGTCTGTTGTCATCGATCCTTTCTTTGTTTGTTGGGCTATACCCGTTTACTCACAATACTAGCAGAGACAAAAAAAGCACCTTGCTTCAAACATACGTGAGCTGAAGAGTCTGTTATGTTAAAAGTCTGACTGTGCACCACTTGTAATTTTTACAGAAAAGACATTGCCAATACCCAGGTTGTAATACTGCAACGGCTTTCATCAGTGGGCCTTAAGCTCAGACACCATTGGGTTACCTCAAAGATGGTAAATTAACAGACATTTATTTAAATGAAAATCTTCTAGCTTAGATCTTTAAGAGGTGATTATTCATTCGGAAACTGAAGGGACATTATCTTATCTTAAACTTTTATTTTAGTGTGGACTTTTGTTTGCAACTTGCCATTGTCCAATAAGATGAAAATTATGCTCCTCAGTCGGCTTTAGAAGCTTAAGACCTGATAGCATATCCCTTGCCTGCTTGAGTGTCTAGTACTTACCATTTGATTCTCATAATTTCAACCAGTGACCAGGGGAAAACACAGATAGTAAGGCGTCTGCATAATGGCTCGTCATTTGCACCTCCACCAATTACACATGTCATGTAATATTAGTCCTGTCATCCAAATGGTCTGCAGTATCAGCTTGCTATCTTAAAGCCAGAATGATAAAGCATCCCTTGAAGTCAAACACTGATAAGTGATTTTGGTGGATAAGAGTGTGTAGATAGGCCGAGGGAATGAGAAACCCCATTTTTCATGTGACTTGGAGATAGCTAAATTGTTCATGGTGTTGACTTTATGTTTCTCTTTTATTTCCTCCCTTAATCTTTGAATATAAGCGATGGAAAAAGTCACAGACTTCTTGCATCAAAAAGAATCTGGCATTTATTCTGAGCTTTGAAAATGGGTTTAGCTCTTATCTCAACGGTGCGCATGGTAATTTGCACCTTGCCTAGCGCTCATTCTTTTGAGTTGGGTCACATACAGCTTCGGTGTGCGCTCGCTGATGTGCGTGCGAAAACAGAAACGCAGAGTTAGAGGAGGGGAGAGAGCGAGGGAGACGAGGTGATAGACAGGCAAAGTGTACCTAAATGTGTGTGCGCGTGTGTGTGAGCCTGTGCACGCTCATGCCTTCTGACAGCCCGGGAGTAAACAGAAACCATATTAATCCCCCCTTTTGCTCCCCCTGCCCTTGTGTTTTCGTCATTTTTAATAACACGGTTTCTATTCAACAATTAATCCAATTAACAAGGATCCAGATAATTAATGAACATGCGTTTAGCCCCTTTTGAAGAGAGGCTGTTAGCTCACTCACAATGAGCTTTGAGAGCGCCCTGGGTTTTCAAGTGAAAGTATGCTGACATAGACAATGGGGCCCTCGATAGGGGCCCTGTAGCTGGTTGTAGCTGGCCTTGGGGGCCACAGCCGCAGGAAAGTGAGCGGGGTGACACTGTCGAAGCAAGGCTGTCTGTGATAACGGCAATAGTTCTGAAGGAGGTGAACAAAGGCCCACGGGTTCTGATAATGCGCATACATACAAACAAGAACAACATCTTTCCTTTTTTTCTCTTGAATTACTAGTTTGGGGAATATGGGGGGAGAAAAAAAAAGTGCTGGCAGAATCTGGGTCATTTACATTTTGGGAAGGTGTGAACACAGCGCAACAGAAATAAATGTCCTTCTAGCAACCACAGCATATACAGAGCACATACAGAGAAATGCATAATGTACCTATTATTCATTTTAACTCGTATCATAAGCATGACATGACAAATGCCCTACTCGTGCTCGTGTGCATGCACTGTTGCACCCATGCTTGTTTGTGTGTGCTTGTATGGGGTAGTGTGTGTGTGCATTTGTTAATGTCAGTGACTGAACATTATTTATTTGACTTGAAGTTACCCAGAGTAAGATTGTAGACAATAAGGATATGCGTGTGAAGGATGTGTGAGTAAAAGCGATGATGGGATGACGTGAAATCAACCACTTTCCTTTTAGTTTGACTCTCGTTGTGAGGTGGATTAAATCTGCAAAAACCAATACATTTAAGGGCCTCTGTGCATCTTTGTGGCCACTCGTTCTAAATGTCAATATAGTGAGTTCACGTTACCGTTGCCATTTAACGATTTATTCTGACGACATTGCAATCATAAAATCCAATGATTGATAAAAGTCCCAGCGCAGCAGCACAGGAATTATTGCTCACGGCGGCCAACAGGTAGCATCAACAAGATGCTACCTGTTGATCAAGATCAACTCGCTGTTTTATGCTTGTTATTATTGTCTGAAAACAGGAAAAAAAAGTATAAATTAGAACGGCTAAATTGTGAGTTTGGCTGCACTAAAACACATTATAGGTGATCAAAGAAAACAGCAAGTGGTAGAGCTGAGGTTGCATCTTCCCCACCCCTTACCAAATGTTGGTTGTTATGCGTAATTGTGTTGTTTGCCAACCAAAGGAGACTGAAAAAAAAGGAGGAGATTTAGCTGTTTTCCTGTCGTTTGGGGGTTTAAGTATGGATGGGGAGCTACATGGAAACGATTCAAAGTTAGCTGGCTTAGTGTGGCTGCAATTTCAGTCTTGATGTGGGTACGAATGGTTCTCCAGGACCAAAAACTTGCCCATTGCAGCTGTGAGTGAGGGGCTGGTCTGGTATCGGGGGCAGGGAGACCTCTATCCATCATGCTATATTTGACACCTCCTTGCAGACTGGATTACGGGGTTATGCGAGGCCAAAACGGACACAAAAAGATGCATTTTTCAAACGTAGGTGCCAGAGTTAGGACCCAGCTTGAGCAATGCCAGTATTTTTTTTCCCCACAGGTTTTTGGCCTACATTTGTGGTCGAAGCATTACAAAATATGACCAGAAAATATGCGTGCGTACCATACAGGCAGCAAGTTCAATAAAACTAAGGGGAATGTTCTTTCCATCCCTTTGCAAATTTGTCCATGCATGAGGAAGACGGTATACTATTCACACAGTGCAGGTTTAAGGAAGAAGTGTCAGCTGGAGGAGCCACAGTGTGAAGACGACTAGAGAAAGAAGAAAAAAAAAATCTATCACAATTCAATCTGAAGTTGTGACATTCTTGCATTCCCAATAACCCATTCTACTCTTGCCACCACAGCTATTCACTCTTCTGTATTTTGTTAAAGGTCACCTTGGGTGTTGTAGTCTAGATGCTCCAGTGGTTTGGCAATCTGGTGATGGAAATGCCTGTTGGTCTGCCTGGTGTCGCCCAGACGGGGGTGGGGTGGATCAGGGAGGGGGGACAGCTGGAGCCACTTGTGATAGCAGACTGATGGGAAACATCCCTTTCCAACTCCCACCTCGAACCTGCTAGTCATCAATCAACGGCAGGAAATGAATGAAAATCACACGTTTACCATTTTACAGTGAGGGGCACTTAAAGCGGCCAAGGATAAACACGTTTCCCCCACTTCTCCTTCGTCATTCCTTCCCCTTGTGGAGAACATGCCGGTGTCAATACGACTTAAAGAAGTCCCGCCGATGCTACATCTGTCCCCGCCAATTGTTAACAGTGTGGATCCATTCCTGCTCCCACTGAAGATGCCCGCATTTGTTTACTTGCTCGTTCGCCTGTTTGTGCACGCCTGCCAGCCCGTGGCATGGAAAGAAATGAGTGTTTGTGAGTGATAAGAACTGTAGGAGAGGAAGAGGAGCAAGGAGAACAGAGAAAGTGGGAGAAGGAGGGTGATGGAGGGAGAGAGGGATAGAGGGAGAGAATCCTCATTGATCACATCTGTTCAGAGGGGGATTGATCTTGTGGTGTGGTGTACCATGGGATCTAAGCACACACACACACACACACACACATAAACAGAATCATACTGACAATCACACACATAAACAGTAAACCAGGGTGTGAGATTTTAGCAGAGAATATTAATATTTAAAGGGAGCTTCAGAGAGGGAAAACAGACTGTCATCTCCTCTTTCAAAGTGTTTACATTATTCCTCCACTCTGAACTAAGCCTGCGAATCAGACACCTGGAGAACGCAGAGGCCGATAGATAAATCTCCATTGCGCCATCCTGTCTCGCACATGCTCAGTTCCCCCCTGGACAAGCGCGGACCCCATCGGGCAGACGTGAACAAGACGAATCATTCCCCCGGGGGGCATTTATTTCTGTTGCACAGCACAATCCCCTCATTTCCGCTCCTAACAATCTGCCATTTGAGACTCTAATGTTGGAATAAGAGCTCAGCAGAAGAAGGGGCAAGAGGGAAAGGGGGAAGGAAGTGATAAAGGGGAAGACAGATGAAGACTTCCTGAATGCGTAATAAATCTACCAGTGTGCGCAGAGTTCCAACACGCGACACACAATCCAACTTTGATCGTGTTATGTGTGACCCACGTGGATAAATTATTGGATTTTCAACTCGGGGAGGCATCGTACACAAAGCGGGGCATTCGCACGTGGCTTGTTTGTTCAGATAAGGGAGTGTGGTGATGTCGTTAAGTGCCAGTTGTCGCCTCAATTCCCTTCTGTTTTTCACTTGTGAGATACAAACAGATAACCCCATCCTCCTCCTCCTCTTTGGTCTCTTATTCCTCTCTCTGCAGCTGACTGCTCCTAAATCTCGGGTCTGGCCGGAGCTAGACAGCTCTCTCTACCAGGTGACACAACATCCCGCTTCCCTCCATCCATCCATCTCGACGCGGCCCACACAGTCCTCTCCTTCTCTTCATTTCTCTCTGCGCTGGATTCATCTTGGACCGCCGGTCTGTCTTGGAGCTTGGGTGCGATGTATCTCCCTGTCTTCCTCTTTATTCAACATGCTCTCTCACACACACATTTTCACGCTGCCTTTCCTCTCCCATAATTGTCTTTTTTCCTTCCTTCCTCAGCCTTTTCTCTACTTTTCCCAATCTCTTTTTCCCCCTCCGTCAACAGAACGCTATCAGCGTGTTTGTGTAGCTTTTGTTGCACAGCTCACTGGAATACAAAAGCCTTTGTTGGCCTGCCACCGCGGTGATGTGGTGAGACGGAGATGCGCAAGGACAAACTTGAGCTCCATGGAGCCAGCTTTCAGAAAGTCACTGTTCATTCTGAGATAACCGCTTAACCTGTAGGCTGGAGTAGCTGGTGGGGTTCGAGCCAGACCGCTTGTAAACACTTGTCTGCGTAGCTGACTGTGTTGATCTGTGAGGCAGTATGAATTCTGTGTATAAATCGTCCCATGTTGGTGCAATGCTTACCGTTTCCATCAGTGAAATGGCCCGCATGTGTTCCGCAGCGGGAGTTATTGCTGGCTGCAGGGCAGTGGCAGCTGTTATGAGGGGTTGAACTAGCTAGGCTAATAATAACCCCAGAGCTAAGTGACTGCCCACAGGGCCCACATCGTCTTGGGTTGACCCCAGGAGTCCAGTTGCAGTGGAGAGTGAGGATTAGGCCAGGTCAAGGATTAGAGAATGCTATTTCACCCTTGTGGGGACAAAGGCAGGTGTGCAGAAATGCTATACGCTTGGTGAGTAATGTTGGGGTCAAAAACCCTGTATGCCCCCCTAAGTCCAGTTAACAATAAGTACAAATAGGAATACACACACATAGGTGGAGCAAAACATCTGAAACATGAAAAGCAACTACCTTGTACTCTGGGCTGAGACATGCTTTGCAAAGCCAGAATTTCCTTTTCTGCCTTTCAGGACTGAGGGGAAATTGACAAAAAAAGCAAACAGACAAGTACAAAAATGTTACAAAATGGCTGAATAACATGTTAGATCAATACCATTGCCCCTGGATGCCATCAGGCAGATCTTTCGCAGTAGACAAGGAATAAAGAAATAAAAAACTCAGAAATCCTCTCAAGTGAAAATAATAATGTGGCTTTATCTGCGACAGATACTATCTGCTGTAGGAAAGTAGAGCATGATGTTATAACCTGAGCTCTGTGACTGGAGGAAATACCCTGAATGGGAAGCAATTTGTTTCCTTGTGTATGTTAGGGCACCCACGGTCGCGAAATGATCAATTGCTCATTATGACTAAGGGAAAAAAAGGTTAGAATATAATGATCGGGACAATTTCTCTCTCTTATGCTGAATTTGAGTTTGATGCCCTCTTTTTTTTTCACGTCCGAGCATGAGGCCAAGATAAGGGAGAGATTCAAGCAATGTCATGCTTGGTCTTTCCGGCTGTAGGCCTGGACCAGTCATGCGTTGATGCTTTTGATAGGCCAAATAACCTCATTGGCTGCCTCCATTCTTGTTCATTTCACAGTTCACTCTATTACGTGCATGAGCAATTACATCTTGGTGTTGTTATTTGGTATTATTTGCCGTTTGTGTGTGTATGTGTGTGTGTGTGTATGTGTGAGTGAGTGTGCTTGTGTGTGTGCAGCTCTTCATTGGAGACCATATTCTCCAAAGTTCCTTTCCAGACTGTCACCTTTTATAATGAGCTTCAGTGGGTTTCTGAAGAGGTCAACACGGACACCGTCTAGCATTTAATGCCCATTAGCGCCTGTGATGTGACCTAATTGAGCCAAAGCAATCAGTTTGCCTGGCCCTTTAAGTGCAAAGAAGTGAAGTGGACTCATTTTTTCATATTATGGCTTGTATGACATTGCATGCTCGCTTGAAGCAAAAGGCTACGATGAACAGATGGAGAACTGTGGGTAAATTTTCTGCCGAGTCCTGTTCTGAAAAACAATATTCGAAGCATTTTATGAAAAAAATGCTAACAAAAATGTTCACTGTTTTACTTTGTCCTTTTTTCCCCTCTCTGTCTCAGAGCTCTGCTTCCTTTTGCTGCCTAGCTGCTAGCCTGTGGCTCAGTAAAATTGGACAGGTGAAGCGGGACAGCGGGGCATCACTGATACAGTTCGACAGAACCGCAGGCTGTTGAGAGTTCGATCAGCCCGTCAAGCGAGAACAGAGGTGAAATTACACCCTCCCTTTTAAAAGTAGTTCATGCGCCTACACCGTTGCTATATTTGTTATATTATGCAGCTGCACTTATTAAGATGAAATATGTGTTTTGTGTTGAAAGGGGACCGCACTGCACTCCTTTTTTCGTCTTTCACCGCACAGATCAAGCAGCAGGCAGAGAGCAGCACAGCCTGTTTCAGCAGTGTGGAACAGCTATTCAGTCACATTCTTTTCAAGATGTGCTGAGGTTGAAATATGAGCATTATGAACCTGTCTTCTTGTTGAGAATAGATTCCTCTGCAGGCCTGTAAAGTTGCATTTGCTGGAGACATGACTTACAATAAGAGACGGTGCAAGTGTCCTTGTGAGTGTCAGAAATCAATTACGCTATGTTTCCCCTGTGGGTCACAGGGTTGTATTTGTATAAGAGTGAGTGTGTGTGTGTGTGTGTGTGTGTGTGTGTGTGTGTGTGTGTGTGTGTGTGTGTGAGTGGGGGGATATATGGTTGCTAACTTCCATTGTGTCTGGGAAGAAGTTTGCACTGTGACTTCAATGCAGTAGAGAGGAGTGGGAGAGAGCGTGTTCAATCTGCACAATCGTGTTGGAAGAACAAAAGCAGCACGTATGTTGTCATGCACAAACAGTCACAAACAAGCCCACATGCACACAAAAGTACCAAGATCACTGTGGGATATTTGAGTTCAAAGGATGTTAACCAAACGCACGCACAAGTGTGTGTTTGTCTGGAGGAATGCTGTCGGCCACCATTCCTATGAGTCTTCCCCTGCGTGTTTAGACAAGCTCTGTCTCCAGCTGGGTTTGTGACAGAATGGGTACAGTGGTACAGTACAATACAAAACAGTACCACAGTTGTGAACAGAAGCAGTTGTGGAGCAGGACAAATCACAGTGCAGATGCACAACAGGACTTCATGCACTGAGACAGGAAAGAGTCTGAATCACTGAAATCTCTCCCAACTCCCTTGTTTTGTGCCTCTCAAGCTGCATTATCACCTTTTTAATTAAAGGCTTTGTGGTGTAGAGGGAACCACTTTCAGATGTTTACTGTTTATTTACTATAGTTAATATTCCAAGATATTATATGCGATCAATGTGATACTCTGGAAAAAATGTGTCTCTGAGCTGAGCCCACAGCCTGCAGGCTTGAAAGGTGGCTGTAAAAAAAACAGAAAATGCTGCAGGAGTAGTTTGAGAAGTTTCTGTGGACCTGTTGACACATTTTCCCGCCTTGAAATCTTGTCACGATGCAGTGGAATCTGCTGTAGCTAACATACATTTCAGCAAAGAACAAACGTTTTACAGTCAACATTCAAGCATCCTCAGGGGGCGAGTGTTTGATAGTATAAAAGACTTTTGTATGAAATTTCATTTGAAAAATCAAGTTGAATTTTCCGTTTTCTGTTTTCCTGTATTTTGCATTATTCATCTGATGCATATCTCTGTTTGAAATAAAAGTCACTATGGATAAACTATTCCTTGATTCCAGCTAGCTAAATAAATCACTAAAGTGATAAAAAATTAACAATACATGGATAATATATTAAACATACTGCTGTATTTTAATGAGCCAAATTTGTTCAGTCAAGCTTGTACTGTTTTTAACAAGTTATAGTGATAAATACACAGATGTGGACAGTCAGGAAATACCTCAGGACTTGCTGTTCTGAATATAACAGGGGTTTAAAGGGATATGCTAGAGAACAGAGGGGGTAGAGAGGAAAGAGGGGAGGAAGGAGCGTTGGGTCTTAGTGGGGTGGGAAATGGGGCCAGAAACAAAAAATAGTGAAGTGAAGTTGAGATTAGAGGAGGGCTTGGATAAAGAAGGGGATGAGATAAGAGTTTTATTTAGAAGTAGGGGGGCAGATAAAGAAGAACTGACAAATAGGTAAAGTCAACAGTCTGTGCAATGTTGGGATGACGCCTCTCTCCGCTCAGCTGATCATGCAGGACTCGTAGGTGGGCACCATGTATTTGATGTTTATGAAGGCATGCTCTCCTCCGTAGCGCTCCAACACCTCCAGAGTCTCCTGGATCAGGTCGCCGATGTTCTCTCTCTTCTGCTGACTGTAGTCAATGCCATCTCCAGAGTTGACTAGAAGCAAGGAAACAGAGACAGAAAGAGAGAGTAAAAAATAAAAGAAACACCAAAGATAACTCATATTGTAGCTCAGTGCGGGTCGTGGTACTGTTGGTTTGACGTCAGGGCTCACAAAGTGCCACCTGCGGCCACGCCACGCTGCCTTACTGCGGGCCGAGTCAGCAAATGCCACGCTTCCGTCTGACTTCAAACCCAGTGGACAGACTGAATTGAATTTACTCCTCCCGTGCCGCTGCCGGTTGCGACTGAACTGCAGAAGAGTTTTTTAACTGTTCAGCTGAAAGTTTAATGAGGCGGCCCGAAGAGGGGAGAGGAGCATAAAGGACATCTGAGTTAGTGACGGCTCCGCTGCTGCACAATGCTGCGTTGATGCACACGAGGCATGAGCAGTGACCTGGAGTCACGCTCCACAGTTAGGAATGTGTGCCGGGTGAACATGGATTCGCACTGGAATTGAAATCTGCACCAGAGAAGAAATTGAACAACATCAAAATGTACAATAATGAAAATAAACCAGCATCTTGTGTGTGTGTTTTTGCAGTTTTCAGGTGTTGGTCCAAATGCGAGGTAAATGACAAATAGACTCAGAGAGCGTAACCCCCTTGTGGCCAATCACAACACGGCAAGAAAGCTGTAGAACCTCTTCTCCCCCAGGATGAATGCACGCAAACACACGCACACAGACAGTGCAGTAAAACACATAAACTTGCACAACAGGGCTCTAGTGAGCTGGGGGAACTTGTTATCGAAAAAACATTCCTGAGGTGTCCAGCCTCCACTCCTTCCTTCTTTCACCAGCAGGCATATACACACACACACACACACGGATCGTGACTTTATCAGCACACAGCAAACTGCCAATCTCATGCCACTGCACTGGGGGCTCAAAACACTTTTCAGAGGGAGGTAAATATAGAGAGGAATGAGACACACACACACACACAGACTTCCAAGTTTGTCTGCAAAAAAAAAGCCCTGTTCAACTAAAATATCCTGGAGAAAAGCTGTGGATTTATTTCTTGAGGCTATGAAATTAAACAAAGAAAAGTTTTTTGGGTTTTTTTTTCACTTAAAGCATTTGTTGTTTGAGGAAGAGAAAGAACAGAAGAGAAGAGAACAAAAGAGGAGAAGAAAGGAGAGGAGAAGAAGAAGAGTGTATCATGAAGTGTACCTGTGGTGTGAAAAATTAACAGCAGCACTTTAAAGGAGACCCCCTCAGCCCCGTCTTTCGCTCTCAATTAGACCCGAAGAGAGAGGGACACATCAAAACTCTCTCTGACTTCTTCCCAACACTCCATCCTTTATTCTTTTTCATTCTTTTCTAATCTCACATCTTCCCTGACAGACTCAGCTTTCCCTTTCTGTCTCTCTCTCTCTTTCTCTGCCTTCCTTCGCCTTTTCACCCGTCCATGGCCTCCTCATTAAAACACAAAGAGAGCCAGTCCCATAAAGTGGGCTGTTAAGCAGTAACACGTCTATGATCTCAGTCTGCTGCACTTGCTTTCTGCTCAGGATTCGCTCTCCTGTTTTACATGAAAGCGACGGGGGGAGAATTCTCCAGCCGTGTTTTGACCGTTGGTTAGCCCAGATGCAGTGCAACTTTTAACAGCTTTGACTTTATTTAGCAACTATTTACTGCTTTCTCTCCCCCCCCACCATTTTTAAAGAAGCAGTCACTGCACACGCTCAGGAATGCAGAAAAACACCCCTTGTGCTCTGTATCTAAACTCAGACCGAGTTTTATTCTTGCGCTGCCCACAACACAGACGCCTGCACCCTACTAGTTAGCGAAATCTTAAATAGCATCTAAAATGCATCCATCTGAGCAATAAAAGAGAGACAAAAAGGCAAAGCAATCAGGGAGGAATGAGGACACGGGTGTGCTGTGATGTGTGTAGCTTTGGTAGCAGAGTGGTGAAAAGCAAAGAATAAAGTGACAGGAGTTGGCCGGGTCGCTCGTACGGTCTTTTTTTTTAGCTGCGTGTTTGTGTGTGTGTGTGTGCGTGCGTGTTGGGGTAGGTTAAAAGCCAGCCAGGAGGTAGAGCTTGGCTGCCACCAGGAGAGAGCCACCCCCTGTTAGAGTGGAAATGAGCAGCCAAAGCCAGCCCAGAGGGAGAGCTTGGCCTTCAGACTCCACAACACGGGGAGCCGGGGAAGAGGTGCGGCTTGGGAACCAGCAAAGCTCAGGCCCGTTTACTGGGGCCTGGAGGGAGGGAGGTGCTGGGGAGCAAGGAGGTCCTGCAAGGGGGGAATTGTTGCTGTTGTGCTGAGAGCTCCAGCCCTGCCAAGCGCATTTCTATCGCCAGGCTGTTGGGAGGCCAGTAGCATCAAAAGGAAGAAGCTGGAGGACTTTGCAACGATTCTCAATATTTAAAGAGCAGAAAAGGGAGAAGTGTGTTTAGGGGGGGGTAAGGAGGGAGGCGGAGGGCGAGGGTGTTAAAAGCTGCCTCTGCAAATGTCCTTCAGCAAAATAACTTCTCTCTCTCCTTCTTCTCCTTCTTCTCTCCCCTCTCTGTCTTTTTTTCTCTCTCTTCTCTCTCTCCCACTGCTTTAGGCAATATCTGCAACCCTGGGCAGACAGAGAGAGAGAGAGAGAGAAAAAAAATCTTTAAAAACAATCATAATAAAAACTCCTGCCCTGTGAACAGGAGGAAAAGGGCCTTAGCAGGAGTTGGATTGTCTGTTCCTCTGAGGAAGAGGGAGGGTCGATATAGACGCAGACGGGAGGATTCTCAGCGACATTTGCTACGCACAGGGTGGAGGAGGAAGAAAAGGAAGGTGGCACAGAGCACAGAGGAGGTGCTTTGTTTCTGCCTTTCATTTTAAATCCCCCGGATTGGAGGGGTCTCAGAGGTGACAAGGAAGAGGTGAAAGATGAGCTCCATCTACCTATCTATCTATTTATTTATGTACGATTCCATTAAGCAAGGGTGGGGTGTGCCTCTCTCCGGGCTCTGCTGTGATTTCTGCCGAGCCACACACCAGACCAACACTAAACTACACACAACAACAGCTGCAGCCTTCCTCTCTCGATCCCTCATTCCCCACGGTCCTAAACAACCTGTCTTCCCACATCAAGCTGAAGACAAGCAGTCACAGATGCAGGCAGTGCTTCCTCCAGACTAATTTGAAATATACAGACTGTGGATTTTAAGGGGATATTTACTGTTGGAAACTCGAGTCTAACATGTGATTATCAGACTATAGCAGAGCTGTACTCTAAACCCCTCCCATGTTGAGGACTTCTGATGGAGGTTAGCATGCATTATGTGTACATTGTGTGGTTATAATCCCCTCCCCCAGCCAGGGAGCGGGTGACAAACACGCTGCAGCAGCTTTGGGAAGTTCAGCTCCAAATTCCAGAGCTGATTCGACGTCATATCAACCCACCTGCCACTGTTTCTAATCAACTTACCCCTGATTGTGGAAGTACCCCAAGAAAGCAGCTTAGACGGGACGGACCCCCCCCAACACAATAGCTCTTTGATCATAACAGCCAGATGCAGGATAGGATCAATGCATGTGAGAGACCTGGCCTTTTTTTTCTTTTTTCTTTTCTTCTTTTTTTTCAAGGGGTTTGGCCTTGCTTGAAAAGGGAAATGGAGGAATGCAGGTTATAAGCGCGACAGAGCAGCTCGAGTTCCAGGAATACTCAGTGCAGAGGCCGACTATAGCAGCACAGCTAAAGGTGTTATGTGAGTGCATGTGTTTTCATTCTCTCTTATCACCGGCTCACACTCTGATAACCCTCCATCCCCCGGCCCAGTTCTTTCAGGGCTCTGTATCAGCATAAGAATATACAAAATCTTTGGCATCAACCTACTTTAAATATATATTTTCTTCATATATATCAAAGTTTTCTCATATTTGCCCTTGAGAATCAGTGGGGAGTATGCTGAAATACATTTTTAAAACTGCTGTTTCCTCAGAAAACTATTCTATGTTTTCTATCTAAAAAGTGATACAGATTGAGTTATTATTACTATTTATCAGAATCATAAAAGTCTAGGCAGATGAATTTCTTCAGTGACAGCTGAGAGGTACTGATTGTATATAGAAGCGTAGTTTTCTAATGTTTTTCTACAATACTTAACATTATTGCGTTCGTACTGCCATTTTTGGTCTTACAGAAAAGGCTAAAAATAAATATTATATCCTCTACCATTCTCGTTAAAAATTTAAGAAATACACTATGACTACATTAATACACAGCCTGAAATCAGGGTCATGTTCATGCTTTTTCTTTCTCTTTTATATGTTAAATTTTTCTTTTTCTTTCTCTTTTTTATGTTGAATTTTGAACATGAACAGGAAGACAACCACTGCAACATGCTCTCCTTATCTTCACTTGTTACTTACTTAAGACACTTTATATTTGTATTTGTATCTTCTTATTTTTACTTTTTAGACTATTTTTTTTTATTGTTTATTGTTACTGTATTGTACTCTGGCACAAACAATTTCCTTTGGGATTAATAAAGTTGTTCGCATTCGTATTGGTATTCGTAGTTCTCCCCTCTAAATGTATGACTGGACTCTTGCATATTTTTTCTCTGGTTCCTCATAAATAAACTCAAACTTATGCTGTGGCAAAAAAATTGTCTCTCAAGAGGTCCCTTGAAAATGCATATCTGACATGGATTCTGTTTTGCAATACGTAACACATTCCCATTTTCTCTACAGTAAATAGGATCTAGATATATGTGGGTTTATGTGTACAATAAATCTGATAAAGCACGTTCTGATACAATGTGTGAACCAAGCCATAAGGACAGGGAGAGGAGCACAGCGATGGTGAGTGTGTGACAGAGGGTGTGTAGGTGTGAGGAGGTGGTAGGGAGTGGATGAGACCACTGGAGGAGGCCTGTGCTTAACAGCATAGCTCTAATTAAAAGGGCCTCACAGTTGGGCGCCAGGCAGGCCTCTCATAAAGAGACTCACACTCTGACAGAGAGGCGGGAGAGACCAGGTGTGTGGGTGGTGTGTGTGTGTGTATGTTTGTGTTTGTGTGTGTGTGTGAGAGAGAGGCAGACAGAGAGAGGGGGCAGGGGATGGTATGTTTATGTGTGTGTGTGTGTGTGTGTGTCTAACCACAGGTGAGGAGGAGGCAGAAGAGGCAGCGAGATGGAGAATATCTGAGCAGTATGTGTGTACGCATTTAAGTGAAGTGGTTATTGTGTATTCTTGTGGGTAATGTTTGTTCACATACAGACACATACATGTGGAGATGACACACAAGCAGAGAGAGAATGAGTGTGCTTGTGTAATTACATGTGACAAGGATAGAAAGAGTAACAGAGCAAGTGGAGACAGAAGAGACAGTGAGAGTAGAGTATGGGCAAAGGAGGGAGTAAAAGTAAAAATACTGAATGTAAAATGTAAAATTGAAAAAGATATTTAATATTATTGTTATTATTAAGTTGCCTTTAATCAGAGGAACGTTTAAAGTATTAAACTATTGAAGCAAAAGCAAATCTGAACAGTAAAAGATAGCCAGAAGTGAAAAATAGAAAGAAAAGGAAGAACATCTACCTCTGAAATGTTACAGAGTATGGAGTCTCACAAAGGAAAAACTCAAGTAAAGTACCAGTACTTCAAAATTGTACTCTAGTACAGTACAGTTCCACATCGGCCTAAAACACTTTTCTTTTTCTCACACTAGTGTTTCCTTCTGCCAAAGTCCCAAGTCCCCTTTTCCCCTAATGGATAACCTACAGGCTGACGGACAGCCCAGCTGTGACACACACACACACACACACAGACACACACACACACACACACCTGGAGCTGGGCCCAGCCCATTTCCCTCTCTGTTGCTTTTCCATCTCAACCTTTGTGTGTAATCAATAACAACATTTCAGCTTAACACAGTTAGCCACAATGAGGGCTACAGCTTTAGACACACATACACACACACACACACACAGACACACAGATATCCACATGAGGTTGAGCAGAGAGGTAAAACAATAGGCTTATTGCCAGCAGTAGTTTATTAAACCTCCAACCCCTACACCAGCCATCATCTGACTGCTCATGCTTACTGAAGTCTAACCTTTGCTGTAGGTCAGTGATCTCATTTTCCACGTGTTCGTCCAGCCCCGCAGTGCTCAGTCTACAGGCTGGCCGCAGCTCAGCGCCATTTCAACCCGCTGAAAGTTGGACATCGGCAAAGCAGTATGCCAGGTGGAGTAAAATGTGTCAAGGGCAGATTGCACAGCGGAAAGTGAGACTGGAGGAATGTGTAGCAAGGTTGAGACAAAGACGTAACCTGCTGAGGATGCTCCTGAGCTACACGGGAGCTAAAGCTGTTAGACTCCTATCGATCTGGCTCCCACTGACTTACTAGTCTACATTTGTACGTAGGTACACAGGAATTGAATTCCAATTCCACACTTCCGCCAAAATCGTGCCATGTCTTTGGCTAATCTTTCCTTAGAAATCCCAGGCTGTGGGAGGGATTCAAAGCCCCGCTGAGGCAATGTGATAGAATCACTCTTCCACACCCCGCAAAACCCTCCTCTTGCTCATTTCTTTTTCAATTAACCAACTAGACCTAGCCGTGACCGAGAGCAATATCAGTTTGCACCATTTAGTCATGGTATTAATGCACAAAGAGGGCTCATCTTAGATGATGGATCAATGCTATTTTCCAAGCTGTTACCATGTCCATTATTGTTTCAATTACCAGCACTCACATAATGGTTATCTCAGTCCCATCTTGTCCAGCTGCAGCTGATACATGCATCTGTGAATCCTAAAGGAAAGAGTCATCTCACATTATATTCACAGGTACAGCATGCCACTGGCTTGGGTGGGCAGCTACTTTTTAAATTATCTCTAAATTAGATAACACATGGTTCGGGTGCACAAGTACATGTGTGTGTTGCTGGTGACAAATGATCTTTGCAGCCTGTTGTAGCAGAGGTTTTTCATTTGGGCCAGAAAATACAGACAGGGTGCTTCTTATCGCCACTGTGGCCAGACAGAGGGTCGTGCATAACCCGGTGACAGCACAGACGGTGAGACAGCGAAATCTACGCTCTGAATTCAACTGTGCTGCACACCGAGAAGCTGTAGCTGCTGAGGCTGTAATAAAACAGAGAGGCTCACCCTGAAGTCTCTGTGTTCTCCTGGAGCAAACATGCCCAACATGCCATTTTTCTCCCGAGGGATGTCTTAGATAAGTGAGGGATTATGGGATGACAGAAGAGGACTGCAATGGTGCAATATACACTGCTTCTGTCACATGAAAGTTAAAGATTTTAATACTAATTAGACTTAGACTTAGACTTGACTTTATTGATGATCCCTTTGGGATGACTCCCTCAGGGAAATTTACGTTTCCAGCAGCATACAGATAGAGAAGAAGCACACAGATGAAAAATAAACAGTAAATACTTAAAATACAAAATATAAAATATAAAGAATGGGAATAAAATACTATAAAGTAAATATAAAGAGCTGAGTATGGCCTCGTATGAAATAAGTTATGGCTTTGTATAGGTATAAGTTAAGAGTTATAAATTAAAATTATTGCACCATATGATGGGGTTATTGCACCAGAGGAAAAGTGTCCAATGTGTATGTATGTGTTGTACAAGTAAATGTACAATGGCTACCACCCCTACTCTATGTCCTCCTCCCCCCTTGTGAGAGGAGTTGTAGAGTGTGATGGCATGATGGACAAAGGAGTTCTTGAGCCTGTTGGTCCTGCACTTGGGAAGGAGCAGTCTTTCACTGAACAGGCTCCTCTGGTTGCTGATGACGGTGTGCAGAGGGTGGCTGGCATTGTCCATAATATCCAGCAGTTTGTCCAGAGTCCTCGACTCTGCCACCGTCACCAGAGAGTCCAGCTTCATGCCGACCACAGAGCCGGCCCGCCTGATCAGTTTATCCAGTCTGGATGTGTCCTTTTTGGATATGCTGCCCCCCCAGCATACCACAGTGTAAAAGAGGACACTGGCAACCACAGACTGGTAAAACATCTGCAGAAGTTTGCTGCAGATGTTGAAGGACCGCAGTCTCCTTAGGAAGTACATCCTGCTTTGTGTCTTCCCATACAGGTGGCTGGTGTGCGTTGTCCAGTCCAGTTTATTGTCTATCCATAGCCCGAGGTATCTGTAAGAGTCCACAGCCTCCACCTCAGCTCCCTCTAGCAGGACTGGTCGAGGTCTTGGTCTGGACCTCCCAAAGTCAATAACCAGCTCCTTCGTCTTAGAGGTGTTGAGCTGTAGGTGGTTAGTGTGGCACCATGCAGCGAAGTCCCCTACCAGTCTCCGATACTCCTCCTCTCAGTCATCCCTGATGCACCCAACGATGGCCGTGTCATCAGCGTATTTCTGAATATTACACAGCTCCGAGTTGTAGCAAAGAAGTCTGAGGTGTACAGGGTGAAGAGAAGAGGGGCCAGCACTGTGCCCTGGGGGGCTCCAGTGCTGCTGACCACCGTGTCAGACGTGATGTCCTTCAGCCCGACGTACTGTGGTCTGCCAGTGAGGTAAGTCGGAGATCCAGTCCATCAGCTGGGGGTCCACTCCCATCCTGCTCAGTTTGTCCCGAAGCAGAGTGGGCTGGATGGTATTGAAGGCACTGGAGAAGTCCAAGAAAAGAATCCTCACTGTGCCGCTTCCCTTATCCAGATGGGAGTGGGCTCGATGGAGCAGGTAGAGGATGGCATCCTCCACACCAACACCTGGTTGGTAGGCGAACTGCAGGCGATCCTGGGCGTGCTGCACCTGGGGTCTGAGGAGGCTGAGGAAGAGCCGCTCCAACGTCTTCATCAGATGTGAAGTGAGTGCCACTGGTCGGAAGTCATTCAGCTCGCTGGGCCGGTTCTTCTTCGGAACTGGAACGATGCGGGATGTCTTCCAGAGGGTGGGCACTCTCCCAATCTGCAGGCTGAGGTTGAAGATCCGTTGTAGTGGTTCCCCCAGTTCTGCCGCGCAGGTCTTCAGTAGTCCTAGGGCACACTTTATCTGGGCCTGCGGCTTTCCTGGGTCGGAGCTTCCTCAGCTGTCCTCTGACCTGGTCAGTGGTGATGAGTGGCGAAGATTGTGTTGATGTGGGGGAGGAGGGTGGTGTTGTGGTGTCTGGGGGAGGTGTGTGGAGGGGAGAGGGTGGGGTGGCTGTGGTGAGGGCGGGGGTGGGGGGGCCAAGGGCTGGTTGAACCTGTTGAAGAAGTCATTCAGTTCGTTTGCCCTCTCCATTGTCCCTCCCTACGGCTCTGGTCTTTGTGTTGAGACCTGTGATGGTCCTCACACCTTCCCTGACTTCCCTCATGTTGTTTTCCCTCATAGGGGTTTTCCCTTAGCTTCTGCTCCACCTTTCTTCCTGTAGCTGTCCTTGGCTTCCTTCCTTGGCTTCCTCTCCATTGTCCCTCCCTACGGCTCTGGTCTTTGTGTTGAGACCTGTGATGGTCCTCACACCTTCCCTGACTTCCCTCATGTTGTTTTCCCTCATGGGGGTTTTCCCTTAGCTTCTGCTCCACCTTTCTCCTGTAGCTGTCCTTGGCTTCCTTCACACAGTGTTTCACCTCCTGCTGTGCTGCTTTCATGGCCTCCCTGTATCTGCTCCTGAAGGCAGCCTTCTTCTTGTTGAGGACAGTCTTGACTTCCCGTGTTACCCAAGGCTTGTTATTAGGGTAGCAGCGGACAGTCTTGACAGGGGAGACCACATCTGTGCAGATGTTCAGGTAGTCCGTCAGACAGTGTGTCATCCCCTCTATGTCCTCACCATGCGGGTTCATCAGCACATCCCAGACTGTGGTGTTAAAGCAGTCTCTCAACGGCACTGTCTCTGTGCTCAGGGGACCATCTCCTGACTGATCGGGTTGTCACCGGTTGCTTTTGGACCAGGGGGGTATACAGTGGCTGTAGGTGGACCAGGTTGTGATCAGACTTCCCTAGTGGGGGAGGGGAGTCGATCTGTATGCATCCCGTATACATTAACATACAGGAGATCAATTGTCCTGTTGTTTCTGGTCGGACAGTCTACAACCTTGATTAAAAACAGCCAAAGTAGAGTCCAAAGTTGCATGGTTAAAGTCCCCAGAGATGATCATGAATGTCCTCAGGGTGCTGTGTCTGCAGCCTTGCTGTGACAGAGTGGATTTTCTCACAGGCAGTGGCTGCGTCCGCTCTCGGAGGGATGTAAACACAGACAGTGATCATGTGACTGAACTCCCTCGGCAGATAATATGGCCGCAGGCTAACAGCTAGCAGCTCGCTCGAGGTCCCGGCAACATGAGACTGTCTTTACGGAGATATGTCCTCCTGGGTTACACCAGCGGTTGTTGACAAACATACATGATGAGTCCCCCACCTTTGCTTTTCCCGCTCGCCTTAGTGTCTAGTAATTAATAAATACTAATGTGATTAAAACTGCTGTAACCTTCACTGAATAAATGTTTGTCTTTAATAATATTTTCTCACCCACTGAGGCGTTTAACACCCAGACAACTTCAGAGGGTCGAAGCGCAAAATACAGTGAAATCAAGAGAAAACACAGCTCACCGCAGAGGACCTCGCCTGTCTCACTCTGCCTGTCTTGTGTCTCTCCCTGGGAGAAGAGTGTCAGTGCTGTCAGGTGTGAGTCAATGCCGTCAGATGCGATCTCATTACGCCAGCTTACCTCAAGGTTAGCAGTGGGCTGCTGGCTAGGCACAAAATCGATCTGCACCAGGGACAGGCGTTAAAGGCCACACAAGCCAAACAAGCACCGCGCTTTGAAATGCAAAGGCCTACTAATACGGGTGTACATATACACACAAAGCTCTGAAAGCACACTGTGAAGTCATGTGAAGTTGGGCCAGATTAACATATTAACGCATTGCGGGGAATTAGCTTGCCTTTCAACTTTCCAATGCAAGAAGTATTCTGCAAATATTTCACAAGGAAGCTCTTCTCATCAGTGTTCAAAAAAGCTTTTCTTATCTTTTTTTTTGCTTTAGAGACAGAGAGAGAGAGAGAGAGAGACATAATTCAGAGACATAATGGAAGACCCCTTATCACCATCGCAAAATAAATAAGCAAACAGTGCTATCAATTGAAAGAACATCTTGAAAGACAGAGAGTAAAAACCTGTACAAATATACCACATCATACATATCAACAGCCTGTGTGTTACCTGTGACCCACAGGTTATGTCAGACAATAACATCCCCAGCAGCACAGTCCTCTGATAATAACGTCTCTTGTTACATCAAGCAGATGAATGTTGACTCAGAGCTGACAGCAGAACGCCTGTCTTCTCATTTCTAATGTGTTTGACAGGAATCCAATAAGCACTGGCAAGTCTTTTTTGTTGTTGTTGTTGTTGTTATTGTTTTTTTGCATCCTTCAATCCATCACACCATCAAAGATTATCCCAGAGTTCAAAGAAAATGCCCACCTCTATGCATGGTCTGTCTGAAAATGTCACAACTCCTCTTGTTTCTCAGATGTGAGCATATAGAGACGTCAAATTAATGACTGTCACAAATAATAAATAAAAATAATCTTATTCTTATTCCGGGTGGGTTGTGACCTTCAGTGCTAGAAGATAATGGTGAAGAAATTAATCATGAGAAACAGCTTGGCTGGTATACCTTTTCGCTCTGGAAGCAGATGTCCATACGTGGGGGATACCGGCACCTTGCTAAGGCTACTCCTCACCCTGTCCTCTCTTTTATGCATCTTAATGTATACAGAGAGCATAGTAATAAAAACAATCTCACTTACTTTCCTTTGGATACTGAGGCTTTTGAATGAAACATTACAGCACAGTTTGGACACAGTGCAGCTATTCTCTTTCATTAGCACCTCCACTGTGCGAGCATGAACACACATACAGTGTGTTTATACTCACTTTATTCTTGAAATAAATAAACAGATTAACGTCATATCAGGTTAATGTACTGTGGCGACATCTTATGAGCACCACAGAATAAGAGAAGGGGGATTGGAAGAGTTTGCTAATGGAGGGACTTTCCTGGTGCTGCTTGTGATTAAATTAATTTGATGTTAACATCTGGGTTCGCTTCATGATCTCCTGAGTACAAAACCAAAATAAAGAGCAGAATTCAAATGGAGGTGTGTCTGTAGTTCGAAATCCAGTAATCCAGGTCTATTACTTAAACTATGCCTTTTCTGATTTTGACCTTAACTCCACTTAGATGTCAGTGTTAGTGTATTTGCATGACAGTTACAATAAATGGAGGCTTGAAATTCATTTGTAATGAAATTTATTAACTTGCCTCTAAAAGCATTAAATGACAGATGAGAGCTTGCCTATTGTCAGCACCATGTTAAGGCCATGAGCATCATCGGGGTGCAAGCAAAAGCTCTGTTGCTCAAATGTCGCTCGCTTAACTGTAGTTTGATCTACAAACACAGAAAAGAGATGAGAGGGACTTTGCAATTGGACAACAGAGAGGTTTGGGGGACAGAAAAGGGGTCAGACGATCAGAGAATGCTTGGGGTGTTACAAAAAAGCGAGTCGGAGGCAGGCCTAATATGACATCTGAAAAATCTAAAGAAGCGGATAAAGCGGGCCACTGAAGGTGGAGCGACCCGGACAACAAAGGGAGGAATGCAATCAGAGGAAAAGACTCTCGCTCTTGTAAAGACAGCGCATGTCCAGACAGAAAAATCATGTGGGCCTGGGGTGGAAAAACTGACAAAGACGGAAGGACCGAAAGAGAGACGAAGAGAGGCAAAGGGTGATGGGGAGAGAGAGAAAAGAGAGAGAAAGAGAGAGAGAGGCGCAAATTCAAAGAGCAATCCCATTTGTCCTCTTCAGTCGTCACAAGAGGGACATTTGAAGTGACACGCTAATTTAAGTCAGTGACAAATCAAAGTCTATCACTGATATTACCCTAAAGCGAGGCGAGTATCCTCTCTGCACTTCACATTTTTACAAGTCATTGAAGGAACGTGATTGTAGTTTAAACATCAAAGGAATAAGGTGTGCTTCAGCTCCTCAGACGTGCTGCATTATCTCTCCTCTCCGAAAAACAGTGTCATTACTGTGCTTTGTGGAAATACTGCCACACACACACACACCTGCCCACAAGCTTATATGGACGCACAGTAGCTCACACACACACACACACACACACACACACACACACACACACACAGTTATGTCCGTACGCAGTGATGGGCTATGTGCCTGCCTAATAAAATCACTTTAGTCTTCATAACCACTTTAGCCTTGGAAGCTGCCATCAATGGAAGGACACACACACACACACACACACATTCACATACAGGAATGAACAGTGAGCGGTCCAGCCCTTCCATTAGCCTAATGAAGTGGCTCCCTAAGATGGATGACATGACATCACCTCCACCACCAATCACAATATCACCCCTAAAAAACCTTCCCACTAAAAGCCCCCCCCTCACCCTCCACCCATTGCTTACTGCACCAAATGGACGATGAGCATTCCAGGGCCCATTCGGCCTCCTCACAGCACTTTTATTGGTCTGGTTATTTATCTCTTTAATGCAATTGGCTGGAGTGGATGGCAATAGATGAGGAGAGCCAGTAAATCACCGTGGGTTGGGGGGCGGTGGCGTGATTAAAAGAACTTTGGTTCAACAATGACAATGGCACCAAGTGGACAGCACGCAGTCCGTCCTGCATTCAAAGCAGGAGCTGGCTGGGAGGGACTACAGGTAACCTGAGGGCAGCAGCTCCGGGAGGACATGGACGAGGGAGAGGAGGAGCGTGTCCATGCAAATGCAAACTTTTTTCTTTTCACTCAATTAAAAAGAAATGAAAGACTTTCAATTAATGAAGAGGGATCTTTTCAAATGCTCTCTCCTAAGCAAATGTTCAACAGATTAAACAGGATGTTTGCCATGTGATCTCAGGTGTTTCACTGTCATGTGAGAGAGATTCAAGAACCTCGACCTGCTTCTCAACCCACACTCGGTTCTTCAGGCTTGCTTCAGTGACAAACAGCACTTTGGAAACGGCTACGAATGCTGTGATGCTGACGACTCAAATTTTCTATCTGTGCACACTTGAAAAGACTTTATGTACTTCTCCATCATTTTGCCATTTCAGCGTGGATGGCAAACTTCCTGGTCAAGGGGACATAATCGCTTCCTTTTCTTCCCCCCTCGCCACTTGCTCTCTCCCAGAAGGACAAAGAAAGGTGTTTATGGGAGGAGGGATGCAGGTATAGCCATCCATAAACAGTCAGTGTTTTACAGGCAGCGGCATGGCCCAAGGGTCTGTCAAGGTTTACGAGTACCTGGGCCCTTTAAAGCAGGAGTGTTTAGGTGTGGTATTTACATAAAACAGGCCAAGGTGTCTGTCTTTAGCTGGCCTCACACCAGTACAGAAATGTCTACTGTTTCTATAGTGTTGACGAGCAAAAAACTGACGCGTCCATTGGGACTGAGAGCAATTATATCTTCTCGTGTTTGTATATCTAAATGCTAAAGAAATCCTGTTTTGAAGATGCTGTTGTGTGAAAGCATGGCCAAAATAACAAGGGCTGTGGTGTCTGTAGTACACCTCAAAAAGCCTGCAGCGCTAAACTGTGACACCACAAATCCTTGTTGCACAGGCACATGCAATTAAACCCACACATCTCACTCAGTTCCAGTGTCAATTTGGCCTTCGTCATCGTGATCGGACTTTCCACTAGCCAACACTTTGTGCCTTCTGCCAGCTCTCTCCCTTTGCTCTCCAACTTTTTTTTTGCCTCTCTTTCTCCACAGAGAAAAAAAAAGCAAAACCATGTGACCGATGAAAACACTGCTATGGAAAACAGCCTTAGCTGCACAACTGCCCAAATGGACCATGCGTTTGTGTGTGTGTGGAGAGGGGGGGTGGGGTGTGTTTGTGTGTCACCTTTACAGCATGTTTACTTATTATTAGCAGATGTCCCTACCCACTGGGAAAAGTGCAGTCCAAACAGAGACACAGAGAGAGAGAGAGAGAGAGGAGAGAAAAACAGGAAGGGAGGTAAGAGGGAGAAGGAGGTGTGTGTGTTGGGGGGGTATTGAGATGTGCTGGGACAGCAGTACCACCCCGATGTGAGTCACAGGACACACTGTCAGCAGCCATCCAACATCACACACTGACTCATTACGCTGGAGGAGAGGAGATGACAACAGTAGCCATGATCAAGGAGAATAGAAGAGGCGCATCACTGTAAGACAGACAGAGAGGACGCAGTCAGCAGTTATGGCAGTGCCACTTCTCTCGACACTGATGATGGCCCGAAAACTTACAGATGTACGCAAACACGTACACAGCAGACTGAATATTTAATCTCTTCTTTCTGGTGGAGAGACGTTGCTGATCAAATTTAGCCATATCTTACAGATTCTAGTTGGAGACTGTCGTCCAAAGAAGCGTCAGCTGTTTTAGTAAATGCCCAGAAAACAACATACGCTTACGTTCCAGTGACTAAGTCCTCTTCAGCAACGGTAAATGCGACTGTGTGTGATGGAAGCAGAGGAGGAACTGGATGGATGGGTCAAGAAAATGGCGGACTTTGACAAAGGAGGCAACCGTTCTTTCCCATTTCCCGCTGGCAGACCAATTTCTTTTCACCCAAACCACAATCTTTCCCTAATCGTACCCACAGAGAGCTAATGAAACCTTAACCACAACACACATTTCGTCATTTAAAAAAGGACTTGTTGTTTTGCTGGCATTTTTTCACGTCTTTAAAACATGGTGGAGAGAATGTCTTGTAGTCAGTTAAAAGAGCAAGTGTGTTTAATGACTAAATTGCCTTGTTAAAATGAAGGACATCCATGTTTGTTTTGGGAATAACATTCAAACAGCAACAACAACAACAGCGAAGGCGATGCTGTTTAGCAGCTGACTTGCGAGACCGAGATGTCAGACAATGTCACCCACATGTGAACGCTGCTAGGAATCAAATTTTATTGTGAGCTCTGACATCTAACTCAAAGCCTTCGAGTCTGACTATAATCCCTTAATGTGCATCTTAAATTTGTGCGTAAAAAACAAGATTAGAAAGGCCAGATAAACAAAGAAACAAACAAAAAGCACAAAGTAAAAAGCAAAACAAAGAAAAAAGAACATTTCAAAACTGTTTTTATACTTAGCTGTTATGGAAAGGTTCGTGTATTGTATGCAGCGATGGCTTATTGACGCCACTCAGTAAAGCAGCCGCTTCACTACAAGAAAGCCCAAATAATTATGACTGCTTAAAAAAAACCTTCACCACCTGGTGTGCTGACAGAGGAGATGAATTCATAACATATGCCATAACAAATGCCATCTCAGGTGGGAAGCAAAAAAAAATGAAATGCCACGATGTACTGGATTCACAGAAGAGATACTTGTGTTCATTTAATTATGTAATTTTCTTACACCCTGTTGAGAACATTCACATGCTGCAGCACTAAATGATGGAAACACACTGTGAATAGCATTTCCTTTTTACCACTTTTTTGGAAATTTGCTTAAAATTTGCAGAGCAAAGAACACACGTTTTAGTATTGTGTGTATGCACGCGTGTGATTTGGTTGGGGCTTTGAGGTATGAATTACTTCACTGTTATGTTATTCCACACAATAAACATCTCCCAAGATGAACACTGAATTTGTCTGGGGAGACAGATACCAACAGTTGACAGGCTTTGTTCATAAAGCGTGTGCGTGAATGTGTGATGCATGCATGTCATGGCCAGTTGAAGCTCATAGGTTTTCCTCATCAGAAGCTGACGGTCGTGTTCGTGTAGTCCCTGGGCTGAGCGCTGTCCCCTGGCCAATTGGAAAGCAGAACCATTAGGTCGGCAGAGGAGGGACCATTTATTTGGCTCTTTCCTGGCTGTGGCTGTATTATCTGCTGTGATGCTATTTGTCTGAGGCCAGCCATGCTGCCGACGTGACAGGACTTGGGGGACGGGGGGATGAATGATGGGCTCCGGGACATGCCAAGTTTTGCTTCGCTGACAAACTGGGGCAAGAGCTGGAGGGGGGATGTGGCGAGGAGAATGGAGAGAAGGAGCAGGGGTGGAGGCAGGGCAGGGGATGAGCGCATGCAGGGCAGACAGCGTGGTAGCTGGTCGACAGAGAACACAATTTTCAGCACCTGTTGGCCGTGATTGATCAGAGGAAGAGGAGAGAGGGTAATGGTGTGTGTGCTCTGACACGGGATGAAGAGATGGCATGGAGGAGAGGGTTAAAACCAGAAGACACCAGAGAAAATGGAGTGTGTTAGAGAAGGAAAGGGATATTGAGGTGGAGGAGGATAATATAGACAGAGTGAAGAGAAGACGGGGAGCGAGGAAGCAAACAAAGCAAGAAATCGAGAGAAAGAAATAGGGGGAGAGAATAAAGAGAAAAGGTCATTGGTGCGGGAATGTGTGAGGAAAAGAGACGGAGGGAATATATATTTGTCCCCTGATGGGAGTGTGTTAGGAGTCCATCTGTGGAGAAATGAGATCAGTAGCTGACTTAGTAGTAGAGGAAGACTTTGCTGCCCTGCGGCTTACACACTGACTCAATACCCTCCCCACCCCCCAAACACCATCTCTCTCTTTCACTCTCTGGTCTCATACAACCTGCAGCGCATTTAATCTGCTGGACGAGTAGGTGTGTATGTCTCGGGTTTGTGCGCATGTGTGTGCGTGCGCGAGCGGAGCCTTATTACCCGGGCTCCTGTCCCACTCCACCTCTCCATCAAATGACTGGGGCGGTCTCCTCCACTCGTCTCTCCCCACTATCTCTTTCGCTCCATCCTAGGCTGAGACCACCAGAGGAATCTCCTCACAGATTCACCCACTAAATCATCTGTCCACCAAACAGACACCTTAGCAAACACTCTTACCTGGAGCTTCCATTTTCCTGTCTACACACACACACACACACACACAGAGGACAGAGGGTGGGTTTGTGTGCACATATGTTTGTTTGTGTGAGTATATGTGAGTGTTTGGAAATGGAATTAACTAGAAAAGCAATGTTCATGATGTGTTTCAGTCTTTGTTAAGTTCTCAGGGACTACTGGCTGGTTTCAAACTAGTGATTCACTAAACAGCGCTATAAAATTAAAATTTTGATTGATTGATTGCTAAAAAACTATTAACAATCAAAGGCAAACAACCATAATGACGGAATATTTATACTTTTGCTAATTTTCCTGATATTTTCTTTGTAAATCAAGCTATGATTTTGTTTTACGTGTGTTTCAGATATTCATGCAGTTTAGAATTAGTGGAAGATTGTGCTAACAATTATGCTAACCTAACCAACACTGTTTGGTTATTGGCATAGTATTTTGTAATTTGGGGCATCTCAGCATATTTAGTACAAATGTATTGATCATATTCTACATGACCTCTTTTACTCTTCACTCTAAAATGGTTATTAATGAGATAATAAGCTTTTTTAGTTGGCTTGATTAGCTATGAACACTTAACTTACACTTAACAGTCATTAGGTGCAACAATTAATAACAATTCATTTCTATGTAATGTTGTAACAGGAATCAAATATTTGATGAATATTTGTTCGTCGTGTAGGTATTCGTTTTTCAATTTTGGGATTCAGATATTTGTTGTTCACAGTGTTGATTCACAGTGTCAACATGTTACATGTTACCTGCTGCAGTTTGCCAGGTTTGTTGTGGGAGGAGAGTCTTCTTATGTGTAGAAACTGTTCCTGTATGTGCGTCAGACACTGAGAAGCACATGCCTCTATGGGTGGTTAAACTATAGTAGTCAGCAGACATTGTCTAGATGAACTCAGGTTCAAGTAAAGCATCTATTGTGTTCACTGTACTGAGCGAATAAAGCATCTTTTTACTGTTACCATGACGTCTCCCGACTGATCTTTAAAGCAGAGTTTACCCGGACTGCAGAGACTAGGTAACTCACAAGCCAGACTGAGGCAATATGAATTAGACTAAAGGAACCAGAGGTCTCCCACAGTTCAGAGGACAGAAGCTGGAGAAGTCATACGTAAAAAAGCATTACACCTTAAAAGTTGTCCGATAGCTGCCTATGAGGGAATTAATTATTTTTTTTCTCCAGCTTAGAATATTCGCCAGTAATTCTCACTGAAGCCTTGAAGCCCCAAAATGGTATTTGGGCCAGTCCTACATAATAAGTAGTTTGTGTGCTGCAAGCTGTTAATTTAGTGATGTGTAAATCTACATTTAAAACAGACACACAACTTGTGTTATAACTAGTGTATGTTTGAACGGCTCCTGCACTGTAAGTACATACATGTGTGTCCACTGTGCATATGATCGCTTTTATCTCACACACATGAACCACAGGGTGAGCTAATGTTGCACCCAAACCCAATAAACATTTTACTCCACACACACTTACACTTCATATAACACAACACAGATCCTCTCGTGCCAGGAAACCAGATGAGGAGAGAAACAGGCTCAGGCCTGGTGCTGGTGATGCGGTAACAAAGTGTGCCAAAGGGGAGCTACAGGAGCAAGGAGAGGAAGGTGAGCCAGAGGGGGGAGGCAGATTAGAGCGCCTTGAGGCTGCTGAGGAGGAGAAGGAGGAAGAAAAGGAGGAAGGGAGATGAAAGACGAAAGGAGAGCAGTTGAGGAGTTAGCTGGTGGTTCATAATATCTGACTGAGATTACTCTGCCGCTGGGCTTATCTGATTACAGCACGGTGCTGGAGGACAGTAAAAGACATACGCACGTGGATTGGCATGAACAGGCGCACACAATCTACAAACAGCAAGAGCCCGAGGGTCCAATGGGAGGCAGCAGCTGCAACTCTCTATTCTTGACAGATATGGACATCAGGGTGGACTGTTTATGTCTACAAGTACTTTTTGTATTACATAAGGTGCGTGCACATTGCGGGTTACATTCGAGAGGGAGAAATACATCAGACGTATTAGTGAGTTCACCAAAGCTCTTCCTCCCCCTCACTCTTCTCCGGTTTCAGAGCAATCAACCATAGGCTCATATAATACACACTCCTCTCCTTGCTCAAACTTTCCTCTTGATCTATGTTTCATGCCTCGACTGGGGTGTATGAGAGCGAGCCGGAGAGAGCGCACTGCACTGCAGCACGCGTAGAGAGTCGCAAAATTTTCCTGGCCTTGTGAGGACGACAAGGAGAGAGCAGTTAATTAATCACCAAGTGTCTCATTTTCTCTTTATAACGCTCTCATTTACTCTGTGGCTCATTTTTGTGCGACATTGTCTTTTCTCACTGCTCATCTATCTGGTTATATGGAGTTTGATGAGAGGCACAGTGATTGTTAAATAGCTGGATGGATATCAGCCTCCTTTCATCCTAAAACTGACCCAACTTCATGCCTCAAACTGTGGATCTTGCAAATGGCGTCTCAGTTGAATGGTTTGTCAATGTGAGAACATGGACAATTTGTCATCTTGCAGAACCTGGTTTTGTTTATGTTACTCAAACTGCACTCTGAGGCTCAACTATTGATTTGGAAGTTAGAGCTATATGTGAATTGTGGTTTCTTTCTACACAGACTGCTCTTTTAAACTTGAGCTGAAATTAGTTGATCAATAGAAAATTAATCGGCAACAATTCTGATAACTAAGTAATAATTTAAGACATTTTTAAAGCAAAAATCAGAAACAATTTCTTATTCCAGCTTCACATGTGAAGATGTTGTGCTTATTTATGTCATTATCAAATTAAATAGCTCAGGGGTATTTGTCGAGATTTGAAGACATCACCTTGGACTTTGGGATAAAGTGATTTTATATATATATAGTGGTTATTTTATAGATGAAGCATCTGGAATAAGTCAAATAATCCATTTTTGTTGTAATATGGGAAAAGGATTTTGATTTTGACTCTTTGCCTAAGAGAGAGGGACTACAGGAGTACAGTCGATTAGTCATTTGTGGTGAATATCATTTATATTAATAACAAGCAGGAGTGTGCCTGCAGCTGTGCCTCAGCTCATGTCCCTGTGATGAATGCTTTATTGGTTGGTGTCCAATCTTTCTTGAATATTCATTATTAGTATACATATATAGATTTTATGCAATCATGGGTTTCATTCCCTGTAGCAATTCCTTTTAATCTATAAGGGAGTGGAACAAAATATTTAAAGGCAACATATATATGTGAAGTAACACACATGGGTGTAATATGTTGCTGCAAGAATTTAGCTCTTTGGTATCATAATGCGCCATGCTAAGAAACAACGACAGACAAAACTTAAATACATAAATGTCTTTCAAACCACATCCACTGCAGTCTGAGAAATGAAAAGCCTGATAGGAACGTTTGTCTTCTATTCCAAACAAAGACTGTGATTCTGTTACCGATGGATCCTCTCTGTCTCCCTATCTCTGACTCTCTGCCGTGCCTGAGCACTTTGTGAGGTTCCCTAAGGAGAAAGGTTACACCGTTGATCTGCTACAGTGCAATCAGACTCGAGACAGAGCCCTGAACTACACGACCCACGGGCCTCCTTCAACCGAATCCTGCAGAGAGGCAGCTGGGTTTGGGTGTGAGTTAGCGAGAGGCAGATGCACGGAGAAAAGTGCGAGTGGGAGGTGGAAAGAAGCCAATCAAAAGTTATGAAATATACCCCTTGAATAATCAACGCCCAAATCAATTTGTTCAACGTCCAAGAGAAGCGGGCGGACTACAGAGGAATGTGTGGAGTGGGCGGTCACTCAGCGTGCATCCAAGTCCATATCTCAGACAAACACACAAACAGCAAGCGAGTCTGCTGGAGTCGAGAGGAGTGATGGCCAGGAGGGATGGGACTGAGGAGAGGGACAAAAACATTTTTATTTTTCTTCTTTTCTTTCCTTCATTCTTTTTTTTTCGATAGATGTTGCAATGCACATAAATTTCCATATTTCTTGGATATAAGAGTACTTCTAACTTCAATCACACTTCATACATTCTTTATCAATAACTACCCGTTTCATTCTATCTACCCAAATGGCAAACTGTGTCGATGGGCAAAGAAACATTTCTGAAAATTTCACCCATAAATGAATGAGTGTAGAAGATTTTCATGTCTGTCTGTTAAATATAAAGCTACAGTCAGAACATAGCTTAGCTTAGCATAAAGACTTGAGGGAAACAATTAGCTTGGCTCTTTCATAATGTAAACAAACAAAAAAAAATATCTATAGTTCACTAGCTGATTCATGTCTTGCTTGCTAAATCTGTACAAAACTATAATTTATGGGGTTTATAAGTGCTAGTAGGCGGACGTTGTTACCTTTGGACAGAACCAGATTAAATGTTTCCCCTGTTTCCAGTCTTTAGGCTAAGCTGCAGGTAACTGCCCGTTGGCTGTAGCTTCACATTTATTTTACAGCCATGAGAGCTGCATCAACCATCTCATCTAACTCTCTGCAAGAAAGAGGATAAGTGTAAATGTCAAACAATTTCTTTAATACGCTGCAGCAACAGCCACTTGCTCTTCTGGGATAACTTTGAGCGACATTTTGCAGGGATTTCAAAGGAGCATTAGTGAGGTCAGGCGCTGATGTTGGGAGATAAGGCCTGGCTCACAGTCACTGGTCCAATCCATGCCAAACTCTAACTCTAACTTTTGTTGTTGGAGCATTTTCATGTTTTAACAAAAAAATGCCTCCCTCAAACTGCTGCCACAAAGTTGGAAGGACTAAAATCAAGATATTACCTAATTTGAACAAAGGGGCAAAAAACGAAACCATAAAAACTGTAAAATAGACACTTAAATACATGTATTCATTACATGTACTTACTAATGAGCTTGTCCTGTCATTCTGTTTATGTGCTGTATATGTTTGTAAAATGTTTTGTATTTAAATGTGATGACGATACAGCTTGATTGGAATGAACTCAAGTGAGAGTGAGACTGAGAGAGATGCAGTGCAGTACAAGACTAGAAAAGGCCTGCAGGCAGCAACTGGCCCACTGTGCCCTGCTCAATAAAGCCAGCCATTTTATGACCCCGCCTCTCAGCATTTTGATTTTAATACTCCTCCCCCCTTCACAGTACCTCTTATTCTCTCACTTCCCCTTTCTGTGTTTCTTTTGTCACGAAAGCTCTGGATTTTCTTTTCTTTTTTCATTTGTCTTTGAATTTTTACTCTGCCCGTCCTCTGCCATCTCATTCACTCACTCACTAATTCCTGAACGCCGGAAAGAGGGTGAGAGTAGGCCTAATGTGGGGGGGGCAAGCTGGCCTAACCAGATTAGCAAGTATCCTATTTCTCACACTGACAAATTAATTTCCGTACAAATTAAATGAAGGAACCCTCCCTTGATAATTCCCTAGGAAATTGAAGATGGTTTTGAAGAATTGAATAAAACAACTACTCCTTCTACAAGAGGGAAAAAAATCTAAGTACCAGCAGAAAAAATAAAGGTAGGCTAATAAATTAGGAAGAAATAAAGCTGGGTAGCCAGAATCTTATATGGTCTATGAAACTGAGTAACGCGAGACAGAGAGACTGCAACTGAGGTGGATTCAGCTCCAGTGGAGATTCCGAGAGAGGGAGAGGGAAGAGAGAGCAACACAGAAACAAAACACAGCCTTGTCTATTACAGGATGTGCTATTTTCCTGGAGGCAATGGCGAGGCAGAGGTAAAAGACAATAATAAAAGTGTGGGAGAGGGCAGGAGATGGAAGACAAGGAAGGAGAGGAGAAAATAAACAGCACCCAGACAGAGACAAAGTGAGTGGCAGGCGACGGCACGAAGGCTGTCTGGGCTCAGGCTGCTCAGATCCACTGACATTTACAGAGTGGCCGATCGCTCCTTGCCATCCTCCCCTTGAAAAGTTCAAACGCACACGGATCCACAGAGGAAATGCTGCAGCATGCGGATTAACGCGCTCTCTCACATCTCTCTGCAGGCCTCCCCTCCATCTCCGCATCTTACGGCTGTCACTCCTGCCTGTTTGTGCGTCAGCCTGGTCTCGTGTCCGTCTCCTGCCCGTGTCTGCACGCTCATCAACAAAAGGACAGATTCCCCCGTCTGTTTGAAAAACACAGTAAAGCCCTCCCTGTGTGTGCTTTCCGAGCTTGTGTGTCCTGGTCCTGCTCGGGCAGGCTGGCAGGCAGACAGGTAGGAAGAGAGGTGTGGGAACCCAGGGCAGGGAAAGGCTGCTGAGATGGGCCTAATTAGAGTTGAGCACTCTTTTGGCCCAGCAGGGGAACTCCCATACGCCACCACCACCGCAATGCCACGCCCCCCACCCCCAACTGCGTTATAAACGCACACAGCACACACACACACACACACACACAGACACATGACACTTGCCAATACTCTGGCTGTCTTACTGGCTGGGAGGAGACAGTGAATGCACTTGTACTGACCTCGCCATTTCTGTGTTTTCTGTCTCCTCCTCTTCTCCTCTAACTCTGTTTCTCTCTCTTGATCTGTGCCTTGTTTATATTCTTGCATTCCGTTTAAGTCCCCTTTAATTTTGTATTTCATCAACTATTTATCCACTAGTAGAGACACACAAAAAAGAGAAGGGATGAGATGCAGAAAAGTCTCCGGCTAGGCCACTATGCCCCTAAATCTGTATTTTAAAATATGATGCATTATATCCGGAGGGGACACTCTGTCCTGCTTTAATTCTAAACTATAATAAACTAATATGGAAAGAATACATTACTTCCTCATGGACACCAGGCTGTACTGCATGTCCCACAATAACCATGGCAATAAAGTGAGCGAAACAGCAGCGGCTGTGGCCACAAGTGGTAATTACACAGTAATACGGTATTGAATTTTCTTTAATTTCTCAAGATTCCCTTTAGTCAGTTGCTTTAAAAAAACACTGTCATTAAGCGACCTGACTGAGAGCACGTAGAATGGGACCATAAGTAGGAAAAACAACCACGTCTCTTGGTAAGATACAGATGTGTGTACTTCCTATTTTGCTGTGTGATCAAACCACTGACAAGCTTATCTGTGATATGCTAAAACTTATATATGCAACACAAATAAAGAAGAGTCATAAAGTCTGCAAACTTACTAGCAATCCGAATTACAAGCAATATTTAGGTAAAGTTTGCTAATAGCTAGCTACTATAAGCTACTGGTCATACCAGAACAAGTAAGGCTAAAGTTTTTAGTGAATTAAATTGAGCAAGGGTGCATCACTTTGCTCATAAATTCAACTTTTCATTTTTAAGAGAAAGACCATGTAATTTCTTTCTTAAAAAATTGTATAACTTTGATTTAAAGCAGTTCTATGGAACTTTTTATGTTGTGTTGATTTTGGCGGTTCCTGTGGGCAATGGTGGTAGTGTTTCGCCTAACATTAACATTAGGTTAGATGTTCCCTCAGTCTCACTGCCCACTGCGAGGAGACTACTTTGCCCGTGGAGAGCTGGCAGCAGCTTCAGAGACAGACCATTAGTTAGCGACTGAAACAACTGGAATTCAGCCAGATCAAACCCCAATGCTGTTACATCTGACGTCACTGAAATATCCGACCCAGTGGCAGGCATTAAGAATAATTAATAGAAACTAATAGAAATAATCAGTCTTTTCACTGTAAGTCATATAAAGGCATCAGCATTAAACTGAGACTGCTTGATAACCAGCTAAAATTATATAGAGTACATTTAATTAATAATACAAACAGAACGAATAATTGCAATGAAAAATAAATCACATTGATATGATGTTGAATCTAAATTGATGATAACATAAAGTACTGGAACAGACAAAAAACTATGCATGCACCATGACTAGACAACAACTTCAGAGTAATTTTAGCGCCTTTGATGATGATCTCTCTCGGCTACGGTACTTGAACTTCCTATGTCCCTTGTCTCTCCCACCCCACATGCAGCCCAGAGAGAATCCGCCTGCGGAGATGATGGTCAGCCTGCCCTCTTCATCACCTCTTAATCAGAGTGTTGGCACTGACTGCCCAGAATTGGATCAACCTCAATGACCCCTGCTGCTGCTTTCCTTCCAGAGGTCAACCTCACATCACTGCACTGACTCTGAGGCAGCGGCACGCGCTCTTAAATGAAATCTTATTTCTCCCTCTCCCTCTTCCTGTCTCTCTCTTTGTCTTTATCTCCCTCTGGCTTGATGTATTAACCCGGGCGTGATCTTTCGCAGCTCAGGCCTGAGTTACTGGAGTTTTCTTTCTTCATTCGGAGCAGTGCTTGAGTTTTGTGAAATAGCAAACGTTAGTCTAGACAGAATTTTTTTGTGCTTAAGTCGATATCACCAAGACCAATATTTATGACAAATGATTAACAAGACAAACTGTTCTTTTGACCACAGGTAAAGCGCGCATGCAGGCATAGTTCCCTTGATTGGATTCGATTGCGGGAAAGCTGTAGTGTAAACAACTGTGATTGCACATTGTCTGCCGGAACTCTTACTTAGAGTCCAAGATTAGGGTTTGTTTCACCCTCCAAGGGCTGGTGAACAATAAAAATCAGAAAATAAAATAAATAAACCCACTAGCTTGCCAAGAATAAGTCTTACTGACTAAGATCTTAATGTGTTTTTCATATAAATATGTTACCTTGCCAATTTTAAACTAAAGTTATTGCATAGAATCAATTAGCTCATCTAACAGTATTTACTCATTTTAAGTGTGCCGAGTTTACAACAACAGTATGATGTACAGGGAAAATTACAGGAGAGCATTCTGCAAGTGCCCCATCCAGCGTGGAAGTACTCCATGGAGACTGCTGCTTATTAGGTGAATATACGTCTAGTAAGAACTATGTGAAATCTTCTGTTACAGGCTTTCTTCCCATTTCTGTTCCAAGTTCTGGTTTAAATCACCAACCTTGCACAAGGCAAGTACGATTTTATTGTTTCCATCCACTAAAAGCCAAATCACTACAGACACACATAATATATTACATAAAATGTATATGCATTGTGTCTACATGACATACACTCAGTGGCCACTTTATTAGGTACACCTTTTCAATCTAATGCAATTCAATACAACAGTTCTGCTATAAATTTGAACCTTTTGAGTTTATATATGCCAGATGTAACTGACCACAGAAATGCAGCAACAGTGTCAGATTATCCTGATTACCCATCATAGACAAACTTTACATTTCCATATATTGGAGTGTTATTTTCAGACCATAGTACAGAGAGAGAAAACATTTCTTTAGCAAAAGAGTGCAAAGCTGCAACGTGAGGCAGGTTTGTACGAGAACTCGACTCACAGGGGTGAGCTCATCCTTTCATTTTCTACAGGCCTGAAGAGTTTTTACTGTGGCAGGATGACATGGAGAACGTCAACACACTGACAAGTACGTGTTCATGAAGTGTGTCTTTGGTTCCACTTGACCGGCTACACACACACACACACACCCAAACACACACACATACATACATAAACAACCACAAGGTGCCAAGACCCAAAGGCATCCATGTGTGAATCCACTGTACGTTTTCATCTTCCATCACATCTTTGGGTCTGCTAGCATCTCTCCTTTGTTTGTTTGTGTGTGTGTGTGTGTGTGGTGTCTGTGTGTGACTTTCGTTCCCTTGTTAAGGCCAAGGCCAAGTTTGGGTGTCAGTGCTCAGGTAAGCTAGGTGGCTGGGCCCATAAAGGAGACATCAACAAAAGGTTAAGGAACACACACACACGCACACACACAATGTAAAACCTGCTTCCCTGACTTCCACTTTAGAGCCACGTCCAATATGTTGCCTGGTGCTTTGCTCCTGAATCATCCCCCTCAGGTATGTAAGCTCTTCATTAAAGCTCTGGCAATCAGAGGGGGGAAAAAGTACTGCTCCTCGTAAAGAGAATAGATTACTTCCCCCATCTTTCACCGAAAGCTGTATGCTAGAGTAGACACTCTCCTCCATTTTCATTAGCAGCTTGACTACTATATATTCTCCATATAATTGAGGTTGAAACCTTCTGCACTGTAATGGGGCTTTCCATAACAGTCTTTTAAAAGTGAAAGCCTGCTATCCTTGGGCCCTGTGTGATATGGGATTGCGTTGTGCGGTGTGTGCGCATGTGTTTTGCTATCAAACAAATCACGTCTTCTAATCTTCCACTCGTGTTGCTTTTCAAAGGCAGCTTTGAATAAACAGAAAGCGTGTCCTCACTTTTTGAGAACCAACATCTGAAAAAATTAAAGGCAGAGATGAAAAATCAAACCTCTGCTTCTCTTTGTTTGAAAGGTGCAGATTTTCTCTTCACAGCAAGACCGGTCTAAGAGTCTAAAAACTAAAGGTGGGTGTTTGTCATGTATGGTCATTCTCTTTGATTACTGCAATTTGGAACAATAATCATAATCTTTTGAAATCCCTTTTTACATGCATGAGTTTAAAAATTCTCCTAATCATCGTTCTATTTGACTTCTTTTATGTTGCTTTTATGTCCCATCCTTTAATGGCGTTTTATGTTTGCTGTGGTTTTATGATAAGATGTTTGTGCCTGAATGAGATTATAATGTTTATGCGTCTTTTATAAACTGACAAACCGCAGTATAGGCCTAACAGTAGGGGTAATTCTGTAGCTTCAAATTTGGGAAAAAAAAAAAATCAGCTTTGATGCATTCACTTCACTGTAGCTACTAATCTTGCTCTGTAAGCACAACACTGGGCTAGCTGAGCACACGTGGCCAGGTTTCACTCAGACCAGTCTCCTTAAATTAACGGGCAGCAGAGATATACTACAGCATTGGTTACATCTCCCATGTGTCAAGTTGCAGAACTCGAACACAACACAGGCAGCATATCTCCCTGTCATCTTCAATTCACCTGCATCAGACTGAACATCTGAGAGGCCGACATCTGAGGGAGACTTAAGCTGATGAAAGGTAGCTATCAGGATGTAGACTTAAAGTAAAGGTGTTAAATATAAGGGAAATGACATGGCGATTTAAATAGCTAATGAAACATTCTGAATCTGTCATAAAGAAGAGATTCTCTAACTTCATTTTTCTTTTCAAAGAGAGGGTGGCCCTGCACTCATCCATGTGATTTGGATTTGTTTTCCCCCACAGTTAAAAAAACGTATGTAGGAGACACCTTGGCACAATATGACAAAGAAATAGTCTACTCAAATCCATCACGGGGATCAAACTCACAAAACTGTGTCCTCCTGCCCATCTCCCTTCAGCTTTCAGTATCATCAGCCAACCATTGAAAACAAGTTTCTCCTGTTTCAGGCAAACCAAAGCTGCACTCTCTCGGCATCTTTTACTTCCAGCCTATTAGCCTAGCTCACGCCATCAAACCTTCTTGCAGCGCAGACAACTCAGCTTCCCAAAGTTAGTGTGGGTGATTTGTGGCAGTGCGTAAATTGGAAGTTGCGGTCTGAGTCAAAGCAGAGTCATAAATAGGAGGGAGGAGAGGATGACAGCACTCTGCCAGATTCGGGGTTGGGGGGGGGGGAATTGATGGTGGCCAGCAACCTTACATAGATGAGAGACGCATTCTTAATAACTATCTTGTCAAACACATCACTCTGCTCACTCCAAAGTGTAAAATAACAAAGTGGGGAGTCAGCAGGGAAGACTGAGGTACACGCAGACAGACAGCCGAGCATATGGACTGTAGCCCTGCAGTGGGGGATTTAACATGCTGCCTATTACCGTTGCTTAAAGAAAACCTCCCCACAGAAACCAATAAAAAAACACATCAACTATGTATTATGTATTATATAAGTGCAACAGTACAACAATCCTCACTTCCCAGATTACTAAAATGACAGAAAAATGTGAAAACAGAGATTTAAAGGCTTTAGGGGTCTTAAAGTATATTCAGACTAAAAGTTAATTTTTGTACATATATCTATATATAGATATATAGATATATGGTTCTTTTATTTCTTGTATATGCTTTTAATCAAAATAGCAAAAACTATTAATTAAAATTGTTATTGTGCTTTTTATATTAATGGTAGTATAGCAAGAAAAATACAGATTAAAAGGATTTTTTAGAAGTTGTTTTTACTACCCTGAATTGTGTCTGCAGGTATTACTTTTGTGCTGCATTCAAACCCATACGAAACAGGGAAGTCAGTTTGTAGTTTCAGAGGCAAAACTCAGGGCAAAAAGTCCATAAAGCACTTTCTGCTGGTCCTTAAGATCACTGCTTTGATTGCACAGTAACAACTGAAGGCAACTCTGGTGAGTGTGTCAACTTTTTAACAACATTTTTATTGACTCCAGTGTTCTCTTGTCTGGACAACGGTGGCAGGACAGTAGAAGGACACTGTTTAGAGAGACTTTAGTCAGAAAAATCAACCTAGAACTATAAAAGTCAGGCTGACAAAACTAGGATTTTGAAAAGTGAAGGTGACATGTTCCCCTCATCCCCGGTGGAAATTATGCCCTTGGTTCAGACTATTATTTTCCAGTTGAAAAAACAGAAAACAATTTTCCCACACACTCTCATTTTTCTTTCTGACAGTCATGCATTGAAATCCCACAGGTTGGATTCAGGGTGGCATTTTTGTTCAGTATCAGCTTGCATATGCCGTGCATCTTCGCATACATTTGAGCCACCTCGATCTAACCCTCATCTATTCGCATCTTTCCAATCACCCTGCATGCAATCACGGCATAACCAGAACAAACAAATTCCTGAAAAGTTGTCCTTTTGAGAGAGAGAGAGAGAGAGAGAGAGAGAGAGAGACAGCACTTCCATCTAAGAGCAGCTCTGTATCTCTCAGTTTGGTTATCTAACCTCCCATTGCTCCAAGAGGATCTGTGCTAAAATTACGCCATCACTGCTGATCAAGATGAAGCTGAAATGTTACTAGCACATGTGAAATGCTGAGTCAGACCAGGGTCTCCCAGCTCACTCAGATGAGAATGTCTGTGTTTGGTTAAATTAATGTGCATGTGTGAATACATCTTGCTGTGGTCTGTGCATATCCATAATGTATAAGTTGACACTGTGCATGTTATTATGTGTGTGTGTGTGTGTGCCCTACTTTGTGTGTTCTTGTACTGGGATGTGATAATGCATCAACATCTGACATCTCTGTCGTGTGTGTGTGTGTGTGTGTGTGTGTGTGTGTGTGTGTGTGTGTCATGAAGCTGCACAACCTAACCCTCCAGGGGACCATAAGTGTGTGAATGTTTGAGAGAATAATAAATTTGAAGAAGGCAGGGAGATGAGAGGCTGCGACCACCAATCGATCCCTCTGCTGTTTCTCAAATTAAGAAGGAGGGATGAGAGCGAGGGATGGACAGAGAAAGAGAGAGAGAGAGAGAGAGAGAGAGCAGAGAGAGAGAGACAGAGAGACAGAGAGAGAGAGACAGGTGAGGTTGAAATAGGTGGAGCCAGAGAGTGTTTCAGTTTGGAAGGGGTTGAGGCAGAGGAGGAACAAATGTATGCAAGCACAGGAAGAGATGGAGAGAGATAAAGAAATAGAGAGGTGAAGAGAGAGAGACATGGATACTGTAGCAGAGAGTGAGGAAAGTGAGTAGAGTGAAAGACAGCCAAATGCTGACAGGAGTCCAATTAAGTGTCATCCCAGTGAGGGCAACCGTCCCCATCCTCTCCTGCCAGGGCAACATGGCCTCAGCATCCAAGGACACACTGCTCATCACGTGGTATGCAACACACACACACACACACACACACTGACTTCATCACAGATTCATCACAGGCAACAACACATACACTTTCATCACAGGACACAAAACATGCAAGTAACATCCTAAAGGTTTCACCACGCAAACAGACGTTTGCACACATCTGCAATCGTGCACATCTCCTGGGGGCCTCAGCCTTTGGAGGACCCAGGGACACGTTGGTGCCAAAGATGGCTGGCGCCAGCAGCTATTGGTCCCAAGGTGTAGATTTGTGCCAGGGGCTAACCCACTCATCTCTGCTCTGCTCTGCTCTGCTCCGCACAGCCACCAGCTGCTACCCAGGGGCAGCGCACACACTCAGCCCTCGAGTAAGCTAGACATCAAACACAAATACACATGTGTCACGTCTCCATGCAAAAGAAGACACATCCACATACACACATACACACGAGCATGCTCAAAAACTCACACAACAATGTTGCCCATATGTCACACACACACAGGCTGTGGCCATGGGGATGGCTCGCTGTCTCTTAGAAAAGCCTGGTTAATGAGTGGGGCCTCTGGCTCTAGTTGCTTTGGACTATAGCAGAGCAGAGAGACTGAATGACTGACTGTGCCGCTACAGCGGGATTAGAGGGATGCTTCATATTGACATAGAGAACAAATCGACATACTCTAATAATTCCCTTTCATATTCTGCAGCAGTGTGAGAGGAAATAGCAAATGGAAGGGAATAATAGAGGTCGAGGCAGACGGGTCTCCTGTGAGTGCTTTTGCCCCCCAGACAGCAGAGCCCATGTTCACACACACACACACACACACAAAGAGGATAATGCACACTTTTACACACATGCAAGTGCACACGTTCACACAGACAGACACTACACACATGCGCTGAATGGAAACAAGTGATCCTTTTGACTGCGGGCAATGAGCTACGAGTGAAAAACACAGAGAGAGAAACAAGACTGACGGGCACATATGAAAAGAGTGAAAGGGACAGACAGAGAGAGGAGGGGGATGGAGGATGAAAGAAGGACAGAAAGAGAACGAGAGAGCACTAGTGTGAAAGGAGAGCCGGTCTGGTTTTCAACATATGAAAAAGGCCGAAAGACCTGCTTATAATTTTTTTCTGGACCTACCTTTGATTTAATCTGGGCCGGGATGCAAACAGCACACCGACCTAGCCACAACAGGGTGCTGCATGTGGATTGTGTGAGTGTGTTTAGGTGTGTGTGTGTGTGTGTGTGTGTGTGTGTGTGTGGGCGGCTGAAGGATTGGTTGCCAGGGAGATTCTGACATATCGGGCCCCACTCCCTGCTGCCCTCAGTTTAGCCTCGACAAGTCAGAGAAAACGCTCTGTGGCGACCCAGCTAATTTACAGTCTCTCCCTCTCGTTCCCTCCCACCTCAGTTTCTCCCTTTTTCTCTCGTCATTGTCTTCCTCTCTCTGCATCAAAGTTGGAGGACTTTCTATTTGTAATTTCTTCCTCTCACTGTACCAGTCATAATAATTTTCTCAATCAGCCTTTTATCCATCCTTCACAGCTGTACAACTCCTTTCCCTCCTCCCTTTCCCCCAGCTTTCTCTCATTTCATTCTCCTTTTGTTCTTCTCTCCTTCTTTCTCTCCCTCACAGACATCCATCCATCCTCCATTCCTTCACTCTCCTCTCCCTCCTAGGTAGGTTGATGGTTGGGACCTGTTGTTCTCATCTGGTGACAGCCAAACAGGGCCAGTTGTAATTAGTGTGGAATTCTAATGAGCTTATCAGGTCAAAAGCAGCTTAGTCCTCTAGGACCCTAGCAGGGTGGAAATTAGCCCCGCTCCCTCGCAGGCAAAACACACACACACACCCCGCACATTACACAAAAACACATTGTGCATACCGATGATACAAGCCCGATTCATTAACAAACACTTGCTGACAAATTCTGCCTCACCCTCTCCTCTCATAAAGGGATTAGCCCACTTTACATCAGTCAGTTAACAAAAAAGCGAATTATTAATGTGAGTGGCAACAACAACAAAAAAGGCAACAGCAGTAATATGTAAGGCTGTCATTGTGCTAAATAAATAGTAGCTTGAGTAGCTGGAGGAGGGGATATGTTATCCAGCGAGAGGGATGACGGAGACAAATAAATAAGCACAAGTGCATACACACAAACGCACACAGTGACCACAAACAGACAGAAAAAACAAAGGAACTTTTTTGCCTCCTCTGTTGTGTTTTGGAAAGGAGTGCCTAGCTTATTAAAAACATCCCGCTCTCCTCTCATCTCCTTCTCCTGGTCAGCAGCGTGCCGCAGTGGACAGGCTGAGGCAGCCAGACAGCACCTATCTCCATTAAATATCTCCGCAATTAGTTCTGGGAAAGTTGCAGCGATATGCAGAAAGCAGAGAGGGAAAGGCAAGGTACATTGATTTAGTACTGCAACAGCTGTACCGACAGGATTATGCTCAAGAATTTTAATCGGACTTGTCAGCCATCTTAAAATGTGATAAGATGCCTGCTTTTTTTTTCTTTAAAAAATGGAGATAGCTCAGTGCACTCTGTGGATGGAGATTAAACTAATTATTTAAGTCCAACTGAAATCAAATTTCTTTTTTTGTCCGCTACAGCATGCATATCTACTCTGTAACTGTGTTCCCTTTTGAGAAAAAACAAAACAAAACTGAGTTTGATTTTTATCATAGTTTAGCATTGATTTGACTGAATTCCATTCTGACATCCATAAGTGTAGATTGAAGCCATAAGGTTGGAGCAGATGCTACAGAGAACCAGACATTAGCCAGCTACACAGCACACAACTTTAAACAGTCTCCCTCTTACAAACACGCTTGTTGAACGTACGACTGGACAAACATTCACAGGGGAAAAGTGCACCGCTAATGTCAGTTTGTAGTCAAAGGGGCTAATTATCTGCTCAGCTGCAGCATATTGAACAGCATGTAAACATGCCTGCAAATGTCCCTTCGGTCTGGTTTAGATGCTGGTGTGCTCCTTACTATTCAGTATCACTGACAACACGCTGTCTGCCCATGACATGTATGCTGCAGCACAGGTTTGTTCACTTCGTCTCTGCAGTGTAACACCACCACTCTGGCAGTCTCCCTCAACATTTGAAGAGCGTGTTAAAGTTATTTTTGACTGAAAGAGATGACTAAATGTGATTTCAGTTGTATCACTGTACATCAGTGTGTCACGGTGGGAGAACTAAAGACAGTGAAGGATTATGGGAAAACAGGAGTGGGTGGGGTAAATCCATTTCCTGCGTTTGGTGCTGTAATGGAGCATTCCATCTGTTTCGCTCCAGACCGATTAACATCCATTCACTTACTGTGATACTTCTGGATGTGTGTATGCTTCTTTTCTGTGCCTGTCTCCCTGCCAGGACAAAAAAAACGGGAGGCAGAAACTCCCACGCTCAAAATGTTTAGAGCTTGGAAACAGTCGTCAACCCGTTCTCATTCCCAGGGCGTACAATGCCAACGTTTTGTCGAACCCCTCTGGTGTCTGTACTCACTGTGGATCATTCCTGTGAAAGCATTATATGCATCATGTTTTAATAAACTTTGTCGATTTGATACAAAGAAAATAACAGGCAGGTTTGAAAGAAGGTTGGTATTGTACAACCTGGGAATGAAAGTGGGTTTGAACTGAGGAGTAATGTGTTCCAGGCAGCAACTTATATTTTGTCTATGGCGTAACCTACTGAAACAAGAAAAGCATTTCACCAGACGTGCAACACAGGAAATAACCAAAACAGATTCATGCCGCCACAGGAAATATTATATTCTGTGAGGTGAAAGCCTGAACTTAGCTCTGTTAAACCAATATTAACACCACGGCACTGCAGAATACGGGAACAAATACACTTCATTTTTATGGTTTAGTCATGAGTGGATTTCGATTCAAAGCGCATTAGAGGAGTCTAAATGGGCCATTCAACCTGCCTTTATTCTGTAATACACAGAACTTTATTTTAACATTTGTCATATGTAAATTTGTCAAAATAAAACTTTAAGTAAGTCAGCAGGTGATTTCTTCAACAGGCCTTCATGGTGGTGGATATTTAGCCCATCTGTCTTTGTGTAAGTGAAATTTACACATCAACTGAGTGCATCAGCCGTGGCTTTTTTCTGGTATTAATACAAATCCACAGCCTTAACAGGCAAAGAGAGAGCAGAGAGGAGCGGACATAAACTGAGAGCTGAAGAAAGAGAAAAAGAGCAAGAGCAGCAGTCTTCCAAGGTGAGCGACACAGACAGCCACAGACAGACCCTGGCCATGGTCCCTGAGAGTTAATGAAGCAGTTCTTCTCTAATATCTCTGCCTGCAACCACTATACAGCACAAGGTAACAGACAACCAGACTACACTCCTCTCCTCCTCTCTTAGTCCTCCCCGTTGCCCTGAAAACTTATCCTGCTCACAACTCATCCCTTGCAACGCACACTGTAAACCACCCCTGCCTCTGTTCTGGACAAAGGCATAAATCTGCCCTTGTTTCCGGGTAATAAAGAACTTCTGATAAAACAAGAGAGCAGCAGAGAGAAAGTGAGAGTGTGTGTGAGAGAGAGAGAAAGAGAGAGAGAGAGAGAGAGAGAGAGAGAGAGAGAGAGAGAGAGAGGGTGCTAAGTATGGACTGCTGTGGCGAAGAAACACATTAATTAAGAGAGTGGAAAAAAACTTCCTGACTAATGAAGTGAATAAAAGATTCATGGTGCTGATGCCACATGGCGTAATGGTCATGATGAGTGACCTACAGACAAAAGTCCAGTGTTAATGTAAAAAATAACATGAGAAATTGGAAGTCAGGATGAAATTATGGGGTAGTGGCAGGTACCTTGGATACTGCAGCAGACCTCCAATTGGAAATGATGAAGGCTAGCAGCAAAGTCAGAAAATTAAGAGTTTAGCAAATTTACTACTTCTAATTTCAATTTTACAGACTTAAATTGAAGTACCAGGTGTAGAGTTATTTTGTAAGTATACAGAATAGTCGACTGGCCAGCAGCGCCACTAAAATAATTTGTGCTGCCCAATACAAAAAACTTACATGAACAAATGCTTCCTCACACCCAAACCGGTACTATAATGTGTTTAAAAATAAAACAAATTTCAGTAAATAATAATAATGACAAGACAAGAAATGTGGTTTTGTTTCCTTCAGTCAGAGTTACTTTTCAGTTAAGGTATCCAAAATGCCCTCTGAATCACCACCGACACAGAGCTTTGTAAATTGGATGTTATGTATGTGGGGTTTTTGGACTAATTTGTGTGCTTGTGGTGTGTTTCCTTCTGCCTCCTGTGGGAGGTTCCTTCTTTTAGAGTGAAGAGGCTTCCTGCTGAAGAGGCGTGCTGACCTGCTGACTGGAGGCTGAACACACCTGCACCATATTTCTCATCATCACTCCTTTTTAAGCCGGAGCAGGGCTTCTCTTCGACGCTCTGGATTGTTCCACTATCTGTGGTAACGCTCTCGCTGCTGTGTTCACAGTTTCTGTGTTTAAACTCTTGCTTATCTTGTGTGCTTTTCTAGTGACCCTTGTGCTCCGTTGTTTTCTGCCCCAGATACTCACCCGTGTTCCGGATTTCTCTCCAGCCAGTAACCTGCCAGCCGCTCTGCCTCCACTCCTCAACTTACCGCCGCTTGCTTACCTTTTGTTTTGAATTCTGATTAAATCAACTTTAAACCTTTAAGCCCTCCTCCGCTTCGGGTCTGCTTCTGGGTTCTCTTTTTTCAAACAGACTTAACATTGGAATTAGGAATGGTGGTCACCTTTCTTCACAGGTAACTAGCAACATCCATGAAAAGCAATGACAGATAGGTGAGCACAGGTTGCTGTAACCAGCTTATAGAAAAGGACGTTGGTGTGATTGAATTCGTTGCTCTCTTAAAAACATGAAATCAACAAACATGAATACAATACAAAGCTAAATGAACAATGCCTGAAACAGAAGAGCATTGTACATTTTTTTTTTTCATTTTCTAATGACACCAATTTATTCATCTGAACACTCAGGTCAAATTGAGCCCCTTTTCAAAAATAGTGTTTTTATTTTGAAAGACAAATGCCTAAAGCAATTTCTCTACCTTTTCTTGCCAAACACATCTCTTAAATCGGGGAGGATGTTGTCCTTGTGTTTGCATTCCCAAATGCAACGTGTATGTTGTCAAATTGATGAATGTGTTTTTTAATATGCTCATATTTACCCATATATGCAGTGCATTGCTTAACAAACTGTTTTTTTGTCAAATTGGTGAATGTGGATTGTGGATTCGCTCGGGGTGTGCCAAATTCTCTCAACCACTATACAGAAAAAGGTTCAATCACACTTACTACTGGAGGTCTGCTAAACTGACTTGCCAGACTTTTTGGAGACTTCCTACAGCTATACAGAAGCCGCTCAAGTTATGAGAGTGTCTGAGACAAGTGGATATTGGCTTACTAGCACTGCTCCCCTGGGCACGCCGGGTTTCTGTGGTGCCTCACACATTGTATCTGATAACATTTCCGCTAATATCAATATTGTATAACTCGAACAGTTGTCACGTCTCATTTTTCTCTGTTTCATTTGCAAAACAGGCCTGATGAATTACATTACATTACATACTTGTGAAATGACAGAGCTCTCCCCTGAACATGTCTGATCTCGTTTGTTTTGTCTTTCACACCTATGCACCGGAGGGTGACTTTGTTGTGTTGCGTTTGTGTCTACATGGGCACATTCATGTGTCCATCTGTTTGCACCGGGGTTTGTTAACAAATAGCTTTGATTTCCTCCCTGAACCCGTCTCGCTGCCTATTCCCAGCACAAGCTTGTCTAATAGTGTACAAATCTGTCTTCATCACAATCAAGCAGGCATGAAACAAAAGTCAATATTATGCATCATAGTTCCTGTGGAGATACAGTAAAGTGAAGTGGAGACATAAAGGTTGAGTCTCTCCTGATGTCTGCTATTTCCCATCCTTAACAAGGTGTGCCAGATTTTCAATCGTACAAACCACAACTTGGTAGCATTTTTCATTCGGAATACAACAGGAGAGGAACTTGTTGATTTGCTCAGGTGCTAATGTACAGCTTAGCACCTGAGCAGGCGGCTAATCATTTGTCACCTTTCCCGCACGTTTCCTCTATCACTTAGCTTGCAATGCGTTCAATAAGATCGATTTCTATTCCAAAATCACATCCCGTGTCCTGACACCTGTCTGTCAGTTCACACACCCATATGTGGAATACACCAGAGATCTCGGCTAATGTCAGAGAGAGAGTGTAGAAAGAGAGAAAGGTTGGGGGGGGGGAACAAAGACAGAGAGACCAATACAGAGATGACAGCAGACGAGAGACAAAGGCAAAAGAGAAATCGACAGTGATATTCTTGGATTGGATGTGAGGCAGTAAGTATGAGAGGCTGAGGGGAGGAGGGAAATGTCACGGCCAATCTCTAATGAAGGGCCTTCCGGGAACTATAGTTAGATAAATTATTTAAAGGCTTTCATTTAAAAATGTCCAAAAAACTGTGCTGCGATGATTTGCGCAGGGGCTGGGGAAAGGTCAGCCGTGTGTTGGGAGTGCTTCATTAACCTCCCACCACCTCCCTACCTCAATTATTTCTGTCAAAGAGCACCTGAGGGGGAGGGGAGGAGAGATAGGGAGAAAGTGTGGCTGCTGTGGTCGAGCTGATACCACTCTGCTGCTGTGGCTGCCGCTCAGGATACGAGAGCTGAGGGGCTTCAGCCACATTTGGCTTATCTCAAAACCTGGTGGCGGTCCATTCCAGGTAGAATGTTTGGGTGACTTCAGTGTTGTAAAAATCCCCAGAGATGTGCAGGGTAAACGCTGCATGAACTAGTGTGCGTGCTTGTATGACTCTGTGTGCGAGTGTGCGCGTGTGTGTTTGTGTGTACGCGAAGAAACGGGTGGGGAGGAAGCTGGCTGGTGCCAGGCCTCGGGAGCGTTAAACGCTTTGATCTCGTAAAATGTTTTCTACAAGCGTGGAACTAACAGAGCTGCAAGGAAGTCTGATTGCTCCGACACGTACATGTGCTCACACACACATACACACACATTCGTACGAACTTTTCTCACTGACACCCTTAAACATGTACAGCAGCAGGTTAAAACTTTTTCACTTCATCACTTATCTCATCTCTCCATTTCCTTTCTTCTTAACATCTCATATGTAAAAAAAAAAGCTTCTTACGGAGTGAGATGTATCTTTCTTGGCATGTGAAGGATACAGCATATGCTTGTGTTATTAACGATGTGCTCATCCACTCCCTCCCTGCACACATATAGGTAGTCAGAAATACATTTTTCCCTTTCACAGTGGCCGATTGTTTTAAATGGAATATACATGACGACATGACAGAACCGAATAACTGATGATTTTACTATTCTTGAAGCAGTGGACAAAAACCTTCTCTTGAGTGTAGTGCTGGAGGAGAGGCCATCAGGTCATGTAAATCAAAAGTTTAATCCCCCAAGGGCATTTATGAAGTAGGACACTTCTTGGGGGGGGGGGGGGTTTACACCCTTTATTATTTTTAGATAGGACAGCAAAGGAGGGAGAGAGAGGGGGAAAGACATGCAGTAAAGGGACCCCAGCCAGGGAATTGAACCGGGGTCCACTGCAGTTAGGCCCATGGCCTCATACATGTGTGCACACACTCTACCCATGTGCCACCCGCACCACAAGCTGTTATGTTTTGATATGTCTTCACATTTCAAAAATGGAATTTTGGTGTGATGTTGGCAATAGAGGACAGATGAGAGGTGCCAAATAATGATACTGAATTATCCCCTAGGGACAAACCAAACTCCATGTCCACCCAGGTATTCTGGCCAGTTGCACTACAGCTATGCTTGGGGGGTGTGGACAGATGAGATGGCTTATAATAGGAGTCAGTTGGCAGTACCCAAGCTAGCTTTGAGCCAGTGTATACCATCTGTAGCTATTTGGGCTGGTTTTGCCACATCATTCATTTATGACCCGTACCATAACAACCAGCCAGTGCCAGATTTAGGCCGGTTGAATGTAGCCATTTTGGCTGCCCAAGAAGAGTATCTTGCAAAATCTTAGATGAAGGGATGGACCAAAAAACTAACAATGAGCCCACTGAGCCCACAATAGTGGGGTAAAACCAAGGCAATAATAAATGGTTCTGAAAAAACACAACTGATGGTAAAAGCAGAAGTTGCACACAAACTGTTCCCATGTTGGCTTTTTATAATAAGCAATTAATGAAAAGAAGAGTAGCCTGCAAAATCAAAGTTCAGAGTTCATAAAAACTCACCTCTGAGTAAAATGTTTAAACCCTAAACATGTTCTCTCAAATGTTCCCAGGACAGGAATACATCTTAGACCTCTCTCTCTTTTCTATTTTTCGCTCTTTGTCTGTCTTGTTTCTCTGATCCCGTCCCAGTGAGGCAATAGCAGACTAATTGTCAGGCTGTTCCTCTAATGCCCGATTTCTGGGTTAGGGGGCAGCTGCCGACTCCCCTGAGCTTGTAAAGAAGGAGAAAGTACAAGTGAGAAAGAAAGACAGGGGAAGAGAGAGAAAAAAGAAGCAGACAGGGAGGAAATCTGATCTTGCTAACATGAAATCCCTCTAATTCTACAACTGCCACGCATGCAACACTTCTAAAGGACTGAGAGCACAGGACCGCATAGCACAGACAGGTGCTCTCACACACAGCCGCCACCTCCAAAAGGAAAGGCAGCTGGAGGAAAGTGCTACAATTTGACCCGCTGATGGGAGAAAGTGTTCTGGTATTATGTTGTTCATATGAGTTGTGATTTTGTATTTGTCTCAATCAAGCCTATTCAGCTGCCAAGTGCCAGGCTGTCTTTCACATAAGAGCCTTAATATAGGCAGCTACATCAAAGAGGTGACTAATCAGGCTGACGGAGAGAGGTGTCACAGAGTGTCAATCCTTCAGGGCCGCTGCCTGTCTCTCAGGGAGCCGACTCCATCAGCTCTGACCTCAGATAACCCAGCTCATACACACAGCACCAGCACGTGCAGCCACGCCCATAAAAATACGACCACGAAGAGGTATGGCACCCATACTTATGTACCCATAGTCCCTCAAACACGTGTGTGCAGTTACACACACATCCATGCATCTGCTTATCCATGCACAAACACACTGTATGCATGCATGCTAACCCAGCAATACACATCTCACTGGGAATCAGTGTGAAAGATAACTCGGTTCAATGATAGGCCTCTGCTGATGAGGGCTGGGAAAAAGAGGTAAAAAATGGAAATTCATCTTGATGTATTTGGGTCAATTTCACGTTCACGGCCATTGCTTGGTCAGGCCTATTTCTAGCAGAAGAGGTGGCGGTAATTAATGGGTGATAACGGACACATTTAATTGGCTGTAATCTATCCGATGAAGTGAGGAGCCTCCATTATTTTGAAGACATAGGCCCACTGGGAGGGCGGAAGTATCTTGCCTCATCCGTAATTCTACAGGCACAGAGTATAGAATAGACCATATATCAGTGTAACAATGCTCTAACCCTGTGGTGCTAAACAATAAAAAAAAACAATACTTTTAAGACAATGTAAATACACATCATTTATTTTGAGCATGACTGCATCTTCCTGCATGAACAAAGTGCAAATGCAAAAATCCAGCTTAAAAACTGTTGGATACTTAACATAAAACTCAATAAATCAGTTCAAGCAAGCAATGCGATGTATGTACTCATGGCTGCTTGGTTCTGCCCGAGAGCTCACTATACAATCTAGATCTTTCCATATGATAGAGAGGAGAAAATGCAGCCTGCCAAGCTCTTCTCCCAGAAGAGGGGTGAACACTTATTTGCATTGAAATGAACTGTCTGAGACATACGTGTGTGTGTGTGTGTGTGTGTGTGTGCTTTGTCAGGGGGGCGTTGTGCGTCGACCTGCATGGATCACTAGTGATGGGGTGACTCCTCAATCTCACCACCCGCTCTCCAGCCTCCGGGGGAGCTGTGTATCTGGCTGTACTTACACATAGTGTATGTTTTCTGTCCATCCCAGTGCTGCTGCAGTGCTCTCTCATCCCGAGCATGATCTACAACACTGGCAAGTATAGTACATTCAATGCCACAGTAAATCAACATGACCTTAGAAAATCTGTATGAGAATCTGTTATAGAATTCACTTTGTAAGAGGTCATGTAGCATGCAAAAAATCATTTTAACCACCAAGGAGACATGATTCCCTGCACTGCAAAGCGCATATCATGTCCCCCACTCTTGTTTAAGTGGCATTTAGTATGTGGCAACCAATAAAACAACACAAATATTAATGTGTGAAGATATTCTGATTACAGCATATATTTCACCTCCATCACCTTTTATAGACCATTAGCTTCAAGCTTGCTAGAAGGTCTAGTTCAATAGAGCAAAACCCTTGTGGGGTGTAGCACAAGTATGCCTTGATGCTAAGGTGTAAACCTGCTATACCTTAAGTGCAGCCTGGCACAAGCCAGCCTAAATGTTGTAAGCTCAATATTTGTTTGGAGAACATCAAGCAGTAGTCAATAGAGTCTGGCAGGAAATCAGCAATGGGGCATGGTTCAGATAATCTCCACAAGAAATACTGTGTTATGATTCCAGCTGATTGGGTCATTATTCAAAAGAAATGTCTATTGAATCTTGCCAGTTTACACTGGGGCTAAGTACAGTATCACTCTCTCCTCATTTACTATTCCCTAAAGAATAAATACTCAATAGTTACTTACCCTATAGTCAGTGGTAAATTGATGTTACAGCCTCTTATCAATTATCATCATGGTGCACCATCAGTGACTGACTAATGGTGTTGCATAATTGTACTTTACACATCTATCAAATGTGAAGAACTGCACTGCAAGCTCTGTGATGCTATATAATTATTAAACTTTAAAACATTTGATATAAGGCTGCATTTATAACAATATTTTAATTATAGATTAATTGGCTGATTATTTTCACAATTAATAAATTGAATGTTTGGTTGGGCTTTAGAAAATGAGTATAAGTGTCCATCACAATTACCCAGAGCCTAGAGTGACTTCACAATTATTAAATGTTGTAGACAATAGTTGGACAAACAAACTAATAAAAAAGAAAAGAAAAGAAATTAAAATAATTAAACAAAACTGAAGGAAATGACAAAAAATCCCACACTTGAGAAGCTTGCTCTATGAAATGTTTCATATGAGAAAAGACTTTTAAGACAATTATTATTACTATGACTAATTAATTAATCAGCTTCTTTTATCTACACCACAGCAAAATACTGTATACACTCTTAATATGTTTTGTATTTTAAAACATTATTCAAAAATTAACTTGTAGCTATGGCTGTCAAATAATTGTAGTGTGGTAAAAAATACAATATTTGCCTGAAATGTAGTGGAGTAGAAGTATAAAGTGCCATGAAAACCAAGCACTCCAAAGTTGTACTTAAGTATTTGAGTAAACTTTGTCATATTCCATCACTGAGCTTGAGTGAAGGGACATTTGTTGACTGGTTTTGTGATGCTAGTGCACTAGAACCAAGTACCACATACTGTATATATCGACTCATTATACCGCAATCTTTTAATAGAAATCATTAGAGATCAAATGGGGCAGTAAAATGAGGAAAACAGGCCCAGAAAACAGTACACACAAACAGGCCTCCTTCCACAGGGAAATCATATTTGACAGCTGGGTCAGGCAGAGCATCATTAACAAAACAACTATTTTACCTCTGCTGTATGTAGAGAAGAAAATAACAATATAAATGGCCCCTCCATTCATCCTGTATACTACAGAATGAATTGTACATATTGTCCAAGATGCTGTGAACTTTTGCCTTGGCTCTCTTCCTGTGCAGAAATGTGCAGTACAAGGCTTTCTTTACAGTCATGACCAGACTGATGCTGTCTGTCTTTACTTTGTTACATTACCTATGACCTTTCCACAAATACAGAGCCACTAAATGCTCTGTTCATTACAGAGGCAGAGGAACACAGGCAAACAAACTAATCAGTTGTTTGTCTGAAGTACATTAGCACAGCAGCATTCAAATATCAGGTAACCTTTTCATTGACACAGAAGATACAGATGAGTAACAAATTAATGGCAAAAGCATGCCATATAATGGCATTGATATTCCCTCATTTGGTGTTGGGATGATGGCTCCAAAATCTCCCTTAGGTATTCAATAGCACTGAGATGACTATAACATAAGATTCACAGCATTTTCATCCTCATCAAACTATTCAGAAATCCCCAGTGGTCTATGGATGGAGGCATTGTCATTCTGAAAGAGACCACTCCCATCAGGATAGAAATGTTTCATCATAGGATAAAGATGATCACTCAGAACAACTTCGTATTGATTTTCAGTGACTTCTCTCCCAAAGGGAACAAGAGGACCCAAACCATGACAGCAAAATGTTCCCCACAGCAACCATAGTTGTACTGTAGCCTGTACTGTTCTCTTGTTGTGTGCTACGAATCCGCTCGCTCACTTGTGTTAATACATTGAAGGATGATTCACCTGACCATATCACTTTTTTCCACATCTCTGTAGACCAGTGTCTGCTTGGTTTTTGCACCACTGAACTCTCAAATATGCATTCATCTTTGTAATGAAGGGTTTGTGCACTGCGACCCCGCTATAATGTCCCTTTCACTGTAATTGTCAATGAACCATTCTTGCAGACAGTCTGATCACGTCCTGCACTGACATTCTCAGTCACCTGAGGAGGAGTTGCTCTTCTCTTTTTCCTTACATATCGCCCTAATGCACAAACATCACGCTAATCAAACATGTGCTGTCAATTTCCGTCCCTTTTTCCTGATGCCAGTTGAGCTCTTTGTGACTGAAGCTCCTGCCATCTGTGCCCCAACAATCAACCCTCTTTCAAAGTCACAGATCTTTTCCTCTCGCCATTAAAATCTGATTCGACTGGGTCTGCTCAGCATTTTCATACATGCCACAAAGCATGATTGGATGCTAACTTCTTAACTGAACCTGTGTGGAAGCATCTGCATTTCTTATGTTTTCTAAACCTTATTCATTACATTTTTTACTTTTATTTGTCCCCTGTCTATATGTTCTGTGTGTTGTTCTTGGACCTGCGTGGGTGTGTGTGTGTGTGGATGTTAACATGATTCTGTGTGTCACACTGTTGTTGCTATGCAGAAATGTGCACCTTTGGTACTGCAATGCTGAGATCTTACTGCTGTGCTGTTGAGACTGAAAGGCCATATCGTTACCGCTCCATTATTCTGTCTGATTGCCTTCTTGTTGGCTGTCTTCTGTGGGAAGATTTGATTTTGCAGTGAATAAAAACACAACTGAAAGACGTGTCTGGCTGTTTTGGCGTCATCGACAGTCAGAACTGAGGCTGCATTTTCCAGTGTTTACAGAAAATGGTATCAGGGTCAGGGCGATACAAAATGGCATTTTCGAGAGTGCATCTTTATACAAAGACCACTAGCTTGTTAAGTGAGTAAAGACAAAGATTCCTATGTAACTAACCTATTAACTAGTAAAGTCACTTTTCAGTCCCATCCACAGAGGCTCTGATTGGTGCAGTCGACTCTTCAACCTTAAAAACAGCCGTTTGCCAGAGCGACACCAGATCTATTTGAAACGCTCAACAAAATTTGAGATGTGGGCGGCGATTCAGGGGTTTGGAACCAGGCTAAGTTGAGCCTCCCTGTGCCAAGCATTATCTATGGATCACAGCACGTCTCCACTGAGTGCTCTTTATAGGTAATCAATAGGCGAGCTGGCTCATGATGGCTCTCACTCATTACAACTCTTTAATAAAAGCCCACCCTGCGGTGACTGCTGCTCTGGGTAGTATAAACACACACACAGCCATATGGGAAACCAAATCTCTGTTTACACACACACACACACACACACAGGAAAAACACACACACAGGAAAAACACAAACTCACAAACATGGAGCGTTTGCTAGGAGGCAGCTCAATTCCAATCATTTATAGCTGTTGCAACAACATTACTCATTTATACCCTTAGAATCATTTTGAGATGTCCTGTTGGTGAGGACTTTGGAAGTATCTCTGGCTTCATCAATATGCGCATCAGCATTTTGATGGGGTGCTGGGCTGAAAATATCAGGAGGCTCTCAAGTAAAGGTGACACGCACACTCTTAAAGGCTCCAATCAATGTTCCTCTGCTTGCATTTATCAGCAGCTAAACTACCATTCTCAAGCTGTAAGCGTCTTTCTTGGAGTCTAGAGAGTTTAGAGTTGAACTCTCGTGTTGCATGGTCTCATAAGACCTTCAGCGACCTCTGGTTTCCTCTTGCTCCTCAGGCGATGAGGTGTGTATCCTTGTAGCCATTTCTCAATAGCTTCAAGCAGCTGTTCGCTCCATCACTCTGCACATATGGGGTCAGGTGACGAAAGCCTTCTTCTCTGAATTTTCCAGTGAGGTAAGAGGCCTCGCGTAAAAATACGGGGTCACTTTGTCATATGCACGGGGTGAGGGGCGCAGATGTTATGCTGCACGGGTCAGTTTTCCATGAACCGCCCACCAGCGTGCCCTCGTATGTCTAGGGATCACAGAGACATAAATAGAGAAGGGAGCAAGGAACTCTGCTTCGACCATCTTAAATCCGGCTTCAATTACACTATAGTGTCTGCTTCAGCCCGCAGAACTAACCAACACACACCTACACTCACTGCATCCAACATGAAAACACAACAAACAATTACCGTCTCACATGAATGGCCTGCCTGCCTAATCAAAACAGCACAAGCGTCCATATGTTATAACATAAACATTCATACGAGAATCATTCCTAAACTGTAGCCTTACATGTAGTGGACCTAAATTGATACAGGAATCTGTAAAATTGACCCTCTACTTTTTCAACTTTAAACACCACAACACTAGCAAACATCACAGAATTCTAGAAAAGAACAACAGAAAACTCGTGCCTCACAACGCAGAAACCAGAACCAGTGTGCGGTTATGATCTGAGCATCCTTAAGGTGCCAGTATCTGAGGGGAAGTTGACCTTTCTGTGCTCAGAATAGCAGGGCTGTGGGGAACAAAAGGCTGTGATGACAAACACACAGGGGAGATAGTGACCCTACAGGGGCCAACACACATGCTCAACACATAAGCTCAAATTCAGAGCTGGTACACCTGCACACACCACAGACATATACAGTATCTTGGTATGTAGGTCCCTGAAAATCTTTTTATTTTTTTATTTTATCTTTTTTTTTAATTATTATTACATATGCATGACTAAATCAACAATAAATGTTGATTTTAGGGGAAATCATTTATCATTATTTATCAAAGAAAAGTTCCACATTTTGAGGAGTAGGCTTATTTACACTCATCCATGCAATAAGCAGCATTTATATTTATATTTACATTCATTCTATTTATTTATTGTATATATTCTGTACTGTACACATTCTGTTTATTGTATTTTTATTTCTTACTGTTTTTTATTCTATTTCTTACTTTATGTTGTATTCTCTGCATCAGAGCAACTGAAACACCAAATTTCCCCTGGGATAAATAAAGTATTCTGACTCTGACTATTTGCTTGCTTGCTGAGAGTCATACTACTGAATAATCACCAACTATTCTGATTATCAGTTAATCATTTTGAGTAATTATTTAAGACAAAAAGTGTCCAGTTTCTCTGATTTCAGCATCTCAAATGCAAATATTTTCTGGTTTCTTTTTTGCTCTGTGACAGTTAACTGGGTATATTTGAGTTGTGGACATTTGAGAACATTGTCTCGGACTTTGGGAAATAGTTATCAACATTTTTACCATTTTTATGGACCAAAAACTAATGGATTAATGGAGGAAATGATTTACAGATTAAATAAAAAAGGACCATCTTTTAGTAAGAAGATGATTGAAAAGATTTGGTGGTTTTCTGGGCTTTTAAGATACTAACATGGATAGGGATATCGAACTGGAACACATCCACAAATATCCACGTGCTTGCCACCAACCTACACATCATCCTGAGTGACAAGCATATCGACCACCAACAGAACTGTGATACACATGAAAAACTCAAAGAGAGAGTGTCTCATATTTCAGCCTTTGTGATTCTTTGTGAGAGAAACAGCAGGAAAAAAATATGTAGCTGTGTTGGTCTGGATCCCAAAGATGTCTGCAGGCCACTGAGTAGTACAGTTACTATTACAAACAATAAAGGGAAGTGAAGGTAAGTCTGACATCGAAAGCATTCTGATCCACAAAGCACCTATCTGGGATAGATTTTACACCAGACAGTGGCAGGCCATCATTGCAGCTCTCTTCCCAGCACAGAGCTGAGATTTCAGCATGTTTGACAAGGCTACTCGGCGGGGGGTGGGGGGGCATCGCCTAATTCCATCTCCCTGTTGCCTCTTTGCGTAAAGAGAATGTTGAGGAGAACAGCTAGACATGTAGCGAATGAGGGAGAGAGATGAGGTGAGACAGTGAGTGAAAGCCACGGGGAGCTGGGATGTGCGCCTCTCAAACCATGCTGACTAAATATTTGATAGGAGGTGGTGGTGGAGAGGAGCCGAGGTGAGGGGAGGAGAATCGTGGGTGCATCTCCTTCGGGAGCATGTAAAGTGTCCCAGGCGCGCTGGGGGCTGGCGGGTCAGGGTGATACAAGAGGTGCCACAGTCCGCCAGGTGAATTATTCATCTCGCTGAGGTCAACACCAGAACAGCATTATGGGTGGCTCACAGTGGAGAACAAAGAGGTCAAGGCTTTGAGAACATGGGATACGCTGAGCAGAAACTGCAAACCATGCATGGCCTCAGATATATGGAAGAGAGAAAAAAGGAGGTGAGGTTAGAAAGAATGGAAAGGGAGGAAAAATAGGAAGGGAGCAGGAAGAGTGGAAGCAAACAGGGATGATGGGAGATGATGTAAAAACCCTGGTTGGTATTGGAGGTTGGATAGAAGTAATTATGTGGCAGGTTGCAGGATGTCGCATGATTGATCTGCAATGTGAAGTTATCAACAACAGAAAAATAACAAGGAAGAATTGTAAACACCGGATGTGTATAGACCACCACAGAAGGCGTTCAACATCCTTGACCCGACATTGTTTTGTTTATGTTATCATGAAAACTGGTTTTCTTGTATTTGTGATCCGCAATGTGGAAATGTTTTTGTTAGAAACAGACAAAAACAAAGAAAACGGCTTGCAATTTGATGAAAACAAATGTTTCATGTTTAAAAATTAGCGCTGACAGTGTTTTCATACAGTGAGAGAACTGATCCATATGTCACAGTGCAGCTTATAATTGAGACGCTTGAAATGATATGCTGATATGCTGAGATTGTGGATGGAAACATGGTTACTTTTGCTCTTTTTTTAATAAACAATTACAAATGTTTTCAAAAACACTGTCACAATATTATCTCGCATTCTCAGTGGCAGAGCTGCTCCTAATGTACCACAGCATGTTGTGTAGTAACTTTTGAGGTCATCAGCAACATGAGATCTTCTGAGAGACGCCAAGCAACAACCCCCAAAAAATACAATCTTGAGTAGATCATAGCAAGCATACTCTACATTCCACATGGTACTATGAAGTGGACATATTGATGTTTATATCCCCTCTATTGACTTTGAAGGGCATGGACGATGTGCGTGTGAGTGTGTGTACCCCTGCATGCATGCCTGTGTGACAGAACAGATTCTGAGAGTAAATAAGACAGTACTGTGGGAATTTTCTCTGTTTGCACAGCAGTGACAGTGCACCCAGCCACACACACACACAGATAGTGGCTGTCTATGCCTGGCCGATTGGTGTGGTACCAATATTATTTACAGATGAAGCTGCAATGAATTAATTATGCAAACAATGTACAATGTGCATTCTAAATTATAATACCGGGCATTGCCAGAAGCCTATTTAAATATTAATCTTTTCCTTATTAAATGAATTTTAACCATTAGCAATGTTGCAGCACTGAAAAGCCTAAGTGCTCCAAGCGTATTCTTTGCAGATAAAAATTGCAAGTGACTCCATTAATTTCAGAGGACACCGTGAGCTGGCAGCTCAAATGCAAAAACATTCTCAAGCTGCATTTGTTTGGTTTGCGACTGGTTTAGGAGCTGAATTTAGTGGAATCAAGGTGTGTCCTGTCATAAGTTTCAAAGATTTGCTTGTTTGTCACACAGTGTTTCAACACCGAGTTGTGCAGGTGACTTGGCTCTTGTTGAGCTCTTTTTTACGAAAATGTGTCCATATATCTGTGGCTTGAAAGTTCTGGCTTCAGGGCGCCACCATTGTTTCTCAGAAAATGCAGTTTGGTCAAACTGAGCTTTTATAGAGTCGAACACTCAAAGATGCCATTAAGTGGCCAATAGAGATAACTTTAGGAGCAGGTGGTCTGTGAGTTTCAAGTTTTATGGGCCCCAGTGATAAAATACCCAGTGTGCTTCTGGCTGTGGTTATTCATTGGACAGCTATTACTGCACAAGTTCCCCGTGAAAAAAGTGTCAAATATTCTATTTTTTTATAGAAAAATCAGAAGGATTATAACTTTAAATATAGAAACAAAAGTTCTTTGCATTATCGATATTGTTTGTGCAATGGAACCAGAGCTTCAGGGCACAATGAACTGTAAAACCAATAAATAGTCAGACACTGAGACAATCTTAGAACTCATTTACACTTAGTTGCTTCAAGCCCTCAGCAGATCTGATAGCTATCCGATCTAAAAAAAAAGCTTCCAATGCAATCAAGACAAACTGAAATATTCAAACCACCTCCTCCTCTTGATCGTAGTTCATGAGGATGATTAATTCATGTGTTTGTGTTGGGTTATGGATAGTTGTTAGCTTATGCTGGCTTAACTGTTATTGTTGTAACTCAACTGCCAAAGTGCAGAAGTTAATCTTCACCTGTGGTTTTTGGCAGTTATCGAACAGCTTCAGGACTGCAGAAGAGCCAAACCTGATTCACGTGTAGCCCAAGAAAACCAAGACAGATTAGATTTGTGATCTAGCCAATGATCACAAATCGTACATGGAGACACATCCGATTTGTGCTTCACTGTAGTGAAGACGGGACAGGAAAAAATGAGGGTGTTGACCTGGTCGTTCGCCTGAAGGCCTCTGTCTGCTAAACTATGCAAGCCTTTATTCTCTATCACCCGGTTCCTTGTCGTACCAGTGGGTGGTCAAACATAATAAGATAACATCTGGTTCACTGGATTGTGTTTCACTGGCTACCTACACACAGAGGCTAAAACACCCACATAGTAAAAGACCGATACTCTGAGATAAGATGCTACGTATGCTGCTCGGGGTAATATCCTGGGTTGAAACAGCTGAGGGAATAAAGAGCCATGTAAAGCAAGCCAAGTGGTGTTATTTCACTGGTTAATTAGGTTTTAAAAGTGAAAGGATAAGAATAGCAACAACAAAAAGATTTCCTTGTAATACTCCTGTGGCTGAATTTGCCCACATATGCATTTTAGCAAATTTATAGGGTCAACATGTCCCTTCTTTTCCTGCAATTATTCTGCTCTGTATTTCTTCTTAGGAAACACTAGCCGCTGATCCGTTTTGCTGACCCGGATATTAGATGTATGATTAAGCTGAAAGTCTAACAGAGGTCCTACAAATTGTTAATGCGTGTATAACATGATATGGATGATTAAATATGAATTTAATAAATACATTGCCACCTATAAACACAAATGAAATGCTTCCTTTTATTTTCACTCACTTGTTGAAATTTGCCCATTGTTGCTCAGTTATGAAAAAAATGTTGCTTCATCTTTTTGTTTTTACACTTAATGAACGATAAACACATTGCAACCTTAACAGCACCCCATAACTCATTTTAGTTTTATAGCAGCAATCATTTTGTGAAAGTATGTACCCGTCCTTTTCGTCAAACAATGAATATCACATTTTGTGCTAAAACTCTGAATATAAAGCATCGTATACTCATATTTTGTGATGGCTAAGGGAACATGAGCCATGGAGCCAGATGGAAACATTAGAGATGAGAGCCAGCTGAAAACTGTTGTCTGGATGTGGGACAAGACTTGGCTGCAACAACCTTATGGGGATTTGTGTGAGTTATGGGGGGGTGAGTTATTGGGGGGTGTAGAGTGTGCTGTGGGGAGGGGGGGGTGTTAGGGGAGTCTTGAGAAATTGTGTGCATTAGAATGTTAGAATAGGGTTCAATTACATCCATTAGAGATAGTGAGGACTGTGACTGGCGCATGCTGACATCCCTGTGCGCGAATGGAGGAGATAAGGTTACCTCTGTTGGGAGAAACGTGCTGAGAGGGGGCAGTAATGGGGGGACGGGTCTCTAAAGACACAGACAGACAGGAGACAGAACCCAAAAATGACCGGTGCGGAGGCATTATTGCTGACAACGCCAGGCTGAGGACTCGCTTGACAATCCTAAGTTATTCCCAAACAGTGATGTAGAAACTTATCTGCATCAGAAGTCTGAAAATCACTGCTAGAGAGCTTCCATATTCTCTTTAGATGAATACATTTTCAGAACATGAAAATGGAGTTCAGTAATCCGTGAAAGTGTCCAAGATCTATCTGTCATCCTAAAAATTTGGATTTCATAATGTTGAAAATATTCCACAATACTGCCAGCTATTTGACTTTTCTGTTTTCATCAGTGTACTTACATCTCTGCCCGCATCTGACAACCAGGGAGAAGTAGACCGTATCCTGACACTGGTAATAAAAATCTACTTTATGTCTATTGTTTATTATGTGTGTCCTTGCCTAGGACAACAAGTTAGGGAGACTGCAGAAATGCTATTTGTTTTGCGAAATTGTGCCTTTTTTCACTTTCAAGCGCCAGGCCGGTTTGTGAAGGTGTGGCGGTTTATGAGAGGTGACAGGCAACCTGGCGCCGGGTGCGAACGCTGATCCAAAGCAGGCTGGACAAATGTCTGCACACACACCAGCATTGTGTCGCTGCCTGCCCGCAGAGATGTCAAACACAATGATGTGGTGAGAGGCTGCAGGAGAGCTCCCCGCTCGCTACGAGGAAGTAATGACGCACACAAAGGCACGCGCAAGGGCATGGACTCAAACACGAGAACGCACGCGAAATTATATGAAAAAGAAAAAAAGCGCACACGTTGGTTATCAAATGGCTGACCTCCCCCCACCCCAACACACATTTTGAAAAGAGCAACAACAAAGCAGCCCCATCAACCCGATCCACGTTCAGATTCGAACGATCACCTGTCTTTAGCAAACACACCTAATGTTCGTACTATTCATCTCACTCTATTGTCTAATTTCGACAACTCAATAATTGTGTTACACATGTCAGGCCCCCGGAGCCTGTATAGTCCTGCAAATCGTTTCAAAGTGCCCCAAATTCATTAATTACAGAGTGTGTTAATCTCATTGAGATGGGAGGGAACGGGCAGAGGAAAAGGACCCTCGTAACTCATCCAATTAGGTAATTGAGTGGATTAGAGAAAGAAAGGAGGAGCCCCGCTGAGATTGAGCACTTTGGGTTCTATAGTAAGTAATACATACATGTGTTAAATCTGATTCTGTCCTTCCAAAAGTTTAACATTCACTTAGAGAGTTTCTCTTGCCGCTTACCACCCATGAATTTGAATGAAAATGTCACGAAGCACTTTGCTTTCAACACATCCTGTGTGATTACCATGTAAGATTCCAGTTTCATTCTTACAAGTGTTAAGTACAACACAGAGCACCAGTGCCAAGCTCACTGCAAATTAAGATCTCTTTGTATGATGACATTTATGCCAGGTGAAGAATCTGAAATGACAATGTTGTAGTAAGGAGATACACAGCGCTGTTTACCAGTTGCCGTGACTTGTGGAGAGACAGTTCTGCTGGCCGGCCTCCGCACACTGCAGCAATCGAAGTGGTACTTTGTTTAAGTTGCAAACTGCCTGCGTGAAGAAGCCAAATTCTATTTCATTTTAAGTGTGCTGCCAGCCTCAGGGCTCTGTGCCATTTAAAGAGCGGATCCCATAATTCCCCTAAGTGCTTCACATTGCAAAAGGCACTATGTACAAATTAATGAACAACTCAACAAACACAAAGCCAAGTTCTTACTGAGGCACTCCGCTCAGGCAATTAGTAAAAGTACATTATCTAACCTGATGGAACAATGGAAGCACAAATATGTTCCAGCTGGAGAATCAAAAGGGAAAGATGTCACAGTTTGCAAACTAAAAAGTTTGAAAGGGTCAATCCCAGACCAAGAGTATGATGTGTATATCTGTTGAGTGTGTGTGTGTGTTTCCGTTGAGCAGTCTGCCTGTGTGCCTGCAGAGCAGCTCAGATTATGCATGAATCGGGCTGCTTATCAGCTGACCTTTAAATTGGAGCCGCAGAGCGACTGCAGGCCCAAGGGCTGACGCTCGCACCTGATTGGCTGCTCTGCCTCAGACCTGCTGACAATAGAAATTAACAGAGCCAGGTGGGCATATCCACAGGCGCAAGAAGCATATTAGTGCAGGGAGATAGGGGGGAGAGGAGGGGGAAGTGCATTAATATAAAAATATATTTCCACTATTTTCCTCAACTGCCTTTTTCTTAAGCTTCAGGAGAGAAGGAAAAAGTCATTATGTGCTGTGGAGCATGCTAACGGTGGAGGTAAGAACAGAGGAGCACAGTATTACCTGGATTTCATCTTCCGCTCATTCATAGTATCGTTCCCTCCATCTTTTTGTTTTACCTCTCTGTTTCTTCTGCTTTTTCTGTATTGTAATGGCAATACAGAAAAAGCAGGCAAGCTGTGATTGCTTGATAGATAGATATCTCCCATTGGAGAGGGGTACATGGAAGAGACCGGGGCTGAGGATGAGGTGTGTGTTCTGTTGTCCGCAGGGACGAGGGGCTCTGTGTGTCTGTGGAGGATGATGGATTACATGGGGGCCAGGGGTTTATGTGTGTGTGTCTGTGTGTGTGTGGGCATGGTCCCCTCCGTTGTGTCACTATGTACACAGTGAAAGCATGGCAGTGAATTAATTTTTCACACTGGCAGCTGGAAAAGGTCATTAAATAAAACAAATGTTTGTGAATGGGAATCCCCAGGAATTAACTTCAACACCATATATGCAACAGTGCAGCATTCTGGCAGTAAACGGGAGCATTACGTAGTATTGTGGACAAGAGCACAGGTGGCTGAGTACACTGGCATACGCTTGGCCTTCTGTCAGATTAAAATGAGCTGGAAAAAGAATGCTTTGGATTTAATTTGCCTGTGTGTGTGTGTGTGTGTGCACTGCATGTGTGTGTGTTTCACGATGGATATTTCATTTGTGATAGTCATATGTACATGATCTCCATCCACAGCTGATGGAGTGTACTTCAGCTCTTCTTGTTAATTTCCATTCCAACGATCTAATGCGGGCTGTAACTGATCTGCCAAATTCCTAAAGACGTCCAACATGAGTTGTGAGTGTGTGCGTGTCATGTGATACACAGATAAAGCAGGCCCACGGGGGAAGACAGAGTGGCCAGCCACAGCATTGCATCTGTCACCAACACAAAAACCTAACCGCCTAACCGGTCACCCAGGCACACAAGACAGAGAGCCACTATCACAACCTTTGTGTGTGTGTGTGTGTGTGTGTGTGTGTGTGTGTGTGTGTGTGTGGGCTCAACAATGCATGTGGGTGAGACCTTATCATAGCTGGCCGCATTCCTAGCAGAAAGATAAAAGAGGCCAAATGAACCAGATCACCGCAGCGTGTGTAAGCAATATATGTATGAGTGTGTGGATGTGTGTGTGTGTGATTTAGTGTGTGTGTGTGTGTGTGTGTGTGTGTGTGAAATGGTTTGTCAGTGATGAATAGGAGTTTAAGGACCTACACCTTACAGATAAGCAGAGAAAATCATCAGGGCAACAACAACAAAGCAACAATGCAGGATACAAGAAGAGCCCTCCAGGCAAACATCAACTACATTCAGATAGAATACACAGCCACTGTGTCACTGAAATAGTGGAGCTAAATGAAAAAAAAAGATCCAATTAATTTATGAATGAGCCGCATTTTAAGCTATTCTGGTCAGATCTTGATCAGAATATGCAACATGCATTAAAAGTTTGAAAATATTGGCCAGTATGAGGTTTAAAAAGATCATTTATTTAGCATGTGGCAGATAAACCAAAACAAATAGCAGAACAGTAAACTGCTTAAAGAAATGTTTTTTTTTGCAGCATTTCATTTTAATTAAATGTCCATAGACTTTGTTTTATGTGTTTTTTAAGTGATTTTAAATATATCAAGATTTTTTATGTTGATGGGTCAAAATGACCTTTCATTAATGCAGTCTTTCATAATAAAGTTTTATGTTTATCTGTAAGATATCTTTACTCAGACATGTCTCTATCACAAAATGTTGGTAAAACTTATACCAGTATTGGCCTCCGGTATCTGTCTGGCTCACTATATTCAAGAGTAGGGGTGCACAAATCTGTTTTTTTGTCTTCCTGATACAGATTCCGATGCCTCAACTTGGGATATCAAAGACAGAGAAAAGACCAGACACCAACTTCCTCTTTTTGTTATTTTAAATCTATATCTCACTACGTGGAACTGATTAGGATTAGTTACATAACTAAATCAATGTAACTGATTTAAATGTAACTGATTGAATTTTATGACAGTGAAGAAAAAACTGTATCTAATGTGGTTCGGTAGGGTCAGCATTGGCACCCATTCAATCGCTATTCAAGACAATATTTTCTGTCTGTGGTTTACTCTGCTGCCTTAAAAAATTTTTACAAACCCTCTTTCTCTCTTTCTCGGATGACGTACAGTAGACGAGTCCTCTTCCTTTCGAGCTCAGAGGAGGAATTTGCTGGATGAGGGAGCACATCTCTCCTTCATAAGGAACGTTGTTGCATTTCATTAGGGATAAGATTCATCACAGCAAGCAAACAAGAGAGCCGTGCAAATCGCATTGGAGGAAATTCCTACAATATCCTCAACATTGTCTCTCACACACACGTAAACACACACAGACACAAACACAGCTGATATGCAAAAGGCACAAAGCAAACAAAAGCTGAGGGTGCCGAATCAGGAGACAAAGGGGTACATCAAGGACGGTGATACTATGTGATTGCTCATTATTGTGCACTTCAAAATGATGCATTCCTGTGTCAGTGGAGGGAATGGCAGCCGGCTGCCTGAAGTTATACAGACGCATTTCTTCACATTGAACAATGGGGCCGTTACCCCCTTCGCAGGCCTGGGTCCCAGAGAGGCTTAGCATATGGGTCATGAGCGTGATCTCCCGGTCAGAGGTCCAGTGCTCTGCCTGAGTGAAAAAACACCCAAGGGTCCATTTTGGAGATGGCTGTTACGTTCCCCCACCCTGACCCTGGAAAAATGGCACAGATAAGGCTGGTATACTGACCAATTTAACAGGTCATAACCCTGTCTCAGAGTGGGAGCGACACAGCAGGAATGTGTGAAAACAGCCTGGGGGATCTGTCCCATGATGAGATGCTGGTGATATCTCAGTGTAACCCGGACGCTACAGCAGCCGTTGTCAGCCTATTGATTCACTGCTCCAATAAGAAAAGGACAGAGTCAGGTTGTACAGCCTCAACTGGGACAACGTGCGATTATACATGTGTGTCCGTGCGTATATGTGAGCATGTACAGTATCAAACGTCTAGTAGAGCGTTATGCGCCCCGAGGCTGGCAGACCTAAACAACAGTGAACAGAGAAAGTCGGAGACAGAAAAGCTGCGGCCTTCACCCACACCGAAGTCAACAGCTGCATGTGGAACACAAGAGATCTATTCATGACAGATGTACACAAATGTAGATGTGCACACAAGCTGGACAGTAGCCTGGTTGTGGCTCAGGAGATAAGAGAGATACCATGCGAGCTCTGCGAGTTATAGTGTGGGAGCTAAAGGGAGATGTTACCACACACTACTAGACAGTCCTCTGTGTCTTCTCGTGTATTTAAACACAATGATCGTGCCTGTCTGCTAAAGCGGGCTGGCTCCGGTTGAGACAGCCGACTAAGCGTGGGATGGAGCTGGAGGTGTATATAAGCGATATTAGATAATAGATGGACTTCAATGAAAGCTTTGATTTCGATATAAACAAGCCACATAAAACAGAAGGGAGACAGAGACAAAGAAACACAGAGGAGAGAGAGAGAGAGAGAGTGTGAGAGAACAACAAGCCTGAAATATTTGTGTATTAGCAAGAAAGAACACAGAGTTCTGGTTCACACAGTGTTTTGTCCCCAAAAGAGAAGTGTTTATTCTCTGTATTTGAAGTCGTATCTTTCTGAGTTAGAAGGGAGTGGGTGGTGCAGGACATGAATTGACAACTTATCTAACTCTGCTCCAGACGGGAGAAAATAATAACACAAAGAACTCTATCTGTCTGTCTGTCTATGTGTCTGTCTATGTGTCTGTCTGTCTTTCTGTCTATCTATCTGTCTGTCTATCTGTCTATCTATCTGTCTGTCTGTCTATGAATTTAGTTCCTATTCCTATTTACTTGAATATACATAATTGAATCCTTTACTTTCTATATTATTCAGCTTAAACTCTAACCAAATTTTAAAAAGAGAGAAACTTGACTGGATGCCTATAAAGCGCTGAACAGGAAGCACTGTCCTTGTTTAGCAGATTGGGTCCTGTGCTTTGGCAGCTGCATGGACCCCTCTCTGGCCCAGACTGGTCTCTCTGGGAGAGGTCAATAGCAGGGACGTCTGCCAGGTGAGAGGTTGGCTCTGGTTTAATCAATGGCCACCAGAGGAAGACAGACAAGCGGACAGGCAGGTAGACAGGCCGGCATGGTAACTACCAGGCAGAGATAAAACTATTCCTGGTGGGGTTCACCGGCCAACTGCTGAGCCTGCGCCGTGGCGGAGAAACTCACGCTTCAAAACGGTTTAGGGGATTGATTTGACAGCTAATTTACAGAGAAGATTTGCATACAGCCATGCGCTAATAAGGCAGGCTTTTCTTTTCCATCCTTTGTCTTTCTCTGCTATCTCGTTCAGCTCTCTCCTTCCTTTTTTTAGACCTCAGCAAATAGTAACACATAATGTAAGCGAATTAAAGAGACAAGAGATTCAAATTGGATATTGATTAAGAGACTAAAGCCTTGTGTTTTCTTCTGTTAAAGCCTATGTTTAAATGATTGATTCACAATGTCACTCTCCACATCCTACTGACTGTGTGCTGAGCAGTGTTCAGGATTGGTTGTGCCTCTAAGCCTTCAATGGGCCCACATCATGTCACACCATGCTAAGTGCTTTGACACTGCCACACAAAGAGCCCTGCCTATCTGATGCCAATCTCCCCAGGTCCTGGTGTCACCCAGGTGGAGGCTTTCAGAGAGAGCAAGGACAAAGTCTCCTCAGCACCTCCACACAATGCAGCCTGACTGACAGCAGAAAGGACAAAATGGAGCTCCTCCGTCAAGTGGATGTTAAAGTGGAGGGAGGAAGGAGGGAAAGGGATTCAGGGACAGGCATCCATCGAATCCACAGAGAAAACAATGGGTGAAAAACAGGATGCTTTCTGTGTGAAAGTCGCAAGACTTACAATCAAACAAAAAGCGACACTTAACATCTGTGTAGCATTTCCCAGAAGTGAACAGCTTTGAGGAATCTCCTGGTTTAACCCAATCACAGCATTAACACAAGCCACACACTACATAAGAATATCTATGAGTGCCTTTCACAGGCACATAAATGCTCAATGATATCAATTCACTGCAGAGGCAGCACAAGCACAAAAAATGATTTATAACACAATGGGACGTCCTCACACAATGACTGCTCCAGAGACATGTCATGCTAACACACCATCTGTCTGCAAATTAACACTGGACCATTTGCATGGCTGGAACTCACTGTTCATGTTCTTGAAGATGTTGAGAATGGGGAGGATCTGCCTGTAGTAGGGCACCAGGGCCTCTCCCACCATGTCTCCAGATATCACCAGATGCTGCAGGACTTTCAGGGTAGTGCAGATCACCTGGCGGTTCCTCGTGTTCAGAGCATCTGGAAAGAAGGACATGACAAAGGTCAGGCTGGGCTGGAGGTAAAAAAAGGGTGCTGAAAGGACAAACAATCAGTACATTTTAACACCAGCTTTTTAGACGTAAACAAGATTTACAGGTTGTTTGCTCAGGCAGGTAGAGGTACAGTAAATGTAGAGTGATTCTGCAAACTGCAACTATATGGTACATTAGAGTGGGCTTAGCAGACGCACACAGCCAAAATCGGCATAAATCTTAACCCCCACACACTCTCTTTCCTTTAAAAGCATTTCCTTTATAGCTGGGCTTTGATTTAGACTGACTTGTCTGCAATCAGTGATTTCAAATGCACTGGGGAGGCAGGAGTAAGTGAGAGCCAATCACTGGGCTATTTGGCCTACAGCTGCACTTAACTCCATATCCCACTGATAGAGAGAACAAAAGGGATGATGGTGGGAGAGATGGAGGGCTAGAGAGATCAAGAGAGACAAATACAGAGAGAGAAAGAGGGAATGGGGAAAAAAATAAAAGACAAAATGTCAGAAAGAGAGATAAAGAGATGTGACAGACAGGGGGCAAAGGGTTAGAAAATAACTGTGATTAGCAACTAAGACTGACATATTTTTCTAGTTATTTGCGCTTGTTGTATTTGTGCTCTTTTATTTTTTTATTTTTTTATGTGAGCTTCTGCATGGGCGCTGGCAATTCCTTTTGTGCAGACTGTCAGTTTAAAACTGCATACCCTAAGTTGGAAAAAACATACCTGAGCTATTTCTCTTTATGAAACCTTAAACTGTCATTTGATTCCCACGTTCACAAAAAGAGGACGGTAATGGCATCACAGCGCCTGTTTTGCCAGTAAGCATCTGCAAAAACGAAAATGGGAAAGGCATGAAAAAACATTTCAAAAGAAAAGGAAAAAACAAAACAAGGAAAACGGAGTGTGAGCAGGGAGCTTGCGGTTGACAGAGAGGAGGAGAAAATGTGTCAGGAGATGAGGGAGAGCGAGGTAGAAAACAAGGTACAGATACATGCCAACAACTTATGACCGAATAGTAATTCAGTAAAACCTGGAGCGCCGATAAACACTGACATAACAGGTTCTGCTGACAGCGTTTGAGCAATGTCAATCTGTGGCAGTTGCACACATAAACTTAATGCTCTCTCTCGCTCTTTTAATTCTTCTTCCCTTTCATCCTCCCTTGATACCTGACTTTACGAGGGGGGCGGTCACATCAACTCTCACAGAACAAATGGCCACCAGCAAGAAAAACAGGAGCTGGAAAAACAAAAATGATGAAATGTGTTTACTTCTCAGGCATGCTCATGATGACAAGGCTCACTGCCACAAGTACAATACAACATTCGCTTTATAACCAACTGGGAGGCAATGCTAATAATTTGGTTAAGCGGTCGTTGAGTCAATACCAGGAATGCACAGTCTTCAGCTGCCGTGCCACAGTCCTCTATCCTCCACAGGTATTCCATCTTTCACATCCATCCAAGTCATGCTGACAGGGTCTGTCTCACTGTAGGTGACTCATTGGAATCCTTTTTATGTAGGGCGACAGAAGCCAAGCGTTGCTGAGGCACTAAAAACTCAGTGTCGTGACTAGATGACTGTAACTGATTGTGACAGTACTGAATTTTGTAATGGCACTGACAAAGAAACTGTATCTCCTTGGGGTCAGTATCCAAAACATTGGATATTTTTGGACAATGTATAAAGATAATTTCTATCTGTGGTCACTGAGCAGGTATCAGTGGTGTTAAATTAAAGGAGGTGTCTGTAACAACTGACATGAATGAATAGTTTTTTTTTTTAATTTGGGGCTCTCAGTGAAAGATAGACAAACAGTGATTGGAGAAGCTATCAACATTTACATACTTTACTAAAAAGCAGCCTATCAACATGTCACTCATGTTCAGTCTTCCTTGTATCACGTCACTGTTCACTTAACATCGTCACTGTTCACTTGACATCTTCAGTACTAACTATGACCTACTTAGTGAGAGCACACTGCAGGTGACTTAACCGCCAAGGGTGTCATTGTTAACATGCACTTTCTGAATGTCAACAATGCAGTGATCTCCAACAAAAAGTATACCACCAAATGTCATTAAAAGCAAACAATTCATCAGTACAATAATACATACTCGATGGTAATAACATTGCTTCTAAGGAGAGAATTTTTCCATTATAAAGAATATTAATGCAATGTTAATTCTACTCCAGCAAATCAATCAATAGAACCAACAAAGTAAAGTACCAAACCAATAAGCAGTATCAGTAAGAGTAGTCATCTCAATGACATCTTAACAATACTCTTCCCCAGCAGCATGCTGAAATTGACAGAGAAAACTGACTGAGAGAGAAAGAGAGCAACAACCCTAAAATATTGTATTTGACAGTTAGTGCACTCAGAGAGGAGCGTACTGCATCACCCACTGCCTGCGTTCAAACAGCTCATATGCAAATACAAAGCTGTCACAAGCGTACACGCGCACACCCGCACATAACAGTCACACACAGAAACACACGCACACAACCAGGCGGGCACACACACACATGTACGCGTGCACATTAAAAGCGATGAGACAAAATGTCAGCCAGTCATGAGCACAGGCAGCTCTGGAAACGACAGCAACAAAATATGAATGAAGTTAGATGCTGCAGAATAGTTGTATTAACAACAAGAGGCGAACAGGTCGAAGGAATGAGACATTTTACTCTCTCTTCAGATTGCACTAATACAATCTTGAGTATGCATGAGAGAAAATGACCAATGAACCATTGTCCATTGTTTTGTTTCCATTTGAGAGTATGACAAGTTCGCTACGACACGTCTTTGTCTTTTTCTGTGTGTGTGTGTGAGGCCTACACAGAGGACCAGCGGTAGAGATGATGCTGAATGAGCGAATGTATTGTGCTTCACGCCATCTCTCCATCTCTGCCTTAGTGTCTCCCCAGATAGACAAGCGTGGAGATATCTGCCATCACCAAGATAAGGTGGAATGAGGAATGACAGGAATTTCAAACCTACATAACAAACAATGAAATTCTAATTACCAGCTAGCGCAAACAATTTTCCCTGCTGTGACATTTGGACCGCGGGACTGTTCAATTATTCATCGTCACTTTCGCGCCTTGCTGAAAAAAAAAGAGAGAGAGAAAAGAAAGAAAAAAAAATTAAAAGAGCCGGGGGGAAGGCAGCTGAAGGCCTGATTTATTAATTCGGGTATAAAACTTGTGTTGGGACAGATCTGAATAAAGTAATAATCTATTCATGCTAGGACCTGTTTCATATTCAGCGTGAAAATAAAACAACGGTGACCTTGTATTCCATTTCCTGTGAAATGTCAGAGGTAGGGTGACGTGCTGGAGTGTTTAGCACCTCTCGCTCATTGTATAAATATACTTTTCAGATCAGAAGAAGATGTTCCTGTGCAGAGGCGAAACTGAGGATCTTCTCATAATGAAAGTCTCATTTTGGTTCAAAGCTGAACAAATGTTATGCCAATCAACCGAGGCTCAATGGAGGCATGGCTCTGAATCCTCCTACCTATTTAAGGAAGCCAGAAAAAACCAAACCACAGCATTTCGTAACATTTTACCCTTTCTTCCTAAGTCACTGTGCGAATGTTCAGCTGAACATGACCCCTTTTTTTTTGGCTTTACTTAAAGAAATGTCAGTGTTTCATACAAAATCATTCACCATATTTTTTCCGCACATTCAGCTCTATGATTATTTAATGGGTAGTTACTTCCAAGAAACACATTTTGGGAAAAACACCTTATATAATTTATCAAAATCACAAAGGTGAATAAATCCATAACTATAAAAATGGCTTCTATTGTCTTGCCTCCCCCCCCCTTTTTTTTTCAGTTATATGGTTGTCTTTCTAACATGTAGTGAAGGGCACAGGGTGTACAGTGGGAAAAGAGTTTGGTCTTTAAGTCACTGCGGACAGGGCCTCAGAGTATAATGTCAGCCAGAGCCTTCTTCATTGTGTATTCTCATTGGATGACCTGCAGTCATCATCAAAATTCACCAGGGCCTGACGTGACTCAGTCGCTCTGCAGATAAGAGCCTGCCAGCCACATTGAAGATGCATTAACGTCAGAGAAGAAAAATATATATCTTGCCATTTTAGACTGCAGACGGCTTTTTACTTTCTTCCTCTTTCCGCCATCCCTTCTCCTTCCCTGCTCCATAGAAAAGTAATTAATCTGCAACAGATACATGGACTGGCGGCTTCGCCTTGTGGATGGCGAAACAGGCCTGATTTTTAATAAACCAAGAAGTTAATAAGGAGCAGGACATTTAAAATTCCATTATCAGTGCAAAGTGAGTGTTTTCATGAGGAGCATAACCATCACCTTTGGTCTGGCCTCTGAAACGCAAATGACCAAAACTGCTGAGGGGTATGAATTTATAAACTAGTGTCTAAGTTAGCGAATGGCCTGGTCACTCTGTGTATAATATATACTTGTGTGTAGAGTGGGTGCCTCTTGATAAAGGGCAACATGGACATTAGGCCCTCAAAATATTTAAACTGTGTGTGAAAAGATGCTGGCAAACCATGCACTTGTGAAACAGCATATTGCATTGAATATGGCATGAAAATAATGGAATTTAAATACATTTTACTTTGCTAAATCTATGTTTTTTTGACTATTCAGAAAATAAAGCAGACAAGTAAATAGTATTGTAGTAAGAAAAGCTGACATAGTCATGCAAACACAAAATCAGATATGTCACTCTGTCAGATGTGTAAGACCTTGCAGTGTGTGCTTAGCCTACTGTGTTGTGTGGGAAGAGACTTTGTGCCAGGGTCAGACTGTCACTGTGTCTCTGTGTCTCTAAACAGCCCTGCCTATTGTTGGCCGTTATGCCCCCCTGCCTCCACAGACGTCCAACACCCACACACATAACCCAGGAACACACTCCGCGTACACGCACACACCACCAGGCAACTGCCCATGACATGAACACTATCCCAAGCTCACTGGGCGCCACTTAAAGGCTCCCACTTTGAAACTGACACTCCACTTGGCAGCGGCGCCAAACAAAGGACAGTGTCTGTGTGTGTGTGTGTGTGTCTGCTGAAATTTCCCAACAAAAGCCACACTCTGCATTCCTCTATCTTCCCTGTATCTTCATCCTCCTTGTGTTCCCCACACAAGAAACCTCTCCTGTCCATGTTGCTGTGACTTTGTGACTTCTGCCGTCTATTTTTGAAGTCACAGACCCCTCCACCTGTAGATGTGACCTTTCTGCCCACCTCCATCTGCCAACTTGAGTGTATGCGCATGGAAACGTGTCAGCATGGAAAGGTAAGGAGGCGCAACACGATGACACGGTTAAATGTAGCATGTCACCAGGTTGCACGCGGCAGATTATCAGGCTCGCTTTTAGAGTCGGTATCTTCCGGCAAACACAAAAACAAGGACGCGTCACCCTGAGGGTTAATGTAATAATAGGAACAGTAAGACTGTGAAACCAAATTAGGACTTGTCACAGGACTGGTTGTATGGTAATGTTAGAATCTGCTGTAGCACAAGTTTCTGAGACAGGTGAGTCTATTCCTGGTAAAGTATGTTGTTCTATTTTGGTTGCACTTCATTGCTTCTGCAATATTGTCTGAAAGGAGTTTCAGAGTGCTGGTGAGTGTAATTATTCAAAAATATGGTAATACATTTTAGATTAATACAGATTTAATCATTTAATTGTTTATTAATTAACTATTTTCAATTAATATTTTCAAGATAGGTAAAAATAGGTCAAAATATGACAAAAAAGAGCATTCTTTATGATGTCTCATATTAAGTAAGTTAACATTAGGTTTCCTACCAACCACATTCGGCTTTTTATTTAATTTGTGCCCACAACCTGTCTCTGTTATTATTTTCTGATTTATTTAAGCCTGCAGTTAGTGACAAGCAAATGGGAATGTCTTTTAGATTTGGGATTTGTCTAAAACCAGCCAACTGTAATCAAAATGTAATGATGCTGTCATCAAAATTGTAAATAATGAAATAATGACATGCAAAAATATTTATTAAGTCTGCAACTAAACCCTAAATGAGGAGACTCCTTGGCTGTCAATCATTCATAAAATAATAATAATGTTTACTTATAGAAAGGTATGCAAATTAATAAGATAATAGGGCAATTTTAATAGTTAATTGACTATATGTTATTTTTTAATAACTGAAAACTGCTGTGATAATGCTCCTGTGTGACAATAAAACATTTTTTTAGTACTGAAAAACAATATCAAGTAACACATATTTTAAATGCATACAATTTGTTTTTTTTTTCTTTTTCTCTCTTTTCACCTTATAGTGTTATGATCTCCACATTCTTCAGAGCTTTACAGGAACATTTTTAACAATAATCAAATTGTAATCAAGCTGACACAAGATCAGTATTTGTACGGTATTTGTTTAGTCTTGAGATAAATACATGTTCCCATCAGAGGCAGGGAGACACAGTAAAATGACACACACAGGGGTCACTTGGGAAAGGAGCTGTGTTGTGTGTGATTTGTAAACCGTAAGAGCAGACACCTTCCAGGACTTACTCTTGATGGGGATGATGACCTGGGGAATGACGGGCTGGATCTTAGGGCCTCCATGCTCCAGCATATCGTGGATTCCCTGGCGGGCAAAAAACTCGTACGGATGAACAGTCTCGCATAAGCCACCGAAGAACAGAGGCAGGTAGTGGTGATAGTCCAGCTTCTCAATCTCCACCTGAGGACGGAAATTTACATTTACATTACAGGCATTACTAGCTGCTCTTTAAATCCAGAGAGACCGACTTGGGGAAGAATTTCCGTCCTTCACTCAAGGGCGTCTGTTGGAGTATACGGCTGATGATGGAGACAACTTTTTGTTTACAGGGAAGTCCCTCTCCCCACCTATTATATTACTTTCAATTTCACTCAGATTCACACCTGTACCAGTGCATACAAACATACAACAAGGACCACAGTTATAGCAGATGAAATTTCAAAGTGCTCTCAAGGAAATCAGTTCTAGCCAAAAAGCTCCCTTTCATTATTTGCCCTTTCTCTTTGTTTGTCCTTGGATTTGCACAAATATCTCAGGCTAAAGTTCCTCTTGCAGCCATTTATAACCCCTACAATAAACACATACGTACATATACACACACAAGCTAACCCCTATACACCTACCCACCCACACACACACACACACACACACACACACACAATGGCGGGGGACAGCTGTTCAGGAGATCATGACACAGCGGCATGTGGCATCTTGTGGGCTGACATGTTAACACCTGTTTACACCATTTAGAGGACAGACAGAAAGGCGGGCATGCACATGCACACACACACACACACACACAAATCAATCGGGCGGTAGATGAAGACATTTGTCCAGTTACAGGCCACGGGCAGGCTTTGATGTTGCTTGGCTGAGTGTGTGGGTACCATGCGACACATTAAAGTGAAGTCTTTCATGTGTGTGGAGCCATCAGCGCAAAGCCACTCAGGCACACTGGGTCGGAACGAACAGCTGACCCAAAGGAGGCGGTCCTTGAGCCTTGTGTGTGTACGTGTGTGTTCTGAAAATCATATAAAACCTTACACGTCGCCATTGCTAGTGCATCATCCATGTGTATCGGACCTAGTTAGTGGGTTTGTATTTATAACAGGGCCATCAGCTGTAGTGCCGCATCCCAATGGCACTATTGTTGAGCGAGGGGTTAGAGGTTGAATGGGTGACTCTGTTTTTTCATGTAATGAAAGGTAATCCCTTTGGTGCAGAGGCAAATAGCCCCCAGCAACCAGCGGTCCTTGAGAACAGCTGAAGCCATAAGTAGGTACTCTCATGTCCACACACACACAAATATATACGTACACACACATGCACATATACACTCAAACACACAAGCACCCTGCTGGGTCACGCTGGTCTGTGCTGAAATGTCACCAAGGCAGTGACGTTCAGTGCTTTCAAGTCCCCAGCCCTCGCTCAGCCGCCGGTCAGAGCCGAGACTTCAAAGCAGGGCAGACCCCTCCTCTCTGCTGCCAATCCACCCTGACATCCCACCCCCAGCTCCCATCCACCCCCTGGGTAAACAAAGAGACAGAGAAGGAGAGAGAAAAGGTGGCGAGATGGAGAGATGGAGAGCAAGATGGCGACAGAGACAGAGAGCTCACACTGTTAGCGCAGAGAGACAAGGCTGATTGCTTTGAGGCAATTTGCTGGCCAACCTTGACCTTTCTCTGCACTTGGTCAGGATCATCATTGTGAGTCAGGCGGGCTGGAGACGAGAACAAAAGCAAACATGAGCCCGGAGAGGAAGGGGGGAGAGGCAATCCGCGAACATCTTAATCATCGGATTTTGACTGCCGATAGCAGCCTACTATTCTTTAACTTGTCTTAAACTGGAAATCAAAAAGTGTCTAATACTAACTCCAATCGTGTGGATGATGGGGCTCATTCATGGGGCTAGAAAGATGTATTTACATTAGAAACAATACTGTTTCTAATACTGTATATTTGACTTCAGTTCAGGAAACATGAAAATGCTGCTCATTTAATACTGAAAACAAATAAGAGGATTAAGAAGAATTAAAATTTAGAAGGAAATATTGAGTTTAAATTGTTGGTTAAGAAATTAAAAACAGCAACAACTGTACAGTATCTAATTGTGTGTGCATCTAGTGTGCTATACTGTGTGTATTGTCTTTATCATGTCACTATATTAGGCAGAGGTACAGGAGTTTAGCTAAAACAGCTTTTAAATGTATTATTTGCTTAATTTCCTGTTTTAATTGTTCCTTTAAATGCCATCACTAATTTAACACACATTATTTTAGAAACATTCTTATAAGTGTTATTTAACACACTTGTCTGTCAATTATCAGGTGTAACATATAGGTATAACATGATCTCACCTACTTTGTTGTGAACCTGAGAAGCTGTGGGAATAATTACCTGGAAGCACTAATGTGGTGTTGTTAGTGAGGATGCCTTTGAACTCTGTGACGCTCTTAATCAAAATCACATAAGCAAGCACTTAGGGACCGGCTGAAGATTCCAGTTAGCACTGAAGGAGTGGGGACAATCAGCAAACACCTTCACACACTCACGCTCTTACATAGTGCACACGTACACACACACACAGACACACATTTTCAGGGAATCTTAATCAGCGGCTGGCCGAGCGGTAACTCTTGCATCCGTTATCGATTGTCCGCCCAGATTTGTTTGTCTTTGGGTGCCTGTGGGAATCCCCCTGGAGTCCGGGGAGTCAATGAGAGTGGAGCACAGAAAGACTATCAGCCAAGTAGCAGCAATTAGCCCTGGGACACAGACCTGCATGTCTCCTCTGGTCAGCGCTGCAACAGCAGACACACAGCAACAGAAGCAGACTAGACCAGGAGCGAGCCTGAGGAGAGCCTGTGTTCATTAAACAACAGTATCAGAGGCCCCCGACAGGCACAGGAGAGACCAGGAGGAATGAAAACAGCAGGTTGCCACTTTAAATACACAATAGCAGGACGTGATTGTGTGTGGAGGTGTGTGTGAATACATGTGTGGATGGATAAATGTGTGTGTGAATTTACATGTAACTCTGTGTACCTTATACATCATGTGTGCTCATGTGTGATAAGCTATTGGGCTAGTTTGTAAAGGTGGTGTGAGTCATTTTTGTTTGAAAAGCTAAGGGCAAAATCACACAGAGGCTATACAGTAGGCAAATATACTGTGTGAAAATGAGAAGAAAGGAGGAACTGTGCCTGTGTGTGTTATATGTGTGTGTTTATTTCTATCTATTCCTGAGGTAATTGCTGCAGACTTTTATCAAAAGTGATTTGTAGTAGCTAGCTGACCTCTCCCATTGAATAAAACCGCACTAACCGCTGTAAGCTTGTGTGATGTCATGGGTTTGGGTGTCGGCTGGTCTAAGTCTTATTTACATTTCCAAAAAAGTAGTTGTGGTATAATTTATTCAGTTCTCTCTCATCCTCAAATGTGGGCGTGGGAGGCGTGGGTGGAGGTCAACTTTCTTCTCCAGTTCCACATCTTTTGACAGTAAAGCCACTTTTTTTCAAATCCCCCAACTATCTTGTCAAATCTCTTTCTAAATGATACAGCGCCCACATGTTCCATCTCAGTCGGAAATACGTCACATTGCAGAAGCTTTGGGCCAACTGCGTTTGCACATTCTGTCATCCAATCTTGGTTTTTCTAACCTTTGTTGTCTTACTAAGAGCACGTCTCATAGATCATACGAGAAACAGGCGGTGTGCCAGCGCTCGACAATGATGCTATTTTAATTGATGATGCCGTAATGACGTGACCTGGATTCGGCTCTCTGTTAACACAAGTACAGGTTTCTGTATTTAGATGAGCTGGCAGATGAGCTGCTATCAATTATTTCAGCTTTGAGAGCAGAGCAGGCTCCTATTGGTGCCACTCACACTATGAGTCATCTGTTACACAGTCACTATGGCCAAACAAACATCCATTAGTTCTGCTGAAAATGTATTATAGAAGACCTAAAAGGAATCGCATCTGATGGCACGCAGACAGTGTGGCATGCCTTTAAATGTACGCTTAGGAGAGAGATATGCATTGAAAGGGCTATATGTTATGGGGATGCAGGAGGCAGGCAAGAAGCAACAAGCACTAAAAATAACAAAACATACCACAATAGAATTCCTATCAGTCAGCATTGTGATCTTGACTTCATGGTACAACTAGGCATGTTGCTGCTACGAGAAACCATGTCAGTTTCAAAAACACCGTCTGTGGTAACTGTATGCATAAGTTCTCTCCTGAAACAAGAATTATGAAGACACTGCAGTGTGATTTTTGTCACTTTTTGATGCAGAATTTCTGTAAATGTACAGTGTCAGAAATAACATGCTAAATTTATACCTTTAGGGCTACGACAGTTTGTCACTGGGGCAGTACCCTCCTAAGAAACAGCTTTTGTGCCCTTGACATAGGGTACTAACTGTACCCTTGGGCGTGAATTCATTCACTTTCTCTTGATCTGTTCTGGTCCAATATTTAATTTAGTGTATATTGTACCATTACATTTTCAAGAAACAGTGCATATAAATACCTTATACTGCTTGGGAACACATATGTACATATGTATGTTTTTTTGTCCTTTTTGTCCTAAAAAGGTACATATAGTTTCATTGAGGTCCAATAATTAGCTCGATGGGATACATTAGTGTAGACTGTAGCTTGGTGGACAGAAACTATGCCCATATTTCTGAGAGTGTTTGCCATGGCAGCAGGCTTGTTTGTCGTTTCTGATCCTCTGACTGGCTTCCTGTCCCAACTTGGGCTCAATTACATATAGCACTGCAGTTTGAAAACAGCCCTTAGTGGAAAATATGCGATATTAGGATGTATAATGACGATGTATTAAAATAAGGACTAAATTATAAACTGCAATCATTATTTTAATTTTCCTGCTGCGAGGGCCAAGGAAATTAAATGTGGTAAAGAAAGCACTCGAATGAACCAATTCAATGAGTAGCAGCTCAAATCACAGTGAACACAACATCGACTTTGTGAATAGCAATACTCTACTAATTAATCTCTCATATGAATTGTTTGCCCTGACATAAAATTGGTCTTTTGGATGCAAACACTGTCCATGAGGCCAGGCTCCAACTCCACTCTGTGCTGCTGCAGACATCACAGCTTGGGCTCTGTTACAACTTGGCCAGAGAATTTACCGTGTTGATAAATGATGTTGTGACGTCAGTGAAGTCAAACAGTACAGGCAGACAGGCAAGTTATTCAGTTCCAACTGCAGGTCTCTGCTAACTTTAGCTCGTTACATCAACACAACCCCATTTTGCATTCACAGTTCTGTTCTTCTGGAAGATGATTAACACATGGTTAACACGTGACATCTCCTCAGTAACTAAGCAAACGCAATGGCAACAAAATAAGACTTCACTGCGTTATCCCTGATAAACAAGCTTTGATGTAACCGTTGATTGTTACTGTCAACTGAAGTAACTTAACCAAAGAACAGCCTCTGTGACTGATTCAAGACAGGATTTATTAGTTTGCAGAGATGCTGCATTTCTTGCACACAGAGTTCAGTTTCTTTGTCAGTGAACCTTTTGCAGTAGAACCTCCCAAGAATTTTCAGAAATAGTCATGAGCATGCTGTACACAACACATATTAATGGTTTAATCATCCTAATCTAACTATGTTTCCAACTGTGCCACAGGTGCACTGCACAATTCTGGCCACAACATTTCCAAAAATCAGTCACCGTGTGTGTGCACGCACCCACTGTGAATACAGGAAAGAAAAAAAAACTGAGAAAAAGGTGGAAAAGAAGGGAATATTTTGACTTTCCTGGAGGTCACAATAAGAGGAGCAAGACTGGAATAGGCAAACGATAAGTGAGGGAAAGAGGAGTGAGTCACTCTCGCTATCTCCCCTGACAGCTGTTTCCATCTAACAAGCATGCAAGTATGCTCAATTCAAAGCACTAGTAGTAGAGTGCATGGTGTCAATTGAAATGATACCTAACACAAGCTGGATGAGACAATTTTGGGGCTTCAAAGATAGTTCAAAACCAGGACACACAGGGTTATGAATTTTATGTGAACCTACCTCACACGCACGCGTGCACACGTACACACACACACACTGAGATGAAAAGAAATGAAAAGAATTTTATTTAGGCACGCATTCATGCTGGCACTCCCAAATGGTGTGTTGAGGATTAAAAGCAGGAATGTATTATTAGAGTAACAAACATTAGCCAGAGTAATTGAAACAGTGACCCCGTGGACAGCGTTCCTGTTGAGATTCTGCTTCTGTTAAAGAAGGAAAGCCCTCGTAGATGCTCCTGTTAAAAACAGCATGTGGCAGAGGTTATTTTCTCAATAAAATCTTAATCTTACATTCCAAAAGAAATACCAATGATTGTTCCACAATGTTGAAAAAAATTCAACATGTCAGTGAATATTTAGCAAAAAGAAAGAGGCCTGAAGCCCTGCTGCAGGCTTTTTTATGCAAACATGTTCTCTATTTACCTAAATTGTCATCATAAAAATCATTATTACTTTTTGCATTTCTACAGTGTCCTTGTTTACACTAAGAACAAAGAATACACTCGTTTTTCCTTTGCTCTCACTGAGAACCCATCACGGTTATTTTTCTGTAAACAAGCAAGCAAGTAAAACCAATTAATTTCGCCACACACATTTTCAACTTGCTAGTTGAACGTTGTTAATATCGGCCAATGATTTTGTTTGTTTACATTTTTCAAGAGACTCGTGCCATTTTCCTTGCACACGAGCGGCCCCTTCACAGCACACCCAAAATTACCATTGATACCTCTGACGGACAAAAATATGAAAGGGGGGGGGTGAAGGAGGGTTGAGCAGATTAGTGAAGGAGTAGTACGACAGATGGATATAATGTTGGAAGAAGCTGAGGTGGGTGAGGAAGAGACTGCTCCAGTTTTAAAGGTGAAGCAGCTAAATAAAGCTAAGATTAGGTCTCCACTCACTGTGCTCACTGCGTGTGTTTGTGTGTGTGCACTCCAGCACGGGACCCTCTGCCACTGTGATGGAAGTAGGCCAGAACAGCAGAGAGAAGCAAGAGGAGGAGGGAACAGGAACATAACAAGAAAAAAAAAGTGAGACAAAAGGTTTCATAGCTGGAGTTCGTCATCTCAGTGCAATATGCTCATATGAGTGGGTCTGTATGCAGTTAGTACACAGATTCTCTGAGAGTGTGACATTCAGGCTCTCCTGTGACCTAGTGATGGTCATAAAGTCACAGCTCGCCAGCTAGTGGGATGACTGCGCCTGCATTTTGCCTATTCAGAAGCCACGGCCTCTGCTCTAAGCTTCCAGTGATTACAGCTTGACAACACACAGGCAGAATGTAATCAAGTCGGAGAGAGGGAGGTGTAATCAGCATTTCCCCTCCAATCAGCCCCAAAATCACTGTCTCTAATCTGCAACCAGCCATTGATGGGCTTTGATTGATAGGATGGATTTGTTATCTGGCTGTGGGGGTCTGCAGAGAGCAGAACAACAAGCAAGAGCAAGAGACACAGTCAGCTTATCAGCTATCGCTACATTTGTTACCGCTCCCCTCGTCGAGCGAGCAGAGCTTTTCCTCACAGGCTACAACTGCAGCTCTCCTCTCATTTATCATACAGAAGAATTAAATGTGGACACTTCAAAGTACTTCCACACACAAGGGTCCCCGGGGGCATGTGTTTTCTCCCTGTTTAAAATGGAAAGGGCCAATCCATCACAGGCTGTTTGTGACGGAAACAGGAACCACAGAGGGTGTTTGTGTGTCTGTGTCTGTTTGAGTGCATTAATTACTTGCATACATATGTGCGTGCGCGTGTCTGCATGCGTGTGTGATTTGTACATGTCAGATGAAGATAAGGAGACAGAATAATGCTTTTTCAGCAGGCAAATACCATGACTGTAACATCTACTGCCTGCACAGTTTTGATAAATCTTACTACGCTGCCTCAAACTGTACTGAAAAATCCTCACAAATGTTCAAACAAATATGCCCATTTCCAATGAGCATGTGATGAATGAGCTCGATTGATTTTGTGCATGAAGCTAAAACAATGGAGACCAAGACAAATGCTCGGTCTGTTTAAGATAATAAGGCAGCTATAGCAGGCGGTGTGACATTTTGCGTGCGTGTTTGAATGAACGGGACAAAATCAAGAAAATAAAGGCGAAACATCAGTTAGGAGATACAGATGCAATTAAACTGCACATTTGTGGCCATTAACATAAAATAATAATTAACAGTCAGTTTGTTTGAATGTGACCTTGTCTCTCTGTTTTAAAAAGCTGATTATCTGCTTCTTACACAGACAATGGCAGAAAGGATGAATTATTAAAACAAAAATTACAACTAAATGTTGGATTGACGTGGTCTTATTTCTTCCACACTTACTCCTCTTAGGCAGTATAAAGTGTAGGTGTTTCAACAAGCCTATGGGTACTGCATTAAGTGTTAAGTGTTGAAGCTGTCAGTCACAATACACTATCTATGTATGTCTACATAGATATTCATAGATAGTGTGTATGTACATGTAATGTGTGATGTATGTATCAGCACAGACCTTGTGCTTGTGTTAATTCATGTGAATATTTGCTTAGAAGGACAGTGTGATACACCCAGAAAACAGCTACTTAAAGGCCCTTGAGGTGAGATTATGTTGTCAGCTGCTTTCTCAAGGGCCAAGAGTGAACCTACAACGGTCAACTTTTAATCATCATCACATCGATGAGAAGGCCTTGAAGTGTTTCAGACTGGAACAAATTTGAACAAGTCCATGACAACTAGGCAAACTCCGCCAGCTGAAGAAAATCGTGAACAGCTACTTAAAGGCCCTTGAGGTGAGATTATGTTTTCAGCTGTTTTCTCAAGGGCCAAGAATGAACCTACAACGGTCAACTTTTAATCATGATCACATCGGTGAGAAGGCCTTGAAGTGTTTCAGACTGGAACAAATTTGAACAATTCCATGACAACTAAGCAAACTCCGCCAGCTGAAGAAAATCGTGAACAGCTCCTAAATGGACCTGGAGGTGAGGATGCTTGTTCAACATAACGCCTCTTGCATCAGAATATGCCTGCCTAAATCAAACATCCCAATTCTGCTGAGGCACCTTGATCAACCAGGGCGGAGTGCCAGAATTTCAATGCCAGACACACCAGTGGGTGACAGCTCCATGACTAACTAAAAATAAATCGCAGTGAGAGAGAGTTTCAACATTTTAAATTCAACAAGTGAGCCCGACTCTGAGCTTGTGTGTCAAGTGTGCTGAGCCAGTAATGCCCACCCTGAGCTAGGGAGAAGCACAGAGAATCAGCAGCATCAGTAGCAGTAGGCAGTGTGCTTTTAGGGCCAAGCAGCAGCAGCAGCAGCAGAGGCAGAGAGTGTCTGTCAAGGCTCTGTCCAGCTCCTAATGGGATGTTCTTGTTGTTGCCAGCGGATAACTCTCATCCTGTGTTCTGGACTACAGATCAAAGAGGGCCTGGACTCCGCAGAGCTACCAAGGCTGCACGGATGGAGAGGACATGGGCAGAAAGGGAAGTGGGAAGGGTAAGTAAAGGGTAAAATGGAAAAAAAAACATGCAAGCAAACAGGTAAGATGGGAAGAAAGAGAGAATGAAGGAAAGAACAGAAGCTAAAGAAAAACAATCCATCCTTTGCAGCGAGCATGCATTGTGTCCCTTTGTTCACCCTCACAGGCAGATTAAATCCCATTCTTCTATTTTCTGCTTCTATTTAGGTGAGGGAAAACGGAGGTGAGGAGAGGGGAAAAAAGATGAAAGCTAACTATAGAAGTCAAGTGGGACTGTGTTTCCTTTAAACCTAATCTGGGGAAGATGAGAGACGGATATGGATGTGAGCAGCAGCACAACGTTGGGACCGTGTGAGATGGTGTCACTCAGAACATGTTTCTCCAGAAGAATGAAAAGTTCCTACTCTGTGAAAGTCTGTCCAACAAGACAAGAAAGATTCGACCTCGTAAATGTCTTGGATACATGTTAGGTCAGCAAATGGTGAACTGAGGCATCTTCACATTCAAAGCTGGCCCTGCTTGAAGTGCATGAGCACATGAAAAAACGTTCACCCTCTCTGCAAAGGGTCAGTAGTGATGTCGGGGCAAAGCTCTTTGTCAGGTGATGTGGAATCAACCTTTCAAGTTATGAGTGGCAGCTAGCTGTGCAGCTGATGGTCCAGAGATAAGAAAATAGCTTGGTGTGATGAATACCAAAAGCCAACAAAGAAAACAAAGCGAGGTGAGGGAAGGCTAGCAAAAAAAAAAAGAAATTAAAAAAAAGAATAAACCTTTATGCACAAGGCTGTGGACACAAATACACACACAGAGCTCCATCATCCACCTGCAGGGAGAAAGATGTCTTTTCTCAGCATTGATGATAGCATCTTCAGTCCCATGGTTCAACACTTTCACTCGAGGCCTTTGACAAAAGGACTGAATCTAAAGAAAAGGATTGTTTCAGGGAAACTGACTAATGTGCTCTACACGCAGGGCGTTATGAGTGGGATGAAAACTAGCTTTTGAAATGTCACAGAAAATGTAGAGCTGCATGATTCTGAGCACACACACACACACACACACACACAGAACTGCTACTACTACTATTACTACTGCAAGATTCATAGTCTGGTATTGCCTGACCATGATCTTTTGATAATCGGATGAATAACTGAATGCAAAGCAATGCACAGCTTGACTGAAATTATGACATTTTCTTCCAGTCATCCAAACTGCAATGAAAAATAACCAGGACTTAAGCGCTGTGTTCAAATACTGAAAGGCACTTTGTCTACGATACAATGCAAGATCTGTCACAGGTCAAGTTTCTGGCAACAGGAGGGACAATCGAATGAAGACAGAACAGAACAAAGAGCAGTTTATTACATTCATTGGCAGGCATATGATGGACAACTGATGAGTAAGGATGGCAAAAAACAGACAACAAAAAGTTTACAACAAAAAGGCAGCTTGGCAACAATGTCCAGATGTTACTTAGAGAGTAATTAACAGCTGGCTTTTGCTGAGCTAAAAATCTAAAGTTCTCACCTTGCTGCTGTGATGCAGTTATGTACTCTGCAGTGTGTTCAGTACACCCTGACATCACTGTTGGGTACAGTCAAGTACATTTTAATTATATAGCCCACAACTGGCTTTACAAATCTGTACAGCATACAACAGCCACTGTCCTTAGATCTTCAAATTGGATCAGGGAAAACCCCCTCTAACAGGTAAAAAAGAAAAAAGAAACCTCAGGAGGAGCAACAGAGGAAGGACCCCTCTCCCAGGAAAGACAGACATGCAATGGATGTCGTGTGAACAGAATATATCAACAACAAAAATCAAAGTGTATATTTCTTTGATGACAAAAATGTAGATTGTAGGTGAAGACTTGAAAACCATACTCTGCATGCCTCCCACGTCTGTGCACCTACAAACCTCTGCAGCTGCATAATTGCGACCAGTGTGAAGTTACTTTCGAAACTATGGGAGGACAAACGAGAGCACTCAAAAATAGGTAGTCTGAAACTGTGATTAATACTGTGGTAAAGCAAGAGAAGCCACATGAATATGCGTTCTGGATGGGATGAAAATCAGTGAGTGCAATAATATTAAATTTACTCAACCTTCTCTAGAGAAATAAATCCCATCCAAATGAGGCTTAAGATACAGTTTTGGTGCCGTCAGCTGTGGCCATCGGGTTTGCTGTCATCACAGGCCAGGTTTGAGATCAGTGACTCGGGTGAGTGTTTGAACTAATACTGATCGTAACTGAAGTGCTTCATTTAATGGGAGCTGAGGAGAATTACTGCTACAGTGCTCAAAGTGGTGAACCTATGAATAGTCTGACCTTGCAATACAAGGAAGATCTTTTTATATTGTCACATTAATTATTCACCCCTTTCAGTAATATTAATAAAAACAAACCACTTATCCCTAAAAAGTTTTCCTACAATTGTTTGTGTGTTGCATATACACAGATGCAGGCACACACACACACACACAACAAAGATGTGTGGAGACAATGAAGTATTTCTATTTTCTACAAGAATAGCAAAATGAATAATTAAATTCTACAGTCTGAAACCACCAGCATTAAGCTTGTGAAGCCACAGAAGGGGCTCCATTACAGGAGGTGGTAGGTGACATTACAATGGATGGAGAGAATATACAAACATAAATGTACTTGGGAGGACAAAAGCATTTCTTCCTTTTAATGTTATCTGCCTAGGTGTATGGAAAATAGCCAGTGCCCAAACATGGTGTGGAGGGACTATGCTTATTCGTGCTTGTGTGTGTGTGTGTGTGTGTGTGTGTGCGCACCCACCCACACACACGCAAACACATACAGTCCCACAAATCTACTTCCCGTTTGGACGAAGGAGACAGCAGATGTAATTACAAAAAGGCAATACAAGCCGTGTGTCTCCAAGTCTTTTTGACCCACATGGAGGAAGTGAGTCAGAGCTTATCAAATCTTCCAGCAGAGGTGGCAAGTGCTCCCTGCTCTTTTCAGATGTGACACATTGGGAAGATGATGGTGGTGGTTTGGTTCAAAGTAGGGGGGACAGAAAATGAGGAAACTGTGCCCCCCACCCCCTTCATTCCTGGTAGCATGCAATCTCTGGTTTGCCCCATGAAGAGAGATTGGAGGCAGATAAACAGCACTGGCGCAGTCGTCATGTTGTACACAGACAGAAAGCTTAGTTAGACAATATGGGGGATATGACGGTGACGGGGTGACAACAGAAGATAAGGCTGATAGTGGGACAAGCAGGTATGCAGTAAATTAAATGCTGATTGTTATACCTATCATTCATACCGCAAAAAAAGGAACAAAGCAACAGTGTTGTACCATCAATTTGTAATGCTGCAATGCTCTTTATGTTCACAAGTGATGCCAACAAGAAAGCAATTATAACTCTTTTTGTTTGGGGCTGCTGTTGCTGTTTTGTTGCTGTCGTTGGTACGAAAGATGCAGTTTTTTTTTTAGGAAATCCTGTGGAGAGATTTGACAGGCATTGTCTGATGACAAAGTGAACAGCCAGGAGATGGCCAGGAGATGGGTATGCCTTTGACAGGTTTATTGCAAACACTGTGGGTGCAGACAGCTTGGCCTTGGCACGGTTTGCGGCTGCAAATGCATGCAGTATAATCAAAAGACGCATGCATGCACACACAGAGCTGCGCACACAAGATTACACTTCCTGTGATGTTTAAGGGATGATGGCAAAGGAAAATAGTTTTACTTTACTAGTTAGTCACCGGAGAATTTCTTTTTTGTCATCGCTATTGTTGTCCTTTACTGTAATATCGCGGAATAACAAGAATAAAAATAATCTCTTTCTGGCAACGCACAAGTTGCATGTGTAGCATTAGCATATTTGGCTAGCATTCATATAAAGTACCATGGAGCAGTAAATGCTTAAATATTTCATCATGTTAGAACATCCTCTTTGCATGCATGAAATCATTTATATGATGTAATGTCTATTACGATTGCCTTTTTGAGGTCTGTACATATTCAATTTAGATCAGTTCAAAGGTTTTAATTGGCATGAATGTTTCAAAAACAAAGCTGCCAAATTATCAAAATACAATTTGTCCAAATTATTGGGAAGTGCACAGTAACAGTTGGATGAACATTAAGCAAAAATTACATTAGACATTACACAAAGAAGTGCATATCTGTCGCAGCATCATCTGTTGTACAGCGACCACATTTTCTTTTTTCTTCTGGTTGTCATGATTTTTAGTGTCTTTCTTTTTCAATTGCAAGTTTGTTGTCATTAAGCCTGAACCTGGTCAAGATCTGTCTCTGCTTTCTATCTCTGACAATTCATAATCTCTTTCTAGGGCCTGATATAATTCTAATCTACTTTTGCTTTAAGTTTTTTTCTTTCCAGTTGTCCAAATACGTTACACTGCAGTGTAATTTTTTTCTGACTGGAAAGAGTGTTTCTGAGAGAGGGCAGTTAGACTGCACCAACTGACATAGGAGAGCCTTTTCTGGGCTGAGCTCTTACGTTTGGAGGGCTTTGTAGTGGACGGTGTCTAGGGGGCTGGATTTAAAGTCATTAAAAAAATCAGAGTGCTCTCTTTTGAATGTTAATTATCAGTTAGTACCTGCCAAATTCTGCTCCTCATGCATTTGTTGTTTTTTTATGTGTATGAGTAAAATTTATCTGCAGAATTCTGCATGTAAAGATTGTGTTGGATGTTTGCCCCAGTATGGCTATGATGACTGAGCGGACCCCATACTGCACTAATCGTCATCGCCATCATACAGTGCAATGGGTTGGATTACTCTGCTTTTAATTGGAAAGTGCGTGTATTCACTCCAGTGATGAAACTCTCTGATGCTGTTGTGGTTATGCAGGGTAGGTACTACTCATTATGTTCAATGATTTGATTATTTATGGCAAAATGGCATTTTTTCTCCTGACATCTGGGTGGTTTTGAAAAATCATGGCATGAGTTTTCTTCATATTTACTGTCAGAGCCCAGTTCTGACAACACTTTTCTACACTGTCCAACTGTTGTTGCAGTTTCTCTTCAGTGAGAGACAGTAGAAAAAGGTCATCAGCATAAAAAAGAGACTTCACCTCTCTATCTAGGGAGAGAGACGAGGAGCAGCATGTTAATCCAACTGACCAACAAGTTCATTTATTTTCACATTAAGTAAAGTCGTACTTAAATTGCAACCCTGACAAACTCCTCCTCTCTGGGTGAAGAATTTAGATTGTCTCCAACTTTAACAGCACACTCAGTTTCTAAAAGTCTGTAATAGAGCACTTTATGCCAAACCGAGCCAAAAGCTTTCCTGAAATCAATAAAACAAGTGAATATCTTACCATTTTTGTTTGGTATTGTTAATTAAAGTGTGAAGGGTATACACATGGTCATGGTGTTTTGGGAGGCTGCCAATTAGATGTTTTCTCTCGTCATTTCTGTCAAAGAAAGTTAGTATGCTTTTATGTAGAATACTACAGAATAATTAACTGGTGACACGGTAGTTATTAGGGTCTGATTTCCTCCCACTCTTATCAGTAGTGAAAATGAGCCCTCCACACCAGATGTCAGGAAAACATCCTGGCTGTAATACAATATTGAACAACTTCAACACTGTTTCCTGCATCTCTGGGGTCCTGTATTTTATTTGTAATGCTGTCTAGACCACAAGCTTTCCTTGGCTGGACAGATTTTGTTTGTGTGGTCAAATTTTCCCAAGTAATTGCAAAATCAAGAGTAGGGGGGGTGTTTATTATTTTCATTTCTTCTAATGTTTGGAGTTTTCTTTCATAATACATTGATCTGAATATGTAGTATTTAGTGTTTGTATATATTTTCAAAGTGTGCTCTCCAAATGTCACCATTTTGGATACATTATGATTGAGATTGCTTTGTGTTGGAAGTTATACCACATATCCCAGAAGTGACTTTAACTAATGTTGTTTTAAATATCTTCAACTTTCATATGGGTATAATTTTATTTTTCTTCCTTATTTTATGTTTATATCTATTTAAAATTTCATTGTTCCTTTGTATCTAATGCGTAAGACTAGGTTGTTTAGATGGCAATGATTTGCTATTTTTCTCAGATCTTTTTTGATGGTCTTGCATTTTACATCAAAGTCTTTGTCAGCGTTTTGCCTTTTGTTTCTGTTGTTGTTTTGTCAGCTTTAATAGCTCTCTTACGAAATATCATATTGATATCATCAATGGCCTCATTCACACCATCTCTGGTGGGGACATATTGATTTTAGTCGCATATTGATATGTCATTCATCAGATACTGCACATCTTGTACACTCCTGGATGCACATGCACTGGCGCGTGCATACCAGGCAACGTCAAATTAAGCTCAACAGGTCCCAAATTCACTTTCAGCTGGTTCCAAACGCTGGTAATAAATTGGACTCAGCAGTGAGAAAACAAGAGAACAACATCCTCACAGTGCATTTTGCCTCCAGGATCCAGTCCCTATTACCTCTGCTGATTCACTGGAGGTAATCACAAATATGGCTCAGGAGAAATCGGAAGGATAAGGAAAGGGGGGAAAAAGTCAGTTAAACAGAAAGAATGAGGATACATGGAAGGGCCTTTGAATGAAATATGGCTTATATTATTTCTTTCTGCTCTCCAGACAGGGCCGTCTGTCATAGCCGGGAAGGGGCCAGAGAAAGTGGGCTAAGTGGTCAGGCCATTTCTTGTGCCTTTCCAAGTGGCTGAATAGATATTAGGATTTTACAGCCTATTACACATGATAATTGCACAGCATATTGAATTTCGGGCAATTTTCTCACACCGACTCCCTCTTTCTTGCTCCTTCATTTCTATAAATAAACATTTTACAGTACGTAAAGTATCCATCATATATGGGCTATGATTTAAAGGTTGTTTATGACACACAATCAGTGTCCGTGGTATTTGTGTAAATTCAATAACAGCACTCTACTAATTGCATGGCTTAAACCCAGCTTTAGCTCTTTAGATATTCATCTAAGCCAATTATTTGAGAGGCGGGTTGGGGATGGGGCATAATCCTTGCTTGAATGTTAGAGTTCACGTTCAACAGCAATGTCAGAGGAAGACCCAGTCCACTCTAAAATAGCAGCATGGCTTGCCTGCAATTTATTCACCCTACTTGTTTCAGCCCCTGCAAGGGTTTTGTAACAAGGACTACAAAAGAAGAATCTGCTGTGAACTAAGAACAGATCATTAAGAATTAATAGTTAATGCTATGTATGCTTTTCTAACCACAATCACAAGAGACTGCCAGTCTAGGTTTATCACATGAAGCGTCTGCAGTGTTTGCTATATTTTTTCAACAGGAAAGATGCTACTACTGCTAACAAGAAACTAAAATAAACACTGTAATCTATCCCAATTTTGCAAAAAATAGAAATAAGACCAAATGTTCAGTACAGGAGCTATAAATACAAAAAGGTATCCTCTTAAAATAAAGACAGGTTTAATAGTGAGGCCTGTACTATATACATGTGGTGCCATTACTAAAACTGGCCCCAGTGACTAAAGCGTCAAACAAATTAAACAGGAAACACTCAAATTGACATTAACCAACATCCAGAGCAGCACATCCACATATAAGCTTTTGCAGTACTACCATTTCAGTCCCTCTGCAAACGATCCGCCGCCTACCACAACACAAAGACTGTATCCTCTTACTGTTCAGCAGAGAGACTCGTGTCGTAAGAGTCTGTCTGAGTCAGAGCTCAGGTCTGACATGTGTGAGCATTCTGAGTAGCATCCACCGTGCGCACAATCCGCACTCTGTCTCAGCTCAGTTGTGATAAAGAGCAGAGAGAGAAGACAGATTATGAAATGCTGATGGAGTACCCTCAGCTCTGCCATTCATCAACATAATTAACCATAATCAGCACCATCCGCAGAGACAGAGGTGGATGATGGAAGAAAAAAAAAAAAGACAGTCAGTAAAAATGTACTGAAGGTGGCAGAGCTGTAAAAAATGTAACATTTACTGTCATATATACATAAAAAAACTCCATCAAACAATTATGGTTGAATATGTGATTTCTTGCAGCATTGCTGTGATGGGGAATGGGGTATTGACTGAATCGACTGAAAATTACACACTGGTCCATCAGTTATCAATGCATTACTTTTTAATTTTCTCTTGTGCTGAAGGTCTGCATTTGCCCCCTGCGACTCGGTGCTGTGTCATCATACAATTTATTTGTCATATGAACATTTTCTAACCCGTGAACTGAAAAATAAAGTGCCTGCAGTGGATCTTGAGATTAAACCACTTATGACGATGATACCATTATCCACTGTGTATGTTAATCATGTGCGGCTAAAGCTGAGAAATTTTTGCCTAGCTTTACACCGGAGCTTGAACGATAACTCTGCACTACTGTAGCCACACAAACACACTGAAGGCTTGTCAAGTCTTGGCTCCATCAAGTGTCCGTAGCTCATCTTGCATAATTCTAATAACTGCTCATCGGGGTCAGCAGACACGCTGACAGATCGTCTGAAATACCCAGTCAGCTCACGCCATGTCTCCAGCCAAGTTCCCATTACACATGCTGATCTGTTCGTCTTCATTCATTATTAACAGCCAACTGCAGCGGGGGCCATGTAGGCCACTTTATGGAAGTTTAAATTTTAAATACTTCAAAATTCCTGGGTAATTTGGACGATGACCCGACAGCAGAAAGGTGCCTGGCTGCACACAGTCTCAGAGAGATTCACAGCTAATATCGCAGGGGCAGCGTTAAGGCTTTTTTTTTTTTTTGGTGACTCAGACTCTCTGCATGTGTACAGCAGTCAGTTATTACTGTCCAACAATTAAACTCTCTGTTATCTCTGGATAATATGCTCACCAAGAAAGAAGGAGCAGTTGCTGAAAATTGGGTGAGGTTGTTCATAAGAAAATATAATTGAAAACTGTCTCTGAAAGTGCCCAGCACTCTGTTATGTAATGATGTTTAATAATCTTTAATTCAACCACGTTACCATTGATAGAGAAATCATGAACAAAAATTAACTCAGATCTTCTTTTCTGTGTAGACATTAGGAACTAATATTTATATTCCAACTACATTTTAAAAAAATATTAAAATCCAAAGCTCCCGTTAGCACTGCTGGGTTGTGTTTTTTTTTTTTTTAATTGTCTTCCTAAAAGGTCGTCAAGGTCGTCAAGGAAGTTCTACCGTGGCCCATTTTAATTATCTATCTGTATGTATGGAGCTGTTTGAGTGTTAGGTGTTTCACAAGCGAGGCTGCCAGGAGCCAATCCCCTATGACCCTGACCTTTTCAGGAACTAATAGAATTACAGCAAACTGAATGCCAATTAAATAAACGCATAAATGGAAAAAACAAAACAGGCAGAGAGAGCACAGCAGTGTAATTGCTATAAAACCCCTTAAGGTAAACACATGTTCCCGCAGTAGGCAGCCTCAGTGAGATATATAGGGTGATGAGGAAAGGAGAGGGAGGAGGAGGCGTCTGTGTGTGTGTGTGTGTGTGTATGTGTGTGTGTGTAGTGTGTGTGTGCTCACCGAGGTACAGAGAAAGCTGGGGAGGAGGGAGTCAAACAGGCGAGGCAGGCTAGCCTGTGAATGTGTTGTTAATTTAGACCTGTTTTAATTAGCTCTTCTGCCAGAGCAAAGCAAAGCAGAGGGGCCTAGTGGGGAGCCCTGAAGATCTGGGCAGACTGGCAGACTGAAAGAGGCCACCAGATTGGCATGCCTAACTACTGCCTGTCTCAGACCAGCAGCTGGGCACACACATCGCCCACCACTGTTCTAACCGCCCAGAGGTAAAAAAAATTAATTCTGCAACTGGCCCAACAATAACATCACACACATACTTACTCATGCTACTTTATTAACTTCTTTTCTTTTTCTTTTTTTTTTGGTTTTATATGTTTTTTTATTCCTCCTGTGCCCTCAGCCTAGCTTTAATTAAATCATGGTTTGCTCTTTCTTTCTCTCTACTTAACAATGCAAAGACGAAATTTGACAGTTGCTTATGAAAATGCTCCTGATTCTCGCTCTCTGTAGGGACTATCTCTGTTTACAGAGTTCACACTTGAGCTACGTCGAAAGCTGGGCGAATGTCTGCTCTGTGTGTGCGAGGACAGCTGAAATTTAAAGAGTTTGACTATTTTATGAGTTTCAGTCTTACAGCAAAAAAAAAAGAATTAAAAAAAGGAAAAGAATGGAGACAATCCGCTCTGAGCAGCAAACAGTGTGTGCCCTGACAGAATGAGCAAATATGAGCCTAACTGCCTTAGTTTTCTGAGAGGATTTATGACATGGGGTCTTATTATCTGCAGGTCGGATTACTGCCATACGCTCCCTTCCGAAATAAAGAGGTTCCACGCCACATAAAGCCCAAAGTGTTTTCAGAGCTGTGCCACACTCCCTTGCACTTTCAGCACAGATTTTAAGGATGGCTACACTGTTCCACTTCTCCAGCTGATAATGACGAGTTACTCACCCTAAGCCCGATAGACCCACTCACCGCTTCTCTTGTTTGCCTTAGCACTTGATGCATCAGGACAATCGAAAGGTCAAGAGGACGTGGGCATTTTTCCTTAGTGACACCAACCTGATGAGCCCTCCACTTGAAACGGATAGTATTTGGCTGGTGAGCACCCTAATAATGTGGCACAGCTCTCCAGTGAAGATAGATTAAGCTACCTGCAGATGGAGATAGAGGCAGGGCCTGGGATGGGAGGGAAGAGGGTCCCCTACTTGACTTTGAAGACAGAGAGAGACGATGGAGAGCTTAAGATGAAGGAGGCTGATTAACATATTGTGCAGTGGAGAGAGCCCCTATCTACCAGCCAGACACTGGTCTGGGGAAATATGCAGCGGCCGCCACAGTTAATGGGAGCCAGCATGTTTACTGTCCTGTTAATTAGCAGGGATGTGGTTAGGGCTGTAAAGATACATAGTGTGTGAATTCAGGGAGGATGCGGGAACAAGTCAACAAAGAGCTGTAACAGCACACAAGCTTCCCCACTCAAACAATGATGACAAATATTTTTGGCCAACCTCCTTTAACAACTCTCCGGTGAGCGCTTAGAAATTTTCCCTGCATCGCGGATGAGTAATTGCGAGGTTTGAGCCACATTTCCCGAAGCCTTAGGATAGGTAACTCGCCTGTCCGCCTGTTGAGTTGTTTGATCTGCTAACTTTGATCATACAGAATGTGGAGTTTGGTGTCTGAAAAATTGCAAGAGGAGTGTCACGGCCCCGCGGTATGATTTTCTATACTGTTATCTCTCTCTTTTCCTTTTGCATTCTTATATAACAGTGATCCGTCGAAGAAATCATACAACGCGCCTCTGGTGCACTTGAAAGAGGTAAACACCTTGTTGGTCTAAGCAGACTATACCGAATCAGTCCCTCTTTTTTGGCATAAAGACATAGAGACAAACACCAACCCCCTCCCCACAAGCCACCTTCTGGAATCATATCTGATCACAAGAGGGAAAGAGGGTTCTGCAGCGAGGCCTTAGGGCTCGAAAACCCCTACAGTCATTTTCAGAATTCATATTTTAGCCAGTTCCAGTAATGCTGGACACCAAAATAGAAATAATGGATTTCCTGGTCTTTCTTTTTCACTCATCACCTGCCGTACAAAACCTACAGACAATTCCACCGACACACACACACACACACATACACACACAGTACACACACACACACACACATATAGTTCTCTGGCCCAGACCAGCAGAATCAGAAGACATCGCTAGCTCCAGGCCTCTAATTGGCCCCATTTCTCCTCCTCTTGTCTCTCCCTTTGTGCTCACGAAAGCACCGGCTATTCTGTCTAATACGTGTTTCTGAAAAGGGTGGACATACTGTAGACTGCACTTATCCAAATACAATAAAACTCAACAAATGAAACCAAAGAGAAAAGACAAGGCCAGTGTCTTAAAAAGTGAGTGTGTGCGTGAGGGAGAAACAGACTGACAGAATGGGGATGAGATGGAGAGCAGAGGCAGACAGCGAGTGTGTGCCGACTGCAGACTGTGAGGCATGAAGGACGCCCATTGAAAGATCCGTCGCGGGCATCTCACGGACACACAGAGAGGGCTATAAGTGCGACAGGGCCACAGAAAAGAACAGAGGCTCTTCAAAGCTGATTGTGGCATGCGTCACTTAAAGCCAGCGCCTCCCACCCAGCGTCCTGGCCAGCCAATCAATGGGCCCATTGTTGTGATGTATGTGACCGGAGGTTTATGGGTGTCCGTGTGCCGCAGTGTCTGGCTACTACAGCTCTGAAACTGTTACTGTTGATTATAAAAGACCGCTGCCGCACACTCTCGCTCTGCCTCTCTCCCTCTTTATTCTCCCATCCACTGCAGATGCAATTTGCTAATGGATGCAGCAACCTTGTGATTTATTGTTGTCAAAGATATGCTTCAAGTAAAATGCACTAAATGATTTAAGTTTGCAGGAAAAATTTACATTTGAAAGCCAGCCCACTCGTGGAGAGCGCCCTGCATCAAATATGCAAAGTTGATTATGTGGAGCATCTATTTAGTGGTTCTAAATCATTGTTCTAGCCCTCTAAGTGATATTAAACCCTGAATGGACTGTCTGTGGCTTGCATCTATTCTTGGATTCAGTTGCTGAGATGGAAATTAAAAGAGCTACAAGGAAGACAGCGCTGCAACAAAACCCAAAGTCTCCGCTGTCTGGCAACCTTCGGTATTAAATCTGCCTAAAGGTTAAGGTATTTTTACTGAACAGTACTGGAAATTTCTACTTGAGTTAAGGTACTGTGGGCTGTACGATGAAAGTAGAACAGGCTGTGTTGAATGTAACAGCCTATACTCGATTTTATTTCTTTTTCTTCTCTGTATTCAGTGTACACACCAGACAGACGGTCAGTGCTATCTCCACTCACTTGTACAGACATGCCAGATCTATAACTCCCTCTATCTCTCTGGCCCTTTTTAACCCGTGTCAGCACGGAGTTATTACAGAGACAGACCCGTAGGAATGTCTGAGAGATCCCCAGGGTGTCTGGCTGCTGCTGAAACCAGCTGTGGCTCCTGGAGCTAAGTGACCCTCTCCAAAAAAAAGCAAGAGACAGTCCGTGGCTGCGGATGCATAATATTCCTCTCACTAGCTGTCAGCCGTTTCACACGTTCCACTCTGTCTCGACATCAACTTGCCTTTTCTTGCATCTCATGTTATCCCCTTGTCCTTTCTCTCTTCTTCTCTTGCTTAATGTATCTCAGGTGGTTTGACCCTCAGCAAAAAGATGCTGTTAATATGGTCAGTTTACACACAGTCTTAATACATGAAAGCTGCTTCCCAAAGAGGGATGAGCAGGCTGTTAAGGAATTACTGCAAAGCATAGCAACACAAAGAAAGGACAGATTAAATGCATGGCAACAACACTGGCTCAAAATACTTAATTATGCAAGTAATAAATGGAACAGCGACACATAGCAACCCATCAGCCCTCAGGCAATGCCTTGGGGTCTTTCAACCAGTTTGCTCAGTTACACAAACGGACATACACATATACTCAATACATGATTCCATGACTGACTTAGACCCTCTGCTATCACCACAGGGAGAACACAGCACTGCACTGGCGAGAGGTAATTTGCCCTCTATGCCTCAGCACAGACCCAAGCACTTTTCAAATGTCATTAGTCATTAAAAATGATCTAATAGTGATCATATCAGCACTTGCGGATAAATCAGAGCACATTTGACACCATGAGCCCATTTCCATTCGGCGGTGATGGATGTCAAGGATGCCACGCAGGCAACCTGAGGTGCTGCTTCACACTTGATTGAATCTGCTTATCTGCTAACACGCATTTCACCGCCGCGTCAAAACCAAATATTGCTTAGAAACGAATGTGACATGCGCTGAAAAATAAAGGAGGGATGAGAGTCACCTAAACACAGGAGTGTGCATTTCAGGGCCTCAAGTCTGGGTTCAGTTTTGACATATTTGAAACTAGGTTGAAGTATCATAGAGAAAAAGCACAGGTCAGTCAGTCCTGAGCTGAATGCGGTATTTTCAGACCCTGGGTTAGGGTGTGGGGAGGAAAGACTCTGAATGACCTTTTCAGTTACTGATGCAATGTTGCTGTACGGTTCACTCCCCTCCTTTCTTGGCCGAAGCTTTCAGCTTAGAGTGACTCATGAGTATATAACATTTACCCCACTTTCAAAAATGCTGCTGTGCCGACATGGAGTCACACATTTGAAAAAGGCAAACCAAAACGGTAGGCACATTGCGTGTCTGATACATATTTGGCATTTAAATCCCTCCCTGCTCTGCTGTCCTGTGCTTTACTGAGGCCAGGCCTGCATGTGTGATCAAACAGAGATTGGACAACTGACTCTCTTCCTTCCCCTTCACGCAGTGCCATGTTGAAAGGCTTCATTAAAGCACAGGGCTCGAGATACAGTATCAGAGGCAATTTTCCATGCCTTTCCTTACGAAAAAGAGAACCCCATTGTTAGAAACAGAGGGAGAAAAGTCTGTCGGGGCCCTTAGATGAGATATAATACAGTGCTCCACTGCCTCTGTGCTGTAATCTATAGCGCTGGGCTTGGGCTAATGGGAGTCTGACCTGCAATAGAGCTCACAGGGAGTCATGCAAAAAGGCAGAGTAGGGGAGGAGAGAAAAAGGAGGAGATGGCAGGAGGACAAGAAAGGAAGACAGAGGGAGAGAGCGGGAGGAGAAAGATAAAGAGAGAGAGTTGGGGGGAAGAATTGGCTTGAAATTTTCTGACAATGAAATGTCTCCAGTAATTGTTCCTGCGGTGATAAATGGTGTCCCATTGTACGGTGGGTCTCCTTGTCCTTAGGAGTCAAAGAGATGAGGAGAGGGGAGGAGAGCAGAGAAAAGGGAAGGGACACGGAGATGGAATGGCAAAGCAGCATTTAACTTGGCTCCGGCTGCAAGCAGTCAACTTTCTGAAGGTGATGATGTGTGTGTACATATCTGTGTGCATCTGTGCCTGCGCTCGTTTGTGTCTGTGTTTCTATGAGCTGTATATGTGGAAGTGAACCAGCAGGCAGCACAGTTGTGAGTGGGGGCTCCTGCCCTTGGGGATGAGGCTGACAGAATAAAAACACATCACAACATTGCAGTAATATTCCCTTGACAACACGCTCAGAGCACTTTGTGCCCCAGAGACATTTTTTGCAGCCATCCACGGGGAAGAACATTTAACCATGCTGTGACTTCTTCAGCAGACAGTCTTTTAGTGTTCTAATCATTTAAAGGATAATTTCAGTATTTTTTACATTTGGCCTCTGTGATAGGTTTGTTTGATAGGTTTAAGCTATATGGATGGTCCAAGATAAAAGCTATTTAATCCTGTCTGGCTTAATAACATCTATTCAATTCCAAACAGCACTTGAATAAAATCTGGGGCAGCTAAGCCAGTCATTGCAGACAAGGCTTTATACATTTATTATAAAATACCTTGTATTCATCGCATTGTATTATTTCACACATTTGGGAACAATGAGAGCCAAGACGAGGCAAGAGGGGAGTGTTTCCCACCGCCTGCTTCTCTATTTATTTATTTATTTATTATTTTACACCAAATTTTAAAAAGTATCAGACATTCTGTGTGGTACCGTTAGAGATCGCTCTTTGTCACTAATAACTGACTCATTACAGACAAAATCAAGGATTTTATGCCAACTTAAATCAATTCAGCACAGTACAATTTCACACAATCAGGCTCTAAGTTGGTACCCTGTTCTTCACATATACAATAATAAAAATAATAATAATAATAGACTGAAATATCCATCCATCCATCCATTTTCTAGACCTGCTTATCCTGAGCACACACAGGATGAAATATGCAAAATATAATATGTCAATCCAAAGAGCAAAAACAAGACTCATGCTGGAGCCCATCCTTAAGTATAATTCATTACACTGCTATGCTTAAGGCACTCTGGATCTAAAAGAAGTATCACACTTACATCTACTAATTATTCAGTTTAGTTTGAATTATAGATGTCAAGTTAGGAAAAAGTAAGTAGTAAAGTATTCAGGCTTGGGCCACCTAATAAGAAACCCTGTGGAAAAGCAAAAACAGTGGAGGGGAAAAACGAAAGCGAGCTTGATAATAATCTTGATTTGATTTATTCAGTTTATGTGGCGAAACTAAAAACACCAATAGTGAAATTTTAAATCTATGACAGAGATCACTTCATCGAAGTGAAATCAAAGAAAGATGTTTCCACAGATCCCCCTCCTCAGTGTAAAGACTGTCGTACCAGTTACAAGAAAGGCACTGAATGCTTGTGGAAATTGATCATTTGACTCCATCCCATCTGCTATGGAATATTTATGCAGAGTTGTGTAAAGGCAGCTTAATGAGCATACACTCCACAGGTGGACGAGCTGTTTCTAAAAAGCACATCCAGCCCCAGAGAGCCCTCACCAGGTCTGTGTTTCACTGATAAGCAGGTAGGTTAATTGGCATTTATGTCATTTATGTAAATTGGCATTCATGTAATGTTGCAAAGGAGGGAGAAAATTACGATGGGCAAGATACAGCATGGATAAGTAAAGTAAGAACCAGCTGGAAGAATTTCAGCGACTTTGTGGCAAAAAGAAACAAGTCCCTTGCAAACCGGTTAATGTGAGTAACATCTATCACTGTGAGCCCAAACAGGAACATGAGATAAATGGCAGAGAGAGGAAGCTGTTTCTACTACAGTAGGAAGGAGCAGAAGAAGCTGTTCAGGCTCAGGAAGGATTGTGAAGGCACGAGGATGAGGACACACTGTAAATGTTAAAGAGACTGCAGAGCCTCGAGTTACCCATGACACACATTAATCATTGGTGGCCCCTCTACGCTGCATATGAATGCGTGGTGGTGATGATGATCCTCCCCCTGCGCCACTATCTTACCTACAGCTGTGACACAAACACATGCCCGCGTCCCATATTAACCGCTCTCTCCTCTTCTTTTCTCCGCACTTCCTGTCTTTTCCCCACTCTGTGTTCTCTGCATCATGTCTTGTCCATTTCACCTCCCACCCTCATTCCTGTCTGCAACAACCCCCCGCCACCCCCACAACATGTGTGCACACACCACATTCATCTTATCTTGCTGCCACTCCCTCCCCGGTCCCTGCTGGCCTTGGACAGGTCCGTGCCAGGCAGAAAGCAGGTGGCTGAAAGAAAAAGGTTAGGCTCATTATACAGATTAAACCTGTAAATGCCCTGTCATTGGTGTAATCGATGTGCCACTTCATTGCAGTGACTTATTGATCAATCTTGTCTGGGGGTCGCACACAGTGCATCGATTATAGCTTCGGTAGTAGCAGGGACTGCCTTTCTTTTCAGACCCCGGCCCTTCCGCAGATGCACTCTCCAGCAGTCCTTCACCCTTACTGGCAGTGTGCTCTAATATGAGGTTCACTTCTGGCTGTTTGGTTCCAAGACTTTAATACTACACAGCAGCAAAACTGTACACATCTGTAATGCAAATGAGTGGACTAAATGCCAGTCATCATTTTCATGCTCTATCACCAACTTTTTATTACATTCAGGGGTTGACTACATCTTTATCACTGTACCTGAAACTGGACATGAGCTATGAGTTCAGATTCTAAGGTACTTTTCAGTATTCATAGCCAAATGCTACAGTATAACACCGTAAAACCACTAATAACTATCCTTGTTCAGTGGTCATTCAGCAGCTTCTACATTTGTGGAAAACAGGCAGTTTTGTTTGTTGACAGGCACACAGTCTAACAGATAAGTGTAAAACAGTTTTGTTTTTTTTCCTCTTCAACAACTTTTCAACGAAGTTCTTTGCAAATAAACTTCATAATATTTTTACGATATCCTGACAACAGACAAACAGAAAAACAGAAAAAGGGGAAAAAATCAACAACTCTCTAATTCTCTTGATGGTGGTAATTAAAATTGATAAGCATCTAAAATAGCGTGTTTTCTTTATCTTTAATTGTTTTTAATGAGACAGCTACGCTGAGTCCTATAAATCTAGCCCTCAGTTAGAAAGAAAGAAAATAACTGTTTCAAGAAATGCCTTAAGAAAAACACAAATAGAGTACTGACTCAGACCCATGTGTGCTAAAGAGAATAAAAGATGGAAATAATTAAAAGACGAGCACCTCCTGAATTGAGGCAAGAGGAAAACACAGAAAACACAGCAAAAAAAGTATGAATTCATATGGTTTCTAATTCCAGACAAAAGGAGAATAAAAGATATTTGTGTCAAAGCTCAACTGACATCTTAACACCTGTCCAATTTTATCTGATGGCACAAATGAACTACAGTGACTCCATTTTTCCTAGCTGAAAGGAGATACATTTGGCTCCTTTGAATGGAAACCCCTTACTGCAGGGAGGGAAGAAAGGCTGAGCAGCTGCCTTGCCTTGCATGACGCCTGCCTCTCCCAACCCACAGATCACACCAAGCCAAGGCTACAAAGGACATCAATTTGTGATTACAAATAACACGGCTCGTCTTTCCCCACATTCAGAACAGCACTGCCCATACCACCCATTGCTCTTCTTTAGAACTCCTCTATCCCCGCTGCATTGGTCTGATGGGGAAGGTATCAGGTGCACCTTTGGATTGAAAAAATAATTGGTTTTGGTAAATGGATAGATGGAAGTGTGTGATCGGCCAAGTTTGGGAGGCAGAGTTTGCATGCTTATCACGATGCACAGCTGCACACTGCGGGATTTCTTTGTTTTATGGCGCCTCGCTAAGAAGAGCCTTGATTGCAAGTGAGGCAGATTACATTGTTTTAAACCAATGTTGAAAAACTGCGCTGGATACATTGCGAAGAACATGACACCAAACCTGGCCTTTTTTACAGTTCAGCTCTTTTATCTAACCTTTGGACAACATCTTCTCAGTGCCCTTTTTTTTCCAGATTGGTCACAGGAAGATGTGGAAATAGAAGCTTAAACAAACATGTTACCTCAGGGAACTATAGTAACAAGAGGTTATGGCTAAAATGACTAGAATCTCTCGCCTGTTGCTGAGGGGCAAATCTTTCGCAGTGTTAGACAGCTTTCATTTTGTGACACGCCCTCCCAGAGGCACAGTATCCTTCCATCCATCTGTACATTGCAGGTCGACAAATGAAAAAAAAAAAAAAAAGAATCAGCAGAGCTCCACATTACTGAGAAATGCGTCACTTGTAAACAGTGACCATTTGAAGACTGTGAGCACAGTGCTGCAGTATTTGCCACAAGGACGCGAGTGCATGAGTCTGGCATGTTGCTACTGGGAGTAAGCTCCTAGAGTATGAGGAGCCATATTAAAGTCTCCATCATTCACCATTTTCTTTCTCACCTTCAGTTATGGATGGAAACAGATGACCGGGAAATTGCACCCTGTCTGACAAATGGCAGGATGGCATGGCTCCATGGGCTGCCCACCAGAAAACTGCTGCAACTGAAGGAGAGGACGGGAACAAATCGCCTCCCGCTGCTCCAATTACTGAGCGCGCTCATCTCGCAGAGGGGCTGCAGTCAACTCCATGGGAGAGGGATGGAAAAACACTAGCTTGTGCGAGGGCACATGATGATGGGGTCAAGGGTAAGATGACAACTCATTCCAATCAGTTATCAGCCTTAATTTGTTATTTCATGAAAGTGGGAGTCCAGCAGACAGGTGACCAGCACAGTTAGGACATTGCTGCATAATTCAGTTGGCTGTTAATAACAGTATGAACCGCTTTACATCAAAAGAAAATCTACTATGGAGGTGCTAAATATTCTAGTCTAGTGTTAGAGAAAGAAGACAGCCAAGGATTTTCTGTCCAGTTAGGGGGTGATATACTTGAACTCTACATTGGGTTTGGCTATTTACTATTAGCTTAAAGTGCTCCTTAGGGGAATGAGGGAGTTACTAAGTTTTAAGAATAAAATCGGGGTAAAAGCAGGGAGGGGGAATGTGGGCTCTTTGTTAGATTTAAATGCTGCACTATGTTCTCTGTGACAGGCTAGTGGTAATTTATTGCCACAGCCATTACGGTTATTAGAAAACTCACTCAGGAAGACAAATGGCAGCCTGGCTGGTCGTTGGTCTTCCGTCAGGGCTGACAAGGGAGACGCGGCACTCTTGGCTATTGACATTTTCACACCTAAAGCCAAGCTCTGCCAGCTGTATTGCAATTCAAACCCCAACTTAATGGCAATGAGCTAAATCATCCCTGGCCTTGGCGTACAACTTTTCTTTATTTCCTACATAAGAGGAGGAGCATTCTGGTAGTCAGCAACAGGGTACAGTCTTTCGCAAAGGCCATTTCATGGGCAGATTTTTTTCCCCAGACTGACAGATTAAAATTAATCCTGCCATAAATAACTTCTATCACAAAGAGCCATTAAGAGAGACCGTTAGGAGTGTCTAAATGGAGGCCATTTCTTGTGTATGACTGAGGGTGTATGAGGGAAGAAGGAGGCGAGGGAGGAGATTTGAGACAAAGGCACCGTGTGCCAATGTGCTTTTTCAATTTCAACGTTTCTGAGGCCGATGAGTCATATTTCACTCAGTGGCCCAGAAAGAATGACAAATGATTTCAGTTGTTTTGCAGCAATTGAAAGTGAAAGGTGACATGGCTATCAGTGAGGGTTTTGGCCCCACAAAAACACCCTTGTCCACGGGCACAAAATAAAGGGATAAAAACAAAGGTTGAGGAAAACAGGACTTAAAGTTTAAAGTCAACTGAAACTAACAATTTATTTAAGCAACATTTAGCTACAATTAGAGGCATCAGGAAAAATAAAGACAAAATTAATAAGATTAATCCTGTTGGGACATAAAAATCCATAGTATATTTCATGAAAAAACAGTCTTTGTGTTATGTCTGTGATATTTTAGGGGTCCAAAGCCTGGCCCGAGGGAAACCTTCACCTATTAGTGATGCTAGACAAAAGTTCAAAGGGTCATCAAAAACAAATCACCCTGAATTGTTGCAAGGGAATCTGGCCAGTTGTTGCCAAGGCATCTTGACCTGGAACAAAAGTGCTGGATAAACAGACAAAGAGAGAGGGGGACTGGACAACAAGATAGACCAGTGTTGAGAGAGGAACTTAGTAATCAATTACTTTTACTTGTCTAGACTGACCAGCACTGACCTCTCTCAGCCTGTCTGCTTACAGGGGCAAAGACATTGGCTGGCTGTAGACAGCGCTTTAAAGTGTATGACTAACAATGTCAGTTCTTATCAAATATGTGCTTACTTTAAAACAGATACTACTGAATACTAGGCAAAATAACCAAAATGCTGTGTTTCCGGGGTATATACGGTGGCCTGATGTGTACTGTTAAATATAGGGAAGGGTTGTATGATTGTAAGAATAACATACAGCGAGCCTGGTGCTCTTAAACTGACACATATTCCTGAGAGGCCACAGGGTGTTGAGTAGCTGTGTGTTGAATTGCTAATGGAATGTCATGTGAAGGAGAATGCTGTGTACATGAGGGTAATGGTGATGATGACACTGCGCCGATAGCTTCCGCATCAGTGCAGTTTGTGACATGTTTGTGCGTTTGTCGCAGGAAAGGTTAATATATAGCACAGAGGCTGGCTCCATTACCTTGTGTCAGGAAGCAGAAAGCCAACTGAATTACACCCAAAGAATTATGACATTTTTCCAAAGAAAAAAAAAAAGCCAAACATGCACCGTTTTTTTACTTTAGCACGTAACAGTGCTGAGACTTTCCTGGTCACAAAATGATTTAATTCAGTCTTTTCAAGGCAGAATGAGGACAGAGGTAGGCCTACGTGTTGTGACGTGACCAATCTCCATGCTGGGCCTTTATTGAAGATACGTATTGGCTTAGTGAAGTCAAGGTTCAGGGCAGACTGGGGTTAACTGCCATTCCCTGACAGCCCCGATGAGAAAGTGATGTGCACTGTAGGAGGTCACTATGTGTCAGACCGCCAGCTAACACTGGCTCATTGGGAGCCCAGCACGCTCCATTTAACTTCACAGGGCATCAACATCCTGCATGTTTCTCACACACACACACACACTGAGCCCCTGCTCCCCCAGCCTCTCCTGTATGGCCTTGCAGGACTCCCGTAGTCTTCCTAGGAAGCCAGAGTGACTCTGACTCATTAGGGTAATTGAGACAGGTCCTCCCGAGACTAAAGAGCTGCTGAATTGCTACCCGCTCGCGCATTTAAAAGACCACTTAATCAAGCCCTTGTGTGTGTATGTTTTATTCTCTCTTTCTCATCATTCCCCTCCTCTTTCTTGTCATACTTTCTTTTTTCCCATTAGTTTGTCTGCGTCAGGCCATTGAGTGAGATGCAGCGAGGTGTGTGCTGCTAATTGCCAGTAAGAAAATGATCTGGGGTTTTTCCGTCTCTAGACTACAGTCCCCCCGGTGTTGAGAAAGCCTCCGGTCCGTCGAAGTGTGAATGGGTGACAGCGAAGAAAAAAAATGCTGATCTGCGGATGTTAGGAGGTAAGAAGGGAGGGGGGGTTGTAGAGATTGAGTGAGGGAGGAGAGGAAAATCCACCACCTCAGCGATTCTAGGGACCAGGCTGCTCTGAGCTGACAAAGACACCCAGATTGCGGCCAGAGGTTGTCTCAGTGAGTCGAGGTGAGCCAGAGCGCCCGTCATGTAACAAGTCAGATTTAGCAATACTGCTGGGTCAGGTCAGACTCAGATTGAAGTTGGGAGTCACGGCTGGCACCACACTGCTCGTCTCTTCTATTGCTCATCCATCTGAACACAAATTACTGAACCTTCCTCCTTACACTGAGAAATATAGAGTAGTGCGTTGTGCGAGTGTGTGTGCACCCCACGCTATATTTACACACGCACACACAAATCAGAACAAAAGTGACTCTCCTAAAGATGCTGGAGGATGGATGGATGTGCCCAATGAATTGTATTTTCTCTCAAGACTTCATACAAGCCTGTGGCCCAAGTAGATGAGGACAAAGCTGAGGTGCTGTTTATCTGCTCCCATTAAAAAAAAAGGTGATGACAATACAGCGTGTTCAACAAACTACCTAGCGCAAAACAGAGAAAAGGGGGAAGAGTGTCACCACAGAGACCTCTCTCTTTAATCATGCCCTATTTCTTTCTCTATTTCTGTCTCTCTCTCTTTCGCACCAACACTCACTATATAATTTTTTTTTTACTCCTATTTTCTTTTTATTTCCCTTTTTCTTATTTCTCCAGCCCCACACATACACCCACCTCCCCTCCTTCTCTCTTATCAGTGACAGGCTGGAAACAGAAGCGAGATAAGGAAACGCCAAAGCCAATACAAGGTGTGGTGGTCGAACGCCCAGGCAGATTAGTCATTGACACGTTTGTCAGTTAACAATGGCAAAACGTGCAGCTCGAGCTGGTAAATGCCAACGGAAACAATGAGATGAATTTCTCCTAATATTGCATGGGCTCAACAGCATTAACAGCTAGATCCAGGCACATGCGGCTTGTCCCCTGAGGTGTGGCAGCACAGATTAGTAAAATGGTACCGCTACTGCATCCCTTAATCAGTTCCTGTCAGTCAATCACTCAGACAGACGCACAAGCTCCCGTTTACACACAAACATACAAACTCCAAAACACCAGTGTCTGCCTCATTATGCCATTGCTCACCATGTCTGGAAAGCGAAGGACCTAATACTTCTGCGTACCAGCAGGTTTTGTGCACTCCTTGCTACACATGATATCAGATTTATCTCTTTCTACAAATTCCATCACCATTGTCAACCTTGTCAGCATAACCAATTAATGATCGATTCAGTGCAACATGGTATCATCCACCATTTCCAAGGAAGTTTTATGACAGCTAATAATATATTGTTTCTTGTTTTGAAAAAAAAAAACTTTCTCAAGGTTTAAAAAATTATTTCTGTTCATTTTAAGAACTACAATAGGACTTAATATCTTTCAGGGAGTAATTTGGTTCTTTTAAACGGCCCTTGACCTCCCTCCAGGTCCTCTCTTAAGCCAGCAGTGCTTCCTTTCCTTCATGTTGTCTCTTGTGTAGTGCGTCACAGAGCACATTCAGCTGTATGTACTGCCCTTTTGTAAGCCACTATAATTTACAGGCAATAATTTGGACAATATGTTGATGGTATTCAGTTTTATTTACTCTGCACTCCTGATGAACTGTTATGTTTTGGTCTCATAGTTTCTCACTGAGCTGACTACGTCAATAAATGTTTGGCATTCTGCAACTGTTGCAATCGCAACAACTTTAAACAATTTGCTCCTATCTTTGGTTGAGTCTCATCTTGTGGTTGACAGAGTTGCTCTCTCAGTGTCACCATCAGGGGTGATGTGTTTCAGGGACCGCTTGCCAATAATTGTAGCTATTTTGTGATCTATGGATGACACTAAAGTACTCCGCAGCCCTTCTGTGACAATGATGTCTCTCCACAAGCTACAATGTGAAGATTTTTTTAAGGTCAAGCTATTTTTTCCTTCATATCTATCACAGCTCTGTTTTACAGGTGAAACAGTGTTCACAGCATTTGTCAATTGCCCCTATGGCTCTTGTTTTTTTCCCCTTTGGAAATCCCATGTGTGAAAGTGCTAATTAAAACATTTTTGTTTTAGCTGAAACTTATTTAGCTCAACTTCACTTTCAGAGAATTTTCATCTCCTTGCTTCAAGTCTCCACAAGTAGTCCTACATTAAGGCTACAAGGACATTAAAGAGAATTACAGAATGATAAACAAACAAAATACAGTCAGTTAAAGCAGTTACAGGTCCAGCACAAAACAATAAACTAAGTCTAAACATCTGGGAGTGCAGGCTGCAAAATGTCTTCAAATTACATCCCTACGACCTAGATAATTTCCCTATAGCTCAGAGGGAAGCTTCTTGTTTCTGCACAAAGGGTAATGCATCTGTCCCACTTGACCAAGGTTAAATACAAGATACTGCATTCAAGTAAAAAAAAAGTAGTAAAAGTAGTAAAATCTGTAAACTGCAGTGAAAAGATTAAAATATATTTGTAAATTAGGATGTTCATGCACAAGCAGATGTAAAACAAGTGGGATCCACTACTGTCTGCTGTTTGCTGGTGTTTATATTAATACCAACTATCATGAAACATATGGGCAGCTCATACACCTAGATTATTTTCTATGCAAATTTTGATAAATACAGCCCCTGGACTTCAGTGGCCTCTTTTTCCCAACAGCCAACCAGAGACAAACACTAGAAGTGTATTCTAGTCAGCCACCTGCCACTTTAAATGGCACTTCAATCAAGAGAATAGCCATGAGTCCTACTCCCTTAAAATGTTGCCATTTAGAATTATTGCTGCTGTAAGAGGGTGAAGACTAAATTAGAGCATGGAGTATGATACCATTCAATGTATCTTCCTGGCTTTCTCCAGTAAACCCAGCATAATATTACTATACTTAATAGTAGGGTAGAAAATAAAACTGGCAACACTGATGCTTTTGTCCCTTAATCCTGCAAAGTTTTTGTTTTTCTCTCAGACAGCTCCCGCTGGCTCAATTAACTATTGATCACATTTGTGGAACCGAATGTAAATAATTAACAAAAGTGGAGATAGCATCTGCAGCTCTGCAAACAACTTCAATACAGAGGCCTCTGTGTCTCTGATCAATAGGGCGTGGACAGCATGCACATCAGGCACTACCAGGACCTCTGCAAGGTGGCCACGGAAACAGAGAAAATCACATTTTTATCAGACATCGCAGCTGTGTCAGCAAAAAACATCAAGACCACAGTAGTAATCAGGTAGTGGCTGTTTTATTGTAGATACTGGGAGTGGAAAAAAACAATCTCTCTTTGACATTTAGAGGTAATCTAATTAATTCTCTGACGTAGCAAACTAAAAGGTAAATGAAAATTAAAATTGTTGTTACTGAAGCATTGCAATGCAATTGGACTTTCTCATACAGGAACTCCACCGAGAGTGATGTGCTCCAGTGAAAATCTATCATCCTACAAGCAGTTCTGAGGGAAGTGATAGCCTGGTTGTGTCCAACAAAGCCTGTGTAAGTAAAGATGTAACATACTGAACAGAGAAAAGCAAAAAGCTCCTTGGGGAAGGAAGTACTGTATGGTACTGTTGGGGGGAATTGAGAGAGAGCCTCTAGGTAACCCTATTTGAATATGAATGCCTCCCATGATCCACATCAAGGGCACTGACAGGGGCACCTCTATCTACAACTACCTCCAGCGGATGTAGTCGTGTGTGTGTGTGTATCTGTGTGTACGCGCGTGGGTGCACCACTGATCACTCTGTGCAGCCATCAGCCGCCACATACATTTTCCAAGGTACTTTGTACAGTGCATTAATCACAGGGACCCTTGAGCGCTTCCACGGATCCAAATATTCCGACCTTGAGGTTACAAGAAAGACATTAGTCCTGATCCATTCAAAGTATTGGAGACACGGAGGGGAGCAGAGGGAGGGGGCAGAAAAGCTTTCAAGGTAATGAAATTCTGCCATAATTTAAAGGAAAAGACTTGTGGGGACAAGCCTGGGCCAGAGTAAGAAAAAAAAGATTAAATTGGATTTTTTTTCTTTTTCTCCTTTATTTTAAATTAGGCTTAAGTGCATGTGGGGGGTAGTTTTTCTTTCTCTTTTTTTCCAACAAAAGCATGATAACAGCATTAATGTCCAGAATGAATCGAATCATTTCAAAACCAATTAACCTTTGACAGAATGGATGAGTGGACAGGAATGAGAATGGTGCATAGGGGAGGGGAGAGAAAGAGAGAGTGAAAGAGGCAAAGGGGGAGACAGATAGAGGGAGAGGTGGGTGCAGGGGAGCCGGCAGCAGTGTGCAGAAACAGGAGTCCGGCTGGCACAGACATTGCATTATCATTTTGGGGGGGGGTGATTGCTGACTAGGAAAGTGGCATAAAGGGGGTCTTACAGGGTTCCCAGAGATGCCCTATTCAGACCAACAGAGAAAATCCTGCTGGTGGTCGATAGTAACGGGGAAATGTTTGTTGAATGAGCAGCAGACACACATCTCCTGTATGAAAGCGGTATTGATGGAAAAAGTAAATAATTGTGGGCACTGAGAGGTAAGCTGGGTACAGGATGCAGGGAGGAGGAGATTCTAAGAAGGACACCACCCCACTCTATCTCACCTCCTTGTGTCTGTCCTGTCCATCCTGACTGATAGTAGACGGGGTCTGCAGTTAACCCCACTTATTCTTTATGCTGGCTCACACTCTCTCTTTTCCCTCTATCTATCTATTTCTATTCCTCCCTCACTGGCTCACACACAGCTGCAGCCGGTCCATTAAGTTAATTAAAGGCTCCATTTTGAGCTGGAGCCTGCTAGCAAATACGAGTGCCAATCAATAGATCTCTGGCTTATTTTGTGGGAGGGAGGGGTGACAGCGCTGGTGCTGCATTCGGGGACATGATTTGTAGCCTTGGCAGACGAGTCATGTCCCTCTCTGTCTTGTCCTCTGTCTCTGTCTAATTTGGTAGCCACCCTGCCCCTTCCACAATCTCCTTCCCGTTCTTCGCTGTGATGTCATCTATCACTTTGCTCTCCCTTCTTTACCCCCAGCTATCCACGGCTTTTCCCATCTGCCTATGAGGAGTCACACTCCAGCGAATCCTGTAGCAAGCGCGTGTGCATTTGTTTCAGTCACCATCTGCACAGGGGAGCCAGATGCGTGGGGGTTGCAGCTGGGGTTGGAGTTGCAGGAGGCTGCAGTGAGCAGTAGTGGAGGTGAGATCAACAGGGCATCCAGGGGGACAACCTGAGCTCAGGGAACCAGGGGAGGAAGAAACAGTGGGACAGAAAGGGAAGGAGATCATAACACAGAATGAAAAGCTCAATTTCCACGTCTGTACCCTTGTTTTAAAATGTCAGTGTAAGCTGTGACATGCTGGCTTGGTAGGAGATGATCTTGGGAAGCAGCTGGTTGCCTGTCAAAGCATTGTGTGTGGAAAATTCACAAATTTACTTTTTGTATAACTTCGGATGTAACTCTGAGCCTCATATAGAAGCTGGGTCACTTTTTTCCAAACCCATAGATAGGACTAAAGATGTAAACAGTTTTATATCGATTCACACTCTAAGTTATCTTCAGATATAAAAGCTTCTCCAGTGATCCTCCATTTTCTCCAAAAAAATCCAATTTTGCAATTGTCTCATACCACAGCAAGAGTGGAAGGCCCACAGGCTAAACAACCATCATCAGCTTCACGTGGCGTTCTTCTGCTATGAATAATGGCTGAGGGCGGCAGGCGGTGCAGCAGTTCAAGATCCGCAGACAAGCTCGCTCTGCTGGATGCCTCCATTCCAACAGTCCCTCCATTCCTACAGTCACACCAGCAGCATGGCACTGGCGCAGCTCATCGGGCTTCTTCCCAGCAGTCTTCGACAATTCTCTCCCTCCAGGGAGGCAGCCCATACAGGCCTTGATGGTTAGCCAGTGTTGTTTGTTGGAAGCCTTTTCCTTCCACCTCCTTCTTCCACTCCTCCTCTTTTCTCTTCTCATCTCCCTTTTTTCAGTGAGAATGCTTTTTCCACTTCTCTAATCTAAACTCCCTCCTTCTCTCTTCTCTCTCCTCTCAGAGAAAGCCCAGGGGGGCTTGTTCATATTCTCTCCTCTTATTGTGTTTCATCTTTTTCCTTATGACACAGAACTATCCCCCCAGAGTATCCAGCTTTCAGCCAGGGAGCTGAAGAAAACGCATGGTTAACCCCATTTTATTCTGTCTATTCAAAGGTTCCCCGACAAAGCTCTAGTGCTCACAGCAGATAAGAAATCATTCACATGGAGTAGAAGAGAAGGTCTGGTATGCATTCAACAGAAGTAGAAGAGAAGGTCATTTTCTGCAAAAGTGTGGCATTCGAATGGAGCAGAGCATTTCTAAGCAATATGTTGCACCATATTGTGCAACCTACAAAACAATGGAAGAGCTCACTTAGCGAGGCATTTCCATAGAACAGCTGCTGTGAAAACGCTAAGCTGCTGTAGTCTTGACGGACTACAGTTTCTATTTTTAGATAGAGGTAACTTGAAGCTTTCTGTATAAAAGTTCACAGGATAATATTGGTACAGTGTTACAGTAAGACCTTGTCAATCAAACACTTGGGTCTGTGACATTACAACAAATTAAATAGGCCATTGCCTTAAAGTCCTCCATACTTCTGGTTTATATGTATACTGTGGGACAATTTACTGTTAAATACAAATTTGTCACGAACTGCACTCAGCTGTGAATTACTTCCAAAGCAAAATGATACCCATGCCATGTAATATAGCTGTCAAAAGAAGGGGTTATCAACCATAAGGTATGACGCATAAAAATGTAAATGGTTATGTGGGGAGGAGGGGGAGGGAGGGAGGTAGAGAAATAAGGCTCCTCTCCATTGCTGTTTCTGCAATGACCTCATCTCTCTTTCACCACACTCTTTTGCTCTTGCTCTATTTCATTCTCAGTCTCTCTATCTTTCATTCTCTCGTATCAAGCACACACTCCCACTGCGTTTCTCAAGCACATGCTCCCTCATCCTCGGTCACCCTAACCACCTCATTTCTCCAGCCCTCCCTCCTATCCAACTCTCACTCTGTGCGTAATTCAATCATCCCAAGGAGATGGATATCCGTCCCCTAGGAGCGCTTACGCTCTCCATTTCCTAAAGCGCTTGATCAGATTAATTGATTGTCCCCCCCACCATCTCTGCGCCCCTTCTGCCGACTGAAGCCGGTGTGGTGGCGGAGGGTGTGCAGAAATCAGGTTTGCATTGATATTTTTATAAAATGGCTCTTTCCTTCTGCCCCCAGACAGACCCCATAAAAGGACAAAGGGGAATAAATACACGAGCCAGGAAAAGGGAGGGGGGCAGTGGGCAACATGGAGGGGTGGAAGCCTGCAGAAACAGACAGCCAGGATTTATAAAGAGGACAAAACAACAACCTGGAGCGTACAGGAGACACAGAGCTGAACAGGAGATCAAGGGACAAGATAAAGCAGATAGGCGATCAATGAAATGAAATAAACAAGGCTGTTTAGGAGGTGAATGGAACATGTGAGGTGAGTGTGTGTGCATGCATCTGTGTACCATGATGTTTTGGCTGCACGCCTGCAGAGCACAGCAGAGGGTAGAGATGGGAGAGTCAAACCAAGCCCCACAGGGAGCGCAGGAAGACCTCAACTCATCCATTATAACTGAGAGCCAAGCGGCTGCCATGTCTCCTGATTGCTGAGTCCCTGTGGAGCTCTCTCTCTCTCTCTCTCTCTCTGTCTGTCTCTGTCTCCCTCTGTTTCTTTTCCTCTCTCTATCCCTCTCTTTTTGGCACTGGGGATCGCAGTAGATTACAGTGCTGTTCCAGGCCTTTGGCTTCCACGTTATGGCCAGGGCCAAATACACACACAAACATAAACACACTCATGCACACACACACACGCCCATGCGCACAAGCACACAAACGCACAGGTACACAAATACACATAGACAGGGATAGGAACTCGCTCGTCTCTCTCTTATCTATCTGCCGCACATGTTCCCCATACGTGTAAAGCTTTTACCTGAGCGCCCCATTACAGCTGAGGCTTTTACCTCTGGAGAGCCAAATTACCTTTCAGATACAACCTTCTCTTTTTCGACTTGCCCTTGACATTTAGTTCACTTGCATTTCCCCTGCACATATAGACTCAAAAATGCACTATAAAACCACACATACACCAGTATGGAAGCACGCAGGCGGACACACACAAATGCACAAACTTGCATGTTGCAAGACTTAACACATTTTACACACATTCTTCCTCAATGTCTTCATTCAACAGAGAGGCCACTTTATGTTTACAGGAAAAAACGTTTAGCTTAGACCAGATCATACTGTAACTACAGCGCTTACTGTGTTCTTTGAAATTGCAAGACATTTCATATCACATAACGCTCACTTAACATCTTTTTTATTAAGAAAGCAGCTGGTTCTAGTGAATTATCCAGTAACACTGGCACTAACTCTACTTCTTGCCATCCAAACTAAGACAAATATGAGGAGACTCCTTCAGCAGCACTAATGGTTCAAAACACAGGATGTTTTGAAACCATAAAATATGGTTAGAGCAGCACAATTAATTGCAGATAATTAGAAATTGATGTTTACTGTTTCCACAATTAATCATGTACTTTATCAAACCCCATTATGCAATATTTTTTATATTAATATTGATTTCAATTACTGCCTGTTAAATGAATTCATTGGTATCTGCTGATCCCACTGAGAATCAACACCACACTCTGCAGTCATATGAAAGTTACAGGCAAGACCGCTCACATAAGCTTTATTTAGCTTTTAAACAAAGCATTTAGTGAGCAAAAGGCACTGAGATATATTTTCCAGGAGTTATTGGGCCCAACTAAAACCAAAGTGTGAATGAAAGTTAACCATACATTTCACTGGCAGCAATAAAGGATACTACTTGGTAAAGCATTCGCTAAACAATTTCCACAAATCTTTGATAAGTTGATATTGTGTGTCAATGCTTCTTGCTACATGCTAGAGTCTAAAGGTCTTTTTTGTCACCTAAAGTGGTTTAGGTATACTAAATACTCTTGCATTATGGTTGCAAGTGCAACAGAGCACAGTTCTGACATTCAATCAGGCCAGTTTGTCTATTTCGTGGTTGGAGGTTGTTTGCTGCTGTGCAGAGGCAAACATGTAGAGACAGCATCTTTGTAGGAGGGGAACTGAACTCCTGACCTGAATACACATACTCATCAATGCAGACAGTCAAACTGATATACAAATACAGTACATACACACACATGCAAACACACTGTATGCTTGAGTACTCAGCCCACAAACTAAATCAACACACCATTTATTTTTCTTTCCGAAAGACTCTCTCTCTCTCTTTCTTACTTTCCCCAGACTTTTTATTTGCTAGGGGGCTGAGCTCTCAGACTAGGATTGATCCTAAGCTGCCGTCTTGAACCTGTGCCCTGAGGGCAGCTCAGTGCAAACACGCAGCAGCCCGTCTCCACTTACTCCGATCATGGTTACACTCTCCGTTACACTATATCCACATATAAACCCACACAACAGATGCACACAACCAGTGCCAACCATTTAGACTTGGACAGCTTAACACAAACAGAAGAGTTATAAAGACTTATTTTAAGGAAACACTAATAATCTAATAAAAAAAAAAGTACCTCCTCCACTAAAACAGTCAAAAACAATCCACAGACAATTGTCCACAGCCAAAGTGCAAACTCAGAGATATAACACTGGGCTTGCGGAATAAACTCTTCTTTTGCAGAGGATTTTAAAAAATGACTAGCATGTGTATGAGTATTGGGGGAAAATCAATAAGTGCAACAGCTGCATTGGATATGACAGCAACAATTTCATACACCACATCCCATTTGCTGAGTGCTTTTTCAGGGGCAGAGCACAAAAGAAATCCATTATTTTTTGCAAACGCAAAGATTCATTTGAACATTTTACATAAATAATTCATACAGAGAGAGCTTTTACAGTGTTTTCACCTGAAGACAGACAGCTAACTAGCGAGAAAGCTCGCTCACCCACCCACCCTTCCTTCTCTCTTTGAAGTAAGGAAAAAAAAAGGGAGGAAAAGGGTATAATTTGTTTGATTCATTTATCATTGCTTACTATGAATAAATGTTATTAAGAGTGGTTGCTGCACGGCGGTTGCAAAGTTATGGAATAGCTGGCAGCAGAGTGGGAGCTGAAATAAAGCAACATGGTGATTAGAAGAATAGTTCCATCCCACACACACTGTGCCAGTCAAGGGCCTAATGGCTCTGTGGAGGCTTGCATGCTGAAACACACACACATACAGTACAAACACAAATACATATACAACTACTCCCTGTGTTTTGCTGCGACTACCCTGAGTTCCTGCAGAGTTTGTGATTGATGGATTCTGTGATTGGTGCTGTGAGACAGGTGGAGCCTGCAAGTGAGCTAATCTACACTGCCTCCTACAGGATAACAGCCCACACTGGACTGTGAATATGTGAGAAACTGTCATCGTCACATTCATCTGAGCTGATAACGATGACGATAAACAGTGTTTGCATGGCACCTATTGAACCACCACCACTACTTGACAGCGAGGACAGATTCAAACAGCAGGTTGTGTATAGGGAATACTGCACCTCAGAGTTGTGTGTAATTTTGAATGTAAAATTCTTCTGTGTTCACTGAGGGATATTTTGGTCATGATAGATGTTTTTTATATGCAAGCTTTCAATTAGGCCCCAATAGCTTTGCATTTGCACCTAAATGTTAGTTAGAGTTATAGAGAGTACCTAACCCCATCCCCATTCTGACACACAGTGTTCTCTGGTGGCAAATTTAGCACCCTAGCCTTTTTGTTAATAGCGTGTGAAAACCACCATTAGTCAAACCTTACCGGAGGGCAGCGCCCCTACCTTCCATGCAATGCGGTTTCCTTTGGTGTCATGTTCCAGCGCCATCGGGAAGTCTCCACGCTCATAGAACTTGCGAAAGACGGTTGGTTTGGAAGGGCGCTCTCGGAAAGCACCTGCTGCCGGGGGTCCCACCACCTGGTCAGACACAAAGGAGAAAATAGGGATGAAGCAAAATATAGAAATAAACAGAGTGAGACGTACACAGCAAGTGAGAGTGTTGTTTAATGAAATCAGAATTGACTGTGTTTTCTCCTACAAGAATAGAATCACTCCCACTGCCTTTCCTTAAAAGTGATTCAGGGAGACACATGTGCCTGCTCCTCTGCTCCTCTAAGGAAGGCAAAACACAGATACTGTGTGTGTGTGTCTGTGTGTGTGTTTGTGTGTGTTGGCCCTGTAGCCAGAGGCACTGCCAGAGGCATTGTTAGGATCATCTTTTCTCTGACTCCATATTGGATATGTGCTATTACTGCGGCACTGAAAGCCAATGGGACTCCTATCACATCAGCCACAGTGTCTGCTTCTATTGTTATGGAAGCCACTGGTGGTGGTCGCCATACAATGGATGTAAGAACATGCAACCCAGTAAAGCAGGAATTAGAGCACAGATTTTAAGATTAGAGAAAAGAATTAGTCATTTAAATACTGTCTTAGGACAAGCAAACTGGTTACACCATTCAATTTTAATGAAATTTTGTTATCAACATGTTGAAAGGTACTTCAAAAATCATGTATTTAAAATATGAGATATTTCAGCCCTGAAAGGACCAATTACCCCAAAATACCCTGCTAATACTAAAAAACACTCATTCTCCATCAAGCAAGTGACCGAAACTTCTCACTGAAGACCCGATAGTGAGCATGTTCAAGTGAGAGCCACTCATGCACTTGAGGAATTTGGATTAATTTGATTGAAAACATTAGAGCTTTGCTACAGGATGTCGTAGTGGACGAATGACAGAATGTTGGAGCAAATCTTTTCCCTGTCTCTGTCCCTTGTGAGCGTCCCCTGCCATCTGTGTCGCGCTGCTACATGACTGGCAGATGTGTTGCTGTCATTAATCCTCAGATTACCACCCACTGAGAAACTGAATTTTGCCACCGCAGCCCACAGGCAGAACAGAGTGGGACTAGGCTGTGTTATCCTTGGCAGGACTTCCTAAGATTGGTCTGCAACTTAAGAGACGTTACATGGTTTTAGTCTATTACTATAATGATACATAACAGTGGTTTAGCTTCTTGTGTTACATCATTCACTAGTGTTGCCTGTTTGTTGCATAATTCAAAAATAGATAAAATATAAAAAAGCCCAAAACCACAAATGTAGCTCAGTAAATGGCCACGGAGGAATGATGTAACTATGAACAAAGTTTAAGTTACACATGTAGCGTGGTGTAGCTGGTGCCAGCATAGCTGGGCTCAAGAGAAACAAGAAGAGAGAGACTATAATGGGGGACTCTGAGTGAGTGTCTCCAAGCACTCCCTGCATTCAAACAGCCCTAATGCACCGTGGGATTGCAGCACAGTCATTTCAAATGAATCCGTTTGGAGCATTTGTTTACCATGCCAGGGAATACTGAATAATATTATGCTGAATTAATAGGCACAGGTTTGTATACCTGCAGGAGAAAGACTACCTTAACAAAATGTCTGTGACTAACAATGCATGTAAAACACACGAAGGCATTTTTCAGTATTGCCTACTATACTTGCCTAAAAGGAAACCATCACAACAAATTATACATGTATGCTTGCTATTGTCTTTTAAATCCTGTCTTTTATTTTAAGTATATTTAAACTGCAATGATGTGTTTAACCTTGTATGATAAAAGGAAATTGTTGATTTATTGTTTTGTAAAACCCTGTAAATAGTTCACTTCTGAAAAAGAGAGATTTCTCCCAGTTTTTCTCGAATTAGATTTTAATCAGGTAGTCAATAATTGCTTGAATTGCTTTAACTTAGCATTGTCATGAATAGTTAGGTGTCAGCATGCCTCATTAGATACTGTTTCTGTCTTGTCTTGCAGTGCCTTTTGTTGTCTCATTTAGACTCTGAAATATACATTACTACTGTCCTTTTGTCTTGCCTCTTTTCTTTGCCCATCTCTGTTTACTCCTTTCACCGCAGGAGCTGTTGTGCAGCCCTAGCTGTGGAAATAGGAAGCTGTAAAGCTTGCAAGATCAGTGCTGCTCCAGCCTGCAGAAGTGACAAAGCCCTCATATCCAGGTAGCTACGACGCCGGTTGAGCCACGCTGCACAGGAAGGCTAAAAATAGCTCAGACTGGGCAGCAAGGAGGGAATGAACCCAGACTACATTGACTGGCTGAGCAGCTTTTATGGTCAGGAATGATGACGCTGCACTCACTTCCATGGCCTGTGTTCATGGCTGAGGTGTTGCAAGCTTCGTGGCCGTTTCCTTGTTTTTCTCTCTAATTATCCTCACTGGCAGGCAACACGCAGCAAAAGCCAAGAGGAGGTACATATACATGCATGCACAAATGGCACACAAAATGGCAAGCATAGATTCCCTTTCCTCTGCTGCCGATGTGGGCTGCTGTTCTTAGCAGCTCAGAGAGGACTATAATAGGAACAGTGTTGTGGTGAGATTATCACCTGCTGGTTTCCTGATGCCATTCCAATGATCTTGCCTGCTCCTGTTTTACCATTCATGACATTCACGTCTAAAGCCCCCGCATACCAAGAGAGAAAATGCCATCACAGAATCCCAAAGTGAAAGCTATAACTATTAACCTAGTTTGTCTCAGAGCAGCTTAACAAAAACAGAGCTTATTTCTCCTTCTTCGTAGCCTTTTGAGAACCTACGGACAGGGCATCGCAAGCATTTCAGATCTGAAGCAGACAGTGTCCGTGTTGTGAGCAATAATGTCCCTAAGTTCTGTCTTGTATGGGCAAGCACACATTTGTGTTAACTCAATTTAGACCGGCTGCGCTGACAACAACAACTGCCGCTGATTCTGTAGTACTGTCAGCCAGCACGTCACGTCATCTTTTGCTCTGCACATCTTCCAAACACATCTGAACGGTATGTTTCTCCTCCTCTGCCTGTGTTTGTGGGCACGAGCTTCAGACAAAAAAACCTGGTTGTGTTGTTATATGAAGTGGTGAGAACGGTCCCATGCAGCGCAGCGTTACCCCTGTGTAATCTAAAATTCATCCCCATTCTAAAACACTGGCATAAACACAAACACAGACAGTGAAAAGAGACAAAAAAAAGGAGCCTATAACGTAGACCTATACAAGGAGATAACATCCTGCCCCTCAGTGCAGGCCATAAAGCAAGCCTGTGAGGCGACAGACTACAGAACAGAGATAGAGGTGGTGTAAGGCAATAAAGGGAGGAAGTGTCTGTTTTCTGTGCCCCTGGTGCACACATCAGGGAGTCATAATAAGGCAGTACTGGTCAGATGAGCTCCAGGCTGTCATTTCTCTCCTTCGCCTTCACTCTGCCTCCAGATCTGTTTCCTCCCTAATGCTGTTGTCCACTCCAACTAGCTGCACCGTAAACCTGGCTGCTGCAGGACCCACAGAGGCAATAACACACAAACACGCATGCACGCACACACACACGCTCACACATGCTGAGCTCCCCGTGGGCGAGCCCCTGCAGAGGTGATTGAGTACCGGCAGGGCCTCGTACTCCTGTCATTTATAAAGGTGTCACCCTGAGAAACAGAGATGCTCCCTCTAACCTTATTAGTATGGCACTTCCATGGCTTCTCTTGCCTGATTTCACCACATTGAGTGGGTGCAGTAGTGAAAAGGCGCACGGAAGAAAAAGAAAAAAAATTAAGAGAGAGGGATAAAGGTGAAGAGTGAGATGGGCCAGAGACAGACATGAAGACAAAGCTGGAATGAAATGAAATGAAGAACAGCAAAGAAACAGAGAGTGACAAAATCGAGAGATGGAGGAGAGTGATGGAGGAACTGAGGATGACAGGAAGAGGGAGAAAGGGAGACAAGAGGTGTGGCTCATCAATTCTGAGGGTGAGTTCAGCATGGCGGGGCCACTGCAGCATGTAGGTGATCCATCACTGTGCCTGGGCCTCCAGCTCCAGAGCGCTCTGCCTTCTTTCATCTCTCCATCTCTCTGCCTCTATACCACCGCCCCAAAAACACCTCTGAATGCCTCTGATAGATGCCTGGCTAGGAGCTGTCAATTCCTTGTCAGCCCAGCATGCCATCACAACTGCACTTCCTCAAATGAGGCCCTCATTAATCTCCCTTTTCATTTCTACCCTCTTGCACTGCTTCAGTCTGGAGTAAAGATGCATTTTGTTTGCATTGTATTTGTTGGGGGGTGGGGGGGCGAGGGCGCCACCGCACATAGGTGCATTGCATCACCTGTCTACTGAGGCAGCAAAGGAGGTAGGCACCCGCTTGCTCGCTCGCCTGCGCTCTCTGCATTTCATTGCCGTTTTCGGTTGAGAGGTTATTGAAATCTAGCTCCATACAGAGGGCCGCTTTTCCTGAGGGAGGGAGCAGGGTGGGTGAGTCACAGAGGATGGAATAGACAGGCCAAGGCTCTCCTGATAAGGTCAGCTTGCACATCGCTGCCACAGGCAACAAAATTAGCACTCTTTATTTACAGGGCATTTTCCGCCGTGGCCCAGTCTGCTGCCTGCCTGCTGGCCACCAGGGATACAGGCTGGGCTAGAGATGTATGCTTTATTCTCCAGCTGCATTTGAATGAACAAGGCACAGACAAAATAACGGAGGTATTTAAACCGTTAGGGAATCTCTGCTATATGGTCAAACAATCATTCGACAGGATATTTTTGCTTACTCATTCCCTCTGCAGGGCAAAACACAGACTGGTGGGAGGCTGATTCCTTTCAGAAGAATAAATCTGCGATATTTGTGCAGCACTCCATTAATTCCTCATGACCAAACAGCAAGAAGTGCAATCAGTCTGCGAGTGAGTTTCATTATGTGCAGAAATTAGCCCTATTGTGAGAGACAAGGTCGAATGGGAACAAATGAGCAAAGAGCTCTCACTGGACTGGGAAAAACACAGACTGATGAAATGTAACAGAGTCTTTTGTTCAGAGCTCACAGGACCATAGAGGTGTGCTTTACAAGTATCACCGTGTCAGAGGCTTTCGCATCAACTGTACGGCACACACAGGCACAAGGGCAGGCATGTTTGTAATGAAAAATGACGACACCGCCAGGCAAAGGCAACACTGCACACCTCGTGTCACTACAAAGACACGAGGATGAAACAGGTGACAGCCACCTACTATTGAACTGTGCGTGAGGAGGATAACTTTAAAGCGGAACTTCAAAAGAAGCTTGAAGCACTGAAGAGCGCCCCACTGTTTTCTGTCTCCTCTAGTTTAACCCCATCACTTAAAAGAACGGCAGAGACACGGGGAGACGGTAACGGTATGTGAAAGAAAGAGTTGGGAGGCAGGAGTGCGAAGGGGGGAGTGTGAGTGTGAGAGGCTCTGTGTGAGCGAGAAAGGGAAGAGCGAGCGAGACAGAACGAGGGAGTGAGGGGGAGCAAGAATGCCCTGAGTATTTTCCATCTTCTCTGTGTGGCCCACTTATCAGCCAGGCAGCAGGGCAGCCTTGTGCTTACAGAGCCCTATTGGCTGATTCATATCACCAAACCACAGTTGCGATGATGGCTCAGAGTGAATCAGCCCACACGGCAGAGGCAGAAAATAGTGGCTCTTACTACTTGTTAAGTGAACGGGAAACCACATGTGCCGAGCCCATGAGGCTAAACTTGAAAGAAATTTCACTTTCAACGTGCATCTACACTGATACAAGCCATGTAAACACACTGTACACTACAAAACACGTCTAGATTGCGTTAAACCAGTAGAACTGAATGTGTGGTCTTGCTATGATTAAATCATCGTCATTTCAGCACTAGTTTGAAATTTTACAATCTGATGTGATGCCTTGAATTAGCACAATGCAATGTGATAAACAGCCACAAGAAATGTTTTATTTGTGCAGCAACATCTCTGACTGCTGTTCCATTTGAGTGTGTTGTTGACTTTTGTACGCGTGTGTATGAGCGTGTGTGCTGTATATGTCTGTGTGTCAGCATAGGGAACACCCTCTAGTGTTAGCCATTAAGGAAGAGCAGGGCGCGCGCTGATCCAATGCTTTGTCTTTATAGCCCCAATCAGTGACGACACCTAAAGGTATTAAAACACTGCGTCGGGCTGTGAAATTAATGAGACACAAAAGGAAAACTACATCCCTGACCTGCTGCAGTCGCCACTTCTGCTGCTGAGAGAGAAGAATTTAACTGGCCTCCCAATTTTATTTGTCAAATAAGTAGCTTCTTGTCAATAAACATGCTCATAAATGCTTTTAATTTATGGCGGACTGATAACCACCTCATAGAATATTAATGTTCCTGAAGTCAGTAACGGCGCTCTTTATTTAAGAGCAGTTGTGGAATGCAGGCCACAGCTCAGGATTGCTGCATGACTCATCCAAAAGTTTATTTTGCAGGTAAGGAAACAGTCAACTAAAGAGACAAGGAAGCAGCCATAGAAATGAACAGCCGGACGGGGTGGTGCTGAAATAGGCGAGCAGGGCTGGAACTGGGAAAGAAGAGGAGGAGATAGACGGGCAAGCTGTGACCACACACACGCACACACACTCTAGTGAGGAGGCATCACTGAGGAGCTGTGGATGGTTTGATTTGGCAGCAACAGGCCTACAGGGGGCAGGAATAGGAGAACGACACACCCAGAGCAGCAGGAGACCATCGATTTCACCACAGAGTCACAGACAGACAGCTGAGGAGATGAGAAAGGAGGGAGCAGGTCAGTCTGCAGCCTCACCACACCACGCCACCCAACAGTCTCACACACACGTTTATGAGTGTCACAGGTAGCCCAGCACTGACAGATCCCTGAGGAGTGTAGGGAGACGTGGGGAGATAAGCAGGCTGCACATGGCAAGAGATACAGGCTCTACCTCTGATACGGGAATATTGTTTAACAGTGAAGAACATTATCTAGGTGATTAGTATGTATTTCAAAATGAACCCCAGGCCCTTGGTCTTATCACATGCCCAGTGTGACTTTCTATTCCTGGAAATCAGTCTTGCTGCCTGTAAGGCAGTCTGTTAAAAAATGATGCTGGAGGTTTGCTTACAGAGACACCATGCAGAGACCAAAGCCCGGCATGGTCTGAAATTTGACCTTTACATAAATTAAACAGGGGGAAAGCACACTGAAGACTAAATGCCTGCTAGTGGATACCCAAGACACACAGTCTGTCTAGCCCAGCTGCAGGCACACAAACATACACACACATACACTTTATCTACTCCCTCTCTGTTTCCTTTACTTACTTGAATGACATAAAATGCCTTCTTAAATCCAAAATTTGTTTACTCCACAGACTAAGAAAGTGGAAGGGACTCCCAGCAGGACTGTTACAGGAAACAGTGAGTGATATATATGGAACAGAGGTCTGTTATTGAGACCTCCTACGAGGATAATGCTCTGAATGATAGTCCACCCTCCGGATTAGCCTGAGAGACAAAGAAAAAAAATTTAAAAAATACTTTCACTCCCCGGATGCCTGGAAAACAGGCAACTTCTCAGACGCCTCAAATCTCACACTGTGCTTGCCGCAGCAGCTCTCTCAGACAAGACAGGCAACACTTTTAGCTGAGCTACGGGGAGGCACTCACACCATGGCACACACACACACACACATATACAGAGGGGAAAATAAGTATTTGATACACCGCCAATTTTGCAAATTTTCCCACTTACAAAGAACGGAGAACTCTGTAATTTTCATCGTAGGTACACTTCAACTTTGATGTATTTGTTGTATGATTTTTAAATAATTAATTTGCATTTTATTGCATGAAATAAGTATTTGATACAATAGAAAAATCGAAACTTAATATTTGGTACAGAAACCTTTGTTTACAATTACAGAGGTCAAACGTTTTCCTGTAGTTCTTAACCAGGTTTGCAGCAGGGATTTTGGCCCACTTCTCCACACAGATCTTCTCTAGATCTTTCAGGTTTCGGGGCTGTCGCTGGGCAACACAGAGTTTCAGCTCCCTCCAAAGATTTTCTATTTGGTTCAGGTCTGGAGCCTAGCTAGGGCCACTCCAGGATGTTGAAATGCTTCTTACGGAGCCACTCCTTAGTTGCCCTGGCTGTGTGTTTTGGGTCGGGTCGTCGTCGTCATGCTGGAAGACCCAGCCACAACCCATCTTCAATGCTCTTACTGAGGGAAGGAGGTTGTTGCCCAAAATCTCATCGCAATACATGGCCCCATCCATCCTCTTCCTCAACACGGTGCAGTCGTCCTGTCCCCTTTGCAGAAAAGCACCCCCAAAGCATGATGTTTCCACCCCCATGCTTCACAGTTGGGATGGTGTTCTTGGGATGGTACTCATCCTTCTTCTTCCTCCAAACACGGCGAATGGAGTTTATACCAAAAAGTTCTGACCTTCTCCTATGCCTCCTCTGGATCATCCAGATGGCACTGGCAAACTTCAGACGGGCCTGGACATGTGCTGGCTTGAGCAGGGGGACCTTGCGCGAGCTGCAGGATTTTAATCCATGATGGCGGCGTAGTGTGTTAAGTTACTAATGGTAACCTTTGAGACTGTGGTCCCAGCTCTCTTCAGGTCATTGACCAGGTCCTCCTGTGTAGTTCTGGGCCTGATCCCTCACCTTTCTCATGATCACTGATACTCCACGAGGCGAGATCTTGCATGGAGCCCCAGTCCAAGGGAGATTGACAGTCATCTTGAGTTTCTTCCATTTTCTAATAATTGCGCCAACAGTTGTTGCCTTCTCACCAAGCTGCTTGCCTATTGTCCTGTAGCCCATCCCAGCCTTGTGCAGGTCTACAATTTTGTCCCTGGTGTCCTTAGACAGCTCTTTGGTCTTGCCCATGGTGGAGAGGTTGGAGTCTGATTGATTGAGTGTGTGGACAGGTGTCTTTTATACAGGTAAGGAGTTCAAACAGGTGCAATTAATACAGGTAACAAGTGGAGGATAGGAGGGCTTCTTAAAGATGAACTAACAGGTCTGTGAGAGCCAGAATTCTTGCTGGTTGGTCGGTGATCAAATACTTATTTCATGCAATAAAATACAAATTAATTATTTAAAAATCATACAGTGTGATTTTCTGAATCTTTCTGGATTTTTCTCTCACAGTTGAAGTGTACCTACGATGAAAATTACAGACCTCTCCATTCTTTTTAAGTGGGAAAACTTGCAAAATCGGCGGTGTATCAAATACTTATTTTTCCCACTGTAAACACAGTCACACAAACAAACAGATAAAAAAAAGAGCTAAAGCAAAGATGTGCACCTTGCGCCAGCCACCCCTGGCTTTTATTCAGAGAGCAGGATTCGCATGAAAGCCAGACAGATCTACTTCAGTTTTATCAATCCCTGCTCCTACAATCCACTCATCTATCTATCTATCTATCTATCTATCAATCACCCCTCCCACATCTCCACCTCTTGCTCTGCATTGCAGGCTGCTGATGCTCCAGCAGTGAAACAGGTGTCTAGGCTACTAGTATGAGTCTTTCTGTGCCACCTCCTCTATCCCACACCTCTGATGACGAGCATAAATCAAGGCTGCGAGAATGAGCAGGAGTGAATCGAGGGGGGCTAGCTACGACAGTGGCCAGGAGCTGTGCCTTTAGTCTCGTCATCCTGTGATGTAGCTTGCAGCTGGCGCAAAAGGTCTCAAAACACAGGCCACACCAAAGCCATGATTAAAAAGGGTGTATTGCTGTTTATTGTTTAGGCAAGAGTTAAATATGACCTTCTGAGTTCAGTCTGAGCAGCAGAATCCCTTTCATCTTCAATCATAAAATGAACACTCATCTATTTGAGAGGCATGCTACGTCATCCTCTCCCTCCTGAATCATATTCACTCTCCAATATCTCTCCCCTCTACTCACTCTAATTTCCTCTCATAAAAAGGCTGCCTTCCACGACTCTCCTTGGCATGAATTTTTATGTCTTTTTGTGGCCCGTCTCTGAGGAATGTTGTCAAGGTAATGTGATGATGACCCTTAGACTGCTCATTAAATCACTCAGTATCACAGCATCAACTAAATGACTAAAATGTTAATGTAAAAATACAACCAAGACAGCACAGACAACCTTAAAAAAAGGCTGGGGAGTTCTCTTTTATTCATCTCAAACAAAGGTCTTAGTCACCCATCTCTTACATTAGCACTCATATCAGTATCCATGTCACAACCTTACTCAGACAGCCAGCCAGACAGCCCAAACAAAGTCAGTTAGATTCACCAACACTAAAGAGATGGGTGTCAGAGTGACAGATGGAAAGTTAAGCATCTGTCACTGTGCTGAACCATTTGGCTGAAATCAAAGGGAGATGAGGGCCTTCAAAGGACAGGCAAAGCCATGTCTGAGGCCAGACATGCTCTGGTGTGCTCCGCAGATAAGGGCAAAGAGGTTATATTGCTTTTCTTCTGCCTCTCCCTTTGTTCTCCTCTGTCTTAAGGAAGTGGGAGGGAGGGAGAGTAAAAAGACAGAGAAGAAAGTAGAAGAGAGAGGTAGAGAGAGAGAGGTATAGAGAGAGGGAAAAAAATGAGCCACAAACAGGTTGCCTGTCTCCCTCTGCCACAGCGTGGCGTGTTGGTCAAACACTCGTTAGTAGAATTTGGTCACCGTTTCCAGACGGCGAAGGTAATGAGCAGAAGTGACCGGAGCAGAGGGGTGCCAGGCCGTGACGTGGATCATTTCTGACAGTATCATAGTACTTTTGCCTTCCAGCCCTTCCCTTTTTCCTGCCTTCTCCAGCCTGCTGCAGCAGAGCCGTTGCCTCCAGCGTACTCTCAACTGGGAGCACTTTGACTCAGCTGGATGCAAGGCATGAGCTAAATAGCAGAGTAATCCTCGGTGGAACTCTGAAGGGAACGTACACACTGCTTCAAATCTCAAAGGTTTTGCAGGTTTACTTTCTTGGCACTGGGTGAAGAACACGGCAGCCCCGGAGCACCGTCTATGAAGTTGGTTGCTGTGCGTTTTAAACTGCATTCGGTGTGCAAGACTGTGGCACTGCTGCTCTTTTTCTCTGACCTCGCATCCCTGTACTCTTTAGAGAGAACATTACCCTAATAAGTAATCTGAGAGAGGCATTTTTTGGCACTGCAACACGTTTGTTTTCCATCATTTATTACAAGGTTGCATTTGCTATGTATCACTTATGCATAGTGGATTCTGTCATTGCCCTTGGGGGATTACAGACATACAGTCCATTTTGCTCTCTGCACTGGTCAGCGAAATTCAAAAGGTCAGGCCAATGTTATTGCACTGATGGTGACTTTAAAAGATTTTCACATGGGGGAAAGGCGGAGGGGGGTGGGGGGGTAGTAAAACAAAGGACACCTTTTGGCATTATTGGAATGGAATAGCACTGTTTGTTAGATACATTGATTTTTCTGCTACTGGTTATTATGTTGATGTAGGCAGTATGTGAGCTGCCACATGACCCTGCAGTTAAATGTTTAGCAACATGCCGAACACCAGCAGATTAGACCACTAAGAAGGGGCTATTGTCCTCTACAGTAGCAAGGACAAGTCAGTGTGATGGGTGATAATGATGGAGGATGGGTGAATAAATGGCTAATGTCCTGTCAGTTTAATGCACTTAAGCGCAGCCTCATTTAGGTTTGAGATAAGCTGACTTCTCCAGTGTGTCTACAGCGTGGCCATAAGGGCAGTATGCACCATTTGTAACAGGCACATTTACATAAGTACACAGACACATAATATTGTGGTACACAACATCATGTAAACACTAGATGAAAACTGACTTCACTTGGAAGTAACTGAATTACAAAAACAAAACAGTCGCTAGAAAGACAATTAGCAGCGTTTATCAGCTGTAAAAAAATGTCTGCCAATCAGCAATTGTTTATTATGTCAAGAGTGACCCGACAAAACATACTCAAACACAAACTGCAAACCGAAACTAACCAACAGTGATGGACCAAATTGTAGCAGTGTTTGCAGTGGTGAGGTTTACAACAATTTGTCTGTTGCTTGTAGTTATAGTGTGTCCAATTATATATTAACCACTTTAATGGGGGCTTAAATTTAACTGTTTTACCGCCACGCTTTGTTGTAAAGATCTAACATACTGTACATTTCAGTATTTCAACTACTCCCACTACGTTAAGAGCTGTTCTTTTTTATTTGACATGTCTGCAAGCGCATTAGAATGTAAAGAAGTACGCCCCAATAGAGTAATTTTTTACTGTAATCATGCAATTTTAAAATGCACAAACTGCAGTGTTCATCTCTATCTGACGTAGGCGTAGGCTGCCAAAATACCACTATTTATTTTATATTTCTATTGTTGCATAATATGATATTGATTATATACATCAATAAAATTAGAGAAAAACACAGACAGTATAAGCTTGAATGTTAGTAAAAGTAAATGGTCTGATTTGTGTTGAATAAAGTCACTACTTTACTGTCAGAAAGCCAGTTAAAACTGGGAAAAGCAACATTAATCAACATCATACTAAGGAAATAATTTTTTTGTGGTCATTCCTAATTATTTACAGAAATCTTAGTGGGTAATGGACTAAATAACCCATGTCAACCACCGTGTTTGTGTATGTGTGTGAGGTTATGTTTAATACAGCTACATCAAAGTATGTCCTCATATTCATCTGAGCTTTTAATGCAACTGAGACTAAGTGGGAACAAGCACGTCATTCAACTAACGTCCCTGCATTGTTGCTTTTGAGGAGAGGAGTCTGCACATAGATGAGGCATGGGTCTAGATGTCCTCTGCATTGGTTATCACATGACATAGGGCTAATTAACTCTAGAGCGGAAAATAGAGGCCCTGCAAGGAGCAATAAACATTCTCCATTAAAAGCCACCTAATTAGAATGCAGGCTACAAGGGCTTGAAGGAGAACATAACAAACACAGAGGCCAGTGTAATTGTCAACCAGGCTCTGAGGAAAGCAAACATAATAGACATAATCAGCCGAGCACTTCCTATAAGGTCATGACAGAATGCCGTGGAAGTACTTCTCCATATCTGACTGAAGTTTCCAGATGGTGTTTTCCTCAACTGCGAGAAAGGTCACAGACATTTCAACAGTCATGCACTTCAGATAGCATGCCATCAATTATAACCTAACCTATCTGATACCTGGTGAGAGGAGCATGGGAACTTCTTTTGTGTTCTGTCAAATTCGTCCATAGTTGAAATGTTGATTTGATTTTCAGTGTGATCAGAACACAAAATTTTGTTTTGTAGTTGATCAAAGCAAAGTCTCAAAAAGAAACAGCATTTCACAGGCAGGCTTCGCTTCACTTTCATGGTAAATTCTAATTAAAAATATTTCATGGGTAAATATGTCTTTACACAATGTTGAAAGTTCGTTTCTATTTGGGTCAGTCTTATATCCGCTGCGTTTAAAGTAAGGAGCGAGGCGGCCAAAGTCAACAAAGTCAGAAGTTATGGTGGGGAAACTGTGAGATTTTCAAGTCAGCCAGTGCGCCGTCCACTCAAGGCCTTTAGGCTCCGTGGTTGATCGATAGTAATGGAAAACCCAGCAGGCCTCCAGAGCCCATTGCCAATTTAACCTGTTTTACCATGACTCAATTCTTCCTCAAATAACACAGCTGCTTACTGGGATAGACTACAGGCTTCTGGTGCTGATAAGATGAGCGTGCAGGAGCAAGGGGACGGAAAAAAGGATGCAGGAAAAGTTTTTTGTGCGTGCCAGGGTTTGTGTGTCTGCAAGCACTGCTGGTTTAGAAAACACTTCCACAAGGCAGTTCAAGCACGCAGGCAGGTGAAGGAAATCTACAGCGTGGCATGCAACAGCCAAAACTTCCTCAATTTGTCTGCATAGGAATGCTTCACACACAAACACAGGCACAAAACACCCCAGTCGTCATGGCCAATTTATGTATCATGCTGGGCACATTATGAGTTCCTGTGTCAGGTAAATGTGTTTGGAGCGATGGGAAAGGATGATTTTGACTGCAAGTGAAAATAATAAATAGACAGATTCATCTCCATAAAAGCTTTCAAGGATTCAATCTTGGTCAACAACTGCCTGCTATCCATATAACTGACAATGGGCTTATTTCTGTCTCAGACGTACAGCCTTTTTATCCTTGCTGTGTTCATGTTCTGTTTGTTATGATTTCTCCAACCTGTGGTGTTTCAGTAGCTAGAAGAGGGGATTTAATCATTTTTAAATCAAGCTTTAACTGATACACACCAGACTATTAGACAGACTTTTGCTCGTGGATTAATGCGGTACCAAATCAAATTTAAAACAGCGTTTTAACTAGGTTTATATTGCAATTTAAAGCGAGATTACATTTAATCAGGCTGCAGTGAAATTCTAGACTCATTTAAACCGTAATCAAGGATCAATTCTAGGCTGTCACTTGTTTAATTTGATCAGATGGCTTTATTTATTATGATGACACTGTGAGGTGAGAGCATCAGAGGCAAATAGCTGAAACATAAATTAACACATCTCTGATACAATCTTAACAAAACTTGGTTCTATACTATCCACTAAAGGCAAAATCATTACAATAGAATGTTAAATATAACACTAAATAAATAAACTAAATAATTCTAAATTAAAGTGCATCTGTGTTCTAATACAAATTATTATTTGGTCATTATTATTATCATTTATTACAATGGTACTGCTGATTTAGTTTAGCTTTTATTATAATGTACACTAATTGTTTAGTTACCTGTTGTTTCTCAGTGTAAAATGTGTTTATCTTCAGGGAGCTGCCTGGTCAGAATAACGAAAAGAGAAAGAAAGAGAGATAAAGACAGAGAGAGTGATAAAGACAGAGAGAAAGACAGCACAGGGGGCTGAGACATCTGCTCAGGTATATAATGATGATGCTGTGGGGGAGGAATGGGATGAGATATGGAGGTCACGTTTGCTAGCATGGAGTCTCCATCTGTCCCCCAGGGTTAGTGGGGTGAGCCTGGGATGACGCTGGGGCTGGGGCGGTGGGGGGTTGGGGTTGTGGTAGACTTGGAGATGGTGTTTGCCAGCTCAGTTTTTATCCCAGAGGCCAAGCAAACAGTAAATGAGGTGTGCTTGTTATAAAAGGAGTCTATCAGCTCAGCAATCTGCAGAACCTCGTCACACGAAAGTTGAGGTTGGGATCAGGTGTAGTTAGTATCGATTTGCCCTCTTGGGTGAACTGTGCAATACACTGACTTAAACAGTGTGTGGTGTATACGTAGTGTATGACAAAGGACAGTGTAGATACATTTACAACTTTTGTCCTGTCTTTCATGTCTTTTCATATAGGGAGTGTTTCCTGAGGGAAAAAGATTTATGACATTGAAGACCTTGAAAATATCCACAGAGGTGTTTTTTTTGTTAAAGCCTAAAAGCAGTACACAAAGGAGGAAACATTACACGATGTGCTATGACAAACATCCAACAAATTGCAGATACATAAATCAATTACAGGGCATGATGATGATTTAAGGTCACATTACATTACACATATCCCAGAGTATATAAATCAATTTTACCCTATCTACATGATCAATCCCAGATGAGCTCAATAGTTATGTTTTTATTTTACTTTAAGTCTTAAACAGAGGTGGAATAAACTAGCTTGGTTCCAACACCTTTGAATCACCTCCGACATCTCTGATTTCTTCAGCGACTCAAATAGATATGGTATTGTGCCAGTCGTTTCCACCGGTGTGAGGAACAGTCGACAAATCAGAGCTTTCCTGGTGGAATAACTAAAAACTATACATAGCTAGCTACCTAGCAACATTCATCAAAAGAGGCCAGAATGTGACAAGTGCGAATGAGATCAATACAGCTCTACAAGTTGTTGTAAGTTGACTTACAGGAGGACAAATTCTTTTTTTTATTGATGTGAAAGCTATTAAGTTAACTGCTCTTGCCAGCTGCTGCCATAATGTCAAGTGAGAATGACATCTGCGGGATGGCCATGTCACTCACTAATGATTGGTCAAGGCAAAATAAAACAAGACTCCCTTGTCTCAACAAGAATTCAGTTATTAAACACAATATCAGGGCCTGAATGAACTACAACAAAATAAAAATTCTATCTGATTACCAGACTACGAATTTACAATAAAACTACTGCATAATTAGGGTCAGAGACTGTAGGATACACTGTAAGACAACATAAATTTGTCAACTGTCAGAGATTTTGAAAGATATATTGTATTTTTGAACATATCTTGATTTGTCAACTACAAACAAACAACACAACAAACAACACAACAAACTTATATTTCCCATATGATTATACCATAAAAGACTATTTCATTCATACCATTCACACATACTGAATAACATAAGAAAATCTTCATTTCCTCTATGTGTGTCAACTGCCATGCTCTCGTGTATGTGTATGTGTATGTGTATGTGTATTCATGCCCTTTCACGTCATAACACCATACAGGTGTCTGCGCTCCCTCTCCAAACCACTGTTATGTTTTGTCAGCTAAAATAAGCCTCTGACACAGAATATAACAGCTTTGTTCCCCTCTCTGTCTGAAACACAAGGTGACGACCTCCCACCAGAATGTAAAGTGCATCTTTTTTTCTCTATAAACGCTTGGGGATGAATCATTAGAAAAAAAGGGCAAGAGTTTCAGGGGCCTGTGCTATTGATTCAATTTCTATGACCACAAATACTTTAAAGCATAATAAGCCTATGCTTCAAGCCCCCATACCCTTTCAAGGCTTGAGATGGCCTTGTCGTTACCTACAAATCACAGCTCCCCACAAAGCTGCCCTCTCTGGAGCGATATGTCAGTGACCACAGGGGAGGAAAAAAAACAGAAGGCAAAAGACACAAGCACGCCTCTGAAAAATGTAATGGTTTTTGTTGGGGATTTAGCCAGTGGTATGGCAGTGTGAGAGTATCATTCATGTTTCAGATGCAGCAGATCCTCGGGGGAGATGGTGAATATTAAAGGGCTTTGCAGGAGCCTTGCCTGTGATGGCTCTTGACAGGAGATTTGTTTATGACCTTCAAAAAAGGTGAAGGAAGTCAATGATGCAGCTCCCTTTTTTTTCCCATGGAAGAGATAGCCTCTTTTGCATCTCAAGGCAGTCTCTTCCATGGGAAAAAAAGGGAGCTGCAGTTTCATGTCCAAGTATTTATTGTTGTCACCAGAATTATGCAGCTCTCCCACTTCTAGTTATCACACAGCCCTGATTCTTTTAAGTGCACAGTGAATGTAATAAGGCAATAGCTGTCTGCAAAAAAAAAAAAAAAAAAAACTTACTGGCTCAGAGAGGAAGGCCTAGTTAAATTGTTTGCATCAAAGCATCCAAGATTGGACAGTCAACATTTTAGAAGTAGAAAAGATATGGAAGTGAGAGCTGGGGGATTGCTGACAGAAAATATTAAACTGACACTTTCCTTGAATTCATTCATTAAATTATTGCTGACCATGGATGCTTTGACTTCTGATGCAGTGCTCTTTCCCCATAAACCAAGTCAAAGCTGTCAGCAGAAACAGCGTCAAAACAAAACACAGAAATCAAAATGTAAACATATTCTTGGAAAGTCCTGAATAAGTAGAAGACTTTACCGTACCCCCGACACTAACACGAAGACAATGACATGTTGCCATGTAGGAAATCTGCTAAAAAATAAAAATGTCACCCTGGAAGCCACTGTTCGTCATTTCTACCCTCAAAGAAAGAAATTCTAACAAAGAGCTTGGTGTTGTCTCTAACAAAATAGGTTGTGGATAATTGCCTGAGAGATCTGGCAAGTGAGAATAAAAGGATGCCTCAATCTGTCAATTTAAGCAATATGACTGTCTGTGACATGCTTTGTAGCTCCCCAGCCTCTGTGTAAAAGTGCCAAGTGAGAATTAAAAACAAGAAGAAGTAATATGTGAGGCATCTCAGACTGTGTTCCTTATATATGATACTGCAGACCCCTAAAACAGAGCAAAGCACAACATAATTCTCCTCCTAAAGCACGGAAGTCTCCCACATGACAAAAGGGGAACAACTCCAACTTGTTGAATGCTTCAAATCTGTACTGTGCAATATGAACAGTAGACGAAGGCCAAATCAATGCATATGTCAATGTAAGAAAAATTCGATGGCACATTTTACTTCTACGTACCATCGGACAAGCACAGATAAGCCCCTGGTTTATGTGTGCCAAAGAAAGGGTGCCTGTGTAAATGTGCTGCTGGGAGGCTTGTTTTCTTCAGCAGCTTACAGTCTATCACCACAGTTGCTCATAAGGGCCGACTACATCTGCCAGAGAACAGCGGGAGGCTACACATACATCTTTCAGTGGCCTTTGATGGCAAACAACATCAGCTGAGGGAAAAGCCAGTTTCATACATCATCCTATTTATACAAGATCATATTTAAAGCAGCTGGTCATGGTAATTTAGTAGACTAAAGTATACTAAACCATGGAGACAACACATTTATAACCCATCTTGATCAAATAAATCTATAGATACAAGTACAGAAGACCTAGCCCACATACAACAAGTCCAGATTTCAAATAATAATCTGTTTTTTGGCCACACAAAACCAAGTTTTACTGACCAATCAATACAGTTCATCAACAAAGACTAATGCCCTCAGCTATACAAACCTATTACACTTTCCCGATCCATCTTCATTTGCAGTAAATGAGAAGAGAGGAAGGCCCAACACGACTGTCTTTAGAAATTAGTCAACTCCTTCAACACAGTTTAATCATGCTGGAGGTCCGTGATGGGGGGGCGCTCGGCGAGGAAATCATGGTCTGGCAAGCCTCTGTTTGTTTGTCCCAGAGTAAGACACAAATACAAAATAAGCCATGCCATAGTTTCTCCAGAAGTCATAAAAAGCTTTGGTGAGTAGGCAAACAAATAGACAAATACGCTTGTAAAATGGAAATATGGTGCACTATGCACAACTTCAGCTACGTCAAAAGCATATTAATCTACAAAATATTCCCCTTTCATGTTAATGTGGTATCTCCGCGATGTTATAAAGAAAGGCATTTGCATTTTTCTTAGCATATGGCCTCTGAATTTCATAGTGTCTAATCATTGCATTATAGCTTTGAAATGGGTTTCTAAAAGTGTCATTTTTAGCCCATAAAAGTTATTGGATCATTTTAGAGTTCCCAAATCCCCATACTTGTGTGAAACCCACCCAAGCTTGTCTGACCAAGAGAGTCACACACACTCACACACATAAGAACACAAGAGCAGCCAAATGATGGTGGGAGAGAATATGTTCCTTTTTCCACTGCCCCCTCCCCTCCATAACTGTGGGCTATTTAGTGTGTTGAGATTTTGCTCCGCACAAAGAAAGATGATAGGCTGTGCTGAATAACAATAGAGAAAAGATAGAGGCAAAAGGAACAGTAAGAGGATAATTTCAAGCGGCGAGTAAGAGGCTGCCCTCTCCCTCCATCGTTTTCCATCACTTGTGACTTAACCTAGATCGTGATGGCAGCATGTGGGAGGCAAACTGTCAGTGTTCATGTGACCGTCTCAGCCTCTTGTCTGGTCCCTCTGACACTAATGTGGCACTCTTGTCTGAGATGTTTCAAACATTCAAAAGCACTGTTAGCTGGTGTGTCAAGCCAAAAAAAAAAAAAAACCCTGTGTGAGGTCAGACAGCTTGAAATGATGCAGCCCATAAACTGACCTACCTCACACTACATTAGCACTTTTTTTCCCACCCCAAAATATCACATTATATTATATATATCACTTACGGTCAGTCAGTTTGAGTCAAAACTTAGCACAGTGCTGAAAGCTAACGTTAACCGACCGTTGGCTGTCGTTAACGCCTAATACCTTCACTCACCACGGAGTTCTTCATGGTGGCCTTGACGGTGAAGCCCTGCGTTTTGAGCTCCGTCTTGTTTCTCAACATGTCCACAGGTGTCGCGCTCTAAAAATAAAACAAAAAAGTCGGAGCCAAACTAAGAGCAACCTCGCTAACTAATTAATATTTGTGTGGCTCTCAAAACGTGACGCGTTTTTTTTTTTTTTTGAGCGGTTGCTAGGCGACTTCAGAGACGCTTCGGCCTGGTTGCTGCGGAGACGACTGTGTTTCCCTGTTACCATGGAGATTCCAGGGCGCTGCTGAAAATATCCAGAGTAAAGTGTCGTGGTTAGTCTGTGGAGGATTACTAGAGGCATTGAATAGTATTTATAATATAATATAATATAATATAATATAATATAATATAATATATATATATATATATAATATAATATAATATAATATAATATAATATAATATAATCCCTTTGCTCTTATTAAAAAGTGGTAATATATCAAAATATTATAAAGACAGCATTATTGAAGCAAATAAGAAATATTATATATGTAGTGATTGTTTAATTTGTGTTTTTTTATGATTTAATTACATTTATTTTTCTCCAGAAGGGAACTAGATGTTTCTGAAGATCTATTATATCTTAATCCTGCTACCTAATCTTCTTAATTATCATGAGGTGAGAGGAGTGCATAGACATATAGTTTCTTTGTTTGAAAAGGGGTGCAGCTATAATGAATGTTCAAAAGATTTGTACTGCACCTTACTCTTTTCTTTGACATTAATTGACAAAATTGGTGTCATCGGGCTAGTTTAACAAATATGCCACAAAAAGCGAGAGGATGACCTGTCTTTTTGTGTGCTTCTGCGACAGCCACACTCCGATCTTGAGCACAGGGGATCGATCACATCCCTGGCTCATCATTATACTCATGCAGCAGATCCTCGTCCAGAAGTAAATGCTTAATGATGCTCTTTGTCTGGCAGGAGGACCAAGGCCTTGACTGTCAATAAGCTGGTTAGAGAGCAGCCTGAGCTCTGAATCATTCCAATTTAGGGATGTGGCACTTTTAATCTTCCAATATCGTTTTTGCCTCTGGAGACTTTCTTGGGTGAACTGGTGCAACTGTTATTAATCTTCAGAGCACAGGCAATTTCTCTAAAAGCCCCTATTTGTTTTTTATGGCTCCATTGAGAGAGGAGGGTATAGCAGCGGGGAGGGAGACTGTAAACAAGGTATGCAGGGAAGGCAAGTTATGTCCCTGTCAGCATTCAATGCTGGTCTCTCTCTCTTTCTCTCTCCCTCTCTCCTGCTTCCCCTCAGAGGATTAAAAAGAGGAAGAGGGGAGTTTTCAGAAGGCAAACTGAGCAAACTGGAGCGTCAGCATGAATTCAGCTGGACTGAGAAATGATTGTTCAAAGAGCACTGCACTATCTCACTCCAGTGAGTGTGCGGTGTAGAGGGGAGTTGGCCTTTTGTGGATTGTAGAAACAGCCGTTGCAGGAATGATGCATGAAATATATAATATATCATCAGTTTTACCAGTGTCTTGCATTCTTCACGTGTGTAAGCGTGTCTTGTCTCTGTTAGGCTACCAGTGTAGGTCACCCCACAGGTCAAGTTAATATCTCAGTGTCTTACAGCTGCTTCAAGGACACACATACAGTGTCCAAATTGACTTACATAGTGAAGACTCATTTGCATTTTCTGCCACTAATGATGCATTGTGGAAAACTAGGTGGATCGGCAGGTAGGGGAAGAATGAGAGGGGAAAATGTGAGTATCAGCATTGAAAAGGAACCACAAAACACCACACTTTGATGAATCTGTTTTATTTTTTCTGCATCTATACTGTGCCTTCATCATCATAGTCTCCCCAGTTTGATCTCCAGCTCATTTGCTGGGCCACCTTCAGGCTTGTCAACCATTGTCCACTGTGAGGGAAAACAGCAATTATGATATCATTAGAGCAGAAACCGGCACCTACAAAGCAGAGTACCCAGAGGGGCCCAGCAGAAGAATCTCAGCAGGAAAGGGATAGCAGAGACTTTGCTGCAGTGTCAGTTGCCCCCCAATTACCATGAAACAAGACAAACAGCCATTAGACTAGACCATTAGGCTGTAGGGATAGCGGCCAGGGGCTTGTTGGGTTTAACAGTTCGTCAGGTTGTGAAAGTCACACAGAGTGTACAAGCTATGTGACTGTGATAAATGCCATCCAGTGCACTGTGAATCAGGTTCGTTGTATGTGTAGTCGCCTACTATGATACATGTTTAATGAATTTTAAACCTGAAAAGAAGAATTTAATCTCAGACATCTTTAAAGTTCTACAGGGAAAGAAAGGCCTAAGAAAAACCACAGTTCAGTGAAGTCCCTATAACAGCACTATTGAGTCTAATACATGATGTAGACCTCCCAAAAGAAATATTACTGGAATATTGTACTGATTTTGTATGAGGGTCTGAATAGCTGTTATACCCCATTTAACTGTTACCAGAACATAGTAAATCCATAGTCCATTTTTAGTAGCACCTGGCCCAAAATAAAGCCAACCTATATTCTTTCACACAGTCAAAGCAATTTTATCTAATAATATACTGAACTACTTTTAGACATTACACAGTCCCACATACCTTGGCTACACCTCTGCAGGTGTTTCACTCTTACCTGATTATTATTCTATGGACTGTGTGGGTGTGTACAGACTGCACTCGACATCCCCCTGACTCTCCTGTTAGTTTTCTTGCACCTGTCATGGCCCGAACAACTTACACCATTACAATTTTATGAGTACAAGGACTTTGGTGACCATGCATAATTCTCTGCATTGCGGCTCCTCACAACTTCAACCTCAGAGAACAGGACTAATCAGCCAGAATAAGTGAAAACACCTGTGTAGGTGCACAGGGACTTTAATGGTTTAAGGTCTAATCAGGAGGAATCAGATGCTCAACATAAATTGAAATCAAACACAAAGTGGTATGGTCTAAGTCTTCAAAGACTCAATGATACCTTTCATGTATTGGAAATATATAGCCAGTTCGGCAGAGATGCAAACATAAACAAGGCTTCACAACCAAAGGTGCGATTGTCTTGGTGTCTGAGCACAATGGATCCCAACATAAGGGTCATGAGATAAACCTGAAGGGTCACAATCTAACAATCAAGTTGGGAAACAAGAAGGACTTTTCTCCACGATATTATGTTTTTATTTTACTGTTCTTTGCAGTCGACTCATGCGTGATGAGGACAGTTTTTGATTACCTGCTCTGCTCACACATGGGCTCAATCAGACATTACATGGACTCTGTGCAAGGGAGGTCGCGGGTTAAAATGTTCACATACAGCGCATCCGGCTAATAAAGGGTTTTAGTGCATGTGTAAGAGATGATATGGTGCAAGTACAGGCTTTCTATAGATCCTCTCCATAATCACCAAAACCGCTTTTATGTATGTTACATTTAGACACTGAACTGATTTCTTTGGCAGCACAGTGAGAATGTGGTTATTGCATGGTCACAAGCCCTCAGTTTGATGTCATGTGTCTCTGGTTTTAGTTTGCATGTTTTCCAAGTGTCCAAATGAGTTTCCTCTGGGTGTTTTATTTTTTACATATTCCAACAACATGCAGGGCCATTGTGTTTCCTTATCCTCTTCCCAGAGCATACTGGAATACAATACCACCTATGAAATATAAATGGACAAATAAATAAGACACTGTCTGAGTCAATGTTACCTTTTTAATCACTTAAAGGTATGCTGACCAGTTTTTGACCGCTTGCAGCGACGTTGACAAGTGTTTTTGGTGAGGCACTGTTTTTAAAGCTAAAGATTAAGAAGAGAGTGGACTTTGCAGTGCAATTTCCAGGTCCCTCCCCCTCCGTCGCTGCTGCACTCCAGCCTCTAAAGCTCCACTCAGTCTTTCTAATTAGCTTGCTTTTCTTTGTTTTTTGTTTATCTTCATCTTTTGTGTAGTTGTCTTGGTCGTGCAAGCTGTTGTTAGCAAATTGCAGATGGGCAGTTTTCACATGCTTGGTTGTGCTGTGGTTGTTTCTGCGTCCACTTCGAGTTAGCACATGTGTGGGAGAGGGTAGCTGCTGCAGTGTGACTGGTTGCTTTGATTTGGTGCAGTAGATTCTTGCTATCTTGTCTTGTGTATTACTATTAGGACATGGTGACAGTTTTAGGAATTGTGACGAATGTTATTTTTATACCATTACACCAATAAGTTTTTGCATTAAATATGCCTGTTGGCTGGTGGGCATACACAAAATGAATTTTGAATGTAAATAAAGCTGTGTTTCTCCAAAATGATAAATCCACAGGGTACCTTTAAGTAATCTACACTTATCCTGGACTGCCTTCACACAATACAAAAACTGTCCCTGCACCTGGGTAGGGGGTACACTGCTTTTGGAGAGTGTGAGAGCAAAGTAGATTCGACTGGATATGACTGTAACTCGTCCTCAGCACACCAGTGAAAATGTTTTTTTCTTTTAGTGTCCCTTTATAACAATACTTGCAAATGCACTTCCACTGTGGTAACACTTTTTATAATATGATTCTTAAAAAATGTTGCTCTTTCACATGAAAGCTGACACATACAACACAACATATGGACAAGTCAACTTGTAATAAAAAATGAATGCAACAACAAAGTCCTTTAATGGGCATTCCGTTGGAAGTTGAAGGCTTGGAAAAAAAATAGCCCCTTAAGTACTGATCCCGGTCAGAATTTCTCTCTCAAAGTTGTCATCAAATCCTGTCATAGAACTGCAAATGTCAGAAATACCCCAAACACGGCTGTACTAGCTTTGTTTTGTTGTTTTTTTTCAGACAATAGCAGTTTGGGTATCCAGACTGTAGTCTGCTTTCCCCTGAGCCCTGATAAGTCCAAAAGCATAGATCTCTTCAAACGACAGGGCAGTTGGTGGGAATACTTGATATGGGCACAGAGTTGCAAGGCCTCACTCACAAAGCCACAGCATATTGATCTTCATGCATTATAGAAGAAGCTTTGAGGCCAGCTGATATTGGAAAGCATAGCTTGCTCTCCCTCGGAGCATACACTCTAACATGCCCACTGGACCATAGCAGCAATAATCAGACACAGGTCCTGATGATAAACATATGGATAATACATCTATTGTAGCGTCGCTGCTCTCTGATTGATAATTGTTTGCATGATTATGTTTGTTACAGATAATACACTTTTATTCGCTGCCTCCAAATTCCTGAGTGTCTCCCTGAAACTGGTTGACAGACTTTAATCTTAAATAGATTACAGGCCATTGTATCACTGTGGGCTGTCAGGATTTTACAGTCTGAATCATCAAAGTAAATCCATTGAATGTTGTGTGCCTCACTGTATGACCTCACTGGTGGTGCTTTCAGCAGCCTTGACAACACCTAACCCTCCAAAGAATTGAGCTTCCCCGTCACCCACAGGTCAATGTCACATGAACCTGAATGTGTGAACAGTGACACCAGTGATCCCACTGGGGCGCACAAAAGCTGGCCTCTTCCGCAAACTACTCCACTGTGGACATGGTGTTAGGGATAGTCAGGAGAAGGAGAGAGAAAAAAAAGAGAGAGAGAAGGTGAGGGTGAAGGGATGATGGCATTTTAAAATTTGTACTTTTATGTGCTTTTGAGAGTCCCTTGAAAAGCTCAGTTTCAGCAGTCAAAAAAACTAAACAAAAAAAAAACAAAAAACATTTAGTGTGAATAGAAGGCCAGGAGGAAACAGTCTTTATGCCTTTATGCTAGTGATGCTAGTGTGTGTGTGTGTGTGTCAGAGAGAGAGAGAGAGAGAGAGAGAGAGAGAGCTTTTTGAAAACACTAACACATGCTGTAATTTTCAGATGATGAAAGTTTCAGGAACATGGCTGACTTGCTTCTAGTAACATTAAAAATTCAACGCTTTATCATATTCACCTCACTGATGATGTCTGTTTTTTGTATTTCAGTGTACAAACTCAAATGTGTCTCCAGTTACACACACATGCAACTAACATGCATCAGCAAATCCGTTTTATAGGCATTGTAATGTTGTATAATCACTGACATTGTAATTTCTCAAAAGAATATTTGGCAAGTCTAATTTCTGCTAAGTAATAGTAATAGCATATTATATATATATATATATATATATATATATATATATATATATATATATATATATATATATATATATATATATATATATATACATATATATACATATATATATAATAGAGGAGATTGGCTAGGTTGTGTTAGTTAGTCAAATCTTTTTCTGTTGTTAGATTACTGCCGCTGTCGGCTGTAGCTCAAGTAGTCAAGCCAATAAGTCAGTAATCATTAATTGTAAAGTCGGTGGTTCAGTACACTGTTATTGTGTCCTTGAGCAAGGCACCCCCCCACCCACGCGTAATTTACTATAGACAAAAGTGGCGATAAATTTAATGTGATGACTGCACGACTATTAAAATTGATTTTACTGTGGCTGAAATGCAGCCCAGGATTTACCCTTAGCATTTAGCATTAATCTTGTAGCAGTGTTATCATTACAACAGAAAAAGGGAACAATTGCAAAAGGAATTATTAACTTTGTAATTTATTATGTGACCAGTTGTATTGAAACACAATATAATTGCAGAAAAACATGAAGGTGACACAGCTGAGTGACTTTAATGCACCATTTTGTATTTTTACCAAACCAACATTAAACTCAAAGCAGAAGGAGACAGAAGATAAGGATTTCAATGCTGGCAGACAACTTTTAGATAATAATCTAAAAACACTTGCACTGTGCATAAAAAAACAAAGTTCTGCCCAAAGTTTTCAAATTCCTCCACATTAGTCTTAGTCTAAGTCTAATGTGCAGTATATGAATGTCTCGGAGTCTCTATGTCTTATATTCGCATTTTTCTTTTTATCAAGCTATTCAAATGCGATCCCTTCTTATTCACACACACACAAACACAAACAGAACATCCCCACGGCGACAAACTGTGGATGGCAGGGCAAATGCAATTTGCTTTCATTTCAGAAAAAACAGCATGCCTCTCATTCACCTGACTGATGCGTCTCTGCTCTGTGTATAAAACATTCAAATAGAGAGAGACAGCCATTTATAAAGCCGATATATTTCAAAGCAGATTCCACTAAGTAAAGATGATACCAGGGATCCTATCACATATGGGCAGATGGAGGTAGGGAAAGGGGGGACAAGAAGAGTTTTTTTTTCCCCAAAAACAGAAAGTCATCTCTGCTCACATCACATCTGCCTCCCCTTTCCTGGAGCAGGAGGCTCAGAGTCTGCCTCTCCGGTGTTCCTGACATCTTGGCTCCGTTAATTGCAACGTTTGCCGGCCATATTGGTATTCACGTTAGGCCGTGGGAACAGATGGCGATTAACTTTAAATATTATTAACACTACCCAGCACTCTAAGATCCTGGGTGGGGGTTATGAGGACGAGCAGACGTGCAGGTGAAATTACCACAATTTCCATAACGGCATCCAAGGAGGAAACACAAATCGTGATGATTTTTCTAACTGCTCCGATTTGTGTGCGTGCGTGTGTGTGTTTCTTCTTTAACCACCCTTAACATGCTTGTGTTTTATCTGTGTATCATAATTCATATCATGTTTTCTGTATGCTTATCCATATATGTGTGTATCCTGAGTCTTATATCAGTATTTCCAAAGAAGGTTTCCGACATTTTACCTCAAAAACTATAGAGATATATAGATGAAATATTTGTTACTGACTTGTGTTAAGTATCAACTTCATCAGTAAATAGTATAATAATCAATGCATGCAACACTGATTACATTAAAAATTATTAATTTAATCATACATCCTGAACATTTCTTGGAAGACAACCCTCTGAAGTTGAGTGTGTGTGTCTGTGTCCTTTAAGAGTCTACTAAATAAATACAGACTTTTTGTCAGTGTAAGACAACTCCTGAAAGCCTGTAAAAGACATGTCAGATATTTTATTGACCCACTGTGAAAATCACAAGTACGCGTTAACGCTAGAGTGATTATGAAAGCATGACATTCAAAAAATGTCTTATTCAAGAATGAAAAATGAGCCCAAAAAGTGACAGCGCGAAAGTACGTCCTGTATGGCCTCTTGGTGAATGTGCATTCAGTCTGTCTGAATGCGCTTAGAAATGCCTTTGAAATATATATGACAGCCTATCTGGTCTGGGTCTGCAAATGCACTTAACTGTTGGGTGGTAGGACAGGTGTTGGAGAGGTGGTATGACGACAAATGACTGGAAGGCACCTACAGAGGAGAGGAGGAGTGAAAGAGGAGGAGGAAAAGAGAAGATTAGAGCAGGGAGAATAAGAGCAAGCTGTTACTTTTATATAGTGTAGGGCAGAGTGGCCGCTTTTGATGACAGCCACGGGGGGAGGAGAGTGATGTGTGTGTGTGTGTGTGTGTGTGTGTGTGTGTGCATGTTCATGCAAGAGTGAGTAACTGCGTTTCTCTGTTTGAGTGTCTTTGTGTTTCTGTGTCTGGCTTTGTGAGGGAGCAATAGAGAAAGCTACTGTTGTTTTTGTTATTCATGCGTCTGTTCCTGTGTGTGGGTGTTTGTGTGCCAGAGTAAGACACAGACGGCAGGGTGGGGGTGGTTGGGGGGTGGGGAATAGTGTGGCAGTATGAGTGAAAGAGGGTGATGTTCTGGAGCATGCACCGACATGTCACATCGTATTTGTCACATTCGAAGGGAGAGCACCCGTAGTCCCTGGTGCCTTGACCCTGCAGCCGGGTGGTGCTGTCTTGCTGTGGCCACACAACAGCAGTCATCTCTGGGATTGTGGGGCTGCAGATCGTTGACCCTCAGCAACCTCTGGAGTGCCCAGTAAACCCCACCCCACCACACACATATATATTGAACTCTTGCCTGCACTACAGGGAGGCATCTTATTGTGTGTGTAGGCGCTTCTACCACGTGTCCAGGTGTGAGTGATCACCTTATATATCACCTTTCCCATCAAAAATTAGCAGTCATTTGTCGCTGATTGCTTAGCAAGCACAATCAGGTTTAGCCAGTTTCCCAATCAACACTGTACAATACGCATCCACTGATATGCTGCAAGTCTAGAACCACAGGAGGTTATTAATCTATGAATAGAGGTGATTGCAGTCTGGCTTCAGGTGAATCATCTGCTCCCTCTGTTCAGTACTTAACAGGTGCAAGAGTTACTGCTGTTACCCTGGAGACAGCGTTTTGATTTTGAAAGGGCAGATGAATCCGCTCCAGGATCGGTCAGGTTAATGGGAAAAAGGCTAAGCGTTACTGTAAAGTGCGTGCTGCCACTGTGGAAAACATTTTTTTTGACAGACTTGAGCTTCCTGTGAGACAATTAAGCGAGTGCATCTTTGTGTTTGTTTCACCTTTTGTGAACATTATGTGTATTTCACTGTTGCGTATGCCACAAAACCTGTGTTTTAGCAGCTGGAAAACTCATGCATGATGTAAAACCTGCACTCTGACAAATAAAAAACTGCACTATGATATACCTACCTTTCCCTGTGCCTTCCTCCTTCACCCTGAGACACATGCTGTGTTGCGCTGGTAGAGGAGAGGCAAGGCAGATTGAAATATCATTCACATTTTAGACATTTATCAGACGTGCTAATTTACAGCAATCACAATGTGTAAAGCGTTGAGGGGTTCAGAGTCCTGCAGCAGAATGTTTCAACAGGCCCATTGGCTAATATTGAACTGCTGTGGGAATCAAACCTGTGTCTTCTAATGGCTTCTTAACCACAGTGGTGCACCCTGCTAGCCCAGCAGCTCCCCGTTTCACTATCAGATCAACAAGCAAAGGAGCGAAGGCGGGAGGGAAAACAGAACGGGGAATTTGAAAAGCCTCTGCATTGTATTGTAAAGGGAATTAAGTTTAATTATGTTATTGCAATGTGCTTAAAATTGATTAACATCTTCAGGGTTCTTGAGCATTTACAGGAGACGTTGCTCCCAGTTCAATTTAGAATAGAGTCAAGGCTTCTGAGTATCTTGTTTGGTGCAGTATGAGCACACATACACAATATCACTACATTGCATAATAGAGAACAGTTTTCTGGCCTCTGAGGTCAGGCGAGTGAGTAGACTGGTCATTCTGGCGTTTTGCTGGGCACACCTCTGGGCTCCAACCCCAGCCAAAGCAATTACACAAATAAGCCGCTGCAGTTCAGTCCTGCGTGAGATGAACAGACGTGCCAGATACCTTCGCAATTCTAATTGAGAGAAGACTTTTTGCGGACTCACACCTCTTGACAGTGCTTCCCATTCGAGGGAAAGCGGCTGTCGTTTGCCGTTTGTTGCCGCTGTTGCTTTGTCCTTCATATCAAGTGTTTACATCACTTCTCTAATTAATGAGCGCTTTAGAAAAACTCAGTCTAATCACAAGCAGGGGGTCAAAAGCTGTTTATGTATTGTGCTGCCGTGCTGAAATCTCACATGTGCTTTTCTCAAATATAGTTTTAATTCATCCGGTAATAAGCGCCATAATAGACACCTAGCATGGGAGCAATATGTGTGTGTGAGAGTTTTTCTAGTATCCTCTAATTGACAGTTATTTTTTCATAACGGCAATCATGCATGCAGCTGCAGCGACTGATTATCACAGCTTTTGTCTCTTAAATAGAATGGGCGGAGCTCGTCTCAGCACTTTAATGTGTGTGCAGCGCCAGGACTACTTTAGAGAGGAATCCTGAGCTGGTGTAAGGAATCTGGAGGCCGATCAAATAAACTTACCAGAAATCAATAAAAACCTGAACTGTAAAGCTGCACTAATCAATATATTTATATTAACAACTGATCAACTGATGTGTTACGTGAGAGGTGTTGTTTGCAGTGATGGACCCACAGAGAATTAGCATTTAACTCTGCAGTTTCACTCTGCAGTGTTTCAGCATCTCTTAATGCAATTGCTTTGGCTTCACTGCCAAATGACTACAAAAACCTTGGAAAAAAAACCCTGTATGCTACCTGCTCAGCATCAAATAGCAGACAGACAAAATTTGCGACTAACTGCAGTTTTAATGCATTTACAGAGGAAATAAAAAAAAAAAAAAAAAGAGGTGAAGGTGACTTTGAATTTGAACTTCAAATGAAAATTGTGTTTCACTCTATGATGAAATAAAATATGTAAATGCTGGAAAAGCTGTACTTAAATCCTGGTTCACTGTGTTCAAGATGTTTCTCGGAATGTACACATAGGCAAGAAACTGATTGCTGGATTTAAAGGCATGTATTTTGGCCATATATCTGTCATTCGTCCTGCCAATAACTCTTTCACTGAGCTGCAATACAAATTCCCTGTAGGATGATTGAGTTGTAACAGTAGCCATGACTCTTAATGTGTCCCCCTGTTTAGGGCTTGGCTGAATAATTTATGCATGAGTAAAATGATCAGTTGTAAAGCTTTTAGAATCAAGTTCTATTTCCATTTCTGCAACAGCCTCCATCAGGGGTCATGACCTTTGCCTTGTTGTGCGATACCGGCTCGAAAGTCTGAGCTGTGGACAAGAACAAGAATAGCAGGGGGACCCAGAGGCAGAGAGACAATGACAATGACAAAAAAGAGACAGACAAATCGAGAGACAGATTCGGAGAGAAAAAGGGGAGCACATGTTAGAAACAAAAGAGAGAGTGACAGAGCAGTGGGAGGTGTGTGCTGTTTGTCAGCACAAGGAGAGCGAAATGTCAGTTTTTGTGCTGCATCACTGAGTGATGGCTGCCATTATCCCGCCCAATGGGTATAAGCAGGCAATATTAGCACACTGTTTCCACACCCAGATGAAACCGCCAGAGTTCTCCACAGTGGGGATACCCGGAGCCAGCATGGAAAATGGAGTGTGAAAGCATGCGAGGCATAAAGATTGGTGGGGGGAGATATAAAAAGACTAGGGGAGGGAGGAAAAGGAAATAAAGAGAGAAGAAAGGGAGCAGGTGTCGCCACGCACAAAAGACAAAATCACAAGAAGGATAGTGTCAAAAACGGAGGAAGAGAGGAAATTAGAACAAAGGAACTGAGTGTCCCTGTTGTTTCAGAAGTTCCTGCAGTGCTTTAAATATAATGGTCTTTCTCAACATAGACCACACAGTGTGATCTGACATCCATTGAACAAAGTGGCTGAGGCAGATATGGTGGGTTGGGGCACTGCAGTGGGATGCACACAATGAGAGTTGTAATTATAGAACAAGCACACCTCAGTAGCTTTCTTAACACTCAGGGAAACTACCTGTAATTGTTTCAGCAGTATGAATGGGTGTGTGTGTGTGTGTGTGTGTGTGTGTGTGTGTGTGTGTGTGTGTGTGTGTGTGTGTGTGTGTGTGTGAGTGTTGAGAGAGAAAGAAGGACAGAGACAGAGAGAGAGGGAGAACGAGAGAAAGAAGTCTAGGTGATGTATGTAAATTGTGTGGGCTGAAATCCAATACACACGGTATCGTGCAGCGAAACCTACAATCACATGCCTCTTTGGAGTGAAAATTGTGTCATGTTCCCAGTTGTGCTCATGCAATTTTGTATGCCCAGAAAGCACCCACAGCAGACTTGATGCAGAACCTACTGTGTGAAGAAACTATTTACGATATTCAACGCTCATGAAGCTCTGCATTGGACACATAGTACAAAATACGAACCAAACAGAGGAAAGGAGAACTTCACAGTGACAGTTCAGGAGGATTTAACGCTGGTGTACGGTACTAAAATGCACTTAACTGTACACCGAGTGAAGTCTAGAGGATGTTGCGGAACAGATGTTTTGCTTCGGTGTTCCAGATTTACAGGTGTTCAGGGTTTTAATCTGCAAAAGAATACAAATGACTCAGTAAACCTGAATTTCAATTCCAGTTCATTCTGTTCTTGTGACATCTTTAGGCTACATGTATGGAAGAATAGTTGTTCCCAACTTGGGGGTCAAGAGTCTTTGCCTTTTTCTTCTGAATTACTTCAAAAGGAATAATCATGTCTCGGTTAGAGATATCACAAACTAAACATTTACAACCTTGGAAGAGAGGTCACAAGTAGATGTAGCTTTGTTGTAAGGACTTGAAATCTAAAAAGTTTCAGAACCTCTGTGCTAAAAAAAAACAAAAAACATTAGTAGAGTTCCCGATCTCCTCCTATCTGTCATATCGAAGTCAATGTCACAGTCTCCCACAAATTACCCATCTCGTTTCTGCCATCCCCTTTGGCGACAGTGACAGGAGGTTGTCAGTGACACAAACAGAAACTCACAGTTTCAAAAAAACACTATCAGAGGGACAACCTTTTGGCGTCTGTATAGTGAAGCACAGGATTTTCAATTGACTCCAATGTTAACTGACCCACGGCAATATCAGACACCAAGAGCATTTGCTCTGGCCGTCAATCGACCCTAATTTTAATCCATCCACGGCAATGTTGAATGCTTTGTGATTCTCACTGGGGAGCTGAGGTTTGACAATTTCTGCTCAAATGAGGGATTCAGTGAGAGAACCTGCCGGTCCTTCAATACCATGCTCCTCTTAAAAATTTCCACTGAAAAAATGAAATCAATGTATTACTAAAGTGTTATGTGCTCCCTATCTGAAAGAACATACCAACTGGGCAATGTGAAGTCCATTCATCCGCTTTATTTTTTGATGGTGGAGCTAAAACTCTCTCAAAACCCAGATTCAGATTTCCGATTCAGATAGCCTTTAATAGTCCCACAGCAGGGAAATTCACCCACGCTGTGTACTGTACATCATCGCAAGGCACATTCACAGACACAGATTTTATGCCCTCCAAGAAACCGTGGCAATCCTAACTGTTCCTCAATTTCTCCACCAGTGTTTTGCTAACGAGAGAAATCTGTGCCATCCATCACTGCTGGAAACTACATCTTGTCTGATACAGTACATAGAAATGACAAAGCTAGCAAATTAGAGAGGCATTAATACACAGGATATGTCCCATGCAGGGCATATCCTATTGTATTGATTAGTTTCCCTTATGCAATTTCCCAAGGCGAGCACTAGACTCAGGAATTTCTTATCACTGGAAGTTTTAATAGAAACCTCCTGCGATTTCGACTCACAAGGAAGATATATTACATCAAAATACAAAATACTGTGATAATAGCATTCTTTTGGGTTTTTTTTTCAATTTATTGGCCTAAGAGACAGAGAGAGATATTTTGGCAGCTGAAAACATGGGTAGGTGGGAGATTTAATGGTTGTGGTTTTATTACATGTTAGAGTGCAATTGGGAAGTCGTGTTTGAAAGCCAGGCAAAATAATGATAATGAGTTGGTCTTGATCAATAATCCTGCATTTTAATCACGAAAGACGGGCCATACAATGATGATGTGTGATTGCACAGTAAAAGTCACATAAAAATATTATTGTCCGTTCAACAGGATTTATGGCTAAAATGTGATCATTGATAGAGCAATGCTAAACTTTAAAACAAAAAACAACAAAATAACCCAGAAGAATAATCCAACACTCAAGTGAAACAAAAAATGTGTTCCAGATACTCAGAAATGCCATTATATTCTTGGCACAAACAGGACAACATGCTGGCGTCTGCAAGCGTCGAGATGAGGCTGCTGAGATGAATCTGCCTCAGTAAGTGATTCACAGTCCCCTAGGCCTTCAATCAATGTTATTTTTCCTCTGAGATTTGTAATGGCATGTGTAATGGCACTTTCTACTTGCTTTTCTTTGATGATGCAGGTGGAAAAAAAAACAAAGAGAATGACTCATGAAATCAAACCATTATCAGAAAATGGCATGGTGAGTCAGAGGTACCGAGGAAGTTTGTATACTCTCAACAAGTAGCCCAGGTGCATAAATCTCCTGAATCTCCTCTGCGCTGTCTTTGTCAATCTTGTCCACACTCCAGTGCTGCACAGATAAGGTTGAAATAGCAGTGGAATTCAGACAGATGAGTCTTAGCAATTCTAAAATGAACGAACATATAGTTCAGCCCACGTCTAACCCCCATCTCGGTCCATCCACCAGCTGTGGCTCACCTGCTCTGTCTCTCTCTCTCAGTGTCTATCTCTATATAAAACAAGTCAACAATATAAAGGCAGCAAAGCAATCAAAACAAAGACCTCGCTGTGTACATTTGATTGAGAACTGAGGGGAGGTGAAGAGAGGTGAGGTTGAGAAAACTGTAATTCTAGACTACAAAGACTTCCTCTCGCGGGAGAGGTGGAAATGAACCAAAACTGGCAAGGTGTCAGTATCAAAAGGAGATTATTTGTTTTCAGCGCTGGTAGAGGGCAGAAGCGCAAGTCGCATGTTAGGAAGTGGAAAGATGATGTAGCGGCGCCTGGAAAATTATTTTTATTTCAACCACAGGCACAGGCATAGATGCATTACTGACCAGGGCTGTCTGAGGGCACCGAGGGGGTCAGGGAGCCTCCAGGCCTCCGTTTGAAGTGACTCTTAGCATTTTTGTTGGAAAGTCAATCTAACAACTTCAAAGACTCAAAAAGACTACAAAGATGCGCAAAACCAGCATGAAAAGAGGCAGAAAACGATGAGGTGCAGAAGGGCTACAAAGAGATGAAAAACTCACTCTTTACCTCCATTTGACATTTGTTTTCCCACTATTCTTTGCACTATGTAGTTTATCTGTTTCCTTCTGCTGTTACAACAGTGACTACAAAGACACACAAAGCGCCCACAAAGAAATGCAACAACTACGAAGATACACAAAACAGTTAAATAGAGACATAAAGCTTCTACTAAGAGATACAGATTGACTACATAAAAAGAAAGGAAGCATCAGTTTGCTTCTCTTTCAGCCTTGGTGCCTATGTAGGATGTGGTGGGGGATCCTCAACGAGTCATTCTAAGGGCACAGTAAACACACAAATACACTCTTGGGTTGGAAAATACTCTTTCAGCAGCAAAACGTCGGCCCCATTTACCAGCGCATCCAGCGCCTCAGTGGCAACACTCTAACTACAGTCAACATCCAACCTATACTCTTTTGTGTCTTCACCTCCTCTCCTCACTCGTCTTGTCTTGAAGCAGTGTCAGACAATGAGAATCCGATCACAGGAGATGATTGTGCTTTTCCATCAACACGACCGGTGAATTGCATTCATTGTGCCCGCGATTGTACAAGTGCTGACGATTGGTTTAAAAAGATCTTTTTCTATTATGTCTGCCAATGATGCTATCTCCCACCTTTTCTGAACCGCCCCTTCAGTAACTTTTTAAACACCTCCTGCAGACGTTTCTGGCGTTTTTCATCCAGATTGAGCAAAATGAGAATAGATGTCACGGAGTTTCATTTTTGGGAAACGAGGACAGCGTATGCCTCTTACTCTAAATCAGCTCCATCAGTTCAGTGAACTCCGTTCCTCGCTGTGACAGTTGAATATGTGTGGGTGACAGTACAAACAAAGGTGAATCGATGCATTTCCCCAAGGAAGAGACAAAGAGGGGTTGAGAGGAAGCGGGAAGAGAGAGATAGAGAGAGAGAGAGAGAGAGAGAGAGAGAGAGAGAGGGGAGAGAAAAGACTGAGAGATGAAGGTGGCAGCGCGACATAGGGAGTGTGACAGTGTCATGCAGGCTGGTTTCATCGTTTCTCCCCAGCGCCCTAGGGAGATCATTAGCTCACAATATGGAGTCTATCAATCCTCACAGAATACCACTCTCCCCTCCGGATACATGTCCCGTCTGTCTGCCTCACTCTCCGTCTATCTGTCTGTTTGTCTACATGCTGCTCATAGATGTACATTCAGGATCATGAAAATCTAGTTAATAGGAAAAGGGTTGCTAGCCTGTGGGGGTCTTTCATGGAAAAAGACTGTAGCCTAAAGAGCAGCTATGATCCCCTATGAAAGCTCAGTTCTTACTCTGTGTGTGTTCTTGTCAAGGTCCTGTCTTTTTAGGTTACTTGACTTGATTATTGGCATTAAATAGTCCATATGTTGGAGAATAAAAGAACTGAACTGACTAGTAAGTGTTGAAATCATGACACAGACGCAGAGTGGATTAAGCAAAAAAGGTGACAAGGTTCTTGTTTTTTTGTTGAAACACAAGGTCAGCAACAGGTTAGCAGTCAGTGAAGGCAAACAAGTCCAGAAAAAATATAGAATAAAAAGATGCAGGCAGGTAAGCAAAAACCAAAAGGCAAAGGCAATTTGGCACTATAGCCAATATGGCAGATGAGTGAAGCTACTACAAGTATAGGGAGTAGCTAATTGAGCGGGAGTCGTAATACAGCCGCAAAGAGACAAAAAAGGACCACAAAGAGATGAAAACAACAAAATGGAGACATACAACAACTACATAGCAACACAAAACAACCGCATTGGTCTGTGAAGTGAAATCAAAAAAGGGAGTAGACTGGCAAACAAAATCCATAACACTGAGACTATTAGGCCCAATAGACAAATATGCAGCTGTTTAAAGCTCCTGTATGTGAAGGAAGTGGGATAGTTTATATTAAGGGCGCATGTGGGGCAGGTGTGCAGACACATACAAATACGGTGATACAGGAAGAATGCAAGAAGCTGGGAACAACTGCAGGATATGGGATGATAATGAGTGTTAGTACTGGCAGCCATGGAAATGGGTGGACAAGCGTAGAAATAAGGTTAAGATGCTGCCATAATGGAAACATTCTTGACAGATTTTCCATGGATGCACTTGTACAAAATGTATGGTTCAGGACAGTTTATCAGTTTCACTCTCTCAGCAGTTAGACAGTTTTCAGCTTTCTGTCCACTTGTTAAAATCAGTTTGAAGTCCACATAGAATTCCATAGTCGGCTCTGAGGATTCGTGCTAGCTCATACATTATAGTACACAGACTTATATTAGATATGGGACTCCTTTATTGCTGTATATTCAGTTTATTTACAGTATAAGTTTCCCTATCTCATTATCCCCTGGAGAAGTATAACTCTACCTCCCCATGCGCAAAAGAATTGTTCAGTGCATGTGGAACTTTAACTTACACTACAAAGTGGAACTGCAAGCAAGCTGGTGGAGTTGGCAGGTGCACAACTGCAACACGAGGATGGGAAAAATATTACAAGCTAGTGCAGGTTGTTTTATTTCCCTGACATGGGTGTGTGTTCAAGACTCATGATTTGGGAGATTGCTCTGATTTTCTGATTTTTCCTTGAATATCTATCTATCTATCTATCTATCTATCTATCTATCTATCTATCTATCTATCTATCTATCTATCTATCTATCTATCTATCTATATATATGTTTGTTGCTTCTTATATACATACACATACAGTACATACACTGTGTTGATAATCAATGAAAGGTGAACCTCTGTAGCGTGTTCTCTCATACTGTACATGCTGCCATGCATTTAAAATACCTTAGCAGCATTCTGTCTTGTAGTTTAGAAACTATGCAGAGATAAGGCTGGGTTTGCCAAAACATAGATAATGCACTAATGACCCTGGTGGCAAAGAAGTGAATGTGTTTCTAATTGGAAAAGGTTGCCACAGACACACACGCACACATGCACACACACACATGCACACACACACACACACACACACACACACACACACACACACACAGACCCTCTGGGAGGTAATCTCTCTTCCTGTTCCGGCTATGCCTGGCCAGCCAAGCGGAGCTGCCACCTCATTGTGTCCTTCTGTACCAAGCCTCTGTACGGTCTTCCTGCAAGTGGAGAGAGGGAAAGAGAGAAAGAGGGAAACAGGGAGAGAGAGAAAGAGAGAGAGACACGGCTATTCGGACTCCACCAAGACACACATGACAAACACAGACACACCAGGCTGCATGGAGCCTGGTGCCCTGCAGTACAAACAAAGAGATTTTACAGAGGCTGCAGCATCTGATCCACAGTCTGCTATTTTCTGTGTGTGTCTGTGTGTGTGTGTCGTACCTGCGAGTAGTTGCTCATATGTTTGTTCAAGTTAATGGTTTGACGATAAAGTAAAACTTGCTATTGTTGAGCATTAAAGACCAGCTGCTCTGGAAGAAAAGAGGAATGGCTGAAAAATTCTGAGCAGCAGTGTATTTTCTTGTTTATTGTCTTTTAAATGAATACAGATGAATACATGAATACAGATGAAATGACACATGTATCAAGAGAAAGATTAACTGAATCAAGTCAAGAAGGTTGAAACAGGTTGAAATACAACTTACTGTTCTTGATACAATGGAAGATGTGGTGGTAACAATTTATGATCTGTCCTTTGTAATTTCAGCTGTATTTATACAAATAATCAACCTGTATTTAACACTGTAATAGGTGAGTACCTGTGTTATGTCCGTTCTGAAAACGGGAAAAAACAAATGTGAGAAACATATTTATTTTGATTCCGCACACGGAGCAGCCAAAAGGCACTTGAAGGTCGAATAAAAAGGGAAACAAGCACCGGCAATATGAAACACAAACTCACGAGGCATCAATACATGTTAAACAGATATCAACGACCCCATAAATGTAAATTAAAATGATATGTGGAGAGCAATAAATACACTGTTTAATGACCTCACCCCTCCAGAAGGGCCAGTTGTTTCTTTTCCTCTTTCACAATCCCTCTATTCCTACCCACCCACGCACACACACACTCACACACACTCTCTCTCTCTCTCTCACACACACACACACACACAATTCCATCATTAACACAGTGCATACAAAAAACTCATTTTGGTAGTTTTTTTTTCTTTTTTATATCATTTACCTCAGTGTATCTGGCATCCTGCTCCCACTTACTTTACTTTCCCCAGTTTTTCAATTTGTTTCACCTAAGAGGTTTTTAAAAATTCATTAACGTTTTGCGCAAAACACTTCTGGGAGTCTCATATTGATTTCTTATTAATAGGTTGTTTGTTGTAATAAATTATTTTGTTCTTAAGGCAATGAATATGTAAAGTTGGAATGCAGTTTGTGGAAAGAAATGGCCCTAGGTGCCATAACCAGCAGAGAGGAAAAATATGAATGTCTTAATTTACTTGATAAAAAAAACAATGTTGAGGTAATCGTTAACTGCCATTTTATACATCTCATAAATGTAAAGTCGTTCTCGCTCAGTTTGCCCTCTGAGTGCTTTACCTCTGATCAATATGTGTGTGCATGCATGTGAGTCATCTGCAGTAAAACAATGACATACTACTGACGCAATACATTTTTATGACATTGAATAAATATAAAAATACAAAACACGCTGCTTAGTGAAGGTGTCATGCAATCAATATGGCCTTGTCAGTTTCTGGCATATGCAAATGTCTGTTTTAGCAAGAAGGAGGAGGTTGTGAAGAAACTTAAAGAGTGGGAAATGCTTAAACAACTGCAGGACAAAAGTAAGTTGGACAGTGATTACAGTGAAAGAGATTTACAGTTATTGACTTTTTTTAAGGGTCAAAGTGGATGCAGAAGAATCAGAGAAGTCATTTCCTTTAATTCACACATTCTTCATCCTTCATCAACACCTGGCGCCAACAATCCCCACAATGCAACGTGACCACCAAAAGTTCACTCATTTATGTGCTTTATATGCTAGTTTCAGCTGATGTAGCCAGGAGCTCCTGGCCTCAAGCAGAGATGAGGAAAGGAGCCACCGGCAATCTTTTTTCCACATATGCAGTAGCAACTCACACAACATCTGCAAACAGACTTCAATGTGTGCAATCATTGGAGTTCCCCTTTAATGCAGTAGAAGCTGAAAAACAGCGTTATGACAGTGGACATGACTAATTCTCTGGCAGGTGTTTAAAATAGCAAACGTACAAGGGGTGGACAAAATAATAAGAATATCTGGCAAAATACTGCTGTCTAGCACAAAAGCCCCTTAATAAATGTTTCCTCTGACAGGGGTTTATTTAACGTGATGTTTTCTGTGACTGTAGCTGGCATCGTTTCAGATGACATTAAGCATGGCATTACTGGCTGTTTGAGGAAATAACAAGAATCGGGGTACACCCAGGCAGATACTATGTGCGCTTAAAGAAATGCGCCTCACTCATACAGTTCACCCGCAGTTGCATGTCGTCAACAGCCTAGCGACTCTTGTTAATGCATTATTGGAGCTGCCATCCTGATTCAGTCTATTTACCACCTTTTTCAAGTTGGTTTACTGCAGCTCGTAACTCATGCCAGCATCAGACAGACCATTCCTCTCTTCTGCACATATAAAACTTTTACTGGGCTAACAAACTGCAACCGTCGACAGGGATGCTGGTAGGCCGTGGAGGGGGGAGGAAGTGTAAGGAGAGAAGAAAAGAAGAAGGATTTATGGCCGCTTGTAAATTTGTCCATCAGAGTTTTCACTCTTATCAGCTACATTTGCTCTCTTGGCTCGACAATGAGCCGTCTAGACTCCACTCCAAATGAGATCAATTTTACCCTTCACACACAGTGCTTACAACTTGAAATGAAAAGGCCTTTATTTTCAGGGGAGAGGGGAGAGAGTGAGAAAATAAAAGGAATGATGTGTTTTTCAAGCTGCTAAACACATTTCATTAGCGGATGGATCCTGTTTCACACATAGGCGCGAATGAGCGGGATAAACGAGAGGCAACAGAGAAAAGGCTTTGGTGATGAGAATTTATGCAAAGCCACAAAAAACTCACCTTTCTGCCGCACCAGAATCCCACTCATTAGTTTTATGAATTTAACATTATGGTAGAGGAAGCCAGAGCATTCAGTCAGCCTGCTCTGTTTGTTAGGGGAGCTAGTGATTATTGTTTATTACTTCAATAAAAGCCATACAATCCTCAGCCTTCCTGCGCCTATCTGGTATAATGACAACTTAAATATTCAGAGCTGTGCAGCTGTAAAATAAAAACAGAATGACTAAAAAATAAAGTGTGTGTAGTGGCTGGCTAGCTTCCTCCCGGGGTTCGCTCTTTTTTTCATACACCTCCAGTTTTGGATTGAGAAATGGATTGGCATTCAAAAAGCATCGTCTTGGTTGGCTCTTCAACAATGATGCACGAGGGATAATTTTTTATTTACCTGCATGCAGGCACGCATGCGCGCCCTTGCACGCTCCCGCAGAGAAACAGACATGCAGACACCAGCACAACTGCACACATACACACCGATCACATGCCCGGAGGATATGACATAACGAGATAAACGACAATAATTTTGCATGCACAATAATTACACCGAAGTGTCATACATACGCTGCACCAATTAAGCTGACACAATTAACTCCAAGGCCATGGAGGATCTTAGTGGCCTGGGGAACCTTATGGGGATTTGTCGCAGGTCCCAGTCAATCCTCACTTCATATCATTCTTCCAAGTATCATGTAAGCGTCTGCGTTGTGCACCTGCGGAGTATTAGGAGGGCCATTTGGCGCTGATTACATTCTCTGTCTCTGGCGAGCATTGTGTTTGGTTGTTTCTGCCAAACTGTTTTGCTTTTGCAGGAGCACTCTCCAGCTCTCTCTGTACAAACCATTTTTGCGCTCTGCATCAGCTCTCCCCCTCCCTCCACCACCCCCTCCGACCTTCTGTCTACGTATGGCTTTGAGGAAGGCCACTGTAGGCGATCGATACCTGACAATGTGGCGAAATCATATATTTTTCCTCTTCTTTAGCAAATTCAATTTGGTCCTTAACATTCCAGTGGCTTTAATTAGATGCCCACGGTAGCAAATTGCAATTTACATTTTTATAGTTTTTCGAGTTAATTAGCTTGCTCGCTCAGCCAGACCCGACTTGTTTATGCTCCCCCTCCTCCTCCTTTTCTCATTCTGCCCCTTTGCCTACTTTTTGAGGCCTCTGCTTATGTTGTGTTTACGAGGGAAAAAAGCTTAATGTCACACAATTCCTTCTCAATAAACCAAATAAAACATTAAGCCTACAAACACTTCTTTTATTAGCCATTTAGAGGATAGGCTGCGAGCCACGGTGTGTTGCTTTGACTATATCAGAAAGTTTCCCAGCCTCACCGATGTTATGTCCCATTGCGTTGCAAAACATTTTAATCATCCCTTTTATGAGGACAGACCTTTTTAAAAAAGAAGTAACTTTGTTTCCAGTCTTTATTATTAAACTCTTTTCCTTAACTCTTTCTGGCCCAAAGGGATGTGTGTTACGATGGCACAAGGCAGGTGGACCCACATGCAGGACACAGACTCCGGGAAAGGTTTGCAGGGTTTTAATAAAGAAAAAGTCTTACAAAAATAAGCTTGGTATGAAACGCAGGACCAGAAACGCTGAACATGAAACGCTTGACAAGAGTCACGGGACATGAATCGCAGGACATGAAACACATGACATGGAACGCTTAACATGAGTCGACGATCTGGCAACAAGACAAGGGGAGACAAGGACTATATAGCACATGAGGTAATAGAGAAACAGGTGAACACAATCAGGGCGGGGCAGACAATCAGACAGGTGGGAACACAATGGCAGGAAGTAAAGGGACCTGAAACATGATGGAGAGTAGATTTCAAAATAAAACATGACACGCCAGAACAAGGAAACAGAAAACATGACAGACATGGAAACTTAACATGACAAAACATAACCAGAAAACAGACATGACATTCAAACCGATTAAACACTGAACACAAGACCTATGAAACATGAAACGCTAGACAGAAACCTGACAACATGCATGACCAGACAAAACATAAGAAACACAGGACACCAGAAACAGAAACCTGACAAACGAACGAGTCATCACAATGTGTTGCATTGAGGTTTCCCTTCATCTGCACTGTAAAGAATTTCCCTGTAAAATAACATTAAAATACAGTTCATGCCAGATTAACATAATATGTCAGGATACACACACACACACACACACACACACACACACATACACACACACAAATTTAATTAAATCGACAACTCTTTATTGATTAAAAATATAATAGGGGCTTAAGGAGCAGTCTTTGGTCCGGTCTTGGTCCGGTCTCTGATCAGATCCTGATCCCGCGGCAGGACAGCTAATGTTAAATAAATATTTACAGTATTTTACAGTTATTATTGAATACAGTAAGATACTGTTATAAATCCACCGTAAATTTACAGCAGTTTGTTACAGTGTGGCACAGACCATTGCTGTGACCCTTTGGCTGCATCAGACTGGAAATTATTGTTAGACGTTTCTTACTGTTTTAGGCTTACACTGTTGTAACACTGTTACAGGATACACACATGTGATCCTGTGTGTTTGTGAGGGCATGTTGCTTCACATGCAGGTGAGACAGTAAAATATGATCCAGGAAGTCCAGTATGACAGTTTGGAGACTTATGAGATGACATAAACTACACAATGGCTTATAATACATTACAATTTTTACAACACAAGTTATCAGAGGCAATGATTTTGTCTTCCTTTATACTGAACAAAAAAAAAAAAAAATATATATATATATATATATATATATATATATATATATATATATATATATATATATATATATATGCATTGAGGTTATAAATAAATCTCTGTGTCTGCTCATATTTGAATAGCCAACTTCTGGTTAACTTCTGCAGCCTGTCATGTAACCTAGCGACCATGGGAACCACTATAAGGACAACAAATTATTATGAGCAAATTATGCCCAGTTAATGGTATCTGAGTACTTCAAATTAGCTATATTACACCAGTTTTCCAAGATATAATGAAAAAATGCCTTGGAGCAACATCAGCTTTGATGATTATCCCTCATACAGACTAAAAGTTCAAATGTTCATATGGTTATTTTTATAATTATTCCCTCTTTTGCAAGCAGTGCAAGTGTGTGGTGCAATAAACAGCGGGTCTGCATGGATTAAGCTCAGTTTAAAAATTCAAACTTCTCTTCAAGCCAAAAAACACCACGGTTGCCCCAGAAATACAGTACATACCTCTGTGGAGCTGCACCCTGCCAAAATACAGCTGACCTGGATTGCATGCAGCATCCGTGCAAAGAAATAAGATCGCAAAGTGAATGCTCTGACCTACCATTGTCAAAGAAAAGACAGGAAACAGTATCTCCTTGTGTAACTTGCCTGACGTTTTCTTGTTTCTTTATCCCAACCCATTATCATGTTTATTCTAAGACTCAACCTGCCTTTTAGATGACAGATATCCACAAGAGAGAGAACGAGAGAGAGGAGAGAGAGAGAGAGAGGTGAAGTGGGAGATGAAGTCAGAGATGGGAAAAATCTGCAAGTGCAAGAGAGCTAGAAAGACAGAGACGGCGGGAGAGAGGGGGAGTCAGTCAGTGCGGCAATCAGCCGAGCAGACAGGCAAGTCACCTCTACTGTCAGTCACCACTCCCCCCTGTGACCAGAGGACTAAATGAAACAAGGCCTTAGAGGTCCTCCATGTTTTCTTCTGTTTCATCCTCCTCCACCATCACTCTTCATCTCCTTAACAGACACCCGACATTTAGTCGCGGAGCCCTGCAGACTGTGGAGCCGCATTGGGGGACCGAAGGGTTGCTGACTAGCGTGGGACCATGTAAGCACTGACCTCCATTACAACACAATTAAATGACGCGTGTCCTCCAAGGTAGGAGAGCACTTGACAGAGCTTGACACTTCCTCCTTTTTCCTGCTTCCTGCTCTCCTCCTGCTCTCCTTATTTTTCTTCAACGCCATCCTTTTTGTTCCTCATTAAAACATCACATCCATTTAGTGAAGTCTGCTCTGACATACTGTACAGCATGTTGTTATTGTGCGACCGAGGCTATTACTTCCAGGGCCTCCTGGAGGCAGAGAAGACAGACAGGGGCTAATGTTCATGTTGGCCACTAATTGCTGGTTTTATGCAGATCAAAATGAGGTCAGAGGTTGAAAAAAAGATCCAGATTTTCTCAGACACTCAAGCTGGTAGCGAAACATCAGTAGACAATAAGTTATAACCTACTACTATATGCTGCAATGATTGTGGAAATGGGGCAAGTAGAAGCTTTCCATCACATGGCAAAGAGACAGTGAGAGAACCAGCATTTAAACATCAGCTGTCAGATCATTTCATGGACCAGAGAAACCCTGAGCGCATTTGTTCTTCCTGTGTGCTTTTAAATACCACAGAACAAATGAATGAATCAATCTTTTCACTTTCACACTCAAGCAGTCTTTGCCAATTTAGGAAAAGACAAATAACCTCAGCTAGGATCTTGTAAAAAAAAAAAAAGGAAAAAGTTTCTGGACCCGCTATTCACAGGCTAAATTAACAGAAGTATCTCACTGATGGGGAGTTTCTTTTAAGTCTTGGAGTACTGAGAGTGCAGAAAAAGGGCTTAATTTTAAAGTCTGTGGGGATACCTCTACACCCCGCAGGCTGCATCATTATAGGCGATATTTTGGTGAAAAACATGCCCTGGGAGAAGCTCCTGGCTCTGAGAGTACAGTGTTTGAAATCACACAGAATCTTTGAAAGCAAACTTTAGCGCTTCTTTGGAGTTTCCGAAGCCTCTCTTCTCTACATAACCCTCTCAACGTGTTATGTGCTCATCTCAATCGGAATTCACTCTTCTCCTCTAATTATAGTCTGCTTGTTTTTCTATCAGCCCGGCTGTGCCTTTGAATTCTGAATGTTATTCGTCATATTTTCCTGACAGCCTTTTCCTAATTTTGTTTTGAAGTACTCTTCAATTGTCCTAACCTTATTTTTCCTCACATTGATTGGTGCCGCTGTAACTAATTTGTCCTAAAAACTGAAAACTAGAAGTGTGAATGCAGCCAAGACAGCAGTGTTCTCTCTGCCTGAGGGATGGATGGGAGAGCGTGAGGACACGGGGGTGAAGGAGAGAGGAGAGCCTCTGACCTGATGTTCTAGCCCCTATCTGCTAATTAGTCCTATTCACTAACCAGATGCTTATAATTAAATTTACATGCAGTGGTGAATAGCCGGATGAAAAAGAACAGATCCATCAGGAGGCCAGGACGGAGGCGTTCAGCGACCATCACATGCTGTGTAAAATACACAAGAACATAAAAAGCTCATTAAGAGAGACAATAAAGGCAAGAGACCCTCGGAGCACTTCAAACACCATCTTGAGCTGTGCCCTGGAAGCATCCACCCACCTCCACCCAGCTCCCCTCCCCTCGCCTCCTCACCAGCTCCCTCCCTGTGTCACGTTTTCCCACCACCTTTCCTCTGTCTCCTCAATCATGTTTGTGTTAGACTGTCGATTTGCACTCCTGCTCTTTCATTCTGCACCTGTCCCGCGGCGGGTTGTTTGTTGTCACGCAGGCGATGTGCGGCTACCAGAGGCAGGCCATCCTCCCTCCAGAGATGTTCAGAGGAGGAGAAGAGGGGAAGAAAGAACAAGCTCCTCTTAAATGCAGCTTTGGCACGGTGCCCTGGCTGATGGAGCTAGCTGCAGAAGGAAAACAACAACAACACCCCACAACAGAAAAGCCTTACTCACTCACTTACTCCCACTTCGATGCTCTGGCTAGTTAATTATTGCTCAGAGCTATTTAAATACACCTAATTAAAACAAATGTAAAGTAGATCATTAGTTGAAAGATGTTTGCTCCCTGCTGTTGTAGGGGAACTGGTGGTGTGGGCACGCACACAAAAGGGCACCCGAGATGACTCTGTGGTCAGTGACCGCCAAGATATTCATCAGGAGTAAGGCCGATAGAGGATAAACTGGCAGGAAAATGCCATTACTGCTTTCCTGTCGATTCCAAAAAGGCATACAACGGTTTAATTTACAGCAAACCGTGACCACCAGCAGGCTGCGAGCTGATCAAACAAAGTACATATAGAGGGCAGATCATCGAAAATAAATATCAAAGGATCTGACAGCCAGAGGTCTAATTGCTGTTATTTTCCAGGAGGTCCTCCTCTGTTCTGTAGATAAATAAAACTGAGCACACAGGGGAGGGGGTGTGTGTGCGGAGAAAACACACAGCACTCACCAGGATGTTGGTGAGGTACGTTTAATGGGCCACTTTCGAGGCAGACATTTGGATATGTCATTGCAGGAAACGCAGGTGTAATTAATAACATTAAAAAGAGTGGCTCACTTTCATTTGTGTTCCAGTTTCATGCTATTAAGCTTGCTCATTGGCACGGGCTTACTGGGACACTTAAATGGAACAGGGCCAGCGTTGTTAGCGTTATTATTTACACCCATGCATTTCCTGGTATGAGTCAAAATATCTGCCTTATAAAAGGTCTGCAGGGTGTTTTAATGATTTTGTTTGTCTGAATGTATGTATATGTCCTTTCATTTGAAGGAATTTTCTGCTTTATTACAATTTCGGTCTGTTTCTGTAGACATTATATTCAACAAGTTGAAGCTGAAATAACTAAATCAATGCTGTCCTGCCTTGATTTGGAATTGAAAATATCCAAAATATTGGTGATAATCCCTCATTGCCCAGGAAAACCATGTTAAAGCACAACTCTGTCAAGCCTGAAGGTAAGTCAAAGTACAACCGTGAAGTCTTTAAACCATGATTGGATGTTAACAACGGGGAGTTTGTGTCATTATTTCACTCCTCTAGATCTGGCAGAACCTGGGGGTTTGTTTAAAACCTGACTCTGAATGTTGATGTTGAATGAATGATTTGCAAAGTTGCCACATTCCCAGCTGTGAGTAATTAACTCAGCCCTTTTGCCAGACAAGAATTAAACAAAACTATGTTAAATGAATATAAAATGAGGTTACGTTCATTTAACAGAGTTTGCAATGGTTGTATGATGAAGGGCAACTTTGTTAATATCTGCGCATGGCAACTGCAGCATGGTTAAGGTTTGAATTGATCATTTTTATCAATGTAATTGCAAGCCAGTGACAAGACCCAAACTCCAGTATCCTGTTTCCTATTCTATCTTGCTACATAAAGGACACGCCACTTCTTTGCACTGACACTGAATATTGACACTCAACATAAAATTGTGAGGTGCTGAATTGTCTGGGATGCAAGATATGGATGCACTTTTATACGAATTGTGGCCCATACCAGTTGAAATAAATTACAATAAACAAGAAATATCTAAGAAGAAAAGAGAAGATTAAAGATGTGTGGTTCATTGAGGTAAATCAGAGACCCGTTCCACTCTCCAGCAGTATGAGGGCCCTTCTCCTGTGTCAGCCTTTAATTAACTATTGACCGTGCCACCAACGGGAACCAAGAAGCAGTAGACAAAAAACCTAGACTAAAGGCTAATGGCCTGCGAACGTGATACATCCCTTTAAATGCCTTTTCTCTGCTCACCGCTTCTCTTAGGCAGTGTTTCAAATCCACGCTCAGATGAGCCCGCCGCAGCCAGCGCACACCGTCAACAAGTTCAGTCTTCCCAGAATCTACGGATTTGTCTGATCCAAGTCTGACAACAATTACACACTCACACGGACGCTGCCAACACGCACACACACACATAGAAGAATGGCTGTTTGTGTTCACTTGTTTATATGTCAGCATGTATGGCTTCAGTGTGTGCGCGTGCGTGTGTGTGCATACCTGTGTGATTGAATTGGCAGCCAAGACCAAGCAAGTCAAAAGGAGGAAAGCTGAAAATGTGTGTGAATGTGGCAGAATTTGCAAAGGCATTACTGCTGGCATAATTAGCATCACGGTGGAGGGACACAAGCATACACCCACAAACACAGGACACACACACATACAAGCCACAGGGACCCCGTTTCTACTGCCCACAGTCTGGGCCCATATGCAAAACACACCCACACACAAATTATATATGCACACTGGGAGAGAAACAAACAGCCTTCCAGTGATACACTGCAGCACGCCAGGGTCTGGCCCCTATGGACTGACAGCTTGAACCACCAACAGCATGCATCTTGTAACAAGTTCAAAGTTCAGTTTTCATAATATGATTAATTTGGTGTAGTTTTTTTTATTACAACATGGGAGTCTGTAGAATCTTATTCATTCTATATGATGCAAGATAGCACAAAGTAAATAATCAGTGAGAGGAGAGGTGTTGTAAGGACATGAGATGATTAACAAGCACATTCATTACACTCCCCCATTAGACATAGCCACCTAATGCAAATTAACAATGATTAAGGGGGAGATATGGTACTTTTTTAACATGTCCATTGTTGTCTGTCAATCAATTTCTGCATGTGAAAGATAATTACCACCTGCAGCACCGTTCCGCTGCCTACCTGTAATTACAGTGAAATAATACGTAGCAGAATGCATTACTACACAAGTGACTGAAGCGCCTGTTGGTGTGAGCTGTCCTCCCACTGCAGAGGCTCAGTACAGTATAAGCAAGCACGCAAACTGTGTACAGTATGTGCAGGCCAGGCTAGTGGATAAAGCAGGCTGGATAATTCAAAGGAACTAGGAGAGGACACACGCTGGTCTCCATGGTCTCTAAACATGCCCATAAATTTTCATAACTGGTGGGCGGACCATAGTTGGCACAGAAAGTGAGCAAATGGCTCAGTATCAGGCATCATGAATATCAATGAAAGACGGGGAATGTGACTGTCCTGATGAGCCAGGGGCTGGGCAAACAAAATTGCCAACACTTCCAAACCTGTAAAACTGGACCGCAACATTTCCCAAGGCACTGTCCTGTTTAATTCTTCACAGTGCCTTGATTATGTTTTTTTCACAGTCTTTACAATAGAGTGCTAATCGGCACCATGCTGTTTGCAATAAGCTACAGGATGATATATTCATTGGAAGGTAAACATGCTTAAAAATGTATCACAAAGCAGCACAGAGTCAGACAATGGAAATCAGTCGATTATAGTCAAGTTGTGTCGTATCGTGTTAGTCCGTTCAGATAAACAAATCATTAGCATGTTAATTGTGCAAATATAATTAATGTTAACAACCTCGGCCATTGCTAAGAAGATTGGCAGCCTGCTCCTCCCTAGTTGAGTATTGTTCAGGTTTTTGCTGGAAATCTGCAGGTTTTTCTTGCAGCACATAACAGGAAGCAGGGTGCTGTTCTTGCTTCAAAAACGGAGCGAAAGCTTTGAGAGTTTTTCATGATAGCAGATGGTGGAATAAGTGAAAAGCTGATGGGACACTCACTTCCAAGCTTGAGCTTGTTTATCCTCTTCAGACAGAGAAAACCTTGTCGTACAGTAACAACTGACATATGTGTGAGGAGAACCAATGTGGATTATGTGAATTTTACTGGCAAATCAAGGCTGTCAGTCTTTTCCCATGGCCTCATTTTCAAAATAGTTTTACCAATGTATCACTATTTACTGGAGAATAATGTTTGATGTAGTACCTCAAGCAATACTGTATTTTAATATTGTACGTTAAAGAGTAAGATTAGAAAAAGAATGATCAAAAGTGAGGCAATACAATTTTATGTTGGATAAACAGGATGGGTCAAGCTCAAATAACTCCTGCATTCTACAAGTCCCATTATACAACTCGGTGAGTGACTTGACATGATGGACATGATGGATTGATGGATGGAGAGGTGGATCCAGAGGAAAGAGAAAATGTGCATCTGCAGAGGGCCACACAACCCCGAAGCAGAGCTGCATGAGAGAAAACTTTTTTTGCATATGCATGAGGTTAGCAACATTTATTGGATTGAAGGCGTCGTCTCCAATTCTGGATATTGCCTCATTGTCCGCTAGCTGTCTGTTCTGTCTGTGTGCTGAAAAAAAAGATTGAATTCAAATATCAATAAGCTTGAACAGAATGGCAGCTACACCTTTACATAGACACAATCTAGTCTGGTATCCAATTTCTTTATCAGTGTTTAAATCCTCAGTGCCTGGTTAGCTGTTAAAATCTTTTAAACTTGACTTAACTCCTGATTATTTTATGTGAGATTGTGGTTTAGATATTATTAAGTGTTTTACATATTTTTATCATATGGTTTATGTATTTAGTAATTTTCCGTTGTTCAGTAAAGTTAAAATTTAATGCCTAAAAGCTTTGGCAATACCATATATTATATATTTAATGTTTTCATCTAGCAAATCTAATGGAAAAGCATTAATAAGCTGGTGTCTGTGCATTAGAATAAGTCCAACTGTCTGGCTGGAATTAATGAGAAAAAGGGAGAGTGGTCGTTACCTGTTGGCTCTCCAACACAGGAGAGCCGATAGTTACAGTCGATGGACAGTCGATCCCTCCACTACAATGGAATTATGAGCAGGATGGATGGTTGAGCAGTGACATCAATATCTACTTATCCATGTGTCCATCTAGAAAGCGGCTGAGAGGAATGTGATTAAAAGGTTGTGTGATTCATGCTTTCAATTCAATTGATCTCCTTATATAAACCATCACTGGAGCCGCAAACACTCACGCGTACATCACGCAGGGACACACACAGGCCAAAAGACACACATATAGATCCACCGTTCATATCTATAAATATCAAGCTCAGGTAGACTGACTGACGACCTTATTTCCTCTCTCTCTCTCACACACACAAGTGCACAGACACACACACACACACACACGCACTAAAGTAACGCAGCCTTTCATATTGCCAGGGCAAGCTAGACAGCTAGTTTGCTGTGAATTTAAAGCGATAAGCCGAGCTGTGGCGAGCAGTAGCTATTCCTGGACATTACGTGCATGGCCACTGCCGGAAGATTTATCTCCTCCTCTGAAATTTCATTTGGGGAAGGAATAATAAGGCATAGGAAATGAAAGTTAATCATGAATCCTCTCTCTCTCTTTCTCCCTCTCCTCTCTCCCTCTATGACATTGGCTTTGAGAGCTTGGCTGAGGCCTGCTTTATTTAGTCGGGAACCTTTTGTCTCTTAGCCCCCCACCCTGCAACCTTTTAAATGCTTCATAAATCAGAAACAAGGCGCGCACTTCTGATGGTTTGTTGTCCCGCAGAAACTAATTACAACGAGAGAGTCTTTGCACCAGTGGAACAATCCAGGATGAAATGGTTCACCATCTAACATCCATTAAAAATATGGACAGGTTATAGAGCATAAGGTGAAGAAAAGGATCCCAAAAGCAGCTGTAATGTGGTTTTCTTATCATATCTTTCCATATGTATAGTAATACTATTCATAGTGACAGAAAGTAATTAGCAGTAAAATCTTTTTTTTAATTATTATTATTAAATCAGGAACAATATTACTTACGCACAGAGCTGCTGAGAATGTTATTCCCCAGTTAAACTCTTATTCCGGATGACGGAACTTTTAGTTAACAAGGCATTTTATTCCACCAGACACATTATACAAGTGTTTTAAATGGGAATGGTAACATTTGTGGGGTTAACTCATTGTTTGCTCCAAGCTTAAGATGAGGATAAATGCCCTACTGAGACAGAATTTTTATTTTATCTATCAAAGTATTATTTATTTTATGTATCAAAGATGTTCCTTCAACCTGCGTGTTCCAGCCAGAGCTTTAATATCTCAACAAAAAAAACTTCTCAACTTTTGAAGTGAAGAAACCTCCTAACACACTATGCGGATGTGATGTTTCCATATTTTCCTCTTCAAGCTGGTGAGGTGCCGTGAAGTGTAAAACAATGTGGGAAAAGCAGTTCATATATCACAGCATGCTATCACAGTAATTTTAAAATGAACTAAGGTGTACATCCTGAACAAACCCTTTATGATATTATCCTCAGCTCCATGAATAAATGTTCCTGGAATTAACACTGAATTCAGTGACTATATGTAATGTGAAAAGGTTCGCTAGTACTGCTGAGAAAACATCCAGTTCTGAAGTTATTTGTAGCTTTTTAGCTCTTTGTCTAGGATGCTCTCATGCTCTAACCACCAAATCCCTGTGTTATTTTTAATGATTGACCTGAATGTTACTCAAAAGCAAAACAAAGGAGTCTGATAGCAGAATTATTGTTTTTCTGGTCACCAATAATAAATGTTTACAATTTGTCTCTGACTACCATTTCATGCTGTTGTGTTGTTGCATCTGTACCAGCAATTCTGAAATGGGTGGGCGGATGGCTGCACCTGTACAGCAGCTTCAAAGCTCGAAAAAGCATTCAGTGCTTCAGTGCTTCAGTGCTTCTCTGCTGGTATTTCATTCCCACAGTGCTTAATTTGTTTCCAGGTATACAATTATTTTATTCTCCTTTTCCACATCTCATTCCTCTTTTCTTGTATGTTTCTGCCTTTTGTGTAACATTGTTAAAAATGTCCTTAACCTGCCCGTCTGTTTTGATCACAGGTTATTCTGAGGTAGTTATGGGGCACTGCACATGTAATTGAACTGGGCCAGAAGTGCCAATATATATAGAATATATTTATTTCAAAGACGAAGGAAGCAGGAGAGGGGAAAAGGGAATAAATTAATTGGAGAGACGGCAAAAAACAAAATAACCGAGGACGGTGTATGGTGCTTGTGCCACTATAGTACCTACCTGAGCAGCTAAATTGAAATAACTTATTAAAATGACCTCGGGATCTTCTGCTGCTCCTTAGGATCCCCAGTAAAATATTAAAATACACTTCATGCAAATAGGCGGAAACAAGCTAAAAGACTCGATATCAGCATAGTGGATATAGGGCTGTTTATTGCTGTAGTTTATGATGGAGAACCCAGACAGTGGTTTTTATAAGGCACAGGGATGTAAAGGCTTCAGGCTTTATGGTTGTCGAGCACTGATAGCAAAAAGCAATAGCGTATTCCCCTAAAGCTGTTTTCCCTTATTTAGATCATAAGGTCTGGGTATTTATTCAGGCATAAATGTGAGCAAACACACAGACAAATACATCCCAAACACCTACTAATGTGTTAGATGGAGTGTAGTCAAAAGCTTGAATGCAACCATTAAACAGTGGTTGATGAATCCAATTTTCTTTGAATAAGAGAAAGCTGCTGTCTGTCATTCCTCTCAGCAAGTCACTTAACCTGAAACGCTTGTGTAAACACCCTGTGGGATAAATGGGTATTATCTTAGAGGAACCCAGAGGGGGGAAACGCAGAGAGGTGATGGAAATAACTAGAAAAAAGCTATCGCTTCCACTTCCTGGACAATGAGGATGGCTGTAATGAGTATTGGTGTGTGAGTGTGTGTTTGTTCGGGGGTAAGCAGCAGAAGGATCGAGAGAAGGAGATTGGGAGAGCGAGACAGAGAAGAAGAGGAAAAAAGAGAGAGAGGGAGAGAGGGGGATCACTGTAATGAGGTGTCTGGGATGCTGATGTGTTTTCAGCGATACGCCGCGTAAAGCTAACAGTTCTCTGAGCAGGGCGCTTTAACATGTACGCCTCCTGATCCAGATTGCTCCTCAGTGATGTGATTGCGGTGAGCAGGGCTGTGATTGGCTGCTGTGTTTACCTGCAGGTTACAAAGCAGACAAAAGGCTTTCTGTCTTTCTTTCTTTCTTGTTAAAGAGGCACTCCACCCGTTCTTGCACATGAGGGCTAGTAGTCTCTTCATGAGGAGCATCACACAGCCTGTGGAAACAGTCATATAATGTTGTTTTTGGCTTTGGGGGGAGCTTACTAATATTTTTTTTAATTGATTATTGATTGAGCCCGTGATTCCACATTTGTAACAGGAATCTTGTGTTATAGATGTGGGATTTGACTGATTTGTTAGCAAAGATGATAGACATGCATTATGGGGATTGTGTAAGCCAGTGTTTTTGGATATTGACCCCAGCCAGTCCCCATTTTATCAAAGTGCAACACTAAATCATTAGAGCACCTTTTCAGTGCTGTTTCTGTGTGTGGTATACATTGTTAAGATGATTTTTGACTGTGTTTCCCATGAATTAAAAGCCATCTCTGCAGCTTTGGAACAGATTTGTTTGGATTATTTGAGGCTCTATTTGAAGCTAGTGCAAACCCAAACACTTTTTCTCTGCCACATTGTTGTCATGTTGACATGGGCCTGCACAAATGACACAAGTGATCTCGGATCATGAAATTCAGCCAAAATCACACAAGAAGTCACTGCACAGTATTTCTGTCTGCTTCCTCCCCTTTTACCTGCCACCAATTTCCTGTTGCACTAGCATGGATAGTGTTCATCTCCCACTTCAGACAAACCTCCAGCTACAAGAGTACCTTGGCTCTTGATAAGATTACATTTTGCAGATGCAAAATTCAAACTCTTGTGGTTTAAGCACATGCATCTTGGAACTAAACCTCTCAAGGTCCACTCAAGGGTTTTAGTCTCATATCACCAAAATCTCAAGTTTATTTTAATTAGCAGTAGTACTCTTTTTTAAACAAATTGTGATTGGCTGTTGCTATGTAGTCAGTGCATCTTTTTTCTTAGCAGTCATTTGTCCCCATTCCCTCCCTGCCTCCCTTGCTCTGTTATCTGTTCTCTACCGCCCAGGGCTGAGTCTCCTGCCTTATGGGCCCTCCCTGTTGCTGCCAGTGGGAACTAACACAACACTAACGCATCACCCAGCATGACATGACAGACACAAAACTATGCATGCGTGTGTTTATGTCCCGCATGTGTGTGACTGTGTGTGTGTGTACATCAGCATGGATGGATGTGTACATGTGCGAGTACAGATCTGTGTGCACTGTCAAGTGTATGTGCGTGTGTGGGTGTGTGTGTGTGTGTGAGGGAAGGAGTAGGGAGGACTTTGAGGCATGAATCATTTTCCAGGCAAATATGAAAATGCATGACAACTCTTGCATGACAGCCCTGTCATGATCCATCCATCAATCAACTTTGCAACATATACATGCACACACACTCTCTCACACACACAAAAATTCACACATCATGCGAATGTAGGAATATGCTGATGGAATGTCATGTCATTTATTATCCAATATACAGCCAAGAGAGAGAAAGAGAAATGGCGAGAAATAGGTTGAGGGCTGAAGAACTGAACATGACACCTCACCAAACCTGTCTTAAAATCAGATGGCGTTCAGGCCCAGGCCCCTGCCGCAAAACCATTTTTCTCCTCATTTCTGTTCATTTGGTCGTCACTGGTTGTTTGTAAGATGCCACATTGAATTCTGCCCCATCTTTGAGGACAGATGGGGACAGGAGCTGCTGCCTTGGGGGTGGTGGGCGGTGTTGGAGAAGAGATAGGGACAGGTGGATGGAGATGGTGAAGGAATAGAAGAAGCTGACAGTTGAAGAAATGATACCTTTAAGGCTTGTCTGCCGGTAACAATCTCACTCTTGAGTGAGCCGCCATTTCATTTTAAAACAATTTCAGGCACAGTCTGTCAATCAGCTATCCTTAATATTACCAATATGTCATTATTGCATGAAAATTACCAACCACACAGTAATGTCTGCAGCCAACAGCCAGTTAGCTGTGAGCCTCTCCCTCCCCTCATTCCTGTCTCTGCAGCCCGAGTGCAAATCAGAGCCTTAAGCAGCAAGTCCCTCTGCTCTCTCTTATCTTTCAGCCATATATTGCCTTTTCCATTCAGCAATTTCCCCAAACTTAGCCCGCCTCTCCCCTCCAGACTTATGAAGATCAGGTTTTATAGGTTGGGGTCTCCTACAAGTGGATTCAGAAAGGTATGAGAGGGGCAGGAGGGAGGACATATAGATTTATTTGCGGTAGAGTCAGAGGAATGGGCTGCCTATTCAACCGATATCTTTTTCAATTGTACACAGTAGATATCAAACTGGAGCTCCGCTGTACTGTGGAACTGTTTGGGAAAAGGTCACAGTGCTGCCTCGCTCACCGCATACAGTCAATTTGTTCAGTTGAAGAGATTCAATTCTCAGCACAAGCCCAACCGGAATGAGAGGACATGTGTAGCATTTGAAATGTGTCATCATGCTTCACCTCCTCACTTAAAAGAATAGTCATTAGTATGATTAAATGCCATATCTAAAACACAGAACACGATGCATATTGATTAAATCATTACCATTTGCGCCATATCCAATTGATTCGACTCCCAGTTGGATATTTTTGTAGGAAGGCAGCAATAATATCATTTGAGTGACAGTTGGATTTTGCAAGGCAGAGAGATTGGAGACGCTGTTATATGCCAAAGGCGTGGTCATATAGATAAAATATGGTTCGAGTCATTTTAAATATTAAATGTATTATGCATGGATGGCTCTCATTCATTTTGTGCATTTTCGAGTTGGATAAGTGCATGTAAATGAACTGCCACAGCAGGAGCCCATTATAAATGGAACGTCAAGAGAACATCTTTTTGGGAATAATGACAAAACCAGTGGGAGAAATTATTCGAAGTCTCTGTTTTAAGGATGTTTTTCATCCTAAATTACATAGCTTGAAATTTAGCTTATTATAATTGCCATTTGTAAAATATGAAGCTTCTCAAAGTTAGTGGGTTTCATATTGATGAGTTTTACAGTTAAGAGCCTAAATTCCAAGACAGAAAACACAGTTATTAAAGAAATCTTCGAGATAACTCATACCTGAGAAATCTTTTGTTGTTATGCTATTCTATTTTTGCCCTCCTGTGTGGAACAGTAGGAGTGTTGGAACAGATCGGCGGAGCCCTGCGAGAGCCGAGCAGATTCACCATAATCTGCTGTATGATGTCAGCATGTTATTGTTCTCCTGGTTTGAGCCGTGATTAGACAGCAGATTGAAGGCATTTGTTGTGTGCTGTCCTGCAGATTACTGAGAGACATGATGACAAAAAACAACCAGCACTGCGAGCCATACATCCAAGAACAGGTGGGGGAGTTTGTGTGTGTAAGGGAGTGGGGATGGGGTGGGGATGGGGTGGCGGGGGGGGGGGGGGGGGGACGGCTTGCACAGTCATGATCAAATGAAATGCCTCATGTGCCAAACACATGTTTCCGACATATCACAGGATTTACAGTTAATGGACTTTACACCGTCAGCTACACATTATGCATGTTCTTACACAAACTTACGTGTGAACATCACAGCATGCAAACGCAAAACAGTAAAAAAATAAGTCTTCAAGCAATAAAGATGCAAATATATATTTTGAAAACTGTATAGAAGTGTAAAATTCCTTCACAGTTGAACAAGCAAATCATGTAATATAATAAAATAAGTTGGTAAAGGCATGCTATGGGATGAAGCCATGGTAGATTATGCAAATCTATACCTTGACTAATGACATGAAAATGACATGATCACACCACGTCACCCTACATTCACTCTTACACACACGCAATAACAAGACTTACAAGGACGTGCTGATGGGCTGCCCGTGACAGATAATGTATACAAATAATGAGGTAATGTCTGTGTGCACATGCATTTGTGTATCTGTGTGCGTGTGTGTGTGAGAATGGATACGCACATTCATATGTGTCATTCATGCATGTGTGTAGTCTGTGCTTCTCAGTGTGTTTTAGTGCCAGTGCCCAGGCACATTTGTGTGTTTCCCTCCCCCGTCTACCACTCTAATAGTGTGTCCTCTGGATTAAGTGATATAAATGGATAGCTTTTCCTCCTGATGCACCATCCACCCGCAGGAAAAATAGGGCCCCCCCGGGGAGGAGCGGTGTTGCACAGGGCCAACCCTCCCTTATAGCCCCCCCCCAACTCCCTCTGGAGCATGGTATTCAAGGGCCACCAAGGATTAGCAACGAGGGAGAAGAGACAAATGGAGAAGCAGAGTCAATCAGCAATTCAGATCAGTCTCGCTGTCAGAGGATGTGGGTCATGTTATGTATCTGTGTGAAAGGACAACAGGACGTGCCACCGGGAGGGAGTGAAGGCATAACTTAGCAGCAAAGTAAAGTTGTGGTCATTGTCAAGCTAAATCAGTCTTTCTATTTTCATTTTAAAGGCAAAAAACACAGCATCTTTCATGAATTGGTGTAATTCCCTGGCTAACTGAAGGTATATAGTGATGACATCATGTGAGGAAATTCCTACGCAAAGGTGAGGAAATGCAGATAAGTGCTCAGCTATCCAAAACATCACTCATAAATGTAAAAGTAAAAGCCCTGTAGAGATTTTTTTCAGCACTTGCTGATTGATGTTTCTCAAACATGAAGAAATCTATTAAGAAGAATGATTTCTCTCCACAGTATGAGACCATAGTGCATTGGAGCTAGCAGCACATGTTGCACATGTTGCACTTTGAGGCGATTGAGGCGATTTGAAGCTTTATTTCTCTTCAGTGGAAAAACTCACACTCCTCCCCTCACAGTACAGTATCAGTCTCTCCCGCTGCACGCAGAGACGACAAGTTAACCACTGTTCTCTGGGCATTTCAGGACATGCTGGAAAATCATCACCTGAAGCAGAATTCAGCCGCTGAGGGAAAGTGGATTCAGCACAAAAGTAGATTTCAGGACTTTGTCGCCAAATTATTTATGATGTGCTTTTAACATCACAGATGGTTTATGCATATCTGAACATCTGACGGTGCTTAAAGCTTTATCACTTCTAGTGAGAATTATACAACCAGTGTAAAAGAATGTTTATTGTTCACTACTGTAGAACAAATGATCAAGCATTTTATTATAGATCATACAGAGCCGACACAAACATCAGGGGTAAAGTTTTCTAACTCATTTTTTTTTCTGCTCTATGCAAGTGCTCCACCTGTTTTGCAGGGATAAGAAAGTTACCAAAAAGTCTATTTTCAAGACTTTAACCTAAATTTTAATCATGTAAAAGTTTCTAATTTGCATCACAACATCTTCACCGCGTTTGCTCCCCCTCCACCCCTGCACACCCCCACCTCCCTCGCTCTCTCCTCTGTCTTCCTCCTGTCTCCCTCCATCACCTCCACACCTTCGCTCACCTCGCTACCACACATCAGTAACAATCTCATTTACCGCCCCATTAATTGCTGGAATCCTAGACACTGTGAGAGAGAGCTATGTGTCTGTGGGTGTGTGTGTCTCTCTGTGCATGTGTGTGTGTGTGCGAGAAGTTTGCAGCAGTGTATGTGAGGCGGAAAAGCTACCCAGGATGTGTCACTGACAGTAAACATCCTCTTTTGGCTGTAAAACCACTCTGGGGTCTTGCTGAGAGAGAAAGAAACTCTTTACATACACCGATACGGCTTGTACAAAATATTAGTGACCCCATTCTTTCCAAAGAGTGTGCTGATGGACCGCGTCTAGGTAGAGGTAATTTTTTCCTCACTGATTTCCCTTCTTAAATCTCTATTAGTCACAAAGAAGGAGATGCAGATGAAGAGCAGGCAAGGACTGGGATTTTTAAGGAGAGGACAAAGATTTTTAAAGCTTTAGCCCGATTCTGCCTGTGCAGCAGGGGCACACGCGTGTCTATTCACACAGACATATCACCCTTCTATCTCTGCCACTGTCTCTTAATGTGCCACACTGACATGACACACAGACACTGGCAAACACACACACAGACACACATGCAGAAAAGCACAAAAAAGTGGAGTGGCACATTAGCAGGGGGCTGTTAATGAAGTGAGTCCCTGCTGCAGTAATGAGTGTGCAGATTTAACTACATTAGCATCCCATTCCTCCTCAACAGTGCATCAGGTAGGGCATGACAGCGCTCACAGTCAGACACATTACAGTTATTTGTTGCAACATTGATCCAAGCATCAGGATGCTGCTGCTTTATAGCAGAAGAGATGCAGGGGGAATTTCGCACTGAAGCACCGTAAGTTCTGCGGATTCGCTTTGAGCTTTGTTTGTATTTGTGGTAATGCTTCGAGAAGGTTTGTTGTTTGCTGTGGTGTTTCCCTTTCATGAGCATCACAGAGGAGACTTTTCTGATCTGAACATGAGACATAAACTCTTTAAAAGGGCGGGAAAAAAAGGAAGCTCTTTCGAACAAAACGATTGAGGGCATAAAAGTAAAAGCACATAACTGCGGAAATCATTATTAATATATAATATAGCTTTATTTTTTTTATAAATGTGCATTCATTGGGTGTTGTCTTATCAGAATGACATGAAAGCAAAGGTGCTCTTTCATAGCTCAGTGGATGCCAGACCTCACAGTTCGTCTAAAGCAAGAAGACGCCTCCACTTTTTTACTGAAGTTATTTTTGCCATTTTGCCCTCACTTTACATATACACGCACTCTCTACAGGCAGATGCCAGTTACATTTCTGGTGTGCAATAACTCTAATGAGCGTCTCTGCATGCGGGGCACATCATGTGGATACTTGGCCATGAAATGAAAGCATAATTACACCAGGGAAGTGCTTTTGTCTCTTCATTTTCTCTCATCTTCACTATTCTGTGCTCGGTTGCTCTCAGGTGGCCCCGCTTCTTACGTGAATGCACTCAGGGGCAGCCCCACTCTGTCTCTCCATCTTACTCAGTCTTTCTCTCTTCTCTTCTTACGCTTACACACATTAACACACACACACACACATTCTGACTCCCAACACCCTTTGTAACAATCATTGTCAGGGCAGGTCTGATGAGAGTGAAAGAAATTGAGAGAAAGGATCCGAGAGTGCGTGATGGGCCTGAGTCCTGGATAAAGGTCAAACAGATTGATGGTTCTGAAACGCTCGGCGCAAGGACGCAAGGTTATGACATCTTATATCACCACTGCTGCTGCCACTGCCGCTGCCGCCAATGCCATCAGCGTTGTCTCCATCAGTCCGAGTTTTATATTACCAGTAAGTGGCAAGTGGTATCTGACATTCCAAGGCTTTTGCAAATTGTTCTCTCGACAATTCAAGTTGGTATTTATCTCTCTCTCTCTCTCTCTCTCTCTCTCTCTCTCTCTCTCTCTCTCTCGCAGGTTTTGGTTCGAGATGAATAGGGATGTTTAAGTGGTGGCTCGGGACGCCGTCAAATCGTCCTTGAGTGTCATACAATAGACACAAAGCAGTGTAGAGAGGAGCAAGAATGGGAGGCGGAAAGAGATAAGAGGGAGAGGGTTAACAAAGAGGCTGTCAGAGACTGAGGCGCTTTGTCATTGTCTGGAGCATTTAATGAGCAAGAATTAAACAATGACAGCCCGTAATAACCTGAGAGCAATGTGTGTGTAGGGGGGGTTGTTTGTGTGTTGATACCCAGAGGTTTGTTTCTGGTCTTGTATTAAGATGATGAAGAATACCTGGACTTCTATTAAGTAAGTCAAAAACACTGTAGAAAAAGGTATAGAGTCAGCAAAAACCTAAAGACTTGTGTTAAGAAATTAATGACCACAGCTGTAACCACTTGTTTTGGATGTTAACTGTGATGTCCTCCATTGGTTTCCTGTCACTTTGTGGTGTCAGCTATGTAATGACATAGAGACAAAATGCAATGAAAATCATCTTAAGTGCCTAAAGACTACTGCCATGCTAACAGCGCTGTGACGTTGTACTCAGGCACAGAGATGCTAAATGCTAAGACAGCATGGTAACATACTTATGATAACAATGATAATATGACGATTGTTAGCAGGTAACATGCCATGTTCAACATCTTGGTTTTTCATGTTAGTATGCTAACACATTTCAGCACAATCAGAGGCTGATGGTAATTTCATTAGTTTTGCTGATATTTGCCCATAAACCAAATAATTTGACAAACTAAAATTTTGACGTGATGACAGCACCACATGGAGAGCTATGAGATTATCATAGGTATTAAAATTCATACTGCTCGTGAGGCTAAAAAAGTGATGCGAGGGCTCATCAAGTGTTTATCACTTTAGTATGCCTGAAGTCCAAAGGGGCTCTGGTCTGTTCTCTAACAAAAACACATATTGTCTGTTAGTGTTTACACACATATCTGTACATAAAGCTTGCTATACATTGCAAATGTAAGAAGAACTTCCTTTGTTGTTAAATGAAAAAAAAAATGTTGCAGGACTGGTCTGCAACCATAAAATCTGCTGTTAGTCACTTAACCAGTTCAATGTTCTGTCACTGAATTACACAGTTATCTCAATTCAGCTGTGTGAAGTTGTGAAATACTAATCAGCAACTGTTGTTACAACTTTACACGTTTGTGAATCACTGTCCTGCCTTTGGGTTGAACTGTTCAGTAGAAGAAGAAAAAAAAGACAGCAACAAAGGAAGGTTTTACGTTCTGATTTCAGCATTGCAACATCTACAGGAGTGATGCGATGCAGCATTCACACTGAAAAAGGACCAGAAGAGGCCGCCCACAGCTGCTAAAAACACTTCCTTTGTAATTGTTTAAAGAAACAGCAAACATGGACACAGTGTATTTACTCATCCTGGTGTCAGTGGAAACATGGTGAAGCTTACTGATGCCAGTAAACCATACAGGAAGTCAGCTAGCACAGCTTTGTTTAAGCCTTCAACAAATTCACTGAGGTGGGTGGAAACATGTTTTTTTTTAAAGGTCCAAAAAAGGCAACAAAAGACAATAAAAACAACTATTCATACATAAAGTAGCATGATGCCAAGTTTCTAGAGGCCACACGATTGTGGCGTGGGCCCAAAATTTCCAAATGTGTTAAATAATAGCTGATAATAAGAAACAGCACATTAGCTATGTCACTTCTGGGTGAGCTGTTTTGCATGGTAATCTATGAATGGCGCAAACTCAGTTCCCAAAAAAAGACACTTGTGGCACCTTGTGTGGATCCCTCCTCCACTGAAAGCACAAGGTTCTCCAGCACACACACACACACACACACACATATCAATACACTTGCACACAAAACAACTTCCGCTCCACAGTCTCTTAATGAGCATAATCCTCCACGTTTGAGTCTCACAGCCTCGTAAAAGGTTTGGCCACCCAGTTCCTCTGCTTTCCAGCTGATTCCAATTAGATGCTCCCATTAAATAATATTGTAATGCAGCGGTTTGCTGAAAAGAGAACAGGAGCGAGAGGAACAGAACTCATTAAGGAAGCTTCTCATCTCCAGAGGTTAATCTTCCATTTTCAGCCTAATTTACAGAGCACCAGGAAACATGCATGCAGGGAGAATGCGAAAGAGGGAGGAAAAAGCCAGGGGTAGTGCTATCAGGGGCACAGAAAGCTCGATTAAAGCTAAAGAGAAGATGTGCGACAGAGACTAAAAGAAATATTAGAAATAGTAGAGATATATAGAGGGAAAACAGGAGAAAGGCCACGGCTCCTGCTGGATTATGACCAGGCAGCGACGCCGCATGTAGCAGAGACATTTCATTTGTTGTCTATTTGTGTGGAAAATGACTGGTTGTGATCCAATCAGACTGCCTGTCACCGAGACGTGTGAGCGAGCGAGCCAATATGAGGAAACGTACACAGACCAGCCTTCCCTGCTGCAAGCATCAATCTCCACCATCAGATTAAACATGCTGAAATTAATCCAGACCAACTGGCCGATATGCAGATCCCACCACCGCATGTCAATGACAGAGCAGCTGTCTCAAAGGTAGATGGAAACCCAGCCGTGCGGTTTTGTCCAAAGCAGCTCTCGACAGAATCACGAACAGCACATATAGATGTCTGCACTGATTGCTGCATCATAAGATCAAATGTTCATACTGTGTACGGCAATGGAGGATCTCTTGAGGGAAGGCATCATATAAATGTCAAATGAGGCAACAATAACGCTGCGAATATGTTGAAATAGGTCAAGCCGAGTGCAGTTGATCTGAGGTCTTTACGCAGCGGGTGAGCTGCATCCAGGAGGTGGCTGTGTCTGCTTTGAAAACACACCAACCGGACGACGCTTCCTGTCTGGATACACAGCACCCCCTAGAGGATATCCAGAACAGGGACTCCCTTTGTATGTGTGTGTGTGTGTGTGTGTGTGTGTGAGGACTGAAAGAGGGAAAGACAGAGCAAGTGTGTGTGTGTGTGTGTGTGTGTGTGTGCACGTGTGTGTGCACTAAGCGGTAGGCTAGGCCGAGCTGAGAGGGAGACTCAGTGACTTTATACTCCTGATAATCTGGATTAAAACCCTCTGTGACAGCATTAAACACCGCCATGGCTGGGCATTACACGCATTGCACACACACACACACACACACACACTGTATCCCTCTCTCTGTATTTTTCTCCTTTTCTATGTGTGTTTTTAAAGATTACATGATTGTACTAAGACTGCATGTGTACATTTTAATGAATGACAATAAACCTCTAAATACCGGCTCTACATTTATCTTTCAATCTGAGTGTCCTAATATTGAACGTTCACACCCATTTCATCCAAACCCCTCAATAAAAAGTGCTTATTTTTAAGACTGAATAATTTCCACCAAAGGTTTTTGACTTGCATGCACTCTCTCGTGCCAAACCACCAAAACCCTTTCATACATTTACACCAGGTGATGAGGATATTCCAGCATTCGCAGACCGGGAGTGATGGCAGCGTTCAATGAGATGATGGGAGGGATGGAGAGTACATGGGCTCTTCACCGCCTGGCCCAGTGGGAGTATTAGGTTTGATTGGATTGGGGTTGGGGATTTGTGTATTAAACTGAGATTACCATGTGATCCAGCATTTCGCAGGGAAATCCACAGAGCAGTGAGAGGCTGAGCTTGCGGAGAGAGTCCACTGACCTCCTGCGCACTGCCCAGTTCGATCCGCTTCTCCCCTGCCCCTGGTGTGCTCTGGGCTTTTGGGGTTGGGTTGTGTTTACATTTTTATTCATCGCACTGTGTTCTCGTATTATCCATTTTGCTCTACTCTGCTTTAATCCACTCCTCTGTATTCTGATCTTTTCCCTCACTTGTGATGCTGTTCTCCTGCCTCAGTCCACAGCAGGTCTATTTGGATTTCATTATGCTCAGTTCAGTTCAGTTCTGCTCACTTCTCTTCTGTTTCATAAAGACTGGAAACAGGTGGCCTCACTCTATTCAACAGAAATCCAGCAAGCAGCACCTAAAGGTCACCGATTAACACGTTCCTGTAATCAGTATCTGCAGAGTAAATACGACAATTTAGGGCTTTACATAGGCGTAAAGACTATTTCTTTCCTTTCTGCTGAAGCTTTGACACTTGAAAATAAACACAGTGGTTTTGGGCAATTGAGAAAACGTGTGATGATATTTTTGTTTGCTGAACAGTTTTAGAGTACATTACATTACATCCCCACACACTTGAATAAATTAATTAATCAATTACTTTGACCAAATAAATCTTGAAAGTCCATTTACATTCAACCACATTGTGCAGCCCTCTTAGCAGTTGGAGTTTATTAAAGGAAAAGCCAGCAAGTTCACCTTGAGTTGTCAAACTGTTGTTTCCAAGGCCAAGAAACTCTCAGTTGTCACAGATTTGTAGATGTTCAGATTTCCTTTTTTTTCTTCATATGTTGATGCGGCTTCAGAACAGCAACTAATGGGTGTTGTGGTGATGTGGTATGTTCTTATCTGCTGTTTCCAAGGAGGAGAATAAACTCTGAACCTTAGTAATTCAGTTGCATTTCACATATACATGTTGTCTGATGCCATAGTCTATTTTAAATGTAAATCCCTAGTGATATATATGAAAGCTATAAGTAAATGCAATAACAGAAGAAGTAAACGCAATAACAGAAGAAGACTTTTTTTATTCATTTTCTATGTTCTCTGCTATATTATTGCTTATTTAACGTGTTCTTATATAGTCATTTTTGCTGTTGAATCATATTACTTTTGCTGCCGCACCAAACTAATTCCCCTACAGGGATCATTAAAGTTTCATTTTTTCTTATCTTAAAATTCAAATTTAACTTTGAGTCCTCACACCTTCGCTGCAGATTTTCACACAGCTCCCACGTTCCTTGTCTCAGATTCAGAAAGAACCACGTTTGACTGCCAGAATGCACCATGAGACTGCACACAATCTGCACTTGTGCTTTTTTAATTCTGTTGATCTCTCCTTTCCATTTCCCTCACTTTAGTCGGCCTCTGCTGTTCTTTGACGTCCTCCTCTTATGACTCTCTAAAGTTGTGAGTAATCTGGTTAACCTGATCCCTTTGTCGAACATTGTGCTGGAAGTCTCTGGCCTAATACTTTGTAGAGATACGAATGGCATTGTGCATCTGGTGCACTAATCTGTGTGATGTGTTTGCTTCTGTGAGGTTGTGTGCGCGCATGAGAGCATGAGCATGAGTGAGCGGGAAGATTAGAGCTCACAATGGAAATCAAGATTCATTCAGTGAAAGGACATGTGTGACAAGTCTGTCATAAGCCACGGACATGAATCCATAGTGTTTACAGTGGGTCAACCATTATCCCTCTCTCTTTCTCTCTCTCTCTGTCTTCTCTCTCTCTCTCTCTCTCTCTCTCTCTTTCCATGAGGTAGCAGTATTGGGCCTACACTGAGTGGGTCATTGATTTCCTGTCAGCAATGCAAGGGCTGAAGGCCCATTAGGCCAAGACCAGACAGACAGACAGATGTACACACACACACACACACACAAACAAACAAACAAACACACACACACACAGAAAGTCACATACACAAAGTTAGGCCATTTGATGTGCCACCACATGCATCCAAATCAACTCTGAGGGTAAAGCTGAAGGTTTTCCATCCATTTCTAGTGTTGCATCAGACCAGGCAGAGTTAAAAGAGATCTCCGTCAAATTAATGTCACACTTTAATAATGTCTAGGGACTTCAAGAGTGACTTAATACAAGACTGGAAGGTAGCGTTTAATTTTCATTTTATGTTGGAGCAGTGTTGCAACTGTAACCAGACCCAGCAGTGATATCACAGTGTACAGACAAACCCTGGTGTATACCTGTACAACACAGCAGCAAAATGTAATGTTGGACAACTGAAGGCTGGCAAAACTAAGATCCTCAGCAGATGCTACGTTTCTTAATAGGCCAGGAGACCCTTTTAATGAACTAATTTATACAAAGTCTTCCAATAATGCCCAAGGGGAAAGTGTCGCAGTTCTGGATGGACTTAAAGAAGGGATGAAAAGGCAGCCATCATACATGGGATTGTACAAAATTGTACAAATTGGGAGAACAGTGCACATTTTTGGGTTGTCTTTCTTCAAAGACATTCATGATTTTGCACTCACACACAAAAATGACATAAGTAGCTTTGTGAGGAATAAAAAAAGTCCAAACCTTGCCTACTTTCACGTCTTGCCAATCACTGCATTAAGTTGATGTGATTGTCAGATTGTCCATTTTGGAAAGCTATAAAAATTGCTGGCCCCCAGATCCTGACATCAGTAGTTTTTGGGGGTGGTTGGAGTGCGAGGGTTCAGGCACTGCTCAATGATCCAGCAAGCACTTCTGCGAAGCATAGACATGCCTTTATGAGCAGCGTATTTGAAAGAGAATTGTCAAATCAAAGCAGCATAGGCCAAGATAACCCCTCTTTTTTATCCTCCTCACAGCCAATTTGTGACACAGGCTTTGTGTCAAAAAATTGTAATTTTCAAGTCCAAGCTGAGGCACTCAAGGGATGTCACTTAAGTAATTTTCTCAGACTTGATAAAGCTCCCTTGAGGAGCACAGAAACCCTTATATAGCTGTTTTCCCAGGCTGTATATTACTTCCCCCTAGTCATTTGATTTGACATTGCCATGTAAAATCACTGGTGTGCCACTTTAAGTATGATATAATGATTTAAGTATGATATATATGTAAAAATGTGTATGAAAATTTCAAAATATTGCATGTTTTTGACCATCCAATGATTGCAGTTATACACAGTGTAACTACAGTGTTTCTACCTGGTCTCAACAGTGCATTACGTCAGTAGTCTTCTCTAAAGTTCCCTCTTCCTCTCTTTCTCCATGTGTGAAGGACATTTGGTTGATTGATGGTGGTCCAGGCGTTTGTTAAGAGGCTCCAGGTGGAAAGCTGTTATCAGCTGTAGGCCACAAGATTACCTCCAGCAGCTTTCTGCTCCAACTTTTCCCTCCTAAATCCTTCCATTCTGACAAGCTGCTCCCAAGGCACACGCACAAACACACACACACACACACACACACACACAGATGTGTACTCAAGCGCACACAACTTCACGGACAAACTCACACACATACAAGGATACAGATGGCGACATACACCCACAGAACAGACTTTTTCCTCTGATGTTTTACCAGGATATTTCATGCTCTCTCTTTGTCGTTTTTCTTCCCTTTTCTTTATCTCACTTAAGTCAACACCTTTAAGCCAACACGGCGATGCTTAATGTTGACTCAGAAAAGACCTCTGACTAGCACACCTTAGTCCGACTCTCTTCCGTGTATTGACCCTTGGATTCAATCTGCCTTAACTGTACCTGTCACTCTGCCTGATCTCCAACTGTTTGAGCTGTTAAAATATTAACATCCGCTTTTTCTCTGTCTCCCTCTCTGAGCGGCGCTGTGTGACAGGTGCGATGAGACCAATATAAGAGGAAGTTAACACCTTTAAAGAGTTTGGCAGCAGCCACAGCGAGAGTCAGCGCAGTCACACCTTTCCCCCCAGGCTGCTTTTGACAGAATGGTTCACTGCAGTGGTGGGGGACTCAGAACCATGATCCTGACAAACATGTAAGCAAGCGGGAAAGCAGGTTGAACTTCACCATTAATTATCACCAATATACTGACACTGAAGATTTCTTCTCCAAAAACTGGTATTCTTTTGTCAGTTAAGTTAGATTTTCTTTTGTCAAAAGTGCCATTCATTTTTGGTGTGCAGAATGTCTTATTTTGGATTCACTGTAGGTTCCTCACATACTTTCAGTTCCAGCTTTGAGGAGGTGAAGGTGGAGGGGTTTCTGGTGGCAAAAGCAGCATGTAGGAGAGGGCAAGCCGACAGGCTGGCAGAGACGCAGAGCGGCCCCTGCAGGCTGCTAAAGGGCATAATACAGGGCCTAAAGAGGATGACAGTAAGATGGATACAAGGACTATTACGCAGGCAAATGAGATAAAAGCAGCCAGGTTGAAAGACAAAAGTGCTGTGAAGTCATAGGTACTACTGTATGAAGGTGACTGGTGGTGGCAGGAGCTGCTCTGCCTCAGTATTTAAAGAGAAAATAAGACATAAAAGGTCCTGTGTGAAAAGCGATAAAATGAATGCACATTTGTTCAGGCTGAAACAGTATTTTTCACCACCAGGTTCTGTAGCTGGATTGTTTACAAGGACATGATTAGGAGTCAAGAAAAATTTCCATGAAGCTGAGAAAAGCACTGACCATTTAATCACTTCCCATTTAGTAAATACAGGTGGTCATGTATCATCATCACATTTAAAAAGAAACTGAAGTCTCTTGTGTTTTTTCTTTTTAGAAACCTGCTCATGCTTTAATCAGTATATACAGACTTTTACAAATATTTACCCACATTTTATAGTTGATAATAGTATGTTGTTTTTCTCTGTTTGTCCACCAACCAACTACTGGACAGATTGTCATGCCAGATCTCCAGACATTTATGGTCCCCACAGGATCAACCCTGAAGACTCAGTCAATCCATCTATCACCGTAGTTGTTTAGATATATTTCTTAGTGGAATATGCCAACAATTATTGAATGAATTGTCATGAAAGCTGGTACAGTCTTCCATGTTCCCCTCAGGATGAACTGTAATGACTTTGTTTATGACCGAACACCTGCAAAAACTAATGACATTCCCATCAGCCTCAGCTGTTCTTTGTGTTTCGTGCTAATTACCAAATGTTAGCATGCTATCATGCTAAACTAAGACAGTGAATTTGGAAAAGATTACACCTGCAAAGAATCAAAATGTTAACACATCACAAAAACGCTTGCTCAGACTCTTGCTATCTCAGTGCCATGGACCAGATACGGGTTTCTAATGGCCCTTTTCCACTAGTACCTAGTGGAAAAGGGCTCGGCTTCGACTTTCGACTTCGGTTTGTACGCGTGTTTCCATTACGTATTGTTAGTACCTGGTACCAGGTACTTTCGTAGTACCTACTCGGCCGGGGGGTTCCAAGCGAGCTGAGTCGAGCCGAAAATGTGACGTTGGCAGACGGCAGGCCACTGATTGGCCAGGGCCTGACGTCACTAGATGATGCGTCGGGAGAGCGACTTCGTTCATAAGAGTCAACTGCGCCATTTTGAAAATGCATTAAGGATGGCTGCACAGAAATCAACCCTGCATGCGAGCAACGACGAGGTGCAGGCATTTATTTGTCTGGTGGCCTCCATAGTCGTTTCGTGTTTGTGTTGCAACGCATAACAAATGACGTCAAGCTGGAGTTTCGGCCGCGTTGCCACGACGATTTGACCCCACCCACGCTGATGGTACTCTATTGTAATGGAAAACGACCGAAACTGAGTCGAGTCGAGTCGAGGAGTGAGCCGAGGTACTAGTGGAAAAGGGCCATAAGATGCATGAGATAGAAAATGATAACGCTGTCATGAATCCTTTGTAGACCGTCTCACTTTGGGGGCTACAGCTTGATAGGCCACATCTGCTTGCATCTGTCCCGCTCTCTCTCATTTCCATGCTGTCCACCCCTCCACCCCTCATTGCACCATGGCACTTCTGGGTCAGCCTTCTCTCCCAACAACAGGCAGTGGTTCAAACTTGGAGAAAGGCTGAGCGCAAGGAGGGTGCAGACGTGAAAGAAAACAAACAAGAGACGGGAGACAGAGCGAGACAGAGAGGGGGATGGATGAAGTGAGGAGAAGAGACATACGGACGGACACAGTCCAACAGACGGAGAGCTATGGGGACATTTGGAGGATACATGAGGCAGTTATGAACCTATTTGGTTTCTTCTACAGGAGCACCCGAGTGTCACTAATGGCAAAGTAGGGGCTGGTAAACACATTTCTGTGACGGCACGACATTGCCGAAAAAACAAATTAAACTCTCTTCTCGCATTTCACACCCTCTCAACCCTTTTCTCTCTATCTCCCTCAATTACTCATTTCTTGCCACTCTGGTTTTCCGTCTCTCTCCTCTCGCAGTCTTTCTTCCTCCTTGGCCAGCTCTCTCTTTCAACCCATCCTTCTATCTTGCCTCCGCTTGTCTGTCGCTTTCCCCTCACCCATTCCTCGGCTCTACTTTCTTCACTCTCCTCTCCTTTCCACTGTGCACACCCAAAAATGAAAAACAGGGCCATATGCGCGGGGACAGCTAGAGGAATTGCGCTCCTGATGCTCCTGCTGAGGCAGTTAAGCATCTCTCTGCAGGCCGCGCCCACTTCAGCCGTGCCCAGGACATGTGGACAGTTGGCAAGCACTGCGGCGCAGAACAACACGGTGGCTGCTTTCTGGCTGCGTGTACTGTGATGAGACTGGGAGTGTAATGAAGCTTCTGGGTCCTTGTGTAGACTTGCTACTACCCGTGTGTACAATGGCTGTCTGAGCTGCTGGTGCAGAGCTGGAGGAGGCGGCGTGTGAGCTCTCCTTGCAAGGGAACAGAGGACCATGAGGAAGATTTGGAAATCTGCGCGTAAAGCTGAAAATTTCATGAAGGCTCGACTGTCATGGCCCGTGTTCACACGCTCGGATTCAAACAAACTTTGTACAACAAAAGAGATGGGAAGAAAGTGCTCATAAAAGGGCTTAACTTGTCCCTTTCTGCATCCTCAAATGAATCCTTTCCTCAGCAGCTTGATGTAAAATGGCTTCAAAGTGGAGTTTTGGCATCAAATGAAAGCATGAAAGCCAGCGTTGGCCTCTCCAGAGAGTGCCCCCCCCCCCTTTCCTCACAGCCTTAATTTGGGTTAAAATCATTTCTAAGGCAGACAGCTTACCTCTCTCTGACCTTCACTCCAGGAGAGATTTACGCACATGTTGATACGTAGGTGTCACTCCTCTTCACACCCACTGCCTGTTGTCTTTCAACGTATCGATCTGGGAGGTATATTTCCTTTCTTTCCTTCAAAGAGGTCAAAGCAAGAGAGCTAATTTGTTTGACACTCTGACTAAAGTACTGGTAATGTATCCCCTGACCCCTGAAGTATTGGAGCATAACTCCACGCTGCTTTCAAGGTATCTTGGAGGCTAATCTGCCATCGTTATAGAGCACTGCTATGTTCAAAGAGCAGATGCTGCAGACAGTATGTTTGGGTAAACTGCAAAACTGTCAGTATAAACAAACACGGTGGACAGGAGAAAAAAAGAATAAAAAAGTCCTTGCATGAGTGATTCGGGAAAGCTTTCCAAGTGAGCCAGAGCAAGCAACGGACAGGCATTTAAGGACACTGAGGATGATGTGAGCACAGTAAGCACACAACTTAACCACTTCAAGGCAAAGTGTGGAGCTTGCATAAATTGGCAATATACCAAAAACCTAAAGTCTTTTGACCACCCCAACAGTGGAAAGTTCTCTATCAAAGACTTTATTATCTGTGAAATAAAAAATGTTTTCTATATGATAATGTGGTAAAACAAAAAAACACATATAGGTGAGAAAATCCTGCTCTCTCTTTAAGAGCGTGTTACCGAACACAGGAGCTCCATCAAGACGAATAATGTTACCGGTCCTGTTGCGAGACATTTTAATGAAAAGCAACATCACATTTCATCTGCATTTTTTACAGGCAGAGAGGCAATTAAGCCCAGGCAAAGAGGTGGTAATTTTCTCAGACAAAAAGAGAGAAGCAATTTGGATTTTTTATTTCAAACGTTTATTTCCGGAGCACATGAATGAGGACTTCTCACTTGTCAATGAGTTTTTATAGTGGGTCTTAAATATTGCTTAAATATCTGTCATTTATGTGATTCCATACTCTTTCTATATATCTCACCTGGTAACAGGCTTTAAAGTTAAATTTATCTAAAGTATGCCACATCAAATAGACCAATTCTGACCGCCTCTGTACATTTTGACCTCGTCTGCCTTGCATTGGGCCTTAGTTTTACGGCCTTAATTATATTTATTAGTAAATCGTGCTCTTACCTAGATTGTCCTACTGTAATTCAATACATTTAAGTATCTAACCCAATTTTTTATGGTATTTCCACTGAGACCCACTGCTTGTTTGAGGAAACTTTGGGAAAAGGGCTCCAGGTTCTTTGCTTAAAAACTGCACAGTGAGGAAGTGCAACTGCACCAGGTGGGAGTGAACAGAAGGACTCAGATTTTGAAGTTGGATGTTTCTCAGAATAACTTAAATCTCGTGTACTGCTTTAACGCCACGTTTACCGGAAGATGCTAAAAAATACAAACAAGATGTAAGAGAAGTTTCACCAGATGTGCAATGTTTGCACTCACACACAAAAATGACACAAGTAGCTTTGTGAGGAATAAAAAAAAAGTCCAAACCCTGCCTACTTTCACGTCTGCATGTTTGCATTAAAAAGAGCATTTGGAATTATTTCACCTCAATAAGGTGTTTTCCAGCTTGTAAATGTATATCTTGCAAGCAATATGGTGGTTACTTTAAATTACATCCTTGGACGTGACACATGCCACTTGCTAACGATCACACGCAGCGTAACATTATTGCACGGCAAATCATATTCCCAAGCCACAATAGTGTTACCGTACTATTGTACATTAAAATACAACTCAAGTGCTCAATGAGGCCTTGTTTTGACACTACATTACACTAATGCTGACAGTGTGACATAGCTGCTATTAGCTCTTCATCCAATCTCCCTTTCCTCTTTCCCTCACTCAGTCCTCCCCCCACGCTCTCTCTCTCCTCCTCACATCACACCCCACATGCATTCTGTTATCAGGAAAGGTGTCAGAGGAATGTGCTTAACACTTACAGTTAGTGGTGTCTGTGTGTGTGTGTGTGTGCATGCGATGCAAAGTGTACCCGTATTTAGCGAGGTGACACTTTGGATCGACCATGCTACTGCTGCACGGGGGCTGATGCCGGTGTGTGTGTGTGTATGTGTGTGTGTGTGTGTGCGAGAGGTGGAGGGGTTGCATGGGTCACTAAGTCACTAACTACTGCAGAGAGAAAGCCAGTAGGGGGTTGCTGATGTTTACAGGGGCCTTCGCTTCATGACACCTATACTGAGCTGAGAGTGTGCGCACGTGCAGCCGGCGTGTGTGTGTGTGTGTGTGCTAACCTCTTCCTGGACTTTAATTCTTCCGAGGAACATTAGTAACAGACCAGAACACTCCCATCTGCCGCTGCTCTGTCCTTCGATCTGCCTCCCATCCCTTTTTTTCTCTCCTTGTTTAATCATCTCTGAGATTCCTCTTCTGCACTGTATCAGTTTCCAATCAGTGGCTTTCTTTTTAGCTCTTTTCAAAAAGGTTCAGCCACTCCTTTGTGGATTTTTTTTTCTTCTTTTTTTCTATTTCCTCCTTTCTCGGAGCTGCCGTCCACCTCTACAGCGCACACACTCAAACACATTTTAATCATTTCAATGCTCACATTTTAAACTTAAAAACTGGATGACATAAAACCAAAATGCCACTGGTGAGAGCTTTCTTTCTTTCTTTCTTTCTTTCTTTCTTTCTTTCTTTCTTTCTCCTTCTTCGTCTCTCTCTGTCTAAATATTTGCTTATCTCACTGTTTCTCCCCATCCTTTTCACACACGCACTCCCCTGCCTCCGATGTGGGAAATAGTAAAACTGAACACAATAAACGTTATCACAACAGCCACTGAATTTGGAGAGATAAGAAATTCATTAGGCGCCAGCTTGCTAATGACATGCAAAGAGATGAAATTATGGCAAGGACAAAAAGGATGTACAAGACGGGAGTAGGGGAGGAAGGAGGGGAGGAGGTGAAATGAAAAAGGATGTGCGGGAGAAAATGTTCCCCAGGAAGGCACACCGTATCGTGGCGTGCCAGCTCGATTGGCTTGTGACCTCTGCGAGTCAAAGAACTAAACAAGGCCTCATTCATATGACAACACTGTGTCCCCTTTTTTGTCTTTCCCAGTTTGTGTGCCTTTCTTTCTCTCTTCCTCCCCGTCTGTCTGATATCACACGCCGTACACCGCGGGGGAAATCAAGGTTGAAAGTCAAAGCACTCACACTCACATTCTCTTACTCGGCTTACTGCTCACACGCTAGTCAAGGTCACGCCGAGCACGGGCCTCCATTAACTAATAATGGAAGTTTGCAACCCTCTGCCATGATGCAATGTGGGCTAAGAGAGGGTGAAAAGGAAGCGGGAGTGTTTAAAGTTGAGGGCTATTATCCACCTGCATTTAGGGTGGAGAACAAAATACTACAGGTCCATCTGTGGCACATCAAAATCAGACTACCATAATCCCAATGTCAGTGCCTCCGCATGCTTAATATTCCCTCTGACACACACGCACATACAATCAAATACACACACATTCACCATCTGTTGCCCATCCTGTCCTATGTTATACCCCCCTCTGCCCCATACTGGATTACCCCCCCAGTATTTACATCTTGCAAATCCAGCCGGCGGCCTCTGGTAGGGGCCATCTGTAATCTGAAGGTTATATTTGCAGCATGTGTGTATGTGCGTGTGTGTCTGTGTGTTCTCGTGTGTGTATCAGCCTGTAATTTGTTCCTGCTCAGCGCAGGGACAGTATCAGCGTCCGCGACATCTGTTCAACACAGGGCCTACACAGCAGAACTGAGCGCATCATCTGCACCGCGCAGCACAGGGATGATGCAGTCTGACACACACACATAGTCACATACACACACACACATATGCACCTGAAATGTGTGTGTCTTTCAGGCATGTGATAATTTTTCCACCTTTACATCGTGAAAATGTAGTGTTACTTTTGTTATTTCTGTCTGCTCTGTTTATTTGACATCTATTACTAGTATTGTGCAAAGCTAATACAGTATCCTGCCTTTGGTTTGTAACTTCCTGTTAATACAGGAAACAGTCCTAGCTGAACTCAAAATAACCCAGAAAACATCACTGGGGTTTTTTTGTCAGACTTTGGGAAGTTCCTCCAGAGGCACAGAATACGTCATACAGCTGTTTTTACAGGGTGAGTTCCACGAGTAAAAGTAGTTTATTCTGCTTTTGCGTCGCATGCGTGTTCTTTTGAGTGAGTGTGTCTGTCTGCACTAGTACACATGTCTCGTAGTTGTACGCATCTGTGTGTGGTCAGCCGCGGTGAAATCATCTCTAATCCACCCTGAGAGACGCCACAGCAGGGAGAGGAAACACTCTGAGGCAAAATATTGGAGGTTGAATGCCCAGTATTTCTCGCCAGTGATGACAACAACCGGAGTGGGATCCACGCAGAGATGGAGAACAAAAAGACTGAAATGAATTTACAGCTCACCCGTTGGGGGATAGATGTGCCGAAGATGAAGTGATGATCATCTCTGTTCTTTGCTAAAATGAAATATGATGGCGAGGGAGCCCAGTGCCATTTCCTGCCTGGCACAGGAAGCGCCCATCTGGAGTTGAGTGCTGTCTGTCCTCTGTTGTTGTGTTGCGCGGTGTTGTAATAGCTCTTGTCACTGCTGTTGCTGCTCTCAATGCTGTTATTATTTCTGAAGCACCACACAGGTCAGCTGAGGGAGATGGGGGAGAAAGAAATTATATTCATAGCTTAAGACGCTGTGTTGTGGATGGTTGAGGAGAGGGCTGGTAAAAAAAAATGACAATAAGTGAGAAGTTTATCATTTGAACTTGTGAGGGGGAGGGTAGAGGGAGCAGAGGCAGTCTGGGTAGAGGGGAGGGGGGGAGTAGGAGGAAGAGCAGCGAGACGCATGCTGGCAGCTGCCTGTACGACTGTCACATCCCACCGCCCGCCAGAAAAGCAGAAGGAAGCCACTCGTCATCACCGTGACAACCAACGCGTGACGAGAGGAAGGAGGAAACTTATCCATCAAAAAATGATGCAGGGATGAGTGCGCCCCTTCATCTTTCTGCTCGAGCACACACACACACGTACACACACACACACACAAACACAATGCCACAACACAAATGCCTCATATTTCATTTGGGTCATCAGGAACGGCTGTCTCCAACAGGAAATCTCTGACTGAATCTCATGCTCTCTCCACTCAACAACATAATAATGTATTTTCCTCGTAACAAAGTGACTGGAACCCCCCATAGGCCTAATGTTCTGAGCACACAGACGAACTGAAAGCACAAGAGGTGGGAAACAGCAATTCAAGTGTGAACTAAATAAAGAACACCCCAGAGCCAGAGTCTGTCACACTGATAAGGGAGGCAAGAGTGCTGTAGACAAAAAGGCATGAATTCATTTGAAGGAAATTAACCTTTTAATCTTCTAATGGAGATTTGGCGCATATTCCAGAATCAAAGAAGCTGACTGTGATTACAATTTGAATAATATCACACTGTCTAAATTTAAGAACCAAATCAAAATGCTTGCTGTGTCATACATATATAAACACACTCAGTATTTCTGCTGTTAAGTGTCCCAACCTTCAAGTGAGCTGGAAAACCTGCCTAAAGGATTTACCATTATACAGTTTACAGGACAATGACCTACAGCCATACATTTTAGGCAGCTGAGACTGCAGACTCAAAGTTGAGGATCGCAGGGGGAAAAAGGCTGAAATGAAGGCTACTGTATGTTCTGAGGCTTTGATGCATGAACAAATAGAAAGAGCTAGAAACTGTGAGGACTGAGCACCACCCAGTGGCTCATCTCTGTATGTGTTCAGTTAAGAGGAAACAGACTTTTGGACCTACAAATGCCACGGTGGTAAGAAGAGAATACGAGAGTCTCGAAGACCTGAATGCATTTATGAAATCTATAAATAGAGACTTTGCTTTTATATAGAAATGAGAAATGCAAGGCGGTCCTTCTTGTCTAACATCATTTCCAGAACAATAATCATGCCTTGTTCGCTACTGTTAGCAGGTAAACAAACCCTTCTCTGTCAGTGCCCTCTGAACTTCTGTCAGCCAAGACCTGCAATGAATTTGCTTTACCCATTACAGGTGGAAATGTGTTGTCCATGTGTTGTCCAAAACTAAGCATGCAGCGTACCATAAATCTGAAACAAACTTCCAGAAAAGTGCAGGTATGCTGCAACTCTCAATACTTTTAAACCAAGTCTGAAGACTATTATTATTTGCTGGCACTGTTACTTTTATTCACATATCCTATTCTATTTTAGCTTGTTTTAATTTTCTGTTCTAATGACTGATTTTAATCATATTTGAGTGTCCTTTTTTGTGGTATGCGTGGCTTTTTTTTTTCAACTTTATCTAAATGCTTTTGGTGCTTTGTATGAAGCACTTTGAATGGCCTTGTTGCTGAAATGTCCTATATAAATACTTTTCCCTTGTCTGGCCTTATACCTGCTCAGGAAAATTAAAAATGCTCCTTCACATGCAGGTACACACTTTTCACCAGTTTTTACATGACGATATAAGGGGTGTATGATATGTTTACTTCTTTTGTAGCCTCACTGTCATTCTTTTCGTGTAATATAATGGATATTTCTATGACGATCTTTAAAATATAACTATAAATGAACAGGGTGTCTTGCAGCAATGAATCTACAGATAATTATCACCCAAACTGCAGCTCCCCCAATGCTTTATGGAGCTTTATAGGGAGTTTCAGCTAATTTCTTTAGCTTTTTTTTTTTGGGTTCGCTTTCATTCCCGTACAGCCTCATTTTCAGCGAAAAAGCTCTAAAAACACACAGTACACTGCGTGCTCAGCACCAAACATCAGACAGACAGAAGTAAGTGGAGCATTTAGCAGGTAAAGAGCCAGATATTTCCCTCAGGAGAGTGTAGAGACAAACACAGGAGCTAACAGAGAATGAATATTGTACATGAATTTATCAGGTGGACAGAAATACAACATCAAATGAAAGCTAATGTTCCAAGGTGGCTGGGTATATAAATGAGTAAATGTATGTAAATAAGCAAAACATGAATTCAGCCAAAATGAACCTGTAAGTTCAAGTTTAAAGTGAGACTGTGTGACATTTGAAAGAGGAAATAACACCCCTTGCAAGTAACAAGTAATGAAATGCTCCCCTGTTCAATCTAACACAGCGTATGTTTGCTAATGTTTGCAAACTACAGATAGACCCTGCGGTGTAATGACATCACACATATTTCCTATTTTGACTTCATATCTCTCCTCCATCACTGAGTCTATTTCCTGACTTCATAGCTGTCCTCTACCTGTGCTTCTGTTTTTAACAATTTATAATCAACCTGTTGTTCACTAAAACTTATTGACTTTAACACACTTTTCTGTCTCCCCACAAATCAATAAATCCTCCACTAAACCTCCTCCGAATGCTGATTCCGACCTTGGATGTCTGTAAAGAAAACAAAAGTATGTCAGACATCTGCTCTTTGTAGGGACCAAACCGATAATCCAGTCACAGCTGTAATGTAGTGAAAACTGTGTATGGGTGTGTATGTGTGTTTGTCTGTGCTGATGTATTGTTTAACTTTATCCACCCCAGTGAGGAACTTTAATTTTTGTCATTTTAATTTTTGTAAAATTAATTTTTATTTCTCTTCACTGATAGTCTGATAATATTGTAAGAAATATTGACTTATGTGTTTTTGTTTTATATCATTTATCAAAGGAAATCTGTAAAATAATGTCTGTTAGAGCTGCGTAGTTCCCTTTCCACATTACCGTGCCTTGTCTACAGTTAATATTCTCTTTGTGGTCAGTTAATATTAACTGACCACAAATCAGCCAGCCTCCTGGACGTCAATACAGTCAATAATCAAAGAGGCAGTCAATAAAGTACAATATGAAATACTTTATTCACATTTGTCCAAGTAGGGTAAAACAAACATAAACATACAGTGTATATACACATGCACACATTACACAAACTCCATCCCATCATGCTCATGTCATCTATTGGCAGGAGGGCCACAGTAGTGTCTGCAGTGCAAACCAACATGGCATAACTGTAGTGAGTGGTACAGGCAGAATAATGAATGAGTAATGAATAATAGAAGGATAATGAAGAATAATGACTTGGGGAAAAGACACACACATGGACACACACGAGGACAGACACACATAATTATGCAGTATCACCATATATCTTCCTCTTCGATAGAGAGAGAGAGAGAGAGAGAGAGAGAGTTCCTTTGTCCCCTCTGGTGTACACAACAACTTCATTAAGAGGAAGTCACAGATGGGCACAGGGTTGGTGCGAAACCCTATCTAACATGATCTCTTTTTTACTGAAAAGGTAAAATAAGTCACATATCAGGAACCGGGGAAGTAGATAATATCACTAAGAATGGTCAGAATACATAAGTGTGATCTCACCTTCTGAAAATAACAGCTTGTCACTCAAGCAGTCAAAATCTGAATTTGATGCCTTTCACTTTTGTTTTTCTGATTATTCTGATGTTAGTTTTTCTTTATGTTTTTTATGTAAGGGCACAGCAAAGAAGAAACATGGTTTAAAAATGCAAACATTGGCTACAGTAAGTAGTAAGTCAAACTGAGTGGATATGATTATAAAGTGGGCCTCAGCTCACTGACAAATAAAGGTGATTCCTATAATATATATATTAAGTGATAATACATCAGTACATGAGTGCATTATTTTTCTGAAGCAGCATTGCTACATTCTTCTTGAGCTACAGTTTTGAATGCGCATTTCATGTGTGTCATGAAACTGCTCCCTGTCACTCGAGGTTTTGTTCTGCAGTAAGACATGGTAACAGTTGCTTTGTTTTAGCAACAGTTCCATGATGCAAGAGAGTCTACTTCCTACATTTCAGTGCCAAAATAACATGCATAGTCCTCTACAGCATACTTAAACTCTCTGAAAAGGTCATGTGACACCTGCCTTTTTGGTTTTCTTAAGTAGAATAAATAAGATAAAAGACTGATGCCAGGATTTTGGAAATTAAATAAAGATACCAAAACATGTTTCCACATTTCCACATCATTTTTATTTTTGTGCTAAAACTTACACACACATTGTTGTTGCCTTTTCCACCTTGTGTGTTGCTTTCATTTGCACATACAGTCTGAAATGTTGCTGTTCAATTTCTGTGCCATATAAAATCCACTCGCTTCTTCTGACCTGCTCTGGCAGCCAGTGAGAGTTTCCCTCAGGTGAGAGGTCTGGTGTCAAACAGTCCAGCTGCAACAATCTGCTGCCATCACAGCCTGAGCCTGAAGGTGACCACCGTCTGAGATATGAAATGTTTGAAACCAAGTGTGTTGAGAGTCTGACAAACTTGCCTGCCAGCTCTGGAATTTAAAAAACCATTAAAATTTCTGCGGAGTCTGGTTAACTGTTTTTCCTGCAGGTTATAAACTGATTGACGGATTTTAGATGTTACAAATTGGAGGCTCTCATGGGTGAGATTAGGTTTAGTCGTGATTCCCTTTATACTAATTGATGCATTTGTATTTGCGTTACTCCTATCATCCTTTGGATTTGTTTAGCTGAAGGTCTATGTTTTTATGTATTCCTTTTCCTATTCTGACACAGTTTTATGCCATACCAAGATTTCCCGTAACAAGGTATAGGAGGTGGCCACATTGCATTCTGCAGCTTGCCTTGTATAAAATAATGGTTGACGATATTTATTATTTACTATACACAGTTGTTTTGTTAAATATTATTTAAAAAGGGAACATGAAACTTCCCTTTAATCCAGTTTCCCAGTGTCATACTTCCTTTATTGTCACCTGTGGTTTTATTATAGCACTCGATTCATTCTTGCGTCGTTACATCTGAAGTGAGTGTGGCATTGGTGTCTGAGTCTTTTCAAAACAAAATGCGACTTAGCTTTCTTCTCCTGTTTATTTCGTGTGAGAGCACAGGTAAGGACAGATTTATTAATTACTGTTCTACAAAATCCAGAGTATAGGTTTCAAATATACTGTTAATACTTATCTGTGTCTCTTGTTGTCCTTATAGTAAAATCCTTTGTTACTCCATGGTATACTACTACAGCTACTACGCAGTCCTCGGAAATGTCTTCTGAGAAAGGTAAAACTGCATAACAACTAAACTTTCATAGCCAGTCTATGGTCAGCATTTTAGTTTATCATGTTTTGCTCAAAACCACAAATGTTAGCCTGCTTATGGCACTAGAGGAAATGGAACGTCATTGGATTATTAGAGACATTAGTACTCATCCTCTGGGAACAATGAATGCCTGTACATATTTTTATGCCTATCCATTTATTAGATATTTGATCTTTCACTGGGTAAGTGAAAAGTTTGACCTGCTGGTACATGAAAAGTCACTAGATCACAAAAGTCATTAAGATTCAGTCTCATGGTAATCCATCCATTTGTTATAAGGATAATTTATTCTTGGTCAAAGCTGTGCATAGACCAACCAACAAACAGACACGTGCATCCCCAGAACCACACCACTAGTCTGGCTGAAACTATATGCAATATCTTCTGCCTGTATCTTTTTTATTTTGACTCTCTTCTTTCTCCTTCCATCACCTTCCATTTGTCCCCAGTGAATCAATCTTCTTTTCAGCTGGTGGCCACACCAGACTACCCAGTTGCTGAAGGTCAAAAGGTTGACCTACACTGCGGCACAAATTCAGACGCTGTCACTTGGTCCTGGCGACCAAGTGGGAATGATACCTGGCAGGAAGTGGGCACTGATAGGGATCTCACTCTCACCAAACCAGGGCAGAGTGGGATTTATCGCTGCACTTCGCGTAATCAGCCATCTCACAGCCTCCAACACGCAGTCTTTATCGTCTCCATGCGTACAACAGGTTGGTTGGCTGTTTTGATTTGCTGCATAGTTACACATCTTATTTGAAGATGTTATGAATGCGCTGGAAGGAGAGGTGAAGTTAGTTGGAAGTGGTTGAGCAATGGATTGCAGACAAATGTTTAACACGCTCTGAACAAGCACATTCATAATTTTGTGCCAATGAAATCAATGGAATGAACACTGTAGTGATGACTGTTCTTCGGTGTCAGTGCCAGTCTTGATACTATAGCTTAACAGCGGATAAACATTTTTTCCACATAAACACTACATAAACATTTTTGTAAGGTCCCTGAATTATAATCAACTTATCACATGGTTGCTTGAATGTAAAAGGGGTACCTGATAGTGACAAACCCACAGGCAGGTATCACCCAGCTCTGAAGTTCCCCTCAGAGCTATCGAGTTTTATTGCACCTTTGAGCTCACTGTTTAACTATCTGGCCCACAACTTTAACAGTCTTTAACAGGCTTCGTATCTGCTGCATGTGTAAATAAACTTTCCTAGCAGGTTTGCCATGTAAACTTAAAGTAGATGACATGTCACATTACCAGTGCTAAATAATTGGTTTTTGCAAGTTAAAATTTGGTTGGAAAAAAGCTCACATGGTTCTATAGTTGAACAACCAAATGATAAAACGTTTGTTAATACCATTTTTGTCCGAACTACTTATTTTGCTGTGACCTACAACTTTCTTTTGCAATTTTGTGCAATTTCTCCAACTTACACTAGTCAGTGAGAGTTTAGGAATAGCCGCCTTCGTCCTCTCTGTCTTGGCCTTGGTCATCAACATAGCTATTCTTTTTTGGCTGGGCTGGCAATTTCTTCGTGACAGACCGGCCCACTCCAACACTGCTGCTAAAGGTACAGAACTCCATAGAGCATTTCCTGTTGTGGTGAATTTCAGCAAATCATCCCTGGATGGTTTTAATTTCTTGTTTTTTTTTAAGGGTTTCCTGGACCTGAAAAGTCACCAAAGTAAGTCTTTTCAGCAAGACGAAATGTATTTATGTTGGTGTTTGCATTTTGTTTATGTGCTATAAGCCAGCCAAGTCAGAAAGCTGTATACATTAAAAGTCTGATCACATTTTTCTTTGCACACCAGGGGAGGTTTGCCACAGACTGATAGTGATGGAGATGTATACATGAATTACACAAGCACCAACCAAGCCTACTCCGATCTGGACCTCACCAATATGACTGGGGATAACGTGTACTCAAGTCTGTCATGAACGTCTGTGGGGATGTGGAGATGTGCAATGATATGTGGAAGAATGACTAAACAAGCACTGTGTTCAGCAGCAGACTAAAGTTGCAAGATATCTGCAAATAGACTCAGCCACCCGAGTCTGTGGGTTGTTTTCTATAAAGTATGAACTGTTTGATTTAATCTAGCTTCACGGAAATTATTTGACACATTGTGGTAAAACCCACAGATCTGTTGTTTCTGACTGTGTGAAAATGTTGGCCCCAAACAGTAAGACCTTTCTTTTGCTGTGTTTATGCATGGCGATCAAACCTGTAATTTACTGCAATTTTCTGTGCAATTTTCCAAATCACGTGTACTGTGAAAGTTGAGGTCTCCATGCTTGTTTGTATGTCAAAAATTGACTTTTTCTGTTACTTTAATAATGACAATATAGCAAATTAAACACAAAAATAAATTTTTTATTTGTAATGTTGGCAATATGAAATGAAACCAGTTTATTTTCCTTTTGGAAACCAAAAATACACTAGACAATTTTTTTGAGGACAATACAAAATAATAAAATAATAATAATTAAAAAAATTCATTAAAAGCTCACAGTGTTTAAGAAATTGTACATATACAGCAGATAGCTGAGTAAATTGTTGGCTGTCTTTGTTGCAGTAAATCATGGGATTTTCTAGCACGAGACATATGTCACAATATTGGATGCCGGGGGGGAAACGTGACTCAAGCATTATTACCTCTGTTGCCTGGTTTCACAACATTGGATATTACGTGTCCAGGCAAAAAAACCCTCTAACTTATCTGAAGGTGGACACTAATCTCAATATCAAATATTTTACTGATATAACAGATATAACACAGTGAGTACACTTGCAAAGTGTATGGTATCTAGTGATCTCCACACTTCAAAGGATGTGGTAATGCTCTCTATATAAACTGTATAGTTGATGTCACTGACTGATAAAAGTGTCCTTCTGCAGAACTTTAGCAGAAATGTTTTGCTGATGTACTTGCTTACAAAACTTCTGCTTTTCAGAACTTGGTACAGGAAGAGTAGAAAGACTGGTGCAATTCAGAACGCAACCCCTGCAGTATGCAGAGACCACACATCAAGACAGTGTACGCAAGACTACATTACATTTACTGTCTGGGGAGTCACAAATGCTAAATTACATACTTAACTACTAACAGTTTCAGAGGTGCAATAAAATGTTGTTCATTATGTAACACTTTATCAATGGTAACACAAGAGAAGTCTTTCATACACAAGTAACAGATATCTACATTTTTATACCAATACATCAATCAGTCCGTTTCAGGCAGCTGGTGATCGCTCTGGAGTCTCTGACTGTGATTCCTGCTGTCCATGGAGAGCTGTGAGGTGACTGTATGTGAGCACCCGTCTCCTTTTCTCAACTTTTTAACGTGCTCCATAATGAACCTTCTAAACTTCCTGGTGGCGAAACAGTAAACTACAGGATCCAAAATGCAGTTGAAGCCCATAAGAGCCAAGGTGATCTGATGTGCGTCGCTGAGCACCTGACGAGTCTTCTGATCCCAGTCCATGTGGCCCCAGCCCTGTGCGATCTGCAACACTGCGAGTGTCCAGGGGCCTTGAATTACATGGTGGGGCAGGAAACACAGAACAAACACTCCCACCACGGCCAACAACATCTGAAGAGCTCTTCGTTTCACCCCCCTGGGCCTTTCACGTGAAGAGGACATGGTCCTGTTGGACTTTCTGGATAAAATTGTTGCAGACCTGAATTCTGACTGAGGAGGATTTTGAGAAAGTAAAGCTCGAGCAATGAGGTAATTACACACCACAACAAGAAAGAAGACAACAAAAAACATTCCAATTATCGCAAAATGAGTGGCAGCAACTCTTTTCTTTTCTGAATCAGTTTCATTCTGGTACCCTTCAAAACAGCGAATGACGTTATTCTCATCAGTGTTGGTCCCTGGAGATGTGAGAAAAGGAATAGCCATTGACACGGTCAAAGCCCAGATGACAACGCACACAATGATCCCACGACATCTGTGGTCTGAAGAGGCTGCATCCAGAGGCCGAGTGACTGCCCAGTACCGGTTAACGCTGATGGCTCCGAGGAAGAGGATGGAACAATAGGTGTTGATGAAGAACAACGAGCCTGTCAGCCGGCACATGAAATCTGTGTAGACCCAGTTACCATTCCGACTATAGTAGCCAATCCAGAAGGGAAGGGCACACACGAAAAGGAGATCAGCGATAGTCAAGTTTGCCATGTAAATGCGGATTTCGCCCATGGCCTTGGCTTCTCGGAGGCAACGCAGGACAAACAGCACGTAGAGGTTTGCAAAGAGGCCCAGGATGAAGATGATGCCATAGACAACTGGGAAGAGGACATAACGAAACTCAGAGTCCAGGAAGTTTGAGTCATTGCTGGCTGAAGAGCTGAGACCAGATGTCCTTGTTACAGCAACTTGTTCTGTAGTTGAGGGCAGCATTTCTGTCTGTGGGAGACAAAGAATATGTAATGTTTTGTCACAACAATATTATTCTGTTTGGGATTATTTTATAATCAGAATTCATCAGGTGTTTCAGTTGCTCTGATACAGAGAACACAATAGAAATATACAAAATACAATAAAACAGAATATGTACAATAAGAATAGAATTACAATAAAACAGAATATGTACAATAAGAATATATGCAATACATATAAGAAGTACACTTTTATAGAATAAAGAATAAAGAAGAAGTACACTCACTTGCCCGTTTATTAGGTACACTTATTTTAGTCTAATACAACAAGTTTTGTAAAACTGGTTTACCGCCTCATTGGTGAGTTAAAAACACCACAGCAGTCTCACACTTATTCGTCCAAACCAGCTTCAACTTTTAAAACAAGTTTCATGTCAAGGCAGGCATATTCTAGATATGCCTGCCTTGACATGTCTTTGATTAAAAAAAGCAAACAACAGGCTATCATCTCACCAGACTGCTTCTTCTTAAATCGCTCAGGAACAGTATGAATGTCTCAGTGGCTACAACTGAAATGACTAAATGGGTGTGTTTGTGTGTCTTTTAGGAGGAGTTCAAGATGAAGGAGGTGTGATCTCTTAGTCTCATAAGGAAAGCCCCACATGGCGCAATACGTACATCCACTTTCAGATTTTACTGTGTTTGTTCCTGTTCATCAGACTCATCATTTCCACAGGTCTCAATTCACAACTACTGTCAACTAAGAAAAACATAGAAAGTAACATATTTTAATGGGCATAAAGTACATGAGAATTGAATGTTGCAGTGCTGAAAGTGGGTTTTCAAAGAACAACTTCTCTTTACTGGCTCCCTCAGCTCTTTCTCCCTCTGCCGATGTTGTCTTATTACAGACTATAAAATGCAATGAACATCACATAATACAAAAGAACCAGCTGTCTTTAAGGTAAATATTACATTATAACATATTCTTGAAAGATTAGGAAGTGCTGCATTAGATGGAAAGCAGTTGGAAATGACAGACTACAGTTTATTTTTCTTAAAACTAGTACTTGCAAGGATTTTCCAGATAAACATTACTATGACTTGATTTTCTGCACACCAGGGAAGGTTTGCCACACACTGACAGTGAAGGAGATGTTTACATGAATTACATAAGCCCCAACCAAACCTACACTGATCTGGACTTGACCAATATACTCATTATACGACAGAGCCTCTACCCACCCTGCCCCCGGTCTGGTTCCTGTGTCGAAGAAGAAGCACCCCAGCACACACAGCGACTATAGACCAGTGGCCCTGACGTCACATTACTTACAGTTATAGTTATAGTTATAATTATTTTATTTTATATAATTTATTTATTTTTATATTGTATTGTTATTATTTATTTTATTCTATATCTTGCATTTCTTACTGTCTATTTTCCACTGTGTGTTTTCGCTGCTGTTGTGCCATAAATTTCCCCGCTGTGGGACTAATTAAGAAAAATCTGAATCTGAATCTGAAAGAATATCATGAAGTCGCTGGAGAGGCTTGTGCTTAGGCACCTTCGCACAGTTGTTGGACCTTCGTTGGACCCCCTGCAGTTTGCCTACCAGCGCCAGATTGGAGTGGAAGACGCCATCATCTTTCTGCTACACGGAGTCTACACCCACCTGGAGGAGGCAGGCAGCACTGTGAGGAGTCATTTTCTTTGACTTCTCCAGTGCTTTTAACACCATTCAACCTGCCCTGCTCAACAGGAAGCTACTGGACATGCAGGTGGATGCTCCACTCGCGGCCTGGATCCAACAACTACCTCACAGGCCGGCCGCAGTATGTGAGGCTGAGGAACATCACATCAGACACCATTGTGAGCAGCACAGGGGTGCCACAGAGGACGGTCCTGTCTCCCTTCCTGTTTCCCTCTACACCTCAGACTTCAGGTTCTGTTCGCAGTCCTGCCACCTGCAGAAGTTCTCGGATGACTCTGCCATCGTGGGCTGTATCAGCAGGGGCCAGGAGGAGGAGTACAGGAGTGTGGTGGACAGGTCTGTGGAGTGGTGTCGACTGAACCACCTGCAGCTCAATGTCACCAAAGACAAAGGAGTTGGTTGTGGATTTCAGAAAACAGAGGACCCGTCTGAACTCTGTTGCCATCAGGGGTACAGAAGTGGACATTGTGGACAGCTACAAATACCTGGGTATCCACTTAGACAATAAATTGGACTGGCCTATAAACACTGATGCCATGTACAAGAAGGGTCAGAGCCGCTTGCTCTTCCTCAGGAGGCTCAGAGCTTTCAATGTCTTGAGGACCATGCTGCAGATTTTTTTATCACTCTGTGGTATCCAGCGTCATCTTCTACGCTGTAGTGTGCTGGGGCAGCAGGCTGAAGACAGCCGACACTAACAGACTCAACAAGCTCATCAGGAGAACTGGATCTGTCCTGGGAGTTGAACTGGAGTCTGTGGCGGAGGTGTCCTGAGAGGAGGATGCTGAGGAAGCTCCTCAGTATCATGGACAATGTTCTCTCAGCCCCTGCATGCCACACTGACGTCCTGTCAGAGCTCTTTCAGGCGTAGATTGAGACCACCGAGGAGCTCCACTGAATGCCACAGGAGGTCTTTCCTACCTCAGGCTATCAGACTTTATAATTCCTCTCCCTTCAGCTGCAGGGAAACTTAAAAAAACACACACACACCTTACTGTAAATAAGATTTGCAATATATCTGTATTATCTGTCCATAACCATTACATGTGCAATATATTTCCATTCTATTTATGTGTAAATAATATTTTATGTACCCTGACGTAGCTTAATAGGTGACAGTATATTCATACAAGTTTTATTTTTATTATTATGTGCAATATTCTTCATGTGCAGTATCTTTTTTCTTGGAAATAGTTTTTTTTTCATCAATGCAAATGTCTCAGACTTGGCTCATTCTCTTTATGCAGCAACTCCTGTGCACTCCTTATCTTATCTTGTTACTTTAGTCTTTAGACTCTTTATATTTGTATTTTCTTATGTTTACTTTTTAGACTATTTTTATTTTTATTGTTTATTATTATTATTATTATTACTGTACTCTGGCAAAACAGTTTCCTTCGGGATTAATAAAGTTGTTCATATTCATATTCGTATATAACTGGGGATTTTCTGCACTCAAGTCTGTCATGAATATCTGTGGGAGGGTGGAGATGAGCAGTAATAAGATACAGAACATTGTGGTCAGCAGCATACTAAGGCTTGAAGAAAGACAGAGAGGAGACTCTTCCATAAATATACCGTATATATTTATATACACATTATATTTCCCATTTTGGTGACAAAGTGGCTCTTGGGGTGAAGACTTGGTGGTATACCTGTAACTGATGTACTGTATTAGTAAGAGGCTCATACGAGCTGAGATTGGAGTTTAGACAAAAAATGCAGATGAAGTTCCCAGCTGATCAGTTTTACTTCTCCAGAGTGGGAACATAAGACAGTACGAATGGTAATGTCAAATTGACTGGGATAAAGAGGATTATGGAGCAAATTCAGAGCCACGCATGATCCTGAAAAAAGCACGCAAGGACATGCCTTCTAGATTCTTAAGTCAGACATGTCAGGATCTTGGTGCAGGGCGAAGTGAAGTTGGGAACCCAGGAATGCAGACGAGGCAGGCAGAGTAGATGTAGTGACTTTATTTTATTTCTTACAAGGGAAACACAGGCAGGAACAGATGGGCAAGAAACAAGCAGGCAGGGACTCAAGACACAGAAACAAGGCAGAACATACAAGGGAAGACGACATTAAAAAACTCAACAAGGAACAAAGGAAAGGGACCGGTATATATACACTGTGGGGGATAGGGAAAGTGGAAACAGGTGAGGAGACTAACAGGGGACAGGTGAAACTAATAAGGGCAGAGCAGAATAATCACAAAGGAGGGAAACACACAAGGGCAGGACGTCAAGTGGCAGACACGTGTGAGGAGAGGAAGGAATACAAAATAAAACAGGAAGTGGGCAGAACTGAAGATAAACACAGGGACAGGAGACAAGACACAACCAAAACAGAACACAGGGAGTGACAGACAAGGAGGTCGCAAGAAACACAAGGAACATACTGAACACACTGAACACAAGACAGGATAACACAAGGAATACCAGACTGAGAAAATACAAGGGGCACAAGAAACACAAGGCAGAAAACAACAGGGCATGATGCGAACCATAACAAACCAAGGGGGATGAGTAAGTTGAACATGGAGAATGGGTGCAGAGGCTTAGAAGGTCAGAAGTGGAGGTCAGAAGTGGAAGCAATTTGCTGTGCCGTTTTGGGTTCCTGCAAGCCTTTGATTAGAAACAATGGCTGTAAGTAAGTAAGTTTGGTGAAAATGTTTATTCCTGATAAGTAGGTCTGGATAGGATAGGACCAGATTTCCCTCATGAAATTGTTGTGGGTGATAACATCAGACAGATGGATATCTTGAGAGGGAAAGGGCAGCTGGCATGTGATGTGATATACCCTGGAAAAATATGCAGATAGGGTAAACTGAGAGAGTCTGTGGTACAAGGCTGTTAAGGTTGGCCCCTTGAGAGGCATTCTTGCTATGGAGCTTGTTGAATATTGCTTCTGAAAATTATGGTATTGTTATAATATAATGTCCGATTCTGGGGCTAAGAGTCCGAGGCTCATAAATGATAACAGACATGATAAATCAGCAATGTTGTTGTGGTAACCGTGCAGATATTAATGTGTACCTGCTCATGAACTGAATATGAAAGCTAGACAACGCGTTCAGGCTCTATTTAGAATTTCTAACAGCGGCTGAGCTGATATACAGTATAAAATATAAATATCAAATAACTAAGTAATAATCAGCATAGGCTTTCTTTGTCGTAGTGAACCATGGGACTGAGATGAGACTTACATCACAATATTAGATGCCAGAGGGGAAGCGTAGCTCAAGCACCATCACTTCTGTTCCCTGGTTTTGCAGAAACGGATAAAACTTGTCCAGGCACGACAAAAAGAAAGAACTATAACTTATCTGATGTGTGTGTGTGTGTGTGTGTGTGTGTGTGTGTGTGTGTGTAATCTTTGACTTCTCCGAGTAGTTTCACAGACTCGGAGTGCAGGTGTCTGTCTCTCTTTCTCAACTTTTGATGTGGCACACAATGCTGCCAAAATGCTGTTCGTTGTTTGTCAGACAAGTAACAGATATCTACATTTTTATACAAGTACATTTTTATACAAATACATTTTAATACAAATACATTTTTATACATATGTTTAAATCAGTCAATTTCAGGCAGTTGGTGCTCACTCTGTAGCCTCTAACTGTAATTCCTGCTGTCCACGGAGAGCTGTGAGGTAACCATTTGTGCACATTTTAATTTGGGCCATAATGAACCTTCTAAACTTCCTGGTGGCGAAACAGTAAACTACAGGATCCAAAATGCAGTTGAAGCCCATAAGAGCCAAGGTGATCTGATGTGCGTCGCTGAGCACCTGACGAGTCTTCTGATCCCAGTCCATGTGGCCCCAGCCCTGTGCGATCTGCAACGCTGCGAGTGTCCAGGGGCCTTGAATTACATGGTGGGGCAGGAAACACAGAACAAACACTCCCACCACAGCCAACAACATCTGAAGAGCTCTTCGTTTCACCCCCCTGGGCCTTTCACGTGAAGAGGACATGGTCCTGTTGGACTTTCTGGATAAAATTGTTGCAGACCTGAATTCTGACTGAGGAGGATTTTGAGAAAGTAAAGCTCGAGCAATGAGGTAATTACACACCACAACAAGAAAGAAGACAACAAAAAACATTCCAATTATCGCAAAATGAGTGGCAGCTACTCTTTTCTTTTCTGAATCAGTTTCATTCTGGTACCCTTCAAAACAGCGAATGACGTCATTCTCATCAGTGTTGGTCCCTGGAAATATGAGAAAAGGAATAGCCATTAACACGGTCAAAGCCCAGATGACAACGCACACAATGATCCCACGACATCTGTGGTCTGAAGAGGCTGCATCCAGAGGCCGAGTGACTGCCCAGTACCGGTTAACGCTGATGGCTCCGAGGAAGAGGATGGAACAATAGGTGTTGATGAAGAACAACGAGCCTGTCAGCCGGCACATGAAATCTGTGTAGACCCAGTTACCATTCCGACTATAGTAGCCAATCCAGAAGGGAAGGGCACACACGAAAAGGAGATCAGCGATGGTCAAGTTTGCCATGTAAATGTGGATTTCGCCCATGGCCTTGGCTTCTCGGAGGCAACGCAGGACAAACAGCACGTAGAGGTTTGCAAAGAGGCCCAGGATGAAGATGATGCCATAGACAACTGGGAAGAGGACATAACGAAAGTCAGAGTCCAGGAAGTTTGAGTTATTGCTGGCTGAAGAGCTGAGACCAGATGTCCTTGTTACAGCAACTTGTTCTGTAGTTGAGGGCAGCATTTCTGTCTGTGGGAGACAAAGAATATGTAATGTTTTGTCACAACAATAATATTCTGGTGGGGATTATTTTGTAATCAGAATTATCAGAATCCGAACACTTTACTTATCCCAGGGGGAAATTTGGTGTTTCAGTTGCTCTGATACAGAGAACACAATAGAAATATACAAAAATACAATAAAACAGAATATGTACAATAAGAATAGAAATACAATAAAACAGAATATGTACAATAAGAATAGAATTACAATAAAACAGAATATGTACAATAAGAATATATGCAATACATATAAGAAGTACACTTTTATAGAATAAAGAATGAAGACGAAGTACACTCACTTGTCCATTTATTAGGTACACTTATTTTAGTCTAATACAACAAGTTTTGTAAAACTGGTTTACCGCTTCACTGATGAGTTAAAAACACCACAGCAGTCTCCAAACCAGCTTCAACTTTTAAAACAAGTTTAACTAGATATGCCTGCCTTGACATGTCTTTGATTAAAAAAAAGCTAACAACAGGCTATCAACTTACCAGACTGCTTCTTCTTAAATCGCTCAGGAACAGTATGAATGTCTCAGTGGCTACAACTGAAATGACTAAATGGGTGTGTCTGTGTGTCTTTTATATAGATAGATAGATATACTTTATTGATCCCAAGCTGGGAAATTACCGTGTAGCAGCAGCATTACACAATAACAATACAAAGGAAATAAAAAGAAAAAGAAGAAGAAAAACCTAGACATGTTAAAACAATATAAAATGCCATATCAAAATGTATAGAAATGTATAGAAAATGTATAAATAGCAGTACTGAAAATTGTAGTGCAAAATAAATATAAGGGGGAGAGCTTCACAGTTCAAGATGAAGGAGGTGTGAACTCTCAGTCTTATCAGGAATACCCCACGTGGCACAATACGTATATCCACTTTCAGATTTCACTGTGTTTGTTCCTGTTCATCAGACTCATAATTTCCTTGATTTTCTGCCCACCAGGGGAGATTTGCCACAGACTGACAGTGAAGGTGATGTTTACATGAATTACATAAGCGCCAACCAAACCTACACTGATCTGGACTTCACCAATATAACTGGGGATTATCTGCACTCAAGTCTGTCATGAATACCTGTGGGAGGGTGGAGATGTCCTTGTTACAGCAACTTGTTGTGTAGTTGAGGGCAGCATTTCTGTCTGTGGGAGACAAAGCATATAAACATCAGTGTAATTTCCTGTCACAATATAATGCATTCTGCTGCAAATTTTCAAAAGCATTCAGACCTAACATTGGATAACATTAGATAAGATAGGATAAGATAAAACTTTATTGATCCCATGTTGGGAAAACTGACTTGTTACAGCAGCTCAAATAGTAAGACAAATATAAAAATAAGTACAAAAAATAGATATTAAAATAAAGGTAAAAGGTAAAAAATTGCATAAATACGCTATAAACATTTAAAAAACTATGTACTATATACATCCTATACATCCTGAATAATTAATTGCACATGATGAGTAAAGTGCTTCAGTCATTACTGTTTGAACAATTAAATGAGTGAAATAAGTGATTGAACAAACAATTAAAGTAAAGTAAAAGTAAGCTTTCCTCTCAGTTGTGGCTTCTCTGATGCTGCATCTTATGGATATTTATATTTTTATGAAAAATACTAAAAGACCAAATTACAGGATGTAGACTTACCAGACTGCTTCATCACCTCTCTCAAAGTATGAATACTGTGAATACCTTAGCAGCTAAAATGTGAATTTAAAGGGCGTTAATCAACGCTGAACTAAAGGGGCGTTTATGTATCTTTCAGTTGAAGTGCTTCAAAGTTCAAGACAAAGAAGGTCTTAAGAGTCTTAAGTCTTTGTAGAAAACCCTGTAACACCCACACATTGTTCCATTAATACACAGCAGCAACATTATGTCAACTATTTTGGGCCTTATGGGAAATAAGTCATTTCTGGGCATGAAATTCTTTATTCTCCTCTTGAATTAAGTTTTCACCACACCAAATTCAATTTGCCCCAAATTGTAACCAAAAGTTCCATTTAATTTAATTTCTACGTCATATAATAACATTTAAATATCACAATTTACAGGTCAGACCTGTGACTAAATAAGTGTCCATCTCCTCAGTGAGGCATAATTTGAACTATTTGTCCAATTAATCGCTTAATAGGAATACAGATATGTTTGATGTTTATCATCCTTTATAAAGCCAATCAGGGAGGTGCAGAGACATGTCAAGGAGCACTGGCTATTTTGTTTTTCTTTGTTTAAAAGGCACCCTGGTACCTACTGTATTCTCCCCATGCCTCCTCCTGATGCTGAAAAGAAAATGGACATTAATTGCAGTCCTTCTGTGTCTGTCACTCTACAACACTCCTTATGAATATTGCAGTTTACAAAACTGCTAACTTTCTTCCTGGTAAATCAAATTACATGGCTATCATATTCTGTAAGGATTATTTAGCTCTCCACAGAAGGGAAAAACCCTAGTACTAGCAAAGGTTGATATACCTGCAGAAATTCAACAATATGCAAAAGCATACTATTTATTACCAATGTGTTTTCATTATTGATATTGTATTATGATTTATGATTTTCCCAGATGCCGCAAGGCCACAAATTAGAATGCAAATACCTTTATCATTTTCATCAAGGTATCTTCTCCTTGGCTGGATAGGTACTTACAGATGTAATATACCAAGCTGGCTTTAACCTATAGATTTGTGTGGTTCTTGAAGCACAACAGTGTCAGGTAAAATGAGTCCTTTTTCTGGCTCATCTGCTGCTGAAGCAAATGTGCAGTAAAGCATTTTAACCACATGGTGGAGGAAGAGGCTAGTAAAAAAAAAAAAAAGCAAATGAATTCTCTTGCTTCAAAACAGTGCACAGTAATGGGGGGGACTTTAGCTCAGGTGAGGAGCCATACAGCATTGTCTGAACTTCATGAACCACCACTCTCACTCTCTGTGTAGTTCAAAGCAGCAGCTCCCCCTCTGTGATAAATGTTTAATTCCAGCTGCAATGCACAAGCACACAACACGTCCTCCTCTCCCTGGTGCCACAGCATAATTCCTAGATTAAGGTTAACGAGCCTCCCCAACCTTATTGCTGTTATTATGGCTTGGCGGTGGAACAAGAGAGCAGAGCTTTTTGGTGGTTGTGCCCTGCATGACTGCCAGACATGCTGTGCCAGTGCTGGGTATTCAGGCTTACACTGTAAAACAAAAATCTTTTCACGATACATCTTGTCGGTCGTGGTTTGGGTGTGGATTCAAGAGATTCCACAGCAAGTGAGTGAGAGCAGCTTATGAGAGATGTGGTTTGGTTGAAAGTATGGTATTGGACGTGTGTGACTATTCTTTCATCATTAACTTAATTAAATTATTTAAATTTAATTAAACATTTGAAGCTTATTTATCAAAAACTTTTTAGACACACCTCAAACCCCTAAAACATGAGTGATTCTGGCTTCAAATGAGTAGAATGAATGTACTGCTGAGTGATCAAAATATGATTAGTTTATTAGCATACTTAAAACCCTCCAGAGATAATTCTTTCTTGTGGTTAAAGAAAACATATATAATGGAAACTTTCACTATTTCATGTGTATTTTAGTATATATACATGCCACTTTAATGTCTGGTTACCTTAGCTTAGCACAAAGACTGGAAACAAGGGAAAACAGCTAGCCTGGCTGTGCCAAATGGCCACAAAATGTGTCAGGGTAGTTGTCCACCAGTTTCCAGTCTTTGTGATAAGCAAACAGGCTACTTGATTGTAGCTTCATATTTACCATACAGACATGAGAGTGGTATCAGTCTTTAAGCTAAGTCATAGTTGTTTCCTCTGAAAGTAATAAAAAAAAACAAAAAAAACAGAAGATTACTTGAGTCCCTATCCCCATACTCTTTTAAATAAAGTTGTCTGGAGCTTCTATGTGCAGTGACTCCAGTACAAAACTGACTTTAGGAGCAAAGATAGCCAGAAGGCCAATGGAACAAAGAATGAACAAAACAAGAAATAACTCTTCAAATTGATAAAATACAACTGAAAGCAATTTGTACTCTAATGGTTGTCAGTGTGACAAATTTAAAGACACTTAAACATGCAAAAAGGGACATTCTGGCCACTTGGGGGTAGCAGAAACAAGCTGTATACACCATACTGAAATAGAGTGTATCACCTTTTAAGTTAACATAGCAAACTTGTTAACATCCAGCAGATGCAAAGTGAGACACATTTGGAGACACATTTGGAAGTCCCACGTTCACTCCACTTCCTCAGTTTTTGGTCTCTACCTACTCCTGAAGGAAACACATGGTTCTTTAGCAGCTAAATATTCCAGTGTATTCTCCAGTTAGTTCCTTACAGAAAACCATTTATTCATTAAATATTTTAAGTTTATTAGACACTTAACTCAGCTCAAATAGCATTTTCACAACTCCTGAGACTTCTTTTTACTAATTTTTAAGGCAATCACATGTTAAGTATGTAAGTATGTATGTAAGTCAAATCAGCTTGTGAGGTTTTACAGTGTAACATTAAATGACTTTTGGATTCAAATATAGACATCCCATATTGCGCCGGCAGTAGTGATACGCTTCACAAATTCTTCCATATAGGCTGAACACCTACCTCTGGCTCCTGCCTGCATGCCACTTGATTCTTATTCTCAAAGTTATTCCTCTATACGGCCTCTAAACGGCCCACAAAAAAGGAAAATAATCAGACACAGATTCATGCAGGTGATCCCTGATGTTTTGCACTGCTGCACAGGTCAGTCCAAGTGGTTGTACTTTCAGTCCAGGTGTGTAGAGACATAGAGAGGGAACGCTGCCAGGACCTCAGCTTTTTTCTTTTTTTTTTAATGGGATCACTAGCTATCGCACTGGAGGAACTTTATAGTTAGAAGTCAGAGTCATACATTCTTCTGGGAGGTAGGAAGGGAGGGGGCTGCCTGTGTGGAGCTCTTCTTGTCCCATTAACACCTTTTCACAGTTGCTCCTTCACCTCACCTTGATCCAAGGCACTTTGCCTCTGGCAAACAGGAAAATACACTAGCAGGATATTTTATACACAGGTAGGCCGTGGCTGTACACTCAGACCACTTATGAAGAGAGGAGGTATGAGGCTGAGAACTGATAAGTGGGTAGTGTTTAGCTGCACGTCTCACCTGGCAGAGGCTTCTTGGCAAACCGGAGAGTGTAGGTCTCTCTCAGGCAGATTTACAGCATGCCAGAGGCTGAGGTTTGAGGAATGTCCCCCTGCAGTGAGAAAGAGAGGGCCATGGGAGGGTGAGCAAGACAGACTGAGGCATCTGTACCTCAAGATGATATCGGACCTGACAGTAAGACAAGACTTCTTATTCCTATCAAAGGATTTGGAGCGCTCGCTCTCTCATGGGACACAAATTAAGACATCAAATATCAAAACTCGGTAAGAGCTGTTAGAGGTCACCGATTAGTGATTTAATTGGAAAAGATGGTTGTTATTTTAAGAAATTTAGATTCACATGGTAGTGTTGCACAAGTGAGTCTGTCTTTAAAAGGGGTCTCTTCAAATATCGCATCAGCATGCCACGCCACACTAATGTTTGTTTGCACAATGTTGCACAATGTTGCCAGTGCTTGATGGCATTGGATAAGCGCATGTTTCCCTACATGACAAGCTGCCCCACATTTTGATCCATCAGGGTAACATCTGTTTAAACACTAGCCATAACCCACTCTGAGAGGACAGAGAATTAAGCACATTAATCCTTATCCCTGCTGTAAAAAGGACACAAAGTAGGAAATCTCCAGGATAAGCCACATTGTGGCATTAAATCCTCCTACTCTGGTCTAATTTCATTTCTTACGTGCTCATTTTGTCGTCAAAAGAATATTGTCAGGTGACTATAGACTTGATCCTTGCACTGTGTACCGTTGGCTACTTGTAATTGTGGTGATCTACGCAGGATTATTAGAGATTAGTCCGCCGTTGCAGCCAGTGCAGGTCGCGCAGGATATGATAAAGTACCTCAAATGTGAAATACAAACAGCAAAATCACAGGGGCTTCCTTTTGAAAGAAAGTCAGTGAGGTCATTTCTGTTTGATTTGTGCTGTTGACGTGTGAATTTGACAAACAGGTTAATGTTGCTGGGTGGTGAAGGATGTTTGTGATTAGGAAGGATGTTGGCTTGAAAACTGCTCTTCCTGAATCAGCTTGCCTGTGCGAGTGTGTTACGCTATGTTCTGTAGGAGATTACATTCCCTTATGATCCCGTCCTCACGCATTAGATTGCAGTCTGTATTATGCATTTGCATTTATATCATTTGATGTATTAAGGCAAATTCCCAAAATGACAGAAACTTGTCTGTGCGTGAGCCAGCCCTCTCAAGACAGATAAAACATGACCGATACACATCCCCATAAAAAAGGAAGCATTTTCCATGCCTGTCTTTACTTATATGTCATCTCACAGTTTCTATTGCCCTGATGGATTTTTGTGCTTTTCTTCTTCATAGATCAAGAGTTGTTTTAATGTCTAGAGCAGACCAGCAGCTCTTGAAGCTGATGGATAAGCCCATATATTACAGCTCCTCAAACTGTGTTTCTACCTCTCTGTGCTTTTATCATTTAAGACAGACAGACATATCGTTTGTACATGTATGCACACATTCATATTCACATACACCTGTGCTTGGTTGTCCTGCTGTGGTGCTCAGGTGTCTGGGCATGCCTGGTTATGCCTTTAGCTTGCAGCAGCCTTTGAAAGGATTTTATTTCTCTTTGGTTACTCAGTTTCTTTGGCCGTTTCCCCACCTAGAGAGAGCAACACCATGACACCATTTATACCTTGCCTAGCCCATTATGTCAAATCATATGATTACAGCATATTACTTTTAACAAGGGAGGGATGTTTAATGAGGGGGAAACAAATGCTTGACTGCGCAAATCTCCACAGAGGCCTGTTTTAATTACTTGACCTTTCAGGCCACACAAGATAAGGAAAGGTCACTGATGAGTGTGAGGCTGTTGACAAGCAATAACTGTATTTTTCGGCCTCTCCCTTTCAAGAAAGCAACAATGTGCTACTGCTTTTATTTTTGAATATCAAACAGGCAGTAAAGATTTAGGTGCTGATAATGCAACAGTCCTAAAATGACGGCAGTGTTTATGTCCTCCAGTGCGGCTCCATAAAGCAGCGTTTCGCAAGAATCAGTCTAAACTGTTGAAGAAAACAAACACTTCACTGTGTGGGAACAAATGTGTGTGTGTGTGTGTGTGTGTGTGTGTGTGTGTCTGCGTGGGTAGGACTTCACCTGGTTGACTGGCTGTTTATCACATTCACAAGAGTTGGAGGTATTTTATCATCTTGCTGAGATCATCTCCACAGTTATGGAACAGAAAGAAAAATGAACCCACGATGAAGAAGTATTTACTGCCAAGCCATAATCATGATGCAATACACAGCGTAAACAATGCGCTTCTGTTACTGTTACTGTTACTGTTATTGTGCTGTACGGCTGCAGCTCACTTGAGGTTATCACTCTCAATGGCACTAGCTTAAAGCAGGTACAGTGACAGCAGAGGGGTTTCCCTGAGTGGCAGACCGGATTGATCCATGTGTCTGTCTTGAAGGTCAGACAGTATGAGCGGCACTGGGTTTGAACTCAGGGGAAGATAATGATGTGACGTGGCCTGGTTCAAGCTGCTGAACGGACCAGCAACTCTACAACAACATCCACCATCACAGAGATGAAAGCTCCATAGGATGAAAAGACTGCGAATGGTCACTATTTATCCTGATGCATTTGCCACAGCAATGCTCTGCTTTTATACATAGCCTATAAATTCTCTTAAAGTGAGATCAGAGGGCCATCAAGGGTTTAAAGTAATGACATTTTACTAAAAAGAGAAAGAAAAAGCCACAAGACATATACAGAAACACAGAGAAAACGCTGATAATAAACAAAAACTAATGACAATATCATTATTATACAGTAAAATAATTAATAATCATGAAAGTGATGAATAATATGAAGAATTCAACAGGGGTCATTGTGTGATGATAAAATATTCCAATCAAAGAATGTCTTTTAAACATAATGACTTTTTATTTTATTTTATTGTATCTTATTGTATTAATAACCCCTCCTTGAACCGCCACCTTACTGTGGTAGGAGGGGTTTGTGTGCCCGAATGATCCTAGGAGCTATGTTGTCGGGGGCATTACGCCCCTGGTAGGGTCTCCCATGGCAAACAGGTCCTAGGTGACGGGCCAGACCTAAGAGCGGTTCACAAGCCCACCATGAAGAAAGAATCAACAAGGACCGTTACGTCGCCCGGATTGGCGTTACCAGGGGCCCCACCCTGGAGCCAGGCCTGGGGTTGGGGCTCGCAGGCGAGCGCCTGGTTGGCCGGGTCTTTGCCCACGGGACCCGGCCGGGCTCAGCCCGAAATGGCGACGTGGGCCCGCCTTCCAGTAGGCTCACCACCCGCAGGAAGGTCCATGAGGGGCCGGTGCAATGTGGTTTGGGTAGCAGTCGTGGCAGGGGGCCTCGACGACCCAATCCCTGGAACAAAACTCTGGCAATAGGGACATGGAATGTCACCTCGCTGGGGGGGAAGGAGCCTGAGCTCGTGCAGGGAGGTTGAGAGGTACCGGCTAGAGATAGTCGGGCTCACCTCCACGCATAGGCTTGGGCTCTGGAACCCAGCTCCTTGAGAGGGGCTGGACCCTCCACTACTCTGGAGTTGCCCAGGGTGAGCGGCGGCGAGCTGGTGTGGGCTTGCTTATAGCTCCCCAGCTCAGCTGCCACGTGTTGGAGTTCACCCCGGTGAACGAGAGGGTCGCTTCCCTGCGCCTTCAGGTTGGGGATAGGTCTCTTGCTGTTGTTTGTGCCTCACGGGCCGAACAGCAGTACAGAGTACCCGGCCTTCTTGGAGTCCCTGGGAGGGGTACTTGATAGTGCTCCGACTGGGGACTCCATTGTTCTACTGGGGGACTTCAACGCTCACGTGGGTAACGCGACAGTGATACCTGGAGGGGCGTGATCGGGAGGAACGGCCTCCCGATCTGAACCCGAGCGGTGTTCTGTTATTGGACTTCTGTGCTAGCCACGGTTTGTCCATAACGAACACCATGTTCGAGCATAAGGGTGTCCATCAGTGCACGTGGCACCAGGACACCCTAGGCCGGAGGTCGATGATCGACTTTGTTGTCGTTTCATCTGATCTCCGGCCGTATGTCTTGGACACTCGGGTAAAGAGAGGGGCTGAGCTTGTCAACCGATCACCACCTGGTGGTGAGTTGGCTCCGCTGGCAGAGGAGGAAGTTGGACAGACCTGGCAGACCCAAACGTATTGTGAGGGTCTGTTGGGAACGTCTGGCCGAGCCCTCTGTCAGGGAGGTCTTCAACTCCCACCTCCGGAAGAGCTTCTCACAGATTCCGAGGGAGGCTGGGGACATTGAGTCATTGAGTGGACTGGACCATGTTCTCTGCCTCCATTGTTGTCGACGCATGGTCCACGCGGCATTTCGAAGTTGTGGACGCAAGGTCTCAAGGTCTCTGGTGCCTGTCGTGGTGGCAATCCCCGAACCCGGTGGTGGACACCGGAAGTAAGGATGCTCTGTCCGACTGGTGGCAACCGGAAGTGGTGGACCGTCAGGCTGAAGAAGGAGTCCTATCGGCCATGGAAGAAGGAGTCCTGTGGGATGTTGGCCTGTGGGACTCCTGACGCAGTTGACAGGTACAGGCTGCAGGCCAAGCAAGCCGCAGCCCGGACGGTCCTGGAGGCAAAAACTTCGGGTCTGGGAGGAGTTCGGTGAGGCCATGGAGGAGGACTATCGGTCGGCCTCGAAGAGATTCTGGCAAACCGTCCGGCGCCTCAGAAGGGGGAAGCAGTACTCTGCCAACACTGTTTACAGTGCGGGTGGGGAGCTGTTGACCTCAACTGAGGACATTGTCGGACGGTGGAAGAAATACTTCGAGGATCTCCTCAATCCCACCGACCTGCCTTCCAGTGAGGAAGCAGAGGCTGGGGACTCTGAGGTGGACCCGTCCATCACCCAAGCCGAAGTCACTGAGGTAGTTCGCAAGCTCCTCGGTGGCAAGGCGCCGGGGGTGGATGAGATCCGCCCTGAGTACCTCAAGTCTCTGGATGTTGTGGGGCTGTCTTGGCTGACACGCCTCTGCAACATTGCATGGAGGTTGGGGACAGTGCCTCTGGAGTGGCAAACTGGGGTGGTGGTCCCTCTTTTTAAAAAGGGGGACCGGAGAGTGTGTTCCAACTACAGGGGGATCACACTTCTCAACCTCCCCGGAAAGGTCTCACGCCAGGGTGTACTGGAGAGGAGAATTCGGCCGATAGTCGACCCTCGGATTCAGGAGGAACAATGCGGTTTTCGTCCCGGTCGTGGAACACTGGACCAGCTCTATACCCTCCCCTCCGCCGCAGGGTGCTTGAGGGTTTATGGGAGTTTGCCCAACCAGTCCACATGTGCTTTGTGGATCTGGAGAAGGCATTCGACCGTGTCCCTCGTGGTATTCTGTGGGGAGTGCTCCGTGCGAGTATGGGGTCCGGGGGCCTTTGCTAAGGGCTGTTCGGTCTCTGTACGACCGAGCAGGAGCTTGGTTCGCATTGCCGGCAGTAAGTCAGACCTGTTCCCAGTACATGTTGGACTCCGGCAGGGCTGCCCTTTGTCACCGGGTCCTGTTCATAATCTTTATGGACAGGATTTCTAGGCGTAGCCAGGGGCCGGAGGGAGTCCGGTTTGGGAACCACAGGATTTGATCTCTGCTTTTTGCAGATGATGTTGTCCTGTTGGCTTCATCAAGCCAGGACCTTCAGCATGTGCTGGAGCGGTTTGCAGCCGAGTGTGAAGCGGCTGGGATGAGAATCAGCACCTCCAAATCCGAGGCCATGGTTCTCGACCGGAAAAGGGTGGCGTGCCCTCTCCGGGTGAGTGGAGAGGTCCTGCCTCAAGTGGAGGAGTTCAAGTATCTCGGGGTCTTGTTCACGAGTGAGGGAAAGATGGAGCGTGAGATTGACAGGCGGATTGGTGCAGCGTCCGCAGTTATGCGGTCGGTGTGCACCGGACCGTCGTGGTGAAGAAGGAGCTGAGTCGAAAGGCAAAGCTCTCGATTTACCGGTCAATCTACGCTTCCCACCTCACCTATGGTCATGAACTTTGGGTAATGACCGAAAGGACAAGATCGCCATGGATACAAGCGGCCGAAATGAGTTTCCTCCGCAGGGTGGCTGGGCGCTCCCTTAGAGATAGGGTGAGAAGCTCGGTCACTCGGGAGGAGCTTCGGAGTAGAGCCGCTGCTCCTTCGCATCGAGAGGAGTCAGCTGAGGTGGCTTGAGCATCTATTTCGGATGCCCCCTGGACGCCTCCCTAGGGAGGTGTTCCAGGCGTGTCCCACCGGGAGGAGGCCCCGGGGAAGGACCCAGGACACGCTGGAGAGACTATGTCTCTCGGCTGGCCTGGGAACGCCTCGGGGTCCCCCCGGAAGAGCTGGAGGAAGTGTCTGGGGTGAGGGAAGTCTGGGCATCTCTGCTCAGACTGCTGCCTCCGCGACCCGGTCCCCGGACCAAGCGGATGAAGATGGATGGATGGATGTATTAATGAATACAATTACATATGTGGCATACCATCATCATTAAATCTCAAGATAGTGACTTTTTGTATCACAGGTTTAACAGCTTATGGTATAAAAATTAGTCCATATCAAGTCACATTTACCAAATTCATGTAGGATGCAAGTAAGGGCCCAGAGACTCAGTTGAGGACACATCCAACTGCGCCTTAACGAAGAACTTGGAGAACCACACACAACATTAGTCCAACAATTCAACTTGTATTCTTCAGACTCCATAAAAGTTGCTCTAATGGTGATATTTGCACATTTAGACCCATACGCAGAATAATCAGAGTTTTAGTAGCAGTGGTCAGTTTGCAGTTTCTGGATGTTATGTGGGCATTGCATTGCAGAAAAAAAAAGCTTAATAACAATACAATGGGCATTAATGATATGTCAGTGCTACTGGAAAATACATTTATACTAATTTTAATTGGTATTTTGCTCGCTTTAAGACTCCTGTAACATCGCTGCAGGTGTTACTTATTAGGTATACAGCAACTTTATGATACTTTTGGAACTTAACTCCTCCTTAATTCACTTCTTATTAATATTGCAACAGTGTGTTAAACTGTGATGCACAATGGGAAGCTTTAGGTAACTTCATTCTTAATTATATGTTATGTCCTCAATGGTATACAAAAAAAAAGCTCATTGTGTATCAGTAAATATATACTATGCTTGTGTCGTTCCTTTTAAAATATAATCTACTGTTTATTTTGTGTGTGTGCAGAGAAAGAGAGACGCACACTCAGACTCCAGGCCGGCTGTGAGCTCTGCGAGGGAGAGAGGCGGGACCTCGCAGCCGGGAAGGGCGTTCTCTCTGCGGTCAGGCCGGGCAGAGTCATCCCGAGGGGTGGGTCCTCCGGCGGCGGAGAAGGAAAACCCACCTTTTTTTTTTCTTTTTTTTTTTGTTCATTGTTAAGGACGCGCTGGAATGTGATGGTTTGATCTCCAGCGAGCCAGGGAGGGGGAATATCCGAGAGGAAAGGACCGACGAAAAAAAAAGAAGAAGAAGAAGAAGTGATTTAGGGGAAAAAAGGGGGTGAAATCAAAAACGCAGTCTCTCCCTGCACCTCCTCCTTTTCCTCCTCCTCCCTCTCGTTCTTCCCCTCCTCCGTCGCCTCCAACTCTCTCTCTCTCTCTCTCTCTCTGAGGATATGTGGATGAACTTGTCCTCGTCGTGTCGGCAGCAGCGAGTCCGGCCGTCCGCATGAGCTCGCACCGGGCGGAGTTGTGGATTTACCGTGGCGTTTTCTTCACCGAGCCGGCGGAGGAACCAGCTGAGGTAAAGTTGGACTCTTTATGTTTGAGTGTGTTTTTTTTTTTTTTTTGTGGTGTGTGGTGTGGTGGGGGGCGGATAGGGGGGGACATACATGGGAACACGGTACTGGGATTCAGACAGCGGCTTCCTGAGTTTGGACCCAGTCGGTCAGGACTGCCGAAGCCTGAAATGCGGCAAGTTTCTTTTTTTTTTTCTTTCCCCAACCCTCCTCCTCTTTCTTCTTCTTCTTTTTCTACTTCCTCTCCTTTTCCTCCACCTTCTCCTCTGTCCGTTTTGTAGCCAAAATGAAACATCCAGGACTGCGGCTAAAACCTCAGGTGGTTAAACTGTAGCGGCGCAGAGACCATTTACATCCTATTTCGGTAACACGTAGCAGCTTTTTTAACAATGTTTCCCGGCACAGTTATCGCATGTTTTTCGAGCCGGTCCCGGTCTACGCACTTATTAAAGTCAGCTTTCTCTTCACATGGGCCACTGCATAACAAGCTACACCAGTTAGAAACATGGAGTTGGTGAAAACATTACCAAAAAAAAAAAAAAATGAAGCTGCTTGTACATGCTCCTGATGCAGTCTCTATCATGGCCTCTGGTAAAGATATTATCTTGTGCTCTGTTTCAAAATGTATCCGATAAAACTGTAGTTCCCCCTCCTCCTTGTGTAGTCTGGCGTTTTAGGGGCATTTTTATGAATGAAGTCACAATGTTTCAGTTTCTTTTGTTGACATTGAGCATCAGCCACGCAAGCTAGCATGTCGGGACTTTGGACCGGACTGTTTCAGCCCTCCTGTGTGTGTGTGTGTGTGTGTGTGTGTGTTTTTCTCCTATCTATCCTCTGGGACACACTCGAGCATGAACACGCTGTTTACCCTCACACACTCCGATGCAGTTCCCCACACTTCGGAGTGTGTTTACAGAAAGGAGATACCGCTCTATATGCGGCAGACAGGACGCGTTCACGGCCGCTGCAGCTGTTCGTGTTAGGGTGGTACAGTACACAGACCGGCCTGGATGTATTGTTTTTTTTTGTGGGGGGGTGGCTTCATCACACTTTAAAGGCTTTACAGTGGGCACAAAAAGACACACTCACTCAGGGTTAGACTGTTTGAGGGGGCATTTTTTTTTTTTTTTTTTAACAGCAGGGAAGAAAAGTGAGTGAGTGTGTTGTGTTCACTGCCTGTGGAGCCATTTTTGACATTTTGAACCTGTCACCATAAATGAGTTGTTCACATGTTCTTGTCTGCAGGATGGAGGGTGGACAACTTCAGTGTAACTGCAAAAAAAGAACTGAGTTAGCCTTTGATCTAGAAAACCAGCACTGAAAATTGGTAATCGTATTCATAATTCATTAATTAATAGTTATTTATTGAGGAAAATGTCAATTATTCTTTGATTCCGGCTTCTCAGATGTGAGGGTTTGTTGCTTTTCTCACTTTATATGACTTCGCTCTGAATAATTTGTGGTTTTGGTTTGTTCTTATGACAGCACAAGCAATCTGAAGATGTCATCTACAACGTTGGCAAATCGTGATGCCGATTTCTCTGGCATATTATGGACTAAATTAATTGATGTTGACACATGCAACATTCACAGCAACAACTACAATAATAACATGTTGCAGCCCCTCTTGGGTGATTAGTTAAATCTACAAACACGGTGGCAGTGTTTGCTTTGTTTCAGCATGTGTTTGTGTGTGTTTGTTCTCCCTCACACGAGGTGGAATGTGTTGTGCTGCGCAGGCCACACGCTACATGTATGAAATGGAGGTGGCAGAGTATGAACAGTATGTGTCCTTATGCTGCCTCACCCGAGCAGTAAGAGAGGAGTGTGTGTGCATGTGTCAACAGCAGAAAAGATAGTTGTAGTGGTGGAATACTAATCTGCCAGGTGGGGCTCGTAAAGAGCGGCGCAGGGAGGGAAAGGAGATGGAAGGAGACCTGCCTTGACCTGTTTCAGACATGAAGGAGACAAAAAAAAAAATCACTGATGACTTTCCAGTAAGGCTCGCCCTCCCAGCCAGCTGTAGATTATACCAGCTGAGCTACCAGCTTGTGCTGCTGTGAACCCACTTCCCCCCGAGACCCTGCACTTGCATGGCAGCTTGTGGTGGTGGAAGATGTACAATAAGGGTTTCATATTGGATTATGCCACCACATGTGGAGGGAATGTCTACAGTTAATGCTGTCACTTTGGAAATGTAAGGAGAAATGCAAAGGGAAAATTAAATGAGAGTACCAGCAAAGTGAAGAGTGAGATGTCTAAAATTTCCCTGATTACCACTTGATCCATGCATTTACTGTCTTGGGAAATTGTGCTCCGAGTTTGGTTTGGTTGCATTGGCCCTCAGGAGGTATAATTCCCAGACAGTAACTGAACATGATGTCTTGGTGCAACAAAAACTGTTAATGTTGACACAGTAGGAGTGCCGCAGCCACCACCACTTGTTTTGTGATCTTGAAAGTGATCTTGATGCCTGCAAGTGAAAAGTTACACAAAGTCACAATTCACACCATGTCCCATCCAGGATTTGTCGCCTGCCATGCAAAGTAATAATCATACCCCTCGCTCTTCTTTTATGACCTGGGCTATACCACGCATGATTGGTTTTCCACTCCGCAGAACGCCGCGACCGCCCTATGAAACTGCCTGCACTGCTTTGGGTGAAACCAAAAACTAATCATTATGCGTGTCCAATAAGGGTAATTATCAGACTAAGCACTGGACCTGGGGATTACGGAGTGGCTAAATGACTGCTCTGGGGTTTAAATTAAAATATTGAGGTTTTCTGCCTGGGAGAATCAAACCACTGGGAATGTCAAGCCCAGCCTCTCGGTGGTGGTATTACTGTGCCACTCTGCACATCAAGGTTTGTGCACAGAGCCCCTGCTGTTACTGTAGTACCGTCACATCAGTGTAGAATTACAGTACATGGATACTGACGTAATGTGTTGCAAGTGCACATGACAAGGAATGGACATTGTTATTGCTTAACTGAGTGGAAATGCATATTGAGAAATTGTCCAGTGTTACTTCATGTAGATCACTCACAGTATTCTGTCTATAGTGTTAATAATTTTATATTAATCTGAGAGTATTGTATTGATTCATCAGTTGGTTGTTTTGTCTATTAAATATAAGAAAATAGTGAAAAAAGGTGATGTATTGAAAGTGTTTGTTTTGAAATGATTAATAGTTCAAAACTCACATATATTCAATTAATATTATATATGACAAAGGAAACCATGAAATTGTCACATTGGACAAGACACTGAAAACTAAAATAACCAAAATATGTGCATAATTGATTAATTTTCTATCTTTTCTATCTTCTCTATCACGTCGATTTGTTGTGAGGATAATGATGACAACTTTAGACGCCAGTGCCGCTTGGCTGTTCTTCAACGAATACATGGTTTAAAAAAAAAAAAAAAACTGCACCCACATAAGCAGACACTTGTCCTTTGCAGCGTAACCTTTACATCCTAATAAGCTGTAATGGATAGCTCAGATAGAATTTGGACCGGATGGTGATGGTGTTGGTGTTGGTTATTATTAGTGGTAGACTTTGGCCTTCTCAAAATAGCAGAGATGAATCATGATGTCTCAGAGGCTCGTATTAAAGCCCACACACAGCCTGTGTGTGTATGTCCTCTGTGAGTGAGCAAGTGTGAGTGTGTATGTGTGTGTGTTTTGTGATAATGCAATAATGGGCCCAGTATCCGGGACAGAGGCTGCTGTTGACAATACGCAGGCCAGCTGGAGTTGCTGTCTGTCTGTTAGCAGACATGCAGGAGGATGGCTTAATGCCTCGAAGATGGCTAAATGTGGCTGTGTATTATATCTCTGAAGTGTGTGTTGGATGTAGGTAGGAAGAGCTAAAATGATTTGCTGATTCATCAATAGACAAAAAATACACCTGCAACTATTTTCGACAGTCAAATTTCAAGCAAAAATTCTAAAACATCTTTTTCCAGCGACTCAATTGTAAGGACTTTATACTTTTCATCATCTTTTGTGATTGTTCACTGAACGTTTTGCCAATATTTTTTTCACTGAGTGAATGATTGATCCTCAATAGAGAAAGTAAATTGATAATGAGAAATAGACATTCATCGCAGCTCTATGTATGGAATGTGTTCGGCCATCAGACTCCTGGGTTTGTTCTTTTCCAGACATTTCTTCCCCTAGCTCCTCCTTACATTTTGTCTCTCCTCTTTACACATTCATTTTCCCCTCTCCCTCCTTTACTCCTGCTCCCCTTTCCCTCTCTTTTCTTCCCCTCTTCCTACCGCCCTCCCTGCCAGCTTTCTTTATCAGTGGTGGCCCATTGACAGGGCAGGGCTCTGTGATTTCAGCTGGAGTTCAAACTACTTGAACTTAGTGTGTGTTCGGGGGTTTGTTGGGTTGTTGAGTGTGTGTGTGTGTTGTGTGTGCGCGCACACGTATGTCTGTCTGCCAAGGCACTTTAGCTCGGTGCTGTTCCCAGCCATGTCAATCTGTCATCGGACACTAGAGTCTGAGAATGTCAATCACTCAGCGAGTAGTGGCCAGAAGTACATCTCAGCTCTAAGTGTTCACACGCCTCGCTCAGGCTCTCATTAACACATACACTGACTCACAGAGCACAAGATATGTGCTCTCACTCTTTAAGAATTCAAAGCAAGAAAGGATTCTGTTCATATAACTTCTTTCTGCATGTGTGAGAGTGTGAATGAATCCCCTCCCCCCATATTAGTCCTCCAAAGCGTGCCAAATGGCCTCCTCATTACCAGCTGCCCTGGTGGGCTTTCAGTCCTGTGGTGGCGTGGTCACTCACTGAGGCCTTACCACTCTGCTGTACAGCAGGTGACTTTGAACCAGTAGTTTCATCGCAGAAATACGCTCCGGCGAAGGCTGCGGGTGCACATGACTGTGATGTGTCCTGTACGCCACAGAAGATATCCAGCGTAGCGCAGCCTTGACACTTGAAAATCTTTTCTTTCTGAATTAAATGTCAGGCAGATAAAGATGCTTCTTCACATTATTGTACATATCATGTAATTGGTCATTAATTTGCCACACTTTCCAGAAAAATGTGCCTAGAGGCTCGAAAGATAATAGCTACCTTAGCATAAACAATATGGCAAAGTCTCTGATGGTACACACATTTTGTATTGTGTCATGGCATATATTGTCCCATCAACCCAAAATATTGTTTTCCAATTTGTGTCATAATGTTCAGCAACATTGCGAGATTTTCTAACCCTGACTCTGAAGTTCACCAGTCAGCCAAACTGACATCTCTGGTATTCACTGACCTGTATAGAGATTTCAGAGTCACAGGGTGGTTCTCAAACCGGGCATGTGGTTATGAAATAGAAATGTTTGTGGTAAATTAAGCTGCTTGTACACTTGGCACAAACGTTTGGTCGGAGCCTAAATCTGAGGTTGATAAATTGGTTGTATTGAAGCCCTGCCGCTGAGAGTAATGAGTCCCTGAGTTTGAGGAAATGCGTGTGTCTTTACACATTTACTGAAACTTTACTGAGACCTCTGCTCATTCAGTACTGCTGCTTACTCTGCATGACACATTTCCATTTCCTTGTATTCTTTTATGTGTGTCAAACCTGCTAGCCAGTCAGTTTTGGCAGACAGACTTGGCCTACCCTGTGAAGAAATCCTCACAGCTCAATGGAGAGTTACAATTGTACATCCAAAATTACGTTTTTTAATCCTTTGACAGCATATATACGACCTTTCAGTTGCTAAATTTACCTTTGGCTTTGTAAATTATGATACATCAAGTGAGACGTTAAAAAGCTGTAAAACCTTTGCTTAAACTAAGCTAAAACATGCGGCTGTTATAACATAAAACCTGGAGCATTAGCAAAAATCTCTAATTTTGGCCATCTTTTTATGACAAATTATAACACTGGCTCAGTGACTAGACAAACTTTAAAGTGTACTGGCTGGAAACAGATGTCTTAAATGCTCCTCTATCACTGTTTCTTAGGAATTATCCATTGGTTGGGATGCAGACCTGTGCCAGACTTCCAAACCTCGCGCCATAGTTCAGGAATTTCAATTTATGAACACCCATCGCTCCCCTGCAGCCCCCAAAGCCAGGCAGCTGCCCTGCTGTTGACCATGTGATGGTTCTAAAGCTATGGTAACTGAATAGGCGGGAGAAAAACATCATCTGGTCTTCATTTTGGCTTCCCAACCGTCCACCATTTCCTTATCACACGGGAGCAGAGACAGATGTAGTTAGCAGCTAGTCCGTAGATGCTATGCCAGAATGTAATTTATTATTTGTGGTACTTTTGATTGATGGTCCTCATATTTTTGATTTTTTTTTTTTTTTCCAGCTTCGTCTCTGCTTCCTCTGCTTCCAGTTTCATAGGTCTGGTCTTGAATCTTGGATGAAGATAACTGAATCAATTAGTGTAGTCTTTGACTTAAATCTTTGTCATGTCAGTCAATTTGTGAATGCAGCTCATCACGTGTATACATCGCCGATGACCTATTTTCACAATAGATTTTCTATGATTATAAGGTTTTTCTTTCTTCTTTTCAAGCCATCTCTTTCTCTCACACCCCCCTGCCCTCCACACTGAACGCTAGTTTATTTAACAAAACAAGAATGCCAAGAATGTGTTTGTGGCTGTTAGATATACCCTGATAGCTGCAGGTGATAAGTCTTCTAATGTTTAATCAGTGGCCGGCCAGGCCAGCTGCCCCACATGGCTGGAGTTTGGACCACACTGACTAATAATGTGGGTCACTCTGCTACTGTGTTTGTGTTTTACATGCTGTCAGGCTGACCTGAAACACAAGTTTCCTCTTGGTTTTGGGATTTTTATTTTCCTACCAGTTCCTGTGTGGGATTTAGGTTTCTGTTGGACATTTCAGTCTCCAATAAGTTGTTTTACAGAAGGTTCCCTGTGCGCCTGTTTTGTTCCTACACTGTACTGGCTCCTCAAAAATGGCTTCCTCGTCGATCCTGGAAGAAAAGAGGAAAGAAGTGCAAAAGAGGCAGACTTCAAAAGCATGTTAGGAGGCACAGCAAGGCAGCGAGAGGGAGGGGAGAAAGGGACATTTTAACAGGGGAGAGCTGAAGTTAAGACATTTCTTGTAAATTCCTCAGCCACACTTTTATTTTTTTAGGTGTTCTCCTCCTCAACAGGCCAATATTTCCCCTCTCTCCTTCTCGATTGTTATCTTGTCTCGCTCGCTCTCTCCCTCTCTTTTCACCTCACTAAAGAGGAGACTCCCCCTCAACCTCTTTTTCCTGTCACTCCCCCTTCTCCCGCCTTGTCCAGGAGTATTTTTGGAAGTTAATGAAAAGAGAAATCTGAACCGCTTGCCCTTAAAAGGCATGTCTGGGTCAGCTGGGTGGAAACTTGTGTTATTAATGTCCTTAACATTTTCTTTGTGAGCGGGTCATCTGTGATTGTAAGTATGCGTGCATTCGGTGCTGCGTACAGCGCAGGAATGCTGTGGGTAGGGGGACCAGAAGGGAGGGAGGGTGGTCTAGCAAGCAGACCTACGTCTTCAGGAAAGGAGAAGGGGGTGGTAGGGGAGGGGGTGGGGGGTGGGGGGGGTGGTGTCAGGGGCATATTTGGCATATTTCAGGAGCCATTCCAGTCTGGTTCAAGATGCATTCTTCTTCCTAGAGATCTGGCCGGGCAGCCAAGACAGCCGATGATCAAGGGAGGAGAAGAAAGGTTAACATCACGCTCTACTTCTTGTCAGTCTCGTGATGCTGCTGGTTGAAGAAGGTGCAGACTTTGACAGAGGCAAAGCTAAAGAAGCCGCTAACACAGGTGGTGAAAACATAGGAAAACACCACATCATGCCACCTATGAATTGACACAGATGTAGACCAACCTCAGTAATATCCATAAAAGGCTAAATGTTGAACCAGATTCCTTTACCCAGCAGCAGGGTTTGTGTGTCTTGGGTATCATCACTACAATTTAATGAGTGTTTATATGCCGAGAGCTGTAATATGTCTCTTTCAACCTCTCTTCCGTGGCATTATAGTTACTGCCGCTCTCCCCTAGAATTTATGATGTTTTAGCCTGTTATTTGCAGTCGGACGGCTACTGACTGACGTGACAGTGGTTGGCAGGAGTTCACTGTGGCGGTACCAGTCCAGGGCTCAGCAGAGGTCGGGTTCATCGTGAGGTCTCGTAGAGTGTGTAGATGTATTCCTAACAAACCAAAACTTTACTGGAGTTAATTCTTTATCTCTGCAACATTTTCTTTCTGTTTGATACAGTCATGGCTTGGTAATGTTTCATATTAACAGCAATAACTGTGTTTCAAATCGGAATGACACCAAACTAAACTGATGAAAGAGCAAACAAATATAAAAATCGTCCTTATGGGTGCTTACTGTCCTGACGCTGGTGCTGCCGTTTCTGGGCGAGGCCCAGAGAGACAAGATCAAATGTGCCGGCTGTCTCTCTTGTGCTTTGATGTGTCTGATGTCTCTTATGTTCTGATCTTAGAAAGGACATGTGGATTAGTGGGCCACTTCAAATGCAATAAATTAAATAAAAGACCCCAGAACACAAATGCAGATGTTCTGATGAGCATGAAAATGATGCAAGTCACTAGATCTCAATCCAACTAGACAACTACAGGAGATTTAGGACCAGTGTGTTTTTTTTTTTTTTTTTTCACATAACTCTCCACCAACATCATCAAAACAGGGAGGGAGGGAGAATCTTTTGAAGAGTGTTGCTCATCGCTCAGGTAGAGCTGCACAGACCTGTAGGATCTATATTAAGGAGCAATGAAGTTGCACTGGTTTAACACTTAGTTTTCCCTTCAGTTTGCCACCTATTTGTACTCTTACTGAGTCTCACAGATACTCATTGACTGCTGGAATGATCATAATTATCATTACCTGCCACCTACTTGAGATATTTGATTAGGAAATAGTTCTTTTGAAGACAGAGTAATTAGAGTATCAATTCCCATAAAAATAATATGTAACAGTTTGAAATTAAACTCTTCTTTCTTTCTTGGCTCTGACAAGTTGCCAAGCAACCAGCAGGACACATAACTCCCCTATGAAAAAAATATTGTTTTACTATTTGGTTTTGTACAGATTAAACAAGCATAGATATAAATTGTTAATAAGTGAACTTTAGAGGTGCTCTTTTTCATTCACTTTAACTGCAGATATGGACTAAAAGTGAGTAAATGGACTGAGAAGTTACAAAGATGGACTAAGAAAGACCACTGATGCACATGTCAACATCTTCAGAGGTGGCATTTATAAATTCATTTTGTTGACGTAGTTGTATGCATGTGTGACTGTTTGTTCACTTGATCGTATGTGACTTGGAACGCTCCAGGTTTGGATCCTCACATGCTCTTCCTTGGGAAATGATCTGTTTGCTCTCGCAACTCCACCTTGACTGTATGAGGGACATGCACACTCTCACATCCACATTCTCTCGCTCTCACACACTCCTGTCTGACCTGCTCTAATCCTTGGATCTACAGGGCGGCTCTCAAAATAAAATTCCTCCTGCAGATTATTTTTCTTGTGATCAGAAAATATACATGTTCTCAGAGAGAGGAATGTTCCGACGCCATGGCGACCTGCTCACTTCCCCCCTCTCCTGTTTCTCTCGTCCTCAACTGTTTTGTCTTGTGTGCTCTGTTTCTGCTGAACTTTGTTCTTTATTCTGTTCCTTTACTTATTTACTTTGTAGACAACTCTACGATATGTTGGGAAATCTAATGAACTTTCAGCAACTTGTTACAACTTTTTCATGTAATCAACCTTTAGCTGACTTTCCTAAGTTGCCTTATTTTCTGTTTGTCCTTTTGTTTTTACCTACCCTCATTTAAAACTAAACTGGAAAGATGTTTTCTTCTTCCCCACAGACATTCCTCCCTCTGCTCCTCCATCCTTCCTTGTATTAGCAAGTCTGGTTTCAGGAGCTTTCATCATTGTGGTGCCGATGCATGCAGACCCCGACTGTGGGGCTATTTTCAGCCTCTCTTTCGCCTCCTCTGTACCCTTTCCCCCCCTCTTCTGTGCTTTGGTTTTTATTTTGGAGATCTCTGCACTGCTGCCTTTTGTAAAGGGCAGTTGAGGGCTGGGTTGGCTGGTTTTCCCCTCCATGCCAACATTGCTTTTGGAACTCCTTCTCGTGCTAGTTGTCCCAACCAGGGGAAATGAAGCAGCACAATGCGAGCCATGGCGAGCCCATAAAAATAGACCAACTAAAGTGCAGCTTTTACTTCAGGAGACAAACCCTTTCATGTCCAACATTTTTGTAGTAGTAGTATGAGAAAAAGAAAACCTTTTTTTAAACTTTGTTGACCAAGTAATAGCATAGAGACAGACAAGAAACAAAAGGAGAGAGGGAGTATTACGTGCAACAAAGGCTACCAGGATGCCCCAGGATTAAACAGATTAATTAGTTGGTTCCGTTGATTGCTTTGTTGAATTAAATAGTGTGAAAAATTGCCCTCAATTTGCCAAAGCCTAAGGTTCTAACTTCAAATTAATGTTACAACTAATGTTTATTTTCATGATCAAGTTTCCCATATTTGTTTAGCGGAAGTCCTGGGTGATGAAATTTTAACATGCCTAAGCCCAAAAGTATTCAACTTATTATGTGAAAATGTATATTTCAAGACCAAGAAATTGGAAGATTTTAAACCTATAAACATTTTTTTTTTGCTTGTCTTATCATGTAACTTACTAATCATTTCAGTACCTTGGCTGAGCTTGAAATGGTCTGAGTCAGTGGAACATCTCCGTGTTAAACACATTGGACCACTCACAGTGATAACACACATTCTGTACTCTTCCACTTTGCTTAGAGTGGAGCAGAGAAACACACACAGCAACTACAAGCGAGTCATCGGCTCCCCTCTGGTGGTCCCTCCATCTGCCCTGCACTTTTCTTTTCTTCTCTCCGTGCGTCACTTTATGGCTAAAAGTCAGCTAACATTTGGATAGCTGTACAACAAAAGATACCATTTAACCAAAATGGAGTTGGTATTTAAAGTAAACATGTGAATTATTTACCTGTTTATCCAATGCTTTCTTTTCTGTTTTGATGTTTTTATTGGTCAGTGCACACTCATAGTCGGATAATGCCCGCAAACTGGTATAGCACTCAATGTCTGGCTCACCCACAGTTAAGTTGTGTGTTTGTGTGGGTACGTGTGTGCGCGTTTATGCGACTGCATGTGGACACATTCAGACATAGGAGCCTCACAGGAATCCCGTAACACTCCCAAGTCCCTGAGTGGCTCGTTTGTGCACTGTGGAACATTGTGGAATACCATGAATATTTTATGATCCAACCTTCAGCCGACTCGCTCTCTTTCCCCCAGCGTCTGGGTTTATTTGTGAACATAAGCCGGTCTTGCCGTCCGGCCACCCCCCCACCCCCTTCCCTTTTCAGCAGAACATTTAAACATAGAATTTTAGACATTTAGCTGATGCCTTTATTCAACTTACAGTGCGGTGGGTGAGGTATGCCGCTCAGGTGATGTGAATTTGAGGCCACGGGATGATTGACAGAGCTTGGTCTGTCACCCAGTGAGAAGTTTAGGATTCTATGTGGGTAAACATGATGAATGTATATATGTGTATGTGTATACCCTCCTCTTGTGGCCTTTACTAACAGGCCTACCACATGTGGTGGTGTTTTGACTGCCTGGGCAAACAAGGGTACAGCAGAGCTCGATGCCCAAGGCAAAGAGCAACTCTCGCCCACCCACTTGGACGTCGCTGCAGTTTTTACCTCTTTGTTTTCACCCTCTAGTCATGCATTTTTCTTCTCTCTTTCTAAACCTCTTTCAACCTCCAGTTGCCGCTATCATCACTACTTGTCTTAAAACACTCTCACCCTCTGTCTCTCATTCTCATTCCATCTGTTTTTCTGCCTTCCTTCCTCTTTCTCTTTCTAGGTGTGGACTGCACAGAAGAATGCAGTTAAATTAGCGCTTTATCTCCCCTGCCAGCCAGCTGCATCTGCACTCCCAGCCATGCCAAGCATTTGAGACACAATTGACCTTAAAAGGAAACAATAGCAGCCTATCAATTCTGCTCTGCCAGTCAAGGAATGGCTCACTCCTGGATGGGCAGGGTCCCACTCATGCACACACACAACACAAGGAAGTGTTGAAAACTGAACTTTGAAAATGCAGGGATATGAGAGAGGCACAGTGCAACCAGTTATGTTCTCCTTGTTATGTTATAGGTGTATACTGTCGCAGGGCCGCAGCCAAGATGTTAGAAATACCAGGACCATGAGTCTGGTTCCCCTCCCAACACAACCCTACCCATTTGAGAAATAAATGATGAGACATGACAGTTTTATTATGGTACCTTAATTAATTAAGGTACCTTATCGACACTCAAATTAATACAATTTTGGTGGGGAAATACTACATTTCTTTATTTAAAGTTGTTAAAAATGTAAATATATTACACCAAAAGACTCTGGAATTAGCCAGTAACATACACACCATGAATGAGTTTGACATATTGAATATAACCTCTTACCCCAGCTGTGTAAAACCCCCAAATTTCCCAGAAAACATACATAAAATCTCAGTGTCTGTGTATTTATGCAAAATGAAAAATTTGAATTTTTGAAGAAGCCACCATGGCCCAATTTATCATTTAGTTGAGAAAATAATCATTAACCCTGAATTTTATCTAAAACTTAGACCATCCTAATCTAAAGCGCAAATCCATAATGAATTAATTGAGAATGAAAATATTTTTAGTAGTTTACATCAGGAGGTTCCTTTATTGTTTACCTGCGTTACGAAGGTGAGCTGACAAAGGTGTTCCGTGACATTTCCACTTGTCATATTACCGTTGTTGTATAAATGATAAATAGTCGACACTAATCTGTGTAGTCAGCGGCCGTGTGAGAGCGTCATGTGGAACATGGGAGGGCTGGAGCGCTCTAGGTCATTAGATATTAGGACAGGTTCTGCAGGTTCACGGTGAAGTTAAAGAGGTGGATAATTTTCCATCTGACAGCTCATCAAGCTTGTAGACGAAATTCTAACCCCACCTTGACGCTCGGCTGGAATGCAAATGGAAGCAGAGGAATGCTGTTTGCAGTCGTCAGTGGCAGCAAATGAAGAATCAAATCTACTTGCTCTGTTCTTCTCCGGCGTTCCTTCCTCCTTTCTTTTGTTAATTCATTCTGTCTTACTGTCCCTTTCCTTCTCTCCTTCTCTCTTTGTCTCTCTCGCTCTCTCTCGCTCTCTCTAGGCATCCTGTTCACTGTGTTTGATTTGGGCATTCCTTTCCTCCCCAAGCAGACAAAACAACCCCAGACCTCTCTGAACTGCAACCCCCAGTACACACATACACACACACACGAGCACACTCTCCCTTGTGCTAATCACACACAGGAAATCAGCTCCCATGCAAACGAGGCCCGCCTTGCCGGTGGAGCCCAGGATGGAGTTTCAGGCCTTGAAACGTTCTCCAGTGGAGGAAATTGAACATGATCTCTCTCCCCCCTTCTTTCATTCTCCCTCGTTTCCTCTCGTGTTTTACTCAACGTGGTTTCTTTTGACACTTTTTTCCACGCTTCATTTGAATGCATCAATGTTGCTGGGAAACATTGCTATTCAGAACAACTAATGGACACATTCAGAAACCCTCTCCCCCTTGAAAGTGTTGCTGAATAAAAAATCTTTGAGTGAAAGCTTGGCAGATAAAAAATAACTTCTTTAAAAACATATGGGTGAGAAAAAAAACACTTCACTGAGCCATCTGTGCCTGCTCAGATTGAATTTATGGTTGGTACCAGTCAGATCAGTGTCAGGTTAACATATCTCCTGCAAGACACTGTGCCAAATCGTACTCCATATATGCATGTGTGTATGTGGATTTCTGTGGCTGTGTGCGTATAGCCTCACCTGTACTTCATGTGTTTGGAAAGTGTAAGCTTAAGGGCTCAAAAGCGTGCACTGATAACTTATCAAAAGCCTTCCATTATATCCCTGATAAAGGCTTATTCTAAGATAAACATTAAACGATAAAATGTTGTGGAGTATAAAAGTGGTGAAAGTCCCTTAACAGGACTTTCTGCTCAGAGTTTATAGTTTTAGGAATATTGTATCACTTGTGAGACAGGACAAGAAGTGTAAAATACGCCAAGATTGATAAATGTATGTACACAAAGGTATTTTGATGATAATGCTGCAGGTGTCTTGACAGATAATCACAGCACATCTTGACACAGATTGTACAAGCAACAGGAAGAGACAGGACAGAGGACACACTTGATATTTTAGTGAAATTTCTTTTTGAACTATACATGATGGTCACAACAATACAATTATAATCAGAAGAGTCGTGAAATTAGATGGATTAAATTAGACCCACAACCAAAATAATGTACTACACAGCTCTTCACAGAGTACCTATTATTGACTTTAAAAAAGGTTGTTGTGTTTTCTTTTGAGTAAAAAGGATGCACCGGTGATCCCTTCTATTAGACAGTGTTTGGAGTGCTTGGATCAGTCTAATTATTTTATGTGTGATTTTACCTTTACCTGATCATCTGTCATTATAATAATTAAAAGTACTGTATAAGTTTTGTTCATGACACAGAACTGTATGTAAAGTGGATACAGTGTGCTGGAAATTATACTTGGCTTGGATAAAAAAAGGTGTTTACTGAGCTGACACCCTGTTGTTCACAGACTCTGATGGAAGTGCCATCTCACACCGTTCCAGTCTATTCTGCTGAGTAATATAATGAATCCTCCCCAACCTGATATGTTGTGTGCGTGAGGGGAAGCGAGTGGGGGCGAGGGATGAGAGAGAGACAGCTGTTTTCAGTTTTGTTTGGTTACGGGTTGGCTAACTGTCTGAATGAATAGCTCTGACCCCCCCGCCCCTACGCAGAAACACACACACCAAGAGCACATACAAACACAGACAAACATGTGATCTCTGGTCACCAGGGTTTTTGGCGTCTTCTGGATTGCTAAGAATGTGTCGAAGCTCATTTGTAAAATCACATCTTTTAATTATAATGAGTGTTTATTGATCAGAAGGCACACAAAAGAGCTGGCCTCGCGTGCAGCAGACATTAGTACAGTGTTGACGCATTGCTGTGTGGCGTGAGAACGTTAGATGATTCAGCAAAACCTGCGCGTCGGTGTCATGCTGCTGCCTTCATGTATTTAACATGAAGGAGGAGAGTGCAGAGCAGCAGGGCTGTCTCCTTCCTGTGGAGGAAAAATTTGTAGGAACAAAGGGAAAGGATGACACATACAGGAGTCGAGAGTGGCATGAGCTACTGAAAGACTGATTGTTTCTGTCCATCAGTAGCTGCTTACTTGATCAAAGTGTCTTTGAGCACATCACTTGCCTCCACTTTCCCAAAGAGTTTGGCCTAAGTCAAGAGAGAGCCCTCTTTCTGAACAGTTTGCAGATGACTATGAAATAGAAACCTTAATATGTCTTGCTTTTAGAACTGAAATGATTAATGGATGAGCAACAGTTTTGACAATATAACCATTTCTAGGTAAAAATGCCCAAACTCAGTGGTTCCAGCTGTTAAAATGTGAGGATTTACAGATTCCCTGCTCTTTTGTAGTGGTAAGTTGAAGATGTTTAGTGATTTGGAGAACAAAACTGTCAATTTGAAGATGCCAAAGAGACCAAAAACAATGCAATGCATTAATGCATGGAGATTTTACATCCATTTTCTACAAATTTCTGACATTTAATAGATCAAACAATTAATTTGTAAGTGGAAGAAAGACATTAATACTGAAACAATGGAAGTAATAGATAGCTGCAACAGTACATTCTTGTATGCCATTGTTTTTGTCTGTTTTTACCCATTTCCTCTTCCTCCCACAAATCCTACTACACAGGTGTCAACGCAGTTTCAACTCAAACTTGTTCTTGCTTCTTCTGGATCTCTTAAACATCTCACACCAGCAGATTCAGCTGGCTCAGTTGTCACAGAACAGCCAAACTGTCTTTGCGCCCACGTTGGCGTAAAAGATGTGCTTGGTGGTTCATTCTTTAATGTATGTTGTCTGCACCAGAGTGTCCTGTTGCTGCTTACAGTTCACAAGAATGTTCCCTTTCTCCTTCAGCCCTCCCCCTCCTCTTCTTCCTCATCCCTCCCTCCCTCAACGTCCCTCTCTCATCCTTTAAATTCAGTCCAGACTCGAGTCTTAAATCTGGATTCTCTGTGCTTAACCAAACATATGGAATGCTACTGTAGTGGAATGCTCCATGTCTGGGTTGTGTGTGTGTGTGTGTGTGTGTGTGTGTGTGTGTGTGTATATGCACATGTTTTGAAGCAGATGAGAGCTTCTAGGATGATGATGATTATGATAATGGTGCATGTGTGTTTGTGTGCGTACCAGCGCCTCCCCGGAGAACTGAATAGGGCCTTCTGTTGTCGTGGCCAAACACTGCTTGTCTGCTCATGCATGAGTCTATTGCAAAGCCTCAGACTGCGTCCCATATCTGAGCAGTTAGCTCATTCTTAGCCCGTTAGCTTGACTGTGAACAATCTCCCCTACAGTGACTGCATTGTCAGGCCCAGCCGCAGGCTCGGGGCTTTGCCAACTGCCAAACATAACAATGGTGAAAGATGGCATGTGTATGTGCGTGTGTGTGTTGATATTATGACGACCAGTGAGTCCACTTTTTTTACTAACCTCATGTCCCGCTTGTGTGTTTATTAACCACAGGATGGAGACTTTGGGAAGAGGAGCCTAACCTGCGACAGACAAAGAGGATGCATCTAAAATGTAAGTTATGCCTCTCTGTGCTTTGGTTAATTTAGTTCTGCTCTTTCCTGTTCCTGCACACATTCAGGGTGAAAGTCTGCTAAAGCCATCAAATTTAATTCAAGTAAAAGACCCTAAAACCATCATAAATCCAGTGAAAAGTGGAAGATTTATATATTGCACTTAACATATTGCTGTGATGCAGGATTTGCACAGTATTAGTGTGTGTTGGAAGTGGAACTGGGAGGTGATCAGCGTTGCTTAACTTAGAGACTGCAGACAAGGAGAAGCTGCCTGATATTTACCAAAGTTCAAAAATACACCTACTTCTAAAGCTCACATGTGGCGTCTTGTTTGTTTAATCCATACACAAAAGCGAATGTAAACGGCTGTTGGCGGTTTAAGAGAAGTTAAGCAACAGTTTATCAGTCTCCTAGTGCTTCTGCATTGAGCATTTCCAGTCATAGCGCTGCTTTTCTGGAAACTTTGATACGACGAAAAGACCCCAGGAAGTCGCTGTACCCGGCTGTTGTTTGTCAAGACATAGTCAGAGCATGTAACTCCTTTTTTTTAACTCTAAATTGTTGTTTTTAGGAATATGTTTAGGAATTTAGGAATACTCCAGGCCAGCTTTTTCTCCCCGTGTTTCCCAGCAGTAGGGGAAAGAAGTTAAACGTAATGCTAAGTGACTTGTCTCCTGCCTCCACCTGAGGCGCTGTCATGAGAGTGGTGTAGATCTTTTACTTTACTTCTTTTTTTTTTCCTTCCACAAGTTAAATTTCCTAAAAATGGATTGGTCACCTACTGGCCTGTGACTTACAGTGGCAGTAGCAAGTTGTTCGCTCATATCAGATCGCCCAGTCAGACAAAATCAATTCATAACACCAATAACATTCTGAATTTTCAGATATTTCCTCTGACTTTCCTCACTCTTCCACCTCACTTCTTCTTCTTCTCATCCTCTGCCTTTGCCCACCTTTCCCCCCCCTTCCTCTGCCCCTCATCTACCTCCTCCTCCTCCTTGCCTCTTCCGCCCCTCCTCTGCTCTTTGTGAGTCTGTTTCCTGTTGGGCACAAAAGACGGCGCCGCACTTCCTTCCCCGTAGCCTGAAGTCGCACAGGAGTGGCACATATACGCTGTACTGTATATACTCTGCAGCATATGGGTCAGAGCACTCATCAGCATAAACATTCACACGCCGCTCTCAGGGACAGCAGCTGGCGTGTGTGTTATCAGGCCAGGTTAGTCAGCAGAGACTGTATATGTGTCACCATCTTACCACGTCTCCCAGCGTCTGCTCACTCGCCAGTGTAAGGTCAATATGTGGCCAAGGCGTGTTATGTGCATCCTCACTCAGCTACATCTACATGCCTGTATTATTCCGGATGCTGGTTCACATCCTGCTTGAAGCTGAATTCATCCTAAATAGTCCGGAACTAACAAGAACCATGAAAACCGTCAGTGGAACAGGAAAAGGATTTTCTCATGACAGTGTCCTGCTACTGAAGGCACATCATGGTGTGTCTCATGATCGGGAACATCATTTACTGGACATCACACAGTTATGGTTGAGTCATGCTTAAAGGTTAAAATAGTTTGATATTTTGGGAAACACACTTATTTTCCTTCTCCCCAAGAGGTGATGAAAACATAGAAACCATTAATGTCTGCATGCTTACTATGGAGTTTGAGACAGGATACAGTTAGCTTAGCTCAGCATAAATACCGGTGGCACGGGGAAACAGTTAACCTGGCTTTGGCCAAAGGTTGTGTTTTTTGTTTTTTTTTTACAAGATATGAAGTGTTAATAAGTGAGCTTGAGAGAAAATGTAACAGCCTAAATTACATAATGACATGACACGACATCATTATTCATTGTTCCTCATGTCTCTTCAGCTGTTTGGTGGTGTTCTCATTCAAACTGCCTCATTCTTATCCTCCTTACTCCAGAGAAACCACTGTTGCTGAAAACAAAAACAAACACAGTCTCAAATCCAGCACGCTAGAGTTAATTTCAAGGCGTATTTATTAATATCAGAATCTATATCAGATTTTTTTAACATTCAAGCATCCTCTTCAAAACACTAAATACCCGCGAGGACCTTTTTTGTAAGCAGCTCAGCTTATGAGTTGTTTCTTCCCTTCCTTAACATGCATTTACAGCAATAATAGGACAGTCTGTAATAACTGCATGATTCAGTATCTCTCCTCTGATGTACAAAATCATCGTTTTACCTCCTGCTACCTCTCCCGCTCTCCTCTCCTCCTCTTCCCTCCCTCCCTCCTGTAGTGCTGCATTCTTGCTGCAGTAATCCACTCTGGCAGCTACCTGCTCTGCATTCTGTGGAGTCTCGCTCTCTCTCTCTCTCTCTCTCTCTCTCTCTCTCTCTCTCTCTCTCTCTCTCTCTCTCTCTCTCTCTCTCTCTCTCTCTCTCTCTCTCTCTCTCTCTCTCTCTCTCTCTCTCTCTCTCTCTCTCTCTCTCTCTCTCTCTCTCTCTCTCTCTCTCTCCTCCTTGTCTGTTTTTTCTTTCTTTCTCTCTCTACCTTTCTTTGCTTACCTTGCATTATTACATGTATTTTGCTCTGCACATTTGCTTCGTCTAAGCTTTTCTACCACTACCTCTCTCACTCTTGCTTCTCTCTCTCTTTCTCTCTCTCTCTCTGTTCGGTTTCTTCCTCATCAGAGAGCCACTGAGGTCTCCATTCAGCCGCAGCAGGCAGCTAATGCCAAGGCTCAGGCTGATGAAGCACTGCCAAGCTCTGCCAACCGAGCTCTGTGTGTGTGTGTGTGTGTGTGTGAGCGTGCGCTGTGCTGCGATGGGAAAGCAGTGAATGAGCTGGATGTCAAAGCAGCCAGGCAGAAGGTTGAAGGGCTGTATGTTAAGAGCTACTGATGTGTCCGTGAATCGACAGAGCTTGTAGGCAGTTGTCGTCTCAGCCATCAGGAGGGGGCAGGCTGGTAAAATGCCCAGTCCATCATCGGCGGAGAGGCAGATGATCAGTTGTCATCTCCTCCTCCTCTGTTAGGTACAGTGGGAAGGACATACTTGTATAAGTGCAACACAAAAGCAGGGGAGTGAGGATAAAGGGCAAGGGAAGGAAGCAGAAATGGGGGTGTTGGAGTGATATTTAAAGCTAGTGGTGACATGAAAAGGGGGATGGCAGTGACAGAGATGGATGGTCAGTAGAGGAACAATGAAGCCACGAGGAAAGAAAAGAATGGCGGAAGAGTAGGGGAAATGGCAAAATGTACAATCTGTGACCTTCCAGTTCAATTTCACACCTCAACTGTGAGAACAAAGTGTGAAATACAAACACACCGCCATCATTACATTGGAATTACATTATCATTGTGTTGTGTGCCTTTTTGCCACAGACTTCTGCTTGTTTTAACTCCTTTACAGTCCATCTGGGCTGAGTATGTAAAGAATGGTTGTGGAGGCACCATAAATCTCACCTCACTACTCTGATAAGCCTGTTAATGCATTTCTTCGCTGTCTGGCACCTGGCGGGTTACGTTTCTCATGTTTTTAGTGCTGCTGCAGATGCTCTCTGATTCTCCAGTGATACCCTGTGGATGCTGTGGGGACAGTATTTGGTTCTTTTATCTTCTGACTATAAATGAAGCATTATACTTTGCAAATGAGTGTGGGCATGGTCTGACTCAGGTTTTACAAGTTTCAAGTTGAAGCATTCGGTGTTGCTTGAACATCTGGATTTTAATGTGCATTAGTTTAAGGTAGTAGCATGTATGATGTCAGGATGCTAGTCCTGCAGTGTTAAGAAGTCACTTGTTCTTTGGCTGTCCACCAGACCTTATTGCATTTTTGAGGTTTTGAAACAACTCCTAAACAAAGAGAGAGACAAATAGTAGAGGATGGAGGTAAAGAATAAGTGTAAGGCAAAAATAATCTGTCTGTCATCCTCTGTTCTTATCCCTCTTAAGTGATCTCTTAACCTTTTGTCTGTCTGCCTCGCCTCGATCTGCCTGACTCATACTTATTCACACAGACACACACAGAGCTGTTAGTTACCCAGAGTTGACTCTGACAAGTGTCATCATGTTGTGATGTTTTCATGTTCTCTTATCGGTGTGAAGCTGTGACACACTCGCATTCCTTCCCGAGCAGCTCATCGTCGCGCACAACCTGCACATATCCGTGTGCGCTCAATCAGTCAAAAAAAGGTTTTTTGCTGACGTCCGCTGATACCTGAGAGCGCTTGGACAGCTGTTTGAGCATAGCTTTAAATAGGCGGCCTGTGTTGGTCCTGACAGAAAACACTGAGTTAATGGGAGGTCAGAGAGTTTGTGTTCTTTCTATTCAGGATTTACTGTTACTGTTACTAGTAGTTACTACTACTCACTTCCATTGGAGACAGTGAGCTTGTCTTTAAAGGTCCTTCCATTTCTTTTTTTTCCTCTCGCTCTTTTCTCTGATCATCCTGTCTAATCCCAGCTTATATTAATATCAGAGTGTGTTTGGACAGTCACGTCTCTTACTGGAGTCGCAACTGGGACTTCTTGTGATTCAGTCCACAAGATAACTAATCACACACAAACCCATGCACATGTAAATAGTTTACTGACCCTTCTGTCTGAAATTATGGCCTTAATGAATATTTATTATTCTTGTTTTTTTGTGCATTCTAGTCGTCATTTTATATCTGAAACACATTTTTTTCATCACATCTGCTTTAATAAGATTTGACACTTGCACATGGCTTTTATTCATTACTCATTGAGCATGACTGATGCAGTGCGTTTACTTCGCTCATGTTCCTGTCTTATCATATACTGTGTGTGCAAGTCACTAATTTGTTTGGAAGCACTGATCGTTAGCATTTTATTGTCTCCCATATTTGAAGCATCCATGTGTTTTTTGTTTTTGGTACAACAACCACACTATTTAGCAGCAACATTCAATCCTCATTTCCTATTTTGCGTCGCACTGATGCAGTTCAGCTCACTTTGGTTTGACTAATGGCCCTTTTCCATTAGCACCTACTCGGCTCGACTCGACTCAACTTGACTCGGTTTTTAGGCTTTTCCATTAGGTGTTAGTACTTTTCTAATATCTCCTCGGCCGGGGTTCCAAGTGAGCTGAGCTGAGTCGAGCCGAAAATGTGACGTCGGCAGACGGCAGGCCACTGATTGGCCAGGGCGTGACGTCATTAGATGAGTCAGGAGAGCAACTTGTTGTAACCCCACCATTTTTAAAACGCAATAACAGCAAACACGATACACGATCCAGCGATGGCTGCACAGAAATCAACCCCGTGGAGCAACGACGAAAGGTGCAGACATTTCTTTGTCTGGTGGCCTCCATATTGTTTCAGTTTCGTGTTTGTGTCGCATATACAAATGATGTTGCTTGGAGTTTCGGCCGCGTTGCTATACTATAACGAATTCCCACCCACACTGAGGTGGTACTCTATTGTAATGGAAAACGACCGAAACTGAGCGAGTCGAGTAGTGCTAGAATACTGTAATGGAAAAGCACCATTAGCTGCAGTACGAAGCATCATGGTCTGCTCTCCTAATCGGGGCCTCACTCCTGTTTGCCGCAGAGTCTTGTGTAGAGTGTTTTTTCTGCTCGCAGTGTCAGTGACCTCTGACCCCGCACACAGAGGGCATTAGGCCGAGGACATGCTGGAGTAGAGTTGGGAAATATTTCATGGAAACATGAAGGGAAGTCACACGGGACATAAACCTGTGTTTACGTTAATAACAAGACCATTGCCATACTTGTGCTGTTAAGGTTTTTTCATGATGTTTAAATAATTATAGTTAACAAGGTTTTAGACAGTCAGCAAGTAGACATTTTGGCATAATTCTGACATAAATTTGTCTAATACATTTGAACCTCATGGTGGCCAGTGTTGTGTTGAAATGTGGAATATACAATCACTTCCTTGGACATGCTAAATATTTGCAGATGCTCTGAAAATGTGCAGATTGAAATAGCAAATCAAAATGTTTCTGAGGCAGAATGTCCTGAATTACATCTGAAATTTATTCTGAGCAGAACATGAGGCTGAAGAGAGTAGGAGAAGGACCTCGATGACTTTCCACACATCTGTAGTAAAGCTCTTCCAGGGTCAGAAAGTTTGGGCTGCAAGCAATTTTTGGAGCGCATTTTTCTCCCTCAAAGATAAGGACTCACCGCATGACCAGGGCTGATTGCGAATTCCGTTTGATCGACTTGGGTATTAGACATATTGACACTAGTCTAGAGCTTAAATGATAAGTCACTTAATCAATCAGTTGACAGAAAAATAATTTGCAATGATTTTTATAAAGTGAATTTTTTTTTTTGGACAGATGTTTAAAAAGGTCCCTAGTTTTAGCTGCTCAGTTATGCATGTTTGCTGCCATTCTTCTGCTTTTCTCTGTTATATATCATTTCAAAGTAAACATGTTTAGGGTTTTGACTTTGGACATCTGAAGATATCACCTGAGATTTTGAGAAACTGGGATGGACACATGAATACTTTTTTTAGTCTATTATATATAGAATTGCTCTTGTTTCCTAAGAACAGAACAGGCAACTCAAATCTGTAGTATTACCTGTCATGCACCTGATATCATCAGGTCATCAACCTGATAAAATTCAAATGATGTGCAAACTTTAAGCTCTTTTGGTAAGCGTCCATCCGACCTGTTTGATTTTCTGTTTGTTTCTAAGTGTTTCTGCATTTAGTTTCTCCTTGGCTGCAGGACTAGTGAGCAACCGACTGGCTTGTATTTTCGGGTGCTGCTCTTTCTAAATAGAGCATCTAACATCCTTCCCTTGCTTTGCTTCTTGCTCGCAGCAACAGTGACTGTTGTATGTAATCCTCTGTGTAGAGGAGCTGATTCCTGATCAAGAACATGCTCTAGTTTTTACTGCTGTGCCACCGAGATCAGGAGCAGAGCCAAAGAAGCTCTGAGGGCTTTGAGTTCAATTCAGCCTCTTCAAAGTTACATCTGCAATTAGGTCATAACCAGACAGGCCAGAAATGTAGTTTGTGTAAAACCATCACACTCGCGCATGAAAGCTGACAGGTCAGACGCTCTAAGTCCTTTGGCTTTGCTCTCTCAGCCTTGCCATGCCTGTCTCACCCTCTCTTTCAAATTTCTCTGGCATTTCTCACCCCCCTCCCCATATTTCCCTCTCTCATCTTCTTATCATGCCCCGTTGCATAAGCAGGGTGCTTGTTTTAAGCCCCAGCAACAGGAGTCTTGATGTAGACAGACAGGGGAGGGTAGGAGGGTCTTAGAAAAGACTGTTACTGGATGAAGACTGGAGAGAGGACAGTTACTTTCCAGCCAAGCTTTCAAACTAAATCTGAAACCATGATGTGAACATAAATGTCTGTTATGAGGATAACCTTCATCCTGAGCTTCACCTTTGACCTCTCTGGATGACATAAGGGTCTGTCGAGTTTTACCTTCTCTCACTTTCTATTTTGGGGTTCAGAAGAATAAAGCATTGTAATTGAGATCTATAATTATATTATTATAACCTTATTATGACTCTGTATGTGCTTTTATTGCTTCAATAAAAGGTTTTTTTTGGATGGAGGTAAAGAAGGTAAAGTTTTTTTAGCTTGCAGATGACCTCTCCTTTTCTTATGTATACTGTTTCTTTTTTATCTTGCACCTGTACCCAACCGCGGTTGGTTGTGCACATGGTCCACCTTCTCTGCAACTAACATTTGTTACCATAAATGCAAGGAACTAGAAGCTCTTATTTTTAACTGACTGACTGAGACTGCAGCAAAAATTATTTTCATTTTGCATTAATCTAACAGACATTTTCTAATTGATTTCATTGTTAGTAGTTAGTAGTAACTGTGAGAATTACCTTTAAAATTTCAGAACCATAAAACATTCAGTTATTAAAGTTGTTGATTATTAATTTTTTGGCAGTTGATCAATTGGCTAATTATTTCAGGTCTAATTTGTAATCTGTTGTATGTACTCTGAATGGCAGCTGACCTGTAATTGGCAGCTGACCTGTAATTGTCAGACTTTTCCTGATGGGGTAAATTTAAGACTTTTGAATAAATATGAAGAACTGTTTTCACATACTGGTGATGCTTGGCCAAACCAGACAACAACTTCCTTACCCAACAATAAACTTTTTCTTGCAATGCTGTCTTCATTTTCCTTCTTTCTTCTTTCGCCCTCTATTATTTTGGTTTTGTGACTCCCTGTGAGTGTTTAAAACCACAAAGAGCGACTTGTTTCTCTTAAATTGTAAAATTAGTTCAGACTGTTAACAAATGACAGGAAATCCAGGCTGAAATGAAGCTAAGTGTCCATGCTGAGCATTTCCAGTCACTGGCAGCCAGACCTGGGAGGAACGACCCTCAAGAGTAATGGAGCAAAACTGTGATGTATCAATTTGATTTTTATTTTACTTTCAGTCTGTTTTTTAAGGGAAGAAATGTCTGGTGGAAGGGAAGAAAGGAAGAGGAAATAATGTCACTTAGGAATATCTTAACATTGAGTGATGTTGTCGTTATAGCGGTATTGTGGTTAACTTGCATGTCCTCTCCCATAAACAAATCTATTTTTCTACCAGAGACGACATTTTGTTTACCCACTATTTCACCACATTTCAGTACTTGTACTGTAAGTACTCATTTCACCCATGATCTTAAGGAAAAGTCCTCAGAGAGAAGGTACTCCTGTCTCATTTGAGCTTGTTCTAATGAACCGGCTACATGACCTTTCATTCCCTATCCATTTTTTCTGCTGAAATGCAACACTGCCTTTCAGTTCTTTACCATTTTTCCAGAAGCGGTGCAAAACTGAAAGAGTGAAAAAAAAAAACAGAGAAAAAAGTAACATGACAGCACAGGAAACGACAAACCGAACATTATGGGATGCCGGTTTTCTCTTTCTTGGAAAAATGGAAAAATGCAGGCCAAGCATCAGGTCTCCACCATCTTGTGGCTTCCAGTGCTGCGCCAGCATCCATCCACTGAAGTCGTCCCTCCTCTCTAACACACACACGCACACACACAAAGTATTTGTCACACATTCACATACGCAAACTGGCAATAACCCCCTACATGAAGATGTGGTTGAGGCATTTTGATTGGACTCGGGCCCTTTATTAACTACCGTTTATGAGGCAGAAGAGCTTCAAACCCATAAGTTCTAACCTAACGTCAAGTGCAAGTAAGAGGGGATTTTTTTTCTTTTTCTTTCCTTCCCTCTCTCTTTCATGGAGAGAACAGAATGTACTGAAGGCAACAGGCAGGCAGGCAGGAAGAGAGCGGCTAAAGGCTTAATGATATGGTGTATGATTGTAACCTTGGTGCGTGTGTGTGTGTTTGAAAGGGAGTGCAAGCAGAGCGGATGGACCTCTTTGACAAAGTTTTGCTTCCCAGTCCGTTTGGTGTCGTTGGTCCAAGACTGAATGAAACCCCTCTGCTTATTCCCTCTATTTCTTTGCCCTTCCCCACCTCCTGCATGACCGTCTGGCTCTGTCTGCCCACACGAGTCAGTCCTCATTTTCTCTTTTTAGATGTGAAACACCTAGGTTTGTAACTCGCTCACCTTCTCTTGCAAACTCACAAATTCATGTTTAGCAAGTTATAGATTTTCAACACTAACATTTGGAGCTGCTCAGTTTTTGTTTGAGCCGATTTACACCAGCCAACCTACGCTACCTACAGCAAAGGAAACAATAGTGGAACCAGTTTAGACCTGCAGATGTGGACGATGGTTGAGAATAAGAAAAAAAAACGGCAGCTGCGGTTGTAACACTTACACCTGCAGGGGATGTGTGTTTCAGCTACTTTTATAGATGTTGGTCTGTGTGTGTTTGTTTTTGAGTAGTCAGTGTATGTACGATTTTCACAATGCTTTGCAATACGGTCAGACAATAACAACCTGGGAAAGACAATGGCAGGAATGTGTAGAAAGATCTGGACTCCAAATTGTACTGATCCATCTTTGACCAGACTGAAGTTAAATCTTTTTTATGTACTTCCTGGCCATAAAACTCAGACAATGCCCTGGTTACGAAGGGGCTTCTACAAAGAAAGGGGGAGAGCCTGTCAGTGGCCTGGTTAAGAGCAGACAAGGCAGAGCGAGGGACTGGCAATGCCCCGCTTAGCCATCATTAGGAATGTGTCTGCAAAAAAAGGGTCAGTTTCCCTGCCTCACAGCTTCCTACCCCCTCCAGGTTTTCCATAATTGTCAAACAACGCACAGAACAGGTGCTTGAAACTACGAGTTCAATTTGAGCTGAACTCTGACTACCCACCAAACTTCCATCTCTCCGTTTCCCACGGTTTCAAACCCTGTTCTCAAAAGCAACTCCACACCTTTTACTGTTCTTTACTTTGCCCCACATTTTAAAAGCGAATAATAACCTTGAATTCATGATGATTCATGAGTCCAGGTGTGCAATATCAGGGTCTATGAACACCTATGTATGTGGGTCATGGTCCTAAATGGAAGAAATTCATGGTCTAAGACTAAATACTGCAGCCCTACTCTCCTCTATCATTTCCTCAGCTCTATTCTCTTGCCTCTACTTTACCGCTACACATTTATTTTCTTCTCTCCTCCTTTCCTTCTCACCCGCCATCCTTCCTATTCCCTCCTGTCTTGTCCCGAATGTAGCAAGGTTCCAGCCCTGCGATAAGTGAATCAGGTATGTTGATTGGTTTGGCAGAGGCGGACCCTTGCCAGAGTCGCTTTGCACGCACCGCTGCCCCTTAAAAGCGCCCACTTGGCCGTGCTGGTGTGCGTGTCTAAGAGGAGATGGAGGGGAGAGATGAGGGAGGGAGGTAGAGAGCTGGCAAAGACATAAAGAGAGAATGAAAGGAGAGGTAGGCAGCCTGCCAAGACAGGAGTAGCTGGTCCTAGCGAAACACCATTTTTAACCAGGACAAGGCTCAACACGAGTCGTTGAATTTCAGAAACCATGTATAGGCCCCAAACCCAACTTTAAGATAACCAGAAATATGCATAAGGCTAAATAATCAACTGCACTTGAAGGGTGGTTCATCACTGACTGAGTTAGACCAGTAGGACCACCAAATTGAAAAAATAACCATCTAGAATTGGTTTCCAAGGATTCAGTTGTTTAAAGGTAATTCTCTTAACATGTTCAATGGTTACGTCTTCTCTGAGCTGCATATAGTGCCATGTGAAGAGCTGTCATGAAGACTTGAACTGTAGCTATTTAAATTTTTTTCTTTTTTGCACCAGTAAGCGCTCTCTGCGTTTAATGGATACATGGGGATTTTTCATAGTATTTTCATTCCACTGGAACAGGATCAGTCAGGACAGGTTTGGATCACAGCGACCACCTCAAGACAACAGAGAAGAATTGGTCTACGACTCACTTAACAAGCCACAGCTGGGCAAAGTTAAAGCAATACAAAATGACTTTATTGACTAAGGTGTTTTGGCATTAAAGTGGACAGCTAGCTAGCTTTTCTCTCCAACATTTTTCCCCATTCGTCTTTTTCCTTAGTCCCTTTTCAATCCATGTACTTTGCAGTATTTCCTATAAGTTTTGTACTCCACTGAGAAGATTACCAAACCACTAGACCTCATGAAAGTAAAGAATAATTAAAATGCTACAGCCAAATGCTTCGAGTTCACATTGTGCACATTGTGCTTTGTCATAAAGTAATCGTTGCCATATTGACTTTCAAAGCTTATTGCCTTGAATTAATGTTCAACAAGACATTTAATGAAATGTGGGAAGAGTGGTTTGGGCTTTTAACACCAAATGAAACGATAGAAAATATATGAAACTATGCTGGTAACCATAATGGCAAGATATTCGTTGTTGTATACCATGTACGCACATAGTTCACACAGATGAAAGAACTGAGTAAATTTACTGCGTTGGTTGATGTTTTTACAGCAGTAAAAGTTATTTAATGTCAAAGAAAACTACAGTAGTCTTTATACGTACAGTAGTGGTTTGTAGCTTCAGAAAGGCAATCTCTGAACAAGGTACTGCAGAGAGGAAAGAGGAGACATGGAGCTTGTTGTCAGGGGGTCGATAACTGATGATGTGTGCAGATGTTATGTCCTCTGGTCGATTTTTTTCCCTCGCGGTCAGTGGGGGAAGTTTGGCAGAATGACGGGGGGAAGGGGAGTAATAGGATTTGGAAGTAGGAAAGCCCGCTACCTGAATCATGCATGAGCCTGAACCTTCAGCTCTTTACAGAGGCCATGCTGAAAGGCATACTGTGACGTGCTAATGATCTCTGTTCTCATCATATGGAGCCATGCTGTATTCGCAGATGAGTACCAGCACATTGTAGTGGCTATAACTTGCATCCAACCTTTGACGTAATTGTTTGATTAACAAGGCTTCAGTGTCATTTGTGATAATGGGATTTCTTAAATGCCTCCTCTTGTATCACAGCTCATTTATTTATGTCTGTTGACCATGAATGGTGTAGTGTTGTGACCGGCTTGTGATGTAGTGGTTGCCATGGTGATGGCTTTGTATGTGTACAGATGGGGGTATATAAAGGAGTCTGGTGTTATTGAGATATGCTGCTGTCAGCAGAAGCAGGCAGGCAAGCATAAGTCAATGCTGGATATAACAGCAGGGAGACGACACTGAGTGTGTGTGTGTGTGTGTGTATGAACCTGTGCAGACATGTTGAAACCGCCATACTCACACATGCGTGTGAGCAGTGCCACCCCCAACTCCCTCAAAGGATGGACAAGGTTAAATACATGGCATGGTTCAATGTCAAGGAGGATAGGTGCAGTTTGTATATTATGCCCACTTAATGTGCACTTGATTGTCCATAACAGTGAATGGTGTCTCTGCCACAGATAAATAATGTTATGTTCATTTTAATGAATAAGATGACATCAGTTTGCCTTGTGGTGACTGAGAAACTAATTTCTGTAGGTTTATGTATGATTTGCTTATGTATGTGCCAGATTCTGTGCAGATGTGTTTTTATTGTACATGTGTTGGCATTTTGCCTCATTATGTCTTGTCCTGTCCTATGATTTGTGTCAGTTAGAGGGAAGTGTAAAATCATATAGTATGATGATTGTGTTAGTGCACTGCAGTATGTAACCCTTCTACTCACTCATTGAGCTTTTGAGAATGAGGATGACTGTCATTGACAATTCATGGATGACTAAGTGTTATTTCTTCTCTCCCTCCTACAGATGACAGATTTGTCTGCTAAACACCGCTCTGAGGAAACTTCAAAGTCTTAAAGCAACTGTAACAAGAGCAAGAAAAAAAGAGACCGTTGAGTTTCCTCTAGAACCTAAGGGATTTGATATCACTACCACACAAATGTGGGCCTCCCAAAACATTGTCATCAAATAATCTGAACAATAAAACAATCACTGCAGATATAACACAAATAATTTGGTAACCATGTCTGAACCTAAAGACATGACACACCGCCACCTGCGGCACAAGCTGCAGAGTCTTGGCCGAAGGCTGGATGAACTGGAAGAAGCAACCAACAAGCTGCAGAAATCTGAGGATGAGCTGCTTGACCTGCAGGTCAGTTCTGGTGGACTTTCAAAAGTGTTTGTTTGTCAGATGCCTTTCAGAGGCATCTGAATGGAAGGAGGTTGAACCGAAATACACTGCATGAATAGATGAATAAATAGTTAACTTCTCTTTCTCCTCTACAGGACAAAATCATCCAAGCAGAAGGGAGCAACTCCTCCCTGCTTGGTGATGTGGAGGTCCTGAGGAAGGTCCTCTTGAAGATCCAGGGTAAGGATGAAGAGGTACGCAAAGCTGAGGATCTCTGCCGCACAGTCAGAGAGAAACTGGAAGAGGAGGAAAACCTTACAAAAGAGCTAAAGGCTGAGATTGAACGTCTACAACGGAGGATGGCTGAACTGGAGAAACTGGAAGAAGCTTTTGGGAAAAGTAAGTCTGACTGCAGCCAGCTCTGCCTAAGCCTCAACGAGGAGAAGAACTTGACGAAGAAGCTCTCGTCTGAATTGGAGGCCCTCAAAGCACGTTTGAAGGAGGTGGAGGGGTCTGAGTCAAAGCTGGACAGAGCAGAGCAGGCTTTGGCTATGGAGCTTGAGAAACTTAAAGGATTCACCCAGACCTTTGTGAGTGAGCGAAAGAGGCTACTAGAGAAACAGAGAGAAGATGAGAAGACCATTCTAAAGCTGACCGAAAAATTGGAGCAACAGAAGAACCGCCTTGGCATGTCGGCAGATCCTGGTCGTGCAGATTTAATCAGGTCACGAATTGAGGATGAACTTTCATCCACAGGGCTCCTCACAAGTAAACTGGCAGGACGCAAGAAGAGCCTTGATTACTTGAAGATGACTGATGCCAACATTGGTCTTGTAAACAAATCTGAGAATGAGAAAAACAGTGGTCTTGAAGGCTCACAGGAGGAGGACAACAAAGTAAAGGAGCTGACACAGGAGGTAGAGAGGCTGAAGAACCGCCTTAAACAGCTGGAGATAGTGGAGGAGAATCTAAAGAGCTCAGAGTCCAAAAATGACGAACTCAATGAGAAGTACCAGATGGAACGAAACCGGGCTCGCCAACTGAGTGAGCAGGTGGAACAGCTCAGGACACAATTGTGTGGAAAATGTGGAATTGGAAGAAATGGAACCAGTAATGTGGATAAACACGGCAATGGAAGCACTAACATTTGCCCCAACAGCCCCGCTAAGATCTTGGAGAATGGCAAAGCTGAGAATGAAGAGATTATTGTGAAGGGAGTTTTCAGACAAGAGAAGCCCAAATACAGGAGTGCTGCGACTGTCTCAGAACCGAGTTCCCCCAAACACAATAACAGGGAGCTCTCTCCCCAGCATAAAAGAGAGACCAAGCTGAGGAGCAAAGAGCTGAGCCACTCAGATGACAGCTCTCCGAAGTCTGTGAGGAGAGCCCTCAGTCCTGCTCACAAGAGTAGGAGGACACCCAAAACCCCAACTACTGCGATTTCATCTGATAACGGAATAAAAGACACAGGACGAGGAACTGAGGAAAAGACAAGAGGAGCCCCCCTCTGCTCTGTGAACACACCTTCTAGTGATATTAAAAAAGCATCTGTTCTTAGTCGCTACCCTCCAGCAGCTAATGACCAGAAGCCACTGAGGACAGCTCACAAACAGACTGACGGGGAGACTAAAAAGAGCAGAGTAGACAAATTTTCAAAACTGTATGTTGGTAGTGATAGTGAATCCAACAACTCTGATGTAGTGCCTGATACTTCCAGTAACATCAACAGTATCTCTGCTTTAGAGAAGGACACAGCATCTGCCTCAGATCAGGAATCAACAGATCAAGCTCAGGAATCTGTCTCTGTATCTGTCGCCTCCACCCTGTCCAAAGCAAATGGATCCTACACAGCCTACAGATCCAACGTCACTCCACTGCTGCCCAGCGACCAGGGATCAGAAGGTCATTCATCTGCCTCTGAAACAGAATCTACTGGTTCAAGGCCCTCTGAACCAGAGCCTGTAACTGAGACGACTACTACAACTGTAAGCAGTAGGACTGCAGCCTCCAGATTTCCTAGATACTCCCATGTCCATGACTCACATTCAGAGGGTTCCTCTTCCAGGAGCTCATTTGATGAGGAGCTCCACAGCAGAACACAGTCAGCTGAGGGAGGCCACCAGCCTACACATGCTGCATCAGCTATTGAGATCCAGCGAGTGTGCAGCCCACGTGAGGCGCTGAGGTCAAAAGCTGTAATCAAGCCTGCTATTGTTGAAATTGACAGGAAGGAAATGATGATTTCAGAGCCGCTGTCTACAAATGGCAAACCTAAAATCTCCACCAAACCCATTGTGACCACCACTAGTAAAATGACTAGTAGCATAACCATCTATCCCAATGACCCAAGCTCTTCCAGAACCAGCAGTCGCAGCAGTAGTGTGTCCAGTGAACACATGCCGATCAAAGAACGCCACACCTCCACCAGTAACATCCTCATAGGTAAGTTTTCAGAATTCACAAACCAGTTACACCTGAGTGAACACTGCCATTTTACACAGACAATCTGTAACAATAACATAATGAAATAGGCCAGTAAAGACATAATTTGAATTGTTCACACAAGCAAGACCTTGAAAACATCATTGTAATGTAATGGGGCCATTTGAACAATACCAGCTTATTGTCAGAAATCCAGTACTATGAAGCACAATGCATTACACTCTTGTCTATGAATCTATATCTGTATTCCCATTAATTCTATATCTATGTTTTGCTTAGAAAATATTTGACATTATTCGACTTGTTGTCAGGCCCCAGCAGTGAGCATCATGGCAGCATCTCCATCCCATATGAGATCTCCATTCCCAAGAGCGAGATCACCTTGCGGCCGTGCCAGGACCAGGATTGTGGGGTGGACGACCACAATGATTCCTCATCAAGGTCCAAACTCCACAACACTTCCAGGGTGGAGACCACGACCAGCCACTTGTGCTGCCAACGCAGCAACTTTAGCCTTCAGTCCCCAGACACCACCTCTGCAGACTTTAATGACACTGAGTCAGGCTTCGAAAGCAGCAGCAGCAGTAGCACCACCACGGTCACCAGCTGGAGACGCCAAAGACAAAGCCAGCAATCCCAAGAGGACAGTTTACCAGACATGAAGAATGTGACTGTAAGGAGCACCTGGAGGAACCGGGGCACTACGTCTGTAGATGATACAGGTCGGGGAAGAGGGGGTACAAGGGCGGTGACTGACGGCGGGTCGGAGGATGAGGCAGAATCCGCGACAACATGGAGGGCTTACCGGGCAACCACCTTTGATACAGAAGACACGATAAACAGTGGAACAGGAGCTGGTGTGAATGCTGAGGCACAGAAGGGAGCCAAGCCGTCCCCTGCAGAGGTGAGATAATAAATAAATGTATGAGACAAAATCAAAATCTTAAGTTAAGAGTGAGTACATTCCTTACACAAAAACAATGGCAAATAAGAGGATAGGAGTGAACTGCCTCATAGCTGTAAAATCTTGCTCTTTGTGACTCTCCCTGTCTCAGATGTACATGCGTAGGATCAACAGTGCAGTTACTAACACTAGAGAAGAGGAAGCAGGGCTTCGCCGAGGCAAACATTCACCATCTCCCACCACGGAGGCAGGGGGCCCGGGAAGGGTCATACCCCACGCACCTGTTACCTCTCAGTCCTGGGTCCGATCATACACTCAACAACCACAGGTAGGACAACCAACTTTAGATTTTTATAATTTTTTGCTCTTACGAGATGCGTCATTCTGCAGTTATGTAGAAACATAGAACGCATTATTACAAATGCAAATACAAAAAGTCTTTGTTTGCTTTCATTAAGTGGCAAGTACAAAACAAGTGTTTTGGTTTGACTACATTTGGCTGGTAATTTTACACGTTTAGACAGTTTTTGTTGTTTGAACAATATGGAGGGACAACTATGCACTTAAAGAAAGCATCGACAAGCTAATAGAAAAAATGTGACTCTGGGTTGAAGTGTATTTTCATAGGTTTGGTCACGTTGATGTCAAAAGGTATTACATGTGAGGAGTCAGCTTCAAACTAAATCACTCACAGTTTCATTCCTCCCCTCTTAGAAAAGTGATCCTCATGTCTTGTGTCAGCTTTTATGGTGGATTTCTCAAACCTTTCTGGCATAAAACAAACATGTGCTTGAGCTTTTCCTGCATAATTTGGCTTCTAAAATCCTCTGCACTGCTATGCAGGTGAAGGCATTATCCGCACCACTCTGCAAATAGTTTTGTCTTGAAGATAAAAGTCCAGAAAGTACAACCGCAGGGCTGAGCTCCTGGTGTGTCCACTTTGCATGAGAGCTCAGCTTGTATTTTTTCCCTGACGCCAGGCTCTGCGACTTCAAGCTTAGCACAGCATTTCTGTAGGCCCCACTCCTGCTGCCCCAGTAAGCACAAAGAGAAAAGGGTGGGACAAAAAACAGGGAGGATGGAAATGAAAAAGACCTCAACAGGGGGAAAAGAAGGTTAGGAAAACCTCAAGGAGAAGAAAATAGCTTTCTAGTGTTTAAATGTGGCACCACATTACAGTCTGTGCCCCTGCTAGGCTGCATTGCTATTCTACGCAAACAGGACTGAAAATAATTGTTCAAATACTCACCTCCACATAGATTAATGTGTGTATTGATCCACAGACATGCTTCTTTTTGCACGTCTGCCACTGTGCAAAAGCTTTTATTTGTTGCTTTAATTTAAAGTTTTTATTTACAATTTCTTGCAATTGTCTTTTCACACCTAGTATGGTAAAACTTTCACCACTCTAAGCACAACCTAACACTTAACGTCTAGAACTCTTGAGACTGTTGAGAGCTACGTTACATGCAGCTAATTTCTTTACTGTAAAAAGCCAGATGAACCAATGAGTTCATGCATGTGTGCCTATACATTAACATGTAAGATTGTGTACATGGAGTGTGAAAGTTTATACAAGTCATCAGAAAGATGATGTGAAAACTATTAATGGGCAATAGTATTAACTTACTTGTCTATTAGTATATAATAAATTGTCAAATGGCTATAGTATTGCTTACAGAGTGGATTCCATGGCTGCAAAAACATGTCAGTCTGTCAGTTTGACAAACTAGGTTGGACTAGGGACCTTTGGGTGAGATCTGTGTTTTCCTCTATAAATAAACTAGACGTTGCCAAGGAGACAGACACACACATGCAAAATGTCTGCTGTCTCATCCATCATCTTTGGTCACATTTACAATATAGGGCAATAAAATTATCTGGAGTTAAATAGTTTTTGTCTTGCATTTACACTGCACGCTGAGATCAGCTGTAGGCAATAACTCTCAAGAGATTTCTTGAGGTTTTATTATTTTTTACAAAGTATGCTTTGCCTGAGTAGATACTGTGGTGTCCCACAGTATTGTTGTCTTTGTAGCTGTTGCACTGGCGTCGTCATATGGTAGTTCTTCTTTTAACAGTAGCGCAATAAAGTGTTATTGACTGGACCAGGACTTCACAGGGTTACATGATTGTGGTTCAGGTTCTCTTCCCATGAGAACTTTGACTGAGGCTGGGCATCAACCCTTTTTTTAGACCAGTGTTGTAGAAAACTATCATGTGCCAAAAAGCTAATTTTGAATTTCAGGTTGGATTAAAAGTAATGACTTATTCTATGATCAGATAGTCAAGATTAAAGGTTTTTAATTTGAGTGACGTTTTTAATGCAGTTACTTGTGTCTGATGATCAATGGTCACGTTGTTTTTCAGTATCATACACTTACACAAACACACACCATTATGCCTCAAACCTCTCAAAACCACTTCAGCTTGTGTCTCTCATCTCCAGCCAGACGAGCTGCTGCATGAAAACATAGCAACTAACTAGGTGACATTGCATACTGGGCCCCTCCTTCTCATTAGCCTCAATGGGCTTAGCAAAATCTGTCTAACACTGAGCCACGACCCTTGGCGCCCTCCAGCACCAACATAGACTGGTAGGGGACAGCCACCTTTGTTTTGACTCTGACTCCCACCCTCCCCTCCTCTCTCTTCCGTCCCCCTATTTCATTTGTCATCCAAGCCATGACATGAACATGAACAAAGCGGTTTGAAGTCATGTATTTGAGGGGCTCTGTCAGGGTCAGTGCCCACTTCAGTTCTACTACACGGCCTTGACCCCGGATCTACATTTCGAGTTTGTAAGTCCCCCGCTCTCCTCTTTCTGACCCGGTGCCACATCACTCATTCTTGATAGTCCTGGTTACCGCAGAGCCCTGGAAATAAGCAATTGGATGAGTCCATGCCCCTTCTCTGATGTGGTAAATCAGCAGTGACCTTAAGAAATGCATCTTTTGCTGTCACTCCTTCAGTTTTTTTGCCAGCTGTGCACTTCGTTATTGGAATTTCCCACAGCCATTTGGTCGACTCTTGCGGTACAGTAAAACCTTGTTCATCCCGATATTTGATGCATGAACTGGTCATTCCATTTGGATAGCAATTACGAACAAAAAATTGCTACAAAAAAAACATACGTCAATTCATAATTGGGCTTTGAAGCATGTCTTGGAGCACAGCCGATCATCTTTGGTTTGGATTTTCAGAGCATTTCAGTGGTCTGAACAGCATCCATTCCCAAGAGGTTTGGATAAATACAGCTGCAGTTAGGACAGTGGGAGGTTGGGATTAGTTTGTGATTGCAGTGTCAAAGGTTGATAGAAGAGGGTTGTATTATTACAAGTTTGTAGATGGAGGCACATGGGTTGATGGGAGAAGAATGCAGCTAGTCATCATTAACTGACATGCCATTGATTATTCTTTCACTTGGTATCAGTACTCCTCTATCTTTGGCTAACGCTTGATCCGTGAACACTGCAGTCTGCATGTAAATAATAGCTGTGTGATAAACAGTTATTGTTTTAGACATTTAACCCTCCTAGATTAAAATTTCCTGTCTACATGACTTTCTATTTTAATTATGTCAAAAGCCTCAAAGTCAAAGTGATGAAAGTAGAGCAGACTGAAAATCAGATTTCTATCGATCAATAATCATTAAGGAGGAGACAACACTCCCAATTCCTTTAAGTACCAGGGGGCGACCAGGGCAAGTAGATGGCTTATTGATTAGCTTTCTTCTTTACACCTCATGTATAAATTATTTGAATGTCATTTATTCAGACCTTTATGTGACAGAGAATGACATCTTCTCATCTGATTCAATGTCATGGTAGTCATCATGGTCCGAATCCATACCTGCTATTTAACCATGACTCTCTGGTTCATCCAAAACAAAGATGGAAAGTATCTCAAAGTGCCGTTTTGCTTGAGTACATCCTCATAACTTTAGTCTTATTAAGGCTCTGATAATAGACATATTGAACAGAACTGGCAACAGGCAAAGAGCATACAGGACTCGGTTCAAAACACACTCGAAGGCCAGTTCTGATATGAATAAACCTAACAGGTCAGTGTTAAAATGGAGAGCGCTTGCTTTTTGTAGCAGTCACTCCACACTTCACGGTACAGAACAGAACAGCATTGTAGTAATTCCTCCTCACTGCAGCAGTAGGAAACCTCAGCCTGTACATGAATGAGCCACAAACTTATGTTTGGCTGAGGACAGCGGGGCCAATATGGCCGATGAGCGAGATACCAAAACATCCTTTGTTGAGTCAAAAACCAGTGGCAGCAAGGTAAAGTGTGGGAGCTGCTCTACTATTCACCGTTGGCCTGATGTGACCCGCACAGAAAAGCCCTGTAGGATAACAGTCTGTGCAGCAGCTGAAGTTGGACTGTGGGATGTTTTCAGTAGTAGTACATCAGACAACAGATACTGGACGAGCAACCCATGAAAAGCAATAAAAGAAAGGCTTTTATAAATCATGACCAATAAACAGATCATCACCTTTGCAAATCAAACACAAATTTCACCTTTTCTGAAACACTTCACCTGAAGTGTCAAGAATATTGTCTTACTGGAGAGGTGATTTAAGAGTTTGGGTTGGCAAAGACAACATCATTCCTTAGAATTGGGCGAGAGACCAAGGACAGACAGATTTAAAGCAGGGGTATAATTTGTTTTGCAGAAGCTCTTTCACAGTAGTTGTGTTATTTCTCAAATCTGCTGGCCTTCATTCGATATTAGAGAGTGGAGTCTTCTCTCAGTGTCTGCATGGTTTTCAAAGTGAACTCTTGGAAACTGTATTAATAATTCTTAAATGGAGACTTTTTTTCTCATAAAACTCCAGAGTGCCTGAGCTGAATGAAGGATTTGTATAGATTAAGTGTCTACATAAAACCTAAAACACCCTTAGGGAATAGTTTGACATTTTGGAATACATGCTCATTCGCTTTCTTGCAGAGAATTGAATGAGAAGATAATGTTCCCATGTGTCTCTGGTAAATATGTAAGAAACAACCAGCAACTGTATAGCTTAGCTTAGCATAAAGACTGGTCAAAAAATTGTCCAACCCACAACTTGTTGTTTTTACACTTTGGCTTGTGCATTTTAGAGGTAAAGGGGGGCAGGTTTAGTTACCTTTGGACTGAGCCAGGTTAGCTTTTTGCCCTGTTTACAGTCTTTATGCAAAGCTAAAATAAGCTAATCTGGAACTGGTTGCTGGCTCCAACTGATTATTTGCCACACAGATATGAGAACGGTATTGATCTTCTAATCTAATTCTCGGTGAGAACAAGAAAAGGCATGTCTTCCAAAATGTCTTCCTTTAAATCCTGTTCATTTGACATATAAAAGTTGTTGCGAGACATGAACCCAACAGCTCTGCTTTTCTCAGTTCCACCTTGCATTTTTTTATTATATCAAATCATCATGCTGTGCTGTCAGACATGATTTAGTGTATCTGATTATAACAGCCTATAAATGTTGGTTTTCCAAGCTGAAGGCATTCTGATGTGATCTGCAGGAACAGGTCTGTGATGACAGCTTTCTGTTCCCAGTAGATTTCCTCTGCTGTGGCACATCAACTTACTTAACAGCATTTATTACAGGCTGACGTTCCTCTTGCCCAAATATTTTCTTAAATTAACTTTCAGCCACATGGGGAAAAAACCTCTCCATTGGCACACACAGAAGTTACTAATTTTCCTTCTGCTGAAGCCACACATCTTTTGAAAGCTGTTTAGTTCTGGAGTGTGTCATACTCATTGTCATTCTCTGGCTATTTCTTTCAACTTTCGGGAAGTACATGCCAAATCTTTGTTGTCCTGTGTTTTTTTATGAACTATTGTTATTTCAAGTCTGTTACAATGTGCTGAACAAAGTACAAGCCTCCTGCTGAGTGTAGGAGGAACACTGGAAGTGCAGTTCGTGGCAACCATGTGAAAGCCCCGGTCTCGCAGCCGTGGCTTACCATAGAAGGAGAATATGCCACTCTGCCGTTTCCTCCCCTCGGTGAATGGAGCAGGAAGTGACCACACTGAACACGCCCCCTTGGCAGGGTTCGTCGGTGACTGATTTCCTGTCTGTTACCCCTGGAGACTGAGGCAGTCCAGCAGGGCTCCATTAAACCCAATTAGCGAGAATGCATTCTAAAACTGCATCCGAAGCCAACTCCAACCCACCAAATGTCACTAATTATGGTGCTTTTTTAAAGCTGAAATTACAGGAGTGGGGTGCTGTTTCTGTGTGTGCTTTAGGAACTGCATCGTCATCTAACTCTCGCTTTCTTCGAGCAGGGTTACTGAGGTTTTGAGAGGGGACGTGCTGTTGTAGCCACCACAGACTAGTAACTTGGGGTTTGTTTTCTAGTCAGCCCACCAAATTATAAATCTCTCAGCTTGGGGTATGTTTGGGGTTTTTGGTTGGGGGTTTTTCCCCTGGCAGAAGTCCCCATGGCAGACTTTCCTTGTCACACACCAGTTAACATAAACAGCATGTATTTAATGCCCACATAAGTCCAAACAAAATGCCCAGAGCTCCTATACACAATTCCACAATATGAGATTGAATGAATTGACCTCTACTGTAACGTTTGGTTTTCTGACCAAGCCAGTGCCAAACCAATCCACTTATTAAACAAGGACTTGCTATAGCTGCCAATTCAGACTGTGAACAAGAATTTTCTTTATCTCATTTTCACACCTCTCCAGGCTGCTGATAGCGCAGAGCCCAGTCCAAACCCAAGCCACAGCCCAGCCTCCTGGAGGCGGCACCTACCCAGCAGTGACTCTCACCACCTGGGCAGCTCTTATGACCGGCTGTCCAAGACAGCGGGGGCCTCCTCCAGAGGGGAACTGTGGACCAGTCGGGGCCAAGGGTCAGGGGCCAGAGCCGAGGGGAGGAGTTCAGCTGGGAGCAGACCGTGGAGCCATCGTCAGTCTGAACACCATTAGACCAACTGGGTCCGAGCAGGACGTCTACAGCAAAAGGACAGGTAGGAGCAGGAACTTGTCTCCTCTTTTCTTTTCTGACTCCTGAGACATATTAATTAAAGGAAGCTGATATTAATTACCCCTGATGCAATGGTGTCACATCTTAAGGGGTTTCCAATCAAATTTGCAGTATTAATGTGGTCTGACACTGGTATAGCACATTTTACAGCACTGGGTTCAGAGCATCCATCATGGTGGCAGCAGAGCGGTAGTTTAATAAATGGTGTTACCCCCACTGGGAGGCCTCAGGTTCACTGTATGTAAAAGTTATAGCATCCACCCTGCTGAGACGTCTTTGAGCAAGGCAATTCCAGGTGAACTGTAGCCAAACCTGCAAACAAGCGGAGAGAGGAATCCTTTTATTGTCCATAATATTCAAAATTTTTCCTGATCTCTCAGCAGTTTCCTGGAAAGAGCTATGTAATTCTCTTGAAAGAAAAGCTCCATTTAAAGCTGAGTAAATATTCTTTAATTTTTAATTTAATATTGGAAAGTTTATTCTTCATACACATTGACTTGCATACCAGTGACAAAATAAGCAAGGCTCTCTGAGTTTAGCTGAAATTGAATTGTAATCATTTTAATTGGACGTTTACCAATAGAACAGTGTCTGCTTCCCATAATTAGCACCAAATTACCTTGTTCTGTCTGGCAAACCTTCTATGAAATTATTTGGAAATTACAGACCAATCATGAATCGAAAAAAGATGAATAGCTGTGTTAAAGTATGAAGGATTGAGTAAGATCCTTGTCTTCATTTTTTCTTAACAGCACTCCATTAAGCTCTCATTGGCACAAGGAGGGCCCAAACATCAGTCTCCCATCAACTAGCGGCTACACCATTACCACCATTTCCAAAAATCAACATCTACAGCTTTTAGAATAAGCAAAGAAAAGAAAAATAGCAGTCGCAGCCATATAGAACAACAAACCACAAACATCACTACCCTGACCGTGAGTGTACGCCGAGACATGAACGCCTCTTCCTATCCGGATTTTTCTCTGTCCCAAAAGAGGCATAAATGGAAAGACAGTGCCTGTTCAGTGCTTTTGGAGGTCGCCTCACCAGCCCATGTATCCTCTTCTGCTTCTTGTGTTGGATGTATTATAATGTAATCCCCCCCCAAAAAAAAAAAAACTTGACAAGGGAGAGGCTGGCATGCTGGGGACGGCTGGAGATTTTCCTGCATTGCCAGAGAGGGTTCAAAGAGTTAAGAGGAAGAAGGACTCAAACGTTGAGAATGCCTTTCTCAGAGGACCATTACAGTGACTTCAATGGTCGGATACGTCGCTTCTGCATCAGAATTTCAACCTTTCTTCATCTCTGGAAAAAAAAAAAAACAGCAGTATGATGCATCGTCATCTCACAGGGCTGAATCTTCACGCAGAATTCTTCACAAACAAAATCATCTTTACCTTTAAATGTGACCAAAAACAGGAAGCGAATTACCGCCTTTGCTGACTTGTACCATCATATTCACTTTTTCTTGCTGAACACATATTTGCTTTGATGGACCTTTTTTTTTAAATCATATTTTCTCACTCATACATACACAAAACCATACAAACTCATGCACAAACAACAACATTTTTAACATGTGGTTGATTTTTAACCCGTGTCCGCACGCTCTGGCATGCAGCCTTTTAACTGGATTTAATTTGGGTCTTCGATGTTGAGCAAACATTTGCATGTTTCTAAGTAATAAATGAAGAGTGCTTAAAAGATTGTGACTCAGCATGCACTCTGCTTAAAGAACGGCTGGCTGCTTTTAAGGAGAACACACACACAGAAAAAACATGCACGTTAAATCTGACATACCAGGACCTTATTTAAGCTTTTTTCACCACTCATTTTGAGTCTATGTAATTCGCTTCCTGTTCTGCATTATCCTTTCCCTGTCTGCTCAACCATATCAAGACAAGAAAATCGTAGTTTGCACGCAATAAAATGCAATGCACATGTAGAAAAAAAAGAATAATTGAGGGGAGGGGGGGCATTGTTTATAACCTCAAACCATGCTACAATTTCCATGGTGCTTTGTTTTACAGCTGTTGCAATTGTCCTCATTCATGTATTTTGAGAGAGCCATAGCAAAATGGAGTTTCTGCTTGAACTGAACATTGGACTTCGGATTACCAGCAAACCTGGCCTGGCGAGGCGGACATTTTCTCAGTGCTGCTGTAAATACTGTGTACATGCCAGCCAGTCATAAGAAGACAAAAGACTTCTGACCACAAGGAACTGACAGTCCAGCCTTTGTGTGACTGGGTTCGCCGTGCGAATCGTCCCAGCTTATCTCCATTTCTTATTTCTATAGAGGTGTATTATTTTGTTACATGATAAAATATTAACTTTTGGTTGGTATGTTGGAGCAATCACTCATTGCTGGGGGCCACTGCAGCAATGGGGGTGCCATAGAAACCTATTTAGTGGTGGCCAGTAATAAAAAATGAGGTGTTTTCATTGAGGTAAATGCTGCATATCGATGACAGAAACCTCACTGACATTGTCAAAGTTTTCTGTAACGTTTGAATCGTTCAACAGGCTCTTGCTAGATTTAAGATCTGATACAAGATTCATAGCTCTACGACAGGCGGTGTAAACTTTGATCCCACAACACAATGTATGAATGTTGCTATTGAATGCAGCTGAGAATGACCAATGCTTGATGGCTTGACGTGCCAGTGCAACACGACTGCATTTTTTGTCAATGTGACAAGATCATGTAACCATAACTGTGACAACTTGGGACAAATGGCATCTGTTGAAGAACTTTGAAAGGCCGGCCTCCATCTGGTTCCTCTGCTGTTATGGATTTCAAATGCTGTGTCGAGTCAGACCCTGCTGGGGATGGCCTGTTTCAGTCTGAGTACATTTTTCAGTTCTCCTGTATTCTACCAGCCGCCATCTAGCTGTAATATTTATTAGTTATGATATTATGTACAGGTTCTTTTATTGTGAAGAGGTCTGTCCGGTGGCAGGAGCCCAGTCTGTCGCCGCTTTGTCACTTTACTGTTTATGCAAGCAGGAGATTATATGCAATCAATACACTGCCCCCACTCCCCATTCAATGTCTTTCACTATGTCAGTCATCATGCTTTACATGCAGTTCTGTGGTGTAGTGATCCAAACTAAAAACTCAAATACCTTCAGAATGCACATTTACACTGATGTTTTCATTACTTTTCCCCTTTGCTAGAAATATATACTGTGTGTATATATTGTGTGCCTTGAGATACAGTAAGAGAGGTCCCCTCAAACATTCAGACCATATTCTTACACTAGCTGTGCAGATTAATGACACACAATACTGATTGTAAGGTTCAGAGGTTCAGGTTTTGTTTTGTTTTTTTTTACTTTATATTTTTAACATTTGGAGGATTGTTGTATGGAAAATCGTAAAAGTATTTTGGTATAAGCGTAAAGAAAGGTTCTCAGAGGGAACTCCTCCCTAAAGGGATGTCAAAACGAAGGAAAAAAGTTCCCTGAGGGGAAAAAAAAAAAAGCTTTTTTTTTTTTTTTTTTTTTTTCCTATCCTAACTTCAAAGTCCCCTTTTTAAAGAATATAGACTGCACCGCCCAAAAAGCTATGTCCTTTGGATTTGTGTGTCAGTGTCGTAGGGTGCAGCGCAGCCTTGGAAAGGATTGCCATGTGGCCCCTTCACGGACACTGCTGGCTTTATGGTAGAGCAAAAACAGATCAGACGTGCTTGTTCAGAGCCAAGGCTTGATGATCATACAGTCTCTCTGTGCTTTCTCTGTCATTGTTTCTACTACCACTCTTCTCATTTAGCAAGACAGAATGCCATCTCTTTCCCCAATCTCTCCTCTTTTCAACCGATTCCAATTTTCCTTTTAGTATTTTAGAAAAGTCAAGTGTCCCTCCCTCCCCTTTTCCTCTCTTTGCCTGCATCTTCCTTGGATTCTCATTTCCTAGAGGGGAATCCTGGCCCTAAACAGCGGTGATGTGTGTGTGTTGGTTCAGAGAGTTGTTTTATTGAAGGCCAGCAGCCTGTCACCAGATAGTGATGGGCAGCTCCCTTGGTAGCTGAAAGGTCGGAGGTCAGGGCTGCGTCTAATCCTGTCTCTGCGTCTTGACTCAGGGCTTCTAAATACAGGAGGGAGGAAGACGGACAGCTTGGCAGTGATGTCCACTTTAGGGATAATTAAAACAGACGGGGGTATCAAATGTCCAGCTCTGTCGGCGCTGCTGCTGCTGCTGCTGCTGCTGCTGGAGAGGCACGTGGTGCTGTCGTCCACTGGTGTGTGTGTCTGCGTTGTTATTAATATGTCAGCGAGGGCTCTCATTTTAAAGCTGGACATGTGAACTGCTGTGCCGAAAGCTGCCGCGGACCTCGGAGTAAGAAGGTGCTGAATGACGGATGTGCACGTGTGTTTGTCGAAGTTAGCATACAGGGCCAGAGATAGTGGGGTTTTTTTATATATATATATATACACTCGAGGCTGACATCACTGGGGGTCAGGATTACTGTATATAGCAACACGATGATGCAAGCACTAGCATGTCTGCCCTCCCCAACCCCTATCCTGCATTACTGCCCCCATAAAGTTCCTGTATCACCTGTTTCCCCTCCACCCAATAAATAAGTCCACCATGCAGACGACCTTACTTCCACCTGTCCTCATTACAACTATACTTTGCAACCTCCGTCATTAGTTAACGTCTTTCACTTTCTTTCATTCTCCCTCCTTCCTGTCACCACGAAGAGAGCGTTTGAGTCGGGGGAGGGGGGAGGGTCCCAGGAAGAGCTGTCGGAAGCTGTAGGTTTTATGACACGTCAGGGTTCCCCTCATGGTGATCAGCTTCAAAGAAAGCAGGGCTTCTTAAAGGGCAAAGTTGAAACTGCACCCTCAGCTATGCATGCTGCCTTTCTTCCTTACAAGGCCCCAAAGTCCACTAAGACCCGACCGTACATCCACTCCGTCCTTTTGAAAACCAGCCTGACTCTGTGTGCCAGGATGAAGACCAGCCGAGCCTTCTATCTATATGCGTTGTGGGCCGCGTGCCACTACTCACATGTTGTATAGGTCTCATCCGTTGCTTCCAGTGGCGAGAGCCCGAACAGTGTTGACATGGTGGAATGTACTGACTGGTCATCGGGGACTCAACTGAAGACTTTACAGGTTTCAGGACTTCTATGGCTTTTGTGGCTACAAAGAAACAGCTGGGGGCTGTTTCAGAGTTTTTGGCGCTTCCTCTCCTCCCTAAATGACGTCAGTTTTCGTAGAACATTTGTTGAATCGTAGACTGGGTATGAAAGCTGCTGCAGGACCATAATATTTAGGACACGGCTGTGAATGATATGATTTGAAAAGAGGTGGTTAAACGGTGGAGATAATAGAGGCTGCTTCCGCTTTCCTGCTCAAACACTAACTAAAGAGTTAACAGAAATCCTCTTAAGCTCTGCTGGTGTATGTATAAACATCTGTTATTTACGAGTCATTGTTTTTTCCTTTTTATAAAGTAGACTAGAATGTACTTAGTGGAGTGGCGAGGCAGAAATGGCTCTTGGGCAGTGAGCAGGCCCTTGTCCTCAAAGGCCTCCATTGTGAAGCCGGGGTCATGGTGTCATTGGGTGGCGTAGGCTGTAATCTGCACTTAACCAGCACTTAACTTTAAGACCTCAAACGACTAATGCCCCCCCCTTAGTCCCTTTTGTCAAAAAGTTTCCTCTTTTGTGTCCCAGAATTGTACTGTAACTCTGTTTCAGTAGATCTTTGCTGAATGTACCTCAGCCGGATACATGACGTGTTTTTGCACCAGCCAAACTAAAGTATGTAAGAATCATCTCACCAGTTAAAGAAAGGAATTTGGCGTGCACTAAGCGAATGTTTGAATCATATTTTCGGAAGTATGGCACCCTGTATCGCCTGCATCTCAGCCTTCTAACATTGTGCCAAAATCATTCCACAGTATTTCCAGTTTACAGTTAGAGACGGCGCCAGTGTTTCCCTGGATGGTTATTGAAATTAAAGGGGAAATAATCAATTGAGGGTTTTCGTTTTTTGTTTTCTGCTCATGTATGTTTTTATTTCTTTGTTAAACAAAAGATGTCTTATTTTGGAAGCTATATCGGATAGATTTTATTTAAGGAAAATCTTGTAATTTTGTAAAGTGGGCCTTATTATTGAAATATATTAAGTATTTGTCCATCTTGATTTTAAGAATGATATTTTTTGCGAGATAATGTATCTTCCTCGTTGTTATTACACTCCTGGAGAGTACTTCTTCCTGTATTTTGTGTTTGTTATTTTAATGCAAGACATTTCTCACGACCTGGAGACATGATGGCACACTGTGGATCAGAGGGAGAAAGAGTGGAGCCAGCGTTGTGTCATAGTCATTGAAGAATGAGAGCTATGTGTATTTTATCGGAGCCGACCACCATGTGTCGCCCCGGGCCGCTTGGCGCTCCGGCCTCCTCGCCACTCTGCTCTCCCTTGCTCATAAATTCAGGGTTTGTACATCTTCTGTGCTGTATGTTTGTAAGTGCTGCCAAAGAAAGAAGCGTGCAGGCCCCAGAACACACGTGTATATATAAACACACACAAATAGTCTTAATAGGAATTTAAAAAACATTACATTACATTACATTACAACAGTAACATATAACTGGATCTCTCTTACACACATGCACGCACAGACAAAAATAATTCAGGCCTGTACAATCAACTTTTAGTTGTTGATGTTCATTTTGTGTGCAGAAGACGGACACTAACAGATAGAGGTGTCAAACACAAAAATGCGTGTAATGAAATCAGATCAAAAGGGTTTTTTGATTTATTATTGCTTCTCAGTGTGTCAGCGATACCAGGTGGACTGTGCGGGAAGGCTGTTTTTCTTTCTGTTTTAGACTTAATCCATTGTGCATGTTTTAACCTTACTGTGGCTGGCGCACTCTGCATGTAGATCTCTTGAAGCTGCCAACTGTACAGCAAACCATATGTATTCCAATAAAAATAAAAACCAACCTGTTTGTAACACGTCTCCATGTTGGATCATGTGTCCGTCTGTCTGTGTGTGCGTGCGTGCATGTGTAGCTGATTGTGTGTAAAACTCAACCATGTATGTTAATTTCTTTCATCCTTTTTGCTGAACAAGCTCAGCAAGTTTTGATTTCATAGCGGTACACCCTGTCTCTGTGTGTGTGTGTGTATCCAATCCCCTGGTTTGAACAGAGCGGAGAGCACAGCAGCTGACGGTATGCAAAATAAGCAGGCAGACAAATGAGGAAAATTGGTCAGGTACAAAGAGGAAAACCACAAGCTGTTGTGGAATGCAAAGTCAGCACACACAACTTTCTCTTAAACAGCTTCGCCCCGCTTTGTGAAAGCCAGCACTTCTGCTCCTGCAAGTGTAGGTTTCTTCAAATAAAGGTCTCATCTCCACATTCCAGTCTGATGACTCTGATTTTTCACGTTAAACCAACCAAACCTCTGCACCTCAGCTGTCTTTGTTGTCCACCAGTAATGCTCAGGGCATCTCAGTAGAGATTTTTTTACCCCGGTCTACCTCTGTAATTTCCTACATTTCCCTGAACAGTTTTGTGCAGCTCCAGATGACAAGCCTGAACGTGTTGAATTCAGCTTTATGTGTAGGTGGAGAGAGTGAGAGATCGAAATGTTCTGGCTGAGAACAAGAGACGCCTGGTGCTTAGCTGCGTTGCATTCTGGTCTTTTGAGGATACTGTCAGTGGACAACACCTCCCGCTCTGGAATTTGACAATTTAAAAACTACAGTTTTACACCAGTAATTGCACTGATATCAAACTGTATATTACACATCTTATATATATACGACTATACATGAATAACTAAGACATTTAGACAACTGTAAAAGAAAAGCTGATCTGTTTGACACAGTTGAAATGGTCCAGTGAACTGAAGAATTCCAGTTAATCCAAAATAATATTAACCTGCAACATTTTTCTATGTACGTATTCACAATTCCCAAAACATTTTCTGCTTCAGTTTATTTAGCCACTTATATTTGCAGTAAAAGCAGGATTTAATTTAAACATTTTTTACTTAAGTGCACCTCTCACAAGGACCCTCAGCCTTTGTGATGGTCTACTTCAGGGGGTCAGTAATGTGTCTTTTCAACCTGTAAGCGGTGGAGGAAGAAGGTCCTTGTTTCAAAATTAGCAAAAGATTATCAAAACGTACTTTAAGTATCAAAGCAAAATTAGAAAAATGTTCTCTGTGAGCAATATATTATCATATATTTCATTATTAGATTAAAATAGTATTGCTTAGGTGGCATTTTGTGTTCTGGTTGTATAGAGTGTATAGTGAATTATAGATTTTCATTCAAAAGATAAAATACTGATCACATAGGTCTTTTTTTCTTGTTTGACATGTTACAGCGGGAAAAGCAAAATAATGAAATGAACAGCAGCTTAATTGTCAATATTGTACATGCTTGGATAAAAGTAACAGCCGTTAAATAGGCCTGATGTGGATCATGAATGTTTACAGTTTCAAGATACTTTCAGATTTTAATCAAGTAAAGAGGCCCAAAAAAACGCCAAAATCACCGCTTATTTTCACCATTTAGTACTGCAACAGTGGGGTGTCATGAGTCAAAATGGTTGACAGTCAGGGGTTAACACTGTCTCCTGCCTGTGTGGTTTAATCTGTCCTAAGTTCAGATGCAGGGAGGTGCTACTCTAACACAGCGGTGCCTGTTTGGACCCTGGTACTCCTGAGCCTCAGTGCTGATGCCTGACCTGAATTAGTGCTGTGAAGTCAACCATGGAAATGACTCAGTGGCACTCCGGGAGAGTGTGGGTGGAGGAAGATGGAGGAGTGAGAAGTGAGAAAGAGGCTTCACTGCCTACAACAGGTGTCACAGGAGCGACTGAGGGGGATGTCGACTGTGAGGATACGTCCAAAGGGTCGCCAGGGTCGAGCCTGCAGCGTCGAAGAACTTGACGCTGGCTTGATGATTGTGCATGTTATTTGGAATTTTGTGCCATTGAGAGAACTGATGAAGAGTAACGAGTCTACAGCCATGTTTGCGACTGTGTTTGTACTGGTTATGGCATTGGAAGAAAAGTTAAGGGATCCCTAAAATATGAGAATTCATCCAGTGGGGATCATGAATGTCTGTACAAAATTTAATGCCATTTCCATCAGATGTCAGATGTCAACCTTATGTTGGCAAAGGACAAAAAAAAATCAGAGGATCACCAGAGTCAGGATGATTCATCCTCAGGAGAAAACAAATGTTTGTACACAACTTCATGAGAATCCATCAAATAGTCTAAAATTTTCTGTTTCGGTGTGGATGAAGTAGGTGGACTGACTGACCAACACTGCCATCCCATAATAAATGGCATAAAATGTTGTCCTTACATAAGCCAAAACAATTGTGTGTGCCCTTTTCTATTTTATTATTATGGATCATGTCCAAAATACACATAACAGTATGTGGGAGGTGTTTGTACCTGTATAAGTGTACATTCCACCCCACACCTATGAATCACATGAGATGTGCTTAGACACGCTGTGGTCTCATCCAAAGGATTTTTTATAACTCGCCATTTGACTTTCTATGACTCTGCCTCTCTGTCAAGTAATCAGTTGATGTGGGCTTGAGGCTATTATGAAAAATAACCTCACCAGTCAACAGTTACACACTGCTCTGAGCCTATGGTTTACCAGGGAGGTAAAAAAACCCGAGTACTGCAGTCCAAAACCCCAGCTCAAATTACTGTTGTTACATCAAACATCTCCTTTGGTCACGATAATAATAATGACCGCATCTTTGGGGGAAAACAAGGCCTGTGACGCTCGCAAATGCATGGAAACAGAGGGGCACGGAGCCCTGAAATACAACTCTACAGAAAAGCCCATAGCTCATGGTTGACCATTTTAATCTACCCCACTCATTCATCAGATCCCCCACTATGTGGAGCTGCTGCCAGGGACCCTCATCTCTCCTCTCTCTCACTCACACACACAGACACAAGAGTACCACAGACCATGGGAAGCAGCCAGACCTGCAATGAAGGAGGGTCACTGCAGGGTCAAAGCAGAAGCTGCCGTGTTACTTTTGTACATGCGAGTACAAAAAAAACTACACATCTGCAGGGGAGGACAGGAAGCGCTTTGTTCACCTTCTTCAACCTGGTTTCACTTTTGAGAAGAAAACACATCAATTTAATGTCAGATTTCTTCCTTTTTTAATAACAAAACAATTGACAATATAAAAAAGTATGTGATTACAGCCATAATAAAATACGTAAACTGCTATGGAAACAAAAACATTCACAATTCTTTCAACATATCCGTCTTTTTAGCTTTTAATACATACTATTTTCACTACACTCTGCAACCTAAATGTCAGACAGTAAATTTAGGAGGCAAACAGCTACAGTACACAGCAATGTTTTAAGCCTTAAGACAACCAAGACATGGCCTCTGGAATGACACCAGAGGGAAATGTCTTTTGCTTAGATAAGCAGAACAGTTTTAGTGGGCTGAGACTGTGCTGCTGAGTTGGTCATCTGTCTTATAGGATATCTGGTTCTAGGTCGTGTGTACATTTAGTATTTAGACAGGCGCACATAAATAGATGCTGGGTTTTGCAAACATGCACATCAACATGGAATACATTGAATCACTCCAAGTACCAAAATGTAATGCCATGCTTCTGTTTTTTGTTTTGTTTTTAAGACTTGCAAGATGACACATTTATAAAGTCTTGGATGAGTTACACTGGTATGTAACAAAGTGAGGATTAGCACATCTTTAGCATAGCCCAGCCTTTGTAGTAGTTTACATCTGTCTCCATATGTTGCTGGATATGCGTTCAGTCATCCAAATCCCAAAAGAAAAAGAGGAAGTGAATAACTCCAGTTAAGGAATCTCAATTTCACATTATACCTAAGGCAAGAACATAAATCCTCAAAGAGTCATTGAGAAAAAGGCAAGGATGCAACGTTGTGTCTGGGACTTCCACGATCTCTCACATACAGAAATATCGGTAGTTTATGGGCAAACCTTTCTCAAAAATGCTGTAATTGGTCTAACAGTCCGGAGTTGGCAGAGGGCCGGGAGGGGGGAATTTTCAGACGCTGGGGGTGGGCTGAGCCTGCTGAGGGTTGCTGGCGGCCGTGGGGGTGGCCCCTCGGGGAAGCGTGTACATGGCACCCAGGAACTGGTCTGCGATGCGGCCGGCCTCGCGGAGCCCACTAAGCAGGGCGCCGTGGACCGTAGCGGGGTAATTTCTGATGGTGTGCTCCCCGGAGAAGAAGAGACGAGGGACAGGCTGGGGAGGGGGGGAGAGAAAGAAAACCACGCTGAGATCAATGACGGACTGTCCCAACATAATAAGGAATTAGAAGAAAATAGGGGATTGGGGAGAGAGGAAAAAGTGTGGTAGTAAACTGCCAGAACTCATCAGGCAACGCATAAATATGACTTGTTCACATCAATCAGTGTGCCAACATCAAAACAGCCAAAAAAACATCTGTGTGGGGAATAAACTGCTCTGCTTTGGTTTGGTTAAATATTGTGGTCGGGCTGGGATGCCTGCTCTCCCTCGCTTTCTCACACACACATAAACTGACATTCTCCCCCAAAAACAAACTCAGGGCTGCAGCTTTTTTTCATGTTTGCGCGCTTACCTGTGAGGCTCCAGGTATGGTGGGGCCCGGCGTGATGGGCTGTGCCATGAGGTCATAGTCGTTACCTGAAGAACCTGCTGCGACGTACGAGTAGGAGCCCCGCGCCCAGGGGTCTGCACGCCAACGGGTGACCACAGTTTCCTTTGGCTGCCATGACGACAAACAACAACACGCACTTTTTAGAAGTTTCCATGATGATACTGGAGGAACCTGTAAACAGCTGGATGGGCAAACGGCTCCAACGCTGGCCTCCATGCATATGATTTTATCCCATTCGAAACCATAAGCAAATGATTTATAATGACGGGTGGTTTGGATGCGACTCCGCTCATGAGTGCCTTTCACATGTGCTCGCTGTGTAAAGTTGGTGCTGGTTATGGGGGTCAATTCAGGAATGAATTTGACATTCCACTTAAAGTAGTGGAAAAACCAGAGAGATCACTAATGATGGAGCTTAAAAAACATATAACCCACCACTACTTTTCTGTAAACAACAAACATAATAAAGTTGTATTTGAACAACACTGCCAGCTTTGTCAAATTGTGAAGACGTCGTGTTTGAGAGGGAATAAACAATCTAGTATGTGGACTTGGGGTTCTGTTAAAGAAGCGCTCAAAGTGAAAGGTCAAGGTAAAGAAAGACGCACATAAACTGTCGTCCTGAATATAAATGTACTGAAAAGATCAGCAAAGTACGAGATGATAGATGATGCACAACCATGTACCTGAGGTACTGAGCTGCTGCCAAATATTCCTTTGAGGATGGCCAGGCAGCGTCCGACAATCACGTCATCGCTGATGTTCTCCATGATGCCGGCGGCCTCACCAGCCATGAGAGCGAGAAGGATCGGAGCTAAAAAGAACAAAAGATACTTTTTAATGGGACATATTAGAGAAGCAAGGGGGTATATAAGTAGGAAATATATATCAATATCACAACAAATGATCCACAACAGCAGTATGAAACTAAAAAAAAGATCTCCTGTCACCTTTGTAGAGATTCCAGAAGAGGAAGAGTTCACCCCGACTTGCTGTAGTGGAGCCCACATGACCAAACAGGTTGACGCTGGGATCCCAGAACACACGGTCAAAACACAGCACCACCTTCAGACGGGGAGGAACGCAAAATAAAAAATAAAAAAAAACAGTCACACAACAATCAAAGTGCTTATTTCAATCAAAAGCTTAGTTGCCTGTCAGGAACACATTTCAGCACACTGAAGTCCATCGCTTCATGGCTGTGAATGTGTGAATTTCAGCACGCCCTCTGCTGGTGGTTCGGCATTAGTAGCAGCTCAGATTGCATAATAATGCAGTATTCTCCTCTATGCTGCAGTAGAATTAGGAGATAAACTACTCTGCTGCAGATGATGCTCGGCAACAGAGTGCACGAGGGAGGTGGTGGGTCAGGAGTGACGCAGAATGAGCACTCTGATTGGATTACTGACACTCAAAAAGCATCTCTCATTTGCACGCCACCGGGCTCTGACTGCCTCTCCCCTCCTATACTTAGCAAACACACTGCCTGTACCACCTTTCGTTCCCACTTGCCAGCCTACATCTGAGTTCAGCTGTGGGATGTGTACAACAATATCACCGTGGCAGTTTCGAGGAGGGAGGGAATTCCTTCTCATCTGAGCTCAATGTGAATACCTATTGTGATTCATGTGGGAGAAAACAACAGGAGGGAGAAAGGGGATGCGTTCATGCTGGATGCTGCTAACTTGGACAGCGATATATGAACCTGCAAGGGGAACAATCTGAATGCTTTGAAGGTCATGCTTCTAGCATCAGGACACTGCAGCTTTAACAGAAGCAGGAGGTCCCTCTGAGGAACCATATCCTCCACTCTGCCGGAGACACACTGCATGATTTAAAACCTGACTTGAATTCTGACTTCAGCACAATGGCTCATTACAAGACATTGCACAAATTCGACACTACATTAAACATGTTCTGCTTTTAAGACTAGAATCAGGACAAATCAGAAAGGGGTGATGAACTTTGGAGAAATGGTCGGGGATAGCAGGATAGAAGGAAGGAAGGATTATGTTATTTTTACGAGTATGCTTATTTCGAAGTACAACCTTGTTGAGGTTTCCAAAGCCCATCCTCTGTATTGCAGACGTCTTCCACTCAGGCAGCGGGGGAACAAACTGCACAGCAGGAGGCTGCTGCTTCAACACTCCGAGAGGCAGGGTGCACAGCACGGCATCACACTTGTATATGAAGGTCTGGGTCGTGGAGCGAGTGTTGACTGCTATCACCTCACAGCCTGCAGAATGAACAGATGATTTTTAACACACATCGTACATCCCTATGGACATCAGTTATAAATATCCATAGTGGAGCTTGTGACCTCACACAAACGATCCTGTACACGTACCAGAGGCTGTATATCGGACCTGCCGTACTGCTGTGTTTAGTTTGATGTCCAAGCCTTCAGCGAGGGCCACAGGAACACAAGAGTAACCGTTCCTTACTGTCAGGTGGCTGCCGGTGAACTCAAAGTCATCATCCTGTAGATAAATGAATAACTTATGATCCCAGTAGCACAATGAACTTCCTAATGTAATAAAATAGAGGAGGTGTCTCATAGTGAAACTAGCAGTAACTTATCACGCACATGGGACTGTTAAAGGCCTGAGGTTTTTTGCAATGCAAGACCATTGTCAGGACTGCACGGTTATGACATTGGGTACATGTATATACCTGATCCCAGTGCTTGAGAGAAAGGGTAGAGAGGGGCGTAGCGTTGGCAAACTCCAAATTGGCAAAGTGCCAGTCTAGGATCTGCCGATCCCTGGATGACAAGTAAACATCACTGTGGGAAAGAAGAGAAGCAAAGAGACGTGGTGATGTATACTGACAGCTACTTAGACATCATAGGGACAGGTTTACTCATGCACATGCTGAAAACTCAAACTGGTGACAACGTAATGATACATATTTAAACCCATTAACGGAAAACTAAAACAACAAACAACACACAGAGGTAAATATCTGTTGCTAAGGGCTGCAGGGCTCCAACAAGCAATTATTTTTATAACCATTAAGGACTGCCTGACATTAAAGACAAACTTAGCCTGGTTGACTCCAGGTTAGAACAACTGAAAAAAGAGGACTTCAGGAGATGTGCATTAATATTTATATCACAGGCTAATACTGACCCAAACCAGAGCAACAAGCTGCTACTGTCTCTATTCTCAGTTCGATTCAAATAAGTGCTTCTCTGACATCTTAGAGGCATTTCTTGAGGAATGGTATTTCCCTTATTTTATAGTAAACATAAAGTACCATTTGAAAACTCACCTGGGTGGGTTGGCCTCCAGCTCCTGCAGTTTCTCCTCCAGTTTGACCTGCATCTCCACCAACTCATCATACTCCTACACAGCAACAAGACAGACAGTAAGGAGATGTGTATACATATCTTAAGTTCATCCATATATTTCAGCACTGCAGATAAAAAGTGATACAAAAAGAATTATTTTATTTTCAAGATATTATATGAAAAATATTTGTGACCATATGAATATTTTTCACAATTCAAATTCCAATAAAAACTTAAGCACTAAAACTTAATTGAGAAGCAAAAATGTTACTTTGACCATTTTCTACTACACTGGGACAATTGTGATTCATTTTAATGTCACAGTATTACTAATGTACAAATATTTGACCATTATACACTTAAAATATGCAACAATAATACTCAAAAAAGATATTTCACATGAAAATTGGTGTAAGACTTCACCCAGAGGGTTTCAGGTCATGTAGGAAGGACAAGCAGTCTTGATAGAAAGGGCTGACTCAACCTGTTCATCAGTTTGCCACAACAGAACCGAATGCAGCAGCAGCACAGAGTCTGGCAATACCACCTACCACGCAAGGCCCCGGGACACAGCAACACTGACTCAAACGCCCCTAATGATGCCTCTGAGCCGACCTGGGAAAACACTAAAACGGAAAGAATACTGGAAAGTATCCTGACACTGCCTTCCCCTTACTGGCTCTAAAATCTTGTTATATGGTGTAGTCATGCATGTCATGAGCACATACATACGCATAGCCTTAAATGCTCATTCTGTCCAGCTCAAAGTGTCTGTGTGTTTGTGTGCATCCATAGACATAAAGAGTCAGACCGTGATTCAGGGGCCTTGAAGTGGTTTCTCAGACAGCGGATGGGTAGCAGACAAATCCAGTTCAGACACCAGCTGTGTTTAAACCAACTAAAAACCTCTTTCTAAAATACACACATAGCAGCAGTGGAGGTGATTTATCTGAACTAAAAATAAAACGGCGGCTCTAACTCTAATAATACATCCCACTGAGGCATTAAACCACTTAAACACAGCCTGTCTGGTTTACTTGGGTAGCACGGCATTAAAATTCAGAGCGGCATCCACCCTGACCTAGTAGTCTATAAAATTTCCATTTCACATGCTAGTACTTGTGCAGTCTGTTGCAAATGATTTGATCTTTGCTCATTATTATCCTTCGGAACAAATACAAAGCTGCCGGCCTCCTGACCTGCAGGTATGCCTTATAATCAACGCAGGAAATCTAATATTGCTTCGAAGTGCTTCAAACTGCAACAACTGAAAACACAGACGCTATGTAATACCCATAACACCACAAACACAGTTGGAAGTAGTTAGCTTTTAAGCCTAACTGCCTTGACTTAAGTATTTAAAATCCTACAGCCTGATTTCTGCCCGGTCAAAGAGAGGAAGTCATAAAAGTGTCACACAGGATCTGTTCTGGACAGCAACCAGTGGAGATAACCGACCGCAGCTTGTGAATATCTGTTGTGCTGTGTAAGGAGATGTGAGGGCTCTGCTTGGTGTTTGAGCTCACTTTGCAGAGTGCGGTGAGGTCGCGGTGCTTGCTCTTGACCAGGAACTCAGCTGTGATATCTCTGGGTGGTTTGACTTCACTGGCCTCTTTGTACTGCTGATGGAGTTCCTTAACCCGCTCCTTAGTGGTCACCATCTAAAACGGACAAATAAAAGAGGTAGACAGAGGAAGGGATGATGGTGAATGAAAGGAAAGAAAACTGGAAGCAATTTGTAAAGAGGGCAGAGTTTATCGATGTTTAAGACTTCACTTGAGCTCACCTTGTTGAGAAGATCCCTGAGCTCTTCCTGAGTTTTTACGATCTTCTTCCAGTGTTCTATCTGCTCGTCTTTTACATGCTTCTCCTGCAGCCTGAGCACAGACACAAGATTCAGATTAGAGTGTTTGTTTGCGTCTGTATACATCCCTTCTTTGGGTACACATATGCAGGATACATCTGTCACCGTCTCCTGCGTGTGAGCTCATGTAGTGTACGCTGCACTCACTGTATGACCACCTCCAGGGCCTGTCCCAGAGAAACGGGTTTGTTGTTGAGGAAGTTGAAGTCCAGCTGGTGGCTGAGGTAGGAAGTGGCCTCGAGCAATCTGTTGAACTCTTGCTCCACCATCTCATCTTTTTCTTTTGGCACCTGGACATACACACACACACACACACACACACGTACACCAAGGACAGCGGATGATGATCAGTCACATTAATAGCAGCGGTGATGGACACTAGAATAAAAAGAAGGAAAAGCATGCCAGACTCAACTAATGCAAAAGGCACTGAAAGTATTTTAACTGGTACAAAAGTTTTTGACAAAATTCATGACATGACTCATAAAACTTTTAACAGTGTCTATTTCTTCTCTTACAGTGGCATGCATAAGTAACCGATTCACTGATATAAGCAGAAGAAGCATAAATGATGCAGTCATTGTCCCGAAAAAAACACTTTCCAAGCAACAGAAATCCAAACATTTCTCCATACTGACACCATCTGAAGATAAATCATTTTAAGTCTCAATCCATGACTGGTCTGCAGCACCAGCTCTACCCCAACCATCAGAGTCCCTTTTAAAACTTCAAGTAGTCGGTAGGTGTTCAGAGTGATTCTGATGTTGGCGGCGGAGAGGGTGATGTACACCAATTATGGAGCAGACTTTTAAGGAAAATCCACACTTGTATATTTCATCAAGTCAAACACAGCAAGAGTAATGTTTCACTACAAATCTTCATCTCTAAAAGCGTGTTTTCAGACTAGGCATTATTAACAGATGAAATATCTATATGATAATATTATTACAACTATTATTAATATCTATTGTATCACTCTTAATTAGGTTTATGCATTTATTTACACTGTATTATCATCTTCCTTTTGAAACTTCTGGGAATAATCTTCACAAAATGAAACAGAGCTGTTACATCTTACAAAAACTTATTGTGTGGATTTCCCTTTAACATGAACTGCCTGTTTGTTTGTCTCAATCTCCTACATGAATGGAAAATGAGTTAAAGTAAAAGTTAAATAGATGGAGTTGAAATGTTGACTTGTGACTCATAAATGTGATTCAAAATTAGGTAAGTAATGTATTACGGAAATAAACCAATACATACACTTGTGCACCGTTCACCCTTTAGAAGTTCACCAAAAGATGAACATGGAAGGGATTGAGAAGACAAGAGGGGAGGGGGGGAGAGAGAGAGAACATATTAAGTAAACACAAGTTTAATCTCAAACAGGTTTGCACAAAAGTAAAACATGTACATTTAATTTGCCTTTTCCTGTGGAAGAGGAAACCAGCTACACATGATGTGGCCGCTTCAACAGCCCTGCTGGCTAGTCTCTACACCAGTGGAAGTGCCCTGAATGTGAACCCAAACATCCTACTACTGTTGCTGCCACTTGATGGACAGAACAAAAATGAGTTGGGAAAAATACTGTTTATTTCCAGTGTAATTACATTAGACTGTATCTGTTTTCTGGTCTGCCCTGTTCTTAAGAGAACTGGAGCTGTTGTTGATGACACGCAAGGGCAAGCAGTTAAATTAATCCACCATTCACTGTGTTTTTGAGGCTCATGGAAAGCAAGATTACTGCCTCAGGACAACAACAGGCTTGGAGAACAGCTATAAAACCAGACACAGAGCACTTTAATGCCAGGAGAGAACTCTTGGACATCCATAAACGTCTTGTGTTAAAGGAAGTAAACAACACAAGGTCCTGGTTTCAAAAATGGAATTTGGATATATGTATCTAATACAGCTGTAGTCACACCACACCAGGTTAGCTGTTTGTAAGTGGACTTGAACCAAAATGTCAGTATGACTTAAGCAGGCAGATATTTTTCAGGCAGCAGCTTGTTGAAGTAAATCACATGCATGCCCATGCTGATATTAGCCTCTTGCCATCTATCAAGTAATTTCTTGGCTTTATGCGCATGGTGTATCTCAGGATACCACTTGTTTAATATGAGAATACTCTGTGAAGCTTGACTATGGCAGGATAATGGACAAGGCAGTTTACTGATTAAGATATTTCATTATACTCACAGCCTGGCCATTGGCTTCATACAGAGGACACTTCTGTTTGATCTTGGCCAGCTCCATGTTAACCTGCTTACTGATCACTGCCATGGGATTCCCTCCTGAACAAACACACACACACACAATTGATGATGACACAGCATAGACATGAACAACACCGCCCTCTACAGGAATATTTTAGTAACAGCAGAATCCGACTTTGTCAAAAAGCAACAACTTCAAATCGGGTCATTGATAATTAAGCAAGTGTAAATTAATCACATAAGCTTATTCATATCACAGGATGGCAATTGTATGCTACTGAAATAGGTAGATGCATTGCATTAATATGGAATTAAAATGTAAACACCTGCACCACCAACAGCACATGATTAGTTTTTAGGGTGCTTTTTTATTCACATAAAAAAATGGATCAGAATCTTACCCAGTCCTGTCACCACCATAGCTCCCAGATCAGCAACATAGTTTCCCTTCCTAAATGTGGCCACTCTGCCTCCAACACGGTCCTGCGTGGAGAAGATAAGTAAATCTTTTCTACATTAACATGCTAGACTTTAGGCAATTATAAACTCAAAGCAAAGTAAGCTTAGGTCACTTGATTAACATCAATCATAAATAATATAAATTATTTATATCAATATCTAGTTAAAAAATGTGACACCAATCACAAATAAATGTCAAACAACAGATTCATAGAAACCCTGTTGGTGACCTACCCTGGCCTCTAACACAGTAACGTCCATCCCAAAGCTCTGCAGCTGCCTGGCTGCAGCTAGACCAGAGACACCTCCACCGATGACTATAACCTTCCCGGTCTTCTTAGCTGTAGTAAAAAGCAGGCGGGGTATTAACTGGATATCATTACACCACTAACCAGTCCAAGCTTAATGTCTGTGAACACTATTTTTGCCATAATACATTTTGTGGCTTGTGAAAGTGAGAGTGTACCAATATTTGACTGGTGTTTTATTTTACCAGTGCAATGAATGAAGTGAACTCACTGGGTAAAGGCTTGACCCTCTTGTAAATGCCAAAGTTAATAAGACCATGTCGTTCTAAGTAGCTGTGTATCCTGTGGACCAGCACGGCATCACCTAAAAAAAAAAAAAAAAAAAAAAAATGACAAAAGCACATCAAATATCAACTTCTGCATGACTGCAATTTTTTGAACAAAAATAAATGATATCCAGTGTTTCTTTAATGTCTCACTGTTGTATGGAGCTTCAAGCTGCTGTGCCGTGGCCTCAAATGTCAGCTGGATCTTAGGGTTGTCCAGCCACAGTTGGAGCTAAATGAGATTAATGAATGAATTAAGATGCGGTAGTGCACGTTTAAAACAATGATCCCACAGTCCTTTGCTTTATAGCACAAAGTAATGTGTTTACACTGGCACTTACCGTACGGTTGCGGATGTAGAGGAAGACCTTCTGAGTCTGCTGGGGACCACTGATTATGTCAGGGAAGCAGGCGGCCTCCTGGGATGTCATACGATCGTGAGGAAGCCGGCTCTGGAAAGCTGCTCCTTCCACACCTAAAAATAAACAAACATCTCACTTTTAGCAACGCTGAGTGTCATTTAGGATCAGTTTTAGTGTGCAATGAGAGATTATTGCACAGAACTTTTAATTACACATTTTAAGTTTATTTCCTGGGCAAAACAAATCTGTTTCATTTCAGTTCTTTGATATGATTCGTCAAGTTCTCACCAGATGGTTCCTCTGGTTCACTGTCATTCTCTTCTTCTACTGGTGGAGCTGGAGGAGGGATCACCTGCTTTCTCTCCTTCTCGGCCTTGGCATTCCTCTCCTCCTCAGAGTAATATTCATCCTCCGACAGATTGGCCAGGCTCTCGTCCATCTCGCGGTACTCCACCTGCAACAGTAGGCACAATAAAAGCATCATTAAAACCAGCATTAATGACTCTGGTCAGTTGGTGTGTTCCCACAAACCTTACCTCAGCCTTTCAGGGAGTGAGAAACAAATACTGTGAACATAAAAGTGCCACGACAATGAGAAATTACTTCTGTTTTTACTTTCCACTGGTCCACTAATTGCATGAAAGTGAGAACCTGAAAGAGACAATGCAATACAGCACTCCAAGTTGAAATGATGATGCGTACTTATCCTTTGTAACAAACCTATGTAGTCAGGGAATACAGTGACATCAACCATTGTTAGATAAAACTTTCATGTAAATTTTCACTCGTCTAATGGCGCTTCCACTAGTACCTACTCGACTCGACTCCACTTTTAGGCTTTTCCATTACGTGTTAGTACCTGGTACCAGGTACTTACCGGCGAGTCAACCCTGCCATTTTTAAAACCCAATAACAACAAACACGACCAGAGATGGCTGTACAGAAATCAACCCCTACGGAGCAACAATGAGGTGCAGACATTTCTTTGTCTGGTGGCCTCCATAGTTGTTTTGTGTTTGCATGCATCGCATAACAAATGACGTCGCTGGAGTTTCGGGCCGCGTTGCTATGACGACCCCACCCACGCTGAGGTGGTACTCTACTGTAATGGAAAAGCGACCAAAACTGAGTTAAGTCAAGTCGAGGCCGAGTAGTGCTAGAACTGTGTAATGGAAAAGCGCCATAACTGTTGGCAGCATCCTCTCCTCCTGAGTGTGGAGGGAGGGTGCAGAACCCTAAAATGTTTACTTTTGCTCGCTTCCGACGACTCGTCCTGCGAACTTCAGCTGAGTCTTGGTCTGCCCCCCCAGGGCCTGCTTGGTGGGGCAGAGGGGCTCCCCCAGCTTCCCCACTAGGGGATGACCTCTCTTTCTTCTTTACATCCACTGGGCCCGCAGCGGAGGCTGACGGACCTGTCTGGGCATCAGAAACCGGGGCCCTATCACCTCCTGCTGCCCCAGCAGAGGATGAAGAGGAGGACGACGAGGAGCCTGCGTCTGACTTCTTGCTAGACAGCATGATGGAAGATGTTGGAGGCCTCTCCTAAACAAAAAATGAATGAAACCCATCAAAGTGAAAATACAACATCCCAAGATAAAATATTTTATTTCAAGTGAAATGGTTGAAATTTGAATGTCAAAAATAATATAATCATTGAAAGAAAGATTACAACATATTCCTAAAAGAAAAGATGAACATGATGAAGTGTGAGTTGTGCATGCTAAAAACAAACAGCTAGAACAAAAAATAATTTAACATTTGTGCCCTCTTTGGCATTTACACATATGAATATCAAACAAATTTGTTTGTACACTGTTTAAAATGTCAAACCTACATAATATATGCCAAAAAGTTAGTTTAACCACTTACTAGTGATCTTTAAACAAATTAACTTTCATTTTAAACCTTTGCTTAAAACCATGACCACTGGTCACCGTGGCTGCAAATAATGATTATTTTCATTGTCAAATCATTGTTTAGTTGTTTGGTCCATATAAGATGTTGATCACCGTTTCCCAAAGCCTGAGGTGACAACTTCAAATTTCTTGTGTTGTCCACCACAACCAAAGATATTCAGTTTACTGTCATAGAGGACTAAAGAAATCAGAAAGTATTCACCTTTGAAACTAAAATCTGAATTTCAACACTTTTTCTTAAAAATTACTCAAATAATTAGTTGATTATCAAAATAGTTGGCAAGTAATTTAACATTAACTACTAATCTATTAATAAACTAATTGCTGCAGCTTTTCTATTCACTTTTTGTTATAGGCAGTAAATGCACCTGCTACAAAAGGCTAACGACCTACTGTCGGGCTTTGTGGGGATGCTTCTCCCAAGACAAAAAAAAACTGGATGACTGAAGGCACATTAAGTGTGCATGAATGTCATGGTTTATGAAATGAGAGCTCCATGGTTACAGTAACCTTGTCTTGTTTTACCCATTTCTCCGTGCACCTGGTAATATCCATTCAAACACTAAGAAACGAAGACAGAACCAGAAATATGGTTACGGGCAAAAAAAACAAAAAAAAAAAGTTGGCCTTTCACGTCACATCCACCGAAATTTAACTAAACTTTGTACAAACCTTATTTTTCTTAGCAAATGTAGCAAATTTAATAACACAAGGCAATTAGCATAACATGTGTTGCAGTACAGTTCACTTTCTTATTATGACTTTTAATAAGTTACGCACTCGATAAGTAATTAAACCTGGTGCCTGCTAAATTAATTACATCAGAACAAAAGTAGGTCATGTACCTTTGTTCTGTGGACACCGTTAGCTGTTCCTCGATTGCCATCTTGACCAAATGGACTAACAAGCTAGCTAGCTAGCTAACTGCAGAGCTAGCAGCGGCTAGCAGCGTTAGCTTGCGCTGGCCAACGGCAGCTTTATTCCTGCCAGTCCCTTGGACATATTAGGTTTAAATAAAACATAATGTTCTTTTAATACAACCGGGGCACAAGCGGTGGTGCTAGCGTGGCCTTGAACCGCTCCTGAATGTATTTTCTTCCAAATGTGTCTTGCTCCGTTAGCTAACGCCACCAACAATGAGACCCGGCTAGCACGAGAAGTGGCAGGTGCGAGCGAGACAAAAATAAAAGCGCTTTAAAGGGTATCTTTATTGATAAGCCGAGAGGGAGATTGTATGCCGACACTGGCTATTGTTTTAGGAACTAAATGTGAGCATTAAATATTGGAAATATTAATATTACCTCTCAATCCTCCGCAGATGTCAACACAAAGACGACACAGTCGCAGGTCTCCGTTGTATGAACTCCTTCGTGATTGGTGGATCGGAGATGTTACCGAACACCACCCATGAAACGATTGGCCAAAACAACGATCAATCAAAAAACAAGGGCGGGCTCTTGGCTCTGTCTTTATTTTAGACGTGCACAATGCTTTTCAAATACACATCGCTATTGTTTTTCATGTATGAAATTGAAAATGGCTTCGGTTAAAGTTGCATTTTGTTGCTGATCTCGTTTCCGTCCCGATCATCTTTCGATTAAAGTTGGTGAAGGAGAAACTACAAAACCGATCTCTGCTCTATACTTCCTGACGTCAGCCTGTGAGAGAAACAGGATGGGCAGGTGAGGCCAGGTGAGGGCGGAGCAGAAAGGTAAAGGTGAGCCTCTCCCTGGCGCCGACCACTCGAGGAAGCTCACCGATGTTTCGTTAACATCTTTTGTCTCTCCATTTTGAGTCGATTGCGTGTAAGTAGCACCTGAAATCGCGAATATGTATGTTTTTGCTGCACTTTAGCTGTTTCTCTTTAACTAAAGTTTTAAAATGAAGAAGTCTGTCTGTGTTTCGGCAATCTGGGTGTTAGTATTTTGTTTGTGGAAAGAAGCGCTTTTGAGGTGTCGGGAGCTGTATGTTTAATAATATAGTAATGTATTGGAGAATATAACTCTTGCAGCTGTTTGCAGGGTTCCATAGTATCAATTAATCAAGCAAGTTTATTCTGTCACATGTAATCATATGAAGTACAATCACAGTGTAATGTAATATAGCAGTGATTCACAATGTTAGCACGGCGAGCATGCTGACGGAAATCAAAAATAACCTTCTTAATGTTAGTCTGATTGAAGTATCCAGCTACAACAGCGTTAGGATTACTGGTCTGTGAAAAGTTCAAGTCTATGCAAAAGACTAAAGAGTATACAGCTGTGGAGTATAGACTAGAACAGAAATGAGGACATCTTACAGTGTAAAGCAGAGTAAATAAAGGCTCACTCATCCATCATCCAGGACATGAGGATTGCTTTACATGTTTGCCTTGGTTATTATGATACACTTGAAGTAAGGTACGTTACATAGTGCGAACAACTTACAAAGCTGATTCACAGTATACCCAACAGAACCAAGAAAATGGTGAAGGAGGAGAAGGAGATGGCCAACCGGCCCGACAACACCGCCTTCACTCAGCAGAGGCTTCCGGCATGGCAGCCCATGCTCTCCGCTGGCATCGTCATCCCAGGGTTTGTCCTCATCGGCCTGGCCTTCATCGGCATTGGCGTCGCTCTCTTTGTCACATCGCGGAGCATCGAAGTGTTGGAGGTACAACCGTGACCACTGAAGGCACAAGTCAGTCTGGAGTCATGTTGAGAATCAGGGCTCAAATGTCAGGAGCAGAAAAGGAGGAAGAGAGACTGTAAAAAATGTGTTTGCAGGGTAGAGGTGAACAAATTTGTGTGTTTTCAGTGTTGAGATAAAAGAAAATGGCATAACTGTGCCCTGTGCTCTGCTCATAGGCTTGTTATTTGTAAGCGATATCGTGCTCTTGAGATTAAAGAGGTGTGGTGTCAGTAACACTCGCTGGTGATACTGTAGGTGTTGTAGCTAATAATAATTAGTGATAACCTTTATTATTCTCTCCTACACAGCTAGACTACACTGGGGTTGAATCAAGCTCAGCATGCTTCAAGTGCTCTGAACCAAATAAAGTGAACTGTGTGTGTGAGCTGGAATTCTCCCTCGACAGTCTATTCAAGGTTAGATTGGAGCCTTGCACATTCACACACATACAAACAGTATGTTTTATGAAGTTGTGTCTACTCCTCCTTCTGACCCTTTTTGTTTTTTCTCCCCAGGGGCCTCTGTTCTTTTATTATGGTTTGACCAATTATTTCCAGAACTACAGAAAGTATGGTGTGTCCAAAGATTATGACCAGCTATCTGGGAACCTGGATAACTTTAAAGTGAGTTAACAACAAAATATATTTGGGGGGCACACACACTGCGCTCTGGTTTTAATTTACAAGTAAAAAACAAAATCTAAATGCAAATTGTAATGAAACACTATTGTTTACTGTTGTCACCTTGGTTAAATATGTGGGTGTAGTGCAGATATTTTTATCAATATACTTAAAAAAAAAATTCAATACTATGTTAATTTTATTGGGTGACTAAAACACTGTTTCCTTTTGCTTCAAGACTCCCAGTGACACCTGTGCTCCCTACAAATATTACAACAACATACCAATTGTACCATGTGGATCAGTGGCAAACAGCATGTTCAATGGTATGTAAATACATTTAAAATGACCATCATCAATTTCGAATCAACTTTATTTGCTGTATTAAGGAAGTATTAATACTTACACATAGTAATACTTTTTATTTAAAGACACCTTCAAGCTGTATCAGATTATCAATGGAACAAAGAAGCAGGTTCCCTTTGACGGAAAAGGGATTGCTTGGTGGACAGACTACAACATCAAATACAGAAACCCCAGTGTCACACCTCTGAAGGATGCTTTCAACGGTAATAACTCTGAATACTATAATTTGCTGTCTGTCTTGTTAAAGAAGTGCTATGATGTAGATTAATTCTGTTCAATGAGGGATTCTCAGTCTGCTCAAAATGAATTAGGTGATCACAAGGCTTTTACAAAGTGTTAAAATAAGTGGTGCAATGAGTACTGTGCTGCTGGGGGTCCATTTTTTTGGGGGAAATCACATATTAAATTACATTTTGTAAAATCATATTTGAAAATTATGATTGCTGATTAAAGTTTGATTTCTAGGTACTGTGAAACCTGTATTTTGGCCCAAGCCAGCATATGAGTTGGACCCCACCGACCCTGCTAACAACGGCTTTATCAATCAAGATTTCCTGGTGTGGATGAGGAGGGCGGCCCTGCCACATTTCAGAAAGCTGTATCGACGAATCACAGAGGGCGATTATGCACAGGGTCTGCCAGCTGGAAACTACTCCCTTGAAATTGCCTACAGTATCCTTTTATAAATGTAACTGATTCAGGGATTATTTTAAGGATGGTACCCAGTGGTATGGACAGTTATAGTTGTTGAGCATGTGTCCATTTTTCACTTGGACTGTATTTAACCTCTTTCTTTTTAGTACTGCATAATTATTTACATCTTGTTGATTATCTACTGGAAGGTGGTCAGCCATTCAACTGGCCACATTTTTTGTGTCATGTTACAACAACAGCAGCCGAGTCGAACTTGTTTTACCAGTTGGGTGTGGTTCTGTTTTTACCGGGGCAAAGTGAGCACAATGACTCAGGAGCTCTTTGAGATGAGGGAACTAAAACAAGCAAATTTTCTGACGTAAGTAAATGAACTAGGCAAATAAGTGTTAATGTTTGTTTACCATCCACCTGAAGCATATTAAGGCATATGTAAATACCTTAAAGTCGTTTTTCATTTTGCTTAGCATTGGTGTCTCAGATTTTTCTGCTGTTTTCTTGCATGGAAGAATTGGCAAAAATAACTATTTTGTTTTGTCTACTATTATTTTATGTGCTCCATGTTTGCTGTATGTCCTTAACATTTTGTCCCCCAGACTATCCTGTTCTGAGCTTTGACGGGAAAAAGAAGGTGGTGCTCAGCAACGTGTCCTGGATGGGTGGCAAGAATGAGTTCCTGGGCATTGCCTACCTCGTGATTGGTTCATTGTGTATCGTCATGTCCATAGTCATGCTCATTGTCTATGCTAAATTCAAGTTTCCCGAGGAGGATTGAGTGCCTGGTCATGGTTTGTGGTCTGCAAACCCATCAACAACTTTTCTTTTCTTTTTTCCTTTTTACTCAATGAGTTGATGATTGCAAAGTACAGTGCTCACACAGAGGACAGTATACAGCTAGAAGCCATCTATGAACTGAAATCACATGTATTTTTCCTCACGAGGATGTCCCCCAGTGTGCAGAAGAAGCCTGGTGTCATTTACTGAGGCAACACTCAACACTGGAGTTTCTCCATCAACTGCAAAATAGGAACTGGCTTTGCGGACTTTGGGATGATTTCCAACGTGCAGAATCACTGCAAAGTCTGTTGCCATTTATTGCTAACGTCACTAGGGAAGTGTCAATGCTCAGGCCAAGTCGAAAATCATTATTATAATAGCGTATGTAAATATATCTATGCATTCTTACTGGCACCATGATAAAGTCTGCACTGTGGATCTAAGGGAGGAAATGTCAAACTACAGTAAAGGTAGAATGGACATCCACCTTGTATATGCTGATATCTGGTAGACGGAAGGAGACATGCAGTTCATGTGCGCTTGTGTTTATTTAAGTTTATTTTGCAGTAGTTTGACATGGCATGGCGTTTCTCTCAGGCTTATAATACTGTATTTCTTAAATTTGTGCTTTCATAATCACAAACGAGCTGCCTCCTTATTTTATTTTAAGTCAGTAAGAGCCATAAATGATTTGATAAGCCATTTGATTTTGAACCAAAAAAAAAGTCACCAGTTATATATCTGTGTGTGTGTGTTTGTGTGTGTGAGATGAGTAGCCTATCTTGGGAATAATGCTGTAAAAAGTGGGAGTAATTGCCTTTTAAACTCAGGGATCTCTACTACAGCTACTTTTTACAGTTTTACCTTTTACTGGTGTTTCTGAGATATTACTTGATGTTTATTTATTTAATAAAACTACATCGAAATCACTGTTTCACATTCCTCTGTGTTTTATTGTGTTTTCAAAGGTAATTTTTTTTGGTATATGCTTCTATGGAAACATTGGCTTTCAACATATCCCTCAACCACTTCTTTAGCAAGCTTCAGGGATTTATTAAAATGATCATATTTTCATTTTGTCCTGTCTGATTACAGCTAGAGCTCTTCTTAATAGGTCTGAATCTTAAGGTTTATACTTACATGTATAAGTAATGAACAACAAATATGCATATCATTCATTTTAATAGCAGGAGTCTGCAAAAAATGCACTTTTGGTAGACAGAGGATGCAATTACCCTGTAAGATAAGATAAAACTTTATTAATCCCACCTCAGCTCAAGATAGACAGGCAAATATGAGAGGATAAGGATAAAAAAAGATATAAAACATTAATATATGGAAGGTAAAAATTATATAAATACACTATAAACATAAGTACAGTACATACATCCCCATATATACAAATTGTTATTGCACTGGAGAAAAATAAAATTGCACTTGGTAGGAGTGAAGTAAGGTGATTACATCATCTGTCCCTCTCTGTACTCTGTACATCCTACTCCCAACAGAGCACTGTATAATAGATGACAGATGTCACCACTGTGTCGTAAAAAGACCTTCACAGTGTCCTGCACACTCCAGCCGACCACCTCACTCTCCCCAGCTGATGAAGCTGACTTTGGCCCTTCTTTTACAGGACATTTATTGTTGAGATGAACACACTGATATCTGTAGCAATCATAATTCAATATCATTACATTTTCTCCGAATTAGTAATATTTAACTATAATTATTAAAGTTTTCTCACTCTTTGTTCTCGTCCTTTGTTGTAAAAGCTGTTCTGTAGCACCAGATTTATAGCTGCATCATTGTAGACAACTCCCCTTCTCCCCCTATCTGCCATGCTGTAGAAATAAGTGAAAAAATATTGATTCGTTTAAGCGCGTTGTGGGTATTGTAGTTTCCAGTCGGTATAGCCCGGTGAAATACTCATCCCTTGAACGACAAGTCCCACAATCCATCGCGCTGATAAACGCGACTGCATCCGTTGCGGCGTTTTGACAGCGGCAGTCCGCAGCTTCACAGACAGACAGCGTCAGCCTCGTTTCTTTGTTCGCTCTCACACCCCGACCGGTCGCTGTTGACCGCTCCACAACATGTCTGACGGCGGGGGGACGGAGGAAAACTCCGGCACCATGGAGGTGTCGGCCGTCCAGACGGTCGCCGACACCTCGGTGCTGCAGAAGCACATCAGGAAACTGGTGCCGCTGCTCCTGGAAGATGGCGGCGAGGCCCCGGCCTCACTGGAAACCGCCCTGGAGGAGAAAAGCGCCGTGGAGCAGATGAGGAAATTCCTCTCCGACCCACAGCTTCACACCATCCTGGTGGAGAGGAGTGCACTCAAAGGTACATTTGAGATGAAGTTAGCTTATATGACCCGAATAACTCATTCAGACTGCTAAATTAATCTGAACGAAACCTGCCTGTAGCCATTAAACTCATCACCAGCCTGTCTTTAAATTAAATTACATTAAACCCAATGTTAGCTGTCTAAGTGAAAGTTGTGTGTGAGTCAGCTTTATTTGACAGTCAGCAAAATATCAACGTTAACCTAGCATGCTATGATATTGTCATGCAACTGCACCACACTGGGTGAGGAAGAGAAACAGAGCAAATGATAACTCTCAATCGTCTCCAGTGAAAGTGCCCATCATTTTAAGGTGTGATAGCAATTATTACTTAAGCTGCAGATAATACACAAGGAGGCTAAGGCAGTTCAGAAAACCACCGTTACCATCGTGGTTCAAGTAAAAGTTGTGCTTCACAAAAGAGCAAACACACAGTTCCCATAAAGAAAAACAACACAACCACTAAAATAAATAAAAAAATAAAGAGAATGAGTCCTTTGTAACAACTACAAGTCATGTTGGGTGCACCTTCTTTGGGGGATTTATCATGTGAAGCAACCTGTGACAGTGAGCACATTATCTTCAGTTTCCTCCAGGCTAATTAATCCTTCTCTTCAGAGCTGCTCGTCCTGTAATAATGTTTTATGAGTGCTGAACCTTGATCCCTTGATGATGCACATGATCAGCCACTGAGCCTGAGCCTGCAGGTTTTAGATTCCCAGCCAGAGAGTCGCTGTCCCAGCCTATTCACGTTGGTGCTCTAATAATTCTAATGCTGCAATGCAGATGACTATCTTTTCCCACAAGCCATGACCTCACTTGTAAAAAAGGGTGGAGACATAGATGGATAGATGGAAGTAGATTAAAGTGTAGGTTGCACTGCACTGCTAATGTAATATGGCTTATAAATTATTCCACAGCATCCAGATTAATCCAAATTTATTTTTACTTTTAGCAGCAGAAAAAGTTTGTTGGCCTTGGTCAACCAGTCCTTGTTGCTTGGTGCAAATCTCATAATAGTAACTTACATGGTGAAAACCGATTTAACCAAGTATACATGATGCCTGTTTTGAATAAGTGACAAGATGACATTACAGTAATTAAATGCACACTTGTCAATCATTGATATATATTTGTAATGTGTAGAATATGATTTCATGAGCCGTTGGACTATAAGACATAGATTGTGTTTATTCTTCACACAGAGGACGTTGGGGATGAAGGAGAGGAGGAGAAGGAGTGCATCACATATAACGTCAGCATCGACATACACTATGGGATCAAGTCCAACAGGTAAATTATGCATCTCATGCACTGATCAAGGATCTTCTTTCAGCCATACAATTGTATGTGATTTCATCTGTAAAACTAAATAAAAGCATAATTTATGATACACTACATAGCCATCAGCTTCCACTAAAGCTATGAGTGTTTTCACCCTTTTCTTCTCCGTAGCTTGGCTTTGATCAAGAGGACAGGCGTCATTGATGCAGATAAGCCCATATCAACCCAAGTTCGAGTTCTGACCTTAAGTGAGGATTCTCCTTACGAGACACTTCACTCGTTCATCAGCAATGCTGTTGCCCCTTTTTTCAAGTCCTACATCCGCGAGTCTGGCAAGGCAGACAGGTAATCCTTAAAATGGATCTTTTATTTTAATAAAAACTTTCATCTAATAAACTGATTTGTGAACTCAGCATAATGTAACATCGATGGAGAATTCATCTTCACTATAATTTCTCTCTGATTCCTCTAGAGATGGGGATAAAATGGCTCCCTCAGTGGAAAAGAAGATTGCTGAGCTGGAGATGGGCCTTCTCCACCTGCAGCAGAATATTGAGATTCCTGAGATCAGCCTGCCCATCCACCCCATCATCACAAACATTGCTAAGCAGTGTTATGAGCGCGGGGAGAAACCAAAGGTCACTGACTTTGGTGACAAAGTGGAAGACCCAACCTTCCTCAACCAGCTGCAATCTGGAGTCAACCGCTGGATCAGGGAGATCCAAAAGGTAAAAAGTCCCTCCCATATTTCTGTATCTTTAAACAAAACAATGTTTTTATACTTCATAAAACTGGTATAAGGAAAGTGTGTTTCCTCTGTACTCACAGCTGGGTTTGTTTGTCTCTTCCACCCACCTTTTAATCAGGTGACAAAGCTCGATCGTGACCCAGCCTCAGGCACAGCCTTGCAGGAGATCAGTTTCTGGCTGAATCTGGAGAGAGCCCTCAACAGGATCCAGGAGAAGAGAGAGAGCCCTGAGGTTCTGCTCACACTGGACATCCTCAAACACGGCAAACGTTTCCATGCTACCGTCAGCTTTGACACCGACACTGGTGAGTGACAAACTGGCAGGAGCACTGGCTTTCACTGGCTTGTTTTGCTCCAGCTGCCTTTGCTGGTGGTATTTTGGATACAGTATGATTTAATTGTTTGTCCTTCCTCCCCTTCTCCCAGGTCTGAAACAAGCTGTGGAAACTGTCAATGACTACAATCCTCTCATGAAGGACTTCCCACTCAATGACCTGCTCTCTGCTTCGGAGCTTGATAAGATCCGCCAGGCCCTGATGGCCATATTCACCCATCTGAAAAAGATTAGGAACACCAAGTACCCTATCCAGAGAGCTCTGCGTCTAGTAGAGGCCATCTCCAGGGACTTGAGCTCCCAACTTCTCAAGGTGTTGGGCACCAGGAAGCTCATGCATGTTGCCTATGAGGAGTTTGAAAAGGTTGGTGTAGTTGGCTCTCTAGCATGAACTAAAACCCTCTGGATTTTCTTCCCACCTTATATTAGCTTAACAAAATATTATATATCTTCCTAAATGTCTTTTTAAACTTCTGTGTGCAGGTGATGGTAGCATGCTTTGAGGTTTTCCAGACCTGGGAGGATGAGTATGAGAAACTGCAGGTGCTTCTGAGGGACATTGTGAAGAGAAAGAGAGAGGAGAACCTGAAGATGGTTTGGCGTTTGAGCCCCGCCCACAGGAAGCTCCAGTCCCGTCTGGACCACATGAGACGTTTCAGAAGGCAGCACGAGCAGCTGAGGGCTGTCATTGTCCGCGTGCTGAGGCCTCAGGTAAAGTAGCATCAGCGTCTATAATGGCCATGCCTGAACTAACCAGCATGTCTTGTCATGATTTACTTACTTCATGATTTTTAGATGTTTTCCTATAGACCCTGTCAAATTAGGAATTAATATTTGTTTTTATCCAAACTTGATTGAGAAATTGTTCTTTTTAACTTTTGGTCTCCAGGTGTCTGCCGTGCCACAACATGCCCCTGGAGAGACAGTTGAGCCTCAAGATATGAAAGTAGCGGGAGTTCTTTTTGATGCTGCTGATGCCAATGCTATCGAGGAGGTCAACCTGGCATACGAGAACGTCAAAGAAGTCGATGGCCTGGACGTGTCTAAGGAAGGCATGGAGGCCTGGGAAGCCGCCATGAAGCGTTACGATGAGCGTATCGACCGCGTGGAGACCCGTATCACTGCTCGTCTGCGTGACCAGCTGGGAACCGCCAAGAATGCCAACGAGATGTTCCGCATCTTCTCCCGCTTCAATGCTCTCTTTGTGCGTCCCCACATCCGCGGTGCCATCCGGGAGTACCAGACGCAGCTCATCCAGCGTGTGAAAGACGACATTGAGTCGCTTCATGACAAGTTCAAAGTGCAGTACCCTCAGAGCCAGGCCTGTAAGATGAGCCATGTCCGAGACCTGCCACCTGTGTCGGGCTCCATCATCTGGGCCAAGCAGATTGACCGTCAGCTGACCGCGTACATGAAGAGAGTGGAGGATGTTCTGGGAAAAGGCTGGGAGAACCATGTGGAGGGTCTGAAGCTGAAGCAGGATGGAGATAGCTTCAGAGCTAAACTCAATACACAAGAGATATTTGATGACTGGGCTCGCAAGGTATGGAGCTGATTATAACATGAATATATTATGTTTTAAAATGTCACATATCTGACAATAATAAATAAATAAACAATATTTGAAAAATATTATAGTTTTTGCATCTCTTGCCCTTTTTTTTGTCAACTCTATTTTTAAATATTTTTTCATTTTTTGTAAATCAGGTGCAGCAGCGTAACCTTGGGGTGTCTGGCCGCATCTTCACAATTGAGAGTACTCGTGCCCGTGGACGTACAGGAAACATGCTCAAGCTTAAAGTCAACTTCCTCCCAGAGATCATCACCTTGTCCAAAGAAGTCCGCAACCTTAAGTGGCTGAGCTTCCGTGTTCCTCTGGCCATCGTCAACAAAGCCCACCAAGCCAACCAGCTGTATCCATTTGCCATCTCTTTGATTGAGAGTGTGCGCACATATGAGCGCACTTGTGAGAAGGTGGAGGAGAGGTCCTCCATCTCCCTGCTGGTCGCTGGCCTTAAGAAAGAGGTCCAGGCTCTCATTACTGAAGGCATCACTCTGGTCTGGGAATCCTACAAGCTGGATCCCTATGTGCAGAGGCTGGCTGAGACTGTCTTCAACTTCCAGGAGAAGGTCAGTGTGGAGAAGCTGTATGCTAACTGGTTACATTCATCTTGCATAAGTACAGACTGTCCTCCATGTTGTTTCAGAAAGAAAGAATCAAGTGCCAGTGTTTGATTGCCCCAAACATGAATTGTAATGTTTCTTTCTTTTCTGCTTTATGTTGTTCCCAGGTGGACGACCTCTTGCTGATTGAGGAGAAAATTGATCTTGAGGTTCGCTCTCTGGACACTTGCATGTTCGACCACAAGACCTTCACTGACATCCTCAGCCGAGTGCAGAAGGCTGTGGATGACCTCAATCTCCACTCCTACTCCAACCTGCCCATCTGGGTCAACAAGCTTGACATTGAGGTCAGCACCACAAAGCAACAATACAAGAATTATTTGTTGTTCTGATTCAATTAGACTATTTTGACTCAGAGTGGAAAAAACCTTTCAACCGTTGTTTCTTTTTACACGTGCCTGGTCTGAATGATTTTAAAATAGGGTTGATTTTTGACTTGTTTTGATAGATTGAACGTATCCTGGGAGTGCGTCTTCAGGCTGGCCTTAAGGCTTGGACACAGGTACTCCGTGGCCAGGTAGAGGACAAAGCTGACGTGGACATGGACACAGAGGCTCCACAAGTGAGCCACAAACCTGGAGGGGAGCCTAAGATCAAGGTAGCCATTTTGTGTTCCCTGATGCCATGTTTTTATAAATTTATTATACATTAAGAAAATGTTGGATTCATGGGCACTGAAGAGTATCTGTTTCAAAAAAAAATCCTTATTTTCCTCTCCCAGAATGTTGTCCATGAGCTGAGGATTACCAACCAAGTGATCTACCTGAACCCACCCATTGAAGACTGTCGCTACAAGCTCTACCAGGAGATGTTTGCCTGGAAAATGGTCATCCTTTCCCTTCCCAGGATCCAGAGCCAGAGATACCAGGTAAGGATATAAAAGCAATTTGAGTGATAGGGCTGTAATTCCCACCACACAAAGTCATGACAACAATGCAAATGTCTGTGGAACAAAACATGTAGGTACAAACCACAAATTATCTACCCACCATAAGAAAAGTAATTTATTCTGGTTTATTTATGATATTGTTTTGGGAGACACATTTTGTGTCCTGTTACACTTGTGCTGTTTGGTCTAAGTAAATATGTCTTTCGTCACCAGGTGGGAGTCCACTATGAGCTGTCAGAGGAGGAGAAATTCTACAGAAATGCCCTGACCAGGATGCCAGATGGCCCTGCAGCCTTAGAGGAGGCCTACAACGCAGTGGAAGACATTGTCAATGAGGTGGAGCAGTATGTCAAGGTAAGAGCCATCTTGTTATAATAAAATATGTGTTATCATACCTTCACCGCTGATAGAATTAAGTTGTTAGAGTACAGGATTAAAGAAATTAATTGCTTATCTTTCTACTGTCTTCATTAAGTCTTTGTATAATAAACATGGATTGCATTCACTCATCTACATTAGGTTGGGAGTATTTATCTCTTATCTTTGTTGCCTCTGTCCAGGTGTGGCTGCAGTACCAGTGCTTGTGGGACATGCAGGCTGAGAATATCTACAACCGTCTGGGTGAGGACCTCACTAAGTGGCAGGCCCTGCTGGTCCAGATCCGCAAAGCTCGTGGAACCTTCGACAATGCAGAGACAAGGAAGGAGTTTGGGCCTGTGGTCATCGACTATGGCAAGGTAATGATGACTAACAGTTCTAGGTGTTATATTTAAAAAAAATTCTCAAATGACAATCTCGTAAAAAAAAAAAAAAAGTTAGCTATTACATGAAAAGGTCTTTAAAAAACACGTGTCAGACAAAAATGTATACATCTAACACTATTCTACTAACGTCTGTTTGTATTTCTTTCAATTTTATTTAATTCTTGTATTTGTCCCTGACAACAGGTGCAGTCCAAGGTGAACTTGAAGTATGACTCCTGGCACAAAGAAGTGCTCAGCAAGTTTGGCCAGATGCTTGGCCAGAACATGCAGGACTTCCATGCCCAGATCTCCAAGGTAACACATAATAACTGTGGGAAAAAATATAGCCCAGCAAAATATTTAAGATACATTGATCAGGAGATTATTCTGTGAGCTTTTTCCTTATCCCCTTTTTTCCTGTTTCCTCAATAGTCCCGTCAAGAACTGGAGCAACATTCTGTGGACACGGCTAGCACCTCAGATGCTGTCAATTTCATCACGTATGTCCAGACCCTGAAGCGCAAGATCAAACAGTTTGAGAAAAATGTGGACGTAAGTATTTAAACAATTACTCTAAAACATTCAGAATCCTTGCCTTCATTCTTTTGTATCAATTCATGTTTTGAGATGCAAGATTGTAATGAGATTCTCCCTCCTTTTTACCCCTAGTTGTTCCGTAATGGACAGCGTTTGCTGGAGAAGCAGAGATTCCAGTTCCCTCCATCTTGGCTCTACATCGACAACATCGAAGGTGAATGGGGTGCCTTTAGTGACATAATGAAGCGCAAGGATACTGCTATCCAGCAGCAGGTGGCCAACCTGCAGATGAAGATCGTCCAGGAGGACAAAGCTGTGGAAAACCGCACCACTGACTTGCTCAATGACTGGGAGAAGACCAAACCTGTTGCTGTAAGAGAAATTAAACCATCTCATTGAATTTTAAATACAATATAGAGTACAATCACTCCTAGTTTATAGTTTCTGTGGACAGAAAGTCATTGCTATTGTGAATGAAGAAACAAATCTTTAAATGTTGGACAATTTTTAAACTTAATTATATGGAGTTTTTTTTTTTTTTTTTTTTTGTATGTTCTTTTTTTTGTTCCTTTTCTAACTGGTAATGTCTTTCACCAGGGTAACCTGCGTCCAGAGGAGGCTCTTCAGTCTCTGACAATCTATGAGGGCAACTTCGGCCGTCTAAAAGATGAAAGAGAAAAGTGTGCCAGAGCCAAAGAAGCCCTGGAGCTCACTGACACTGGTCTGCTCAGTGGCAGTGAAGAGAGGGTGCAGGTAATGCCAGTAAACATTCACATAAAAGCATTTTAAATAGCCAATCACAGATCATTTAACAGCAAATATCTCACAAACTAATTTGGAAAAGTAGTAATATTTAACTCATTATGCACAAGTAACTGCTCTTGACGTTTATAGATGTTCCACGACCATAGCGATGTCAAATAAATCAAATAGTCTTTGTTTTCGCTCATTTATGTCTATGTGGTGACTTGTAGGTGGCACTAGAAGAGCTGCATGACCTGAAGGAGGTTTGGTCCGAGCTGTCAAAGGTCTGGGAGCAGATTGACCAGATGAAAGAGCAGCCATGGGTGTCTGTACAGCCCCGAAAGGTAGCAAATGCACAACAATCATTCAGATGATTGAATCTCTATTGTTTATTAGCGAAATCTTTAGTATATAACTGTTATTTTGTGTTTTTTGTTTATAGCTTCGTCAGAGTCTGGATGCTCTTCTGAACCAGCTGAAGAACTTCCAAGCGAGACTGAGACAGTATGCCTCCTACGAGTATGTCCAGAGGCTGCTTAAAGGATATCTGAAGGTAAGACGATCCCCCCCGACCCCCACTAAGCACAAACTTTAACTCAGAAACAAAACTTTAAAAATGGGTTATTAAATTCTCTTATTCCTTTCTCTCGCCAGGTTAATATGTTGGTGATTGAACTGAAGTCAGAGGCTCTGAAGGATCGTCACTGGAAGCAGCTAATGAAACGTTTGCATGTAAATTGGGTCCTGTCAGAGCTGACCTTGGGACAGATATGGGATGTGGATCTGCAGAAGAATGAGATGGTGGTGAAGGATGTCCTCCTGGTAGCCCAGGGAGAGATGGCTTTGGAGGAATTCCTCAAACAGGTGAAGAGCCAACGGATTTTATTTTTATTATTTTCATCTACATCTTGTAAACCTTTTATTAATAATTCAGTGGTGTTTGTTCCTCAGATCCGGGAAGTGTGGAACTCGTATGAGCTTGACCTGGTGAACTACCAGAACAAGTGTCGTCTGATTAGAGGCTGGGATGACCTCTTCAACAAGGTCAAAGAACACATTAACAGCGTGTCTGCCATGAAGTTGTCTCCATACTACAAGGTAAACAGAATTGTATTTTGTGTCCTTTAAGACTGTAGTTTTAAGTTATTTGTCAAATCTATTCAGAACTGCATCAGCACAATGGTCTTATTCTTTTTTTCCTCTCAGGTGTTTGAGGAAGACGCCCTGAGCTGGGAGGACAAGCTGAATCGCATCATGGCTCTGTTTGATGTTTGGATTGATGTCCAGCGTCGCTGGGTCTATCTGGAGGGTATCTTCACTGGGAGTGCTGACATCAAACATCTGCTGCCTGTAGAAACCCAGAGATTCCAGAGGTACTTTTACTCTTCTTTTTCTAATAAACCTGAAATTACTAATGAAACTCTTATTTTCTACTAGAATCTACTTTAATTTGTTTCTCTGTGTTTATTCCACAGTATCAGCACAGAGTTCTTGGCGCTGATGAAGAAGGTGTCAAAGTCTCCCTTAGTGATGGATGTGCTGAACATACAGGGAGTGCAGAGGTCTCTGGAGCGACTGGCTGACCTTCTGGGAAAAATCCAGAAAGCCCTTGGAGAATATCTGGAGAGAGAAAGATCCTCATTCCCCAGGTAAGATGATGATAGGTTATGGCACATTTTTGTCATTTATTAATTTGTCTGTCAACTACCCTTAACCAGTCTATCACACTCTTTTTGTTTCTAGGTTCTACTTCGTGGGAGACGAGGACCTGCTTGAAATCATCGGCAACAGCAAGAATGTGGCCAAACTGCAGAAGCACTTCAAAAAGATGTTTGCTGGTGTTTCCAGCATCCTGCTCAATGAAGACAACACTGTGGTGCTGGGAATCTCCTCCCGTGAGGGTGAAGAGATTCTCTACAAGACACCAGTCTCCATCACCGAGCACCCCAAAATCAACGAGTGGCTGACACTGGTGGAGAAGGAGATGAGGGTGACGCTGGCCAAGCTGCTAGCTGAGTCTGTCACAGAGGTCACAGCCTTTAACAAGGGCACAGCCATTGACCTGAGTCAGTACATCAACTGGATTGATCGTTACCAGGTTGGTATTGAGAGCATTTATTCTTCTACACAATTAGGTATTGAACATACATGGAAATCAGGTAGTATGTTGATGTAATGTTTCTTGATTTGTTTCCTTTCTTCACAGGCCCAGCTAGTGGTCCTGTCCACTCAGATCGCCTGGTCTGAGAACATTGAGTCTGCCTTGACCACTATCTCTGGTGGTGGGGACATGTCACCCATGCAGGGAGTGCAGTCCAATGTAGAGGCCACCCTCAATGTGTTGGCTGACACTGTGCTAATGGAGCAGCCTCCCCTACGCAGGAGGAAACTAGAGCACCTGGTCAGAGGGATTTTTTTTTTTTAAAGTATAGTATTTAAAGAATGTTGAGAAAAGAATGAGAAGTCTGAAATCCCTCCTCTGCTCCATCTTAGATCACCGAGCTCGTGCACCAACGTGATGTGACCAGGACTCTGATCAAGAACAAGATCGACAACCCCAAGTCCTTTGAGTGGCTCAGCCAGATGCGCTTCTATTTTGACCCCAAACAGACAGATGTCCTGCAACAGCTGTCCATTCAAATGGCCAATGCCAAGTTCAACTATGGCTTCGAGTACTTGGGTGTCCAGGACAAGCTCGTCCAGACCCCTCTGACAGACCGCTGTTATCTCACCATGACCCAGGCTCTGGAGGCCCGTCTTGGAGGGTCACCATTTGGTAGGAAGCCTTTTTGTACACATACCAAATGGAGATTTTTAATTGAATTATAAGAAAATGACTTATTTACATATAAAACAATCAACTTAAATGAGTTTGTCCTCCATCTAGGTCCTGCTGGCACAGGAAAGACTGAGTCAGTGAAAGCTCTTGGTCACCAGTTGGGCCGCTTTGTCCTGGTCTTCAACTGTGATGAGACGTTCGATTTCCAGGTACATAATTGCATCCAGATTCTTTGTTTTGAGGCCATTTTATAGCACAGACAACCATGTCACACCACATAAGATCAGTAAAAAAAAACACATTGTGTGATCCTTTTTTTTTTTTTTTTTTTTTTACACAACATGTAGCTGTTTCTCATTTTGGTCATTTAACAAATCTCTTTTGTTGACCTCTTTATTGTAGGCCATGGGTCGCATCTTCGTGGGTCTGTGTCAGGTGGGAGCATGGGGCTGCTTCGACGAGTTTAACCGTTTGGAGGAGAGAATGCTCTCTGCCGTCTCCCAGCAGGTCCAGTACATCCAGGTGGCCTTGAGGGAGCACAGCAACCCCAACAGAGACAGAAGTATGTATTTGTGTGGGAACTCGCCTAGTATGTAATGAGATAGCTGAGATTCACCTTAGTATCTTTGAAGGCCAATTGCCAGAAAGATTGGTTTTGTTCAACAAAACATTTCACATTACAGATGAAAATGCATTATACAATAAATACACATCTGTCACCCCATCAGGTGTGCCAGTCACCACAGAGCTCCTGAACAAGCAGGTGAAAGTGAGTCCAGACATGGCCATCTTCATCACCATGAATCCTGGCTACGCTGGCCGATCCAACCTGCCTGACAATCTGAAGAAGCTGTTCCGTAGCTTGGCCATGACCAAACCCGACCGCCAGCTCATCGCCCAGGTCATGCTGTACTCTCAAGGTTTCCGTACGGCTGAGATCCTTGCAAAGAAGATCGTGCCCTTCTTTAAGTATGTAATGTTTATGAAATATGTACGCGGCTTTGAGATAACTTTGAGATGTCTTTCTCCTCTGAATTTAATGCGTCCCTCTGTTTCAGACTCTGTGATGAGCAGCTGTCATCTCAGAGTCACTACGATTTCGGCCTACGAGCTCTCAAGAGTGTGCTGATCAGTGCTGGTAATGTCAAGCGTGAGCGCATTCAGAGGATTAAGAGGGAGAAGCTAGAGCGTGGAGAGGATGTTGATGAGAATGAAATCGCTGAGAACCTGCCAGAACAGGAGGTATATGAAATTGGTTTATTGTAGAAATTAAAAGAGATCAAGTTTCTGTTTTGGCAGCTCTGGAAATTTCTTTCAGATTTGAGGACTTAAAATGGTTATTTCACTCAATCTGTGTCTTGTTACTGTAGATCCTGATCCAGAGCGTGTGTGAGACTATGGTTCCCAAGCTGGTGGCAGAGGACATCCCTCTGCTGTTCAGCCTGCTGTCAGATGTCTTCCCTGGAGTCCAGTACCACCGTGGGGAGATGACTGCTCTGAGAGAGGAGTTGAAGAAAGTCTGCGCTGAGATGTACCTCACCTATGGAGATGGTGACGATGTGGGCAGCATGTGGGTGGAGAAGGTATATGGTCAAATGGAGTGAACGTATCAACACTCTGGATGAAATTCTTCTGTATGACAGCAGAGTATTCAAGGTGCCTGCATAGTGAGATGTTGTTGCTGTAATCTTTGGACTTGTCGTTCATCCCCTAGGTGCTCCAGCTGTACCAGATCACACAGATCAACCACGGGCTGATGATGGTGGGACCTTCAGGAAGTGGAAAGACCATGGCATGGAGGGTCCTGCTCAAGGCCCTGGAAAGGCTGGAGGGTGTTGAGGGTGTGGCCCACATCATTGATCCCAAGGCCATCAGCAAGGACCACCTTTATGGTACCCTGGACCCCAACACCCGTGAATGGACCGATGGCTTGTTCACACACATCCTCAGAAAGTGGGTTCATAACATATTTCATTGTTAAGGGTATAAAACAGTCCTGTTCATCTTTGTCTTGCTAAATAGGACTTTTTTTTATATAAAATATATTTTCTTCAAATTTCAGGATCATTGACAATGTTCGAGGTGAACTGCAAAAGCGTCAGTGGATTATCTTTGATGGTGATGTTGACCCTGAGTGGGTTGAAAATCTTAACTCAGTCCTGGATGACAACAAGCTGCTCACCTTGCCCAATGGAGAGCGTCTTAGCTTGCCACCAAATGTAAGAATGCACTTCAGATGCAGATGTTCGTTTTTCTCCTCAATGTTGTCAAAGCTAGTCAGAGCATATGAAACGGACCTGAAAATATTCTCTCTCGCTCCAGGTGCGTGTGATGTTTGAAGTACAGGACCTGAAGTACGCCACACTGGCCACTGTGTCTCGCTGTGGTATGGTCTGGTTCAGCGAGGATGTCCTCAGCACTGACATGATCTTTAACAACTTTCTGGCTCGCATGCGCAGCATCCCATTGGACGAGGGAGAGGATGAAGCTCAGCGCCAGAGGAAGGGCACAGATGATGAGGAAGAGACTGCATCACCAATGCTTCAGGTAATGAGGAAAAGAAATACGCTAGTTGAAAAGACAAAACCTCTAAAGCAAAAAAATCTGCAGCAATTCACCTAAGAAGGATATTTTGCCTTTACTGATGTCCCTTTGCATGTTTTACACTAGATCCAGCGTGATGCTGCAGCTGTCCTGCAGCCTTACTTCACATCGACAGGCCTGGTGATCAAGGCCATAGAGCATGCCTCCAAAATGGAGCACATCATGGACTTCACCCGCCTTCGCTGCTTGGGTTCTCTGTTCTCAATGTTGCACCAGGCATGCCGTAATGTGGCACTCTACAACAACAACCACCCTGACTTCCCCATGCCCATTGACCAGCTGGAGAAATACATGCAGGTAACGTTCTGCACTCCAGTGAACCAAAAGTGAATCTTATTAAGTCAATTTGTAATTTAGTCACTGCAGAAAATATATGCACTTTCTTGAAACTTATACATTTTTGACATTACCTTCCTACAGAAATATCTGATCTACGCTGTGCTGTGGTCCTTCTCTGGAGATGGACGGCTAAAGATGAGGGCTGAACTTGGAGAATATATCCGTCGCATCACCACTGTACCCCTCCCTGCTGCTCCCAATGTCCCTATCATTGACTATGAGGTACTACCTTAGTGTTAAAATAGATATTGACTGTTAGCCTGTGTAAATGTAAAATAAAATATTTTATTCTCCGCAGCTGCAAATCACTGAAGGCAAACCAAACTACAGCACTCTTCCCATTTCAGAATAACTATATTTTCTTTGCGTTGTGCAGGTGTGTATCTCGGGTGAGTGGCAGTCCTGGCAGGGCAAGGTGCCCCAGATTGAGGTAGAAACCCACAAGGTGGCATCCCCAGATGTTGTGGTTCCCACCCTGGACACAGTTCGCCATGAGGCTTTGCTTTACACATGGCTGGCAGAGCACAAACCGCTGGTGCTATGCGGACCTCCCGGTTCTGGAAAAACTATGACTCTGTTCAGCGCCCTCAGAGCCTTGCCTGATATGGAGGTGAGAGACTGGATGAAAAAATTTGATTAGAAATCTTTGCAATTTCAGTTTAACCTGACCTTCTAACAGATGAAACAAATACATACTAATGCTATACCACTATAGGAATTTTTGATGTATGAAAGAAAAGTTTTATATGATAAATTTGTTTGATGTGTTATATTGGAATTAAATCACATTTTAAACTGCTGACTGAATAAGAATAAACTGGGTGACACTTTTCTGGGTGAAAGATTTTTTTTTTTTTTTTTTTTTTTTTTATGGTCACCATTCTAATATTCTCATAATTTTCCTCCTACCCTCTACCAGGTTGTGGGTCTGAACTTCTCCAGTGCCACCACCCCAGAGCTGCTGCTGAAGACCTTTGATCACTACTGTGAGTACCGTCGTACTCCCAACGGTGTGGTCCTCGCCCCTGTCCAGCTGGGCAAGTGGCTGGTGTTGTTCTGTGATGAGATCAATCTGCCGGACATGGACAAGTACGGCACACAGAGAGTCATCTCTTTCCTCAGACAGGTATGAAACCTTGTTTACTAACTGAAAATGTCAGCATGAAATCTGGTGTCCCTCTTTGTTTATTAAGGCTCCCCTGTTGTGTTTCCTTTGCAGATGGTTGAACATGGTGGTTTCTACCGCACCTCAGACCAGACTTGGGTCAAACTGGAGAGGATCCAGTTTGTTGGAGCCTGTAATCCTCCCACTGACCCTGGCAGAAAGCCCCTCACACACAGGTACGGTACCCAGACTTTACACCTGTTTAGAACAATAATATAATTAATACCTTCTGTTAATAAAAGGAAAAAATATATACTGGAAAATAAACATGGCATATGAGGAGCCTTAACAGCGGCTGTGTTGTGGTCTGCTGTTTCTAGGTTCCTGCGTCATGTTCCTGTGGTGTATGTGGACTATCCAGGCCCAGCCTCTCTCACTCAGATTTATGGAACCTTCAACCGTGCCATGCTGCGCCTCATCCCCTCCCTACGTACCTATGCTGAGCCTCTTACTGCTGCTATGGTTGAGTTCTACACCATGTCTCAGGTAAAGGAGATTACTAAATGTCTATATGGAAACATCAACTTCACTTAGTAGTGTTGCAGGAAGGTAGTGCACAAACAATAGATGAGATGTGTGTTTGTTGTTTGTTGTTTGTTTTCAGTCCTTTCATTACACATTATTATTCGCATTATTATTATCTCATCAATCCCACTTTCTCTTCAGGAGCGGTTCACCCAGGACACCCAACCTCACTACATCTACTCTCCCAGAGAGATGACCCGCTGGGTGAGAGGCATCTTTGAGGCCTTGCGGCCACTTGAGACTCTGCCTGTGGAGGGGCTCATCCGCATCTGGGCCCACGAAGCTCTCCGTCTCTTCCAGGACAGGTGAGTTTCAGAGAGGCTGAGTTTTATCACGAAAATAAAAGACTATTTTAATCTACTCTGACATTGTTTTAAGGGACTTATGTGGTTAGAGTAAGTCTGTTAGACATGGAAAAATGTTCACTAGTCTTGATATGATGTGTTGTTGTTTTTTTTGACCAACTGAAAGTGCCAAATGCTCAAGTATTTAAATAATGATAATATGTGGCAATAACGTGGTTAATCTGAAATCTTCTTCCAGGCTGGTTGGTGACGAAGAGAGAAGGTGGACAGATGAAAACATTGACATGGTTGCTCTCAAACACTTCCCCAACATTGATAAAGAGAAGGCTCTCAACAGGCCTATCCTCTACAGCAACTGGCTCTCCAAGGTAAAGTAGAAACAGGTTGATATGGCTGTGATATTCCTGCTTTGTAACTAATGCACAAATATTAATAATTGATCTCAAGTTTTCAGCCATTAGATTTCCATTTTCGCTGAGTTTATTTATTGTTTGTGAATGCAGGATTACATCCCAGTGGAACAGGAGGAGCTGAGGGACTATGTGAAGGCCCGTCTGAAGGTCTTCTATGAAGAGGAGCTGGACGTCCCTCTGGTGCTCTTCAATGAGGTGCTGGACCACGTCCTCAGAATTGACCGGTGAGTAAAGGCATCTGAAGCTCTTGGCTGCTTGTTGACTTCTCATCTGGTCTTAGTCTGGAAATAATCAGGAAATTTCAGGTCTGAATAATTGTTTTGGAGTAAATTGTTAAATTGTAATGTTATTCTCCTCCAGAATCTTCCGTCAGCCTCAGGGCCATCTGCTGTTGATCGGTGTCAGTGGAGCAGGAAAGACCACTCTGTCACGCTTTGTAGCTTGGATGAACGGACTTAGTGTCTACCAGATCAAGGTTGGTACAACATGTGTGTAGTTGTTTGGAGCCATATTACTACAGTTACCTATCTGTGTTTATTGATCATTTTTGTGTGTTTATGTTTTCAGGTACATAGGAAATACACTGGAGAGGACTTTGACGAGGACCTGCGTACAGTGCTGCGTCGCTCAGGTTGTAAGAATGAGAAGATTGCCTTCATCATGGACGAGTCCAATGTGCTGGATTCTGGTTTTCTTGAGAGAATGAACACACTGCTGGCCAATGGAGAGGTAACATGCCACTGCCGTGATCTGTTGTACTTGGGTACAGCTTACTGGGGAAAAAGATCACAAAATTTCCTCTAAATTTCTGAGACATCTAATTGAACTGCACATCTAATTTTCTGGTTCCTAATATCTTAATGTTACATGTTCTTTGTAGGTTCCTGGCCTGTTTGAGGGAGACGAATATGCCACCCTGATGACTCAGTGTAAGGAGGGAGCCCAGAAAGAGGGCTTGATGCTCGACACACACGAGGAGCTGTACAAATGGTTCACAAGCCAGGTTATCAGGAACCTCCATGTTGTTTTCACCATGAACCCCTCATCAGAGGGCCTGAAGGACAGGGCTGCCACATCTCCTGCCCTCTTCAACAGGTACAGACACATGGTCGACACTGAGCATGGACTCACTGATTACATCATTGACAAGAATAGATACTACAAGATGGCGTTTCCTAGCTAACTGAAAACCTTTCTCTGTGTTAGGTGTGTGCTGAACTGGTTTGGAGACTGGTCCACAGAGGCCCTTTATCAGGTGGGCAAGGAGTTCACCAGCAAGATGGATCTGGAGAAACCAAACTACAAAGTGCCAGATTACATGCCTATTGTCTATGACAAACTGCCCCAGCCACCATCCCACCGCGAAGCTATTGTCAACGGCTGTGTGTTCGTACACCAGACACTTCACCAGGTGAGGATGTTTTCAAGTTTGCAGTGGTGAATGTGTGCTTGGCTTTAAATCTGGAAATCATGTAAAACCAGGATAATACATTTAAGTTTGCTAATGTATACTTGTTATTTCTACACAGGCTAACAATCGTCTGGCTAAGCGGGGTGGTCACACGATGGCCATCACTCCTCGCCACTACCTGGACTTCATCAACCAGTACGCCAACCTATTCAATGAAAAACGTAGCGAGCTGGAGGAGCAGCAGATGCACCTCAACGTTGGTCTTCGCAAGATCAAGGAGACCGTGGATCAGGTAAAGCAATTTTGTATTTTCCTCGAATATCTCTAAACTTACCAAGAGTTTGATGTCCACAAACAAAGAAAAAGTCATTTTTGTTGTAACTTGCCAACTACTGCTTGCTCTTGTCCAACTTTCTGATTGTACTTGTGCTTCCCCATCCAGGTGGAGGAGCTTCGTCGTGACCTGAGAATCAAGAGCCAGGAGTTGGAGGCAAAGAATGCTGCTGCCAATGACAAGCTGAAGAAGATGGTCAAAGATCAGCAGGAGGCTGAAAAGAAAAAGGTACACAGGGAGAACTTTAACATTTAAGACACTATTGTGTAATGTGTTTGTAGATTATATTACAGAGCGCCTTTTATTCATTTAGCCTTGCTTTGCACATTTAGATTAACTGAGGCATCAATCCTATACTGTTATTATTCTGAATACAGGTGATGAGCCAGGAGATCCAGGAAGCTGTGTACAAGCAGCAGGAGGTGATCAAGGACAAACAGCTGAGTGTCAAACAGGACTTGGACCAAGTGGAGCCAGCTGTTATTGAGGCTCAGAATGGTACAGTAGCATCCTTTCTTCCAGGAGTCTTTATAGTTGTCACTGTCATGTGCTGCAAGGATGGAACAGATCATACTGTTTATGCAACAGCAGAACTATATAAATGCTATACAATGTGCTTTTTATGTTGAAACCTGTACTTGCTTTTCTTAAAAAATTTCCTTTTTTTGTTACAATATTATCACATAGTAACGTACGGTATAAGGACATCCAGTTAACAGCTTGATCTTTACCTCATCCTCCCTTCAACACTTCCCCATTCCTCATCATAATCCACATCCTTATTCACCTGATGTTGATAGCCGTTAAGTCCATTAAGAAGCAGCACCTGGTGGAGGTGCGTTCTATGGCCAATCCACCCGCGGCCGTGAAGCTGGCCCTCGAGTCCATCTGCCTGCTCCTGGGAGAAAGCACGACTGACTGGAAGCAGATCCGTTCCATCATCATGAGGGAGAACTTCATCCCCACTATTGTTAACTTCTCTGCTGAAGAGATCAGGTGAAATAAGAAAGAATGCATTCTGGAACTGTTCACTAAAACTCTCCCTCTCTCTCTGTACCTTGTATGCTCTCATTCTCCCTCTCCTCTCACTACTTACTTCTTTCAAACAAATTCCTCCTTTCACCTAACTAGCGGTGAGTTCTATTAAGCGGCAGCACCTAGTAGAAGTGCGGGCTATGACCAATCCCCCAGCTGCAGTCAAGCTGGCCCTGGAGTCTATCTGCCTTATGCTGGGCGAGGAGACCAATGACTGGAAAAAAATCAGACAAGTTATTATCAGGGACAATTTCATCAGCAGCATAGTCAACTTTTCCTCTGAGGAAATGAGGTACCAGTGTCAGAACGTCTGTCTAGTCTTTAATGGAAGCACAAATGATGTTAATCAATAAGTATATTAATCAAGTTGCACCTATGATCAGAATTTGATTGAAGGTTTCTTGTCGGTTGATTTTGCTGAATCAGAAAATAAGGTGAAACAACCACTATTTTATTTTACTATTTTGTTTTACACATAATTTCCTGTGATTCATGATTATTGTTCCACTGGAGTATTTGACTGTGTAAAAGTGCTGCTATATTCATATATTCATATTTACATCCTGGACTGTTTCTACTTTATCCAGTGACTCCATCCGTGAGAAGATGAAGAAGAACTACCTCTCCAACCCAAGCTACAACTATGACCAAGTCAACAGGGCATCTCTGGCCTGTGGACCTATGGTGAAATGGGCCATTGCTCAGGTAAGGAAGTCCTAAATAATTTGGAAATGAAGCTGATGATAGGAAAATAATGAAATTTAACATATACAATGTTCTACCACTCTCCTAGCTTAATTATGCTGACATGCTGAAGCGTGTGGAGCCTCTGCGTAATGAGCTGCAGAAGCTTGAGGATGACGCTAAAGACAACAAGACAAAGGCAGAGGAGGTGGAGCAGATGATCAGAGACCTGGAGGCCAGCATCGCTCGCTACAAGGAGGAGTACGCCGTCCTCATCTCAGAGGCCCAGGCCATCAAGGCCGACCTGGCTGCTGTTGAGGCTAAGGTAACTGATGACTTTAACCTGCACTAGAAGAACTAGAATACATCAGGAACTCAACAGTGGTTTGATGAAGTATCTTGCAGTTTCCTGAGCTTTTGCTCTCTGATCACAGGTGAACCGCAGCACAGCCCTACTGAAGAGTCTGTCGGCTGAAAGGGACCGCTGGGAGAAGACCAGTGAGACCTTCAAGAACCAGATGTCCACAATCGCTGGAGACTGTCTGCTGTCTGCAGCTTTCATTACCTATGCCGGCTACTTTGAACAGCAGATGAGACAGAACCTGTTCACTACGTGGTCTCACCACCTGCAGCAGGCCAACATTCAGGTAGTTAAAGCTTTCATAAAAAAGTCAGTTTTGATCATTACACCTACAAAACAAAAATATATATGAACTTTATTTTGTAGATGTGGCTCATGTGTTTATTAACACAAGATGTCAAATGTACACCTAAGCATATCAACTTAATGATCAAGAATGCACAAAAGATGTTACAGCCAAATTATAGTCACTAGCCAAAGAGTAATGATAACAAATGGATAATCTGAGTGACTTTCAGTGAATTTAAAGGTGCTCTACACTAGTTATAGATTGGGCCTTTTTTAAAATGATATATTTGTTGTACCAAAAAGTTTGACCATTGTTGTTTTAAAGTCGACCACATACCCCACCATGTGCACAAGAGCATATTTTTCATTTTGTCAGAAGACATGTTTTATTCTAAACTCCCATTGGTGCCATTTTGCCCCTCCCAGTTCCGTACTGATATTGCCAGAACTGAGTACCTGTCCAATGCCGACGAGAGGCTCCGCTGGCAAGCCAACTCCCTCCCAGCAGATGACCTCTGCACAGAGAACGCCATCATGCTCAAGAGGTTTAACAGGTCAGTATGATTCTCTTCAGGCACTGTAATGTTTTTAGGTATTATTACTCTTTACTGATCATTAATCTATTGGTGATCTGTTCTATTTCATTGCCTTTTGTAGGTACCCACTAATCATCGATCCATCTGGCCAAGCCACAGAGTTCATAATGAATGAGTATAAAGACCGCAAGATCACCAGAACCAGTTTCCTGGATGATGCCTTCAGGAAGAACCTGGAGAGCGCCTTGCGTTTCGGAAACCCACTGTTGGTCCAGGTATGAACAGCTGCTTCTCAATTCCAACAATTTATTGAGCATTTGCTTCTTGCTCACCATCTAGGTCCACTGCAGGATTTGTTTATTAGAATTATTGACATTTATTCTTTTGTCTCTTTTGCCTTTAAGGATGTAGAAAGTTACGATCCAATCTTAAACCCAGTGCTGAACAGAGAAGTTCGCAGGACTGGAGGACGTGTCCTCATCACGCTGGGAGACCAGGACATCGATCTGTCTCCTTCGTTCGTCATCTTCCTTTCTACACGAGACCCAACGGTGAGCAAATAATTACAATGAATATAATTATAATTCATTAAATAATTTAGGTCTATGTAATAAGGTATAAGTAATTTAGGTATAGACAGTATGTAATTCATTTTAATATGTGCAGGTCTATTAATAAAGTCTATGATAAGTATGAAAATGTCCATTAAAATGATTGTACAGAGTTAATCTGCGGTGTCTCTTGTGTATGTAGGTCGAGTTCCCACCAGACTTGTGTTCTCGTGTTACGTTTGTGAACTTCACTGTGACACGCAGCAGCCTTCAGAGTCAGTGTCTCAACGAGGTCCTAAAGGCTGAGAGGCCTGATGTGGATGAGAAACGCTCCGACCTCCTTAAATTGCAGGGTGAGTCCAAAAATAGCAAATGTGCTGACACAATGATAGAGATGATGAGCACTGAAAGGAATGTAAGATAATTCCAAGTCACAAAGGAAGGTGTCCAGTGAAATTAAAAATCCTGTTGACAACTATCCTCCTGTTTGTTGTAGGTGAGTTCCAGCTGCGTCTTCGTCAGCTGGAAAAATCCCTGCTGCAGGCCCTCAATGAGGTTAAGGGACGCATCCTTGATGATGACACCATCATCACCACACTGGAGAACTTAAAGAAGGAGGCAGCTGAAGTGACCAGGAAGGTGGAGGAGACCGATATCGTCATGGCAGAGGTGGAGGCAGTGTCACAGCAATACTTGTCCTTGTCCTCTGCTTGCAGTAGCATCTACTTCACCATGGAGTCTCTCAACCAGGTCAGGACACATCCTACACTTTTTTTTTTTTTTTTAATCACTTAATCTCACTAAATACACATGCACACATAGTTAAGAGCAAAAGACCTCCCATGCTATCAATGATATGTTAATGCTGCCTGTTTGAATATGAGCAGCCATTTACTAAATCCAATTTTGTATCTTGCTCCAGATGCACTTCCTGTACCAGTACTCCCTTCACTTTTTCCTGGATACCTACCACACGGTGCTGTATGAGAACCCCAACCTCAAGAGCATCAGCGATCATTCCCAGAGACTTGATGTCATCACAAAGGACCTCTTCCAGGTTTGGACAACGCATTTTGAAAACAAAGTCCTTTTCTTTGGTGGTATGATTGTAATAGACACAATTTTCTTATGCATATTAATTTATATATTTATTTTTGGATGCAGGTGGCCTTCAACAGGGCAGCCAGAGGTATGCTGCACCAGGATCACATCACTTTTGCCATGCTGCTGGCTAAGATCAGTCTGAAGGGCCTGAACAAGTAAGATGCCAGCATCACACTAATGCACTACCATTGGTATTGTTATATAAAACAGGGTTTCTCTAACACCAGACAACATAAATCTTCATTTCTATCAATCTCTTGTCCAGTGAGCCATCGTATGATACAGAGTTCCAGCACTTCCTGCGTGGTAAGGAGATTGTTTTGACTGGCACATCACTGCCCAAAGTGAAAGGTCTGACCACCGATCAGTGTGAGGCCATGGTTCGCCTCAGCCGCATGCCAGCATTCAGCGACCTGGTGGACAAAGTACAAGCTGATGAGGTGAGCATTAACAGATACAGATGGCAATCTGGTATCACTTGTATTGTGATAATTAAACAGAAGCTGCAGATTAAACTTGTATATATGCTTCTTAAAGTACTTTATTTGAATGCAGACTGGTCAGAGATGGTTATTGTTTTTGTTTTATTATTTCAGCAATTCTTCATGTGGATTGAGAGCAACACTCCAGAGCTGGCTGTTCCTTATCTGTGGTCAGAGGAGAAGCAGTCCAGTGAGTATAAAGACTTGTTATATTTTGGAAATTATGCATAAACATTAAGGTCGAGCAGATGTTGGTTTAACTATTTATGAATACGTTCCTCCTCTGCTCTTTTTCCACCCCGTTCAGCTGCCATTGGCCAGGCAGTGCACCAGCTGTTGCTGATTCAGGCCTTCCGCCCAGACCGTCTGCTGGCCATGTCGCACATTTTTGTCTCAAAGGTGTTGGGAGAGTCCTTCATGAACATCATCGAGCAGCCTCTTGACCTTGCTAATATCGTGGATAGTGAGGTAGTAACCAATATATGGTCAACGATTTTCTCTCCAGAGGTGCTGGCCATCGTCAGCGTTGTTGAATCTGTTGCTGACGTTCCTCTTGTGCCTGTAGGTGAAGCCCAGCACTCCAGTGCTGATGTGTTCTGTACCAGGTTATGATGCCAGCGGCCTGGTCAGAGATCTGGCTGCAGAGGAGAATAAACAAATCACCTCCATCTCTATTGGTAAGGAAGAAATTATGTTAACACACAGATGACATCCTAAAGTCAGACGTTTAGTGAGGATATTAAAGATAAATGTTTGTGTTCTTACACTGTCCACAGGTTCGGCTGAAGGCTTCAATAAGGCAGACAGAGACATCAACACTGCTGTCAAGTCTGGCAGGTGGGTAATGTGTTTTTGATGTATTTTCTGAGCATGTAGACCATTTTGTTGTACTAGTGTGACTGACTGACTGTATCCTGCAGGTGGGTGATGTTGGAGAACGTCCACCTGGCTCCCGGATGGCTGATGCAGCTGGAGAAGAAGCTCCACTCCATGCAGCCTCATGCCAGCTTCAGGCTTTTCTTGACAATGGAGATCAATCCCAAGGTAAACCACATCCCTCCAAACAACGTTTTCAACGTTACATCATGTCAATAAAGAAGACTTTGGTGACTCCAGTTCTTTCCTCAAAGTCTCAGTGCTGTGTTCTCCCTGCCAGGTGCCAGTGAATCTGCTTCGTGCCGGTCGTATCTTTGTGTTTGAGCCTCCTCCTGGTGTCAAGGCCAACATGCTTAGGACCTTCAGCAGCATCCCCGTGGCTCGCATGTGCAAGGTGACTTAATCTAGATTTACAGGCACTCACATTTTTCCACCAAAAGCTAAATTATGACAGTTATTGCTGTGTGCACACCTTCTCCAGATTGGCTGTCTAAATGACTCTTTGTCCATGTTTCTACAGGCTCCCAACGAACGTGCACGTCTCTACTTCCTGTTGGCTTGGTTCCATGCAGTCATTCAGGAGCGGCTGCGTTATGCACCACTGGGCTGGTCCAAGAAATATGAGTTTGGAGAGTCTGACCTACGCTCTGCCTGTGACACTGTTGACACTTGGCTGGACGACACTGCAAAGGTTGGAGATTATTTTATGAATCGTATACAGTGCTTTAAAGTTGTTCACTTGAGAATTATTTGTTGCAGACTGAGACTTGTATCACTTGTTCACACAATTCTTACCTCAGATATACTAAATTCATCAGGTAAGAGACTCAAAAAAATGACAACCTCATCACACATCTACATACATACAGGGTCGTCAAAATATCGCACCAGACAAGATCCCCTGGGCGGCTCTGAAAACCCTGATGGCCCTGTCCATCTATGGCGGTCGCATTGACAATGAGTTTGACCAGCGTCTGCTCAACACCTTCTTGGAACGCATCTTCACCAAGGGAAGCTGAAGCTTCGACAGCGAGTTCAAACTGGCTCTTAAGGTCGACGGGCACAAGGACATCAAGATGCCTGACGGAATTCGGTCAGTAGTGGACTTTGATCTTGAGCGTATTCCATCTTGTTATTAATATTGAAAACTATTTGTCCGATGACCTTGACCAGTGAAAATTGATTTATTTATTTCGATTTGTTACAGACGTGAGGAGTTCATGCACTGGGTAGAGATGCTCCCTGACACTCAGACTCCATCTTGGCTCGGGTTGCCTAGCAACGCTGAGAAGGTCCTACTCACCACTCAGGGTACGCCACAGCCGGTCGTCCTGATCATCTGTACTCTAATGTGTAGCTGGACCGCAACACATCCCGACTCTTCGTCTGTTCAATTTCACATTTTCAGATCATTAACCATCTCTCTCTATTCTAGTGTCTTTATTTTTATTTTGACAGGGTGTGTCAGTGCAACGAGAGATCAAGATCTTATATTATTGCGTCTGCTTTGGGCAGAATACTGCGTGTGTGTATATGCGTGTGTGTTGGCAAATAATATGTTAAGGGTGCTCCCTCTTCTAATCTCACTTAACCTGTTTGAGATATCACAAGTAGCAGTCTTGTATATTGTGTAGTTTTAGCCTAGCTGTAGTCATAACCATCGTGCGTGAAAAGGTGCTCTGCCCAAAGGAAGGGTGTGTGTCTCCTCACCCTCCAGCAGCTGTATTTCACAGCCATCATGTCGCTTTGCTACAATACTACCCCCCACCCAACCCTCAGATTAGGATTTAAAACAGCCACACACCTCCCCATCCCCTCGGTCACCTCCTCCCTTCCTGTTTTGTATGATTGATTCCCACATACCTCCTCCAAATTCCTACAATCCCATCCACTGAATCATCCACCCCTTTGACCACCTGCCACACTCCCTCTCCCTTTCATCCTCACTCCCACCCTTTGGTTTCCCCTGTTGCTCCACATTGGTTATGTTCATTTCTTTTACAGATCCAGTCAGTCAAGAATGCGGTTAATTTATCCTCTTCAATTATGTTGAATGTTACATTTGATGAAAATACTGTCTGAAGCCTTGGGTGTCTTTTGTCCTACCCAGTGTAGTCCTACTTTGTCTGTCTGACACAACTCCTTTCAACTCCTTTTTTTTTTTTTTTTTTTTAAAGTTAACTCACCCTTGAGGTAAGCTGTTTCTTTGTTCCAATATTAATTTCTTCTCCCCCTACCTCCCGCCATGGCCTTGTCTTCCACCTCCCTCCCTGCTCACTCGCTCCCTCCGCCGGGCTGCTCAGGCACTGACATGATGGGTAAGATGCTGAAAATGCAGATGTTGGAGGATGAGGATGACCTTGCCTACGAGACGGAGAAGAAGGAGCGCACTTCATCCACATCTGATGCCCAACCGGCCTGGATGAGGACACTCCACACCACCGCCTGCAACTGGCTGCAGCTCATGCCCCAAACAGTCAATCCACTCAAACGCACAGTGGAGAACATCAAGGTAATGATAGAAATAAGAGAATTAATAAGAAGGGAAGCTGTACAACACCCTTGGAAAAGACTTATGTTGACCAGTTGTTAAGTTTTTTAATCTTTCTGCCTGACTTATGAGGTGACAAGAGGTAAACTGAAAAGAAATAAAAGCACAGGTTTGAATATCATGTTCATGAACATGTTTTATTAGTGTCACTAATGCCAAGCTTCTGTATTTGATTTAATGTCGCCTTTTGTCCAACCAGGACCCACTGTTCCGGTTCTTTGAGCGTGAGGTGAAGATGGGTGGCAAGATGCTTCAGGAGGTCCGTCAGGATCTGTCCGACGTGGTGCAAGTGTGTGAGGGCAAGAAGAAGCAGACAAACTACCTGCGCACACTCATCAGCGACCTTGTTAAAGGTAAAATCTTATTTTTTCACTGTTGTGAGGTGACTTGTTTGAAGTCAGATAAATATATCAGAGGAAAACCAGTCCACACTTAAAATGCCTCGCTGTTGGCCATGACAAAATGAGATGGCTTTAAAATGATCATACTTTCAAGGAATAATTGGTATACACCTGTTTTTCTCCCCAGGCATCCTCCCTCGCAGCTGGTGTCGGTACACAGTTCCAGCCTCCATGACTGTGATCCAATGGGTGGCAGACTTCAGTGAGCGAATCAAACAGCTGCAGCAAATCTCCCAGGGAGCTGCCAGTGGGGGTGCAAAGGAACTGAAGGTACTGGTTAACTGTCTGTGTACAGCGACAAGTAATGTTAGACTCTTTCATAGTATGATAGTATACATAAAAACAAAGAGCCACTCACACTACTGTCCTCTTTCTCCAGAACATCCACGTGTGCCTCGGCAGCCTGTTTGTACCAGAGGCTTACATCACTGCTACCCGCCAGTATGTGGCCCAGGCCAACAGCTGGTCTCTGGAAGAACTGTGTCTGGAGGTCAATGTCACCACCGCCCAGGGAGCCGCACTGGATGCTTGCAGCTTCGGCATCAAAGGTCAGACATCATCAGCTGTAGTCAGGAGTTGCACAGTGCAAACTGCATGAAAAGGTTTAATTATGGCAATATGACCATAGAAGTATATATGAATTAGGTCAATGTCCTTCAGACATACGTGGGGTCATGTGTAGAGGTCTGTGCTGGACTGCATTTTCATATCGAGCTGTATTTTGTCTGCTCCCAAGAAAAATGAATAAACTTTCTACTGTGCCGCTCTAGTCATGAATGAAAACAGGAATCCAGTTGATTATCACCAGAATAGCTAAGTCATACTGGATTGTTTGTAAAATGTAAATTTGAAATTGTAAAATGTAGTTTTAGGGTTTATATTATCTAACGTGGTCACGGTTTCTCTCAGGTCTGAAACTGCAGGGAGCTACTTGCGCCAACAACAAGCTGTCTCTGTCCACCTCCATCTCCACTGAGCTGCCTCTCACTCAGCTCCGCTGGATCAAGCAAAGCAACGCTGAGAAGAGACACATGGTATGAGCACGAGATGTACACACAATACAAAACCATTTGGAGTCAGTGGATTTAGAGTAATATGTAATAATGTGTTAAATTTATCCAGGAACTCTCGTAACATTTACCTTTTCTCCTTGTTGCAGGTGACTCTGCCCGTGTACCTAAACTTCACCAGGTCTGACCTCATCTTCACTGTTGACTTTGACATCGCCACCAAGGAAGATCCCCACAGCTTCTATGAGCGTGGAGTTGCTGTCCTGTGCACCGAGTAGATGACACCAGTCATTCCTTAGAGACAGAGAGTTCTTATTATTAAACCACATGTAATCCCTTCCATTTATTGCTTATTAACCACCGTTTAAAAAGTAGTTGTTGCATTCCAATATAAATCGTAGATAGGAGCATTTGTGGAGCAGTTACCGAACATGCACCCATTCTTAGTGTTTGTGGAAAGTGTCTTAGAAGGTCATGGGAATGTTGTCAGATCGTAAATGAAGAGAAACTGAATTGTGGAAAAGGGAAGTTGAAAGTAAAAGATGTTTTAATGAAGGAACTGTATGTTTTTAGATTGAAATAAGCTTGCTGGAATAAAATGAACTGCATTAATGATTTCAGTGTGGCCTTTGTGTACCAATAAACGCTACATATAAAGTCATTGTCATACTTGATGTTTGCTTTTTTTTTTTTTTTAGTTAACAAAGTACAAGGGGGGGGGGGGCTAAAAAATGTCCACCTTAGTCATTTCAACAGAGCATTAATTCTAATATGGGAATAAGATCTATAGACTTCCATAGCTCTTGAAAGTCTTCAGCATCAGCATATCCCTGTTTTGAAACCTCTTCTCTCAGCACTCCATATACTCTGTCCCTCTTAAACTTGGTCTCCCACACAAATACTGATGACTATTTACAAATTTACTGATGAGCTAAAAGAGGGGAAGATTATTAATTGAAAAATTGCAAGCTATTACAAAAAACACAAGACTAAAGAAACCTGATCAAGTCATGCATTTAAAATGTATTCCCATTTCAAAATAGATACTATATTGACATACCTTTTTACACAGTACATTTATATGGTTTTTAGCAAACCTACAGTACTGCAGTCTGCAAGAGAGCTGTGACTTAGAAGATTTATTTTCCAGCAAGACAACCCAAAACATAAAGCCAAAGCTAATTTATGAATGAATTTATCATTAAAATCAGAAGGTGCTCAAAACTGATTATCCAGTTATGTTGACAAAATAAGACAAAATGCCTGTCATGCTTTAATTTTCTTTTTGAAAGGAAGTTTAGCATTTTATTGTTCTATAGGAAAAATGTACAGTTTCTTCATTGTCAGTGCATAGACTGTATTTTATTATGGAGACCTAAGTTTCTATGGCAACTCTTCCATTAGAAAAACATAATTGCTGAAAAAGACAATCAGCACAATGTGTGACACCTGTGAGACACTCAAAATAACTGGAGGTAGTAAAATAAACCCTTAGGTCTCCACACCTATTTATGTATACACGAGTAAACAAAGTGCCAAGTAACTATTTATAGTATTTCGTTCTACCTTAAATCATTTAAGGCACTGAATGACTGCAGTTCTTCAGTCTGTCAGTCTGTGGTTAGGTGGCTCTAACATGGTTCAGATGCAGAGTCCCCGCCCTCTTGTTCGTCCTCCATGTTGACAAAACAGCACTGCCTCTTTCTTTGCCCCAGCTCCGCCACCTCCGCTCCAGGGAAGCCCAGTTTTCTCTTGTAGAGACACCTGAGGTTACAGGGGCTGGGGGATCTCTCAGAGGAGCTGTCCGGCATCTGGGACGAGCTCCCTTCCGCTGGGGTTACAGGTGCAGGTGTTGGAGGTGTGGAGGATCTTGTAGCGTGCAAACCTGAGTCATCAAACTGTAGTTCTATATCCATGGTTTGGGTGTGCGTGGTCAAATCACTGGCCATTTCATCCCTCAGATCTCTGCAGCCATTCCTGCCGCTGTGGGAGGGCAGAAGGTCACAGACCCACTGCTCAGCTAACCCACTCCTGCATTTCATATGGACATCCAAAAGATGTTGCTGCTCCGTCACAGGATCTCTCATCCCACTTTTTGCCACCTCCCTGAGGGCAACAGAGGCAGGGTGATGAGGGAGAAATCTCCTGCTCCTGCCCGAGAACCTACAGCCTCCTCCTCCTTTTCCCTGCTGCCTCGTTCGCCTGCTGGAGACGCTGGCGTCGACGTTTGACTCATCAGAGTCCTCAGAGCTCCCATCGTACGGGTCCAAGAACTACAATCATGAGCAGATGTGCATTCACTCAAACACACAGAATGCTTTTGCACAGAAATGGAGGGATTAGAGAAAGAAGGATGCTCACCAAAGAATAACAACCATGCCTTCCTGCAAGCTTGTGTGTTAGTGGCAATGTCCGGCGAAAAGTCCCACTCTCTGGAGCACTGCTCGCACACCCCTGCTCAACAAGGAATTCAGTCATGTTTGCATAGATAAGACAGGTTTTTTTTTTTTTTTTAATTAAAATAGGTTATTAATGCTGAGTCCATCCCAGTGTCCCCCTCCTAAATGATGTTGCACATATGTAGGAAGGCCTCCTTGGCCACTTGTAATGCCAAGATAATGGACATGTAGGGTCAGTTTCTTGGAAAGAGACTCAATTTGATCCCATTTAAATTTTAATACCAAAATTCACTGAGAAAAGTTGAAAATATCTGGTACTGGGCAAAATCTCTCATTAAAATATATGTATGCGATACAAGTTTACATCATCACTTTGTGCTTATTGTGTGTGTGAAGTTCACTATCCGAAATAAAGCAGTACCATAGTGCTGGTGTCTGACCATCTTGGACTGATTTCCGAGTCAGAGTCGGTGCTGGACTCCACCTTGCACATCTCCTGACACAAAAACAGAAGTCACTCCAGTCCACATTCACATGTCAAAGCAAGAAAATGCAGGTGACCTGAGCACTTCTTAATATGATGATAAAATGTTGCTGACTCATCTCACCATGTATTTGAAGGCAAGCTGGTCCATGTTGTTGGATGCATGTCTGTCACTGTGACCTAATCAGGGGAAAATAGATTTCAAGATTTCAATAATTTATTGTCATTACACAACAATTTACATCAGCAATCAGCAATCATTGGTAATGAAATTCTTAAATCCCAGGCTCCCTAAACAATGCTAAAAAAAAATATTAACAAGATTATTAAATAGATTTAGTGGTGCAATAACGCAATAAAGCACATTGTTTTAAAAAAAAAACATACATGTAGAAAAAGCCACTAATTCAAATGATACCTCAGTCATGTAAAAAGTGCCAGTACATACAATGTCCAAGAAAACAAATGTACATGCATAGGCCATATATATATATATATATATATATATATATAAATTACTTCATTATGGCATGTTTGTAATTATGCAGAAATGTTAAAGTTAAAAATACTGATACCTGGAAGTGAGAGTTGACGTCTTCTCCTGTGTGCCATGACATTTGGCGCGTGTAACTTTATTTATTTTTGTTTTTTTAAGGCCACTACAAAGTCAAACACTTTAAAGATGTCCTTGTTACTGGTGTTAATTAACCAGCAGAGCACCAGGTGTCTCTGATATGAAGCAGCCGAGCGTGGCCGCAGGTGAGCGGGCGACACACGGCGCGCAGCGTGGATACTTTAACACGATTTTAACAAAATAATACGTCCGGTGATTTCTTCTTCTTCTTTTTTTTTCAAAATAAAACTCACCGATTCTAGTCTGATCTTAAATGCCAGTTTTAATAGCTTTTAAATTCACCCTGACCAGCCTGTATGCCATTTTTGAATGTATATATTTCAATTTTTTTTAAGTATTAAAGAGTTTCTACATTTGTGCAGGTGGAGGAAGCTGTAAATTTCTTCAAAATAATGTCTCATTTTATACATTTATATAAGCTGCTATATATATAACTTACCATATAATTGCTTTATTTTGCTAAATTTACTAGTTGTAACATGAGGGTTAATATTAGTGTCATGCTGCATCTTTTTAGAGAAGTAACACTCTAAGTTGGTCGCTCTGAATTAGCCACCGTACCGCCGCCAGTTCCCCGGTGCGCCGTTGGGGGGAACGGGAGAGCCGGCGCGCCGCTGCCCGCTCCCCTCCGTGCGTAAGATCCGGCCTGGGGGGAGAGGGATGAATGTTAATTTCAAAGATGGCGGCGGAGGGAGGAGGGAAGGAGATGAACGAAATCAAAACTCAGTTCACCACCCGGGAAGGCATCTACAAACTCCTCACTCACTCCGAATACAGCCGCCCCAACAGGGTGCCTTTCAACTCGCAGGGCTCCAACCCCGTCAAGGTCTCCTTCGTCAACGTCAACGACCAGTCGGGCAACGGCGACAGGATCTGCTTCAATGTGGGCCGTGAGCTCTACTTCTACATCTACAAAGGCGTCAGAAAGGTAGCGCTAATTCACCAAACTGCCTGTTTTAAGGAGGCTGCCCGTCTGTGTGAGCTGCCTCTGCACTCCGGGCTTGTGTTGGCTGTTTTTTAAAATAACTCCGGCCCGTGCTTTTGACTTTGAAATTAGCTGACAGCTAGTTAGCCATATGTGTGTGTGAAGTTAAGCTAGCCCCGCTGGTTAGCTCGCCAGCTCCAGCGCTAGTTGCTAACGTTAGCGAGCCAGGAGCTACACCCGAGGCCAGGGAGGCTAAATGTCGACCCCTCTCCGCCTCTCTGCTTTAACTACACATGGCAGAGAGATCCGTGAGGCCGGGGGGTGATTTATGGAAGATAAAGCTGACCCTTTTTCAAAAAATTTTCTTTAAGCCGTCAGTGTTGACATTGCTGCTGCAAAGGTTGTGATGACAGTGACAGTTGCCACCTTTTTGACTGACAGCTGTCGACCTGATCGCAGTGATGCAGATTCACTGTGTGGGACTGTCGTTTTATGGATAGCCTTGCTGGCCGTGTAATGACACTCAGCTCTTAGCTTGGGGATGTGTCTGGACAAAAAACCTAAGACCTGATCCAACTAAGCTGACTTGAGTTAGTTTTAGCAGTCATGATGGAGCAGATAATCTGATAAAACATCCGACATTGCAGGGATTAGACGTCTTTGAGGGCTCCATTACTGCACAGCATATGATAATTCACTGTCCAGCATTAACACATACATCGCCTTCAATATGCTGGTGTCATTTAGGAGTCTGGTGACTCAGACTCTGACACATGTTACATCAGAATCAGCTTTATTGGTCAGGAAGGAAACTGACTCTGGTTTTCCTTTGCTCTCAGTGCACAGACACATAAATACAGCTTAAGTGATATTTACATGATAAAAACAGTATGCATTGAAACAATTAGAATATACACTATAATTTAAAGATCTGATGGATATTTGTGTCAAAGGGTTATTGCACAGGTGTCATACCTTTTTTTTTTTTCTTTTAAACCATAAAATACGTTGTTCACTGTCTTTGCTTAAAGCGGTTTCAGCGAACAGCTGACTCGACATCACAGGACAGGAATCAACTGACTGCTGACTTGAAGCATATGTGTCACAGCCTTTTTACCATTCACACAGAGACATGTGCGTGTCGTGTGTCGTCTTTGCGATGTAAAGGAGCAGCAGGCTGGCTAAAGGCTGAACTGTCAGTGTACAGGATTTTGGTAATTTTGGTTCTGTCAATCCTGGTAATTTAAATTTGACAGAAAATGGAAAGTTATTAGGGCACAACTAAGTTAGTCATATGTCTAATTAAACAATGATATCTGGTTTCAGTGTATCAAAAACATATCACAACTTACTGATTTTTACTTCTCTGGTATGTCATGTTGGAGCAGATACATGATTACAGGTTCAAGCATAAAGTGTAAAACCGCCCTGTGCTAACAGTCAACAAGTCGATCAGCTTGTGAGATCCTGTTTACATTGTATGTCTATATCAATAATCTCCTTACTTAATGTTTAATGTGGTGAAGAATACTTTAATGTACCATTTTGCTGATAATATGAATATATAATAATACCATACATGCTGTTGTGAGGCTGTGTTTCTGACTGGACCTTTTGATTTAAATAACTTTTTAAGATGTGGTTTGACATTTTGTCTCTCTGCAGTGAGGCAGAAACACTCAGTTTCACATCTAACTGTACTGGAGGAACCACTGAGTCATCATCTTACACTCAGAGAATTTTCCATTCTACAAGTAGTGTAAACTGTAAATCATTAACAAATTGCATTGTTTTATGTCGGCTATCTAAAGTTAATTCCCAGTGTGTCTGATTCACAGCAATGGTAATTTGTTTCCTTGATATGAAAAACAAACTTATACAGCATGATTAGGCATTCCTCTGAACATGAGTTCTTCCTTATCGTTGCTTGTAAATTCAGTGTCTGTGTGTCTAAAATAAAGCACAGGAAAGAGACAGTATAACAGCACCCTCAGCTCCAATGGTTTCTTATAGTCAGACCAACAACAGCCTTTGTCATCCTATATAGTGTATACACTTCTTTTTGATATTTAAAGGTTAATGCGCTTGCTTGATGTGCATTCATGCTTTCTCTCCTTAGGCTGCGGACTTGAGCAAGCCCATAGACAAGCGCATCTACAAGGGAACGCAGCCCACCTGTCATGACTTCAACCACCTCACAGCTACCGCAGAGAGTGTGTCCTTGCTGGTGGGTTTCTCAGCAGGACAAGTACAGCTCATTGACCCCATCAAGAAGGAGACAAGCAAGCTCTTCAATGAGGAGGTACGTCCATGAAGGACAGTGCTTGGTCTTATGATAAAGAGTTCTGTGGACAGCATTTTCCACAAGTGGCAGGTGGAGGAACGTTTATGTTTAGCCTTATTATCAGACAGGTATCTGCACATTTGTTTACTGCTAGAAGGTATTTATATTTGTTGCATCTAATCCAGTTCCACTGAGATGAATGAACTTATGCGACACAGGAGAACCATGATTTTATGTACAACTTAACATCTTTGGGCTGTTTAAAAACGTATCTTTCATATTATTTAAATTTCTCTTCCTTATGTAGAGGATTTAAAGCATCTGAATAACAAATAGTGTAATGTATTTAAAGGAATGACAGAGTATTCAATGTGAAATTGTAAGACTTTCAACATCCAGGACATAATTTTCCTGATACTGTACAGAATACTGATACTGCACTGTACTGACATTACTTTTTTTTTTTTCCCCCTTCACTCTCTCCTCCCTCATCTGCCTCTGATCTTCCAGAGACTAATAGACAAGTCCAGAGTAACATGTGTGAAATGGGTGCCAGGCTCTGAGAGCCTTTTCCTGGTCTCTCATGCCAGTGGGAATATGTACCTGTACAATGTGGAGCATACTTGTGGCACCACGGCACCACACTACCAGCTGCTGAAACAAGGAGAGAACTACTCTGTACATACTTGTAAGAGTAAATCCACACGGAATCCTCTCCTTAAATGGACAGTGGGTGAGGGGGCGTTGAACGAGTTTGCCTTCTCTCCGGATGGGAAGTTTCTAGCCTGTGTCAGCCAAGACGGCTTCCTACGGGTCTTCAACTTTGACGCAGTCGAGCTTCATGGCACCATGAAGAGCTACTTTGGTGGCTTGTTATGTGTGTGCTGGAGCCCTGATGGAAAGTACATCGTTGCAGGTGGGGAGGACGATCTAGTGACTGTGTGGTCGTTCTTAGACTGCAGAGTCATTGCCCGAGGTCATGGGCACAAGTCATGGGTGAGTGTGGTGGCGTTTGACCATTACACCACCAGCGTGGAAGAGAGCGACCCAATGGAGTTCAGCGGCAGCGACGAGGACTTCCAGGATCAGATGATCCACTTTGGACGAGACAGGGCCAACAGCACGCAGTCTCGACTCTCCAAGCGCAACTCCACGGACAGCCGGCCTGTTAGTGTGACATACCGGTTTGGCTCAGTGGGCCAGGACACTCAGCTGTGCCTTTGGGACCTTACTGAGGACATCCTTTTCCCCCATCTTCCACTCTCACGGACACGGACACACACTAACGTGATGAATGCTACCAGCCCCCCTGCGGGTGCTACAATAATCACTAACACCTCTAGTAACACTACTAATGGAAACAACAGTGGTGCCAATACTCCTGGCATTAACTCCCTCTCTACTACATTACCACGCTCCAACAGCCTACCACATTCAGCCGGCACCACGACAACAGCAAACAACACCAACAAGGCTGGCAGTGGTGGCGGCATCGGCAGCGGTATTATGGACAGTGCCATCGCTACGGGCGTGAGTAAGTTTGCCACGCTGTCACTCCACGACCGGAAGGAGCGCCATCATGAGAAGGACCACAAACGCAACCACAGCATGGGCCATATCAGCAGCAAGAGCAGCGACAAGCTCAACCTGCTGACAAAAACCAAAACGGACCCTGCAAAGACTCTGGGCACTCTGCTGTGCCCGCGCATGGAGGATGTGCCCCTCCTCGAGCCCCTCATCTGTAAAAAGATAGCACACGAGAGACTGACTGTACTCATATTTTTAGAGGACTGTTTAGTGACTGCTTGTCAGGAGGGATTTATTTGCACATGGGCGAGGCCAGGCAAAGTGGTAAGTTCTTTTTAATGCAGGAACTGTGGGGAACATTGAAGCGATAACATTATGTCTGTTGGTTTTTAGCTGTCCTCAGATCAGCTGGTGCGCTGTAACTAAAAATCATATTCTGAAAGCGTAAAAATAAACTATGGACATTCTGGAAAAACATTTTTAGCTTTTATAGTCCATCTCAGCAGGCAGACAAGTAACATATCAGACTTTGTTTAATGTACATCTGCTTTCCAATGAAAGACCTATTATTATTATTATTATTATTATTATTATTATTTTTTTATTATTATTCCTCAGTTTCAAATATATTCCAGTCTGGTTATATAATACATTCTGATAAGGAGGATTTCCTGTATAGACCTGTGAGGGGAAAGAAGACGTTAATCCATACAAAGTGTGTTCATTGGTTCATCACAATCATCCCACAATGCATAGCAGCATAGCCAAGAAGTCATCTGCATACACTTTCACATTTCAGCTTTTTATGCAAATGGCTCTGTATTTTGCCCAAACAACCTCTGCAGTTCCTCACACGCTTTCAGCTTAACGTGTATGTGCATACACCCTCGTATACCTCCCCCTTTTTGTCTGTGTTTTGAGAGATTTTGCCAGAACGAGGCACGCGATAGTCCTAAAACGTACAGGCAGTGTGAAGACTAGTTAGTCCAGTGAAATCGCTGATATTAACAGGTGCTAGAGGCAAAAAAAACCCTTCATCCGTTTAATCAAATGTCTTTTGAGGGAAAAAATGAGAACGCAATGTAAAAAAAAAAAAAAAAAAAGTTTATTTTGATTTATACACAAAAAGGGGAAGATTGGTGGTTGAGGTCAGTCATCTGGAAGGTTCAATTGGTATTCAGTAACAGTTAAGGATTGAGTGTGTAATATCAGAAGTGCAATAACAATGTAATGTTTAACCGTTTGGCCTGTTTAAAAAAAAGAAAAGACAAGTGAATTGTTTGGTCACGTAAGCAAGAAGTGCCTTGATCAAGCAAACCTCTCAAAGACACCTTTAGTCTTACACTGTACTCTCGTCGTCCCCTCTGACTGCTGCTGTGCAGAGGCTTTGAAATTGAATGCAGGGGACCGGGATGTGGAAAGAAGCGAGGCTAGAGGCTGATTTTTAATGAGCTATTTGTTGCTTGACTTTTTTTGCTACACTATGTGAACTTTCCCAATGCAAATCTCCTTGTTTTCCTTTTTCCAGGGTTTATTGTCATCCCAAAACCAAGCCAGCTCTCCCAGTGGAACAGTAGTATAGCCACAATATTTCTGCTGCTAAAGAACCCTGCAACCCAGAGTCTGATGCTGCTCCTCACCCTGCAAGCATTGCAAGTTTTCCTTTTCTTTGATACCCTTCCCTTCCCTCCCTCCTTCCAATTTTGTTAATGGCATTTCTGTTCTTTTTTTTTTCTGTTTATCACTCACTTGACCTAGTGGAGGAATGAAGCAAGAAAAGGTGTGGTGCAATTCTGGACTATTGCGCTAATGTACTATTGTTCTCTGGAGTTTTAACACGTTTTAGATTTTTAAAGATTTTTTTTTTCTTTCTTTTCATATCAAATCTCATCAGACTGTTGTCCCCTTTGGAAGTAAAGCTTGGCTTTGTTAGATGCAAACCAGACAATTGTGGCTTGAGATTAAAGGGATAGTTCATTTCATTTTCATAATCTGTGCGTGCCCCTTTTTTAACATTGCAGAGTGGCCTGGTCTCGGCTCAGGACCACTGACTAAAATATAAATTTTGGCTGAACTATCCTTTTATGACCAAGTGCGTGAGCATCTGAAAATTTTGCATCCATTCACATTCACCCACCACTCCTGTCTTTTCTTGAGTAGACTCTCCCCATCAATGACTTTGCACTGATTTTGTTAGTTATTTTGTTGTTTGTTTTTATAACTACTCTAATGGAACAAAAAAAAAAGAGAGAGGGTTGAGGACTGCCTTGTTGCACTCGGCTTTAACATCCTCAGTCTTGAAATTTGAATCTATAAAGCTGGATGCTGCAATCATAGTCTTTTTAAAGAAAAAAAAACGTTTGCACTTAAATTAGTTTATTAGAAGAAAATGGCTTTACAGTTTTGGGTGTGCTCAGAGCTCACAGATGGCTAATACAGTAGATGAAGAAAAATGATAAAAACTATTAAAACCTTTATCTATTGAGCATTTATTTTAATATTATTTCAGATTCAAATCTGCTCTGTATCATAATGTGTATATTGTAATTAATTGATTTGATGGGGGCCTAAGCAAACTACCATTACTCCAGTGGAAGTTTTGTCATTGATAGTTATATTTCTAAAGCCTAAAGTATACATATTAATAATATTAAAATAATCTTGAATACACCGTTTTCTGCTTTTTTTTATGTTCACTCATGTGTACTGTATTTACATAACAAAGCTGTAATGCCTCTGGCATGGAAATTGCTTACATTGTCAAAAAGAGTTGCACGAAAGGAGCTGTCAAGTACGGAAGTCTATGAAGCTCAGGAAGTCTTGAAGACAACAATTAAATCTCAAAAGACTCCTCGACTTGATACAAGCTCCCAAACGAATACTTTGAGAAGGATCTTCACATTTACGGATTTCACATAAGAAACGTGAGATTCAACCACCACTACTGCAGTATTCATGTCCTTTAGTTTTGTGTGATAACCATTGTTTGATGCCAGGACAGAATGCTGGTGAAATAACATTTTACATTTCCCACTTTATTATTCATTAAAAAATCATCACAATTTTAATCAAGCTGTTCTCTTAACATTTTTGTGTCAGGAGGTTATACAGACATTATGTACGAGATTTACGTATTTCTAATGCAGGTTAATGACAACATCATCAAATGATACTTCACTTTTTTGTTTGTTTTTTTTTTTTTTTACAGACTTTTTCACAATAACCAACACAATAAAATGCAGACTGAGTTACAGTCCGTTTTATGGAGCTGCCAGCTTGGGATGAAGTGGTACCTTTTATTTTTAAGCCACAAGTGAGGAAGTATGAGACTGACTGGCCAAGCTACATTCTAAGCAAAAACATGTCTTAAAAATTATACTTGACTTTCATAAGGCCTTATCTGCAAATACTGATTTTTTTTTTTCACATCCATCATGTATCTGAAAGGAAGGTCTTTTTCTTGATAACCGTGCCAACTGTGTTTGTTGCCCAAGTGGCTATTTATGTACATTACAGCTGGATCATGGAATGTGCCTTTTAAAATAGTTCTCCAAAGACATTGTGGCTTAAAATAACTGTAAAGTACTTCATGTGAATGCCTTTCCTGTCTACGTTCATACAGGAAGACTATTTGCCTACAAATCAGTTTGTCCAGAAGAGTTTATTCACAGCTGCTGAAAAAAGACTGTGTATGTATATGTATGCTGTATAAGTATAGAGTGCCTATAAAAAGAATCCAACCCCATAACTCCAAGGGGTGTGTCTACTTTTTAAAAGGCACTGACCATGGTCCTCAAAGAAGTTCTAGCTGCTTTTCACGAGTCAAATATCTTATTGCTTAGCTTGTGTTATCGGCTCAGATTGACGTGTATTTCTAAAGAGTTGTAAACATGTAACACCTGGCTGGGTCAGGTATAAACCGAGATCACAGCTAAACTACACACTTTCAATCCAACTTTATATGACAGACTATAAGAATTTTTGTGTCAAGATCACATCTTTACTATAGGGGTTAAACAGCTTGATGGAGCAGTCCTAACTGGTAAGATGACAGGCTTGGCGGTCTTCATTGCATTTTTTTTTTCTCAAACATGTTTGCGTTGCTTTACAGATTTCAACATCAGACCTGTCCAAACATTGTCCTCACAGCGATCTGTTTATCAGGTCTATCCTGTTTTTAAGAGGCAATTTTTAATCAGAGTGTTTTTGGCTCTCAGTAGCCTCCATGTTTCCTATCCAGAGGTGGCATGTAGAAGGTCTTGAAAGCTGCGCGGTGTGACTCATCTCTGGGCTGTGAAGAGAGGAAATGCAGCTTGAATGCCAAATCAAAGCCCTTAATGAAAGCACTATCGAGGCACTTGTTCAGTTATATTAATTGTTAAAACATCCGATATTCAAAACAAGCCTGTCAGCTGTGTTTTATTTAAAACACAGTGCACCTGGTAGATGCGTCTCCTAGGAGGCTTAAATCATTGAATGATTCAAAAATGTAAAAAAAGCCTGATGTGTCTAGAGCACTCCTGTGTTTACCTTGGCCAACCGTGACTGGCACTTTTTCGACGTGATGGCTGGCAGTGTGCCTCGGTGCGTGACAGTAAATGCAGGCATAGTGGAGACTGGGAAGGAGATCTGTGGTCCTGGTACGACCATGTTGAGCTTGGGCAGCTCTGCAGGATAATGAGGGATGTTCCGTCTGATGAGGGGCTCTGTTACATGTTTCATGTTGTGCTAAAGGGGGAGAAAGCATCAGATGGTACTAATTTTTTTCATACTTCTTTGGGGTTTTTACTGCAGTTGATTCTAACAGAGACTAGCAGAAATTGAGACTTACGCTCAGTAAAGGTGTTTGCCTTGTATGTCTTCCCCTCAGCTGTTTGCCAAGTCGGGTTGGGCGCCAGATGTGGTCTAAAGAGTTATGTGTCCCACTGCTCTCTACTACATCCATAGACCCAGAAAGTCTCTGAAGGCTTTCAGCTTTCTTCTCTGCTAGCCTTGGAGGGGAAAAAAGCAAGAGCAAGCATTAATATGTATTAATATTAATATCACATTATATTATTTCAAATTAAAGTCCTTCCTGCGTTTGTCTCACCAACAAACCTGGCAACTTTGTCATGCAAATGTGATTCAGAAGGTCATGAATTGTTACTTATTTGCATGGTTTACCTGATTTCCCTAAAGTATGTGTGCCTCAGGGCTGTTTCTGCAGTGATGCGTTCATCTGGGTCATACGCAAGCATCTGATATAGTAGCGACAGAGCTGGAGCCGGGCAGTTAGGGATTAATCGTGAAATACCTGTGCCTTTTTTCGGGGGGAAGTTGAACTGCATCGCTCTAGACCTGCCGGACATAAAAAACCCCTCAAAGTCTTGTCTTTGAAGCACATCATTATAATAATAAAAAGATACACACAATCACACACTCATCAAACAACATGTTAAAAAAAGATGAGACCTACTGCTTGAACTTTTGGAGGATACTCTGATCTGGTGTCCCTAACACATCGTGGATCTTGGCCACCTGGTCCAACTCATTGGTTCCGGGGAAGAGAGGACTCAAACTGAAACACACAGGTATAAAACAATCTGACTTCCACTACAAATCCATTTACACAGCATTTGTTAAAGCCTGTGGTGGCGGCAATGCGGATGAAATGTTTTGACCTTCCCCTGCAGAAGTACCTCATGATCTCAAAGAAGACACAACCAGCACTCCACATGTCCATCTTCAAGCTGTAGTACCCATCAGTGAGGAGGCACTCCGGGGCTCTGTACCAGCGTGTGGAGATGTACTCTGTGTGGGGGGGCTTGGAGTACACACTCCGACATGAGCCAAAGTCGCCGAGCTTCAGGCCATTTTGCTGCAAGTGGGACAAAATTATGTGAAAAACGTTCGATTCAAGAGCGGATTGTTGCGTTCCTGTAAAGCAAATGATTAAAATGATGCATCTCACTTTGATAAGAATGTTCTCTGGCTTCACATCTCTGTGAAAGATCCCACAGCTGTAAAAAATAAACAAACAAAAGAAAAAAGAATATTAGAGAAAACAATCTCAACAAACGTAATGATGTATTTTATTTGAGATTTCATATGAACTGAAGTTTTTTCACATCTACCTGTGCATGTGTTCAAGTGACTTGCAAAGCTGGTACATGTAGTTCTTTACTGTATGGTCAGGCAGTGGCATTTCTCTTCCTGTGAGGAATGAAAGAAACCTCAGCCCATAATTCACCCAAAACTTCAAGACATTAAGAATTCATTTACATCTTCAAGTTCCAGTTCATCCTCATAATGATCTATTATGTGCTTGTTCTTGCACACTTACCTTGTATGAACTCATAGATGTTCATCTCCATCAGCTCACAAATCAGAGACACAGTTCCGGTTTCTTTGTCACTGAAACATTGAGTTATATTTAATAAGACGTGGCACACAAAACCAGCTTGAGGCAGTGCAATACCGCCACAACAGACAACACTCCAGTACTCACAAAATCAGTTCATGTAGCTGGATGATATTTGCATGCGGGCTCAGTCTCTTCATTGCCTGCACCTCCCGCAGGTTGTTGGCCTGCTCCAGACTTGATGACAGGGAACAAATGACTTCATGTGATAGTAACATTATGCATATGTAACAATGTGCCTTATGTGGACAACGTGACACTTCATTTTAACAGGACAAATAGTTATACTGCTTTAAAGGGAACAGTCAGTGAAAAAGCTTAAAAACCAGTGCACTGACAACTCACATCTCAAGCAGTGTCATCCATTGTAACTGCATTACTACAAGGTCAAAGGCAGAGGGATCTGACATCTAATAGTTTACTTAAGGCAAGGGGGGTGTCAAGCTGTGGACTCCAGTTTCAAAGGTCTGTGCACAATGGAGTATGGTAAAAAAAAATTGCACCACCGAATGCCTGTGCTCTGGACAACACATACCTGTTAATTGTCTGCTTCATGGTTTTACAGGCGTAGAACTTCCCATCTTTCAGGCTCTGAGTTTTCACCACCTCTGAAAATGTGCCCTCCCCGATTTTCTTGATTACTTTGTAGCCTGCAAAATAATATAAAAAACAGTGACACAACACACAAGACTGATAAAGGGGAATATTTTTACATGAGCTCATTTCTATATTAACACTAATGAATACCATGTGAAATTTGTGAGTAGATGAACAGGCAGGAAAACAAGTCTCCATAACAATTCCACTGGACATTAAAGCCCATGGTGATTTTATCGGTATCGGCCACATTTAAGCAAATATGAGCATTTCAGAGACAGAATTTTATGTTAAAACATTTATTTTCTATAGTTTGATTGATTGTTTAATCTACTAATCATTTCAGCTCTGCATTTATATGAGACTCATAATGAAAATAATACTTGACAAGAAGGTCAATAAAAGGATGCAACTAACAGTTGTTATTATACTCTATTATATTATATCATCATCTTGGTTAATCAAAGAAAGGAGTACATATTGAGAATTAAACAGTGAATATTTGTATTTTTGATGGAAAAATGACTAAAGATAACTCATCCAATTTTGTCTGTGACACAGTTACTAGTTTGTGTGTCCCAAAGCTTTAAAAAAGGTGGATTTTCCCTTTAAATGTCAACAAGCCTTTTCTACCCTTTACATCTATTAACTTTATTATATTACATTCATATTTATATATATTAACTTTATTATATTAACCATATTAATTATTTCTGCCAGAACTCCTGACAGGTAAAGTCTGACACATTTTTGTTAACGCTGGTCACCATTTTGGTTGGAACTATGCCAAGAAAATAGCGTTAAATAAAAAAAAAACGGAATAACAACACATTTACACAGGGTATAGCATACACAATTACGTTTGTGTTTCATTATTTGTTAACTAAGGCCACAGATAGCTGCTCTTAACAAGTTAAAACAGCTAGAAAGCGCTAAAATAAATCTTTGGAGAGAAACCTGAACGACGTGCGACCTGTCACCACTCCGCTCAACTTACAGTGCATCGCCTTTGAGTCTCAGCCGCTGCATGTAAGTCTTTTATCCATAACCACGCGTTTCTGGGCCCACATTTTAGTGTCAGGCTAACAAATGTGAGTTTTTATTTTTGTTTTTTTATTCCCGTGGTGTCAAACGGGAGGCGAAACTCTCCTCTACTCTCTACGGGTGCGCTAGCTTAGCTGCCCCGCTAGCTTAGACGTGTTAGCTGACCGTCGCCTTGGTAACGGAGCACGCCTTCGCCCTCCTCTCTGACCCGGGCAGGAAACTGGAAACTCCGGCATCACTCTTCGCCTCTCTCTGGCCGCACCGCTGCGGATAATTTGAATTAAAAGGCAACAACGCGGCAGACTGCACCCTGCCGTTTGTGAAAAAATGCCAGTCGAGCGGAATTATTCGCGGCGGGCCCGGACATCGGACGTTTTTGCCCTCACCTTTCCTCCAGAGGTGGGTGGTGATGCTCCGCGCCGAGGTCTTCTCGTTCAGCTGCGGGTTGTTGTTGTGCACCTCCGCGGCGTTTCCCCTGTTGTTCCAGTCGCCGCCCGGCGGTGTTTTGCACGCATTTCGCAGGCTTGCCCTGTTTTTCACGCCAATGAGCCAGTTTGAGTAGTGCATCATCGGTGCACGTTTATTGCCGGAGAGCCGACCATGAGCGTAGCGAACATCCACAGACAGTCCCCGCACCTGCTGCTCCGCGCCGTTCAAGTCATAGCACAGGGGTTACCAAGCGCCAGGGCAGCCCGCACACAATCAATGCACCCCCTTCACCAGCCTTTACAGTGTGTGTGTGCGTGTGTGTTTGTGTACGTGTGTATAAAAAGGTGTGAACCCGCGCATTTTTGATCCGCGTCGGCTCCCGTAAATACAAACCACTTGTGCGCATGTGCAGCCGTTCCTTGCATGTTTTCCTTGCTGATGTTGCATTAGAAATGTGATAATTTTTTTTTTACCTTTCATTTCTTTTTTATCTAACAGTAGCCAGCCGTCCGATTACACCATGAAGACTAGATTCACCACTGTGGACATCAGGGCAGTTATTGCTGAGATCAATGCCAAGTACGTGTTGTTGTCTCCCCTCTCCCAGCCGGGTTGCTAAGCTAACCATCGTTGATGTGCACTTGTCTGCAGATGTTGGGTCAGACACTCATTTGTTTTGCCACTTCTACTTTCGCAGCTACGTTGGCATGAGAGTGAACAACGTGTATGACATCGACAATAAGACGTATCTCATCCGCCTGCAAAAGTAAGGACAGTTTGAAAACTCTGCTCCAAAAGTTTCATGTGGCATGAAGCTCCAAAGTAAAGTAGCAACAACATAACTAAATCTACTCCGTTGCAAGTAAAGGTCCTGTATTTAAAAATGTGATTATAAGTAATAATAGTTAAGTAAGTATTGCTACTAACGTGATTAAAAATATATCAAATATATACAGCAGTGACTGTAAGTATCGTATTGGATGATCATTACTGATGCATTATTATCTAAGCTGCATTTTAGCTTATAACAATAAGTCATATTGTATTAGCTCTCTATGTATTTTATATGTAAAATGTGAATCAGAGAAATACATATGGTACGAAAGCTGTCAAATAAGTTTGTGATTAATAAAATGACAGTAAAAAGTAGTATGACACAGAATTACTCAAGTAAAGTATCTCAAAAATTCTACTAAAGTACAAAACACAGGTAAGTATATTTGGTTATATTCCAGCAGTGTGTATAACTCATACGAATGTCATATTTTTGTCTCAGGCCTGACAGCAAAGCTGTTCTGCTGATTGAGTCTGGGACTCGTATTCATTCCACAGACTTCGAATGGCCAAAGAACATGATGCCTTCAGGCTTTGCAATGAAAGTAAGAACATCTTGTTGTTTATTGGATAAGACTGACCAACTTTGTTTGTTTGTTTTTTATCATTATTGTATAATTTTAAAAGAATCATAGGCTTTTACAATCTTTTGAATTCAGAAATCAGACTTCATTTACAATTCCTCATAAATTTGATATTTATGTCAATGTATTTTCCATTTTACCACATCCCACATGCGTGTTTGTATATTTAGATGTGCTGAAACTGATTAAATTTCTCTGTAGTGTCGAAAACACCTGAAGACACGGCGGCTGACCCAGGTTAAGCAGCTCGGGATCGACAGGATTGTTGACATCCAGTTTGGCTCAGATGAAGCTGCCTACCACTTGATTGTTGAACTGTATGACAGGGTGAGAAAACAGTGTGAGACGTGCATATATTCAAAGTAAACACAACATCTCGTTCAGATCATTTCAGCCCTCATCCAAACCCTGACATTTACATTTATATGTATTCGTTTCCATCTTCAGGGTAACATCATTCTTGCGGACCACGAGTACACCATCCTGAACCTGTTGCGGTTTCGTACAGCAGAAGCAGAGGATGTTAAGATTGCTGTGAGAGAGCGGTACCCGGTGGAGAGTGCCCGACCCCCTGAACCTCTCATCAGTTTAGAGCGGTAACCACATCTTGGTTGTTGAGTTTGTGGACCAAATGGCCATCCATCAGAATTCAATGAAGATATTTTTCTAGACCAGTGAAAATGTATTCTCTGTTATTGCTTTTTTTATGTAGGCTCACTGAAATCCTCAGCAAAGCACAGAATGGAGATCAAGTGAAAAGGGTCTTGAACCCTCACCTTCGTAAGTAGCCGGGCAACCAGTTCTGAATTGTTTACAGATACACGTGAATTTCTCTTCTCTCCTCTTTTATCATCTAAATGTACACCCTAAACATGTTTTGTGTCCTTTCCTAACACCTCCCCAGCCTACGGAGCCACTCTGATAGAACACAGTCTGATAGAGGCAGGACTACCGGGCTCTGTCAAAGTTGACAGCCAAGTAGATGCTTCCCAAGGTATAGTTGAGCAGTTGGCTGTTGGCATACGTCTAATTGCCTTGACAGATTAGTGGAAATAGTGGTTCTAGTTTGATATTTTATTTTTTAGTCACAATGTTTTTCTGTAAATCCATTCTGTAAATACAGTATTTGATCTGGCTGATTTTACAGTTGCACCTAAAATCCTGGAAGCCCTGCAGATTGCAGAGACATACATGGAAAAGACTGAAAACTTCAGTGGCAAAGTAAGAGATCTTCCATAAGCGGTCTTCATTTTGAGGGGGAGTTGTTTTTAGGATCCTGCTATACATTTGGTATATTTACAAACTCTGCTTTGCTTAATTCAAGGGTTACATCATTCAAAAGAGTGAGAAGAAACCAAGCTTAACTCCTGGCAAACCCAACGAGGAACTGCTTACGTATGTCCTGTTTAATGCACTATTAAGGAGGAGATTCATATTATGGCTGATTAATGTATGTCAATGATGTCTACTCACAGGTATGATGAATTCCACCCATTCCTCTTTGCCCAGAATGCAAAGAGCCCCTATTTGGAGTTTGAATCTTTTGACAAGGTAAATACTAGCATGGCTGCGTATTTGGTTTTACATCTTGATGCTTTGTTTGGGCAATATACAACCTTCCTCCATTACAATGTGCAATCTTTTTTTCCCAAGAATTTGATATGAATCCAATGTGATCCTCTCCCTCAGGCTGTCGATGAGTTCTTTTCTAAGATGGAGAGTCAGAAGATTGACATGAAGGCCTTGCAGCAGGAGAAACAGGCTCTAAAGAAGCTGGAAAATGTTAAGAGGGACCACGAGCAGAGACTGGAGGCCTTGCACCAAGCACAGGTGAGCATCACTGGCACCTTATTATTTGGCTACTGCTTTCCCTTATTTTTGATTAAAGGATAATTTATCTCAATGTTGCTGAAACACATTTGCAAGAAATCTTGTCCTGTGTGTTGCAGGAGTTGGACAGAATAAAGGGTGAACTGGTGGAAATGAACCTGCCTATAGTGGAGAGAGCACTGCAGGTGGTGCGGAGTGCACTGGCCAATCAGGTAGATTGGACTGAGATCGGCGTTATTGTCAAAGAGGCTCAAGCTGCTGGGGACCCTGTGGCCTGTGCCATCAAGGAGCTGAAGCTGCAGACTAACCACATCACCATGCTTTTAAAGTGAGACCATCACTGCTACAGAAACATGTATTATAACCCACTCTGCTTATTGTTACAACATTTTGCTCTTATGCATCTTTCCTCTTCAAAGGAATCCATATATTTCTGAGGAGGACCAGGAAGAGGAGGAGAAGAAAGATGTGGTTGAGGAGAAGGGGAAAAAAAACAAAAATAAAGACAGAGGACAAAACAAGAAGTTGCAAAGGAACAAGCCCATTTTAGTGGACGTGGATCTTGGCCTCTCTGCTTATGCCAATGCCAAAAAGTAGGTTTACATTTAATACTGTGGACACAGAATTGATCATTGTGTCGGGAAAGTCATAAGTGTAGTTTTTACAGGAGTGCTATTATGCTTTTTTAGGTACTATGACTGCAAACGCAGTGCTGAAAAGAAGGAACATAAAACGATTGAAGCAGCAGATAAGGTGAGTGTTCTTTTCCCTGGGTCCAGATGTCCAAATTGTTGTATGATCAGTGTGGAACATCTGGTAGTTGCCTGTTCCCTTAAGAGCCTGTGTTTGTGTTTCTAAGGAACAATTTAAGCACCTTATAACCATGTTATTGACAGAAGACAGCTTTGCAGTTGACAAGGTTTTTATATTCACACTATTTGCTATTAAATGTGCCATTTTCATGTCATTTAAGGCTATGAAATCTGCAGAGAAAAAAACACAGAAAACACTGAAAGAAGTTCAGACTGTGACCACCATCCAGAAAGCCAGGAAGGTTTACTGGTAAGACACACATTACCATATGTACCTGCAGTTCAATGCAGTTAACAAACTTTATGTACTCCCAAAGGGCAATTCCAGAGGTAGACATAGTAAAAGAACATATAAACATGTTATTTAAAGAAAGTGCAGTGACCACATGGTAGAAAAAGCACAATCCACAACAGTGACGATACTTGAGAAACAGCAGTGACCATACAGCAAAGAGGTCAGATGTCCAGCAGTAATGATAAATGATTTAAGAGTCTTAAAGTGCGAGAGAGTGGCTAGGAACAATGTATACCTTTACATATCCAGACTTTTTAATATTGTTATATCTACGTGATAGGCAGAGGGGCCGTCTATCCTTTAATCATTTCTCCCCTTTTGGCAGGTTTGAGAAGTTCTTGTGGTTCATCAGTTCGGAGAATTACCTCGTCATTGCAGGAAGGGATCAGCAGCAGAACGAGATGATTGTCAAACGCTACCTCCGGGCAGGTAATGAACAAACCTCTACATGCATATACTCTTTAAAAAAATAAATAAATAAGCACCTTCAAAACAGAGCTGGTTTATGTCCTCATGTGCACCTTCACTTTGTCAGGCGATATCTATGTTCACGCTGACCTCCATGGAGCAACTAGCTGCGTCATCAAAAACCCCTCAGGTAAACCAACACATGTAGTGTGTCGGATTCTGAAGTTTGTGAAGGTACTCGATGTTACTTTGTCACTCATTTATATGTGTCTCCCATCGTCCTTCTTCAGGCGACCCCATTCCTCCTCGGACCCTGACAGAAGCCGGCACAATGGCTGTGTGCTACAGTGCTGCTTGGGATGCCAAGATCATCACCAGTGCCTGGTGGGTCCATCATCATCAGGTGAGTCGTCAATATTGGGCAACTAAACTCGCTGGCTTGTCATGCTTATATGTATATCTATAAAAATAGTTACGTTAATATAAAAATATACTACAAGCAGCAAAATAATTAAATACACTGATATAGTAGAAATGTTGACATTATTTATTATTAATAAGCTTTTTTTTTTTTTTTTTTTTTGTTTGTTTAGGTGTCTAAGACAGCTCCTACTGGAGAGTACCTGACCACTGGAAGTTTCATGATCAGAGGTATGATACAGTAAAATATAAGGTACCAGAACCAAATATGAGCAGTGTAAGTGCTATGATGATTTCTGATCATAGGACCATAACATTTGACGCTTTCCTTTTAAGGAAAGAAAAACTTTCTGCCACCTTCTTACTTGATTATGGGCTTTGGATTCCTCTTCAAGGTAACATACCAACACAAGCATGAACTGAACTCTTTACCACCTCCAAACAGTCGAGTTTCATGCTGGTCTCTGTGCAGGTCGATGAGCAGAGCGTGTTTCGGCACAGAGGGGAGAGAAAGGTGAAGACCGTAGAGGAAGACATGGAAGAGGTCTCGTCCAGAACGGCTGAGCTGTTGGAGGAGGGAGAGGAGCTGATAGGTAACAGACACGAAACGACTGAATCCATGGACTTACGTACATAAAGACACAGTCAGGTGGAACTGTCGCCTTTTTGCAGGTGATGACAGCAGTAACGAGGATCAGGGCGAGGAGAGAGCGGAGGGAGATGCAGAGACGGAAAAGAAGATTAAGAAGGTGGTCAAGGGGGATAACGACGAGAGCGGTGAACTGACCGCCATTCCTGAGGAGGGCAATAATGAGGCAGAGGAAGAGGAGATGAAGGATGAAGAAAGTGAGGAATTCAGCTTCCCGGATACCACCATCTCCCTCTCTCATTTACAGCCCAGCAGGTAAACACTAAAAACAAACTCTATCGCTGCACATGACAACAACTAGTGCTTCATGAAATTGTCTCTCCCTATTTCCAGGAGCGCTCAGAACGCTGGTTTCAAAGAAGAAGTGACAACTCAGGTAATTAAACACCACATTAGGCCACAGGAGTGTCACTTAAGAAAAATCATAAAGGCATAGCACTCTATATTTATGTAAATTCCTTAATTTTTCTTCAGGTTGAGGGTGACTCACAGGGGAGGAAGCACATGACTGCCAAGCAGAGAAGGTGATGGAAGTGAAATGCAAATGGAAATGAAATACTTAGTTAAGAAACACAATTTAGGAACTCTTCTTCTGAAAAAGCGGCTACAGAGGACTGTATTTTATGTCTCCCTTATAAACATGTCTGATAGTCCAGTTGTCGATTTAATCCTCATGTGTTTTTTGTCTTTGCCATTAGGGAAGAGAAGAAGAAGAAGCAGAAACAGGAAGGGTGCGACGCTGAGGAGAAGACAGAGGTCGCATCCGGTGGATCAGCAGTCGATAATGGATCCAAAGGTGGAGGGGGCCCCTCCCAGCAGCCACTGAAGAGAGGTCAAAAGGTAAGAGTGTGGAGATAAGATGTTCTGTTCTTAGGACCACATCAAAAAGTAAACTCCCTCCAACAGTATGTGGTGCTTTCAAGTTTTTAAATCTTTCCAAATTTGCACAGATACAGTGTACAGAAATAAATTTCATTTTCTTCCATAATTTGCTAAGGAAAGCTTTTTACAGATAACTAAATTGATGTATACAGTATCAAATGCTGTGACAAAATATAAGAATTGTTAAGACGGAAATAGGTAAACAACCCAGATAAAGTCTAAAACATTTCTCAATGGATCAGTTTGATCTGACTAAGCTGATACTTAAGTCTGTGATGTTTCTGTGTGCGTTTCTTCCCTCTTGTCACAACAGAACAAGTTAAAGAAGATCAAAGAGAAGTATAAAGACCAGGATGAGGAGGACAGGGAGCTGATGATGCAGCTGCTCGGGGTGAGTCATTAACTGCAGTAGCTGCAGCTCAGGTCCTTTCACTTGTCATGTGCGCAGTCATTGAGACTGACACATTAAATAACAGTGTAAGCGCTTTTCCTCCTCAGTCAGCTGGTTCTGCTAAGGAGGAGAAGGGGAAGAAAGGAAAGAAGGGGAAGGGGAAGGACGAACCCGTGAGGAAACCTGCCTCTCAGAAACCACCACAGAAACCTCGTAACATCGAGGCTGCGGCAAAGAAACCGGAGCAGACGGGAGAAGGGGAGGATGCTGAGGAGAGACAGCCGGGAGAGGAGGGAGGTCCAGCTGAACAGGACGACAAGGTGCATGACACACCTCGTGATATCAAACTCTGGTGGTCTGAAATGAATTGGTAATTTCACAAAAGTTACCTGCTAAGAAAATGTCTCCTTTCTGTTCTTTTTTTTTTGTAAATAAGTAAATATTACTAGATGCTGTTCAAATTTACACTATGAATTAAATTTACACATACACACTTTACATGTGGTTTGTAATATATGTTCATCGTCAATGTTGTCCTCTCTTAAAGGAAGATGATGTGGACCAGGACAACCCCGGAGCAGAGGTGAGTTTGTGATGTTGATATATACTTTTTAAGAATACAAAACATATTAAATATTAAGCGTGTTAAATAATTCATTATAACCCACTACTGCGTTGGTCTCACTCTAGTTTTCCTTTGTGTTGCCTCAGGAAGCAGAGAGCCTGCTCACCTCTCTGACAGGACAGCCTCATCCTGAGGATGTGCTGCTGTTTGCTGTACCCGTCTGCGCTCCTTACACCGCCCTCTCCAACTACAAGTACGTGCAATTGACCTTTTTGTGCTCGATAGGCAAAGTGGAGAGTGCACAGGCTAAATGAGTCGTTTGTTTTCCACAGAAACAAGGTGAAACTGACACCAGGGACTCAGAAGAAAGGAAAAGGTAAGAATAGTTTATCCATTCTGACATTTATAGCATTTTTTGGTTCATGTTTTTACAGTGAAATAAGTAAGGTTGTTTTTTTTTTTGCTTCTACCAGCTGCTCGCACTTTCACTGCGGTTTTCAGCTTTATGAAAGCCAAAGAGACATCAACCAGAGAAAAAGACCTGTTCCGCAGTGTCAAGGTACAGAAGTTAACTACTCTTATGTTATTTATTAAAAGTAAATCTAAATTCTTAGTGTTTATAATAATTATAATCCTGAAGTTACTGATTGGTGGATCAATGTACAGCAAGCACTATCGATGTACAACAAGCACTATATTCAAAGTTCGAGCACTTTTCAAACCTTGAAAATGGCACAATAAAATTCAAGCTTTTCATGGATTTCCAGCACCTATTTGAACTCTGTATGTGGTAGTTTTCCTCGATTTAACAAAGATCACGTGCCCTCCTTGTGCTACAGGATACTGATCTATCCAGAAACATGCCGGGCAAAGTTAAAGTGTCGGCTCCGAACCTGCTGGCTGCCAAGAAGAAATGAGAGATGGGCAGATACAAACCTGACGAGAAGTGTGGAATTACAAGCATATCATCAACACCAAACTACAGTTCAGTGGGACTCTGCCAACTTCTTTTACTTTTCAAAGTGTTGCAGGTTAAGGTTTGATAATCACAGGACAGTGGTGTTTGATGTAGAATAATTTTATTTTAAAGACTGATTGTATTTGTCGACCAACAATCTGTTTGAAATGAAAACATGTAAATTAACAAAGCTGAACAGAACAAATCTGGTATGGGTTTATTCTTTGAGTACAAAGGAACAGTATGCATTGTATTCTACAATAAAAAACACCAAAGGTAACATTGTGCAAACCAGGCGAATACAAAGCCCTACTGACATTAGGCATTTCAGTACAATGTGGCTCAACATCCAATACACTCGCAGTATTTTAAGTTATTAAGTAAAATTAAAATGCTACATGACAATTTAAAGGCCACAGAAGCCTCTTTCAGAACAAAGAACCCACACATTCCCTCAAATATATAAATAACTATATATATTTTTATAAATAAAAACTAAAAATGAACATTTCTGTGGCTTCAGAGTAGATAGTCTTGCGTAACAAAGCACTAGTTTTAGGTCTGTGAAAACTTAAACTATCCAAGATTGAGCCAACGTATGGATTCAACATCGTACCAAACATTAGAGGAATCATTAAAGCAACACACACCCTTAAAAAACCCAACTTTTTTTTAGGAAAGAAAGAAAACTTCACCTTCACACCGCTGCTTTTAGGGTTAAAAGGCATAAAACACATTTTATCTTCTGCTTTTCAGGAAAACAAGTGAAACCCACAATTTCAACAAGTGTCTGGCACATGCATTTGTTTAAAAGGACCAGAACTCTCCCCTTCACTCTTCTTTACAGGATGTACTATAATCTTGTGAAGGAAAGGAAGTTTGCAAAACACAAAAATAAAATGCTGCCCCCCCCCCTTTCCAAACACTGGGATCAGTAACACAATGCATTTCCTCACAGGGTTTCTCTCTGTGGTCTTCCTGAAAAGCTGAAACATGAATGGGTTTTTTTGTCCATATTCTAAGCTGAGCTGGTATCTGTTGCTGGTCCAATTTTAGTAATTTATTTTAACAGAAGATAAAACAATCATTTATCAAGCTTTCTTAACCAGTACAGAAGTAGCTCTCCATTTATCTTAAATATGGAAACATCATGGTTTTATATTTTAGAGGGAATAATAAAAGAAGTCCTGAAAAAATTACAACAAACCTAAAAGTAGTGTGGGGCCTCTGCTCTCTCTTACATGCTCTTTATCACCTGCCCTGCTACTCCACTAAAGGTTGTACTGGCTCTGAATGAGTTCAGATTATAGGACAATCAACAGAAAAAACATCAAACAGCTCTGAGGATCACCTGTGAGCCTTAGTGTGCCAGTCAGGACCTGTTACCAACAGTTCCACAGCTGGTTACTATTGCTTAGAGATATTTTTCTAATGTATGCAAGTGTGCACAAACATTAAACTAATGCTCTTATAGGACTACCTGCTTTGAGAGGGACACTCATCTCATCCATACAAACATCCATACAGACACACATACACGTTTTCCTGTATTCCTCTGAAGTGGATTGATTGCTTCCTGTTTGCCTAGGAGCCCAGTGTGTTGATGCGTGCCATTCTCTGTTTGAGGCTGTGCAGGAGGTGTTTCGGCAAGCAGTCCCAGTAACTGGACAAACGCTCCCTGTGCTGCAGCGTGGCCTCCATACAGAACCTGAAGGGTGGGATAGGCAAATAAAATATAGGAGGACATTTCAGGTTCAGTTTCAGGTGGAAAAGAAGTTCAAATTGTAGAGCATCATTTTCGCTTCTGCACACACTCACCGAACTAGTGTTTTGGGCTGAACGTTGAAAACCAGTAGCTCATTGCTATGAGCCTGTAAAGTGGGGGGGGGGGGGGGGATAAAAAGGTAGTTAAATTCAGCAGACAAAGATCTTAATGTTTTAAAAAAGTTTGATATGTTAAGGCTTGCTTACGGCTCTTTGATGAGACAGCAGGTTGTTGGCACACCCTCCAAACACAAACACCTCCCCATCAGGACCGGAGCACGCTGTGTGCCACAGCCTGAAACCCACAGCACCATGTCAAAAACTGTCCAAATACAGCGCGTTTGCTTAACACACAGATTAGTGTTCATAGTAAGATGAATTACCTTGGTCTCTCAGTGTGACTGTGTTTGAAAGGTTTCCATTCGTTTTTGCTCACGTAGTACAGCCAAGCGTCACCTGGAAAACAAATGATACCGTCTTGAAACCAGCGATCATTTTTGGGGGGTGCCCAGGATTATCTGATACTCCAGAACAACTCACTCAGCGTCTCCCTTTCTGTTGTGAAACCTCCAAATAAGAAGATGTGGTCTGGTGACACGGGAGTAAAGGAGTGCCAAGACCGGCCCACAGGACCATGCTGGGGAACACTCCTGCACCAAGGCGGGGAGGAACAGAGAGGGAAGATTGGAGCAAGATAAACAAAAGTGATAGGTCAGTGTCAGATTGTTTGGATGGAAAAAGCAAAAGAGAGTTGGATAATATCTCTAATATTCACAGATTATTTGGTGGCGAGAGGAAAAGAACAACAACTTACATTTCATGCCACACCCATGTGTCCAGGTCAATGTAGTACAGGTCGTTTAGTCTGTAGTTCTGAGGACCAAAGGAGTTGGAATTAGACAGCAAAGGAGATGCACAAATTCTTCATATTATACTGTTCTTTTTACATCTGTGACTCCACTTATCAACCAACTGTATAGCAGGAGTTCACAACAATTCCAACACATCTTAAATTCTTTTTATTTTCCTTACCTTGTATCGTCCCCCAAACACGTAGCCTCTGTTACCAACTGTGGCACAGGCATGAGCTGCTCTGGGTGATGGGGTGTTCCCCTACATCAGGACATACCAACAGGGAGAAATGTCAGGTATTTTTTAAGTGTTGTTTATTGTAATATTACATAAAGAGGCACAGTATTTCTGAGATAAATAAAACGCGTGTGATGAGGTTGTGTGCGTGGGGGGGACGTTGGTAGTGTCCGTGTATGTGCTCACAGAGGTGGTGGGCTGGCTCCATGTCAATGTTTCGAGGTCCAGGATGTGGATGTGGTTGTTCCAGCCTCGCCGCGGGCTGTCCCACTGCATCAAAAAAACAAAACAAATATACAATAAAGTTAAACCCTATAAAACTCTAGACACTCTAGTTTTTTTTGTTTAACGTACTAGAAACAAGATTTTCTTTGAAACTCAAGAAATTTAGAACTGATTAAAAGATGCAACACTCGAGGATCAGTGTTCAGCATGTAAGGAGGACTTTTGATTACTGACCACAAGTGAAGATGATTCGTCGTATTCAAAAGTCCCTTGGTGAGGTCCTTGTGCAGCGTAGCCATAACCCCCAAAGAATATAAGTCTGTGGGAACGGCATCAGACAAAACTCACTCAAAATGTCTCACAAAACAATCTGTGATCACCCTTCCGTAACTACCACCCAAACTACATTGATGGCTGGTCACATGGCTGAAACTCAATTCATAAGAGCCTGTTCTGAAATGTGCCAGATGTTAAACATTTAACATTAAACACACAGGGAGGATCCAAATCATTTACGACACTTAAAAAGATGTTTCATTGTAGCGTCTGCAGACTGAGAGTAGAAATGGATTTTTAGTGAAGGTTTGTAAGTTGTTATTTCAATATTTCCTGTCAAATTCTTTTCTTTACTCAAGCCATAATGAGCCATTTTGAAGTGAGATCCTGAAACTTTCTACTGGGGATCTATCTACATACAAGCATTTTCCTAAGCACATTGGATGAAGACTTGAGATTTTAATATTCGTTTAGCACATCAGTTTATAAAAGGGAAGAAAGCATAGTCATCCCTCACCTGTTCTTCTGAACCCAGCATCCCAGCTTGTCCTTGCAGGATGGAGGGAGCCCTTTAAGATCCCTCATTTCCTCCCAAATGAGGCTGGGAGCTCTCAGGGGCAGGCGGTAGATCTGCAAAGCACAACACAGAACACAGGATTTCTGAAAGACGATCACACGAGGGACCCACCCACAGGTCTAAACATGATACAATAATTTTAAAAAATAGCAGATGTAAACAACCCGTACTCTGTTTGTGTTTCCCCTGGCGTGATGACCTCCAAACAGGTAGAGGACGCCATCAACACACACACCACAGCTGCCCGACATGGACGTGTGCAGGTTACCTCCGGCCACATGCTTTGTCCTGTGAACATTCAGCGATTTTGTTTTTGTATAAGGCTACTTTCTGTGCAAATTTAGTTGTGATGACAATGGTGTCACTGTGCAACTTGAATGCAACAGCCATTACCACACTCCTGACTCCATGTTGTAAGTCCAGATCTCATTTCTCGGCAGGTACAAGTCCAAGTATCCATGGTTTTGAGAATTCTTGCAAAGAGTAGAAATAAAATGCCATTTAGATAAATGTGCAGACTGTGGGAAAATGTCACGAGCGTAATGAAAATACAGTTTTTAGGACGCACGAGTCAAACCCCTCACCTTGTATCCACCCCACACGTACATGATGTTTCTGTCGACCACTGCTATGTGACCGCTGCGCTCAGCTGGGGTGTCCAACTCAAACGACTCGGACGCTTCGGTGTCCAACGGCTGTTCATCCTCCACCTCTTCCTCCTCGTCTTCTTCTTCCTCCTCCTCCTCGTCCTCGTCCTCGTCCATATCGTCGTTCACCATCCAAGCAAACAGCCGGTCATCTTCATCCCTGTCTGAGTCATTGTCATCCTCTCTGGCTGGCAGATCCCCAATGTCCTCCTCCATCTCTGCCACTCTCTCTGCCATGTCAAGTCTCTCTGGTCTCCTGTCAGAGCAAGAAGCAACAAAGAGGAAGAGAAATCACCTAGGTTAGTCCCGATAGGATTACTTGATTAACTGATTAGTTTTATTTTGACAGCAAACTAAAAATTAGGCGCACAGAAAAACACCCCACATTCAAAACACTGGATGTCAGGAAAGGACAAAAGGGTTTTTTTTTTTCAGCTAAAAGCAAAACGTCGACATGTGTTCTCTGTGTATAGAGATTTTACTACTGTTAGACCTTTAACTTTTTGATCCAAGTCACTCTGTTAGCATGAATTCAGCCCTCATAATAATAATTAAGGGTGGCGGAAGAGGTGGCGTTTGCTGGCAGCACGATTACAGCTGACCTACTTTGATAGCTAAACTATTTAGGTGACAAAGTCAACACTGGCTGTTAGCTCAGCTGTTCTAATGCAGAGAAGCTGATTATATTTGGTTAAAATGTTCTCAAATACTGGGCTGGTCTTGCAGCTAACGAGCCCCTAACATCTGTTGGTCAGCCGATGGCTACAGACCGCACTTAAAAATGCAAAGACTTCGACATTTTGGGGTGAAAAAAAGGTTAAAACCTTATTCTGGGTACCTTCGTGTGAATGCAGCTCTGCTAAAACCAAAAAATATCCGCACATCTCGTCGCCTTACCTTGTCAGATGTATATTTTCTCTACAAATTTTCAAATGCTGTACGCCATTTGTGTGAGGTCATCACAAGCCTTTCTGGGGGCACGACCGGAAGTTATTGAATTCTTAAATCAGCCATCTTGATAAGGTCGAGTAGAGTCGAGTTTTTTTCTTTTCCTTTCCTTTTTTTAAAAATTGTTAGACACTAATTCAAAATCAAATAACATTAAGTATCACCTCGTGCTTTGAAGACAAAATGATTAATCTTTTTTATATCACTGAGTAGAAGTATAAATAAATAAAGTCTAGATACCTCAATACTGTACCTAACTACAGTACTTGAGTAAATGTACTTAGTTATTACTTTCTGTGGCAGAAAATAAACCAAGCTGCAGTCGCTCAAAAGGACATACAAAAAGCAACAGTATATTAAAAGTCTTAATTAGTAATAAATAATCTTAATCAAAACAGAGATAATCAATTTAAATGAGCTGACCAATAAAGTAATTATTTTTACTTCAGTTATTTCTATTTTTAATAAATCTTAAAAAGCCTTAAGCTGGAAACACTATGAGGCTTTCAACTGTTATATTTGACATCTGTCTTTGAGTAAAGGGGAGAAAGGGTGTTAATTATCAACCTGGTGGCTTTAAAGACTTCCCATATTGTCAGCTCTTGTACTGAACATGTGCATGCAGCTAAGTCCACAAAAAGTCCCAACAAACATCACTTTGGATGACTTTGACAAAAGGTAAGACTTTCAAGGTAAAGATCCTTACTTGTTTCACTTCATGAAAGTTGATTACAGGTTAAGAATGAAAATTCCAACCTGGCATTCTGATGAAAGCAATTTCATCCAATTACTCTGTAGTCTACCTTGTTTTTCTTCAAGGGAAAATGCTCAAACTACATCTGATTATCACAGTGGATAATATGGCAAGCATTCACAATCCTGTTCTCTGTTGTGCATACAAAAAGGTTTCAGGGTGTTCAGTAGAAAGAATAAAACTTTTATTATTTCAAAACAGAACATACATAAAGATACATAAAAAATTACTACTACTACTCCATTTTAACAATACACTATCATACAAAAGCAATGTACAAAACAATTGAAGTGAATCCACTTCTAAATCCATGATTTTCTTTAGAGTCCTTGAAGTTTGCTGTGAACATATAAGAACAAAACAAATTAGTATGAACATTAGTGAAGGTTGAAAACATTAGTGCATTAGTGATGTTTGAAACTCAAGAACACATCCCACCTGTCCTCAACAGTTCTGTTGGATGGGTAGTACACCTTGAATGTGAAGCCACTTCTTGGGAATGATCCCTGAGGAAATAAAATATTGATCAATGAATACCACATGAGGCCATATCGAGAATTTTGAGAGCTCTTCCTTAGGTTTCTTCAGCTTCTTACCGGGTTCATGCAGAGGCAGTCTGTGTTTGTGATGCCGAAGGGGTCGTATTTGTCTGCAAAGACGATGACGTCAGGGACAGGGTAGACACGCAGGGAGTAGTCGTACGCCCAGAATACAGGACTCACGTACAGAGGCAGTGGAGTCAAGTGGCCCTGGGATAGGATGGTCTTAACAAACTGGGTAGAGGTGGAGGACAATGACACAATAATTTATTTACCAAAACAAATGCACATTTTCAGTGTGAGTAGAGCTACATCTGCCCAGAGGTACATCAGCAGCAACTCATTCCTTAATAGGCACCTACAGTAGAAAGAATGATTAACACTTCAAATACTACAAAACAAAATCTAAGGCAACACAACTGGTAATATTGTTAGTCTATTTATTAAAAGGAATTTCACTCAAGAATGCAGGTTTGTTCAGAGAACCTGAAACTCACATGGTTTGGAATGTCAAGATTGTTATTGGGAAGGCGGACGCAGTTCCTGCACATCTTGTTGACCAGGTCTTCCCTGATTATGACGATTTCCTGGCTGCAGTACTGGATCCTGACAGGAAGAATAATGGTGGGTCACTTTTAGTTTATTAGACCAGAAATACTGCCAAAATGTCAGTCTGGTGACAGATTGCTCAAAGACACTGACAGTGAATAAAAGCCTTGTGCTGTCTTACCTGCATGGGTTGGTCGTAAACACGGAAAATGGCACCTTCTGTCTGAACTCCTCCGTGATGTAATCTGCCAGAGGAGGCCTGGGGGAAACATATTTATCCACATTTGTTCACACCACTGAACAACAACATTAACATAACGGTATTAAAATACAGAGGTCTCTGGAGGCTCACCTTGGCAGGATGCTGCCTGGACCAGGATCTTCAGGGCCCGGGACAAACACAAAGCGACTACTGCAGATGTGGGATAAACACATTTAAGTCAAACCCTTTGAAACATGAGTGGTTCAGAATAGAGCAGAGCAAACTGGAATGAGATCCTACCTGTTGTGAATGCTGGGGTATGCACATATAGCATCAGCAAGAGCCTTCAGCGACTCTAAAAACAAAAAATGAATTACATTCTGAAATGCTGTTTATTTATGTTAGTTACACACAGAGGTCTTAAAATCTACAGTTGCTGTGAACATATATGTTGTAAGTTATGAGGGCACAAAAGTCTCACCTTTGAGAGATTTGATCTGTGTTTTCCCATATGGGGCAGAAGAGAAGTTACCACAGAAAATGAAACACATCGGAGGCATCGAAGCATAGCCTATAAGAAAAAACAAAGAGAAGCTAAATGTGGTTGGTGTCTCACAAAGTGCAGATTGACCTGTGAAGTCCTGTAAAACTGTGAAGCAAAACCAGACCTGAGAACATGAGGTTGAGCTTTTCCATCACTTCAACGTTGTCCAGCCACACATCAGAAACTATTACAAACATGGCGTCCTCGTTCTCCTCCTCCAGCTGCTTCAGCTTGACAGAAGCCTTCACCGAAGTGGTGGATGGACCACCAAAGAAGTTCATGTTGCCATAGTATGACCTGGCAATGGAGTAAAGATCACACTGTGAGGACTGCAGAAAAAAATATCTATGGAGCTTATAGGATAATGCAGGATTCACTTTAAGATATTAAAAACTAAGTTGACAAATATAGTTATGCATGTGGACTCAAGCTGCCATGTCCTTTAGAAACCAAATTTCTATAAAAGTTAGGTTATGAGGTAGGTATTAGGAGAGATCTTATATAGAAATAAGAGTGAGTACAACTTCCAGGTCTCTTCCCCCATGTCTGTAATTTTTAAATTAAGTTACCTACTTCTACTTTTAGGTAACTTAATTAAACTTAGACCTGAAATACTAAACATTTCTAATTAAGATATACTACAGTAATTTTAGTAAAAAACAATCTGCCCAAAAACAATCCATACTCTGCCCTTAAAATAATATTCTCTGTTCTCAGTCTCTGTTGGTGTTGTTCACAATGGCATTAATCTCCAACTTCATCACTTAAGTAAAAAATAGATCGTATTTGCCAGCTCACTACTTTAGTTTGCATTTTAAGTTTTTTTGTATGAATAGTTTTCCTCCAGTCCACTGACCTCGTGGCTGACGACGGCTCTGTTGGTGGAAACCCGAAACCGTTGACGTGGAAAACCGAGTCCTCATACCAACCTACAGTACACAGGGCAAATCTTGACTTATAATAATGTATGTAATACTTTATTCTTTTAGTATTATTGTATATTTGTCTTTTTAAAATTTTATTTACTGCAGTTGTAGTAGTAGTTGTTAACTTACCCTCTGCCAGTACAAAGCAGGACTCTGTGTACAGGCCATTATGAAACTGGTGGGAACTCGGTTAAGGAACACATCCATTTTAAAAGCAACAAAATGTTGTGCGTTTTTTGTTGATGAGCTCCAACAAACACATGAAAGGATATTGCTTTGGACATGTCCAGCTGTACTGTTCCACTCGGGTCCTCCAGGTAAAATTTACCCTTAAAAAATGAGGAAATATTTCAGAAACTAGATGGAAAATGTTCATTGTACTGAAAAACAGACTCCACAGAAATTCTCTTAACTAACTCACCTCTTTCAGCTGTGTGATCATGCCTAGTACAATCACCTCTCCCAGTTTAGCTGTGCTACCAAGGAGTGCTTCAATTGTCTTGAGCTAGAAGAGACAAATCATAAAAAAAACATCTCACAGTCAAGTGCAAAACAGTGAGATGTATTTTATTTTCAATTTCAAACTATTAAAGCAGCTCAGTACTGATGGAGTGTCTCAAACTTCAAAAGAACCTTTTCAGACTTGTTACCTGAAATTTATTTTGACCCTCTTCAACGGCAGCTCCTATTGCAGGTGGGGTGAAGAGTTCATGCCGATGTGTACGCTACAAAACACATGACTCAATAAATACATAATGCAAGCTACACACACAGAAAATAGCTGCAAAGAGTGTGAGACAGTTCTTTGAGTCTGGAACAGAGTCCGCTGACCTGCTGTAAGATGGTGTAGCGCTCCCTGAAGAGCTCAGCTTTGTCTCTGGCCAAACCACACAGACTGGGAGCTGGATGACTCGTCATACTAATGCTGAATCAGAAAGTGGATATAAAAACTTTAAAATCTCCGCCTGCAAGCAACAGTGTGACACAAAGATCTGCAGGATGTGTATAAACTAGGTCTAACACCAGCAGCAAAAAACACTAAGGAAGAAGAAACTGTCCCTTTACTTACGGTACAAATTTCTTCCGCTCCACACTGTAAATGTATCTGGGCACATCAAAGGCTCCGATGATGTTGAATACATTATCTCTGGAAGAGAGATAAACAACTGTTATTGATAAGATTTTCTACAGGACAATAAAGGGGATAACACTGCTGCATCTAATTGTACACTGACAAACAACATGTAGTATGTAGTGTATTTATTACACATGTAGTGTATTTATTACATCATTACAATATAGCAAGGATGTGACTGCAGGTCTGTTAATAACCTACCCTACACATTAAGGTGAATGAGCTTAGCTTCACACTCTTAATAATACAGCCAATGAACAGAAACACATAAAAAATTTCTACAGCTGTTTAAATTTTTAGGTTTTCTTTTAAAAAGGTTCAATGAATATTAGTGTGTATTCCTGTAACATATTTTACTAAATAAAACATTGTGAAAAATCAAATAAAAAAATCATTGAAAAGTATCCATTTAAACCAAAAGATTAGCTTTGGGACAATTAGCAAAAACACTATTTTGATGAACAAGTGGATTGACAAAAAAAAAAAAAAAAAGACACTTACATGGTTTCATCACAAGACTGGGTGCAATCCTCCTGCACAGCAACCTCCACCACAGACAGCTCTATCATACTAGAGGACACTGTTGGAAAACACAGAAACACATTAAGTGCTGCACACAGAGGACTGTGTACTGAACACGCTGTGATCTTTGGAGGCCGGCAGCACTTACAGGGCTGTTTTTCCACTGCATCCAGCACTCTTTCAATAACATCATCCAGCTCGGAGGGACTGACGGACTCCATCACCTCCACAAGGTACCTGCTGGCTTCACTGGAGCACAAAACAACAAGAAAACAGGCATTTGTTGTTATTGTTGTTTCTTTATTTTGACTGCTGGTAGAAAACATAGAAAGGTGTACCCAAGAAAATGTATGTGTGCTTGCTTCAGTCAAAACATTTCACTGGAAAAAACATTTTGATAATTTTTCAAAATGTTAGACATAATACAAGAATTACAATTAAAGCTCAATCATTTAAGGAGTTGAAGTGTCAGCTGAAGTGCCTGTCACCTCAACAGCAGCATTTGAGTGAGTTCAGTTACATCTACAGGGTTTAATACACTTATTGTAAGTTTGGAGATTTGGATTTTGGATAAAAGCATCAGCTAAATAAATGTGATATAAAAGTGCAAGCAGTGCTACCTTAACTGTAAGTTCAGCATATTTGATGATTCTTGCGACTTTTGGGATGCATCCACTTCAAACACCATACACTTATTGTGTATACAGTAAATACTTAATAATGCACTTACTAAATAGGTTGCACTTGAGCTAAATTAATGTCATGTAAAAAAGGTAAGCAGTTAAATTGTTTTAAGTGACAACTCAAGTGAGAGCGAACCATTAAAAGCAGTCAAAGTGTCACTTACAGTGTAATAATAAACGATGAAAAAGTACACAGACTTATTCCTGGCTTCAGTGGAGCACAAAACTATTAATAAAACAGCCTGCATCATGTTATTTCTGCTTATTTTATGTTGCTTTTACATACAGATCACACAGAGTCTATGATCCAGACTGTCGAAGTGACAGAAGTGATGTTCGCTGTACGAAATGGCAGTAGCGTTACAACATTAGCAAAGATAAAAAACACTCTAATAACTTTCAGCCAGCATTAAAATACTTACGGTCGCAGCATAAGTCCCCGCATCTTGAAGCAAGCGGAAACTTTTGTCTTTATTTTGCGGGCAGCATCCATGATTGTTTCAGACCAACTCAAGACTTGGCGCTAAATATCAACTTCCGCATGTACGTCATCACTTCCGCTGAAGTAGCAGACGCTCATAACAAAAATAAAGAAAGGAACCATTTTTTAAAATGTAGAAAAAAATTAAATTATTTTAATTTTGTAATGTTTTCATTTAATTTTCTTATTGTATTCATTTAATGACATTGTATCTTGAGCTTAACATTTTAGTTCAAAACAGTTGGAGATATTTAGATGTTTATTTAGATGTTTAAAAAAAAAACTTCCTCTGATATTGTATTCGGACGTATTTTACATGCATTCCATAATAATTATAATAATTCCTACGTAATGTATAGTTTTATTCAGCAGGTGACAGTGGTCATCTAACAGGATTTTATTTTGATAAACGAAAACACCGGAAGTAGTCTTGTTTTAGTGGTTTTGACACAGGTGGGATGACAGAAGGTGTGTTCATGTGTCAAGTTAACAGTGGATTTAACAACATGAATAAGTAAGCTTTGAAGCCTGAAAAATAATGATTAATAATTGAAAGATATTTATTTACAAGTTAGTTTGTTACATAGGATCCATAATTGAATTTCCCTGTTCTGCTGAAATAGCCTGTCTTGTTTTACAGCTCATCTAACTTGAGGCAGGCATGTCTTTAGAGGTGGATGGTTAATTTGTATAATGTCAAACATCCTTCCTTTCCATGAGGAGCAGCCAGTGATGGATGAGGCCCAAAAGAGGAGCTATCTATCTATCTATCTATCTATCTATCTATCTATCTATCTATCTATCTATCTATCTATCTATCTATCTATCTATCTATCTATCTATCTATCTATCTATCTATCTATCTATCATCTATCTCAATAAATGTTACCTTCCAGAGGTTCAATGTTCAGTTTTATTGAAGCTGTTTTCAAGAGGTAAATAGATAGGAAATTACCATTTTATACAAAAAGGTGTTATTTAGTTCACCCTCAAAATGATTAATTATTGTTTAAATATATGTGAGATGTGTTTTTTGCATCATGCTCAGTCAATGATCAGGTGTTTCATAGCTGCACATATTCATAGTAACAAACTTGTTCTATTCTCTGCAGTCAGTGGCAGGTGAGAACGTCTGTCTGCCCAGTGATGAAATGTGGGTGTATGACTATGAGCGAGCTGTATGGTACGAATTTTGAATATGTTTAAATTCAAAGTATGCCAAATATGTATTCATTTTTTCTCCTCTCTCCTGCTGGTGATTTTAATTCTTTTCTGACACTGTGGTAATTTGTTTGGAATGATAAATATGTGCTCTGTGCTTGCAGCAACAACAGAGCTCTTGATGTTGCTGCAAGCTGTGTCATGAGTGGACCACGATTTTTTCTTATTCTGAAGGAAACTGTTCAGCATGACAGGGGCAGTGCCTCCCTCTATGTCTGGGACCTGTAGCTGCTATATACATGGACACATGTACATATTTGGGGGTTTTAATGCTGCTGGACACACCGACCAGGTGAGGCTGACACCTGAGGACTTTTATGAATCACACTGATGCTCTACACAGTTTACAACACTTACATAAACTACCCGTCTTTGGTAGATAGAAGAGTGCCAAATGTTTCTCTCGTCTTCTCTTTAGACATTTGTGGTAAATATGGTCTCCAGTCTGTCAGAAAAGGATGAATTATTAGCCCTATACAAAAAAATAATTGGAAAATCAATTTACACTTAAGAAAAAGACAAATGGACACAATGAATCACATAGTTAGATTGAACACAGATGACATGAGAAAGTGATCAGTGTTTGACTTCAAACAGATCTACTGTGTCAACCTGACAGACAGATTTTACACGTGGAGGAAGATCAGGCATAAGATCAGGTCTGCTCCCTCACCTCGAGACAATCTGTCCTGCTGGATTTAAAATGAAAGGTAAGTTATTTAGTCAGCCTACGATGATGTATGTATATTTTTTAACTGACCCCTGTTTGTATTACTTTCTTACTGCAGAATTCACGAAGGGGCAGTTGCTGATTTAACCTATTGCTGCTTATATAAACACTTCCTGTGTGAGAGATCATTAATTCAGCATCTGTTTTTTTCCAATGTTTTAACAAATTATAAGCCATAATTTCAAGGCTGGGCTACCCACTGGCCTGGAGCCCCAGCTGTATAAATGTTCCAAAAGCCCATCTTAACTCTGTCATTTTTTATATATATTAATTGCAAATTGAATTTGAATTTGCACCACTGAAGTAAATCATAAACTCAGACATGTCATGCATATTGTGACCCTGTTTTTTCCTGTGTGAAATCTAAGATAAACTTTTTCTGTTTTAGTTTGTAATGTAGGTCCTGGTTGATCTCTGGATTTAGATTTCTCATTTTTCTGTCTGCATTTTTCCTTTCTGTGTTGTATTACAATTTGAAGCTGCAGTAAATAAATGGTAGACAGTAAATAAACAGTAAAATGAAGTAATTTCATTGCTTCTTTTTTTTCATGAAATCATGTCCCTGTCACCAATTGGACACACTAGTACAGTGCCCTTTCAAAATGTGCCTATTCAGAATAAGCTTACTGCTTGGCCTCTGTTGTTATTGATTGCCTCTTTCTTGAGAACCTCTCCGCTCATCCAATTAACTTCACACTGGACACTTCACTTCCTTCACGTCCTTAGCAATACACCCGCCACATGTGAAGTCAATCAGATAAATAGTTGTTGAGATAATTAAACGAGAGAAAAATAGACTGTTACCATTCATTGTTAGATGCTACCTGTTCCCAGGTCCTGTCCTACCAGGGATCTTTGTTGCATGTTACCCACCCCACCAACCACCTGTTTGTCTCACCTATCAAACAAACAGACACATGTGGCAAATGTCGTAACCTTCCTCCAATATTCTGCAGGATCATCTACTTTGGAGGATATGATGAAAATTGGTGGACAATATTGATGGCTACAACAAAAGCTTTATTATAGATGAAGTATCATGGGTAATGTTTTTCACAGACTACTTATTTGTCTCAGGTCTTTAAAAAAGAACAACAGCAACACATGATTAATGAACCTACAAAATTATCTTTTTTGTTTGTTTTTTTAATCAGAGGATGTCTTCTGGGGATGGAACAACAAGGTTCATATATTTGACCCCATGCAAGCCAGGTGGAGTGAACCACAGACCCATGTGAGTCAGTTTAAACCTCATATACACTGAATATGGCACCTGGGTTCGTGATTTTTTTTTATGAGACAAGGCAAGACCTTTAAAGAAGAAAACAATTTTAAAGAGACAATTTTTTTGTTCATAGGGCTATACTCCAACACCAAGGGCCACCCACTCCAGTGCCACACTTGCTTCTAGAGGATACATTTATGGAGGAAATGTCATGGTGAAAGCCCCAAATGCTTTTCAGTGTTTTTCTCTCATAGCTGTATACAATCATTAGGAGACACTCAGGAGTAAAAAGCTATGCAAAGAAACGCAAATAAATATTGCCATTTGTAATTTGTCCTCCTCTTTTGCAAATGCAGAAAAACAGGATGATATTCACTGCCTGGATCTTGAATCGTGGACGTGGTCAGAAATGTACGTATGAGATTGTTACCACTGGCTATTTTAAATCATGTTGAAGTTTGTGCCTTCCATACAGTGTTTTATTTTTTTTTCTTTAGGTTTACAAGATTGACAGAGTGGAATAAAAAAACAGAAAAACATGCAAAAACAGAACAGACACAGAAGTTGGACCATAGAATATGCCTGAATTTAGGTTGTATTTATGCAGTACTAGAAGCTACAAATATGCTCTGTCAGCATTACCATTAATATTTGTTGTGGCCTATGTTTTTTGGATCATTTGTCTCTGTCGTATTGTGTAAATGATGTTTTCCAGAACCCCAGAGTGGGCAGATCGTGGCATTTGCTCACAGCAGTGTCAGACAGCACCTTGTTTCTATTTGGAGGTTTAAATGAAGAATGCAAACCAATGAGTAAGAAAATGTATCCACTGATATATTTGTATCGCCTTTAAAATGTTTGTTCGCAACAAAACACATTTTCTTCCATCAGGTGATCAGTGGTTATTTGATGTTGAAACAAAGACATGGAGAGAAGTTGTGCATCCCTTGAAGAGAGAACCAAGGTGGCAAAGCATGAATATCTGCAGACTGCAACTAAAAAAGTTCTCATTTTTGAAAAGACATTAAATTGTTTGCACTGCATCGTCTCTCCTGCCCAAGATTGTGGCACACAGCATGTCTGGGAAAAGACTCTGATGTGATTGTGTTTGGCGGAAGTTGTGACTACACCTGTAACTTCCCCATAGTAAGTATCACAGGTATCACTGTTACTAACCAAAACTTTTGTAAAATTCTTGAAAGTTAGACACCAAGTGCACCATGATTAATCCATATATGACTTAGTGTTGGATAATTAATGTTGTTAATAAAAAATATTATTTCTACTGGACTAAAATGACTTTCATTTATACACTGAATGAAATGACTTTTACTTTAGAGGCTCTAACATATAAACTTACTAATATAAATTCATATTTTACCCACTGCTATACAATCTTGCTAATTTGTGTTATATTAATGCAGTAGCAAGTAACAAATAACACATTACGGGAAAAAAAAATCAGATTAATGAATGATGACATATATCAATTTTGAAACTGCTCATTATTGAAGTGTTTTCCAGTTCATTTTCCTAACAACACATTTTATTTGCTCATTTGATCATTTTGGATAAAGAAAACACTCTTCTCTACAGAGTGGTCAACGGGGATTTTATTTTGACAGGAGAGAAGCAGCGGAGGTCGTGTTTTCCTGCGTATCACTGGTGGCGGATTACGAGACGGGGACGCACAACATGAGAGACAGAAAACATCCGACATTTAAAAGCGCACCCTGACAGGTGAGCATGTTAAAATGTGTTTACGTCGAAACGTTTGAGTAAAGTATTTCCGCATTGTGGTGTTTTTCCCTGCTACAATGTAACGTCAGAGCAGAACGTAACGTAGCATTTTACGCAAACACTTTAAATGCGCTAATTTTTATATATTTTCGTCCATAGACACGTATACACAGCCGGATATATGTCTGTGTTTTTGTCGATAACGGCAACGGCTGTTTTTGTGTCAGCTCTGCTTGCTTTTTCGTTGTTCCCCCCCCCCCCTCCCTTGGTGACATTTTTAGACAGACGTCTTCCTTTTTGTCTTTACTGCAGCCAAAGATGGACTCCGCGTTTGAGAGGCACCGCTCCGAGCTGGTGGCCCGAGAGAGGAGCGGACACACGGCGGTGGTGGAGGGGAACCAGCTGTATGTGTGGGGAGGTTACATGGTGAGAAAAACAAACAAACAAACAAACATGTACACAGCAGCTATTACATCGAAATTCAGTGCTATTCTTAATCACAGCCTCCCTAAAACAATGCTCCAAAAAATTTAGAAGAAAATCCACTCAAGCAATAAAAAATAAGACATACAAGTCAAAATGAATAATACTAAAGTAATAAAATAAAATATAGACTACATAATAAACATACATAAACTACATATAAATATACAATAGAATACAGGATACTGTTGGCGTGAATGGGAAAATATTATTGAGGATCTATACCCCCACAAAGGGAAATTTTGCACTTTTTATTCCACTCCATTTATCTGACAGTTCATTTTTGTACCTCTCAGATCAAAACTTTACCGAAATGTAGGATCAGTTTGTTATGTGATCCATGGTTACACGTAAAACTACCAAAAAAAAAACCTTCACCATACACCATGTTAGTGCATTAGTAAGACACACCAGTAATAATCCAGTAATATCCACAAAGAATATGGCACTGGAATGAGCCATCGTGCATAGCAAATACTTTTACGTTTGATACTTTAAGTCCATGCTGCAGGTGCTTTTAGGTACTGTACTTTCATTTTTATTCTGACATTTTAAAGTGTTGAACTTTGACTTGTCAGAGTATTTTTAGTATATTAATGCTAATAATAATACAACATCTTTAACCCTGTTTTATACTTTTATTAGATTATTTTTAAAACACTGCGCAAAACTATGCAAAAAATGTATTTGAAAGTTATTGCTGGCCCCTGCTGAAATTTTATCTGTTCTTTTATTATTATTATTGTTTTCTGTCACATTAATGATGTGTTTCCTTAGCAGCAACTGAAGAGGTATTGCTGCTACATGTATTTATTTAGTAGTAATAGACATGTTGTATTTTCTGCAGTCAGTTGCTGATGATGAAGTTTTCCTACCCAATGATGAAATCTGGGTATATGACTTAGAACAAGGTGTATGGTAAGAAAATTAAATAAATAAATTCCAAATATACCTAAAACAAAGAATTGTAATGCATGTTTTCCCATAATTTGTGCACATTCTGGCTTAATTTCTCTCCCCGTTTGAGGGGGTGACAGTGACTTTTTGCAATGCAATCCAGTCATGTCACATTTATCCAACGTCTGTACTGACAAGCACCTGTTTGGAGCTTCCTCTGGCGTTGTCATTGTTATAAAATGTTGTGACTTCAATGAATGTGAGTAATTTATCTGCATTATTTTTTACTTTTTTTTTTTTAAGGGAAGTGTTTCACATGACAGGGGAAGTCCCTCCCTCCATGTCCGGGACCTGCGGCTGCTCCCTGAATGGACACTTGTACTTATTTGGAGGTTGTGATGACAATGGACAGACCAATCAGGTGAGACTGATTACTGATTGCCTGCACCATTCATGACACCTTAATTATGGTGTATTTTTTATTCACTTTTGTGTGATTAAATAACAACATGAACATTGCAGTTATTAAAACCAAATTGTGTGTGAAACCTCCTGTAAGAGGTGTGGGCACACTGATCCAGAGGGTTTTTCAAAATGTACAATATATTGAAAATGTCACAGCATGGATAGCAACAACAAATACCTCTCACACTTACCAGCCAAGAAGATGCTGCCTTTTTCATCACTTTCAAAAACATCTACCTTTCAAAATTTCTCTGACCATCAAAATGGCAGAATGGAACAGTAGCCACATACAGCCCCCCAGACCTTCAGTTAACAAATATGAATGAATGGACACAATGGATCAGTGTGGTCACAGTTTAGACTCAGCAAAGTTGACATGAAGAAGTGATCAGTGTTTGACTTCAAACAGATCTATTGTGTCAACCTGACAGACGGTAAATACACGTGGAGGAAGATGATGCATGAGAGCGGCTCTGCTCCCTCCCCTCGAGACAAACTGTCATGCTGGGTTTACAATGGAAGGTAAGCACCATGAAAATGTGCATTTTTAACTGACCGCTATTTCCAGCACTTTGTTACTGCACAGTCCACTAAAGGTAAGCATATGAACTACGGCTTTATCATCACTGGTCTTTGTTCTTAGAGCGTTGGAAGCTGCATTAACCAAATGTCCAAATGGTATTTTGTTCTTTTTATCTTAAAAATCCACCTGGAAATAAAATTGTATCCCATCTTGATCAGTCATTAGGCTTTACATCTTAGTATATGTCCAATGATAATGGTGAAATTGAAATAAGCCAGTTGTTTGGGATTTTGAGCACTTCAATACACACTATATCCATTAACTGCGCTGCCATGATATTAATTGTGATAATCTTTGTTTGACATTCGCCAGGCTCATCTACTTTGGAGGATATGGTCACAAACTACTCACTCATGTCGATAGCAGAAACAGAAGCTTCATTATAGATGAAGCATCATGGGTAATGTTTTTTTTATTTTTTTTATTAACTTTAAATCAGAGGCCAGCTATCCAGTGCAATGATGCTTATGAACAATAATTTAAACATAACATATTTGGTAGTTCAGGGTGTTCTTTTGTTCTTTTTTCTTGTTCTTTTCTATGTGAGATCCAGGCCAGAAAGTAAATTCGGAATCTGGTAGCACAACTGTTCGTACAAACCATGAATACTCTTAGCCTCTTTGCCTGTCTTTAGCTATATTGTTGTTTTCAGATGGAAAATGTCTTCTGGGGATGGAACAACGAGGTTCATGTATTTGACCCCATGCAGTCCAGTTGGAGTGAACCACAGTCCCATGTGAGTGAGTTGAAGAGTGATTTATGCTTTTATACACTGAATGAAATACATACTGATTTAAGGGACAAGGTAAGTACAGCAACAATAAAAATCTTTTAAGTCAGTTTTAAAATCTCCTCAGATGGTTTTTCTTTTTGTTTGCAGGGCCGTGCTCCTGCCCCTCGGGCCGCCCATGCTAGCGCCACGATCGGATGTAAGGGATACATTTGCGGAGGCAGAGTCATGGTGAGAGCTCTGCATGCTACAGTTCTTCTCGTGTTGTCAGATTCATTAAGTAGAAAACAAGAGGTCACTGATAGCAACAGGAAGATAAAAGCACACAAACACAAACCAAAGTCTGCTGATTGTAACTGCTTTTAAACACAGGAAACCAGGACAAGTGACGTTCACTGCCTGGACCTTGAATCATGGACGTGGTCAGAAATGTATGTAAGCGATCAATGAAGAGTGTGTGTAGAAGAAATTCTTCTCTGTTTAACGTATGCACGTATTCTCATTACTGTGCAAAATGTGTTTCCAGAGCCCCGGCATCGATCGCTCCAGTGGGCAGGTCGTGGCATACGTTCACAGCGGTATCAGACAACACCTTGTTCCTGTTTGGAGGTCTCAGTGTAGACTGCAAACCACTGAGTAAGAAAATGCACCCATCTCTTTTTCTCTTTGGTCATTTTGTGGTGTCCAATTGTTTTCTTTCCAACAACACTTTTATTTTTTTCAATCAGGTGATGGGTGGCTGCTTGATGTTGACACAAAAAAATGGAGAGAAGTGGAGCATCCATTTAAGAATAAGCCGAGGTAACAAAGAAGGAATATTTGGAAGTTGTGCAACTAAAAGTGATGCATTTTACATTAATTTCTGTAGATTAAAAATAGCATCTGTTCTCCTATCCAAGGTTGTGGCACACAGCATGTCAAGGAAAAGACTCTGATGTGATTGTGTTTGGTGGAAGTTGTGACTACATCCTCCTTGTCGACACTGTAAGTATCACAGAGAGAGTGTGGAGGCTGAAACACGGCTGTGAAATTGTTCTAAACTGGCAGACCATTAAAAATGATCAGGCAAAACAGTACCTGAAGAAAAGCCTCTTGAATTCACATTACATGGGCACAACTCCAGTAAAATGTTCAGATCCATACGAAGATTAAAATGCTGTTTAGTTTCTCTGCATCAAAGTACTAAATAACACATATAAAACCCTGCATGATATTCAACAAAATTCCACTCTCCCGATAAATAACTTACTTAACAGTAAGAATCCCTGCAGTATGTTGATATATACTATAGTTTATACTTAAATCAAAATATTGAGCAGAAAGGATTATCGACTGCATGTCAAGTACATTGTGCTGAATATGTAGAAATATAGGCTTGAAAAAAAAAACCTTTATGAACCTTGTATTTTTCTCTCCAGGGTCACTGCAATGATGCCCTTGTTTTCCAGATGCAGCCATATCCTCTATTCAGGTAAACCACTTGCTATATGTGATCAATCTGCAAGAGATCATTTCATAAAAAGAACCACAGAAAGAGAGTTCTAATGATTTTGGCAGAAATAGACCTTCACACAGCAGACTTGTCAAACACAGTTGAAATTAATTAAATTACATTTACATTTAGGTGTGCTGGCTTACTCATAAGAGCCCTCATTAATGATAATAGTTCCCCCTGTGCTTCTTCTCTTATGTCAAGTATAAATGTCTGCTGTTAAAAGGGTCTATTTCTATGTAGGTCATGTTATATTTACTTTAATAATGTCTTTTTACAAGAATATCAATGAGAAAATGACAAGACTTTTTCTTTCACAGGATTTGTGAGGATTATATTGCTAAGAACGTGAGGAACTATGAAGTGCTCAGAAATCAGCTTTCTCTCCTGCCGCCCAAACTACTGACAGCGGTGCAGAGGAGGATGTCTTTCTACAGGCCTTCAAAGAAGCAAAAGTATTAGTTAAAAGAATGTCTTTACTGCCAAAACAATGCATTATCATATAAAAAGTGCTGTACTCCCCTTCAGTATGAACATCTCAGTCACACTGTGGGGCAGCGTTTTTATTTTTTTTATTTATTATGCAAAATATTTTATGGTGTTTATTGTTTTACAAATGATACACTTATTTTCTACTGTCTGCCTGCTGAAATATTCAAACTGTTATTTACAGACTGTTCCTGTAATGATTAAATGGCTCATTGATCAGTTTTTGCCTGATGTGGATTATTTGACTAACTGCATTAGTTAAGTATGCAGTTCTTCAAAGGCAAAAGTACAAACAGATACACCGATTTTCTCCCAGAAAATAATTTGTTTTTATTTGCATTATAAAATAAAATTACAAAACTCTTCTACATTTCTGGTTGAAATAAACCCTTTGTTAAACAGTGACGTGCAGTGTCTTGACACGTTATTTGCATAAATACTCAAATATGTGTCCATGCACACAACTACTGTGCTCCACCACTGAGTGGCAGCAGGCCTTTCTGTCTGAATGTGCCTAAATCTTGCCATCAGCAGTGTGGCTGGATCAAACTGAGTCTGACTGAAAGTCTTGGTTTCCACACATTCCTTCTTCATCAGGGTGGAGAACTGTGGTCAGGAAGGAAACCTTAAATAAACAACCCCAGCTCATACCTTTTGCAGGCCTGCCACTTATTGAAAACCATACACCTCACTGAACACTCAAAGCTGCTGGTAGAAAATGTTAATTTTTTGTATGCCGTGCAAGAATGTGCCTGTACTGCTAGGTTTGAACAGAAGTGCTGAGTTTTGGCAACCTGAGAAATATATGTGTTGCCTCCTTTACATATTAACAGACAAGTTAAAGTAAAGTAAGTAATAGGTAACAAATAAGTAGCCGTGTGCTCTGTGGGAGCCTACCAGCATCATTGAGGGGGTGACAGTGACACCTTACCGCTGCAGATAACAAAGTGCACAGAGCTGATCTGTGAGGAGAACCTCCTGGCACCTGTTCAAGCTGGTGTTATAACTCTGTGATTACAGCTTTGTGTTGTTGTCTGGAGTGCAGCAGTTTCAGATCAATACAAAGAATTTATCTTTGTAGAAGATAAGAGCTGCGGAAAAACTGTGAATGTAGCCTTCCTTAGTAGCAGGAAATTGTCAAAACCCTGGTTGCCTTTCTCTTTCTGCAGTTTCTCCTGCAAACTGCTATCACCCCATGAGGACAGCTGAAGAGGATAACTGCCTCACTGCAGCATACTCAGCTGGAGGTCAACTGAACTCTCTCTCAATAGTGTCCATCAGCTCTTCTTCTGATCCATCGTACAGGATGACTGGCATGGTGAGAGACGAGCCGTGGCAGCTGCCAAAAGTCCTAGGAAGGATGGACAAACATGTCAATAAGACTGTAATAAAAGAAAAAAAACAGGATATATAAGTGGTGATTATTATTTTATTCATTTTAATATATTAATTGGATATATTTTCACCATATTAACATCAAAACAATCAAGTGACTCATTTCTAGTGAATATGATGCACAAAGGAGGCCTCATGTTGAAAGGGACAGTGATATTAACTATATCCTGCCTAGTTGTGCTTAAGGCCTGTTATGGAAATATGGTTTTCTTAGCTGTGTTTCCGAGTTTCACACTCAACTCCAATAAAGCAGCAACAACAGACACTTGTTTGTTTCTGTCCTGCTTGCAGACGTCTGACTAATCTGATCTGCCCCGAGAAGAATGGGCCTGTAGTTCGATCCCTCTAAGGTACATTTGATCTGGCATTCCTCAGTTTTACTACTCCACTGAGCCCGGACATGCATTATTTATCAGAGCTGTCTACTTACGATTGTTTTTCGGACGTGGGAACAGTTTCCAACAAAGCTCCCCCTGTCAAGAAGCCCTGGGAGGAGGACTGACATGAAGCAGAGAGGAGAGAGGGATATTAAAGAGTGTTGGCTCAGTGATTTCTTTGGGATCACCATGCAGCTGATGATCTATGATAAACTGAGTTCAGAAACATGCCTCGCACAGTGACAATGATCATATAAAAAAAATAAAATAAGGTCCTTACACTGTGCTGGCTGGGGCAGGCAGGTGTGTGCTTTTTAAAGAGTGTGAAAGCATCATTGCTCCTCTTGTTTACGTCTCTTGATCCGGAGTGTGAGCCACGTGGCTCCGCGGCTCTGGGCCGAGGAGCTGAGCTCAGGTCCTCGTCCTCCTCCTGACTAAAATGGCACAGTCCGTATGTTCTGGATCTGACGACAGCCTTCTTGGGAGGGTTTTTCTTCACTGAAGCTCTCCCTCGCTCCTCGTAGTCTGACAGGCCCGTGTGCAGCTCTCCGTCGATGTCCTCGTCCTCCCTGGAAAAGTCCGAGTCGTGCCCCTCGCTGTGGCAGTCCGGTTGCGCACGGTTGCGCGCGTTGCGCAAAATTGCATGGATCTTGAGAGGCTTGAACGGGCGGCTGTCCTGTTTGGGTGAAGTGCCCACAGCACTTTTGGTCACGTTCACCTCGCTGACACACGCAGGTGCAACTTTCTTCCCTCGGCTCGTACCGCTGCCCATGTCCGTGCGTCTGGCTGCTCTCAAAAACTAAAGTCCCATTTCCAAATTCCTCTCCAGGCGCACGGAGAGCCTCCAGAGTTGAACATTAACCAACACAGACTTGATCCTTGGCAGGTATTTAAGGTCACTTTTCAGTTAGGTTTACGATCGTGAGGCAGTTATTTGGCTAAAAATCAGCTCTGAAGGGCATTTTCTTCAAATGTGCAGCGCTGAAATGACCGCATATTCCATGTTCACGGTCTGTCTTCCTATCCGGATGAGAAGCTGTGTATCCGTTACATAACACCAGTTTGGCTCAGGACCCCAGGGAGAAAACTCCGCCTTCTTATAGAGAGAATCACACACCCTTTATGTTTCCATCATTTGCACTGGACGAAAATAACTTCCACTTTTACTTCAGAGCCTCTGCCTGTATTTAATTATTTCTCATATAACTGATATATTTTTCAGAAAAAGGGGGAAAAAAGGATTACTCCTGCATTTAAATATTGAGCCATCCCCTGCATTTAAACAGAGATTGTATAAGGACACAGACAGCATGAAAAGGCTAGCAGGGGCCCAATTAGTCTGATTTATCTGTATCACATCAGCAACAATGACCAGCCTTTTACCCGCCTGTGTTCAGCTAATAGATTTTATTGAGGTGAGTGAGGTCAGGAGTGAGAGAGTTCCCGTCCGCCCGCCGGGGTCCAAGAGGCCCCCAGCTCAACCAGCCCCTCGGGTGACTGATTAAGACTCAATCACAGGGCCACAAGAGAGAGGGGGCATTCCTTTCCAACAGCTTGGGCTTCCCAGAGATTCCTCGCTAAGCTTTTGTTTGGTCCACTTGCACATACAAAAGACACAGCGGGAGCATCTCGCTGCCCGAGCCGTCCAACGAGAACCCAAGAGTTCACCCGAGAGAAGGAGTTGTTTGCTATCTTTCATTAAGTGCCTCTCGTTCCTCACTTGTGTGTGCAAATGTGTGTGTGCCAGACAGCTGTGCAACCTGTTCTCTCTGGAGGATGACCAAGTCAAAGACACCTGCTGTTTGAGCAACTGGCTTTTTCCAAACTGTGAATGCGAGAGGGGGAAAAATATACAGCCTTCAAGTCCCAGATGTCTCATACTCATGTAAAAGAGGAGAAGTAGCTCTGCAGTTTGGCATCCTGATTATAACCAAGTCTCTTTCCATGTCAGGGATGCTGTCCAAAGATGTAATCATCTTTCCTTTATAGAAAGGTTTTCTCAGTGACTGCCTTATAGGGGAAAAAGCTTCAGAGCAAAACTGGAACATCATCCTGATTGTCCAATAATTGTGTAATTGTACACTATAGTTCTTTCCTGTCCAAATGTCCAATACATTATTAAAATCCTCTTAAGTGAAAATAGAAGTCCTAATTTTACATTGTACCCAAAAGTTAAAGTACACAAATAAACTGCTTCTCATGGAGTTGTGTATGTGTTCTGTTATTCTCCTGCATTGCAAGAGTGTGTCATTAAAAGATCGGGCAGCCACGTCTGGAGAAAAACTCAACAGTTTCCAGATGAGGGGGAGGATCTGCCGCTAGACGGAGGCCACAGCCCAGCTCACTACATAACTGTGGCTTCTCTGGCTTCGCCCAGATTCAAGAATATTCCTCCTCCCATGGACAGAGACTTGAAAGCCTAAGAAGAAAGTTAAGTCTATACGAAACTCTTGTTCTAGATTCTGCATGGTTTTTTGTATCAACCCTCCAAATAACTTTGGGACTGCAGTTAGACAGTTTGTGAGCTGCTTTTGCACTCAAACAGATACAGGCGCCCTTTGTTCCCGCTCAACAGCAGGCAAGCATGTGTGAGAAATTTTAATTGTTATGACTCAACTTCTCCATTTGAAGGGTAACAAATAAAACCGCTGTTGTCATGTTTGAGAAACATTTCTGCCATATGTCTGGCCAAAGCGAATCTCTAGAGAGTACTTTACAAGCCAGCTGCCCGCTGATAGGCATTCCAATAAAACTGTCTGGGCCTCTTACACCATCAGGTACACAAACATGAACATGACAGGGTCAAGAAGAACTGCACACACACATACACACACACACACACACACACACATGCATAAACATATACATGCTGTCATACTATTTTTATGAGGGCCTTCTGTTGGACTTTAATTATCTATAAACATTTACCAAAACATTATTAGGCTTCAATCAGACCCTAACCATGGAATGGAAAACTGCAGGATCTGTACTTCCTCAAAAAGGCACACACACACACACACACACAGATACACACATGCACACATTATTTTAGCAGTGATCTACATGCATCTTCCTATAGTGTGAGATGCACAGCGGCCCTTTGAACTAAACTAAACGTCAGCTTGCTAACTGACCATGCTAACAAGCTCTGTGTTGACTCTGGGGTTGCGCTAGAATAAAAAGCCAAGGAACCACCAAGGTCATTGGGTCTCATCTTCTGGGCACCATGGACATCTGCACCAAAATTCATGGCGATCCACCAAAAGAGTTGTTACATGTGAGTTGATAACATGTCCTCTCTCTTTACAGGCAGTATGTAAACCACTAATATTGTTTTGAATGTAGATAATATTTGGTACATGAGAGGTTTTCTACAATGGGAGACACCAAAGCTTCTTCTTTCACAGTCACATAGAAGATCCACCAAGACACTGTTCAGATGTAATCAACTGAACAGATGAGTGAACCTGAAACAGAGGGATATTGTAACTCTTACACAGTGACATAAGGTTGCTGGGGCGACAGTAAGTGCATCCAAGAGGAGTTCAATTGTAGTAAAAGAAGCGGGGGCAGCCCTGTTTATCTTTGAGCTATCCCTCTTAATCTGCTAGATTACCGAATGTAAATTAAGGCTTTTGCTGTTGTGTTGACGTTGAAAGTACGTCACAGAGATGAGCTTCTGACCTCTGGAGGGGGTTTGTGGGAAACTTTTTCAGAACTCACTACAAACCTTTTACACCCATTCAACGCATGGATAATGACATACCCGGTATATTTCTCATTGATAGCTTGCCGTAAGAGATATCAACCTTTGCTCTGGATTCATGATTTGGTTCATGTTGCCCTGGCAGCACAAGCCGTTAAAGTTATAACCAGCAGATGGAGCCAGCATTCAAGAAACGTATCCCTATTCCTGCCAGTAAATAGACAGGAGGGTCTTTGTACAGGCCAGTGGTAGCTCGCGCTGCATCTGCAAGGACCACTTTTCTCTCTGGTTTAATATGCGTGCGAGGGCTTATTTGGGCCAAGAAATCATATATTGACATTGTTTTTTCAGTCTGTGTTTTTAAATAGTAACATGAGAGAAACATTGTTCAGTGTGCTAAATAATTTGTAATAAACTGTGACTTGATTTGATATAACCAGTGGACTAATTCATGACAATACTGACCTAGAAAGAAGCACACTGTGACTGTTAAGGCACGAAGTACTGGCAATCATGACAAGGAAGAAATGTGGAAATTGAGAAAAAACAAAAGTACTACGTATTGATGTACTTTGTAAGAGGAATAATGGTAAATTGCTTTTTTCAAAAGATAGACCAGTGTTTATGGTCACCTGATGAATGTAAGTCCAATATTCACAGTTTTTTTTTAGCTCTGTTTTGGTCCCTACCAATTCCTGAAGGAAATATCTGGTTATTTAGTGTGTTTGAAGATGCATTTACAATACATTAAAACATACATTAAACATTGTAAATTATGCTGAGAAGATGCTTTAAGGTTTATTGTAACACTGGTGTGCTGGGAGGTCTTCTCAGCCCAGTCTGTGGTCACTACTGCAGTGACCCATTTTTCTGTCAAAAGGCCATGTAATCAACAGAAAACAATTACTGCCTCTCTCAGGCACTCAAAGCACTCAATACCAGCATCTGCTCACTTCCTAATTACCTACTAGGTAAGAAGCTTCATTTGGAGAGAAACTCACAGCAATCAATCCTTGCATTATACTTGGCTTGTTTGTCAGCATCCTAATGTGTCAGATTGGAAGTGTCAGGTCTGCTCAGTTCAGTTCTATTTGATTAACTTCTGCTTCACCTGTATGCTTTTCTTCCATTTATCGTTACGTATTCCTATTCTAATGTGATCCACTGTAAAGTTATGACCTGAGTATATCCTTGCCTGTTTCACACCTTAAGCTTGCTTCACCCGTTTACTCCTAAACTAATGCCAACCTGGTTCCGCCTGTGCAGTTTTACATGCCTTGCCTTTGTTACTTGCTGTTTTTTAATATTTGTCCCCAGCTATTCGTGATACCACTTCTGGCCGACAGTGTGTCGTGTCGATTGGAGCGAGTCGCTGCAAAGCATTAGCTCAGTCATGTCCTGGCTCCAGTGTTGATGTGGAAAGAATACACCAAGGCAAAGCCATAGCACACCCCGGTTCTCAGAAATCCAACATGTCTCCGTAATGGTGTGTTGGAAACAGTTTGGAAAAGCTTTAATAGGTGGATATTAAGAATTGAATTCCTAAAAAGTCTATATCAAGAGATGAAATCTGTGTTCACAGTTTTTGCCGTGTTAGCAGCCAGAGCTCTGGGGCTGGTCCACTACTTTTTTTTCCAGACTGAGCACCTACTGGATGGACTGCCATGCATAACTATGGTGACCCTTAACGTTAGCACCATCTTCAGCTCAAAATGTCAATTTGTCAATTTGGTTATTGAACAAATACCTGAGAAACTAACAACATTCACATCAGCCTCATCTGTGGTTTGCATTTACCACTAATACCCTAAAAATAAAATAAGATGCCAATAATAATAAATAAGATAACATTATACTTTCTAAACTAGACTATAAATTCAATTTCAAGCAACACCACAGTATAACTGTGTAAGAGCTACACCAAAGATGTTGTTTCCACCATGACAAAAACAGCTGCTGAACAGCACATCAAACTGTTTTTTCTGTTTTCTTTTTGTGATTTCCTGTCCTTTCTCTTTTACTCTCTGTCAGAACTACACAGAGAATGTGAAACTTGATCTGATTCCTTCCCTAGGTATTTCTGTTTCCAAAAACATTTCTGAAGGCAGAAGAAAAACACAGACGGTCTAGAAGAGGAAGCAACACCGCTTTGATGCTGTCCATGGTGCTGACAGGCCACAGATGGCACTGAACAGACAGCTGCACTAAAAAACTAAAAAACCCTGCTATTTAATTGATAAAGTCCCGTGGGTTAACAGGTATGTCACAGGATTTGTGCCTTAGGAGAAGCCTGCAGATGTACTAAAATCCCCAGGGCCTTTAAAACTGATGTGGATTACAATAACATTATATAATTTACACATTTAGAAACCCTCAGCAGCAGCTTTGCAAGGGTCTGTGCTGCAAATTTTTTGATCTTCAACACAAGATCCTTCACAGGTGGCAGAACAATAAAGAAACAACAGACAACAGAGTGTTTGGTGGGTTGTAGAAAGATTGCAATTCACAGTGTATTTTTCCCTACAAAAACAAATATGGATGCTCTGCATGGCATACAGAGACACAGCTCAGTGTTTACTCTGTGTGTGTGAACGCTTGTACCTGGCCTCGAGCAAGCCTGCCAGATATGGGAAAAAGTACAGCGTAGTGTTGAAAAAAGTGCCATGCATGTGCACACCCCCCACCCCGTCCATATTATATAATAGGGCTGTTGATGGCTGGCATCATTATCGGGCCTGTCTATGTATAAATCTAAAAATATGGTTCAGGAGTCCAACGGTATGTGGTATTTATGTAACTGAGGAGAAAAGGAGAGGGGTTTGGATCACAAGCTCTTTCTATGACAGTCCAGAGCCAATGTGACAGAGAGGGCGGGCTAGGAGTACAAAGATCCAGGCTCGAGTAAAAAGAGAGCGGGATAGAGTTATGTGTGTGTGGTGGTGATGGCGGTGGTGTGGGGGGGTGTTGAGAGAGAGAGAGAGAGAGAGAGAGGTGGAGGAGGTGGACGTACCTCAGCTCCATTATCATGCACATTTTAGATATCCCTGCAAGGGCCACCTGCAAAGTAACTTTCGCTCGTCTGCAGCATATTCCTTCAGACTGTGGTTCATCCTCAGCTAATGCGACATTATGCAACATAAACAGCCTTCTGCAGTTTTAATTTTATAATGCTTAAAGGTATTATCCCAATAAAGTATATTACAAACTATAACAGCACTCTCAACTGAAGTTAAAGTGGAATTGAATTCACTTTCAACTTGTAGGTAAAGTTTAAGAAAATTAAAGGAAGAGTCCTGAATATCAGTCAGAGGAGGATAATAAATCCGCTTTGAGTCAAATTTATATTTTCAGGCCTGAATACATATTTTCGTGCTTTTCTTCCTAAGTGACGTGTTCCTACACAAGCTTTTGATTTCTCCACATGCTGAAGTGCCGCGTGAATCTTGAGACTTTGGGAAAGGGTAAAAAAAAAGTTAAAAAAACTGTGGAGCAAAAGTTTAAGGCATGATCAAACTTACTAACTGAGTATATTTATTTAATGTAAGCTAAAATAGGTGTTATCCAAGTACGTTCCTCTATAAACATTTGATATAATTTTAATTTTGATATAATTTTTAGAACTACCTAGATAGTGAAGATCCTTCTACATGGATTATCAACTGGTGAGGATGCTGACTTTGGGTGGGATATATGCAGCGTTAGACTCTTTTACTGCAAAATCATGTAGCCATCAAGTGCATATATCAGACCTTTTTACAGGGTTCTATATTATCTATGTATGTATCAGGAAATAACAGGAAAAAATAATCAGTCAGCTGAGGTCAAACAACTCACAGAGTTAGCTTTAATTAGCCAGCTAGCTACAACTGGTATAATCTGCCAGAAATATTTCATTTCAGGTGATGGAACTGAGGGCTGTTGGCTAGAAATGTGATTTTAAAAAAGAGCAAACATTCAGTTAATAACTAAAGATTTAGATAATTTTAGGCTGATTTGTACATCGATTGTTGCTTATTTATCAAAACAATCTGTAACATTTAAGAAATCTAAGTTTGTGCTTTCTTATTTCATTGTTGATCAGGGTATTTACAAGGACCTCAGCAAGGCAGACCTGTTTACAAGGAGCGAGGGAACACCATTTTGCCTCTTGATCACTTCTCTGGAACAAAAGGGAAAAAGTAATCTCAGCACTGTTTTGTGACATTGTTAACATCACACATAAACCTTTACTATCGGCCTGCAGTATGTGGATGCGTTGGGGTAATTCCTTGTTTAGGGTGACGTTATCCTCTGTTCTCTCTGCAGCGTCTCATGCTTAAAGATCAGGCTCTGGGGAGGGAATCTACTCGTGTGATTACAGCAGCATTATTGGTTAAATGTTTCCCTTAATTAACATGCAGTTGAAGTCGAGAGGAAGACCTCATTGTCATTTGCAGCATCCCTAAGCCCTGATGAATTTTTTCCCCCTACATTTACAACATCTTGACAAGATGGCAGTCAGACTTACACAGTCACAAGAAATACATTTCTGTAGAGATATCTAGTATATTATGTACAGACTGTAAAATTTAAAGTTGTATTAAGCCATGAGCTTTTGTTTTACCTCCTAATTGACCTCTTGATTGATTCATACTGCACAGAGGATCTTTTTCATGTTTTCTGAAATGTTTTGGTCTTAAACTTACCAGGGATGTTCTCATTATGTTTTATTTTCACCATATTATTAGTACACGTTGCCATTTGAAATATATCACTGAGCTACTATTCATCGGCAGTCCCTTGGCATGCAATGGTGGAAGAATTCAAACCCACTGCCCAAGTGAAACTAAGTAAAAAAATGAATACTACAACATAAAAACCACACACGTGTAAAAGCCCTGCACTTTTTTAAAAATCTTTATTTCATCTTTCAGAATTATTTCAGCATTTCAGCATTATCCAAATAAATGCGCTTTAAGTATTAAAAGTGCTCATTGTGCAGACAGAATATATATTCAAAGTAATATTATGCTAATGGATTATCATTACGGATGGATTCGTGTGATGGTAACAGTGCAATGTTTAATCTGGTCATGGTGAATTAGGTTTTTATGCATTTTACTCTATGTATTACGTATTGTATTTTATAAGAGGATCATATGCTTTGTACCTAAATATCTTTATGCTAAGAAACTAGGAGTAAAAACTGCAGTAGATGTAGACAAGTAGCATAAAGTTGGAGCACCTGAAACATGTATTTACTTAGCAAAGTAATTAAGTGAATAAACTGAGTTCCACCACTGTCGGTGGGTTAAAATTTAAAGCTCATACATCCTGGAATTGACAGAAGATTAGGATCTGTGCGTAAAACTGCAAACATCCCAGGCATCATTATATAATAACACAAAACACTGGCTTGCTATTGTTGGTGTGATATTTGTTCAGAGTAAGACACCTTGCGTTGTCTTGTCTCAGTCTTGATAACAACTCTGCCATGGCCTGATGTGGGGACGCCACACTGAGCACCAAACACTAACGGCTATGGCGAGCTACTGAAGCAGAAGGCTGTGCTCTGTGCGGAATAGAGTTACCCATTCTTGACAAATTACACCTGGTAAGCAAGTCTGAAACACGTTAGCTCAGTGTTTGTAAGATTTATGAGCGCGTCTGCATCCGCATCTAATTCACTTGGATCTGGCAGACACGGCAGAAAGTCCGTGATGGAGAAAAAAAAAAAAGGAGATTTCCTCAACAGTTTTTGTGAAGACGTATGCACTTCCCCCATCATTCAAAAGCGGGTTGTAAAAGTTAACAACCTCTGCATTTAACAGGAATGCAGTAAACATACTCTGACATATGGCAGGTTATGCTGATCAAAGCCTTACGATGGGGTTTAGATGAGGGGCAAGGAGATGAGTAGCTGAGATTTCAGTATTTCTTTCACTTTGACATTTTCTTATCTTAAACTCTGGAGGAAAGCTTATAATGTCATGCTAATTATACTGTATGTGTCTAAAATATGACAACATACAGAACACGTAGAGATGTTTGTATGATTTTATAAGAAACCGCCCTATAATATATATATATCCATATATATCCATATTCATGCACAGGAGCCCTTTTTTAGCCTGTGTGATCTATAAAAATTGCTCGGCCACTCATGGCTTTTTCTTTTCATATTTTCACGATATAAAAAAGGCAAGTGAAGCTCACTCGCTCCAAACAGGGTGAGAGGTGTTGCCCATGTGAACTGATTTGGCTGTCTGTCTGTCTCGCACAGAGCTCCACGCTGCTGTTGTTCTGCTTGTGTTATCAGAGCTCAGCGGACTGGACTGAATAATTCAATGCTCCCAGCAGCACCTCTCTCTCTCTCTCTCTCTCTCTTTACTCCGACCTAGTTTACATCAGGAGTTTACAGGTTGGGCAGAGGGCTGGAGACTCGCACCCTTGGCTATCAACCCTGGCCAGGAAAAGAAAAAAAAAAACTCTGTACACAAGATCAGCCTTTGACAGTCTTGGAAATGAAACCTAGAACATATTATTAGGTCAGACTAACTGTGTCATATCTGCATCACCCTGTAGATCCCCAAATGAATAGTTTTGGTATCCTCTGCTGTCTGAGTCGATCTAAAAACAAGAGCAACCGTGGCCTGAGTCCAGAAGTCAAACAGGTTGCAGGACCTAACTTTGAGCTCCACCCAGAGGCGCAGCGTCAGTTCAGCCACCTGCCATGCTGACAAGGGAAAATGTTACGCCTGTTAAGCAGACCACCGGCGTCTGAAAGCTCAGTTCAGTGACAAGCCCGGTGGTGCTCGTGGCTCTCCTTTGACCTGCCAAGACTGTTGAGCCCAAATGAGCTTAAAACACAGCATGAAACACAGGCTGTCGACGCTCATCTGGGAGTGGGAGTCTGCTCGCCACAAGCTTCCAGATTGGAGAGTTGTTGAGAGGTGACAGTACAGATCCGTCACACCAAATCATGCTTTGGAACACGATGGTTTTGGAATTGTAAATGTACGTATTACATCTTTCCCTCAGAGCGCCGACCGAGCGCAGTGCACATCAGTTTGGAAAAAACAGGTTGACTTTACCCGTGTTTTTTTTTTTTTTCAGCTAAACTATGGGAGGAACAACAGATGTCAAGCACTGGAGTAAAGAGTTAATAAAATTTCCCTTTGAGACAGAAAGAGAGAGAGAGAGAGATGAATAATCCAACAAAGAAAAATTGAATTGGGCAGCTTCTGGTTCAGGGAAGCCAAGGTTAAGGAAATGCAACAAAGCAGTGCAGTGTTTTCATAGAAAATCAATACTGTGCTTCTCATTAATGTCCTCATACTGCTGTGGAGAAGACAGGTCAGATTTTTCAACGTCCAGGGGACAAGGAAGGAATGAGAGATCAAGTCTGTGTCAGCATTAGAGGCATGTGCAGTCACTTGACAGTGTAGAGGAGAAAAAGGTGTTCTCTTCTGTAAATACACTAATAACACAATATGTTGCCATGAAAAAGGTCAAACGGGAAGATGGCTTATCATTGCTTCCTTTCAAGGAGCTCTTTTAACTTTAAGGTTTCCACACTCAACACACCGAGCTCAGCTTCAAGAGATATTTAAGCAATCTCATTACTCTCACCTCTCATGTTCGCAGCATATTTCCCACTTTGTGTTGACCTCTGGCTGACCTCCTGTTAGCAGCAGCTATCGCAGTCTGACATGGATGTCACTGCTTCAGGTCAATATTCAAATCACACCTCAGATGTGGAGGGGCCCCTCCTGCCAAGTTTCTGTTAATCCATTCTGGGCAAAAATGAAAGAATTATCTCCCAATTTGCCAAAAAAACTCTCTCCTAAAACACTCACAGGATGTTTTCTTGGAATACTGATTAGAGGTGAGAAATTAGTAATCAGGTGGCTGAGTATAACTGAAAAACCACTCTTGCCAGACTATGAAGATCTTTGACGTCCTGAATACTGATGGTTTTTGTTATCACTTTCATAAAGCAAATGTGTTTGCTAAGAGACATCACATTTTCTTTTATTAATTTTTGTTTCACTGCCCCTCTCAGTTACTATTGCTTTGCCTGTTAAGCTACTCACAAGAGATGACAAATCTACTGCTGATTTTACCTGCTGAAAATGGCAACAGTTACTGGCACATTTTGAATATATATAAGATATAATCTAGCATGAAAATATAATAAAAAAAACACTTGACTGATGTTATATGCACTTTGAGTACTTTCATTTACTTTCAGTTGTTTCCAACAATGTTCAAACCCAGATGACGGTAATGGTCTGTTTAATTTGGTCACCTTGTTAATGGCGTCATATTCCCCTTCACCCCTTCTATCCCCAGTTCTGTGAGCAAATGGTGTTTGTACATGAGTGATAGGGTTACACTGTATGAAGTGGGATTCACATTCTTTCACTTATTTCATCTTAGCAGTCCAACAAAATCTGTTTCTGAACAAATCTTAAATAAGCGATCAAGTTACTGAATCGTCACACATAAGCACCCATTTGTCTATAATAATGAAATATATATAATAATGATCTTAGCATGCTGTATATTATCATGATGATACTGATAGGAGTCTATGGAGTTTGTGGCAAGATGGGCTGTTGGACGGATGGATCGGACTAATGGGACGTTGAAGCATTGGCATGGCACCTTAGTGCTACGTCAAAGATTGACAGCCCTGCCATTGCTAGTGACAATTGCTAAGCTATGTTTAGGCGAGGGGGTTTAGCAAAGAGTCAGCTTGTGTTTGGTTTATTTCATGATTTAAACAATTCCAATATTGTGTTATTTTTTGTTGTCAATTTGTCTGTTGAGGTTCACTGGTCTAATGTCTGCTATTTCCACTCAAACGCAGGTTTGTATCATAATATGACGATGGATGACAACATCCCCGCTGCTAATAAACACAGCTGAATGTCAAGCTACTCCTTGTGCCTGCATCCCAAAATAAAAGACTACATATTACCTCTGTAAGTACTACCAACAATATGTCACAGTAAATTAAATTCCCCCCTCCCCAGCACACACAGGCTGGAGCTGCTGCTTGATCCCCTCAGACGCTGACCTCTCTTTGCCGGTCAGTGCAGTCAGGCAGGAGAATGAAGTGAATGAGCCCCGGCCACAAAAGGCCATCCCTGCTTAGCTCGCAATCTGTGCTGCCGGAGCTGACATCAGAGGTGTTATTACCATATAAATGAGATAAGGTCTTTGGTAATTGCTGGCTGAAATTAAAGCCAAACAGTCATATGCGCTGGAGACAATTTGTCTGCGTGTGCAAGGAAATGGTGATGTCTTACAGTAGATTGAATTGAATTAACAAAGAAGATTATGCTTCTTTATGTCAGCTATTGTCTCCAGTGTGAAACACAGGCAAGGAATCTACTCTATAAAGGCACGAGATGGCAATTTATTTATTTAAACATCTGTTACAAGATATTCCTGAACAAAAAGAAAATCAGATTTGATAGGCCTGACGCCATAAAACGATGAAACATGCTTATAAGAGCGAATGAAAACATTAACATAGGTAAACTGCCTTGTTAAGAATCTTGTTAATCCCCTCAAAGCTATCTGATTACAAAGTGCAGTAAAACACCAGTCGCATAACAAATTACTCCCCATATTAGCAGCGAGCAAATTAGATCTTGATAAGTGCTGCTAATTACATCTGCGGTGAGGTGTGTGTCATCCGCTGATTTTTATGAGTGTTGTGCCATATTATGTTATGGTGCTTTGCTGCTGAGAGAGGGGCAATGGCATTTATTAGTTGATGGAATAGCCCACATGGGACAAGAGCAGCCGTGACATTTCAGCAGTGAAGCAGGGCAATTACCCCAGGTGTCAGCAGCAATAGAGCAAGCTGGCCTTCTGTTGTAGTTCAACTCATCGAGGCTTTGATTTGTACATAGATTTCTCTGGTTGGACATTTACAGATGGGGAAAAAAGCACCTGTCTTTGTTCTTCGGGCCAGAATCCAATGTTGTGGTTTAAAATCAGAGGTTGCAACCCGAACACTGATGAAAGGATTCTCTAGGAAATGCCGTATCCATGTAGACAAAGAAAAAGTAAAAATATAAACCAGGATATAAGCTGTGTGCTGTCCTCGGTATATGTGCCGTATATAACTCGACAGCCAGGTAAACTCCTTCTTAACATCAAGACTCTGAAGACGTTAGCTCCATGTCCACAGGTTTATTGACATTAGCAGAAAGGTGAAACTGAAACATACAAAAGCATAATTAATTCCATGTTGCGTTAAAGTGTACAGACATACACTTTAAATGTATGAATTTACCATGTAAACATTTCTTTTTTAAACATCATGTTTACTATTATGAATTGTAATTATTTATTCAATTTTTAACCACAAATAAACATATAACCTTTTTCTCATAAATGAATTGTTTGCTGCTACGCATGCACAGTTACTCTTTAATGAAATATGGTGGAAAGCTCACAAAGCGGTCTCTTTCAGAAATGAATTAAGTGTTTTAACAAACTTCATCAAACACAACACTGCCTCAAAAAATAAAACTTAATGGTAGTGCATAACATAAATCAATACATACCCACGATGCTGCCAGAGGCTTAAGATGTATGTAGATGTAGTGGGATTAGCTCAGGTTAGCCTAAACACAGTTCTCCATGACATGTGCTCTACCCTTTTTTGTTAAGTGTCAATCACTGCTAGGGACGGCCTCTTGTCAGACACAACTTCCTGACACTCTTAACGGGACCTCAGTAACACACAGAGACATACAATACAATAGTAATGGAAACTACGACATTAACAGTAACAGAACAAGCTGTAATTCTGAGGTATCTTTTCTGCATTTCTAACCACCAATGGGCAGGCATTACCTTACCTACCAAATAAACCTTTGACATTTTGACATTAGTCCACTTCCATATCAATGACTTTCAAACAAAATGTATGACATGTCATGGTGAAGTGATTTATTCTACATTTTTTGCTCACTGCTTACTTGTTTTGAAACGTTTCAAACAAACAGATGCTTCCATGAAAAAAACATGACCTGCAAAAAAACTTTTGTAACTTTTATAAAGAATCATAAAATGAAATTATTGGATTATTCTGTTTAACGTTTCGATCTTTTATCTATAGCCTTTTTATTCATGTGACCGTTTTTTTCCCAGAATGTTTTATTTATGTTTACAATATTGAACACTCTGAGTCTCCATACATGGAAACCTCTCCAACGCCACACATTCATTTGAACTTTTTGAGGGCTAACCACGAAAAATGATTGCAGTTTGAATAATTTGGCCTCACGCTTAATTTTTCTCCCTCTGAAAAAATGAAAAGGCTTCTGCCTGCATCTGCAAAGTTGTTAATCCATCTGAAAAACAGTAACTGCACTGTAGTGTAACCTTACTTGACCTTACCTCATGCTTTATGCTTCTGGGTAAGTGAATACATTGAAAAACATGAGGAGAGAGGCCAGTGTAGGCAGACTGCATTTGATTATCTCTTGATAAGGAGCAAGCTGTGAACTATTGATCCTCTAAACTGTGATACCAAGAAGGGTCGAAAAACCATTTGCCACAATAATTCAAGGGATGATGGATGATTTCCTGCAACTACATTGCTTCTTTTTCGTAAGAAACATTTTACAGAGCTTCATTGACTGGCACATTTGACTTAGATTCCTATTTTACGGTCTTTTCCACCTGTGATATATATAGTCCATGCTACAGCGGTGCAAACAGAACAAACCTGGCTTTATTCCGACCTTTCACTGCCACAAATTCACGAATAAAAAACCTCCACAAATCACGGCACTGTGTTTCAATTACCCCCACATCATAACGCCCATCTCCTCTATTCAGAAAGCCACTGCCTGAAGGTCAAGGCAGCCTTTTAGTATCGCATGCTGTCTAGGACTTTTCGTGGGTGACCTTTCACTGTCTGTCACATCAGAGGATAACACCAATCACTACGCAACGATTTGATTGCATGCAAGGTTACATCATGAGGTCCTGGCTGTGTTTTGTACAGTATGTTAGTCCTGCGGTTTGCATTCATCACGTGAGCCTGTCATCTTGTCTGTTGTGTAGAAAAAGGATACACAGAGAGTGACAGACCGAGACAAAGAAGGATGTCGTAGTATGTTTAAAAAAAAAGCAAGAAGGGAAAAAGACAAGAGACCAATTCTGTCTGCAGTGACGGAGCTTAAACTTGACTGATTCATTCCCGACAGGGTCCTCTCATTAATCTTTTACATCTTGCCTGTAGTTATCATTACTAAGAAAAACGGCAGGCTCTCTTCCCTTATTTTGACAGAGACACTTACTTTCATCTTCACGAGAAGAACAAGGGGGGATTGTTGTTGTTTACCACCTTCCCACCCACTTCTGTATTTTCTGTAGCGTTTAGCAAGTCATCCACTGAGATACACGTCTGGACTGACGAGCAACTCCTTCCTGTTTCGCTTTGACAAAATGACAGTTTTTGGTGTTAGATTGCATCAAAAAGTAACGTGGCAAAGTTTAGTCTGTGCTGTTCACAAATCTGAATGTCAAGAAATCTTTTGATTATTAGTCAGAAATTTTTCTTCATATAAATAAAAAAATCTGCATGTGGGGTGAATTTATTTCACCTACCTCCATTCGAAAAACTTTATCATCTTTCATCTAAAATTCTGTTGATTATAGAAAAAGTGACTGACTTTTCACACAAGGGAAAATAAGATTGACAAGACTGAATGTTAGACAGATCATTAAGTTTTGCCAAAATTTTGCCTCTACAAATTTGGGGGAGACTTGAAGGTGCCCTGTTGAGTTTTCGTGCAACCAAAAGTTTTGTTTACATCCAGTGTTAGTCATGAAACATATTGTGTCTATCTTGAGGTCTAATAAACATGATAAGTGCATTTCCTTCCTCATAAAACATTCACAAAGCTGCTCTTTAAAACATTTAAAAACCTGCAATGTTCAGCAATGCTAGCAGTTTTCCTCTTCACTGCCTTTGTTGGCACATTACACTGTTTCTTGGCTTTTCAATGTCGCCAACGATGTGCCACAAAGTTCTTCAAATTAAACAACAAATTGCATTGATTCCTGAAACTAATGATGCTGTCATTTTTCTCCCTTGGATGCCTGCACAATACAAACAAAATGGAGACCTAGACTTTAAAAAAAAAATCTCCACAACACAACAAATGGTTGAAAAGTCATCAAACATTCACCATTTAAATTAAACGTAATAGAACTTAAGTGTTGTGGTCTGGCTGCTACCACATCTACATATACACCAGTGGTTCCCAAACTGAGGGAAGGGTAAAAAAAACATATTTTTATCTCTCCAAGGCCCTAAAATGTACTGAAATGAAAAAAATATAAGAATACATAAACATGTGAAACCAGTGATGAGGGGTTACAAGAAGAGAAAAGCTAGAAGGTTGTGAACCACTGCCAAATACCATCTACCTATTTCTATCTAACAATATAACACAATATTTTACTATGTAACTCATTCACTGAAATCCCATTCACAGATTCAGAGCACAGTCGTCACTGACGTTTGTAATTTGAACATGTCAAGCCTGCTGATCATTCACAGCGCACTTTGAGCATTATGAATATTCAGAGTGGTAGCCAAATGTCACTGAGCTATCCCGTAACAATAATGGAGCTTGAAGTCTGCAGACAAGTGGGCACGGATGGAGGCGAGCTAATGAATGTAGGCGCCTCGCCTTGATTAGTTTGGATGACAAATGTTTTGATAGAAACGGCTCTCCAAGGCTTCAGTCGACAAAACACAAAGTTCAACCAGAGGCAACATGTGAACCAGGGATGTTAAAGGTAAAATTTCAAAGCTTGTGCATTTTACTTTCACTTATAATCATATATTATAAATAGATATTAAGGCTAAAATGCTAATACAATAGTAAAGCTACAGTTTCACTGAAGTGTTTCTTCTTTTTTCATTTGTAAGGTACAAATGCTGCACTCATACAAACAAACAGAAAAAAGGAAGACAGCACAAAATAAAAGGGAAAGAAATACAAATCTCAGTGTACTAGAACGGTATTAATATGGAAAACCAAATGAAGTCAATGACACAAGAGGTATAGCTACTATTACTGGATAAATGTCCACAAGTTCAAGTTAGGATATGTGAGCCAAAAACCACCAAATAAAACATCAGTTTTATTGCTGAATGGTACATGTTGCACTAAGGGACAGCAAAGACTAAATAATGTCATTTGAATGGCTGGCACGCTTTAGGAACAAACTCCACCACCTGAATTTATTGTAAATATAATTTATAACTGATGCTCTTTGCCACTCTGTCACAGGGAATCTCAGAAAAGCCGGAGCATTACTGGGAGCTGGCTTCAGCCTAATTACTGGGAATAGTGCCTATCAGGAATTTAGGGCAAGACCTGCAAGTATGGCACAAACATTAACATAAGGAATGTTGAAAGAGATTTAATGGGATTTTCAGCTTTTTAGGTGGGCAAAATGACAACAAAACAATCGTCCATACAAGAAAATGCAGATGTACCGTAGTTATTCTGACAACAAATCAGTTCTATTTTATAGGCGACTGTAAAGCCAAAAACATGCTAATTCACTCTTATGAATAAACACAGACTTAAAGATACACACACATATACAATATGTACAGTATACATCCTGCATATATTTACATCTGACAGCATTTACATATAGACACACACATTTCTTTGCGTCTTCTACTGCTGTATGGCCACAGAAAGTGGTCATGCAAAATTTAATTGCTGAATATATCAATACCAAATATTTACAAATATTTACATTTTTCTGTAAGCAGACATCCGCTGATGCTTGTAGCCTCCACAGAGAGTCCTGCTTCAATGCCAGCAATCATTTTGAAAGAGTAAATGATGCTTTGTATGATGGTGGATATCTAGTTTTTGAAAGAAACTCTTTCTTTATGGAACTAATTAGCCTATTTGGTGCTCCTGTGATTGCATGCTGAGGTCAACTCAGATCCAGCTGTGCTCCTTCATGTGTCCACACTGAAGACCAGATGAGATCCACAGTGATTCCCCGCTTTCTGCTTGGCTCGACTGGCCCCGATCTGGGTCATCTGGGCCTTTTCGTCAGATGGCTGCGGGCCCAACATGAAAACAAACAGACCCACTATTTGCAGTTTGAATGCGAGACAGCTGTTAACCTCACCAGAACTACCTCATATTGGCCTCTTATGTGACAGTTTTTAAAAACAGTCCAGTTTTAAACAACATTGCATTTATAAATATAATCGGGGATTCTTCACTGTTGTAGTTTGCCACGGTTTGCTCCTGGAGTCAGAGAAGATCATTAAATATTAAACCACCACAGCAAGCTATGGGGCAAAATTCCGTTCCTGCAATAACAAGAAGGCTGTTTACTTATCCTCATCTTGCGGTTGAGAGCTTAATTTTTCCTATTATTGCTCATAGAGGTTTGGAAAAAGTAGGACACTTTAATTGAAAAACCGTAATACTCCCTTCCTGTGAGTGAACTCTCTGGGGAGCAGATGTGTCAGCTGACTCACTGAGTGTCCTTAGCTGTATTTTAGTTTCATGCATCAGTGGTGGAAGGTAACTGATCACGTTTACTCAAGTACAATTTGAAGTTACTTGTACTTAACTTGAGTATCTCTATTTTATGTTACTTTATACTGCAACTCAGCTACATTTAAAAAAGAAATATTATTCTTTTTACTCCTCTACATTTATCTGACAGGCAGAGTTAGTTACTATTTAGATGTGTGAAGATGGCCTTACATATAATAGAGTTCTAAATTACAAGACATTGTTAAAGAATCCAGATTTTATGGCTGAGATGTGTGTGATTTTTCAGCAGTTCCACCAAAGACACATTATCTTTCTAATGTGTTTGAGTACTATTTGAGTACTTTTACTTTTGATAGGCGCTACCTTTAATTCTTTCTATGTAATTAAGGACAGAGCGGAAATAATACGCCGAGCGATGGATGGATGGATCTTTGGATGAGGCCATTATCTATGCCAGAAATGTAGCCTATTTTCTGCTGGAGAAGTGTACCATGAGCAAAAAAAGTGTTTTGATAGTCCTGACAGTTTGACCATCCTGGCAGCCTCCATCCGCTAACCTGTCAGTGGATGGAGGCTGCCAGGACTAACAGCTGGATAGTCTGTTGATTTTATTTGTTGCCCACCACTCTCCAGTAGCTGCTCATTGATTTGTTACATTTTTGGGGGCTCGGAGCTAAAGCTACATTTCTTTTTTGCCGTTAGAAGGTACATATTGGTAGCTAGTAATGGTGCCATGGCAACATTTCTGCATTTCTACCGGTGCACCAGCGTGGGAAATTCGCCACAGACGTCAGATTTAAAAACTCGGGTATCATGTGAAATGCAAAATACAAACTTTGACTTAAATAAGCTTTTAAATACAGGGCTTTCACTTATTAAAGAGTGTTTTAAAATTGTTCTGTTGGTACTTGCGCTCAAGTTAAGTATCCGATTACTTATTCAACCACAGTTACCTGACTAACTGTCTTAAGGTACGGGCTTATAATAGATTTAAAAATGTTTAAAGAGGATTCAGATCACAACTCAAATGTATTATACAATTTTTAACTTCATTTTCTCATCATTTTTTGTTGCCAATGTGTGAACAGATTCAGATCTTCAGACTGCTTGCTCCCTACAGTGACTTAATAGCCACATGTCATTGTTAACAAGCATTTTTTGTACGTTACATACAGAACCTTTAGAAAATAGCTGCAGTGTGAGTTTCCAGGTGATTTTTCTTGCAATGTCCTAAGCTCTGTTTTGTTCTGATTCCTCTTCTTGTACCTACCATTTTGTAGATTTAATATTATGGGTTCCTAGATTTGATCTGTTCCTGATATTGGTTTCACTACCTTTATTGCTCCACCATTTAAGACAAATATCAACTGGTATGAGGTGTGGTAAATGCATGATAGCACGGGTGCATAAACGTACAAGTAAACCCCAGAAAAATATTATTATATTGAAATTATAAAGTCTAAATAGCTACAGGGCCTGCAAGAAAATGAATTCCTTTTGGGATATAAAACAGAGGGTCAGCTGTTGTGTTGCACATCAACAGTTCTGGATACCAATGAAAATAGATTTCTACATCAAAGAGGATACCTAAATGGATTCCCCTACAGGGAGGCAGGAGATGCTAAATTGCACTTTCCTTATTTCGAGTGTGGCATTAATTAGACATAGTGAATAATGAACCGAATGAGTAAAATATTTCCTTGGTGCCACTGTGATACTGACCAAAGGAAGAAATGTGGGCAGGAAGACAGTAAAAAATAAAATGGATTATAAGAAGGAAAGGCTGTGGTGCATGTCGGGCCCACCTCCTTGTTGGACGTGTTTACTTGGAAACAGTGTAGGAGTCAAATGTTGGCTTGTATGCACTGTAATAACCTTTTCTTGTGGTCACAGTGATGGGTTACTGTATTTGAGTTGTTTTTGGTTTTTTTTTGCTGTGGCACTCTTCAATAAAGTCAGCTTTGTTTTATAACCAGGAACACCATCTGCCAGTGTGTCAGAATAAATGCAAGAGGGCACTTAACTGCTTCCTGCTTTGGATTTAATGACATTTTAGTAAAACTGGAGAAAGAGACAGAAAGATAGAAACATGACGCTTTGGGGGCTGCAGAGTTGTCAAAGCCATCAGAAACAGAAATACAACAACTTCATGGTTTTGAATTCATTTACTGGCATTGGGGCTCCAGGGATGTCAGGTCTGTCGGTCTGTCCAGCACTTTGGTCCAGACTGAAATATCTTATATATTAGATTGTCGTGAAGTCTGGTCCAGACATTCATGTCCCTCTCAGGATGAACTGTACTAACACTGGTGATCCCTTAAGCACCATCATCAGATCAAAATTTAAATTTTTACAATACTAATAATAGGTTCAGCCTCAGTTGTGCTTTGTGCTTACTGCTAATTACTAAATGTTTACATGCTAAAACTAACTTACTGACACTTAATTGGTAAGTGAGTAATTATTGATTACTGGATGAATCTGGTGGGTGTATGGGTGGGACCCCAATGCCTTGGCTCCAATTCCCAATCATGACTGTGCAGACACTAGTTCCAACTGATGTAACTAGCACAAGACGGCAGTGACCACACCCGGGATATGTTTGCTTCATTTTTGTACGGTAGGAAGAAGATGAGATGAGATGTTTATTCCTTGTATAGTATATGAGTATATGGTTTAAAACACCATGGTGCCGAAGTACAATTTTGCAGAGCCGTTAGCATGGCTGTCAAACTGTGTCCAAATTCCCTACTGTACACTGGTTCTAAGCAGGTTTTCAGTGTGTTGTGTGTTCACAGTGCAATGTTGTTCCACAATTCAATGCACAAAGGAAATGTTAAAAAAATGGGATTGTGGTGAAACAGCTCCAGAAAAATCCTGGAAATGAAAATTGTGAAATCTTTTTTAGGAAATATATGATTTGTTGTCTCTTTGTGAAGGTTAAGTGGCAGTAATCCAAAGTTGCGATTTGATTGACACCCAATGTTGCGCATATTGTGCCACTTCTTGGTAGTAGAAAACCGTAAAGATATTTTTGTATACTAGCTCATAAACCACCTATAACAATTAATATTTAGTGTGTATTGTGTAAAATTAGTATATATGGTAGGCAATGCATGTTACTCATCATTTGATTGAAAACAGAATCACATGAAAACTGAGGAATCTGTTTCATGCTTTTTCATGTATTTCATCCGATTGGGTACTGAAAATAGAGGGTAGAGAGGAGTGTCAAATACAAAGATGAATGGCTCCTTTTGAAAAAACTCATATTTATGGTTCCTTAAAAGCACTGCTGCTTTTGTCGGAGTGTAAAGAGTTACAGCTTTGCCCTGTGAGATCCTTGAAGCCCTCTTAGCTAAATGTGTTTGTATTTTTTATGTCTCAGTGCCAACCTCTATTAGTATCATGTCACTAAGTGCCCTTGACTCCAGTCGAGCGGCGCACTGCCTATTGGTGAGGTTCGGGTTGCATTTACAGTCTACGTCCCCAAAGCACAGCTTGGCACAGCGCAGGACAGATGAAGGATACCAGCTCCTCCATAACTGAACGACGTTTGGTTACTCAAGCTGTGCTGAACTGATGAAGTTGAAGTGAAGTGCTCATCAACTTTCAGGACGTCTTGTCTTTTTTTCTTTAGCTTTTACAGCAAAACAGCAGCAACAGACTTTGAATGGCAATAGGTTGCTTGCCTGCTCTAATGGCACAATATCACACACAGTATAATACCCCACGGTACATTGTGCCTATATTAGTAAGACCGCATGAAATACTGCTGTTATTTCTTGTGTGATGACAGCTCTACTTTACTTGAAGCGCTGCCTATAATTCTTTATAACGTTAGATTAGCTGCCCTGTGAAACTCTTGTGTGGGCGTCTGAATCGCACAGAGATTATGTGTGCAGGTTCATTAAACTATTCAACCATACTTTTATGTCATTAAATTTCACAACTTCACTTGAGAGTGAAAGGTACTCTCCAAATATTTTTCACAGCAGTAGGGAGGTTCTGCTCTTTTCTACCAAGGTGGTTTATTGGTAATTTTCCAGCCTTGGAGCAGGAAACTATCAGCAGGATACAACTGTGTTTGACAGAAGATATTACTGCATAAATGTTTTAAATTATGTTTTATCTTGGATTATTAAATTTAGTGAAACCATGGTAGTTTTACAGTGCCAGTATTAAGTTCAAAAGCTACAGTAAATGTGAACTTGAGTAGATATTGTTGGTAAAAGATATTTGTTTATGTGGTATTAACAGCGATATAAAACTGCAACACATGATGTGTCTTAGGATTTTAAGTAGTGTAACAATTGCATTTACAGTGCCTAGATACAACATAGAGTGGGAGAAAATAACGTTACTCGAATGCATTTACTCAATCACTGTACAGCTCTGAGGTACTTGTTCTTCAGTATTTCCATTTTGTGCTACCTTAGACTTCTACCTCACTACATTTTAGAGGGAAATGTCGAGCTTTTTACTCACTTACATTAACTGAAAGTTATAATCACTATTCACTTTTTCAGATTAAGATTTCACATAAAAAAAGCACATGATAAACTTACAATTAACACTAACACTTTGTCCTGTGTTACACTGAAGATGCGCTTGAGCCGTAAGGAGTTTCACCAAAGAGAGATTTCCCCTCTAAACTTCTCAAGTGGTTTCCTTTAAATAACAGCTCCAAGCTCAAATAGCTAAAGGTATCCAATATTTCACAAAACTGATGATTGATTTGAGAAAAACGCAAAAACTGAATGCAAATTTTGTGTAGCAGAACTTTAGCAGAACTTTGTTTTTTTCTTCTGTCTTGCCCCATAAATCAACGCATAACCCCTCAGATTTATCTTGTGACCCTTTGAGGGGGCCTGTCCCTGAGTTCCCACTTGACTGATCTGAGTCAGATCACCTGACTGTATATAAAGTAGACCAAATAGCTGCACGTTGACAGCAAAGTACTTAAACATTGTTGTGTCACAAGCTAATAATCGGTATTATTATTATTTTGGTTGGATTTTAAATGCTGGACTTTTACCTAAAATTGAGCATTTTTTGTGTTATATGTGTAGTTTTACTTTTCACAGCACTGACAATGCATAGATAATAAAAAAAATACTTTTATTGCAGAGTCACAAAAGAGAAGAGAACAGTATGTTCACGTGTGTCAGCTGCTGCTTAATGATTTGTGTCGGCGCTCCACTCGAGTCTCCACCCTGACTGAGGTCTGTGTGGAGCTGGACAAAACACTCGAGAAGTGCTGTGGCATCCAAACGCAGAAAAACCTTGCTTGTTGGACCCAGAAAGACGTCCTGTACTTCGGTCAGCAATCCCTCTACCCCCTAAAAAGTGCAGCCGGAGCCTCTCTAGAAAGATTAATGACCATTGAATCCCCAGCACAAGCTACCAGGGCAGCAGACCACTGTTTCCCCCCAGTCCTCATAAGCAGTAAAATCCTCATTACACACTTTCTGAGTCTTTAGGTTACCCCTCTGCTCAGCCCGAACCAAGCCCAAGGACGGTTGTTGGTGTTTGGCTTGTTTTGTTCTGTTCAGCGAAGTGTGTTGATGTGGACGATGTTTGCTTATTGGTGCATTTCAGTATTGCGCTTTATCGTGAATTCTATAACGTCCAAATTTTATGTTAACAACATATTTTTTTAAGTAAACAATGTAAAAATGCAAGGTGAGAGGGGGCAAACCACTGATGACTATGGTGATTCAGAGACAGTCTGAACTACATTTTTTTAAAAGAGACATGTACTCAAGAGAAAAAGTTGCCTGGACCGCACTCTGCTGCGGACCCTCTCTCGTTTGGAGATGAAACAGGAAGCTCGTATAATCATCTTTGTGTTTGGAGAACTCGTTCCACATTTCTGCTTCTCTCTGAGTGACCTTCCTAATCAGATGAGCATTTCAAAACCACAGGGGGCAGAGGGTCACTGCCAATATGGGGCTGAAAAAGCAAATTACCATTCGGCAGGAATATTCCTCCTGTAAATCAGCTCCCACTCCATTCTGATCTGTAGGTAACTTTCTGACTTCTGCCCCCAAATACCGTCTTTGATGTCGGGAGAAGGTTTGAAGTAAGAGTGATTAAAATGCAACAGCAATAGGGCTTTGTATATGCTGTAAGCAGGTTTTCCATGCAGGAATGATTTATCTTTTTTTTTTAAACCATTTGATTTGAAGCTAACTGACTTCTTCCACTGGAAATCAATATCTGACTAATGAGCAGCTTAACATGGCTTGATAGTGACTAATAGCTTACATTATTGCAAGTTGGATACTGATGATATCTCAGTTTTGTCACACTGGGAGACAGAATTCACACTTTTGATAATATCGAGCCCAGCAGGGAATCTGCAAAGTGATCTTGATAGAGGGCTTTTAGTGTCGCCAAAGTCTTTCTCACTTTATCTAATTGCAATATTCCTCTACACCTCCCATACCAGAAATTAACAAGCCAAAGATACATGAAAGCAGCACGCTGTTTATCTCTGTTAAATGGCTTAATGAGCAAATCCTACACCAGACATTTAAATTCACTTTACAATATTTTAACAGTTAACAGTTTCAACTAATAAAATACCCTCTATATTTAGTTTCCATTTTTAGTCTTCTATTGGCACTCCAGAAGAGCTGGCAGTGCTGTCAACTGTCGACTTATGTGACTGACAGTTAAGTAGTATGCACATTTTATATGAAAAAACATGGAAAAAAACTAAACAAATTAAGGCTTCATGTCCAGTTTGAAACTTGCTCTGCTATCAAGTCTGGGAATTTGTCTGTACAGATAAAGATAAATAAATATACACACAATGCACATCCAGAACACCAACTCATATCAAACACATGGAACTGTTAATGTACTTTAAACTGCATCTTGTCGTTAAAGACAGATTGATCAGTCCTTTTTGTGTTATGTGAGAAAAGCTTTGTAGATTTATGAAAAATGTCTTTCTGAAAGCCCCAAGTACTTGCTGTAGTAATATGTTACATTACTGCTGAGATGATGACAACAAAGTGGTCTACACTGACCCATCATCATAATACATATGCTACCCTGCCAGAAAAGGATCTCAATATGAGACAATTTTGAAAAATCTCACATTACTTACCATGATATTAGACGATTCATATGTCCAATACCAACATTTTTTATACCTGTAAATGACAACTGTGGTTTGGTTAAGGTGCAAAACACATCTTAATTAATCTTAAAAGTTCAAAAAAGTTGTGACTTGTGATCGCTGTTTGTCACCAAGGTATCAAACCAGTTTGGGAAATATCAGGGGCTAATAAAAAACAAATGCTAATTGCAGGTCTGAGATGGGACCTGAGAGAAACAGCATGTTAGTCTAATGTGACATAAAAATAAGATGGTAACATCTTATATGGGCTGAATCAATCAAAAATGAATACAGTGTGTGTATGTGATCTGTCCTGTGTGCATGCTAACGTTTGTGTTTTTAATGGTTTCATCCAAAGAATTCAAATCTTAGCCCAAGTTGATTGTGGTACTTATTTCCAAGGCAGCAGATATTTTACAAACAACATTTCAGCCCTCGTCATTAGGGGAGCCAGTTACCAACCAACATCACATGTATCTTTAGATGTTTGGTTATTTCACTCACCTCCTGTTCCAACTTAACATGCAAGACTTTAAATCATTCTCTTAAATCCTGACGGGTGAGAAATGATTTGGCATGTAGTTGTTTCAAAAGCTTTTATTTTTTCCTCTATTTTGCCTTTTTTTTTTTTTGGGTACTGCTGCTAACCTGTAAGCTTGTATGAAAAGAGGACCAAGTGAAAGTTCGAGGAGGCACTTGTCTAACAGAGTGGCACTGCCTTAAAACTGTTGACCCAGCATCAACTTCAGCCCAGGGAATTTAACTAAAACTGACCTTTGATTTTCTCCGTGGGCGTAAGAGTAGGTCAAAGGGAGGTGAGAGCAACACACTGCACTTTCTTCAAACCTGGTTAAAAATATATACTGTATATATCAGACTCGCTTCTTTTTCTTTCTAGCTGACAGATGAGATACATCTTTTTATCGTCAAGTAACACACGAGCTGTGTATCTACCAATGTTGCTGAATTAATGATGTTGTTCTCTGTGCATCCAGATGAGTTGATAATACTCCACTACACATTATAAATTGACCTACAGTGCTGACATCGGTGATCTGGAGCTGGTAATCATGTGTGGATAAGTTGCCCATAAAACCAGCATGAGGAAACACGCTGTCGCAGCATCCCGATCGTTAGGACACCAAACAAGGAAATGCTCTGATGGACACTAATCATTCAAGATCAAATGCATTTCAATTAACCAATAACATCTGCTCACAGAGATATTTTGGTGATTTGCCATATGTTTTGCAACCTCAAAGTGACAATGACGAGAGATGGATGTGTGACGGTCTGTTGCCAAAAAGGAGAAATCAAACAGGAAAGATTAAAATCCATAAATTCTGATTATGTTGTTTCACCCACAGGCTTAAACATATGTGACTGGAAAAAGAAAGATCCTTGAATGTGACTTTGAAAGGGCCAAACTTAACTGGGAATTAGCACTTATCATGTTTGAACCAACATTGTGGAGATACTCGGATGAGCAGTAACATAACACACAATCTGCTTTGGACACCTGATGTTTTAATGAAGGGTTTACTTTGTGCAGGTGGGCTAAAAATAATAAGGTAAATGAACACAGGTTTTTAACTCTGGGAATCAAAGCTATCATTTAGATTTCAACACATGCATCACTCATATAACAGCAGCAGGAAATCATATTCACTCATTTAAATAATTGCATTTGTTCCTGTTTTTGTCCCAAGTTAATTAGCAAACATTTTAGCTCAAAGAAAAAAATATCTGCTCTTATTAAGTGGGATAAACAGGGGCTGTCAGCACATCTTTACAAGTCTTATGTGTAATACAAATAAGCCTGGCTTCTTGTAGGTGCTGCAGCTCTGAGAGGGTTTTCATCCATAGCTGAACAATTTTCTGCTCCTCTGGGATCCTTTGCATCAATTCAATTTATTTCAGTAAATGGACCAATTCATCAGGGAAATTTGGTATGTCATTTGTGTTTTTCATCAAGCGATACCTTCCTCTGCTTTTTTCACCAACACAAATGGATTAAACACTTATGCAGACATCTTGAACCTACAGTACATCTGCATGAGAGGTTATTGTGTGCTGACAGCCTCAGGGAGAGGAGCTCAGTGCATGTTTAGAGGCATGGTAATAATTAATATAATCAAGTGTTTACTGCTCATTCACTGTGAGCCAATATTGATTGTTGAGTTAGGAGGGAAAATACATTTTCTGACATTGCATGATAAATTGGTTTGACTTTAATTGGGTTTACATTTCATGAAGACACCAGTATGAAGTACAGACTCAGGGAGCACTTTGCCAGTGTAAAGATATAATAAAATTGTTAAAAAAAAAAAGTAAGGTTACATAAAATCCAACAGAAATCAGCTCAAGTTCTTTCCTTGAAAAGGCAGTGAGAGGCTGGTGCTTCGTATCCTTCCAGATGTCTGTGTGTGATACGCTCCTCCCCGCTGGCCCACACTGACAAGCCCATGTCATCCCTGTGACATTTCCAGAGCCTTCACATTTCATCAGGACGGTAATTAATCATTGCCGAAACAATGTGGTGGCCTGGAACACCGGGGCTGCCACGGCGCTGAGGAGGAGAGTGAGTGCTGCCAGGGGCCTCCTTGGCACACGCCAGGGTACGACGGGCAAAGCGTTGCCATGGTGAAGTCTCGGCAGCATCGAGGGCCATCATCCCACTGTGACATCTGTTGGCATTACAGGCTGCAACTCTAACCTACGAGCAGGAATTAGATACTCAGGCGGCTCCATGTCTGCACAGATGATGGCAATGACCAGATTTGCAAAATGCTTTTCTACCCAAACTCATTAAGAAATCATTAACTGTGACAAGAGGACAGCTTGCAAAAAATAAGCCATATAAAAATATTCTCATCATATCAATCAACAAACCTTTGTTGCTTTGTAAAGCCCTGATATTTTAAACATCTAACTTCTGCAACTCTTGTCCCTGCGACAACAGTGTTCACAGTTTAAAATGTATGACGGTTGAATCCAGAGAGGACTTTAAACTTAAATTCTGAAGAGCAAATATTTTTCAAATTGTCAGCATATTTTTAAAAAAAGGCGTAGTCTGACAGAGAAAAATGTTCTATCTTTTGTAATCACAAACCCACTGATTAGCTTGATTTTGGCCAAATGAAACTTACCTCCAGCGACCAAATTGTTTCCTAAACAGCAGTAAGTGTTTTAACCAGTGAAAACCAAACTTACAGGATGTCTAATGTTTTTACTGCTCGTGTTGGTCAGGTATATGCTAACATGCTGAAACCTGTATTTTTAACCAGCTCTTATTAATCCACTCAGTGCCTTACTGTACTGAAGGTATCAACACATCATAAAAAACATTCAGATGCAAGTAAAAGTCCTGTTTAATGAAGTATTATGAAGTAAATATGAGCAAAAAGTACAATCAGCAACATCGTAGAGTGTTTTAAAGAGACTTCTGAATCTACTGAATTCCAATGAAAGTGTCACAAAAACAAAACACTCCAGCGAAGCGCCTAAAAATCTTATTCAGGTACAGTACTCGAGTAAATGTACTTGCCATCTCTGGTGCCTTGTCAGGGCAGTAAAACATAGTGTATGAGGCATGATAAGAAAACACAGCCTGCAGGCAGGAATAAAGGCTGAAAGAGAGCCAGATGTGCCCCAGACTTTCAGGGTGTATTAAGTATAGAAGTACAGATAACCTACTTCAGGTCTGTCAGCTGTACACACATTCTCTGAGATGCCACTATGAATAAATCAAAGGGATAACAGTGACATTCCTCTCGAGTGTATCATTATTTTATGAAACTCACATGTAATAATGTATATGACCTTTAGGTACAGTTTTCTGCCATACTTTACATTAATTTGAGAGCGCAATCCAGGTTGCTTGGCTTTTGTTTTTGCAAAAGTTCAGACTTATCACTGGCTTGTCACCTTGTCACAGTGACCTTTTAATGTGTTGTTCCCGTGTGTTTGTGTGGGTGCTGTTTATCAGGGGATGGTAATGAAAATGGAGGTGCCATCTCTTGCCAGCTTTTAATGTTAATTGGCAGTGATTTGTGAAAAAAAAAAAATGGCCTCAGTCCAGGACAAAGCTGCTTCAGACGACACTGCATTAGAGGAGGTTTGTTGTCACAAAATAACCGTTGCTAAATAAAGGAGGTTTAAGGCTGCAAGATGAATACTCGCTCTTACTTTCTGGTGTCCACACAACATACAGAATGAAAATCATATCTCCCCAAGTCAACCAAACAGGTGAGGTCAGATTATTATGAAAGCTGCTGAACCAGAAAGTTGACACAGTGCGCTGTATGTGCTCGAGGGGGAAGACACTGACAGTTCAAGGCCTTTGAGTCTGCAAGAAAACAGGGAGCTTGGTAGAAATGCATCTGCAAGCACTGGAATTATTAACATTTAGGTATGCTTACAAGACAGTATTAAATCAAAGTAAGCAAAAAAAAAAAAAAAAAACGAACGGGGAAAAAAAGGCTGAAGCAGTGCGGTGTAGATGGACACACACATCCACACTTTTATTCACTCATTTACAATTCATGTCAAGTCACTACCACAAACCCCCACCCTGCTGCTTGACCCCCTCTGCCTCTTGGAGAGGGAGAGATGGCATCAGAAGAAGAAGAACAAAAAGAAGAAAAGAGCCTCTGGGCCAATGCACATCTTCTATCTGACCTTCACATGGAGTCGATCATCAGGCAGGCTTTCTTTGACAGGTCTTTGACATCACTGAAGCACACGTTTTAAACCCATCTCAACCAAGCTGATGGTCAGAATAAAACTGTAAAAGACTGGACAATGATATATTAACTGTGTTGTTTTATCTTTTCTCTGTGAAGAAGGCATAAACACCAGTATCAGCTGATATAACAGTATCAGTAATTAGTTGAAAGATACAGGAAAGATACTGTTCTGAGTTGAGCATTGGTCTTTTGTTTAAATGCTTAAAACTATCTACACTTACCACTACACTACATTTACTACATGAATAATAATTTGCCACTTTATTTCAGAAAAGTGGCGTCATGTTGTTGGTAGACTGCTACTGACACCCTGTTTCCTGACTTTTCCTCACCAAAAAGGCAATATTCTTCTTCCCTTTTAACTCTGTTTTGGTCTCCACCAACTCCTATGGGAAATATCTGGCTCATAGGTTACTAAGTAATCCACTAGCTAGTCAAAGTTTTGGGCCATAAAACTGAACCATTGAACTGAAAGGTCATAAAATACTGTCGGGCTGAGGGAAACTGCAAAATCTGACAATAATTCCCTGCGGCTTCATCACTACGAGCGACCCCTTTCACATTTTACATGACTTTCTCATCCATATGAAATATTGAGCAGCTTTAACCAAGACGTTTCAGTTGCCTGAACCTAACCAAACCTAAGAGGAGGCAGAGGATCAGGTACTGTCAAAGGGGGACCAGATCATAAAAAACACACATCTCATTTTAGAAAACAAACATAATAACCTGGACTGGGATTTCTGATTCTTTTTATCATTTACTGTGTGTTCCGTGTTTGCTTTGATACCCAGCTTACATTTCAGGCGCTGTTTCTCTCTGCAGCTTTGCAACAGAATCAAATCCACGAGCTTTCAATCTTGACTGCTCAGGGTTTTGTTTAGTCAACAAAACGGCTTCTGTAAACAGCCACCTTTGATTTTGTGAAAAAGCCGCCAGTGGTCAGTACAGTGGCAGCTGAGAAACTGAGTCAATCAGACAGTCTATCCCCCCTGTCCTTCAAGGCAGTCTGCTGGCCTGATGGATGAGATTTGAAAGGCAAATCAATAGAGATCACATCTTAAATGAAGAGTGATTTTAATTGGCTTACTGTTATTGATGTGTGCTTCCCTCAGTTCCCTGGACTTGCTCCGGGGGCCACACGAGGGCGAGGGCCGTGCTGTGGCTCCAGAAAGTGAAGATTTGCTGATACTCAGTCGTTCGCTGAATGAAATGACGACTAACGAGGAGTGACAATTGCAATTCAGATAAATGTGTATCAGAGGCAGAGGCATTTTTCACGTGCCCACGTCTGCCTGTGGTCCGTCTATTTTCAGTGGCTGCTAAGAGACTGATGAACGCACTCAGGATGACAAAGAGTCAAATTCTCACAAATCAAAATGTGCACTTCTGCGTCTTAAGTATGCTTCCCCTGTCTGCCTGTGAAAAAAAAAAAAGGAAATACGCAAGTTGCCATCCATAACAGCTGCAATTTACAAATGCGTTTAAAGGAGGCAGACATAGAAATATATTGTTCCTATTGAATTTAAGTATAATATGAATAAACATGGAGGCTGTAAACAGACAAACATTCCTCTAATGTGGTTTTATGAAATTGCAGGAGATGACTTTGACAGTCAGAGTTTCCCACGGATCCTAATGAATTCTCAAAATGTGCCGACGAAATCTCTTTTGCATAAAGAGGTGAGAGCTCCCAAAAACTTTCTGCCCAAGACGGAGAGAAGACGTAGACTGCAATTTCAGTTTCACATTTTCTGTCTGACACTGCTGTAGATGTTTTAAAACACATTGGACAGCTTATAGATTTGCTAATGCTAATGTTTATGAAACTGGCTAAATTATTATAGTCTGTTGGAGGAACACAGTTTATTTAGTGTCGTTCGTGATCTAGAAATTAGTATAATTTTGCAAAAGTATGTGGACATTCACCCAATCCCATATTAGTCTAAGTGACTGTTGCAATATTAGATTTAACTGGCATTTATTTCTTTTATATTTCCTTCAAACATAATGGTCCATTTGCCTCAGACTGTGCATATTTTCTGCTAATCAACACAGCCGTCTAACATTTACAGATGTGAAAAGATAATTTTGTCACTTTAGTCATCACAGATTGTCACAAATTGGTCATCTTTACATGTAAAGATGTAAAACAAATACAACAAGAGAGACTGTCAGGATTCCACCACTCTTGAAATCTTCTGTGAAATATGCAAACGCTGCACATGATTATGAAATAAGACCTGAAACATAGCCTCTAACTTTTGATACACGCACAGTCAGCAGCAGGGAACGCCTGTAAGATTAACACGGAGGACCCCTCTCCTTATTGCGTTAGGGCTGCCTGAACAGGCCGTTTTAATAATGCATACTCACTCATGCATATTCTCGGCGCTGCGTCAAGCACAGTGGAATTAAACAAGTTTATCATCTAAAAAATGACATGCTCCATATCAGCCTTTTTCACTGAGCGGCCAATGAATGGCGAGTCCGCTTTTTCGCCTATCATGAAGATACTGAAATAAGACGGCTATCAGCAGCCATCGAGAATTTATAATTTCCTAGTGGGGCCAATATCTTCAGAGCTTAATAACTGAGGAACAATTTTGATACAGGGTGAGTTTTTAGTGGTGGTACACAAGTCTTCTGAGGCTAAAGGGAATAAATGAGTGTTCAGATCAACATGCCACTGCCCTGATTATGAAACTGACATGACAAAACCAGGCACCAAAATAAATATAACTACATATGATCGATTTGATCACTTCAGATTAGGAACACTCCTTTAAAGAGTGAAACGTCTTGACTCGTGACGTACCATCCTGACACAACTACTGTTCTGTATCTTAACAGAAGGGAAACATTTTGGTGTATTTTCAGTCGCTATGGGTTTTAAAAGATTGAATAAAAAAATCACAAAATAAAGTCAACTGCTTTTAATGTTTCATAAATCCTAAAATCATTTTTTTGTACAGCTGTGACCACAGCAGTACACATACTTTATGAACTACAAGCCAGAACCAGTGTTTCACCAGAGGAAATGGCATTTTAATATCTGATGGTGTTAATAAAAAGACAGAAATAAAACAGGCAAGATAATCTGGCTAAAAATATAAAAATGCCAAAATAAACTGGCATAAATTGTAACCTCCTTTTGTGAAACCACTTTAAGGGCAAGGGGTTTTTCACATACCAAGCAGACCTTAAATAATAAAGAAATAATATTTTAGATAGTATAATATAGTCTTAAGTTGTAGTAAGGTGCTCCAATTGTACATACTGATTCTGATACTTTGATTTACAATCAGTTTTATGTGAAGGACATGGCACACAGATGCTGGCAAGTGAGCTGGCATCCACTGTGGTTATCGAAGAAAATCTGATCGAAGCGATAGGCTTGAACTCAGTCCAAAGGTGCAACCGATAATCTCTCATGTGTGAGTGGGAACTGGTGGTGTGTGTGGAGAAAAAAGAGGGAATGAGAGGGAGAGTGGTCAGAGAGGAGATAGACTTATCTTCCCGCAGGATCAGTACTATTGTTAAAGCACCTAAATTACCTGCAGTGAGTGGAGCAGGACAGAGCAGCCTGACGCAAAGCTGGGAGATTTCTTTTTTCCTTTTTAATACCTCCAGATCGGATCCATCCAGGATTGTGTTGCTATAATCCCTTGGCTCAATATCCCCCATGTTCAATATGTTAATGTCTCCCACCAAATGGATCATTTGTCAGACAGACTTGGCAGATGGGCTTGCAACCGTTTCAGGAAATACAGATGTACCAACACCCCTCATGAAAATCTCTGTGTGCTTTTCAACAGTCGACTCGCCTTCAATACAACAATAAACGCATGTATTTATGTATCGAAAGAACAGAGAATGTGTTATAAGCAGGACCACTGACTTAGCCCAGATCATTTTCTCCAGGGGTATCAAACATGCTGCACAGCAGAGGATGAACATTACATTGTCACTACCCAGAAGACAGAACATAGAAGAGGCTTTTGTGTGTTTAAATTGCAAGAATCATTTCTCAACATGCTACTTTTTCAGCCAGATAATGATCTCTCTCTCAGTTCCACAGTGTCCTACTTAGCCTACTTATCTAAGTTGGAGAGAAAAATAATCATTTGATGTGGAGGATGCTTCTCAGCCCTGCTAATGCTGCTTTGTCCTTGATTATTATCCTTATTATATAATAGCTTAAGGCCAATTTTCTTAAGGACGGGATTTAGTATTGCATTTCTATATGTGAGATGCATTATTGAGCCAAGACAGTGGCGTGCATTTGTTGACTTGAAATAAGCACGGTGATGATGCCGAAGAAAGAGCTAAGGGAGAAATCCACCTGAATATCAAATTGATGTTTTGCAGAAAAAAATGTTTTCAGAGAGAAGCAGACAAAGGCTGCTGTCTACACTCTGAATGAGGCTTCAGCATCTCAATATTGAATAACCTGTGAGCTATTATGATGCTTTTGTATGCAACACATGATTTATTACTGCACCTTCTGTGGTACCATCAGAGCCTCGGGGGACATGTGCGCTGTTGGAAAAACTCTCCTCAGCAAACTCAAGCAGCTTTTGTTCCTTTTTTTTCACCTATTAATCAACTGTTTCAAAATGATGAGACTGATCCAATTGCCGGCTATTTTACACTTGTTGGCAATCTGACATTTTATCATCTTGATACACTCACCCATTTATTCAGTCATTTATATAAAACACACACACACCACGAGATCCAGGAAGCTGTTTATACACACAGTCTACATCAATTTGTATTGTGGCAGTAGATGCATAAACATGCGTAAATGTCACGAGACAATTCTCACCAAGCCAGATGTTGTTTACTGTATCTATTGGAGGCAGAGTGTAGACGCGTCATATTCCGGCTTGCAAACAAAGATGGCCTCCATAACTGATTTTGAAAGTTGACAGCGATATTGAACGAGCTGAAGATCAAAGCTGATTGCCTCCTGCCTTTTTATCCCAAGAATCGGCCTGATTGATGATGAGGTTTTGTTTGCGTGGCAGAAGTTCACACATCATGGTTTATGCTCCTTATAGTCAAAGGCACAGATATGAAAGGGGAATACATTTGAATGCATTTTCATTAGCAGGAAAACAAAGTGTAATATGTGCTGACCCGGAGACGTCTCTGAGTGGCCTACCGAATCAGCTCCTGTGTCGAATTTTTCGGAGGATAGAAATTAAAGCTGCGTCGAGTGTTCCAGTCGGACGACTAGCGGCTCTCAGAAAACAGGCTTTCATGTGCTCAGGCTGACAGGCTTTTGATGTAAGTAGCAGAGTCTGAGATTAGGCTCCGAGGATATCAGGCTGGCCTTTAGAGAAAGAAAGGAGAGGAAAGACAGAGAGGAGAAGAAAGGTGCGATTGTGGGGGGAGGGGAGGGGGTTTACCTGATGTTTATCTACAGTAATTAAGTCTAATAAATGTCTTTTAAAGGTGATATCCCGCTAAAGATCGATAGCAGGTATGTTGAGATGTGGAGTTTATCAGCACAAGTGTTAAAAGTATTAAAGCTCTGATTAGTATTCTCACCTGCTTCTTTATTTGGCTTTTCCCTTGATATAGACAATATCTCCGGAGAGATAGTGAGAGAGAAAGGGATCATCTCACAAGCTTCATTTTATGAATGAAAGGACTCATATGTTCATCACATGTTTTCTCATCACTTGTGCTGAAAGAAATACCATATTGTCCCTTGAAATACATGAAACACATTACGTTGCAGGTAGAAATTTTGTTAGCAGGCACGTAAGATGTGTTTTTGGTTTTGGGGAGAGATTAACAACACACCCACTTCCAAATTATGTGAAGTATCACTCTTACTACAGCCCAACGCACAACAGTTCAACATGTGGAGAAATCCCAAGCTTGACAGACCTGCTGTGCCTGGTTATGGTTATTCAGCTATGATTAGACAATTGCTGTTCAGTCAATTTCACAAAATCTGGTCAAACTCCATGTGCTGAAGTATAGTATAAGAGTATAATTTACATTTGAAAGCTCCAGAACAGCAGCTAAATGGATGTATATTGTTTAATCAGACACCGTATTTACTGCATTAGAGTGATTTCAGCAGGGGCGCTATTAATTGAGTTTTAGAAAAATTGAGTGTTTTATTTCTGGTAATGTTGCTGGTTATCTGGCGCCTTCATCAATTTGACAACATATGAAGAACATGTATAAAACCTGCTGACAATACAGAAAACGACAACGAAAATGTTTTCAGAGGACACTAACAAGTGCTTGGACCTGCTTTGCGACTCATGTGAAGTACTGAATTCTAGTCTGTGTTGGATTTCTGACTTCTACTACTTTGGCTCATGTGAGGCCTTCAAAACCTCAGTGCTGGTCATCCTCACCCTCATCAATGCACGCCATCTCATTATTATTATAATGCTTTGCCTTCTGTAGGCTATACCTCAAGCTATTTCTGCTCTTATAATGCTTTTATGATTATTATGCAGGCTACTCAGTAATCAACAGAATTACATTTTTTCAGTCTGCAAGGTCCTGGAAGTTGCACAGATGAGCAATAGCAGTGGTCAGGAATACACAACATAAAACTGAATAAATGATACACAAAGCAGACTTCATAAGTCAAACTGTGGCAACAATAAGTCATGTCCAGCACTTTTTACTGTCCTCTGAAAACACTTCTGTTTCTATATTTGTAGTGTTTCTAAATGCTAGACATCTGTTGTCAAATCGGTGAAAATAATTTGTATGTATTTAATCTATTTACATGTGCTTTCTTGAGTTGGTGAGCATTTTGCCTCGTTGGCAGCTGTAAAAATGACATATAAAGCAAGCACCTACAGTCCTCCCCCTCCAATAACACATCTGTCACAACAATATATAGTTAGAATATGTATTGAAATTAATTGAACATCTAAGTAAATGAAGTCTATGGTAGCCTTCCAGCACAAACATTAATTTTTCATTCATTTTGAAATATTAAATTCCTAATCACAATATAAGCACTAATTTATCTTCCATCCATCATTTTAGATTGAATACATAATTCCCTATCCACTTTGAAACCATATGTGGAAGACTGCTAAAATCTTGAACCAGGGGTCAAATCAGACTTCCAATGAACATATAGTATCTTATTCGATTATGAACCCCCACAATGAAATAATCGAATGAAAATGCCAATAGGAAGCCAAGTCTGAGGTTGGCCCGCAGCAGGCTTTGACCAATCAAGCCTAAAAGCATTACTACAACTATTTCTGAGTGATTTAGCTTTTTTTTCCTGTAGGTCAAGCGTTTTTCATTCCATCAGACTTAAAGTTACTTGAGCACCAAAGCAGAAAAAAAAAACACATCACAAAACTTTCAAATCAATCTTTAATGGGTTTTGTTGTTATTTTACATTCTCTAGCCCGCACACAACACCAATTTCAGGTTGCTAGGATCCCATTACTACGAGATCAACAGGAATGCTTTTACATTGTCCAGCCTCTGCTCATGACCCATCCATCTTTCCCAGAGAGAATGAAGGAATGAAACATCTTTCAAAGTTAGATTTTTTTTACTTTTACTTATCTTGGCATCTCTATTAGTGACAGGAACAGGATTGGGAGAGCAGCCGTCTGGCTCTCTTACTGGAGGACACCCATATGCTGCTGTCATGTTCTCTGCTAATTAGGATTAATGGCAGCCATGACACTGCCTTACTCCTTAGCTTCATATAACCAACTCTTAGGGATCTCTTTACCCATGCATGAAAGAATAAAAGTCTGTGTGGAGATTGAGGTGCTGGGGAGATTTCTAGACAGCTTTCTTTCAAGACCGACCAACACTTTGTGCCTTTTCAGACCTTCAGACAGTGTTTGATATTTCTTCAAGGTTTCCCGACACCAATACCAATAGGTTTACTAGACTAAACTTTTTTATACATTACTTCTGAAACCAACAGATGCCCAGGGCCTTAATATTGGCTGACACTCAGTATTTTGAGTGAGGTATATGTGATAAACTTTGTACTTACAGGGCACAACTTTCTAGCTTCTCAATAATTAATGAGGTGGCATTACTGAGCTGTGTTCTCTGAAGGACAAATTAGAAAGCGCAGGTTGAGCGAGTGAATGCAAAAACAAAGCAGATGTGATGAGGAAAACCAGAGGCATTAATTGCTGATTACTTTTCCACTAATCTAGATTGCGAAGACCCTCAGATTCCATTAGCTTTACCCTTGAATCTGAAACAAAATACTAATACCTGCAGTCTGTGTGTGTGATATATTCTCTCACATCAATTTGCAACAAGGCCTTTGTGTCCTCAGATCTACCTCATGAAAGGTGTGCTAGAGTAGCTTACCCTGTGAAATTAATTAAAAGTAAACTCAAGGCTTTCAGAGTTTGAAATCTGACACCCTCTCAGCGCTCTTTCAGCTTACTTTACATCAAAGATATTTCTGTAATACCCTCTGCCAGTTTCACTTCTAGGTGTGTTGTTTTTCAATTTGAACATTGAAACCAATTCATGTTTAGAAGGTTAAACGTGAACTCACATATTTTTTCAGCCACAACAGAGTAGCGGAGCAAACTGTAAATCCCAACGATGATTGGAAAAAGTTTCCTATTTAAGAATATTGATTAGTGCAGCTTTAACAATAGGACATTCGAGTGAGCATGGGATAACGGACAGTCAGTTCACTCAGTCAGTATAAAGACTAAAGATACGCATTGCTTAATAACAATTTAGATGAGTATACGATTGCCTGAGCCTGTGCTGAGACTGATGCTAGCTTGTTTGAATGAAAATTGATGTGACTTAAAGGGTGATCACAATGCAGCAGAAGAAGCACTGTGAATTGGTTGCAAGAACAAGAACAAATTCGATGGACACCCTGATTAATTGTTATAAATGCCCGTGCAGGCAGCGACAGTCCAAGTTAGTTAATCTTGAGGCAGAGAGGGATGGAAAGCCGGCAATAAAATTATACACACCGGTGGTTTCAGTTTGGAGGGAATGTTTCCTTTACATTTCCATTTTTATTGCTGTCCATTCCAGGTCATTTCATGCGCAAAGCAACATCAAGCCTAAACTAATTTGTTGGCAGCTGTTTCACATTCTAAACATTTCCATTAGCAGCCGAACCCGTCCACATAATGAAATATTGTTCAGAGGAAAAACTGTTTCCAAACTGTTTTATTTAATTTCACAACCTCAGATTCTGAATTTTCACCAGTATTGCTGAAACCTTATCACTCTTCATCTAAATATGTCTCCTTTTGTTAATGCTTTCAGTTTCTTCAAGAATCAGTGAAATTGAAAATGCTGAAGGAAACCTGGGAAGCTAAAACATCTTCAGTGTCCATGGTAATGATAATGCAAGCAAGCCGGGACCCCAAGAGTCATAACAGAACATATTAAGATGCAACATTTATTCTGTCCTCTTTACTGGAAAGATACATCCCTTGCAGAAAGCCAAAGGCCAAATTGTGAATTGATGAATAACTATAAATATTCAAGTAGTGGAAAAGATTTTTTTCTTTAAAGGAGAAATGGGTGGCATGGCCTGGGTGAGTCACTTCTTCTAAGTTCAAACACTGAAAACCCGTGTCCTTCCCTCTGGCTGAGGTGAAGTGAGAAAACAGGATCGGAGGGAGAGGATGGGACGGGACGGCTGACTCTGGGAGGATTCGTCCTGGTGTCGGATTGCACGGTAAATGTCCCGGAGGTTATTCACGTTTGATTAGTGTATCCATTACGTGCTCCGGTTGCTGACACTGATGTGCCACATGTCTGAGGGTGAGATAAGGAAGTCCTGTACTGTCAGTGTACATGATGAGAAAATGCAGTGTTTGCGTTTGTGAATAAATGTAAGAAGGTGAAACACACACATGCAAACACACATTTTCCCCTCATTCATGAAAACTCATGACATGACACACCTAGTACTTTTTCTTTCCACACACACAGACCATTTTGTGAACTGATAGTTCTGATACACACACTTGTAACTTAAACTAGGCTGACACTGTACATTTTGACAAATCTTGTAGGTGTCAACTCATCTTTCATGTTTTAATCCAAAATCTATGAATCAATGTTTTTACAATGGTGCTCACACTGAACGTAAACATGCCCTCCAGTCATTTTTGTCTTTTGTCGATAAAGACAAACAAAAAGACAGCCTCTTGATGATGGATGAAATTGATATTGATATCATTTGGCATTACCAATTTGGGATTAAAGTCAACACTAAGGCCCAATAACATGACAAACTCATACAGTAATCCTCACATCTTTGCTAAATATTTTCTAAATGTTTGGTGAAGTGCTGTAGCTGGTTAACTGCTAGTTTCCTAGCTGGCCACACTAGCTCTAGTCAGTCACAATATTGCTCTGAGCCTCTCGCTATTTTCTCTATACTGTTCTATTTATTGCTCTTTGTCCCCTGAAAGGTCAACACTGTTGAAACAGCCCTCTATTGTCAATGGTCACGTTTGTGGGGCAAATCTAACTGAAGTTGAATGCTACTATTTACTTCTGCTATTTATTTTGCACCCAAAAGCGAATCCACTAATCACTGAAATCCTGTTGAGAGAGAAATTAATTTGCTGCAAAATTTTAATGCTGGTCTGACCGAGCCTTTAATCTGTACAGTGTCATTCTGGCCTTATCTGTTAAAACAGGACAATCGCATGCCTCTCTTTTTCAACACACACATTCTCGTTTTAGTCATTTGTGGGATCCAATGTTTTTTTTGTTTGTCACTTCCAAGGACCAACATTTTAAGTGGTCAGACATTCCTAAAAAATAGACAAGATTAAGAGTGATTGTTGCAGACAAATATCACTTCATCCATCCATCCATACATTCATACATCACACTAACACACACACACACACACACACTTTATGCATGAATGCACATGATTGAAGCACACACCTAGTCACTCTTGCTCTTGCTTGCAAACACACACTCCTGTCAAAGTTGGACAACCATCAGTTAATCAGAGTGTGCGTATTTTACATCAGCGCATACACACACACACACACACACACACACATTGACTGACAGCTGGCCAGCTTGGCACATTTTACATGAACACACACACACTAATATACACAAATACACACACAAAATCCCCACAAAAACATACCAGAGGAGACCCTCGCCCCTCATCACGGCCTCTGTCACAAATGCTTCTTGTCGTCAGGCGACTGGGTGACTCCCCTGAGTCGGTTGCCAGGCAACCGTGGCTGCATTAACATGCGCCGGAGAGAGGGAGCAGGGGATACCTCTTGCCTGTGGAAAAGCAACCACGACAGCGTCAGTGTGAGGCGACGGGTTCCTTCACAGCACCCCCCCCCCACACCTCTCCTTCTCGCTCTCTCTCTCTCTGTCTCTTACAGCCGTCCAGCGTTCACACTCTGCTCAGTTAGTTAGGGATACACGCTCAGCCACTGGAGTGCGAGGAAAGGTATGTTAGGTTACACATCATGTAGAGCAAGCAGGAGCTTCCACCACTTCATCAGGGGTACCTTTTTTTTTCCTTTTTCATTTCAGTATGAAAGATTCAAAAGCCAAGACATCAGCTAAATGTGTTTTACATTGCTGAGCAGTATAAAAGTTTGACAGAGGAGATGAGCCTTTAATAAGGGTTGATAGGGGTGTCTTGGCGGGAGAGACAGGACTGAAATCTCTTTTTTGGTAAGCTTTGCGGAATAAAGACAAAGGAGGATGGAGATGTACACATGAAACAGCTTTGTTCCTCTCCCACCCCCATCTGCCCATCAACTGATTCCATTCTTCAACTTGACATCATCCCTCCACACAGACAAGGAGAAGAAGAAGAAGAGGAGAAGAAGAGAGAAGCAGAGGTGGGGAGGCAAACAGCACAGACAGAGAAAGAGGAGGCAGAGTCGAGAGGAGGTGGGCAGCACGCTTTCAGCTCTCGCAAGGCTGAGGAGGAGAAAGTGAAGGCAGCAAGAACTTGGCCACTAGTGAGATGAAATTCGGAGGCGAGACGCTGGAGCTCTGCAGGGTACGACATCCAACGAGAGCCCTAAAATTGGACCGCCTGGAAGACGAGCCAGCCCTCTCTGGATCCTGTGCTCTTCCACGGCTCCAGGATGAGAGGGGTCGACTTTCACCTTAGTTGCCAGGGATGTCTGTGCACTACGGAAAGACGCCCCCCTCCAGCATGTCCAATGCTATGTTATTCCTGATGCTTTGCAAGGTAGGTCTTTAAAGTGAAACCCTGAACCCAGAGATTCTTCATTAACTCACCATCATCATGTGCACGCCAGCTGTAAACTCTCAACAAACACTTTGTGCATCATTTTACCATTTTTAAATGTCACATCAGTGTGTGAAAATGAATATATTGTGCATTATTATATATTCTTTATAAATGTATACATTTCCAGGCTCAGTTGTCTTTGTATCGTTCACTGATTTAAGTAGCAGTGATGACCTGAATGCTGCCTTACAATCACGCCATGCTCCTTTTTGTGTTTGTTGCTTTACTCTGGGAGTTACTATTACCTGTGGTGGTTATTTGTCTAGAAAACATATCCACATGGCCCTCTGGGAGTTGGAACTGGTGCATGTTGTTAACAAGGTTATTTGCTTCTTATGTGGAAAATTTTTTAATTAATTTAAATTCATAAAGTCATTTTCTTGAGTGTTATAAGGTTAAAATTAATTTAAAACAGATCTTCCATGAGCGAGTCTTTTGAGAGACTTAACATAATATGGAAATGATACACAGGAATGCTTTTTTTGTAGTAAAATGCATATATATTTCTTTTCTACTAAATTTAAATTCCACATCCATCAATTTAAGTTGTAACTTCTGGCATGTCTAAACTTTTCTGTTGGGTCTTGAGCAAGATTTTTTTGATCAATAAAAGAAATGCTCCAAGAGCCAAAATAGATGTGACACTTTCCTCTCACTCACAGAACAATGAGTACAGGTTATGGAAAATGGGTCTCCCTCTCTGTTGGCAGTATCTCATCAGATTTCACTGAAAACTGAGAAATCTTACAATTATAAAACTCCTCTCCTGCCTCTTCTTTGTTTTTGATTTCTCTCCATGTACGCATTGTTGAACTGTGACAGCATGTTTCTCTGTGTGATGCTCTGGATGTGTGTGTCAGTGTGTGATGGGCGTCAACCTGTGTGTGACATACACACTCGGGAGGGGTTGGGAGCTGCTTGCTTTAATTCCATTTTATAACAATGCCAAAAGCGACTCTGCCTGTCAGACTCTATCAGCATCTGGAGTCATTTGACATGCTCGGGATTATTCAAGTGGCAAAAGGTTTTTACTCTTCACTGATCTGATCTGAGGATGTTAGCTTCTGTAAGGTGTAGCAGGAGCGTCCGGATTTGTTGTCCCAGGTATGGCATTGCCCCCTTTTCTCTCCTCTCTCTCTCTCTCTCTCTCTCTCTCTCAGTTGTCTGTCGGTCTGCTCTTTTTCATTTACAAACAAATACGCTTCTGGCTGTTTCTGTACAAGTGAAGAGCCAGGTGTGAGCTCGCCTTGTAAGAGAAAAACTCTCAAGGAGATGCTTTTCATTTTGAAAATTGGTGAATCAGAGATGCTGCATGCATCATATCTGAATCTTGAGTGGCCCCTAACAGCGGCAAACCTGCTCGCCATCACTCACAGAGGAAAAAGTTGAGATGTGAAAGAGTTGGAATCGTTGGAAATGAGCTCATGAGTGACAGCAGGAATCAATACTGAGATAACTAAATCGTTTGTACCCTGGAATAGCACACAGTCAAATGACAAATCAATAAGAGGTTGAGGAGTGGAAACTGTAATGTAACTCCACTGGATTAATAATCCTTTCATTTGATATGATTAAGCCACGCTGTGTTAGTATATTTCAGTGACTTTCATTTCTAACTCATCCTGGATTATGACAGCTCCGATCTCTACCACACACTGTCCAACCGGGTGTTAAAGAGAAACCGGGAGTCATTATGGGTGGTTAATGATTATGGCACGTCGCAGGATGCCAGCGACTTCCACTTGAAACAGAACGCTCTGTGTTGAACACTGGAGATGTTGGATGAGGGGACACTGGAAGGCGTCCAGAAGGTTTGCTGTGTGACGCACAGCTGTACTTGGTGGTTAAGCTGTTTCCTCAGCTCCTTCACCAACACTTCCACTACCATCACTACCATGAGATCCCTTACTTAAAAACAAAAGACGCAATATGTTCACATACACTTTTACAAGTAAAAGTCCATACATTGAAAATCCTACTTAAGTAAAAGTAATATCAGTGAAATTTATTGAAAGTATTAAAATAAGAGTACTGCAGTAAAATGTTTCTTGGGACAGTTATAGTATTACACATGATATTATAAGAATTTTAATACTAATGTATCAACGTATAAGTGGCATTTTACTGTTTTAGCAGGTTGAGGTGAAGCTAGTTTTAATGGCTTTACGCAGTCTCAAGATAAAAACTGAGGGGTTGTTCTAATACACAAAACTGTATTCAGTTTTCTGACTTTCTCTCCAGTCTTTGTTTTTTACAAAATACTGGATAATTAATAGTTATTTAGATGAAGGTCATGAGTCAAAAAGATTGCGAACTACTGGCATTGTATTAAATAATGTATAAAATAAATATACATTTTTTAAATGTAAAATCTTAATTTTAAAATTGACTAGTGGCTATAGCTGTCAAATAATTGTGTTGTTTAGTAAAAAGTACAGTATTTGCGAGCAGAAGTATGGCACAAGATGGAAAGTACAAGTACTGTAAAGTTGTACTTAAGTACAGTACTTGAGTAAATGCTACTTTCTACCACCGCTCCTCCTTGTCCTCCATTTCCCTCAGCATCCTCAGGCACATTTTTTCCCTCCAGTTTTTTTGCTGAGCGCTTGTTTATATCAGCAGCAAGCAGGCGTCTTCATGCATGAGAGCACATCCAGCGCGCCACACAAAGATCTCCATTCAGGTTGAGGGAAGCCCTGTTTATAGTGCTCCCCAGGAGAGGCAATCAAAGCCCATTGTTACAGATCAGAGGAGGAGGGCACACTTTAACACAGAAACAGAGCCTGATGGGGTTTTTATGTATGTCAAAAGCATAATGCATGTTGATGATTGGACACTGCTATCATTCAGAGTCACCACGTGGGATGTTAGCCTTTCAGAGAGCACAATCACTTTGATGCTTTTAACCTTATAAACAATCCAGAACAAAAGGCCTTTGACTGGCACAGTATGAAAGGCCTTTAATATAAACTTATAGGTGATCCAAAAACACGAAAGCCTTTTCTTGATCGTGGCCCTTTATTAATTGACTTGATTTTTCAGCGATTCCCATGCTGGACTTAAAATTTTCACATTTTTACTGCCGCATTTGCCTTGTGTTGAAGTTATTAAAATACTTTATCTCACCGTAATCAACTCAGTTTAATCCTCCTCACATTCTCCCTCTTTGTAATCCATCTATACAAAGAGAACACCTAGACTTTGATGTATTGTAACATCCTGGCAGGTGATGGTTTCTGTCAAGACCTTTTCCCTCTGCCAAACTGTCCAAGAACACAATCAGTAAGTCAAAGGGGGAAAGTGCTGCACCGGTGACATAAAAATCTCCATTTTGGCAGGGTTCCTTCAAAAGGTTACATAAATTTCAATTATAGAGAAGGACGCCCGCAAATGAGCCTTAATAATGTGGACTTAACAAAAGTTAATTACTGTAAACAACTGTGCAAAGTTAGATTCATCATTCATTAAATAGGGCAATCTTGGTCCAACTGAGATCGTGTGAAGTAGCACAATGCAAAAGTATTAAAAGATAGCTCAAGGTTGTTTTTATTAATGCAAGTCAGTTTCACTCTCTTAAAGTACAGCCTAAAAGGCACGACGTGTACCCAGGTTGTACTTCAGGTAATGTCTTTTTGTAAACTCTTGCTGGAAGCTATAAATGTGTAGTTTGTCTTGCATCTAAGCTTTTTACTAAAAGGAACAGTTCCCTGTTTGAGGTTTATTTTTAGTCTGCATTAGCTTACATGCTTTACTGTTGCTAGTTGGCGTATAAAACCCATTGACCCGCAAAAAGTGCGCTTTTCTCCTGAGAGGTGTTTGGATGCCAACTTGCACAAGCAGCCGTGCCTGTGGGCTAAAAAAACATACAGCTAGTTTCTAATACTCCGCTCTGGGCTACACAAATCAATACACACAGTGCTGAAAAGTCCCACAGTTGAAGAAATACCACAGCTGTGTGGACTCTGTGTCTTTTTGCACCCAAAGAGCTGCCCAGGCTATTCCTCTGATGTCCAATACATCAGTCAAGAGGAGAGATGGTGCTTGTTTTTAGAAGTTCAGTGTTATGGTTGCATTAGTTAATTCTGTTATAACCAGAAGTTCACTTTGTGCTTGAAAACAAGCATTAACCTCTTAAAAAAATATGCAAAAGTAAACAGAACAGCCACGTTTACAGGACTGTATTTTATGTAAAGTGGAAATCCAGTGACATCACACTTCATAACATATTTATAATACCTGAAAAATAGATGAAATGTACTGGTGGTCATATATGAGTTAAACATCTGTTGTTTGTGTCACAGAAGTTGAACATCACCATATAAAGTGAATGTCAGCGTGGCACCAGCTATTTCTGAGAAAATAAAAAGTATTCCTTATTGTTATAAAGACAGTAATTGTGGGAATTAATCTCCCTGTCTGAATAAAAAAATCAAAAATCAAAAAAAGATATTACAATTTGCAGAAAGCATTCAGACATATAGTACTAAAAGAAAAGTTGATGAAAATAGATCAGTTAGTCATGAATAATGTTTCAGTTTTAAAAATAAGTGTCCTTTGCACCATGTGGAAATTAGATTAAAGCTGCCATGAAGTATGAATGTGAACCTTTGTTTATTTATTATGAAGCCTATTGTAAGTATGAATGCATTTAAACTCAATTATTGCATCTATTTAATCAATTTGCTCCACCTATTTGAATGCAAATTGATTATAATCCTCCCGTAGTTGGATTCTTCAGAATAAAACATATCTTTACAGAGGCTTATGGGCGCAACATTCAGAGAGCAGCAGTGCATTAAACCCCACACATTTACTGTGCAGGTTGAATCCAGTGTGTGTATTTGTATGTGTGTGTGTGTTTGTGGTTATGGGACACCTCTGTCAATCCTGTGTCCAAAGTTCAACTCAAATACTATTGTGTGCAGACTTTAACATGTAAGGACATGGAGTTAAAACACTTTGTAGCATTTTTTTTTCTTTTCTGTCTTTCTTTTGATCACAATCACTGACTCTTGAATCTGTTAATCTGTTCACTGAAAAAGAACAGTTTCCCGCATATGTTGTTGGATTTGTGGGCAAAACGTTACCTAAAACAGGTTTCGTTTCAACAGTTCTGATAATTGTGCCACTGAAATTAAAATACAATCAACGGTATTGATAGGCAGCTTTCAATCTGTGTAATGTAATCTATTTCACTTTAAAGTATTTTCTTTTTTTAACACATATTAGCATGGAGTTAGAAAAAAGAAAACTCAGTTTGCCAGTTGCTTTTTAATTGTTTCATTGCCTCACCAACCATCTCATCAACAGATAACTTTTATTTAGGTTTAATTGCCATTATCGTGGTCCGCCATACACTGCAAAGACCGTCTTCAAAGGAAAAATTAACCAGTTGCAGTAACTAACACACGGCTTGTGTTTTTCTTTTCTCTCTTATCTGCCCGCTCCAGATTGGTCTGAGACGAAAATTGCAGACTTTTCCAGGGAAAATGGTAAACACTCTCCACAGTGATGAGGAAAAGGGAATCCAAGACAAGGAAAGTAAGGAGGAGAGCATCTTGGCCATGTTGGGCATCATTGGGACCATTCTCAACTTGGTAGTCATCATCTTTGTCTACATCTACACCACCTTGTAGGTCTCAAACTCTTTCTGCAGAGCAGGTCAGAGCTCAGCAGTGCTGCTGCGGCTACAGCATGTTGGCTGATTTGGAGATGAAAATGGGAGGAGCGAGGGAGAGGCCGAACTTCCCCAGTGGCGAACTGGATCTAAGATTATGTGATCGCCATATGGCATCCATCCTGCATCACTTCAAACAACTAAGACTGTGGGAAACTGGCTTGTTCCTTTCCCCTTTACAGGTAGAATTATCCAGAACACCTGCTCACTTTTGACTTGTACATGCATGCATGAGGCTCATGAAAGACGCTCAAAAGATGCAGCTTTTACCAACACAGGGATATCAAAGACTGCAGAGAGAGTGTGGACGCTTTTGGAAGATATTTTTATTTATTCTTCTTCTTATTAGCTGAAATGTGGAAATGATATGATTTGCTTACAAAAGATGAAGATGTAGAGAGAAAGTAAACACTGGTACGTGCATTGCTGTTTGCTTTTTTCTCTAAGATTCTCTCGGTAAAACACAACATACATGCATTTATATAAGATTTAATCTGACATATTAAAGAAGATTTAATGTTTGTTTTTATACAGTATTTCTCACTGTTTTCTGTAAAAATGGTGTTGGATGGTGTTTTATTTTTTGGAGACTATATCAACTGAGAATGGCTTACATTCACACAATTCTAAGTTGTTTAATGTGCATTTACTGGAACATGCGGTGTCTTCAGATGGCATTACGTCAGTTTAAAGTGCTGAAATGCTCTCCATAACTGAGTGCACTTGACACTGTGCTTGAAATAATGGTGGTACATCAGATGGATAAGGGCAAAATCGCTTGATTTTCAAGTTTTTTAATGCATCACTGTAGGGTCATCAACACTAAAACAAGTTGCATCCATTTGTGAAAAAATTATTTAAACTTTTTCGGCTCTGGAGGATGTGGAGGATTCTCTCAGGAGAAGTGAGGAAAAAAAGGATGTTTTACTAATTGGCTTTGGTCAGATGCAGCTACTTAGGTAGACGCTGAACAAACAGATACGCCCGAACCTATTCACCGATAAGTGTAGATAGAATTTACTGAGCTTAGAGGCTTAGGATAGTCTGCATTTATGCATTATTGATTTAAAACTTAGACTTGTGTATAATGACTGTATGCCTTAAAAAACAAGGAAATGGCTATTTCCATGATGTATAAAATTATCAGGTTATTACTACTTTGTGAAAGGCTTCACCCATTGTATATAATTCAGTGCCAATGTCATATTGTTTCTATTAATGAAAGGTCAATTACTGGATAATTTTATAAAAGGTACTCTGCTTTTGTCTTAAACAACATGCAAAACCCTTGAATTCTTAAATTGTGAATTGTAGTTTTTCTGGTGTCCACACAACCTGGGCCATTCAGGTTTCGAGTTTCTCTTCATTTTGATCCTTTTCTGAAGTTTGGACAAAAAAACTGTGGGCTTTCTCACACTGTTTTTCATTTACTGTGGATATAGTGGAATTTAGATGATCAACAGGCCTGCAAACTTTTTAACTATTTACCTGTAACTGACATCTTCTCCGTTACAGATTACTTTAATTTAATTGCATCATCAATATCTTACACTTAGTACACTCTCCGAACAGTTTGAGCATTTTACCTGGGACCCATTTGGACTGGGAAATCTTGCAACATTTTTGCTGACCTCTCGGCTCATAAAGGTCAGCAGAGAGTGTTTCAAAAAATCATTTTTGCATTTATAGGTTAATCATAACCTGGGCCGGTATGTTTCAGCTTGTCCCAATTGATTCAGGTCAGTTGACAGTTTGGACAAAAAAACTCTCAGTTTTTCATTTACTGATGTACAACAGGCCTGCAAAACTATTTACCTGTAACAATTCTTTAATTTAATTGTTACAGATTAAAGGAACTTTAATTTAATTGTTAGCAAGGAACAGTTTTGGGAGCATTTTGGGAAATTTGCTGGGAATCTTGGCTGATCTCGGCTCATAGTGATGATAAGACTCCAGGAAGTAATTCTGCTCAGTTAGGAAATAGTCCAGCAACTCCTTGTAAAACCATAATCTTTCCATTTTAAACTTTGTTCTTTCAACAAATTAAATTTCTTACTAATTAACAACTACAGTGTCTTAATTAGTGAGCTTTAGAGAGGCTGATTGCATTATAGGTTAATCATAACATTTTGAGACAGGCAAGTTCTTTTCCCAATTGATTCAGGTCTTTACAGTTTGGACAAAAAAACTAAGCTAAGGCTTTCATTCATTTACTGATGTACAACAGGTTGACTAAAATGGCTTCATATTTACAAGTATGAGAATCATATAAATCTTCTCATCTAACTCTCAGCAAGACAGCAAATAACCAAATTTCCCAAAATGTCATTAAAGGAACACTGTTCCTTTAAAAGAAAGGACATTTTGGGAAATTTGCCATAAGAGATGAGAAAAGGCCTATAAATGGCTAAAATGTACAGTATGTAGAGAATGTAAGGCTAACACTTGGCTACATAGTAATGATAAGACTCCAGGAAGTAATTCTGCTCAGTTAGGAAATAGTCCGTGAACTATTAGCAACTCCTTGTTCCAAAACCATAATCTTTCCATTTTAAACTTTGTTCTTTCGTCAACAAATTAAATTTCTTACTAATTAACAACTACAGTGTCTTAATTAGTGAGCTTTAGAGAGGCTGATTATTACATTTTGAGACAGGCAGTGTTCTTTTCCCTTTTCAGATCTTTATGCTAAGCTAATTGTTGACTAGTGGCTTCATATTTACAAGTATTGACACCAGAATCATATAAATCTTCTCATCTAACTCTCAGCAAGACAGCAAATAACCAAATTTCCCAAAATGTCACACTGTTCCTTTAAAAGAAAGGACGCCATAAGAGATGAGAAAAGGCCTATAAATGAAAATGTACAGTATGTAGAGAATGTAAGGCTAAAGAGTCTGACACAAGAGGCTCCGTTATGTCTCAGCGTGAACTATTATGTTTGTGTTCGTCAGTCGACAACCTCATGATTTCAGAAAGCTGCCTGAGATCGAAGACGTCTCAACCTCACCAGTCGAGAAGTGAAGGAAAGGGGAAGACAAACCTGTGAGCGTATCTTAATAAGGCGACCTGTCAGGCAGCCAGGAGAGCGAAAGATGTTTTCAGGAAAACATGTATCTTGATCCACTCCGCCGCGCATTCGTTATGGGACTGGATTTCTACAACATGGCTTAGTTAATAAAGTCAGCCATTTTTTTGTCTTGAGCGAGGTGCTCCTACTTGTTTCACAGAAAAAGGAAAATGAAAGCCTAGTAAGCACATGGACAAGTCTTACGAATGTATTCATATTTGATGTAAAAGTTGAAGATTATTCCTTATGGTTTACTTATGTTTCCTAAAGCTATTTAACCTGAATTTATTCTTATGTTTCATTTATGTGTATGCTAAATCTATTTAAACTCATTGAATAGTCTCTTGTGGGTGACAAATTGAAGGTTTAAAAGTTTTTCAGCCTGCAGTTTGGTTAAAAAAAACCATTCAATAAATACATCTTGAAACTGATTTAATTTGCTGTGTGTTGTCTTAGTGTACAGGGACGGAGATCAGTGGTAATAAATTCACTTTCATGAAACACCACTCTGGCGTCAGTGCACATCAGCTACATTCATTAAATACAATATACATCAATTTTGAAAGACTCTTTCAGCATCACAAAGTCTGAGATAAAAAGCACAAGTGGAAACCGTTTGCTCACGAGTACTGAAATCTCTGAAAATCTATTCTCCTCCGTTTGACAGCTGTGTGAGATTACAGCGGAGCCTTGAAGAAGAAGAAGATGGAGGAAGAAATGCAAACCTTAAAGAGTCTACAGCGTTACATCCTGCCAGACGTATTTCTCTGTGTGGCTGCAAATCAATCTGAAAGACGGAGAAAAGCCAAACGGAGCACGAAGTGAGCAGGACAAAGAGAAACCAAATCGCCCTCAACAAAGTTATTTTTATTCCATCTCCTTCGGGTTTGTATCTTTTAGGTCACATGTGTGTCAGAATAATTTCCCACTCCATTAAGAGTGCTCTGTGGCTGGTAAAATGCTGGAATAATCCTGTTGGAGGACTAAAAACAGCTTTACTACACTTTTTTCTTTAAATATAATGGTTTAGGCAATGAACCAAGAAAAGACAGTGTTGTTTGAGGAACCCCAGCTGCTTAAATCCACACATGCCCAGGAGCCATTGTTTCACCTGGATCCTGGAGGCAGACAGCACAGCCTTCGAAATCATTCCTCCTTTTGAAGCTGAAAGATGCTTGGTGAACAATGTGTAGGAGATTGTGGTGCATCGCAGCTGGATGATTCAACCGAGCAGATTGTCCGCGCAGACGTTCCATCTCTATCTAGCTGAGCTGACATCGTTTTGATGGTTTCAGAGAAAAGCTGTGCGGGCGATTAATCCATCTACCACACAAGCCCCACCAAATCAACAAGACATATACTCACGGCTGGCAACGTCAGGCTGCCTCTGTTGTTATTCAAAGGCAATTCAACCTGTGGCAGCAGCACGCATTAAAATTTAATGCTACAGTGCAAAGCATAGTTTCCAGTAGGACACAAACTCAGTGCCTTTTTTTTTCAATAATCATATCAACAGAATACAGATTATTTAATTACAAAACACCACCTTTCACACATGATCACACCCAATGTGAAAATAATTCAACTCGACTGGGAAAAGGGTCAAATGTATAATCTCTTTTTGGCAATAACAAGTTTCACTGTAATTAAATCAGAACAGTGTGTCGAGAGTAAGAATCTAAACAAGAATTTGATAGCATTTGTATTCGTTTTAAACACTACCTACAGATAATTTGCTGCTAAAAAAAAAACCCACCAAAGCACGAACGTGGAACCACTGAAAAATGTAACGCTCTTCATGGCTGCAGCTTAACAAGCTGTAAGCTAAAAGGCAGAGAGGAGAGAGCCGATCCAGGAAAATTTTATCTGATGTTCACCTGTGCTGTACTTCTAAACGCCTTTCAGCTGTATTAAGTGATCAGTCTCGCTCTCTGTAGTGAAGTAGTAAATAGCATCAATGCAAACATGATGCATAAACCCCACATTTTATCCCTTTGGTGTTATTTTAACCATTCTACATTTACATACATTTTATGGAGATGATAATTATTTGAGTAAGAAATATTAACAAGACAGGGCTTGATTTTTCCCTTCCATTTTACAGATGCACATAGATATATTTGTTTTTTAAGAGTTAGACGAGCAGATTATTTCTGCAGGTAATGTGCGGTCAGCTGCTCAAAATCTTGTTCCTCAACAGACCTAGATGTCTTCGCGTTTCCTGGCTGGAAAAATTCTACTGACATGCTTTTAACATCACTGTCACTGTTGTTTTTTTTCTTAGACATGTATAGGTCCAACAGCTGGATGCACACAACTGCACGTTCTCTGGGGCTCTCAGGTGGCATTCTGGGAAATGTAGGAAATCACTAACTGAAGCTGAAGCGGGTAAAGGGGAGGGAGACAAAACAGCATGACGGTACAATAGAGCAGTCAGTCGTCAAATACCTCCTGGAATACGCTGAACACTGTGGAAATGTATTGGAGTAGGGCATGCGGAGGGGAAATCTCAGGTGGGGATGAAACACATGATACATCTTAATTTCCTGACAAGTCCTCTGACACACTAAAGTACAAACTGAGAAAAGACAAAAGCTCGAAGACAAACAGGACACAAAGTGACACTTTTTTTGCCCAACCAGGTCAGAGTTCACAGCAGAGTATCGATGTCGTGACTTCCACGAGTCCAGAGTCCTCCCTCAATTAGAGATCTGAGAGGATTTCCCCAACAGATGTGTCCTATATAGATTTCCTGTCACAAAGGATGCACATATCCAGCTGCCTTTCTTCACATTTATTCATGCAGAGAAATAAATCCTGTGATCAAAATCAGGGGGAACAGGCTTGAAAGCTGTGACAAATCCTGATATAAATGTAAAACTTGAGAGAGGAAAGTGTGAAACTGTCAGGTTCAGCTTGACTGTAAGAGATTACAAATCTTTTTTGCATGGGAAATGTTTTGGGTCGCATTATGCTGGAGATCAACCTGACGGCTGAGATGGCTGCTCAAGATCACAAATATTTAGGGTCCTTGGAAGAGATCTTAGTGTACTGGTGAGGTAGAGAGGATTATCAAGGTACAGGAGGTACAGTGAAGTACTTTTCAAAGGATTTGAGGAGAGTAGTGGTGGATCTTTTCCTCTCCCTTAAGGTGAACTGAAATAAAATTAATTACTGCTGAGACATTTGATGTATTTGAACAAAATGATTCATTTAATTTGTTTTACTTCAGTGATAGTGCCCCCTACATTTGTGTGTTCACTGGGTGTGAATTTTTTACGTTGACTGACGATGTTGGTACTGTAAAGTGTCAAACCAGTGGACCAAACCACTGTGTGGCATGTAAAAACGGTGTATAAGTGCATTCAGTGCATATTAATATATGCAATCATACATTTTTGTTTGCAATGATATAATGGGGCAACTCATCAAGACAGTGATTCAGTATAGTAAGTTCATTTATAGAGGAATTATTTGTAGAGGAAGGATTTAGAGGAGTTATAGTTGAAGGTTTGTTTTTTGCATTTGCAGTAAGTTGTGGATCTGCTGGATGTAAGTCCTCTGCTGATGAGGGAAACACCCACCCAGAGGCCTGAAGCTGAGATGCCATTTTCACAGTTATGTTTTTTTGAAAGATAAAAGTATCATTTTCGTTGATATTTCCTTGTGCAAAAAGTGAGTAGAATATAAATTTCACTGCAACTCTGAGATGAATAATTGACCTGCCTGCCATCTTTGCACAATTTGAAAAACTAGAAGCTAAAACCTGACCAGCGCAGTGTAATGAAAAAAAAGTCATTAGTTTCCCCCTCACCATGTGAGAGCCAAAGCGTTCTCATATCATTATGCTTGTATTAAGATCATAAAACACATGCAAACAACACACCCACGCATCCATCTCCTCTTTCCCTTAAACACACACTCAGACACACATTCACACACACACACACACTCTTACTCTACTTACTCTTGCTTTATTAGTAGCAGACAAGACGAGGTGGAGAAAGTCATTAGAAGGGGAAGATGCTTCAAAGCAGTTTGTCTTGCATTTAGGACACAAGCCAAGGATGCTCACTTGACAGAGCAAACACGGTTTGTAGTCATCTTTACCTTAGAAAGTGGGTCATCATTATCAACACAGTGAATGGAGTGTGGAAACTTTAGCATCTCAAATGATCAAACGGAGGCTCATAAACTGTATTTGTCACTTACCAGTATTTAAAATATGCAGATTATAGAAACATTAAGTGCTTACTCCATTCACTAATGATAAAAATCCAGAGCAGTGAAATCATTATGACATAAATTAGCAAACAGTAATCAGTGAATTAAACATTGTCTCCTTAGATTAAGCATCTGTGCTTAGTTTTAACTGACCTTGGCTTTAATATGTTCTGCTACATGAAGGTGAGAGAGGCGGGTTGTTGAAATCGCCCAAACAAAACTGTTTATATTAATTTCAGTGCAGCTCTTTGACCACAAGTGATGTACTGACTATGATTAATTATGTTAATATTTACTCAGGGTTCTGGTGTTACAGTGCAGCATGATTAAATGGATCTCTTGTCAACTGTCAGCCAACTTTTGCTTTTTAAATCCAGGCTGATCTCCCTAAGTATTGTGTTAGCCGACTGGAAAGACTTAAAGTAAGTTGGAAGATTTTCACTTGTGGTTTAGGGATCACCCTGCGTCTCAGCTTACTGTGCAGCAAGTTCCAGGGTTTATTCAAACAAAATATACAATATATTTCATTGTTGATTAGTTAATAGTCAGTCACAAATAAGACAATTATATAAAATCTGAGTTAACGTAGTTCTGAGTTCATATCACTGAATGATTTTACTGTAAAATGATGTCAATGATGCATGGATTTAAACTCTGTGGTCAAAATAAAGAAACAGTTGCCTTCATGGGAAAGGACAGATCACAGCAAGCAGTTTTTTTTAATAGGCAGAGGAGAAGGAAAAATGGAGGGGGGTGAGTGCAGCTGTGTTGTCTCAAGCTGAGACTGGACGACTCAGCTCCCAGTATCTGTCACTATTGTCTAAACAAAGACTGCTGAGCTGATCGATAGAGTGCAGAGGACAGGGCTTCTGGAAAGCTGACTATTAAGGTGAAATGTCTTGTTATGAGTGCAGTGTGTATGAAAAACCACTGATTCAAATGAAACCCCTCTTTGCTGTTTTGCATCTGGACCCCGGCATTAATCTGCAAAGACTGCTGGTCAGATAGTACAAGACAGATTTGATCTGGTGTGAAATCGATGTTCGCTAACTACTTAGACTGTAGTGGATAAGCTCAGCAGAATGGGTTTTGCTCTTACTGTACTTCTCACTTTGAGTCTGATTTGTACCCAGAGGAGAGGAATGGATGACTCCCTGGCCAAATGATTAAGGCCAGGCAGACGCCAGGTTTAAGCAGAAAAAAGCCACCGACCAGACACAGTCGTATTCAAGGGCTGAAACACCCCAGTGCACTTCAATCAGTCCATTTGTTGAGGTGGCACACGCGCCATGCAGTTGCTGAATGTACATTCACTCGTTCCTGCTTTCTGAGGCACATCTCTGGTACATCCAAGGAGCATCTTATGGTGCCATGTCTTTACATGAAAATGGAAGACAACATCTGTGCACACTTAACACAATAGTGCTGTATTTAGTCTGTACTTTAAGGTTCAGTGTTGCTTTACAAAACAACAAATAATAACAGCGTTTATTGCCATTTACCTAGAACAATATTAAAGATACCAGGTTGCAAAAAAAATCTCTCTGGCTGGTGTTATGTCATATTCTGGAGGGTTTTTTTTCCGCCTGTCAGCATAGCTTGGAACTGATTTATAAATAATTAATAATCTATCAACAATAGCATAAGTTATGACTTATAACCTCTTTATAAACTGTGTACAGTCCCTTTATAAACTTGAACTCCTCATTAGAAAATGGCACCAATGAAGCCTGAAAATCTAAAAGCTTTCAGCTCTTCATCCAGTGAATTTTGAAAAGGCTTTTATAAACGCAAGACACCAACTGATTTTTCTCAGCTCACATTGGTTTATTCAGTATAAAGCCTTAATAAAAGAAGAAACTGAAGAACCAGCTGGATTACTGACTAAAACAGAAATACATTGCCTTGAAAACTGATAGAAATCCATACTAAACTGCAGATAGAAATGACAGGCTGATTTAACCCTTATTTGAAGAACTAGTCCTACAGAGGGATGAATTACATAAGAAAGTGAACTATGTTTAAACTTGCTACCGTATATGTGGTAAAATCACTGAGCATCAGCACTGGATATGTCAAAACTAAAATCATATGATTTGTCTCAAAGTTTCTGCATAGAGTTTCTCACAGAAGCAAGAGAGATAGCAAGACTTTGTTAGGACTTCATGCTCACCAGCCAAAGTTAAGGTAAAAAACTTTTCAGCAGTTCAAGGTATGTATGTTTCAGATATGTTAAGTTACATGTAATTGTCATCTGGCTTGAAAGCCTAAACCATAATGCTTAATTTAAGTCTAAACAATATGCAACTGCAAACTTAGTGTCCATAGAAGATAAATCTGTATTAAGTAGATGAAATCCTTTGGAGGACAGAATGAAAACTGACCTCTCCATGCATCCAAACCTTTGAAAAACAATAATATATTCAATCAGTTACCACATGACCAATTATCATCAATGCTTCAATAGCTCTTGTGATAAAGAAGTCCCCTCATCAGGTGTTTGAACAGCAGAAGCAGCAGCAGTCGAGCTCTGGCACACAGTCACATTTTAATGGGGTCACAGTCATCCCAGTCACTGTCTGCTTGTTGGACTCGAGCACCTTCCTGTCAGGCTGAAAATCGCAGAGCGACCACTGCTTTGTTCAACATTAAACAGTGCTGTAAGGACAAGGCGTAGGATACAGAGGCAAACAAAACAAGCATGCAGATGACTGCCAAGGAACAGAGGGGATGTCTTCATTTGGGCCGCCAGAGTAATTTCACAGCTCCAAAGAGAGCCTGTTTGAAAGGAGAGAGACGGAGAAAAGACACACACTGCCCTCTGCTGATAAAGAGAGGGTGAAGCCAATCAGTATTTCAGGATACTGTGCACATGCATATTAAATGCAGTTCCAATTGAATATGTTATGTTATGCAGTGTTTTTAATAGGTTCATACGGATCAATCAATATACAGTTTTATCAAAGCAATAACACAAAGCAGTAATGTGAAATTATACAGCAACACCACCATGAAGACAAACCTCTAAAAAACATAATTTATTATCAATTATCAATCAATGTAAGACAGAAAAACGCCTATTTTCTGAATTGTTGATTTGCTGGTTTGCATTAGATTGTGAATCAGTAGTGTTTCTGATGTTTTGTCCACCCCCTGGCAATGCACGCGCACCATGAGGTATGAGGTCATCCCAACATTTCGCTGTAGTCCCCTCATGTATGCGACCCCGGTATAAATTTGTTAGCTGCTGACATCTAGCTGACACAGAAGGTAACAACAAAGAGCGTCCAGACAAAAGCACTTTTTCCATCAAGGTCAGAAGATGCAATATGGCAAGACACCAACAATGTGAAGTAAAACAATATTTATTTCCATGTGATTTTAGGGGTTTACTTCACTGATTATATTCTGTTCAGAGCTGTCAAAAGTGTGACTTTGCTACTGATCTGGTTTCAGAGGCTTGCAAATGGCGTCCACTCCACTTAGCGCTGACAGAGTCCATTGATATTCAACAGGGCGAGTGTTTGATTTAAACAGGTAATGCTCTACTCAGAAGAAAATTTCATTTCTGACTCTCAGTAATATTAAAGTTCAGGCAGGGATTTGAAAATTGACACACACACACACACACACACACACTCTAATGACAGCTGGGTGTTTCTATCCTTTTGGGATGTGGAGAGGAGAAAAAACCCCATTAAACCCTGATTTTACTGAGGTTAGTCTCGGCACAGCATTGTTTGCCACTGAGGGGAGGGTAGTTGCCCATCTTTGCAGGCGACAGCAGCTTACTCAGCCACCCCCTGCTGAATTCATCCTGCAGGTAATCAGTTTTTATTTTCACACATAAACCATAATCTCAGTGTAAGAGTGTGAAAAGGTCTTGACCAGAACATGTTCTTATTTCTGAACAACCAACCACAGCGCCACCTACCTGCAGGTTAGTGCTGTGAAATAGACACGTTTTTTGTTGTCACAAAATGAGGATATTTAATACATGTTGCATTAATGCAAAGCTTAGTTAAGCTGTTAAACAGGCTGGAGACTAACTCACATGTCAAAACATCATTGAATAGAGTTCCCAAGTTAATACCACTTCATGTTTTGCAGATGAAAATAAAGACATCAAACATTAAACAGCTCTGGCATTATTGAGATTTACACATGAATGCAGATGGTAAATATGTCCGCAACACCGACTGTGCAACACCTGACCAATAACTTAATGAGTCTACAAGCGGACATGACCTTGTAGTCGTCCCACTCTCCCTTTAAATGTCTAGTAAAATATGAGTCCAACATGAAATACGACCTTTGGAGTCACTAATTTTTAAGTGACTGTTCACAAAGGTGCTGACAAAATCAGAGGAGACAATTATTCCATTAGCTTGGACCGAGAATGTGTCACCTATCTGGGGATGAACGGCTAATGTATTGCATCTTCTTGTATGCATGAATAATTCATAATCGTTAATTACACCCATTGCACGACTTTATCCAACCCTGGGAAGGAATTCACATTATTATACATTTAATCTTGGACAGTGTAGTGTTGTATGGATAAGGGTACAGAGCTTGGAATGGGAAAGAAAAATGCTCCTCCTCATAAACGCAGTCTAAACTGTAAAACATCACAGGAATAACTAAACTGTCTGGGTTCCCGTTTTTTTTAAAGAAAAATCCCAGGACACCATAAAGAAGTGATAATATGTGACATCCTCTCTTCCATTTGGAGGAAAGCACTCCTCAGTGTTTTTGACCCTCGGAGCTGGCACACATTTCTTGTCTATTAATCAGTTTGGTACCATGTTTATGTGGTGTTTTTTTTTGAGTTTCTACGGTAGCTGTATCAAAAAACTGTAGTATCAAAACTGTTTCTGTTTCTTCAAGAGGATACCATTAAGCAATGTTTTGCAGCGAAGAGGGTGCTCATGTGGTGAGAACAGCTCACTAAAATTAAGAGATAAAAGAAATAAATCCTTCAAAGCAATTAAAAAAGTCAATAAACTAAATACTTGGACTGCAAATGAGGAAAAAACAGGATCATTTTCCATCCAAAAGCAAAAACAATAAGCCCTAAAACTAAATAATAATAATAAATAAGGATAATAATGCAGTTCACTGCAAACTCATAAATCTTGCAAAATGGTAAAGTGGTAATCAGTTAATCAGCAATATTTTTTATAGCAAAAACTGGATGTTTCTGAAAGAATTGCTGAGTAAAACATGGTGGTTGCACTTTGACAATAAATCTCAAAATCTCAAACACATTGCAAACTGGTATCTCTTTCAGCTTCATGTTTTTTTATCTTTATCAAATTGCACAGACCAATCTTCACTGTCCATCCAACCAGCTGAAGAAAGTGAGCATATTTGAAATGACTGAATGATTTCTGAGCTCAGTTACTTGACTGAGTGACATTGGGCTCCATGTTTATCCCACAATGTTTTGTCTCTCACTGTCCTCTTTGCTTGAGGGAGGGAATGGTGTTTGTTGTTTGTGTGTGTGTGTGTGTGTGTGTGCATGTGTCAACAGACAGGGTTGATGACCTTTTCAGAGAGCTATCATTTAATACACACTGACAGCCTTTTAGAGACCACTTACCATTCATCTGGTATACAGGATTAGGCCCTCCAGTGAAACTACACAGTGATCGAATCATTGTCCCCAGACGACATAGTGACAGCGAGAAAACAAAAAATCAATATTTCAGTGGTGAGGATTCATATTTTAGGAATCTTGGCAGCAACATGCAGCAGTCCTCCATCCATTTTCTTTACCTGGTTAACTATGCAGGGTCATAAGGGGCTGGACTCTGTAATGCATTTGGCATGAGGTGGGGTACGTTCTGGACAGGACACCAGTATGACAAGGCCAACACGCACATGAGCTGTGTCCCATTTCAAAGCCCCATCCCGAACCTGCTCTCCAAGTGAGACGTCTCCCCTCACAGAGACCAAAGCTAACGGTGCATTCAGGCAACAATGAACTCACAAGTCAGGTAAGAGGCTACTGACGAGCTGGTTTCATAAAACATGACTTTACAATATGAGTTGCGACAAGCAGTTTTATTAGAACATGCAACTGACATGTGGCAAGAAATGTAGCACATTAAAAGGGGGACTCTGCAGTTCTGGAGAGCAGTGATCGAGCTGAACTTCATTCAGAAAACAAACATTTTAAAAGTTGTTAGCTTGTCATCTTGTGGACAGACCTGACAAAGCATGAATTTCAGACTTTTGACAAGTCGGCATATATATATATATTTATATATATTTATTGATTTTGACAAAGCAATTATGAAGCTGCCACTCACCGGAGAGAGATGAGGGGGAAATGTTCACAATAAACACCATTGATCCTGCAGTTAAACTAACTGTTGTCCAAACAGTTGTCTAGTGCACAAGCATGAATTGTGTGGCTTAATCACACAGAAGGGACAGCTAGCAGACTGAGGAGCTGTTCTCTGAATCCGACAAAATGTGTATTGGATTAGAATTGCCAACTACATCTTTAAAGGCTTTCTTCAATGATCTTACACATTAAAATCAGTTTACTTGTTGCACTGCATACTACTCGACCTGTAAACAATTTCATCTGTGGCTCTTCTGTAGATTTTTTAATGGAGAGCAAACTGGTGATGTTAAAACAAGATCAGCATTCATCAGGTGCGGAAGGTCTGAAATAAGTTTGTTGGTGGTTAACAATACATTAAACAAAGGGATAGTTCAACATCTTTTGAAATACATGTCTTTCTTTCTTCATGAGACCGAAATGAGAAGATTGATACCACTCACATGTCTGTGCATAAGGCACAGAGCTGGAGCCAGGAGGCAAGTAGCTTAGTTTAGTATAAAGACAGCAAACAAGAGGAAAAAGCTGGCTCTGTCCAGAGTTTAAAAATCTGCCTTCCTGCATCTCTAAATCTCACTAATTACCACAGTGTATCTTAATTTACCTGTACACAAACAGCGTTTAAGTTACATGCTGTAGCTATTTATTGGTGAGCAATAGCTGGGTGCAGTGACTTTCCTAGAAGTTGCCAATAAACCAGTGGGACTGCAGCACCGACCCTCTTACCTAAATCTTGACAAAAAAGACCGAAAACAAACATGCAAACTCCACACAAGAAGATTTTAAAGGCTTTCCTGCAACAGTGCTGCTGACAAATGAACATCAGTCCTCCAACAGACTAGCAACAGGAAAAAGAACAAGAAACTGAGATTCAGGAAGAAAAAAAAACTGTTCATTGTTACATTTTAATTCCATCGTCCAAAAATAGTCAAAGTACATTTCACTAGTGCAACAAGACAAGACATTCTTTACATGACCAAACCACTACCGCTAAACACACATACACACACTCACACACACACACGCACATTTTACACACCCATTCGCACATACGCCAGTGAGACAGGTTGACCGTGAGTGCTTGGCCACAGGCATCCGGTGACACATTTCATGCACTGATGCAGCAAACACGAGAAGTGCATACCGGAAACAGGCAGACAAGGATAAAAGCAAGAGCACAAGCATGGGGCACGCAAACTCTGCTTTTGTCTGAGGTAGACTCTCATCCACCCGGCTCCATGTTTGTCATATTAAATATGAAGCGATTACACTGCTTTACACAAGACACACTGCCTCTCAATCTAACATTTGAGGTGAGAAAAAAAATCCCCCGCTGGTAGGAAAAACTCAACATCTGATGGTGAAATCAGAGGTCCCTTCTCCACACTACCAACTTTTGTAGCACATTGAAGGCGAGATGAGGGATAAATTGATGAAGTTACACTTGGATGAATAAATTAGCGGGCCAACTTGTACCAGAATACATTTACATCTAGATGAGATTATAGTCCTGACATACAAGCTCATTACTGGTCACTGCTGCTTCCTCCAGACGTCATCACCCAATTGCATCCTAACTCATTCAGCTGGGTCGCTGCTGTGACTGTGAGAACAATACTTAGAGTAACCGTCTGATTGATGTGATAAATCAGAGCGAGGGAACACGGAGGAGCCACCAGTCACACGTTATGAAAGCTGAGTTTTAGTTACGGCACAGAAGGGACCCCGAGGTGCAGATAAATGTCTCAACATTTGAGCTTGAAGGATTCTTAATTAAAGGCTAAATAGCACAGCTTCTGCCTACAAAACATCATCAGAAGAAAATCCTCCTACAATTCACACTCTGACCTCAAAACTGTTTGCCTGCCTTCTAGTATGAAGCAATGGTCCTCTGGGAGCCTTTTATATCCACGAATAAAACACTGTTTATATGCCATTATAAAAGAAATATGAAACAGGAATTCTAGTTCAGAGGCTGTGTCAGGAGGCACACGGAGACTGTGCTGCAAAAGGAAGCAACCTAAAGAGCTGTTCAACACTCAGCACAATCCAAATATGTATTTAGTTGAATACACATAGCTGTATTTATATTTTTCCTGGAATTATCCAATTGCAGAAGTTTCTAGGCCATACAAACCTCAAACTACTGAAGATTTGTGACATTTCACACCAACCTTTGGAAAGAGTACATTTACTCTGTGTTGAAAGTGTTGAAACTTCCATTGTTGCTGTCATTGTCATTACATTTGCATCATTTATACTGATGCAGTTCAGTGAGATTATTGTACTTTTTTGCATCACTACATTTATCTTCATCTGTCCATTTATAGTTACTTTGGATACTTTGTTACAGATTAAAGTAATTGTAAATGCATTTGTTGAGTTGGCACAACTAGCTATGACATCAATATGTTATTAAGTGTTTAGCAGCAGAAATAACAATGCGGTAATGCATACATTGGTTGTAACCGATATTATTTATTGTATCAAATGACAATGTGAAACCAATATGACAATATGAAAAGGGTCACTCTTAGAGAGAACCGGATTCTGCATCTCCCCTTGACTTTACATTGTTTAGCTGTCTGGTCTGTTACTTATGTTTTGCTTCACTCTCACTTTTCTCATCAATCATCAATTTCAATCACAGCAGGCAGCTGTTGAAAAATACTCTACCTGTACCCTGTACATTACTTGTTGAGCCCCAAACAGCAGACAGACACAGTTAGCAGCTAGCTGGTGAACTTAATGCAACATCACCAGTCACTGGTGGAGAAAAAAAAAAAGCTGAAAAGGAGAGATATTTTTCCTCAGATCGTCAGAAACACGACAAAGTGCACACTTTAAATTCAAATGATCAAGTCAAATTATTGCATTCAGTTCACTAGTATTTTCCTTTTTCCACAGTCCTCCCAGACAGCATGCTTTTATTCGAGCAGGATCAAAGCGACAGAGCTGAAATGGCCTGCAGCTCAAAGTGAAAGTTAAAAGCCTGGACACAAATGGAAGGAGAAATAAACACTGTGTGGAAACGCAAAGGTGGCTCTACAGGGAAATCTGCTGAGGGGGAGGCTCAAGGGGAGGATAAGGCTCCTGTCATCAGTGACCCGAGCACTCACACAGTCATGCACACGGGCAAACACACGTTCAAGACTGCAGAGTGAATAAAAGCCTAATATCACCTGAATTGAAGAAAGACCCCTTGTGAGCCAGCTGTTACCTTTTGTCTTCTGCTATCCTTTTAAAAAGCAATGTGGTGTAAAGATTTTCAGTACATGAAACAAAATTTTCCAGGTGGCAAATAGAAATGATCACATGGTCATGATGCAATAGAGTTGACCCTTCTATACAATTTGAAGGGCGCTGCCTCGGGAGTTGGCACATCAGCACCTGTCACCTCACGCCTCCAGATGTTCAATAGATGCCATGTGACACTTTGTACTGCCCATCTGACCCTTCACTCAGCACAAAGCCATAACCTTCTATTTCCACATGCACCATTACATATTCAGGCAGCAATCTGAATATGAGATGCAGGAAAGAAGAAGAAGAGCAGCTGTGAGGAATGAGAAGTGAAAGGTTAAGTCATGGGCTCCCGGTGACGGATTGTGGATGTGTGTTGGCAGGTACATGTTATAGCTCCCAGAGATGGCTGCCATTTATGGTTTACAGCTGGCAAGAAGGACAAAGCAGCGCTGTCGAAGACCTCATGGGTGCCAGCTGATGGACAGGCCGTGTTATTTGTATTAAATCACAGAGGATGAGTGTGACTCCACGGGATAAAGTGGCTGTCTCACTGGTGAGCACTGCCTCATAGCAAGAAAAAGATTTAAAAAAAAAGTGTCTCTGTTTTGATCAGAAGTCTCACTGTCACATGTTTAGAGAGGCCCACAGAAAAATGAAGACAAGTTTTCTTTTTTTTTTTAAAAGCTCTATTTTCTTTGATGGTATCTGTGTGATATTCCTATAAGTTTCCCAGTACATATATTTTTGCTGAGATATCCTGAGATGGATCCTGATCCGTCAATATAAACCAATGAATTCAACAGTGTTACAATACTGGTTTTACTTTCAGGCTCTCCATTCTAGCAAGTATTTAACTGCATTTAATGAATATTCTTCTAATTCTACACCCATATGGATATTGTTGCTACACCTCATGAGGTATAGTAAGGCTTTGTTCCTATCTTTCCACTTTAAAATAAAACAATCTGCATCTACCTGCAAGTATAAGTTGATCTTTAAGGAATAAGTGAGGAAGGACACAACAAATTGTCTTGTCATTACATAAGGATACACTGAAAATTCATGTGCTGCAAAGGTACAGAGGTTTTTCAGATTTTTAGTTTCTATGAGATATTTCATTCATCCAAAAGGTTGCAGGCGAGACAGCAAGAGCTGAAATCATGGCATTTATTGTGGAAAATGCGAAAAAGTGAGGGGTCAGGTTATGATGTTGTGCTCATGTAATATCATTTAATTTATTCGCAGCAGAGAGTGAAAAATCCCTTAGAATGAAAAGGGAAGAAACCACATATAAGAAGAGTTGTGACTTCTCTAGAGGCAAAAGTGTCAAGGTGTGAAGTTTAGAATGAAGACTGTGAGGTGTTTAATTAATGGCAGTCTACAGGGAAACATGTGTCATGCAATTAACTTTTATTGTTGAAACTTGAATTGGGTTTTACTGTTGCCTGGGCTACACCTCTGTGTTCAGCACCAAAGTGGTAAATGAAATGATCTGGTGATGAAAAAAAAGCCAATACCCATTAGACATTAGCCTACTCTATTCATAACGGTGTCTTATTTCTCAGGGAGGGAGTTTGAAACATGCAAAGTTATTTTCTCACAAATATTACGCAGATAGTTAAATTTAAGGTTCACTTTTTAGATTTAGATTTAGATTTTAGATTTTAGATTTTTTTTCATCATATTCTATGACAGGAGCAAGCTTATGGCTTTACTTGTTTTTTCCTTAGGACCTGCTCACACTGACATGGCAGTGACATTTTGCACCTAATTCAATTTAGTTAGGATATATGGAATTGCCCACAAGAGTGAAGGAGGCTTCACAAGGCTTCTGGGTCTACTTAAACTTAGTACAGAGATGTTGCACTGCAGTCTCACTATGAAGTTCAAAATTAAATGAGCTATCCAGCAACTTTGTTCTCTTGAATTAATCTTTTTAGGAGGCATGGTTATAGGGTTGTTTCTTTATTTTGATTGCAACACCATACAAAGGAACCTCACCGTTTTGCGAGCGCAGGCTCTTTCTCTGCTGTTCTTCTCTTACTTCTAAATGTAACAAATAATTTCACCCCTTGGTTGAATGTCTTAACTGTATTACTGTAACAACGATTTTATGGCTATATATGCAATGAAAGAACTTTTTTAAATGATGATAAGCAGGGTGATCTTTTTACAGGAATTTATGTTAAATGAAATCATTAATACTGAGCACTGTGTTTTGACATTTATCTGCAGCTTCTAAATAAAATCTGGTTCTTATAAAAATGACCTTGAGCAGGTTCCATCCAGTTTATCCCCCAGCACACCTGGAGTAATAAAAGAAATTGATACCAAAATGGACTTCTAATCAAAAAACAGTAAATGACATTTACTGTTGCAGATTTGATCAGAGAGATGAATCACCCATTGTCCTTGAATGCAATCCGTGGTTCAGTGCGACCTTTGACCTGGGTGTGCTGTTAGAGTGCATTTCTATGGGTCACAAGGGAGGCCTATAGCCATGTTGTTAGCAGTGATGGAAAACAAACACATACAGAGGCGAGACGCATGACAACGAGCTCAGCAGAGTGTAAAATCAGAATTGGAGAAAAGATTGGAGCAGTGGAGGAACTGCTGCCTGTCCGTCAGTTATATATTCAGGCCAGGAGTGTCTGCTTTGATTCACAGGCAGCAATACAGCACCATACTGTATGTCCTGAAACACAGTCCTATGGATAAATAGTAGAATTTTGATAGCTTGGCTCCAAGACCATTTTTTTTTTAAATTATAAGAAAGAGGATCACCCATTTGTGGTTTTGTGTTTTGTGCACATTTAATACAACAGTCCTGCAAGTCCTTCTACCTGAACATGTGTGATGGCACATAGAGTGTTATCAACAACTTAGACAAGTTTCCATCCTACTCTGCTGTCGAAGCGTTACAATGACCATTTGTGTTCTTTTTCAGCATTTTATTTCTGTATGTTTTTGTGATATGGATGACACGAAACCCTGACTGGCACCATGGAATCCCCAAAAGCGAGGGCTCTCTCTAGAGTGGTATATCCAAGAGTAACACCTCACCTACAGAGGAGGCAATGTGTGCCTTATGCATCATCCATGTTAAAATAATCAATATCTTTTATATTTGTTTCCAATATAAGAAAGACGTTTATACAAGTAATTTCTTTATTGATTTAAAATGCCAAGTACTGGGTCAATTTGATCTGGTAAATAGTTTAAAAGAGTCCAAAGCATGAATGCCACACAAGTGTTAATGGTAGTCATCTGAGTGTAGTTTAGTTTTATTACATTAAAGTATAAAGGGCTGTTTACAGCGCCAACCCCTTTTTCAATGCCTTCATTGGATATTTCATAGCAGAAATAAAGTGTGTGTGTGTGTGTGTGTGTGTGTGTGTGTGTGAGAGAGAGAGAGAGAGAGAGAGAAATGACATGCAACAATAATCCAAGGCCAGTCACACGAAAGAAATCCCAACTAAATGACAAGCACCTGAGCCAACTGAGCCTCCAAGGTGTCTCAGTTGTCCAAAGTTCAGAGTTGGTATCATACTAAAACATGTTGTTCACACACTCACTACATCCACAGCGGGAGGCACCACAAAAGGTCAGGACAGGTTGCATTCACTGCTAAAAGTCAAAATGTGTGCACTTCCACAAACTGGCAAGTGGCCCAGCAGAGTGGCAGCGTGCCATGCCATTCAGGCATGACAGACTGTCTGAGCAGAGTGTGTGTGTGTGTGTGTGTGTGTGTGTGTATTTGTGTTAGCGTGCCTGTGCATGAAACCAAACCTGTTGCAAAAGCTTGTTTTTTTAATTTGTTGGGATTCACTTTGGCTTGAATATATTACCACAAAGGACAATCAGTGCCAGGAAAAGCACAAAAAAATGACAAGAGGACATTTGAAAGTCAATTTTATTTATGGTGGAAGACGGGCTAAGTTTAGCCTTGGGCTAAGATGAATGCCCCAGACAGACTTACCCAAAATTAATCAGGTGATCATGGAAGTAGATTTTGGAGCAGCAGTTCATTTCCATTTATTTGAGATGGGTGAAAGCACATGGAGGACATAAGAAGATTGCCAGGCCAAAAAATAAATAAAATAAATGAGTTTCACTGTCTCACATGGTGTCCCAGGGTGAACATGTCATGAGCCTTGCATTTTATAGAAGGAGATACATTTGAAGTTGTATTAAATATGACTTCAGGGAAAAAGAAGCAGATATTACCCGAATGGCACTAAAAAGATCATATGGATCAAAAAGAAGAAATTGCCTTAAGGTTGTGTTGACAGCTGGGCTGTGCATGTTGTGTATTGATAAATATTGATTTTACAGTATTTATGGTAACTTATACTTTATTGATCCCCTGGAGGAAATCTGCTCTCTGCATTTGACCCATTTAAACAATGTTTAAATGTCTGCAGACAGCAACAGAACAACATCTTGGGAGGCCAACTCCAGTGCCAATCCTTCCGTTCTTTGTTAGTGAAAAGACAACAAATGTGGAACCAAAGAGTATGACATTTAAGTAGGCTAATTAGTATTTAATCAGGTGGGATGGAGGATAAGTGAAGGTCACAGGGCGTGAAGAAACAGGGTCAAGCATGAAGGGATGAACGTAGGGTTGAACAGAGATCAATGAAATGCTGGGAGGCGTGGGAGCAAGGAAGCCAGGGAGAGAGCCTTGATCCATTGTCCCCACCCTGTGGTTCCTGTAAAGAGAGAAGTAAGAAAAGGGGTTTGGACACGCCTAGACAACCGAGGCACCAGAGATTGGATTAGGGAAAGGCATTGTCTTTGTTTTAATAACTTTATTTGTGTGGCCTTCACCAGAACACCCAGAGGAAACCCACCTAGAAGTGAAGAAAACCATAACCGTAACTCTCTATCCACATACTTGAGCTGTGAATCCAAAAAAAACATATGTGAGTGGAAGCATTAAAGTGAGCAATGATATGTTTGCCAGAAGTTGTTTCCTCATACTGTAGTCTATTTGTTTATGCTATACACACAGTAGTCACAACAAGAAGGAATGGATCAATGCTGCTGTACAAAATCATCAGCTAACCGTGACTGACAGATTTAGGTCCTTCATGATGACATAACAGTGAAAATTCAGCATGCGGTAGCACATTTATGTGGACAGATTGGTCTGTTACCTTTCACCCTCTACGACTAATCGGACTGACTTTCAAATTATTCTCTGCCTACTTTGATCACCCCACTCACCGTCTGTAGGGTGAATAAAGGCACAATCTGAAGATGAAGAGATATGACCACAGCATTTAATATTAGCAGCACTGCTATGAACGTGACAGAATAAGAACAGATTAGAAGCCAAACTGTAATAATGAAAGCGTTTAGCTTACAAATAGCTGAACTTGATACTCTATTTAAATGAACCTTCCTCTGGAAGTAAGCAAGAGAAAATTATTTCATTTCCATTTCTACTTCAGTAACACTACAACAGTAATATTGAAGACTGTAGCTCTTTGTGCAGTTGACAAGTTTAATTTTTGTTAATTTGATGTGAACACAACCTATATTTCTTGCAGATTAAAAGCTAAAGGGATATATTTATGGATAATTTTAATTGTGTGTGTGTGTGTGTGTATGTGGCCCCATTCCAGCTGACAAAGGCCATGGTAATACATGTGGGACCTTGATGCTGCTGCTGCAGGAAAATAAGTGTTTCTGGCAGGACTGATGCAATGAAAGCTGAAGGATGAACGGTCAGGGGTCAGAGCACTGTCTCGATTTTTCCTCTATCTATAGTAAACACACACACATTCACACACGTGCCCCCTCCACCACCACTAACTTAAGCAGTATAGAGTGTATAGATCACAGGATGTGCATGGATGTGTATTGGCCCATGGCATAAACATTCAGTTGCCTTGTAAAGCATTACTAATTAATTATTATTAAAGTGTCGCAGAAGTTCCATTTAATGAAATCATGAATGGTGGGAGTATGTTGCACAAGAATGGCTCCTATAGATAGTTTCAAATACAAAAAGTGACAATACAATTTAAAAACTGTGTTATGCTACAGAAAGACATGAAGGTATTCTGGTCACACAAACATGTGGAAAGTTGGAGGATTACCTCTGAGAATCCTTTGACTAAAAGGGAGAAACTCTTCTGTTCTCATCAGGTTGAGATTGGCAGGTGGGTCTTTTAATGTGACTGGTAATCTTCCCCATGCCTGAGAAGTTGCCTGGTAGCATTAAAGGACAACAAAGCAGCCGTGGCACATAAGGCGCGTGGCTCGTAGTGTTTATGCAGGTTCATTTTCTTTGTCTCCAGTCTTCTACATACAGCCTGAAACTACTAATACATTTAGTCAGGATCAGTATATCAGTATATTTCTTCTTATTGTCAACAAATGTCAAAACCAAAACCAACAATGTACAGATCCCATTAATATTGTCAAAGCCTAATATAGCTAATTATTAGACCTTTATCATTGTCCAAAAACTTTTAAGAAAACGTCAGTGAACCACACTGTTGAATTCGCTGATAATACTCCTTTTTGAGTAACACTTGCAAAACAAACAAACAACAAAGAGACACAATGCCTAGCTGTTTTAATGAGTTTTACATTTGTGACCCACTATTAAAGATTTACATATTCAGTAGGAACCAATGCTTTTGGTGCTAAGTCCCACAGATGGGTTGAGGATGTTGAAAAGTTCAGAAACTAACATAGTTGCTTTGGTCTTTTAATGAGATTTTTGACAATAACAAAAATATAGAATAATGTCTGTGTCATTCTTTGAAAATAGATAATGTATGCATCCGATTCGTCTTCACTCAAGAGACTCTCACTCCAGACTCTGTTGTCTTGCAGCAAATGTAGCATCACGGCTGACTTTGATGTGTGAAGAAATAACTAACAAACCACACAGAGTTAAAGCTACTATATGCATATTTATGAGATTTTTTGAAGTTTTGAAGTCCCTCAGTTTCAGCATCAAAAAGACACCGTAACCTACCAATAGCAACTTTAGATACATATACAAACATGATACTACTGGTCACATACTGTGCAGCATATGAGTGAATGATGCAAATACACATACACACACACACCTCTTTTTCACCTATAGGCATGGAGAAATGCGACTATGCATTTTTATCCAGGACAAGCACACATACTGTACATCTGGTGCCAGTGTGCTTTATCACATCTGACTGGTCAATAACAGCCACTGTCAGAGAAACTAAGCCAGGAAGGCCATTGCAATTTTGGACTGTGATATGGCTGAAATGCATTCATTTAGCCAGAGCAGATGTGGCACGCAGATGCACAGGGAGGCTTATCACAATGGCTTCTCCATCTGTATTGTTAGTTGATGAAATCCAAAGTGACTTGGCCAAGTGGAAACCTAAAGAAAAAAACCTTGATGATAGATGGTTCTGGTCACATAAGGTTCAAGTAAAAAAAAAGAAAAAAAAAGACATCAGTTTCAAAAGCGTGTGAGAAAGGATAAGGAGTGAGTGTCTGAAATGTGAACTCACAGTATAGCGAGGCGACTCGTGAGAAATGTGGGGAGAAACATGGTGTGTAAAGCAATGTTAAGGCTGCATCCCTGTGGGTTGCCCATGGTCAAACACACACGATGAATTGCAATATATTCAGCTGACCATTAATTATGAAGCACCTGCCTTGTTGGCTATGCATCAGTTGAAAAGGGGCAAACTAAGACATACTGTACAGTGAGTGCACAAAACAGGGAAAAGAGCTTATACAGTACATGAGAAGTGTGAGTATGGCATGATGTGGAGGAGGAGGAGGAGGAGCATGAATGTATCCATATATGAGAAATAATAAACCGGTGTGTGTGTGTGTGTGTGTGTGGGAGGGATGTGGGGGTTGCTCTCATTATATATTGTTTCCCTGGTGGTTCTGGCTCAAAATCCCCCTATTTGATGCTTGATGTGTTCCTTTTTGATTGATTACGCATAGATTTTCAACAGCAGTAATGTTATTCATGGGTTCTGACACACAGCTGTACAACAAAAGTCCCCCAGGATTAAGGATATTTAGGATTAATCAAAGAGCATGACCGATCTCCCAAGAATTCACATGTGCACGGGGAGTATACATAAATACATGAAATCACAAACACACACATTCTCGGGAACGTAGGCTTGGGTGACAGACCACATCAGTCACACAACAGGCATTCATAAATGTTGAGCAGGCCAGCTAGTAGGTGGCATGGCATTATTCTAACTCATTACCATCAACCTGGAATATTGTAACATAATAAGACACAGTCTGATGCTTATTAATAATCTATTTTTACCGAAATCATACTTCTGTGAATCAGGGCCAGTGAATGCCCAGTGGCATGTCCATAACAAAATGAAAGAGGCTGCAGAACAGACAAGGAAAACCACAGAGACACACAAAAGGCTAAACTGAATGTTACCGTAGGTGAGGTTCAAGATGCAAATTTTGAATTTTGATGGAGCGTCACAGCTGTGGCTGTGAAGCTGCTGCTGAAGTTGTGTTTTTGTTGGTAGCTATGCAGCATAGTTTTATATTCATTATAATAAATATTTCTTCGTATGTACTCAGTCTTTTCTATGTTTGTTTGACCATAAAACCTGTTCACCCTATACTATATTACTACAAATGCAAGGACTTTTGGCCACTGTGTTACCTCAATTAGTGACTTAGCAGACATTTATGTGAATGAAAATCTTCTGATTATAGCTTAAAAAAAAAATCAATTAAATAGGACATTCTGAGAATTAGGTCATAATAATATTAAATAATAAACTCAAAATACTTTGAAAATAAAGCTGTATTTTGACAAGAATGAAGTCATGATAGTATAAGAAAGATTTGTAGTATTACTGTTCGAGAAAAAAGGTTGAGAAAAGATGTTGCCTAAAATCATATCCTGTTATGTGATTCCTATGTATATGATATATTTGATAATGAAGACTTTATAGATGAAACTCAGTTAATTCACGTCTCCCACATGTGCATGTAAAAGCTGACGGACTGTTATATATTAACTGCGGCAAGATATTAAAATCTAGGAACATTAAATCTTGAAATATTAAAACCCTTTTCCACAATATATTTCTTTTCTAGTACATCATTAATAAACTTACTGGTAAACTTTATTTGTACCACATGTACACATGGAAAGTTTGGCTCAATAATCAGTGTTTTGGTAATGATAAAAAAAAACCAGAAACAAAAAAACCTGTAACCCCACCATGCATTACACCGGTATTGGCTCATTAATCAATCTAATTTCTAGAACTAATTTGTCAGTGAACTCAATCCCAAGACATATGCTGCAGTTAATAAATCACAGCATCAGCGGGGAAAATATGTGCTGCTTTGCTAACTGGATCACTGAGTCACTCGAGGCAAAGACTTCCACCGACTGGGTTTAAGAAATATGACAGTCCTCAAAGTGACACAATATTAGTGAAGAATTCAACATTAAATTTCTCGTCTGCTGAAATCTAAACGTCGCGTTGCGGCCCAAGTTCACTGTTTCCCAGACGAGGGCTCATCGACCGACTTGAATTTAATTTTGCACGACTTGCTGCTTTTTTGGTGCAGATGTAGATACAGTCAATAAAACCTGATATAAAGCATGCCACCCTCCCTTCACCGGCAGAACGCATGTCTCACACATCTCAGCTTCCTGTTTGTGAAAAGGAGATCCATCCTTGTTTTTCCGAAAGGCCTCGACGATTTCCCTGTTGGGTTGCGTTTAATCTCTGTGAGAAGCTGCAGCAGAGAGGTGCGTTTATTGAGGTTGCGCTATGCCTGATTCTAAATGGTAGGAAACATTTTAATAGGATCTTGGTTGAAAAACAGTGGAGCTGTGGGCTAATTAATGCTAACTGGGTGCTTAAAACTAAGCGCATTAAGTGTGGAAGTGTCATTCCCAGGCATTGCATTACTCTAATATCCCAGTAATTTGCATTTTCATTTGAAGAAACCTGAAAACCTAAAATATCACATGTAATGAAACCTAAATGAATTGTTGAATTGAGTGTCTGATTTGTCATGGATCAGTGTAGTGGATACGCTTTCTCTCTAATATAGACATTAGTGTGGTTACTGTACTGTGAATTTCTCTTGGAGATTAATAAAGTATCTATCTATCTGTACATGCAAGTGGTACAATGGAAGTGAAGTGAAAATCCTTGAGCCTTGTGTTTGTCTGCTCAGCGAAAAAAAAACAAAAAAAAAAAACAGACAGGACAGAGTCTTAACTGCTGATCCCCTCCATGCCGGAGGTTAAACTATCAAAAGCATAACATGGGATCAAGCTGAGGATGTTAACAGGAGCCTGGACACATCAGTATTTGCCCAGAGGACGATATCGTTTTTCCTACCAATGACAAGTAGCTTTATTTTTATGTTTCGGACAAATAATGCATTTTAAGTTAAGCTACATAAGAGGAGAACAAATGGTCTGAATTATTTCTCTGATACTTGACCCAAAGAAAATATAAGTGCAAGCTGTCGGACCATTAAGCCACCGTTGAGCCCTTTGTATGTAGACTCTGGTGTGACTCCAACCAGGGATTGAATTTTAGTATTCACAGCAAAGGCCAGGTCACCATTAAATGAATCACACTTCACACTGTAAGTAGAGCTTGTTAATTGGCTTTTTGAAGAGACTCTCCAATGAATAATAGCGGCATCCTTTATTCGGCAGGCCTAGTTAATTCGAGAATGTGTCATTAGTTTTAGGTCACAGGTTTTCAATGAAGCCTTGCGGAAGCTCTGGAGGATGAAAACTCGAGAATGTGCGCTCGCAGCTCGATGTCTGTTCATCTGCGGATTCAGTTTATTTGCGCACATGACAAATCACACACACCTGTTGTGTTGCTGGCTAACTTTGGAGACATAAGTAGGATTATTTCTGCATATTACACTGCTTGGCCTAAAGTATATGGCCACCCAAACATGACACCTGTATGTGATGGCTGAACATGTCATTCCAGACATTAATAATTGCTGCAATAACAGTGTCCACTATTCCAGCAACACCATAAGATTTTGGAGCCTGGCTGCAAGGGTTTGCTCCCATTCTGCCAAAGGAACATTAGTTGAGGTCAGGCGCTGACGTTGGGTGATAAAGCCTGGCTCACAGACAGTGTCAGTTCATCCCAGCGGGGTCCCACAGAGGTGCTGGCCAGTCAAGTTCTTCCACATCAAACTATGTCTTCATGGACCTGGCTTTGTGCGAGAGAGAAATGTGAAAACATCGAACCCACAACTGACACACACACATCAGATGTGAAAAGGTCAAGGATGCATCAGTTATTTTTTTTTTACACAGGCAAAAGAAGTCTATTTTCCATTAGCAAGTTTTGCATTTTTCTTGTTGCCCAATCCTTTCGAAAGTAAACAAGGCAAAAGCAAAAGTTATTGAAAGTCTTTTTAAATAAGCCAGTGGGTCATTAAGTAACACTTTCCATTGTTCTAGTTTTATAGAATCATTGAAGACTGGATGAAAACAGTGTGGATGAAAAAAGGAACAAACAAAAAGACAGTTCAACCTGTATCTCATGTTGTGATTCTGTTTCTAAAGCCAAACACAATAATAGATTGTCTTTTGACTGGTAGTCAGAAATGACATCACCCTATTCCTCACATGCTGTAATTAGTTATCCCAATAATACATTCTATTATTTTATATCTTTAATGCATAAGAGGGACAGATTTCTTAAATAATGTCATGTCCAAGAAGCTGAGTATGTGTTTTTTTCCACTGGAAAAATGATGCTGTGATTTGAATGTAATGACAATAGGAGAGGCACAAACTGGGACGTGTATGTACACACTGCACACATCCATATAGCCTACATACCAAAAGACTAAATGATAAGCAAATAAATGAGAGAAAATAAAGCACAAAGAGAGACGGAGAAAAAAATGCAAGGAAAGAAAAAGAGGGGGGGGGGGGATGTGCACCTCCTTCGTTGGATGTGACAGTCCAGCTCCACAGCCTCCTCCTCCGCCTCCCTCTCACTCTCATGCCGTCTCTTCATCTCTCCGTCTGCGCAGCTCCTGTCTGCTCCATCTTTTCATTTCCTCCTCCTTCTCCTCTTCTTCTTCATCTTTTTCCCCCCCCACTCTATTTTTTTTTTTTTTTTATTATTATTTTGATCCCCTCTCCGTCCTTCGACATGCTCCTCACGTGAAGTCCGCCAACTTGCAGAGCCCGTGGATGCCGAGTTCAAACACGGAGAGGGAGGCAGATGCTCCGTCGGGGAGCAGAAGACAACACCGCGCACATCTGCACCTTTCCCTGAGCGCGTTGGCTTGAAACGGAGCAACAGTATGGATCTGTCATTCATGGCTGCGCAGGTGAGACCACCCTCCCCCAGTTTGCCCAGAGATGCTCGGCTCGCCCCAACTTTTTTTTTTTTTTGTTACAATTGTCCATCCATTTCATGGGCGTGGCCGGTCAACAAGTTCATCATCAGTTGACAGTTTGACATCTTCCATTTCAAACACTGTTGATCGTGATGGATATCAGCATAAATGTAGCTGTCTTAAAGCAAAATCACTGTCTTTCCTAATTGCAAAAAGGTCTGCTTTTGCACTTCCTTTGTCCTTTCTAAATGTAATAAATGTAATTAATTTGATAGGATTTAGGTTGTTGTGGTTCATAATTCCTCGACTTGGGCATACTGTACATTTGTTTGTGTTTCCTAGTAAGAATCTTAAAGCAAGGACTACAAAAAAAAAACACAGACAAAAGATTTAAACTTTAAAACTTTAAAACGTCCATTTCATATTGTTGCTTATTATATTTCATTTGATTCACTATTTGTATTCTATTTTTGGTGCTTAGACGACACCAGTTTGATTGGACCACGCAGGGCCCCGTTTGAATTGGCTTCATAGGGAACATGTGTTATTGTGCATCTGTTCTGGGCATGTGGTTTGTTTTCATTAGGAGCTGAATGCTACTGCCCCCCTTCACCCGCACCCCCCCACCTCCTCCTCTTGGTGTCTGGCTGCTTATGGTTTGTCTGGTGCCATCTACTTTGCCGTTTTCTGTGCAACTGCTATTAAATGCTTCCGAGCATTATCTTTGCTGCCAATTTGCTGTTGCTGTGTGCCAGACTAAGCTCCCAGATCTTTTTAAATCAAGTACCCCTAAATAGAAATGCATCAGACCATGGAGCCATCTGAGAAAACATTTTTGTTCGGTATGACCTGATTGAAAGTGAGGCGATAAGGACAAACAGCGTTATTCACTCTATTTCACTCACTAAAAGTTTGCACAATGATAATCAAAGCCAATATAAAATATCACATTAAACTGGCCTCACATTGCTTTGAAGGACTTCATTTTGTGTTTCTAGAAACTTTGGGAGCTGCGTATGGGAACCAGGCTTACAGCAGCTGGCAGCAGCACAGTGAAGGAGGCAGACCAGTCACTCAGTTACTCTTATTCACACCTGGGAATGGTTGAAAACCACCATGTTTGAAACCTCTCAGCTGGAGCTTGGAACTTAATATTGAATGTTTCTTCTGCACAGACTATGCATGTAGATGCACACTGAGCTAAATACATTCCCAGTGGTCCAAGTAATTGTGCAGCTGTGGAAAGAGAAATGCAATGATAGGAACAACAAACCACAGAAAAATAGATACCATAGAAAAGAGTTTGACCAAATGTCTTGTAAAAAAGAAATGCAAATTCCCACCAGTATAGACGAGCTGTCTAATTAGCAGAGACAAAGTATCACCAGTAAAGATCTACACAACATGTAATGAATTTATTAAACATATACACAACTGTTACAACTAACAACTGTTTTCATCATCAGTTAATCTCCCAATCATTTTTAAACAAACAGTAAAAATACTTAGTTTACCATCAGAAGAAGAATGAGGCCTGTTTAGACTGATGCAGCAGGGATGCTAACACAGGAAGCAACCCAACTGAACCAGATTCAAGTTTTGCTGTAACGTAATGTACTGCCAATCACAACCCACAAGCACACATCACTCCTGGTAGATTGTTTTGTAACCTGAAGTTTCTACTGCTAACCACCAACAAAAGATAAGATTGTTTTTAAGAGTTTATAACTTATAAGAGTTATAAAATCCTTTTAGTCTTTGAGTATTGCAAACTGTTTGGCATGTGAAAAAGGGAGAGCGTTATTCAATCAGGACTTCCTGGATCCTATTTCATTGTCTCAGATGTTTTATTGTCTTAATGTCCTGCACTGTTTTGCACTGAAAACCAGTAAATATTAAACTTAGGAGAAAAAAATTATCCAGAAAAAAATTACTCAATTCAGCATTGACTATGCAGCCTATATTTTTCTGTCAATTGAGTTGTTAAGTAATCAGTGTATCATGGTAGCTCTCCTCATCTTAAAGTTAGAGCTCAGACAAGGGAGATGGCTAAGGAACTGTGTCAGCTGTGGTTGCTAATAGCAACAGAAAGTTCGACTGAAACCAACTGCAGGTGGCAGAATAATGTTAACAGATTTTGTGGAAGATGACCGCCACTAAAGAGCAAGGAGTCACGACCTGGTTTAAATATGGCTCTTCCAGTCCTCCATGACCTCTGTGACCCTATACTTATTCCCTGCTGCTTTTCCAGTCCCCCCCCCATCATCTAGATACCTTCTCCTCAAGAATTTTCAGAAAGGTAATGGCTAATTTTACTGAGGTGAAATTCATTCCTGTGCCCTGACTCACTCTGTAATGGGGACTGTGAATGAAGTCAGTCAAATGTCCCTGGAGTTTTGAAGATTGACTTCACAATGGATGATTTTTTGCCCATCCATCTCAGTGTAGCTCTGCCCGCCTGCAAATCATTGGACCTTCGCCATCACTTTGTCTCTAAAAGATGACGGATGCTGCCATAACTGTTCTTTTTTCTAACGAGAGGGAAAGTTTTTAAAGAACTCAAACTCAGAGGAGCTGGTTACTGATTTTCTCCCACTAGCAGAGGAGGATGATGGATGACTAGTGACTAGTTTGGAGGATGTAGGCTAGTGGTCTTTATTGGCGCAGTGTATCTGAAAAAGCCACATTAAACCTGTTACTGGTATATACTGTATCTGTACAAAACTAAGGTTGGCATCCAGCAGTTGTAAGACTCCAAGACAAGAACATGCATCAAATGTGCACCATTACAGAGAACAGCAGTTCAGGCCGGTGACATCATCAGCCATTGTTTCTCTGCATTTGTCGCTCTTCTCTTTGTTAAAATGTTTTTGTGTGATATCGCAGAAACATGCATAAATAGCTCTCTGCAGAACAATGTGTGCGCTTTTGTGTTTGGTGAATAATTTGCATTTGGCAGCGATGCCTCACTGGTTTAAAATGAAAAAGTGCATACTTCATTAGGTTGAAAGTGGTGGCATCCTCAAGCATTGCAAAACATGGATTAATAGGTGACAATCACAGGGAAGCCTGTGAATACTAATCTGAGGGCAATGAGGCGATCTGTTCTTTAGCTTTTCGAATAGACTGAATTGTGAAACTTTTTTCAAATAACTTCCCTCAGCTCCTTGGAAATGGATAGTAAGATTTTCCTTTGAACTTGCAATTACTTAAATCTCTTTTCCCAGACCAGCTACTCAGATTCTTAATCACGGCATGCACCTCTTTGCACCTTGTGCAGGCTATCACTGCCGAAATTATTAAAATGGCAGATGTTAAGGTGTAAAAAAATGAGCCAGCGTGTTCCCCAGTTACTAACTGATGTTGAGGTCAGGTTTGATGTGTTGTAGAAAGGCTCCAGAGCCATCCTGGGCATTTTGCCAGTCTCAGACTTGCTTCAGCTGACAGATCTGCCACACAGGACAGCAAAACCCTTAAGGCTCTGTCTATCCAGTACACAGTGACCCACTGTACACACGTGCACGCACAGACCTTTTTAAAAGTGTACTATTGGCGACATTTCATCCCCATGAGTAACAAAAAGGCCGGGAGGGAATGATAACGCAGCACACTCTCTATGTGCGTTTTTTTTTTTTTTTTTTTTTTCCATTACTTACATGTCTGGACAGTTAATGCTTGAATGAGACTACAGGTCTGTTTCCATATTCTTCCTTCAGATATTTTGTCTTTTCATGACAGGCCATCAGCATTTCTCATTACTCAATTACTCATTCTGTGAAGCTGTGGCTCTGAGTCATTCTACCTGACAGGGTTGTCCATCTCCGCTCGTATTAACAAGGACAAATGAGAGTGAAAGGATGAGGATGAAGGGGGTGGTTGACAGCTTCAACACAAACAGAGCCATCTGTATTTACCCACGGCACCTGGATCCCCAGACCAGGATCAGACAGGACTGGCAAATACACTTTGGTGCCAAATGATAGGACGACACGGCCAGTGCCGGAAAGCCAATACAATCAGAGTAGATGATTTTAAAGTTAGTAGAGTGTTCGGAATTGGCAGAATTGTTTGCAGAGCTACGCTGATTGTAAGGTCAAAATAAAACCACCGTACCAAATTAACTGTGAAATGAGTGACATATAATCGGAGAAAGACTGGCCGGAGAGCGAATGCTCGTTTGTGCACTGCTGCCCCATGATATGAAGGCAGATATGGAAATGCAAAGTTGAATAGATGAGATTATTTTCCTATTAAACACACTTTTCAGAATAGCAGCCACCACAAGGCCTATATCAAGGCCATCTTTGTTCTCAATTGCATAAAAAATTCAATTACATAATCATGTTATCTTGCTGTGCATTCTTCATGCCCAGACTGTCCCTTTTAAAAGATAAATCTCCCAGTCTCTATAGTGGAAGCTTATTTGAAGAGTGTAATAATGGCACACCAGCCTTTTCATCTCTAGTAGTTCATTTCCCCTCTGGTCTTTTGTCTGCTTTTTCAGCAATTGGTTTTATATGAAAGCTGTAGTCTGGAGATAGTGAAAACTTGCAACAGTAACCCCCGATTTTCTGTCGTCTTCCACTTTTATGACCCTGCAGTGTTGTAAACAAGTTGAGAAAATAACAATCACCTTAAACTAATTAGAAGGAGCTGTAAGCACAAGAAAAAAATCAATGCTTTTAACTGATGAAAAGCAGGTGAATCTGTCTTTGTTGGGTCTATTTTCACCATCTTACCAGGAAGAGCTGTTTGAGGTTCTGAAGACTTTTCATTTCAGTCGTTCATACTTCTTTTCCCGGACATTTTTATCCCTTCACATCTATATTCTGTTTTCATTCAGACTGTGTGTATGACTTGACACAGCCATTTATAGGTTGCGAAGGGCCAGCAAGCAACATTCTAAAGTACACCATGTTAATGAGGAAAACATACAGCAAACACTTAAGGTGATGAAGATGCTTGATGATTAATAGAGGATTCTCCCCGCTGGGTTTAAGGAGAGGTCCTCTTCACAGCACGGCCACTTCATAATGTGCTCTCACTTGATGGATGTGGAGAGAAAAGAGACGTTACAGGAGGCAGGAGCAGTCGGAGCAAACACTTTTGGTCGAAGGTTTGCTTTGGCTGATTGATTTTTGTGTCATACTCGCCATAATCAAACCAAAGGCTCATTAAAAAAAAGTGGTTTATGTTCTTTAGCTTTTGCTGATAGTGGAGTGAGTCACTGCCGCTGCAGGTGGCCGAGTTAAATGAGCAGCCCTGGGTTCAGTCTCTTCCTTTTAAAGTGGGAAATCTTAATGCTCTCAATGGGGACAAATGGCTAACTGCCAAGAAATTGCAGACCTCTATTTTTGGCTAAGATAACTATTGAAGCAGGCAACAAACACCTTTATTACCATATAAAACCTTTGCTAAGCCTCTCCACTGGACAGCAATTGTCCCATTTTAGCCTAGCCACTGTAAGTAAGCATGGCAGGCCCATTAAGATTTGGATTTCTCTTAAAGTTGAGACAGTGTAAATGGAGTTGTCAGAGGGAAATTCAGTTTATAAAAAGTTTGGATGGTGGTTTATTCATGAATTTATTTATTTATTTATTTGCCCCCTCCAAAACCAGAATACAAGAGCACAAGGGATTAAACAGTGATTGTTTTCTCTAAAGTAAAGTAAGTAGGCATGTTGGGGTTATAGATTACATTACAAAAAGCCCCATTCACAACCAGCATACCCACTATGTTGTATTTCTATTCTGCATGGAAACTGGTCCTAGATATTATATTAGATGCTAGGTTTCCGTCTTAACATACTGCAAATTTTAACCGAATTTAGAGAAAACTGGCAAAAGAAATTACATATTGATGCATTTTTCCATCCACTCCCATTGTGAGAATATCAGATAAACCAGACATAAACCAGTGCATAAATATAGATGACATGACGGTTCCTCAAAAGTGAGGCCAAAACATCTTGATCGCCCCCTGGTGGCTGACTGCAATACAGCTTATAAACCCTGCCTTTTCCATGTTGGCTGATGAAACATAGGCCAACCAATTTTTTCAAAAAGAAGAAAAAGCTCAAAACCTGATGGAAATATAGTATTTATCTTCCATCAATAAATTATTTTGGAGAGAGTTGCTTCATGTACGTCATAATTTATTCACCACATCTGTTTTTATTGCAATTTGTCGCATTGTGCTGTTATTGATACACCAAAATTTTTCTACCTCAGCCAAGTGTAAAAGCTTTTGGCAATGGTTCTAAATTTCTTTAAGGTTTCCATTTTTCTTCTCTGGTGTTTTTAGGCACCAATTGAAAATATGTCATAATGGCTCTGCCCTGCCATTTATTCAGACACTCCAAACAGCCAAACTCATTATCTGAGACAGCGTTACTTTACAACAACAATGCTGTTTCTTTATGTTCATGTCTTGAACAGGCATTATCAGCTGGTGAGGATGCTGACGTTTTGTTCATTGCCTGTTAGCTTTAGCCTCATTCTTTTAGCACAGTGTCATGTATGCAGTCAACAAGTGCATATTTAAGATCTTAGTCAGCTGGACACATCCAAAAGTCAGTTTTCAAAACTTTTGAACCACTGAGTTAACGTTTAATTTGCGATTAGTGTCAGTTGTCATTTCAGCCATTCAAATTAAGGGTCACTGGCTAGAAATAAGAAGCCAACTTTTGACTATGTGTGTCTGAAATCAAAGAAACGTTCAAATATCATAAGAATTTTGAGTGGTGAATAATGAATTGTATATGAACAGAAAGCCTGACAGCCATAGCAACAGTAATTAAGGGCACGGCTTACCGATCAATTACTGGTTAAAGTGGGGGATGGTTGTCGGAGTGCAGTGATTGATGAAAATTGCTACATTACTGTACATACTTACACCATGTTGCCACGCTGCTTTATCTTACGTGTTTGCACTGTAGACATAAACATCTCCCAGCTGTTTTGCACCTGAAATGAGATAGCATATTGAAAAAAGTCCTGGGGAGAATGAAAGGGAGGCTTAATGGACTGTGACAGCCCATATGAAGTAATAACATCTTTCCCTGATAGACCAAACCCCATAACTGCATGATGCTTCCTATATAACTGTTCTTCTAAAATTCAGATATGAATGATGTATTCCTACATAAATAATCTATTCTCCACCCATCTTGGGATAATTTCAAAGCAGCTTTATCCCTTGTATTGATATGCTCCCGAATAAAACAGAGCTATGATTTGGGGTGAAACTTTGATTAAAATTGCCTCAGACTGTTCATCTTCTCAAAAAAAGCTGATATTTTTTGCCTTTAAAGGACACACATAAAATTCAAATCAGAATTCAGTCCATGAGAAATTCTTTTGATGAAAGGGAAACTGGAAATTCTGGGTAAACAGCGGGTGGCTGCTTTGCTTTTGGTGATGGCTGGAAAAATGCTGAATGGCAGCAGCTGATTATACACTATTAGGGAGGAAGCAGAGATGAATTATGATTGTAGTTAAACATCACCACGGCTGCTGTAATTTATTGGGATCATTATGCTTTTTTTTTTTTTTTAAAGCATGCTAAACATAAAGTAATAAAACTATATAAGTGTTTTATGTAGTGAGTCCCCAGCACAGCTTCTCCAGTTTGCCAGGAGATGTCAATTAAAATGTTTTTCAATCCTAGATTCAATTTCAGTCAGTCACTAACAGAAATAATGAGGAAAGAACAATTTCTTAATGAACAGATATTTCTCTAGACATCATTTCAAAGCATTTAATGGATTGTTTTCTAGTCTTGGACAACATAATTTGCAGCTTTTCCCACATTTTATATCTGTTTTCACCTCTAGTAACTTTAAACAATGCCTCCATGATAATACCAAAAGATTAACCTGCTTTTGATTTTGATCCATTTCACTGGGACCTTACTCTTTGAGTCTGACCTTGGGTTTGTTCAAAGAAAGCTGCCCTGAAATTAATGTCATAGTATACAGACAGGCCCTTTCTTTCCCTCTCACTCACCTCTTGTTTGGTCTGCAAAGAGCCGAGGTTATATTGCACATGATGTATCTTGACTTGCCCCAAAATATTGTTGCCTTAAGGGAGAAATTTCTAGTCTGGAGTCCAAGGCAGCACTGTCTCAGTATAAAGCCACAGCCCAAGAACAATCTGACCGTATCTATACAGCGTGTTATTATCCGGGATTATTTGACACCCTTGAGATTAGGACTCAATTACTATATTTCAGTCTCATAGCTCATTTATGTCATATGCATCTGATGATTCAGCCCACAAATGGCCCTGCTGATGAACTCCTCAAAACGTAAATAACACCCCTCCTCCGTGCTGAACAATAGTGTGTTGCTGCTGTTGTCTGCAACCAGCTGCTGATATTTTACGTCAGATTTATGACGGCTATTTTTGTCATACAGTACTCACCAATCTCCACCGCTCTTATGATGTTTTAGATAAAGCAAATCTTACTGCGACCTTCTCATTTAGGGTGCATGCAACGTTAATGCCCAGATGATGAATCAGGCACTTACGGTACAGTCAGTTCTATTACTTATGGAAATCATGTGGAAAGCCCGCTGGTATGCATGAGTGGTGGAGAAGTACACCAACTTTGATTTTTCTTAAAATGTTGAATTTTTAATGACGCTTACAAGGAGTTGTGAATCAATTCACAGCTGGAGCTTCGAGCTTTTTTTTGCAAATGCTGTGATGTGTTTGAGCTAAATTACCATAATTGTATACCATAATTTGTATAGTTGTATTCGCAGCAGTCTCAATGGTCTGTGGTCTGTCAGTTGCTGTTGTGTTTCACTGTTCTGCCCCTGACCTATCTACAGGGGAGCAACCAACACCACGTTACCTTTTGAGCTTTTTATCGTAATGTCAGGCGTTTTGCTCCAGTCAAAGTGTATTGAGCTTTCCCATGTTGCAACCCGTAGTGCAACACAACACTCTGGTGTGCAGCATGTACATCACACATCACATCTATCTGGGCATATAGCCGCTCTGTATGCATCACACAGCCCCTACAGAATTTATGCTGTCTAGGATTACTATTTACCCCCTGTGTAAAAAAAAAAAAAAAAAGAAAAACAAACATTTAGAAGCAGTGATATTGTTTATTGCTTCAATTACTAATCCTAATCAAGTCTGTAAACATGCAGTAATTGATTAATTTCACATTAGAGAGTCTTGTTTGCTTCTATGTTACGCTCCGGGTTACATATAGACACACGTGTGATCAGACAAGGATCTGTGTCCTGACGCCAACCTCATTGCTCCCTGTGATATATATGCATCTCAGAGGGTGAAAGACAGAAATATATTTATTTATAGCCATGATTTATGGACAGAAGGCCAAAACAATAAATGCTCCACTTTAAGGTGCAACTGTGTGTGTGTGTTTTGTGTGTAAATGCATGTAATCAGATCAATTCAGATTTCCTCTTTGCAAAGGAGGAGTTCATACATAATTTGGCTGTTGTGTACATGTGTGTACATGAGTTCACAGTTTACTGTACCTATAAACACAAACATGTTTTTTCTTGATGCTGTTCGTGCACACTTGCATAAATACATCAACAGACACATACTGTAAAAATAATTAATTCTAGACTGAGGGCATTCAGAGTGAGGGAGCACTGGTGAACTGTTACAATATCTGAAAACACTGTAACTAGGCCAACATGGAACTCGCGTGACAAATTCATAACACCACCACCCACCCCCTCCTCCCACAGGGAAAATACATACTGTAACCATTCACAAATGCTGCTGCCGACCTACAGCGGTACATACAGGACTGTAGCTACTACACCAGCACAGGCTGTGACATGCTCATTTCATTTTACAGCAGTTTTGTTGATTTGCTGATGGCAATTTGCACACTACATAAATGGAGTTGATCATTGCATCAACAAAGACATTGGGCCTCATGCAAGAACATTTTTGTCCTTTTATTCTGAACTTTTTTTCAATGATGTTTGCCTGGTGTGTGCATAGCTGGATTCAGCAAACTCTCGACAGGACAAACCTGTTTTAAGTCACTCGATTCAGCCTGATGAATGCCACCTGTTCATGAGGAGATGCATGTTGGTGAGAGTTGATCGGTAGTAAAATCAGCACCCCTAAAATAGCCATATAAGGCTAAGATCTTCACAATGCACAGCTTCAAGCCGTGCTGTTGGAAATCAGAAAAAGTTTCAAAAAAGGTTAGGTTAGATACTAAAAAATATATTTCAATAGAACCATGCTGATGAAGAATATATATATATATATATAAAAGCCTCTGAATATGCAAGTGGTCATAGTGATTGGGATAGTGTATGCTGATTTTTTTATTTTTTAATTAAGCTTGTCTTAGTTGCATGATTTATTTTAGTTAATGTTTTAGTCATGTTTTTGCCAGTATAAGAGAGATCAATGTACTTTTCAGTATGTACTAACAAGAAAATGTAATAGGTAAACGTTTTCTCAAAAGTTCTACCTTAACCTGTTCCTCCTCCCATTGTTAATTATATTGTTGGAATATGAAGCACTTTTTAGTATGCATGCTAATGTCAGAGTATACTTCATTTTGCCTCTTTTCCATATCAGATACACACTCAGGAGCAGCTTAGAATTAGTATGGAAGCGGGATACAGCTTTACCACAACTTCTTAGCTTTAACAGAGGGGACAATTAATCATGTTTCTCCACAAGATTGACAGTCAGTGACAGCAGCAAGCAGGCTATTACACAAGAGAGGAACAGAACAAGGGAAAAATAATTGTGAGGGCGCTTTTATGTGTAAAAATAGAGTTAAAAAACAAACAATATAGGGATGAAGGCTCTGAGGAATTGAAACGTGTTATGCTTAATTTATATTTGACAAGGAGAATGGTGGTTCAGAGGGGACTTTTCAGCCAATATGAGGTGAGATGTGAGTCTGAGACCAGGAGGGAAAAGATTTTACACCAGCGATGTCAAGGTCAGAGCTTAGAGAGCTAACAGAGACGACAGAGTGAGGTCTGGCGCCTTGGACAAAACTGTGACCCGGACGGCTTGGTTGGAGCAGGGCATAGATCTTGTAGGGTTTGGACATAAAAAAAAAAATAGTGAGATGAGGTGAATTTGAGGAGGCTGTAATGTCCCTGCTGCCATTTAATTAATATTGCCGATACTTTTCCATTTAATTCACAGGTCAACAGTGAGCAACATACTTTAATTTTACTTTTAGCTGTGTGCCAACATTGTGTTCACACTAACAGAGTTAAATGCATTGGCACCTTCAAACCATAGCCTTCATCTTTGCCAATACTAAACCAAAGGAAGTGCATATCAATGAGATGCTGAAAATAGTCTACAGAGCGCATGACAATATTAGCATTATAAAGCACTGTTGGATATATTCATGCTTCTTTAACTGTAACAGTGGATTACTCTCTACCAGCAGGAAGCATCCCTCGCTGCTGAGACTTGAAGCGTTTGATGCCATTTGAAATGTGCGTCCACATTATAGTGAGTGACACAAATTGGAGTTGAAAAATTTGGGGGAGTGTTTCTGAAAAAATTATCTTTATCTGCAAATGTTGGCTACAATGATCATCAATCCTGAATTGGAATCATAAAAATGTGGTAGCTTGATGGCAGAAAACAAGAGATTTAGTCGGCGGTTGAGCTGGAATGAAAGCTTTTCATCTCCAGAGTGGCCGGCCAGGGGAGCAATCTGCGCAACATCACAATTTGTCACAATCATTATCTCTACTAATGATCATTTACAAATGGCAAAAGTCTTAAGGACGCACACACATGATCAAGCTAGAGTGACACGATGAATCACAGAGCTAGAGTGGCCCCCGGGGAAAAGACACTCATCATCAGTATAGTAGTGATAGTGACGAAAGACCTTTGTTCATCAGTTCAGTGCTGTCTGCTTTGCACTTCAAAGATCAAAGTGGATCGGGCTATTCCTGCTTGGTCTGTATATTAGGAGTGGGTGCACATCAGGGCTGGACTCTGCTACATCTTGCTCTGAACCAGGTCTTACATGAGTGGAGACTCAACTAAGGGCTTCCCATCTCTACATCAAAATTTTCTCTGCATTGCACAGTGAATGAGCAGGCATGGATGGAGCCGTAGGGGCGGCTGACGCCAGCAACAGATACACAGAGAGCGTGGTGATCTTTTTTCTCCCACTCAGGCAGATTTCTCACACAATTCATGAAAAGCTCTCGAGATACTACACGTCTCCATTAGATTTAACAATGATTTGATTAAATAGCAAATCTTCTGCCATAAAAATGTGCATGATTAGTTTAGATTAATTCTGTTGCGATCCAGATACACTATGGAATTTCAAATAAGCGTTATGAGCCAGCACCTCAAAAGGAGGAGTGTACATTTTGTTGGTTGAATTGTAAAGTTGGTGGTTTTATTGTGTAACAATGAGCATCTGTTTGCATTGGCTACACTTGATTTTAATGCTACCAACTCTTTAAATCCAACACAATGTGTTAAAACCCAGCTCAATGTGAGTCAAAGAGCAGAGAGAGTTAATGAGACACAGTAAGAGAAAATAAACAACAGACAACCCTAGTACCACAAAATTAAAAAGGGTGGAAGACAGGGGGGGACAAACAGACACAGACGCACAGCTACAAGCTTATGTAGTATAATGTGGAATCAGCACAGGTGAAACAGATCTTACTGATGAGCATCAACTCCGCCCTCAGGCTCCTGCAGGGAGAAGCTCTCCACACAGAGGGGGCGGATGCCAGATTGCTTAGTTGTTTCCACGATTCTCTTCACTTCTGTCTTTTCTTTGCATCTTATGTTGGACTGGGCTTTGTATTTGCATTTAAATGCACTTTCCAAATACTTATAAGGGTACAGCACCCTCTGCCAGTGCCAATCTCCTTTTATCGTTCTCCTTTACCATAAACAGTTTGATGAGCACCTGCACGTTCATCAAAAACCTGCATTCTGAATTAAGACAGATCAAGATCAGTGTTTTTTGTACGTGACTGGATGGAATTAAAATTTGTTGATTACTAAAAGATTGCAGACCCTCATCCTCTCCCTGACTAAAATAGTATTCATGATACAAAGAAAAGAAAGATGAAGAACAGGAAAGGACAGTCGTGGTTCTTTTGCTAACCAGACCTACATTGTCATATTATATTTTTCATTGGTCCACTTTGGTATAAAACAGGAATGTTGTGATGTAGTATGAGGATCAGTGTCAGATCTGTTTGCATAACTGTGTGATTCTTGGCACAAGTGGTAGCCCCGTCAAAACTCCCCACTGGGGCCAGTCATACATGTAACCAGCAGGTAAAAAAGGAAACGCGTGACTCCGCCGGCTGTGTTTTGATTGAAGTAGCTCACAATGTAAGAAAACATGAGTGAGCCCTGCGTGGAGATTTCAAAGTGGTTTGCGACATTGCACCGCCAGAAATCTCTTGCTACAGCATGATGTGTTCTTTGGTGTAAACTGTACCATAAAACACATGCTGCACATAATCCACTTTATTCATATTTAAAATATCTGCTCCTGTGAATAACAAATGGCCCCAGGCTTTGGTGAAAGTACCTTTTCTGTAGATTTTGAAAAGTATTTCAAAATGAAGATGTGAATAGTTAATGGATCAAGGTTAAATATGCCAAAATAAAGCAGTGATGTATTTTAGTGTGGGGATTTGGCAGCGCGAGGGAAGCATTTTCATTATTCATCGACCTGTAAGGTGAGTTACACACTGTAGTTTCTATAAAAAATGAAGCCACCAAAGCAAATGTGTTATATATCACATCTCTTACACTCTTGCAATTTATGTACCTGTATTAAGTCAGTAACCTTATGTTAAAAGCCTGAATGATTGTCCCATACATTACAGTTGTTTAAAGCACCCTGAGAAAGTGCTACTAAATGTAAGATAGAGCATTTTACCCCAGGTGAACTCAAAGGAAAATGTAAAAAAGTGTCTCTTCAAACAACACGTACTTCTGTTTCAACAACAAAGAGAGATGATTCCCCACCTGATTTAGCCTGATCACCCAAATTTACAATTCAAAAGATTCCACAAGAGAAAGAGAAATGTTCGACTCGATACTTCAAACGAAAACTTCAGTTTTCAGTGAGAGAAGTGTGCAGCCACAATAATAAATAAAGCATCACCAGAATTTCAACAGTATAATATTTAAGGCAAAGACAATAATCCAGAAAATTAAGACTTTTAAGGCTGACGTCTTAGGGACTAAATGGGGGTGAAATGAAATCTTGCCTCGTAAAAAGTCTTTTAAGTTTTCACTTCCACTTACTCCTCATCTGTTATCTGTCTGCTTGTCTGTGTTTTCTCTCAGACGATGCTGACAGTTGTCACATTTGGTTTTACGACGCCTCTCTTTATTCCTGCGTCAGCCTTCGCAGCTCTGCGAGCCACAGACCAAAGACTGCAGAGACTACAGACTCAGACATACACTTACACATGTCAAGAGTCAGACACAGAAACTTCAGCTTTATAGATGGGTGTAATATACATTCAGACACACGCATACACACATACACACACACATAGCCGCTGTCTCTTCCACTCTTTCTCATCATTGAAAATCCCTATCTGTGTGCTGTGTGATCATCTGGCGCCGTTTGTCTTCTCATCTTGCAGGAATAAGAAATCACTCTTTCTTTGCGGTGCATTTTTAATGTTTCATACTGTAGCTGATGAGTTAACTTTAATCTTAAATTCATCATGCAACTGCTAATTTGCAGCATATATCAGTGAGTAATAATTCCAGATGTGAACATGCATTATTTCCTCCACTTGCCATGATTTATAGATTTTTTTAATGCATTTATTCTTTTATCTGCTGCTATGAATGCAGATAATGTACAAAAATCTACCACAGTGAGGTCAGGTGTACGATTGAGAACAGGTGATACATTTATTATTCATAACATCAAAGAAGTATAATAAAATTTCTCCTGTGCTGCACAATTTCCACTGAGCTGACAGATTGACCAGGGTGTCAAGCTAGGATCACTTGGGCCACACTTGTTCTACAGAGTTATAAGATTTATTAAAAAATGCTGCTGGGCTGCTGAGACAAGGAAAATCAATGAAACCACAGCTGTAAATCTGACCAGCAGGAACCTGAAACTGGAGGTCTCACCACTTCTGTGTGGGTGAACAAGTCTCCTCAAAACCTCTGCAAATCTCCCTCCAGATTTATGGCAAGACCAGGTCAATATGCTAGTATAAGAGTGCAGCATGGTACCGACCAGATCTATTGTTTTCACTAAGTGACTGCTGTACAGAGGGAGTGGCTACTTTTTTTTTCCACAAACCGCTGCCCTCACGCGTAAGAGATTGATCTTCAATACTGCAATCCCATTTTATTTATTTCTCTGATCTGTGGTATGCTGAATTGTACGTGCAGTAGGTTATAGATAACACCCCCAGTCAAAAAACTGACATGATGTCTTATCCCTCCTCAGGGAAACTGGTGCTGTTGTGTACAGATGGAAAGTGTGACTCTCTCAAAACAAAAAGAGAAAATAAGGCTTTAAGTAAACAAAACTAAGTTTTAGTATGAAGTATAGATTGCCCATCAGAATTACAGGAAGCACTTCAAGTTTATCATTTAAAGTTCTACATTTTGTCCACCAAGTTTGCGTAGTCTTCTGTAGCACTTTTGCAATGTGCTGAACAAGCCCTGCAGGAAGGAAATGCTGCAAAGCACATGGCTATGTCTGAAATCACTCTCCATATACTATATAGAGACCAGTATTTTCTGTCAGCCTTTATGTAGCCTTATATAGTTCCCTCTGAAAAACAACATATATGAAATGTCACCAAAAAGACACCAAAACTATTCATACGTATCAAAAATCTCAACTTATTGCTCACCAAGTGCATATTATATAGTGTGACTGAGTGAATGAGGGTGTGATTTTGGAGCCCGTGTCTATGTACACCAGGCAGGAGGTAGCATCACCCAGCTTAGCGTGGTATGCATCCATTTTTTAAAAAGCTGTCTTTTTCTATCTCCACACATGAATTAAATATAAGATATTTTGTTCTGTGATTCTCTCACAACACCACTGTGATACGACAGCACACACAGATGACAGGAGTTTTTAAAGTCGATGTACCCACCTGACCCTGTACCTAGAAAACGTTCGGACACTTTGATTTCTTCTTGAGATATTATGATCATTTTTACTCAAGGAGCTTGCTGTTCTTGTCATGTGGTGATTAGATTTCAGTGTGCATTAATTAGATGTTTTAATCTACGTGGTGATACACACCTGTGCCAGCAGGGTGCTGACTGAGCTTCGAGGCTGTTCGGGGCCAGTGAGTTTTCTCAGAACTACAAGTAACATCTGTGCGCAATTACGCCTGTGTGTGTTTCAGTTGCCGCTGCTGGGTGAGCTACTCTGCACCACTTTGAGCAGACAAAAGCCTTGTTTGGACAGGATGGGGAATTTTTTTTTTCTTTACAGACATTTTCACGTGTCACAGTAGCAGAAGCCCAGGTGTGAATAATGAGATTAATGATGGCTGAATTCTGTTAAGCTGCTCTGTTTGCAGGCTCCTGGTGTCAAGCATGCTGGCTCACTGTCTTACTGACACACTGGGTTGGAGCAGAGCCATCGTTCAAGTCATCAGTAGCACCTGTGCTTTTCCTGCTATGACTAGTCAAAATGTCAAAATATCAAAAAACTGGCCTTTTAATTTTTTAGGGTGATGTGTGTATTTTCATGGCATCTGAGTGAATTCAGTCATTAAGCCTGTGTCCGTAAAAATAGCTGGAATGTGGTGTTAAGGCATGTGAAATATTAAGAAAATGCAAGGAAGGAGAATGCAAGGGAAATGATGCCACACCATAGCCTTCAAACACATCAAAACACGTCAAATAGAGACATGTGTCCAGTAAATATGTCACATTTATCTGATCAACTTAAACATTTTAAAATCATGCCATAGTTCAGAAAGTTGGGCAAGACCTTAAGGAGTATAGGTCTCTTTCAAAACACTGAAGCAGTGCTGGGAAATGTTTTTCAAAATGCATCAGCTGTAATTAATTTCCCAGTCTGTCTGAGTCTGGACAGCACTGATGGTGAAACAGATCCAGCCAAAACTATGAGGCATTTATACAGCTGTGTAGAACTGCAAGGACCAAAACTGACCTGCCCTGGAGAGAGCACTTCTCTCTGAACGGGGTTAGTACAAACAGTATAACAGTATATTGTTCATGTCCAAACAAAATATAACAGTCTTTCTTAAAGTCTTGCCAGATGAAAATCCAGAAAATGGGATCAAATGTGAATCCCGTCCAAACACAGTCAATAGAGTGGAGATGGTTGAGACAGCTGAGAAAATCAGCAGCTGCGTGTTTCCATTGATTGTGCGTGTGATGTCAAAAACAAAGCCCATTCTTTACACAGCAAGGGTCCGCCTCTGTGCCTGTTTTCCCCGATACAGTTTGTTCTCTCGAGTACACCTAGAAGTCTGTTCACCGCAAGGACACACAGGTATCGACTGGGACTGACCTCATATTATCCCCAAGCGCAGAAAATCAACTTGCCCTCTCTGATTTCGTCTTAGCAGCCACGCCTGAGTGCTTTTTTGCGGTCGGGTATATGTTTTGGTTACTGCTTTCCAGAGACGTTTCTTTGGGTTTCGCCTGTTTTGTTCCACAGCCATTTTGCTGAGCACTTACTGGTGGCGACATCCCACCGGAGGCAATTACAGTGCTTTCTATTTCACAATTACTGTGATCATCTGCGTAGGATGGCGCAGCTCGAGGAACAGCTAGGATGTATAAATCAAAGCTGTGAGTGCAGAGCAGGTGTAATCGTACAGTGAGAGCAACCCTCACTGCATCTTCCACCGCAGATTGGAGTTTTGCTGTGCGGAGAATTGCACAGGTGTAGGCATCACTCAGACTTAAGAAGGTGTGAAATATGCAAGTCAGGAGATTTCTCTGGTGTTGGCTAATGGAGGGAAATTATTTCCTGATGATATCACACAATCGAATCAAACTGTTGCATGCTTTTTTAATTTCATTCATTTCACTCACAATCTACCATCTCTGGTTCTAACTTCAGAGATGTCAAGTGGTGTAATTCATGGAGGAGAATGATTTTTAAGGGGTCAGACTACCTGTACAGATGTCTGGCTGCACAGATAGTTTTGCTGAGACTTCTGCTGGCACCCCAGGACAATGGAGGCGACTGTAATTTTGTGCTGCTCAAAGGACTGAAAAAAGTACACTTGAAAAATTCAGTGGCTGCGTGTCTTTCCAGAAACAATGTCCCGGTTTCTTTTAACACTCCACTTACTTCTGACAGTAAACTGGTTCTTTTGTCATGCAAACAAACAAACAAATATTTTGGCATGATGCCTCCCAGCAGTTGCACAATGAGGAAGAAATCCATTACAAAAGTATAAATCAACTTATCTTTAGGTTATATCTAAAGATTAAAGGAATCCTTTATAAGACAAAGTGACAAATGAGACCACTTTCACCTTTGCCAGGGAATCTGTTTTTTGGAGTGTTTAACTGTGTGTGTCCAGGAAGCTCAGTTCTCATAAACTTATTGAAATCTGGTGACAAGTCCCACCTGTGTTGAATCTAGCCAGTAGTTTACTGCTGTGTGTGTGTGTACGGTTTCCAGGAAACTTCAGTAGTAGGTAGTGTAACTTTATTACTGAAATCATCCTCTTATATCAACAAGCATGGGTTTCCTGGCCATAATGCTTAAGGGATGACCTACGCTGCCCACATAAGTGCTCAGATGCTGGGGGATGCTCCCTCTGCAGTTCTCCATTTCCCCCTTTTCCATTATTGCTTAACCACTTGCTGCGGTAATCTCATGCACATGAACCACATGAGAGTTGTGTGAATGGATGAAGGAGCAAGTCCCTTGAAGAATGATGATATGCTACTGACATGTCATTGAAACACCAACATGCACTGTATACACTTAGACACACCATCTCTCCAAAAAAGTAGTGAACCAGGGCAATTAAATATTTAGATTCAGGCTTACTACTAGGATATTTTTGCATACACGCCCAGTATCCACTTCATTTTATTCGGTACACTTCCCCATTTATGCAAACAGCTCACCCTGTGGACAATGAGTTACTTATAAATAAAACATAGATATAAAGACTGCAGACAGGGTTGAGAGCTTCATTTATCGTCCAACTGAACGTTAGATTAAGCCGGATGCAGCTTTGAATGCAGGATAAAGGATCACAGTGTGAGGGGATTTTAAAAAATGAGACATTTAACCAACAGTATATTAATGAGGGAGGTCAGACGGGCTCCTTCAAACTAACAGGTAGATCCACAAAATATCTTTTAAGATGTAAATGATAAAACTGATTTAGCCACCTTGAGTTCCTCTTGCAGATCAGTGTATACGCCAGAAAAATAAAATTGTAAAACCGTCTTTAGAAGTTTAGTTTTTTTCTTTTATTCAGCTATTTCTTTTTTATTTATGTATATTTAGTTAGTTATACAGGTTATCATATGTATTGTGTCATGTACATACAGGTGTCAGGCCCACGTAAACGCAACATTTAGCTCAGTAAAAAATTCTGTCGCATTTGTTAGACATGAACATAACTGCCCACATATACACATGAAGCTTTGTCTACCGTCCCTCTACAATAAACTCTACCACAAAAAAGGTTCATGCATTAAAACAAAGCTGAGTTTTTTACATCCAGAAGTAACTGAGGACATTTTACTAAAAAGTGTAGAACTCCAATAAGTGCATAATAAACAGTAAAGCATCAGTCAGCATCAATGTCAATTTTATTTAAATCATATAACAAACCACATTATATACAGAGGGGGACATCTGTACACTTCAAACTGAACTTTTATGTTTTTTTCAAGGTTACAGGTGAAATAATTGTTTATTTCAAGTGAAATATTATTTTTGTTGTAGTTGTTGAGTATGATCTATGAATGTTTCATTTCATATTTATTCAACTAAAACTACTGACTTATTTGATATATTGATGTATTATCATCTCTGTAATCCCACACTTTAATTAATGTACTTCTTATTGAGTTTAAACTGTCTATGTTGTGAGATGTTTTAATTAACAGTGCTTTTTAAAATGATATGAATCTGCTTGTAATGTTGAAACAGATGTAAGGCACTTGTGATATTTAGTAGCAGGAGAAACCAGCAGTTACAGTGACTGAGTGGAGGGGGGTGGGGTGGGCGTAGACCCAGGTTGCCGGACTTCATGCATGCCTGTCTGCCTCCATCATGCTCATGTGAACAGCACGCGCTCCGCAGGATGTGTCATGTCATTATTCACCACCAATGAACGAAGAGCTGCACAATGCTTTCTAAACAGTGTTTTCTCCCCCGTGCAAGGGAAGACCTGAAGTATCTCTGTGTTAATGTCTTTGTGCGTTAGCCTGTGTGTATGGGAGAGAGAGAGAGTGGGGGGGTTTGAGTGAGTGGGAGTGAGAGAGAGAGAGTGAAGGTGAGCAAATGAGCAAGCAAGAGAGAATTTCTGTGTATGCAAGCGCTCAACATCCCTCCGAGGTATTTTTAGCATTGTTTTTCAACATCTTCAACAGAGTCTGTTTTCCAGTCTGAGCGAGATACGGGTGTCTCATGCATTTCCCAATCATATACCCTGCTATGGAGAGAGAGAGAGAGAGACACACACACACACACACGTAATATACTCACACACAAGCACACGCACACATGAGAGCATTCAGTTGCTTCTGCTCTAGTGGCTAACCTTCACGGGGCTCCGATTGTCCCAAGCAATAAATCATTTTTACTTGCCACATCTGAAATATTCATACCATAATCAAGCACTACATTCACACACACACACACAAACACTCAGGGGTGTGTGAGACAGTGTGTGACCCTGCATGCCTGTGTGGGAACTCTTGTAACCATTTACTAATGATGTTGTGATGCGGTTACCTCTCATTTCTTTTAATATAGCACTCAGACTTGCAAACGCATGACCAACAGGAGCAAATCTGGCATGCTGTGGCTGTCAGGAGAGGCAGGGTTTTTCTTGAAGGTTTGACTCCCCGCACTATGACTGGAAAGTGGTTTGTTTTCATGGAGTTTAAATTATGATTACTTTTACAGTAAAAAAAAAAAAAAAACACTGTCAACAAAATGACTCTTAAATAAAACAGGACTCAGAGTCATGCTAGCAGCTATGTGAGGCCGTGACTACAGCACACTAACATGCTTATGATTCTACTGTACCATGCTGATGTTTAACAGGTTTTCCATGCTGACCGTGTTAACATGCTAACATTTGCTACTTAGAATTAAACGCAGAGCCCAGATGAGGCCGATGGGAATGTCATTAATGACCTGCATTAATGACATTCCCATGTGGTCAGGAAACAGAGTATTGGAAAAAATTTTAATTGACCAGTTGTAAGGAGAGATGTATTTGAGCAAGGCACTGAATCAATCACTGCTTGGGGCTCAGGGTGTTTACACTTTCAATTTTGCTGAACAAATACAGATGACATGGCCTCAGTGGTCACAATAAGGGCTCCTGGTTAGTGATTGGAAAAAAAATCTTTCCTAATGCTTTCTTCTTTTTATGTAGAAGATAGATAGAAGTGCCAAAATTGAAATACACTTTGACCTTTTTCCTTACTTTCCGTCCTAGATCCCAGTGATGACAGGAGCCTTCATGGACTCCTCGCCAAATGACGACTACAGCGGCGAGCACTCGCTCTTCAACTCCTCGGCCAGCGTCCACGCCGCTGCCTCGGCCGCCTCGGTACATGGCCAGCAAGACGAGTCACAGTCCATGTCCAGCGATGCCATCTGGCTCTGGATCGCCATTGTCGCCACCATCGGAAACATCGTGGTGGTGGGCATTGTCTACGCGTGCACTTTCTGATGAGCATATGCTTACAAAGGCAAACACACACATCCTGCTTTTTCTGGACCTCTGGACCCCTGAGCGTGGCCCGATTTGTAGACAGACATACACTCTCTCTCTCTCTCTCTCTCTCTCTCTCTCTCTCTCTCTCTCCTCGCATTTGGCTCCTGGATGAGTTTTGGCCCCTAAGGGTGTGGAGGTTGTGATACTAGACAATGACATATAGACTACCATATTTCTCTATCAGAGGGAAAGACTGGGACAGAGGGCTGCATTTTTTTGGCACCAAGCATTTTTGGATGCTACAACTAGAAGTTTGAACAGAAGCTTTTGTGTACAACAGCTCTTTAGTTAAAAACAGAATCAGTCCTGCTCTCTCAAGCAAGAATCAAAGGAACTTTTTTTTTTCAGCTTAAGTTTGTTTCCGTGTTTCTCCTCAGACAACACCCTCACTTGTAATGCAGAGATGAGAATGGAGATTAAATGGGGCTTAAGATTTGGGTTGATCCGGGCCATCTTAAACATCCGCCAGATACTTGCAAAGCAATTTAGTGCAGTGCTGTTTAATTATGCGGCTGAACAGAGGCGGTGAATGCTAAAACATTTAGAAAGAACTGGGATTATTTTCAGGTCAGGCAGCCCTGAGTCCCAGGATGTTAGAGCTCATTTAAGGACTAATATGTGGATGAAACATGGTATGCTCACTGATCATCAGTGTGTTTAGTATGTTTCTCAACAATTTCACTAGCAGGAAACAACTGACTGTCATTAAACTCATTCTGGTATACATTTAAAAGGTTTTCTGCATTTCCAACACAATTATACACCGTGGATGATGACTTTATAATTCGATGTGTAGTGTAAAACTGCGTCAACCCCTTGAAATGAATGGTTGTAATGTCAAACAGCTACAGAAATATTCACCAGGGATTATTAGTAAATCTAATTGTGTCATCATGGTCTGTTCAATTATGTTTAATATTACCTACAGATGTCAACAAAATACAATTAAAAGCACAAATTGAATCGCAAGATGATGTAGCCTAATTTGATTATTGCACCTGTTTTTTTTTTTTTCTTAACGTACAGCTTGTAAAAGTAAGTAAGTAAAGTAAAGGTTTTTTATCACTCAGAAATAATACTGAAGGTGGATGTTCCTAATATTACAGATATGTGAGAGCAGATGTGTAAAACTGGTAAATGTATGTGTTCAAAAGTAATTCAACACTGACCAGATCTCTGGTGATCGTCGTGATAAGTGTGTACTAGTGTGAGCAGGGAAAGGATGCCTTATTTTGAAATGAAATGTTATTCTATACACAGCTGTCCCTCTAAATTTGTCACTGTTGAGCAAATTAGTTTTGTGTTACCATGGAGTCAGGAGGCAGCTGTCTCCATGGCAACTAATCCTCCTCCTAATTGAGAACAACAACATTACTCTGAGACTCAGGCATTAACCTGCAGCCACAGATGCAATTTCTGCTCTTTGCTCTGAGCATTTAGCAATTTCTCCCACACAAAGAAAACATTGCACTGCATTTACAAAAATATTGCATCTGGTAACTGCTGAATGTTTTAACTTGGCTGATTATTTGTGCTACGATCCTGTTTAATCCTTTTGTTGTTGTTTTTAAGACAGCATGATACCAGGGGAGAACTGGTAGAAATGTTGATCATTTTGTTTTTCTAAATGTGAAATCAAAATCAGCCAGTAGTTTTATTGATCTGTCAGCTGGTTTTTCTTTACCTTACAAATTGACTGATCTGTATATTTAGACAGAAAGAGAAACAGAAAGAGAGAGCTCTTTTTTCAGTAAACTTATATTTTCTTGCTTCAGGTTAAAACATATGTAAACACCATACATGTCCAAATGTTCATACACTGCAAATTACATTACTGGCTTACTGTATCAACTGTGCCATTGTAAGGAGATATTCAGACACACTAATCTCTTGTTATCATGAGTATACTGTATACTATAATGTTCAGATGAGGACTATTCAAGTCTCTTATTTTTAATAAATGGTTGATGTAGAAATACTGTATTTAGACATGTTGTAAACCACATACACAAAGCTCCTTTTGTAAAGACATATGCTATGATTAAAATTTCTGTATGGATGGATTTTGTTTTTCTCTGTTCACAAAAGAGGCACAAACGTGTGCACAGAAACTATTCATCTGGACCTTAAGTGTCAAGTGAAGGTTGATTCACTGTTGGTTAAATACAAACTTTTGGCTTTGTGCACAGTGCTTGATCATGCAAGAAGGAGTTTTAGCTCCATCTTTTCCCTGTCTGAATCATCTGGCGTTGCTCCTGGTGAAGCCAACCCACTGTCAGACATCACCAGTCACTGCTGAGCCATCGAGTGAGATTGATGCGAAGCTTAGACGGCCATCTGTCATTTTGACAGAGGTACAAGTTGTTTAGAAGCCACCTGGATTCACTCCTGCACCCCTCCACCTCTCTGTCTTCATACTAGTTTTGCTGAACCAACAGACTGTGCAGGAAGTTAACACACAAAAAAACACATAACATTACAACAATGTAAAATTGTCTTTCCTACTCTAAAAGACAGATTATTGTCATGTATAATTTGAAATCCTTTAAAATTATGTTTACTTGATGAAGTAAGCTACAACAAGGTGTAGTCACAATGGTCAGTCAGTTGAGTGTGGGATGCTGGACACTTGCCCTCAATGGTCGTCATCTTGCTTACATAACTGAAGGGGAGGGACCACCAGCCGGTGTAAATAGCGGCCGAGGCTGCAGCAGTTGTAATAGGGAACATTATCTTTAAGTTATTTCCCCTTAGCAGTCAACCAACACTGTTGAGATGAGAAATGAGCAATCCAGTTGCAGAGTCTTCACTCATATCAGATCTACAAGACCTAATTTAAAAGTTTGTCCTGACTTTGTGTAAGGTGAGGGCTCTACTGCACTGCCGGTAGTTGCCACAGCTTTATTGGTCTTGCTTCAAGTAAGGAGTAGACGTGGCAGGTGTAACATGCTGCTCACAGATTTCTAATAGTTTTAATATGATTATATTTAGTGAACTCTGACCTGGAAATTGACTGAACCCTGAACACAACCCTGTTGAAATTCACACGTGATTAAATACATAGTGTGCAACATGGAGCTGTACTAACAAAAGTACATAATTTACAGTCTGTAGTTATGCTAGAAGCTCTGGGAGGTTGTATTTCGGCATAACAGTGCTTTGAGCTAACCATTAACATTAGCATGCTAATATCCTTACAGTGACAATACTAACATGCTGTGTTTAACTAGATATAATGATCACCATCTTACTTTAACATCTCAGCATGATAACATTTAGTAAGGAGCATTAAACACAAAGCAGGCCCATATTTGAGATATATACTAAAGTACAGGACAAAATGCATTTTGATCTGAGGGTAGCGCTTGATAAAAGTTTATGGGATCTCTAAAGTAATCTAGTCTAGGGGGAACATGAATGTGTTTACAAAATATAATGGGACTCCATTCAGGAGGTGTTGAGAAATTTCACAGAATAAGTGAAATTTGTGACCAACTTGTGCTACTAGAGAAAAAGTCAGGGGACCACCAAAGTCATTAGGCTTTATCCACTGGGGATCATAGTCAGTGCCAAATGTTATGGAAATCCTTCAATAGTTGTCGAGGCATTTTCTGGAAAACTAAAACACAAAGGGATCATTAGGATTTATCCTAATGGCAATCACCCAGTAATTATTGAGAACCTTCAGTCTTTATCCAAGTGGTCACCAAATAACCAACAAGCTGACTGATCGACATCACCATCCCCAGAGCCAGTAAAAACCTTGCAGTGTTAAAACAGTGTAACTTGGTTTTGTCCGCTTAAAAAAATGCCCCTGTATTTCATCTCAGTGTACAGTTTGTCCTGTAAGATTGAGATTTGCTGCTAGCCAAAAATACTGTTACTGGATGAATATTTACGTGATTTAACCTTTTTACCACAATCGAAAATTTGATTTTGCACCTTTACTGAGATCCACAGCATCACTTTATAACTGTAACAATCATACCCAGAGTAGCTTACTCCCAGAAGTCTGTAGTTGCAAATCCCCTTCCCCCTGGGGAAAAGTTATGTCAAAAACATTCAGAGATCACATCCATAATTCCATGAAACTGTACTGCTCAACCTTTACGCCACCTTACAGACGATCAACACCGAAAAAACAGCTTGGTTTGATAAAATGTGGATCAGCTCCCTTCAAATTCGCCACGGGCCTTTCTGATCCTCCTCAGTGGAGGAGATAGAGCTGGAAGTGAAGTCGGCTGCACATGATCTTCGAACAACCTTCACATTGCTTCTGCTGCTTGTTGTGGCTTTCCTCTTTATTCGATCAAGGGGCTCAAATGTAAAAAAAAAAAAAAGAAGTCCCAGGGGCCTTGCTACAGGCACTGACTCCTAGAGGTAAGGGAGTCAAAAAAATCCTTCAGAAAGAGCTAGATGAAACAGATAACAATTGACCTTGCCAGGGCTAATCTATGCTAATGCATGGTAATTATTATCAGACTTTCAGGTGCAGCTTTGAGAGAATTCAACAGTGGGTAAGACTTCATTTATACAGTCTGTGCAGGATGAGGCTGGCTTTGCTGTGAATAATAGATAATGTGGTTCATTTAAAACCAGGATGAGATTAATCAGTCTCAAAGTATGAGGAGAGGAGAAGGAAAGAAAAAGAGGAGACAGTGTGAAAGAGGAGGATGTAAGGAGAGGTTGTCTTGCTCCTCTGTTGGTCGCCCTGGAGTCGCACAGGATGTAACACTTCAGACCAACTCCTGTCCAGTCGAGAGTGACAGCCTGGTGATGAGGTGCAGGGTATGCTAATATATGCCAAGCCGCTTAGACACATCTTGTCAAACTGTCACTTCACAGGCAAATGGGAACGTACAGTATGGGTCTATACTTATCCCAAGCCCTAACAAAGGCTGAACATTACCATCTATACAGTGTGTGGCATAAGCACTGTATGCCCATAATAAGCAAATTATTATTCGTGACAAAGCATTGTAACAGCAAGAGGAGAGGAAGGGGAGGAAGTCTGCTACAGCGTGCGAGCGCCTATGCTTACATTGTGTGGGTGTGTGAGGGAGTGAGCAACACCACAGCTCTTCGGTTTCATCAGGAGCCTGCGTGTGTCTTCAACACACACTTCTCCATCACTGGCAACACAATCAGGCAGTTTTACACAAATTTCACACTGGTTACAATATGATTAGACCAACTTTTTGGGGCGATAAGTCACTCAACTATCTGATGAGAGGACTGGCTTCTGATTAGCATTATTCTAAAACTGGGAAAATAAGATGTTATAGCGGTTTTATGCCTGGAAAGATACATTTATTGTATTGGTAGTGCACAAACATTTAATACATGGTTTATAATACGCTACAATTGTGTAAGCAGATCTAACTGTGTGTGTTAATGTATAGTGACTCCTACTGGTATAAGTAGAGGAAGCTGTATTAACAGATAATAATAACAACAAAGTAAAGCATAGTTTTGATGATACAAAATATGTCTTCCTGGGAGACGTTATAAAAGTTACAATACATAAAAAGTCTAAAAAGGACTCGAAATGTCCACATGGTTACAATACATGATTGTGTGTTATAAATCATGTCTATACAGCATTTCTAAATGGTAATTTAGGAGTAAGGTGCATGGATAATCACATGGATCAATGCTCTGTGGCTTGTCGCCCTTTGGCATTTCACCAAAATAAAATGTCTTGCAATAAATATAATAACGTGTTACTTGACCTTTGACCTGTTGAGATGATTTCCCTCATTCGTGCGCCTTGGAAGTAGATAAAGTTGTGTCGAAAATACCTATTCTGAATTTTTTACAAGCCATAGCATACTTTATATGCTGGAGCCCAAAAGCTGACCAACTCTCAAAAAGTTGGCTTGGTCTGTCTATGCCCAAAATTAACTTTAGGGCTTTCTTTTTTTGCTAAACTTTTTTTGCCTCATCAAATGCATTAGCCACAGAACTTCCTTTTGGCAATTAAACTGTTTCTCCAGGTCATTATATTGATTTCACCAACACTCAGAGTAACAAGACATTGACCTGGTTATGCAGCAGGGAGAAATCAAAAGTTTAATGGGGGTCCCCAGGTGAATGATCTCATGGCAGCAGACCACAACAAAGTGAAGATAATGGAGATGCATTAGTTTGCTGCAGGTTAATATTAATTTGTTTTGATGACTCATTTACCTAAGTTATTATCAGAATCAATGGACTTTTGATCCAAATGTTTCCTGCTTGCGGTCACTTTCTGAAAAGAAAAGAAAACAGTGCCTGTTCTCATCGGATCACCAGCCTGTCTCCCCACAGGAACATATTTGGTTTGGCTTGGAGACGCACTGATATGGCGCAAGGTATCAGAGCATAACATGAATGATGCTGTTTTTGCATCATCTGTAATCTACTCTAATGTTGATTTTGATGGTCACTGCCTGAGCGCACAAGCAGGATGACGAGTTTTATTCTCTGGTCGGACAACTGTGTGAGCAACTGACAGCTGTCATCACGCTAACAGAGACTGTTACCAGCTGGCATTGTGCGATTGCCTCGTCATAACATATAAGAGGCAGGGAAGCAGGGTTGGCGAGAGAAGAATTTTTAGGTGGGCTGCTACCATGGCAACAGCAGGCTGTAATGGATCTGGACAGCACCTTTGGCTTGTGGCAGCCATTTCTGGGCCTTAATTTAGCTTGTTTCTATCTTAGGTTGTCTTCTATCCACGTTTCTATCTCACTTGCAAATGCACGCTCTAATAATGCTGCTCATTACAGATGCTTGTCACTAATCAGAGCGATTAAGCACAATGAGAAGCCCTGCAAGCAGATTAATTTGTGATTGGACAGTATTAATAATCTGTCAAAAATTGACAAAGATTGGTGATCCGATGATGTGTGTCCTTTTGAGATTCAATTTGTCAATTTCCCTCCGAAACAGAATCGTAATTGAAAGGTTTCTCCACTGATTAATTTTGTCCAGTTGTCATCTGTTAGGACACAAGGTGCGGGGCGGCAATATAAAAGAAGTCACATGCAATCCATCTCTGCATTAAGCTTTCCTTTCTACCTCCAATCACATGGTGTGGTAAACAGTGTGACAGGGAACAGAGAGTCTTTAATGCAATCTTGGGAGCTCCACCACCCCCTGATGCCGCAGCGGCCTCAGTGAAAATGCTTCATTACTGTTACTCAATGATGGGAGCTCAGCATCACCCGTCATCCAAAAGGCAGGAGCCCTATTCTTTTGATTTAGTAGCACTGTTGAGTAGATGGCTGGGTCTCTTTCTCTCACACACACACACACATGCGCTATGAGCTAGGAGGACAGACAAAGTATCTGTCTCGGCCTGCCACCTTGTATAGAAAACATCCTTAAAAAGAGGGGAATTTATGAGGAAGCTGCCCTTTCAACAAGATGGATACAGCCCTGCCCACTTGTTTCCTGAGCCAAATCTCTAACATATTAAGCTTATTACTGTTATCATTATTTCAATATAGTCTCCATTCTTTCAAGCACATTGACATGGGGCAGATTCATTTAGTATTTATATTTTCATGATGCTGTATTGTTTAACTGCCAGTATTCAGAGTAATAATCTCAAAGACAGAAGATAAGGGGATCAGGGGATCATCTATCTATCTATCTATCTATCTATCTATCTATCTATCTATCTATCTATCTATCTATCTATCTATCTATCTATCTATCTTCTATCTCTATCTATCTATCTATCTATCTATCTATCTATCTATCTATCTATCTATCTATCTATCTATTTGTCTGTCTGTCTAGTCATATGTACACCAGTTATACAGAAAAAATGAAGACGATTTGAAATACTGAAACGACAACTGTTCCGTTGCTTGACCTAAGGGGTCATGGCAGCACAGCATTGGCCAATGGGGAAGATATGATGTTTGAAGTATGAGCAGGGACCTGGTTTGTGTAGCAGATTTAACATAAATGTTAGCACTGGACAAGTCCTGGGAATAAGACACCCATCCCTCAGCAGACCACTGCAGCTCAGTCACTACGCTGGATATGATTGGATATCAGCATGCAGAACATGCAGCCTGTCACCATGGAGACTGACATGTATCACTCCGGTTGCCTGACGCACCCATTGGCAGACAGAGTTGAGTCTCTCTTTCACGGTTGCTGGCCAAAATTAAAGTGGAAACCACTCCGGGGGCTAATGCAAGACCCATTGAACAGAGAGGGAGACAAGTAAAGAGACAGATGCACAGGCTGACAGAAAATGACAGGATGATTGAGAAGAGTGAAAAATGCAAGAGAATGGGGAGGAAAGGGATCAGGATTAACAGTGGAAACCTCTGTCCATTTCTCTGTGTGGTGATGAATGTCTGACAGGAGTTCTCAGAGAGCAGAGCAGAGATTGATCAATGCTGATCTTTGTCATCCCTGGTTCACTCTGAAACATCGGCAAGTGTGCCGGGATACGGTGCTCTGTTCTGTTTTTGACAATTCCCTTTATCTGCCATGTTATTTATGATTCATGACACCTGTAAGGTCATTTCTGTGAGACTTACAGGCTGTGGTGTATTGAGGGCTTTTATTAACTTAAAGTAGCAATACCACATTGTGAAAATATTAACAGTAAACATCCTGCATTTAAAACACGAATTATGAATAATGGTCAGTTTCAGAGTTATTATATATTATCAGTGGTGGAGGGTAACAAAGAAAATTGGCTAAATTAAAAAATTTTGAGGATCTAATGCTTTAATTGAGTATTTTATGATATTTTATGCTTCTACTCCAATACATCTCAGAGGCAAATGTTGTACAAGGTAGAAGAACATGGAAATATTCAAGTAAAGTACCTCAAAATTTTACAGTACAGTACAGCACTTGGTTAAATGGACTCCTGCTTAAATGCGTTATTATTTTATGTTATTAGATAATAGAACAATCATCCAATTCACATCGAAATCAAATATTTCAGTAGCCTCAGATAAATTTCATGTGTGGAGACAGTCACATGGACACAATGTGTGTAAGAATAAATTCACTCTTTGCACAAATGTTCTAACGTGCATGGGTGTTTTTGCTGCCATATCACCTTCAGCAGTTTGCCTATTAAACTCCCAAGGCTCAGACCACTTTATATTTCATCCAGTAGAGGGCTCCATATGTATTTATATATATATTTTTTTTTTCAATTGGTAGTCCCTGCAGATAAGGTTATGCAGTACATGGATTACAAACTGCGAAGTGCAGAATCAGAATCAACTTATTATTGGCAAAAACATTAATAATTTGTTTTCAGGTTTAGTCGTTCTAAATTACATACTTGTGTATAATTTATTATACAAACGTATACCAACATACCATACATGAGGAAGGAATGTACAGTATATACAGTATGTACAGATTTCATAAACAAAAAGATCTACTGTAAGCTCAACTGTATTAGGTACTATTTTGTACTGCAAACTTATTGTGGAGACACTGCTCTGTAACATAATACTATATGGCTGATTTAACAGTTCAGGAGTATGGCGGCGTGTGGAGTGGAGACTGTTTGACTTACAGGCTGTGTGGCGCCTGCCATAAGGGTCAAGTTAAAGGAAATAGATCACATGCATGGCGTAAGGGGTTTTCCCTGCCTGTCTAATACCACAAAGATCAGACAACAACCTTTAGTATTGTTATTTCATTTTCTAAAATTCTAATATCACAGTTATCAATTGATATGAAACAAGATGAAATGTGTTTCTATGATAACCAGTCATATTTAGATGAATAAGAAGCTGTTATTGCTCATTTGATGGTTGGAAGAGTTCACGTTTTCACAAAATATGCATATGCAAAAATATGCAAGATATTTTTCTTCATTGTGTTGGGTTTTCTAAAAGTTTTCCTTTTCAGATGGAAGAGATATTTCAGGGGCAGGAGGCAAGTTAGTGTAACGACCCTCTCTTTAAGAATCACCATACAATGCTGTCAAAAACCATTCAACCAAACCAGCCATCATCTCTTTTTGTCCCTCTGAGGATAAATGTGTCCATGTAGTCTGTCAGTCGGCATCAGAAAAAAAACACACAATATTCAGCTCTCTGAGACAAGACGTTCCTGTTATCTGTTTGTTCCATCATTTATCAGACACTCCCTTTAACGGAGGAAAATCTCCAAAAATACCAGAAGCACAGTCTCTACTGTGTTATATTTTACCACATGGACTTTCGAAAAAGTGTTTAAAAGATAGAGTGTGTTTTTTAGATGAGTTTACATAAAATTACATTAATTGGTCTGACTCATAGCACAGACGGGACAACGTTCTTATTTCTTAATAGCATTTGCAGATGCTGACAAAGTGGATGCTCACTTACAAGTTACAGAGTTCAACGAAATCACTGGACTCATAACCGGGTTCACCCACTCTGTGAGTGGGATCAAATAGTCATTCTTAATCAAGTGGCTACTCCCACACGGTTTACCTCTTGCTACGTTCTTTACAAAAATTGTTAACAACACGGCCAGAAATGTAAGCTGTCGGGCTCATCACTGCACATAAACATGTTTATTTTCACCATAAATGGCAGTGGGTGCCGCCAAAACGTTTTCTGTTTGGTCAAGTCGTAGAATGAAAAGTCACATTCAGACAACAGATGTTTGGATTGTGGCCACCTACCAGCAGTTGGCTCATTGTATTGCATAATGTCCGAGAATGGCTGGTTTATTAATATAAAAAAAGGGATGTGAAATTGAATCCTACTTTTATGACCTTGCATTTGTTCATTTTCTGTTGCCTTTATTTGAAAACAAGATGAAAATGACACGGGACAGAGAGAAGAAACAGATTGCTTTCCAAACCCTGTCTCACCATGTTTTACCAAAAAAACTGATTTCAGGGTAAATATTAGGTGGTCCGTGTATTTTCTGCCGGGAACATCTGAGTCAGACACACAGCATTAAAAACAGAGCTTTAACTTTACTCGGATATCTGTATAAAAGACTTTGTTCTCCGCGGCTGACTGCATTAGTGGTATCACAGAGTGCGCGTCAATGTTGCATTAGTGGTTTCAGACAAGGGCCAAGGCCAGGGCCACTCCCAGCCTCATGCCCCAGGGCTGGTTTCATTCCATCCCTTATGAAGTCTCTCTCACTTTCCTGTCAAGAGGCCCTAATTGTACTGGGAAACTGAAAACAATACATAGACTACATCAGAGGAGCCATGCCCTGCTGTCTCAAATCTGTGAGGAGTTATGAAACCGGGAACGGGGGCGTGATCAGTGCCTGCAAAAGGAGCTCACAGCCTGGAAAAAAACTTAAGAAACAAGCAGGAGGAGACAGGAAATGAGATGAGTATTTTGGAAGAGCAGCATGAGCCATGCCGCCCCCTCGTCCAGACACTTTTTCATATACCTCATTACACACCGCTGAGACATAACTAACAGCGGCCGACAGAGTTGTAGTCTGTTCTTATGATTATTCAAGCACCTTTCAGTTTGCTATGATAAATTACTTTGAAGACTACTATGTAAAGGATTCACAGAGGGTGGCCCTGCAAACTTATGAAGGATTGGGCCGGGGGAAAGGTTTAAATCACACACATTACACTAAAACAACATGGCAGTTAAATCTAAGTGTTATGTTTGGACATAGTGGCTTTTAAGGGTCATTTTTTCATGTACCCCATTTACCCGTTCAGATAGTTAAGGTTTTATTTTCCTCAGGTTTTGAGGTAACCACCACTTTTACTTCTGTTGCCAAGCCAACACAATAAAATTGTGTTTGCGGTGTTCACATTGTTGGGAAACTATATTTGGAAACAGCTTCTTTGTATTTCCAGAAAAAATGTACTGGTTTATCAGGATAGACCACAGAGCTAAATGTCGACATGGTATTTTTATGTCCAGGAGAGAAGACAGCTTCTAATGAAAACAGTACAACGGAGACAAGCGACAACATTTTACTTCAGGTTTAATTCAGCAGCACATGATACACTGCAGCAGGACATGGGAACATTCACACAACTTCAGATGATAAGCCACAGTAAAACGCATTACATCGATGTTTTCATTGGCGGTGTTGGTTGAACCATTGAGAGCACGGGTCAAAAGATGGGAGGTATAAAGCAAGTACTTTGTTCTGTAAAAAACACCTCAATAAATAAAACTGTTTGCTGAGGTAGGTTTCCTAGGAAGAGAGATTGCATATCCTGAACTTCACAGATTGTGCAATTAATTTGAGGACTCGAACAATTATCATAAGTGCTGTGATTTATTTTTAAAACAATGATTTGTTACTGTTGTTTATAGGAATATTTTAACCTTTTACCCTTTTCTCGCTCCTTCTTCTTTTGTTTCATTTGACTCTTCAGCTTTTGACTCTATTCAGCTTATTATTTTGCCTGACACAGACAAATGTGGCTTTCATTATGCTCATTATACTTTAGTCATAACAAGTCAGTCACTGCTGTTTTTAAATAGCCACCTCACATTTTAGGTTCACATCTAGATACTTGGAGAAACATTTCAAATAAAATAAAAACAATATCTGTCACAAAGTCTAATTTATTGATTTGTGCCTAAAGCAACAGTTAATGCTATTTATGTCAACACAAGTCAACACACATTTATTCAAAATTTCAAATTTCAAATTTATTTATTTAGAGCCCAAAATCACAAACATTGTTTGCCTCGGAGGGCTTTACAATCTGCACAGTTGTGACACCCTCTGTCTGTCCTTAGAACCCTCGAACCGAGTCAGGAAAAACTTCAAAAAACCCTTTATGGGAAAAAGAAGAAACCTGAGGAAGAGCCACAGATGAGGGATCCCTCTCCCTGGGACGGACAGACGTGCAATAGATGCCACATGTACAGAGAACATCATCAATCATATATTTATGTCAACATAAGTTGACATAAACACAAATATTTGGACTACCATCCACAAGAAAAAAAAAAAAAAGGACCAGAATTAAGATCAGAAAGATAATGATAAGAAAATCTGAATTCATTGGAAAAGCAGGTGACCAGCAAGGCATACAGATCTGGGAGGATGTTGGCAGAAAATCAAATATTCAGTTAGAGACCAGGGAGTGCAAGGTTACTGCAGTCTGGGCTGAACGCCTCTTGAGGAGTTGTAATTCCCAGAGCAACAAAAGGGAATGCCTTTGAATTAACACTGATACTAAACTAAAACAACTTCATATCAATGTCCATATTTATTCAGATTTTCTGAAACCAACCCTGGCCACGAGAGTACTTCCACTGTTTGTGATAAAGATGTTATATAACTACTTTTGTTCTTTTGTTTAGATATCCAGTTTCCCTTGTTGGCTCCAAGGAAATGTCTTGCATTGTGAGTGGAAAATCGACACCATACAATACATTCATTGGTAAATAGACTAATCAATCACACGTGAATAAAAACATCCATTACGTGAGACGTGGGATTCTGATTCTTATCATTTTAAAAAATAAGTAAAGGGCGGTTTATAAAAGGATGGAAATATCTCAGTTGCTGCACCAGGAAGCCTCATTACTTTGCTGTTATTAGATTGTATGACAGTCAATCTGCTATGACCCGTCATGGGAGACTAATGGTGGTTGAGAGAATGGCGCCAGCACCAACTGTAAACTGCAATCATCGCAACTGACTGTGAACAGCCTGGCTTCAGGGCTCCTACCTGCTGGAGGTCACTGCAAGGTCAGTGAGTACCACAGATTAAAGGTCTTTCCAGACAGTATGGTTAAGGGATCATGTGTAATAATGATTAGGCAGAATCTCTTGAGGATGTTCTCCAGTGTCTCTGGTGGTTTAGTACCAACGGGAAGTGGCAAAACTGAAATTGATCATTGCAACATTGTTTTAAGGAAGTTAACAATCATGGTCATGCACCTACTGCATGTTCACCATGTGAATATGATACACCAGATCAGTTTTCACACATTATCGACTGCTTTTAAGTCGTTTGTCTATTCTAATCAATGCTAACTTGAAACTAGCCTTTGGCTTAAAATACAGTGCCCCCATTTAGTGGTACTGTGATATCTTAAGGTCTCTCAGATTTCCATGTTGTTCATCTAAATGCTGTCTCTGAGATAAATTAGAAACATCAGGACTCAGATAAGAGCTGATAATTACAGGCTTGATCCGGTCCTTCCTCCCATTAATAGTACACACATACACAGACACACATATCTATATTATAGAAAATCTGGTTTGTCTATTTTAAATCATAGTTTGGTAGATTAAGGAGAGATAGGCGGGTCAGTACTGATACCACAGATGGGGGAGTCTATGTTCACAATACAAGACAGCAGCAGGGCCACATGAGTGTGCCACAAAAAAGACAATGCTGAAAGAGTGATTTATTTGATCTGCTTGTTTTGGACTGCGCACCAGTTAATAACTTAGTCATTCACCCTTTCCAGCCATAAAATAACACACTGCCTACAGCAAGAGAAGAGCAGAAGGAATACACAACAAGTACGATTACCACCAGCCATGTAGGAAGACATTGTTGCTTAGTTGATAGAGCATCAGGTCAGGTCCAGTGGAAAGAAAACACACTAATGGAGGACAAACAAGGACATCCTTACATCAAACTTGCAATACACAGGGCTCACGTCATGGGCATGTTAGATAGAAGGTAGCCCATGTTTTTGCCTTGGAAAGAAGCTTGGTCGTCAGCAGCTGCAGCGCAGGGGTGTGTATTGGTTATCTGCCGGACCAAAGGTGAGACTATTTTTTAACTGTTTAATTGTTTTTTAACTGTTTGAGGAGTGAACCAAACTTTCATTGAGAAATTAATTAAAAACACTATCAAAGCCCACACAAGAATATCCAAATTAAACTATTTTTGATGTTCAGGATGGTTGTAATTATCAATATGTAAGGTATGCTGCACTTCTGGGACATTTTACTGTTGCACATTTTCTGTAAGAGATTTGTATTTTAGGCACAAGTAGCACAATTTTATCAATATAATATTTTATCTACATAGGCATATTTATTTTAATCTTGTTGGTTCAAATAAGTCTGGACACACCCCTGCAGCAGTGATGTCTAAGTTTAGTTGTCGGACAGCACCCAGCTGAATGTTACATTGCTCATGCAGTGCTTCTGCAAGCATGAACACACTCACACACAGGCACATCCTTATATCAAATTATCCACTGCAATAATAACTATACAATAAATACAGTGTGGTGTAGTAGATTAATTAATTTGTTTCTAATGAATAGTGAGCAGTGCATTAACCTCTCACCACTATTAGTGGTGACTTTAATCACCGTCCAGCACAGACAGTATCAGTATATAAGGTATACAGAGTAAATGTTGAGAAAAACACACATATATAAAAATTTTAAATCATGATCTTTATTATCTCAACTTTCTCTTTTCTGAAATCTGAGGGGTTTTTTTGTGCTGTTCCTCCACCTTCACACAGTGCAGTGAATTTACACAAAGACAGACAACACCTACCCACTCTGAAAATACCAGTTCAAGTCGCTGCACACTGAGAAAAAAATAAGACTAGATTAGATTAAAATTGACCTGTTATTACAACACAATTCTTCAACACTGATGATACAGGAGCAAAAGCCTTTAACACCCACAACATAAGCTGTAAACATTAGGCATATCTGAACACATTTACAATCTTTATGAATTCATAAAACATCAAAGAAGTAAACACTAACTATGTCATATCATAAACAAGTAGACGTACTATGTATAATCTTACTAAGAGGAGGACAGTGGACCAATAGAGTTGGAAAAAGGGCATGCAGACTGAAGTATGACGTTTTGGCTGACATCAGTTTAATTACAGTTTCCTTTAAGAGAGCGAGTCAGAGGCATGGTAAGGAAGGTCTCTGAGCAGTGCAGCAGGCATCTGAACAGTTCATATCTGGACCCACTCAGGAGGAATGACTCTTCAACCCACAAGGTATGCATAGGCTTCATTTGGTTTATTGTAAAATATATCACATTAGCACATTATCTCCTCGTAAACATTGAAAGTTGACAACTTAAAGTAGTGTATTGCTTGTAGAAAAAACCTGTTTAAAAAAGAAACCAAGATACAGGAATCCAGAATGGTCCCTACCAGTAGAGACATGTCTTTTCTTCAGTGAGCAGTAACTCCCTGTCTTTTCTTTTGGCACGTGTGTGTGTGTGTGTGTGTGTATGTGTGTGTGTGTGTGGGTGTATATATAAATATATTTATATATATATATATATATATATATATATATATATTTAAATAATGTGTATATATATATATATATATATATATATATATATATATATATATATATATATATATACATATATATTTATATGTGTGTATATATATATATATATATATATATATATATATATATATATATATATATATATATATATATATATATATATATATATATATAAAAAACACAAATTGCAGTGGATCATATCAGAGTGCCAAGTATCTGAAGATGCACAAAAGATGATAACCTTTAAAAATGTCAATGTTTTGTAAATCTCATGCTGCACTTTTGCAACAGTTGTTTATGCATGTTTTGCCCACTGCCACAGCAATGGTATCCTCTACTTACAGCAACAAAAACATGCTCTTCTGTGAAAAGTTTGATCTAAACCTATACTCTTAACTTGCAGCTTTATTGTAATTGATTCTTAATACATTCAAAATTCTCATATGTGTTGATTATTGTTTAGAAATACAGTATACCTTTGACATAATGGTTCTGTGCAAAACAGACTACAGTGAGACGATATCTAATACGGTGCAGAGCAAACTCAAACAACCCCAGGGAAATTATGGCAACCAGACACAAGCCTGTTGCTCATTATTGGAACATACAATCTGTACTACGAGATGTAGACACTGATACACTGGAAATAATGGTAATGGTAACTTATGTTGTTCCAGTGCACAGTTCACTATTTGAAGGAAATGTGGTGTATAAGCAGAAAACTGTTGTGTTCAACTCTGCCTCTGTGGAAACATAATGGCCAGGATGACCCTATAAACAGTGATGAACATTTTCCCGGGCACATACAAAAACAAGTTTGATTTGATTCCCCTGGGCTATGACAGTACACAGGGTGCCTACGGTTTGATTATGGCTCTTGTTATTAAGTAAATGAATAAATAAATATGCCAAATAAATGTTTGTTTATAAGAATAGTTTGACATTTTGCTGTCTGCTGAGAGCAATACTCTGATGTCTGTACAGTAAATATGCAGCAGCAGGTTAGCTTATCTTGGCATCAACACTGGAAACAGAGGGAAAGAGCTAACTTGACTGAAGGTTAGATGTCCTGAGAGTCAGACTGTACCGTACTGCAGTTGTTTCCCAGTGTTTCCAGTTTTCATGCTAAGCTAGGCTAACTGGCTGCTGGTCATATTTACTGTACAGAGAGTTGTATGGATCTTTTCATCCAACTCTCTGCTTGCTTCAGTGTCATTGTGTAATTAAATTTGCTTTATGTTCTCCACAGCATCCCTGACTTCAACACCACAGCTTTATATGGAGGCCAAAATGACACCAATGGCACTGACTGTCCTGATCGCGATGCCTGGGAGTGGCTTCACACCATGCAGCCGGTGTATATCCTGCTCATCACTGTGCTGGGCATTGTGTTTAATGTGTTTGTCCTGATGATTTTCTGCCTCCACAAGAAGGCCTGCACCGTGGCTGAGATCTATTTGAGCAACCTGGCCGCTGCTGACCTTGTTCTGATGTGCTGTTTGCCTTTCTGGGCTGTCAACGTATCCAACGGTTTCAACTGGCCTTTTGGTTGGTTCATGTGCAAAGTCGTCAACCTTGGCATTAAGATGAACGCCTATAGCAGCATCTACTTCCTTATACTGGTTAGCATAGATCGCTATGTGGCACTGGTGCATACGATGTCCCATGGCCGAATGCGTAGGCCAAAATATGCCAAGCTGGGCTGTCTGCTGATGTGGGGTTTTGGCTTGATCCTGAATATCCCTACGCTCATATTCAGGGAAGTAAAACATTTCCCAGAGTATGGTGTACATGCATGCTTTCTGGACTACCCAAACTACACTGTGGAGCTGCTCTGTGATGGGATGTTGATCATTTTTAGCTTCATCATCCCAGTTTCAATAATCGCATTCTGCACTGTCAAGATTGTCCAGGCTTTGAAGATCCAGGCAATAGAGAGGTTCAATGCTGAGAAAACAGAGCAGAAGGCCACTACTCTGGTGATGGCGGTCCTCCTGGCATTCCTCATCTGCTGGGTGCCATTCCATATAGTTACCACGCTGGATGTGTTGTTACGTGCTGACATCCTGGGAGGGTGTCACCTCATGGCTGTCCTAGATATCTGCAGCCAGATCTTCACATACTTAGCTTTCTTCAATAGTGTTCTCAACCCCATCCTTTACGTCATTGTAGGAAAGAACTTCCGGAAAAAAGTTTGCGAAGTCTTCAAGCAGTGGAGCAAAACAACAAAATCGACCTCTGAGTCCACACGTTCAAATCTATCTTCTACACTGAAGACTATGGCATGAAATATTGCTTTCAAAAGCACTGTTCTCCTAAATAATATACTTTGTAGAAAGAAAACTTAATAGTTTTGTGCCAATGTAAAGGGATTCAAACGAAAAGCTACATTCATGATTAGGTTTGTAGTGAATGTAAATGTTTAGTAATGGAAGCAAATAACCTGTTGTTAAATCAACCTTTAATGATATGTCTGGTCAAGCTTTAGCTTTAATCATTTTTCAGGAAATGTAAATATTTGTATAGGGCCATACAAGGCTTAAATGAATGTTCCCTCCTGGAGAAGATGTTACAGACTGCAAACAACCATCTGACCATGTTAAATAATTATACGTCACTTATCATAAGCTGGAGAACCTGATCACATAAAATAGTTTTTTTCTCATTTTCACAATGTGCAGTGTAACTACAGCTGGCTCTTGTTACAAACATGGGCAAGCATCAGTATTTTGAATGTACAGGTGGTGTTATCTGGATCAGGCTATTTGCTATAAAAGCATTTATGGTATGTAAATACAATTTTCATATTCTGCATGCCTGATAAGTCGGATTGTAAATAGTACCGGTATTTGTATTTCTCTGAACATAACTCTCAAGTAAAACAGCATATGGTTTTATGGATGTCTCATTAAAAGTTTATAATGCATCTCAATTTTAAATTGAGCATAAAAACTCGAACATAAAAGAGTCCCAACAACTGCTTGCTAAGTGTTTTCTGTGTGTTTCTGACTCATTGTCTGCAGAGTTTAAAAACAGGATTTTGTTGAAGAGTTTCCAGTGGTGACACATAAACATGCTACTTTTTGTTGGCTGTGTGGACTACAGTTGTCTCATTTCTCCCCATACCACCATTTAATGGCCCAATGTTGACTCACTGCGGGCTGTGGGCAAGGGTACACCCATAGTTATCCCCAAAATGAAGGCATGGCATGCCAAACGGGAAATCTTTGTTAGGAGTCAGGCTTTTTCACTATTGCCAGGGCTGGAAATTGCTGTGGAAAAAAAACATGCAGGCAGACAAAGTTACCTCAAAGGGTAAAATGCATGCCAAAAATATATAGTTGGACCTCATTTCATGTATTTTTGTCTTCCTTTTCTTCAGCCATGCTTTTCACTCCATTCTTTCACATCTGGAATATATAATTCTTTGGTAAACACTGTTGATTGGGTCTGCATTTTAAGGTAAAACTGAAATTATAATAGATTTTTGCTAAGAAATAAGTAAGCTGTTTACAAACTGGTGACAGTTAAAGGAAAACCTGAATGCTTGACCCCTACAGTCTGAATGTTATAGGGGATGTTGATATAGTCCTTTCACTACTAGAAAAATTAATAGTGTCTCCTGGTACAGCCGGCACTCATTTATCAGTCGACAGCTGCCATGAAAAGAGGCATCACAAGGAGCCTGAAGCTTTAAAGCTTAGCCAAAAATGGTTTTATTCAGAATTCACATTTCAGACAGTCTTTAATACAGTATATAAACTCATTGTGCGTATGTAATCACACTGTGTGTGTCTGTAAGTTCATGCAGGCATAAATGTGTGTCCTGGGTTATTTTCACAGACACTCTGCATACAGTATCTGTTGCTAAGACTCCCCTCTTTCGCAATGGCATGTGTTTGCTCCGACTGATAAACAACCATTATCCACACACCATTAGATCTGTTGTCCTTTCTCACTTTGGAACTCAAATTATGACGTAAAGGTAGCAACACATACATTAAAATTGTGTTGACACAGTTAAAAGGTTTTACTGGTATAAGTGTTAGTTTGGTACACACTCTTATTTTTAAACATCTAAAACGCCTTTACCGTGCAACAGCTTTCACAGTGATCCACAATTCAGCCGGCTTATGGAGAGCGCTGCGAGAGCTGAGCAGGTCTGCAACCACACAGATGCATGGAACTGGGTTTACACCATGCAGCCTGCCTACATGTCCATCATCTGTCTTCTCGGAGTGATCGGCAACTCCTTCGTGCTTTGCGTGTTCTGTCTTGAGAAGCGGCGCAGCTCTGTGGCAGACATCTACCTGAGCAACCTGGCAGCGGCTGATCTCCTCATGGTTTCCTGCCTGCCGTTTTGGGTTGCAACCATCATCAACAAATTTCACTGGAGGTTTGGGGAACTCATGTGCCAGCTTGTCAACATCATCATTGGAATGAATTATTATTGCAGTGTGCTGTTCCTTACGCTTGTAAGCGTGGACAGATACCTGGCCCTCACCAGACCGCTAACCCAGGGGAGGGAGAGACGGGCCTTCTGGGCACATGGGATTTGCCTCAGTATCTGGATTGCTGGGATCTTGCTCAGCTTCCCTGCGATCCTCTTCCGCTCCGTCCAGTTCTTCCCTCATCTGGGCATTGACGCATGCTACCTAGCGTATCCCCACGAGGGTTGGAGACTGCGCTATAACATGACTGTCAGCATCATTGGCTTCCTTATCCCCGTTCCCATTATATCATTCTGCAGTTACAACATCACTAAAGTGCTTCGGAGCAGCCAGAAGATGAGAAAAGGGAGCAGAGGCAGTGTGGAGAGGAAGGCTGCATGCCTCGTTCTTGTTGTTCTGGCTGTGTTCGTCCTCTGCTGGCTGCCCTACCAGATTCTGATCTTTTTGGACACCTTGGATCATTACGAGGTCATCACTGGATGTACATGGGCACACGTGTTGGACATTGGCAACCAGTTAGCTACTTATCTTGGCTATAGTAACAGCTCATTGAATCCTTTCCTGTATGTGATTGTGGGGAAGCACTTCAAGCAGAGGGCAAGGGAAGTGTTTAGACTTTTTCTGTGCAGGAGGAAACAACAATGGAGGAAGTCTGGTCTTTACAATGCCAACCTCAACTCAACTAAACAAACTGAGAGTACTAAAATCTAAATATATATACACTGGAAAGTTGAGGAAAACTTAGCCTGGCTGTGTATACTGCTACCAACCAGCAGCTCACTTGATAACATATTTAATCTAATTTGTTAATCAGGACAAAACCAAGAAATAGTCTAGTTTATAATCTACTTTTAAAATCACAATATTTTTGTATGAATCAACAAATGAGTTAAAACAAGTTTATAAGTAATCTTAGAGGAGCTGGTAAACAGTTTTCTGTGTATTGTAAGCTAATTACACTCATATTTACCATAAAAGTGGTAATAATCTTCCAACTCTTGGTAAGAATGACAAGAAAAATGCTAAATGTTTGCAAGTAATCTGTTGTGATGCAAAAAAATTCAGACTTTCTATATTTGGATTTTTGGACTGCTATTTCTGGGAATCCATTTTTTATTACTGGATGTTTGAACATAAAAGTTAAAAGTCAAGTATTTTATGTTAAATTATGCAGCTCCTCAGTTTTGTTCGGGGTAAATAACCTCCAGCACTAATTTTGCCTTATGTCTGCCATTATACTGTATTATGTTTGTCAATATTGAACTTGATGCCATATTCCATTGTCGCAAACAGTGGTTTCCTTTCACTTCCTCTCCTGTTGTTCTTGCTCAACAAAGCCAGATGTGCTTTCTGTTTTTATAGCAGCCATCAGGACGCTGAGTTGTTTTTCAAGGACCTCGTGGTTTGATTTCTTGAACGCGTGCTGAAGTGCTCTCAAAGATGGAACAGGAGAAAAATTCTGAATTGGTGCATCCACCATGGTTGTGTATTACCCTGCCTCTGTAGTAGTGTATGTAGGGAGTGAAATATAACTTTATCTTCTGGAATTGCTTTGTGATTAATGTTTATTTTATTCTGTTCTTTAGAAAATGTATGTTCTTTAAGATAATTCAACAATGCCTTAGTGTTTTGTCATCAATAAAGTATCATTTGCAACTACCTAAGGGATGGAGTGTCTTTGATTTTATAAGGAAGCATTGTTTATACTGGATGACAAAGAGCCAGATTCCCAGATTGTGTAAATTGACTCCACGAGTCAAGTGTGCTGTTATCACTTTGACCATTAAAGGGAAGCAACATCCTCCACCACACTCATGTTTCGATAATGCTTCTTGTTTCATAATGCAAAAAAAAAAAAAATACTGTTTATGTATTGCATTGCAACCAACATGACTGTTATTTGGTTTAAAGCCATATCAAGTTTGTCATTGTTGCCATTTTGTTATTTTTGGTGAGGATGAAGTTTAGACTGGACTAGGATAGAATTACACATAATTCAAGATAAATAGGCATGGGAATACAGTAGTTTTTATTTCTTATTAATCAGTCATTTACCACCATTTCTTTAGCTATAGATAATCAGTACAGTGTCCATAAATTAAAAAGCAAAGTATAAATGACCGTTATCTCAACATCAAAACATAAACAGAGGAACTACAGACTGTAGAAAAACAGACAATAATCTTGTTTATCAGTGACATCAAACAGATGGATACCAGATTTAAGAGCTGCATTTAATATACTGAGATAATCTTTTCATTTAGCAATAAGGAATGTTGTTATGATTACACAAAAACACTGTATATCAGCACCACATAAGTGATTATCTTACTTTTTAAGTAATAAAATAAAAGTTTCATTTAAATATATCGTTTATACGATCATTCAGAATTATAAGATAACCTTTTCATAAGAGTGTGCAGCAGTGCTGATGAAGTTACTGTCTGCAGCTTCACTCCAACACATTTGGTGCCCTGCTGTTTCTAATATGTGTGCAGACCAAATTTTGACTCTTTCATAAACAAGTTGATAGATTGAAATCCTTGGCCAGGGGTGTGGAAGAATGCAACTCTATATACAAAAACCCGCTTAGCGAGAGTTTCTCTCTGACTCGGTGTGTACTCTTACTAGGAGCTCAGTGTATACAGATGAGCCCTGTTGCATTTTGACCACGGCAGGAACATTTTCATTTTCGAACGTACGGTAAGAACTTGTTATGTTCCATCCTGTTTTTTTTATTTTGAACATCAAAGTCTGTATATTAAAAACACTAACAGTTGTTAGATGGTATTAGCAAAACAACATACAGTACTTGTTAAGCTACAGGAAAATGAATATGAATGAATGAACATGTTGATATGTGGGGGCCTCTTTTTGTCAGTGGAACTTAAACTGCCTTCCTGTGGATAAACAATATATTTATCATTTGTGTATAACAACTATTCTATATCACGTGGAAATCATTAACTTTACCTGTCGTAGTTGTCAAAATCACATTTTAAATCACGTAATAGTATTTTACTGATGAGATGTTTGTATATATTTGTCTTCCAGCCCATGGATCCAGTGAAGCTTGTATCTGTGGCAACACTGTGGTCTGAAAACACCAGTCTGTCTCTGCCATTCGCTCCATCAGAGTCTCCACTCACTCCAGAATGGGAGATTGTCCACACCGTCATCCCCCCGTACATCTTCACCTTATCCCTGTTAGGCCTTATTTTTAACAGCTTTGTCCTCGGGGTCTTCCTCATCCACAAGGATCGACTGACTGTAGCAGAGATCTACCTAGGCAACCTGGCACTGGCTGACTTTTTTCTCCTGTGTGGCCTCCCTTTCTGGGCAATGAACATCCTTAACAACTTTGACTGGCCATATGGGGATGCTTTATGCAAAATGGTCAACTCAATTTTCATCATTAATTTCTACACCAGCATCTACACCCTGGTCATGATCAGTGTTGATCGCTATCTGGCACTCGTGAAGACCATGACGGCCAGGTGGCTGAGACGGACACTTTATGCCAAGGTGATCTCCTTCATCCTGTGGATATTAGGGCTCTTACTGAGCACGCCAACCATAGTTCACCGAAAGGTGAAGTACATTGAGGAGTTTCAGACGATGTCCTGTATACTTGATTATAGTCACAACAGCTCTTGGAAGTTGGCCCATCAGATTCTGATGATTGTGATAGGTTTTATACTCCCTGTTCTGGTCATTGTTTTCAGCAGTGGGAACATAATCAAAACTTTAGCTCAGAGGAAGAAGAGAGCAGGTTTTCATGACATCAACGACACAAAGGCCACAGTACTGGTGTATGCTGTCACAGTGCTGTTCTTGCTATGTTGGGCTCCCTTCCAGGTGTTCACCTTCCTTGACACACTCTGTGATGTCAAAGCCTTAGGATGAGATGCTTTGGTCCGACACTCTCGATATAGGAGGGCAGGTTTCAGTGTATCTGGCCTTTCTTAACAGTATGCTGAATCCACTTTTGTATGTCTTCTCGGGGCAGTACTTTAGGAGGAAAGTTAGCGCCATCTACAGGAGGACTAGACACCATCGCAGAGGATCAGATATGACTACATACCAACGCTCTGTTGTGTCCACTTACATCAACAGACCAGAACAAATTAAGACTGTGGTAATTTTTAATGCAAAGGATCAGATGTGATCTTCATGGCATCCTGTCCTCAACATCCGCTGCTGCTTATGGAAAAAGTGATGCACTATACAGGATATGAGTCTCAAATTGTTATTTCATGAGACTTAACACAATAATAACTTTGTTATAGGGTTAAACAGCACTATCAAATGATGGTGTCCTTTCACGGAAATGTAGACATTACCAAAGATAATGGACAAAATCTGTAGAAGAAATGGAAGTAAATTTTATGTTTACAGTCTTCATAGAGATAATTGTATCTTGCTCTGTACACACACTATGAATCTGTCTGTCAAAAACGTTTCATGGCCTCTGCAAACTGATGTGCGACAATGTCTCAAAAAAACATGTACAAGTAAAAGGGAAAATTCCACTAATGAATGGTAATTCTCACATTTGTGGTGCTTGTCCCAGTATGTGCAGTATCCATGGATTATTAGCCAGTGAGGAAGCTGACTTCTGCCTGAGACCTGTACATTTTAGTATTAACTTTCACCTCAAGGAATAGAGCTTAAATAACTTGTTGTTTGGTGTTGTTGTTGTCTTGTGATAAAAAAAAAAAACCTGCCAGTAACAAATTGTATTTTTAATTAAAAATCAGAACATATCAAATTCTGTTCAAAATCAATGTTTACTATGAATTTCAAGTCGTAAATCTCCCACCACAGTCACTGAACACTTCCTTTGCCATGCATGCCTTTCAAGCATGCGAAGACAAGTTTTATATCCCACCAATTCAGACTGTGAAAATTAATAATACACCTTTACTCAACTTGTACCGCTTACCGCTTTGGCCTTAACAACAACATTCTTTACTTTCAAGCTCTTTATCTCGTCTGGGAACACTTCTTCTTGAGCTAATTTAATAATATCTCTTTCTGCTTCTTTTCTTTCTCCTAAGCTTGTACCTTCATTTGGTCTTTGCCTTGCACTTTTGTGTTCTTTGACCGGTCGTCTCAATCTGGCGACTGCTTGTACTACCCTTGACCAATCAGAAAACTTCTCGGGGCGGTCCAGTAATGATCTTTCCTCTTTTGCCCTTGTGTTGAACACATAAGCATTGCAGAGGAACTGTTCTTGAATGCAGATGACACAGAAAATACATATTTATATAACGGCAACAGTTACACAGAGTGAGCAAGGTTTTTATATTAATATATCAGTTTACAATTATCAATACCAAAATAAATCCCTATGGTATTCATGTGTTATTGCTGCTCTGTCAGCCATTTGGTCTGCTGTATGTCCCAGCTTGATATCTATTCCCAGGGACATATTATTCAAATATAATAACAATAAAAATCTGACTTAATTACTTTGAGGATTTGTTTTGGCCTGGTTTAATCTTGTTTATGCCCATGCATTGTTATGATCATCTAATTTCCCTAGCTTGCTACGCCTTTCATTCCCTGGAAGTTTTTTTGGAAAAGGCATTTGTAAAGTTTTAGGATGCAATTGAATAGTCACAAAGTCAGTGTTTTCTTCCATGCCAAGAGTCATTTAATTTATGTGAATGTATTTCTTTCCATATGTTGTGGGTACAGAGTCATGTCAAATCCACCACCTCACTGTTCTGGTTTGGCATGGCACTGATGCCCTCTGGATTTAAAATCCTGTTGTGCCACACTCAGATTGATGAGAAGGGGGAGGCGGGAGAGGAAATAGTGTAGGCTGGCTTGCAATTTGCTATCTTGCCTCCACCTAATATCGTAATTCCACAAATTGAAATGATTAAGGGTTTGATAAATCACTTTTTTTTTCACGGCTGGAAAGGCACAGCTGTTACCATTAACAATGGCTTTGGTATATTAAAGTATCCCATTAATCCATAATAGTCTGACATGAAGCATGCATGCACAGGACCAGGACCCTGCAACTGTGCAGAGCATTGTGCTTGTATGTTCACTCTCATCTCTGAGGTCCCCAATAACACCATGAAAACATTTTTTTTAGCTATTAGCAGATGCTGTTGGCAATGTATCAACAGATGTTCAGACAACTATCAGTGGGTTTGTATTCTGAAGAATCATGTTTTTAAATAGCTTTATTTGTTTATTCAAGATTGACATATTTTAACAACAGTTATGGATTGCCAAAAAATGTTGTACAGAAGTTCATGGTCCCAACATTAAGCCTTCTAATTAAAACTTTCTCTAATGCCAAAGTGACGTCAATGAGGATTACTTTTTTTTTTTTTTTTACTGAAATATTGGAATTATTGCCATTAAATTGGGTACATACATGAATGGTGATGAGCCATTGACATCTAATTACTTTGGTGAGCTTTCTGAACTTTCCTGTAGCACCACTAGCAGGTCAGGTTTTGATTTATCCAGTGAGATATCTCAACGTCTACATAAGAGACTGACACCACATTTTGTACCGGTATTCAGGGTAACTCAACTGACTTGTGCGTGAGTGTTTTTAAGTGAAATGACAACTAAAATGAACACTGTGAGCAGACTGCCTGATTGCTACACGCAAATTATAAATAGCATTTGTATGGGAATGATCCTCTCCCATGCTTTTTGATCACTAAGCGGTTTCCACTGCACCTGCTAAACATTTGCATTGCTATCATTGTTATTATTAGTATGCTGGCATGTTGAAGATATCGTTGAACTCTAAACGAACTGCATGGTTGTAGACTCTTTTAGACTAATTCGGTTATCTCCTTATGATTTTCCAAATCCGCCTTTAAAATTAATTTGAATCAGCCACTGTCTATACAGTTTCTTTTATCTCTGCGCTACTTTAGACGTGTGGTTTTTGATTGCTGGCAGTAAAACAAATTATGTTTACACCAGTAATAATCATGCTATTGTTAATATATACAACCTTTATTTAAAACAGATAGTCTTTGTCATGGTCTGGGCTTTGTCTTCTATGTTTTTTGCTGTTTTTTTTCTCTTTTTTCTTTTCTCTGCGTGTTTGGTTTCTCTCTCTTCCAGGAGGTTGTGTGGCAGGAGGCGGGGCTGGTCTCCCTCTCTTCAGCGCCCTCCCTGAGTTGGCTGATACCTAGCAGCAATCACCTATCATCCACTCACAATAAATACCTGGTCAGGACTCTGGTCCTGTGCCAGATAAGTTTGTCTCATACACTAACGCTCTAGCAATCTCCAGTGTGTTCTCTATGCTCCAGCGTCTCGTGCCATCACTTACCTGTGTCTCTAGTGTCCACTCCTAGTTCTGTCTTCAGCCACGAATGCCCCCAGGCTTCGCTCTTTCTCCCGCCTGCCAAGTTCTTTGCCTTGTATTACCTCATGTGTTGTCATTAAAATTCTTTTACACCAGCATTACATGTCTCTGCCTAAGTTGGTCCAGAAAACAGACCCAGCAACTTCAATCTAATACAGATCAAGATCTGATTTGGATGAGAGTCCTGAGCAAACACAACCAGACTGACAAAAGCACAAAACAGCATTTAGTGACAATCACAGATATCACTTAATAGATCCTAAGTTAAGTTTCAAATCAAAGTGTTCAGCTTAACCCTAACCTTTAGCAAGCACCATTCACTACACTGGATAAATGCTGATTTTAGCAAAAATGTAAATTAACTTGAATTAATTCATTATTAATTCACCTAGCCCTGTATTTTCCTGCACCTACATGAGTTTGGATGGCATTGATTTAGTTATTTATGCATTGGGAAATATTTTTATATACTGCTGAGAAGTACTGAGTCCTTTGGCCAGTATTACCAGTTCAGTAAAATGGATGTCAAAAGAAATATCAATCTGGGTTCAGTTACCACAAAAACATAACTGACTCTTAAAAAGTTTGTTTATTCAAGCACAGAGGCCCATCTATGTTCCCATGACTTGCAGGTAATTATTCACTAATATTTTCTTGAATTGTCAGCTATTTAATTTAATCAATACAGAGATAAATACCAAGCAACACTGTGTACAAACACTCTAGGTCACATACATTGAGAAACAATATGGACCATGAAAATAATGCATATGTTAAAAATTAACATGTACAAGATCATCAAAAAAAGAACTGTGTAGACATACACTGCAAAGAGACAAACACACTGTGTATACAGTGCAACTTGAGGAGGGACATGATGAAGGGAGAAGGGAGGGTGAGTGATATTCTCTGACATCACTTAAACATCACTTTCCCTTCGTCTTTTAAGACAGCAAGTCAGAGACAGACAAAAGGCAGTAGCAGAAGGTGCTGGACCAGCATCGTGCATCTGAATATTTTACATCTGGACTTCCACAGGAATAATGACTCCTCCGTCTGCAGTTAGGTATGCATTTGCCTTAAAAATTACTCTTCTATTTTTTTACAATTGAATGTTATCAAGTGCCATAAACAACTTAACAATCTTCAACATTGTTCAACATCAGCAATATTATGTGCTTTATAATACTATCTGCGAATTAAGTTATACAGACACTTTATTGAAATGTAATGACATTTTTGGAACACCAAGAACAGAAAAGGGTTAAACTGATGACTGCTCAGATAAAACTGAGTGTTTTCATTGTTCCAACTAGACTGCAGCTATATCTACCTTTGTCTCGACATGTTTAGTGCTAGATGTCTATCTGCTTTGGCTCCAATGTTTTAAATAAACAGTTGGATGTGTGTATATAACTGCTGCACTGCTAATCTAGAGTGAGGAGAATAAAACATTACAGGGCATGCATTTAAACTGAAAAACTTTAGTCGCTGCTAATGTAGGTGGTGATACTCATGACACCCAGACAATGCTTTCAATCAAATAACAGTTTTTTACTGCATGCACAAATGATACCACACATGCCTGACTTACAGGACAACCTGCTCAAATAACAAACAGTCTTTCATTATCTTCTCTTGGCGCTCTTTCACTAAACTTGTTTCAACACGTTTAGTTCTGGATTTCAAAAATTTCATAAAAAGTGAGACCTTAAGCGCATTACAAGTAACACTAGTCAAGCCGGTACTGGGTTGTAACTCAACAAATCATGGGTGACATATAATCTTAAACTGCGCTTCAAGCATGTGTTAGTTTTTTTTTATTTTTGCAGAAGTGTATCTCTCAACTGATGTCATGCTTCTGTCCAGTTTTGACTTGCAAATTATAACTTATCCATTATATAATACTGTCTAATTTGACAAGCTAACACAGGTATAAGATCATTATAAAAGTGATTTTCTTTAATGCACAATCAACCTCCCTGGAAACTGCACCAAAGTTAAACCAAAGTGACTTTGTCTTCACAGTGTTCCTGCTAACTTCACCACCATGGCTGTCGGTGGAGACCAAAACCTCACTGAACCTGTCTGTAATATAGTGGAAACCCCTGAATTGATCCTCACTCTGGTGCCGGTGTATGTCTGGCTCATCGCAGTGCTTGGCATTTTGTTTAATGTGTTTGTCCTGATGGTTTTCTGCGTTCATAAGAAGGCCTGCACCGTGGCTGAGATTTACTTGAGCAACCTGGCCGCTGCTGACCTTGTCCTGATGTGCTGTTTGCCTTTCTGGGCTGTCAACATCGCCAAGAATTACGACTGGCCTTTTGGTCGTATCCTGTGCAAAGTCACTAACCTTGGCCTTAAGATGAACTTCTACTGCAGCATCTACTTCCTCGTTCTGGTTAGCATAGATCGCTATTTGGCACTGGTGCACCCACTGTCCCAAGAAAGATTGCGCAGGCCAAAATATGCCAAGCTGGGTTGTGTGCTGGTGTGGGGTTTTGGCTTGATCCTGAGTATCCCCGTACTCATCTTCAGGGAAGTGAAAAATTGTAATGGTACTACTAGGTGCTATTATACTTACAATGCCACTCAATACTATGTGTTTGAGAGTATACAGACTGTATTTAGCTTTATCATCCCTATTTTCATTATTTCCCTCTGCACTGTCATTATTATTCTCACTCTGAAGAAGCGGTTAACAGAGAGCCAAAACAGACGGAGAACAGATCATAAGGCCACCACTCTGCTAAAGGTGGTCCTCGTGGCTTTCTTGATCTGCTGGGTGCCATACCACCTGTTTAGGATAGTAGACATGCTAATCAGAGCCAAAGTCATGTATGTAAATCCTAAAATCATAGAGAGCATCGGCCAAATCGTAATCTACTTTGCCTTTTTCAACAGTGTTCTCAACCCGATCTTATATGTTCTCGTAGGGAAGCACTTTCGGAAAAAAGTTCTGGAAGTCTTCTTGCAGTTTAGCGGTGGGGTGACAACACTCAGCATGACCTCCACACGTTCAAACCTGTTGAAAAGTGCTAGGTCTGAAAATGTCTAGCTAAACTGATCTGCGGAGTTGTGGTTTGTAATTTCAAAGGTTAAGGTATGTTTTTTTTTTTTTTTAATGTACTGTTATTTTCCCAGAAGTAAGATGAGAAAAGCAGCGTCCTGAGCCCACATCTTCTCTAGGCAACAATTAAAGAGGGAATTTATGAAAGAGGAGGACAAGACATGATAAAAAAATTATCATTTATGACCACACACACACCACACATTGCCACTTTGTTGACTGACAAAACCAGACCAGACAAAATCAAGGGCGTGGTCAGTTCTGATACATGAGATAGGACATGGCATCTCATGACATCCTGTTGACAGTGTGCACCATCTCTCTGGGATAAGACACTCAAATTACACTTGTTATTCTTACACTTTTTACACACCCATTTCTTGTTTAATCTGAAATGCTTTCAGTCTTAATACGATTATAACACGGTTACACAATTAAACAGCACAAGCAGTGTGTGTTTTACACTGCAGAAGTAATGGACACAAATTGAGAAGATAGAAGCAATGTACATCAGAAACGGAAATCATCTTTGTGTCTCTGAGTAACCACGGGGGTTAACAATCTTAATATGACACTTTAATGATAAGATGTTACATTGGTCTGTGTGTAAGTCTGTGGATATGTTTCTGACTCTGTTTGTATTTACATTTAGATGGTATTACTCTGATTGTCTTGTGATATTTCAATAATCAACACCGCAAAACAACCCTACCGTATTTTATGTCCATATAATATTTCTGTCAATGTAACTCACGCACCCTCTCTTTGACTCCCAAACCAAATGTCACCCTTATATTAGCATACTGTGTATAAATTTGCATGCTTGTACAGTTTCTTGCTTTGTGTTCATTTACCATTCAAATGTCACAGTAGCCTGAAGAGTAGTGACTCAAATTGTCCTTTGCAGAGGGGTGACAAATTAAAGGAATGAATGCTTAATCCTCTATAGCGATGGGATCTGGTGGGTCTGTAATGTCATAAATTTATTCTGAGCGATCATATTTGTCCTATGAGGGATCATTTATATTCTTATGGGGTTTGTTCTCTTCCAGGACGACAGTGCTGGATGAGCGTAAACATTATGTGAATTGTATGCTATGGCCTTCGCAGTCACCAGATCTCACCCCAATTGAATATCATCAAAACACAAATGAGGGATTAACTTTTGAAAGAACAGTGTTCATGCCTCCTGTAGAGTCCAGCGACTCGGAGAATCAATGCCGAGGCACACTGAAGCCGTTCTGGCAAAAACATGTGGTAGCCCAACACCTTATTGAGACACTTTATGATTGCTTGTGTTTTAATTTGTCACCCGCCTGTATCTCTTTACAGTGAACACACATCACTGTTACATAAACAACTTCTCTGTATTAACTATGAGACTATTTGTGTAATCAGTTTAATGTAACACCTTGTGAATCACCTTGTGTAAATGCAAAAGCTGTCATCTTTTCTTGACCCACAATTTAATTTGTAAATGTGTGAATGCTCCTATAAGGAGTGGCTGGGGTTTTCTGTCATAACAATGTATTCACTAATTGATTCCCTGGGATTACTGTCAACTGCGAAAGCAGTCACATCATGTGTTAGCCTAGGTGAGAAACACCAGCCGTTCCGTGATTGTCTGGTAGACTGATGTTACTTTCTTTCCAGATCGTAGCAATTAACTTAGTGAGTTCACTGTTTTTTATTGACAATAGAAAGAACAGCCAAAATGATGGAAATAATCAAACTCCAACTGAATTGTTGGAGGCTCAGCTGCATTGTGGATCATTTAAGCACTGACGTTTGACAATACTTAACACTAAAGCTCATAACTCTGATTCTGAGTCAGCTTTGTTTATGTCTGTAACAAAGCCTCTCCGTGTATGTTTGTTAAAATATGTCTGTATTACAGTGTACTGTATATTGCAATGTTAGAAACCACAAGATAATTACACATGTTCAGAAGATTAAACTGATTTTCAGTGTTACCCACATTCAGACTCTCGTCTAAAAGGTCTTTTTTGTGCTTTTCCTGTTTTTAAATTTAACTGAACAACTTTTATTAGGGGAGCTGTGATCACAGCTATTTGACTGAATATTTGACTAAAAATGGACTAACCCTCCATCCTCTCAGTGGGCAGTCTTCCTACTGACTGTTGACACTACAGCCAAAAGACTGTTGTAATATAAACATAAGTCATCAGACACCAGAAACCATGTTAGCAGGCTCTCTGTGCCTGGCCTTTCTCAGGACCCCAAGATATCATAATTTAGGATTCTTCACAGTCACACGCTGTCACTGTCACATTGTCACTGATAGCAGGAAACGATAGGAAATGTAAATCCATGCTGTTCCTGGAAAGTGTACAGACAAAACAGTTGTTGCCAGTATGCAGGTCCTTTACATAAGTAAATGTGCCAAAAGCCCAATGAAAAAATATTCCAATGTAATTCCAATGGTTTCTTCTTTTATCCCAGAAAGGGTTTTTTGAAGTTATTCCTGACCCAGTTCGAGGGTCTAAGGACAGAGGGTGTCACAACTGTACAGACTGTAAAGCCCTCCGAGGCAAAACAATGTTTGTGACGTTTTGGGCTTTAAATAAATAAATCTGAAATTTGAATTTGAAGTAAAAGTTATGCATTTAAAAGATATCAGTCAAATACACTAAAAGTATCAAAAGTAATCAATGTACAGAAAATGGCCCACATGACTGATATTTTATTAAACATAATATTATACTGTAAGTTGCCTTACCTCCAAAAGGTCATAAAATAAACTGGAGGGGTCGTGACACAACTAATGGAATACAGAAGAAGTCAAATGTTTGTCATTATGATTATTAAAACTATTCTCCAGATTTTTTGTTTGCTTGTTTTTTTGTTTTTTTTTATGAAATATTGGATCATTGTCCCTTTTTTTAGCCAAACAGTATTTTTAATCATAGCATCTGAGAAATCTAGAGGGTAAGTGTAGCTTTGGGGGGACGGCTGACGAAAGACATAACAGCCACAATGAGAGCACTGGACGCTATTTTTATTTTTAGCACAACCAACCAAACTGATTTGCATCACAAAGCTTATCTTGCTTGGATACCACACAGAGCTTTCCATTTCTGCTCACATTCAGGTTTGGTCAGTGTCGCGTTAGGATGGACGCAGCTCTTCTCAATCAAACAAACTCTAACTGCACTGTGGAGTCCTCGGTGGAAAAGCAGATGTATCCAACTGTTTATTCTCTTTTTTTTATTGTGGGCTTTCCGGCCAACTGCCTGTCTCTGTATGTGGCCTGGATGCTAATGAGGAACGGGAACAACGTGGCAGTCTACCTCGTCAACTTGTCCATCTCTGACCTGCTCTACACAGTCTCTCTGCCCATGTGGATTGAGCTGGCCCTGCAGAGGCCGGTGTGCGGCGGTCTCTGCAGCTTAGTGGCTGTGATCATGAACAACAGTTTCTACGTCGGCTCGGGCCTCCTCTGCTGCATCTCTGTTGACCGCTACCTGGCAGTTGTCTATCCTCTCCACTTTCACTGGGTCCGGGAGGTGCGGACGGCAGCATTTGTGAGTCTGGCTGTGTGGACTTTGGAGATCGCCACACACATTATCTTGCTGAACCACACGGGGGCGCTGCAGGCCTTCTCTTTGAGGTACTTGTGCGAGGAGCGAGCACCCATGACACAAAAAGATGCCAGCCTCGCCCTTACACGAGTCACCCTGGGTTTCGCTGTCCCTCTCTTCATCATGACCTTTTGCTTCCAGCAGATCATGCACTCGCTTCGACAGAGTAGCTCCATCCAGGCAAAGGAGCGCAGGAAAGTGAGGCTGCTGTTGCTGTTTCTTCTTCTAACCTACATAGTGGCCTTTGTGCCCTACCAGACTGTCATGTTTCTTAGGGCCATATTGGAGCCCGGGGACTGCACCTGGGCTGCAAGGCTCAGAGATCCCTACCTGGTCACGGTTTCCACGACCACTATAAACAGTACACTGGATCCTATAATATACTGCTTAATCAGTGAGAGTGCTCAGAAAGAGATTAAGAAAGCGCTAGAAAAAGGTAGAGCACTTTTCCAGAAAAAATTATCAGACAGCTCCAATGGAATTTGCTCAGTTTCCTAACAAGTTTTTTAAGCGTGATTGCAAATGAAATGTAAAACAAATCCTTATTTGGGACTGTGTAATTAAGAGGTAATACCAATGGTGGAAATTTAGAGTTCATGTACTGGTGTCTTTTTACTGGCCAGTTATTCTGTACTTTTCTACTTTTAATAAGCTGGGTGGAACCTTAACCTGCAGCAGTGGGTGCTTTGTGAAATTTATTTGCTCTGGGTTTCACCTCTTAGACTACATACAGACTGCCCTACCTTTTTGGTGAACGTTTAGTGAACCTAAAAGGAAAACCTCTAAAAATTACTCAGTGTATATTTGGTATCATCTAATTGCTGTTGCTGTTTTGTTTAGTTTTTTTGTCATTTATTGAATGTTTTGTCTTATTGTGCCTATATTGTATTATTATCATTGAGGACCCCCCTGAAAATGAGATGGCACATCTGTTCATAAAAAATAATTTGGTGAAAAATAAAAGAATCAGTGCTTTAATTTGGCACACACACACACACACACACACACACACACACACACACACATTATATACATTTATATATATATGTATCCTGGGCTACTTTCTCTGGTGTGTTATTACATTAAAAGGATATCTTCACACCTTTTTTGTAGTTTATCTTAATGTATATGTGCCCATTGGTCTTTTTAGGACAAAATACTTTTTTGGGGTTCCTAGCAGTGTTTATTTGCTCAGCCACATAAGAGGAATGGTAACATAAAGAGGAAATGTGGTACTAAAAACACTGTAACTCTGTAGGATCCCTATGACACTGGTCTAACTCTTCTGAGGCCCAAAATTATGCGGACAGAATAGGGACTTTGGGTTACAATATCACTTATACTGAAATTTCTTTGAGAAGGTGTTTCTTTGTGGCCAGTTTGAGGAACAATTGAGCGACCAGTTATGTACATGATGTATGTACGGACATGCAAGTGTTGTTTTTAGACAGACTTAAAAATACATGTACCTATCCTTTAGGAGCACGTAGGCTCAGCCATATCAAACATGACAACCAGCAATAACGACATACGATACGACGATGATATGGAAACAATTATTCACACAGGCATATATTCCTTTATCAGATAATAATGTGCATCAGATTTTACCTCAGTCCATGTCTTTGTTGACACACCAAACATAAAGATAAGCGGCCTCATATAGACTTAGCACGTAAATTAAAATTTCCATAAATCTCAACCCCGGTAGACACCCAGTCGTGAGGGAAGACAAAGAGGCAGATGTCGACTCTTCCTGTTTCTTTAAGCTGGCTGCAACAGCGACAGACAAGACAACTTAATGAATCAGCTCTTCACTTGTTTGAATGTTCAGCTCAATAATAATGAATTTTATGGACAGAACTTTGAGCGGAATTACAGCTGAAATAAAAGTAAGTAAACCTTAATATGTGTTGAATTTAGTTTATGCATTTCCTTATTTAATAGTATGTAGTAGTATTAGTATGTTTATGGCTGACTTAGACTTAGAGGACCAAAACAAAGATTTTCTGTTTTCCCATTAAGTGGTCTGTTATTATATTGCACAGGTGAATTCTAAAATATTGCCACTGTAAAACTTTAAATTGATATCCCACTTTACAGATCCATTGGATTCCATTCCTTTCAGCAAGGTGTAAGAAATTACATTTAGACTTTATCAGTCTCAAACAATCAAACACTTTATTTGCATAGCACTTGTTATAGAAACCAAATGAAACCTGCTCAGGGTGGATATCACCCTCAACATTTGATCAACTATTGTTTTGGTCACATTGCAGTCATGTGGCATACTCAAGCAGGATGTGTTGTGAAACGCCTCCTTGTTGGTAGACTCAAAGAAAGTGCAGCATCAGAGAACAGGGTAAAAACATTATGGATTAAATGTTTTTAGCCTGACCACTCTGAGTAGCTTATGATAGAAGTTGTTAGAGGAATGTTCCCAGGGATAGATTCTCAATCTGGACTTACTTACTACACTTTGCAAGCCTATTATCCAAATTTAATGGAACCCAAAATTTGTTCAGAAGGTGGAAATGAAGACTTAAGACTTTTACAAGACAATGTTTTTTTGTGATTTGTGATTTGCAAAAGCCAGCAAGACTCTTGCATGGTACTTTAAAGGCTCACTCCAGTGATTTAGGGTGTCCATAAAGTTGGAGGGCAAAAGCAAAACAGGCTGAGATATGGTAACTGTAAGCCTAAAGCATGGGTCAGACCCAAATCTGACATTACCCACATTACAACTTAACAGCATCTTTCAGAAGATTCCTTCTGAATGCAAAATGCCCATGTCTTTCAATCTTCACACCCCAGTTTGTAACACAAGTTTCCTGTTAAAAGTTTGTTGCCAACAGTTAGAATTAAGCTCTCTGACATTGAGGTTTAATTTCCAGACTCACTGCAAAGTCACAGAGGACATTATTTAACAGGCTCAGCAGTACAAATTTGAATTATTATATTGCTTGCTTATTTCCTTCCTTGTTTCCTACAAGGTGCAAGCATATGACTGCCGCATCTGCAATGGAAAACTTAACTGCAGCGAGCAATCATTCAGGATGTTACTTGGTTGACAGCGCATCGCGGAGGAGGTCGTTTCTGTTTTTCTACATGGCTATCATCGTCACCGGCATCCCGTTAAACGCCTTCTCCCTCTATGTGGCCTGGCAGCACATCAAACAGAAGAATGAGCTTGGCGTGTATTTGTTCAACCTGGCCCTGAGCGACCTGACCTTCACCATCGGCCTTTCTCTGTGGCTGGACTATCTTTGGAGAGGAGTTTGGGCCCATGGAGGCTACGCTTGTGTGTTATCTGTGTACTTTCTCTTCACTAACTTTTACACCAGCGACGCTTTCCTCTGTTGCATTGCTGTTGACCGCTACCTGGCAGTGGTTCACCCATTTAAGTACGCTTTCCTGAGGAAAGTTGGCACTGCAGTAGCAGTTAGTTTTGCCATTTGGGTGTTGGTGGTCTGTTTCAACACCACCACCATCACATGGGAAGACTCGTACAGTGAAAACAGCAAGTTTTCTGTGTGCTTTGATGTCTCCCATCCTCTGTCAGAGAACTTGGCTCGGGCTAATGTAGCACGCTTCTTCCTGGGCTTTATTGTTCCCGTTCTCATTGTGGTGTTTGCCACATGGGGCACCTGTATGGCAGTGAAATCCAACAAAGCCACAGAAGAACAAGAATGTAAACGGATTTCAAAGCTGCTGACAGTAGTTCTGCTCTGCATTTTGTTCTGCTTCGGACCTATCCACATCATAATGCTTCTCCGAAAACTAGTTGATGACTGCAGGAAGTTTTCATGGTTTCTCTATCCGTACAAGATCAGCATAGCTATCTCGACTCTCAACTGTCTTGCGGACCCTATCCTTTACTGCTTCATTACTAGAACAGGGAAGGCAAATGTCAGTCAGGTTGTTCTTTTCTTCAAGGTAAAGATGAGAAGCAAAGATGAGGGTGTGGTGTAGGCTAATCAAAGTACAGGATTAAATAGTAGACCAACCTTGTGGTAAAATACAGAAAGCCTAAATCTGTGAAAATTAACATTTTTATTAACTTTGAAGTTAATAAATCTTTATTGCAGTTCAGTGCTTCCATGTTCAGTATTTATATTATTTCATCTACCACCCACATGTTTAAACTGTCAGTTTGCTCTGCTTTTATTGTACACCTGTGCTTTTGAAGAACTTTATTAACATCATCATATGTATCCTTTATCAGTAGTGACTGATAGAGAGCACCTGCCCCAGGATGGAGTATTTGTCAAACATCACAGTTCCTCTAAACAGGTGCAAAGAAAATAAACACATCTTAATGCAAATTCATCATTTGACTACAAGGAGGAAAAGAATATTTGTTTTTAACATACTCTGTGACTTTAATCACTGACTTATTTGACTGCGCTTTCACTTCAGCCTTTGTTGTTTTTAGTTATAGTCTGACGGATCTGGTGGATCAGGTGTTATGGTGAAAGATGTATTTGAATTTAACAAACAAATGTGTTCTCTTCCTTTCCATAACTACCATCATCCTTCTGAAAAACACTGTACATGGACTGTTTCCTGATTAACAGACAAGTTTATTATTTACTACCAACATGTTATGAGTTTATTTGAAAAAAAAATGGCTCAGAATAATTTCAGTAATAACACTTTACATTTGCAATATCTGTGTTGCATTGATTAGTCTGTGGATATGTTTGAGATCAATGTTTTCTCTGAGTCAAGCATAAACCTCCAAATGTAAAAATATTTCATACTGCTTTATCTGTAGGTTGTGTCTTGTATGTTCACCAAAATGTCAAGTAATGGAGTCTGAGGCTCTCTAGTGGACAATTATGGAAGTGCAACTAACTCTTAACAGTGTAATACCATCTAATATAAAAATACATGTATGCTATAAATGCTGCCCTCTGTTACCTTTATTTTAACAAAATTATAGAGTGGTGTTTTTCTGGTTTGTGCATAACAAAATGTATACATGCACAAGCCTGAAATAATGTACATACAATATGTCAGCCTTGGCGGTTGACAAACCTGCAAGATTTTACATCTCACGTTTTTTCTCAGGTATTTAAAATGTGTGGCGCATCTCATTTTATGTCATGCCTCCATAACAACAAAAGAACATGTGCACTTCCATGTGAGTCCTTCCTCTTTTTTTTTATTCCCTTCATTCATCCATCCATGTAAAATAACATGCTTCACCCAACACTGAATAACCTGCATCAGCAGACCCTGAGGGCTATAAAGCTCATGTGAACACCCATTTAGTCACCTTGCACTGTCCTTGACTCTGTGATAGACTGTCCTCTTTATATTTTAAGTGCAAGTGTGTCCAGAGATGCAGGTAACTGAGGATCAATAGCTTTTGTCTGTGAAGGAGAGGTAGAGGCTGGATGCTGGCAGAGTTTCAGTGGTGGCATGTGTGTGAGAGTCTGCTCCCTCACAGGCATGATGAATGGATGGGACTGTCCATCAATGTTGAATCTGCATGTATTGACCAGACTGACCTCATGTAACAAACAAGGAATGAAAAAAAAAAAATCTTGAATCAGGATGGAAGGCATTTTGGCCAATCCCAGCAAGTGCAGCTGTGACTGGCGCTGGATGTCGGCAGGCAGGCATGGGAACAGTCAAGGTAATGTAAATGTACACGTGCCGCAGAGAAAATCTGAACCATATACACACATGTGCTAAAAAGGGGAACAGATGAACAAATATAGCAGAGTACAGTTGTGTAGTAACAACATTACATAAGCCATTTGTAATGTAAATAGTTTTACTACATTTACTGCAGTCATTTACTTTGTTTATTTACATTCAGCAATTTTCTCCAACTATAAACTGGATTTTCTGCAATAAACATATCAATTTAACATTTCCTTTCTCATTTCCTCATTAGCCTTAAATTCTTTTTCCTTTCTTATGGCTGCTATTCTTTTTCATGCTGTTTTGTCTATTTGAATCATTCATTATTCTAATCTAAAACCATTAATAAATCTCATTTTCCCAGACACATCTCTCCCCAGCCATCCTCCAATCTATAATCCAGACTGGCCCTCACTTGTTTCTCCTCCAACTGTCTGACTCAGTCATAATAACAGTTATCTTTAGTCATATGAGGGCAGAGAAACGAAGAGCATTGGAGAGCTCTTCGTTCCACTGTGACTGCTTTCAAACTATGTGGTTTTTAATTGGTTATTAATTTGTGCCACATAATGCTGACCCCTAGAAATGTGAGCACTGTGTTTCTCCACAGGCATCAAGTCACATTCAGCTCTAACCAGAGAGAATTTCAAGAGCACTGCTCGCATTCATTTAAAAAAAAAAGATCTAACTCATACCGTCTTTCACTACAAACTATATTATTTAAAGGTTACATATTTCTTATTACATATTTCTTTCAAGAAAAGTTTAAGGGTTCATGCATTTCTCCTTATAAAACACACGGTTGCATAAGGAAATTCAAGCTGCTGTCCACTCATGCACAAAAAATCTAAGATACAGAGAAATTAATTTTGGTGGAGTGCCGAGGATGGGGTGCTGAGGTGACCACATGTCCTCTCATATCTTTGTCCTCAGTTTTGCATCATGTCAATAAATTTGTCATTCACTCTCTAAACTTCTTTTGAATTAAGTCTCTCCAGCTTGACATATTAATAGTATGTTTTAAGTGAGTAATTTTTTTTTCAGGTCTTTTGTTCAGTTCTTTTTGATTGTGGCCAGTGTATAAGGTGATCGCAAATGACGGGATGATGGATGACATGTAAAAAAAAAAAAGGGGGAAAGGGGGTCAGACTCGAATTTGGGATTAGAATGCTTCAGATATCTTTTAATAAATATTTTTACTGTATCTGTCAACCCCCTTCTCTCAAAGGTGTGTCTTAAGTTCAACCCCAACTCTACTTCACTGTCAGTGTGTCACATTCTTGGTTTACAGTTTCTCCTAACTGTTTTAGATCACATCATATTACACCTCTCTTCATTTCAGTATCTCAGCTACCAAACACGTCGTCAGGAGAGATTTCACATCTCTCTCCTGTTGATGTCACGCATGCCGGGTTCCTCCGGGTGACTGTCTGACACTCCTTCCAACCTTTTCCTGTTCATCATCCTCCCTGTCGCTCTCAGCGCTTTCACACCTCTCTCTTCCTCACAACAACTCCTTGTTCTGGCAACAGTTTTCAATGTGTGGAAATCATAATCACTTAAAGGAGGATGGGAACTTTTGGCATTATTATGCAATAATGTTTGTGTTGTTTTAAAGTATTAAACTTTAAATTTTTACAGGTAACAAACGTGATGCTTTTTCTCCATTTTTCTTGTACACTCACTTTGTTTAATCATTGAGATCAAATAAAGACTAAATAATACATCTCCACTTATGATAGTATATATACATTTTTAAGTATAAATTGTAGTCCATGCTATACACAGTACAGTAACAAACCAAACAATGGCACAGCTGAGGCAGGAAAAATAGACAAACTAGAACTTTCTTCTTTTTCCCATAAAGGGTTTTTTGAAGTTTTTCCTGACTCGGTTCGAGGGTCTAAGGACAGAGGGTGTCACAACTGTGCAGATTGTAAAGCCCTCCTGAGGCAAACAATGTTTGTGATTTTGGGCTCTAAATAAATAAATTTTTAAATTTTGAATTTTGAACTTTTGGTTGAGCCAAACTTTCATAGATGCTAGTCATGCATCTCAGGTGTGGTCACTTTGACTGAGTATGCATCAAAATAGGTTGTTTCCATCTTAACTGGTGACTGACAGCAGCTGTTCAAAAACAAATACCTTACTAGTTTTTGTTTTGTTTTGTTTGTTTTTTTAATGGAGCCATGACTGAAAAATAGGTAACCAAACATGTACATTAATGCTCATGTATCTCCCTTTGTAGTGAATTTAAAGCTTTAATTTGGGCAGAAATTTAAATGAAGGATCTTTTTGTGACTAACATGGTAAAATCCTGGTGGGACTGATAGCATTGAAAATTTTAGGGTTGTTACCATAATGCACATAAGTGTACCAAGGCAAGGTCTACCTAGTTAACATTAGACCCAGTTAACTGAAAAACGTCCTAATATTATGCAACTTCCGTTCAGTCTCCCTCTTGTGTCCTGTCAGCCTTGAAGGTGATTTTCGCTGTTTCAGGGATCACTTAAAATAGCAAGTATACTTCCTCCATTTTGAAAACATGAAGCCAGAACCATCCACAGTGAGTGAGTCACACTGTTTTGCAGGTCAAAGTGGAAGTCTGTATTAGAGGAACACTTTGAGATCCCAGTTATAGTAACAAGAGAGAGGCGAACAAATTTCTGTCAGAGAAAAGCTGCAGAATTGCCTGTTACATGTAAGCTTTATGCATGACTAAAGATATCTTAAACATAGGGCACACGTTAGCCCCCACAGAAGTCCTCCTCATGAGTGATCCATGGCCATTTTCATGGGGGGGGGGTGTCACGATCACAGTCCCTCTACTCCATCTATTTGCCACAGTGAGTGAATTTGTTTTGTGTCCTTCATCACAAAAATGAAAAAGGAGTGATTCTTCTGTGGTCACTGTGGCTGCCTTCACTGAGACTTCGTCTATTTAAGAGCACTTGTAGACCTGATAAGATTGCAATGTGTGCCGATGCATTCAGGGCACACATAAGCCTTCTGTTTTCCTTCATACACACCCTTAAAACTATTCTTGTTTGATGTATTTGTGATTTTGCAGCCTCCCTCGAGGGAAACTGCACAGCTCTCTAGTGTAGGTAAGAGCTGTAAAAGCTACAACACTCAGATGGCTGACATCAGTTAATGTTTCCTTAACTGTCAGTATGCCAGAAAATAAAAAACTAGAGCCATAAAAGATGCTTTTTTGGCAGCAGATTGAACGTTCAGTTACTCTCACTCTGCGAAGTGTCTGGATTTAGATGGCGGCCAGATGGATAAAAATGCTTTGCCAAAGTATCAAATGAATAAAAAAGTTTCCTGTTGCATACAAACTCCAGTCTTGTTTAAACATCACATTAAACTTTCATGTGGAAATTTGGCATTTGGTGGGAAGGAGGGTGGCGGTTGGGAGCCCCTTCAGTTTATCTGGAAGGTGGTTTTTGAGTTAGCTGGTGTTAGTTTTGTTTAGTTTTGTTTGTCTTTAGTTCCACTGTCCTTATATTGCGGCATCTGCCTTTTCGTGGCAAGCTTGTTTTCAGTTAATTGCCCTGTTTTTGTTTTATTATCAATAAACTTGGATCACTATTGTAACAATCATCTCTCACTCTTCCTTCAGCGCCCACCTAACATCAATTGTTACTCCCTGGCACCCATTGGGACGTAACTATTACTTTAGATGGAGGCAAGGAAGTGAAAGACATGAGAGTACACTGAAAGTACGACCCAGACAGGGAAGCAGTGAAGAGAAGGGCACCTTTTCAGTGGACCATAATTAGGCAAAAAGAGCAGCAGAGGTGAGTGCAATCTGCAATGTGAATACATGCAAAGAGTGTTATTTTACTTTATTTTAGCTTTCTGGTGCACTTGTACATTTTTCAAATGTTGTCATTTACCACGTTTGTATGTATGACCCAAGAAGTACTTAATGATGATGTGTTCCCTCACTGACCCAGGCTGCTAATATACAATCTTGATTGATGATTTATGCACATTCTTGTGATCTAGCAGGTTATTTGGAGTGATCTGATGTACCAAACTTCTTTCTTTCTTGTGTACTCCTACCCAAGGACCAACCATACCCACTTAAGCTTGCTTCATTGGAAACATGCAATCATATCATACAATGTGTAAAAATGATGATTTAGAACCAGAAGGATGTGGGAACCTGTTACCTCAGAGCAATGATAAATGAGGCTGGATTACACACATATTTACCTGTTAATAGGGAAGGCCTATCGAATTGATGCAAAAGCCTGTTTTCAGTTTTTATTGACAGTGTGAAATATTTGTTGGTTATTAATGTGCCTGTAATTAGTGGTGGTGTTGTAAAGAATTGCATTTTATTGAAAAATGTTTTGTAATTTATTATTTTACACATCCACATTTCCTGTAAAGCATGGCACACGATGGGGGAAGATACCTTAAAAGGGATCATTTTTGAAAAACAACCTTGGTATAACTCTTTGACTGCATATGTTAATATTACTTCATCAGTGTGTTTGTCATAAGATGTTTTTCTGTTTCCTGCTGTGTGGTCAGACTCATTCTACAAGCCAAATGGGCAAATGGAAAAATAAATTAATAATGTAAAAAGTGTGGATAAAATCCCTGATTTGTTTATATTGTGCTGGGGAAGGACAGAGATAAAGAGAGGGACAGAAAGGTAGTGAGAAAAACAAAAGAGAATGGGGGGGGGGGGGCAGGTTGAGGTCACTTTCACCTTGAAGGGAAAACCTCCACAAACACACACGCGCATCCTTTCTGTTTCATGCAATTTATAGCTGTGCCTTTACAGACCTGCCTCCCTGATTAATTTATTTTGTGGGGCTGTCAGCTGGGTGATTTTTCCTGGGTGCCACACACACTTTGACACACGTGACTGTGGCTCCGAGCGAGACATGCATGGACGGAGACCTTGGGCTCCAGCATCCTGCAACACGCTGGGAGACACTTATGCAATAATGAATCCTGTCATTTAATTACCCAAAAGCAGCATCAAGACAAATTCACAGTGATAATGTGTATTTAAAAATTTGGCTAGGCTAAAACTTTGAGTGGGGTGAAGAGCGGAACGGGATAAAAATAAATTCAAATGCCAAGACACAATGATTTGTTGGCATATTGTTTTTGAATAAATTCAGTAAATTGAGAGCATTTGCACTGTGTCCTTGAGGGACTTCATGACTTTTCTTTCTTCATGATTTTTTAAGGGCAGACTGGTGAATAATACACCAAACAAATGTACAGCTTGTACTGTATATTTGTAGGTTACTAAAGTAAAACTACATGAAATGCTAAAGAATATTTCAAAACTGGTCAATGTTTTACAGGAAGGTATGCTACTATAGATGAATTACATTACACTAGAGGTCAAATTTACCCATTTTCTGTTCAGTGTTGTTAAATGGACCATATGGACCACCAGTATAATTCCCAGTACTCTCTAGTATTCACATCTATTTAAAAAAAAGATGGGATGGATGTACACAATTAAGAGGGCTTCTGCTAAAAAATATTCAACTTAACTTGCCATTGTTTGTTGGCCAAAATATCAAAAAAGTATGTAACCTTGTAAGAGCAGGTTGCATTCATATGTGTCGTGTTGTGTAGCTATAGGCTTAGTTACCATTGCATGGGTCCATCTTTGTATTATATATCATTCAGCCAATTCAAAAACAATCTTTGATTGCTTAACAAAAACTTGTCAATGTGCAAAAGCTTCTAAACACTGTCATGTTTATTCAGATGATAAACTATGAGCATAAGTAACTCTTAATGAAACACAGCAATAGGCCTTTTTCAGCCAAGGCATTTTGACATGTCACAGTAAGAAATGGACATGTGTGAATAATAAAATTAATCATGGCTGAATCCCATTTAGCTCCTTCAATTTCAGGGTATTGTCCATGCTAGCTTACTGTCACACTGGTTTTCTGGCCAATTAAAGTAAATGAATTCTAATGTTATTGGTAGAACCTGTGATTTTATTTTTTTCACCAGAAGTCCTATTGACTGCTGTGAAAAATTATGTGGCAATGTCCTTTGAAATCTAATGCCCTTCCAAGATATCCTCAAATTCCACAAGCATATATTAAATTAATATGCTAATGCTGTGAATTTCTTTTTTTCATGTTTATTTTCTGGAAAAAGGCACTCACTACATTTAATGTGATCTCTTCATAAAATAAACTGTACACAACAAATGGGCGCGTAACTTGTCACAGTCACAGGTCATGGAAAGGTTAATGCTATTCATGTCAGATAAACAGGTTACACGTACAACCAGTGTGTGCAGGCTAGTGACACATTTAATAATTTCTGTTCATTTAAGGAAGGTGTTAGGTAGTATTGTAAGTGCCTGTTTGTAAAATGCAATGAAGTTTAATTAAAATGGTGAGTGAGTAAACCTCTAGGAACTACTGGGAAAACATCTTCCAAAAGGAAATACAAAAAAGAAACATGAGATATTCTGTTCATATTTTACAAGTTCAATGGAAAATTCAACTCAAGTGCTTGGCTGATATAAAAAGGAGTAAACACAGATGCAAACATGCTTGGTGAGTACAAAATCAACAGCATCACATTCATTAATTAAAAAGTAACTTAAGCGGTTTCAAGACATTTGTGATCAAGTGAATGTCATATACAAAAAGATTTGTTTCCAACATTGTTGACAATCTCATGGCCAAAGGTGATTAGATATGTGTCGGTCAATCAGGTGAACTGCAGCTCAGTGTCCACAAATAAGAAGATGGTGGCAATCCTCACTGAAATACATGTATTTTTCACAAAAGGAGCATTATTACAGCAGTAATTTCAAGCTTTCCAGTTAGTTTATCGATTAATCAATTAATTGAGATGGCTGTGTTTTAATAACCATGCAAGATCAAGGTGTATAATTTTATTTTTATGAGCTCTTAGTATGCAGTAGTTTATGCCCATGGGCTACATTTTCAAAGTCACATACCATGTAGGAATTATTGTACATGTCAGTTAGGTAAATGCTTGTATTGTCTATCGATCCAGAAACACAACCCTCCGTCCTCCATTCATTAAATGTTGAAGTCCTTTTGTAGCAGGCTGCTGAGCTAAAAATAGCCCCCACGGTATGAGATGACAAAGAGGAGATCAATAATGTTTCTGAAGATAGATGACTCTTTTGATGTCCAGCCCACATTGTTAGAAAATAAGATTCAACATTAACGGGCAGCCCAAGTGCCTCAGAAAGGTCGTCAGAGCTGAAAGACAGCATAGCTGGAAAGAAAGCTTCTGTAGAAATGAAAGTTTTTGAGTAGCCCGTTCTACAGCATCATCCAACATGAGGTATTTTAACTACAGCCTCTTCTGTCTCTTCTATTCATTCATTTTTGGCAACACGTTTTCTTCTCATGGCTATGGCACGATGACTGAATTTCCTGGGAGCAGCTCCAATCTTAGCATAGGAAACAGAAAGGCACATTTCTTGACATCTCGAAGGACCATGCACTCGTGTTCTGTGTGTCTGTCTCTGTATCTTTCACTCTGTCTCTGAAATGCTCTTCCGTTCAGTGCCTACTCACTCTCTCTTTCTTTGGCCGGTACTGCTATGAACCCATTCAACTTGGTACGCTCCTTTGCGTATTGTGACAGGTTCGTCAGGCTGGTGTTCCCCTCCTTTCTCTCTCCATTCTCCTCATCTGCCTCTCCATCTTCCTCTTCTTCTTCCGTCCTTCTCCTCGCCCAGCATGCCACTGCCACTGTTTATGCATACGCTCGCCCGTCGCACATCTTCAGGAATGTTCCTCCGCAGCTCGCGGTTCTTGTTGCGGCGGGCCAGCTTGGTGAGGGATCCGAAGCGCAGGTTGAAGAGGTTCTCTTCTGAAGAAGACGCCGTCTGTTGCGTTTGCTCACTCCCCTGATTCTCGTATGACTCACAAGCCCCCTTCAGCCTCAGGTTGTTGAGCTTGGTGTCGATGCTCTCCTGGGAGGAAGTCTTGAAGCGGCCAGCATCCAGGCTGGCGAACAAAGCCCGTTTCTCCGGAGACAGCATGTCCAGGGAGTGAGCTCGCTGCTCCAGGCCAAGCTGACGACGCTCCATGCTGCGAATGGTGGCGGCCCGCTGGAGCTTGTCATGGATCTCAACGCTCAGGCGCCGCCGCGTTTCACGGAACTCTGCTCGAACATTTGCTTTCCATTCAGCTGCGTGAGCTTTGAACTCCCCAACCTGAGCAGTAAGAAAAGGATCAGGAGTAGATTAGGGAAATATGTGTACAATCAGCAGCAAGACACTGTCATGTGTTAAACTGTTGTTTCTTAAAGACCCTGACAACCAATTTCTCTATCAGCTTCGTAGTTTGAGTGAGGAGTTCCTGAATGAGTGCATTCATGTGTGCACCAGCATCCTGGTTATGATCTTGTTTTTGTTGTTTTGCACATCCTGGTTTCAGAAACCTTAACCTGGTTCTGAAAACCTGGATATACTATCTGAAGAACTCAACCCAAGGATGAGATGTTTTTTCATGTTCCATGTAAACACTATATCGTGAATATGATCAAAAATATGATAAGACTTAAAACCAGGATACAAGTGTGCATATAAACACAAATCTTCTGCCAAAGTTGGAACAGTTTTAGTTATTTCACATGAGAGATTTCTATTGTTTTCTCGCTGGCTTGAAGTGGGAGGGGATGAGTTGGAAATTGGTGATGCTACATATTTCTGTGCACCAGATCAGGATTTAGCAACATTTGAATGTGATTAAAGTAATCGAGGACTTTAAAATACAAATTAGAACTGCATTATGAACATCTAGTTGTGCTCAAGCTTTTAAGCTCTGCATATTTTTTTCATTCTGGAGGATAAATACAGCACATAGCACATCATTGTCTCTGTCTGTACTTCACATCTTGAACACCTCAAACAAAAGCACCCTGTTACAGAACCTTTCGACGAGGTTTGAGCAGCAATTAATCGGCATAATAAGAGCTGAGGAGGCGGCTGCTGAGTGACCTTTTATTTTCTACCTCTCTAATGTAATACTGAGCGGCGTAATTGAATGAACCCCACCTCCTCTTTGGTCTTTTTAGACAGTACTCGAAGCCAGTCTCCAATCATGCTGAGGACGGCTGCAAAGTACGCCAAGCCCACTAAGATCCAGAACCACACCAGAGGCTTGTACCACTTCATATAGTCGATCCTGCGGTTTCCACCTGGAAGGGAAGAAAAAATACGGTTAAAAATAAGTCATAATAATTAAACAACAAAAGAGTCATCTACATCTACGTCTTTTTACCTGCCACGTAGTCTCCTATTCCCACTGTGGTGAGTGTGATCACAACAAAGTAGATGGCCTCCAGTGTGGTCCAGCCCTCGATGTGTTTAAAGATGACAGCAGGGATGGTGACGAAAACGATGCAGCCAGCCAGGATGAACAGGATGGTGGACGTCACTCTGATCTTAGTCTGGCTGATCTGTTTGTGTTTTTGCTGAGACAACCAAACAAGAAATGCTATCATCACTAACACAAGCGATCAAAAATGACCATCTAAGGGTGATGGCGTGATCAGCGAAGGCCCAAAGGGAACTTACACATGACTGTCAGTGAGGCAAATCTGATATAGTTTTAATGTATGAATTGCGCTGCAAATGTGAATAATAAAGAATTTGGTTGCTTGTTTTTGTCTCAGACATACAAAGCACTACAACACATAAAGAAGAAGAAAAAGCAATACATTGTGATATGTTCAACTCACCCGGAATATCTTCTCAACTCTCAAGATGCTTTTCACAAAGATGGTTCCCAGCTGGTCTCCAATCCCCGCCAACAAGAAGCCAAAGAGAGGGATGCCAAATATGGCATAAAGGATGCAAAAGATTTTCCCGCCCTCCGTGCTTGGAGCTATGTTTCCATAACCTGTCAAAACAAGGCACAACACGAGGGAGAGGAGAGAAGAATAGAAATAGAAAAGATGGTGAATGAGTGAAGAAACCTGACACTGAGGACGAAAAAATTATGAATCGGAAGGAGGGGGAAAAGACGTGGTGAGGAGTGGGCAGAGGAGGTCGAGTAAGATTAGAAGCAAAAAACGATAATTACGAATCTATTATGCAACATAATCAATTGAAGCCCTTATGTAATACCTCTTTGCTCCTGTAGCAGGGGTCTGTAGGCTCCTAGACAGACAACAATTAGGTTCCCCTTAGACAAAATTGCATTAATTACGACCCTCCAGTGACAGAAATTCAATAAAGAAACCAGTGAGACAAGGAGGCAAAGCATACAGTTACCAAACTTCTCCCATGGCGACCTGATCAGGATATTAACATGTCGTATGTACTGTGTTTTCTTCCACTTCCTTCTTCTGCTGGCGTTTTTCCGAATATCTGAATTTTATCATGAATATTTGAATTATTTTACTACTAATTCTGGCATTTTAGTAAGTAATCTTAAATGGCCTTAGGTCTTGTATTCTAACTTCTGATATTTTAGAATAATCCCATTGGGGAGTGTAATGAAGTAGAAGAATAGAAGTAAATGAAGCCACTCCTCAGCAGTATTTTAGCAAATATCAAAGTTAATTAAATCTCTTGACTACATCATAACAACAGGTCAGGGACACTGCGGTCTATAAAGTCCATTAAATGAAAGAACATGCTGCTAATAGCGAGAGAACAGAAACTTTAATGCATCATCTTTGATGTTGGAATTATGGCTAGAACTACATCTTTTGAAAAAGCTCTTGTTCAATCAAGGCTTCCAGGCTTTTTGCTTTCATTTAGAAAATTGTTTTGAATAACATACAGTTAATAACTCGAACAAGCAAGAGAGCTTTTAAAGGGGGAAAAGCAAGTAGAGAGACTCTGGCATGAAGTAAACCGTGTTGTCTGCTTCAGCAGTGTCTGTTTTTGTCAGCATCCTCGATAATGTTGATCTTCACAGGCTGTTAAATCCCACAGTGCTATGGCTTTGCATCATTTAGCATTACCAGCTCATGAGGGCAAAGGGATTTGCAATACTCACCTGAGGGCAGTAATAAGAGGGAAGGATTTATACAGCTTTATAGAGATTTGTAATGAGAAAACACCTTTGACAAACTGAAAGAACAAATCCCATCTAAAGCATTTAAATGCCTTTTGAAACATTATTATTGTCAGTTATTCTTGCATTTGTAAGCTCATGTTGTCGTTCATTGGAGCAAAATATAGACAAGACTACATTTTTTCAATTAAAGTTTATTTAATTCAATATTAAGAATGTAATATTGCTTTTTCTCTCCACACACGTGGAGTGTTGCCAGGTTGGCTTTCCATGGAGCCCAAAAGTGTTAAATATGATACAAATAAAAAAAGTTAATTATGAAATACATAATAATGTCTTTTTTAGTCATTGAATATTAAACATGTTTGGTTTCCATAGTTTACTGCCCAGGTGGGTAACATTATATGTGAGTAAAAACAATAAAACAAAAAAAACAAAAGATCAAAAACAAATGGTCAAATTTCATTCTAGAAATGTGAAGTTGTGGGTAATGACGTGGCAGTGTGTTAAAATTAATTACGATACATCAGCACATTTAGGTTCTTAAATGACAGTTGTGTTGATGTCAACAATAGCTGATTTAACTGTTATTAGGGTGTGGATTATTATTATTATTCGAAACTTACCTATGGTTGTGATGACTGTTCCAGCGAAGAAGAAGGCACTGCCCACGTCCCAGTAACTAGAATTGTATGATGTGTCTCCAATGGGACTCACTCCTGCACTCACGGCATCTATGGCATGCTGGAAAGAGCAAAATGTAGAAATTGTTAGAACCATTATTCTCAGAAACAGAGGACTTCAGGGTCATGATCGCATGCCAGCTCAGCTGACGGCAACACAGCAATCACACGTGTCTGCTTTGATTTCACGATAGAGAGTCCTGATGGCATGAGTGAGTACATTAACCCACCTCCTGCCAATGTTTGTGTTTCTGCGTACAGCTTTCGGTTATGTGTGTTTGTGTTCTCGTGTGTGACCCCTGCCAGTGATTGTGTAACATTCGTGAGGTAACGGTGGACTCAACCTGGAAGGTCACGCTAACCAATAAGAGAGATAAGAGGATGAGCAAGGCGTAGAAAGAGCACTGGGAAGGTCCTGAAAATGGGGGAGGGGGACATAAATTAAATGGAAATTCTAGGTCCATCATAAAGGTGTAATGGCAAAGGAAGCAGACCTAAGTGGTTGGATTCATGCTTTATTTGAATCAAAAACATGTTTAAACGATAAGAAATTCACAAGAAACAAAAAGTTCAGAAATTTGCTGCAGAAATAATTGCAACCCCTCAGATTTGCTTGCAACCTCTTGTGGGCATCCTAATGTGAATGTTAGCAAATGCAAAGAAATATTTTCTGCGTGAAAAATATTATCTACAACTAATTTTTGGCTTTAAGTATTCTGCAATACACAGTCACTGTTTTATTATGCGTGTAAATAAATCATTACATTGTCAGTAACACTCCTCCTGTAGACATACATACAGTAGCGGCACAGACACCTTAGCACGAGATCTGCTCACATTATTCAGTGTCTGGTTCTTCATGTGGAGCTGTTTCTCCACTCAGCATTCTTACCCAATTTGCATGTTTTTACAGTTCACACTGACTAAATCTACATAGACTTTCACTTGCAGCAGAGAGACCTTTATCTCTCTTTTCTTCAGTGTCAGCCTTTTTCCTTAGTCCACAAGCCTTTTCTTTATCCCCAGCTTGTGTAGTGTCAGGAAAACATTAAGAAGCCACAATGCTCTGCGTTTACTGCATCATTATTCTCATTGATCTCCCGCTGTGCTCCATTATGTAGCCATGAGAAGTTATTGACTTGAGTTCTTTCTAAATTCCCTGTTTTTATGAGAAAAGCATTTTATTTTCTTGTAGCTCTGGTAATTTATAGTTTGAATTTTGCTTCTGGGCTCAAATAAACATCTTTTCTGCTGACATGAAAATCACTGTGAGCGGCGCTTTTGGTAAGAAATAGTTCAGCACATTTACCAACATTCCTGGTGGGGTAAAATGTAGGGCAACCCCCAATCTATCCATGCAAGCTGTTAGTAAGATTCACGTCCATATAATAAAATATGTATCAGCTCTCGTGACATACATTTCAAAGCAGACAGAGCGAAGGACCACTTCCACACACATTGCTGCACATGCCTACTCATAATCTTGCATGTGATTACCTCAGCTCCATCAATGCAGTCCCCTCTAGAGAGGGGACTGCATTGAGACTGATTTCTGTATCTAAAATTAGTAAATTACAGTAATGCAATTTCATAGGTTTTAGCAGATGCAGCTACTTCATAGGGGCAAAATCAAAGGAGTAATTATATAATAAACCCCAAATAACCAAATTCTGGTGGAGACAAGGGGGGACTATAAATAGCCTCACAATGTATCTGAATACTTTATGAGAAGATCTATTTTTGTCGATCTATTTTCACAGCCAAGTTCACGCTGCATTAGAGATGTGGAAAATCCTCCTTTTTCACATGTACTTTTAAAACATGAGGATGGGGACTTGTGTTGTTAATTAAGAGGACTAGCAATGTTTGACATGGTCTGTCTACATTTTGATTGCACAGAGGAATCGACACACAGGCAGACAGACGATCGTGACGGGCTCTTCGCTAATGCGTGTTTTAATTTTCTACACTGCAGGATCATTAGAGAGCAAGCTCGCTCGCTGCCGATCTTTATCCTCTCAGTGTGTCTCTCTACCCCACAGCAGGTAGCGGCAGCGGTCCAGCCATAATGGCGCTTCACTCTCTCCTTCACCCACCCTCACTGTGAGCTGATGCCAAGCACTTTTCTCTGCAGCACTTTCACTATCCCTAATACCCAGAGCTTTATCCTGAGCACCTTGAAGCCTTAAAGCTGGACAGATGACTGCCAAACAGCGAGACCCAGGTCCAGGATCAGATAAGATTGGCTTTAAATTGATCAGAACTGAGCGCAGAACACTGCCTGGTTTTATTTTGACATGAAGGACATATTTTTTCATAATTTGTATGCTTATCTTACAGTTGTGATAAGAAATGGGTAACTTATAATGCACTCAGATCTTTTACTTGAAATATCAAAGTGAAAAAATACTCCATTCCGAGTATTCCTGCATTCTTATTTAAGTACAGCAGTATTACTGAACTGTACTTAAAGTATCAAAGGTAAAAGTACTCATTATAGAGCAGAATGGCTCTATTTAGTGTCATAACAGCTCAGCCATAAATTCTACCTTCACAAAGATGGTAATGTTCAGTTTTGATTGACTATCAGAGAGGTATTAATTTAACTGTATGTGTAGTATTGAGGGACGGCACGGTGATGCGATGGCGAGTACTCTCGCCTCACAGCAAGAGAGTTCTGGGTAGAGTTTGGATGTTCTCCCTGTGCCTGTGTGTACTGGGCACTTAGGCTTCTTCGCACAATCCAAAGACATGCAACTTACGTTAATTGGCATCTCTAAAATTGGCCGTAGGTGTTTTTTTGTGTTTGTCTGTCTCTCTCTATGTCAGCCCTGTGATTGACTGACGTGTCCAGTCCAGGGTGTACCCTGTCTCTCGCCTAATGACAGCCGTGTGAGTCAGGATAAATGGATGGATGGATGTATTATTGAGGCTGTAGTTTGCAGTGGTGTTGAAATGGACTGCATGATACTGAATGTGTTTCTAATATTCTTTTCCCCAAAGGTTCATAAATGGAGGAAGGACTGAGTTACATCATTGTATTTTTATTATTGATACGTTAACATAAAGAACCTACATTTTAATTTTGTGGAGAGTCAAGAAAGAGCTTATCTTAAATACTTCATATGTTGTTAGGTAGTTTTGCATGAAAAACCCATAGTCTGATGTATACAGTGGTACAATAGAGTATGAAATGTAGTGGAGAAGTATAAATTAGCATAAACTTCTTTAAACTACTTTAAATGTGCCCAGTGACTGAGTAAATGCACGAAGTTACATTCAACCACAGCTTATTAAGGGTAAAAGGGTCTATAATAAAAGCACATCTTTAGTATTTTCATTAGTTGGTGCACATTGTGAAGACACCTGAGCTGCACATTCCTCATTAGTCACTGTTATTTTGATAAAGCAGCCTGACTTTGATAGGAGTCTTAACTATAAATGATATAAATCAACTGAATGTCATGTAATCCATGTTATAAAAAAACCATGACGGTGTTGGTTACGTGTCCTGACGTGGTTCCACTGCAGGTAACTCAGTGTTTATAAAAGTTTATTTCTAGATAAGTGACTCATCAATACACAAGGCTTGACTGGTGTCAATAACAGCGTGGCTTCACATTGTGCCACAGTGTGAGTCATCCCGACGGCGCAGGGAGAGCCAATTAGGTCTGCTGTCTTCGTGGGCGCACAGTAGGTAGGTGGACAACAACAAATACTGAAGCAGGCTTGAGGAGGTCAGTGGATGAGCATGGACACACATTCACACACACACTAAATCAACACGTGCTGCTGAGCAAACCTTTAGTTTAGTTCTTGCTCCCTAATACATCATCTTCTTCCGTCTAACGCATACACCCCTTGTATATGTACACACACGCATGCCTCCCAGGGTTGCCATTTTTCTGTCAACTCCTCCGCCAAACAGTGAGTCACCACTGCTGTGTCGCCATGGAGGATCTTTGTCTGAGTGACAGGCTCGGCGTAGACGAACAGACTGATAACGGAAGCTGTTAGAAGACCAGACAGACTCTTTGATGGAGTACTTGTGAAGGAGCATGTCCTGAAGGCCTTTTCTTGAGACAACAGAAAAAAAATTGCACCATTTGTCAGTGCGAGCTTCACACATGGCATGATATTCAAGGACCGTTAGAACTAAGACAAAGGGTAAATTAATATTATTTTTTTAGATTTAAAGAAATAGTTTAACATTTTTTTAATTAAAACATTTGCATAATATGTAATATAAATATGACACTACAGTCTACAGTCAATTACTCTGGTTTAGCATAAAGAGTGGAAACAGATGGAAACAGCTAGCCTGGCTTTGTCAAAGGCTAAAAAATTCTGCTTACCAGCACTTCTAACACTTAAAATTAAACCATAATATCTTGTTTGCTTTATCTGTACACAGACAAAAATGTAAACACACCAGGATGTGGTTTAACAGGGGTTTAATTCACTGCTCCCAGCAAAAAAAGTAGTCTGGTACAAAACCACAACCTCTCGTGTTTATATTTTAGATTTTACCAAAAAAATGCAAAAAAAAAAAAAATCTAGTTAATTTGTGAGTTAATTTAATGTTTCAAGGTGCAAGTTGGGTGATTTTCAGCTGAGCTAAGCTGACCAGCTGCTGGTAGTTTTATATTTAATGTACAGACATAAAGGTGGTATTGGTATCATCTAACTTTCTAAAGAAAAGCAAATTTCTCAACGTGTCAAACTTGAACACATTGAATTTGTCAGATGTAATCCTGTAATTGAGTTTTGGGAAATTTCCTACGAGCAAAGAGGTATTCATTCATTATCTCCTGAATCTGAATCTGATCATTTGTCCAGGAGACAGTCTCGTCTGTGAATCAGCTACTAGTGCTGCTGCGTAGAGTAGCAGGAGGTCTGTGACTGCGCAATGAATAATTGATTCCCTCCGGACCCCAGGCACACCATGCTAAAGGTTTTTATTTCCACACTTCACCTCAGGAAATACTGTCATTGATTTTCCGCAAACGCATAATAGCCCTTTTGTGGCTCAGAGGTTGAACACTGCAAGAGAAAGACAAAGAAGAAGAAAGGATGCTTCTCCGAGGAAAAATAACAGAACAGAGGTGGGTGTGGAGAATGAGAAAGAGACAGATAGGCAGTCCAACATTCAGTGGAGCCGTGCTGAAGACGCTAACATCAAATGGAGCCATCCAAGCGGAAAGTGGAGCACATCAAATGCCATGTGTTTGGTTCTCTCTTTGGGGTTATTTCAAGCTTAAGAGAATCAGAGGAACCCACCGTGGCACTTATGTGAATCTTGTATTTACTCGTCTCAGACCACATAAGGAAAACATGGAAAGGTTCTTTTTGCTCTCCTGACATCTGTATCATGTGCCATATGATTTTGCTTCAGATATAAACCACATGCATGGCTCTTCTGCAAGATCAACTGTATTTCCTTAGGCTTTTTGTTGAATTCTGCTAAGTAGGTGCTATTTGCCCTTTGGTCCTTATTTTCCAAAGAAAATAACCAACATTATTGCCACGGAAGGTCCCTGTTTTTTGTGTGAAAGCAGTATTTGACTGATCTTAGTCCCACTCTTTTCCATCACCGCACTCCCTCACAAATCAAACCTTTTACTCAGCCAACTGGACGCCGACACACCTCAAATCATTTTCCAATCCCGCTTCCAGTTGTACATGTCAGCTTGATGTAGTGACCTTAAATCTCGACCCATAATTCTGGATGTAATATCGGAGAGCAGCGTGAAGCCTCGCCGGGCCCGTGTTATAAAGCGGCTGACACGGTAAAAAGACGTGAAATGCACAGTTAAGTATTGATGTGTTAGGAGCGTTTTTTTTCCCCCCACAATCACACAGGTATTGGTTGAGAATAAAAGCTTCATGAGCCATGTTGGTCAAAATGCAGAACACTGCAGAAACATTGCTTCATGTCAACTTCTGCATTACAGTTTATGGGCTGGTGTTGTTGTTGTTGTTGTTGCTTTTTAATAACACGTTTTATATCCAGGTACAAATGTGAGAGAGCAACAGACTTCAATGGAGTGTTATGTAGATTATTAAGTATGGTCATTTAGTTCTTTCCTGGATCTTTTAAACCCACAAGATTTGCTAAATTTCCAGCTGAAATCGAAGATACATCACCCACAAAACTTGGCTCCAAACGTTTCTTACAGTAAAGAGAACATTGCTGTTGTGGCCGTGAGCTACTTTCCTTATTTAAAACGTGTAGGCGTTGTTAAAACCTCACTCTGGAATTTCATACTGCACTAGTGCACTCATTATTGAATCTTTAAGGCAATCAGATATGACTTAGTTATTGAATGTTTTTCTCAAAAAAAACTCACTATGCCAATGTTATAAAAAAAAATGCTACTACTACTACTACAATTTGTTTACAGCTGAATTTAAGGCACAGCAAAATCAATATAGAGATGCAATTACGATTCCCAATCCCCCACCCCTCCCCCTTAAGCAACTGTATACAGTTTAAAGTTCAAGGCGTCTGACCTTATTTTCTATGAAGATAAACATCTCAAGACGAAGATACTTATTTGCCTTTTTCTCTGAGGTTACCTTAATGTAACGTTATGTAACATGAAACCGCATGTGCACACATGTGCTGTATAGTGTGTTTGCAGACAGATGTGAAGTGCCACTGAGAATTATGGGTATCTCTGTGGTGACCCTGAAGGCATTACTGTGCTTCCTGCTAAAGGATGGACCTGCCTCTAAGTCTGCTCGTGACATTTACCCATCAACTGTCATCAACCAGGGGGCAGAGTGTAGGGGGTATCTTCTGATGGAGCTTTAGTCGTTATATAATCGATATACTGACTTATCAACACAGCGGGCAGAAACCTAATGAAATTGCTGCTAAAAATATCTATAAATCAGCATCATCAGCAATGACAACACTCTTTTAGTACAAGCATAGTGACTGAGATCAGTGTAACCCACAAAACTTGAAAAAATCTCAAGTGGGAGCCCTCGATTTGGTGAGTGGACGAATGCAACCCACCCACTTGCATACATATTTAGATACCAAGAGCACCTAAATAGAGACGTACAAGAATAACAATCGGGAGTACACACTCTGGGGCGTTTCACAATAGTAAAGTGGCTGAGAAGTGGAGTCAGAGTAGGGATGACTGAATTGAAGCTGACAACAACATCTAAAATCATCCTTCTAGAGCGTCTCAGCAGCAGCAACAACTCAACTGGTCCACGTCAGGCGTTTACACAATCTCTGCTTATGCTGCCTGGAGCCATCAATGCAAATTCATGAGGTGAAAACAAGTAACCAATACCACATTTTGAACCTGGGAGGTCTCAGCTCTTGTTTCTGAGCTTTAAGCCACCGAGTTGGTCAGCTGGTAACTTGATCTTTAAACCTGCAATGATTTTTTGGCCACTTGTGAGCAGCAAAAACAAGTTGTGAACACACACTGACACATCAGGCAACATTATCATTATTCCGAGTCATATTTCTGGCCACCTGGCGAAGCGTGTTCAGTCTTCTAAAGTCTGTTGAGTCTCTGCCAACTCATGAGGGAAATATCTGGTTGTGTACCTGCTAAATGCTTCTCTGTATTCTCCAGGTAGTTGATAGCTGTGTCTGTCCACTGTTTGGTGCCGAGCAGGTGGGTTTATTACTGAAAACAGCTGCCTGCTGCGACCGAAAACAGCTCTGTGAGAGACTGAACCAAAACAGTAATGTTGTGAGCTGGAACTCTGCAGATCTGGGCGACAACACTTCTTTCAAATTACCACATTATTTTCACATCAAAATATAGAAATATCAGTTATAGTTGTCCTGGATATGATGTCATTAATACAAATAATCTTTGAAATCAGAACATGAATTAGTCCACTAAAAATGTAATTTTTACTGAGTATTCAAAATTATTTATTAAAACATTACATAACATTTAGATGGATTGTTAATGATATTTTAAAATTCTGTAGCGGTTCTCTCTCTGACCAGGGATGCTGGAATTAAAGGCTTCACTCGCTGAGGGACATGAAAGGAAGTTGCATGCAAGCTTTTCAAGATCATGTGACAAGCTAATGAACCCAGAATTAATTACCCAAAGAACCCCTTATTACCCTTGATAGTGATCACCATCTATAAAACTGCTGCTGTAAAGGTCAGTCCTCTGACTTTCTTCCTCTTATCAACCAATCAAATTGAATGACACTTTTATTTAACAGATCATTTTCCTTTCATTTTTCTTATCTTGGTATCTTTTTACAGACTAATCTGTCGGTGATGAATAGACTCAACAAAAGCAATGTATTATTCCAAGGCTGTTTTCAGCAGCTGGGTGGAGAAAACAAGGACATGTCTCTGTTAAACGTGAATACCATGTCTCACTTTATCTAAAACTCCAAAAGCTCATCTCCACTTTCGCTCGCTCACCTTGATGAGTGCCTCCAGCTCATCAGGAGTAACACAGGGGTGTCTCTCCAGGAAGGAGGCCTTCTCCAGGGTGATGCTGGTCTTCTGGTTGCTCTCGAATGGCTGCTCCAGTGCGTTGAATGCCAGACCTCCGCAGACCAGGTAGAGAACGACCACAATGAACACTGCCAGCACCGTTTTCCACTTCATCACCGAGTGGAGCGCCGCGGCCGAACCGTCACAGCTGGTGTCCATGCTGGCCACCACGCTGGCGGAGCGGGAGGAGATGGACAGGCGTGGCAGCGGGCAGTGACCGTTGGCCTTGGGGTCGCAGCCCATGGGGTTCTGCATGGTGGCCACGCTGGCCTGGACTAGACTGGACTTAGCCATGCCAGGCTGGACCTTTTTGGGAGGGACCAAATTGGTCTGGACCGCCACTGGGAAAGCGTGAGAGGAAAGAGGAGACTAGATTAATTTGTGTTCTGTTTAGCTTTGTGTTGGACATCAAGACAGCAATTTAGTATCATCTGAAAGTGAATGTGATGATTTTAGGCAGATAAACATGAACAGACCGTTGTTTGGCTGAAGGCCCTGAATCTGTTACAGACTTGGAAATGTGAAGACAGATTGAGTAATTAGACAAATCCTTCTGACATGTTGTTTTCCAGGCAGTCTTGGGGGCTTTTTAATAGTTACACAGGGCATTTTGGTCATTTCCAGAGTTGATGTGTTTACAAATCCCTATACTTTGTTCTGATCTGATAACCAGTCTGTGGCAACAACAAGACAATTAAAATACAAGCATAGAATGAATTTAATCACAGTGTTTTCTCCCACCTTTATGCTTTCGTATGGCTTACATATCAAATACATCGACAACAAAAGGACACTAGTAATAAAAGATTTCTGCTTCCAAAGAAAAGACATATGAAAATGAACACGATCTAAGGAAGGGCTCAAAGCATTGTAATTGTTCTAAATGTGGTAAAGTAAAGCTTTCAAAGGGTGTGTTCTACAGTAATCAGAAATTTGCGTTCAACACCTCAGCACGAGACTACAAGTCTATTCACTTTACTGTAAAAGGACATAAACACATGCTCATTTCAGCCATATGAAAACCTGTAGCCTGCTGTAAGAATCATTAAAAAGTGATTTTCAAGCGTTACTCTGAGCTAACAAAGGGCTTTTCACAAAGCTGGCACACTAAAAGCTATCAGCAAAAAATGCCTGTCATCAAAGCCGACTCTCCATCATCTCAACATCTTGCCATGCTGAGAATTTGTACTCATAAAAGCCATTAGGTCCTGTGAAATGGAGCTTCAGGAAATCACAGCTATTACATCAATGACATAATGTGATGAATGAAAAACCTGGAGAAACACTCTGAATTAGGGGTAATAATTAAAGGATCATCTGAAGATGACATGGATGTGTGGAAGGTGAAATAAGAAAAAGACATTTACAAATATTTAAAACACACGCTGTTCACAACTAAACCCTCATGGCCTTGCTAGGTGGAGGTGAAAATTTTGTTGCTGACGAGCAGGGGGAGCAATCTGTCTAATAGACCGTGAGAGAGGCATAAGTGCCACTTTCAGTCATTGGCTTCTGGATGGGTTTTTATAATAAATGCATGTGTGCTGGGTAAGGTCAACCAAGTGGCGAGCGGCGGCGCAAAGGCAGCCAAATTTAGATTCCTTTAATGTGTTTAAAGCATTGAACGAGCTATTCAGAGCTCTCCGTCCTTCACCCCTGACTCCCCCAGCTCCCTCAGTTCAGAGAGCGATGGCACACCTGGGGGTCATGATGCAACACTGGAAGGCAGGAGATGGGTTTGTTTGAGGGAGGCACTCTTTTGTTTAATTGGATGGCATCACTTACAGGGGATTCGCTCACAAGTGCGCAACACACCCCACCCCAATGAATCAAGGGCATCCAGGAAGTGTCGTTCTCTTATCCGGGAGCTATGAATCTTGTTAGTTAATCCCTGTATCATGAGGAAATCAATAAAAAGCAAAGTGGTGTCGCAAGCTTATAGGAAGGTGCAAAACTGCCACTTTCAATTTACAGTGTGCGCCTTTAAGGGCGTTGGCCAGCTATTTTTAGAACACGAGATAGACAATTAAGACTAAGAGGTGAAGCAGCAGAAAGACTGTGAGCCTACATTAATATCTGGTGCTTTTTTTCTGCACAGTTATTTTGATGGATGAAGTAGAACTGATAAGTGAAATTGGCCCAAGTCCACAACTAGTCTTACTTAGACATTAATTACTTTTCATCTCATCCTGTGAGGGAGTGAAATTGAATAAATCAACTCTTTGCAGCGGGGCAGAGGCAGCTTTACACTGTAGGGCACTTCAGAAAGCTGTATCTCGTTGGTTTCAGTGCAGCTAAGTGATAAAAAAAACAAGTAATAAAAATGAAAGTAAAAGAATGTAAGTCTCTCTCTAAATTCTAAACCATAGAGGCAAAAAATAAAAAAAAAACTGTGAGTAATATCATTTGGTTTGTGTGCCCAATTTCTGAAGCCGTGCAGCATTCATCTAAAATCCTCTTCAAATTGCTCAATTATTGATTTTTTTTTTGCAAATTAAATAAGGGCTGAGTGGAAAGCAGTGCTTTTTATCTGATGATATCTGATACTGCCTCTCTCTCTCAGCCGTCACTTTCTGTCTCCTGCATGTCTGGCCCAAGCAAAAGGAAATGCTCACCGGAGGTTTAGGTCCATAAAGGAGATGATCCTCAATTAAGCCACAATAAGGCGCCCTAAGCTATGTGGATGATGATGATGTTTGATGATGGAGGTGAAATGTTGCATTGATAGTTTACCAAACTGTTTAATGGGACACAGTTGTGGTGGGACTTTTGAAACATCCACCCATGTCAGCTGCATGTAAGGTGAGGCCTCTAAAAGCATTTTCACCCCCATGATGTACAAAACACAAAACTAAGTGCAGTCATAGTAAACATGAGGGTGAATGTGGGTTGGCTCAGGTCGGTTCCTGGCTCTGTTATTCTCTGTGGCACGAGACAGGTTGTGGGCGTTCAACTCACCAGCTGAGCCTCAAAATCAAACATCAAGTCAGCCTGAATCGCACAGGAACACTATGAAAAGTCTGGTATATATAAATTTCAAAATAAAACATTTTCTGAGAAAGTTGGCCAGGGAGGTTTAACCAAGTCTCTTCCAATAGGGCCTTTTTCCTAAATCACGAATGAACATTTAATTTGAGTGGACATTTAACACCGAGCAACATCAGCATATTTTTTGGAAATTACACGTGAAGAAATATTAAAAGCACATCACAGGCATCACAGTGAGAACATTTAATTTCTGTAGAGACTTAAGGCCGAGCAAAATCCCCAAATGTTTTGGAAACGATATAAAAAGAATAATAATATAATAATACAATATAATAATTATGGAGGAAGAGTCACATCTTATTTCCTTCCATCGCTTCTGACCAACCATGTCTGAACATAATGTACGTCTGTTTGGAAGTAATAGTTCTACGCGACAAGTCCCCTACGCAATATGATTTTTTTTTTTTTAAGGCAACGACTTAAGATCACATTTTATTTTTTTAAATCGTTTCCGGTTTCTCCCTGGTTAGTCCCACCAACTTGACGCTCCGCTCCCAGCAGCGCTGCCCTGCACAGCTGAGCACAAGGAGGATGGAGAATAAAGGAATACCCCCCCCCAACCGCTTTGTCTTGGGTTAGGGGTGCTTTTCCCAGAATAAACACACACACACAAATCAGAGAAAACACGAGATTAAAATAATGAATTAGAATAATGTAGCCTGGTGCCATTTCTTGTGTCTCAAGTGTCTCCATGAGGTGCTGCTGAGATTGAGGAGTGCCATTTAATGACATATGATCTAAAGTTACCAGGCAATAAGAAAGCAGCGTTTACCAACCTTGTTCGGGGTCCCAGTTAACTTGTTTCCGTGGGTTTTCAAGTGGAAATTTCATCTCTATAATATTTTTTTTGTTCTCATCCAAAAACGTCGGGGATGTTAGGGGGGGGGGCTATCTGTTCAGGTGCGATCAGACAAAAAAATAAAATAAAATAAAAAAGAGAGGCAGCCGGATCAGGAGGAATTCTTCTCCCACATCATGTTTGTCGTGGATGCGGGTGTAAAATTGCACGGAGGAATAAACGCATCGTAAAACCGCATTGTCTGCCTCTGCATGCCCCCCCTCCTCCCTTTTCCTGTCTCTCTCCACCTCGCCTGGACGCGCGGGGCTCGCCTGGAGATACATGTGAGACCATCCACCGAACCACGTCCCTTCTTCCACACACACTCTATATCTCTCTCTCACGCACACGCACACGCTAAGGGGTCCGGTCCAGAGTCAAATCAGCAACTTTACAACGAGAAGGACAACGGGGATGGATGCTCTCCTCCCACAGCGCGCTCCTCCACCTGCCTCTCCACTCGAGGTAATTATCTGGGGATGAATTTGCTTCTCGCCTTGCAACAGCTACACGCTCACTAATCTTTATAATCCATAAAAAAAAAAACATTAATAAATACTTACTCTTTGTGTTTTTTCTCCCCCCCCCCCCTCAAAAAAAAAAGACAGGATTATCCTCTCCTCATCGTTTGGCGACCGGCGAATGAGCACATGGCGCAGGGCGGCAAGTCAGAGCTGTGCGCCAAATCAGCGAGCAGACTTAAACCATGACATCATTCACATGTATGAGAAACGGTGCATTATTTATGAACTTCGGTAGTTAAAGACAAGTCGCCCCCCCCCTCGCCCTCCACCCACCACCCCGTCAGACCCCCTGAACTGTGTGTCAAGCCGGATAATGAGGCTGATTATAACAGGGAGCTGACACTAATTATTTTCAGGAAATATTGAGTATAGATTAAGTCTGTACAGGCTTGAACAATATATGCAACTAAAACATGATGATGATGATATGTGGCCAAAATGTGCTACAGGTGTTGTACGATTTTAAGTTAGGCTGTATTTAAAGGACCGTGCCCTATTTTTTTTTGCCCCCCCCCCATCTCTTCTCAGCCATTCATTTCAATAGACTGTGTGAAAGTAAGCTGTAAGCAATACAACCTTCACTTGTATTATACTTCTACTAACAATCATGATTATTAATATTAACAGTTTACACAACAAAATGACTTGTTGCTATATGCAATGCACATAAAAAGAAACAGAATGCAATATGTTAGTAAAAGAAAACACGGCATATTTTATTGAATTAATTAATAAAAGGGATTCTTAATTCATAAAACTAAAAAAAAAGTCCTCCAAAAAAAGAATTTGTTAAACCAAAACAAGTACAAAAGTGACTTCACATGACAGTGACATTTCAGGAGAGATGTATTAAATGATTCTGGTTGTTCTCTCAATGAAAAAACCAAAGAAACCTGAGTGAAAACGCTCAATAAATATTTTTTTGAAAAAGGTTTGATTGATTTAAAGGAGACAACCAACATACAGAACCATGGCAGTGGAGACACATATATTTATGGGTGTAACTAATACACATTAATTACTGCATTGTCATTAGGACCGCCTGTGCTCTTCCTGCCATATAAGCTGTGAAGCAGGGCGACAGCATTTATTCAGGCAGAGAAATAATGTTAAATAGTTTCTGACTGGAAAAGGTTTTGGAGCCCTAAAGGCCCAAACTGTAATTATGTTCTGAGTTCAATTTTACAAGCAAAATAAAGATTTGTTAACAGCGTGACGAAACATTAGAAGTAGTTATTGTCTCATATCATTCAATTTTAGTGTGCAGCGTGGGGTATTATTAGAGCATTTCATATTAATTTGGTGATAAAACTGTTGAACACTGAAAAAGGGTAAAACTAAACTGTTCAAAAAGCCTGTTTCCCATGCAGCCTGTCACACCACTATTAAGTAACTCGTAATCCTTTGTTGGTAAATGACGTGAGGGGTTAAAAGGTCTGTCAAACAATACATGGCAGAAGTAACAATATGCTGCTGACAGAATGTTCTTATGACAAACGTGGACTCAAGTTGAATCAGAATTTATATTTGTTGCACGCTGTGTTTTCCCACATCACTCAGTTTTTCGCGTCGCCACACTGCTCATTGCTATAAATGAGGTAACATGTGGTGCTTTTTGTTTTCAACTGGCCAGATGGTGACTGTATACCACAAAGGCACATTGGTAATAAACAACAGAGGCTACCAGCCATTTTGCCAATTTGGCCCAGAGGAGAATATCCCCAATTTTTGCACTTCTAGCCTTAATAGCCACATAGACAGCGATATAGTTTCTTCTTGAAGTCAAACATTTGTTTATTTGTATGCATGAAATCATAGTTCATCATTATACTGTCTCCTCTTGTCTTAATGGAGGAGACTCTGATCCAGATGGTCCATTACTAAACAGGATCCCTGGAACATGTCAGGCATTGTAGATAAACTTCACTTTCTCGGGGCCTTTAAGAGCTGCTCTCAGAGGATTCAGATTTTCTAGCAGCCGTCTTGTCTCTTCCTGTGGTAAAACTTTAACTGCACTACTGGAAAGAGAACTGCATAAATTTGGTAAAAGTACAATGTACTGTTCTGCCCTTTATTGGTAGGCACAGAGGTTCCAGTACCCGTGATACTTTAATGAGCAAGAGGCTTTTCCTGCAGTTTGTGGGCTCCTCTAGCCGATGCAAGATAAAATAAAATAAAGAAAAACAACAAGTATAAAAAAAAGCAATTATAAAAACCACTAACAATACCTTACAAGTGTACATCTTGTCCGTACAATTTGAATTTACATCTTGCTAGTCTGAAAAAACAGAATGGATATGAGTTACATTGTACTGCACACTGTATTTCACATAGGATATTGATGGGATACTAATAATACACCATCTATTTTACATTTGTATTGCACATGGGTGAATAGTCAGTTTTAATGTGCATGGTCTCCTGGAAGCAGTGCTGATTGTAGAGCCATTCTCCTTTCTACCACCACCTCCACTGAGTCAAGGGGGCATCCGAGAACAGAGTTGGCCTTCTTAACCAGTCTGTTAAGTGTCTTCCTGTCAGCAGCCGAGATGCTGGTGCCCCCACAGACCACACCATAAAAGATCACTGATGCCACCACAGAGTCAGGAGATCTTCAAGAGCGTCTCCACTGCAAATGCATTGTCTGCTACGCCAATAGCAATGATCTCATGTTGTCTACATTACAGCATGACATAAAATTAAACATTTATTGCATTACAAATGATTTAGATAATATGGATTTTATTGAATTCTGAGTAAAACACTGTTTGTCATGTTGTCATGTTGCAGCAGGTGTCTGTTTTGTTTGGGTCTGTATCTGTGGGTGGTTCTTGTGGAAGGCGTGTCCTTCCTTACGCATGTGCGTGATGACGAAGTCAGTCATAGCAACCAGCATGGCGACGGGGAAGCTTTGCGTCGCCCCTCATCTGCTTATAAGCTAGTATCCGGCTGCTACCTTCACGTTACTTGATTATCTTGCAGCTTTAACATGTTTACAGTTAAGCACACTGTTGTTCCTGGATGTTTCCGAGTTCTACCGTCGCTGACCCAGAATATCTCAGAGGAAAATGGGATACGCTGAGTGTAACGTTATCATGGACTCGAGAATAGGTATGCAAACACTGTTAGCATTAGTCAGGTAGTCGGCTAGTTAATCGGCAGAAGGGACTGAATTCAGATTGTGCTTAGGCAGCAAACCAAAGATAAACTAATGCTGACACTATCCAACATGGTTTCAAGTGTGCCTAGACAATACTCGGTCTTTTAGTCACTGTTTGTTTTCAAGACTTGAACTTTTAACCAAACGTTAGCTTGCCTAGCTAACGTCATGTTGCATTCATTAAGTTCAGGACGACAATGTATCTGCTGTTAAATATAACTTTTGCTATTTTCATAGTGGTATTAGTTTGTACTGTTCCGTATTAGCCATTTATTACTGTAAACTTGAGATATATTAAAAACCGAAATGAAATAAACCTGAATAAATCAAATTCAAAGTACAATCCTGTTTTTAGATGATTAAAACGAGAAAAAATGGTTTATGCATTGTTTGCATTAAATATCAGTTTGAACTTTCTTTGTGACACCCTACTTCTAATAATAATATAAAAGAGCTACAACATAAAAGTAAAAACACAAATAAATCACAAATAGTAATTACTCAGAGGAAAGTGCTTACTTTATTGGTAATTAATGTAACACTTGCATTTAAGTGTCTTAAAATCAAACAATTTCCAGTCAAAATGACAAAAAACAAAGATATTCAGTTTACAGTGATGTTGTACGTCTTTACACACAGGAAACATTTTTTCAGACTTGATCTTTCACCTGACAGTTCATTTTATTTGCCCACATAATACAGTTCTGTTGCCCAACCACCTCTTTCAAGTTCATTTTTATTTGTTCTACCTTTTGATTGATTGATTTGTACATTTTTATACACTCTTTTAACTGTGTGCTTGTATTTTTTGAAGTTTTGCTGAATTTTTCTTTTTATTTCTGACTGTTTTATATTTGTTTCATGGAAAGCACTTTGCGCTCCCAGCTTGAAAAGTGCTATACAAATAAATTAATTATTATCATTATTATTGTTCATATTTAAGAAGCTTTAAGCACCAAATGCTTGCTTTATAAATTACTTGAATAATCAAACTCCATTTTTTAATAAATGCTCAAACATTTATCAGTCTACATATATTTTATTTGACTACAGGAGTCAACATATCCATATCCATCTATGTTCATTTTAGGGAGTGTATCATCTGGACTGGGGTGCAGCCCTGGTACGAGAGGACAGGCTTTAAAAAGTAGCCGTAAGTATAAATATGCGCTAACGTTACACTGAGAATTAAGTCAAATGTGTTCTGTCATTTGTACAATGGGAGCTTAATTTTAGATTGTACTGTATGTTGTTCTCTGTCTTGTGTTTTTAGCTTTCTGTCCTCGCACCTCCAGCAAGTTGACGCAGTCCATCATTAAAGACCACATGATGTCTCATTACAAAAAGGTTTACTCAGCTAAAGGTGAGCTGCATGACAGGAATACACTGACCAAACTAATTAAGCTCCTGCATACATGACATGCTTATAGGCTGAAGTGGTTAAAACATTTATCTCTGTTGCATAAAAATTTGATTAATAATCTGTTGTGGTCTTTCCATAGCTGCCATTGATGCCTCAGTACCCAAAAGCTTGATACACAGTGTAAAGTGTAAGTACCCAAGCATCAAATATTAAATGATTAATTCAACTCAAAACACTTTACTGTTGAAATCATTTCTGCATTAATTTTTATAGGTAAGATATTTCTCACTCAAGCACACCTACAATGGATTTTATTAGCATATTAATTTATTTAAATGCTTTCCAGCTGTCTAAATGTAACCACTAACACTGTATCTCAGTTTGAATCAGAAGATGTTCAGAAGTTCGAGAAAGCATGAGTCATAGTACAGGCAGAGGCCAAGTGCTGCACTTACAGTATCCAAATGAGCAATAGTACAATGTAGTTGCTCATCGCATTCGCGTACAGGATGCAACCAGTTCCCATCATCTCTACTGGGAAAAGTCATGCTGTCTTCTTATGACTGTGCTATCGCGTCTTTCATGGGGCAACCCAAAATAATTTGAGGAAATGACACAAATCAAGCAGCAGGTCTAGGAGATGTAGGCTTGACATCAATGTAAATCACAACATTTTTTCACAGAATAACCAATGGAACATAATGAGAATCAGTGTATTAGATTATCCAAATCTGCCAGTGACACGTTACATTTTGTGTGAGAAACTGCTCTGCTGCATGTTAGCGTTCCACAGTGCAGAGTATACTGTTTCCTGTGTAGATTGATTTTTTTTCTTTGCCTGTTCACAGACAATGACCAGATCAGACAGGAGCGGTTAAGGAAAGGGGGTCGTCCACAGTCCGCCCACTCTTTTTGCCAGAGGAACAGCAGAGCTTCCTGTTCCTCAGTCGAGGTAAGAAATAATGGCGGAGTTACTGATGTGTTTTTCATCACTTCATGTGATGCCAACATATCTTATGCAGTAGCATGAGAGTGCCTAACAAACATTATTGTCATTCAAACATTTTCAGTATTTCCAGTATCTGATTCTATACAACATGTTTTGGTTTTTAGAGTAGATTATCCGTGGAGTACAATGACAGCCCCTACCTCTGCTCAAGGACCTCCACTGTCTCCAGCCCAAGGTTCAACACCTCCTTTCATGCCAAGGACATAGTTTATCCATCATGTAAAGTCGGTCCACAGAACCTGTTTCATCACGCTCGCCCAGCTTCAGAAATAAAGTACCGGAACCCAGAGGCAGCTTCACACAGGAAGCAGTCAGCATACTCACTGGCAGCTTCTGGGGATCAGAGTTGCTACAAGACTTTCCAGGACCCCTTTCAGAAGACGTACAGCGGAGACCTGCTCCAGAAACACTCACAGCATTTTACCCAAGACAAACCTTTCACCCCTAAGACCCTGAAATCAGATCAGAGTTCTTACCTGTCAAAATATCGCTACTACAGAGCACCACATAGGAAACCCACTCAGGATTGCACAAAGTCACAACTGTTGCGACAGGAGACATATCATGGAAGGTACACACCAAACATAAAAAGCAATAGATATCTTTAAAACAATTTACTTAACATGTGCAGAGTTTGTTCTGATGTCTTAAGAATAACTTGAATTCTATCGTTTGGATGCAGCACAAAAACAAAGGAACACACAGAGGAATTTTATGAGCCATCTCAGGTAATTTTGAAGATTTCATTTAATTATTTGAACATATTGTCTAATGTATCGAACACTGCTTTCCTCTGTTGTTAATGCATCATTTCACATCACTTAAAATATATTGCATAAGACATGGTTTATACAGGTGTAATAACTGGTCCTTGCCATGGTTGTTATGCCATAATCATTTCAGTGAAGATGACTGCAACAGATTTAGTATAAATCACACTGACTGAACCCCATGACATTCTGTGGTACAGTATCCAAATAAAGATTATAATAAACAGTGTAATTATTTGTTGCTCAAGGTCTGTAATCAGTTTGTGGTTTATTGTCCCATTAAACCATAAAGAACTGAAGTGTTTACAGCCACATTAAAACATCTAATCATGTGCCAGCCTTGACCATATTCAATATGCCTTCTCATTTTACAGTCCATTTTGTTTTGCAGGGATTTAATACAGAGCATGAGTGGTCTGAGGATGAGCTCAATGGCACATATCTCTCGACCTCTAGACAACAGAGTCAAGCAACCAAGAGCAGAGACCGTGATTTCTTTTACTCCTCATCCAGGTAAAATCATGATGCTGAAACACTGTGTTTAAGACATAATTTCATACATTGTGTATTATCTTTGTACATCTATAAGATTTTAAGTCTCATCTTTTAGGGCCTCACTAGAAGGCAGGAAGTCTCCCTTTATGAAGGATGTATCTGCAGAGTAAGTTCTCTTTGATAATGTCAAATGCTTATACACCTCGAAATTGATATAATAGAACATTAAAGCCATATATGTAAGGATCTGACAGTGTGCTTCATTTAAATACTATTTAAAAAACTATAATAATTAATAATTATTATTGTTGTTTTAATAATTCTGACCTGTTCTTCAACAGGGAAGAAGAATTAATGTACCTCGAATTCATTTCTGCTGTAACAGAAGACATCTTGTCAAGGGGGCACATCTCTGACAGGTTTGACATTTTTTCTATGACTGTTTTATATGTATGACATAATTGTTTAAATTGTTAAACAGTGGCTTGTGCCTGTTACTACCTTCAAAGTCACTGTGTCATTGTTTATGTCCACTGCAAGGGTCCTAGACCGGGTGATAAAGCGCCATATTGACATGAATCGGCATCAGCTCAATGAGGTGAGTATTTAACTTCATGCAGAATACCAAATATGTTATTCAAGGCTTGTTTAAGCGTTCAGGTTACATCTTTAAAAAACATATTATACCAAATTTAAAGGGTTGTCACAAAGGCCTCTTCAACTTCCTCTCATCTATCTTATTGCATCGTTTGTTTCTAGGGTAAGATGCGCCACCTTCTGGAAGTGCTGCGTAAAGACTTCGAAGAGCCAATCAACATATCCACCTCCAGTACAGAGCTTGAACACAAGGGGAATGATCTGCTGGATACATTCCTGCCACATCTGGACTCAGCGGGCAAACAGGTGAAGACCAAAGAAAACAACGACCTGTTCCATTATGCGTCACTGATTAAATACTGCGATTCGCCAGATAATGCTGTTCCCTTGTCGGTGTCTACACCCATTTGCTCTCCTGGAAGGACAGCTTCACCGACTAAAACAAATGAAAAGGATGGAGAAGATGACAATCTGGAAAAGGGCATCAGCTCTCCTTGGCTCAATGAGCATGTTTCCATTATTACAGGAACCAGTGGTGAAGACTTCCATCCCAATCAAAGAGGCACAACTGTGACAAACAAAGAAGTCAGCAGTGACAGCCATGAGTACACCACAATAACCGGTGACGAAGAAGTTCATCAGGTCCAAGCTGAGATCAGTCACGATGGACAATCTGAAGAGCTTGATGATCTGGGCAGAAGTTTGTCAGAGTCGCTTCATGTGTCCAGCAATACACACTACACCAGTGTGCAGACTACTGGGCAACATACAAATACAGCTGCTTCTGGAAGTGATGATGAGTTCTGAGTTTTGCTGTATTCAGGGATTGAATATCCTTTAATGTTTTTGTTACCAAGTGAGTGTTTTTACAGAGAGACATGTAATGTTTGAAATTTATGAAAGTATAGTTTTATAAATGTGATTTGACGCTGGTTGTGTTTTCCATGTTTTTACTCGCCCTACCCACCAAGGTGGTGGTGTAGCTCTTTTTCCAAAAGCACAATGAAAATTTCACGGGCAGTGTTTTGTTAGTAGATTAGACTTTCTCCTTTGTGACATAGTAAAACAAATTGGCACAAAGTTTGAGCTTCAGAGTACTGATCCAAACATATCATCTTCCAACCTGTTGGCTCATGGTAACTAGTAGAATTAGAAAATGTGCAAATGGTAGTCCATAGCAGTGCACTGACGTCAGATGTGTGGAGTTAGTTGTCATTTAGTAGCTCATTGCAGAGTGTTCCCAATCAGTGTTAACTATGATGTAGCTGCAGTTTACATTTTTCGATTTATAGGAAACAATTCTGTCATAAAGAAACTTTTTTTTTTAAAAAAAAAGATTTTTTTTCAATGTGTTTGACTTGACATTTGCCTCTGCGATGTAGCTACTAGGAGTTTACTGTCACCAGAAAGTGTCTTTACAGTTGCAATAAATTTTCTACTCTTCTCCCTCTTGTACGCTTCCATGTATTCATTAAGAAAACATTACAAAGTGATACGCCTACAACACCAGCACGGCCATTATTTTCAAATTTTACGGTCGTGAAACTCGAGCACATTTTGCAAACAGTTACAGAGGGCAACTCTTCAGTCATTGCACAATATTCGGTGTTTGCGAGCACAGCTGTCGGTCGATGTAAAAGGTAAACAGACAGGTCAGCGCGCTGCAGGCAGCTGTCCCATTTCTGGCATTTTCACCGCTCGGCATTCCAGCTCTCTGATGTCATGGCACCGAAAACCTCCACGTATCCCTCCGCCGCGGAGGCTCTACAATGCATTTGGAAGCGTCTGCTCAAGAAATAACAGCAAGCTGTGTATTTTATCTGACTTTATCGAAGAGTTGGAGTACATTTGATGTGTATTTCTTTGATTTGTGAACTGCCGAAGTGCAGACATTGGCGCTATAGAGCCGCGGATGTAGATGGCGTACGCGTGTGTCTCTTCCAATCCCAGGAAGCGAAACACGCTTGGAAGTTGAGTTAACTGTCGGACCGAGAGCCACGGGGTGCAACGGTAGATTTGATCCAAAAACAAACCACAGTCAAATGCCTCTAATACCGATGAATATATATATATATATTTTAAAGTAGCAATACATTGACTTTGGTGGCGGAATCCCTCAGGACCGAATCCTTGTTGGACTACTAAATTGCATCAGGTGGCTAACGGTAATGTTAACGTTTTTGCCCAAAATATTTACCGGCGACGTCAGCTTCCCCCGAGGGAGTCGTCTATTTGCTGGAGCAACAAGTTAGCACGCTAGCGCTCAAGCTAAGTCAACACAAGTTATAGTTAGCGATTAAAGTTGAGGAGGTGACCACAATTGCCAATGAAAAGTAGCTAGTTCGTCCGGGAAAGGTTAGACATTTGGTGCAGTCTTAATTAAACTTTAATATGTTGAATTGTAAGAATAATTTGCAATAAAGGTAATCCTTGGTTGAGGTGGAAAGCAGCAGGGATTTTGCAGTTTTATGTTGGACACTAGTTAGTAGCTTGTGTGTTGAATCAGGTGGATCTTGCCAGTGTTTGTATCGGGCTATTTACCGGAAGGGGATTAATTTGACCACAAGCTTGGAAAAAATGGCTAGCAAACCTTGTTATAGCCAACATTATTTACACAGGTCAGGTAGGTTAGCCTACTCCAAATAGCCCTAAGTCTATAGCCTTGAGTTTAATGTTTTTTTCCAATGCGTTACAAATTATTAAAAGTTAAAGAAGTGACTTGTTAGAGAATGGTAGCGTTAATTGAAATCCTAATGTAGGTAACTTAAAAAGAAATGCCTCATTTAAGAGGATTACTTAACTTTAAGTCCTTTGTTTGTCTAGTCTGACATCTGTTTCAGTGTTATGATAAAGTGTTAAGACTTATGCAGGAGTATCGCACCAGATACTTTAGTGATGAGTATGACTGTGATTCATACTGTTTTACATGCCTCCCTCTGTGACTGCAGCATCATCGTATTTTGGAGGTGTTTTAAAGATGTCTCGCTTCCCTTTTTTTCAGATCTGTCTGCTGATGATGAACCTCGCGACTTGGAGGATCCACACTGTTATCGCAGGGACAGGAGAGAGGAGAGTAATTTCTCAGGACTAAGCGAAGACTTTCCTCCTCCCGAGGAAGTGTGAAACATGCCCCTGCCATTTGGCTTAAAACTCAAAAGGACTCGAAGGTATACTGTTTCAAGCAAGAGCTGTCTGGTCACCCGGATCCAGCTGCTCAATGGAGAGTTTGTTGAGTTTACACTTTCGGTGGAGAGCACTGGGCAGGAATGCTTGGAGGCAGTTGCTCAGAGACTTGAGTTAAGAGAGGTATGTGTGTATTCTCATGCAATACAAGTGCTGATTGTTCTGTTTTATAAACTTTTTTTTTTCTTAGACTCAACACGTCGGCAAGACAGTGTTTTTGTTCAGGTTGTCCTCTGGTCACATTCTTAGTGGGAGCTGGTAAGCAGGACTTCAGAAACTGAGATAACCAGTTTGTCATTGTTTACTCATATAAGACAATCCCTTGTAATCCTTGTCCTGCTTATGACACAACTTAGGAATTTGTCAATTACATACTCTGCATTTATGCAGACTTTACGTGTGTTTAACCATCTTGCCACACAGATAGTCAAACATGTCATTTTAATTCAAACAAAAAAGTGCCAGCTCTCGCACAGCCAATGACAATAAGTTCAAGAAAAGTAGCTCTGAGTCAGGACTGAGTCATGTGCTGAGCTTCATGTCTGCGTTTGGTCTCTATGGTGACGCCACCTGTTTAATCATGAACTGAAAGAGTCATAAGCCTGGATGCTGTCATACCCAGCTGCACCGCAGATTGACAGTGGAGACTGCTGAATGTGCAGGTGATCTGCCATAGGAAGTTTCACTATGTGACAGGGTCTCTTATTTTGCTGTATAATGTAGTAGTGTTTCATTTGTCAGTGTTCTGGAGCAGTGCCAGCGACAGGCCTCCACCCTCATTTTGAGTTGATCTACTATGCAAGAGAGTAACGCTGTAATGTTTGTTTTTCATGTTTGTGTTTCATCACCTGGTTCTCTTAGGCATTAGACTGGTATTCAGGCATTCAATATTTGTTTCCAGTCATCAGAAAACCAAAGTTCACCATCACACCTTAACCTTATTATGATAATTGTATGATTATGCTCTATGAGTTAATAGGTCCTATGTTTCAAAATCAGTCAATTCCCCTTTAGCCTTATACTGGTACAATGTAATGAGGACCATTTAATTTTTAAATTTAAATTATAGGTAATTTATGCTCAAAGAAACCAGACGGCCTAACTTATGCCATATTTATTTTCTCTGCTCTAGGTCATTATTATTTCACATTATTATGAAAAAAACATTTGATTAATGCCCAGCAGTGTAAGATGTAAAACCATTATGTTGGCATGTAATTTTCTAGTTATGGCTCGAGAGAGGCTGCAAATCACAATAGGACTCTTTCAGGTCAGTTGTCACTCGCAAACAGCAAGCCTACAGGGGCTACTTTTCTTGCCAGAGTTCATTATGAGATGTTCAGAAAGTCACAAGATTGAACAGGGAGCACCAACAGCCTATAAATCTAGATAAATCTTCAGTGGTTGACTTTTCAGGTCTTCATATGTTTTGAATATTATGCAGAGAAGTAGGAGATAACCTGCAGATTTGTGCATTTAAAATATGTGACTGAACATGAGGCTGTGTGTTATTTATCTCAAGCAGTCGCATGACATTTCTCTGAAGTTTAATAAATAAGTTTCCGTTTATTACAGGCAGTTGAACCTAAATTGTTGTGCCAGATATACACTTTATCCTAGAATATGCCTGATCACAGTGTTCAGGTGTAACACTCCTGCTTTCTTTGCTTGTTAGATAACCTACTTCAGCCTGTGGTACTTCAACAAACAGAACCAGCAGAGATGGATTGACTTGGAGAAGCCGCTGAAAAAGCAACTGGACAAGTATGGGCTGGAGCCCACCGTTTACTTTGGAGTCGTGTTTTACATACCCAGTGTCACCCAACTGCAACAGGAGATCACAAGGTGATGTTCCATCACAAGGTGTCTTGTCTAAGCTCTAAACTGTATTAGTTTAGCAACAATTTATGTTCAAGAATAGCAGTCGAAAACATATGGATTTTAGTTTAAGTGTGTGCCAGTCAAGTGTTTTTGAGTAATATTAAGCCCAAGCAGAGAGTTATCAAGTATTAACTGTTTAAATATGTTGTATGTTATTTTAATACCGCTGTAACAAAGTTTCTTTAAATCTAAACAAGTTATCATATTTGGTTGCTGAGTAAGCCTCTCCTTCCCCACAGATATCAGTATTACCTACAACTGAAGAAGGATGTTCTGGATGGCAGGATCTCATGCTCACTAGAACAAGCCATCCGTTTGGCTAGCCTGGCAGTGCAAGGTAATACGAATGTACAATACCAGCTATGCAGCAGAAACTTCAGTTTGACAGTTTCTGGTGTTTCTTGGTTTAAATCTTTCTGCAGTCACTACAGCAGCTTTAACATCCAGGCAGAGTAATCACAGGTCTAATTATGCAGCAACTGTCCATAAATCATGACATCAGGCAATACCTGCTGAAACAATTTTTGAACAGGAGGCATGTACCAGTTAATGATGGTTTTTTTTGCCAAACTCGGCAAGATTTTTAGGTTTAGGGTGTTGGAAAATACCATTTAATCTCCATCAGAGCAAGAGAATTTATTTTTACACCCAAAGCTAATGAAAAATGGGGCTTTAGGTTAGATCATTTTTGTGAACCACAAGTCACAGGGGTTTGTTGAAACCTCTGTTCAACTACTTACCCAGGGGTTTATACATACATGATTCATGCAATATATGGCACCTAATAAGCACAGTTTTGTGTGTTTGTGTGTGAATGTAAACTCCCCTTGCGTGAGCTTTAGCCCTGAAACGTCCTCCAACTTTTGCCCAGCCAGAAGAATCTCAAACACAGCTGGCAAAGTTATATCAGGCCCTGCAACTTACTGGCCTGGGTGTTAGCATAGCAGAGCAGCTGAGATCACTTACTGTTGCAGCCATGTTTAAATTGACTGCCCAGCATGCAGTATGTGCCTCGAAGAAACGCCCTAAGATACCTCTTGCAAGTTCCACTGTAGTCACTGCTGAAGTTGTCATGCAAACTTTGCTTTTGTGCTGTAAATAAAGTTCCTATTTTGTGTCCCTGGTGAGGATATTTTAGACTGAAGGGCAGTTGTAGCTTTTTAGCGGTGCTAATGCCTGGGATACCCAACATTGTTGTGAATGTTGCCAGCAGGCAGGCTGAAGCTGGTACCAGTTTTGGACCTCTGCGTGGTCAGACACTGAAGCAATTCCCTTTCATAACAAACGGGCCCCTCCCCTCCTAAAATTAGTCTTTCTTGTCATCATGCACTGCAGCTTTCCAAAAGGCATTACACCATTCTGCAATTCCTGAATGCCCATTTTGCCCTGTACTGAATGCAGAAATGAACCAGTAATAGGATTTATTCATGCAGAGTATGCCTTGCTGTATTTACTCATTTGGTTTTGGGGTTTTTTTGTCCACAGCTGACTTTGGAGACTTCAGTCGATATGATTCCCAGGAGTTCCTCCAGAAGTTTGCACTGTTCCCTATAGTAAGCATTTCATTTTGAAGGACCAACATGTGAAATGAAAAATGTCAGCTATCCTGTGACTTATTGTTTTGTGCTTGACACCTGTATTGTATCAATCCTGATTCTGTCTTTTCAGGACTGGATCCAGGATGAGCGAGTGCTGGAGGAGGCCACCCAGAAAGTGGCTCTCCTTTATCAGTCCTTCAGGTGAGCAGGTGTTGAAAGGATCAGGCTGCCTGCTCTGTGTGCGGATCAAAAGACCAACGGCTTAACCTATTGCACAGGCAAACAGACCTTTTTGCATACATTTGTTATATTTACTTTTTGTCGTCATCTTGAATCATGAAGAATCTCATATACTGTACATCCTGTGATTTACACTGATATAGGTAGAATAGCACTGATAAAACTCTGTTCTAACGATGTATTTAAAAGATAGTTGCTTCACATCTTCCATCCCAAATGCATTATGGTTTATTCTGATTTTGTTTGTTTGTTTGTTTTTTGCCATATGTGTCTTTTTTCCAGGGGTTTATCAGCCCCAGAGGCAGAGATGTTGTACATGCAGGAGCTGGAGAAAATGGAAGGCTATGGCCAGGAAAGCTATCCAGCCAAGGTTGGTTTATGAGACGGTGGCTTACTAGAATCAGAACTCATAAACTGCATATCACCACTACAACTGCCCAGCTTGATCAAATAACCATTGGGTTAAAAAATGGTCTTGATTATTTAATCTAAGAGACCTTTCTGAATGTCTTTATTTTCTCCTTTCATCTAAATAGGACAGCACAGGCACAGATGTCACCTTGGGATCCTGCCTCGACGGCATCTTCGTCAAGCATAAAAATGGCAGGCCGTTGCTTCTATTCAGGCAAGTCCAGAAACAAATTGGGAAATATTTAAGTATGAAGTATGAAGCAGTGCCTAAATGTCCTGAAAAGCATTCTACTACTTCTTCTTCTACTTATGAAGCACTTAATAAAGTCTTAAATTAAAGCGCAATTATGTTGATCAGGTTATTCTGTCAGAATAGATGGAGTTTTGTGCCACAGCTCACAGCGATTCTCAAGTGAGGTCATCTCCTGTAATATTCCTTAATGAGGTCTATCCCTGAAATGTGTCCCAAGAAGAAATTAGTCAGGTAGACTGTGATAGCTGATAAGGATGGTGGGAGCATTATCTGTCAGTCAAGAGAAACATTCTAGACCTTGGTGAAACTATCTACATACCATTATGTGCACTGGATACCTTTTTGATTGACCCCCACATATGTATGGTTTTTATTATGCATTGTTAAAACAGTGTCACTCTGTGGCTTTGTGACCACCATGACATCATGTATGTGTGTGTGTTTTTTTTTTTCCTCCCTTCTCTTTCTCTTTTCCACTGTGCTTAAATTGGCTGTGTAGGTGGAATGAAATTAACAACATGAGTCACAACAGGTCCTTTTTTGCCCTGGAGCTAGCTAACAGAGAGGAGAGTGTTCAGTTCCAGACCGTAAGTCTCTGCTGCCATCACACCCTTGTCTCTGCCCGTCCGCTGGGACATTTCAGTCTCTTATTGGGTTTTGTAAAATCGTCATGGCGCTCACTATGTACCAGACATAACAATGCACCAATGTTTGTGTGCGGGTGGGGCTGTAATCGGGGCTGTTTGGGTATGTTATGCATGTGTGGGTTATAAAGTCACATACCATTAGCTGAAACTCAGTGTGAAAGTATTTGAGTGCATACACAAGAATGAGAACACTAAGCAAACACCACCTCTGTACTAATTGTCTCACCATCTTAAGTTTTTTTTTTCTCCCTTTTTTGTGTAGGAAGACATGGAAACCTCCAAGTATGTGTGCCGGATGTGTCTGGCTAGACTCAAGTTTTATAAGATTAACAAGAGTACCCTGTAAGTGTTTTTTTTTTTTTTTTTTTTACCGCGTCTAGCCTAGTTCCTGTCTCTTTGTTCCTTGTCGTCTCTCGTGCTCGTTGACTCTTTGGTGTAGCCTCACTTCTACCCTCCTCTCCTCCCCTCTCTTCAGAGAGGAGTGTGACCCCCTGCCTTCTGAGGGCTCCCAGAAGTCCCTTCTCACTCTATCCTTTCCTCGTTTTCCAATGCTCTCTCGTCCCTCTCTGCCTTCTAATAAGGGGTGAGCAACACTGTCAGCCACCGCCTACATTATGCCTATCAAGCAGGTGCCTATCCCTTCCAGATTGCCTACCTGGCCATGGCAAAGCAATTTGGCTCTCTATAACTGAAATGGGCCTTGGGTAGTGAAGCATGTAGTGATTTTTCATATCAAGTAAAAGGACTTTATGTATTTGGTGTTTTACATATTGTGGTGTATGATTGGACCAGATAAAGAATAGGCTCAGTTTTAATAAAAGCTAATGGGGAGTGCTGACTGAAGTTTTCCTTGTAATTAAAGCAGCATTTTTGCTTGGCGTTCTGTGTTAAGATATTTAACACAGGAGTCTGGTGTGTGTGTGTTTTTTTTTTTTTTTTTTTGCAAGTCTGTCAAAATCAAACATAACATTAATTTTGGTTGACTTGACCTTGTCTGCACCTAGCTGTGTGTGCATTCCCAAAGTGAAATGGAAAAAAGAAACAGTAAGGTATTGAAAAAGTATTATTACTTGTGCTTCTTTTTTTTCTCTTTTAACCAGCATCTGTTTTCCCACCAGCCAAACCCAGCCCACAGTTGTCAACCCAGTCAGACGGAGATCTTCTACCAGAATATCTCTGGTAATGTCAATGCTCACTCATTTGTGTGCTTATACAATTCCCTGCTGCGTTGCAGCACATGATGTATATTCAAATTATTTTCTAGCAGTGTGTGACCACACAGTTATATTTAATTCTTTGCTCTTGGACATATCACATGAGCCGTAAGTGAATCCCTCTTTCTTTTTGATTCACAGCCAAAGCCTCAGGGCTACTTGATGCCCCCTCCACAGATGCACTACAATGGACATTTCACAGAGCCGTATACATCATCACAAGGTAACTATTGTGTAGCGAGCAGCTTGTAACCAGGAACTAGAGAATGAGTGCATGGGATAACATTTTAACATTTTATTAAATGATAAACTTGTAACTGCACTGTCTTAAGCTAAATTTTAACATAACGCTGCTTTGCTGTCTCACAGACAACCTGTACATGAACAGCCAAAATGGTTATTACTACCACTCCCAGACCAGCCTGGACTGCTCTCCTATGGAATACGGCAGTGGAGGACGTTTACGTAACGGCAGTGTGTACAGTGCCCACAGCACCAGCTCTCTAACCAACCCCCAGCACTACATGCAGCCCTCACCCATGTCCTCAAACCCCTCCATCACCAGCGATATCACCAGGCCAGACTACGTGCCCTCACATCGCCACAGCGCTCTCATCCCACCTTCCTACCGTGCTACTCCTGATTATGAGACAGTGATGCGTCAGAAGACCCGGGGAGCAGGAGGAGGGATGGTTCTGTCTCAAGAGCACCGGCAGAGCCACTCCATGAGGAATCTCAACATTGGAAACTCGTATGCCTACAGCAGGCCAGACCCTCTAGTTTACAGCCAGCCAGAGATCAGAGGCGACCATGGCGGAGCAACCCAACACCACCACTATCCCTTCCATCTGGGCTCCAGCTTCCACAGCCCCTCTCCTTACCCCTACCCCACAGAGAGGAGGCCCGTGGTGGGGGCGGTTAGCGTCCCTGAGCTCACTAATGTTCAGTTACAACAGGCACAGGAGTATCCAGCCCCTAACATCATGAGAACACAGGTGTACCGACCCCCTCCACCTTACCCATACATACGCCCATCCGCGGCCTGCGAACAGCACACCCGACCTGTCGCGTCACCTTTATGTCAGCAGCAGCAACCCAGACCTGATCATCACACGGCGGGTGCATCACTCAGTCCAGACTTTCCAGGAGGACAGCCTGCCCGTCGCTCATTCGCTACAAGAGGTGTCAGAGCCTCTTTTCAGCGGACCCCCACACAGGCACCCATACCACGCTCAGAAGCGCAACTCCATCGAGATCGCTGGATTAACACATAGTTTCGAGGGGATGAGGGTCAAGGAACGGACTGTGTCTTCTTCAGCAGCTGAAACCGCCACGCCTCCTTCGGTCCTGCGTGGCGGTCGTTCTCAGGGCTCCCAGCTCAACGTGTTTTTGGAACGAACCAAGACAGAGGACAGGAGTGACATAAAGGAGGATGTTCAGTACGGACACAAAAAGTCCCTTTCAGATGCCACCATGCTGGTTCACAGCAGTGGTGAAGAAGAGGAGTTTGAGGACGACAGTGGACGTTACACCCCTCTTTCTCAGGATGCAGCAGCAGCAGTCGTTCCCGAGCAGCCATCGCAGCCTCATCACAGCCTGACTTCTCTGTCCTCTCTGACCGCTCAGCAACAGACTCCTGTAGAGCCACCGCCCGCATATCCCATAGGCTCCTCCCTTGACCCCTCTATAACCGGCTCCCTGACCTACAAGGTTCACCCCCTGATCCAGGAGGGTGAGCCTCTGTACCTGCTGTCGGATTTACGGCAGCCCAGGATTATGCCCTCGGTCTCTGAGGGAGACCTGAGTGGCCAAGCCAAGCAGAAGACTAAGAAAGACTTCAAGAAGAGGCCCGTGTCTGATGTGCCACCTGGGAAGAAAACAGTCGAAGGTCTGCCTCCTCCGGTGAGTCCCGTTCCCAATCTTCTAAGCCTAGAGCCCCATCCTATTAACGTCTTATTTTTTATCTCTACCTTCATCAGCTATTAGATCCATGTGGTTGTTTATTTTATTCACACAGTTAATGAACATTTTGAACTTTGGAAATGGTGATAGACACGTCTGAGAAATATATTTGTTCTCCTTTCAGATTTGTTTTGATTTTGTTTTCTTTAAATGTGCATAAAAGCAACAGTAACACTGCAGTTAATCAGTTAATGTTTTCAGCAGACTGCTCCCAGTCTCTTGTCCAGTTTTCTAAAAGAATCAGTTGTAGGAACTTAGTGAGGGAAAAATACATAACGTCTGTGCCGCATATCACGATGTACACAGTACTAGAAGTAGTTTCAGTGGCCTGCTCTTAGATGACGCTAATAGGATTTGACACACATTGAAAGAATGTCGTTGGACTACCTTGTAAAACTGGACAGGTGACATTCTCCCAGAAAGCACCCAGAGAGGCAGCGCTGTCCCTCCCACTGTATACCTGCTCCCTCTCCGTGAGGCTCGCGCACAGTCGTCCTCACTTTTTCTCTGTCTCTGATCTGTTGTCATACCAGGGCATGAAGAAAGGAGCAAGGTCAGAGGTGAAGAAGATGGGCCCCCTGAAGGTGGCCCATCTCAACGGCCTGTCGGTGTCCAGGCAGCCGATACACGACGAGGTCAAGGACGAGCCTGAGCCTGAGAGAGCTTCTAATGACGAGAGGGTATGGCTTTTGTTTGTGTTTGTTTTTATCAGTGACTTGCTTCTTGAAAAATCAGTTTTTAAAGCAAAAGCAAACAGAAAAGTTTGAAATATGCAACATTTCTTTAATGTTTTGTGTGTATTGTTAATGACTTGTCATTTGGGAGCCTTGCTATGGCCAGAAAAAAGCTCATTAGCAGGAGCTGCTGGTTGGGGAGGCCTTGTTATGAAGGGTACTTGAAGGAGAAGGTCTCGGTCAGTGTTCTTATTCCTGACTGTAACACTTAGCTGAACTGGTCAGCCTTGTTAATCTCGGTGCTCGTCGCTTTGACAGTAAATGTAAATTCCAGACCATTTAAAGATAATAATTAACTCACCAGTTAATCAAGTTGTCACTGTTAATGTCATCTGTAAGGATACATGCAAGAGCTGTCAACCAAAGACCGGTTATTGTACTTGTAGTTCACTGAGTGCATTTAAGGACAATTAAGTTTATTTAATTTATATTTCATATTTTTTTCCATATCTTTGTGCCATCATCTAATTATTGTGCACAAACTTCCACTACAGCAGATTCAATTTTGTGAGGATGATGGGACATCTCACTTTTTGGACATTTCCAAAATAACTTAACAAGAACAGTGCCACATATTCTTTCAAGTTTCAAGTGTTTACAGATTTACTTTTTTAAGGGAGCAGATTCATTTAAACAGATTTTCTCCCAGATTTTGGTATACCACAGTTTACAGCAAACTGTGTCTGTTTACAGGAAGCACAGCTCATATTACATTTTACAGCAATGGAAAGTAAAACTGCAGTAATTGAAAGTAAAGCTCTAATCAGATGCTGATAGATCAGAGAACCTCGTAGTGTCTAATAATCGGTAGAATAAAAAGCATTTTGTGCTGCAAATGTACGTTACAGTCGACGTTTCATCTCTTCATTCAGAATCAAAATATTCTCAATAATTCATGTCATTCAAGCTATCAGTTTTGACACCTTAGAGAATAAAACTGCACATCTGTGTTGATAAAATGAAAACGGTTTGCGTAAGACAGCCAAAATGAGGCGAACTTGTTAATGAGACAGGACTATATCATCCATGGCAGCGATGTTATTTACTGTGTCTTGTCTGTGTGTGTCAGTGTAAAGTACTGGAGCAGCACATGGAGAGTGGGCAGCTGTTAAAAGAGTACGAGAGAGAGCATCCCGAAGCGTCGTCCGTCAGGGGAGTGCACCTTCGCCCTGATGCCAGAGAGCAGCGACAAGAACCGCTTCCAAGACGTGCTGCCGTACGATGACACCCGAGTGGAGCTGGTTCCCACGAAAGAGAACAACACAGGCTACATCAACGCGTCGCATATTAAAGTAAGTTACACATTCCTCTCATACACACACGTCTGTTGTATGTCTGTCCGTCCAGTGAGTGGGATCCCCCCTCTGTTGCTCTTCCTGAGGTTTCTTCAATTTTTCCCTCTTAAAGGTTGTTTTTTGTGAGGAAAATTAATTTTTTTCCCTTATTTTGAATTGAATAACTGCTATATAAATAAAATTGACTTTACTTGGTTTAAATTTGAAATCCATTTGACTGGATTCATTTATGTTGTCATATATATACACTGTATCTGTGGCACTTTATAGTTTCTTCTTTTCTTTCTTCTTGAAATCAAGAATGGTTTAGTTTGTTCAGATGGAACAGCTGTCCGTATCCAGCTGCTTCTTGACCACTTTAAGAAAATCTAAATATTTATGAGTCAATGCCGAGTTTGACACGCAGCAAAAATACTGGAATACAGACGATGAAAGCCATCGGAAAGAGTAGTAATTAAGTACTTAAAAAGGTGTGCTCCATTGCATGTTTTATTAAGATGGCGGACTTGTGAGAGATGGATTGAAGCAAAAATTATCTCAATAAATTGTTTAGAAATAGTTACAGTCGACTTTTTCCTCAACATTAGACTCTACGTGCCTTGTAAATTTCTATGTCTGTGTTACAAACCCTCAGTCTGAATGACAGGAAGTACTCTACATTAAGAGTAATAACAATCCTGGATGTGTTGAAAGCCAGAACAAACAGTCAGTAAAACACCAGTAAACGATTCCAACCGATGACACAGAGCACTCACCCAACCCTGATGGTCAGAAATCCAAATACTTCTGTTGATCACAGCTGCGGTCTCCATCATCTGTGATGCATTTAGAAATACCAAGAAATACACAAGAAATACCAATGACTTAAAATATTCTCCTTGTGTCCCGTCTCATCAGATAACTGTAGGTGGACAGGAGTGGAGCTACATTGCCACTCAGGGCCCCATGTCGAACACGTGTCAGGACTTCTGGCAGATGGTGTGGGAGCAGGGCGTCTCCATCATCGCCATGGTCACAGCTGAAGAGGTGCGTTGATTTCATATTTTTCTTTTTAACCCCAAATCACTACCTAGATTGACCTTTCTCTACGTCATCCTCTTCCTCCAGGAGAGCGGCCGAGAAAAGAGCTTCAGGTATTGGCCGAGACTCGGCTCGCGGCACAACACGGTGACGTACGGTCGCTTCAAGATTACGACGCGGTTCCGCACAGAGTCAGGCTGCTACGCCACCACGGGGCTCAAGATAAAACACCTCCTGACGGGACAAGAGAGGACTGTCTGGCACCTGCAGTACACAGACTGGCCCGACCACGGGTGTCCTGAGGACTTCAGAGGCTTCCTGAGTGAGTGGGATCAGTCGCAGTCTATCCTTTCATGGCCACCATGCTTTCATGATTAGATATGTACCTCATTTTAGTTCACAAAACCCTGCTTAAGTGAGTTTCCTCATCTTTTTCCAGCCTACCTGGAGGAGATCCAGTCTGTGAGGAGACACACAAACAGCATCAGCGACCCAAAGAACACCAACCTGCCTGTGCTCGTCCACTGCAGCGCTGGAGTGGGACGGACCGGAGTGGTCATCCTGTCTGAGGTCATGATAGCCTGTCTGGAGCACAATGAGGTAAGTTCCTTCCTTTTCATGAAATAAAAACTAAAACCTGCACAGTAATGCTTTCACCAGCTTGTAATCCTGAGCGGTGTATGAGGTCCCGGTTGCCATCTGTCTCGTACTAAAACGACCCGTCTGTTTCAGATGCTGGATGTCCCAAAAGTCCTGCTGAAGCTGCGTAATCAGCGAATGATGATGGTCCAGACCTTGTCTCAATACACCTTCATCTACAAGGTCCTCATCCAGTACCTCCGCAACTCCAGGCTCATATGAGCACAAGAGTTTTCATCCCCCAACACACACACAATCACAGATGATAGTAGGATGGAGTTCACTGCACTCTGATAATGCAGCGACGTAAACCTGCTCAGTGTGGTCAGTGTTTGCTTGTATTAAATCAGGCGAGGCTAAAGGAACGATGTGTTGATACACAAAACACAAGTGATACTAAATGAAGGAGCATAAAGACTTGTGACCTGCCTCTAAACAGTGTTATATATATATTATTTTTTACATACATTGTTGCTTAATAAAGCCCAGCACTTTTACAGTACTTTGCTGTAATGCACGTAACGAACCAATGTTAAGCTGAATTTAAAAAAATCTTTATCATAGATGTGTATCAGAAACAGCTGTTCAATTGATGAAGGTCACTTTTTAAATAAATATGTTTAGGATTGCTGTTTGCTAAGTGTTGCTGCTGATAATGAAGGACTTTTCTATGGTAATGTAGACAAAGCTCTGAAATATCAGAGTCTCATATGAAGATTTGATGATGAAGCTCAGAGTTCAGATGGATTTGAACTGAACTGTGGCCTCTGGAGGTTCAGACGGGTCTGTTCCTGCATATAACGTAATAACAATATGTAGATTTACATCACAAAGCACCTGTTACCAACAAATGTACACACAATCAAATAGGATTGCGCTTACAAAGAGGGGATGATGGGATTGGTTTTTGCGAAACACTGGATTGATGTGAAGTAAAAACACATTGCAGAGGTTAAAGAAATACATAGTTGAGAAGGAAAAAGTGACAAAGTTTTTGGTTTAAGATTAAAACTGGAAAACTGATTTTTCATTCCCCATTAGAACTCTTGAGTGCTGTATTTAAGCAAGATCAGTATACTTTTAATTAAATATCTTGTCAAGATGAAGTGCCTAAATATCTGCATTGTAAAGGTAAAAGGGCTGTGTATTTTTTATTATTATTATTGCTTTTTGATTGCAGTGATATGTATTAATTAATGCCAATCGATCATTTGACAAACACCCCAGCATAAAGCACAGAACAACAGCAATGATCATTATGATTACTTGAATTTGGCTTAAATCCCTGAAGTTTTGTCAGTTTGTTTCATATAATGCATTTAAAAAAAAGATGAGACGTGAGGCCGTTTGACAGTATTTAGACAGTAACTAACAGTGTGGTGCAGCGTGTTGGCCGTGGTGCTCAGTATTAGTGTGAAGCAGAGAGTCTGAGGGACACACCGGCTCTGGTTACAGTATTCTGGCCGCCACTCTTGTTTTCACTCCGGTGAGAAATGTCCCTCTGCAGAGACACTTCCTGCTGTTACAAATGGCCTCTCAACTATTAATGAACACTCGCATCTGACTTCACAGTAAGCATCTTTTTCCTGCTGCAGCTATGGGTAGCATTTTAGAGCTTCGTTAAGATGCTCACCTGCATGGACACAAAACTTAGAGGCGTTGCAAAGTTTACACAAAGTCTTGTTAACATTACAACATGAATTATTTCACCTTAATTATCAATTCAAGGCTCCAACTTAATTCATAATGTGGCCAAAGCCCTTATTTGTCTTACCCTGATGTTTTAGTTGATACGTTGTTTGTTTTAGACACATGGGCAGTCACTTAAACTGGAGAAGTACGTCCTGCCTGATATGGAGATGTATTTGGACTCAATCTTGTTTAAGGATACATACATACATACATGTGAATTTGTTTCAGGTTTTTTTTTTTTTTGTGGCCAAGGTTGTCCATGTACAGGTATGTTGTTCATAATGTACACACTGTAAAATTCTGCTTTTATGAATATTTGTTATTGTACAAACCATGTATAAAATGTATGTATTGAACTTAAAATTGATATGCCATTGGAAAAAAAAAAGTGTAGAATATCTTCATCCAAGAATAAATAGTCGTTTGTGTCCGTATACTTTTGGCCACATTGGAGTTTGTGTGCATTAAGTCAGGTGATGTCCACATACTTTTTTACCACATATGTAGTCATTTGTGTCTGCAAAGTTTTGGTCATCAGTATGGGGACATAAACTGCTGTGATGTCCACATACTTTGAAGAATAAGTATGAGGACATGACAGCAATTTATGTCTAAATACTTCTGAAAGTATGTGGACACAAACTACTACACTACTGCAAAATATCTGTACTACTGTATATTATATAGGAGTACAGATATTTTGCAGTACAGTATACCAGATAGACAGTCACGGCAGTCAGTATGCTTTTGACCATATAATAGTTTGTTTCCACATACTTTTGCCCATAGGTATATTCACAAAAAACAAAAACTCAGACAGTAATCTGGGTCCAAGTACTTTTACCCAGTCAGTCTATGAGTTGGTGGTGTCCACATAATTCTGGCAGTTTGCATTCATGTACTTTTGGCCGTAAATGAGGACATAAACTACAGTGGTATCCAAATACTTCTGACCCCATTCTTTATCTGTGGTAGAAAAGGTTGTGTGGGGACATAATCAACGTGGTGTCCATATACTTTCAGACAGTGTGGAGATGAATCGTTTTCTCTTTTCTAAGCAGTTGTGTATATACACCTGCTGCGTTTCTTAATTTACCTCAGTCTATTACGCCACCTTGTGGTGGGATTCAGCCATTGGCTCTTGAGCTCTGCACTATTTCTGTATGTTAATTACATCAACACAGGAGGGAGCTTACAATACTGGAAGAGGTTTTTATTAAATAAGTTCAGATGTGAAGAAGGATCACAGTCATGATAGCTGGTACAGAATCTTTTCTTTAAGGAAATGAAGGCAAGAACAAATATTTTTCTGTCTGAACAGTGAAGTGAAACACTGATTTAAAAAGTCAAATTCAAATCAAATTTATTTAAAGCCCAAAATCACAAAACATTGTTTGCCTCGGAGGGCTTTACAGTCTGTACAGTTGTGACACCCTCTGTCCTTAAGCCACCGGGTCAGGAAAAACTTCAAAAAACCCTTTATGGGAAAAAGAAGAAACCTGAGGAAGAGCCACAGATGAGGGATCCCTCTCCCTGGGACAGACAGACGTGCAATAGATGCCACACGTACAGAGAAAATCATCTTTATTATCCATCAGTCTCGTCCTCGATGGGGAGGCAGAGGACACTTTAAGGATTCTTGTGTTTTAGTCCGATCCTCTTACAGTGTCCTCCGCTTGTTCTCTAACAGGTAGCAGTGGTTTCAGTCATCATCGGGGTGTGTGCACTCACCTCTCATCAGCCGGGGGAAGATCTCTCGTCTACATTCGCCTTTTAAAGTTTCGTGGACATCATCTTCAACGCTTTTTCCACTTAATCCTTAAATCTCAGTTGGATTTGCATAAGCTCAAAAATGTGATTTTTTTTGGGTGAAGAACTCGTATGTTGCACTGAGGAAAAACTCGTGTAGTGTCGTCATTACTCTTTTTGGCGTTTAAGAGGCCGCTCAGGTGTGTATTTCACTCGGGTACCTGAACCTTGTCAAAAACACGAGCTGTGTCCCAGTTCCATACTACATACTAATACTACAGCATGAAATAAACTTCATGGAAGCTTGTGTTTTTGCAATTACTATCAAGGAAAGCTGCACTTAATTATTAATAGTAATTTTTCTGAGATGTTTGACTACCATCCATTAATAAGCTCCATCAACAGCACAGTCTAAAACTGAGGGTTTCTTAGTACCCACACTGACTGATTTTAGTACTTTTCTGTTTTATTCTGCCTTCTCAGAATTAGTATGTAGTCTTGATTTGGGACACAGTTACAGTATCATGTCACAGTGCACACATCACTTGTTTTTGTACAAAAAAGTACTTCCAATGAGGTTCTGTTAATACTGGTGTTTTCAATCAAAAACACTGATTAATATATATTAAAAAAAAAGCTGAATGAAACAAAATAAAAGTACAAATAAGAACTTTATAATTCATCTAAATGAGGAAGTGTTTACTCCCTCTATAGAAAACAGAAAAAAACTGAGTTCAACATCTGGATCGCTTTAAAAAAAGAAGACGTCAGCAGAAATTAATACTGGTACCATCCTCTCTTTCCTCCGTGTCCGCTGTGCCCTCCATAGTTGCCGTGTCCTCCATAGTTTCTATGTCCACCGTGTCCTCCTTGGTTCCATCCACCTTCCCTCCAACCTCCACCACCACCTCCTCCTCCTCTTCCACCACCACGGCCTCCCCAGCCACCACCACCTCCTCCGCCACCGCCATCTTGTCTTTTTTTCCAGGCTGGCATCTCAGGAGGTGGGGCTTGTATCTCTGAGGGACGTCCTCCTCTGTCTGGGACTCTCCCCATCAGGATCTGTGGATAACAGAGAGGAGAAAAGGTTGTGTCAGAGGGAAAACATCCAATTGAGAGGATTTTATGGATTTGTTTTTTTTTTTTTTAACGGAAAGGTTCTCCCGTTACCTTGTTGACGGCACACGACGTGTTCTCCCTGCTGGAGCCGCTGCTGGTCTTCACCACGTTGCAGATGTCTTCTCTGGCGGCCAGCAGCTCGGCCGTGCCAACCGTGGACTGCGGCTTCAGAGAGTGCCTCTTGGGCTGGTAGGCCCTCGCCATGCTGTCCACCCTCACCTAACACACATCAGGCACACGTGATCAAATCAGCTTCCAATGAAAAACAGGGATCTGTCCCAAGGGAATGAAAATGTTAAACGTAAACGTGCCTTGGCTCTGTCGGACCAGCCAAAGGACTGAACCGTGACGTCCAGTCGTTTGATCAGCATCCTGCGCCGACACTCATACTCTGAACCCAGAACTTTGTTTATGTTGTGCAACTTCTCCTGCAGAGATGAGGAAGGGAAATCAAATCACACATCATACCCAGACACTAATATATACATACAGATGATACATATAATCTACATACCCACTGTTCACTGCATAGACATTTATTCAACACCGGGTCTCCGATGGAGCCACTTGGAAGATCTTTCAGTAGTTTATCGACCTACAGTGACAGACAGAGTTTAATGCATTAGCAAAATACAAAGAGAGGAAAAATATGCACACGGTATGCTTGCCATTAATATTAGATGTAGTGACAAAACTTCTTCCAAAACAAGACCAAATCTCATAATTCATAGGGTTGCTACCTACAAATTCAAGAGCATGCAGTGTAAGTACTGCACTGAACTCTATTATATTCATTCAGAGCTTAAAGCACAAAACTAAGCCATTGGTGCAAGTCAAGTGTACTTTAAATTTAAATTAAAGGAGGGTCTCCATTGTTTTAAGGACACAGTGTCACAGTCATTGCCCCTAAAACAAATCCTTTTGATTTTGATGGATCATTGCACAAAGGACCACAGTAAGTTAAGATCATTAAGGGTATTTATGTAGCAAGGCCATAATACGCCCTGAATGTTCCAAGTAAAAATCAATATGAAACTTAACAGGAAGTCACTGCAAAGGCGCTAGCTGTGTGTTGAAATATTATTTTCTTACTATAAATAAGCAAACCATTCACACCAGAGTGTCAGCTATAAAGAAAAAAGACCACCAGTGAGGATTCAGATTTTCATCCTCAAACAAAGAAATAAACAGGTTAATTTTGGCAGCCCCGATATAAATGTACTCTAACAGTATTAAAAAGTTCCACCTTGTCTTGGATTTGAGAGAAAACTCCTGCTGCGTCCTGTCCTCTGGACTCTGGCAGGTTCAGTGTTTCACAGATTACCAGGAGCTCCCGACACTCTGGACTTGCTTCTCGTTGTTTATCAGAGTCTCGTCTGCTCCTCAAAATCTGAGCTGCCTGGAGCTCAGAGCTCAGGAACACTGCACAAGAGACACAGAAAGCAGATTGTTAAGTTACTTACTGGCCACACAGAGAGTCTGTAGTGCAGTGACTGGAATAAAGACAGATGACGTACGGACAAGCTTGAGGTGATCTTTTGTATTTCGCACGCTGCCCTTGAGGATCCCTGAAACAACTTCTTCATAAGGGCAGTGCAGCTCCTTCAGCAAACCACTCATCTCCAGCTGGAGGCTGTCCACGTCATCTAGAGGGGAGGACAAACAGGAATGAAGGGGTGGAATATAACTAAAAACATTTACTCAGGCACTGTAATTAAAGTCATAATCTTGAAGACTTTCACTTCCTTGTCTTTCGCAGCTCATTTGGAGATAATCTGTAGTTGCAGCTGTGTTTTTTGAAGCTCAGTTCTGTGTTAGTTTGTAGTCACTGACCTTTTTTTTGTTTGTTCAACCAAAGTAACCGTTAACTCACGACAGACTGTAAAAAAAACAGTACACTGCTCCATATAGGTGAGTTGAATAGTGAGCCTGTTGCTTTAAAAGCCTTTTTAAAAGCTTGTGATCAGTGTGCTATAGGCTCAGTCACCACTGTGTTACATCATGTTTGATAGTGAATTATTTAAATCAAAATCTTCAAGATTATATCTTTATGTACAAATTTGAGGTACTTAACTTGAGCTTCTTGTCATTCCACTTTCTACTTTTTCTCCACCACATTCACCTGACATCTTTAGTTACTTTACTAATTAAGATGTTTTAACATAAAACACACAGAAAGCTTATAAAATATAACACCTTTTGCTATAAATGATGATAATAATAGAAGTACAACTTAAATTATTTGTCAATGAAACAATTTAGCATTTGACAGAAAATTTATTGGAAACTATGTTGACAATATTTGCTGCTTTTCTTCAGTAAGTATTTTAAAGTATTTTTAATAACCCTGGGGTTTGTGGTGTTGGTTGGACAAAGCAAACATTGATGGATATAGAAAATAATCAGCTGATTGGTCCAGAATGAAAATAATTGGGAGTTGAGAGATGATACAAAAATAGTAGAAAATGAGCTCCACTTCAACAACTACAACAGTAAAATCCTGCTTTTACATTAATGAAGTAATGATAATGATGACAGTCACTGCATGGAGTACTTTTAATATAAGTCCATTTTCTTAATTTTATACTTGCATGCAAATCTTTTACTTATCACTGGATATTTTTTAGTGTGACATTAGTACTTTTATTTAAGCAAAGGATCCGAGTACATCCTCCACCACTGCGGGTTTGACTCTCAGGTGTCCTCAGGTGGACGCTGGCTCACCTGGACCGGATGTGATGCTCTCCTCCAGCCCACACAGCGGCTTCAGTCTGTCCGTCAGCCACCTGCACAGCTCCACGTACTCCGGCGAGGACAGGCCTCCCTCTGCGACCCGGAGCAGCGCCTCCTCCTCCAGCAGAGGGCCTCCGTATCTGCGGAGACACAACAGAGAGCAGCCACATGAGCACCGACATGTTACGTTTCAGCGTCGTTTCGAGCCGCTTTAGCCGCCGCAGCCAGAGCTAGCGGCAAACTACGCATGCTAACTGTGAGTTAGCTTACCCGAGCTGCTCTAACGAGTCCAAAATGTCGCTCTCCATCACTGAGGCTGCTGTTTCCTTTGTTTAAAGTGTCACTGCCTTTTAAAACATGACGGAGTCAGCGGTGCGACAGCGTCAACGCGGACACTACGTGCTCTCATTCATCACTGAGCCGCTCTCATGCCTCCGTGTTGTTCCGGTCACTTCCTTGAGCCGGAGTGAAACACGCGACTGTCCATATTTGGTTCCGCTTTGGTGCAGCAGGAGGTCAACAAACAAATTCAGCACAAAGGAAAACTGCAATTTATCAGCCATGATTTCATTATTATAAATATTATATTTACGGTGAATAATGGAAGTTTTAAATGATTGATGGATTAATAAATCCTTCCATGCTGCATATACCGTATTTATTGTATTAGCATATAGTCATGATTACACACATTCACACTATAATAATAATAATAATAATAATAATAATAATCCACATCGTATATATTCAGTATTATCTGTATTATGTCCAGCTTACAATAATACTTGACTTGTATATAGATTTGATATAGGTGAATATTAATTTTATTCCATGTGTTTTTTAATGTTTGTTAATGGTGCTTAAAAAAACATAAATATGAAATGCATCTGTAAAATTTTGTGCTATTTTGTTGTCCTTGTTCTTAATTACTCTCTATTTTTGTGTATGTATATTGAAAGCAATGAAAGGACCGAGCCAAATTCCTTTTGTGTGCACATGAAGCTGATTCTGATTCTGGTAAAGAAAATTCCCACTTGAGGTTGAGGAAATTCTCTAAATTCCTTAAATGTTAAATGTATTTTGTAGCTGAGTTAAATATTAAAGAATGTTGACATTTTGGAGATTTTTACCAGATATAAGCCCTATTTTATGATCCCATCTTTGGTTGAATGTAAAACGTAAATCTTCAAAGTAACTAGTTATCAGCCTAAATGAAGAGGAGTAAATGCACATAGATGACATAGAGATATAAAATAGTTCCTAATATATACTTAACATATTCAATCTGGGTCACATGAGAAAATGGTTGGTGTTGTTCAAAGATTCAGAGACTTTGTCAAGTAATTTCCTCTTTCTCTGTTACAATTGATGCCACTTTAAAATCACCATCTCCTTCAACATAATCACCAGTATTATTCAGTGTCTTGTCACCTCTGTGAAGCTCTAGGTCTGCGACAAACAGAACTGCAGGGACTGTTTTCAATTTATCATTCAGTGCAATTCAGAAAATGCAAGAAAATCAAGATGCCTGTCCCAGTTGTTTCCTGTAGCCCAAACATATTCAGTTTACAATGACATCAAAACTGAGAGCAACGTAGCATCAAATCCAAGAAGCCGGAACCAAAGAACGTTTGTCATCTTCGTTTTAAAACTAAAACTGAGACTTAAAACTACAAATTAATTGATCATCAAAATAGTCACCGATTCATTTTCTGTTGATCGACAAATCGTTTCAGCTTCTGGCTAAATTTAGCTGTCCGGCTTTCACAAACATTTGTCTTTGAAATGCAGAAGTCAGATTTCGGCTATGATTGCTGGACGAAGGAAGAGGAAGAAACGTATTTCAGTCTTCACCTCTAGCAGACTACACCGCGCTGTCGACTTTTGTCTGCACACTTTCAAGCCTCCATTCTCAGTTTGAGGTGGGGTTGGATTCAAAGACACACAATGAAGCCTGCACAGCAAAAGATTAAAACTCACCATTTTATTATGATAATGTTATTTGATATGTCAAATTACAAGTGTATGATGTAACATAAAAACAGTTACAAACATATGTATGCATATTTACATTATATATTTATGAAAAGTAACGAGCTACATCTGTATAAAGAAAATACAACTATGACATGAGTTATTGGGACTATAAATTTTACATCATATACTTGGTATTCTCGAACCATAAGAAATACCTAGACGTGTAGAAACCAATAGAACCAGAACGAGAGATGTTAAATTATAAAATGGAAACTAGGATGGACGTGAGGCACTTTTTTGAGGTTGTCAGGATGTGAAAGCCGATGGCACTAAGAAACTTCAAGGAAACAAAACAAAAAAAAAAAAAAAAAAAAAGAGAGATGCACAGAAAAAAGAAATATGCACAAAGAGAGAGTGAAAGAAAAGGAAAAGAAAGAAAACAGGCAGTGTTTACAGAATAGTTAAGAGTAGTACCATTTATACTGCAAGTTTCAAAACACAAATGTCTTCCACTATTTAGAACTAATCACATAAATGTTACATCAAGCGCTGTAAGATGAAAAAAAGCTTACATATAGTATCATCAGTGCACCAAAGCATCGGAGAATCGAAACATAACCACTCAACTGCTGTGAAAAGTAACCTTTTTAAAACAATACACTGAAGAGAAACAGGTTTATATAGCTTTTTTTCTTTTTTAATCTACACAATGTCAAGAATGTACACTTGTATGCATTCCCAAAGATATGCACAATTTCCAAGATCGAAAGAGGATAAAAGACTAGCAGCAAAGTGGTTAAAACTGAAGTCTTATATAATGCAGGTCAAAAAAATATATATATTAAAGCAGACAGACACATGTTGCATATATAATACAGTACATGACAGGAAGTTGCACTGTGCTGGTTAATGCAGAATGAGAAGTGTTATTTCAGCATTCTCTACACTTTGTATAAATGCACATCCTACATTTTGCTTCTCAGCCAGCAAGTTTTAATCAGGTTCATCAAACCTTGGTTCAGCTTGCAATAATGCAGGGCAATCCAATTACAATGGGAGAATATGACAACCAACCAAACATTTGGTTACACACCAACCCCGCAACACGCACACACACAGCACACACACACACACACACACACACACACACATTCATTGTTGGCGTGGGCGCACAATATAGAACGTACATATATAGCAACACTCGCGCACCCACACACGCACGCACAAGTGTCCACTTCATCACAATCGAACATTTAAAAACTCGCCGTTGTGGTTTATATGCTGTTGGAGAATTAGGGTTTAACAGTCGTTCATAGCTGATTTTCTCTGTCAACACAATAAAATTAGTGATTGTATCTAGCAGCTTTATATGTAGGTATGTATATATATATTTATATATCAAACTTTTTAAACAAGTGGACTGCCACTACTGTACCGTGTTAGCACTATCCTTCCTTCTACCGTACAAAACTAGAGAGAAACTCTATTAGAAGCTCAATAGTTATTTTCCATCACGAACGCCCTCTACTTTTCAATGTGAAATAATACTAAAAGGTGACCTATGTACATAATGCTGTCAATTGAAGCTACAGTATATGCTGACAGCAACGACGATAAATACAGCTCTATCTTTAAAATTTCAAAGACAAAAAAAAAAAAAAAGAAAAAAAGAAAAAAAGCTGGGATTATTATCAGAACTTAAATATAGTGTTAAGTATTTACAGGTGTTTGGAGTTTGGTACCAGGGGTTGGTCGTCTACCTATATAGCGTTAAAGTGTCACTTACTCAGCCTGCAGAGAGGTCAATGTGTTTCCCACGTTAGAAAGTTTGCATAGAAAGTAAAGGGAGCGTTGATCGAGGGGGTGGGGGAGCGGAGTGGAATTGGGAAAATAAAATGTTTCTCCTGTGATGAGTCGCGTCGACGCAACGTCATTTCTAACCAGGAGTGACAGGAGGAGCAAGAGGTGCATATCTGTTAGGAACAACATGTGGACGCTGTACCAAATTTGCTGTTAAATATCACGGTGAATAGCAATTAGGGCAAATTTCAAGTGTGCCTGTGCCTTAGTTAGGGATCATTTCAGTTATTGCAGCCGAGATGTCCAAACTGTTGTTACTTGTTTGGAGTTTGCTCTAATCTAAGTGTTCAGACTGGTTTGAGTCAACAGTGGTTCTGTGAGCAAGACATGTTGGATTTAAAACGTTCTACTCTTTGTTTTTGGGTGGGAAATGCAGCCCAAACACAGCGAGACTCTGGTGTACAGTCTGCCTCCGTGTTTCCCAAAGGATCTTTAAAAAGAAAGAGTGGTTTGACATTTTGTGAATTATGTACATTTGCTTTCTTGACGAGGGTCGGCTGAGAAGATCGATGTCGCTCTCATATCTGTCGGTTAAATATGAAGCTGTCTCAGCATTAGGACTACAAACAGCTAGCCTGGCTCTGTCCGAAGAGAACAAAATCTAACCTACAAGCACCGCTGAAGCTCATTTATTAACATGTTTTATCTCGTTTGTTTAGTGTGTGGGTACATTTCTTGGCCGGGAAAGGTAACTTCCTCAAGTTTTTTTTTTTTTGCATGGCAAGCTTACGGCAACGACAGGACTCCAGGAAGTCACAGTGCTCGTTCAAGAAATAGTCCCACACATAAACCCCCGGTGAAAAAACAACTTTGCATTTTTATTCTCTAGTCTTTGTACATATTAAACCACCTAGACAGAGCATCTTAAAATAGTGAACTTCAGAGGTGCAGGTAGGAGGATTTGGTTCTGTTTGGACGGAGCTGGCCCCTAAACGTAATATTGAACAGACAGGGGTGACGGCGGCATCAATCTTCTGATGAAACTTCCCAAAAAGTAAGGAAATAAGTGAACTTCCCAAAACGTCAAACGGTTCCTTTAAGTCAGATCGTCTCTTTGTTAACAGACAAAGACGCTTCGGGAAACGGGACGCTGGTTTGTGCCGTTACGAGTCAAAGACGTAATCACAAAGTCAGTGGTGACGTTACCTGACATCAGATCAACAGTGCATATTAAGACCTATGCACACACACGCACACATACAAACATACATTACATCTGTATGTTTTTTTTTAATAGCTAAGATACTCAGCATTCCTGAAAGAATTCACTCATTCGTTCAGGGCCTGTTCAATGAAGACGTACGGAAGGAGTGGACTTTAGAGGAACAACGAAATACCACATTTACACAGGAGAAAATGAAACAAAAAGAAAAAAGAACTGATTCGTGGGACAAACATGGAAATTTGGAGAGGGTGCTGCAACCAAAGCTTGGAGAGCAGTGCTTTCAGGAGGTTTCTTCCCCCTTCCCTTGCCTTGGATGTTAACTCAAGTAAAATTTATGTACAAGACTAATTTTAAGATCAGAGGGATTCTCGCTAAAAAGAATAGCCTAATTTAAGTGCCTCATCGTACAACCAAGGAGCACTGTAACCCCTTTACTCACCAAAACAAAACTTGCTGGTTGAGCAACATTTTCAGCCTTTGTTTCAAAAATAATTATAAAATGAGCAGGAAAAAAAAAACAAATCAAACAAATTAAGAAACAAAAACACCAATTTCACTACAGCAGTAAATAACTGGACTAAAACTGAAATTCACTGGAGTAAATGAAATTGCCATGTATTGGTTTCAATTTAAATGGTTCAAAGGAGTTCTAATGCTATTTTCGTGATGTGGAAAAAACTATTTTTGGGGAACTCGGCATGGTAGAGTCATTACCATGTTTTTTCCCTTCTAATCATGGAATCGATCCCTTTATTTTGGAATGCAATCAAATGGTCTGAATCACCTTGGGGAGAGCAAGGTAAATCATTTCAACATCTTTTAAGTGAATGTCAAAAACTATACCAAGTTGTACCTTCAAAAAAAACAAAAAAAACAAAAAAAAAAGCTGTTACTTTTTGATTATTTTCTCCAACATTCGGTGGAAAGGAAAACAAGGAATTGGCCTTACATCCACCACATCCACCACAGCAACATCTCTCACATGTTAAAATTACACTAAATATGGTGGTTAATGTACCACAAGAATTTGAGAGGGTTACCTTTACTCTTGGGGGGAAATACCATTTCTAGTGCACTTTTCTCTGTCTAGTAATTACATTTTCAGCAAATGCTTAAGCCATGAAGGAAAGGCCACTGTTACCCAACTGCAAATTCACAAAAAAAGCAAGAACATATCCCTTTTAGCATACTCAAACAGCAAGTATTTTCTCTGAACGCAAAATAGTTTTGTTTTCTTTTTTTGTCATTAAGTTGTCGCTCTCTGTACAAAAGACAATTTTCCTTCATAAAGTTACACATTACTTGTAGTAGAGTTCTGACATTTGTGGCCTGGCTTTGTCAATGCATGACAATGAAAGTGAGAGAGAGAGAGATGTGTGAGAGTGTGTGTGAGAGTGTGTGTCTGTGTGTGTGTCTGTGTGTGTACAGGTGTGTTTAGTAACATCTCCAAGTCTATTAGTCTTGACGCCTCCTCCTCCGCTTCTCCTCAGATTAAGCTCCTGAACTTAGCTTGATGCTCAGAGCCCCCACAAAGCATATGGTTTGTCCTCCACTGCTACTTGTCGGCGACAAACACAAACTGAAATCTCCAAAAGCCCTCAGAGCTGGGGATCAACAACATATCACCCTGTCTGAGAGGGAATGAAAAAAGGATGCCGGCTTTTAATTTTCCGCTTTTATCCACTTCCTGTGTTAGCTAGCTTTGAGGGTGTCCCAGAGTCCGTCGTCGGGTCACCCCGCGGCCTTGTGCTTGCCCCCACAGCAGCGGCAGGCCTCGCCACAGTGGTGGCAGGCGCGCAGAGGCAGGTAGCAGCACATGCAGGGTGCGATGAAGGAGAGCGCCACCAGGGCCAGCCAGCGCAAGCAGAACTGCTCGTCAGATGTGTCACATGAGCAGGGGTCTGAGAAGTCGCCCTCGGAGTCGGACATGCAGTGGTACAGCATGCTCTCGGCACACAGCATGCAGCTGACTTTGTAGATGCACTGCTTGATCGGGTCGGGGGCATCTTGGCACTGCCCCCGCCAGTTGTCTTCGTGGTTGAACATCTCCCGACAGTAGATGCAGCGCGAGCGCTCGCCGTCCTCTCGCCGCCGCCGGCTTTTGTTGCACTTCTTCAGGGGCGAGGGCTGAGTCTTGATGGCTGTGTCCTTGCCCAGGCCCAGCCCCATACCTGTTCCAATGCCCATACCGGGGCCAGAGTGAGAGTCCCCACTGGGGCCATCAGGAAAGAGGTACTCGCACTTCTTACTGTCCAGTTTGTGGAAGGCGGTGGGGAAGTCCAAGTCCTCGCGGTCAGCCTCCTGTTTCCACATGACAGGGTGGCGGTAGTCCTCATAGCCGCGGATGAACACGTCTTTGCGTGGGTTGATACGAACGATCTCCTCTTCGTCCATGTGAAAACTGACATGACGAGTCGACTTAAAGGAGACCTGGAAAAAGAAGAGATATTGAGAATTGGTTTAGTAGTAACTAAATATCAGAAATATTTTATTCACAGAATTTTATCTCACAGGCTTCTATCTTGCACTCAAGGCTCCACATTTTCATACACAATGTGATATCATTTTAAAGGAACTTTTCATATTTTGGAGATGTGACGGGTTGTGTGGAGGAGAGGCCAACCTGTGGAGGCAGGTAGCGGCGGTTGCTGGAGGGGAACTCGTCGAAGGGCTGGGCGCGGACGTAACAGCCCCTGAATGGCTCGGTGGAGACGACATTGTTCAGGGGAGAGAAGGGCTCTTTCATCGGGGTACAGATAGACGGAGGCTCATCGCACACCTGCAGAAAGAAATTAAAAAACTCAGACAGGCAGGTTTGACAGATCATTTGATGAGAGACATTAGAAGGAAAACTAAAATGGGTCTTGTGTTTCCTCTTAGAAGGAATGCAAATCAAAGAAAACAACATATGTGCTACAACACAATTAATCATTTAACCAGTCACTTAACCAACAACATTTTAAGATACATTTATTAACTATTCATAAACCATTATCAGTTATCACTTCAGGCCCAGATATACTGTGACGTACAGTCATCTTTATTTTAGAAATAAACAAGAAAAAAAGGACAAGCAATGAAAATAAGTATCCGTATCATCCATCATTCTCACATTGTAAGTTATCATTTCAGTGTGAAAAGCATTAATGGTTGATCAATTCAGTTTTCATGACTGTTTTGACTAAGGGTGTGTGGGCAGAGTGTGTTCCACTTGTAACCACCAGGGGGCATCCTGCGCCCACGCTTGGCCAAATGTGTGGTGATGACTCAAGGCCCTTCTGTTAAGAACTCAGAGTTCCCATCAGCCTTGCATGTGTTCCCACAAACATTTTAACTGATGCAAAATCTACAAACACGGGCCTAAAAAAAGAGGCACTGAAAAATGCTGGAAAAAAAAAAAGAGAGAGAAATGTTGGAAACCGTTTGAGCATTTCTTCCACCTCACGCCAAATAATCTCTTAATTACAAGAGTGGAGCTCGCTGTTGACATCAGTCAGAATGAGGTGTCTATAAATAACATCTTGTGAATGCCACAGCTTGCATCAAACGTGTTGAAACGTAAACACTGCAAAAAAAAGATATTTCTACGCATCGACCGGAATAAAATAAATAGTTATAGATCCAATTGAAATAATCCTTCAGTGCTCATGGCAACAAATTCAGTGAAAAAGTGATGGCTATTCATGATTCATGCGTGCAGAGGTGATGAGAGATGGGGGAGGACAGTCAGCTATTACATCAAGAGTGTGATGATATTTCATGTCCGGCATCATTTCAGTGCTACCATCTGTATAACTTCCAGCTTGTTCACGCACACCAAACATCGCATCACGTATGCAGATGGAATGGAAATTAGCAGAATTAAGGTTGATTATTTTTATTATTATTTTTTTAAGTTCTTTCTTCATTCTCATTTTTAGATAAACTGCCTGAAAATGATTCACATAAACTGCTAAATTAAATAATAAAAAAATGTTCTTCAAGTCCCACTCAGAAAGACACAAACATGGACACACGCCGAGGCATCTTCACACGTACAAGTTCGATCCAACCATATTCAAGCCTTGTACACACTGGCTTGCTGTCCCTCTTTTCCCACACACAACCCGACCTCATCAAGGCAGGGTTAGTCCTCTTTCTCTCTCTCTCTCTCTCCGCGTGTGGAGGAGGCTGCTGGCTCTGGTTAGTCAGTGCCGTGTGTAAAGTAGCCCACGCCAGTGCTTTAACGCACAGCGGAAATCTGGTTTGCTCCCAGCTGCTGCTACAGTAATTACTGTCCTGTGGTTGCTAAGAGATGCTTCCTTTGACTTCTTTTTTTCCCTCTCTCTCTCTCCCCTCAGCTTGTCCCTGCCCCCCCACCCTCTAGACTAACACATGATGTGTGTGTGTATGTGTGTGTGTGTGTGAGTGACTTTGCTCCCTCTTTGCCTCCAAACATACCAAGTGGTGTAACACACACACATCCAGTGTCTGCAGGGGAATGTGAGGAATAGGAGACAGTGGAGAGAGAGAAGAGAAAGAGCAGAACAGGAAAAAATGACTTTGTCTTGTATCCGTGTGTGTGTGTGTGTGTGTGTGTGTGTGTGTGTGTGTGTGTGTGTGTGTGAGGGAGAGAGAGAAAGGGAGAAAGAGAGCAAGAGGCCAAAGAGTCTGCAGAGGGAATGTCATAAACCAGCTCCAGCTGGAGAAATGCAGCACACAACTTAAAAAGCCAGATGACAGCTGTGTGTGTGTGTGAGAGAAAGAAAGAAAGGAGCGAGGGGTGGGGGGGTGAAATGGGAAACAGACTTGGGCTTCCTTTTAAAGCGCTTGCCTAAGCCCCACCATTGAAAGGCATGCGTGGGGGCCAATCTGGAGCTGAGCTGACCCAAGAGATGTGGCTGGGTGAGGGAGAGGAGAGGAGAGGAGAGGAGAGAGAGGATGGAGGTGGTGGTGTGGAGCCAAGGGTAACCTGGCACCAACATCAGGGATCCATGCACTTCCGCCCTCAATAAGGCACAGGGGCTCAGGACAGGGGAGGCTGAGGTCGTACTGAAAACCAACAGAACATGCTGGATAGGCTCCATTTGGGGGAGAGAGTGGAGGAGAAAAAGGTAATTCGGAGGTTTGATCACAAACGCTGAATGGTTTATGTCTGTTTATATGTTTGTCTCACACTCCACAAACAGGCCTCCGCTTCAATGAGGCAAATCATGAGTAGTGCTCATCTCTGTATCTTGTTAACTTCAAAACAAAGAAGTACGTCCAAGTTCCAGGCTACTCCCCCACGTATCCTTTAAACAAATGGCTCATTTGGTCCAACATTTCAGAAAACATGCTTGTTAGCTTTGTTGCCGGGCAGTCGGATGAGGAGATCAATACCTCTGTTGTGCCTGTAGGCTGGTTAGTTTAGCTTAGCATAAAGGCTGGAAATGGGGAAACAGCTAGCCTGGCGCTGTCCTAAGGTAACAAAAGCAGACTAGCAACACCTCTAAACCTAAATGAACATGTTATACCTCTATGTGTTTAATACGAAACTGTCAAACTGTTCCTTTAAACTCTTCTGGCTCCTAGGTGCTCCATAAAGCAGCACTGTTGAGACACACTGAACAGGTTTGAAAGCCTCTGGTCCCTAAGAGAGGCTGTAAAAGTCAACTGGCTAACAAAACCTCTGTGTACTAAACTGATAAGAGAAAACTTCCTGCCAGTGCTAAATTAGATGCGGATGTTTTCCTGTGGCATTTGGAAAAAAAAAAAAGAAAGAAAGAAAAAAACGCATTTTACTTTGTACTCTGCGGAAGGACTGTGGTGGTACGGCATAATTCCTGGCAGTGGATCATCACAGCTGAGTAGGGGTGTTGTGCAACCACACATGTTGTTTTTTTTTTTATATTGATAAAAGATGTTGCATGTGCATATAGTGTGTGTGTGTGTGTTTCTGAGTGAGAGGAAGAATGTGGTGAGCTTGTGAAGGGCATACAAGTGGGTGCTGAGCCTTAGTGGGCAGGATGTGGGTGGAGGAGACTGTCTTGAATGCATGTACATTGACACACAAACATCACACATGCATGCACGCACACACACACACTCAGACAAGCCTGCTCACACTGCTCATACACATACAAGTCCGACGCCTGTACTGTACAATGCAAGGCTATCTTGAATTCCAGTAAATTTTAAGACCAAAAGATTTTTTTTTTTTTTTTTTTTATTAGAGACGTCTGACTGAAAGAACTAAACAAGGCTTGATGGTGACCTCCCATGCTAACTTGTGTCTGTTTTCTCCACAAGGTCAACTCTACTCAGCACAGATCTCCAGCCTCTAAAAGAGGGCTGTCAATAACCCATACTAAACCTGTCCATATTTCTTTCTGTATACACCATATTCCTTCTTGAGACTGTGTATACTTTAAGAGGCCACAATCTAACAGGCTATGTCTACCAAGAGTGGTGTGACTTTATGGTAGAGCATATAGCAACGCAGATAATACACCTTGTTGTGTGGTGGTATTTTCTAGTTCTCTGGCTGCAGCACTTGCCACTGGTTCACTTCTCTTTCTCTGTAGCCCAGGTCTCCGACCGCAACATTCGGATGCCAAATCACCATGGTGACACCCTCGGAGGCTCACTCACTGAACCTTGTGAACACCCCCCTTCTATCCCCCTCCCAATGCACAACCCCCCACTCACCCCACCCACCATCGTCATCGCCACCCCCCACCCCCCGCTGCCTAGCAACAGTGGTGCCATTGGATTTCCTGTATGTTCAGGCTGATTCCTTAAAGAGGAACTTCGTCACAGGAACAGGAACACAGCTCTCCCTCCTTCACTGCTCTTCTAGTCCTCAGCATACAGGATGTAAGATTCATGGGCAGGTCAAAGGTGGTGATGAGCCTCTGACAAGTGCAATGAACTCGCAGCTTAAAAAAAAATCACAAAGACGTCAAAGGAGCTATGGTGTGATGTCAAAAATAAGATTGTGAGGACGGCTTGATGAACTTGTGGGGCATTTTCAACAAACAGTCAGCAAAAACTAGAAACATGATGCGATGCAACACGACAGCCCTGCAATAACTTGTTGAGGCTACCATCCAAGTTATTTATGTGCTGACTCAATCCTTTAGTATGTTTTGAGGCTGTACCTTTTGTGTACACCACAAACTACAGTGTGAAAAATGACCACGGTTGAATCAACACCTCTCTGACACAGTGTAAACAGTAATTAATTAAAAAGTTTCATTAAGGCAGCGCCTATTGAAAGACTGTTTGCAGAGCTTTCTGTATTTCTTGTCGCTCACTGTAAGTGTGCATTACAAGAACTACCCTTCCTCTCACGGCGCTGTCTTTTCACCTACTTTGCAATCAGAAGTAGAACAGGTGACTGACGTTCCTGTAACTGGCCTGCTATCTAAAACAAATTAACATGGGTGTGTAGACTTGAACTATATACCTGCTGCCTTTCTCCGCCAAAGAGGACGCAGCAACGTGGACAACCGCACGTTGATAGCCAATAGAGCCACATGTCAGGAAGAGGGCAATATTCAATTCTTAACAGTTCTCAAAGCTGTAAACAAAAACAAGGCCCAGCTCAAGAAGAAGCACATTCTGTTTGGGCAACCCTGAAATCACAGAGCATTTTCACCAAGTTGCCTTTGAACAACCAGCTCCTGGGGCGATAGTTATTATATTGGCATCAACTGTAACAAGAGTGACAGCTTCGAAGTTAGACTGATAGAGACAGCTAAGCCTGCTCTAGCACATTCGCTGGCCAACACCCAGCTTCACCTCAGGGTCTGGCTGGCACTGGTTAAACACCTGTAAATCTCAAAGAACAACTGTTGGAAAACAAAAGGCAGGTGTCAGTGCCTGGGTGGGACACATCAGGGCTCAAACATATGGCTCAGGTTTGAGCTCTGACCTGCCTCCTATTTAACAGCGAGGGAGAGCCGAGTGATAAATCTAACTGCATGAAAACCTACAGTAGGTTCAACTTTAACATAATCCTCCATTTCCCACTCTATGACACAAAGATACATTATCAGATGAATGAATGAATGATCAAATGAATCATCGATTTGTCAACTTGTTCTCTTCTGTAGCATATTTTCAAACAAATATATGTTGTGATAAATGCCTAGAACTGTAAATGTTGTCAATAATAAAATAACACACTTAAACAGAGAATACTAGACACCTCAAAGTCAGAAAAATAATCATGTACTCATTTGCACGCACACAGCACGCATTTTCTTCATACTAAACTCGTAGCAGGAACATCTCAGCTTTCATCTCACTCACCGGTAGTCCATCCTCAGGAGTATCCCCTTCCCCAAACGACCGACAACCTGGAGAAAAGAAGAGAGAACCCATGCGGGAAGAAGATTAGGAGGCCTGAGTGGATCATTTTGTACACTCAAACTCAAACAGGTGTTGTTATGGCTGAATAAGCGAGTAAAAGCTTGCAGCACTAAAGCGCTAACTCCACACAATCTATGCATCGTTGCCGGCTAAGCTGCCGTCAGCTCTCAGTGTTAGAATGGTCTCACACAGTCACCAATGGTATTATTGACATGTAGCATCAAGTTTTTGGACCTGTATAATTTTACATACACGTAGCACTATCTTTTCGTGTCTAAACATAACTAAATGTGATTGACAAATAAAAGGAGAGGCTTGTTTTTGGAACTTTACCACTATGGGGCGAAACCTTGTGTAACACCGGTGAAATCGCTTGTTCAAACCATAGCTACATTTCTATGAATGTGTGTAATTTATACCGCGTTTGCAAAAACAATTCTGCTCTCAATAGATGACATCTCCTCCACAAAGCAGGTCTGAGCTGACAGATTTACAACACCGATTCTTGTCGGGGCAGAATAGGACAAGACTTCTGCTTCCCTCCGACTATAGCCTAATGGGGAAATGAAAGCTGCTTTGTGTCAGTGGGGCACACTGGAGTTAATGAAATATGCATGTCTAGAATAATGTAACCCCGACCTCGGCTAAAACGCCATGTGCCATTTCCGCATTCATAACGCCTCGTCTGCTGATGCAGGAGTTGGAGCTTATGTTTCAGGTATCAGGGCTGACCGTATTACATCTTTTCATAACCACAGAGAATGAAATTGTGGACAGTGTAAGCCGAGAAAATACAGTAATGTTACCGATATTTTTACACAAAGTGCTGTTTTGTTAAAGCCTTTTCTACTAATAAAGCAGGGTGACATTTTCACATTGAGAGTACCACTGTTTTACAGATACATTTGTTGGTATTGCTTGATATAACGAAGAAACTATGCAGGAGCTCGACTTAAAAACTGTCCAATTTTAAAAATGTGTTCATACGTTTCAATAATGTGAAATCTCTCATTCATTTTGGCGTCCAATGTCTACCATGTTGTAAAACGAAGTCTTGAGTTTCATATTTGATGTTTAAAAAAAATAGTGCTGGTGACAGTACTCTGCTTTCAAGGTATTCATGATAATGATACCAAGCAGCAACACCATTTCATAAAAGATGTTCTCAGATGTGATACTAATCTGTTAATATGTACTGGAAGTTCAATGGCAACTCAAGTGAACAATCTGAGAAATGGATACCACTTCGGTGTGATTACTATTCTAAAATATAGAATCAGGTCAGTATGATGTGTGTTATACTGTGTATTTACAGTTTCACAATTAAGAATAAAATAAAGTACTTCACTTACTCACTCACTTAACTTCATTTCGATTTTTACGTATATTTGGACTTAATGTCATTTTACCCAGCCCCTGATAAAAATCAGACTTAGCACTTGATTTTCAGGCAGAGGCCAGAATATTCATTATAAAAGAAAACACTGTTGAAGAAACTTGAGGAGAAAATGGTTGGGGCTACGATTTTGGCAATGTTGCAGAAAACAGTGATTAAACCACTTCCATTGGGATGAAGGGGAAACTTGTTTGTACCTGGGGCATCAAGAGGTTCTTTTTAAAAACGTAGGTTCATTTAATTAGGATCACTGAGGCCTCGTGTGAAGCACAGAGGTATCAGTTAGACGGTCTGCAAACTGCAATGCATGTTAGTGTCGACTCTGCCACAGTGAGGACAGAAAGGATTCACTGGGGTTGTGTGAGACCCAGTCTGTCCATCAGTCTGTCCGTCTGAATCACATGGAGAAAGGTGTTTGTGTGTGTGTATGCATTTCTCCACTACAGAGAGAAAAGAGGCTTCCTGCAGCACGACTCTGGCAGTGCTGGGCCGCGAAGCTGCCTGAGCCATGTGCCATGTTGCCATAGCAACAGAGGACTGCAAGACTGATACACACACGTGCGCACACATACACACGGTCAAAACATATTCTCTCTTTCTCTCCCTCTCTCGCTGCCTCTTCTCTCTCTCCCTACACACACACGCAGCAGTCCAGCAGCAGAACGATGCAACAGGAATACAGAAGAACCTGCCTGCCTGAGCTGAAGAGAGGCATTACACAACACTGGCAGAATACAGAAGATGCCAGGAGTGAAAGGAGAGCAGAGGCAGGAGAGGGAGAGGGAGAGAGAGGAGAGGTGAGGAGAGAGAGAGAGAGAGAGAGAGAGAGAGAGAGAGAGAGAGAGAGAGAGAGAGAGAGAGAGAGATGAAACTCACCGTCACCTGCAGTAGCTGACATTCACAGGGAAAGAGCTGAAGCATTTACTGGCAGACAGAGACTGCACAGCCTCTGGGTGAGCTATGTGTTTAATTACAAGGAGCACCTTTCAGAGACGTTTCAACCCTCGTCCCCACAGCATCCTGTTATTTAAACTAGGGTCTAACTATTATTTTCATTATCAGGTTAATTTCTTAATTCATTAATCGTTTTGTTGATAAAATATAAAATAGTGCAGTGCACAACCTCCCAGAGCTAAAGGACACTAGTTTGTATTGCTTGTTGTCCGACCAATGCTCCAAAATCTAAAAATACCCAGTTTGTTAACAAAGAGGACGAAGAAAGCCATTTGACAAGCTTGAAGTACATTTTGGGCATTTTAGCTTGAAAAATATTAATTCACTATGAAAATTATTGCTGATGAATCTTCTAATATATTAACTCACATCAGCCCTGACCTCCTCCCATTATCATGCAGTTATGTTTATATCCACAATCCACAATTCTTCGTTCTTTGTTCTGAGTTGAAATTCACAGGCAGAGCTATTTGCAAAGCCAGCCCGGAGGTTGCTGCCCATGAGTACCTTGTACCTAGACTATGTGTGGACTTGTGCCCAGGAAGTTCAAATCTCAGATAAACGCTTGTGGGCAAGAAGCAACTGATGCCTGGCAGCGATAAGCCTTTTTACGATATGTTCTGCTGTGCCTCCTCTATGCTCCCCAGGGTTCCCAGGTCTGGAGAGAAAAAGAGATTATAGCTCCCCGGCCGGCCGGCCAGCCAGCCAGCCAGCCTCTTGTGTAACATGGGGCTGGGTGGCAGATTGCTGAGCTGGCGATTCTCCTGCTAATTGGATGACTTTGCAACCTCTGGCACTGTGCTGAAAAATAATGCTTATCAGGATCCAAAGCTGATAACTAAACTCAGAGACTCAACTCCACCCAAGTGTAATATCCAGTTTAGTTTAAACAGTTGTTTTAAGTGGCACGGTGCACACAGACAGACCAAACCCTTCCTTTTTTTAGACTCGACTAGCCAGTCCTCAAACTTACTTACCAAGTCTGAGCGGCACAAAAGCCCAACCTGGTCAAGTTTCTCTTGACTATGCCCTGCCTCTATCTCAGGTTGCCACCCAGTCTATGTGTCCCAACTCCTGCCCCCCCCCCGTCCTATATCACCCACAGTCTGGGCACAGTCTTGCTCTGCCAGTCCCTACAGGAAGTGTAGAGTTTTATCTGGGCAGCTGCTGCTGATAAGATAACACAGAAGGGGTCATGCTTGGGTGAGTGAACAGGTAGCAAAGGGAGGGGGGGCAGTCATCAACGCTAATCAATGCTATGCATCTCTCCTAGAACAGATGCTAGGTCAGCCATTCCAAGCCAGTGACAAACAGGGAGGAATACAGTCTGTAGACAGAATGCATGCGATGTTCATTCACATACACTCGTATTATTTTACCCGTACTGGACAGCTGCCAACACACACAGTATAGTGCAACCTCTTAAGAGGGAATTCCAAACAAACCTAGTGTTTTGTTTTCATACAGGCATCACTAATTACCTGCCAACAGACACACCCACCCACCTTGGTTGATGTCCTCAATGGCCCGACGAATGCCCCGGTCAAAGGCGCGGGCGTCAGCAGGGCTCTGGAAAGTCAGTCCGAACTTCTTGTCGTTGATCCTCCAGTGGTGGAAGATGGGGTTGACCTTGTTGTACACTAGGTCTTTCTGCAGGACACACTCCAGCACCACCTGACAACACACACACACAGTTTGAGATTGAATCAAGGTCTGTTAGCGCTCAACGATATTGTAGTTAAATTTGGTCAGTCTGCAGTTTATGGTATGCAGACTGGAAAACTGCATCACTGATGATGAAACTCACTGGGGAACACACACGTAAATCCTTCATCTTACTTCTCACCCTAAGCTGTTTAAATGTGTCACATCTAATCATTCCACAGCAACATGAGGAAGGGAACAGAGAGAAGGAGATTGAGGGTTGAGGCCCGTATCTGGAACTATGCATAACTCCAGAGTTTCTAAAATAGAAAACCCAATAATTTCACATACTTCTTTGGATAATTTGTAAAACACATTCTAAATGGTGGGGTTTTCATTACAGATGATGATAAAGTTGGAGAGCAATGGTGGTGGGAGAAGAAGGGGAGGGAGGGGGGTTCAGTATGTTTTGGAACCGGGCAGCCCAAGTGTGCGGCAGAGAGAGACGGTGTTTCCAAAGCCTATTATTAATCAGGGCTACTGGGCCGCCTCCCGGCCTTCCTCTAGGCAGATTAAATGAAATGAGAGACAGCCATTACAGTCTTTGAGGTTTTTTACCGATGTGCACGAGAGGTGGCTTAATGGGGTGTGAATGTGTGAGCGTGTGCAGGGCGATCCGTGTGAGAGAATGCGTGTGTGCCAGAGCCGGTGTGATGAAAAGCTCAACGACCCAAGTGCCACACTGTGCGTCTTTCGCGGTGCAAATGTCTTGTCGGAGGATAGCGGTGACGAACCAATATTCACCAACTGAAAGCAGATGGCACCGTTCCCCCCGTCGATCTGGACGCAACAGTCAACATGCGCGCTTTAAGAGGCTGATACGTGGCAGCTGTGTGAGAGGTTGATGATATGCAATATGTGTGTCAGAGAGGGTGCACACGGGTCCGCGTTTTATTCTGCATATCTGTGTGAGAGCTGCTTTTTACGCTCGTTGATTCAAGAAAGTGTGCTGCCATATCATTCTTGTGCATGTGCAAGATGCGTCTCACAAAAATCTGTCCTTATATCACCATTGCATACGTGCCTAGAAAAGGAGGAGCAAAGGTTAAGCCTGTGTGTTTAAAGCCACTGGATAAGAGGAGGGAAGAAGAGAGGGATGGATGCGAGGAGCATGGGGTGGCAAGGAAGGCAGGCGGGGGACAGGAGGGGGTCTGTTGTGCCTCTGGGGCTGATTGTGGAGGCGAGACTGAATGGAGCCGGAGCAGGTAAGGTGAGCGCACAGCGAGGCCGACAGGAGGAGGAAGTATCACAGTTGCATGGAAGGACGATACTTAACACCGCATTCCACACTGCGCTCGGAGAAAAGAGAGGAGGAGGAGGAGCCACCCTGATGGAGGGGGGGAATGAAAGAGCTAGAAACAAAAGAAAGGCTGGAGATGTTAGAGGAGGAGAGGGACGGAGACAGAGATGGACGGAGGTGAGACATGCAGAGAGTAGCGAAGAGATAGCGTGAGAGTGGAAGGGGGGGGTGTGGGGGTAAAGAGGGGCGACGTCTACATGCAGACAAGGAGAAATCAGGCTATGATCTATGAACACGATCTATGCCACCACAATTGTAATTACACCCAGATAATCATTTCTAGGAAATATATCATAATTTTAATCGCCTTGGGATAAAATAGTGTTTGTTTTGAGCAAAGAAAAGTTGTGAAATAATATTTAAGCACAGAGTTTTAAAGGTTTAGTAGGAGGCATTGGTTGCAATTGATAGATCTTTCCCCTCACCCAAGACTTAAAGCTAATGAACCAGCTTAGTGGAGACCCAGACAACGGCACATTCACAGACTGAACGATGGGAAGCTAGGTGAGAGCTCAGTCAGAGATTTGTCATAATCCAAGAGCCAGTATGGTAAGTAATCATCTACCAATTAGATCTGTAGTTTTTTTTTTTTTTTTTAAAGAGTCAGAGAATCAGAGTGAAGGAGAGAGAGAGAGAAAGAGGAGGGAGGAGGGCAAGGAGGAGAGTGATTGGTAGCTATATGGAGAGCCAGCTGAGTCATCACCAGTACACTCTGTGCCGCATCACTGCGCTTATAGACAGATCCCCTCCACCTCTTCCGTCTCCCGTCTCTCTGGCTCCACCTCTGTTTCCTGCTCTTTGACTACACACATCTCTTTCCCCGATTCATCTCATATGTTATGCACCCCCAATCACCTCATTTCTACCAGCCAAAATCCTTTGTGCCTTTGTGATTTCAAAATAACTGCATCTCTGATATGTTTTTCCCCCATCCAGCTCAGGTTCCTACCAGGGAAGGAGGGGAGATGTCATTGTGCTTTCTCTATTCACTCCATTTCTGGCTGAATTAAAACACTGAAACCACATCCTTTAAGACACAGAATGGCATTTTACTTTTCTGTGTTTTAGACACAACAAATCAAACCAAACAGCCCATCAAACATTCAGAAGCTCTTCCCTGGGCCTCATTTTTCTGTTTTCAACATCCCTCATTCAGCATAATTATGGTCTTTCATTTACCTCTGAAATCACAACACTGACGTTGCTGTTTTAGACAACACTGTGGTAACAAGTACTGATATTGCCCTGCGTTTTCTCTAACTAACATATTCTTATGTGGTTATGTCTGTTGCTGTTGTTTTCTCAGACTCATCACTCTGCTGCTCCTCCTCTGAGGCCCTCAGACTGTCGGTAGCGCTGTGGTTGACGCCGACAGCATGGAACTGGGTGGCATCTCGACAGACCTACATATGGCTGGGTGTTTGTTGTGGTGGCTGGGGGTAGACTCTGGTGGTGATAGGGGTGTTTTACCACATCCCAGAAGAGTTGCCGGGGTCTCTGAGCAATGTCTATGCTGTGTCTGAACAACAGCATTCCCGTCACACCCTTTCCTGTGCCACACACATGCTTGGATAGCAACGCACAAAACACAAACATGCTGTAAACACAAAGCACACATAAAATGTATTCAGTCAAAGGAGATTTTTTTTTAATATAGAAAAAAAGGTGTTTTAGACGCCTGCTGTAATGAGCCTCTAATAGCAGATTGTCAGGAACCACCAGACTCTGTGCATCATGGTGGCCTCCTCGGTCTCCTGACATCTGACAGACAGTTCTGTTTCTCACACACTCACAGATTTACAATCTCATTAGCACAGACCAGGATTATCCCAGTTCATCTACTGGATCTGTTTCACATCTACAACACAAATTGAGTCTGTGACAAGGAGGTCATGAGCTTTACAGCCATATAGATTAGAACTTACAAAATACATGTTTCTGAGCCTCATTGTTACTCTATAAGGAAACAGACTGACGATGCATCAATAACTAAAATAAAATACTAATATGCATCAAACATGACACATGAGCTCAATATGCTCCACTGCACGTCGTATCTATAAAACTGCTGTTTACGCTGATGTTCAGCCCTTTAGACACAACATACTTCTCACAAAGTCAAAGTAGGGCTCTGCAGGTGAGGTTTTTTTTTTCTTTTTGCTGTGAAGGACATTTCACTATCTGTGAATTGTACTGCTGGTTCCACAACCACAACTAAAGACAAAACTGTGCATGTAAATGTTTTTTATCTACTTTGATTCCGTAAATGTAGACGTGGCACAAATGTCATTGTATATAACTTTTTGTTTAATTAAAAGTCCATCAAATTAAGATTTAGTCCATCGCTGATCATCACATTGTGTATCTACAGAACCATCTGCACTCACCTCAAGGTACAGTGAGAGTTTGGAAGGAAAACCAGCAATGTATAATGCTAAGACTGTAGACTTTGACAGACTTTACACTAAGGCTGAGTCGGTGAATCGATAAATCTGCAGCTACATTGGTAATGAATTACTAGTCTGAAATTCCAAACATTTGCTGGTTCCAGTCTCTAAACTGTGAGGATTTGTTGACTAGAAAATGAAAATAAATCGATAACTGCTAACGGTAATTGCATCTATACTATAAAAAAAAAATGTGTATACATTTTTAAATGGTTTTATTTCTTTAACTTTGTTGTAAAAGTAAACTAGCATGCAGCTTTTAGATTTATCATTATTTCACTTTACATTTGTTTCCTTACCCAATACAACTAAACATAGTCAGTATGTCAGGTCACATATTAGCATGTTTAAAGACCCTCTTTCCACACAGTTGAACTATACTAACTATAGAATGCTTTACACATGTAGGCAGGGTTTTATGTTTTACTCTTAGAGTAAGCAGAGCATATTTTCCTGGCTTCATTTATGAATTCCGTCTTTACATTGAACATCAAGAAAGAGGAAATGCTTATAAAAAAGGTTGGAAAACACTTGTGTACTCATGGAAAACCAGAGTGAGTGTGAATTTCCAGCCCCCATTCCATCATTTAGGTTCCTTCCAGACTCTTTGTGCGTTTCCCACATCCCTCATCCCACATTCTTTTCTCCTGAGTAATCGGCCCTTCTCCCTGATGATATCATCATGCATCACAGCATCACGCAGTTCGCTCCTATTTTCAGATACCTGCGCCATGGAGGAAAGCCAAACAACCACTTCCTGTGCAAGTGAGTGTGTGTGAGTGAGACAGAGAGGAGAGGGGAGTCTGGGAAAGGGGGGCTCAGGGTGATCTCATCCAAGAGAATGTACCATCTCTTGTGCACCTGAATGTGCATGAAAAAGAGGGAATGACTAAATAAGCGTGAATGTAAACGCATTGGCTATCTTGTTACATGTGTACTATTAACATGAATAATTATTTCAAAAAAAGGCATTTTTCAGATTTTGAGCTGGAGGTTTCCTCACCAGTTTGTCTTTGAGCCGCTCGCCCTTGATGTGGAACTCCACAGTAGTGGGGCTTGGACTGGGGCTGGGGCTGGGGCTGGGACTAGGACTGGTGCTACAGGGGCTGAGGTTACCGCTGCTTCCTCCGCTGCCTCCACTGTGGGTGCTGCTGCTGTCCTCCGCCCGGCTGACCTTATAGACGGTGACACAGCTAAGGCCTCCGCCCCCCAGGGGAAGCCACCCACCGCTGGAGTCATCCCGAGTCATGACCACTGCTCTCACACGCGCATAACTGTCACTGTGGAGGAGGAAGGAAGGAGAGGAAGGGAGGAAGATGGGGAGGGTGGGAAACGACCAGAAGAGAGGGAAAGATCAAATGAAAAACTTTTAGTGAACATCATCAGCAGTAATCAGCATTTCAAATTTACAGTGTTACTTGAGGTTTTTCTGGTGACCTCTTATAATCACCTGGATTACAAAACATCATTAAAAGTAGACAGCCTACATGAATTACCAGCCCACATAATTCTGTTGAACCACAGCATAAACAAGTTGTAGTACAGTACATGTAGCCTACACAAAATGGTGTCGTGAGGAACACACAATACAGACTTACAGATAAGATAAAGCTGTCTACACCACACTAGTCCAACAAATTTATGCTTTACGACAAAGTCCACTTCATGCCACATCAAACTAGAATTACTCTGATGCTGAGATTAAATAAAAGAAATCAAACCGGGGAGAAATCTGGGTGGTGGCGGGACTTATTACTAGTAACAAGCTAATAAGCTAAAAAGGAGCAAAGTCAAAGATTCAGCTCAGGATTGAATATATATTTTGGTTTTACTGCGTGATAAAACAGACTGCTGGCTATGATTTCTAAAGTCTGAAGCCAACAGTTTATGTTTAACCCGTTCCAGAGGGTGACTGACCGTGTGGTCAGGTTCAGGCTCCAACCACAGCTGATTTCAAACCTCTCCCCAAATTCAGGTGGTTTAAAGCTGGACAATACTAGACAGCTCCAGCTCACGTTAACCTGCTTCCTTTCTTAGTTCTGATGATACTGGTACTACTACTCTCACTCATCTTTCTCATGTCACTTGGTCGGGCTTTGAATCACAGCGTATTACATAACATTATGTGTCCAACTGACTTAACACATACCAATAAAAAGACTAAATATGTATAAAGCAAGAACAGGAACAAAGTGTTGATTATTTACAGAACTATGAAAGCTTTTAAAATATAACTGGACTGTCATAAGGTGAAATAATCCAAATTTAAAAGTCTGTAGACTGCAGAGAGAAAACACCTCTCTCACAGTATCACATAGTTTGATACCAACTGTTCATTGTATATTATAATACTAGATGTTTTTGTCCCTCAGTCCATTTTTTTCTCCCTTTGCCTTTCCGTTTCTTCACTTGGGACTCAGATGCTTCCCTGATTAGATAACAGACGGCACTGGGCCACCGGAAACGACAAAGGTCAGGGTGTGCTGAGGGCAGCATTTTGTGAAGACTCCTAGTAACATATTAAAGACTGACAGAAGCAGGCAAAGAGACAGTAAAGAATGTGGCCGACGTCCAGGTTGACCGATGAAAATGACGTTGCATAGGTTTTGTTAACAATGGCACATTTTGTTAACAAATTCTCTGATAGGGAATATGAAACAGTGATTAAGGGAGAGAATCATCGCTAACTGGCAATATTAATACATGATGCAGTTATCAAGTAGCTCCTGCTCTAAAAAGAAGAACAGCTATGACCTCCCTTTACTGCCTCTTCTTTTGAAATCTTGGCCTACTCAGTCAGGCTAACCTTTGGCCTCCTGCTTCCACACCCTTGGCAAACCTCAGTGCCGAGGTTGTTGGTTAGTAATTAAACCAAGAGCCAGTGAGCATTAAATCTGAAGCCATTTTTTTACCTTCAAAAGGAAGCTTTGATATCCGGGCACCTGGTAATAGCTGACCAAAGTTCCGGCAAAGGATTGATGAGCTTCATGAACACGGGTAACTCAAAAGTAAACCCACAAATCTTTTTGTAAAATGCATGCTGTGACTGTCTTGCCAAATCTGGTCTGTCTACACACAAAAACATATACACTATTAATTTCTAGCCTATAGACAAATGTACGTCTATATATAGTACAATTTTAACAATATATTGAATATATAATATATTTTCACATATCCCAGCATCCCCATTCCCAAGCAACTAACTAAAATCTAATTATGTCTTTCAAGCTGCTATAATCGATATCTTTAGAATAACAATATGTCAAGTGACAATGTGAACCATGCAAATGGTTACTACCACCTGAGTCTGCAGCTCCCCTCAGCTTTATGGAGCTTTGTAGCAAGTTGTAGCTCATTATTTATCTGCAACTTCAGCCACATCAGGCAGCTGTTTTCAGTGGAAGACAGACAGTTAGTGACTACCTGGTGAACACACTGGAGCAACTGAAAAGCCAAATATTTCCCTCTTAAGTTGGTAGCGCCCAAAAATAGAGCTAAAAGAGAGCCAATATTGGTGGCCTAATGTTAAAATGCAATTCTGTCAAAACAAATTTAAAAGGTGATGATATGTCCAGTTGCATTAGCGACTTGTTTCCGTTGCCCCCCAGTGACCAACAAAATGCAATGAAATCGACATGCTTCACACATTGGTAAAATTACTGATCTACCTACTTGCACGCAGCTAACTATATATTATGTTTGAACTCCAATTAGTTAAATATTCTTTATATCCATGATTACCTTTCCACAACTCGTCATGTATCAATACATCCAAACAATCTTTCTGTCACACTGAAATCCTCAAATCCTTCAGTTACAGAGTTGATGCCTCGCCAATATGTTTGTATTGTCAGCAGTTGTGTCACAAACAAAAGTGGACAACACTGGATGTCTTTTATTTGATACTACAATCATCATTATTCCGAGGACATTTTCAAATATCACGTTGTGATTTTTTGCCACATGATGACTAAACTGGTCCAAAAATAGGCTGCTATTCTGCCAGTCAACAAAGAAAATAATATTGGATGGTAGGGCTGGACATGACAAGATGCTAAATTCAAACATTATGAATCTCATCCTATGTGTACTTTTAGCACAATTGTCAGTTTTCTTTCTCATGTGCCGCCCCTGAGCTTAAACAGTAACTGGTCATGGGAGACTGACAGAAAAGCACAACCACAACTGACTTCTCCCTCTTAGCCTCCCAGCAACACCCTTTTCTGGTTACACCTCATAACAGCGCCGCAGAGGTAGTGCTTAACCTTACACAAGAACCCCTGCTGCAGCAGAAAAATGCATTTTTGAGCAGTATAACAGGCAGTAAAAGAGGGAAATACTGCTGCCGTTACACCCCTCTATGGCCCCCAATAAAGGATGCGGGTGATGGGTGCAGGAGGGGCTGTCAGTCAGGCAGGGGTCCCTGGGGTGAACAGAAGGCAGGCGGTGGTGTCGCTCAGCCATGACCAGGGCACAATGACCAGGGCCTGACCCATCAGACCTACCATCACACACATGCCAGCAACCATGACACTCACAGGGAGGGGGGCTGGGCCCAGAGAGGAAGTTAAGTGGACTGTGTATACGTGCATTTTTGCATCTAGTTTGAGACACCCATGCCAACCTTGTTTTATGTCTTGGTTTGACTGTGGTCAATAATTAAAATTACACTTCTGAAGCCAGCAGACCCACAGCTAAACTCAACAAACAAGAGCACTAGGTCTACTTAACAAAATCTTTAAAACAGGGGAATAAAGAGTTTTCATCCAGTTCCTCATATAAAAGTCTTTCCTTTCTTATGGTAAAAACGGTGAGTGGTCTAAAAAGAAATTTGAGTGCAACCTGCTGCAACACACACACACACACAGTTCAGAGTGGGATGGTGGAGACAAAGACTGGCCTCCACGCCCCTTGCTGGGAGCACACAGTCGACTGGACACACAATTGAGAGCGGAAGCAGATCAGCTGGCCTGGGCCTGCAAGCAGGGGAGAGAAAGGAGGGAGGGGGGCTAGAGAGATACAGAGAAAGGAGCCCCCCATTCCAAATTATTCCAAGTTATTCTGCTGGATGACTGACTTCATTTCCGACCAAAAGCAGGAGAGAACAGAGGGAGGGGGTGAGAGTGTAATGAAGGACTGTGGGGGGGAGGAGGAGGCGGTGGCTGTGGATGGGAACAGGGTGGAGACCAAGGTGACAACTGCTCCCACCCGCATTTGAATGTGGCCTTTTCTATTCACAAAAAAGAATGTGAACGGGCCTTTATGATGTCTACACAATATGGTATATGCAATAAGAATTAATTATATCTAGCGTTTCAAACCTCTTTGAGAGGTGAGAGTGAGAGCAAAGAGCAAACAAAACGCTGCAACTTAAATTACAATCCAGTTTCCAATTGAAAGCACTTGTAAGAAGAGGAGAGAGGAGAAGGCAAAGCAAGGCGTGATGGAGGAGCACGTGCAGACCAGGCAGGCCTGAGCCTCGAGGCTGGCTGCTCCAGTGTACGGCAGAGAAGGGGGATCCTGGGACAACCATTTCCTAAGTCGACAAAGTGGCCGTTTGTCTGCTGCTGCAACCCATGGCTCCCTGGGCTCCAGCATGCCATCATGCTTTGCTCCTGTCTCAGTCTTGGGCTTCCCACCCTATAGGGGAGTGGTGGAGGGGAGGCGAGGACAGGGGCATGGCGGCAGAGGAGGGGGGGGGGCTGGCTACTGAAAGGAAGACAGGAGGGAGAGAAGAAGGGAAGGAAGAGAAGGAAGAGGAGGAGTGCAGGAGGAGAGGAGAGAGAGAAAGGATGTGGCCTGAGCCCTGGGTGCTCGCCAAGTCACCCTCCTTTTCCTCCACTCCGTCCCCCCCCTCCACCCAACCCCTACCCGGCTGCCTCTCTCTACACAATGGCTGCTTCTCTGCTGAAATTTCACGTTATTGGATCCCGGGCCTGGAGTTTTGTCCTCCCACAATGTCCAGGCAGCGGAGCATGCTGCAGGGGAGACACACTCTGCAAGCTAAAAGCTGGAAAACCATTCCTCCTTTCATTAGCATCAGAAAAGGGGAGAAAAGTCCCCCCCTCACCCCAACCCAAACCACCTCTTTTCTTTTTTTTTTTTATCGCCCCTTTTCCTCCCCGTCTCTCCCCTGTATCAAAACCAGAGGAAAGGCTGTCAAGCTCAGTCAAGCTCCACTAGACCACACTGCTTTGCAGGACTTTTGAGGAGGGGGTAAAAATAATTAAAATATCATTGGGAAAATAAACACAAGCTACTTAGCCCAATCCGATTCTATAGATTATTCTCCAAAAGGAAAGCAATCACAGGAAAACAGAAGGAGAGAATGGAAGATTGTGTAAAAAGCTACTCTGGGTGTGACTCATTCTCTATGTTTACTAAAATGTGTGGCTATCTCCTACAGCAGTTATCATGAATAAAATACTGTACTTAAGCCTCATTTGGAAAGTAACAAGGCTTGAGGTATTCAGTGTAGATCAACTTCCCAAAAGATCTACATGAGTCCAGGGCTTGTAGATATAATGTAACAAAAGTTTGTAATATTTGAATGCAGTCGAGACTTTATAAAAATATACTCCACCACATTTCAATCGAAAACAGCATCTAGGGTTAAAGCGGTGCAGTTTCCTTTGCTGTGATCACGCCTCATTGAAGAAATGAATAACATGCATTCTGGGACTCGACCGTCGATTCCAGCAGTGCATCTAATCTGAACGGTGCAAACTAGCTGGCCAATTAGCCACGGTTCAAATCCTCTAAATAACCAGTGGCAAACTCAAGGGCACAGACATACCCAAAACAAACACCAACACGACCCAACATGGATGCAGTGCAAATTATGACATAAGGCCAGAACAAGACACGTTTGAAGGGGCTGTCTGTTAGCCATTACCAAACGAGAACTAATAATGGGGACAATGCTTGCAGTAACACCAACAGGCAGACGGCATCACGAGCCTGCTACATTAGCTGCAGTGAAAACTAATATGTTGACTATAGAAAGAGAAGTGAAAGAGAAATTTGCCCTATCTCCTCTCAACACCTCAGGCTGCTGGTGAGTCATCTCCCTCACAAGAACATTCAGCTTAGCTACCAACTGACTCAGGAAAAAAAAAAAAAAAAAAACAGAAAACAGAACAAGCCTACTCTGCTGCTGCACCACACAGAATCTACACTTCAATTTACCACCATCTTTTTCACAGAAGTACCACCTAATATGACGACAAATTAACGGTAACCTTTCTGGTAGCACCCGTCACGGGCAGCAGTTAGTGGGTCAAATTAGCTTGTAACCCAAATAAAGGATGGACCTAAATCAGCAAATAACTGTCAAAACTGCTCACTCAGACAGCGTTTCTAACACTGATTATCTAACCAACCCCTCTATTACAGGATTGGGCCTGTGACCCCAACAACAGTGTTGTAGGTACCGCTGAGCTGTGGCACTATAAATCAAAAAGAATTCCATATGTATATCAAATGCCAAAAAACTATTCTCAAACATCAATCACAGACACATATTGAGATGATCTTAATTTGAACTGCAAGCATTTGGAAAATTAAAACCTTGCGCTTGCCATTAAAAAAAAAAAAAAAAAAGGGGAACCACAAATTTCGACTGCTGCGGCGTCTCTGGTCTTCTTTGATGTAAGAGTAGTCCCCGGGGGCCCAAGCGTGTACTCATCGGTTACTCTGAAACCAAGGGGGAGACGGAAAGCTCAGGGAACAAGGAAGCCATCTAACTGTGGGAGAAACCATCAATACATCTCAGGAGCAACTTGGGAAGGATAAACCACCAAACCATGATGATGGCCCATGGATGTGAAGAGAAACTGCTAGTTGTAAACCATCACAGCATGTGCTGTTGTTGGAAAGAAGATAACATTATCATCATCATCATCAGAAACCAACCTATTAGTCTATGCTGAAGTTGTTCAGATTCAATTAATCAGATTCAAATTCAAGCAGCTTTCCACTGAATCTCTGTCTAAGATTTGGAGGAAACAAGAAACACTTTTACCAACCAATAAAAATCTGTTCCAAATGCTAAATATAGCCACGAGACAGGACTAAATCTGATCAAAGGTTACTGAGCAGATAAAAATATACGTTCTTCCAGGCCTCCAATTTTAATCCTATCTGAAAACTTGATCCACTAATTCATGTATTTGATAACATATAGCCATGTTTTCTTAAATTCACTCATCTCGGATCTGGGCCCATCTCTCCCAGAAACACATACACATGCCAAATGTTCCCAGGGAATTAAACGCACGAGCGTGTGTGTGTGTGCACACAGACGCACACACAGAAACCCCTTCCTGTTTTCAAAGTGTTTGGAAACTCAATCAAAGACACAAGGTTTAGGATTTACATCTGTGCCCTTTTATGTCTGTGGCCTCGCAGGAAAGAACCATCTCAGCCCAGCTGCAGCAAAGAGCTCACAACAAGGCCCAGCCTTCATGCTCCCGCATGCAGCACAACTGAAAACAATATCCACAATTCAGACACTTAGTGCTAAAAGCACTTCTTAGAGGCACTGAGATATGGTCTGTGAACATCAGAGGCCCTTCTTCACAAAGAAATTAAGACAGGCTCTGCTATCTGGATGTGTGGTGGAGACACACAAAAGAATTCAGCACGTTTTTTAGTGTAGGCTCCTTACAATACACAGTACAGGTCCAGGGGCTTTGTCTTAAAAATAAGAACATTAGTCTGAAATATGCTCTAAATACACTGCTGACATTTATGCCAGTTTATGCTTGCTCCTAAAATACTTGAAGAGGAAATGAAAATTATAAGAGGGAAGTGGCTTGGGTTTAAAATACACAGGATCCAGGCCTAAATCTGGCCATGGGAATGGAACAGTCCACCACTATACAAGGCCTGTTCAGTCTGTTGGCTAGTCTCAGTTACAGACAGCCCAAGCCCTCTGGTTATACAGAGGATCATTGTCATTAATCACAAAAACAATACGACAACTTCTAATAGAACAAGCAGACAGTGGGGCATAAATTATCTGTATGTAAAATAACTTCTAAGGATTATACAACTCTTCACCATACAAGTACCCAAGTCTCAGTTTCACCTCCTGTAGGCGAAACGGAGAAAGATGTCATGTAAAGACACTAAGTTCTACAACATATGTATATCTTAGAACTTAATCTAATAAAACGTGAGAACATGCCTCACAACCTCTAAAGTGAAATGCTGTTACAAGTGACCTTGTGTATATTTGTTAAATGACACATTTCATTAGTCTCTGTAAACCACTGCAGTCACAAGCAACACTTCCCCAAAAGAATACAGAAGCAAAACCAGAGACATGTTCAGCTCAGCAGACTTTGTCAAAGGTAAGCTATGTCAAAAACTTAAGACTAGTTGAGCTTGTAAAGCTAAGTGTTCGTGGAGGTCACATCCAACAACTGGCAATAACCCCAAATAATACTATCTGTAAAAAAAAAAAAAAAAAAAGAAAGTCCAGGAAATTATTTAGCTTAACATAAGGGCCACAGGATATAGGCAATTACCCAGGCCATAAAGCACTAGCCCTAACAGCTGAAGTAGCTGTCTCCCTTTGTCGTTTCAGGACATGATGGGGGTTGTTTAGGAGGAATGTGTTTGGAAAGCTCTGCAACAGGAATGGGAGTGCAAAACAGCCCTCGGGTGATAAGATCACGACACCCACATTGGCAGATAAAACGCTGAGCTGTCAAATCAATCACGCAGATAGGAAGAGGACACAGAGGGAGGAATCGCTGAGGATCACCTGACAGGCAGCAGACAATAGCGCAGAACAGCAAGAATCTAAAACAATGAGGCCATGTCCCCGTACCTGCTCAATGGACTATAGGGGCAACTGACATTCACTGATAAAAATGGATGAGGGATTCACTTGGTTAACTTTACCAACTAAAACCCACATGTTCACCTGTTAGATCTTTAATGTCCTTATGGTATCGATTGAGGGAGGATAGAGAACCCTCTATTTGTCTTACTGTTACATATTTAATGTTTTTGAAAAGAAAACTACAGTTTAGAGACCAGTCATTTTCGTTTACCTGGGAATATGATTTATGTGTTAACACAAGCTATTCACAGTGACTATGTAAAAGGAGTATCTACAGTACACAGATAAAAGGTACCAGTACAGTGCACCTCAACAGACTACTGCCTTGGTTTGAATAAATATTTCAGATAAACGTGACATTCAGCAGAGAGGCTGCTTGCGCATACTTTCATAAATCTCCCACCTCTCCCAGTGTGATCATGGTCCTTGTCTGAAAAATTCACATTAGCCCTGCATCACACCACAGTCCCCGCATGAACACACACACCCGAAGAGCAGACGCAAACCAAAATCTGACATGGCTTCATGCACCTTCTTGTCATTTCAGCCTTGTGAACATAGTTGCACCAAGGCTAAGTAGCATGTTCTCAGCAAAGGGTGTGCTGTGTGAGTACACCAGCTTGGCTTACCACCCATCATTCAGACAAAACCACTTCAGGACTATGTCTTCACACATTTTTTGGGGGAGATTTTCAAATTAAATGTTTACAGTGCAGGCCACTGCAGAACAAACACGTTTTTCCTTACTTACACTTGTACACGGAAGCATAAAGTCACAAAAATAATCTAAATGTATATGAACAATTTCTATCTTTTAAAGAAAAGAGATTCTTTTTAGGATTTAGCTAGTGACTCATCAAAGCTCTGGATTTGTCTTAACAATGGAAGAGCACAATGTCACAACATAAAAAGAGACTCTCTTCAGCAAAAGTAAATGTCTCAGGCGACGCTCTGTATTCTGTTCACTCCATTACTATGAATCATACAACAACCAGAAAGGTGGTGGAATCATAGCAACAATGTTTGGATCACTTCGCCATCTTAACTGCTGCCATCACGCAGTGTGGAGCAAACCCAGCATATATACTGTAAGACTGCACACCACTGATGATCTAGTAGCTCCCCCAAAAGGGACCTGGGGACCTGGTGGAGTCCCAGAGGTTATCGCAGGAGGGGAAAAAAAAGGTTTAATTTCACTGCAATTCCTAAAAATAATGTATTCAGATGGTTGCTCAAATACGAGGTTTCACCCTCAGCAATAACATCCAACATGCTAGGTTATTACAAAGTTTGAGGTAAATCACGAGTAGTCAAGAATACCAGCACTGATAAATGTCCCTAAAACAACATATAGTCAACCTAGTGTGAATGTGTTTAACTGCAATCTATGTGCTGTGGCTTATTATGAGGGGAAAAAAAACTCCATGACTTATGTTACATAAAAAAGAAGTGTAGTTCAAGGACAAAGCCTCCATGCATTAAATCAATCAACCTCATAAAAGGCCAGATAGATGGACTGTGGGGGGGGGCATGAGTGCGTTACGAACATTAAACCAAGACACTGTAAATGGCTGAAAAAGGCATATGACTTCCTCTGTGACAAATACATTATGAACGGGAAAAAAACCTCTGAGATGGCGAGAAACCATCGCTTTTAAATAAAACAACGTGTCAAAATAAGACGACCACAAAAAAAAAAAAAACAGGCGAGCAGCAGCGTTTGCGTGCAAGGCAAAAAAAAAAAAAGAAAGAAACGCAGGAAACGTGATCGTTGTGCGGTCGTCGGTGCAATGCGAAACAGTGTACAGTGCTGTGAATGGGCAGGCAGGTACTTTATGAATGGAGGGGATCATGTGACCGCAGCACCTCCCGAAGCAGATATTTCTCACTGACTGTCAACAAGCGCACACAAGGGGGATCGGCGCGTTGAAATAAACGCCGAAAATGCGACTTGAAAACGGGCGCGACGTGCACGGAAACCCGCCGCGTGCACGGACCGCAGCCGACGCGCGTGGTTTGCGGGGATTTGGGCGTGCGCGCGACGCCTTTTTTAAGCGTTTTTATGAATGAAGATTGTGATATGTAAATGAGTGCGATTGAGAAAAAAAAATGGCATCTTCGTGCTCTTCGGCGTTGACACTGCCGCAATCGGCTGCGAAGGCTTTTAGAGGCAAAAACAAAAAGGCTGGACTGTCATGCGAACACGGATGTGCACGATTTTTTAAATCGATGATTATGTTTCAAAATCATGGCGGACGACACAACCATACAGACTTAGACTGTCAATACAACGCTCTGTGATCATGATATGCTGAATAAAAATCATATTTCAATTGGATTACTGCTGTCCACGACGAGTGATCCCTCATAAACTACCTTACAACTGTCAATCTATAACGCAATAATAAATATAGTGGGCATATAAATCCCTTGATAAATATATTACACACAGGCAGCCATTAATAAACCTATATACACTGTGGCCTAACATGAAATCCCACAGCATACGTGCTGGGGAGTTGAATTATAAGAGCACAATTATTAAGAATGAGATTTTTTTCCTCTTACTATGGGCCTATTATGCCATTGCTTGTTAGCCACACAAACCAACGATGCAGTCCACAGTGGTAGCTATCTGTTAGCCCCTAAAACAAAACTACCCAAACAAACAAACAACAACAATAAAAAAAATACAAGGGTGCTTCTCGTTTCTTATTGTTGATATTAAGAAAGTGAGGTGATGAAACTGCGAGCGTCACTCGGTTAGAAATGTCACAGGGAGCTGGCTCCTCGTGTAAAGCGTGTGTTAGCTGTCTTAAAATATGTGGAAGCGCTTATTAATGTTGTGTATGTTAAATAAAAGGGGGTGGGTAAGAAGGGGGGGGGATATGTATTCAGTACTCACTCGTTGTTTGGATTTGTTGAATCTTCACTCATTTTTTTCCTCACGGGGATCCAAATCCTAGCAATAGCATCGACGACGCGGCGACGGCGGGATAAAACGCCACAAATATCACCATTTTCTCTTTGCACGTAGAAAATAACCCCTCTTATTTCCTATGTGGGCAAGTGAAACGACGTTTAGGTTTTTTTTCACAACGGGGGCATGCCTCGCTTAATAAGCGTCCCTTGTGGAGGAGCAAAAAAAAGTGGAAGCTAGCTCGGCGTTAGCTCGTTAAATCGCGAGGAGGAGTGACAACCGTTGATTCATTTTATCCTCCCTGGAAGTAAAATCCGACCACAACAAATGGGCCGTCGTCGGCATCATCCTCTTCGCCGAGCGCAGGTCCCCGAAACAAAAAAAAAACCCAACAAGCTTGGCGAATAGATCCTCCGGGAAAAAAGCGAGCAGAAACCCGCCGCAGACCGTGACGTTTTTGGCAGGTTATTATTATTATTCGTGGCCGGCTGGCTGTCGAGCATCCATATTCGACTTCAACTTCTTCTCCGGGTCCGGGACAACAGCTGAAAAAGCGCGTTGCTCCGTCAACGTGTCCGAGAGGTTTGCAGCAGTAAAGGCATCCGACGCCGACAAGATTTTTTTTTCTTTTTTTTTTAAAAAAATGGGAAAGAAAATGGTTTCAGCTTCTTTTAAAATATTGACGCGTGAAGTGAAAGCGCCTCGACTTGAATCTTTTTTTTCTCTCTCGCCCCCCTTCAGAAGTTGCTGGACATCTGCTTTAATCGAACTCCATTTTCAACTCGGGGAGAGGAGAGGGAGGGAGAGAAGGAGGGGGGAATGAAACATCGGAAAACTGGGCGGATGTGTCGACCCTCGCTTTGAGAAAATTAGATCCTTCCGCGACGTAGTAAAAAAAACACACACATACACACACGCGCAACGCTCTCGCCGTAAAATAAACCCGAGTGGCGCACAATTTAGCGCACCCTCTCCGAAGAGCAATGTCTATTGTGCTACAAAAAATATGCGCTCCCCACGCAGCCGTGTGCGGCGAAATGGGAGGGTTTCTCTCCGAAGTTGAGCCAAAGTAGTCCCCACCTCGTACTCCCCCCCACCTCTTCCGCACTTCCCTTCCCAAAAGAAGTTTCCCTTCAATCACGCATTGATACAAGCGGGAAGCGTCCGTGTGATAGCACGCAAAGGAGAAAATAATCTGGAGGAAGGACTTGGGCTGACACACACACACACACGGGGACTCGGCCATTAACAATTTCTCTTGTTTTCTTTCATTAAGCAGATTTTATCCAGATCGACCGGCCCTCCACCAGAGAAATAAAAAAATCTTGAGGTTGAATTGTGGGAGATTGCTTTAAATGCAACGACTCCTGCAGCACGTTGAATTACATTAGATCCCCTGTTATGATTCATGTGCTCAAAAAACAGGCTTGTATTTGTATTTATTTATTATTCAGTCATAAAACACACAGGCAAACCAAAGGGAAGGCTGCGAAAAGGCAATTCAGAAAAAAATCTGAAATACGACTGATCTATTTTGAGGGCAAGTTTGAAATGGTGGTATTATGCAAGTACCGCAACATCCTATGATGGTAAATAAAAATGAGCCACACCATTAACCTTCATCCCTTCTATGCACATAATGGGAAGAAAACTTGCTAATTTTATTTGAGGAGGGGACTAAAATGGGTCTAGTCAAGTTAAAGCTGCTCCACCTTGAACCTTGACCTCTTCCCCATGGGCACCCTCCAAGTAAAAATAAAATTAAAAAAACAGCCAGAAGTCACCAGAAAAATCCATGTGTGCACCTATGAATCTTATGTGCAAATGTGTTAAAAGCCTTGCAGAGCGAAATCGGTGGCCTGGTTGCATAAGACTTAAACACTATTGGATTTCTGTGCTGTGTGGAATGGCAAGAGATCAGGCTAAATGATTCTGCCTGGTTGTCATAGTGACAGCATGTTGTGTGAGAAGTTTCTTTGTATTTCTCTGGCTTTCATACAGCTTGTAGCACAGCCTTATGTTTGCAGCCGTATAAAACACCCCTCTGTGTCACTTTATAGAGATAGCCCGTCCGTGGCAGGACCCTCACATGCGCGGCCCTGACACACATATTGTGCACTTCCTTTGGTATTTGATTAGTTTTCCCCGTCTCGAGGTGTGTGTTGCTATCCTGAGGACTGCATGGGAGCAAAGGTGAACTGTTTTCTTACCAAAAACGCAGATGTCAGCCGGATATGAACGTTACGTGCCCTTATCTACACAAACAATCTGCTTTTTTAAAATGTCTCACATTGGGTTATTAAGTTACAGGAGACTATCTCTGCCTCCATTTGACTAAATGTGGCCTCTTCTTCCTTTCTGAATTGGGTTACCGTTGTCATGATGAAGCTTACAAGCCCAAATAAAGTCTGCCTTGTTTCAAATAGAGCAGAAAAAGCGATGACCATGAATTTTCCCACTAGCATGCCTGTATCCTTCAGAGTATTCAGAGTTCAGGAAGTCAGCCTTCTTTCTCATCTCACAAATGTGGATGGCCTTAGTGCATTTCCTGTGTTTTTCACACACTGTAGTGTACTTAAACAAGGCAACAGGATGTTTAGCCAGCGGAGGCATCCCTTGGCTTCCCTCACTAAGTGCAATCAGGGTCATCACAATTCTCTTTAAGACGGTAAACAAGCTAACATTCCTATATTGCTAACAAGCAACCACAGAATAAAGGATGTGTTTAGCTCAACACAAACCTCATTCAGCAGAGTCCAACACAAACAGAACCTTACTTGACTTTCAGGAAGATGGCTAGAGTAATTTGCAGATCATAGACTGTGATTGGGGTTTGGTTATGTGTCTTTATTTTTCAGTGGTGACTTTAGTACTGACACTCTTTTCCTCAGATTTCACTTGTTTGTTCCACTCATGGGCTTGTGTGCTTTCATATATGACCTGAGATGTGGGTTGATGTTATTAAATTGAATTGACAAGTTGAAAATTCACAGAAAAAAATTATAGTCAGAGTTATAAGATATTTTCAGAATTTGAAATTGACCATAGATAGGGATAAAGGATAAACCAATCTAGCTTATAGCATAAAAAACACAAAACATCTCTCCGAGGCCACTATATTAAAAATAGAAGGGGAGATTCATTCCCAGTATTAGACCATGATGACTAGAATCAGATGACGACCTCAAAACACAGGTGATGTGATCACCAGCTCCCAGCGGCACAGGCAGCCTCTGGTCACAAGAGAGGAGAAGTGAAGGCCTCTCTTTGTATAGTGACTATGGAAAGGAAATTCAGTGTCTGTGTAGTTGCCGCCATACAGTCTGCAGAGACCTCAGGGCTTCCAGAGAGGAAGACCGGAGACGGCTTATGACAGCTCTTGGTAAATAACCTAATCTCAGAACTCTCTGCTTTATATTTGTTTTACCTCCCTCCTTTTTTTCTCAATGAGTTTCTTTTAAATACCTTGAGGTTACTGTAACTTTTGTCAGTGTGTGAACTTATGGGCTTTTGAGTGATAAAATGTTTCTTCCTTTCTTAAAAAAACACATACCTGAAGAGTTTCTCCTGTTTTCTGTGCGGGACCCCTCAGACAACGACAGTGGACTCATGAAAATTTGGACTAAGAGGTGTGGCTTAGACATGAGGTGCTGATTTAAGGCCTGGCCGCTGAACACAACAATGCATACCTATGATTAGTGTGGGCCTGGCCTCGGAAGCCTGCAACTTTTAGGCACGCTAATTGTAGGGTGGTGAGCAGAAAAGGTGTAGTGGCTAGAGGGGAAGGAAGTGTGAGGGCCTTCAGGCATGTTTGAGTATGTGCTGTGGACTAGCTTGCTCTGTCGTTCTCTCTCTTTCTGACTGTGTGAATATGCATATGACCAGGGTGGAACTAAAAGAAGCAGACGTTTTATTATGTTGCTTAATCGTCCTCAGAATACTGTCTGGGAGAACTTTGATGCTATTTAAGCAGCATGAAGGGATTTTCTTTTTCAAGATTTGGTTTCAAGAATGTCTTAGAAGACAGATGGATGTGGATAACTAGATGAGTAAAGTGTGTCAAGCTTAAAGAGCCAGTCTTGTGACCATGCACAAGGATGTTGGTTCAGATGGAAGGTCATTATGGCTGCAAAGCCCTTGACGGAAACACATCTCTGGGATTGTGCAAGTTCTGTAAATGTTTAGAATTTGAATTATGTGAGCATCCGAGCACCACGCTGCACTGTGCTTTAGAGGGGGAAATTAGTTGCGTGCAATACTTTGTGCTTAGAATGAACTGAAACCAAAAGTATAGCACTCGTCCTTTAATGTAAAGTTTGTATTGTACCATGTTATCAATTATGCATATTATACACAAGTGTTTTGAGGGTAAGAAAGTCTGAGACTCCACTTTAGATTTGCAGTTAAGTTTGAGACTAGGACCCATCGCCGACGTCTCAGCTACAAAAATGGGAAACTAAATTGGTTTCAGCCACAGTTAGCTTTTTCAGTGCTTGAGACTCTGTTACTTCCTATTGCTTGCATGTTGTGCGTGGGCTTGATTGAAACCTGATCTAGCTGGGGAAGCTGTGTTTAGGGTGAGGTGGACAGGCCTTTGTTGCTGCCTGAGGGGTGTTTATTTGGGCGGCTTCAGTTGGCTTCCCTGTAATCATCATCCAGCCCCACAGGATAGAAGGGATTAATGAATATGTTGGAGGGGAAGTTACAGATGACTATTTACCATTCTCATGGGGATGAGATGGAACAGCATGCGAGACGCAGGAGGAAAAGAAGTTTGCGTGTGTGTGGGCACATGCATGTATGTACATGAGAAAGAAGAGCAAAGAAAGAGCTGGGGAGATATAATCTGTCTATTATCATTATCTTGTCTTGGTATTCTTAAATTATACATTATATATTGTTACACAATAACCTTATGGGAACAGCTGACAGATTGAGAGATATGCTTATTTGCTTTTATGCCAAGAGTCAGACAAAAAAATTGATACCACTCTCATGTTAGCATCCTGTTAGCTTAGCTTAGCACAAAGACTGGAAACAGGTGGAAATAGCTAGCACATTCCAAGAAATAGTCTGGCACATAACCTCCATAAAACCACAATGTGTTATTTTTGCACGGATTAAACACACTTGATATAATGTGTTCGTGCTTTAGAGGTGCTGATAGCCACATTTCAGTAACTTTGGACTGAGTCAGGCTAGTCATTTCCCCCACTTTCCAGTCTTTGTGCTAAGCTAAGCTAACAGGCTGCTGGTATAAATTTTCTTATGTAACTCCGAGCATGACAGCGCATAAACATATTTCTCAAAATGTCAACTAATCCTGCAAGTCATACATCTTCAATATTGTTTTCAGAGGTCATAAATTTAGTTGAACAAGTTAACTTGCACCATGTTGATATTTTTGCTAACAATTTACATGCTTTAATTGTCCAACATTGCAAATGTGAATTTGATATGGAGGCTTCAATGTTTTATTCTGGAAAATAAAAAAAAAGACAACAATTAATTTTCACTGTGTTGTTTTCACTGCAAGGTTTCCATTCTGCATCAAACAAGAAGGAATCAATGACTGTAAAATCTCTGAGTCAGACATGACTCCTCATATTACTCTGTATTCAGATGTCTTCCCTGTTCCCAAAACATCCCTTCATACAAAAGTACCTAGACACACATACACACACTTTGCTACAAAAATCTAGTAACAATAAATTGTGCACACCCCCCCCTGCCCCTTCCTCAGCTGTGTAGCCCCCATCCCCATCCCTCTCTTTCTCTCCCCTATGGCCTCCTCCACTTAATCCTCCCGCTCATCTGGGAACCACCAGCATCCCTCCATGAAGAGACGCATTGTGCCCAGATTATTTGATTGTTTTCAGATGTTGAAGCTTTCCTACACAAAAGGGGAAGAACAGGGTTTGTCCAAAAGCCCTAGGCTACTTGGCCAATGGATGGACACACAGGGAGGAGGGGGGGATCGGCGCGGGGCTGAGGGAGCGGACACACGAGTCAGGAAGTGACCCCTGCAATGCCAGATTACAAACAATGTGCTCTCTCAACTTCTGCAGTCCTCGCTGTGGAACATACCACTTCTGAGACAGCCAAAGGGGTGGCGCTTGTAGGAGGAAGGAAGGACGGTTTCAGCCCTCTCTCTCCCTCTCTCTTTAATGCTGCATCCATTCAGCAAGCGGCGGAGGGAGTAGGTGGGTTGGGGGTAGTGGGGCCAGGAAGGCACTTCACTGATGAAAAGTCGCCACATGGAAATGGATGAGAAGTGGGCTGAGGGGAAGGAGGGGAGAGGAGGGGGGGAGTGGGAGAAGGGCGGGAATTGGCTTGCGCTACCAGCAGACATGAACAGGGATGTAAAGGGGAAGAAAGGGAGGGGAGGTGAAGGATGAGAGACAAGGAAAGGAGAGAAAGGACACGGATAGCGACAGGGAATGCAAGAATAGGGGAAGTAAGCGTAACGGTGAGGGAGGAATGCCAAAGAGTAATGGTCTGATTCAGGGCTTGTCAAGCATGGAGTCCCGTGCCTGTCAAATAGCATGTAACCAACAACCTTTTTCTCTGTCTGATGGTGGAGTAGTGTAGAAGGGAAGCAGCGCGTTAACAGTGAATGGAGCTTTTGTTCCGGGGTTGTTGTGCCTTTGCATTTGACCAAGCCTGTCTGAAGAATATGACTTTCCATGAGGCGAACATCAATGTGAAGTCCCATCCTCTCTCTCTCTCTCTATCTCTCTCATCAATCCATCAATCTGCCCATCCCATTTTCCTACAGTTTTCTCCCAGTACCTCCTTGTATCCCCTTAACTTGCCTACTTCGCCCTCAAGAGGACATGATTATTGTCATGGTCTTCTTCTTATCTGTGCCGGGTTTGTTCACATAAAGACAACCTGGGATTTTCTATTATACTCTTGTCAAGTCTAGAGAGAAAAGATCCTAAGCAAATCTAATAAATGAAAGAAAAGGCCCGGATGGACACACACACACACACACACACACACACACACACTCCACCCTGTCTGTCTGCACTGTCATGTGTGACTCACAGTGCATCGCAGCACCGTATGAACTTCAAAAAGAGGCTGGCTGTACATTCACAGTGTATTCAACCCCTGGTCTTTAAATAGCACAGCCTCCTCCAAACAGAAAAATCCATGCATTAAAAATGACTGAATCATACAAGAATTAAAGAGGCAGAGAACATCTTTTCACATAATATGGTGCACAACAGCAGCGCTGCACAGACAATGCCAGTTTGTCTTGGTTTAAGCCTATGTGTATTCATGTGAGTGAGGTAGTACATGTGTGTATGTACAGAGAATCTGTACAGTATGTACTGTATGTGTGTCTTACACAGGTTTATGTGGGTGGATGTGTGTTAAGCAGAAAGTTCATGAGGTAATAGGTTATTTCATAATTTCCTCTTAAATGCCAACATGTACTGTATGATCTATAAGTGGTTGTATGCACACATGTGGACAAATGTACATGCCTACACATGTTGTATTTGTGATTGAGCATAAATGTGTGTTGTCGAACTGTGTGTTGCCTGTCTAAGTGTGTGTGAGTGTGTGTGTGTGTGTTCTGGAATGCACCTGGCCTGATAGGCAGGCAGAGGAATGCTGAACACTGTCTCTCGCCCAGGGAGGCAGGGCTGGAATGTGGCCCGGGCCCTATTCTTCTCTTCACTGCACAGCACAGGAGAGCTGCAGGTTCATTACACACACACACACACACACACACACACACACACACGGTTGCACATCCAGTCCTAAAGCCTGGTTCTGCTTGCAGCAAAGGTTCCACGTGCACCTGTGTGTCTGTGTGAATGTGTGTGTGTGAGTGTGTGTGTGTGTGTGTGTAAGGGTGTAGAAGTGTGTGTATGTGTGTGCACGCATGTGCTTGAATGAACAACCTTCTCTAGAATGCAACCTGTGAGCAATTAATTTTTCCTTTCGAGCAGGAGCTGTGTAATTTTCATTGCTTCACGCATTGTTATTAAGTCGTTCCATGGTGCTGCAAATTCCAACCAACAAAGTGAGCTTACTGCTCCTTTTAAAACTTGCCAGATGTACTGCCCCTTCACTTCAACCCCCTCAAACCTCAATACACTCCACTGACGGTCAAGTCCTTAACACACAGCCTCCGAGTAACACAGTTTTTTTGAATGGCACAGAAATTTAGACTCAAATGCGACCACGATGCAGATCCTGCTATAGAAACAAAACATTGCTTTATATATCATATCCGCATCCATCGCGGTGACTTAAAGTGTAGTGCATAATACAGTGAACAGTGTAAACCCTTCAAAACTCTCTTGGATTTTCAGATTACCAAAGTAGAATCAAAGTAAACAAGAATATAAACTTTCACTTAGGTCCAAACACTCCTCGTGCTGTGGTGTGCTGTATATGAAATGCTATCCATTCTCTCCTTGGCCCTCTGAGCTGCCTCTGGCCTGAGCTCACAACATAGCACTCAGATCAAAGAGTTAATTAAAGCCCCTAGGAAGTATGGGGGAAGTTGGCCTCTATGGTTTATATGTCTGTCACCCGCCAGCACACATGCAGACCGGAAAACTAGGTCTCTTAATTGATCAGGAGTAATTAGCCTGTTTCCTACAGCGAGTATGGCTTTTCAGGGTCCTGACAAATATGACTATCGTGATGAAGTTCAGCGTATGAACTGTATGAAATGTATGAAAAGATGTTTGGATGGATTTGTCCAGAAAACTGAGTCAATTTAACACAACTACTATTCATTCCTGTAAGCGTTATCGAAAACCACCGAGGCTTGCTTTCTGTAAGTCCGGCCACACGAGAATGACAAAACCACAAAACCAATCACATGCTTTCAGTCAAAAGTCCCCTGACATGATTCTAGGGAAAGGAAGATAACCATTGTGCACTCCACATTCACCAAAGTTTGTTTTCATTTTTTCAAAAAAGAGGAACTAAAAAAAAAAAAAAAGACGAGCCACATAGTGCCGTGCCGTCATTCAGAGCCAATTTACTGCATGGCAGTCTTGAGACTTGCAGCGCCAATTGATTTTTGCTTTGCTTTTTTTTTTTTATCTTTTGCATAGTGCCAGGATCTCTGGACTGTTCTCTCAAATGGGACAAAGAAAACAGGGTCTGTGTGTTTATTTGGAATGGGGAGAGGGATGGAGAATTGGAGAATACAGAGGGGAAGGGAGGAGGGGGGAAAGAAAGGACATCGGTGAGGATGAATGGAGGGAAGTGGGAGACGAAGGGGTAAAAGTAGTGTGAGTAATTCTAGTATTAAAGCCTGTTGCATTGACTCTGACCGTGGCCTGAAAGCCAAATCAAAGTGTTTCCATTCACACTGAAAGTGGCTTTATGTGTGCTGACAGTAACAGCTGTATGACCGAGCGCTGGTGTCACATGGACCCAGCTTCTTTTTAACTCCGCTGCCTGCTCTATTTGTCCAGAATGTTTTTCGCATGTTTATTTCCATTGTTGATTGTATGTACTGGCCCACTGTTTGTCTGCATATACATGTTGGTGTTCGCAGATAAATAAGATTTTATGTAGTAATCATCAGCCTATTTATGTATGCGATTGTACCTGAGCTAGTGTGCTTGTATGTACTTGTGATGGATTGTTTGTACATGTGAAAGTGGAAGGGCATCACATGTAACCATGTAGGTGTGTGAATGAACAAGCAGCAGCCTTGTTGCTAGGTGAAATTTGAACCGCTCCATTGTCAGAGCTTTCTTTTGGTCTGCACTGCCATCAAGAGGGTGAAGACAGCAGTGTAAATAATTTTCATCATGTGCAACAAAATTTAACACTTAAGCCAAGTCTGCTATCCGGACTGCACCGGACGGTTTTAGTCAAGCTTGCCAAGAAGAGACTGAGTCATTCCCAAGACAAGAGAGGGGTCAACTCAAGGTTATGGTTCTCTCTGGGCCTTGACTATAATGTAACCATAATTCTATGAGGGTTGAAGTGCATAATTTCACACAAAAATATTTGCGCTAATCCAGGGTTGAGACAAATTTGAGACCAAGTGCAGTACAAGTGTCAGTTGCAACAAGCTCTGATTTAAAAAAAAAGGATCCATCTGCAAAAACAACCACATGCAATTTTGCGAAATAAGTGCGGTTAGCACACCCTTGTGGCTGATAACATATTGTTTCAGAAACCGTATTCTGTCCAGAGAATGAGTGATGTCTTTTATCTAGTTTGACGTATGGCAGCACAAGATGGGAAACATTTTAGTTTGGCAGATTGTTAGCCTGTTTTCAGTTTTAACAAAGAAACTGTGTGTGACTGTATTATCTAAACCACTTATTTGAAGGTGAAAATAAAGGCTAAACGCTTCAGAAACATAGGAATAAAACAGATGTGGAGAAGCAAAAACAGTTTACATAGATATATTTTTTGGATGACTGACGTATTGGATAATTTCACAATAATTTCATAATTTTATACCTATATCTGGCAATTTCAATATGAACACACATCAATTCAACACATTTATTGACATGTGTTCTTGTACTAGGCCCAACTGATCAACAAGATCAAGTTTTCTCTGTTATTTATGTGATTCAGTCATCCTGTTCCATATCTCTGCAGAAAAAACATTTGCAAAAGGTGTCAATGTTAGTAACTTATGTGGAATAAAATGAATTTAGCAGTTCGCATGGTGTATATGATGCTGCACGATGCATTCATGGATGGTTAGAAGTGTGTATTACTTGCACACTTTGTTGCACCACTCGCTCCTCATGGGTGTATTCTGGATGTATTCTCACCCAAAGCACTAAAACAGGAGAAAACATGTCCAAAAGTTGTTACAAAGTGCTGCACACCGTCAGAAGAAAACATTAAAACAAAACATACAACATATGTAAAAAATCACTCAAAGGTTCCTGGACTCAAAAGTCTACTTCCATAACTGTATGTTTGTTTAATTGTTGATATTATTATCATCACAGTTAGCTTCTCTGCATCACTCTCATCTCCCTCTGTCCCCACTCTCAATAATCTTTTGCTTTTACTGATGACTTGTAAGGAAATTCAGGAAAGACAACATCTGTGAGAGTCATACAAATATGCAGTATCATGATAAACCTTTAAAAACAAAGCAAAAATCAATCAGTGTTTAATCTCTCATTACACTCTGGTACAATAAAATACAAAACACTAAATACAAATGAATATAATCCTATACACAAAAACAAACACTAGAGGTCAACAGTTGAACACCGTTAAGCTTAGCTCATTTCACTCATTTCAATTAATCTTTATTTATAGTTAAAAATGTATTAAATGTGTTTGAAGCTGTACAAAAATACACTATAATAATTTCCATCCTGTATTTTTTTTTGTCATTTCACAAGATGCAAAATCTGTTGCCTTTAACTAACTGTGTGCATGAATGCTCGCAGTGAAGAACATCTTGGTTGAGACTTTACACAAACATCACATTATATCCCACATTGTTTCGAACATGTCATATCTATGCGTTGATGCATATGAGCTTTGAGCCCTCTCAGGGCAGACATTTTACACTGATGGCAGTAAAACCACAGGTGTGAGTAATCCCATTAATGATAGCTCTACCCCATTTCAGTGTGCCAGTAAGCCATGGTAATGGGCCAACATGTACTTTAGCAGGGCCCTGGCACGGGAATGCACCCATTACTGTTATTAGTTACACGTGTCCATTATTCACCTGTGGGCAGTGTGATGTCCTTTCTGTCCAACTTGCACAGATGTATCTCATGCCTTTGTCTTCTGTGTCTCCTAATGACTTAAAGGTCTAATTGACTTGTATCTTTTTCAGATGTTCTGCTATAATTGCAGATAATGGCATCAGTAATAAACATCTTAATACAAGAACCTGCTTAAATACGTTGACCAAACCTCCATGAGCTAAACTATTAAAAATAGCACTGGAAACTATTATTTTTATTTTTCTATTTTAAGTCCAACTTCCGCGTCACGTGCTTACCTCTTTATTGATTTGTTACTCAAGTGGGTCCACCTGTTTCCACTCACCTAGGTGTGCAGAAGTAAACCAGACAGCATAGTTAATAATGTATGAATCGCAGACAGTGGTTAAAATTAGGTTTTGAGATATTGTACGTCAGCATGGGTCACAAACACCGCATCTACCTCAGCTTTATTATTAGTACATGATAAAAGTTCACTGCTGCACCGCCCGCCGAGCACGTTTGGTGACCCAAATCGAGCGCGTCCGCAGAGAAAACCGCGCGTAAAACAAAGTGTGTAAACTGTATTAAAATTAATTTATCAGATTCCTGAAGCGTTATTAACACGAAAGTGGCACTTAAAGCAGAAAATAAAGACACACTTTGGAGAGAGACGTTTCCAAACTGAAGAGACTGTTTTATTCCCTGAGTGGCGGTCAAAGAGGGAAGGAGGAGATGCTCCTTGACTCTCGGTAAGTTTCGGTGTGCTGCACCTGCTCTTGTATTTCTTGTGTTTAGAGCTGTGTGTCCTTTGCTTTGGTGGTAACTCTGCTGTTTAATGTGTAAAAAGTTTGCCTTGTATTTATGCAGGCTGCACCCGCCGAGGTTTCCACCTAACTGGTTTTATGAAGTGGTGTAATCCGGGTTTAGTTTGGCTGGCTGGCTAACTGAAGTCAGACTTTTCATAGTAAGCCTGCATTCATGGACATGCTTTATGTCTTGGGCTTGTTACTTATTGCTGCTGTAGCTACTTATTACTGTTGCTTGTAACTGATATTTAGATGAATTAAGCACAACAGGATTGAGTCACAGCACAGGGTTGTTTTATGTTTAATGTCGAAGGAGCAACGTGTAGGATTAAGGGGGATCTGTTGACATAAATATCTTTTAATTAGTGTTTATGTCACCTGAAAATAAACATTGTTGTGTTTTTGTTTGCTCTGAATAAGCAATACTGTGTCTAGACTCTTTTGACTGGGGTGGCCCAAGTGGGGGCACTGACCTGTGCAGGGGTGACATGAAATAATAGCTTTAATTGGGCATTTCTGTCTGCACAACTCACATCTGTTTAAGTTACTGACATTATGGTATCTTACAGTCTTTTACATTGCTATGTTTAAATTTGATTGATATAAATTGATATTGATATAAAAGATTAATAGACCTACCAATCACACAGCACAACAGAATAGCACCATACAAATATAAAGTAATAGTAAACGTAAGAAATACCAAAACTATTGAATTAACAAAATCCAATAAAACTCCAAATATATTCACATCTGACAGAAAATGTGCTTCAGTAAAATACCACAGAAGCCCAAGATACATTTGTTAGTTACACCCATCCTGAACATTATGAATAGTAGTTTAATTTGATTGTGCATGTTAGCCTGTACAATCTGAAAAGCAACAGATTTTTATTTTTCTGCTTCGGCACCATGGAAGGCTATGCATCAAGTCAGGAAAATATGTCAGAGAGAAAGAGCTCGCTATATTTGGATTCACTTCATTCGTTTTTTTTTTTTTTTAAGTAAGATAGAATTTTTTTTTCATCTCTTGCATATGTTTGCTGTGGATTGTGACCTGCTCTGCATGAGATGAAATGTTGTACAGTGACACACAAGTGTGTGCAATGTGCAAATGTGTGTAGAGAGTGAAGAGGGGACACACAAGTGTGTGCATGTGTGTCCGGTCAGAGAGAGAGAGGGAGAGAGAGAGAGAGGGTCGAGTGTGCTTTGTGGATTCTGTGTTGCAGGATATTGTTGTGTGAGTGGCCTTACTGAAGGATATTGGCTTTGCTGATGTGTGTGTGCGCAAAGTGTGTATAGCCTAGTTGATGGCCTTGGCTTGTATCTATAAAATCTTGTATTCTGAGTCTGTGTCAGCATAACACTGGAGGACTTGATGGGGGAGACCCCTGATTGCCACCAGGTATTTTGCATGCTGAGATAAAGGAACCTCTTCAGCAACCTCGCCTGTAGGCTGACATGGTTTCTCTTACACGTTTGAAAAGCGAGGTGTAGTGACAAGTGTATTCAGTTAGGTGCAAATAGCAATCTGCACCCTCACAGCTAGATGCCACTAAATCCCATGCCATGTAGAACTGGAATATTTACTTGCTCTAATTTTCAAAATAAGAGAACTTTCAGTGGAACTTTAAATTACTTGACAATTTGAAAAGGCTTCATTGATGAAGCTGAAACTAAGTTTTGTATATTGATCTATTAAATGCTAAAAAATCAATAACAGAACAGTTTAGATCAGTTTGTATACTAGATTTCTGTGTTAGATGTTTGGAGCAAGCATCACATGCACTAGCTACAAGTAACTTGTATATTATGGACCAACCTGGGCTTTGATGGCTATTCTCAGACGTGTGTTTGTAGCTGGAACTGACAACAGTTGCAATTTCACTTTAAAAATAATTGTTCAGCTGCTGCCCTCCAGTAAGGAGCAAGCTGCACATCATTTGTTTGACACAAACATAAATAGATTTATTCAGTTGCTAACTTAATGGCAGTTACAGGACCAGACCTGCTCTATAAATATTTTCTAAACTAATTTGACAGTTTTCTCATTTTGCTTTTTTCTGTCTCCTTTTGTCTGATTGCTGTACCTTCCTTTCAGTGACATTGGCAGGGATGAACCCCAAGTAGTAGTAGTTTAAGATTTTGTAGCAGTTCCAAAAAGAAAAGTAATATTTGCATTTTCAGGTGTTCATTGTACTTTGTAGATGTTTGCCATTGTGTGGGAATCGAAACGTAGCATGCATTGTATTTGATTCGTCCTGCTTTATTGTTTCAGCATGGATGGATGAGATTTAAGATGTTCTTTCATGTTTGATGCAGATTAATCAGTACAGTTGAGTTGCAGCATCATGTGAGAGACAGATGACTTTATCAGAAGCAAACACATGTTTACTGATGAGAAAAACTTTGTTTGAATTGTTTTATAGGTTTCCAGCCCCCACCCAACCCTCACACGTAAAGCACACGTCTGTCTCCTCAAGGCGTGTCACTAGCGCTTTGATCACCACGATGGGTTCATCCTGTCGCCATGAAGGGATGAGTGTCATTGTCATTTAACACACCACTTCGGAAAGAAACACAGCAGTGCATATCCCAGATATCCACATGTGAAACCAACCACATGTGCGATGAACACACAGGAACTGAGATTTCCCTGTCAGCTCTGTTAGTTTGCATCTTGGCAAAACATTTGTCCATCGCATCAACATCTGGCAGCAAAGTGATGCCAAACAAGCACTTGGTGAGAACATCCCAACTTCCCCTGTAGTGTCATGTATGTTTGTTCCAAGTATACTTTGTCAGCTTAATGAGTGATGCTCACTGAGATTCTTTTGAACTTGTTAACCATGGCGTTAAGGAAGGGCGAGGAACAACATGCCGGATGCAGGGTAACCAATCACTCAGTGCAGATGTAGAGGAAAAATGTAACCAGGTGAACTATTTATAAAGAAGCTGCAGAAAGGACTTTTAAATGCTGCCTGTTATCTGTGAGGGCACTTTGATGTTTGAGTCGTCCCACATCAACATTTGCCTGTTTTTATGCGCAGGTTTCCTTTAGGCCTTTGCTTGAGCTGGAGGTCATCGAGGTTATAATTCTGCAGAATGCTGCTTCTGAGTCTTTTAGTGGTATAATGTTCTCACCCTTTATGACTGTAGATGCTAGATATAGACTTTTTTCGGTTGTTAGAGGAGTGGAGAACAGAGGAATGTCTGCCTCTTAGATTTTGTTGACTAATTATTAATAATTTGTTCTGATGTTTTCACTTCTCCTGCTTCACTTTCCTCTCCTGAGCTTTTTCCTGAAATTCAATGTAGGAAAGCATTGGTATCCTTTAGGGCTGCTTCTTCTCTGCCAGTTATTCTTTGAAATACTCGATTAATCATGTGGTCTACAAAACATTAAAAACATTGAAAAACACCCATCAATGTTTATTTTGACCTCAACAAATGTCTTGGTTTGTGTGACCAATATACAAATATTCAATTCATTATAATGCAAGACCAAGAAAAGTGGAGTTTTCACTGGAAAAAGGCCTAAAGCGATTAGTCAATTGTCCATATAGCTGCAGATTAGTTTTCTATCGATCGACTAATCGATTAATCGACTCATCATTGCAGCTGTATCCTTTGTGTGTGACATTCAGTGAGATTGTAGTTATTATTTAATTCTGGATACCTAAGCGGAATAATCTGAAAACTTAAAAAAAACATTTTCTTATTCTGATAGTAGTACTGGGTGAAACTAATAAGCAAGAGGTAATACTTACTGTTGGCCAATATTGCAACTATATTGATATGAGTGTGAAAGTTGAATGATAAGCAGAGAGAACTTAGAAATGGTGTCTCCATTACATAGTTTGTCCACCAGAGAGCACTGACAAGTTGGTTTTTGTAAAATGTCTGCATATTATGTATCTTGGTCACAGTTCATTAAAAACAAATCTAAGGAATCAGCTGATAAATTGTTATAAAATTTTCAAAAGTCCAAAAATATTGATATATTGATATTAGTATCTCCCTGGTTGGGCTGCAGTGTTAAAGTTTCTCTCCCAAAACAGGAGTTTTACTCTGAAATCTTTCTCTCCATTTAACTTTTTTTGGAGGATATCAAGCTTCAGTTTTGGTGCTTGGCAAGTTTGACAGAAGTTCCTGCAACTCATCCTGGGGTGTAGTTTGCAATATTTTACATACTTCTGTTAAATGCAAGCTTCACAAGAATTATCAACATAATTAGCACTTTTAAATATTGATTTACCAAACAGCACTCTGTGGAGGGACTTTTAAAGCCCCTGCACAACCGCACTACACCCTCTTAGTTTTTTTTTTTTACTTTGTTTTGTTAAAGTTGTTTAGATGGACAACTTGCACTTTTTTCACCTTCATTAATACACAGAAATTGGCAACTAGAGCTACAACCGATTATTGTTGGTATGAATTAATCTGCAAATTATTTTCTTAATTAATCAAATGGTCTATCAAAGGACCTCGGAGACATCATCAAATATGTCTTTATCTGATGAACAGTCCAAACCCCAAATATATTCAGTCTACAATGATGTAAAACAGTGAAATGAGCAAAACCTCACAAAAAAACAGTTTTTTGCTTAAAACATTACTGAAGCAAAACCACAAATGATCGATCAATCACCAGTTTAAACATAAATAATTGTAGGGCGGATTAAATTCAATATCTTCCAGCTGCTGCAGTAGGGGTTGTTGTGATTTTAGATAAATTATGGCGTAGAATTTGACTGCCAAAAAAAATATGCAAATGTGCAACTTGGGTGGCAGTTGTTTGGCTTCACTGTGATTTCCTCTCTGTATGGGCAAGCATTTGTTTGTTAAAACAGATTTGGGTTCTTATGAGGCCCACATTTTGTCTTGTTTACCCCTGGAGCGTCAAGACTCAAAAGCCAACATACGACAATAGCTCTGTGATTCAGTAGTGAGTAATTATTTTTGTTTAATTTTTAAGCTTGTAGAATGTGGCTGGCAAAGTTTTTTGTCGTTGTCTTTTTGTTGTCTTTGTTTGAAACTTTGGTGTGTGAAATCATGCCCTTCTGCATAAAATATTGGCATTCATGAATTTATATGTGCATATGGATCATATTCAGTTTTTGCTCAGTAAATGTTTGTGTTGAAATATATTTTGTTAATATATATTTTAGCAGAACATTATCACTGTTTAAAATCAGCATTTGGTGGTGTTGAGGGAGATCTTGCATTAGTGTAGTGATTTTCTAATTGAGAAGAAAAAAATGATATAAATGCTGACATACTCTGATGTGTTTGTTCCTCTGAAATATTTCTGGCGTCTCTGATTCAGCAGCATGGTGCTCCATGCCTATTCCTTTGTTGTGATTTACTTGTAATAAGCTTGAACAATATCTCTTTGCTGGCTCATCTGTACTGCCCAAAGTGCTGTTCAGTAGTATTTCATGTGACATTTCATAGGTAAACACCAAAGGTAGCGTAGGGGCTGCTTGTTTCCTTACTTCCTACGTGTCAGTCCTACACTTTTTTTGTTTTGCATATTGAAATAATTATTTTCATTCCAACCAGAACTAGAAGTAGCTATATGCCATGTAGCACTGGAAGAAACCAAAGACATTGATAAAGGATCATTCAAATATATAAAAGGTACACGATTTCTGTTCAAATTCCTTTTAGTTTCATCTAGGTCTCATTATTCTTAGTCTCATGTCATCTGTCCCAAGGATCTGGGAATATTTTAATGGTTGATATTGGCTAAAGTAAAGCAGATGTTTGTTTACTTATTATCTTATCTTATCTTACTTTACTGTACTTTACTGTTCTTTTCACCTCCGCCTGGAGTGTTGCAGCTGGTTGCAGCGTTGCTCTCCTCGATGACAGCCGAGCTCTGTACTGCCAGCATTTCACTGCATATAAAACTGAAAAACACAGTGTGAAAAATTATTTGGTTACACCAGCAATTGTTGTTCTTACACTTGGGTTGGCAGATTTTGCCAAGCTATGAAGGTAATGAATCTCTCCTCTCTCCTCATCACCAAAGATTGGTGTACAAAACATTCCCAAAGCAGATTCTCTCTTTTTAGCCAGCACAGACTGTCAAAAGGTCACCATAAGATTTGGCAGTTGAGTCTGTTCTCCCCGCAAACTGTGTCTGCCAAAGATGGTTTATGGGGGGGTCAAAGAAGCATCACTCTGGAAAACCACTGTAAAGACTTTTTATTAGTCGTGACAACACCACGAGAATGACACATTGATTCCTTCACATTAGTTTTAAGAGTCACATTCCCCATCTGAAATAATTTGTTTTGCCCTCTAAATTCAGAATATTCAGGAAAAAAAATATCAGAATTCTGAATAAACGTTTAAAGAAGTATCAGAGATAAGCACTATTAAAGGAGTTTGATTGGGACACACTTAATCAGAACATCTGTACTAATGATATCTAGAAGTAGTAAATCAAAAAGTCTGGACTTTTTGATTTAGACACACTTAATCAGAACATCTGTACTAATGATATCTAGAAGTAGTAAATCAAAAAGTCTGGACTTTTTGATTTAGACAGAATTGGCTCTAGAAAGGCTGTTTGATAACAAAAAGTAAACATACTCTTGGAACTTCTGTAGTTTTTGAACTTTGTGGTACGAGAACTTTTTAGTTCCTCTAACCTTTGGACACATTGGTGAATGTTGTACCATTGTGGCAGTGATGCAAAATGTCCACTAGAGAGCGCCAATTGATACTGGAGAGTGGTTGAGTCTTATCCTCTCAGGAGGACATTTGTAGTAACTCAGCAGTGTTTTACACTACATTCAAATCTTGTATTTGTTTTGTTTGTTGATATAGAGCTGCTATATTTGACTTATTTTGTGATCAAATAACAAAGAGAAACAATAATTTAGATTGTGTTATAACTGTGCATTCATTAAAATATTTTTCAAGAGTAAAACATAGAGGCATGATGATGTTAAAAAAATATGAAAGACATACGACACTGTCATGTGGAGTGGAAGGACGGGAATTGTATCAATCTAAAAAGAGACTTAAGGGAAAATTTAAGGGGAACAATGGGGCAGGAGCAATTAAGGAGGTCAGTTAATGTTAAAACCTTGGAACAATTTAAATATGTATTTTCCTAAAGGGGATACAACACAATATTAGTGCTTAATACTGTGTCTAAAATTAAGCTTATTAGATTGTAGCAAAAGTGATTCCAACGGGCCACTAAGATTTTATGTTCATGTTAGTGACCCTTTCGAGTTTTACCATAATTATTTCATGTCCCTGGTGAAAATATTCAAGGTGATTTCCAACTTACCAGTTTGAAATTCTGTAGTTGAGTTGCCAAACACAGACACTATGTAGGCCACGATCAAATGAACCATATATTCAAGCATCATTCTCACTGCTGTAAGTGTGCCACGGCGTCTACACGGGGACAAAACCCCGAGCTCCCAAAGAGCAGAGCTCTGTGTGACTCAGGCGACGGCTGCTGCTCTTGCTCTCTGAACTTGGGTGCTTCACCTTCAACTACAGTCTTAAGAGAAGACGGCGGGAGGAAGAGGGAGAACAGAAGGGGGTTGGGGGGGCGTGCCACATTATAAGAGGAAGTTCATTCTCTGATAAACACATAGCTACACATCCCACTGGACCCACTGTCTGAGATGGCAGCCAGTGCTAAATGTGAGCTCGTCTGAGCCGCACCACTACAAGGGGAGAAACCGCATGGAATTCATGTTTTGTCCCTAGGTTGTTCGTTTGAGAGCTTTTAGAGGATTTTAATGCGCCTCTCTGTACCTCACAGTTTCCATTCAGGGGGCTCTCCAGACGCAGTGCAGCTCTTCACAGAAGACATGCATAATCACAGCAGAGGGGAGGGGATGAAACAAAGAAGAGATGTGTAAAGCATCATATACATATGGCACTTTATATTGTTCCCCTTTCAGGTATTCTTATGGGTGTTTTGGTTTTAGGTTTGATTTTTTTGCGTTGTTACACACAAAGGGAACAGCCGCAGCTCAGTACTTCAAAGGAGCCCCGGCAATCCCACATAGACAGACCACATTTCAGTGGAGCATGCTGTGCTGCGCCGCACCGTGCTACAGACAGGCAGGAACTGAAGAAGAGGAGACCACGGCTTCTCATTAAAAACCACTACTGTTTCCTCCACAGATTACTCTGCTACGGGAAAACTACACAGGGAAGACACCCTTGCCACATCTACAGCCGAAAGACGCATTGTTACATGATTGGAACTGTCAAATAAAGCATACAGTTGGAGAAGTCTCAAAACAAGTGTTCACCAAAAAATGACAAAACATTTTTAATGGAAATGATTGACAGGTTGTTTACAGAGAAATCAGTTTTCTTGATGTTTAGAGATGTCTCTTTTTTGTGAGGGCTGCTCACTTTCAGCTTGTTGTTGGGTCTTACAACTGGTCAAGACCTTGTGACAGATCCTGATGGTTTAAAGGCCGGGAAAGTCCACAATCTTGTTTGCACTAGGTACTGCGTATACACATAGCCGAGACCCCCAGGGGCTGCATGCAATAAAATGTGTGTAGTGAGGGAGTTGGGTTGTTGATGTACACTTGGATTTGACAAACACATTTCCTACGTGTGTATTTGGCTGCTACTACTACAGTATTCACTGAAGGTCATAGCAAGTGTGGATGACCTCTGACCTTAAAATCAGCAAGCTCCATCAGGTCCACCTTGCTTCTTGATTTAAGGCCCATACCTCCACCTCAGTCCTGTCTAGTCCTGAAGCTGCAGTTTCATTGTTCCTGGTTTTACCTCATAAATATAACCCGAGGAATAATTTATTGATGTGGATATTCAAGCAGGGCAAAAAAAAAAGACAAAAGAGCGAGAGTGTGGAGGATCTGGCATACTTTACACAGAACTGTTTTTGGGAGATCAGACTCAGGATGGCCTGGGTGTACATACCTCCAGCAAGGGGTTCTTTGGAAAGTGCAGCGACATTTATTAGTGAAGCCAGGGGTGGTACACTTTCATTTCCTGGTTTTAATGGAGAGCGTCTCTTGGTTCTCACATGGGTCAAAATGAGACTTTTATATAATGTTTTTTTTTTTTTTTTGCTTTTTTCTTTTTTCAGCTTTTAAGAACAGCGGAACCAGAAAGGGACTGAAATCCATATTTTTCACATATTTCTTTTTTGGACTTGTGTGCTGTTGTGGTTACACTTTAAAAGCATAATTGGCAGTTTAAGAAAGATTTTTGGTCTGTCATTTTTCACTGTCAGTGGGGATCAGACATTGTCATGTAATGGGGCTTAAAACATGTGGAAAAGATGACTGTGTCTTAAATTCTCTTTTTGTTGAAAGGGACAGATATCAGACAGTGCCCTAATCCCTTTGGTCACAGTGCAGGTTCTCTGTATGTGAGCAGGTTACTAATCGCCGTTTTCCGCCTTTACTCAGATAAATGAGCGAGCAAGAGGTGCCTCCTGCGACTCAGGGCTGTGTTGCCGGCATAAATAAAATACTGTACCATACCGTGACATTATCTAGGGCAGCTCTGCTCTATAGCCAATGCCTTACAGTTACTGTGGCGCCTGCGACTCGCTGTCACACAGTGACCTGAATTAGAGGAGTGTGTGTTATGGTGAGGTTGGCACTCTGGCGCACACGCAGACATAAACTCGCTGTTGCAATTAAGGCAGATCACACCTGTAAACACACACACACCCGAGAGTCCACACACACAATAGCCGATGTGTCACTGGCCTTTTGTATAGAAGACAACAGAAGTTAATTGTTTGTTTACACCTTTTTTTTCCTTTTCAATGTGGTTTAGGTGCAGTTTCTCTGATAATCTCTAAGCAGTGCAATTTAGTACACTGTCAAAGAATCACAGAAGTGGAACAAGTGTAAACATGGTAATTGCCTACCATACCAAAAGGCGCATTGCCCAGAGTGGCCTCTGGATGGCAGTGTCAGGCCGTGCTACCAGCTGTCAGCCTCAGCTTTCTCATTAGTGAGGTCTAGCAGGCCCCCTCCGACATGTCTCATAAATGTCAACACCAATACAGCAGGGGACAGTGGGCCTGGATCTAACAAACACAGACGCCATGAAAGTCCACTCTGTCTGTCAAATCAATCACTGAGGCAGGCCACAAGCTGCATGTTCACACCTCACATGGAAACTACCTGCAAGTTGGCATTTGGTTAGTTTAAAAACACAAAGAATAAATCCCTGTGGGGGTTGTTGGGAATTATTTAAATCTTGAATGTAAGATGAAATTTTTAACATTACAGTGCACACTTTGGCATCAGTCTTTGTAAATTCCTCTGTGTGTGCATATGTATATGCCTGTAGTGTGTCTCTTGAAGTTATTGTCACCTTGCTGTGGTCAGTAAGTCCCCTTCACTTTGCCCTCCATCCCACCCTCTCCCCTTTCCTCCTCCTCCTCCTCCTCCTCCTCCTCGTCTTTTTCCTTTCTGTTCTCTTTCCCATTATCAAGCCATGTGCTGCCTGCACTCTTTTCCATTCTCTTCCAATCGGGCCACAGGAGCAGGTGGATTGGAGATAACTTGCGCTGTGCTTTGTTTTCGCCCTGACACTGTCATTAATCATTGCCCAAGCCACACTTCAACATATAATAATAAGGACTGGCTGCTGTGTGGGGGCTGCCGCCCAATTGCCTTTCATTGCGCGGATGCCAAATTGGAGGTGAACGGCCATAGCCAGACACTACTCCCCTGTCCCCAGACTGTCTCATCATTTAGGTATTTATCCATCTCAGCCTTGTCTGTGGAGCTTCTCCCTGCCCTCCCAAGAGGCCCAAGATTGTTAGGGGGAGGATCAGATTTGTTGCTCAGGCTTTTTGGCTTTGATTCTGTGCCTATAAGTTAGGGATTAGAAGCAAATTTCCCACAGGGCAGTGCTGGATTTGCTGGTGTTTAACTGTTTAACCTGTCTTAGTCTTGTGTGGCAAAGGGTTGTTGGTGGGAGTGAGAGGAAGCAGGGTTTTGGAGAGAGACTGGTCAACAGGCCCAGAGAGACCCAGGTGGACTAAGCCAGAGCCAGGCCAGCATTGATAAGAGATGTTTCCTTATCCATCACATCTCCAGTGGAGTTGTTAGACTACTGAAGAGAGTGTGAGTGTGTGTGTGTGTGTGTGTGTGTGTGTGTGTGTGTGTGTGTGTGTGTGAGGGAGAGACTGAGAATGTGTGAGAGGTTGTGTGTGTTTGTGAGTGGCTTCCCTCTGGGTACCTCAGACTAATAAATCACAATCATATTGGTCCTCCTTCGGTTACAACCCTCATGTCCTGCCTATAACACACAGCACGTCAGAATAGGTGGCTACAGTGTATTTTGCAAATGGGCCAGTGAGTTGTCAGGTACATGAGGGCCCCAGACATTTACAGAAAGTTGATCTTTGGATCAAGTTTGAAGTTAAAATCTATACGTAAACTAAACATAAACATAAAATTCTCTTCATGTAAAAATCTTGCAGACACGCATATCAATTACTTTGTGTTGCAGATTGAGTTATTGTACTGTATGTTAATATAATATAACATAATACAGTGTCTACACATGCTAAGACATTTCAAATAAATCATTTGTAGTTAAAGATACTCTAAATTATACAAAAACAATAATGGTAATCAGGTGAAAGGTCCAACTTTCCAAACGTCTTGTGGACGGAGGCAGGTCGGGATTTGGATTTGGTCTGGGGTTAGGGTTTTAGCTGTAGCCACCCTTTGTGGGCTGTACTCCGGAACAGACCAGCAGGAGGATCCCTGTCCTGTCAAACATAATCCAGGCGGATTATGGTGATCTGAGGGGAACTTTGGAGCCTTGAGCGTGAAGGTGTGCTCTCTGGGCCCTGCCATCTTTACTTCTACAAACAAGGACTAAAATCCTAAGGTGTACACATCTGGATGGCAGCACAGAGAATGGTCCAGGCTTTGATCTCAGCCATCACCATCGCAACTCACCCCCTTCTTTGCAAACCACACAGGTGTATTAGCAAGTGATGTTAGACAGGCAAGTGTCAACAAAGGCTGGAAGATTGGCTGGATGTTAGTGCTGCACCCATTAGCACTGATCTTAATGGGTTTGTGTGTTTGGGATCATGCTCAGACCTGCAGAAAGGTGAACTTGTATTATTGCTACAAACATAACTCAATCCCTAAAGAAGATATTAATGTTCTTCACACCATCACATCTGCAGTTTGACATGTATCAGCTCATCGTTCCATACTTGCAAATGGTCTCATTTTGCACTTTGAATCTCTGTCTATGCACATCTTGTGAACTTCTATATCATTGTGACATGTAGACAGTAAAGAGCTCCATGTCTCCTTTGGTGCTGTAGAAATATACTGCAAAACCGTATTGATCTTTAATTAAAGAAGCTCTTAACCTTGGCTAGGCAGAGGACCCCCAGGCCAGTGAGTTAATTAATGTACTAATAGTCATAATATTTGTGCTGTGCACGGGAGGTACATAAAAGATTATCTATTGTGTGAGCAGTTTATCAGCCCAATGATGCTAGAGCCCCGTGCTGTGCGTATATCAATATTATGGGCAAAAATCTGCAATACAGACAGAAGAAGAGGGAGATTCGGTCTTTTAATATCTCCCTCGGTTCATCAGCAGTTTAGCAAGGCCCCGTTTTACCTCCTGGGATTCTCCTCTGATCGTAACCAGGCGGCATCAATGGGCCTTTACAGGCACTAATGCTTCGCTACCTTGACAACACACAGCTGCTATAAGCCCTCTAAAAGATCCACTTCTTCTCCAGATGAGTCAGGGGTCCCACTCCACCGTTTACCCCACACTCCCATGGAGGGCGTCTCATCCCTGGATCAAAACCTCATACGACTGACCTTTCAGTTGCTCCCACTGACCACCAGACCCCCCCTCATAAACAGGTCCCACTGAGGGAGGGAGGGATGGGGTGGAGAATGTGTGCGTGGGGGCCCAGACACACTGTGATATCACCCTTTATAGCTTTATTGATTTCCTCTCAGGATGCAACTATTAACATTGAGCTGCACCAGTGGCTGCTGCTGTGTTGTTCTCTGCAGGTAAGACCACTGGCTCACACCCCCGGCCTTGTGGATTGTATATAGGCTGGTGGTGGGGTAGGGGGGCTGAATGGGGGAAGCACAGGGGAGGCACATGCTTTTATAATTAAGGTCAGCTGGGATGCATTACAGCATTTGGAGGTGTTAAAACGGGCCCTCCTCAGAGAGTATGTTGGCATTGCCCACACTCGTAAATTAGCCACGTTCCCCGCTGATGTTAGGAACAGGAGATGGGGGAGGTGGAAGGAGGGAAAGGGGTGGTGGGGGGGATTAGGTAGATGACTGAATGTAGACATGAGACTGGATTTGATGGTATTGTATTTTTATTCAGTATCTTTTTTTCCCAAAATCACTGTTTTATGTGTGCATAAAAAGGAACCATTTTGAACATTTTGCAATAAAAAAAGGAAAATCTAACGAGGTCTTGTGTGACGTATGCAAGTTATAAATTTCAATTAATTAGGCAAATTAATTAGGCATATATAAGCCTTGTGGTACAATCAAAAAATACTGAACCAGTACTACTACATGTGTATGTGTTCATGTACATACATGCGCGTGTGTGTATATTTATGTATATATGTATGTATGTGTGTATGTTCAAACTATAGAAACAGGATAATCTAATATCTGGTGTGTTTGTGAAGTGCTGCCAATTTTAAAGATTAACATATATGAAGTAATTACGTTTCTTAATCAGTGGTGCAATAATGTTTTACTGTAGCGTGATCATTGTACCTCCAAAATATTTTGTGTTAAATATAAATTAACTGTGTATAGTGTACTGTGTATAATAATTCAGGTGTTAATATTAGCAGCATAAATGAAACAAAATGATACAGGCTTCACACTTAACGTACCAGAACCTCCCGCCGAAAAAGTTAATTAATAGGCAGGAAAAAGTTAAATAATGGGCAGGTAAGTCAACAGATGCTCCCACAGAATGAGCAGAGGTGTGCGCGAGCTCTCTTCGGACCAACACCGGCTCCAGTGAGGTGGGCAAAACAAAGCAGGGCCCTTCACATTCACAATGGGGACACTGTCAGCAAGGACAGGGGAGGGGAGAGAGAACAAACAGAACACAAGAGTTTCACAAACAACCTGTCACAAGGCATTCAGAAGGACAGGTCTGACTGGGACGCCCGGCTCACACCCCTGAGCCGAGGGTGAGGCAGGGGTCACCTCTCTGATGCACAGTGGGAGAATTATGACAAGCCAGAAGAATGGGGGAGAGAGAGAGACAAGCAGGAAATATCAGGGCTTAGTTACGTGGCTCTTTTAATATGTTTGACTTTTAACATGGCATTCCATTAAGCAGGTCGGGTTTATGTAAGATGTTGTTATGTCATAGATGGCAACATCTGAGGACATGTTTTGTAACAATAACAGTCTTTACCTGACAGATACATTGTTTGCAGGTGTTGATGATTTAAATCTCTGATAAGGCACAAGGTTGATGATGGAACTAGTGGCTTTATTAATGGTTGATAGATAAATCAGTAATGCTTTTATAGATGCACCGTAAGACATTATTAAGGACAACTTTTGCTTGGATATGAGAAATCCATTTGTGAGCATAATTAGCTTTTTTCTTATTATTGAGCTCTTTAATTGATTAGGAATTACCCTCTTGGGCTATTATTTTCATTATCTGTTCATCTTTCAATCATTTTTTCAATTAATAAGTGATTATTTGATGTATAAAACGTCAGGAGGTCCTCAGAGCCAGTTAACATCTTCAAATGTCTTGTTTTGGTAACTGTACAAAAACCAAATATAAGGAATTTCATCATAACGGAACACTAAGAAGCCAGCAAACAAACTTTTAATAGATTGTATCGATGATTGATAAAGCTGAATTCTTTTATTAGTATGCCTTTTGTGAAGTTCTATAAATACGAAGCAGAATTTGACATATTGCTAGACAGTTCTTTTTAAAAGCTGTTGGTAGCCTGTATCAGCGCTTAGTTTACTCAATAGTGAAAGAAAAAAATGTACTAATGCTAAATCTCAGTTTTAATGACACGGCTGTTATTGTCATTTTGATTTTGTGGTATTGATTTCAGCTTTTAGTTGATCATCCTGGCCCACTTTGACAGCTTGTACATACCAGTCATCACTCCAACCCTCCTGAGATTAAGCTGAGTGCCAAAAACCTGACAGAAACAGAGCAATCAGAGCCGGTGCCACTGACCGTTGTTTATGTGTGCTAACCAGAACTGACCTAGTCTCTGAGTGTTGCTTCTTTTTTTTTTAATCAACTGACATGTCTCTGTGGATTACAAAAGGAAACATCATTAAAAAGCGCAATACATTTACCCTTTTAAAGAAATATTACAATTGTACTTCACTGTTTTTAAGGATATATATTTCCTCTGAAATGTTTGGTTTGAATTGCTCAACATTTCCTTCTGTAAAGGAAATATTTAAAAGGCAAACCCACAGTGAATCACAGAGGGCACAGTGCCAAGTCTCTGTCTTCTGACGGTTTCTATAATTACCATTTTCCAGCTCGTACATACCATTCATCTTGTAATTTAGACTAGCACTCTGGATTGGGCTTAAACTTTTGAACCAACAGGAGAACAATGCAGCAGCATGATTAAGCAATGTTTGCTTCTTCATATTTCCCCATTGTCAAATTCATGTTTCATAAGAACACAGTTAGCTCGGTGGCATTCTTCCTTAGTTTGATTCTAAAATTGAGACTTTGCCGAGGAATCATGAAGTGTTAATAGATATTCCTCTGGAGAGTGAGCATGAGGATGATTAGAGAGTATAATGAGGAACCAAGAGTAGAGTTTCTCATTACTTTCCCAGATGATTGCATTTCTTGTCGCATCCTTACCACCTTGCCAGGTTGACTGAGCTGTACTTGCACCGTGTTCCCGATCCAGCGTGTAAAAGCAGAACGCTACCCCCCCCCCCCTCCCCTCGCTTTAGCAAAATGGAATCAAATCTGTTGTACACCGCCGAACTGTCACACAAAAAAATATAGTAATGGGCTTCAACCTGCCACCACTGTTCACAGGTGTTTTTTTACAGCAGTATTTATTTGACCATTATGTTAAATTGTCCCCATAAAGCCGCACTTGGCAGCGCCATCCTCTGAATCTCTTTGTGAGCCACTTAAGTATACCACTGGGGGTTAGTGTGGTACGTGGACCCAATATGGTCGCTTTAAAGTGAATAAATAAAGCCAGTTTAGTTGGCTTTTTGGGGAAGCAGTGTTAAGGAAACAGCTCTCAAATTTTGTGGGTTTTCATGCATGTTGTAAGTGTTGCTATAAAGTTGTGAAGTGTACCTCTAGGAGATGGTCATGTTCAACGTAATACTCACCTGTCTCATTGTGTTCAAAAAGTGGATGTGAGGTCGGGGTTTGACCTCCAAGATTTTGCATCTAAAGCATATTCGGTATATTAAACTTATTTGTGGTTATTTGATTTGGACTTTCTGGTATGCATACAAGGTAAATAAACAGAACAGACTTACAGGGGATCAGTATACATCGCAAGATATGAGCACATAACTCCATAAATATGTGATAATCTGCAGTTGGAGTTCAGATTTTCTCTCCTTTTGTGGTGCTGTTGTGGTCTAGAGGACTGTTGACCACAGGCAGGCAGCCATAAAATGAGGGGGCCTGACTCTGTTGAGACCACCTCTATTCATGGCCCCTGGAGCCACTGGATGCTAAGTGGCAGCCGGAAAATCACAGCTGTGGGATCAAGCATGCCACATTAGGAGAGAGAGTCTGGCCCCAAACAAGGGTACAGTACAACGCAAACAGAATACCAAAGGCAAAGTTCTCACTGATGCGGAGTACGAATGCTCCTGCCGAGGCACCTGCACAACTTTAACAGGTTAAAACAAGAGTGTTTGGAGATACTTGGAGAGTAGATTATGATTCTTTTCTAGAAAACAGCATTGGCTTCATGTAGATTTTTGGATATGCTATTAATTGACAGGTTATATTAATTACTTGAATGTAGAAAGGAATCAGTGTTACATTTAGTTACTTTAAATCTGTCTAGTTTATAGCAAATTCCATGCCAGATAAGTTTCTCAAGTCCTACTTTTCTGCTTATACAAAGAGACACTTGGTCCTTCATTATACCCTTTGGACAGAGCCTCACCATGCGTTTTTCGCTGAATTTCCGAGACGGGGCATTTTTCTACAGCAATTTACACTCCTACAATTACAGCGTTCTGGTGCAGATATGGTGTCGGCCCCTCCTCCTTGACCTCTACCCCTTTAGCGAAGCAGGCGAAAGTGTGTTTCCTGATTAACGGCTGGCTGAGGTACATGGCTCCAGCTCCAGCACCTTGTCCTCCCAAACTGAGGTGACAGTCTCCCAGGCTCTTTATGGAAATTAACTGCAAAACATAGCCAATTAGACCTGCGTTATTTAGAACGACTCAGCTTTTCACCCTGAATAAAAGCAGGCCCAGATAAGACCTGTACACTCAGACACTGCAGCAAATTAATGTGAAGCTGGTGGCCTGCCAGTAAGCCAGTCCACCTAAAATGGGGCGTTAAAAGCATGAAGGCAAGTTTTTGTATAAGCTGTAAATTATTTGCTGAATAGAACACAGGATGATTAAAGACCGGGGTTTGTTAATAACTTCAGAGACAATTATAAATGGAACACTTTACAAATTGCAAAATGGTGATGTAAGATGTTTTATTTGAGTAAGTTTGCAAAAGATTCTTATCACTTATAACACTATACACTGGTTTGTATGTTTCTAGCTTTTGTTTACAGATATCCAAGAACCATCATTTACAAAATTTTCCCAGGTTCTGCACCTTTTTATTCCAAATGTGTTACTGGGAATTAAGCATCTGTATAACGTCTTTTCACTCCACTGGCTAAAGATAGGGCTCTTAGCCTGATACGCTGTCTTAATTTTCCCTTTCTCAGGTCACCGCAGAGAGCGACGGCATTAGAGTGAGTAGGAGGGTCCTTACTCTGTGTGCAAGAATACACTGTGGAAGTTGCAAAGGGCAGAGTCTCTAGGAAATCTACTCTTTCTTTGAAAAAATGTCACGGGAGAGATAGGAGATTGGCACCACAAAGAGCCCAAAATAGCACGGGCTGCTACGCGTTGTCAGACAAGATTTGGGCTGAGACATTGACTTTTGTTCTGCGAAGTATTGGCCCCTGAAAGGGAGATGGGAGGTGTAAAAATTGTGATTTCTCCTCTTCCCCTGGTTATGTGCAATACATTACCTTCCTGATAATGCAGGCTGCTGGGACTGAGGTTTGTAACGTCACAATTATTCCTTGTCTGCAACAAAAGAGCTTAGGATTGGGATAGAGTTGGGAAACGGGTAAATACGGACTCTAGTTCTTCGATTTTAGGTGAGTGGAATTCGGAGGCGATTATTTATCAAAGACTGAGGCCCTTGTCCAGAAGATTAGGACAGATCACTAACCCTTCTTCTTTCCCATAACTCCAGCACCCACATTCAACATTTCTTCCTTCTGCCTTCCCCATGATAACAAAGGCCTCATATATTTTATGCAGGTTTGCCCCCTGGCCACATAATAGGATTATGAATAATTTCTACAAATTTACAAAAACAAATCACATGGCACGGCTTAGAGTTTGCTAATAATTTCTCCATAGCTGATAGATCAAAGCAAGGCGCAGGGACTGCAGAGCCAGGCAGTAGATTGACCCTGGTCAGGCATTTTTAATGAAAGGGTTAATCTCCTCAGAGGTGACTATTCAGGAGCAAGCAGTGTGACCAAATGAAGAATTCAGGTCTGGGATAAGAGGGAGAATAGTGGTCTTGAGGGTGCTGTTGGGTGACAGCGAGAAAGCCCTGAGGTAAAAACTGTGTGATGCTGCATTTGAGCCCATCTGACCAGACCTCCTTCCCAAACCATTACTAAAAGAAAGAGAGAGGTTGCAAAAAAAAAAAAAAGTCAAACTGTTTGAAGAACCTATGGCATGTAAACCCAAGGCTATTTCATGGATGACCACAAACAAACCTGCTCTGTTGGCTTTGAAGCCCCATGAAAAAAAAATCCCCTATATTATGCACAAAACAGACACACAGGCATGATGTTGGCTGTGTGCATACTCACACATAAGAAACCAATAGGGACACACACACACACTCAGACTTGCATGCACGCTTTCCCATTAAGACAACTGCTGTTCCTCTCAAAAAGTACCTGAATGTACTAAAGAGTCCTGGTTGTTTGGGATAAACTTTGTTGTCAAGCACCTCTTGTGCTACTGTAAGCACACATGCCCTCTTGTGAGTAATTAGACTTGAATACTTTCCAAAAGGAGAGAGGGAGACAGGGTAAAAAAAAAACCCAGATGCTTTTATAAATGTATAAGCCTTGGCTGGTTAAGGAGGTTTAGAAATCTCATCATGACAGTGGGAAAATGGGCCTCTTAGTAATTAAGAACAAATGAAATTGCTTATCACTTATGGAGTTACTGTGCCAGCCGTTTGGCTGTGTTCGGAGGGATTAATCAGAAGGCTATTGACATTACATTGTTCCACAATTATCATTCATATGTTTTATGGTAATTGGGCATTTTTTCACAGAGGAATTAAGGTGCCTACGTAATTCCAGACAAAATGAACATACGCAAATACAAACATTAATCAAATCCCTGAAATAACGCAACAACATTTCAGCTGCTGATAATCACAGAACCAAGTGCTGAAATGAAATGTAAAAAAATAAGGATAATCGTCTGCTCATTTTTGAGAGAAACTGAAAAGCCATTTTGATAATTAATTTATATGAATGATAGTTATTGAAGGAGTTGAATATATATTTATGCCTTAATGGATCATGATTAAAAGAATAGCAAGGTTTATACAGCATCATCTAAATGTGTATCTTGGAAATGTAATGTGTTTAACTGATCTACTGCATATTTCAGTTTAGGTATTGCTGGAAAAGCAACATTCATTTAAGATGTCTTCATAACCTGATTGCCGTTTTGCATTAAGCCTTCTTATTAGGATAACGACAAACCACAACATGACATCACCTAATAAAACCAATAAAATACACTTTGTTCTGAATGCAATCAAAACACAGACGTATAACTCCTACCCTGTGCTCTTTTTCCAATACCTTCCCAACAGCACCTGCATGTGAAAATTACATGTCATTGGCCTAATGGCCTAGGGGGGGTTGATAAAGGAAGACTTTGCCTAAAGCGTCCATAAACGTGTTAGGCAAAGTCCAGCAGGATGTAATTGCATCTAATATATTTACAGAGGATTGATTTCCCTCCTACGACACACCCACCAGGCAGCAACAAGCTGCGGTCAGTTCACCCAGGTCACTGCAGATGAGTTCTGTGTCCACTCTGTCCTCTTTACACCAGGCAACAAGGCTGAGCCACAGAGACCATGGAAAGTATTGGAGTGCAGCTTAATGAGGTAATTAGTCAAAGACCATGACGATCCTGGGAGGCTAATACCTGTGACCTCTTGATCCTGGATTCCTGACACACATCTCTGGAGACTGTACAGGAAAGACTGCTGCAAAATCCAAACACTGTCGCCTCGGCCAGACACTCCAGCCAATTTTTACCAAGAATGTGTGATATTACACTTCAAGAAAGGAGACTTGGGGATTCAAGCTGAGCGACCCCCCCAATTTCTCTTTCTTTTTTTTTGTTTAATTACTCCCACTATGCAGTAATGGGCCTGCCCCCTTTCCTTCCCTGAAGAAAAATAAACCTTAGCAAACTTAAACTACTTCACCTGTTTACTCGGAGAAAGAAGTGCTGGAGAATTGACAAAGGCAGTGAAAAAGCACAAGAAAGGGAAAAAGGATAAGGTACACAAAGCAGGCTGATATTTTTTCCCTCTCCCATTCCTTTCTTTTCTTTTTATCAGGTTACGTGACTGGAGGCTTCATTAATCACCACCTCGACAGCCTCTGCCAGGGGGAACTAACTGCATTTGGCCCAATTAGGCACTGTAGAGACAATAGGAACAGCACAAGTTGTGCCTCTATGCCAGGAGCCAAGCGTTGCCTCCCTGTCATTACCTACAGAAAGGGAAAAATTAACCCCTACCAGCTTCCCTGCTTTCCTCCATTGATCCGAGGCTTTTGTGGTGTCCCTGGAGCGTGGCAGACAATTACAGATATTATTACATCTGCATTGATTTTTTTTAAAGAGAGCAGAGTGTCTCCAAGCAATTAAAAAAATTACAGTTCGGAAGTGGGCCAATTAAAATGCCCCCAGCCCTGGAGGGTGGCAGTGGTGTGGTGTTGGTGGGAATGGAGGGACGGACTTGACTGTCAGAATGTCGCAGTTTTTTTTGTTTTTTTAGAGAAAATAATGTTCGAATTCACACACTTGCATTGCATTCAGAAATCTGTTCATAGTTAGGCCGAAACACTTGGTAGGTTATTTACTGCAAAAAAAACAAATGATGTTTTGAAATGTGGTTGAAAATGATCGCACATTACACACAAGTCCACCAAAGTTGTCTCATCGGCCTGAACAGCATACAGAGATTATCATTAGCTCAAAAAAAGGTGTTTTAAATGTCACTATTCCATTGTGTACTATATTATATTGGTCCAAGTTTAGCCTCAGATGGACGTCTGTTTTAGTCCCCATCACTACTGTAGACAGTTAAGTATATTTTGGAAAAAAAACCCTAAATGAGTCATTTGATTTTTTTTTTTTTTTAATTCCTGCAACGACTGTATCCCTCTATTTTGATTTTCAACCCAAACTATACTGCCTAATGGAAGTTGTCTCTTATTAATAGTATTTTTCTGTTGTTTCGTAATGAATGAGCATTCATAGTCTCATAAATATTCATCTGAAGTCTTTCTTGAGTTGTGCTGTTTAACTATCATACCTTTTGGCAATAAGCTTGTTTTGTCATTTTTTATCTGTCGAACGAAACCTGTGCAAACTTTCTGAGCCTAACTTTCTCCATGTCTCCACATCTATCTCTCGCTCTATTTCTCTTACTTTGTCTCTGACTCATTCTGTCACACAAATGCACACAGACACACACACACACACACACACACTGACTTCCTCCTTTCTATCTTTCACTTGGGCCTTGGCGTTGCTTTTCCCCCCACGGAGCAAAGTTGGCCTTTACCATGGCCATTTGACCAGACTTCCTGAAACCACAAAACAAGGGAGAGTGCTAATTGGAATTATGGGTGGATGGAAGACTGGCAGTGTAGAGATAAGGGATCAATGCAATGCAAATAAAGGCTGCATCCAGTGGCTGCAGAGCCTCCTCAGGGCCCATTGTTTTCTTTGCTCTGCAATTAGAGCCGGGGAAGGAATTACTGTGTATTATCGCTCCGTTTGGTAGTTCACGAAAGCACACACACTCGCACACACAAACACCTACCTGGCCTTGTTTTTGGAGCGGTTTGAGTTGAGCAGGTGGGCTCTGGGATTATTCAAACCAGCTTTTGACTAAGGAGGTAAACAATACCTCCAAATAAAACGACATCTATACAGAGACACCCAGACACTTGGAAACCCCAAAAAGAAAGGCTACAGTTTAAATAAACAGCATTTGGCGCAGGAGGAAAAAGGACAATGAAACTCTGGTTCTGAGCCGCAGTCGTTTTATCACCCGACACGCCGCATGTGTTTGAAGTGGAAAATCGCGGTTTTCTTTAATCCATGGAGCATTCAAATAAGTTTATTTCTCTCGGATTAAAAACAGTAACAATAGCAGACAGTTAAAAACAAACAGCTCCGAACAAATGGCGACGAGGCTGAGGCGCTCGGCACGGGTAAGCTCTCCATACATCGTGGTCTGTTTCATTAGCTGAAATGCATTATTATTGTTTATCTATTGAGCTTCCTGATAAAGGCGAGCCATGCTTTCCCCTTTTTGGATTACAGAGTTAGAAAGGTTCAGGGGTGGCTTGCCAGTGTAATCCACGGAATTCTTTTCCAACAACAACAACCCTCGCGGAAGATGGTAGAAAAAAGGGAGTTTTCAACACCTGAACACCATGGCGCATTTGATTAAAGAGGACTAATTTCAGAATATCATCAAAGGGGAAAAGAGCTCGGGGTGTGTGTGTGTGTGTGTGTGTCGTGTATGTCAGTTGCAGTGTGTGTTTTTAAGGGCTGCTCATTGTGAAGTTCTGGCAGCTGTTTAAAGAAATAAGTTCAGGGGTTTTCTCACGCAACCTTAAATTAGGGAAGTAAAGACTGGACAGCACGTCCTTATTGATGTTTGCCATACTTTGAGGTGACGTGGGATTTGGGAAGGAGAAGCTTTGTGAAAAGGTGGCATTGTCACATAATGTTATAAGTACTGTGATTTGTGATTTCTGTAATATTTAGAACACAGTTTTGATGGCTAATTCAATTGCATGATCAGCCAAATACATGAACTGTGTGCCGAGTTGTAGTTAGTTTTTACCGAAGTCATCATCTGTGTCATGGGAACACTATGTGGTTGCTATGAAACAAAGTTGAATCTCATGAAACCCAATCACAAAGTTTCACAAATGTTCTGAACGTACAACCGCAAAGAAAGAAAAGTTTTCCTCATCTGTTCTTTGCTATCCGACATCCACGCAAATATTTAATTACTTCTTGTCTAACTGTCAGAGTTGCACGTCATCAGCAGCGGTAAATGTGAAATACACATCAGAGGGACCGAAAAATATCAGACAGTAACCAGATGAGCCGGGGCTGGGTCCAAACAGATCAGACAAGCCTCACATTTCACCGGGGGGCAATGGAGGGACGGGGGGAAAGGCTGCAATGATTTTGGCAGAGTGAATATTCAGAGATATAAATGAGACAGTCGGCTCGTTTCATTATGAAATATCAAAAATTCACCTGGAATTGTCGCATTGGGTCCCTTCTAGATGGCCGACTATGAAAGCTATTGGTTACAATTCAGCAGTTATAAATTTATGATGAAAGGACGTGATTTTAAGAGAGCCTCACTAAAACTGTGCAGAATATTCCTTTGGGTTTTATTCAGTCTATAGGCTGTTATCAGACAGCTATGATTCACATTTACACTTTGAGCCCACAATCATTCAAAACAGTCACCTCCGAGAAAGCTCCTCACTGAAGTGAAACGCCCCAAAAAAACATGAAAATTTAAATGAAATTATGGGACCTGCCTCTCCCGACAGTCAGTGTGATGACACGCTTTCAGATCCTATTTGGAAGGGTTTGAATGTGCTGAAATGTAAATGACTGGATGCATGGAGGCCCAAATGGGAAGCTAGATTCTACATGGGTCAAAGACAGGAAGACTATAGAACTAAGATAAACGGAGGGGAGAAGGAGGGAGAGATTCTCATGTGAATCGTTTAACAGAGGACACACCGTGCCACTTGCATTTATGGTGACTGTTGCATCAAGGGGCAACGCAAAGGGGCCCTTTTTTTTTTTTTTTTTTTTTGCAATGCACCCCAGGGTTTTTGGTCTTCCCTGAAAAAAAGGAACCCACCAGATTTAGGAGTGAGCAGCTAACTCATGTTATGGAATCAGATATCAGATTAGCTAAGCAGAAATAACCTTATTTATGTTAAATATTTGCAAAGAACCACTAACACTTCAAGACACCGAAAATAATGTATTTCAGAATTTCTGGAGAAACAGTGTTCTTGTAGAAAAATGTGAAAATATGCAGATATATTAAGCGTTACTATTAAAGTTTGGTGCCGTACAAAGTATGTGATTAATGCCTGAAGCTCATGTTTATGTCATGCACCTCACCATTTTACTGCCTGTCAATGTTATTATATCTCCATGTGCAGTTCATTTGTGGTGTCTTACATGCCTCACTCTATCAGCACGGTGAAATACATACTCCACACTCCCTGGAAGCTCAAAGCCGCCTTTTAATAGCGACGATGCTGTCTTGTTAGGCAGAAAAAAAAAAAAAAGGTCACGCAATTGGATTTCCGGGCTCTGGAACTCCCTAGATATTTGACTCAAACACGGTGTGCGCTTTGCCCTCTCAGCTCACCTTTCATTTTATCCATCTGCTCTCATGCTGATTTGTCAACCATAGATAGGATCAATTAATCTATTGAGTCTGAGCAGCATGGAAGATTTAAATTGTCCATACACACCCATGTGGCCGGCATTCTGTCTATATATAGTCCTTGTCAGTTAGCGCTGCGAGTGCTATAGACAAAAGCCTGTCAATTAAAAATACCGCCCCCCCCCCTTCGTCTTTTGGTGTCTCGTGGAGAAATGTGTAGCATTTACCTTGAATCTCACTCAGCTCCTTTGTACAAGACGATACAGTGAATGTTTTTTTTTTTCCTCACAAAAACAGATGTACTTTAATCTTACAAAGAAACTCATTTAACTAGGCATGCGTTTCAAAATTCACATCAGCAATAAACAAGTTACATTGTACGCTGTTTGAATATTCAGTACTGTTTTCATGTGTATAAAAGTAAGCCAGTAAGACTGAAGAGAAGAAGATAAAAAAGAAATCAGTGATTCTCGACTTATTCCTTTCTTCCCCCTAGAAACAGGCAGGTACTGCAGTAAGAGATTCATGTAGGAAGTTTTCCCCCGCAGCCAGTAAGTGCCAAGCCGTGTCAAAAATGACATGCATCTCCTGTTTCCATGTCATGCCATGCATGTGATGTGATGGGCGAATGAAGGCAGTTCCTGCAGAGAATAGTAGGGGGTCATTATTAAGCCTCTTAAATTAGCGCCCCCTCTCACACAGCCCTTGCAATTTTCCAAGACCCACAACCACATGCACACCCACTGAACTCGGCACATTAGACTTGACAAAGGAAATCATTTCCAAAGTTTAGTTGCTGCAAACTCATTTCATATGTGATTGAATTGTACCTGTATGGTATGACCCATTTCAATCCAAAGTCACACATGGAGGCTTTGAGAACCTATTTGAGCAGAACCATGCTGTTAGTTAGCTATAGACTGCACCAATTGGATGTCCTATGCAATGCAATTTACATGTCTCTCCATCACACTCACTTATATGGTTCAACTCGCAAGAGCTACCATTTAGATCGCTTATGGGGGAGGGGCGAGGGGAGCGAGCTACAGCCACTGGTATAATACCATATGTATGTACCACAGCAGTATAGAGTGGGTGGCAACAGCAGCAAAAAGCTTAACCCCTGTTACCCCTGAACTCCATCTTCAGTGAACACACAAATGACACCATGACAAACCCGACTCGTGCCCCAGCCGTGGAAATGGACTGCTTCTGCTGCTTCTCCTCCCATTTTGATAGGCAGGTCCCTCCACTCTAGCATCAGCATGGCCCATCTAAAGGCTCTTAATATCCCAAGATTAAAGAGACCCCAGCCCCAAGGTCAGTTTGAGGGAATGACTGCCTCCTCTCAGGAGCGAACACCCTATTTTTACTGCACCCTTTGTCTCACTTTTATTCCACTCCCGTTTCACTCGTTTTCTCCGTCTTCTGCCTCTGTCTTTTCGATCCATGCATCACAGTCTTTCCCTCCTTCTCTGCCGCCGTCGCGTATATGTATATTTACAAGAGTGCACATAACTGGTGTCTGGGGAAGAGTAAGGAGCAGTGGGGAAGGGAAGCCATTAGGGGAATAAAGAGAGGTGCTGCCTCACAGCCGAGCTTCACAGGCCAGTGGAGCAAATCAAATTGGGTCTTGTTCTGCGGCAGGACACACGCGCGCACACACACTCTCTAACATACACACACACACACACTCTCGGTGACAGTGGCAGAGGCACACAGTTGACAGGAGGGCCTTTGGGATATAGCAGGGCTGGGCATGTCTAGGGCTGGCCCACTAAGGGATGCATTCATGACCCCCCAACTCTCTTGAGAAAACAAATTTTAAGAAGAGTTTATGATTAGTTGGCATTTATGTTTCAAACAAAAGAACTGTATTTTTTTTAATGTAATTTCACAGCCGAAGAAGTAAAAACAGTAAACCCTTAACAGCCTGACATAGCGTATTCCTCTGTTCCATAGACATCCATTGTTTTCCAATATCTTCTAAACACAGGCACTGTATCTTATTTTGAGCCTTAAGTACTCATTTACTCACAAACAAATACAACAGCTAATAAAAATTCCAAAGACCAGCTGTTTCAGGAAATTAGCCTTTACCAAAAAAAAAAAGTATTTACTTTTTAAAGATTTGCATGCTCAGTAGGAATCAATAGACTTGGTATTCAGAGCTAAAGGAAAACTGAGGAGGTCAGAAAGTGTAGGAGGACAGACTAACATGTTGTTGGTTTTGATCCTATCGTGGGATTTGTTAACATTAACAAAGTATCTCTGGCCTTACCATTTTAGGTCTTAGTGCTGGAAAAGAGTTTGGGGAGACAGGTAAACAAATAGGCTCTCTTGAAATGCATAGTAAAATATCATGAAAAACACGGTCATATATTGTTGATGACATCCCCTGTGACAGTTTTTATGGCAAGTAGCAATATCCATCCACCCTCTCTGCACTAATACCTCATTTGTAACTGCTCAAATCCTCTATTCCCATAATGTTCTGAATGAGATTTAAGTTATTAGCAGGCTCATAGAAAAGCTGAAGAATTGGCAGAGGACTCCAGGTAAAGGGCACTAAAGCTAATGAAAAATGAGACGGAGAGTCATTCTTAAGGCTTTAGTTTTATTAGAAATACATGGTAATAGCACCAAAACCTTAGTCAACATAATGTTCGCTGCCATCCATACGATACCAATGCCTATGGGGCACTATTCATCCACAGAGAAATAAAGGGAGATGGGTAAAAAATACATGCAATGCTTACACTTCATTCACTTTCTCTAAAGGATTACCACCACAAATCACTTTTGCTCAATTCATTACATGCCTGCAGAGAGGGGGCAGATGCCTGATGGATGGTTGTCTGCAAATGGACTTGTCGGTAACAGAAAAATGCACACGCTTTAATTAAAGAGGGCTGGACAAGTGGATCCAGAGTGGATTTGGGTGTCTCTCCACATCTGTACAGGCAGGGTCATGTATCAGGGGGTTGTCGAGGCATAGGGCACTAAGCACAGGCTGTATGTGCTCCGTCTGAGGACTCGTGTGAAAAGAAAATATCCATCATACTATAGTTCAGTAATCAAAGACACAAATATAAACCAGACTGATATGGTATGTAAGGAACTGAAGGCTGGAATTTTAAAACAGTAGTTGAATTACAGCTATAGCAATAAGCTAATGGCATATATATATATATATATATATATATATATATATATATATATATATATATATATATATATATATATATATATATATATATATATATATATATATATATATATATATATATATATATATATATATATATATATGATGAGACTGATATATATGTAAGGAACTGAAGGTAATTTTAATATAGTATATATATATATAGCTATATATATATATATATATATATATTTGCAATATAGCAAATATATATATATATATATATATATATATATATATATATATATATATTTAATTATTTAATTATAAACAACTATATGTTATATTCAACTACTGTTTTAAAATTATATAATTTTTATATAATTTTTTTAAGAGGCCTTGCCTTGCCTTGCCTTTTAATAAGAATTCGGCTTTTGTAATGCAGAAAGGTGGTTGGATATAAAGTCTTTCTAGCGGAGAACAACCTCAAACCGAGTTTTTTTTTGTTTTTTTGTTTTTTTTTTTATTTCTTGTTGCTTCTTGACTGACATGTACATGTGTAAGTTAATATCAGCCATAATATCGGTCAATATATCAGTCTTTATGAGTCTAGCTCTTCTTTTATGAACCTTCAGTGATGCTCAGTATCACCTTTAACTCAAGCCGTATTCCTGCTGTTTTTAAATAAGCCTGTACATGTGCTTTTGTATAAGTAGTATAATTAAAGAGGCGTGTTAATGCTGTAACCCAAGTGTACTTTTGCAAACTTAAATCTATACAATGTGTTTCGTTCTGTATTATTTGGAGTCTGGAGTGTGCCACTGGAGCAGCTTGCAAACATGGCAGTGGAAATGACGTCGAGGTAAAACTAAAATCAAAATATTCCCTTTATGTTCTTGTCGTGCCTACTGTTCTCCTTCTATCAATCACTGCACTCTTATGGATTTGACTCTGACGACACAAATCCTACGCAGCTACTTTTGTTTAAAGCAGCCCATTAATGAAGAGCTCTTCAGCTAAATACATCTTTATTCTGCGATTAACGATGGTGCTTGAAATAAGCACTGGTGTGAAAGGAGGCAGAGGCCCTTCAGCTTCCAAGCCTTTACAGCCACTCTGCCATCAATCAGGCCCTGTGTCCAGTAAGTGCTGCTAACATTTATGAAATATTCATCAGCCATTCACTTTTGCTTTCCACTCACCCTAATCATTGCGTTTAGGCAGCATTGTGTTACCTCTCTCTCTTATAAAAAAAAAAAAAAAAAAAAAAAAAAAAAAGGGGGGGTGGAAGGCTACAATCATCTTGCTAAGGGGAGGTGAATTAGGGAATGCATTCTTGCTTTTATGCCAGACGTGCCACGGATGGATATTTTCTTTCTGGTTTGAAAGTGTCAGTCAAAGGTCTTCCCCCTCCCTCCTGTGATGTTGCCTCATTGTCTGTAATCCATGCTTTAATTAACCGTGCCAACCGATATGCCGACAAATCTATGTATGTTCAAAAGGTTCAAAATCCACTACTTTTGTGAAAATGTAACTTGTGTCTGGGTACAACTTGATGAGTGCGTTTTGAATTAGTGCACCTTACAGTTCACACAATGCTTTAGCAAACCATGTAGGATGTGTGTGAGTGTAACACTTACATAAAAAGTTAAACTCAAAAGAACCAATGTGAAATATCTGCTGAGACTCTTTTGTATCTTTAATCAGTTTCCAATATGACACATAACACAAAATAATTTCAGATTTTGCTGTTAACCTCTGTCTCCTTTTCTTTCTATCTCTGCAGCTCACTTACCTATGGCTGTGATTAATGTCATTATAATATAATGAGCATGATATCCCCATCAGTCACGTTCAACCGATCCAAGACCTAGCCGATGAAAGGTTGTGATATTCATCACCATCCGCTGACTTCAGTCAAACACACGTCTCGGTTCACAATAGCAAAGGGAAATTCCACTGTATTCTTTGCCCATTTGCAATTCTTATTGCTGTGAGGAAGTTAATCTATCCCCAGCAATAACTCATTGGATGTTACAGCTTAAGCGAAGATGTCCTCAGTTGCCCATCTTGCATTTTAAACAGGGGGCAAAGAGCCTTGGTACAATTTTCCAAACACAACTGAGCTAACACTGATTTATTGCTCCAGTTTATATAACTCATATTAGGAATTCATGGACCTGGCAAAAGGGATTAGAGCGTTTATTTCAGGCAGGGAGATGATCCTGTCATTAATGGTCGATACTTTCATCATCGTTTAAACCAGAGGAATTTGCCCGGTGACGAATCGTGGCGGACATAGCTATCAGAGTTGTGCAGCTGTACTCGTTATCTCTGCCGACGACCCGCTCTGCTCGGTGAACGTGGACCTGCGCCCATCATCAAACTTGGATTAGGCTGTCAATCAAGCGTCGGCCGCGAATATTGTGTTACAGTTTCTCCCAAATGTCACCAAGATCAGAGTAATTTCTTGGCTAATTGCATTTCGTCTCCCTTTAATGCTGCACATTTAATGGTTTTGTTACATTGCGTGACAAGATGGTGTTTCTCTCATACTGGCACGGTGATGAGCATAAAGAGGGCCGTGCTTTTGTTTAGAGAAGGAAATGAAAGAATAAATGACTGTTAAAGTTCAGAGGGCGTATTTCTGAAATGGCAGCAAATAAAGAGAAGAAAACTGAGAAATGATCCCAATCTTGCCATAGCGTGACATCAATTACACAAAATTCTCATTAGAATGGGGTTGTTCTGGGAGTCTGCTAGCTCTGCCTGGGTTGTTTTATTCTGGAAGTGGCAGCATGTTATGCTGAAGATCTGTGTCAGACAGCTCAGAGCAATACTAAGGATTTTCTCTCCTCTGACACCTACTTTTTTTTTTTTTTACTTTGACTTAGTTTAAAAATGACAAATACAATTTCAAGCGTTTTACTCCGTCCATGTGATTCTCCAAAGCCAACAATAGTAGCCACAATGCACCCATTAATTTCCTCCCCTCAGAAATCTCTGCTAGGGGAAATACTATTAACCATGTTAAATAAAACACTGATGTACTAATTCCCCTGCACATCATCGGCCGGATTACATTAACAATACTTGTCAAGTTATACTGGAAGGAGCCCTGCAAATAATTATTAAAATTCTGTTTTCAAATTCCTCAAAGGCCAAACATGCACAGGGAGGGGGGAGTGATTCATTACTGCACCATGATGATGGTTGCAATGTATTCATTATGAAGGTGCCATATACAAAATAAAGGCCACTGACGAGCCTTTTAGAAAGTCCACATGTTTTTGCGTGCTTAATACAAGCACAGGAAACATATTGACATTACATTTTCATATTTTATAGCTCTCATAGTGAATATACTGTCCTTTTGTTATCTTGTCGTGTGTAAATTTACATAGTTGGACTCATAGATGTCACATCGGATGTGATGCACTGTGTACCTGCGCCGTCTCAGCACCACTCGAATTTATTGTCCACGATATAATTGCAGAAAAAAACCCAAAGCGCTGCAAGGACAAAGTAAAAAGCTGACGAGACAATGAAGTGCACTTAACACCACACTCCAGCGCCATTTATTATCGGATGGATGAATTAAAGAATCGCCATTAAAACATTCCAAAAATTTACATCTAGGAATATAAACTATAAATATAGAAGAGAAAAGAAATAACGGAGCAACAATAACAAACACTTAACTGCTTTCCATTAGTGCACTTAACCTCCTCTTCATGGTGAGCAATCCCACTTTACATTTCCTGTGGCTAAATGCGTGTCTCTAATTCACAAATGAGGGGACGTTTTGAGTGGCCCTCTGTCTCCCCAATGAGCAAATGCTGCAATTAACTTTTCCTCCTCTTTTCTGGGGGGAGAAGGTGTTTTAAAGACATTAGCCTCCAGTCAACAGCATCTTCCGGCTTCTGCTTTCCTATTTTTCTGTGGTACTTAATATTACAGTTGAAGATAATAGCCCATTTATGCAGTATTATTCAAGGATGATTTAATGGAAAAATCTGAAGGAAGACAGTCATTAGACATTATTACTGTCATTAATTGAAATGCATATGCAACTTTCAGCAAGTTTCTATTCAGTACAATTTTATACTTTTACATGCACCACTACTTTTTTCCCCTCCTGTAACAGACAGTTATTTTAATACATAATACTAAGAGTTGGTATTAATGAGTGTGTGAAGGGTGAAGTTAATCTCAGGTGTACACAAGGTGTATAGGGGAGGACCTTGATAGGGTTTAGTGGTCAAAATAGCAATAATAAGCAACATCATGTCTTTGTGGTGTTACTGCTGACATAACACTCTGGTAAATAATAAGCATATGTCAGGATTAAACCTGATTTAGTCCTGTAATGATCTCATTGCATCCACATGTGCATCATGTGTATGTGAATCTGTGTCTGTTTGTTTGTATGTTTGTGTGTTTGTGTGTGTGTGTGTGTGTGTGTGTGTACGCAAACGCGTGCGCACTAGGCTGGCTTTGCATTGGTGTGTATGTGTGTGTCATTACTACTACAGAGCTGGTTGCATCCATGAGCAAAATGGCTGCATAATTGGCGATGTCCATGACACTGTGCTCTCTGTAGGTGTTTTTTCTGCATGTTGCCCAGACTCTAATTACTGGGGTTTCAGCGGGGAGGTAAGGCAGGCGATGAGGAGAAGGCGCCTGTACCGCCTGATTCTGTCAACTGACGGGTTGTTCTGTCTGCAGCGCAGCCAGGCAGCCCAGAATCCCTGGAGTGAGTTTGGGAGAGACCCAGGGACTGGTCATATCAACAAATCTTAATCAAAAGCCTGAAATTGTCAGCTGTCATACACTTTTTTGTGATCTTTGATACCTTGCCCCTCCTCTGACCCAGACTGCCAAATAATACACACACACGCGCAGACACAGACATGCATACACAGAGAAAGCACATAAACAGAGCACGCACACATATTCACACATGGCTTATGTGGCGTGCACTCGTTTTCTCCATCACTCATACACAAAAACAAACGCGGTGCACACTGATGGCACAAGCTTGTGCACACACATAGACGGAAAGGCAACAACCTGCAGTATCCTCTTGAAAAGTGCAGACAGGTTCAACATATTAATATATTATTTATAATGGCACTTATGGCTCAACGAATAATCCTGGTAAAAGTATGAAATAGTTTCTTTGCTAAAGGAAATAAAATTGAGCTTTTCCAATTGTACAGCCATTAAGGTAGCATAGTAACACCATTGCTTGGATCACTGCAGTCTGTTCTCTGACTTTTCAACACAATTACACTGCAGTATTTTGGATGAAGTCCAGCAAAACCAGACCTTTTAGTATAATGAATGAAACCAGCACTTCTAAGTCCCAACGTGACGTGCTTCAGCTAAAGAATGGCACATTTTGGTTTACTGAGTCAGGTCAGTGGCAAACAATGCCATTTTATTTTGCCCCAAGTCCCCTTTCAGACAATCTTAAACTTGTGCTTCAGTTCAGGAGAGGATGGAAAGGCTGTGTTGGCTTTGATCGACCGACTGTTACTAAGAAGCTTTGAGGGGGTTTAAAGGACCTAAAATGTATAAAATGGACGGATCAAGAGCAAGCAGAAATTTGACGGTTCAGGGGCAGGTTAAAAAAAGTAAGAGCATTCCCATACAATATATATCCAGTTAGTGCATATTAGGGGACGGCAAATGACAAAAGTGGAATCTAAGAGCCGATTAGCACCGTAGTTAAATCCTCACGTGAGCAAAGGGTTAAACACATCTCCACACGGTGTACCTCTTGTCTTTTGAAGGGAGAGATGGAGGCCAAAAAAAAAAAGTAAAAAAAATAAAACTTTCCAGCAGATTGCCACCTCTAACTAGGAGAGATAAAAAGGAAAGATTTGTGTGTGATGCTTAACTGTGCCCTAGATCCTTAACTAAACCACCGAACAGCGCGCGATGCCGGAAGGAGGACAGTGTGAACGTGTGAAAGAGAATCCGGTGTGATATGTGCAACACACAAAGCCAACCCAAATAAACAGGCTAACACTGTCCTGAAGTACACTGTAGCTTACCAACCTGGCCACGTTTTTAATTAATTCACTTTTTTTATTTTTTTACATTACTTAAGATTCGTTGCCATGCCATGATTGGGAAAAAAAATGTTTCCTGATTAGGAATGCATGCATGGTTAAATATTGTTCAATTAAAAAAAAAAAAACACAAATATAAAAGACAGAATGTTATTATGGTTGTCAAAAATACTATCATCACTTAATTGGCAATTCATTGATAAAGAAATTACATAAAAAAACATTTCTCTTTGGTTAATAAGGACACATCAACAGAGGCCCTGCCCTCGGTAATGAAACAGGCTCAGACTGCTGATGATAACTATTATTTATTCCGCTGCTACCCAGGTTTATTTGGGCCAACGTGGCACCATGAACCTCTCTCACTTTGGTAATTAAGCGTGTTGATACTGCTCGATGCTTACCTGCAATTATGCCATTTTAATGAGCAGCAGCGGATGGAATAAGGGCAAGGCGAGGTCAGCCAGAGGCAGCAAAGCATTGGTGTTTTAATAGATACTTAAATGCCGTTAATTTAGCTCCCGATAATGGAGAAGTCTGCTTGGAGGAAATATCTACAGTTCCAGGCGTGGTAAGTCACGGGCAAGAGGCTGAGGGGCCTTTTTTTTTTTTTTTTTTTTTTTGAGGGCAAGACGAAAAATTCTTAAACTATTCAGAGACTTCTGTTACTGCCCAGAGGAGGATCTCCACATCTTCTGCTTGTTATCGGAGGCAGCCTTGGCATGTTTTCAGCTCTCAAGACTGTTGATGGGTTTAGGCAATGGTTTGGCAGGCCCCTCACCTGTTCTCGCCTGCGAAATGTGTCAGTGTCAGGCTGAGTGCTGGATTTTTATAGAGCAGATCCAAGGTCTGAGGAAAGAAGAGGAAAAAATGAAGTTAAGAGTATATGATGTGGTTTATAGCAGAGTGTGTGTATGCAAGAATGAAATAAGCAAGAAAAAGCATCAGTACGTGTCTGTTTTTGTGTGCGTATGTTTAAAGGAGGTGCAACAACACACTAGTTAGTTTTAATCTGATGTACATTACATTTTTCAGAACTCCTCCCGTGGGAGCACGGGAGGATGGATCGCATGGATCACGTATCACCTGTGCGACAGTGTAAGTGCACACACACACGCACAGTGGTGCTACAGTACGCAGGTTATTATAACTCCTGAGCTGCTTTCTGAGAAGGTGGTGTGATAACAGTCATTAGGGTAGCCGTGGGAGGAAACTGAGTCTTATTAGAGGAGCATGGAGATTCATTGGAAAAACAAGCACTTTCATTAACAGGTGTGAAGCTATGCAAATACATAAACACACCCTGGTAGCCCACCGTCCTCACACCTGCGCGTGAAAAACGGCTGCTTATTAACACAACAACCCTGCAATTAGTTCAGGAGAATTTGATTCAATTAAACTGGACCAAAATGTATATGTAAATGTCCAGATGCATGTGCACATGGACACATCGATGTGACATGAAAAAAAAGGATGCCGAGTTGATCGGGTTCAAAGAAAAGCTGCACAATATTAGTTAGAAACACAGCAGGCATGCAGTAATGCTGTTTTTTTTCCTGTGTGGAAGAGAAGTTTTGTTTTTCCCCTGATGTTCCTCCTTATTTAAGAGTAAGAGATACCTCAGCTAAAATGGTAGAAACAATAGAGCACTTTATTGGATTAACAGTGAAGCATTTTTGTTTAATGGCAGAAATATGATACAGAAAAATAGCTCATAACTTGTAATGATCCAATTAACATAATAAGCAATTAATAGTTAATGCCAGGCATTAGCTATTCAAGCTTCTTTGTTTTGATACTGCCATTTTCAAGTCTTTGTTTATGCTACTGTTTGTTGTTTTCCACAACATTTTTTTTTTTTTTTTATGAACCCAGCACAAGTACATGGCAGCGGCGGCAGCAGCAGCAGTGAGGTTTGGAATCAAATGGATCAGAAGACACTTTCCTGTGTGACACATTTAATGCATAACATGCTTCCAGTGAGAGCTCTTGAATGGGTAGATTTTTGAAATGTGCCAGAGTGGCTCCCCACTGAGCAGTAAGCTAGGTCTTTGATGTATCGCGCTGTAATGTGGTTGTTATCCATAATCGGCTTGAATTCAGGAGGGCCACAGCTGAAAGAGAGGTACAACGGTAACATGTTCCTGTGGTACATTGAAATGTGACCGTCTCCCCATTAAAAATCCTCCACCCTTGCCCATTGCAACCAGAACTAAATAGCCTGAAAACCCCTATTTCCTAAGCACCCGGAAATGTGTATTCACAAAGACACTAAGATTTAGCTGAAATGCTGATGTTTTTATAGTTTCCAACAGGATAAAGTGTAATATTAGTAACAGAACATTGTATATCATTTAAATCCTGTGAACCCATAAGATGATGCTTAAAGGGAGTTTCTTGATGCTTATGCAAATTTCCTGTTTCTGCACATTGGAGATACCATAAGTTTAAACAAGAAATAATCCTGACGCTATCACATTAAGCCGCCATGTGAAAGGTGGGAGGCAGACAAGAGTTTGTGATACGTATCAATGTAAGGCTCGCAAGGAATATGGAGATATTTTGCATTGCATGAATAACAATCAACAGTTGAGGGAACAAAGAAGTGTTTTGAAATATGAACCCTATTACGCACTAAAATGAGACCCTTAGTAATGGAGTTTTAATGTTGCACCGCAAAGCTGTGAATTTTCTGGAAAACAAAGATGGAAGTGACTTGGACCATAGAAATCTTCACGTGTAATAATCCAGGGAAATCACAAGTCGCTGTCACATATCCTCTAAATAATATGGGCGCTTTCCAAAATCAAAAGCCATAACACTGCTCATCCATACGGTTCAACAGATCCTAATCTACATTACCTGTGATACGCACGCCGCAATAAAGACATTTTGATGATGCCGTTCTAGCTCCTAAAACAGCCTCATAGCCCGCCTAGTAAAAAATAAATAAAGTTAAGCACCCAGGTTGTGATTGTCGCTCCAGAGATCTACTATATTATTACCATCTAGCCTGTGCTTAGGGTTTTAATTTAGCAGTGATAATTTGCTTATGCAGGCCTCCACTGATTAGAGTTCTTTGTTGCACCAACTGTTTTTAATATAGTGTGAATTACCCACTGTGCTTGTTTATGCCACCCGAACAGGACTGAAAATCAGCAACGAGCCCAGTCGAAATTAAAGAAGGTGGAGAAACCAGAGCGACAGACACAGAGAGTGAATGAGAGAGAGAGAGAGGTCTAGTAGAGACAGACAGCCAGACAGAGGGAAATGGATGAGATAGTGGGCGTGGTTAAGGGGGGTGTTGAGTGTTTGTAAAGGAGAGTAATCAAATAGCGCAAAAAGACCAAAATATAATATTGAATGCAGCTGACTCTCTGACATTAGCAAGACTATAATAGTTAGGTTTGAGAGGCCATCCTCATTGAGGCTCGCGCGAGTGAATGGAAGTGTACTAGTTATGCATCATTACACGGGGAAGAGCTGTCCACTTCCTGCTGAGAAGAGATGCCCTCTGCTTTCACACTAAGCGGAGTAGTTCACAAAATAACAGCATACCAAGTGTCTGTCCCCCCTTCTCTTTGACAGAGGGCTCATATGAAGAGCCCGCAGAAAAGGATACGCCTCCATTTAAACTTAAAAGCAGGCATCTAATTCACAGCTTACAAGAGAGAAGTCATAATAGCGCGCAGTTAAAAAATGGCAGAGGAGGAAAAGGTGTCAACGGTACAGTATAAAAATGCACAATTACAATGGTAAAACATGCAATTTGATGTTTTTCCAACTGAAAAAATTGCGCATATGCAAGATTTTAAGTTCAATTACGAGACAAGACAGATTGTAAAGAGAAAAAAAAAAGGGAGAGAGAGAACAATCTGGTTCCCTTTTGACTCTTGAGCTGTGGTTTACAGGCTGTGTGAGCAGGCACAAGGTTGCCCTACGCATCATCAATCTGTTTTGTGAAGAGCTCCCGAGGTTTTTTTCATCAAGGTCTTATCCACTTCAGAGGTTCAACAGATTAGCGATCCACTGGGGTGCAATGGCTTTTCAGCGGCCGTGCTTTACGTCCAATTTGAAGTGTCTAAGAGCATTCTTGTCATTAGTGTTTACTCGAGACTGTTTTTTAGAGAGCCCAGACTGAGTGTGACATTAAAGACAAATAAAACCACATCAGCCGTGTTGATCTTTTCGAAAGGCTCTGGAGAAACAGGCCCAACATTTTATCTTGGCAGACAGCAGTTTCAGAGGTTATAGATAGGCCAGCTTGCCGACGCTATTATTTACCAATGGAGCAGAATGTCAGCCGTCCCGTACACCTCTTTGCTTTTCTCTCTGTATTGTTTGCTCCCTGCCTTTGTGAAAGGGGGCACTTTATGGAGGTGAGCGGTGAGAGAAAATATTTCTATCTTGCCATCAATGGATCAATGGAGATGTGTTTACCTGTCCAGGGGCACAATGTTCACTCAATAATAATGGATATTAAACAGCTTGTTGACTGAGTGCTTTTGTCCCGGTCAACTTGTCAATCCCTTAAACACCACTGGCCAGTGGGACACACACACACACACACCCCCCGCTGTGGGAGGGTTACCACAGACACCTCCAGCAACCGGCGTCTGTCAAACTATAGGCTGAGCTCCTCCCTCAACAAAAAGGGACATGTCGGGTCAATGAGATTCTCAGTAATTAAACTGAAAGGGGTCATTTTCGGTGCAAACTCCGAGGCCCTTTAGGTTTAAGTGGTAGGTTGGACCGTGCCGGCTTCTGTACACACTCCCCCGATCTGACTGAGCGAACTTGCTCAAGTTTCTGGGAGGAGAGATTGATCGTCACAAAGTGTATATTTAAAACAATATATAATCCATGCCACAGAGGACGGCTCATCTCTTTAGGTTAGAACTTTTGAGTAATGGTGCTAAAATGGTAATCAAACCATTAAGATTTCAGTAGCCACCAATTATACCTCACATAAACTCAACTTTACAAATGTTCAGCTGTAGGGAAAGTATTAATATGTTGCCAGAATCATGATCAATGACAGATACCTGCTGAATTTAAGTGCAGTCAGCTAAATCCTCGACCCCCCTCCAGTTAGACAGAGCTCAGAATTAACCATCCCTTTGTTTTTAATCTTGACTACTTGCCTTCTCCATAATCCAAACGGTTCTTCACTGCATAATAACTGTCTTTCATGTGGAGCGGGTTTTTAGCTCATACCTCAATAAAACAGAAACCCATGGTCATTTTGTGGCTGTTGGGCTACTTTGGGGAATGCAGAGTCTGGCTTTCGAGCGGCTCCAAAGTGGTGTGATGGGAGCAGCTGAATGAAAAGGCCGGGTTTGTTTTACATAAAAGCTGCAGCCATCAGGACTCAGCAGGACGGGTGGAGAGTGGCTCTCTGGGCCTGATAAATCATGACCTGCATTCATTCATTCAGCACATTGAGACCCAGACACACATTTCTCTCCCCAGCCAGCTCTGCTGACTCCTCATTTCTGCTCCTGTTTAATATGTGACCTTATGCTAGGATTTTAGTTTCACTGTTCAGGGGGAGAAAAAGGGAGGTGGCTGACAATAGACTTATATGATGCTAGTTTTTGGGGTTTGCAGCACTTGGAGGGAAAAAACAACAACTTTACTTCTATTTAAATGTGTACTTTGTCTTCTTTTTAAAGTTATAGTCTATCACAAATGCTCGCCAACTACTGGTGTATATTTTTCCTTTCTTTCAGGTGAATGCACAGCGCCCTTTAGGTTTAATGGAATTCATAGTAGTGAGTGACAGGGTTTGAATAGGCTGGAGAAAATGGGGAGGTAAAAGGGGCATTAGGAGTAGCTAAAGAGGTGGGGGTTGGCTAAAGACTGACACCATCTTCTGCCTGTGACACGAGCACATAAACACACACACACACACACACAGATATTCAATAAAGGGTCAAGGTACAATAATTTGAATACGTTTTGTGGTGTGTGTATGCTTGCGCGTGCGTTTACATGCATGTAATGCGCAAAAAAAACCCCTTTTCATTCTTTGTTTCAATGGCTGAAAAGGTCTGCAAGACTGAAGACGCAAAGCTATTTTAGCTACTGGTTACTCACACACAGAAGGCATCAACACAATTTGGTGTGACTACCGAGGAAAAAAAAAAAAGCAAAATACTAAGTAAGAGTGAAACACACTGCACTTAGAAACATAGTTTTTTTATGTAGTTCCAGAAGTAGTTTAAGGCCTCCCAACTTTTCTGTCTCTGAATTGTTGAGTAGAGCAGTCAGGGCAGAGGTTGGTGTTGGTAATTTTTTGTTGGTTTAATGCTCAGTGAGCTATATTTACTTCCCATACAGCATTGGTTAATTATGTCCTCCGACTGAAGGCCGAACTGATTACCACATGACAACCAGATGTACCATACTTCCTCACTCGTTATTTGCGTCATATGATGGTGGAGAAATGGTGAATGCACCCACCTTTGTCTGACTTTGGCCAAGGATAATTGTGTCTTGTGGCACAGAAATGACCCCAGCCGCACTCTTAGCAAATTAATGAAGCCAATGAGACAAAAACACGTGGAGAAATAAGAAAAATGCTGCAGTCATTAAGTCTGACAGATGTTGCTTTTAAAAATGCTTGGAAGAAACAAACATTTCCTTGAATGGAGCTAGTAACCATGGCTGGGTCTTAAATAAACATGTTACACTGTATGTGCAAGTGTTTAGGACTGGCAGACGTCTGGATTCCTCACACACTAAACAGACAGCAGTCTGTGATAAGCAAAGGCTTCCATTGTTATTAATTTGTTATTTCTCCTCTGTTTGGATCCTGGCTGGATTATTGTGTTGAACACACAGTCCAAATTCCACTGTAAACATTAGCAATTAATCTTCTCACTGGCGCCCCCCCCCCCAAATGACTGTTTTACATAAAGCTGATCAAATTAAGTTGTTTGCAGTGGCCAAATTCTGTTGTCACTTTGTCTGGAAATGCTACAGCATTCATTTACTGACAGACGATGGTGCATTTCTTTGTTGCAGTAACTAACCGTCATCAGAAAGATGATTCTTATTTTTTTTCTGCTATTGCATGTCTCACGCGTAGTTGACATTCTCAGCTGGAGCTCTGAACCAGAATGGATGTGCACAACAGAAAACAGCCAGTGTGATTTATATTCAAGTAATCCTTTAATTGCTTCATGGCAAAATGTCTATACCATATTAAGTAATTCAATACAGCCAGTTAATGGAAAGGCAGGCAGAGATATCATGCTTTGCATAAAACCTTTAAAGCCACAGCTTCACAACATGGTCTGCCTCTCTCATTTTGATCACGCTGACATATTCACATCCGAGGTAATCCCCAATCTATTTTTGGGGCTAGGACTGAAGATGATCAGACTCTTTGAGAAGGCTAGTGTATGTTACAAATCAAAAGCACTGTTACAATCACATCATGTTTATGAAAATTCCACTTTTGTTGGACTGGCTAGATAAACATAAAAATACAGTAATTCCTTAATAATATACCAGAGCAGGAATCTACGTACATCACTCATTCCTCATGTTTAAGTAAAATCTGACTAATACTTAAAATTTTGCCAACCAGTCCAGTGCACAGTATTTATTCCACACTACATCCTGATTCATAATACAGCATCAATACATAACTAATGTGTGAATCATAGACATGTGGGAGATATATGTATTTTTACACATTTATGACAGCACAGTATACAATACATGGTCATTGGTTAAAGAACAAGGAAAATTGTATATATTCAATATTCCTATATGTTTAGAAAAATCTGTCAGTCATTTGCAGGCCCCTCGTGATTGCCTGAGGGACATTTAGAATACATGAAGACATCAGGAGCCTTATCGACTAATGCCTGGAGAAGCATCTTTACCTGGCAGACGTTTTCCGCGGATGACTGACAAAAACAAAGAGTCCATGGGCGGAGCGTCTTAAAAAGCATCTGACCTGCATCTGCATAGCAAACCCTGTCATCTCGTAATGAAAGTTTTGACAATATTCAAAGAGGACATGATGGAAAGCAGTAAACCATGAATGCTGTTTGAAGATGTGTAATGCTCTCCTGGGAGAAGGCTGTCTTAGTGGCGGACCTTTCTTTGCTAACATCATTCAGCGGGACCAGTGGGCCTGAATGTTTTGGAATCATCAGCTTTTCAAATGTGTGGTGCATAATGAGCTCCAATTAAATAGTTCTTTCTTCACCTAACACAGAAAGCTCAGTTTGTCTTGTATCGTGGGAGGATGAATTAAGTGCTCTGAAACAGCTTTTCTTTCTACATACATATGTGTCCATGTATTTATATGCTAAAGTGTATGTATATAGAGCTCAGACTCTACCCGGAAGATATGCAAATACTTACTGAATGTAGAAGTGATCATTCAAACACAAGACAATAGCATGTTTGATCAAGGCTTTCAAGAAAGCTAAGACAGAAAAGGCCGACAATGGTCACTGCGAGAGCAATGGCTTGTTGACACCATTTGACCGCTGGCACGTAAAACCGTCCATTGTCAAGGCCAACAGGCGGCCATTGGCTGCACTTATCACCATGTGAAACGAGCTTAGAGCCAAGGCCCAGCCAAGCTTTCTCATCAATGGAGCTCCACCAGTCCCCGCAGGACTCGGGGTCGCAGGGGTCGCAGCTACGGGCACCCTGGTCCAAAGCTAAGGTCAGCAGGACTGACTCCAACAAAAGGGTGGGGACGCAGAGAGTGAGACTCACGGGTCAGATGAATTACCAAAAAGAGCTCTGTCCGTTTGTTGTTTGTCATCTAATTCTCTGGGAAAATAAAATGGTCAGTGTTGCCCTCTGTACAGAAAAGAAACAAGTAAGTATGTGATGCAGCTGAGTTAGGAGTGATTTATATGGGAATCAAAGCTGTCAACCTGTCTGTAGGAGTTAAGATACTTTAACACAAGGGGTTGACGGCAGTTGATTTATAGTCCAGATCTGATCTGGAATAATTTCCACTTGCATCAGAAACTAAGTTTAGGGGTCTCTGCATAATATTTCTGTAGCTGCCATAGCTTCAATTTGTAGTTACCTATTTGAGGCAATGTACGGCATAACTCCAGGTGAGTTGGCTCATAATCTAATCCCTTAACGCACAAGCTTAAATGCCCATTTACACCCTCTGATTATGTAAGCTGTATTTCTGGATGCTGAGGAAACACAGGAGTGAACAAGCTCAACAATTTCTCCCAAAACGATTACCCAAGAGCCTCTGAATGTACAGATTTTTCTGGCTTGCACAATTTTTGTAGCTTAAAGGTAAAGATCTCAATCTGCAGTGGATGAGTAAGGACAGGGAAGGCCAAGAAGACAATGGATACAGGCCAGGGGACAGGGATCTCATATTTAGCTCGTGATTGCACTCAGGGTAGACAATAAGTAAGATTCATTAGGTCATTTTTTACTTGCGTCTGCCAAGATCTGGAATGAAATGTTAAATGTTTCATGGGCTAAGAAAAGGGCAGAATTTGTCTTTGTGTTTGCCATCAGAGAGAGCGAGAGAGAGCGAAAGAGGAGAGAGGGAATATGACAGACAGAAAGATATAAAACAACGAACATAAGGAAGGATGGAGACAGAATGCGAGGGGAATGCTGCAAGAGCAGGGAGAGGGAGTCTGGGAAGGAAGGAAATGTGAGGGAGGACAAAAAAAAGAAGGGAATGAGTAAAAGAGGGAGAGCATGGGGGGGGGGTAAGGGAGTCAGGAGGAGCTAGGAAAGGAGGGAGCATGGCTGGGTGTTTCGGGCTGTCTGATGGATGAGGGTGTAGTGGGGTTGGTGGGGGCGGTGTCTCCTGAATGATGATGGCCTAATATCATCATCCCCCTGTCAGGCCTAATAGGCTTTCCTTGGTAGAAATCACTCACACAGAGCCGCCATAATGCCCAGGCCCCTGACAGCATCATCCATCCACTCAAGCCAAGCGAACGTCTCCAAACTAATAAGGAAATATATGGTTCAAGGAGATCTGAAAAATTAAACAGGTAGCTTATGAACAATTTGTTTCACAGGGATGTTTATTATATTTATCGAATGTTGTAGCGGTCGAGGTGTCGCTCTCGCTTCGGCTTCATGTTTGAGACATTGGCGGAGCATGATACGCTGACAAGGCAGGTCTGTAAAGTACGAAATAAACACACTCTCCTGCACCTCCTCTACCTCAGCGCTGGCCTTGTCCGCCAGTGTTGCCTGGCCTTGCTTTTGTCATCCCTAAGCAAGACAGACCAGCTCCTTCATCTTTGGTAAAGCTATATTTTCCACCGTTGTTGAATTAACAATATGCACAAGCAGGGAGGGTCATTATCAGTTGGAATAAAAATACTTTTTTTGAATCCTTAATCCCCTGATCTAACAGTCCATTGTTCACATCTTCTAAAATATTCTAATTTTAGAGGCAGAGCTTTGGAGGAGTCACCCATTCCTGTTTTCCTCGCAGCAAGCCTATCTACAGTACACCTGTCATTGCTTTCCCTCATGCAATGGCTGATCACAGCACACTTTAAACATGGTTACTCTCTTCTTATCTCTTCCCATACCCTACCGATCCCGCTATCTCCAATCGCTGCTTTAATCATGTGACACCTTCTCAGCTAACTTCCCCGCATCCATGCAAGAGAAAGCTGCCGCCTGCCGCCATCAATAACGACAAGAACTTTTTCAAAGTCTGCTCTTAAAAGCCCCCATCCCATCAAAACGGTCAGATTTCATTATCGATTGCGCGCTATGAAAAAGAGAGTCTCTCGCACATTAGGCAATCATTGTTTTGGCTTCACTTTGAGAAGCTATACATACATACTCTTATGTGGCGACAATGCATTTACATCACAAGTCCTCCACTGTCTTTCTTATGCATATAAACTAATTACTTGAATACTCTTCACTCTTTCTGACAGTCAATATTTGAGGTTGGAAGCGGATGGAGTGGCCCATATACACATTCACATAAACACATTTTCTTAGTTATACCTTGCATGTCAGGAATTCATAGACTGGGGATTCGTCAGAGATTTTGTGGACAAGGGTATCTTTACCCCTATTTGATTAAGATTCTTGTTTTTCTTCTCCTATGTTTGGGAATTGAGTTCCGTATGTTGCTTTTGTAGTCAAACAAAGCAAGTGACGCTCCTGCAAAGATTAGAAGCTGGTTCTCTGCTTTTTGTTTAACATCTTATTTTAGATGAACCTCTGTGTGTTCAGCTGCATCTCAATTGTGGTCCGCTTTAATGCTGACATGCACTCATCTGCCGCCATGTTATCATTGTGCGCGTGGCACACAGTCCACCCTCCGTACGCCCCCTCTGTAGTTGTAGGTTGAACCTGCAGCGCGAAGGGTGTGTGTTAATAAGAGAGGGCTTGGTGAGGTGCGTTGCGAGGCCATTGTGGTCTCCACGCTCGCTGGTTTTCTTTGTGCCATGAAAGCCCCGCGATACAGTAACAGCCAGAGGCAGAAAGGAGCTGTCTGTCGTCGAGACGGCTGGTAACACTTGTTTCACCCACCCTTCCAGGGGGCCGTGGAGAATAGAGGAGAGGCAGCTGGTAGGCTTAACAGGAAATGCAATGGTAACAGTGTCAACAGCTGCCCCCATGGCCACGCAAGCCAAACGGCCGGCAACAACAGGCCATATGAAAAGCTTACGTGTTTGGATAGCTGGGGGGATTTGGTTCATACTGTACTCTGTGTAATGCTGCAACGCCAAATGAGCGCCTTTTGTGTGTTTTCTCATTAGAGCTTTATTCTTGGAGCTTAGTCATTTCACAGGTGATGACAACATGGACGCCAGTGAATGTTGAGTAAACAAGACAAAAACAACAGCTGAAGGGGAACAGACCTCTGCTGAGGTGAGAGGAGCTGCTGCTTTGTAAGCTTTCTAAACACAACATTATCAGTCCAAGTCCATTCTTTACACACGTCAGCCTGAAACAATTTAAATTTTTCATTTCATAATTTTGAAATAATAAAACAGCACACATGTAAAATGACTGCTTTGTGAGGTGTAGGTGGTTGTCCTGATAGGTATTTGCATAAGGTATGCTGCACAGTTTGTTGTAAAGTGAAGATAAGGGCACTGAAATTCCCATTACCCGTGGCTGTTACAGTGACCTCCAACTCAGGTCAAGATGACCCCCCCGAGGAGTCAATAAATCACAATGTCACCTCTGCTGCCCAATCCCCTCTTGCTATCACTAACTTTGAGTGTCCTTAGCATTCTTTCACTTCCCCTGCTCCTTTCCTGACCCCCCCGTCCAAACAAACCGCCTGTCAGCGCCGCAGCGACAGGTACGACAGCTCCAGCTCAACGTGAGGAGTGATCTCCCCCAAAAAGTAACACTCTCCCTGTCCTCGACTTTCCGTCTCCAGTGCTCTGTCTCTCTCCCCCCACGGCCTTCCGCTATCTCTCAGGAACAACTCGAGCCTTGCTTCTTTTCCTCCCTCTAAATCATAGTTGAGCTGTGAAAATATGTAATTACCATGTGTACACTAAGCTATTTGAAGATGGAATTTGTTTTTAGTCTATATCTAAATTCCATGTGAGAGTTTTCAAATAAGGAACACAGGGGATAGCAGCATAAATTTCAGTCTACAATATCAGAGTCTTTATTTAAGTCTTAGTTACATCCAATTTGCCAGGAGCTTTAATTCACCCTTACAGGATCATTCTTGGACATACATCTTTGAATCTTGTGGTATTATCTACCATTTGCCAACTTTAATACCTTGCTGGGATTGCTCTGCATTAGAGCTTATTCTATGTCTGACTTGAAGATTTGGAGCTCCTTTTATGTACAATTCATTACTTTAATATGGAAGACTCATTGGGGTCATCTTGGAATGAATGTAGCCATCAGTTTACATTCTTAGTCATCATTAGACGAATAAATATCAATGAGATTACCTCGTAAGCCTCGGGAAGTTCCCCCCGCGACCCAGCCGCTACCAAGTCTTTTCAGACATGGAGAAAGTATTAAAGGGCTATTTCAGTTAGCGTGTAAAATCTTAGCTGTGAAATAGCCTCCGTTTTTGAGCCAGGGCGAATTATCCAAGATCTTTTTCATGTCGCGAGAGAGGCCGAGGCGCTTTCTCGTTTAGAGCGAAACATGGCTCTGATAATAGTAAAGAGGAAGCCCAACAGACAGTGGAATCTGCTTTCAATGACCTTAAATACCTTATCTGCACCTTTGAAGCCAGGGCGAGGTGATTGGCAGGTCAATTTGTGATAGTATCGGTCGATGTACTTGGCGCTCTTAATGCTCTTTGCCACAGATAAGTCTGCTTAATATGAAAACTGTCATAATTCATCCGCCTTTTCAGCAATGTACATTTTCTTGTGGAATCATCAATCCAGTCACCTGTCAGAAAAGACGTGTCAGGATTCCCATTCCACCAGCCGCCCTTGTGTGATTTCACTTTATGGAGCTTATCCCACACTATGAAGCAGTTAGGATTATTCCTCTAGTATGTTGAATCAAAGTTAGTTTTTCCCTCCTTTAACACTGCGTGGAACAGAAATGGGGAGGGTGAGCGAGGCGCCGGGCCCATGCAGTGTGGATGTTTTCACTGTGTCCGCTCTTTGTCCAGTGCCCTGTCAAACCCATCACGTTCCCATCCCCTCTCAGTCGGCAGTTTCCTGTGTAAATGAACAGACTCAAGTAGAGTGTGCAAATTAGCCATGTTTTTTAATTAAGCCCAGTGCACAGTGCGAAGGCAGAGGGCCATTGTTCTGGATGGACCAGGTGCAAATTTATTCTCTGGGGAAGCGCCGCGATGTCCGTCCTCCAGCCGAGTCCCATCGTCGGCCTAATCAGTCCCCAGCTTGAAAAATGTCCACGTTTTGGCACCCTCTTGCTGAGAGACACTGCTGAGAGTGGTCAGAAATTATTCATTATTTGAGGGCCTCATTTGTAACATTTCCATTAAAAGTTGCCGCCATGCAGACAGGCTCAACATTTGATTTTTGATAATTATAGTTGCTGGACAAATGTCTCATTCAGTATTTTAAAGTCAATTGCCTTTTGGTGTGATTCTCTGTGGCGGCCCTTTAGGTGTGGCATCTTTTGAGGGACGCTTCAATTTCTGTCCTTCAGGTATGCGGTCAGGTGCTCTCAGTAGGGCGGTGTACAGGAAATATAAATATAAATATAAAATTTTTTGGGGGTCTTTTTGAGGTTATCAAGAACTAGCTAGAACTAAAATGAAGCAATGAAAAGTCATTGCCAATTATTCTGATAATCCATTAATGGTTATCTTTTCTAAGATAGATAGATCTCTTGGAAATGATCACTGTCTCTAACTTCTCAAATAAAAGGATTGACTTTATTTTTTTTTCATACATAATTGTAAATTCGACATCAGGTTTTTGACTTGCTTGAGGAAAACAAGACATTTGAATTTATCATCTCGGACTTTGAGGTGTTATGTTTTTTTCTTTTTGTTTTTTTTTCTTTTGCTGTTTTTGACACCTCATAGGCTAAGCAACCACTCTGAAAAATAAAAATCAGATTAATTGATAATGAAAATAATAGTTATTTGCTGCCCTAATTATCTGAGAAATGTATTTGCGGTGGTCTTCTATGAGAGACAAAACCCCTCCCCTCACTGTGAATAATTAATATGTTTATGATTTAAGTTCAGAATAGATGATATTTCAGCTAAAATGAGCTCTGAAATTCAGCATCCAATTCTGGAGTGGGTGGGCCCTTAAATATGACAAAGGCAGATCCTCTTTGGGTGACAATTGCGCCTTCTCTTTGGGTTGCACACATTGCTCTGTGGGGGCTTGAATCAGACAGAGAATAGCCACAGATAATGAGCTGTCTTTAATCATGGGAGACAGTACTTTGAGATGCTTTGCATCGCATTTGCAGGGAAGAGAAAGGGGGGGTCTAATTACTGTACTGCAGAAAAATCACACAGCTTCCTGTCCAACGCAACTGATGCTGAGTCCTAACCAACCTTGACAGGAAGTGACAACAAAGACTGTCTCTGTTCTGAACAGCGCAAAACAAAGAAAAGTAAAAGACAACAAAACTGCAGACACTTATGATTGGAGGACATAGATTAATGAATCCCTTTATATTTCAGAGAGGAGGCACAGTGATTCTCATCTGAGCTTGTCTTTGGAAATACATATAACTATGTATGCGGATGAGATGCAATACACTCCTTATAGGTGACAGCATATACCATATACTTTATTGATGTTTTTAAAAATGCAATTCTTGACAGCTTTGTGCAGACATTTCCAATGCATATCAGTGATACGCCCCTTCCCGCTGACAGAATAAAGATGAAATGGTGTACATCAAAATAGAAATGCATCAGAATGTCAACTGAAGTTGACTTGACTCAAACCAGGTTCTGACTGAAATTGGCAGGAGTGGATTCTCTTATTAAAAAAAAAAAAAAGCTCAAACACGGTAAAGAAGCGAGTGAATACATTTCTGGGTTGGTGACATGAAAACAAATCACACGTCTTGTACCCCCTCAGTGTCTCAAACACTAATTGCAAATGACACCTTAAGATGTTTCAAAAAATGAAACATGACTCATATCGAATCCTGTGAGGTTTTTAAACTCGGTCAGCTCACAAAATCCAAAATTTTAATCAGGACACACTGATATACACGTTTGTATGATAAAATAATCTTGATGGTAGGATCCCCCTTTTTTCCTCACATCCATGTACATTCCATTAAACTAAAATAGCTGCCTGAGATAAGTCCTCCAATCCCCTCACTATTTCATCCTTGTCCATATCCGTGAGCAGCAAAAAAAGATTTGTCCCATAACCCTGTGTGATCATTTGCATCTAAAACGATATTCGACATTTGTTATTCCATCAATCAATACCATCTCTCCCATTCTCTGTGTGCATAATCTCAGAGCCTGCATGCAAAACGCTCAACAATAACATGTATGTTATACAAGAAGCCATATATCATCCCTGGACGCATTTACATCCTGTTAACAATTTCTCAGGGCAGATTAGAGGGCGCTGAGACAGCAGCCTAGATCCCATGAGAGGTGGGCTTTGGGAGCTGATAAGGCCAGCCATAGGAAGGCAGGATTAATACATATGACCAGGACACATGGAGGCCTTCTGATTATTCCAGCAGAAAAACGGCCCTATCCCATCGGCCCCCGCGTGATTAAATGCAGCCCGAGTGCGGACAGGGAGGCAGAGGGATGGGGAGATAACCGATTTTATTTATGCAAGCCGGTTAGCCTGGCAGATCACGTCTGAGGATTGTTCACGCTACAGGGGTGAGGGATCGCACCAGGGGAGCTCACCCCTGATCACACACAGGGCTGCTTTAGCTGTCACTTTTCCACCTTGCCGTCCTCCCTCTGTAGAATATAGATCAAGCATTCCCAAAATATTTCATGGCAAGGATTTCCAGATAAAATATGTAATGTCACAGACCTCCTTTTGATTTTTCTTTTTCTGCTGCAAATAGGGGAAGATGTCGCCCATAAAATATTATTTTGGTGGAGAATTAACATTTTATAGTCAAACTTATATAGATTGCTCTATTAATTTGTCTTATCATTTAGCCCAAAAATCATCAATTGAGGTTGTTGGACCCCTCTTTATTTTGGTAGATGAGCACCTTTCTTTTCCTAATAGACATAAAACAAGGCCATATCCCATTTGTAAGGTTTAGGAACATGAGTGGGAAAACATGTTTAAGCTCTTTACATACACACATTTTTTTCCCCGTATTAAGAAGTCCAACTATTCAGGCTACATCCTTGACAAGACCTTCAGCAACTTTTAGCAGTAATTGTAGTTCACATTAGATTCTGTACACAAGACTTTGTGGGAGCGGGGATTACCTAATTAACTTCTTCAAAAACATGTACTCATTATAGATTGAATTCCTTTTGGTAGTTAGAGGGTACTTAATTAATTAATTGTGTTAATGACCCATTAATGGTGGTGCACAAGAAATTCTAATGAGCCACCTTAATTAAATATTATCTCACTGTTTAATCAATGCATTTAATTATTCACATGATATTTTCTGTGGAATCAATTTGGTCCCGGGTCGCAGGAACAAAATGCTGATTGTGTGCTCCCTCACTGATTCATCACTGAATTGGTCATTCAGTTCAAAATCCTCTTTTAATCACGGGGGAATATAAGCCATTTGGCTCAGATCCATACATTTTTGTGTAAGAGAGTAATTTTGATCATTTTGATATCAATTTTAATTGACCCCGGGTCACGTTTTACATCTGTTTGAGAGACATGTTTTAATTAGAGATAGGAGATGTTGCAATTACATCGCCATGGTCGCAATGTGTTTCTAGCCATTAGGGAAGATAAATGGTGGGATTCCATATATTTTCATATATTAATGGACAATCTACCTGTAATTTTCTCATTGTACACTGTGCAATGTTATGTTAATGACATTGTATTTCTCTCAGACATTAACACAGTGTGGCTCCACAATGTAAAATCTTTATGCTTGTTTCAAGCCAAGGACAAGTTACATGTGGTCTCCCAGACATTTCTGCATGCATATTCACAACAATGTGTGATTAGTTTTTTTTTTTGTTTTTTTTTGTGTGTGGTGGAAGCATCTGTGAAAGAGAATGCATGCTCTCTAAAATGGGATACATTGCCATGTCATCACCAAGTTGCTCTCCATCTCGAGTCCGTGAACCTCTGCTCTTCCTCTCTCCTCCATCCTCCTCCCCCCTCTCCTGCTTCTCCAGAGCAAACTGGAAGACCTCAGTCATCATCCTCGTTTTAGCTCAAATTTGGTGGGATCAAAGGTGGCCAGCTGGGAGTGGGCGGGGAGCAGATGGTTGCATGCTCAGGGGGACCAGGCAAAGGCCCTTCAGGTTTTAACACCTCCTCTCCCCTGGGTGCCCGGGTGGGGGGGATCCGGATCGAGGAACCTACCTGAGCTCAGTGGCATGACCAGCAGGCTTCCACTGCACCACCCCCTGCTTCGCTCACATATGGCGCCAGCCATGGGGGCCTTGAGCTGGGGTTCTGACCTGAGGAAAATAAACTATGGAAGGGCAGGGGATGGTAAGCCTTACTCATTAGGATGAGTGTATGAGAATGAATCCATTCTTTATCAAACCAAGGATGAACTTTGAGTTCAGGGAGATGTGGATTTGACTTTGACATGTAGAACATAAAAAGTTATATTTCTGACAAATAAATATTGTAGACCGATATTTACGTGGAAGAAAAAATGAAAAAAGTTGTGAATTTTTATGAAAGGAATTTGATGAAGATTAGAAGACTTTTTTTTATTTCAGTGGTTTTTACCCCTTTACCTCTGGTAACCCACTGTTGTGGGGTTTCTCTGGGCCAGGCAATGGCTGGTTACAGAGACTGCAGGTGCTGGGGCAGATTAATCCCTTGCCAAATCAGCTCCGCCTCAGCAATCTCAAAGTTCCAGGAAAGGAGCCTGCTGGGAACGTGAAGTGGTACTTGTGGTCTGGGATTATGACTTTCAGACTTGTTGGCCTTGAGAACACAAATGTAGCCTCTTGAATTGAATTTGCAGAGGGAATAAGTTCTGTGGAAGGGCAGGGGGAGAGGGGTGGCTGGATTGATCCACCGACCAATGTTTTTTTGGGGATAACTATTTTTCCATAAATCCATCTTAAGTAGTCACATTCTCCCTGTGGCTAATAGGATCATGATGGGAATAATCTTTACAAATCTGACAGAAAAAAAGAATGTCCTGGCCTTCAACTTCTTCCTCTCGGTAAATGAACAATTTCAAGAGTCTTTCCTGTGGGACGGGGGTGGGGGGGTGGGTCTTACATTGGCAACGAGACAGAAAAGTAAGAGAAAAACAACATCATTTTCTCAGGAGAAGGTTTGGCTACTATTACTGAAGCTATAGCAGTAATACTGTACAACTGTAATGCAATTAAAAAGTAAGTTAAAGAAAAATAAATGAAAAAATACACTGTTCATGTGCGCTTTAACTGTAAACTCCAGCATCTTCCCATTTTTTTGACTGCTTGTGAAAACCATGAATACAAATAGGTTTTGTTGAATTTTATGGATTGAAAATTAGGCATATGAAAAATACAAGTGCCCCATAGTTGTCCGGTGAATACTCCTTTTTAAGAGATAACTGGCAACCTGTTTGGAGTATATTGAAATTGAAATGGTGCCCGATCAGACATTTGCTCCCCATTCTCACCTTGTCACTCACACCCGGTTCTACATAGCCCCACAATAGCCTTGGATGCACACAATATGACCAAGCAAACCTCTTATTGTCATATCAAACTCTGACAGCGCCGGGATACGGACCTGCTTCTGTATTTACCCACCTGCTCCAGCGTACAAACACATATCATTTTTAGCCTTCGCAACCTCAAACAACAAAAATGATACCGGAGAGAAATCTGTGACATATTGCTGATATTTATCATTTCCCCTCACATGCCTGGCCTCTTAAAGCAGTTCAAAAGTGATGACACTATCTATTTTACTTCATACATATGAAACAATTCCCAATGTAATGTTCAGGAAACTCGGTCTTACTAGAGCTCAAACAATTTTCTGCATGTTTTAAAGCAAAAGTGCCAAACATTCTCCTGTCACAGCTTCTCAAATGTGATGATTGCTACTTTTTTCAGTTTCATATATTGTAAATTAACAGTTCCAACTAACAGCTCTTGTTGTAATTGATTGATCTGATGTTTTTTTTATTTCTTTCCTGATTAATTTCTTAGTCAACAGAATGTTGGCATTGTCCAGCAAACTGTCCGAAAGCCGAAGATATTCAGTGTAAAACATATAAAACTGCAAAACCTCATATTGGAGAAGCTGAAATCAGGGAATGTTTGCCATCTTCCCTTGAAAAAAAAAAAAAAAAGACTAGATTAATTAGAGACTAGATTACTAGATTTTGGACATTTCATGGACATTGGACATTTTTAAGTTTCATCTTCACTTTTCGAAACTATATCACTATCACAAAAACGACTATTTTCTGTTATGCTATACCCCAAATGATTAAAACTTACTTTACTACATATACTACCTAACAGAGCTCTTATTGGCCAAGGAATTAATTGATAAAAGTAAAGAAATCCTTTAGCATTCATTTGGCTGGTATTCACGTTGTTTACAGTGATGGTATTGGCTGTGTCGTAACTGAGATCCGCAACTTAACAAAGAGCTTCATGCTGCTGGGCCTATTGCATTCTGCGACAAAGGTGACATCCAGGACCCATCTATCTCACAGGATCTCAATGAAAGCTGGGAGTTGATTTAGCTGGCATGTGTGTTTTCTCTCTGTGCCTTTTGTTTGTGTGCTTGTGTGTGCGTGCGTGTGGGTGTGTGTATATCTGTGAGTGACCCATTGTGGCCAGACACCTGCCCACAGGCTCCTTGTCTGACTGATGAATCAGTGTCTTCAAGGTGTCTTTGAAGAAGTCCATTGTATGCCTTTGTTCTACAGTCTTAAGCATCCTGTCCTGCGTCTCCCTCTGCACACTAAAGAGAAAATAAATCCACTGCTGACACCGCCACAATGAATGGCCTGGGCCACCGTCCCATCAGCCATCTCTTCCAGCTCAGAACAGAAGGAGAAAAGGATAATGGATGTTGGATCAGAGAAAAGAGAAATAAAAAAAAAACAAGAGTGTATACAGAATCTGACAATAGACCTCCATCCCTTTTCCATCTACCCATCATTTCTAAGAAAGAAAAAATACCAAAAAAAAAAAAACTCCTCAAAAACTTTTTCTCAATTTTATTCTGTTTTCTCTTTATTCACTGCATTTGATTTCTCTCTTATTTGTGATGTCACACCTGCTATCATTCATGTGCTGCATGGTCTGTCAGGGCAGATTAGAAGCAGGGGCTTGTGCCTCGACAGCCATCGTACAGTATCAATATTGTGACGGCTGAGGAGCCGCCCGTCCTCACATCTCCTCGGAGTGCAAAGACAATTGAAAAGAGGAAGCGTCACAAACCTGACACCCGAGTCACTTCAAGGAATCCCTTTCAAGAAGAAATAAAACCTCACCTGACAAAGCAAAGCTAGCCCAGGACAAGAGTAAATAGCATCAAACAGCAAGGGTATTTCCACTTTTAACAAAAGGAAATGCACCCGCTGGAATCAATTAAGATTCAGGAAGGGAAATTGATTATATTCTTAAAAGTTATGTTTTGATAAAGGAATTTTGATTAAGTTGCATGTGGTCTGTTGTGCATGACTTTTTTCTTTTCTTTTTTTTTTTGTTTTTTTTGAATAAATAAAACCAGACTAAAGGAATTCTGCTTGCCTCCAAACAGATGCAGAAAGGAGGAGAAGGTGAGGTGATTTCAAAGGCAAACACAGTCATTACTGAAATATAAAGCATTTTCTATAAGGGCTAAAACATGCTGGTACATTTTTCAAATCTTGTAACATTAGGCAGAGACGCCTTTTTCTTTTTTTTTTTGCGTAATGTCTGCCACTGAAATTTTTTATAGTTTGACCAAATGTAATAATTTCCTCTCGTACAGTACCACTCATTAACCCCAATTACTCTTCCAGGAGGCTATCAAAATTACTCTCTTTTTTCCTCCAGTGTTCTCATAACTCCAGCTGCTCTCCTCATCAACCGGTTTAATCTGAGCAACTCAGACTGGGATGTAAGCCAAATGAAAAAATGTAACATGAGGTTAATCACCCTGAATACATTCTCCGTGTAGTGTAATTTGTCAATTTACTGCCTTTTCTCTTAGTTTGCGCACACTCCCGCCCCGCTGAATGTGTCATTAAAAGTTGGCCATTGCTTTCTGTGCAGCAGATTAGTAGAGTTTGTGACCCACTGACCTCTGGCAGTTACATTTTCTTCGCTAATAACATAAGACGAGAGAGAAATACTTGCTGATTTTTTTTTTTTTTGTATGCTTTTTGCTGCATGTGAGCAGTCTAGTTTTAACCAAACTCCCCTCTTTTCCCGAGAAGATGTTTAATTGACATTTAGTTAAGACCCACTGTTTACCCCTGTTAGTTGTGACCCACAGTCTGCAGAGCCTGGTGAGGTATGCACTTAAGATCCCTGCAGAAAGCAACAAAGGTCCAGAAACAATAAAACAAGAGGAAACAAACAGAGACAGAACGTGATGGAGAAAATGGAAAAAATACAGAGCAAAGAGAAAAAAAAAATCCCAGGGTGATTACAAGATCAGCATGCCACGGTACAATTACCATCACTTTGAATTTGAAATGGCCATTTAAAGGGCAGTAGAGCATCCTGGAAAATTAAACTGGAGCCTAATTAGCACACTCCAACCTGACAACGGAGCAGCTTTCAGCCTGGCTGAGCAAAGCAGTCAAGCACGAGGAAGTGACTGACTGAAGGACTGAAGGACCGAGGAGGCCCCGCCGCTCCCGCCCTGAACCCATCACACACCCAACTGTGAGACACACTTACACACAGACACGCATGTGCAAACGCACACTTTAGTAGCGTACCCAGCAGTTCTCTTTTCCAGGCACAACCATCTTCACAAAAAAACAAAAAGATGGAATTTACTCATCTGCTATATATCTGAATTTTTTCGTCCAAGGTGAATTCATGATGTACTTTGTGGATTTTCGGAGAGCAAATTATTTCTTAAGTATACTTTCCAACAGAGTGGTGGTGCTCAAGCATGTCTTGTATCCCTCTCAGCCTGCCAGCAGTGGTTGGGTCAAGCCCGTGACCCCTGACCCCTCACTGTTAAATTAACTCTGCCCCCAGTTGGGTGTTGTGCCAAATGTCAGGAGCGGCCTCTAATCCCATCTCGCTGTCTGGTTGGCCACTCAGCACCACACTACCTTTCCTGTCCAGACCAATCTACCTACATACCAACCTCGGCTCAACTCTGCTGCAGGCTCTCCTGCACGACGAGGGGAGGACCACCTACTTACTCCACCTGAATACTTGGTTGTCCAACTGAGACTTTTTTTTTTTTCAATCGCACCAACAAAATGATACAGCAGAAGAGTTTTAGTTTTGAGCTGAAACTTTTCACCGTCAAAGTGGGCGAAAAGTGGAATTGCAAAAACCTGCCGGAGGGTTGAAAAAGTGCTGAGGGGAGGTGAAACTAGACACTGTCAAGACAGCTCTGTCTGTTTGCGCGTGTGTGTGTGTGTGTGTGTGTGTATGTGTGTGTTTTCACCTCTGTCTTTCCTGAGCCCTGGGGTCTTTACTGAGGTCTGGTCAAAGAGAAGGAGAGCCCCATGGCTATATCTGTCACAGAGCACAACAGGTCGACTTTAACTTCTCCTGAAAACTTTGCACACTTCAGCTTAGAGTTAACGGTTAGCTCGGTTAGCTGTTACCTACATAAAGTTAAACGAAACAATGTGAAATAATTTAGAATTACAAAGAATATGAGTCACGTGGAATACCTCTGGCAGAAAGTCATGTGCGTTGCTGTTGTGATGTACCTTTTGCTGTATTGATTGTGGCTTGAGCAGGAGATAATTTCCTCCGGACCGATCAATCCAAACCTGTTCCAGAGACCTATGTGACCCCTCCATACCACCGCAGTGGAGCGCCGACATTGTCTGAAGGCACAGCTAATTTGATTTGAGTCAAATGTGGGGCTCAATCACTGCCTATTAGCTTAGATTTAATTAACCCAAATCGTGTTATTGTGTTTGATGACAAAGAGGTTTCTGTGCGGGAACCTCATTGTCAGATCATTGTTCTGTTGTCTCATTCAGCTCAGTCAAAGGTTGACAAAGAAAGACCAGCTGCCAATATGGACTATAGAGGGGAAACAAAGGTCTTACATTATTGTTAATAGAGGGCAGGTACTAGATACCTTGATGGAGAAACTTCCATCAGCCATCGGCACAAAATGAAGCGCTTAGTTGTATTTAAGAGTTATCTTTCAAGATGAAGATTAATGTGACAAATGAGGCATGGCATACTGAATTTAAAGAAAGTGGAAATTGGTGTCACATCAAAATGGGAAACAGAATTTGAAAAGACCTCTCATCACTTCCCTTTCACATTCAACGTTTTCAGTATCTTGACTTCACTCTTGCTAATGATGCTGTACGAAAGGGAAGAACTATATATATATATATATATATATATATATATATATATATATATATATATATATATATATATATATATATATATATATAGCATTTAATATATATATATATTTCAACTTGGTCTTATATAACATTATTTAGCATTTCAACTAGTCTTACAGGCTTGTCACAGAAGCATCCTGTATTTTAAATCAAGTTGCTGTTGCAAGTCAAATTAATGAGGAAAAAAAAGCCTGACACGTAAAGAATGAAAAGTGCAAATCAATCACCTTCAAACAAAATGACATAAATACCATTAAATTCCATAAGATCTTATTTTACCTCACTCCGCTCTTAATGCCCTTCCCTCATCTGGAGTGACATGATATTTTTTCCCTGTGACACGCGGCGTAATTGACAAAGCCTGGCTGCACTTTGCCAAAGCGTATTGAGCTGCTATCTGGTTGAAGAATACAAATTCATCCTGAATCGGAGGTGCTCCACAAAACTGCTGCCAATTATCTGAAGCCCTGTAAATGATAACTCTGTGGCCACTCAAGCATAAAACAAGGAGATGAAGATGAATCTTACTCTTCCCCCATCATTTCGTCCCATTTAATTGACAAGCTCTCACTCGCTGTTAAATTTAGAAGATTACAAATATGAGCTGAATCTCGAGCACCCAATCCAGCCGCTCTAATCACATGCAGAACCGGTCGCAAATTAATCTACATATTTTAATAAGGTGCCAGTAGCGGGGAAGGTGTGTGCAGACATTTAACGGATTATCATCCGCTGTCCCCCGAGTTCAGAAATTGAATAAATATCTTTCATATAAATACGCGGGAACCTCGGCTGATGGTGGGGAGCTTTTCTCTTTCCATCTTGCTCACGGTCTCGTCTCTCTTCTCCTCTTTTTCTCCCTCACAGACGAACATGGGGACTAGGCTTTCGGAGGCTTTCGCTTCACTTGTGGTCCATGGTCTTACACTTGGGCCGATTAGCAGTCCAAGCACTTATTGAACAAAGAAGATGTAATTTCCCAGCCCACGCTAATACCAACAGCTCCTGGGTTTCTTGCTTCCAATGTAATCTTTATGAAGACAGGAGTGAAATACGATGGCTTTCTCAAGAATTAAACCTGCTTTGGAGATGAAGAAGCCTCTGAGTATAAAAATGGCCATGTGTAAAACACTACTATAACTTGCAGTTTTAAAAGTTAATAGGCAAACTAAAAGCTTATCGGGGTTGACTCATGCCAGTGTTGAGCAGAAGCAACTGAATGCAATGATCTCTTTTCCTTTTTTACCCCCACCAAACTTTCTTTTTGGTTTGGTGAGTACTGTGTTGGACTGTTCACAGATTATTTATATATATTTTGCAATTCCTCAGTAAAGTTTGAGCATGTCCACAAAAGCATTTCCGCAAAGGGTAAGGCTGGTAATATTCTAAATATGTGTTACTATGAACAATCCCATGAAAAGACCAAACCCTCAGTATGTTAGTCTGTCTCTCAGTACTCTCCAGCTCTCCTTTCCTGTATGTTGTTTTCAGCAAAGTTCATAGGCTCCTGCTTAAGATGTAAATATTTAATAAAGGGCCTTAAATATAAACTTCCTTCTTTTAAAGCGAAATTATTTCCTAAAGCAGGTCTGCGTTGTATATTTTTAGCAAATGGTGCTGAAACATGACTAAATGGCGCATTTGTTGGGGACTATTTTTATTTGCGGCATAACACACCTTAACAACACAGACAACGAGTCGGGTTGGAGTGTAGATATTTGTAGTGGCAGGACACCGTATGTAGGATTGACAGTTGTCATTAAGGAACTCTACACCCATTAGTGTGGTTCATTAATGTTTTTTTAATAGTTTTTTAAATTTTTTTATTTATTTATTTATTTTTTTTTTAATGAAGGTCTATGACACAGAGAAATATAGTATTTCAGTGGGGCTTGCTGACAATAAGAAAAATGTAGACCATCACTATCACAAGTATTCCTTAGCATTTGTAGTAGCCAGTACTACATGTTGACCTTTGTCGGTCTCATTTATCCATATTGTCATTACATGTTTTCACTGTGCTCACCTTTAATCCCCACTCTAAACAAACACAAAAACACCAACCCTGAACCTGCAGCTTAACCTGCTATTCACCTCCTTAAACATACCTATTTTCGTGGAGAAACACAAGAAAATTACAAGCTTCCTCATTCACTGCAAATAAACTGGTGATGGGAGTCCTTAAGTGGCAGTACAAAGAGTTATAAATAGTTTTTTTTTCACCTTTTCACAATGCCAGGAGGAATATAGCCCCATTACACTCTTGAGGGTCACTTTTAGTGTCTGAAGGTAGTGCTTACACAGGCTTTACAACGTGTATCATTATAGCTCGCCATATAAGGAAGAGGCTGGGATGAGAAAGGGAAAGAAAGAGGAGGTCACCAACGCTGTCAGTTTCAGAGGGAAATGGAGGACCATGGATCAGCACTCAATTATCACCACTTAACCGAAGTGAATCTTACCTTCTTATTCGTGCCACTTGTTTGTGAAATGAGCTTGTTGAACCTTTAGCGCATCATTCAGTAACCAAATATGTTCTCCGTGTTGTCTGTCAGCTAATTCCTGCTTCATAGTTCCCCTTTGTGGGCAAATTGCATATCCAACTATCACACAAAAAATCACAAATATCACTCCTAACCAAACACATATTTATCCTCAATCAGTGATAGACATATCTCAGTACCAAGACAAAACGGTGATAAACCACCACCATGACAGTGATTTGTCATTTAGAAGTGATTCGTCTGGTGCTGTCCCATCTCCTGGCTGAGTAAGACATCACATGTCAGTGGTGATTGACAGCTCCCAGTTCTGTCAGTTCGCTGCAGGGGAGCTGCAGGGAAAGATAAGGACATCTATCTGTGTAGTCCGTAATGGCAGACCGGGGTCACGTGAAGGTCCCCTCCAACCGTGATGATATCTGTATCTAGTAGGCCTGGGTTTACTCCTCCTGTAACACCTGTCCTCTGCTGACCTTTGAACCCTAACTGACCCCTAGTACATATCTGGATCAATCTGCATGATCACTTATGGTTAAATACAGTGTTTGGATAGAGTGAACATCGTAAAGTGAGGCAGAAATTAAATTATAGAATATCAGTAGATTACTTTTTTAAGATAAGCAGTTGTCTGTACACAAGAAATTAACGGTATGATTATGTTGAGCAGAACTCTCAATTTTCGAATCTGTAAATAGCATTGAAATAGTTTCTTTTTATGCAGATTCTAATGTAAATTGTTGTAATAGTAATAAATGCCGTTGTAATCAGCATCCACGTCACTATTTAAATCTATCTATCACTATTCGCAGGCACAAGGTTGTGTTAGTGAGTGCCTTAGAAAACCATTTAAAAGAGACATTTTTCTTGTATCACACAGTTCATGTTCAAGAGAAAGAAGCGGCCATGGGAAATGGAGGATCCAGTGTTTTGGGAGCTTGACCCACACCAGGAACTAAAAGTCAGGATACCTCGACCTCTGCTGCTTCAATTTTGACCATTCCTTTTTTAAATATATCTCTTTCATGACCCATAACAAAATGGAAGTGCAATATTACATTTCTGGAGTGCCCTTTTCGAACTGTTTGGTGAGAATATCATAGTTTAGATTAGGCAGTGTCTGTCAACCAAGCAGCAGCTTCTCTCAAAGGGAAGTACATACACTATAGAGCTGCTCCAAAGATTGACTTCTGGTCTAACAAAACATACATCTATAGGTTTAATAATAATTTTACAGTCGAAGAAGTAAAATTATATTCATCCTCTCATCCATTTCCTTCTACAGTGGATGGATAAAAACATGGATAGGCATTTCACTTGGAATGTCACTATTTTATCAGCACTAATCTCAAAAGTATTTAATGCTGTGCTTATAATGCTGTGCTTATAGGCAACAACATGTTCTTAGCCTGTGCTCAGTGTACCTTTTAATCTAAACATGGAGATATTAAAAAAAAAGTGTTTTTTTTCCAGATTTTCTAAGTGAGAAACAGTCTGATTTTCTTTTTAATCTGTTAAAATAGCAACAAGCAGCTTAGCAATATGAAGCCCTTGATGCACTGGACTGTACCAGACTGTGCAATACCATAAGTGTGTTATCAGAATTAATTGCCCTTTACTTTTATCTCTTCCAATCTTCTTATTTGGGTTTATACAAAAGCAAACTGAGAATGAGGCATTGCAGGGGGGCACCGGTGGGGGAGGGGCAAGCAGCGCACCACTTAACCTTAAAGTACCTTGTATTTAAATCCCTCAACATATGTAGTCTGGACCTGAGATCTGTGTCAGGGATTGTTTACATGTTTGGCTGAATAGCTCCTTTTGTAATGTTATTAGCACAGCATTACCATGTTGACTGTTACAGTAAAGAGGTTTGAGTGCCCCGGTGTGAGCTTAGTATATGTTATGTAGATCCACGTGAAGCCGTCCGAGGTCAAATGACTTTGCCAGAGCATTAGAAGATGGATTGGCTTAGAGAAAAAAAGACAGGACAAACATTGAAACAGGAACACATTTTAATTACAGTATAGATTTCGCTGTGCGTCTGTCACAACAACATCAAGAAAACCCTCTCTGATGAGCTAATGGAGGCGGTTTGCGCATGTGTCTGTGGACAAGAGTTGGCATGTGTGACTGTTTATTTCTCAATAGGAAAAGGCCCTGTGAGATCAACCAGGGTACTTAAGTGAACTGACTTACCCTGCTCCTTGTCTTACAACTAATAAGAGTCACTAGACCACAACCTCACCATGGGGGTTATAAGATATTAATTATGCCATTTAAAAAGTATGAATTTATGAAAAAGAATTTAAGATTAAAACTTACAGACGCTATTCTCATATTGATTTGTGGCAAAAAGTATAAAAACAGACTGATAAGGATTGATGCAGAAAGCTAAAAACAGCAGCTCCAAATCCATAAATGACCTTGTCTTTGAAAGAAGAGAAAGAAAAATGCAAATAGCAACGGGAAATGACAGAGTGGAACAACAGGACATTTAAAGGAGAAGCGAGACAGAAAGAGTCGGGGTGGGGGGTGTAAAGGGTAAGTGAGAAAGCCTTGCTTATTATCTCAATCATCGAGCGGAATAATAAGACAACAAAAAGCCTGAGTGTGCCCAAACCTACCAGCCTGTCTGGCTGCCAGTCGGGCCTGATGTGGTTAAAAAGAGTTTGGCTAATCGACTAAGCTCTCGCCGTCCCCACCCCAGTGACCCAGAACAGCCATCTTCCTCTCCCCGTGAGACCCCTACAGAGCAAACACTGCAGGGACATTAAACACTCATACACATTTTTAACCATTAACCTAAATGGCAAGGACTGTTCTTTTCTCCTTCCATAAGGTTTGAGCCATTGAATAAACTCAAATGATAATCCATCAATTTATTTCTACTTAGGTTGGTGAATAATGGCACAATATCAGTCCTGGAAGGAGCATTGGGGAGTACAGATAAGTTCTTGAAAAATTGACATCATTTGTTTCAGTAGGGAGCAGGATTTTCTTTTTAAACCTTTGCCAAAAAAAAGGGAAAAAAAGCTAAATAAGTCCTGCCAGCTACTTCTGCACCCTTGCTCGTCCATTATTTTCTTGCTGCCTGCATATCAACCCTCCTACTAAACATTCACACATGGCGATGTGGCAGTAACATGGGCAGTACGCCAGACCCATTGTTACTGTAAATACTCAAGGGCTAGTGTTTCCCCGGAGGAATATCATTTGAATTGTAGCTATATCTTAACCACCTGTAACATGTGAACTAAGTTTGATCCCTCGAACATTTCCTGTCCCAGAAGAGAACATAAGGCTCTGTGGTGAAAGGAGGGTAAAATCCCCGCGTGTGGATTTCCTTTAATTACAATAACATTTGCAGTTAATTATGTACAAAGTATTTTAACAGCACAGGTTGCCTGACCCTCTGTGTCACACACTATTTAAGGATACGCAACAAGATAGAATAGTCAGTGAAGACAAAAAGAATTGAATTCATTTTTAAATAAATGTATACAAAATAGATAACATGTAATAACGCATCCACTGTATTATTACACCAAATTGTTTATATAAAATAAGACAAAAATCCACATTAATGATGATCACTTTTGGCCCTACTGTGAAATTTGAGGTAATTACTGAGGTAATTGTGTGTATTTCCATGTTTAATACTTGTTTGTGGAAAATACTGTACTTTGTACTTCAGTACATTTATTTGTCAGCTCTGATATCTAGATCCTTTACACACACAGATTGAACTGCTTTACTACTTCACTTCAACTAGCTACAACACTAAAATGCTGCTCACATAGTAAAGTAACAGTAAAAATAATATGACATGTATATAATGACATATATAAATATATATTTTTAGGTGTTTTGTAATACAGAGTTACTGATTCTACTTAAAGGTACCCTGTTTGAGTTTTTCACCAAAAGTAGGAGCAATGTTTTTATGAGTGGATCCATGTTTGTTTCATACTCCTTTACTTATTGGGCTTGCACCAGGGACCAGGGTAACTAATCTCGTTCCATCCCATGTTTAACATGTGTTGAAATGAAATGACAATAAAGAATCCTTGAATCCTTGAATATCATGCATGATGGTGGCTGATGTGATACACATTCCTGTGCCAGTTTCACACTTTTCCACTGTTTGACTGTTGGAGACAAGGTGGTAAAGCAATGGACCAACGGAGAGGAGGACTGAAGAATATAGCAGACATGGATGGAAACAAATCACAATTTTAAAATATAAAAAAAAACCCACAAGGTACCTTTATGTAAAAGATCAGTACTTAGTCATCCACCACCGGCTCCATGTCAGGTTAAACGGTTAGCTCGTTCCAAGTGGCGCTAACTTAAAAGGTCTACCAGCAGCTAAGGAAACAATGGCCCGCTGTCGTCAGATGCTCCTCCAATTCCCCACTGGGTTGACGGAGGGAGCAAGCTGGCGTGCTGACTTCCTGTGTGTGGGTGTGTCAGAGTGTGTGTGCGCATACAACAAGTTTGTAATAGTGAGGTGATTGTTAATTTACATCCGTTCATTGCCATCCCCTAGTTTTAATTCCGCCATCAGAGCATTTAAGGCGCTGCTGGCAGAAGCCCCATTACTCTGTTACTGGGGGATGTTGGAATGAAACAGTGTTATTATATAAATACCATTGCACTTTTGACTCCAGGAAGCTACTTCCTGAGGTGTAACCCTTAGTCATTCAGGGACCTGATTTACAGTAACTAGCCAGGGGTGGACGTGCTTCTCTAACACTTTATTTCACCCCTCTGCGCTCCTTCCCTCCTCTCTCTTCATCTCCTTCCCACCCTTCACAGACACCCAGGTTTCTCATCTAATTTTAGGGCTGGAAATCTCACTCTTTGACATGTCCTGGGGTTGATTTTCACCTCGACCACCGGCACAGCTGTCCATCCATGTGACGTCCAGAGGCGAGATGTTCTGCTTTATTAAAAAGTGTGAATGTAAAAAAAAAAAAAAAAAGGAGAGGAGGAAACAGAGAGAGAGACACGCACACACACCAAAAAAAGAAAAGAAAAGAAAGAGGTACAATGGCAGAGACTGTTAACATAAAGTACATCTGTCCAATTTGTACATGCAGAGATACAGCCTACAGCCTGTACTAGCCGGGGCCGAGGTGTGTTTGTTTGTTTGAATTATAACTGGCCATCGTGCATGTTGTGTAGCGTACAAATCCATAGAAGAAAGGATGCTGCTGTGGATCTATTCATCTGACAAACTTCTCAGGCAATTTGAGGTAAAAGACAATAACAATTTACATGACAGAGAGAGAGAGAGGGAGGGGGGGTGGGGGGGGGAGAAAAAAAAAATGCAAACTCCCTGCCAATCAAACTTGCTTTTGTGTACACCACAGCAGATAAAAAAGAACCTGACTTTGGAATCAAAAGATTAAAACAAAAGCTCCCTTGTTGAGCGTCTGTAATAGCACCGACTCTCTGGCTACTGATTATATAGAAAACAACTGCAATTACATTTCCGAGCTCACAAGAGAGAGGCGAAGAGGCAAAACCAGGCCCAGGAGAGATGATTAATAATTTAATTTTTATTCAGACGCAGCCAGTGTACTGACAGCCACACCGTCGCACCGGTTCCCTCATCAGCCAAACGCGAAGCATGGCCACCAGGAAAAAAAAAGAAAAAAAAAAAAGCCGGCTGTGTTTTACTGCGACATAATCTCAAAAAACACATAGGCGTCCCCGCTCCTTTTCTCTTAGTCTCACATTTGATGAGAGAGCAACAGTGGTGTTTTCATTTAAATGTGAAAATCCCAGTTCTCTGAAAGAGAATGATGCTATTTCCCCCCTAGTGAGCCTTTGGAGAAATCCTCAGCTCCCCTGTGCCTCCGTAACTCCTAATTTATTTCAAGAGTGTGTGTGATTAGAAAAACCCTCCTAAATTACTGTATCGCACAAAACGGTATAATTAAATTAATATTGGATGTAATAATTACTTTGTGGATTCTCATTTTTCATACACACAGCTGCTTTGTTGCCTGAACCATTAGCATTTGTCTGCCGCAATTAACAAAGGCTCTAATGAGATTTCTGCATACGCACGAGTGTGTACGTGAGCGTGACTTCATGGGGCCTTGTTTGAGCGCGCGTGTGCGCGAGTGCTTATGCATGCAGATTTGACTGTATGGCTCGGGTTAGCGGGCGCACGCCTCGCACTTACAAATATATAACAGCTCCGCGTCTCATGACACATTAAAAGGGTTTTGTCATCGCTGGGTTTTTTACGAGTATCTTTGGACAGAGTAATTTAGCTTCAATGAGAACATGAACTTTAAGGAAAAGGTGGAAAAGTTCCCACTTGTTAATGACTGAAGGTTGAGGAATCTCTGTGGTGCCAAGAAAGGTACATTACTCTCAATCTCAACTGTAATGTATTCCACTACTTGTGAAAAATAGCTACATTTGTCTAATGCATGTCATGGAACTGACTTAATTCTGAATGATGATCCTGTCCACCGATTTCATTCACATTCTCACGCTTACCAAGGACATGAGTCATTTTCTTTCAACTTCCACAGTTTTACATTCACGGGTACTTGTACAAAGAGTTTAACACTGACGTTTTGGCTCCGTTCTGATTCAAAACAAGCTGTCCGAGTCTCACGTCGGGACAAATAAATTCCATTACATTAATAACGTGTGGCTAAATATGTCACTTAGTCAATAACTGTCACATGCTGTTGGCAGGTTTGGGACCCGCACAACCTCCTCTACTGGTCTTTGAGATAACCCCGTCCATTTGTAATGACTACAGTGTGTGTCACAGTTGTTGCTGAGTGGCAGGTGAGTCCTCTCTTTTTCTTCAAACAGAACAACAGCCTCCTTCTCTCTCTCCCTCACTCTCTCTCCGTGCCTCTCCCTCGCTTCCTCTCTCTACAACAGACACACTTCTGTGCCAGTACTGTCACTGCGGATGAAAATGTCCCCTAGTTATCTGCCTGTGTAATTGCTGTCTTGTTTGGTTAGGAGATTAGAGGGCTGAAACTCTTTGTGTGGTCTTGCAGATTGAACAAACAGGCACCAGTAGGAACCCCTGTCCAAAAACCACAAGACAGACTCTTGTCTGTGTGACGATAGCGAGCCAGATGGACTGGCGCAGGTGATAATTGTGGTGGTTGGCGTGTTGATGGGCCATGTTAGGATTTGACGATGTAGCCTCATTTGAAAGGCACTCCGCTCCGTGCTATTACGTTTCCAGATATGGGAGCCGAGGTTTGCCTGCAGAGTATTTGGACTGCTCTGCTCATGAATACACACATTACGGCTTGATTTTTTTTTTTTTCTTGCAACACAGAAGAAATTATCGTGTAGTTAAATTTGTCAAAACTGCTTTGAGATGTCACAGGGCCACATTCTGCCCCTATTAACCGGCCCGCTCTTTTTAAGTGTACTGTATACAACTGCTGCACCTCTCCAAGTGGTGAAGCCTTGGTTCTATCCTCTGTGTGCTGTCGCTAGTCAGAAGTGACAGCCTTTATTTCAGCAGCCTGCACTTTTCCTCCCTGTCTCTGAGGGTGGTATCCCATCAACGGCCTCAGCCTCAGCCCTGTACAATACTGCACTCAGGTCCTCACTATTAAGGCAGATTTCCATCCCAAGCCCTCCAATCTCCTTTGGCCCGCGTGCTTTTATTTCCCCTCTCTCCTCGCTCCTTTTTCTCGCATTTTCTTTGCCGCTGTCCTCCCTCGCCGTGAAAAAAGCGGAGAGAGGACGTCAGGCTCCCCTTGTCACAGTGGTTCCAATCAGCGGGGCAAAGCTCAGGGATCATGTTTGATACTGTCAGATGGCCTGGAAAATTAAAAACCCAATTAAAGTGGCAGTCCAGAGGTCAGCTCTTCTGCATATCAAAAGCTCTCCTCTGGCTATTCTACACAAATTATATCCGTTAACAGCTCACTTTGCTTAGGCTGCACCAGCACAGCACTTAGGGAGTAATAAGTGCTTTCCCCCTCTCTCGCTTCCATTTCAAATGTAAACCCCTCGCGCCTGCTCAGCCAGAGGAAATAGAGACGAACAAATTATTACCAAATAATTTTTTTCGTTGTTTCTTCTTTGAGGAAGACACAGAGGTCTGTTATTACTGTGGCGAGAGAAATACAAGCAGGAGTTTATTTTTAGATATATTGCCACCTAACTCTTTTTCTCCTCTTTCTCCTTTGTCCACACATGACATGGTACATTTCTGCCCGTATTTATCTTTCGCTTTTGAGAAATAGCCAACGACCGAGCCCCCCATTTCTCTCCCACTTCCTCTATCTCTCCCTCGTTCTTTTGTGTTCCCTGTTTTACCCACGATTCATTAATTCCTGTACAGTGGTAAGGGAAAGGACAGAGAGAAATGGCCAACCAAGCTTAATGGCATGCGTCTCGGGCCAGGCCATTAATATTCAGCTTAATGTTTCTGATAACAGGGCTGGGGGCCACGAGGAGCCGCTGGCCCAGACAGCCTTATTAAGCAGCTGAAGTGGAATGATGCTCGCTCACGTCGGGGATCAAATGCAAGAGTAAACACATGCACATGCACACACACACACGCACGCATACACACACCCACTCACAGTCAAGACAATTGTCTTCGGGACTTCAGACAGCATCAGGATCTTCCCACTAAATCGCTCCCTCCATCCGCCCTCTCTTTATCTGTGTGTCAGTAGCAGCCTCAAAGGTTTGGTAAGTTGCAGCAGCGGTTTGTAAATGCATCACACCGCCATGTGAGGATGTTCTACTTCGCTGTCATAGGTTGGTCAGCTTATTAAATGTTTATGTTCCCGCAAATGAACATAGCCTCAGTAGCCTTTATTTTTTTTTTTGACATTTCTCTTTTTTTTTTTTTTTTATCTGAGATTTTTCTTCTTTTTTTTTTTTCTCTCCTCCCTCCCCCCTTTTTTTTTCCATAGCAAGCCACAAGTCTACTGCGTTGGGTCTTTTAGCTCCATCTCATTTACATTTAATGACATGATAATACACATTAGCAGACTATTTCAAATAATTACAGCCTTTCAATCGCTTTTTACCCTCACCTTTCTCCCCCAAATGTTCTTCTACATCCTTCATGCTCTTTTCTCCCCCTCCCCCTCTAAACTTTCATATTTCTAATGGCAATGATAGAAAATGCTTTTCCTCAGAAACAATGTATAATAATATGTCACAGGGACAGGGGAGAAGAAAAGATTGAGCAATTTTCTAAACGGTGCAGGGCGGAGGGGTGAATAGGACATTAAGTTCTTTTCTCTGGTAGTGGTGGTGGGTATTTTTTTGTCATGCTGACGAGGTCTTGCGTTAAAGCTTCCAACAGCCGGGCAGATGGGAAGGTGACAGCTCTGCCGTCAGGTCAGCCACGGCCGATGCTGAAAAAGAGCTGCTGTAATTCTCAAATTCAAAGACTCCATTCAGAAAATAAGTTGAGAATCCGTCGTGTTATCTTCTCTCATACTTTTCTTAGTTATATGAGGAAAGTCAGTTTTATTGGTATTGTGTTGGTATTGGTAAAATCTACACAAAATTATGGTGTATCACAACTGTTTTGACCCTGATTTCTACCAGTTATACCAACACTGAACTTTTCACAGTAACAGCTGAGATCTGGAAACATGGCCTCACAAGCAGTTTTAAACACGCCAACAGTTTTCCAGAGTTTCTAAAACATTTTATTTAGATGTATTGCACGTAATTACACAGAAAAACTGTGCACACAACTGCATGCGTAAGTAAAGAAAAGTTGACAGATGGTCACAGCAGAGGGTTCATGAAATAGTTTTACCACTTGCCTTTGTTTGCTCTTGCAAATAAGTGTGGCTAATCTCAGGGTTTGTTTAAGTCAAAGTCTGCTTTATTGTCAATTCTGCAGCATGTACAGGACATACAGAGGTTTGAAATTACGTTTCTCTCAAACCCTTTGGTGCAAAACAACACAAATATGCAAAAATACAACAAAATAAGCAAAACGAATATAACCAAACAAAAAAAATAGAAAAGACATGACAATAAATAAGGTGGCAATAAAGTCACAGTGAAGCCTCTGTGATGTGATGTGTTTCCACGGGAACTTGAATATGTGGACAGGGTTTGGTTACAAGAAGGATTGTTGTCTGCTATGGATCTGTGGAGTACTGTTGGCCACCACACACCCCTGCCTCACCCGTGTTATTAGATCAGGAGGTGTAGGATAAAAGAACATAATAAATTACTCCTCAACTACATTCTTTGGAAATGTAAATCATGTTTTTGCTATCTGAGATTGAGTATAATTTTATTTATATTTGACTGTGTCTTAGGCTTGATTGTCTGGCTAAAAGTAACTATCTCTATCTCCTCTTCACAAAAAGTCAATTGTTTCCTGGATAAAAGCTAAAATAATCATCATTCTTGGCTCTCAAACTTTGTTGAACAATGTTTTTCACCCTGGTGTTCATGAAACTACTTTTGAATATATTTAGCCAGGTGTACCAGGGCCTTATCAATTTCAGAAACATAATGAGAGAACAGTGTTGGCAAGCAGTGGTCCCTCCAGTCCTGTAAAATGGCTTCAAATTGCTTTGCAGTTATGGTACCCTACAGAGTGATCATCGGACTTAATGACTCTGAAAAGTTGGCTGACCATACCGTTCCAGTCCTACACCTTGTTTAACAGATGACAACAGACATTATGGGCTGAGCCTAAACCCGTTTGAATTTAGGCAGAAGTGTGGAAAAGTGACTCATCATCGAACCATATTATGTTTCCTATGGCTCCAGATTTATGTGGCAATATGTAATATACTTTCTAATAGCTTTTGGTACAGGTGGTTTCAGGCCATGCCATTTGTTTCTGTTGTTTCTGCTTCTGTCATAGTCGAGTCATTTTGTAGTTTTAGTGACTGACAGATCAGCAATTTAGACATCGACAGTTTTCAGTCTTCAAACTTGCATATCAAAGTGATGATTGTCAGACGTCCCGTAGAGCCGACACGTCTGTAACTGACATTTAACTTGATACGGGCCACCCGTGAAGAAGATTTTTGAAATTACTTTTGTATTATCTTTAAGTTAGGGATTATCTGCGCCAGCCCTGTAAATATTCATGCTCCAGTTCCACGATCCACTCCACTCTTGGAAACCAAGAGCACCAGAACCAGTTCCAAATTGTCTGATGCATCGGAATCGGATGCCTCCAACATGATCAATTCTTTTGAATTTTTCAATGCCGGCATGTTTTTCTGACATTGCAAAACAGTTACATCAAACTCGTACTCGCCTACCCTGCTGAAGCACAACTTTATTTCACATAGAAAGATGACAGCAGTGCTAGTTGTAATGTCTGAAAAATTATCATTTCAAGCGAGGGTGGAGCTTTTACTGCTTTGGCATCCAGACTGGAGTCGGGAAACACAGGGGAGACGTGTGTCTGCCTCCAGGGCCGAAGTCTATTACATTACTCACTTTGGAGCTCCCTTCGCTCCACCCAGCAGTTCGGAAAGAAGAAAGGTGAAACTTTTGATGGCCTTGAAGAGCTGTAGCATTTACCGATGCATGAACCATATCCCCTGCTGTACGTACACCAGCTCCTGACTTCACCACAAGACCTTCCTCTGCTGTCCATATCCTCTGTTATAATAAAATTAGCACCATGCAGATTCTTCCTTTGACAAAGAAACCCTAAATGACCCTAAATTGCTGTTCAATTATTGGTGTGGAAACTTGAGTAGGCCTACTTTTTTCAACATGACTCATCAATAATAATCTAAAAGGGAATCAATGTAGAATTTAACCAATAAGCAGAGTCGATAATTGCATTGGTATCAATACAATCTTATCAATTCCCTTATGACCCTTCAGGTCTGTAAAAGCATATAAGCATCTGATTTTTTTATTTTTGAATGAATTTCTGAAGTATTCAGTGAGCACTGAAAAAATGATAGAGAAGCTTTTTGTGTTGCTAGTGCAACATGCTGCCCGTATAATAAGACAATGTCGACTTTATATGTGGAGTCTGTTCATAATATGTGAAACTATTTAATCAATGAATGATTTCTAAAATATGAAAGCCAAACAAATGGAAAGCAAGAACCTGAAACACTGTAATTGTCCAATTTTTATTAAAGTAGCTTAATATGGACATCGTCTTATTAGCAGATGACAAACACACAGAATGTTATCTTTATATTAGCACATACTCGTGTGTGAATACATTTGCATGTATATGCATGTGTGGCATGCATTCTCTTACTGTGTCTTGGTCAGGGGAACAGGACTTATAAATGAAATCAAGGTTTCAATAGTGTCTCTATTTTTTCCCCATAATATTGTGTGAAAGAATTAGCCATGTGGAAGAATAAGCAGAGCTCTCTCGTGGTGGCTGTATGAATCTATTCCTCGCAGTTGCACTGCACTGGTCAAACAAATTAAATTACTACACCAGTGTGTAAGTAATTTTATGTAAATTATGGTGTTAATGTTCTGCGTCGTGCTGTTGATGATGGGCTGGTGTGTTCCTCCTCTGGTGGCTCTCGTCTGCGGGCCCGGCAGTCACCGGCTGGAAATGAACACGTACGTTTGCCAAGAACAGTCGACAGTCTGCCCTAATTTTTTCTCCCCACTGTCTGTACATTCAAAAGGATTTAACATATCTTAGTTTGCTTGAGGCTAGAACAGCAGTGGGACTTTGTAGGAATAGTGGAGAGGGTGGTTAAGATGAAAAGGCCTATTCCTGTCACTACAGATATATCTACATTTGGAGATTTTTTTTTGGCCAATAGGAACACTTGTGTAGAGGTTTACAACAGGGCAACATCCATTATACCGTGGATGTTATTGGACAATAAATATTACATATGATGCATTATAATGTAAGGCAATATATCTTAATTTCATGTTTCCAAGCCATTGTTTGGTCCAACTATTACATTTATGCACTTGCAGGCTCAGGTACACCAAAGCACATATCAACCTCCATCTCCTTTCTCCCCCACTAAAAGTCTCGGCTGGCATCCTCTCTCACTCCCTCCCACTTCCTCCTCTGGCTGCTACAATTTATACAGCCACAGAGGAGCACAGGATTTACGCTGGATTTTTGTTTCAGCCATCTATGGAATTAAGAAGTCCATCCTTGCATTTCATTAAATCCTGCCTAATGAGATGACTGTCTCTCCCCAAAGAGCAGATGATAAAGTACCCTATGCCATGGTGTATAAATTAGTATGGTGAGGTTAAATGCTGGAACTGACTCATGTTTCACAAGAGGACCCTATCCAGCAGTTAAATCAACTTGCATAAATACTGTCAACTGCTGGCTAAATTCGCCTGCCTGCTTAGAGCTTGCATCCAAATGAACGGATCATTTGTTGGGTCGTAATGAAATCAAAAAGGCAAAAGAGTGGAGTTAAGTAGAAATTGACAACTTTGTGTGCTGCTTTCGAAACCTGCACACAGATTCATACATGTAGTGTTGTATGCATAAGCTGCTGTATAAGAAATCTGTATCAGCAACAATTATACATTGTACAAATACTCCTGAATAAAAAAAAAACAAAAAAAAAAAACAACGTAAGTCTGAAATCTAGTTACTACAGTAGTTTCTATACCTGTCAGTTAAATGCATCAACAGTAAAATATACAATATTTAACAATTGGAAATACTCAACCAAAGTAAAGTAAGTACAATGCTTAAATCATTGTACTTTCCACCACTGCAAGCCATGTAAGGCTGTCATTTTATTAACCCTCCTTTTCCAATAGCACCCAGGAGCTACTTGTACTAGAGCCTAAAATAATCCGAATTTGTTAGAAATATATTTATTGCACTTTTTAAATTTTTGTACCCCTTCTGCTGTTTCTGTGGGTGTGAAAATACACAAAGCGTGGTGATGATCAGTTTGATGTATATTTCAGCCCAAACCATGTTACTATAATGACGTGCCCCACATGGCTCATGCACTTTGAAGGAGGCATTTCCGATGTATTAGTATAATTACCAATGATGAGAAAACGAACCACATTTCCTTTCATGAGTTCATCTGAGCCGTGGTTACACCACACACACACACACACACACATTCAGACGCAGAGTGAGAGGAAAAGAGGGAGAAATTCAGAGGAAAAGAGAGAGAGAGGGAGGGAGGGAGAGAGAGAAAAATCAGCAAGAACTCAAGAGTGAGGTTCATGCCTGATTTGATTATCACTTCTAATTGGAAGATAATTTTCATGAAGCCTTTCAAATAGCTGACAGCCCCTGTCCTCCATTTTTCTCCACAACTCTTTCACCATATTTTTCCATGTTTTAAAAGATGCCCTCGGCAGAAGGGGAGCGATTGGAGGGGATGCTGGGAGTTTGCTGATATTCCAGGTATTTTAAGCTTTTGGGTCCACATGGGTGTAATGGACTTATTCTCAAGCAGTTCTTGTCTCTCTAATTAGTGGTCCCCCCTCGAGCCGTAACAAGGGCACTGACGAGAGAGGCTTTTTCCCAATGATAATGTGAATGGATACCTGCAGGGGGAGATTTCTGCACTGTTCCTCATCCTGTCAGCCACTCTGGGTAACACTGGGGCTTAATGAACCTGAAAACAAGACACTGTGTGTGGTGAGGGTGTGTGTGTGTGTGCGTAAATCCAGATGGGTACTGTACAGCACCTTAGAGCTGGCTGTGGTGTATTGTAAAAAATACAGTGCATCTCTTGTGGGGAACAGGCACTGTGTGTTATGATGATGAACTCAATTATTTGTCTGTGTGTTCGGGATTTCATGCAGTATGTCAGCTGCAAAGGTGAAACAGGCGCCGGCACCTCACCACATTCACAGAAGCACAGTTTACCTTGTGTGAAAGTGCAAGAATCCAAGCTAAAACTGCACGTGCACCTCTACCGCAGGAACACAAGAGCTGCTGAACACGTAATGTGATATGTATGTGCTGCCTGCGAGATGGTTTGACTGATAAGTTGACACCGTGGAGATGCATATCTAGGATACATGCAATGTCACAAATGTCACGTATGATCGATCGAACGCCGCACTGTCTGAGTGAGAGGTCATTGCTCTCCATATACAGCCGGGGGGAGGAACGGGACAGAGCGCCTGGTCAGCACATGGTCACATTTTGGACGCATCATTTTTCCCTCTCCCCCCCTCCTCCTGAGTGGGTAATGAGCTGAGTTGTTGTTGGTGGAGCACACGTCATTCCATGTGACATTAGACTCACTCAGTGCTGCCAGTGCCTGCCCTGTGCTTTATCTTGGACACTAGGCCCTTCCAATGAGCGGCTGCAACTACCTTCTCAAGCTTGCTGACATTGAATGATGTGTTTGTTTATTACGGCTGATAGGTGTCATGTTAGACATGCATTAAGTCCTTGCAAAGTGAGCCATGCAATTTTTTTTTGTTGGGTAATGGTGCTGTGGACCAAAGCAGAGAAGGACTTGCTTGTGGATGAAGCGATGGGGAAAGTCTATGACAGACTGAACAAAGTGGGGAAAAAAACTGGATGGAATGGAAAGGATAAGCAGGATAAATGTGAACAGGTTGTGTGTGAGGGATGCAACAAGACAAAGAGACAGAAAAAAACCAGAGACAGAGAGACTGAGAGACAGAAATGGAGGAAGGGAGCCACAGATGTGGCGGGGCCTCGGGCGATACAAGTCATTATGGTGTAAACTGCTCCAGTGGTGATGTTGTGGGGAGAGCAGAGAGGTCACCAGCTCGGGGTGTGTCAAGCAATACATGCACGCATACACACACACGCAGAGGAAATTGAGAGAACATCTGGATATGTGCCACCTGCCTAGAGGAAGTCATCTAGTTTACACGCAGTATAGGAGGGGGTTTGTCCCTTCCTGGATGTGCAACCTTCATGCTAGCCTGCACCACTGGGAGAGGATGGAGGACGAGGTGGAGAGTGAAGAGCGTGCAAACCGAATGACACACTTTACAGGGATTAAGTGTTAAAGTAAACACGGATATCGTGAGTTGGGACAGGAAATGGGGAGAAATACACACTGCCGTCTCCGTTGCAGACCTCTGTCATGTCACCACATTGCTTGTTTTACTCAGCTGCAAGGCCCTGGTCCGAGGTGCCGGATGGATGCTTACTGACGAGGGCCATATCCACAGCAAACCAATTCATGGGAATTTAAGTGAGAAAATAAAGGTATTTTAGAATTTAACAGAAAAAATCAAGATTAATTTTCAAGGGGGATATAATTTTGGTTTTAGGGTTATTACTTCTTTGAGCATGAAAGCAAGAAAAAAAAAAGGAAAAGAAAGACAGGAGCCACAAAACTCAGCGCTAAGTATTGACCATCTGGCTCCAGCCCAAGCTAGCGTGCCACAAAACAATTGCATTCATTAGGTTAATTTATCATGGTGGTAAGCTCAATTTACTTTTGCTTGTGCGAGCGTGGCTCATTAAGATTCAGTCTGCCGTTTCCTCAGGCCGTCTTGTGATCATTCACACAGGGTTAAAGCATTTTGGACCAGATAGGAAGCACTCCAGGGTTATCTGCCAGACCTAAACTGTTTAAATAAAGGCAGCAAAAGAAGAGGTGGAGAGAGGGATTACGGTGGCAAATGAGAGAATGAGAAAGGGATGAGGAGGAGGGGGGGGGGTGATGTCAGCGGAGGAGTGATCTGAAGAAGAATGCCGTTGAAGAGAAGTGGGGAGAAAGAAAGGCTCGGCTCTCAGTTGACAGAATGGATGTTGCGGGGCCGCGGTGGAAGAGGAATGGAGAAAGAGCGAGGGAAGGGAGGCACGTGACTAAATGTATTCTGATAACTGAACAGCAGATGTCTCGCATGGAGCTCCTTTGTTGCCTGAACAGCAGGACCCTGCACTTCAGTGGGCTCACTTCACACCGCATTCATTTGCCTGCCAGCTGCCAATTTAGGGTAGAGAGAGTGAAAAAGAAGGAGAAAGAGGAGAGAGAGAGAGAGAGACAGAGGAGGGAGGGAGGCTCACACCAGTCCGTCCCTCCCTCTCCCTCGGCATGTCTTGCAGAGAGGCTGCCATTCCGCTCTCTCTTCCCCCGGTGGCCTGTACAATTAGTGATCTGCATAACCACCCACACCTCCACGCACTGCTCTCAAAAAGCAGAGGGGGAGCTGCCTTTGTCTTTTGGCTGCTGTACAATGAGTCGCTTTAGACTTGGCTGGAAGCCAGGAGCTGTGGCACAAAACTGCATGTTCTTGATGGATGACGAATACTCCCGGAGTCTTGTTTCCTCGTGCAGCTGATTTGGCAGGTCAGAGATGAATTGCGGCAGCGGCCATCAACAGCCCTTTTGTTAAAACACCTCCGAAACTGAGGAAAGGGAGAAGTTTCTGAATTGTGAACTCTTATTATCCTCCCAGGTACCTTTTTACTCAGTAGAAGCGCGCTCTCATTAAGCCCGCAAAGCCCACAGTTCATTAACGCCCGGGTGAAAACAAATTCACACCCTTCTGCTAAGTGATGCGGGCTGAGGCATAACAGCATCGAGGCCTCGGCGAGGCTGGCTGTGTGAGGCGAGACTCAGGTGACTACAGCCGCAACTTCACGGCTCACCTGATGCTTGTGACCTCGCTGAGAACCAAATCACTTCTCACTACGTGTTACACATCCTGCACCTTTTGAGCAAGAGAAAAAAAGAAGTGTTAAGTTCCTATTTAGTTCATGTACTTGGTTTTGAGCACACCTCTTATGTAATATTGGAGGTAAACCTGTGGCGAAAGGATTTATTTTTCTCTAAACTCCTTTATCATTGCATTCTCTCTCATTACACAGCAGCACTATGGACTTCTGCTCTGTTTGACTTTCACCGTGTTATTATCTTAATTGTGAAGGCCATTCAGTGCTGTGGGTGCTGTGGAGGTTTGCAGGGATTGCTAACCCCATTATTAAGGCTTGTGTGGTGCATCGTGTGGGAGATAATGCACGTATTGATCGACGACCACCAGCTCATCTAAATTGTGCTCACTTGTTACAGTACAAAAGGCAGCAAGAGCCGATCCCTCTCATCGCCCTCCCCAATGTCAATTCACAGGACGAGCAATGGAACGAGCATTATCCCCACTTCCTGAGTTGGAGAGGGGGGAGATGATAAAAACTTTTTGATTAAGGGAAGGGAATGTTCTATTTCATTCTGATTCGGGAAGCAGGAGAAAGAGCGGAGGATTAATCTTAAGGCCGTCGTTTTACTGCCTATCCCCACTCCTGTCTCAGAGCTGAAGAAGCACGAGTGAATAATGGGGTGTCCATCAGCCGTGGGCTCAAGCCCAGTTTGGGATTTTCTCTGGGGATAATACAAAGCAGGGCGACAATTGATGATTCATAATGTACAGTTTTAGCCTGGCGATAGCGCCAGCTATTGTGGCGGTGTTGGCATTAGTATTACAGTATCTCCCAATGAGGTGTTCCTGCCTGACAGCAATCTTTTGCGTGTTCTTCTGCTGAGGATGGGAGAATCACAAGTTTATAAATATGGATACAGAGACTCGTATATTCTGTAATTCAGATATGTGACAAATTGCACTTTTAAGTCGTCTGGAGAAACATCCTCTTTCAGTCATACATGCACAATATTTAAGTATCCTTTGAAAGGAAGGGAGGATCCAGCTATGGCAGGAACCAGCAAGGAATAATGGTGCCTTGTTACGTTCACTTACTCGACTCCCTCATTTTGTGCACAGCAGCTTTACAGTGAACCGAGAAGAATCCCACTAACAAAGTTGTCTGGCTCTCCAGTCATGTGAGCAGCACCTGTCGTGTCAGAGAGAGGAGGCAGAGGCGGCGCTGGGGATCCATGGAAGGGACGCTATCCATCAGTGGTTCCATTTGATATTTAATTTAGACTTTTATGAGCCTTAGAGGATGGGCCATGTCATTTTTCTCTCCCAGGCTCTCTCTATAGGGATTGAGGATAAATTCCCTCCATCCGTGCAGCAGCCTAACCATGGCTCCCTCAGATTTATAACTGTGTGTGATAGCGGCGATGCTGGTGGTGGACCATGACTGGCCCACATACAGGACGTAGCACATGGGTCTCAGTCCGGGTCATACATGCTCTAGAGCAAAACCCGCTCAAACTTGGGTAAAAATAAAAGATGCACTGAATCAAGCAGATTTTAGTAGTTGCCATAAAAGTTGACCATGGACATTATTACATTGGCATTATATTAGTAAGAACTGTTATGATGATGTCATATCTGCATCTTTGGAAGAACACTATTTTCATTTACAAGCAGCAGAACAAAATCAATTAATTTAGCATTAATCAACTGAGCGTGATATTATGCATACATGTTTTTTATTTCCATGAGTTATGGATGGATTAAAATAGGCGATATTCTGAGAGGGTAATTTTAAGGAGCGGCAACGAGTTTTATAAACTAATCCTCTCCTAATGGTCTGTTTTACTGTAATTTATAGCTTCATTCATTACCCCTTTTGTATCAGTAATTATTTCTAAAATACCAAAGAGCCATCTTTTCTTTCCTGGTTCTTCTCAGGCTCTGATTTATCGCCGCGGCTCTGGCCTGATGCTATCTTCCCAAGGTGTGACATTTCAAAATATTTATAGCTCTGGCACATTAAAGGCCTTCCTTTGAAGGTGACCGACCGCTCTTCCACACCAGTGTAATTAATGGAATCTCAGGTTGTTCGCCTTGTGTTATTTATCCCACTGCATTCTGTTGAAACACCATGGAAAACAGCAAGGTGTTGGCTTTGCTGCCTCAGCTCATAAACAGGCATTTTACACCCGCCGGTCCCAGGATGCATTGCGCTAAGGGCGATGGGGAGACCATTCTACATCAAAGCCCCAAAAGTTTAATATTTTATTGATTAGATCTAAACCCTCTGTCCAAAGTGGCAATTAAAATTCAATTAAACTGACTGAAAGCATCATATTAAATTTCATCTCTTTATGAGCTCCAAGATAATGCTGGAGGACAAGACTCGAATATAATCACACCCTTCTTAGATTATATTATCCTGTTCATTCACTATAAAAGTGACACTTTTAGGTATACTTTCAATATTTCTTAACTATAACCTTCTAATGAACACATTTTATAGCCATTAAATCAACTATTGTTGGGCATTGTAATAAAGAGAGGCTGCTGCTTTTTGTTCTGCATTCCACATTAGAGAAGAATTATTTTCCCCCTTTTTTTCACACAGGTAAATGAAATGTCAACCCACCAGTAAAAAATAAACAAATTGATGTAGCATATTTATTAAAACCTCCATAATGCTTACTAACATTGTACACAATAGCAATGAATTTTTTTTTTCTTCCAGTCTTGGATAACTAGGCAGCCTAAAACTTTTGTTTTATTGAAACGTATACATAAATGTTATAAATAGTGTGCTTTGTTTTAAGTCTGTCTTTAGGTATAACTTAACAGTGATATATATTTTTTTGTCATGCAGATCACTGCAAAGCCAGGACAAATGTGTGAAAAATGACGTCAACGTTAGTTTGCTGATGTTGCATGTATAATGTTCACCGTCACTGTTTTTGCTAATTAGCTTAAAAGTAGGCTACAGCTGAGGCTGATATGAATGTCATTAGTTTAGCAGAACGAAAGTATTGGACCTCATAGTAGCACTCAATGAAAAGTCAGTGGAATACCAAAGTGATTACAGTCCACCCTAAGGCATGAATGTGTGCACCACATTTTACTGCAGCCGATCCAATAGTTATTGAGAAATTTCACATGAACCAAAAATTTCAACCTTATGGTGATGCTAGAGGAAAAGTCAGGGGATCGCCACAGTCATTAGGCTTTACCTTCAGGGATTCGAGAATGTCTGTCCAAAGTGAGTGCCAGATCATCTGTTTAAAGTTTTCACAGAATAAATGGAAAACCATGGATATCTGTGACAATCAACACAATAGTTTTTGAAATATTTAACTAAAAACAAAATGTCGACTGTATAGTGGTGGTAAAGGAAAAGTTAAGGGATCACCAAAGCCAGTATATTTTAACCTCTGGGTGACAAGAATGTGTGTCCACAATCCTGTAGAAATCCATCCAATAGTTATTCTGATATTTCAATCTGCATCATCAAAGTGGTGAACAGACAGGCCTACATTGCCGTCCCTAGAGCAGCTAGCATGTCTAGAAAAGTGGCCCACGTGTCTCAATTTCAACAAAAACATTTACACTCATGTTTTATTTGTAGAAGAAAAATAGTGTCAAGGCTTGCGTCTTAACTCCTCCGTATCCTTTCATTTTTTTCCCCTTACAGGCTCACAAGAGGTCAAAGGTCAGCGCTAAGCCACAGCAAGGCCATTGATCCTGCAGCATCCACCGCAGTAAGCAGGCTATTTAGATGTACACGGGGAGCGGCGTGGGAGACTGAGAGAGGTTGTTATTACTGAGTGCCTCTCTGTTTCCCCAAGACTGTTTGCTCTGTGTGATTATTCTCTCCAGCTCCCCGAGCATCCTGGCTCCTGCCTCTGTGATAAAGATATTCATTTACCTGATATGAAAATCTTGTTCATGCCCATCCCAAATGACTCTAAGGTAGAAGAGGAGGGAGGCAGGGAGAACCGGGGAGGCGATGGGACGCAAGGCCACAAGGGTAGGGAGAGAGAGGGTGGCTGGAAAGAGTGACATGAAATATTAATACGATCTGAGCTGATGTGACACCTGAAGTTTACATGATAACAAAACAAGGCTTTGTATCAAATTTGGGGTTTTTTTGGGGCGAAATTGTGGAGAAACCATTGCAAATCAGATGAAGAGTATATAAACTTCCCATTGATTTGACAGTGTTCATCCAGTAGTGATTCTGAGAAATGAATGAATGGAGGCTGTGTGTGCATACTGTTGGTATGAATTCATGTGTGTTGCTCTTTTATTTTCTGTTGTTTTGTGATCATGACCGTTGTTGAGGAGTATCCCACGGTACACATCCTCCCCTCTCTGCTAATGATGGGATTCATCTCATTTTAACTGCTTCTGAATGAGGAGGCTTTGCATGCAGATGCTGGCATCCATCCACTACCTCTTCCACAGATATGAAGTAGAGAGAGATGGATATTATGAGGGTAGGTAGTGGTGGTGGTGGGGCGGGTGTCCTCTCAAATGCATCTTCATGGTTAAAAGGGTAAAATGAGATGCAGGGGTGCGATAGTCACTCCCCCAGCCCATCTTCTCTTCCTTTATTTTGTTTGAGTATATGGCTCACTCATCTCAGGTTTTATTGTCTCTATCTCGGGGAGCGCTGCTTTTCCCTATAACACGGTCACCATGCGCGGCACATCAGGCAAGTTCTTGATTCTGTACTCAGTAATTTAAAGCCTTTATGGAATTGCAATTTCAGGGCTCAGTGCTTGTTTTTCTAAAATGTACTCAAGGAATTAGCTACTCCAGCCACAAATCAGTTGAATTTATGCACAGTTGTAATACACTTTATGGGCTCATGGTACATTGCTTCAAAAACAGCAGATGTGAAATTATGATAAATATAATGAGGGTTTTTTTTCCCCTCCTCACTCGCCTCTTTCTGTCCCTCACCCTCCTTCCCTCACTCTCACTCTCTCTCTCTACTGTGAGAGAGAAGGATGTGAAGCGTGTTTACTTACCCCATACAAATACATTTAATGTCTTAGTAAGGGCCGCCAACAAAACCTGATTAATGTCCTCATCTCTTTTATTAAAGATAAGAGTGGCACTGCAGTCAGGAGATAGAGAGAGTGCCATAAATCTCAAGCAAAATGAACAGTCAAATAATCACTCATCAGAAATGAAATCTACATACATTAACACTCGCAGACACTCTGCTGAGAATATAAACACTGGGCTACGGGCGATGAAGCCAGCTCCATTTATCCACATATTCGCGGTTAGGGGGAGGTAAAGGTGTCTGCAAAGGGTAAGCTCTCAGCTGGTGATGATGTTTGAAGGGAGGCCTGTCCTGCTAAGCTACAGTCCACCAGACTAACCATGTGTCCAAGGAAGCAGACGCACAGTCATTAGGGCAATGGATGAGCTGGATGGCGGAGGCAATTAAGCATCACCCTGAATAGGACATAATGTTGATCCATCCCTGCGATTAATCAAGGCATGCATTAGACAGTGATGGGCGACCCTGTGCCTTTGTGACAAAATGATTCTTCATCCCGTGTTTGGGGATTGGGATCCTGAGGTCCCTAATGCGCCTTAGAGGCGCCCCAATGAAACCCTGTCATTTATTCTGTTTCTGTCCCTGACAGCTATCAACCTGTCTTCTGCCAGCCAAGGAACATTATCTGAACTCCCAGGGCGGTTAGCGACAGGGACTAAGCTTATGAGTGGTGATAGCAGACAGGCAGATATGTAAAGCAATGATAATGCCACCTTTCTTTTGTACTATCACCATCAGTGTCAACCCTGTCCACATGTGTACTCAGTTGCAAGTTTGTTAGGTACACCTCACTAAAACTACTGTTTTAACTGAAACTGTTTTAAAGAGGTGCTGATTCAACTGTCTGGTTATTTTGGAGGCTGTAGTTTGTGCTGCTGTTGAACTGCATTATGCAGAGATTTTTCTTTTACCCTCATTGATATAAATAGGGTGGACAAAATAAACAAAAATATCATTAAAACCTTAAGGAAAGCAGGATTTATTAAAGGACTGTTGTGTTCGACTTAACAAAAGAACACATGCATACAAGCATTTATATGCACATACAGTACACGTGCAAACAGTTATGTCTGCACACATGCATGAAGCCATATATAAACATACTGTTATGCACACATCACAAATGGAGCCACGTGTGCTTTTTCCATCTCACTCACATCAGAGGCCTCCCTGTGACAGATGTCATACATTGTGATTAAAAACTTGTGGAAAAGTAAAAACAAATGCACAATGCTCTATGACTGCTCTTTGTTTTCGTGTCAGTCATATCTTAATCATCAAAATGATGTTTTTTTTTTCTTTCACTCATTCGCCACCACTGTGGCATCTGGCAGGGACAGGCTGACGAGGTGTCTTTTCAGCGGAAATTACAAGAAATGGATTTTGCGTGCTTGATAAGAGTGTCAATCCGCTTCATATGGAGTTGTGCAAAGTACTGCAGCTCCACTCAAAATATTGACAGGGATGCGTGGCAACGTCAGTGGTCTCACTGTGATAATGACTTGCTTGCAAGCTGATACTGCACATGTGCTTCATAGACTGAACGCCAAAGCACATTTATGATTAATAATCTTTCAGAATTAGTCACCAAATATTATGTCTTATTTGTTTTTGTTAAACTTTATAGTTATGGTATCTTTGTATGACCTTTAAAAAAGATTGAACAGGCAGAGGAGATGATATAAAATCTTTCATAATATCCTATGATTTAGGATTATTACCCCCATTATTTCTAATCACAAAGTAATTTTGCACATTACTTAAATGCAGAAGATGTCCAGTTGTTCTGCTCCACAGTTTTCTGCCTCCCTGTAGTCTCCCTCTCTTCATGTGGTTACCTATTCACCTGTATTGCTGGATCATGAGAATGTCATTACCTCCATCATTGAGCCCAGGCATCTGAGAGCCTGTTAACCTGGAACAGGCCTGGCTGTGCAGCCCTGTGCTGATGGTACAATATGCTCCTTGTTATTCCAGGATCATTGACGCTAAAGCCCTGGCAATCAAGTCAGTTTTGTTGAAGCTCATTGGCTCAGTGGGGTCTCATCTCATCTGCTTGGAATGAGGAAAGGAGTGTTCAGGGTAGTTGGGTCGTTAGGTAGAAATCCTTTGATAATGGTGCATGTTACATTAGAGCCTTACAAACCAAGGATAAGTGTTTCAGAGTCTGTGTAATGTAATTTACAGAATGGTTATGGTAGATAAGAAATTCTCTTGAAGTGTGAAGTATGGAGATGAATAGTTCCTTATTAATCCAGACTTGTCACATGCTGTACAGCCCAGACACACTAGTTACAACATGAATAGATTCATACATATCCAGACACTTTTATAGCAGATGATATATGACTAAATGTAACTTTTCAAAACCCAACACAGTTAGTAGAGGGGTGCAAATGTTGGTAATATCACCTTACTTGTTTAAAACAATTGTCCAAACAACAGCTATGTTCATGTAGCATTAATGAGACATTCATAAAGGGCCATTAGTTGTGAGGAATCTCTCATCGTTAACAGGAGCCCGATGAAATGTACACCCATGATGAAATGGAGGCAGCTGAACAGCTGAGGCCAGTGGTGATCTGCAGCCACCAGATTTCCCTCGTGTTAAACAAAATGTGGTGGGGCACTTCTTACTTGGCCCGTTGTGAGACCAACATCATCGTCATCAACTTGTTCATGCACCGTGGTGCAACCAATTTTTTGTATGTTAAGATAATGATTGTTAAGAAATTTACATTTGCAAAATTGCTAATGAATACAATAATCTAACATGAATATCTGTTTTTGGGTAATCCAGGAAGGTAAATACCTGAAAAATCAAACAGCAGAAATACAATATTACCATGCAACAGTCCTGCTAATAGATTTACAACATCACAAACACTGGCCCAATACTCAAGGTTACATTATATTATTGCCACCAATTTTTTTTTATTATTTCAATTTTTTTATAGGAACACTGAGAACATGGTACCAGAATTTGGATAGGTCAAGTTTGGTCAAAATAAAATGACCCAGAATCCAATGAAAACATAGGAGATGCAGATCTTCTTCAGATCTGAATCGGTTTTCTCAACCTAACCTTGAGCATTCAGCCAATGTTAAAGTTACTTTTTTTCACCCTGATATGCAGCTTGGGATTCATAGTTAAAAGAGCTCAGAGTTTTTATTTGGTTATGAAATGGTTTAAGTTTAATACAGATGCCTCTAAATGACCTACATAAGGAAATGATTAAAACTTAAGTAAAATAGATGATTCCCAAATATAATATTTAACTGGCAAAAAATATTTCTATTTTTAAGAATAACTGTTATTTTTTTGTAGTTGATGTTTTTTTTAACCATAGCCTACCTATGTTTTGGACGCAGTTATGATTGCATTTGAATGTTTAGTGTAACAGTAAAATTATACTTTATGAAACAAGTAGCTCATCTACATGATCAGCTGCTCAATCTGGACAGCAACTTTTACGTGGGGCGAGCCGGCACATCCCAACTTAAAAGAGTGTAAAGTACGGATAAAATGTCACCATTATCATCGCATTTGGCGTTGAGTTGTGGCGAACCCTGCCATAATGTCCTCGGCAGATCCTCAGCAGCATCTCCAGTCTGTCCCTCTCCCCTGTGGGATGTCAGCCTCTCCGAGGAAGTGGGGGCATCTTTGAGGAGGTGGCGTCACACAGCTGCCATAGCCCAGCAAAGCTCCTCGAGGAAAGACATGTTGTCACTGCGCATTAATCATCGGGCCCACCATCGGAAACAGATTCCCCTCATAAGCAATTTCACTCATTAGAGTTACGGCGCTGATTTGCTGATTGGAGTTGCGCTGAGGCTACTGCACCGTGAGGGGAAACAGAGGAGAGCGGGAGGGAGAGGAGGGAGGATGGTGGGGGTGGTGGGGGGAGAAAAGTGTCTGACATTTACAGTGATGTGAAAGCTGAGATGTTGATTAATGTGCATTGTTCCTGTCACATAAACTGAATAAATAAATATCAAACAAAAGCGGAGGGGAGAGACTCACTTACAAACCAGGAAATGAAAGTTCCATTTAGTTAGGGAGTACGACGGACCGGGATGGCAGTCTGCAGACGTGACTGTAAACAAGAAATCACCACAGCATAAGTCAAGGCTGCGTGCCCACATGCACAAAGCACCTGGTGTGGCGGTTTCAGGCATTCCTTGAACTGACTCAGTTCAATTCTTGTGGCATAGACAAAACATTAAGCCCCGCTGCAATGCCAAGCAACCCCCCCCACCCCTCACCCACCCCCGGTGATAAGTGGCCTTCCTGGTTAGCATGACATGTTGCAATCAGCTCTCAAAAGCACTCGGGCCTGTGATTGGTTTCAAAACAATCACAGAGGGGCATAAAATAAATACTTTTCACAGAATTTAAAAACACCATCTTACGTGCTTGCGAGTGATGCACGGCGATAAAAGAATATTCCACAGCAGCCCATCCCCATTTAGGTCACGTTTAGGGTAGGCTGTTTATATTGATCTTCATATCCCATTCACAAACACCCTTGTTTACATAAATAAACAATCTTCTGTTTGCTGCCATGAAAACAGAGTTTGCACAGGCCACAAAATCACCATTTAATGGAGTAAGATGTTTACATGCCTGAGAATGCTGGCTAATAATGGCATATCTCAGCTGTCATACTCTGGTTTCTCATAACTGGGATATGTGTTTATGCAGGCTATTGGGAGTGGAAGATGGTGTTTACAAGCTGCAACTGTTAAACGTAACACTTGTGTATGCCAAGTAATTTTGGAATATGAATGTGAGCAGCGCTCCTGTGATAATCCTCTGGCAGGAATAGATATAGATTTTTAAAAAACAAAGTTTGTAGATCATTACTTTATATTATATTTCAGTTTATTTTTACACTTTCAGACATGACATCTAAGCAGTTATGTTCCCGCAGCGGCAGAACTTTGTGAACTCTGCAACAAACTGTATCCGTTGTTAAACAGTGCCAACTTTGCGGCGTGTTTTGGTTTGATCCTATCCATCCATACGTCCTCGCAGTCGGGTCCCCAAACCCCCTAACCAGTCATTAGATCATTACTCTGTTTTAGGGAGCAGCAAACATCCGAGGCCTGTCTGAACTTTTCCTGTGGAGTGGAGCCAACAACCACATGACTTAATAAATGGTGACAAACATAAGCCAGCACTCACATCAGCAAGGGTACATGGTAGCAGAAACATGGAGCAAGTTCAACCAAATGAATGGTCACTACAGATTTTGTGTGTGCTTTTATTTATATATATATGTATACATGTGTATATATGTATATGTGTATGTATGTATATGTGTGTGTATTTGTATATGTGTGTGTATAAATGTATGTGTATGTATATATATGTACATTATGTGTGTGTCCGTGTGTTATATGTGCATATGTGTGTGTACTCTCCTCGTCTGTCCTGCCAGCATCATTTCAGTACTTTGATCACGGTCAAATGATCCTTGGCATGTGATTCCTCCCTGACTATGCACAGATATGCAGCGTGCACTAATTAGCCGTTATTTTGTCAGGTGAACGATGGCTACCGATACACCCCTCTGTCATTTTCTCCAAGAGAAAATGCACTCGTGCAGGAATCCCTCCGTCTGCTTCCCTCAGCTCCTTTTTTCTCTCCTGGTTTAGCAGATTCCTCCGTCCGCCCAGGCAGCCCGGGAGAAGTCGTTTTACAGTTCAATCAGGAATTCTAATAAACTGACCTGTGCTTTAATGACTAATTCATTGTCTCCTTTACTACCTTCATGGGTATAAAGTGGATTAATGACTTGAGCAAGGTTAAAAACAGTACCACTGTGCTTTTCCTTCATCCATTATCAATCATCCTTTAGATTCTTGGGAGAGCAACGGAAATTGAAGGAAAATTAGTAATCCTTTTGATGGATGATGGCATAGATAGGAGTGTATGCGTAAGATGTAAGTGTGGCCATAGCATTAAATGGAAGTCGCCTGATAAGTAGCATCACATGACGAGCTTGCATTTTAAGATATGCCACATATATAGAACAAACCATAATGCTGTATGACAGGAGAATTAGCGTCCTTTGACAACAAAGCCACCACAGTTTTAGACCACTATGGAAGGAAAAGAAGTCATATTGCTGATTATTCTCTCAACAGTGGACTCACATATACCTATTATCAAAATTCCAGGGACATAATGTCCTATATTACATAGCACGGTTCTTTACAGTCTGTTTACAAAAAATAGCTTTTTGAAAAAACTCCAAGGAAAAAGAAGAAACTCTGCAGCAGTTAAGAGAATAGCGGTTAAGAATTTCACGAGAGTTGTTAAACTTCTTTTGACAGTTTCTTTACTTTTCCTCACACTGTACTTCTTTCTTGTTGTTCAGAAATCCCATGGAAGAGGAGAGAAATAAAAAAAAGGAAAAAAAACAAAACCAAAGGGGAGGCAAAGGGGAATGGCGAGGAAAAGGGAAGAGCGGGTGTAAGGCTGCGTCTCTTTGTTTACCATTCTATATTCCCATCATACGAACATACGCCTCTGCCGCATCTCTGGGCTCTTCCCATTCTTGGCCCAGTCATTTCTGACAATGTTAATGATTTAGTGGAGAGCCCTCCACAACGGATGATTTGTGACATGTAGGAAGGCTCGAAACGGGGGAGGACTAGGCAGGTTTCTGTGGGGAGTGTTTGGGATCCAGGGATGCCTTGAAGATAGTGATTCATTATATTTAAGACAAGTGTGACATCCTACTTCAAGGAAGCAGCACACATATGTATGGAGGGAGATTTTTTTTCGGGTGGCCAAAGTGGGGAGGGGTAGGTAAGTACAAAGGAATGCCTCCGTGTTTTTTGAGATGACATAGGAATAGGAGGCAGGCATATGTAGACGGGAGACTGGAAAATAATGGGTAATGGAGGAATTTAGCCTCAGGCTATATGCCTGCTTTGCCTACTTCTGTATAACTAGTATATTTATAATTCAAATACATACCTTTAATAATTAACAACCAGTGAATATTAAAGGGGAATGCATGATATCTTTTCTACAGATGGAGTCAGGTAAAAAATAGTATTACATTTCAAATTTGACAACAACACAGAACAAAGGACCGGGGAGCGAAAACAAAAAGTTGGCTGCCATTTTGGGCCGATGTTTTTTTATCTCGGGCTTGTGCAGTAAACAAAAAGCAGCCTTGTGCGAGTGTGACATGTATTTTTAACCCCTGATGGTGTCTTTGCAGTAAAATAATATCTTAATTTCGCCGGGTTTTAAAGACAGGTGAAATGTTTGTGTTCCTCATACTTGCATTTAATTGAGAAGACATTCAATCCCCTAGCTGCTTTTACAGTCGGCTTATTGTTTCTCAAGTTTCTGTTCATGAATCATATCGCAAGTCAGTCGAGGGCAACTCCCTGGAAACTTAAGCATACAGTTACACACGCAAACATCCCACTGAGTGTGTCATTCAGCGTTTGATTGTTGTCTGGAGCTGTTGCGAACGTTTGGCATCATCAGCACAGCAGCACCAATGTTGGTCAAGTTTTGACACCCCTTTGTCTGCAGTGTGATATACACATCGTATGGAGTATGACATTCACATGACTGAGTGATGATCATCAGCCCACATTGAACACACCGTAATCTACATAAAATTATGTAATTTCAGACACATTTAGGCTGCCGCCATTTGGAAATAAGAACTGTGTTACCAGAGGCATTGAAATTCAGCATATTTATGCAGAGCTCCAAGTGTTCCTTTTAAAATAAAATATCCCAAAGGACAGTGTGTTTTGTAGTCTGTACACAAGTGGCACAGAAAAGCTCTCATAGACTGTGTCAACCAAAGTTATCAGAGTTCAACAAAAACCAACACATTTGCATATTCTGCTTTTGTGCGGGCCTCATTTCTATCTCTGCGCTTTGATGTAGCTCATACATATTGACGACCCGAAGCCGAAGAAACCGACCACGTTAACTAAAGCATGAGCTCAATTTGTGCATCTCCTTTAAAAAAAAGAAAAATGGTGCATTAGTTTGTTCCATTTATATTTCCAGGGTTAATTAGCATGTGAGAGATTGGACAATTAGTTCATCCATGCTAATTGATTACAATATTACAACTTGGTGATGATAGGATGAACATAGACTCCTCGTTCCGTATTCCTCTAAGGGATTTGATAATATATACAATGCTTCCATGTAATGAGGGTTTTAAAAAGACCAAATCAGCTAGGGAAATTGTTAATTCAATTCCACTCAGAAGATACCGAGTTTCTCAGGGCGCAAATGAATTGAATTGGATTGCAGGGATGCGGGGATCTTACAGAATGGCAGTGTCCTTTTTGATTTTGACTCATGTCAACACAGATGATGTAGATCACTGGTTCATTTCTGTCAGTGGCACAATAGGATGTGAACTCGCAAAGACCTGATCGTATCTAGGTCATTTTTTTCTTCTTCTGCTCATAATTAAAAAGCCCATTCTGTTTCATATCTGCGGCTTTCACAAACGGATGCTGCTTTCAGAGGGCAGAGACACAGTGGATATAGAGGAATACTAACATATATGCGTCCACGTGACTTTGTTTTCCTCAGATGCAAACGTCTTTAAACATGAAAGCCCCTTTAGAACAACTCTGTCAGAGTCCATGTTATACCACAAGTGTAGAATTACACTTTCTTTAAGTATTCACTGTTAATCCCTGTATCTAACTTATCAAATAGGGCCACTTGTTTACTCAGTTGTCAAACGTCTGGAGTGTGAAGCTCAGGTATGGACCTCTAACCACCTCTCGCTGGTGGCCCCACTCCAGCTCCATCACACTGTGACAGGCTGTCATGAGGTGCAGGCCGCCAGGCTGTGCAGAGGGAAAGAGCTTGCAGGAATGTGCGCTTGATGCAGTTAACCTGGAAAGTTACACAGGAAGTGCTTCAAACTTCAGAAACTCAAAGGAGAGTAACGTTAAGATTTTTTAAGGCGCCTGCCACCACTTTTGATATAAGGTTAGCAGCGGAAATGTACTCGAAAAGACAAATGTGTTTGTGCTCGGCTGTGATCAGTTCAGCTTTCTTTGCCTTTTAGCCCAGATGTTAATAATGTATAGTCTTACACGTTGCCCGTGTACAGTTCCAGAATTATTACACTTTAATTCTTGAAAGTCATCATTATTTAGCACGTCCTTATTTTTTTTAGAACCATTTTGTGAGAAATGTCTCATCTCCCCACGAAGCGTTCATCCTCAGGTGCAGCAAATAAAAAAAAATAAGATTCATGTGTTAAATGCCGAAGTATTGCCCTTCTTTACTGTGCTTAATAATTAATAGCCCATCCCATCACCCTATGAATATTTACACGCAAAGTGTCCCTGGGAGTCTTCCATATGCCAGAGGGAGGGAAGTCTGTGTGTTTATAGCATTAAACACTCAAACATCGTCACCAGCCCTGTTTCGCCTCCAACCATGAAAACAGTCACTAAAGCATCGTGAGCATTTTATTTGTTGTTGCACAATGTAACCTATTCAACTTCCATTTAGACATGGCAAGTCAAATTACAGGTACTCTCTCTGTGCTCAACTGAAATCCCAGGACGCCGCTTGTCTAGCTGGAACGTGAAGGGAGCAGAAATGAGGGGTTTTTTTTTTTTTTTTCGTACAGGGGGTTGTTTCCAGAGTGATGACATTGTTCATTGAGATCACCTTCCACTTACTGTGTCAAAGTGTCAAAGGTCTTGTTGTTAGCCCCGCTCGAAGTCGAGGCTCGGATCAGGAGAAATTACATAGTATATTAGATTAAGCTGTAAGAGCCGAATCACGTAGTGCAGAGGCAGAAAAGTGTTGCACGCCGATTTTTTTAAAAGTTTATTTGAGCCCCGTAGAACTTTCAGAGAGGGGAAAATAAAATACAAACTCAAACTATAAATGATTGCTGCGGTTATCTGAGCTAATTAGGCTGAGGACTTTGGACTTTCCAGTGCCAGACATTAATGCGCTGTTCAATTCTAATCTTAGCGGGCTAGCCTCTCTCCATTCCTCCCTTTGTATCTCGTCCAAAAAAAAAAAGTGCAGAATAAAATGCTCCGGCAGAGGATCGGAGGCATTGCGTGACCGCTCCGCCCGTGACAGCTCCCGAGTGCAGTGCATGAATTTTCTGACCTTTGGCCTTTTGAGAGGGGCTCAGCAGGACGCACATCAGGAAGGTTCAGGGATGCAGTGAAATCCCTCTTGTTATGTTTCACTGCGGCCGCTATAAAGGACACCACGAGCTAATAATGGACAAGTGGGATATGTAATACAAATATATACGCCGCTACGAGTGAACCTGGGCATGTTTGGCTCTGTTGCTTCCATTGGTGATATTTATCTAAGATGGGGAGGCTGAGTGTTGTTGTTGCCTCCCTGCAGGTCCCCGAGCTCTCAGATCTCCTCTCTGTCTCCTGTGTGGATAAGTAGTGGCTGCAAAGGCAACGCTGGTCTTTGATATTTCACTCCTCATTTGAATCAGTGGTCGCTTTATTTGACAATGCCAGGTAATTACCTGGGTACCTTGCTTGATCATGTGAACTCCAGCAGAACCAGAGTCGAGGGGAGGGAGGGAGGAAAAGAGGGAGTGAAGGAGAGGAGAAGGAGAGGAGAAGGGAGGGAGGGTGGGGGTGGGGTAGGGGGTGGGGGTAAGAGAGAGAGATGGAAATGGTAAAAAAAACATAAACAGGAAAAAAAAGAGAGAGAGCAGGGGGACAAAAACACAACACACAAACAAACAATCTGCATTTGTTTACCTGCATTGTTTTCTGCCAGTATTTCAAACAAGAGGAGTCATGACTAAGACACGTGCTGCGTTGTGTTTAAGCGAGGTGTGTGTGTGTTTAAATGTTGTGTGTGTGTGTGTGTGTGTGTGTGTGTGTGTGTGTGTTTTTTTTCTGCTGGGACCATCCCACTCTGTGAGGGGCAGTGGGAAGGGAGCACGAGGTCAAACACTGAGGGTTACTCGAGAGAGAAGATACACTGAAGTGCAAGTTTATTATAACTCAAATTAATAGTTTTCGTCTCTCGGGTTTAGTCATTTGATTAGGCTGTAGTCTCTGTGGTGTGTGTGAGAGAGAGAGAGAGAGGGATTATTTAGTGAAACCTTTTACTCATGAGCTTGCGTGTATTTCAGAAACACACACTTTGAAAAACCACAGAGGAGAAGAAACTGAAAGACTTTTTTAAAAATGTTTTAATGGCGTTGCATTAAAGCATCACATGAATTACAAAATTTTCAACAAATTTTCACAAAACTATTTTTTTTTACATTAAGTACAAGATATACAGAAAAAAAGGACAAGGACAGAAAATAACTGTAAACTTTCATTTACAAATAAAAAAAAAAAGCTGATTCTCAGTGGGGTTAAGCTCTGTGTTTCAAATAGCTGGATATGGAACCTTGTCAATGATGTTTATTGAATAGGAGAGCAGTGTTTACTCTGTTGTGTGACTAGAATATCAAAACCCGTCACTCCATGTGAATGCAGCTGCGTTCAGCCTGACTGACTGAGCTCTCCTTGGAGGAAACCAGCAGACAACTCAGGCTCGGCCCTGAAGTTTATACTGAAACACTGTGCCAGCGTTTCTCCTTTAAATAATAATAATAAAAAAGAATAGATAAATAATAAAATCTCTCCTGTATCTAAATATGAAATAAGCAAAATATCTATCTTAGCACTGAAAACATAAGCCTTTTTTTTTTTTAATTCACAGATCTTTTAGCTTAAATGTGCACACAGCTGAGACTAAGCAGCTGTTTTAATGGTCTCCACATAAAGGACGTGTAACTCATTAATGCTATAAATAAAAAGGGGGGGGGTGAAGGAAGTCACATAAGAGAAGCTAAAAATAAACTTTTCACAAAGACGGGTTTGTCTTTTTTTTCTCTCTCTCCACCTTTTTAATTAATCATCTGAATAAAGCAGCTTCCATTTATACAGCAAGCTCTCCGTGATATCTTCGACGTGGGTTTTTTTTGGGGTGGTGTGGGGGTGTCTTTTTCCTCCACAGCCTCTCTGAATGTCTCTCACGCTCCCTGCGCGTCATTTTTTTGCGGATCCGGACAAGTTTGCGGCTCATTCAGTTTTCTAATCATATTTTGGAGCCGTGAAAACATCCGCACTTATACACCAACCCAACCACCCCCATCCCAACTCCTCTCTCGCTTCCGCAGCGGACAAACAACGCAAGAGTTGAATCCGTATTCATTTCAAAGTGGAGATGGGGCAGGGGGGAGGTAAGACAATTTAATAAAAGGCTTAAATCGCCGTGGTTTGTCTGCGCGGCGCCTAAAGCCATATTTCCTCTGATCAGCGGAGGAGGGCGACTTTATTGGACATGTTTCTATTTCCAAATCCGCATAACAGGCAACGATGCGTGCGTTTTCTATAATGTCGATAAGGGTGAGAGAGAGAGAGAGAGAGAGAGAGAGAGAGAGGGTTTGATATGTAATAAAAAAAAAAAAGGTGGGTCCGCGCTCGCCTGTTTAAGCCCCTTTAAGCCTGATAAATGATGAGCGACAGAGGCACAGCAAGAGGGTCACCGCTATTAACTCCTCGGTTTCCCGGCCTCCACTTAAACTTCTCTCAATTACAGCTGGTAATGCGGCTGGATGCGGGCCTGTTCAGTCCAAGTGGAATATAAAGAAGAAGGGAAAAAAAAGTGAAGAAATCATATACTCAAATCTGCACCAGAGTCCCCCCCCCCTTTTTTTTTTTTTTTTTTTTTTCGTGGATGGAGCCACGTGTGAAGTGTGTGTGTGTGTGTGTGTGTGTGTGTGTGTGTGGTGGAGGGGGGGACGCGGGGATTACGGTGCGCGGCGTCTAACACATGCACACCAGGTATTCTGGGACAAACACCCGATGCAAGCTCATTAAATCAGCATTTGGTGTTTCCGCACAGGCGTTAACGACCGGGCTCTAATCTCGGCGCTGACCTGCTTAAAGTGTGTAACGGCCGAGCAGAGCTGCAGGGAGGCTGCACACACCGAGGCAAGATTTCTCTCTGCACGTTTACAGGAGAGAAAAAATAATATATATATATATGTCTGTGTGTGTGTGTGTGTGTGCACTTTGCTTTGAAATTCGTTTGCAGAAAAAATAAAGCAATGCACTTTTACGTCTGACAGAATTTTTTTTTCCACAGAAAGGAGAATTTTCCAACGTTATTATTTTTATTTTAATACACTTGATTACCCCCGATGCGCCGTTTTCCAAATAAAAATACGAATCATTTCCATTTTTTCCCTTTTCTTTTGCATGTTGATTTGCATGTCTTCGCTTGAGTGAGTTTAACTCTTACTTGTTTGATTTGCTCTTTTAAAAATTATTTGAACGTGCACGATAATAGAGCGGACGGACAATAAAAGGCGTGCATATTATATTCATTTTAAAATAATTTAGGCATCAGTGTGTTTTTAGATTAGATAAAAGTCTTCGTATTATATCTTTTTTTTTTTAAATCCATCAGATTTGGATTGAAATCAGTGTCGACTCCCGTTCAAAACAAATTGAGGGATCACATAAATTCACAAATTCCGAATAATTCCTGCTCGTCTAATTAAAGACAAACTGCGGCTAATAAAGGCCACATTTCTCTTGTTGGTGTGACACAGTCACAATCATGTAAGAGCATCAGCTTGTGAAGGGTGCAAACAGTTCAGCCCAATTTATGGTCAAAGCGTGGCCAGCAAATGAGTGAAATGTTATAATAAACAAATGCGAGAGACGCTCGATTCTAAAAGACACCAACTCTAAAAGTCATCCTGCAGTTTGTAATATTCATATTTCACATTTACTTTACTCCGCTGAGAGAAATTGATCATTTGATTGCAGTCGCTTTAATTTTAAAACGCGGATTTTGTTGACATTTTTTTTTGGAGAGATTTGGCGTCGATCGAGTCGCTAATGTTTGTTTGTTCGTTTTTATTTGTGGGCCTCCTCTCATTTGTTGCAGAGCTCGTTGACAGCTCGGATTCCGCCGCGGCCGCCAGGTGTCGCTACAGGGCCGCAAATTTCTCTGCAGAGTCTATGAAGGGAAAACCCACAGTTACATTTTGTGCTGGCCTCTCTCTCTCTCTCTCTGTCTCTCTTTCTCTCTCTCTCTCTGCACCCCCCCTCCTCCCTTTACTAACCCTCTGACACCAGACTCTGAGAATCGGTGGAGGGGAAAATGAGGCTTTGGAGCTGAAGAATTTACAGTTAGTCGCGAAACTTTTACAAGTATTTGAGTTGCTCACTCCACTTTCTGAAACCCTATAGTCACATTTCACTCCGGGGTCAGAAAGAGTTCACATTCAGATGGCTGAGGCGACGCTTTCCTGCAGGATAAAAAAAAACAAAAACACGCAAGAGCCAAATTATTAGAAAAACAAATTAAATAAATAAATAAAATCATGTAAAAAAAAAGTGTCTAAAAAGGAAGGAAATCAGATGCGATTTGTGGAGATGATTGATATATTTGAATCCTTCTTCTTCACAGTTTGGGACGACGCAAAACTGCATTACTTCTTATTTAATGCAAACACCAAACCTTTAAGTTCATTTACGCACCAGCAGCTGCACTTCTTTTAATTTGCAAAAAAAAAAAAAGAAAAGAGAAAGTGGACAGGCTGTAAAAGGTTTTTTTTTTCCTCTTAACTCTCCGAGCCCCTCCAGTAGTCAGTCTATGATCCAGTCTTATCTCGGCGCCTCTATACATTAGCCCCGGCTCATTTGCATAATCTCAACCACTGAAGAGGGCCAAAGAAGAACAAAGTTACAAACAAGATTAGGGCGATTTTATTTGTTCCTGCGGTTGAGCGCCAATTGTTTCTCCAGGAGTGTTTAAGGTCACTAAGAGGATTTGAAGCCCGTTTCATATCACTGATCTTTTTGAGGGAATTAAAACCAACAATGCATTTCTCTCCATATTTAGCAACAGGCTTGTGTGTGTGTGTTTGTGTCTGTATATTTATGTGTGTGTATGTGTGTGAACAACCGAACCCTGCAGGGCGAAAGAAAGAAAGAGAGAGAGAGAGAGAGAAGGGGGGGAGAGAGGGATTGTTAAGTCCTGCTAAGGGTAAACAGAGGAGCTGGAAGTTCAGTCTCGGTGCTCGGGCGCATGCGAGGCGGTTCCTGGTGCACCTTTAGGATGTGACATGCGGTGGATCTTTAGCCCGGTGATTGTCCCAGTAGTGTTTTCCTTGAAATGGATCCCATGCAACCCCCCTAATGAATCCAAACGCAGCTGGCCACGTCCCCGCACGGACACCGAGAGCTTTAACCCTAAACTGACCTCAATTTGACACCACCAGATGAAATTTTACCGCCTGTTAATGCCATCCACTGATTTTTTATTTATTTATTTGTTTATTTTTCTTCAAGAGTGGTGCACCTGGAAAAAAGAGAGAGAGGGAGAGAGAGGTGCGATGTGAGAGCCGCTTGCGCGAAATGTAAAACTACTTAAAAAAAATTTAAATAATTTGTGTGTGATAGGTGTCCTCCTGGAGTGATCCGGCTTGTAAACGCGCTCAGGTTTATAAGCAGAGGTGGTGGTGATGGGGGGGGGGGGGGTTCGAAGTTGGCGCAGGTCTTGTTTATGGGCAAAATTAATTTTAATTACCTATTGAGTGAGTGATGATTAAAATAAAATTAGAAAATGAAAACGCCGACTTGCGCAACAGCCGCGTCAACAGCTGTTATTAAGCGAAATTAACCCATCTCGCGGCCCAAACGCCGTTAATGGCGACGCCCCGCGTTTATGGCTGCCATTAATTGCTCAAATAAATAGTTCACAAAAGAAAGACTTTGAAATTTCAGCGTCGTTAGGAGTCGTTGCTGGAAGTTTTCAAGGGAAGGATGTGTTTCTCCGGAGCCGCGCATTTGGACACGCGTAATTAGCCCCTGCTATTTTCACACGCTCTTCGGGTGTTTACATCACTCTCCTCGGGGGCAAATGACATATTTCCACAATAAATGTGGAACAAAAATGCGAGATCTTGAAGTTTGTATATTTAAAAATTCGCTCCGGTGGTTTTTTTTTTGGGTAGACGGTGTGCGCTCTGACGGCGGATTAAACACGTATATGCAAATACATTGTGCATTTTTCTCCCCCCAACAGTCCAGCCTCAAAACTTTACTGCGCCGTGGAGAGGACGCGCGTCCCCAAAAAAGCGATAGATACAGTATATAAGGTTTGTGCTACTTACCGTGCTCGTCCAAAGGAGAAGGATGGAAAAAAAAGAAGAAGAAGAAGTCAAGCGTTAGTGCACAAATCAATGTGAACGATAGTATTTAGCTTATGAAAATATCAGTCTTCAATAGCAGAGTCTGCCGGGCTGGTTGTGTTTACAGAGTGTAAGAGAGACTTGGAGACGGTGAATGCCTTGGCTCTCTCTGCGCACCGCTCTGCAGCTCCTTCCCGGGGTATTGCTCGTTGAAATGTCCACACAGCCGTTTGTCAAACCCTGCAGTCCTACACTTCCCACCCCCCTTTATGCCAACAAACATAACTGTTGTCACGGTTTCATTTATTAAATCTTTTCCCTTCTTCTTTTTTTTTTCTCTCCTCTTAATATCCCCCCCCCCAACTTGCTATTTCTGTAATCGACCCTGAGCAACTCTGCTTTGGGATGTTGTTTGTTGGGAGAGTTTATTGACCCTCCAACGGTAGCCACAGCCCATCTCCCTGAGCGTTGTGTCTACCTTAATCCTAACCTGTGAATAATTAATTTCCACCATCAAAAAAAAAAATGTCACGGAGCCATAAATGGAGCCTTTATGTGAGAGCCTGTCAATACAGCCATGATGCCGTATTAGCACTGATGGAGCTAAATATTAAAGGGGATAGATGGCCTGCGCATGTTTTGTGCGTAAAAGTGCTGGGGCTCCAAAAAAAGGGGGGGCTTCACTGCAATCGATGGCCGGAGCGTTGCTCCTCCTCTAAACTTCAATCTCCTCACATGATTGATGATCTCGGGGAGCTTTGATAATTGACTACTCTGAGGTAAGGCACGGATTTCTATCAAGAAAGGGGATTGGACGAAAGAAACATATAAAATTACTTTCTCAACAAAAGCTTTTTTTTTTCCAAACTCTTGGAAAAGTTTAATCTGGTCTTATAGGGGTGCTGCTTGTCGTTTAATTTGCCCCCCCCCCCAAAAAAAGAGACCAGAGCGATAATTAGCTGTGAGATTAGGAGGTATTAACTGAGATATTAGGCACACCGGCTTATAATCACAAAACAGATAACAAGTGAGCGTCATGCTCGTCTATTAAACCCATAAGATACCCTGATAAATGTGACTGAAGATACTTTATAATCCTTTGTTTGACTTCCACTAACTGACTCTGAGGATGGGTATCAGTTAAAATATTCACTCTTTATCTGTGCGTAAAAGTTTGAGGCACGTTATGCGTAATTCTGCATTAAAATCAACTCCCCCCCCCCTCTTTTATTTACTCTAAATCACGTTTCATTCAGTCACTGCTGCGTTTCATTTAACTCAGAAGGAGTCGCAGCCGAAAGAAAGAAAGAAAGAAAGAAAGAAAAAAAACCTTTCCTCATTCAGCCCCTCTCTGCTTTTTCCTTCTCAGGACTCTTCTCGGCGGAAAAAAAAGGGGGAGAATTGGGTGGGAGTTGGAGCTGTGCGCTGCTTTGGCTTTTTTTACCCCCAGTGTGGAGTTGAAGCCGTCCCTGCGCCTCGCATACACTCTGCATATCACAAGATTTGGTCTCTCCTCTCTCTTTTCTGGAGCTGCTGTAGGACTGGCTATGGCCACCGCTACTTCCGGGATCCGTCATTTCATTCGCCCACCGCTCGGCGCCGCGAACTGACTCTGTTTCTATAAGCAAGCTAGCAGCCAACCTGCCAACACTCGCTGACACTCACTCATCTCAGTTTCGCCAGATAGACGAAATACCTACGGGGGGAAAAGGAAGGAAAGATCCGAATCGCGATCTCTTTAATTTCTACAGCTTTTTTTTTTTTCTTCTTCTTCTTTTTTTTTTCCTTCTTCTTCTTTGCAGTGATAATAAAACAAGATAGCGATCTGGAGGCATTAAAGGAGACGCGGACTTGCGGGATGAAAACGGACTAAAAAAGATTCGCCCTTCTCTTGAACATCATCACCGACCGTCATTCATTCATTACCTTGACAACCTCTGGCTTTGATTGACAGCTGGAGTGGCAAAAAGCCATGAGACACGACAGTTTAGTTACATGCAGGTTGTTGATGGGCCGATTGTAACCTTCACTTTGGCGCATTTTTTTCTTTTTTTTTTGTCCGGGGGAAAGAGGGAAAACGAGAAAAATTGCAAAACTCCCCCGATGCTACGCTTCCAGCCGAACCGCACTGGCGAATAGGAGAAGTCGCAAAGTTGGTTGAAAACGGGAATTCTTGCCACTAAATCACTTTCTAACCGGGACTGGGGATATTAAATATACGACAGATTCAGGAGTTTATTGGAGCGCAGCCTGATGGCGCAAAGGGTAGGTTTTAAATCTCCTTTACACTTTACCTGTTCGCATCCACCGTGCATTCAAGAGGCCCCCCTCGTATCGATAACCTCACGTCGGGTGGTGGCAATTTTTTTTTTTTTTTTAAACAAAGTATTTCCCACCAAAGCCGCTATAGATCTGACATTCTCGCGGCGCCCTCGCTCCTCTCAGGCGAAGTGACAAGCCTCTGCCTCCCACCGACGAGCCTCCGCGACAGTCGTGGAGCAGTTTTCACGGGAGGCTCCCAACAAATTCTCCTTTTTCCCCCCGCTTTTTTTTTCTTCCTCCGAACCACCAAAACTACTCTTTCGGAGTATCATCTAACTTATAATGTTTTTGGTAATGACAAAAGCGTTCAGCAGACTTAATATGTGCCACTTTTTTTTCCTCTCCCCTGCGCCTTTACGCAGCAACAGCTTGTTATTAGTTTCTCTGTTCAGTGTTCACAATGAGACGGCATGCTTGTTTTTTTTGTGGTTTATTTATTTTTTTGCACTTTTCACATTTGCTGTTAAAATACACACACACACACACACACACTCAGACACACTCACATACACACACAAAAAGAAGTAACATCGGGCAGCCCCTCTGACTTCTCCTTCTTCTTCTTTTTTTATTTTCTTTTTTTTTTTTTTGCTCTGATTTTATCCTTCCCAGTACGATGAGCTGGCCCATTACGGTGGGATGGACGGAGTCACGGCGTCGATGTACGGGGACCCGCACGCTCCCCGGCCGCTTCCCCAGGTCCACCACCTGAACCACGGACCGCCGCTGCACGCCAGCCAGCACTACGGAGCCCACGCTCCTCACCCAAACGTAATGCCCACCAGCATGGGCTCCGCTGTCAACGACGTTTTAAAGAGGGATAAAGATCAAATTTACGGGTAAGGTTTTTGCATGAACTAAACACGCGTGCAACTGTGTTTTTGGATTTTTTTTCCCCCCTCCCTCTAAAGTTTCCAGCTTTTCTATAAGTTTGTGTCCTTGGACTTTCTCTCCCACCACTAAAATTCAAACAGCGTCTTTTTTTTTTGTGCAAGAGCGACCGCAATTTTTTTTTTTTTGGAGCACTATTGTTCGGTCAGGGGAGTTTTGTTGATGTGTAACTTTAGACGCATTGTAGAAGGCATCGTCAGTAAGTAAGAGTGAGCCTTGAGCTTGAAATACAAGCTATAAAATAATGTGGAAGCTCCCTGTGCTCAGCCCGAGCTAGACAGCCTCAGTGCGCATGGAAATATAATAAAAAAAAAACTCTTCTCAGCATCATAACAATCGCCCCATGTTGTAAAATCAGCTTTAATATCACTCCACACTATTATTTATCTGCCTTTTGAAATAGTCTTCACTCATTTAAACGTTCTCGTCTCCGCCTGCGAAAACTTCTCGGTGTTTTTCACATTTAATTTGCAGTCAGACAGAAGCAAACGCACCGTGTGTCTTTACAATTATACTCTCATCAGATTATCCTCATGTAATAGCATAAAACGTATTCGGAGCTCTCGCTGATGGTTGCAAAACTTAAAAAAAAATGTTTTCAGGCGTTGCTCGCTCACACACGTACACAGAAAGTGTTATAATCCACAGTGTATCATTCTAATCTGGGGATGTAGCGCAGGGTAAATCCTCTTCATCTCTTTTACTCACGTTTGCGTGTGCGGAGTGCACAGTTTAGCTCTGTGTGTTTTGTTATTTTTTTTTATTTGGGACGCTGACACAAATCTAACAGACGAGAATTAAACTGAAACTTGGGGCCGGTTTTGCCGAGTGAACGTGTGTTTGCAGAAGTGGCGTTTTATTTTGAAATTCTGGTTTAGTTTTTATCACTAATTTTGGTGGCTGTATGTGTCACTTTGGTGATTGAATGGAGGTCAGACTTCACCTTTTTTTCTTTCTTAAAAACTCACCTCTGCCTCACTTTCAAAGCTGTAGTTCTTAATAAGGAAGAAATAAGTGATGTCCAGTTTGCCTCCAGTGTCACTCTGCAAAACGATTCTTTAATTTTAAGCCTTTATTTTTGCAGACTACATTTTCTCTCAAACTCAACTGTCTGCTGCAGTGTTTGGAAACCTTGTATGTGTGTGGGTTTTTTGTAGACTTTTGTTGACTTCTCAGCCGTTTTTAGTTTGCACTGCAAGAAATGTCAGCCTCAACAAGTCGATTAATATCACATTGAGCCTTAAATTCCAACCCCCCCACCAAAAAAAAGTAAAAATTTCCAGATGCGCATTTCCTCCATGCTTCCAACTGAAAACAGCGCCTTAGAAAGAATAGATATTTTAGTTGTCAGCTTTGTTTTTTTTTTCCAAAACATGCAACCACTCGTGTTAAGAAAAGTGTGTAAAAACTCTACAGGGGGGAGAAGGTAAAAAAAAATTCATATCATGCGACTGTTTTTATATTTTTACATGACAGAAGTTTTCATTTCAAGAGCAGGGAGCGGACAGAATATGTGTACATGCAGGTTGATTTGGACACTTTTTGCAGTGGGCATTGTGTGAGCCGGTGTGCTGCTTGTACTCAGGCTGTGTTTCCCCCCTTCTTGCAGTCACCCTTTATTCCCACTGCTCGCACTGGTTTTTGAGAAGTGCGAGTTGGCGACGTGTACTCCGAGGGAGCCCGGCGTAGCAGGCGGCGATGTCTGCTCCTCAGACTCCTTCAATGAGGACATTGCAGTCTTTGCCAAACAGGTCAATTTCGCAATATTAAAAATGATAACAATAATAATAAAAAAATAGAATAATAAAAAGCAGCATTATTTTGGATGTTGTGGCTGCGTCATGGCGCACAGTTCTCCTATCTGTTTCATATTATTATTCTTATTTTATTGTTGTTTGCAATAAAACTTTCTCTTGTTACGATTAAACAACAGTGTGTGTTCTGCTGCAGAATTTCCACTTAAACACACACACACTCACAGAAAAAATTGAGAGCTTTATCAGGCTCCTTTAGAAATAGACGCACATTCCGCACATTTCATGCCAAACTAACTTTGACATTTGGTGTGTTATTTTAGGTCCGAGCAGAAAAACCTTTATTTTCATCAAATCCAGAGTTGGACAATTTGGTAAGCGACACACTCTGACCTCTCTGCCTCTGCCAATAATCGCCGCCCCGGTGCGGTTACTGTTTTTTTTTTTTTTGAGAGGGGGGTTGGGTGGGTGGATCGTGGTGGTGGGGATACTCTGGAGTGTCCGCAGCCTTGGAGCACGTAAATAAGCGGGACGTATGATATATATTTTTTTAAACTTCCGCACAGATGTCAGGATCAGTTTTGGAGGTGTGAAGGCTGCGTGACCACACTCGCCGCTGTCACCCTTCAGCCTTCCCCATCCAGACTGACCCAGCTGACCAGCGCGATGGCGATGGCCAGTTGGACTGTGAAACCTCCATTATTTAAAAAAAAAAAAAAATCTCCACAATTAAAAAATAAATACTGAGCTCTTGCAGGCTGCGGCGCACTCCACAGTGTTGTGGCGGGCGGATTATCACATGACACCCCCCACACAAGTGTAAGGTAAAAAATAAGTCACCCTGCAAATGTGAATTATGTTCTTTTTTTTTGCTTTATTTCCAGATGATACAAGCCATACAAGTATTACGGTTTCACCTCTTGGAATTAGAAAAGGTAAATATCATAAATCTTTACAGTTGAGCCCCCTTCTTGTTGCCTCCTCGCCTTTTACGCACGGCGCCACCTGCACAAACAGCCCTGTATTATAATACAACTGATATTATTAAACGTGTATAGATATATATATATAGTCAGTGCATGTTATTAGCAGATGTTTGGAAATATGCATGCATTGGGAGGAAGTTTCAAGTGGGTTTCATTTTCAAAAAATATGCTTTTCTTTTATTTAGCCAACTATTTGTGGTGGTTGTTGATAAAAATCTGCCCGAGCCTTTTTGCTCACGTTGCACACTGTTATCGATCCGCATATTTGATTTCAGCTGCTCATTATCCCCCCCTTTACGGCATTGCTGTTTATGTTTTTTTTCAACTTGTTGCTCCAGTCTCAGGAGAATAATAAGCACTGCAACAATTTCACTATTGTTTCCTCGCCGCCGATAATGCCCCCTTAATTGGAGTTATTCTTGGACTGGCTGAAGCGTTTCCCCATCCTGACAAAAAGGTGTTTTCTTCCTTCATCCACCCCTCCACCCCCCCTCCGACTCCCCTCTAGGTGCACGAGCTCTGCGACAATTTTTGCCACCGGTACATCAGCTGTTTGAAAGGAAAAATGCCAATAGATCTAGTTATTGACGAACGGGACGGCAGCTCGAAATCAGATCACGAAGAGCTCTCGGGATCGTCGACTAACCTCGCAGATCACGTAAGTGCCACAAGCTCCATTATACTCCCCCTTAACGCGTGGAAATGTGTGTGAGTCTGCGGTGTGTCTTGGTTTTGTGCGCCTCCGCTGCTATTACAGATCATTTTTCATTATTTGTTTTTTTTTGTTTTGTTTTTAAAGAAATTCATTGCATGTGAATAATTATATTTTTAAAATAATCACATGTGCACGACGTTGCCCGCGTCGCCAACTTTTGGCGCAGCTCAGCCTCTCTGCTCGGTGTGTGACCCCGCTGTGCCATCAGTAAATAGAGCATGCTCTGTTCTGCAAGGAAAATCCGCCGATCGATGTTCTAAGGTCAAAAGCTAGATGTGATACAATGGAGTGAGTTATTGTTTTAGTCTTTTGATTAGGGCCAGTCATGTGTGCATAATGCGTCCGTGCTTGCCTGAGTGCTGGAGATTTGTGTGTGTGCGCGTGTGCGCGCGCTTCGGTTGGGCGCGCGTGCGTAACGACGCTGCCGTGCGTTATTGGAGGCTTTGCAAGCTGTAAAGAAGAGGAAAAAAAACGTGAGGCAATTATCTGTTACGCAGGTTTAATGTTAAAGCAGGGTATCAGCGGTGAGCTTTAGCTTTAGGCCAATATTTAAAAAGAAAAGGGCTTTATATTTGGGGGCTGTGGGAGCTGGATATGGCCTGTGCGTAAAGCTGTGGATTTTTTTTTCTTTGCTGCAGAGGTGGAGAAAGTGGTAGCCTATTGAAACAGATCTCAGAGCTAAAGGCTTACCATCAATGTCAAGTTCACAAGGCATATGATGGTTCGTCTGGAGGCCTTCCACTGCTGTTGATGTTAATGTGTTTAATTGTTCCGTATTGATTGCTGTGCGGTCTGCTCTGCAGTGGCTCTCTCCTCTGCTCCCCGCTTTATGGCTGGAGGCTCCATAATGCTGAATTCAATTATATGCACCTGAAGTACAGTAGCTTTAAATTTGAAGATCGATTCCCTGGTTTAAATCGTGCATTTTCGGTGTAATAAACACCACCCCCTCCCCTCTTCTCCACCGTACACACACACACACATACACACTACCACCCCCCGCTGCAATATGGATTGAGCTGACAGTGTATTATTGAGTTGATATGTGTGAATTATTGCGTCTTGCATGCCTGTGATAAAGCTAATGTTTTGGTGGAGAAGAGGGGGGGTTGAAGAAAAAAATAAAAAAGAGCGGCTATTGCAACAAAGTGACTAGTTAATATCTGTGCAGCACAAGGCCAAGCCTATTAGGAATTAAAGCAGATTTAAGTGTTATGCAAAGTCAGTGTGCTGCTGCATCTGTTGGGTCTGGCTATAGGCCTAATAGCATGGTGTATCCCCCCCCCCCACTTTTTTTTTTTTTAAAGCCCCATCACACTCGCAGGGGCCACGCAGCTTCACCACCGCACAAGGTGGAGGAGGAAGGCGCAGTCGGACCGGGGGACGCAGGCGGTGCTTTGAGAAAACGGTCAAAACGGCAATATTGCGGCCCTCCAACACAAGTGCAGAAATGAGGCATGCTGTTGTTTATATTGTGGAGATTAGATAAACTAGCCTGTTTAGTTTCGTGGCAGATGGTTGATACTCCAGCCAATTTCCACTGGTTGCCTCCAGTGCTCAGACACCAGCTTTGTCATCGGTCCACTTGTGAGAAATATTTTTGATAATTAGAAAATTAGATGTGCCAATAAAGCAAATCAGGAGCAGCAATAAACAAAAGGAGGGGGGGGTTGCATGAGAAGCCATTCATCTTGGAGTCATTTGGACTGACCACCTCATTAGGTATTTAAGTTTTGAGGGATTTATTTCAGTTTTGTGGCACCAGTGAACTTTTTATTATAGCTTACCGCATGGCTGAATCTGACAAAAGCAGAAGTTTTTTTTTCCCTCCCTTGTTTGCTTTTAGAGCTCTGTGTCAGCTGAGAGGTGATTTTAATAATGGCTACATGTTATGGAAATACACACACTCCTGCTTATAGTTAGTTTTGAATAAATAAAAACACCATTTTTGTGTGTGTGTGCGTGCACCTCACAACGCTTTGGTGGAAATAATATTTGGAGAAAGTGAAACTGCCGAGGTGGAAATGGGTGCAGTGCAGACAGGATCTAACAGCCTTGTAGTAAATAGTTAACTGCTTACAGTAATTTCCATGTCTAATTGAAAGGAGTCCAACTTTTCATGCTCAAAATGTGCTTTGAATAGTGGAAACAATGCACAAAAATGCATTTGGCTGCAAAACTGTGCCGCTGGATGGAAAGCAATTTCTGTCCTACTTGTCTTGATTTATTTATTTCATTCATTCATTTTTATTTGGCTGTATTTTATTATTCATTTCTGTCCTCGCTTCCCATTGAGGAGAGGAAGGCGGTTTTGATAGTTAGATATGCTAATTTATTTAGTTAGAATCTCTCACGTCCATTTTTCTTTGCTTTGATATGCATTTTTAATATATAGCCCAGGGCTACATCTCATTTGGCGAAAGTTGGTTTTTCTGGAGATGATGAGGCTCTTCACTGTGAAGGAGGCGGCCCGTGGAGCTTGTTTTTGTGTGTGTGTATGTATGTGTGTGTTTTTGCTCCCTTTTCTACCTCCTTTCTGTTTTCCCTTCTCTCTCCTCCTCGTACCTGACAGCGGAGCATAATAAGCACAGTTTTATTTACACTTGAATGCAGCATTGTCTTGGAGATGATTGGATTATGGTATAGTGAGAGCAGGATGAGTCCTTGCTGACACTGTTGATTTCCCTTATTCGCTTGCGGTGACTATCTCAGGCATGTAGCCCACCCAAGGCTTCCCAACTCATCGCCCCTTCTCAGATCAACCCGATCCCAATTAAAAGAAAGAAAAAAAAGATGTTGTATTACACATGAAGGGTGATGGAGAGAGAGAGAAAAAAAAAACACACAGAGCGGTGTAGATTTGTAAACGGTCTGTACAGTGTGTGTGCGCTTGTCAATGGTTTGCTCTCTTGTCTTTTAATTAATGAATAAAATTTCTGTCTCTTCTGTGCTACATCCAATTAGGGAGGCAAATAGAATTAACAGTGTCTGAATATTATCTGTTCTAATGAATTAGCCTTTGTGTCTTCTCGTGCTATTGTGCAGCTTCTTCAGTCAAGCTTACATATTAGCAGAAGCCTTTTTACTTCCTCCATGCATATGCATTACGCTTTTGAATTTCTGCGTAGTTTCAGATTTGTTATACAGAAAGTCTGTAGGATTTGCAGGTCCCGGCGCTTTGTTTTGGAGAGCCTTCCTCAGGGAGTGATTGTAGTTCCCATAGAGGTTATGGCGCAGCTTATCTTGACTCTGCATGGCTGGAAAGGGAAAAAGGGGAAAAAAGCTTTCTCTGTTTACATTTGATTCTCTGGTACAAGCTCCGAGCGCTGTAGATTATTGGTCAGACACGGTGATGTCACAGGTTCAGTCAAGTAACGCAACAGTTCGTCTTGTGCCCGTGCAGTGATTTACTGTGTGTATCAGTGGAGGTGGGTGTTCAGTAATGCCCTGTTTCTGTATGTCACTATGCATGGTGTGGTGCTCACACACACACACACACACACACACACACACACACAGCCCTCTGCCTGCACTCTCTCTCTGCCTGTGGACGGCGAGCCCTCGGGCTGAGCCGGCCTGCTGAACCGTGGAATTTCTCAGTTTTGGAGGTGTTCTAATTCAACTAGCTTTGTTCTCCTCGGGGACCGACTACGTTTGGTTGCCCCCCCTTTGCCCACCACCCTTTCTCGTGAAAACAGTGCATCGTTGACTTGGACCGCTCTGTCTGTTCCACACAATTGTTTTGTGATGGTGGGATGTCTGGCCTAACATTTCCTATTTGATTAGTGTTCAGAGGCAGGGCCCTGTTGGCAGGCATATCTAATCATCGCTACCGTGCTGGAGAGAGGCTGGGCTCACTTGTTGCATCTCCTGCTCTCTCTTTCCTTTAACTGCATGTATGCTCTAAATGACTCTAAAAAGCAGTAGCTGCACAGGCGTTTTATCATCATGACATACACGTATGTTGACTTACATTTTCATTATAACTTTACCATACAGTTAAAGTTAGACAGATACACAAACATACATGTTGATAGTCACACTTGTACAGTCTATTGCAGTTCAAAGTTTTTGTTGACATTGTTGAAAATATGCAAAGCCAGTTATATGTTTATGAATGAGTTCATAGTTAAAGGTGGTGTTGCACTGGACTACATTATATTGAGAGGTCCCTTTAATTTTTTTTGTCCTCTCTATTTACATACATGTGGGTGGCATAATATTTGAAATGTCTCTCAATGTAATGCAGTCAAGAACAACAGCGCTTTTAACTACAACCTCAGTGGTAAAGGATATAATTTAATTAACACCTTTATGACAGTCCTGACAAAAAACTGAACATTATAGGCGTCATATTACATCATTAGATTGTAAAGGTGTGCGTAAAATGGCCACTGGGTGTATATTTACATTTGAAAGCCCATATTTTAGAGTCATTTGTGACAAGGAATAACTGAACGTTGAATCATCTATAATGACTTGTGTGTTTTTTTTATATTTGTGCCATTTCATCTTTTGGAAGAGCTCTGTCATTTCCCATGTGCGCCAAAACCCATGAATCACAATAGCGATCACATTTTTAATTTAACCTCCTCTTAGTGAGCACACATGTGCACATGTAAGCTGCCATTTACTACAGTGAAAAGGGTTGTTTTTGCCTCAGAGAAAGTTTTGAAGCATAAATACAATCAGTCAGTGCCTTGTGTCTGTTAAAACATGCTGCGGTGAATTATTGGCTGCTAAATTAAGGACTCTTTATATTCTGGATAATTGAGGACGTTGTAAATACTCAGTTGTTCAATAGAGGTGTACCTACACTTTTCTAAAGTGGCTGTATATAATTACGCTCTCAGCCCAACAAAAAATGTGCAAGGAGTTTCTCTCTGTTTATACCGTGTGGCAAGATGTGTCTTGAAATGTCAGCTCGCTTTATGATTTACGGTCCTGTACGTTTCTGGTGCGTCAGCGATTCTGTACATGTTCAGCACAGGATCCCTAAAGCTGCTCTTGGCTGTGCAAACACACACACACACACACACACACACACACAGGCTAGTCTCTCTCAGCCACCGCTACTACACCAACAGATTTCTTCGCTTTCCTCCAGGTTCCAGGGGAATTTGAGGGAAATTCAATGATGCCGCTAAATCAATTTTATTTGAAATTCCTAGGGATGTAGGCAGAGTGCAGGGAGGGAAGTGAGATTGTGCCAGCCAGGTGTTTGTAAATGAGAAACAGGGGACAGGAGCAGAGGAGGCAGCAGCATTCTCCTGCTCTCCTGTGGCCTGGCTTCACTACAAGCCTTCCTCCCCATATTGTCTCCTGCTTTTATATTAATTACAACTTGTATTATCAGCTGCCAGTTGCTAACCCCAGCAAATAGAGAAGGCTGCCCCTAGAGACCACGCTTCTTTTGTATCTTATTCTCGATCTAGTCCTATTGTGTTTATGTGTGTGTGCGCGCGCGTTCCCGCCAGCACATGTATGTGTGTTTGCTTGTTGGCGTTCTCCTCCTCCGCCTCCTCCTGGTAACACTGCTCTTTAACACAATTAGTGAAGAGCATGGAGTGAACCATGTTTGACTCCTAATTATGCCCAGCTTTAGGGAATAGTCACATGGACTGGAGGCCTTTTTTTTTTTTCTTCACTCTTTCGCTTCTTCCTCTGTTTTATTTTTTCGAGGGCTCCTTGTGTAGGTTGAAGAAGACTGTTTGGGTGACACGATTTTTTTTCTCTCAACTTGTTTGAACTTTATCAGACCCACGAGGGTTGTGACAAAATGGTTGTGTGTGTTTGTGTTGCGCGGGTGTCTGTTGATGTGCACCCTCCGTAGCTCAGAGAGGCCCATTAAATTATTCATGGGGAGGAAAGGCTGTTGCTTTTGTCGCCTTGTTGAGCTTGGAAAGTTCGTGCTTTTGTTGTGGTATTTGTTGTCTTGTTTTTCCAGACAGGGTTATGAATGAGAGGTGACTCACAGGTATTAAAAGAGGAGAGTGTGCTTCATCAAAGATGTCTACTGCATATTCACCGGGCCTACTATCTGCTGTATTATTGTTATTATTATTAGGGCGTATAAAGTGCTGCGGTCTGCTTTTTTCCCCCGGTAAGAAACAAACTAACAAAGCTTTATCTATATCATTGCATACAAGCCCATTAAACCCACAGGGTAGCAAATCACAGCAAAATATCATTCCCTTTAACACCATTAGCTGAGGTGTCTTTGAATTTAATTTAGTGCCAGCGCCATTAAAAATGACACATTACTCTGCAATGATAGCTAAATTAAGTCCTATCGATTCAGCTGTTGCATTAAAACCATGCTGTGGCCATAGCTGGCAAGTGTTAGAGAGAGAGAGACAGAACAAGAGAGCGAGAGTGTGTGAGAGCAGCGAGCATAGTTTTTCAGGTCTGTCTCGCATCTCGCCGGCAGTGGGTGTCTCGTTGTGAGGAAGTAGAACCCAGTCATTTTCTTCTCTTGGAACAACAGCAGCCCGTTCGGAGAGCACAGAGCCCAGCTCTGCCTACATACATTATGCACTCTCGGATTTTTTACCTCTTTTTCTTCCTCTCCTCCTTGCTCCATACAAAAGTAGACGGTTTTGAGAGGGCTCGTGAGCTTTTCCCCACATTTTACTCAGCGCATGCCAGGTTGAGAATAACAGAAAATTACTATAACAACAGACCTCGTTCCCATGAAGTATACCATGTGTTGATCTGTGGCCCAGAGAGTGAACACCTTACAATCATCTGTCCTTCTCAGAGCGGGGACACTTCCCCTCCGCTCACTCTGGAGGACTAAAACCCACGCATGGGCCTATTGTTCACCCTGTCTTCTTACCCCTCTTCTGAGCAATTCTCCAAGCTCTTTATCTGATTGCCATCCGGTGAACAGCTGACGCTGAGAGGGCCTTGAGTGGAGCGGAGGGTCTGAAGGGCCTTGTGTGTTTCTGTCTGCTGTTTTCAGCTCCGAGCTGTTTGAGAAAACAGCCCTCCTTCCCCAAAAAACTTAGCAGATAAAAGGGCCTCGCTCACAGGCATAGCAGCAGCCTCGCCTCCGCAGCCGAACAAGCAGCAGCACATCAGGACTGCACACCCAGGGGAGCTCGGCAGCCGCTTGTCTTGTAGCCTCTGTTTCCCTCCAAACCTCCGCCAGTCTCCAGGCTCTATCCTGTCTGTCCTCCACCAGTACAGCTCACTCTGACTGGGGCACCAAAGCAGGCAGGCGGGCAGGCTCCTCTGTGGCGGGAGCAGAGGGAAAAGAAGTTCATCAGGAACTCTACTGAAGTTAGACAAAATGGTAAAAACGGTCTCTTTCTTGGAATATTCTGTGGCGCGTACATTTTCCTCCTGCTTTCATATGTATGTATATGTGTTTATGTGTGCTTGAGGGAGAAAAAAAAAAAACCCGTAGCGGGAACTGAAAAGTGGGTTGAGGTTTGTGGGAAGCCTTGGTGCAGGCCTGTGTTTGTTTGGCTTGGGCTCTGCTCAAGGGGCTGCTTCTCTCGGGGGCCCCAGACAACGCTGGGCTTACGTTCACCAACATTTTGTCATCGTGCTCAGGTGGCAGGTTAAATTGGGAAAGACTAGCTTGGGTTTTTTGTGAGCCACGAGGCTGTTCTGCGAGAGGCTGTTTGGAACGCACATTTGATTGAGCCTGTGTCTTTTTGCGAGGGCCAGTGTAGTAAATGACGTGATCAGTCTGTCCCCTCCATTGCCTGAATGGCAGAGGAAATTCCACCTCCAGCCTGCCTTCATGTGGCACTGATAAAGCCTTTCCTGTACAGTAGAAAATCCTGTTTCCCTGTGTGTGGCGACAGGGCAGCGGGAATGACCAGGAAGGAGAGGAGGAGGAGGAGAAGAAGAGAAAATGAGCTGTAGGAGGGTGGAAGGAAAAAAGAAAGACGGCTTAAAAGCTATGAATTTGTTTATGGACATTTCTTTGATGTTAGCCAGCAGAGATTTAACACTTTTTGCAGCATGTGTTTGTATATATAAAAGTGAGTGTGTGTGCATGTGTGTTTATACTTCTTGCTCTATTATGTCATTAGCATGTGTGCGTAAGTGTATTTCTGCAAGCCTCTGTGGGCGTGTGTGTATGTCAGTGTGGGCGTGTACACATTTTTGGCAGATTAGCAGGAGAATCACTGTCATATCTTATTTTCATTTCTGACAGTGGTAATGATTAATGGCGGCTGTGGTGTGTTTGGACTTTTTACCTCTATATTTCTCACTTGACACGGAAGTCTCAATTGGTTATGGTATAAACGAACTCCGCTGGGCTCCGCCATATGTGTTTAGGCAATTACTCACAAGTGCTCCACTCACAGCGTTCAAAATCAAACGCCACATTAACAGTGCTGCGTTTTGCTCTCATGCATTAATGAAACACTTTGATTACAGTGTTTTGACTTATTGCCAGCTGCTTTAGTGCATTCGTTTCTTTCTATTCATCTGTGATTTCAGTGACACTGCTGATTGTCTGCTAGCATGGAAATAGGCACTGGCTTCGCCCTGCCAGGAGAATGTAAGCAGGCCAAGGACCCTTACAGTGTCTGTAGACTCTTACAGATGTCACTCTTACTTTTCCAGCGTACTCATATGGTCTCTCTCTTTCTGTGTCTCTCCCTCTCTACCTTCCCCTCCTCCCCTTCTCCCTCTTCCCGCTCTCTCTCTCTCTGTGCTCCTGGTTTGCGGTTTGGACGGGGAATGTGGATGGATGCACGGATGGATGGATGGATCCCACGCTCGCTTTCTCTCTTTTCAAACCTCAGAACCCAGCTTCCTGGAGAGACCATGATGACGCCACCTCCACACACTCAGCCGGCACACCGGGGCCCTCCAGCGGGGGACATGCTTCACAGAGCGGTGACAACAGCAGCGAACAAGGTGAGCCAGCACAGAAATGGGCACACACACACACACACATGCATGCACTTTTGCACTCAAGCACCAGTACATAGACATACACACACAGGCTCAGATCCATGCAGGACGTATTAATCATCATGCATGGGTAGAGTTGCCAACACTTCACTTTAACCCTGTCTAATGTGAGATCTACAGTGAATAGATGCCACATCTCTCTATACACATACATCCCAGTCCTTCCTTTAGCACACTGGATTATCCTGCTTTTTGACAGGCGTCCATGTAAACACATAGTCACACCTAAAAATGAACACGCTTATCCACTGTTACACTCGCGCTCAAATGCAAGCAACAGCCACTGTAACACACCAACCTTGTAAAGGGCTTTCCAGAATGTTTCTATTTAGAGAGCAGAACAAAAGCTGGTGATTAATAGTATATTTCTGCCAGTTCTTGTTTGCATTTAAACCATATTAACTTTGCTCGCACAACAGCCCCTAATTATGTCTCAGTGAGCCTTGTGTTATCTAGTACGTGACCTGCCAAACAGTAATAATGCATCTCAAAACAAATGCATTCGAATTTATTACAGACAGCGTGTGCAAGTCACAACTATCTGCCTTGTATTTTTGTCACGGTCCATATCAATTTTGACATATAAATTATCAAAAGCATACGCTGCTAGTTGAATTTAGAGGCAAGGCCAAGCATCAATACACTGCGAGGTTAAAATAATTTATTTAATGCAACTGTTGCCTGTTCTAAGAGAACAGATGATGAGCTTCTGGCCTTTCCTTTCTTGTCTTCCCCTTGTTTTGAATCAACCAAGATCTCCTTTCAGTGGCGGCAGAGTGTGTGTGTGTGTTTGTGGGTCTCTTTCTGTATCCTTGTGTGCCCTCTGGCAGTAGTTTTGCATGAAATTTCATCACACCGTCTACACACACACACACACATGCACACAAACACATTTGAAATGCCTACACACTTAAAACAGCTTGCTCGCAGAGTGAGGCCGCTTGTTGTGTCCGTTCGAGGCTATCGTTTTGCCAATAAGCGATCAAATGTATCGATGGGGTGTGTGTCTGTGGTGGGGCCGCTTAAATCATCTTCTGCTCTTCAGACAGAAGCAGCAGTCGCAGCCTCTGAACCATTACTGACCACAGGCCGAGGGCCACAGCAGACCTCTGTGGTTGGCTGTGTCGGGACTAGTTGGATCACAGGCTGGTGTCAGGCTAGTTGATGATTGCTAGGCCTTGGCTAAGCAACAGGATATGTCTGTTTGACAGTATAGACATAATGAAGGAATGGGGTACCATAATATGACACTTACTTGAACCTGATAGGGATAATGCCCTCTTTGCTTGAAACAGAGTCACAGCAGCAGGGCAAATGCTCACAGACTGCTGACACACTTCTCTCATATAATCTGTATACAGGACAGTCTCATTAAAGGATGGGCTCTTAGAGTGAACAAGCATTTTTGTAAAATAAAATAAAAGAGAGATAAATTACATTTAACTTAGATGCTGGATTTTCTGGTATGGAAGTAATGATATTAGTTTAAAACACTGTATGATTGCAGGTCAGAAGGCAGAGCATAGGAAGTGTTATTGCACTCATCATTGCAATTGCAAGTAGCAAGGGAGAAGAAGACTGCAGGAACAACAGAGAGAGGAGGGGTGGGGGGAGGAGGGGGTGAGAGAAAGAAATGCACTGCCTATTGATTATCTTACACACATAAGTACAAGTGACCTGTAATCCACAGAGCACTTATCGACTCCTCTCCCCACCGTATCCAGTAACAGCCGATCAATACAGGCCAAAGACAGTTACGGTACGGCACCATGCACTGGGCCAAAATAGGCCTGGACTAGATCAGGGCCAGTGCCTGACCTGCACCAAAGACTGCTAAATGCTGCTTCACAGGCTCAAGGCATTTCATGGTAAAATAAACAGAGTATAAGCATAGAATAGAGGCAGAGGTATAGAAGACGGCAAAGTAAGTTGAAGTAGAGAGGTGAAAGAGCAAAGAAGGTGAAAAAGTAGGCAGAGTGAGGAAAAGAGGGAAAAAAGAAAACGAGAGAGAGAGAGAGAGAGGGCAGCTGATTTAATGGTCTAATGAGGCCGTCCTCCAGCCAGTTGTTTTGTGTGAGGCATGCTCTGACCTTTCGCTCCGCTCGGGAGCCCCGCCGCCTCATTTTTCACATTCTTGCAATTACGTTAACGCTTGAAGCGCTCGCTGACTCCCGACTCTGGCCCTTCCATTCTGACAGAGCCTTCCCTCCCCAACCTCTCCACCTTTCCCTCCTCTCCTCCACTCCACGCCACTCCACGCATGAACTCGCCTCCTATCTCAATACATTTCCACATAAAATTTGTAGTCCACACTCTCAAGTCCACAGAGAAAATGTGAAATGTGTGCTTCACTTCAGTAATGGGGTCTTTAACAGCTTGGCCCCTGTTAAAAGGGGTGACGATGTGGATCAGTTGAAGAAGACAGAATAGACGGGAGAGAGTGAGAGAGAGGAGGAGGAGAGGGAGTAAGAGTGCTTGAGACCCACAGCGCTTTTTGGTTTCAGCTGCCAAGAAAAACATCAACTTTCTTCCGCCATCTTGCATCTTGAAAGGTGTGTTGTATGTGCGCCTGTGGTTTGAAAAACATTTACCTCAAAAATTGATCCAGAAGCATCCCCGTGTTGGATATGTGACTCCACTCTGTTTCTCCCAAAAAATCGTGAAGCATTTCTGACAGTATTTTGAAGGGTAAAAAGTTTTTTTTTTCCCCTTTGCCTCTGGCTGATGTTAGCAGATGTACAGTAGAATAAAATTCTGTATCACTCACACACCTTCTGTTTTTTTGTTCAAAAAATACTTTATGTACAGTGCATACAGGACTCAAGATGGTCGCTGTGAGCAGAATTGACTTCCTCAATCTCTAGCTTATATCTCAGCATTGAGCATTGCTCTGAACCTGTGCCAAAAAACAATTTAACAAGTGCACAAATATGTATTGCCCCTCTTGAGGAATAATTTATTGTCAAGCAGTAAACCAAGGTGAAGCACGCTCATAGCTGTCAGTAAAGATTGCCAGTTAAGGTTCTGACACATATGAAAAAGGTTTCAGTAAAATACTCAGATCTGCAACCTCTCCCCGTGCCCCAGTTCTTAGCAGACTTTTTCTTCTTCTTTTTCTCAACATTTCCCTCCAAAAAAGAAAATCTGAATTATCGCCCTCAGGGCAAATTCTGCACTCTCACTTACTGACTCTTAGAGAGTGACTCCCTATGTTCTAACTTGATAAACAAATATCAGCAGTTAACAGGAGATGGTTCAGAACGTAACAGACAATAACCTCATTGGCTCTGCTTGCACATCATTTTGATTAACAGTCCTTTGGAACTCCTCCAAGCTTATCTAGAAACATCTCAGACATCAGTTGCAGGGAGTTAAACTTGATGAATGTGCATGCCTTAAGATAGCACTCGTTTCCAAGCCGGTGTCCGTAATATGTTAAACACCCAAGGTGTGCTAGAGCAGTGTGATGAAATACTCTTCACATTTGCCCACACCAAACACAGTAGAGTCAAATGCACTCAGGCATGAACTGTAAATCCCCAACACTGATTCAGCACGGTAGGTAACGTTTTTCCCCTTTTGCTCTATGTGTGTGTGTGTATGTGTGTGTGTGTGTGTGTGTGTGTGTGTGTGTGTGTGTGTGTGCACCCATGCCTCAGCTCCAGTCCGCACTTGTAATTATTAGCTATGCATGAAGACCAAATCCACGTTGACATCTTGAGTGGGGCTTTCTGTACAATTCCCCGATTCTACGGTAGATGGAAAAGGCTCAACAGAAGAGAGGAGAAAGCATTTTGTACATTTTCTCAGCAATTGAACAATCCCCACGCTCTGCGGATAGACAGACTCCCCAGAGAGATCGAGAGAGGCAGAGATGGAGAGAAAGGGAGGAAGAGAGGGAGAGCTGAGAGTGTTCGGCTCCGAGGGAGCATGCTGCACTTGATGGTATTGTGGTACATTTGTGTGTGTGTTGTGTGTGTGTGTTTGTGTATATATGCATAGGGAGTGTGGTGAGCTCCCTCGGCCCTGGCCAGGGGCCCCACTCAGCAAGGTCTATGTGGTTGAGCTCACCAGAGGGGGGTCATTCTTGGTGAGGACACGACTCCCTGTGTCCGCCCAGACAGTCGCAGCATGAACAAGGCCTGTTGAATCTGGTGTTGTCCAGACCTTTGGCTTTGCCTTTTTTTCTCAATTTTTTTTACAGCTGCACTCAGGGCTCCAGAAGACCCAAATATGAGGGAGGAGAGAAAAAAGAAAACAAAAATGTAACCACAACAGAAAGAACAGCAGAGTCCGCGCTAAACGCAAGATGGAAGCCTTGTTGCGTTTTAGTGGCCTTTTCCCCAGCTCCGGAGTGATCAGCGAGGTGTGTCTGCGTATATAAAATATATAGTGTGTGTGTGTGGGCATGCATGTGCGTGTGTTAGCTGGTTCCCTCTAAGTGCCTGTTAGAGTTTAATTTAGTGTAGTAATTAAAGCTGAACACTGGCCCATAAACAACAGATAAACAATAAAGCAGACCCAAGCCCTGCTGTTTCATGGCTCTCACTCCCAGCTGTTGGAGCACTGATAATTTTTACACAGTGCCCCCACCTCTACCACAACACAATGCACAATGCTGAAGCAACAAGGGTGTGTGTGTGTGTGTGTGTGTGTGTGTGTGTGTGCATGTGTGTTGTGAATGCGCGCTTGGGTATATTTTAGTGCGCGATGGCAGAGGCTGAACAAAAAAGGCCAAAGAAGCATAAATACACAGGATATGTCCACTTCCCTTCTCGAAAGAAAACACAGAGAACCGCAGTGAAGCAATCAGAAAATGTAAGAGGAGCAGTCCGCCGCATCAGCCGCTCGCTTACAAAACCTTCTCGATGGCAACGGCGATCACATAAATATTAAGCCAAGTGCAGCCATGATGTGCACTCAACCTATAACTTGCAGTATCTCGCAAGCAGTGGAGGTGAATTGCACTCAAACAAGCTGGAGATATATACCTGCCTAATGAGCATAACAATGCCACAGTGTTGCTCAATAGGCTACCGCATTTGCAATTTTAGCCTTGTCACTACATGTCAGCCACATGTTAGTCAGGTGTCTGTTGTGAAAACAGTGCAGTGTGTCTGTCTGATGGTTTGTTGGGAAGGGGCAGGGCCATTGTTGAAAGCTGAGAAGAGTTGCTGTGGAGGGGGAGAAAACACGGTACGGAGGGGATACTTTCATGATCCCATTAGCATAAGAGAGGCTAAATTATTCATGTGGAGTGCTTAATCTATGGGGAAAAGTATAGTTAATGCACATAGTTTTAAAATGGATCTCTCCCTGCCTCTGCTCTAACACCAGATTCTTGCTGGATTCAGCATTCGCGGGCATTTACGGGAACGGCTGTCACTCTCTCACGTGTGCGCGCACGCGCACGCACACGTAGACGTTGTATGTGTGGATATATGCGCACTCTTGCTTAAGCGCTGCTGCACTTCAAGCTGTTTCAAGGGGCTCTGCTCTCAGGCTCATCCCCTCCCTCTCTCCATAAGTCCCTTTCTCATCCTCTCCTTCTCCCTCTCTTTCTCTCTCTCTCTCCTTCTCTTTCCATTTATTCCTCCATCTCTCTCTACCCCCCGTCTCCCTCACACCCCTCTCCTCACTCACCCCTCTCTGTCTCGCTCTCAGTACCGCAGACTACCTGGCCCTCATCCAAAATGTGATTAAAGAGAATGATCAGCTCCCTCAGCTCCCTCCTTCCTTCCTCCCTTCCGTTCTCTCTCTTCCTTTTTTTATGTCTCTCTGTCTTCTGACCCTGTGTTGCGTTCTTAGAGTCTATAGATCATGAAAGAGAGAGAGAGAGAGAAAAAAAAAAAACAGGCGAAAACAGCGAAAGCAAAGGGAACTGTAAAAGGATGAGGACTGCTGGTAGAATCGGCCCCGCTTCCAGTAACACAGACCTCTGCCCACAACATCACCACCACCACTCACTGTCCTCCCCATCCACACTGCAGCTCGAGCTTCCTCCTCTTTCCCGCTCCTCCTTTTTATCGCCTCCCTCTTTCCACTCCTCTCTTTCTCCCTCTCCCCTCCGCCTCGGCTCTGGCTGAGGCCTGGTCCCTCTGGTCCATAATCATGAACAGGCCCCCGGTGCGACCTGGCCCAACCCAGCCTGGCCTAGCTTGGCCAGGAACTGGAACCTACACAGCAGGAAAGGCACATTAACTGGGTCAGCCTAATGTGCAAACTAATGTTTGGAGCACATAGGGAAAAAATTACCCAGATTATTCTGACAGCAGCTGAGGAGAATGTCTGTTTTGCGCCATTAAGGGAAAGCTTGGGGGAGAGTTCTTTTTTTCTTTCTTTTTTCTTTTCTTCTCTCTCTGTTTGAGAAGTAGATGAAGGCCAGCTTATCTGGGAGTGAGTTGAGCGTGATTAAAAAGCAGAGAGAGGAAAAGGTGTTGTAGGGAAGTAATCATGATTGAACTATAGTAAGATGAGTGACTTTTGCTCTCTTTTACCCAAAGGCTTTGGCCAAAAACAAAGAGAGTGCAGTGCTGTTGTATCAGTTCATTATACAGTGGGTTTACACACCCATGTTCTACTGCTGATTACTCCAGTGCATGTGGTGATGATGAGGAGTGCACAGGGGTCTGATGTAATATGGCTAAAAGGGATTTGAGCGCGTGCCCCAGAGGACATTTCCATGTCCATTAATGCTGCCGCCGCTGTATTTTCAAAGGGATGACAGTGCTTCGGTTCTTTAAAGAGAGAGTGTTTTCCCAGGAAATTTTCTGTCTTGTTTCAGCATGCTAGCCTGAAGGGGGTCAGCCAAGAAGTCACCCTTAAGAGGTGATAATCCAATTGCTCTAGTCCTCACCAGATTTGTTTTCCCCTTGTCTAGCGGTGTGTTTGTGTGTGTGTGTGTGTGTGTGTGTGTGTGTGTGTGTGTTTACAGCGGTGAGTGTAAGCATGCGTGTGTGAATCCAATAGCCGTAGAATGGGAGGCAGAGGCAGCAAGATGCCACCGGTTTCTTCTGTGTCCAACCCCAGGCCCCATTCTAGATCAGAGAGAGGTTATGGAGGCCAAGTCTGTCAAAGGCACACCTGCAGGGAAACTCCAAAAACCCTGACTGCCAGCTTACACAGGCCCGTTTAAGGTGTGCTTATTTGGAGTTTAACCCTGACTTCAAATGTCCTTTCCCTCTCTCCCCCTTTGTGTTTGACCAATGGGCCTTGTGCTCTTTTACTTTCTTTCCTTTCTTCTGCCTCCCTTGGCTCTTTAATCTCTTCCACCACCCCCACCCTCCCAATTCTCCTCCCCCTAATATCCGAACCCCACATCACAGCAAAGGTCCCTCCCAAAAGACAGCGAGCGGTTGAGTAGAGTGGCTTAGCAAGGCCAGCCATAGCTTGTTCACTTGCTGTGTGGTTTTCTCTTGTGTAAACCAGGGTTTACACACTGAAGCATATTTGGAACTGAGCAGAGTAGCTATACCCTACAGGTAGTGCTTTAACCATGCTGCCACCGTCCAAGAGAGTGGGAGGATGATAAAGGAAGTGTGTTACAATCCGAGTTCTTCCTCTCTGCCGCTGATTTTCACGCGCACATCTTTCACGTTTATGCAAAGCTTTTGAGGGCATTATGCAAGATAAGCTCATTTTCTAGTCTGATTCCCACTCTAGTACATGCTTTAATGACTCTTAAAGCCAAGGGCTGCTTTTTTAGGCATAATAGCAGTCCCGCGGTCTCTCAGTTTCCATGTAGCCAGAGTGCTTTTTCCACACCTGATCACTTTTGTTCACCCATTTTATGGCTATTGGGGAGCAGGCGGAGGTGAGCGATTTGACAGTGGTTAGTGCCATGAGCCCTAATGTTTATTGGAAGCAAGCGTCTAATAATTTTTGATTACCCCAGAGGAGGTATTAGCCATGTTAGTCAGCAAGGATAATTTCTTATTTACATGCCCCAAGCAGTGAACACTCTGAAGGAACACTGGGGCTAAATGCGCAACAAAACGAATCAAACATGCCAAACGAGATGCTCCATCCTGGCTGGCTGCAGGGCTGAAGCTGAGAAAACCTTCATTATGCATTTACCATAATTCATTTAGAGGGTTATCAATTTGCAGAATACAGAGGAAATGTTTGGAGGGGGAAGCAAGAACACCATATCAAACGAAGGAAGAGAAAAAGGAACAAGGGAAGGCGAGATGAAAAGAGTAAGATATTCAGGGATAGCTCAGTGCCTGGATTTTTAAAATGTTGTTCCAATTACACACTTTTCCATGTTCTGAGGCAGAACTTGCATGTTAAATGCTGAAATCTCTTCGCTTTTACCAGTGTCACGCTCCGCCCCCTAAAAGAAGCAGAAGCTGATTTCCCTTTAATGAAAGCCATTTGGCCCAGGAATTCTCTTCTACACAATTTTTGTTCAGATTGAGGCTACACAGAGATGTTCTAGCTCAAATATTGTCTTTCTGTTCATTTAGGGTCGCTCTTTGTTTGGCTTCTGCCCCTGCTTACTCAAGGGCTTCTTGTATCTGTCTCTCAGTGTGGATTTCAGGACAGTTACTACATGTTTTCATTTTTCTCTCCTGGCAACACACACTGAGAGAAGAAAAAGACCTTTAAAAGCATCTTTCCCTCGGCCATCAGGCAAGGATGACTAAGGCCCCATTAGAACAATTGGAGGAAACTTAGGGAGACTGGGAGTGTTTAAAAGAATGAAAGCAGCCAGAAAACACCACTATCTTGTGATAACCAGTGCGTTTGCTCATTATCTAAACACAAGAAAAGAAAGAGAAAAAAAAAAACTCCACCTTGGAAAAATTGCACTCACTCTATAGCTTCATTCAAAAATAAAACAATGAAAACAGAGAGGTTGAAAAAAGCGAGACAAAAAAAAAAAAAAGAAAAAAAACATTTAACATTTTCCAAAGTGAGGGGGAAAAGCTGCATTGTTTAGTACGAATGCTTACTCCCAGGGATGCAGTCCTTAGACAACTGAGTGTCTGCAGGAGACATCTGTGAAGCCTGACCTTGTGACCCCGGAAAGAATGCTCTTAAGGTGGGGGGAAAACTGCTTTTACCACTGCATCATGGCCTACAGGATAGCCCAGCAGCCGCACAACAAACACAACCACTACAGAAAATAACAACACAACAGACCAACAGTCGATGAAAAAAAAACACGAGAATGAGGTGGAAAAAAAAAAGTGGAGTTAGAGTGAGACAGGCAAAAGAGAAAGGAAGGGGTACTGTAAATATGAAAATAGAGATAATCTGAAGGACAGAAAAAAAGTAATAAGAGAGCAATAGAGAGGGAGAGAGAAGCAGATAACATGCATGGAAAACTCGGACTCGCTCTGAATCATGCCTCGCCCCCCATGAGATCGTTTTCATCCTTTATGAGTCAAAAGGAAGCCCGGCTGAAAATGAAAGGTTACACAAGCCAGAGCCCAAGCCCTCGGAGTGAGAGAGGAGAAGATCCCTGCTGCAAGGGCCCTGCTGCTATTCAAAGCACCTGCCATTGTGTGGGCGCCCATCCAGGCCCATTGTTGTGCAGAAATTAGTCGTGCTCCCTTTGGCTCCCTTCGGCTCCAGAGGCATGCGGCAGACCCCCTTGTTGTTTTGGGTTCAGATACGTGGTTGGATAGATGCGTGGCCCTGGCTACCATCACCACTGGCTGTGGCCCTTTGCCCCCTCTCCCTGAGCACAGTATCACTCTGTTTTTTTTTTTTTCTTCTTCTCATCCACTCTCTGTTGTTCACTTCTCAAGAACACTTTCAGGCCTACATTCCTATAGTTTTCTCCCTCTTTCTTTTGTACTCCTACTCTCCTTTCTCCTTTGGTGTATATGCTTATTGTTCTTTGGAGCACCCTCATTATACCCATGGTTATATTTTAAGGGCCTCTCTCTTTGATTTTGGTCTCGTGGGGAGTGAGTGGTGGGCTGGTGGGAGCTGTAGGGCTGGCCCAGCTCTCAGGGCTCCCCAGCCAGCGTCTCGGAGAGTGGGCTTGGGGGTATTGTTGGGCTGGGCACCGCTGCAGAAGCACTGGTGCTACTGCTAGTGCAGGGGGTGGATGCAAGGGGAAAATTGAAAAGTCAATAACGAAGGCCGCGCAAAAAAAAAGAAAAGAGAGGGTGAAACAAAAGGAGATGGAGAGCTTCAAAAAGCTGAGAGCTATAGAGCACTGCTAATTAATAGCATCAGAGGAAGACCTTTTTTTTTCTTCCTTGTGGAACTTTAATGCTGCATATTAACTTGCGAGGCGATTAAGAGCTCACATTGTGAGTCAGGGCCATCTCAGCGCCAGACCAAGGAGGATTGGTAATGTCTCATTTAGAAAATAAAAATAGAAACAGGAGATGTGATAAATCAGATGAGATTGATCAAATATTTTAAACCCCTCAGAATATAATCCAATACAACACCAGCACAAATTCAAAAACAGAACTTTGTAACTTGTAACTTTTGTTTCGGTCACTCGTTGTAGAAATACTGTACATTATCAGTCAGTGGGTGTGTTTATGTTCACATGCATTTTCTTCTCTGCATTTGTCAAATTGTTTCCAAAACTGATTCGTACTCCCCATTTCCATGCAGCTAATCAAAAGGTCTGGGAACGTGACAAAATACGAATTTTGGTGAATCCGCGAGCAGAGTGGCAGTAATTTAAACCAAGGCTTTGCAATTTGTATTTTTCACAGCAGTAATAGGCTCCTCTCTCACTGTTCCTGCCATGGCAATTTCCACTGCCAACAGCTGTCAAGGCCCTAAAATCAAAATTAGTACCATGGAATTGGGCCTTAATGAAATGACCTGCTGGATTTACCTTAAGGAGCAGGGCGGACAGTCAATACCAGCCTCGTCAAAACCCTCTCTCTGCATGCTGCAGTCCCATTAACGAAAGGAAATAGTCTCGAGTAAATGTATTAAGCACTACTTCCACCTTCTAATTATATTTTTTCCCCTCTCCCTTCATAATTCATTCACTTTTTCATTAGTTCTTAATATTGAAAAAGGCTTTTAACTGGGTCTTCTGGCCTCATGGGGTCACCAGTTATTTGTCACTATGTGTTACAGGAATGTCAGAGGACTCCATGTTGTAAATTGGGGATAAATGTAGTGTCCCACCGCAGTTAGGGCAGTGGAAATATACTTCCTTGTTTGTTACGAGCCGAAATACAACATTATTTTTGTCAGAAAAATGTAGCATTAAGGGTTATGGAATCCAGAACTGTAGGCTATCCCTGTCTCTGCTTTCTATAGAAAGAGGTGAATGTGTGCCAAGGCCCAGTGGAGGACACTGGGCTCTGGTTATTGACTTGTAAAGGAGCCGGTAGGTGAGGGGTCTTGACAAGACATGAGCGGCTGACTCTCTTGTAAAGCTGTATCTGATTTCTCTGCTAGTTGGCTCCCCGGAGAGACCCGCTTTACCCTCTGTTGATCAAACTCTCACTCACAGCTGTATGGAAAAACGCAGCGATAAAAAGAATGAAAGAGTAGTTTTGTGGAAGGAGACGCTCTCGTTCTGTATGCCACAACTCCCTGTTAGGGTGAGAATGAGAGCAGGCGAGGGGAGGAGGGAGAAGGAAGCGAAGGAATCAGCTGCTAGGTGAAAGAGCGATATCATAAGAGTACATGTAATATCTAAGTACAAGTATGCCAGAAGGAGAAGAAAAAAAAAAAACATCTTTAAATTAATGTTTTGATCTGTTGTGTAACACCGACCCGTCAATAAGGGCATCTGCATTTGTGTCGGTATTAGTATAAAAATAACAGTGAATTGCATCAGCAAGAGGGCAGACAAAGCAAGTATCAACTAAGCAAGATCCTCACTCCTCAGCGATCTGACTAATTTATGAGGGTAAACTGCACTGACAGAGAGAGAGGGAGAGATGCAGGTGGAGGGAGGAAGTTTTCATTGACTCTCCAGAGCAGACCAAGCTAAAGCCCCGGAGGGATCTCTCTCAGTTTGAACTTTATCAGGGGCTACGCTTAATCAATACACTATCGGAAAAAGAATTAATTACTAAAGCAGAATAAAACAGCTGCATTTTAAACCAAGGATTCATCAATTCTGTAATCTCTTGGTTACAGCTCAGGTGTCAGGAGGATCATTTCAGCTCCATGTAATGAGGAACTGTGGGAGTTTACCCCAACCCTGTGCCCTCCTCCCCCCTCCATTTTTATGTTTCTGACCCCCTCCCTCCAACAACCACCCAGTTCCTATCCTATACCTCCTCGTCAAGATATTTTCCTTCCCTTCTTTTTCTCTTTCATCCCATTTTCTACCACCTCAGCTGTTTGTCATCTACCTTTAATATTCTCTTCTTTTTTTTTTTTTTTTTAACACTTTCCCTCTTCCTGTGCCCCATCCTTAATAGACCAACTGTATTCCCCCCCATGCCCCCCACCATTCCACTACATTCCCTTCCCACCAAATTCCTGTCTTTGCGGGGATGGGACGGAGGGGTATTAAACCTGAAATCTCTGGTGTGAATGCTTACTGGAACGGGACATTCCCGCTGCTGCAGTCATCAAGCCGGACATTCCTCCGCTCAGGCTGGGACACCGCTGGTGCTGCAAAAGGGGGGGGGGAGGTTGGTATAGGGCGTAAAAAAACAACCCATCATGTGCGAATATGAAAAAATACATTTATTTTAAATCTATTCTTCAGTGGAGTGTGACAATCAAAGAATTCTGGTTAGAAGGAAATGAATAGCGAGTGGCGAGCACATACAGATACTAGGGACAGCCACATAGGAAGTGTCCCTTATGTCAGAATAACCTTGACTGCACTGTTGCCACGACCACTGGCATCCACCCCTCACAGCCCTTGACCCCAGCCCGAAGCCTGTAAACGGACTGTCCTTGACTCCCCATAATGGGGGATTTCAAGGCAGGTTGAGAAGGGGTTATGGGTGATGAATTGGGTTTTTAGTGAGCTCATTAGGAAGCCAAACAGAGTTTAGACTGGCGGAGCGGGGCAGCAGCGCAGTAATCAGTTCTGCTCGCTTTGTTCCCTGCCTCCAGGACATTTGTGTGAAAAAAAAAGAGAGAGCGAGGAGAAAAAAAAAACTTCATGGCATTTGGCTGATGAGAGGGCTGCTGAGCAGAGGCTACAATCTGATGGTTGACTTGTTGATTTATAAACCTCTTAATCCATTTACTTTACCAACCCCCCACCCACCCCAAACTCCCCTCGCCCCCAGCTCAAAGTTAGAAATCCCCATGTCATTAAACTCTACTTTGATGCCACTTGTCCATCAGGTGTGGCAAAAACATGTCTGCAGTGAATCCAAGTTGTCGTCCTTTCTCGGCTTAAAAAGCATGTTTGTTTGTTTGTTTGGTTTTAACTTGTAATTGAGGGTAGAGAATCACTGCTGATGCTGTTATCATGCATCGCCTCAAACACTGTAGGATGTTCTGAATCACGAAACCGCACTCTGTTAAAGCTGGCGAACTGCATACAGCTGCTCTGTCTGGTGGTTTAGGTAGAAGACTTTGATATACAATAGTTCCTAGCGGGGATTGTAAAGCCATTTCTTCACTAGCAGATGGATCCATATGATGCATTTGTGTGCTCTCCGTCTCTTTGTTTTCTTTTGCTCCGTCTCGTCTCTTTATTCCCTGCCTTCGCTCCACATCATTTCAAAGTAGAGCAACTTAGTCATTTTTAGAAAGCAAAAAAGTGTGGAAGCAGCTTGTTTTACTAATGATTGTGCTTGTTTCAATTCAACATGGCCCCACTTGCTTTTGGGAAATACCTGTTCTTTAATATTTAATGCAACATCAAACCTTAGGATCTTGGTATGCTCCTCTGTGGACTCCCAGCCCTGTTTTTTCAACTGTAACAATTATAAATTATAGAGGCAGTCGCGTCAATATATGCAATTTTACATGCTCAGATCAAGAATAGTTCCCTTGTACTACATTTTGTAAGGGAGGAAAGAAGGACTAGGCCTGGGTCGACAGAAGCGTGGTTTGGACAGGTGCATTGGCAGGTTTGTACATTTGTTTATTAGGAAACAAGGGGTGAACCAAGATTACCTGTGAGACCAATTAGCCCTATTCGATTCGGATTCTACGGGAAGAGCAGCGGCAGCGTTGGAGCGCAGGGGGAGCAGGGTGGAGTTGTCAGGGAGGCAGAGAGTGTGAAATGTCTGGTGGAGACCCAAAGCCCTTCATTAGCCACTGATCCCTGTCTGCTGAGTGAGGAGCAGTCATGGGCATCACAGCTCCCTTTTAGTTCCCCCAAAAAAGAGTGGGGTGAGGGGGTGGAGGGTAGCTCCCCCATCCCCTGCAATTTAGCCCTTTGCCATTCATGCAAATTGGGTCCTGACATCTGCAACAGCCTGCCTCCTTTCTTTTATACATCTTTATTCCATCTCTTTTCTTTGGGTCTTTTTTTCCCCCTCCTCCTTAAATAAAGACCCCTTTCGATGGCAGCATCTTGTCTCAGCTGACATACATCCTTTTATACGTACTCTACATCTGTGTAAAAGTAGTGCATAGACACATTTGTAGAGAACTAGAGGAAAGTATTTGAAAGAATTGAGAGGAGAAGGTATATGCAGTCATTGTACAACCCTAAATTTATGATGGAGTAAGAAAGTTGGTGCTGTGAGTAGAAGGTTAATTGCACCAATAATTTGTTCAGTCTTAGATAATGTGTATACTCTGTGCACACAGCATTTTAGGTTCTTGGCAGATGATAATCTTATGAAAAGATCAAGAGAGTTCTAGGCAGTGACTCTGGAGAAAAGGCAGTAACCAGGCAGCCTGCTCCCCCTTCCTCCCTCTCCCTTCTGGACGAACTAGTCTTCTTTGGCTCCAGGGGAGAAGCTGAAAGGGGAGGGTGGCTTTGCTCCAGCCCTTATTTTGGGTTAAAAGGTAAAATAGCCTAACTGGCTGTTAAAAACAAGTTTTACCTCCAACCCTCACCCCTCCCTTCTCTTTCTCTCTGCCCCCTCTTCTTCAGCCTCGCCCTCTATGGTAGGGATGTGCACAGTGGGGTCAATGCTCTGCCTGTGAGAGGAGAGAGGCCTTGTATCAGTGGAGAGGCGATAGTTATCTGCAGCATTCCAGGGATGACAGAGAGATATCTGCCTGATGGCAGGGTTAGGGGGCTTAGAGAAGGGGCGGAGAAGGGAGGGAGGAGAGGAGGTACAGGAGTTGTTGAGCAACTACCCCCCCACCACCCTTCTTCCTTCCCTCCCTGCCTTTCTTACTGCCTGACTGCCTCGCTTCCCCACACGTTGAAAAAACCCATCTAATTAGAAGCTCTTATTCCACTTCATTTAAGGGAACACTTAATGATGTGTTTTTGGGGGGAGACAACTACACATTACTTCTCATGCAAAAGGAACCACTCAGTCGTAGCACTCAGGATGCAGATACAGCTGTGTTTGAGATGGAGGTTTGTCCTCGTTTCTCTGGGGTGTCATGGCTATCCGAGAGAAAGAGAGAGAGTAAAACATGGTCATCGTGTCTCCTTCACCTTTAGCCAGTGTCCTGGCGGTAAGAGGGGGCGGCAAAGAGGAGGCGGGTAGTGACATCTGAGTTTGGCAGGGAGACTTGCTGAAGGAGAGAGTTTGTTGTAATTGCTCTGACAGGTTTTAGGGCTGTTAATGACTCCGGCCTGAGCGCTACCAATTTGTCAGCATGCTTGCTGTTTACTAAGCTGTTGTTTTATGGTCCAGTGCAAGGGGCTGCTGCTTGTTTAAGCACAGATCAGGAAATAATCAGCGTAAAACACTGGCTGCAGTGGTGTAGCCACACTAAAACAGTTCTGTTTAGAGCCCTCATCTACTGTATGGATCTGAATGAGCACAGTAAACCATATGGTGTGGCCACACAAAGGCACACAAACACACTGATGGGTTACTTGCTGTTAGAAATTGGACGCTCAAGTGTGGGTTTTATCATTAAAGGGATTATGTTCTACTTGTTAGTACTCATCTGCGCTGTATGTTATGTGAGCGCGAAGCATATTGCTAGCATGCAGTTATAGCCAGAAGACCTGTAATCCCCAGTCGGCACAGAGCAACAGAGGGCCGGCCATTCCGCTGGTGTGAATAGAGCAGTACGTGTTTGTGTATGTGTGTGTGTGTGTGTGCGAGAGATTGTGTGTGCGTCAGGAGCATGTGGTCCCAGAGCCGGCAAAGACCCCTTCGTAAATCCAGAGTAAATAAAAGGGGTAACCAGACGGACAAAAGAGGAGCCCCCACTGCTTCTCTCATTCCCTGCCATTTGGGGGACTGAATGTGCTAAACGCCGCTTATGTTGGCTGAAAAGTTGAGGAGAAAAAGAGGGAAAAGGGAGGCTCTAAATCCCCCTCTTCTTTTCTCTTCATTCTCTGCGGCCAAGCCTGCAGGGCTAGAGGTGGTGTAATAGGAGGGTGTTGGAGGGGAGGGTTGGAGGGCCCGGTCACTATGGTGTCCTAAGGTGGAGAAGGCCAAAGGAGCTCCTGCTAGAACGAGCTACCACTTTTAGCTTCTGTTCTCTATTTTCTCCACTTTATTTCCAACTCTCCCCGCGAATTTCTCTCTTCCCCTTATTTGGGCGAGCTTGGGTGAACATGCCTGACTAGTTCGGGCTGACAGGAGGCTTGGGGGGGTCTGTTGTAATTAGTCACTTTAACCACAGCTTCCATAAGCCACTGCCTCTACACTCTTGCTTCATTACCCTGAAACAAATGCCGGGCCTCCCAGTGCAAAACCAGTGCACACCCTTTGGAATAATACACACACAACATCTAAAGCTTGTCTGGAGGCTTTTCAGTAGGTGTATTAATAGTATAGGGACCAATAAGTCTGGAGTGTTATTTGATAACTAACCATGACTGGGTTTGAATGTTTTCCAACTATTGACAAGTCATTATTCATTCATGCATGGATATATTGGAATGGTAGAGCAGCAGAGGAGGGGCATTCTTGGTGTACTGATAGAGCTGCAATATGTGTTACTCGCGGCCATATCCATAGTGCTTCCAGGGCTGACTAGACCTTAGTGGCTCCCCGAGGGGCAAGGTGCCTCCTAGATATGAAGATGATGATCTCGAGAGTCATTAGGACTGCCCTGAATTCCCCTTCACTCTCTGCAGACACTGTAGGACACTTTGTGCTAAACCAGTTCTTTGTGCATCCTGAAGCGACCCTGAATGTGCCAACATTAGATAAGCAGAGTTGCAGTGTGTTTACAGTCCTTTCCCAACCCGTTAATGAGCTCAGCCCTGAGACCAATTTACTCACAGGGAGATATATCTGAATGCATTTTTAATAACCACCCACTGGTGATGAGAGAGGGAATGTATGTGAACGTAATGTGCTCTTGGACTTGTGCTTGTTTGTTTGTTCGCGTATTCGCTCACTCTCTCGCCCTCATCGCATCTGGTCATTGTCTTCCATCTTGCCTGATTACACCGTCTCGGTTTCTGTGCACACGAAAAATATGCACAAACTTTCATTGCAAGCACTTTAAGTCATATTGATAGAGTGGGTGAGGGAGAAGGAGATGGGAGGAAAGAGTGAGGGAAGACAGAAAGAGAGTGGGAGAGAGACGGGGGGGGGGGTGGGGGCTGTCTTTTTTTTCCGTCTCCAAGGGCGCTGCTTTTCCAAAAGTGCCTGGGGCTACACTCCAGCACCTCGGCTCCCTTAGGCCTTTCGGCTGCCTCCTAATAGCCAACCCCCATCTGTGTCACATGGCCAGATGATGGGACGCTTCCCCCTGCTCTGCCCTGCACTTTTTTTTCCCTTCCCCATTTTTTTTCAGAGTGCACATCCACACAGGTTAGAATGGCAGAGTTGCCAGGGAACAGTCAGAAGCCATTAGCGTTTGGGACAATTTGCCCTGCAGCGTTCCTTCTCTCGCTCATAAGAAAGGCGTGGGGGTGGATGCAAAGCACCAGCTCTCCTTTAGATGTAATGAGGTTGTGCAAGTTGGGTCTTCTTTATTCTTTTTCTACTCCTTCTTTTCTTCCTCCTGCTTCTTCTTGTTTCTTCTCTTTCTTTCTTTCTTTTCACCTTCTGTCCACACACAATTTTCCTTTAGTTTTTCTTTAAAATCCACACATTTCTGCATATATATTTATATAGTAAGTTGAAAATAACTCTTAATACTGTATGCAAAATTCATGCTTGAATGCCACATGTCTGATCTGTACACGCATGACAGTGTCCATGTCAGAGAAAGACGTAGGGAGAGACGAGCTGAGAGCCTTGGAGTCTGGTTTCACCCTTGCGGGCTAGGGCAGGAGGCAGCGAGCATGCTGGGTAATGAAGTGACAGGTCAGTCTGTAAATACGCATGGGTCGCTCTGGCCCTGGCCAGGGGGGAGGCTATCGCATTGCAGTGAAAATGGAAACGTCAATAAAATTAATCTGCCAGCCTTTTGGCCACTGTGTGGTTCCATTGGATGAGCCTGACTGCTCACAGCAGGAGAGGGATTTGGAGACTAGCTCGAAAATCAACACAAAACCTGGCGGCACACAAACAAACAACCAAACTGTGTATCAACATTATTCAGTGAAGCTCAAAAGCAGGGAAACAAGGGGAGGGTGGTTCAAATTCACAGCTCACTAGTTGTGTTGTTATTGAAGTTTGGAAGCAAACTAGGGGGAGTTAGACTTGACTTCCGTCTGGGTCACATTTCTCAGGAAACCCCTCACAGTCAGGGTAGGGCTACGGCCAGACCAAAGTTTATTGTTTTAGGCTTTCCTGAACAAGGATTCGTACTTAGCCTGGGATTTACGGCATTTGCCACTAATGAATGCCCATTCTACAATTACAACACCCCTAGTCTGTGTCCCCATTCCCATATGTCCATCAGAAGGGCTGTTGCTTCTCTAACTTCACTCAGGGAGCGCAAAGTCGGCACTTCTCTGTTTTCCTCTTTCGTGTGGCTCTACACTAATGATGTGGAAGGAAAACACTGTGCACAGAAAGAAAAGAAAGACAGAGCGAGAACAAAAAAAAGAGGGAAAAACAAGGGGGAGGAAAAAAAGTGGGGAAAGTAGTTAGAAGTGAGGCCCCTGCTGTCCTTGTATTCTTCATTTATTTTGCATTTGATTACGCCACCAGTCGGATCCTTTTTCTTTCCCCCTTTTTAATGTTATTAGTTCAAATATTTATGCGAGATTAAGGCTTGTATAGGTGGTTGTGATTGATGCCTCCCCAAAAACAGGAGGACATGTGAGTCTGAATTTTGAGAACATCAGGGTCCTTCTCTGCCTTAGTGGAGGAGTTTTTCAGATACATAATTTAGATGCCCTCAAGGAAGGCTTTCAAGGCATTTGTGCCCGGGGGCAAGAAAAAATAACTATGACTGTTAAAAGTAAATCATTTTTGCTAATGCACAATTAATGCCGAGGAAGAGGAACAAGAAAAAGGCAAGGGACAAAGATGGAAACTTCGATTTAAAAGAGAAATCGTGCTGGGGTATGTGCATGTTTTCTTCTTGAAATCAAACGCTGACGGACATTAATGCAGGCGAAGCCGCCGCTGGCCTGTCATGCTAATCTTGTGGCAGGATGGGGAGGGGTTGCTGCAAGGGAAGGGAGTGGGAGAGGAGGACTAAGAGAGTTGGGGGTTTGGGGTGGGGTCGGGGGAGGCAGACGAGTCCATTATGTGCATCGAAGTGCAACAATGAACCACCCCAAATCACATCCCTACTTTAATACTCATGCGTCTCAACTGGATGCTGTGCATTATCAACGCCTTTGAGTTTTGTTTGTGTGTGTGTGTGTGTGAGTGTGTGTTTGTGTGTGTGTGTGTGTGTGTGTATGTGCGACTGGCAACGTGAATGCATGAATGTCTGTGTGTCAGCCATGCAGTATATGTCTGCATAAATCCTTCCTGTCCCCGTTGGCCCTCTTCAAAAGATGAAAAAAAAATGCTCTACATTATGTCAAGCATGCAAATTTAATTGAATTAATGACATGAGTCCAGGCCTCTACTGTACGTGAAGCCTCCTTGTCCTTTTATTTTGTCATCTCGCTCCATTTTTTTCTTTCCTCCTCCTCCTCCTCCTACTGTAGAACTGGAATGAGGAACCTAGTGTTACAGTGTCCAACCATAACATGAGAGTCATTAACCCCTATTCCCCTCTCCCGTGCTCTGGGGTATAGAACAACTCGGCTAGGCCTCTGTGTAAACCCCTCGCTCTCTGTACAGGCCTTCGTCTAAGGCCATCTAAATCCCCCTACTTCCATATCTTCACTACACAACACTGGCTTTGCTGCAGCTATTCTCTAGGCCTCAGTGCAGTGCTTCTGAATTCCTTCGTAGTTATCTGTGGTATTTGTCCATTTATCCATCTTTCATAAGCCTTAAACTTATCTTTGACTGTCTGCGCTGCTGTTTCAGCTTTGAGAATTTTTAGATCAGAATTTTTTTTATTATATTGTAGTCTGAGTCAGTAGTGTGGTCTGGGATGTTATTTAACCCAGGGTTTGGTTTCCGTCCAGGAGATGGCTTAGACAACAGCGTTGCATCGCCTGGCACAGGGGATGACGACGATCCGGACAAGGATAAGAAGAGGCAGAAAAAGCGTGGCATTTTCCCCAAGGTGGCTACTAACATCATGAGGGCGTGGCTGTTCCAGCATCTCACGGTAAGCACGGCCATTACTTTTTTTTGGGAGATATACACATGTACGAACACAACCCAGGTAGAAACACGCACACGCACACACACCTAAAAAAAGCACGCTTAAGCACACACACACACGCACACACCTGTCACTTAGCCGTTACTGAAGGAGTGAGGGAGTGAGTGACGGCAGTGCTGTGATGCTCACCTGTCAGCCACCTGTCAGAGGGACACAGTGACCAGGTCAATCTAATCAGTCTGGACTGTTTACTCTGCTCAGCACACTCTGACTAAGAGGGAGATGGGCCGACAGTGCATGACATTTACTCCAATATGAGATGCACTGTTTGTTTGGCCCGAAGAAGGATGTTTTTCTGGGGCAGATGAAGAGAAGGAGTGCTAGTTACTGGAGAGTGACTGCGAGTGTAAAGGTGTGTACAGATTTAGGTTGAGGCACACTGATTTTTGAGACACTATTCTCGCTCGCGTTTGAGGTTGAGACGGTACATGCTGGTATATTTCTCCTCCATAGCTGAGAGGAAATTGTTTGTTTGCCCAACAGTTCAGTCAAACAACTCGCACACTTCACTGAGCACAGTGATGCTACATGGCTTGGATTAAATGTTCAAACGCTGCAGTTATTCAGACACACTTGGTAAAATAATGAAACACTCTCTTTGCTTTGCTGTTTTCTGTACGTGCCGGCCTGCTTTCCTGTCTGCCTGTGCGTGTCATGTATAAGGGGATGGACCACATGTCCCCCCACCGTCGCTAATGTCAGGACATTATCAGAACATCAGGCTGTATTGATTTTGCAACCCAGGTCAGATTTCAGGAGGAGGTGGCCACGCCAAGACACATAAGCTGCTCTCTGAGCACATGGCTCCCTGTCCGAGGGACGGAGGGACAATGTAGGGGGGAAGGGAAAAATAAAAGAAGAAGAGGGAGAGAAAGTAGCAGAGACTTAGTTCAGAGATTCAGCCTTATGGATCATCCACAAATTTAAGAGGGTCAAGTGCACCCTGTAAACCCCCCGCCCCCCTTTTACCAGGGCCTGCTCCCTGCCTAAAGCCCCTGTACCCTGATTACCTAACCAAAAGCCCAAGTAATGTGTGGCCAGCAAATATGGCCTAATTGAAAGGGCTGTAAATCCATTACATATTGGTCAGGGATAATCAGGAGTGCTTTAATCACTTTTATCTATTCAGGAGCAGTGAAGCTGCAACAGCAAAGCCCTGAGCCTCGCAGGCCTTAGCGGCTCCACCACGCCAGCCTGCATGCTTATTATTCTCATCATTATCAAAATGACTTCACAGCTGTTCACAGCTCCATCGCTCCCTGACTGGAGACCTCTCACCAAACCGTACAAACCGGGTTTCATTCTGAGGCTGAGGGCGGGAGGGAGGCTTTTTTTTCCTCCATTATTTGAGAGGAATTCTTTTTCTGCTTTGTTTTTTGTCTTCCGAGTGTGGAGCAGAATGCCTCGTTCATGTATGTTCATAAGAGCATGCACAGAATACATGAACACACCTTACTGTATGTGAGTTTAGACAAAAGAAAAGCCTCGTCTTCCTTCCCGGCAAAAGCCTTGCACAGCTTTAGCGCTCCCGTCTGCAAAAGATGCAGAGAGAAAGACAGAATGACGCATACAGAGCTTTTGGAGGAGTCGCCAACAATTTTCTTTAGAATTGTTTTAAAATTGAATTGAAAGAGTGGAAAGGAAAGGAGGGGTGGGGGAGCCCAATGTTGGGCACAGGCGCATTTTTCAGAGAGCTGGTTAATTCAGACAGAGCAGAGCTTTCAAGGCCCTCTTTCTCTCTGTCCCTCTCTCCTTTATCACATCCCCTGCTTGTAGATGTTCTCTCCAATCTTTATTTGTTTCTTTTGTGTAAAGCCCTGGCCGGTCTTGTACAAATAATAATCCCTCCCTTTTAACCTGCCTTCATTTCTCTACTGAGGAAGAGGACTAATTGAATTATCCCCCTTCTCTTCTCACTATCCACCTCCAATTCTCCCACCCATAAACTCTCTCACTCTCTCTCTCACACACACACACACTCACACCCATTATAGCCATTCTCCTTTCTTTTAATTTGTTAAGCAAATGTATTTGCTATTGCTGGATGCGTTTGTGCAAGGATGAATTCTTGGGGACTTTGGCCCCTGAATGGCCTATAGCGGCATTCTGCCATTCATGCATTCATTAACTGAGGGGTGAGGAGTGAAAGGAGCGGCCTTGTATTTTCTCAAACTGCGGGGCCAGCATGGAGCTCCTCTTCCATGAGCCACGGGGGTCTCTCTACATATGTTCTCAACATCCAGCCATTGTCACGTCTTCTGAAAAGCTCAAAAGGACGGGACCCCCCTTCACACACAGAAAAACAACACAGGCCAATAGTAACAACTGTTGGCTTTTGGATTCAGTATAACAAAATTGCCCTCTCCTTCTCCCTCCTCCCGCCCTCGCTTTCTTTTTCTCTGACCTCACAGTCCCTTGAGAGAAATCAGAAGATGATAGAAAGTAAGCTTATTTCAACTGATTTTTACTCCTGTGAATCACTCTTATGTAGCTGTGGTAACCCCGGCCTCTTTCATGTTGAGCCCATATACACACATGCACTACAGAGCACGTGAGCTGGCAACCTTAAATGCCTCATATGTAATTGGCAAACGGCTGGACAGATCAGCTGGTGTTAGCTGGCAGAAGAGGGTCAGACTGTCTCTCCACTCTCTGCTTCTATTCTCCGTCCCACTCTCTCTCTTTCTCTCTCTCATACCCCCCCACCCCCTCCCCATGAGTTTCTGGATGTCTTCCAGCCACATTAGGGGAAGGAAAATCCCAGACTGTTGGTATAAGCTTTTCAATACTACAGGGAGATTATGTTATCAGAAAGGTAAACTTCACTGTTAGGGGTAAAATGTTCTACTACATTTCAAAAGCGTAGGCTACGAAATTCAGGAGAGGAAGAGGGATGATGAAGAAGCATCGGACAATAGAGGGAATGTAAGGCAGAAGAAGAGATGTGGAAAGGGAGGGTTGCAGACATAGAAAATAGAGAAATGGAGCCAGTTATGGGAGTCTTTTTCTTATTGTTGCACAAGGTGATGCCCTTTTGTTTGGCAAAAGCAAACTCTAAACTCTACAATTAGCCCCTCGGCGCCCCTGGCCTTCCTTCCCTCTCAGCCCCTGCTAGCCCCCTGCTAGTCCTTACTCACCCCTGTAAAGACAAGGGTTGGCCTCGCAGTGAAAACAGGAAGCACTCAAATCCAAAGATACCACTCTGGGCTCTGGCCTTGTCTTTTGACTAGTGTAAACCTTCAAACACCTATGAAAATAAATACGGGACCTCAGGAGCGAACCGTGCCAGTTGAGAGTTCGCACATGTGTGTATGCAGGGAGGAGGGGAGGGTCTGGGCGGGAGAGTGGTCAGTCAGACGAGTAAGTAGGTAGCCCTTTCAAGCATCAAGCGTCTCAGGTTTTGTGCTGGGCCACCCTTTGGCCTGGGTGTTTGGGGAAATTCTGTTAAGCTGCTAAGCCAGGTGTATTGGTCCCATGGGCTCCTTGAAAGGGAAGTGATATATCCCTTGGTCATTTGGAAAGTCCTTGGACTGTGAGCAGTAGAACTGTGTGTCCATGAAGGATTAGATGGTATTTAAACATAGTTATTAGTACAATATATTGTCTTTTGTACTGAAACACCAATGTGAATATCGACTCCTAAACACTTTTTTAGACAGACTTGATAAAGTGATTGTGCCCAAAAGATGCACTCGTTGAGCAGAGTGAGGACACATCACACTTTGTGAGGAGAGGAGTGCATTGTGCTGCAAACATCATTAGACACTAGTGACAGTAGCTACCCCACCCACCCGCCCGGCTCTCCAACCCCAGCCCAACATAGCATTAGTTTCCATGACGACAGGGTGTCATCGTCAGGTCGAGCCCTCCTCGCTGCTCTCTCGACCGCCCTTTATAGACGCACATAAAAGAGCCAGCTAGGGTCATTCACAAGACATGGGCGCAGGCAGGGCCAAACCCTGGCAACGGATGTTTGTCCCATACGATAAACAAGTGTACAAGTCCATCCCTCAAAAAGAGAGGGCATGTTGTTTGAGTAGACTAAACAGTCAGCTCTGCAGTATCCCCAGTTTTGTTTAAGCTCCTCTAGTCCTTCTAATCCTTGTGTGTTGTTCCAGTACAAGCAGCATTTAACTGGTGGAGACACACATCTGCAAACAGTTTGAAATACACATAAATACCCAAGCCCTTTCTCCTTTTACATTAAACTGTTGAAAGCTGTTTATTTCATATTTACTGGTGCCCACTTTGTCTTTCCAGCATACATGGCACAAGAAGAAGTTTTTTTTTTATTTATGCTTAGTTATCTAGTTCACTTACCTGTCATGCGGTGGAATTACACTGTTGATTTGTTTGAAAAAAACATTTTAAAGGAAGAAACATTATTTTAAAAAAGCAACTTTAGACTATGTGTCGGTGCTGTACATTGCAAATCTGTTTGCTTTTCACCTCCTTAGGTTGTTGTGTGAGTTTTGCGTTTGGATGAAGAAAGGGCGGAGACAAAGGAGAAGGAGGGAGGGGGGGGATTAGGGGTAAGAGCAAGGGTTAGGAGGGGGTAAAGAGGGGACTCCTAGGGGTCACAGAGGTGGAGGCCTGGAGGAGGCCCACACACTAATCTGTCATGTGCTCGTTTGCCTCGGAGCCCAAAAGTCAGCTCTCCAGTCACCCGTAGCAACCCAGGCGACAGTTTGGTTCACTGCCACTGCCCAAATGTGTGCGATCAGTGGGAGACGCAGGAAAAAGAGTCATCACATTACTTCTGTGACAATACCCATTGCTTTGTGTGTGTTTACAAAACAGACGTTAGTGACAATATGACAGGGTAGTTTGGGGATGTTTAGCACGGGAGCCATTGAAAGTCGCTGATAATGACTGTGGAGGAGATCTTTGGAGGGGTTGGGGGGGGTTGAGGGTTGAGGTTTGGGTAGCTATTGTCTAGTCACTGTGTTCTAATGTTGGCTGCTCAGCGACCCTGGAAAACAGAGACACAAGCCACCTCAGTCTGCCATCTGTTCCTCCCCAGCCGGGCCGCCACAGAGGGGCTACGGCGGCATGGACAGACCTCACAGGGGAGGACACTCAAACGCAGACAGCCCGACTCTACAGTGAGAAGACTATTTATTTCATACAAGAATCTCACCTCCCTCGTCAGAGCTCATTAACAAATTACCTCTGCGTGTCAACAAGATGCTTTTTCGTAGAAGGAGAGAGCCGAAAACAATGAAAGTTTAGAAGGGGGATCCAGTGACTTCCAATTTTCACAGGCTGTATAATTATATGACGGGCCGCAGCAACTTTGCCGTCTTGCTGCATAGCTTACAGCTTTGCGGTAATTTCCCTGTGTTAGTGTGTCACAGTTCTGTTTACAGTGTGCTTTGACATAGTTGGTAGCCATTCCAGAGGTTTAGTGCTGTATTAGAATGTAATAAGCCCTAATTCGTTTCATGCTCCGACATCAGACCTTTACACTTTGCCCCCTAATCCTGATCTGTCATAGTTCCACTTCAAAGCCAACTAACCCCACATGGAATCCACTGACATATAAAGCAGAGCACATTAACCTTGCACACACTGTAGTGTGTGTGCTTGGGAAAAGAGCAGGCATGTTTTTTACTTTTCATTCCTAAAGGCTTCTTATCCTCAAGATGAGCATCATGTTATTGTGCGTGTGGAAAGGAAGGGACTCCTGCATAATCCCAACACTTCTCCTCCCTCTACCTCATGTTTCCTCCCTTTTCCCTCCCTCCCTGTTAATTTTCATTCCTGCTGTTTGCATCTTAATGCAGGTTGTTTAATGAAGTAGCAGAAATGAGTGCTTTCGCTAAGGGACTGTTTACGACACGTTCCCACTGCATGGAGGTGATTAAGCTGTGTGAAACTCCACAGTGTTTGCCAACGAGAAAAAAGAAAAAAGCAAACCGCAACATATCCTCCAGTAAGACAACAGCAAGAGAAAAACAAAGGAGGAGAGTGTTCCCCCGAAATGTGATGCAGTGTGCATCTTATCAAATGAGGTTTTACAACGGGGATGTCCACGTGGAGGACCCGGAGCACAGCATGAGTTTGACTGACCCCTGCAGAGGTGACTGCACATGCCGTGACCGCCGCAGAATACAAACAGGACGAGGCCTGTGGAGGGCAGTCAGATTTATAAACTCGCAGCTCTGAACAGTAAGAGCCTCTTCCAAAAACACACATGCACAAAGCAGAGGAGACTTCTTTCAAGGCCCCCACGCTCCACTGAGAATAGGCCGCAGCCCGGGAACGTTTCCCTGCCTTCAGCACAGTGGAGCGATCCACCGCCGCTGTAGTCATAACACTGATTCGTTGGCAGGGACCTGACTGAGCTGAGTCTGTAAGAAATGGAGCTGAGTGACGTCATCTGTATTAAGGGACCCCGCAAGGTAGTCTGCGATAGCGTACATGCCCCTGGTGTAAAACCAGGGTTATTAAGATGGTGGTAGCTGATTCCGTTCCTTTTTTCCTTTTCTACACTTTTGGGGTTATCTTACTCATAACAAAATGTATAAGAGGATTTTGGTTTCACATCTTAGAGCAAGTTTCCTTAAATTACCCCTTACCCTTCCAGGGGTACCGCCCTGCAGGCTCGCCTCACCCCTCCCCCCACCCCCCCAACGGTTGATTGCGGGGTTGTGGCGAGAGCTGCTAGAATGGTGGCTGCTGCATGCTGGGGACCATGGAGGCCAATGAGATTCTGCTGCAGGCCTCCAAGCTGCCCTTGCAGTGCTTTGATATGCATCTCACACCAAGAGAAGAAAACGCAAAGGGGAAAAGGAGCGGCACAAGTGTGGAAACGGCAAACCAGGCTCAGGAAGGGAGGGTAGGCGAGGAAAGCGAAAAGGTTGAGGGATGGAGGCACCGAGTAGAAATCAAAAACAGACCCCATGTTTCACTGTTTGGTTTGTCTTGGGACCCTGGCTGCACCAAATCCCACTCCTGCCATTTTGTGTGATTTTTCTCCCCTCCCTTCCTACTCCTCTCAAATGCATGCTTTTGTTTTGCCCAGCGCTCGGTCCAGGGGCAGGCAGTGGGATTCCTGCACAGTGGGGTCCTTATAACAGGGAGCCATGTCTCTTGTTCTCACCTCTTCCCCCCACTTCCTCACCTTTTTCATTTTTCCCCGTATTGATATCCTCTTTCTTTCCCTCTCTGAACATATGGACTTTTTTTTTTTTTTTTAAGGGAAGAGCCCAGTCCACATCAAAGACTGAGGCAGAGCAGGTCAATTTGTTGCTCCTTTCCCCGACGCTTCCCCCTCCTCTAGCCTCAGTGGACCCTCCCCGCACCACAGCCATTTACCCAGAATGCTCCATTGCGCAAGCAGTTCTGCCTAGCATACATATTGAGCCATGTGTTGTGAGTGTCTGTTCTCCACACAGAGCAGAGCGGCCACATCCTCCCAAGATCACACGAGGCTATACAAATGAGCATGTGTGATAGATAGCAGCCCCTGTATCAAAAAATAGCTGTAGCACGTGCTGATAAAAAAAAGCAGATGGATAGAGGAAGGAGAGAACCAAAGGGAAAAAATCAAATAAAAAGAAAAAATAAATATATATAAATCCAAATCCAGGCAGAGCAGGCCTTGGCTCCAGATGTGAATCTCTCTGAATATTGATCATGGGGTAAAGCTAGTCCCCCGTATCCCCAGGGCTGCAGCTACTGACACACAAAGCACCTCTCTAAAGCCCATAAACCAGCTTGTACAATTATTTAGATAAAGAGGGCGACAACAGCAGTGTATGCCTCCCAAACCCAGAACCTCCTCCTTGGCTCTCATCCTCCCACTGCTGCTCCTGCTCCTCCTTTTCCTTTTTCTCATCCAGCATGAAGATGAAGAAATTAAAAAAGGGGGCAAATGTGTAATTAGCCACACATTTCGGAATCCTCCTTAATGTTCATTACTGAAACCAGGGGCAATTACAAGTTCAAAGGGGTTTAGGGCACCAGCAGCCCGCATAATCAGTCGCAAATTAAGCACAGCTCATTTGTCACAGCACAGCACGCACACTTGTATGCGCGCACAGAGGCACACATACATGCATACTGTCAGAGTTGAGTCATAGACAAGCTGACAGGCATCAATTTCCATTCAGGCACAAATCTCAGCTCCCCCAAGGCGTCGGGTTAGGTCGCCCAATCCTCTTACGCTCTGATGCTTTGTTTTCACTAGACAACAGCAAACACCACTGACACCTTCACCTCAGCTTGCTCTACATTATACTGTGTCCGACTTGCATTCATCCTCTTATAGGTGTCCTGTTTGCTTCACAATCCCTGCTGCCACCTGTACCCTTTTTTTTTTTTTAACCTCTATCTCCCTCTGTGTCTGTCTCCTCCCATCTGGCTGTGTCCCTGCAACACGTGACAGTGTGTGTTTCACGTCTGTCCCCGGAGGTGTATCTCGGTTACCTCTGGGGCCGGGTCACAATGGCTAATCCTGTCTTCAGGTGGCTGTTTAGCACACTGAGAGGAGAGCTCGCAGAACCGGAGGTGAGCTCCAGTTACAGGACTCCCTGACCAGGGGTCACCTCCGACACTGTCAGAGCACACACACATATGCACATGCAGAAACATGCACACATGTCCTGGCAGATAAGCAAGAATGCTTGCACATACACACGCACACCAAAGTTTTCACACACAAACACTGTCACTCAAACACATTGAGCCTGCTTATCTATCCCAGGTGGCTCAGCCTTCATCTCTCTCCTCCCTTGTTCTTCTTTATCTGTCTACTGTACTACTCCTCTTCTAGTCTTTCTCTGTCTTCTCTCTTTCCCAGATCAGTCAGACTCTTGTTCACATTAGGATTCCCCGATATGATCTCCATGAAGACTTGCTCTATTGGCCATGCGTTGCCTGTCCTGCCCGGCACCCTCATTGTTTAAGCCGCTCTCACAGGGGGACACAGTCAGGTCTCCAGTGGATTGAATGGAGCCCTATCATGTGTGGCTCAGCGTAGTGGGAGAGAGAACTCATTTTTCACCGGGGGAACGACATCCATCTCAGCAGCCAAACGCTGGCTGTTTCATTAAGTAGCCCATCCAGGCAGACAGATGTGTTCACCACACAGCCATGTTTTCCTATGCAAGAGCGTGTATTAACCCACAATCCTTTGGGGGAGATTAATAGGCTACCAGCCCCTTTCCATTGATTATCTCCGTGCCATTTTCCCCTCCTTTCCTTGGCTAGATATTAAAAACTAATGAAGCCTATTGAAAACGGGAACCGTGAGGCTTTTCACGGATCATTTTAGGTTATTTGGACTCAAACAGAGAGGGATCTCTTTAAGGCACAGTTTGAGTCGAATTAAGAAAATAAATGTGGAGAGCAGTGTTGAAGAAACAGGAGGAAAAAAAGAGAGAGTAGAGAATGTGACTGTAAAAAGATGTGTGTTTAAGAAAAGACAACTCTACTCTGACACATGGAGCGGAGACACGGCAGATGTTAGCAATTCCGGAGCATAGCAAAGCATTCCTAGTGTTGGAACCACGTCCTAATTGCCATAATGGAGGTGGTAAGCGCTGACAGTAATGGAGTCTTGGGGATCCATCTCCAGCAACCTGAATTAGAGGCCACTTGGCAGATCCACTTCAAGATGGCCTGCATTTTTTTTTAGTCAGGATGCCCTTGTTTTCACTGTTCTTCAAACCTCTTGAAATCTTTTTTTTTGTTCTGTAGCATCACCAATTTTTCCCCCAGTGCCACGGTGTAAGAATCAGAGGGGCTCTCAGGTGATGACTGGCACAGAGTGTAGTGTGGAGGGAGAAGGTGGCGTATGAGACTGACGGGTCGGAGAGACCTGGGCGGAGAGTGAGCAAAGAGTTAAAAGCGTCCATGTGATGTGCTCACCTCTGCACCAGGCCTGGTGAAAGGCGGCGGGGTGCTGTCGGGGAAAATGACTTCCTGAGACATTACCATCAATCACCAGACAGGTCAGGCCCCCCAATCCCGCCATCGGGGTGGAGGAGAGGAGAGGAGAGGAGAGGGGGATGGGGAAGGAGGATTAGACTAGCGGGGATGAAAACAGAGAGGAAGACTGAGTTAGGCTTGTTGGGGAACAGACTATTAACAATCTCTTTTTCTCACTGTCTGACTATTTTATGTCTTTCTCTTCCTCTGCCTATCTGTCTCCCCGCGTCTTTCTATGCTTCTATTTTCCGGCCTTCCATAAAACGACTGCCCAGGCATTCAGGAACGGCCCCTGCTGGTCAGAGAGTCCTCTCCTCAGCTCAATTGCATCATTAATTATTCCACAGGCAGTGGGCTAGAAGCAAATCTAAAGGAGAGGAAGGGAAACAGAGAGGGAGCAAGAGTTAGATGGAGAGATGGGGGACAGCTGTCTAACACCCCCAGTTGGTCTTGCTTTCACTCTCTTTCTCTCTCTCTGTCTCTTTCTCTTTCTGTAAATGAAGGATGGGAGAGGGGAGGGGCTTGGGTTACCTCAGTGAGCGGTTGTGTTACATTCCTGAGAAGGGAAGGGGTAAGGGGGGTGGGGGGGTAGTTCAACGAGTTGTTGAAAAGAACACAGACGCTTGTCATCACAGCCTCCGAGCTGGGGAGCCATCGTGCCTTGCTTTAGGCCCGGAGGTCAATGACCCTCTGTTGCACTCAGATAGAGAGAGGTAGAGGGAAGCAGAGAGAGAGAGAGTCACCAAAAGCTACAAAAAAAAAAAAATCCATACGGTACGTGTCACTGCTTGTCTGTGGCAGAGGTCAGTCAAAAGCCTCAAAAATCTCTAAATCCTTCTCTTTCTCTCCTCACCCATAAAACACTGTACGTGAGCAGTGGCTGAGTGACTGTGGATTAGCCCCCTCTGAAGTAGAGTGGGAGGAAGAGGAGAGGCAGACAGAGAGAGAGCGAGAGAGACGGAGAAAACGGCAATCGCTGGCAGTCATGGCAAAATGGCCCATTAGATTTAAGGAGTAAAAGTTCATCAGCTTTATTAATGGGTAGGTATATAAATGAAGTATGAATTACCTGACTTTTATGGAGTGGCGAGAATGAAACTGGAGTGTCTTATGATATAATGTTTTAGTGAGCTGTTCTGAGCGCTCTGATGAGCAGACTGCAGAGAGGAGGAGGAGGAGAGAAAGAGTGGAGAGAGAGAGAGAGAGACCGAAGTGTGCTGGGGTCCCTTGAGTCCAGTGGCTGGAAGGTTGCCTGATTGTTGCTAACATGCGTAGCTGATCGGGTTAGCTCAGAGACAGGGACGTTCATAGCTTCCAGGCTTATTCTTTGCGTGTCATTAGCTAACATAGTAAAAATTGCACAGCGCAAAAAAAAAAAAGGTCAGCCACATTTATGATTTTGTCGCTTCTCTACACATGTGCATGCAAACACAAGTATGCAGCACGCAGTTGTTGCACACACCACACAAGTGAGTTTATAAACAAGCATGCGTGCACACAAGCCAGTGTATGCAAGTACATGTGCAAACACAAGGACACTCACACACACACGCCAGGTGCGCACAGACAGACACACACACACACACACACACACAACACACATGCTCCCCACTATCCTGTAATAAGCGGTAAGCTGAGCTAGCTGATGGTCATCCTCCCATGGGGCTGCTGGGTGGCTGCCAACTTCCTGCCTGCTTTGTCAGTGGATAAAGCCCCTAACAAACGAGAGGGCTGTAGCTAGGCAGGCCAGCCAGGTCAAAGGTTACCTCCTCGGCCCCCGGGCAGGATTGAGCCTAAGAGCACTACAAGGAGAGAGAGAGAGAGAGAGAGGGAGGATGGAAGAATGCACTTAAAGATTGGCTACAAAGATTGGCTGCATGGCTATTAACAGCCAGGCCTAAAAGCTATATCCTCGCATACTTACCACTCCTTTTCTCTTCTCTCTCTCCTCTCCCCCCTCTGTCTCTCTCTCTCGTTTTTTTTTTTTTTTTTTTTTTTTTTTTCAGGCGGCACTTCACAAAGGCATTTTAACTCCCGTCACATGTCGACTCTGCTTTGAGGAACATTAAGAAAGTGAAAGATCCTGAGGGCATTTGTCAGTCCGCACAGCCCCATGCAGCCAGCCGCCCCTGGGTGTTGAGCAATGACAGGAGATATCTCCTTGACTCATACACCCCTAGATGAAAGGAGGGCTCAGAAGACGTGCATTTCTGAAAGGCAAAAATGGTATTCAGTAGAAGGGAACAGACACAACAGGTAGGGACGGGGTGGTGACTGATCAGGGCTTGGCTGGCTTTGTTCCATGGAAGTACTTGTGATCTCAGATGAATGCACCTATGGTTACCATCGGCTATGCTCCCCTGTCTCACTGACAGGGACATGATCTGAAGTGTCTGTCTGTCACGGGCCCAAGAGCTTCTCTCACTGGCAGGAGGATAGAGGAAGAGGGAGACGGTGGACGAGAAGGGAGAAAATCTTTCTTTCCACCCCAGCTGTCCATTCAGAGGGAGAGGACATTTGACATGGTTGACTTGAACACATTTAGCATCATTAGCAAACAGGAAGTGTCCCCTGCAGCTGTTTTTTTGGTGGGGGAGGGGGGGTGTTCCTGCCTGCACTGTAACGGACAAATGTTACCCACCATGTTTGCCTTTGATTTTTGACCTGAAAACAAAAAAAATTGACATTACAAATGTCCTATGATATCTTCCAAATTGGCTTGACATTCCCGAGCTGGCCCCGGGGGGGTTTCTTGTTTGTCCTCTGTAAGTGGTTGTGCTCTTGTTGTTGTGTCCTGGGGCTCGCTATTAGAATGTACTGGCCTTTCTCTCGGAGAGTGTGAGGTCTTAAAGAGACAGAGGGAGAGACACAAGAAAGAGAGAGCAAGAGAGAGAGCTAAAGAGAGGTCCTGGTTGTGTATTTGAATACTTATGCTCATTAAGTTAATGCACAAAGAAAGGGAGAACCGTCAAGTGGAAACTCTCAGAAGCTTCTATTTGAAGAGTGAACACACCCGCTTTTCTCCCTCTCGGTCTGTCCATCTCTCCGCAAATTAATCTGTTTCTGTTTCAATTGAAGATCAGCCCCACTTTACTTTGACTTGGGAAGTTAAACAAAGTCTAAAGAACACAATGGAGAAAGAGGATAAAGTTAAAGAGACCCTGTATGTTAATATTAAGTCCTTTTCCCACCAGACTTTATCAACAGGCTCGAGGTTGCAAGTGCTTTACTGTTTTGTCACTGGCCCCCTGTGTTTTCACAGCTTTTCTTTAAAGTGGCCTTTAAGATCCAGTGTTCCTGAGTAGTGTTCAATAACCTAGAACTGGAGAACATTTATAATTATTTAATTACATATTGAAGCCACATTTGTCAGGAGATAGTTATATTTTTAAAAAAAAGCGGGAATGAATTATGGATTATTTTTCACCCGTCGGAAATTATGGGAACTGTAAAAGATATACACAATCTTGGAGGGTAAAGTTATTTAGTAGTAACCTTTTTTGTTCCACCCTCAAAAGCTGCTAGAGGTTTTCTTAGCCTCTCGGTTAGTCGGTTTAGAAAATCATTGCTTTTTTACAATGTGTACAAACGTCATTAAACCAGTGCTGCTGTTTATTCAGAGGCTTAGTTCGCTCACTACGCTTTAGCTATAGCGTGTGCTCCCAAATGACTTTATGACTGGCAACAGTGACAAGTGGTGTGGATATGAGGTTGTCCAACGCCGGCAAAGTGGGTGGGTCCTCTGCTTTGACAGGCCCACCAGGCCTCTAATGATCCGCTTATAGGCCCTAAAAGTCCCTTGCAAAGGCAGGAGACCTATTACTTCACACTCCCAACAAGTGACACGATAGGGGATAAAAGGAGATTCATTTTTTAGAGAATTATAAGAAGACTGGTTGACTCTAAAATTGAATCTTGCTGAGATTTAACAGGAGCAAAACTCTTCTGTAGGAGGACGATGCATTGGCTCAGCGGTAGTCACTGCAACAAGATGTTTTAAAGATTTCTTGAGAGCAAGTAGTGAGCGTGGCTGTGTGTTGACATCAGGCGAGCTGGAGAGCAGAGCAGAACAGAGCTGGGTGCCCCTGAGCAGGCAGTTACCACAACAAAGCCAACAGACTGGTCTGAAAAACCAGGCCAAATTCCTGCCCTCTAGGACCTGGCTTAAAGCTTGAGCGGAAACTTTGAAAGAGGGGGACGAGATGAGATGAGATGAGAGGAGAGGAGAAGAGAAGAGAAGAGAGAGAGGATGGAGTGAAGAGGATACGAGACGAGGCCAGACGGGTTAGCGCGTAGCGAGAAAGGGATAGCTGCTGGGGCCTATGGAGTACGGCAGGAAAAGGAGAGATCGACGGAAATGAGAGAGAGAGAGGGAGAGACTGAGAGGAGACCTGGCCCCCGCTGTAAGGATGGAGGGATCGTATTCCTCCTCTTGAAAGTGGAGGGGCAGTCGTGTGGTGGAAAAAGATGCCATGAACTTGATCTGACGATTAAATAGGCACATCTCTATGGCTGCAGGCCACAAATGAGACCACGTCCGCAACGCAGCACACACACAGTTTGTGTACATAACTGTTGGCAAACTCCAATAGATCCATGGGTTGAGTTCGGCTGATCCTCTTTTGGGAGTCTTTTGCGTATTTCTGTGTAGCTAATGAACACCGTTTTTTCCAGTTTTACTTTCTTTATTGGATGAAAGTGATACCATATTATCATTATGCATGATAGCATTTGGAAACATCTCTCTCTATTCTTTGGTCGATCCGTTAAGTCTGGAGGTGTATTGGGATTGTGTGGGAGTGATTGCTATTTAGCCTCATGGAGCTTGGTACAATCAGATGCCTATATCTCGCATATCCTCCAGGGCTCCTTCCTCACCCTCTCCCTCCATTCATTCCTCTCTCCTTCCGACTCCCCTCACCCGCTTTACTGTTACTGTAGCTTGGCAAGCGAGCAGGGCAGTTATGCCGTAGAGCTTCTCTACAACCTTGCACCATCTCCAGTGAACATAAATTAATGGTGTAGAGCAAACAGGCTGCTGGCTGGGGTCCAGGAGCTGGCTTCAGGAGCCCAGCCAGCGATTGTTGTGGTGGGCCATGGCAGCAACAGCAGTAGTAGTACTGATGCACTGCCAACCAACCAGCCAGCCAGCCAGTCAGAGAGGCAGACAGACAGACTGGGGGCCCTTTTGCTCTATAATAGATGCTGCGGGCCTCGCCAGTCCGCCTTGTATTTGCAATCATCACCGTTTTACTGTCAGAGGGCAGTCCGCTGAGAGCCCTAACACTTATTGTGGAAGCTCTGGAGTCTGGAGTGAGAGAGACAGAAGTGTAGTGGTATGTTCTGAATGCAGATTGTGTGAGGTGTAGATATGGATGTACTTTCATTTGCTGTTATCAGAGGTTGGCATGCAGTGCATGCGGTTTGTAGGTTAGCAGCATGTGAGTTCTGTTTATAAGTTGGCTGTAACTATGTATGCGCGTGTGCATGTGTGTGTGTGTGTGTTTGTTTGAGTGTGTGCAATCAAGAGCGAGAGAGAGAGAAAGAGGGAGCAGCAGGGTTGAATCATTGAGTCATGTGGCATTCTTGCCTGTTTTCAGACTGTTGTCAGGAAGCAGTGTAGCTTCTAGTGAATAAAACAAACACTCAAAAACCCTGCCCTCCCTTCCCACCTTCACCCACCCAAAAACACACAAAGAGAGGGAGGGAGAGAGAGAGAGAGATGGAGAGAAAGAGAGCACAGTAGAGACAGAGATAAAGTTGAGCACAGAGATAAAAATGGAGATGGATGTGAAGATAGGCATGGAAAGGGAATTTTTTTTTTTTAATGCAACTTTAGTTTACACACACTGTTTAAAAGAACTTCAACTCAACCAGTTCACTTTATTTACAATACTTCATTTGGGCTCAGCTAAAAGAGAGAAGAAACTGCATTAGTTTGTAATTGATTAAATAAATCAAATTTATCTTTGAAATCACAGAGTTCATCGTAATTGGAATGTGACACAAATAATTATTTCAAGTTTATACCGATAAATAAATAAAAAAAAATTATTTCATTTCATTGAAAAGTAAGCTCTTCTTTTTTTGTCAATTGTCAATCTGTTTGATGTTTACAGACAGACGTAATTAACTATATCCTTCAATTCATACCACACAATCTGTCAGAAAACGACGGCTAAAAATCCAGATATTGCTCTGTGCATAGTAAATACTCCCGACAGATTCAAAAACTCGAACTGGATTCATTGTCATATCTGTTTGATCTCGCTGTAATGCCCATATGCATTCAATCTCATTGTCATTTGTCAAAGAAGCCAATTGTAACGTTATTAACAACAGCAACTTGATATTTAAAATGTGCCAATCTTACCCCAACTCAGTGCAGAATCCATATTAAAATGTCATTCCTATATTTGATTGCGTTTATTTCTGACAGTGAATATTATTATCGTCCTCCAGTCACTTTGATTAAAAACAAATAAGATTCCAATCAATGTGAGGGAGGCATATATGAAAGGAAATACGGAGATACAATATTGCTGTAAAACTAGACACAAACTCACAATAAAGCCCATCAGACGCTCCCAACACATAAAAGCATTACCATAGGAAAAGTCACTATATAGAATTACGTCTGTTTAGCAATTGACTTTTTCTGAAGCCTGCTAATTTAAAACATTTTTATAGAACGGAAAATGTAAATGCAGACGAGCTAATAACTATCCAAGTGTCAGAATGGCTAGAGCTGAATCACACCAAACATCATCAGCAAATCCTTTGTGTTGTCATGGTACCGGGAGTAAACAGCCAATGGCCTGTGATTTCCTGGGAGTCATTAGCATGGAATAGGTTTGCAAGCCAGCGCAACCTTGTGACCTGGCTCCATAACTCATGTCACACGCTGATGATGTCATTCATCAATGGGGGTCCACCAGCTTCTCGGGCGAAGGGGCTGCAGGTTCGGTGAGAGGTGGAGGGGAAGGGGCAGAGCGGGAAAAGCGGTGGGGGTTGAACGGAACGGCCGGGATAATGATCAGGCGGTGGGTTTTGACGACTGCAGCAAATAGGTGTCAGGAGAGTATGAATCTGATATATAGCATAGCTGGATGTCGAAGGAGCAGATAGGAGTCGGTGTGGGGCGAACGGTGCGATGTGAAGTGAGAGTGGTCCAACAGTAGATGTGGTTATTGTATACGGTGAAAATGCCAAGCTGGGCTCAAGGGGGGTTTAAGGGCTGTACACAGCGGATGATGGAGCTACCTCAGCTTGTAATGTTCAGCAACCACAGGGGCCATTACATCCAGCAGTATCAGAGAGCACAGAGCACATCACACCCTGTAATTTAGCCAGCAGTCGGTCACACACACACACAAACACACACACAGCTCGATTCTCAATGACTGGCAGAATGTGATCCACCTGCGTATGTGCCTGTGTTTGTGTTGATGCTTGGCTTTTTTTTTTTTCAGGTCAGAGTGTAGGAATTGGACAACATGTGCGCATCAGGATAGTGCGTGCGTGTGCCCATTACCAGGCTTTAGCATAATTAACAGAGCTGTTTCGATCGGGGACCGGTGCTGCCCTGACAACAAATTGGAGCTGCTCATTTCTGGCTTATTTATAGACGGGCTGTTTTACATTTTGCGGTCAATCCTCTTTTAAGGATATTGGCCTTGGTGTTTGTAACTGAAAGTATTGAGCGGATCCAAAGCTAGTGTGGAGATTATCAATACCATCTTTGATCTTGCTCTGTGTTTGTGTTTCATCCATTAAATAACCATGCCATACTGTCTCCTGAGGGTAGAGAAGGACATCTCCAGGATGGAGCACATTAGAACAGATTTAGCAGTCTGACTTTGAGTTTTGTTTAATATTTATTCCCCAGTGCACCTCACATTTACTTGTTTCATATCAGATTTTTTTTTTTTTTTTTTTTGCTCATTGGGTGATTTACTAACTTTTTTTTTTTTTTTAACTGAGGCGATTAACATTAAGAGGTTACTCAGAGGTCTCAATAGCTGTTCTCCAATTTCACGGCTGCTGCAGCCCTGTAACCACTCTGCCCACCATGCCGGCTTTCTTCTCATGTGTGTGTCACAATTGCCACCGCACTCCATTTTCTGTAGCTGAGATTTCAGAGCGCCATGCTTTAAGGAAAGCTGCCACAACGTAAAGTGTGGGTGGCCTGCAGTCGCAGCCATAAAATGCGTGCGTGTGTCAGGAAAGGGGGGGCCAGAAAGAAAGGCGCGACATTGAGCTGAGGATAGATGAAGAGAGCATGAGGAAAGGTTGTGTACAGGCATGCTGTGTATTTGCTTCTCTGTGTGTGTGCTTGGCAGTGCGTATGTGCAAGTGAATGCACATCTTGAGGTTGCAGGCAGGCGATCTAGTCTGACACAGGGAGGCAAGGAGTGGGGTATGAGCTGAGCGAAATAGGATTTTTTTTTTTTGTGTCGTGTCTACCAAATGTGGTCAGAGTAAATCTCCTTACTCAGGGGTTTTGCGTGCGAGGGGGGCTTTAACGTCCCCACTCTCCTTGATGAGACATCTTTCTTGTTTGTTCAAACCATTCATTACGTGGTGGCTTCTGGACGAGCTATGCTGCTGGCCGGCGTATTTATCACCGAGCTAAAGCGCGCTCTGGCTGACAGTAGGGGATTGATGACCAGGTCTGGGCCTGAGAGGCTGAGGAAGCCTTAATACAATGTAGATGACCCACTCCCATTTCCAATTAGACTGCTCCTCTCCCCACACCTCCATACCGCATCATGTTAAGCCACGTCTCAATTTATGTGTGTCTGTGCCTGTGTGTATATGTTTGTGTACTGTGCGTACATAAAAAAGAGTGGGAGGGAGTGTGTGTTCTGTTACATTTGTGTGCGTGTTTTGATCGTGACCGAGGTCATAGCTAATGTGAAAACACCAAGGAAGCCGAAGAGTGTAAGGGGAAGGGAAAGAGACACTGTACTCTTATTACATGTTGTTGTCCAGAGCAGACACACACACATATTAACACACACACACAAGGGGATGTAGATGTGTATATGTGCTGTTTGGACATTGTGCACATTGTGCATTCTCTTGAGAACATTTACACACACATACATATGTGCATACACATACACATACACACATACACAGTAACCAAAAGAAATTGCTCTGTCTTTTCTTGCCAAGGAAATGTCAGCACCTGGCAATCAAAAAATGTATTTCTATGCACGCATTATCATCTTTCCTTTGTTAATGATTTTAGCATATTAAAAGGAACTACGTACACAAGTACAAATCAGATTAATCCCTCTCTGCAGCCGGGACTCATTATTTGTCCAATGTCAGCCTTGTTTGTTATTAATTGAGCACATTCCTCAAACCATTTTTTCAATTCTCCTTTAATTAAAACAGACTACATTTAGACAGGCAGTACCACCTGAAAGGAGAAATCCTCCTCTCCGCTGATATGAAACCTCACTTACATCAATTATTTCAGCAGCAAATGAGAAAATAGTTCTTGAGCAACTGTTATCGTTTCATGTTAAAACTGAATTCAATTAACAGAAGCCAGGCAGACATTACATTCTGAAATTTGCTTCCTCGGTGAGTGTGGAGGAGGAAGGGAGCTGAAAAAAAGGGGGGTTAAGTCGTGAGGCTAAAGGTGTTTTCCTTGAAGATGAAGAATGCGTGTTAATGGGGCTTGAAACCACCCAAAAATAGAGGAGGATTTAAGTGTCACTTTTGAAAAGGAATTTTTGTGTGTTGTGATTTGCAGGTGTCATGTCTATGAATATTTGTTTGTGTCTGTGTGCATTTCTGTTTGCACATGCTTGTGTGCGTGTGAATGTGAATGTGTAGCCCTATGTGCACGCATGCTCCCTGTCGACAGTGGCTGAATGAAACACATAGTGTCTCATTTGTTTCGTTTGCGTGCGCCCCGACTCCTAATCTGGCCCTTAAAGACATCTGTCACCAGCGATCACTGTTGTTTTGTCATGCTTCATAGCAGGCCCAGGGGGAGCAAGGCAGCCCAAGGTCTGCCATTTATATCAGCCCATGTTCTCTAGATTGGACCTGACACAAATAGTATCATTGCAGCCCTGGTCGCCGAATTACATTTTCAGGTAAAAATCTTGGCGCAGCTGTGGAGGAGATTTCATGGCATTCTGTTCTTTTAGCATTAGTCTGTATTCAGCCGCTGTCTATGAAAGAGCCACCACCAGGATACATGTCAGACATTCAGGGAAAGATAAATGTATTCGCTGCAAATCTGCACCCACTCATTCTGTTGCTTGGTATTATAAAAGGATTCTCAGACACCACAGTATCTGCGTTAGGCCTGCTCAAAAGTCTCGTTTGTCAGTATGCGTGTGCACATGTGCCCGAAAGTGTGTTTCCTTCCCGTGCACGGCATATATGTTTATGGCGGCGTACACTGTATGTTGTTAGTGTGTGGGCGGGGTGGGGACCAGGAAGGGGGTTATCACAGTTGACAGTTTTGAGAAACTTGTTCGGCCAGCTCTGACAGGTTTAGCGCCTAACTGTGTGTGTGTGTGTGTGTGTTGACATGTGGGTGGACACGTGTTGTATGCCCTGAATGTCTATACCGTCCAAGGGAGGGGCAGGGTTGGGTGGAGATCACGAGAAGGTGCAGTCTTGGGTTACACAATACAACAAACATGGGAACATATTGAATACATACAGTAATAGGCAGCAGCCAGGAACATGACTCGGAGCATGTGTTCCCTTCCAGCGCTTCTCTTTATGAGTGCTTACATGCGTGAATATTTATGTTAATCTGTATGTCAAAGAGGCTCATGTGTGTGTATTTCTCTCTCTGTTTGCTCCTGCAGCACCCATACCCTTCTGAAGAGCAGAAGAAGCAGCTAGCCCAAGACACAGGCCTCACCATCTTACAAGTAAACAACTGGTGAGTCAAGATTTCCGCTCGCCCTATCTCCACCACCAGCATCGCTCTGCCTTTCATTCTCAAAAGCCTTTCGCCTCCCTCTCCCCGCCAAGTGTGAAAACCGTTTATGTACAGCCCTCCCCGTCGCACATAGACATGTACAGAGGTGCACACGCAGACATGCACACTGACAACCTTTGTAACATTATTATATGTAAGCTACCAGGATGTTCCGGTGTTATCGGCAAAGTGTTCTGCGGCTAAGTCAGCGGCCTTTGTGGTTTGATGCACATGTATTCAGTGGGATATATTTAAGGGAGAAAGGCAGAGATCATAAGCTACCCCTACAGCCCCCACACCCACCCCACCCCTTCATCCAAAACCATACCTAGCACTGCCACTGGTGCCCCCACAAAAGGCAAAACTGCCTTCCACCCCCTCCCCATTTTACACGAGCTATATGGTGGATTAAGGTTTTGGTGGCCTGGCCAGCAGGGCCTTTGTAGATGGCTTAGCACATAACTGGGGGTGGTGGATTAAATAAAATGATCACAGAAGCAAAGAAATGATACAGGAATTACTTATCAAAATACTAGCCCAGGTTTTATCTGCAGCTTAATTTTGTTCAGTACATTCTCAGGGTGATGTTCAGATTAATTGAACTGACAGCTTCCTTTCAAATTTCCGGCAAGGTATTTGCACGGATTTCAGGTCTTACACAAACTTAATTATATGGAACCCCATTTTATCATTCTAATTCCATGTAGCGGGGGTTCTATTTACAAATGACAAGTCTGTGCCTTTTATTCACAGCTTTCCTTAATATATTTATCAAAGCGGGTTCATTTACAAAGTGCTCTATCTGTTGGGTACAGGCAGGCCGACATTAACGAAGCTTTTAGGTTTATCAGACTCGCAGCCTGACAAGTCCACCCGAGGGTCAATTGATTTTTTGGTTCTGTGATACATTTTTTTTCTCATTTTTCCTGGATCACAATGAGAAACATGCCTGGAGAATTAGCCTGGTTTGTCGGCCTTATCTATCAGCCCCCTCCCTCGTCCCCCCCTCTGTCCTGACATACTCTCTCTCCTTCTGTCTCCCTCTCTCTCTCACCCTTTTCTTTATTCCCTTCTAGCCAAAGGAAGTCAAGCTACTTAAATTGTCCACAGGAACCGCTGTTATCAGACTTTAATGCACCCTACAGTGTGGATAGCATTTCAATTACACCAGTAACCAAAGATTAGCCCCCGCTTGCCTGTTTCATGCCTCGTGCCACCGTTTCGGGACGCGACGCACCTTACCTACAGGAGCAGAAAATTGAGTTGCCTTGCCTGTGTCATGGTGATTAATGCAGAAATAGTCTGCAAACCTGCGAGAGAGAGAGAGAGAGAGTGAGAGAGAGAGAGAGAGAGACAGAGATAGATTTAGGAAGAGTCCCTGCCTTCTCTGAGGCCATGAAATCCAAGCCTGGCGCTGAAATGCCTCAGATCCATTTATAAAGAGGTCTGAAAGAATCTCGTGCTGGGTAACATCCTCATGAACCTTGTCTCTGCGCACACGTACATGCACATACAAATACATGGTCATGGAGCTGTGTATTAATGTTACACCAGCCGTGCTAACAAAAACACATCAGGAATCCATTTTCACAAATAAAGTCATTAGAGAGGGTCAGACTGTGCTGGTCTATCTCTTCTGGGTGTTGTCAACTGGCCTGGCGGACGCTGTCACGTTATTGGCTATTTTACAGCAAAGGGGGAAAGATAAGAAAAAGAGAGGATGCTAGTTTTCTTTCCCCTCATAGTGCTTAATCAGGTTGGACAGCAGGTTACAGTTAAACATCGCTCTGTTTTTCTCTTTGATCCCTGGTTTCCAGTGGCTGCTGAGTTGGTCCACCCAGGATATGACAGAACTCTGCCATATGAAATTCCTGTTTTTTTAAAAAAAAGAAGCTCTTCAAATTCCTGGCTGGCCCCTTGCATTGTTCTGTAGTTCCCTTTGATGCATGGCCGCTGCCATTTTACTGGCCAAAGAGAGGGAGAGGAAGATAGAGACAGAGGGAGGGAGAGACAGAGGCAGAGGATGAGTGGGGGCAAAAAGGGAGGGGACGGCCGGCGTCTTCGGTTTCTAGAGCTCTCCCTCGGGGAAAGGATGTGCTGAATCAGGGCTTTGTCCGCCGGCACAATCGCAGCCCAGCGAGGGCACAAGGGTGCTCTGTGTGATAGTCAATAGACAGTGCATCTCGCTCTCTCCTCACTTACCCCATCAAACCTCGCCGCACCATACCCTCCAACCTCCCTTCACGTTTACCTGCGGCTCACCTGTACACACAGAAAACAAAACCCATGGTGGACAACTTCCAGCTGGTTTGAAACCTTTTGTCGCGGCACCACAGGAGACACTCCACCTGGATCTATATCTGGTCTGTATCATTAGCTGGCAGCCTCACCTGTTTGTAGCCCACACCCCATTAGCTGCCTGATGTTAATAAGGAACAACGGAAAAGGTTAAAGTCCACAATCTCGCTGCACTGGTGTTGAGCAGATGAGGAGGAGGACTTGATTATCCAGTTAATAGTACCCTCTGTTTGTGTATGTGCACGTTATGCACATTATTACTAATGGGACTCTGTGATCTCTCAGTGTGTACAGAGATGTTATGTGTGTATATGTGAGTGTGTCAGGACACCATTAGTTGACCATTAGGTGTGTTTGCTCTGCTTACATTTGAGACGACTGGCGTCATGCTAACAGAATAGGGGAGTGGTCTGAAATGTAATTGCATTTGTTTAAGATTGCAGGAAAAGGTGAGGGCCGTGTCACACATGGCATTGTGGGATAATGAAGTAGGTGAAACGGCAGACTCAGGTGTCTGTTCGCTGGAGAAGTGTTTACAGTTTACAGTATCTAGCGGTATATTTGCCTGCCTCAGCAGCTCCTGGTGTCCTGCTATCAGTCTGGGCTAAATGGGGCCTGACCGAATCCTTTCATGTCTCAGCGTCAGACCCAGCACGATGTGCCCTCGCTCACTGCCATAAACACACACCAACTATCCTGCAGTTTCTTACCACTGCACTGGCAATGCACACACGCAGACACACACACACACACGGCACACGTAACACTCAGGATTATTACATGAAAGATGACGCCGATGATAGATGACTGAGAGAAACAGCATCTAAAAAAAAAGGAAGGAAATCGTCCCCTCATTATTCCCTCATCTCACAGGCAGCCAGTTGGTCATTTCCATGGCAGACAGAGAGAGAGAGAGACAGAGCGAGCAAGAGAGCGAATATGTCAGTTCTTGGCATCTATGATGACTGACTGCTGTGCTGTAAGCACTGGAGCACTAATAACAATAAAGAGGGCACTAAGCCACACTCTATTTTTACATCTCTGCCTCCTCTCTATAGCCGAGGGGGGAATACATGCATAGACACAGACACATACACACACACTAACACACACAGGGGAGAGGCTCTAATTAGCGGCAGAAAGGAATACAATGAGTGAGTTATTAAGACACAGGGGCGGATCGCAGCCAACCTTTGCCCCCTGTCGGAGCACAGGTCACATGATAAGGGAAGGATATCCGCCAGACGACGGCGCCAAGCGGCCTGTGCCCACTGAGGAGATGAAATAAGCTCAATCTCTCCGGCCACTGAGGGCAGGGCATGGTGCACTGATTGTTTTGTTTTTTTTTTAGTTTTTTTTGTAATCTTTTTTTCTGTCTTCGCCACAAGGACAAACTCCACCGTCACGAGCAGCAATCATATCATTCAATATACATTTGCTGTATGTGTGTATTAAGATTTAGATATTTAATTCCTGTGTTTTGAAATTGAGAAACAATAGAAAAAGCTCATAAGGCTAGACCACCAAAACTGCAGTATATGCAACCAATAAAATGTAAGTCTGTGTCCAGTTAATGGCCATGTGAGACAGGTATTCAGGTAGAATAAAGGGTCAAAAGGTATGTTTTTTTTTTTTAGACGTACTTTTCAGAAGCCTTTATACTCATATGCCTTTACAACTTTTGTCTATCTACGCAGAATCCACATTCTCCTCCCTGATCTCATCTTGCTGTAGCACAGCATGCAGATAAACTGAGGTTATCTAGCTAAACTCTGTAGCTCTCCTCACAGCGTGTTCTCCATTCCCACTCAGATTCTCCTTTTCCTCTTTCCCTCTCAACCCTCCGTGGATCCCTCCAGACTCCTCAGACTTTAACACAGCCATACAAAGGTACATAGAGGCTGGTCTGCAGGTTCAAATGCATTTTGTTTGTCGAATCTGAGAACAAGAAAGAGTAAAACTAAAGCCAAATTTGTCCCTCCACTTAGCAAAGCATTTTCCACCCCCCCACCCAAGTCCAATGAGATACTTAGGAGCACTGGCTTTTATGATTTTTTTCTGATTTTTTATGATCCTCGGTTTTGGCGGGCGAGCCCATTATGAAATGCAAAATAATAACTAATATTTTCCAAATGTAACACAAAGCTATGAAACTCGCCCAGCCACCTCTGTTTTTTTCCACATTCTTTATAAGTATTTAAGCCTTATGGATCTCACACAGAGGCTTTTGAGGTCCTTTTTCCTTCGCCTTACTCCTCTCCATATCACTGCCTATTCCTCACTTTTCTGCTTCTTCATTTCTGCCACATTGGTGGGCTAGTTGACTGAAGTTGCTGGTTATCTGTCTAACTTTGACCCAGATGGAAATGTCAGGCCTTATTTTGGCTGCAACCAGGGACTCCCGGCAGTGGCCATCTTATGCCCCTGGCTTTCTAAATATATAGCTGGAGTGTGGAGAGGTTGCGGCTATGTGTGTGTTTGTGTGTATATCTCTCTGGTGTGTCCTCGTGTGCGAGCACGAGTGTATATGTGAGTCTGACTGGGAGGGAGGGAGAGAGAGCGAGAGAGAGACTATCGGGGCGCTGCCAACACAGGCATCATGATCCCTCTCATTTAGGGACCGCTAATTGGCAGTTAATTAGCAGAATTGACTCTGTTGTCAGATCCCAAGTGCCAGCCCCCCTACCAACACCCCCTACCCGCTAAGTTCATTTGATCTGGCTGCTTTCTTGATGCTGTAATAATAATCCCATTTTATCTGTTTTGGAGGGAGAAACACATTTGGAAAAACATATTTTCATTATTGGCAGAGTAAAATAGAACAGGCTCCCTGTTGTAGCAGGTTTCATTTTGCTTTTCATTCTGTTCAGCAGTTGTTACAGATCCAAATATCTGTTCGCGGTGCAATCTAGACGCATGCTGTACTCACAGGATAAGCCATGGGAGTCTTGAATAGCTGGTGCTAATGTGTGCCACCGCGTTTATGTGAGCGCTCGCACCATATGTGTGTGAGTGTGAGTACATAAGCACATGCCGCTGTCGAAACGCTCAGTGTGATTAACAGGGGCCCACTCCCACTTTATCAGGCACTGGGGGCACATTGGGTCATAGCATGGCATGGACACCCACCGTGGCCGTGGAGCAGCCCAGTGCCCACCTCTGCGTGAGTCTAAAGTTATGAAAAACAGGTGGTGCTTTAATAAAATTGGCAGCGTCGGGCGATCACGCACAAAAATGAATGCTTTTTTTACTTGTTTTCCCATTACAAGCCCAAGACTCTCCAAGGCTGTGTGGAATTCTCCCATCAAAGACGGCATGCGAAGAGAACGAAGCCAGACGAGGCAAGATAGAGAGGCAAAGAGCTGAAAGAGGCATTACAGAGAAAGCATTAGAGAGAGATGGAGAGAGATGGGAGGAGGGAGGTCTTTGTACTTCTCTGCTCCTTTTGGCTCTTTTATTCCTCAACGGCTTGGTTTTATTGGTGGGTCGTTTAATAACAAGGGCTCCGCGTTTGAAATGAAGTCGAGCTGCGTTTGCGTGGGCGAGCCTCCTTTTTTTTATTTTAAGATGGTAATTTCTGTACTAGGGGTGAGAACTAGAGAGAGAGAGTGAGAGACAGAGACTTGGAGGGAGAGCAAGAGGGTGAGAGTGTGGGAGAGGGAGAATTCAAGGAGAATACAGGGGAGGAAAGTAGGTTAATTTATTTCATTTGTAGGAAGAGAGAAAACTTAAAAAGGAAAAAAAAGCGGTTGGTGATAGTGAGAAAGAAAGTGTAGGATGCTGTTTTCATGAACAAGCAGCTTAATGCACACGGGCAGCCACAGTAAGCCTGCCAGAATCTCCCTGTGCCTGAGGCCATCTGTGAGCAGAATAGCAATTTTATTACTTTGTCATTAAACCAATTTCACAGCAGTATTGTTTGTTAATGAGCAGCCGCAAACGAGCGAAGATGTCACGTACTAGAATAGCAGCAAGATTTGTGACCCCAGTTCTCCTCTGTCTCGATCTGGCAACCTGTACCTCATTCTTATTCTTCTGCTCTTCCTGCCGCCCTCTTCTTCTCCTTTAACATCCTCACTGTCATCCTTGCTCTCTCCCTGCCATCCTCCCATCCTGCTCATCCCTCCCTTTCTCCCCCTGTTATAAGGGGTCCCAGGCTCATAAAACGGGAAACTGCTGAAAGATAAAATGCAAAGTCTATACAGTCAAGTCTCTGTTTATGAGCTTCCATTTGCCTTTAGAGCTCATTGGGACGAATGGTTTCTCCATGGGCTTTCAGGGCGTGCAGCTGGAAAGCCTGGGATGTTGGCCTGTTATTTAGCTCTAAAGCCTAACATGGGTGCCAACGGCAAGTGCCAGCAGAGGGACTAGGCGTCTGAATAGGTGCATAAGGCCTTTGGATTGTATGCTAGATGATGTCATACATTTTTTTTGTGATTTTTAGAAGTTGTTATAGAGTACCAGGCTTGATTGGTGTTTTTTTTAAGCATTGTAGTACAGCATTTGAACCCCCCCCCAAAAAAAGAAAAAAAATTGGAGTGGTCTGTTTTCACAAAGAAAGCCGTGTGCTTCAGCTGCTTCTGTGCTATAAGTGTCTTTACGGCTAGACGCTGTTTATGTTTTTACTCTGGAAGTCAGTTGGCAGAGATTCTTAGCCTTTTTGTGGCTTATGACCGAGAGAGAGGCAGCGAGAGACAGACAGACAGAGAGAGAGAGAGAGAGAGAGAGAGAGAGAGAGAGAGAGAGAGAGAGAGAGAGAGAGAGATTTAAACTGAGGCCCCAGAGGATCAGACAACCTGACAGAGTAGATTTGGAATAATTAGTTTTATCTGCTGAGGGAGATAGCCAGAGGAGCTGTGTGTTAGCCACAGGGTGCTGCTGTGTGTGTCTTGGTGCTGATGTGTTTTGGCGAAACGCGCGCTGAACGTTGTGTGTGTGTGTGTGTGTGTGTTTGGGTTCGTGGTATATGCGGTTGGAAGGAGGGGTTAGGGTGTGGGGGACGGGACTAAAAAGGATAAAGGTGACCAGGTGTAACCGAATGGCCTTGGGGGTGTGTGTGTGTGTGTGTGTGTGTGTGTTGAGCTAGAGAGGACAGGAGCTCCTTCTTTGGCTGAGCTCTTTAAACTCTGTGAACCTCCACAAGGTATTTTCTCTCTGTCCAGGCATGCTCGTTCTCTCACTCTTTCTCTTTCTCTCTGTTTCTCTTTACCTCCCTCTTTCACACTTTGCATTCCCTCTATCCGTGTGTATACAGTAACAGCATGTAAATAAGCGTGCTCGTCTTTCTTTGCTTTGTTTTTGTGGCATCACATTCAAAACAGCCTCAATTGACCTCCCTCCCCTTCCTTTAAAACACAATGAAAGTTTTTGGATATGAGCGGGAGAGAGGGTTGTAATCACATCCCTAACAATGCTTCAATGTATTATTCTTACCTGTTTGCTTACCTGTGTGTGTGTGTGTGTAAGTGTGTGTGTGCAGTGTGTGTGTGTGCGTGCGTGCGCGCGCATTTTCCAAAGAAGCTGTGATTCATGGCCCGGTGCCCTCTGTGGCTTTGAGGTGAAGGCCAATAAGCCCATCATGGAAGACCCTATAAATCAATATGGCCCTTTGTTTGTTTAAGCCATGCTCTGCCCCAGTTCAGGCCTGTTATGGATGAGATATCAGTGGAGTCGGTGCCAAGCAGAAAAAGGGGGAGGGAGGGGAGTCACAGGGCTTCTCGTCAAAAACAATCCAATCTTAATTGGAACGTGGCCCAAAATCTTGGAGATATCAAACCCAGTAATTTGCAATTCGGGAGAGGTGAGGAATAAATGGTACAGCTTGGTGCCACGTTCTCCATCGCACACACCACGCACTTTCACACACACACGCACACACACACACACACGTGCATGTACTTTGATGAAGTTATCAGAGGTAGCTGGAGGAATTAGCCTACTATTAACAAACACTATTACATGCATAACAAGATGCAGAGATACAGAGAAAGAGAGAGATAGTGAGAAAGGAAAGGGATAGAAAGGAAGCGGGAGAACAATGAGGAGTATATTACCCTAATCTAGGGTTTCTCTCTTCCCGGCCTTATGAATATTTATTCCTTCCATTACCGACGATGATGTTTCAATTGGGAGACCGTGTGAGCATGTGCGGCGGGGAGGGAGGGCAGCAGGAATGTCTTTTTCCCAGAGTGGGGGCGGAAGGTGTCTGCCTGTAGCCCCCCTAAGACATATCTACTCTATCATCTTCTTGTTATACTGTATGGGAGACTTTCTTAAGCTTTCTCAGAGATATGAGGTGAATAAAATCTCCAAAATGACATATCTGTCATTTGATAAAAAGTTATGCCTTTTCTGAAATCATAGCATATATGAATGTAAAATTCATCTCTGGTTACGTTAATGATAACCTATAAAATTTTTGAGAATGGGGTCTTCTGTATTTTTACCCATTACTTGTAGACTCACTTGTGACAGTTCGCAGACTTAAATTCAGGGACCATATTCTGCAGCGTAGGCTGAATTGAATGTGGCTTTTGTGCGACACAGAGATTGTTGTATTTGTCTCAGGCTGTCACATATGAAGGAGGCCAGTCAAAGCTTTACACAGTCGGTGGTAGAGCTGATCTGAGAGGCAGAGGGCTTGCTTCAGGCCACCAGGCACATCAGAGTCCCTGTGGTCCACTCCACAGTGTCAGCGCTGCCTCTGCCAGCAGTCCCCTCCACAAACAACAGCTATTTATATCACCAGCCTGCTGCTGGGCTTTTTTGCCCTAAACTCTGACTTCACATGTGTGCTTGTGTGCCTGTGTTGATGCTTATGTATGTCAAAGCGATTATGTGCAATTGAAACTCAGATTAATAATTCAGTGGGGAAGTCAGAGGCAGGCTGACATAATTTGACCGACAACTCTCGTGGTCACTAATATGTGCTTGACGCAGACACACACAAACACTCTTCACACATCATGGAAACGGGCTGTGGTGGAAACACTCGCTCACACGCCAGAGACAATGATGAGAAGATGATGATATCCCAGTGGGAGGGAGAATCCCTTTCCAAACACACAGACACACACACACACACACACACACAACACACAGAGTCTCGTGCTCCACAGCAGTCTGGCACTTGAAGGACTCCAAGCGCAACAGCACCTAAACCGAGGATTTAGAGAATCTTGAGAGTCTATCCACTAGGTTTAGGTATCACTTTTTAATTGCTCAAACTGCTGTGCATTTTCACTGCCCTAAATTCATGCTTAATGGTACAGCAGTGTGAGGAGAGTAAATGGCAGTGAATGTGCGTGTGTGTGTGTGTGTGTGTACACATATATATATATATATATATATATATATAGTGTGTGTGTGTGTGTGTCTGTTTGGGGTGGGGTGGGGTGGTAAAATGGGGGCACCTTCCCTGAGCAACCTCCCACTGCCTCTGCTTTCTGACTTCTACTAAGCATTTGAGATTCAAGAGTTCACGTCTGCAAGTGTGTTCGTGCGCATGCACAGCGCACGCATGCTCGCAAGTGTACCCAAGCATGTATGTGTGTTGCGTAAGGACGTAAATGTTGAAGCCCCTCTTGGCAGGCCTCCTCTTCTTCTCTTTGAGCTGAACCCATTATAGTCTTATAAAGGGGGAGAAGAAGAGACGTTTGATATGAAGCAAAGGAAATAGATTGGCCTTATTTCCTTCCTGGCTGCTGCAACGCAGACACTTGTGTTGCCTAGACGATACAGGCAATTGACACTCAATTTTGTTTGAAATATCACGCCTCTATCATGTCATTATCAGCTTCCCCTGGTAATCCACAAAGCCGCCCTGTTTGATATCTGACAATAAGGGGGAGTCACAGAGTCGCGGAATCTCTCACTCGATTACCAGGCAGAGAGGGAAAAAAGGGTTGAGAATGAAAGGGAGCAGAAGACGACAGAGCGAGAGACAAAGAGAGGGTGAAAGAAATACAGATGGAGAGATAGTGCAGGAGGGAGACAGAGGGGCTAAAAAAGTCACACATTTGTATGATAGCAATGAGAAGTGGATGGAAACGGAAAATCATACCTGCCCTCCCTGCAGAGATGTTACAAAGGAGCCCAACAGGCCTAGCATTGTGGGAAAAACAGAAATCTGGGCAATAGGGGTGGCACTCTTCACAACTGAGAAAATGGGGCGATCTTGTAAGCACACCCACTCATCTCAGGAGGGCTGATGGGGTAGGCTGGAGTAATGATAGTGCTGGATTCATTCTTTCACCCCCCTCTCTCCTCTGTGTGTATGTGTATGTCTCAGGATCTGTGTGTGTGTGTGTGTGCCAGCCTGCCAGCATGTCTCTGTTCTATTTCTTACTGGCCCTGCATGAAAGCAGGATGCTCTCACCCACCCAAAAGGTGAGACGCAGGCTTATGAGAAATGAGCGTTACCTTCCAGCGCTGACGAACCCCTGTCATGCGCTATGTGCTGGAACCTTTGACGGGAGGGGCTAATATTGACATATGTTGGATGTTTTCTGATGCTCTTCAAACATCAGAAAACACAGCTGTTGGTCCCTCAGCTCCTGGGCAGGCACACAGTACCTTTTGTGCACCCATTCACGTTAATAAGGTGTTGTCTTCAGGGAGGGAGCTCAAGAGTAAGAGAAGAGGGGCCTCACTAACAAAGGATTGGCACATTAACTCCTTTTGTTAATCTGGTGCTGATATTCATAAATAACAATGTTATTTAAAAAAAAACTGGGCAGAGGTGGCAGCCTCTGAGGGAAGGGAGGTTAATGATGGGAAATATTAGCGGACTGTCTGGGACAGAGACGAAGAAGAGATGTTTTCCACCCTCCCTGCTAACATCAGAAAACTGGTAGAGCTAGGGCAGGTTAGCCACGCTAGGTTGCTACAATAAGGACTCTTTCATACAGGTGTGTTGACGCCTGGGGCAGGCTTGGCCTCGGTCCATTCCATTCACCCTGGCTGATTTGAACAATAACTATCATATCTCTTAAAAGAGAAGGGAGGGTGAAGCGTCAAGAAGGAGATGCCTGAGAGCTGTGTCGGGGCCAAGAAAAACCCCCGCTGCCGTTGTCAGAGCTTGTTGATGTTGTAGTGAGGAAAAAATGGGCAAGTTTTTTTTAATCCCCCCCCCCTCCATAACCCCCACAATTTTTTCCTCCTCTCCTTTCTCTCTCTCCACTTCTGCACTGGATTCAGTGTTTTTGTGCCGTAGGACAGAGTGTGGTGAGGAGACAGAGGAACAAAGTGCTGCTGTGTGGAGCAGCAGCTGCTGCTTGCCGGATCAAAGGGGCAACAAGCGTGGTCTTCCTGGCCCAACGCTGCTCTGGAGGTGTTTGACGGACAGTCAGCAGCTGGGGCTGCGCAGCCCGCCATGTAGGGGTCAGGCTGCTGGACTGCAAGGCCCAGGGGTGACATGCCCTCACTGGACAGGGGGAAGAGGGGAGAAGGTGTTAGATGGGAGGGTAAATAGAGGGGGAGATGTCTATGTTTGTTTCCTTTGTTGTTTGTCTTGCTCGTGTAGTTTAGAGACTTACTTCGGGGATTATTACTGTATATTTCTATCATTCAAATTGTATTGGACTGTAAGATATTTATTCTTTCGTGCCAGTGAGTTCTCACTTACGCATCATAATGCAGTAGTTGAGGCCTCAGTTTTAAGGGTAAAACCATCAATAGAATACCATTTCTCTCCACACTGCAGCGTTCTTTGGTGTTGACAGAAAATCAGAGCGGGAAAAGAGAGACAGACAGAGAGCGAGCATGCCGCAGTGCTATTGATTTATTTTAATTAGCTGCTCGTTAAATCGTGTCAGTTTGCAACACAAATATATAATTCTTTGTCTGATTTTCCACTCGAGCCTTAATGACTCGTACTCCCGGGGTTTCAGAGAGGAATGACTTCTGCAGCTAGACTGACAGAGCAGTGCAAATGTTACTCATATAGAGCTGAGGGGGGGATGCCACAAAAGGGCAATGAGTGGAGTAATAAAAAAGGAAAGAAAAACAGGTCAGTGAAAGTCCATGGAAGAGAGGTGAAACAGTCCCCCTTTGAGAGGCAGACAAAAGAGAGTGGAGGGGGGTATGGAGAAGGCATAGTGGATGAGAGAAAGAAGGAGAGAGAGAGAGATGGAGGTAAAACTATGTAAACACAGTGGCTGCCCTAAACGTGGGCCCTCTCTGACGTTCCTAAAAAAAACGATCCTGCCTCGCTCCGCTTCACATCTGCACTAAATCAAACATGAGGGTGAGGTAATGTTCGCCCGGCTTATGTCTCTTGACTCCTGTTTTAACTTAAAGGAGGGAAGAAGGGATAGAAAAAGGGAAACTGTCTCCGATAAGATGAGCTTGAGGAAGCTTCCTTGTTCCTACCCTATCTCTTTGTCCTTTATCTCCATCCTGGAGGAGTGGAGCCTGTGAAAAGCTCCTTTGTGATGGTTTATGATAAATCCACAGATACTGTGGGTTCAGTCTGGTGGCAAGCTATGTATAAACTGTTACAGGGGGCCTGTTAGGACCATGTGAGCTGATTCAATCAGTGTTGTTGACACTACAGTAGATCAGTGTTGGAGGTTCAGTAGCCCCAGACTGCCCCACTGTCTGACCGGACCATAATTAGTGTTTGCTTATACTAAACACACCCTCCTCATGGGGTTAATTTGCATGCACTTCCTGGTCAAAGGACACAGAGTGTTTTACTCCTTTCTGCCTGTCTTTCTTTCTTTCTTTCTTTTTTTTTTTTGGGCAGGGGGGTGGGAGGGGGAATCAAACTAAAGCCTTCCTCCTTTGATTCCAGTGAGTTGTGACTCAATCGCTGGGGGTTTGGAATCTTTATTTTTGTCTGAAGCACAAGTATGGAAGCAATGAGCTTTAATAGGAACCAGAGGACAGTCATGTTTGCAAGCAGTGATCGGGGATTGAGTTCAGCACGTTCTTGTTCAGATTGTGTTGCATCTAATCTTCCTGCAAAGACGGACAGGGGCCCAGGAATTTGACTGACAAACGGAAACTTGTCCCTTCTCCCCCGCCATATGCACGCTCAAAGTGGGCATGTGCAGGTCAGCCATGAAGGCAATAAACTGTCAACGATTCCTGTGTCGCAATTTCAAATTTGCCTCCTCGCTTTGCGCGATCTACGGGGCTACATTAAGAGCGGTCCAGCGTTCGTTCCCCGGAGAAGACGTGTTTAGTATTTCTGTGTTTCTCCCTCCTGTCTCGCTCTGGCTCCGGTTCGGTTTCTTTCTTTCATCACAAACTCGTCAAACGAGTGACCCTACTCCTGATTGGCTGGGTTCCCTCCAATCTCCACAGCAATTGGCCAGTCAAGCAACGAGTCTCTCTGAGTCTCTCTGTCTCTCTCTCTCTCTCTCTCTCTCTCTCTCTCTCTCTCTCTCTCTCTCTCTGTTGGCTGTGCTCCAGGGTAGGGTGGTTTGGCATGACGACTTCTCAGGGAAGGAATGCTGACAACAGGAGCGAGTTACCAGGTGTGGCTGCAAGTCAGTTAACCAGAAACAAGGCCTTTCTGACAGATTGAGATGAGGAAGCAAGGGGAAAAAAAAGCATAAAGAATAAATACAAGCTCTGAGTCAGACAGACTGGTTTGCTATGTTGGTGTTTTGAAGATAGTGTGTTCATCCTCAAACTGCCAGTAACCTTGCATAGTATTTATCAACTTATGAGGCCCATTCTTTTATGATGATGATGCAGTTGGTTTGTTGCATTAAAGGGACATCTCATAAAGTTGAAGGACTCTGTTTCATATAATAGAGGCACATGGCACATTTCAGGATTGTGTAAATTGCCTATTAGATTAAAGTCTCTTCTTGTGCCTCTGAACACCCCTTACCCTTAATCCCCCCACACTCACACACGCACACACACGCTGGGTATAGCTTGACATTGTATGCTAGCCAGAGTATTTAACACTTAAGCAGATGCTCTCTGAAGCCCCTCGCCCTTGTGTGTGTGAGCAGATATTAGTAACCAGGGATGCCGTGTTGATCCAGCCTAGCAGAGACCCTGTGTCAAGTGGACTCCTGCTGCCCTGGCTCCATCATTCATATCTGCCTTCTATTTCCCTCTGCGACCCGCACTGCCACAACCCTTGGAGTACTAGTAAACTTAGCACTCTGTATCGCCATTGAGCTCCTTCGGTCCACATGCATATTCCATCTGCATGTACACATGTGCTTGTACACACGTGTCACTCATGCAATTTCAGGGTATGTAAGCGGGAAGTGCTACTCTAGGCCAATTGGCAGTGGCGTGTGAAGAATGCGATGACATGCACATACATACATATTAACTGACATGTGCATACATATTCACATGCACGCTTGAAAGCATTCTTAGCACTGCAAGAGCAGTTTTTGATATGCAACTTGAAAATGTGTTTAAGGCTTATTGGCTCGGAGAAAACGGTCGACCACATTAAACAGCAGTAGACCGCTGCCCCCACCGGCCCGCTTTCTCCTGGGGTAATGTACACATTCTGCACTGTATCCCAAGGAATGACCTCCACACGACCCCCTAACCTCGCCTTTAATTATTTGTTTGAAGACAGCACGGAGTTCCCATGCTGAGAGGTGCTCTGTGTACTGTGTGTGTGTGTGTTTCTGTGCTCTAACACTGAGCAGAGGCAGGCCATAATAAGCTAGACCACCAGATGTAGATAATAAAACATGGGCTTCGGGTTGGAGGTTTTTTAGCTAGTGTCCCCCGTGAGCCTCCTGTGTTCTGGTTAGCCTACAGACACACTGACGGTGGTTGTGGTCATGTCCACGGTGTCGATGTGTGGATTTACAGCGCGCACGTATGTTTTAGCGAGTGGTTGGGAATTCTCAGTCCCTGTGGTCAACCTCCGTGTGTCTCTCAGGGCCCTCGGTCCTCAGATCCATCCATCTATCCATCCATCCCAGCTGACTGGCCTCCATCTCTGGAGGATTCCTGGTCGTGTTGTTCTAAGCACACACCATTAGCAGCTCACGGGTCGAGGGAAAACAGTGTTATCAGGCATTGCTCTGATAATCTCAATTGGCTTTACTCAGACTGATAAAAGGTGCTCTAAGGCCACAAGAGGGGTGCTTGGTCACCCCCCACTCCCTCCAGTGCACCACATCGCCCCCCGGTTACTGTGGCAACTTGTTTAGCCTACAAAAACAGACCCTTTATGTATGTGTACGTGCATGTGGGTGAGTGTGCGATATGGTGGTGGTTGGCCAATAGGGGATGTTGACAAGAAGAAGGTCCATCTCAGGAGCGGGAAAAATATTTAAATATCCATCCGTGTGTGTTTACATGGCATAGAGCTGTTTTCTTCGTAAAAATGTATCTTTTTCAATCAGAGCAAAAATATTTTCTGGTGTACTTTATTGTTACATTTTCTGTAAGAAGTCAGAAAAAAGACAAAAAGGTGAACACAGTTCTTAAAGGAACACTTTGAAAAGCAAAAAACATCTGAAAACGCCTCTTTGATCATACAGCATGCTCTGTAGTACATAGAGTATTTCTTCTGCAGTCACTGGAAACCGTATGGGCGACTTTAGCACCTGGGAAGAACATTCCTAATATTATGTGTTTATGGTTATGTCCCAGAATAGGTAAGAATGCACGTGGTTGTGATTTTGAGCCTCTCGGTGCGACGAGAAACCCAGAAAGCAGGACATATATTTTGGCAGGGCTTGCACTTTGAGCTTAAAGAGGGAGTGTGATAGCAGGAATGTCTTTCTGTTTACTTGCTCAGCTGGTTTTGATGCTGGAAGCAACTCTCTCTCTGAAGCACTCCAGGCATTTCTGACAGCAAAGCTATGTAACAATGCTTTGTCCCCTTTGTTCTATCAAAAAAAAAAAACTTTCACAGTTGAATAAAACTCCCCCATAAAATCCTCATTCCTCCCTTAAATCACAAATCGTGCATTACAATCATATAATTTCCAATCCACCTCTCTCGTTCGCTCTCTCATACTCTCCTATGGGTGTGTTTCATCTTTTTCTCTCAGGGGCCCGCGGCACCCCTGCGTACCTGCACTCTGGATGCCCCCTGGCAAATGAGCACCGCGTCTCTCTTTTCCCAATCGTGCATTTTGTACGTTTAACCATGTCACTTTGAGCCGGGCAGATTACAGGCATTTAAGTTCATTGGAGAAGGTAAGGGCAGGTATCAGGGCTTCATGGGGGATTAGGAGCCCAAATTGGTTCCAGCTCTCCCTTCCTTCTAATGACCAGTTCTTTAGCCGTACTGATGGTGCCGTGGCCCGTACGTTAGAAGAGGGCGGCGGTGGGGCCTTTTTTTTTTCTCTCCTCTGCTTTTTGGGAACCAGCAAAGGACTCCATGCTGGACAGCTCCAACGTGATTTGAAACCCCTCTTTAATATCAACCACATGGTGGTACCTGTAGTGCTAAGTCCACGCTACGTTTTTAGTACGTGAAAGTGAATGAGAGGAAGACAGAGAAAGCGAGCGCGGGTAAAAAAGTAACGAAGGGAGAAAGGTGGAGAGTTTGCTCGGCCCGAGTGGCCAGCTTGCTTTTGACACAGCCCAAGGCATCCCATTCCGAGTTAAAAAGGTTGCCCCTGGCTGGCAGTCACCTCCAGATGACCTCCGGCTCCATGCTGGAAAAAGACACGGGAGCAAGGCCGGCTGGGGAGGCTTTGTGGAGCTGCACTTATTCGCTGCTGTGGTGGTGATAAAACTTCAGACAGCCTAATTGATGGGCTCGCTGACATAACAATACCTTGTGAAAGCACGGAGTGGCCCATGCCTGGTCCTCATTTCTAGACAGCTGGAAGGGGAGCAGAACCCCCTACAATGCAGCCAGAGTGGGGGTCCCACAGAGGGGAAGGGTGGGGGTGGAATGGTGGGGAGTAATGAAAGGAACCATTTGTATCCTGCACTGTGCTAACTTAAAGCTTACTTTGAAATTCCAAAGGGTGATAACACTCCAGAAATAACGTTATTTTGGGGAAGGAGCTGCAGACAGGTTACTGTACACTGCAAGCTGGTGTGTGTAAGTGACTGCAGGAGTGACTAAGATAGACAGAGGGTGAGAGACAGAGAGAGAGAGATGTGCCACGATGAGGGTTCTTCAGTGCCCAAGCTGCACTTAATACTTGAGGAATGTCTCCCTGGTGCCCATAGCAACCAAACGTAATCAAAAGCTTTATTAAAAGAGGGGGGAATAGATCATAAGGAACATTAAAAGTATCCCTCACTGGGTTCCCAAGTCAGCACACAATTGCCCTTTTGTTTGTTGCTGTTTTGTTGTGAGCGCCTCTCTCAAGGACTCTGTGGCTAATGTTGCCATTAAGTCATGCAAAACTGTTTTGTCTTTGTGGTGCCTTGTGATGAATCTCTCTGTGCGTGAATGCAGGGTGATTTAACGTTTGTTTTTCTCCTTTTCCCCCCTCTCTCTGTTTTCTCTCTCTCTCTCTCGTTCTATCTCTCTCTCTGCCAGGTTCATTAACGCCAGGAGAAGAATAGTACAGCCCATGATTGACCAGTCAAATCGAGCAGGTAAAAAAAAAAAGAACCCAGCCGGTGTTCGGCTGAGCGCTGCTTCACTCTTTCTTTCCCCAGCATGAAGACACCCTTCCCAAATCCTTTCCTGGCATGCACATCATCATGCCTGGAGCCCAGATTTTTTTTTTTAAAGGGGCACCCTACATCTACTACACTCCCCCAAAAAATCCCTTCTACTCCTTCTCTTCTTCCTCTCCCTCCCTTCATCCTCTTTTCCATTTTCTCTATGAGGTGTGTTCAGCAGTGGTGCAGGCCGTTTGCTGATTGACTCTAATTGGAGATTTCCCAGTCTAAGTGGGGAGAGAGGTATATTAGCACTCTCTCTGTGAATTACTAATTGGATACAAGAAGAGTGCCAGAAACGCTAGCAGCATCTTATGAGCTATCTCCTTTTTTTAGGCTGTTTTGTTTTTAATTTTTCTTTTCCAGTCCAGGGTTAGGGGGGTTTCCTCTCACTTTTTCAGCTGCATTTTTATTTTATTCCCCCAAGAATTGCTGCTCTGCATTTTGATCTTAAGTGTTCATTCAGCGCATTTCAAATATCAAGACACTGCATAGATAATTAGTCAAATTTCCAGTGTAACCGTATCAATTAATGTATTTTCAGTCATGAAGCCTGCCCTTAGGAGGGAGACTGAGTTTTAGCTGATCCCTTGATTAAATCAGATCTGATGTTTTAGATTTAACACCACTGCAGGAAGGGATTTCCATTTCTTAAAACCAATTATGGAAAGCTCTATATTGTTAATTGATAACACATTTATTTTCCATATCTTTTGTGGTCAGATTACGAAAAGCACAAACTGAGGAGTAAACAAGCCACGGTGTGATCCTGTGGAATGATTCAGTCACCCTAAGCTTCATCGACTGGCATTAAAAAAAAGAAGCCAAGTAATTTCTCTCAGGGAGGGAAATGCTGTTTTTGTTGATTAGTAGTCTCCCCGTCTTAAAAAGGTCTCTCCACACCGGGGTGGAGGTTGTTCAAACGAACGAACGCGAGCCGTGAAGCAATCACTGCGCTCACGTGCGGAATGTTTGTCAGCATGCAACCAGTGTGTGCCACTCAACAGTCTCTACAAAAACAGCATGACTAACTGCTCCCCCCTAATCTTGACGAATTACAGATTATCCAAGATAATACTGTTATAGTCCTAGAATGCACTGTTTTCTACAGTCTGCAAAGAGCATTAATTCATTAGGGCTAATAATAGGCAAACAAGATAGAACAGAGCAAATTGATTTCTACAGGATCTTCTGTATCATGACAGATAATCAGGTAAATCATTCACAATACTGAATGATTTGGCAGCTGTGGGATTATCTACATGTTTCAGAGTATATGGCTGCTGATTTTAGCACCGACTGCTATGGCAGAAGTTCCTCTCATCCTGTCAAACTGCATGCTTTCTTCTCTCAGATGGAGAACAAAGTATCTTCTGTGAGTGTGGTTTTGAATGACACTGACTGTGTGCGTGCGTGTGTGTGCAGGCACGTGCAAGAGTGTGTGTTTGTGTGTGTGTGTGTGCTGCACAGGACTTGCATGCATGCACGAGGACCTACTGTATGCGTGTTTGCATGCCACGCGTCAGTCAGTGCGGTCCACAAACATGAGCACAATGTCTTACAGTATGTTTGGGCTGAAGCTGGGACAATTGCTGATTGTCTGGTGTGTTTTCTCTTCTTCTCCCACCCCCTCCCTTTTTCATGTCCACGTTTTGACTACAATCAGGTTTTCTTCTTGATCCTTCAGTGAGCCAAGGAGCAGCATACAGTCCGGAGGGCCAGCCAATGGGCAGCTTCGTGCTGGACGGTCAGCAACACATGGGGATCCGACCAGCTGGTGAGTCCGTCCACCTCTCCTCCCTCGTCCCTCTCCCCTCCGCCATGCCTGCCTTACCAGACACCAGTTTCACCCTCAGTTATCGCAGGGCTGATCAACACTGATCCTCTTGTCTGTAGCATGAGATTTAGTGACCTCAGCACGGAGCAGGTCTACAAGTCGGCCACGTAAACCTAATACTAACAAGTGCTACACGACCACAGTAACACGAAGAGAGTCCCCTCACCACTTCCTGCTGCTCGTCTTGCTTGTTTTGTTCTACTAATCTAACACGTCCAGGAAAATCCCTCACAAATAATCATAACAAAGGGATTTGTGGGGTGCAATGCAAAACAAAAACACTTCTTCGCATCTTTCACTTCCCCCTCCTTCGTCGTTTTCCATCTAAAGCTAACCAACCTCATTCTCTCCCTATCAGTGGGTCTCCTCTGACCGCTCTGTGATTCAAACTCCTGCTGACCCTTTTCTGGCGTTTCTCTCCTCTTTCCAGGGCCTATGAGTGGAATGGGGATGAATATGGGCATGGATGGGCAATGGCACTACATGTAACCTCCATCTTGTAAAGCAAAACGCAAAGAAAAAGGGGGAAGTAAGTACTGGGCTCTTTTTCTTGTTTTACACTGTGGGGCTGTGGGGTTTTATCTGTTTCACCCACAATTCCCTTTCACATTTCGCCAGCACCACCCCCTCTTACCCTGGCCATACTTTTGCAGCAAGCTCCCATCCCCTTCACCCTAGCATCGACAGCTATGAGCTAGCATGCATGGGTGTTTTAGTGAGATGCTTTAAGGGGCAAAGGGGGGGGTGGCAGGATGAATTGAAGACTTGGGAAAAAAGGGGGGGGTGACTGTCCTGGGACAGAGAGGGACCCGACTTGTGGCGCCAGACAACAGGAACAACAACAGAAAGAAGGAGGGGAAGAAGCAACCTGGCATGGCATGCACAAATTTATTTATCTCAACAGCACCATCGCTCTCCCCATCCCGGACAGCCAATGCAAATGTTGGACATTTAGGGAAAAAATAACATCTCCTGGGGAAGGGAGCTGACGGGGAGAAATTAAGCAGGCTCCAGTGAAGCGATAAAGAAGGAGAAGTGAAACTGTCCTCCGAGTGACATAAATCTGTCTGGGGAAGGATTGATGCCCAAATTATCTTATATGCAAAGACGGGAACACCGCAGTACATTACGGTCCCTGAGCGAGATATACGGGCCGTGGGTGACATGGCCGATCCTTCACTGGGGGTTTGGTTTGAGCTGTGTAAAGGGAGGAATGAGTGTGAGTTGCAGGGGGGGTTGGTGGAGGGTGGGGGGCCTGTGTGTTTTGATTATTTTTTACTGGAGGGAGACGATTTAAGGGGGGGCGGGGCCAGTGACTAGCCTGACCTGAAACTCACAGACAAGAACAGGGAGACATTGAGATAAATTTATAAGGTTGTAGACACAAGCATGACTGCATCTAAAAAGGGGGGGATCTTTTTCACAGATACAGTCTCTGTGTTGCTGTATCCTGGCTGTACCTCCCTCTCTCTCTCCCACTCACACACACACACATACATACACACACTGTACAGCTAAATGGCGGCAGTCTGATTAAGCCGGCCATTCCGCCTCCCGCTAGTGCCACAGTGCTGACATTTGAAAAATCAAGACATATCACATCCCAAAGGCGGCAGGGCAGAAGAGATTTTATTTTAACACCTAAACTCCCTTGCCCAATGAGGCACAATATAATAACACTTACCTTGATTAAAAGAACCCTTTATATGTAAATGGAGACTGGATTTTCCAAAGGGTCACTGCGGCAATTCTGCCGACAGAGATCATTTCACCCCTCTGGAGCCTGCTTCCTCTCTCTCTATCTCTCTCTCTCTGTTTCTCACTGTCTCGCTTGTTCTCTCTCTCTCTCATCCCCTCCTGTCTTTGCTAATGGCAGCTGGAAAAAAAAAATCAGGAAGCAATGTTCCCTAAAACAGCCACACAGAGACAACATTTGCTCAGGTTGGCTAATTCTTAATATAGGGCTATATAATTTTGAGACTATTTAATTACGTAACATACTTTATGCTTCATGACCAATTACATTAATAGCTTAATACAGAGGAATATTATCCTCTCTTGATTTGATTACGCAGCCACACAATATGGTATATTTGGTACTTAATTATGGCCAGCCATTGAGCAGGACCGCTGTGCCATAACAGAAGTGCAGCGCAGCCAGCGAGGGAGGCAGGCACGCAGAGATGGAGCGAGGGAGGCCCGGTCTGTCCTCAGTTATTGTCTTCAGATGGTTTTACCACTCTTGTTAATAAAGGAGGGGGGTCTCAGATCTACTTAACGGAATGACTGCAGCTTACGAGACTGGAGATTACCAGCTTACAGTGTCAAAAACATCTGCTGGGCCTTTTAACAGGAGCTGCTCTAGGTTATGTGGAGGTGAGGGCACCCATCATACCCCAGCACCCTCAATGATTTATTTATTTTATGACCCCAGTAGTGAGGTTTTAAGAGACCTGCACTGACAAACATGTGCATTTCAAATGAACTGACATGGAAGGGGGAGTATTAGAAAATGGCACAGCTTTCAACCAATGAGAGTGGTCATTAATCTTGGCCTTTGCTGTCCCTTTTTTTTTCTCTCTCTCTCCTCTCTGTCTTCCTCCTCCTCCTCTTCCCCTCACCGGGGCCCTCCAGTGTAATTTCTTAATTGCAGTGTACTAAGGTGGAGGAATGCAGAGAGTGAGCATGCCTAGTGACCTTGCGGCAACCTCTCCCCTCCTATTACAGCTTCTAATCCCCTAGGGGTTCACATTACAAAGCAGGTCGGCCCAGACCCAATCCCAGACCCAGGCCCCCTGGCTCCAGCGGGACCCCCTGCTCTGACTTGTCTCTCCCCAAGGTCTGGGCCTCTAGACCAGCCATGTTCCCATACTCCAGTCCCTGGCTCCAGGAGTGACCCACCCCCACATCTTGCTTTTTTCCCCTTTCTGATTACAACAAACAGCCATGTGAAAAGCCAAAACAGTGGCACTGCTGAGCCAGCTCAGTGTCCTGGGTCCTGTCACAGTGTGAGAGAGGCCAGCATGCTGGGGTCTCCACACATATGAAGTGGAGTCCATCTTGAGGGACATCAGTATACCCCACCTGCTCTTCCTCTCTTTTCTCTTTTTGTCTCCTTTTATCTTTGCTTCTCTATCTTGCTTCTGCTTCCTGCTCTTTTTTTCCCCTACTTCCAAGAGCAGCACTTTGTTTTGCGTAACGCTCTTCCATGCAGGGGTGGAACCAAGCCTTTAATGCTAGCAGTCTCTGCGATGCAGCTAACTGAGTCCTAAATTATTTAATAACTTCTTTAAGGGATTCTAAATCAAATATGTTCACAGAGGCACGTCCCCATGAGAGAATGCCTGTTTGGTTTGTCACTAAAGTCAGCTGGGGAATTGACTGTTCCACTTGTAAAAGTATTAGTACTTCTCCACATCAATACAGCTGGTTGGTTTTCCTCACATCCTCCAGGACTACAGTGTCTGTGGATGACTGAGGATCATTTTCCAACCTGAGACCTGACCACAACGCTACTGGGCATTGTAAACCACTCACCATAGCCTAAAATAGCCCGGTGCAATAATGTCTCTCTTTACTCGTCGAAGCTAAAAGCGCTGCAGTCACAGACGCAGTGTCATAAAACCTGCTAAGCTCTTTGTTGTCGGAGTTGTTTTTAAATTGAATTAAGGCCTGTTAATGGAGAGGGAGCAGTGAGAAAATAGTTTTATTGACTGCGTAAATTCATTTCTCTCGTTCTGTCTTCCTCTCAGGTCTGCCAGGCATGCCAGGGGAGTACGTACCTCAGAGCGGTCCTATGGGCATGAGCATGGCCCCGCATACTTATACCAACCCTCATCAGATGACCTCTCACCCCTCCCAGCTCCGACACGGACCCCCTCTCCACGCGTACCTGCCCGACCACCCCCACGCCCACCACCCTCACCACCACCCCCACCACGCCATGCTGATGCATGGAGGACCCTCGTCGCACCCAGGAATGACCATGTCTGCACAGAGACCCCCTTTGCTCACTCCCATTGACCCCAGTACTGGAGGACAAGGCCTGGACATCCATGCCCAATAGTATAAGGGAACTTTGCTACCACGACAACAGCAGCTACTACAAGAAAACAGTTTAAAAAAAAAAAAGAAAGCAGCAGCCCACGATAAATCCTATTTTGAGACTATTTTTAAGAATAAAAAGCGAACCCTTTTGACCAGAATTTGACACTAAAGAAACAGAATTCCAGATGAGCTGTGATAATTCTTTTTTTTTTCTTTACTTTTTTTTTTTTTAAGACTTGTCAATTTTGTTACTTTCATCCAAACGGAGGACCAAGCTGACAAGAACACTTTGTAAAGTCTTGGGCTTTTGGTAAAGATCAACAGAGGATGTTTTGACGTACACGTGTGCAAAGAACGGACAGACGCACACACACACACACACACACACACAGACACACACACAGACACACACTCAAAAAAACACACACTTTTTTCGCACACTCACTCACACACCATCATAAACATGTTCAGTACACTTTCATGTGACGCGCTCAAACGCTTCAAAAATAAAAATCACTCTGGAAGATTTAAAAAAGAAACAACAGAAAGACTCCAAGAGTTATAACTACTGTAGTATAAAAAGTATAGATAAATAAGTTAAAACTTGTGCATTTTTCGTTGATCACATGGTTTATGTTTCCTGAGCTAGTTTTAGAATTAAAGGTTAACCTTTTCTCTCTCACACTGTGTGTGCTCCTTCCTGGAGGAGAAACTGTCTCGCAGCACAGCACTATAAAAGAAAAAAAAAAAAAAACAAGAAGATGGAACATCTCAAAAAGGCTCCAAACCATAGAGGGCAATCAGGTCCTGTCCCCCATAAGAACAGGGCATGATGGGAAAAGGCTGCTAAATGACACCGGATCTCTCCAGAAGATTCAGTTTGAACATTTGTCATGCCCCTCTTTTTTTTTTTTTTTTTTTGGTTCATGAATGAATGTTGCCCTGTAGGTTTTAAAGGAAAAAAAGTTCTTTGTTTGAATTGCCCAAGCACTGGATTGTGTTGGTTTTATACATTTTTATTTTAATATTATTTTATTTTTTTGTACCCTGGACTCTCATTGGTAAGAGCCTATTGAAGGAAGCTTAATAGTGGAAAAGCAACATCCTACAGCGCTTCTTTATCTGCGGATCAACACTCTTGCCATATGGACAATACTGACACAAACGTTGATTCTGTGGCACTGGAGAAGCATTTGATGGTTGATGCACCAAAAAACCTATAACTAAAAAAAAAAAAACCCACAAAAAAACCCACAAAAAAACAAAGAAAGAAAGAAAAAAAAACTTAAATTATGAACTCAATGCTTTTGGGGGGAAAAAAGCTGAGAGAATATTGTAACAAACTTCGTACAGAGTTCAGTCTATTAATTGTTTCATGTTAGATATTCTATGTGTTTACCTCAATTGAAAAAGAATGTTTTTGCTAGTTTCAGATCTGCTGTGGCATTGATATTGTATGTCCATGAATTCCTTCCTTTTTCAGCACGTGTTCCTCACTAGATGATAAGATGCCGTCTCCCTTAAGCTTTGTCAAAAATACATTAAATACTTGTATGAGGACTGTGACGTAATGTTTAAAAGGTGTTCAGTCACAAATGCTGTAATAAATATTTCATTTTTGATTTTTGTTAGATTTTTGTGTGATTAACTGTGTTATAAACCAAGTCTTTATCCGCATTTACATTTTAACAGTAAGATTAATTGGTTGGTCATTACTATTGTTATTATTATTGTAATTATTATTCAGAAAACATGTTCTGGCCACATTGTTGCCTCTCAACAAGGTCTTAATTTTTAATCTTAATTTTGCAAATGGTCAAAAAAAAAAAAAAAAAAAATACAAGTCAAGTTCCCACTTTTTCCAGCACTCTTTTTGCAATGGCTTGTTTTTAAACCAGGCTGTCCATTTGGTTATTGAACGCCCTCTCTTAAAATGACAATAACAAATTGCGGTGGAAATATATCTTGTCATGGCGATTTATTCAGGCGCACAGATATGTCCTCAGAATTATAAATGACTGTCCAATGCAAATTAAGGGTGCAAATTGCACAAAGCAAATTCACCACCAGCCCATCTTAGTTTTTGACCAAAAAGATAAACTGTCAGCAGTGATTTGGAAGGTAAACAAACAAACAAACAAAAAAAAAGGTCAACAGCCGGGCCTCCAGTTCTTCAACATGAGAGACACAAATGGCAGAATAAACAAAAATAAATGACGTTTTCTGAATATTTATTTTACACCTAAATCTTCTTTAAAAACACCCCAATTGGCAATAAATACTAATAAATAAAATGCAGTATTTGAGATATTTCCAGCCAATGTGATCACCTTTACCTTAGGAAAAAAAAGAGTTAATTTAGTTGAGATGGATTCACTCTTCACTCTTTCCTTGGCGTTCAAACAATAGACCAAGGATTTGTCCCCCCAGTGTAATTGCTGTATTCCTGTAGAGTGGCTGGCTCTCTCTGCTCGCTTCTGCCGTTTTGCAGCGCCGCCTGTCGGCCTGATGCGGCAGCGCAGTCCGGGGGGCGCACAGATGGGCTTTGATGGGCCATCTCCTCTCCTCTCTCTCTCTCTCTCCTCTCCTCTCCTCTGCTCTGTCTCTGAGCCTGTGTTCGCCCGCGGCCATCCGAGCCATGGCCCGAAACCAGAAACGACAACATCACTGCGGCTCAAATGTTCCCCGTCCTTCACGTAGAAGTTTAAACATCAGCTGTGTCCGATTCAAGGCCTTATTTATTATTTTTTTTATTAAGAATACTGATCATCACTGACTTATGTGTAAATACACAAACATAATACGTGACGCAAACTATAACAATAATACTAATAATAATATAGTGCATGTATATTTTATTTGTATTTAATGCACTTAAACAAACGTTCATAAATTCAGCTGTTTATTCGTGTTATTCTCACGTGGCCTTCTGGAAGTTTTATGTTTTTGTTTTTTTTCTTCACTATTTTGTTTAAAAGATCCAGCTCTGGCCTAAATGTAAATTGATCCGTCATTTATTAATTCGATTTATGAATGTATTATTAATCTAAAGTGTCGTAAATGACTGTTAATTCTTTTTTTTTTTAAAAATCTGCAAACACGTGTTTGTTTATCCAGCAGCTCTGCGGGCCTGTTGGTGTATTTATTTATAACTGTTGACTTTTGTATGTTCCTGTTTAAAAAAAAAAAAAAAAAGGACAAACAAACAAACAAAAGTAGAAAAAAAAATCTGTGACACCTATTTGTGATTTAAATCCCTTTTAAACGCTACATATTTCCAGCACAACTTCCCCTTATGGACAGACCCCCCCTCACCGTCTAAAAAAAAAAAATCTTCAAACTAACATCAACAGTTTATTTAATGTTCATTGAAAATGTTCAGCCCGTAGCATCATTTCCTTGTGTGTTATTTTAGCATTTCCTCTGAATGCTTCGCAGGTTGTTTGCAATAGAAAATCCGAGCACGGTTATCTGCGCGGCTCATCTCTGTCCAACACGCACAGAGGCCTTAACCAGGGAGGGAGGGGGGGCAAACAATGTAGATATTTACTGGTTTTACACCAGAGTCTCGTTAATGATGCATCTCCTTCTCCCAACTATTCAAACCCCTAAAAGGTCCTCTCTCTCTCTCTCTCTCTCTCTCTCTTTTTTTTTTTTTTTTGTTGTTTTTTTTCTGGAGCTCTATTATTCTGTGGATAAAACGGAAGGAAGAAGCCCTCCGTTTTGTGCGGAGATTATCAGATGAAAAAGAGAGAAAACGTGAGGATTACTGTGGATGGAGAGGATTTTAATATTAATAGTTTTTTTTTTCTTCTTCTTCTTTTTCTTCTCTTTTCTCCCCACCACCACCACCACCACCACCTCCCTCCCCTCCCTCTCTCTCTCTTCCCCGATGAGACAGAAGGTAGATTGCCTCTGCTGCTTTCCTTTTGCCGATTCGGTGTGACAGGGATGATGGATGATCCAGCCGAGCTAAACAACTCCTCCCCTTCATCTCCTCCCTGTCAAAGCCAGTCCGGGCTGCTGCTGCACGAATAAAATAAGGAATATATTCCCCCTGCACTGCTGCACAATGCGAGCCCCCCGCTCCTCTGGAAGACACTCACTACTTCGCCCGTGCAACAATATTAAAAGTCCACACACGGTTTCTCCCCCCTCACCCACCCTCACCCATCCTCACCCACCCTCACCCATCCTCACCCACCCTCACCCATCCTCACCACCACGCGCCAGAAACACCACTATGTGCGTGTGCGCGCGCGTCTAAGAGAGGCAACATGTTAATAACGCTCGTGTTATTGGCTCCCTGCGCGCAGAGCTTCGTGGTTTAAAGTGTGTGTGTGTGTGTGTGTGTGTGTGTGTGGGGTGGGGATCTGCAAATGTGTATTTTTAGATGCACAAGAGCATCTGCAGGCGGCGGGGAGGTGAAGTGGTGGTGTTGGTGTTAGGGGGGGGGGTTACAAAAGAAAGGTTGGGGGAGAAATAAAAAGTTTAGTTTGTGCTTTGTTTTTTCTTTGGAATTGCTGACTTGGACGGTGGTCATAAAAATGGACGCAGGCGCGCGCAGGGGCTGAGCGTCCTTCGCTTTGCAGCTGGCTCTCCCCAAAATGGCTTGCTCTGGGGGACAGTTTTTAGGTGTTGTGTATGTAGGCCTCTGTGTGTGTGTGTGTGTGTGTGCTGCCCCTTTCCCTTTCCCTCTTTTTTTTTTTGAACATTTCAGCAGTTTTCTCTCCTCTTGCCATAAGGTGTTTCTATGACTACGTTATGTAGGCCTGCCTGTGTGAGCGGGTCAGAGGCGGGGGTCCCTGGGAGAAAAGGGCCGCATTTGGCTGATCATTTATCAATGTCAGCCGCATAATGATTCTCCCCGCAGTCCCCCTATTGATGAGAATAATTACATTAGCTCAGAGTGACTGATCAATAAAGCCCAGGGAAAATGGTTTATTATAGCACCACCGAAAAGGCTTTCTTTAAGAGGGGACGGGCTGCTTCTCCTTTTTTGTGTGTGCTTTTTTTTTTTCAAAATAAAAAGCTGCGCAATGCAAATCCCTGAAAGATAATCAAATGAGAAAGACTTCATCTGGATGCAGATTTCATGTTGAGATTTTGACTCTGAATCTTCTTTTTTCAAGGATTGCCTTCCTGTTTTTTTCATTTTTCTTTCCTTTTTTTGTAGTTTATCGCTTAAATGAATCATAATTTATTTTTTTCTTCATAGGGTTGGAGCCTTAAAAAAAGGTTAGGCCTATTTACATCCGTCTTTATCGCATGAGGAAATAGTTCACCTCCTCCGGATAGAAGGAGTTCAGCTCAGCTAGTAAAGTCAAACAGACTTAAAGCACACGAAGCCACACAAACACACGTCTGCTTTGCTCTTTTTTTTTTTTTTTTGTGTAAGTCCAGCTGGAAGTCACACCAGAGCAACACACACATGCGCACAAATGTTCTTTTTCTCGTTTATTTTGTCTGCATCTTAATGACCAAAAAAAAAAAAAAAAAGTTGAACACCTGATGAAGCATCCGGCCTCGAAGAGAAAAAGTCTTTAAAGGAGGAAGAAACAAAAATAGTGCCCGTTTTGTGGCTCAAAAAGCCCCCAAAAGACGGTCAGTAAACGCATCTCTCTGACCTCTCTCTCTCCTCTTTCTCTCTCTCTCCGTGTGTGTGTGTGTTCTTTAATTGTCAACAACTTATCCCCTGCAGGAATGTTGCAAACTCTTTCGCCTTTTAATTCTCCATGCGGTGCTGCGCGCCAGCTCCCATTTACCGCTGATGAACGTGTCTGCAGGAGACAGCTCCATTATCTATTTATCATTTATGATGGTGTTTCCTCAGACAATGGAGGAAGAGGCGCGCGGCCCGCACACGGCTCTCTCCGCTGCCCTTTCACTCAGCTCCTCGTTGGCTCCGTGGCATTTTGTTACGCAGGGGGGAAAAAATAAATAAAAAAATAAAAAATGAGGGTTTTATCGTGAAAAATAGAGCCTTGACATATTGGAATATTATCTAAATGTGCGTATTTTGGGCTTCAAATGATCCCTGATGACACTTTATTTGATTTTTTAGCGCACTTTTAGAAAATATAGGTCTATATAGTATAGAATATAGTAAGAAATATAGTAAGAAAAAAAAAATCATATAAAAATATTTTAAGCCAAATCTAAAAAAAAAAAAAAAAAAAAAAAAAGCGAATTATTATGCTTTTATTTGGAGGACATCAAAGTGAGGTTTAAATACTGGACACAAATGTACAAATGTAAGCAGATGAGTGATATTCAGGACTTTTTTTTTTCGCGACTGCTTGAGTTCGAGGCGATTTTTTTTTCTTTTTTTTCACACTTCAGCAGCGCTTGTCCTCTTAAAAATGAGTGACAGTTACCCCTACACACCCCCCCACCCACCACCACCACCAACATCACCATCACCCCTCTTTCTACCCTCCAATCCTTCACCATCACACACACACCCCGCAAAAAAAAATCTTAATGATGTGAAAATTATAATTAGTCATATAATATAGCTGAAGGGCTTTAGGATGAGCAGGAAGTGGAGATTTGCAGTGGCCGGTGGTGAGGAGGCAGACAGAGAGAGAGAGAGAGAGAGAGAGAGAGGCCATGTGAGTGCAGAATAAATAAAGCGCAATAAAAAGGGAAAATAGCCGGAGTTTAGTCAAGCCTTGAGGTACTCAAACCTTTATTTCAATCAGTTAAGATTTAATTAGGCAAGCCTCAGGCCCGACCGTCTCTCTCTCTCTCTCTCTTTTCTCATTATGTTGCCTTCCTCTGCGCTAAGTGTTACAATGGCCCCAAGGTTGTCAACATTTGACCGTTTTTTCCACTGAAATAATCACGCTTTATGGCTCGAGAACGCGTCAGATTCCCAAATAAATCTGGCATTATGCCATTATGAGGCGGAAGCCCCCAAACAGTGAGCAGTGAAACTATCGATTGGCCTAATTTATGGCTTGTTGTCCTAAGTTAATTTTTCTTCTTCTTCTTCATTTCTGTTTGGTCATTTTGAGAGTTTTTTTTTTTTTTTCTTAAAAAAAAAAAAGGTTAGAAATATCTTGCGGGTAGCCGAGGGCAGCAAAGTGAGACATTTCACAAGAACTGTAAATAACAGAAGAGGGAGACAGAAAACGCACACACGCTCACGCACACACTTTTGCAGAAAAGGAGAGAGAGAGAGAGAGAGAGAGAGAGAGCTTTCTCCATAATATGAGATTTCTCCGCTTTTATTGATTCATGCGCACATTTCTATATGGGCACAGTGCGCGTTTCAAATCAATTAATTATTAACTCCTGTAATAGATGTTCGTTGGTTTTTGAGGAGAGAGAGAGAAGGAAAGAGAGAGGAGAGAGAGAGAGAGAGAGAGCTGGAGACCCCCTCCCCACCACACCCTTGGGCGCACTGTTATTACATGATGGCGACCCCTTCTGGAGGCCAAAGTAAATGTGTGTATAGGAAGAGGAGGAGGAGGAGGAGGAGAAGTCCGTCTCTGTTGTGACACCACGCTCCCGAGAAGCCTCCATTTCTGCTTTAAAAGACTCACAAGCTCTGCGCCCAAACCTCTCTGTTTTTTTTTTTCTTTTTCAACCCCCCCTCCAACTCAGAAAATCGTGCAAAAATCCCATCCCACCGTCCTCCCCATCCTCTGAGATGATAAGAGCCTGACCCGCCGCAGTAAATGTGACCTCCGCAGACTCTCATCTCATATTTACTCACAGGTATAAAGCTCCTTATGCATGTATTAGGCGGCCACGTTGATGGTAAAATCAATAAAGATGGATTGGAGGGTCAATATTATGCCTCGCACCTGGGGACTTGTTGCCCGGCTCCCCTTCCTGAGAAGTGCGTGTGTGTGTGTGTGTGTGTGTGTGTGTGTGTGAGTGTGTGTGAGAGAGAGAGAGAGAGAGAGAAATGAGCAATTCATAATACACCGCCGCAACATCTCTGCAAGAGCTGTGCACGGCCGAGACTCTGTGCGTGTTTAAAGCAAAGAGAGAGAGAGAGAGAGGTGGAGAGAGGCTGAAGTCATCCAGCCAGGGGCCTGAAGGACCCGCCATCATTAATCACGACCCACTTGAAGATTATGACTGAAAGTACAGAATCGGTAACCATTATCGTCTCGGATGGCAGTGAAAACCTCTCCTTATTTTTCAAAACAATCTAATGGCGTGGAGGTCTATGCAAGAAGGAGGAAAAAAAGAAGAGGGGGGGAGGAGAGGAGAGGCAGACTGGTGTCACTGGGATGGAGTTACAGACTGGACGCTGCCTCTGGAGGAAAAAAAAAATCAAGGAGACACAGAGGTGGACCACTTCATTGTTTGTCTTAGACTGCTTTAATAATGATCAGAGGAACCATAAAAGACCAATAATTGTTTAAAATGTACGGCAAAAAGCAACCAACAGTGCTTTAAATAATAATAATAATAATAATAATAATAATAATAATAATAATAATAAGTAATAATAAGTACAGATTATTATTATCTATTATTTTTATTGTAACATAGAATTTTGTTCCTACATTTTTATAACGTGTCTACATTATTGGCATTTTGTTAAAATGTGAAAACGAATTAAAATAATTTCGATTGGAAATGAAATTAAACGCGTTTTTGTTGCCATTTAAGTAAAGAGGCAAAAAGCTGTCAACTTAAATCGATTAAAAAACAAACAAACAAACAAACAAAAATGCTTTCTCAATATTTTAAGACAACCTGTGAACAAGTGGCAACTTCGGGGTGGGATTATCTTTCGATTTATTGATCCAAAAACGAAAAATGAGTCTTTAAAAAAAAAAGAAAAAGAAAACGACTGTATTTTCTTTTTTACTTTTTTTGTTTATGGCTGATATGGTGTACATTTTCATCTCATGATATCAAAAGGAAAAGTGCTGAAAAGCGTGAAACCGAATTCTTCTTCGGATTAAAAAAACAAACAAAAAAACAACAACGGTGTGAGCCAGTGTGAACGCGACCACTCCGCGCTCACCTCCTTTTATCCCCCCCCTGCTCAGTTTGCGCGCTTTGACTTTGGGCAGCTCAGGTGAGGCGCAAAACCTCAACGAAGACACGCATTGCACCCCCGCGATAATGTGTTTATATCTCATAAGAGCGTTTCTTCCAGCACACAGCATATGAGAGAGGCAGGGGGAGGGAGGGAGGAGGAGAAAAAAAAAAAAAGCTAGCATGTCCCTGTTAGCAGTCGGAAGCTGCAGTGATGAAAAGCAATAGCTGGTGTCAAGAACTTTTTTTTAGCACATCACTGCAGCTGGTGGGAATAAATAGTAGCCAACTGAAGAGGAGCAGGAGGAGGAGGGGGAGGAGGAGGAGGAGGAAGGGGGTGGGGGGGTGACATAAGGCTATTTGGGTGTGTGACCACAGGGAACCTGGGCTTTCATATCTCCTCTACACAATAAAAGCCCTGTGTGCCACTGTCTCACAAGTCCAACTTTGTTTCTCAACAAGGAGTGTAAACTGTTGTCAATATTCAGATAGCCTTCATCTGCCAATAATGACAGGCAGCCGGCTCCCTATCTTATCTGCGGGCCAGGTAGCGCCGTACCTGGGGGGAATAACTGCTGCGATAAAGAGCGTCTGGGCCAATAGAAAGGCTCTTGTCTGTCTGTGAGGAGTTAATGGAGAACGCCACTGGAGACAGGAAGTCCTCAGAAAGTGAAAAGCACTTTATTGCGCACCTGAATGGCCCGGCATAGGGTTTCTCTCAAACCCAATGGGAAAACCACATTACAGGTCCTTACACAGGGTCATTACAACGGGGCAAAGGAGTTCAAGTGATCCATTGCATTTGAATGACAACATCACATCGCTCCATTCATCCCTCCCTCTTGTGTGACCTGCCGATGATCCCTGTGGGACTGGGATGTTGTCAGCGGAGTGATGTGCTGAAGTTACAGTAGGGATGAGGAGGAGGAGGAGAGCAAGACTCGGCTCACCTTTTCCTCAAAAGCGTGAGATTAAAAAAAAAGAAAAAAGAAAAAAAAAAAAACCTTGCCAGCTCTGGAGTCTGGTGGCTGTTGTTTTTCCCCCGCAGCAGCAACAGGTTCGCGGACCCATAACCCACCGCACACCGCAACATGACATCATCAGGCCTCTAAAAATGAACTGCAACATCGATCCCTCGCAGGCTGACCTCCCGTAAGTCAAATATAGACGATGTGGGACATGTGTTTGGATGGAAGTGTATATTTACCTGTCACCAAGAACTCAAGGACATGGCAGCAGCGGGGGTTGTATCCAGCTTGAGAGTGGGGGTGTTTTGGGGGTGAAAATGAGTTGTAAAAGTGATAAATGGCCCACATTTCTCTAGCTGAGGAGCACTGGAGCTGGCACTGTGCTCTCAGCCAAACAGTTAATTGCTCAGCACAGTGAAGGCCCAACAAAATACTCATAAAGTATCAGAAAAAAAAAAGTTCAGCCCAGTCAGGCTCTTCCTCTCTTCTCCCTCTTCGTTTTCTCGACTCCTCCGGGCTAAACCGGCTGCTTCCATCCCTGCCCTCCACTCCACGATAATTTCCCAGCACAAAAATATTATGTTGCCAGTGGTAACAATTCAATGAAATAACCAATCGCATCTGCCCTTTAGAATATTTCCAAAATTAAGCCTGTACATAATGGAGGAGCCGTCTCATCTGCGCGTTTGGATTTCGAGCCAGGATTTACTGCAGCGTGATAAATGATCACAAGGCCTGTTTTGACAAATGCAAGGGTACTTCTGAACGAGCGCGGGGGCCCCGGCGCGGTGTGCAAGGATCCAGATCCGCTGTTATCAAATGGATTTAGTGGCTCTGATTGCGTCCTGGATTCAAACTTGGCATCTCGGCACCAATCGAAACTTGCGGTCGGTGCATCCCATAGGGCCCACGATCATCTCCATGGCCACCGCCGCCCCTGTACAGAAGCACCCACCTCCTCCTAAGTGCACTTTTTTCATAACAACAAGCTTGTGACAGCTCACGTCAGGCAATCGCGCTCACAAATAGAGGACAAAGAAAAGGGTGAGCCAGGGTTTGTTTTGGCTGAATCAAATTTTGTCTCCATCCTCTTGCAACTAACCTTTTTCCCCCCCTGTGACTACCTCCGCAGTCATATTTTCCTACCGTACGGCTCTAATCTTCGAGAATGTCACTGGTGCTCATACGTCTCCCACCGCAGCCGTCTCTTCTTCCTCTGGCTCTCCTCTACCCTGCTGTTCTCCTCACCCCCGACTGTCCCCGTGCTGGCCTGTACCTGTACCTGTGGATGTTTCCGGGCCTCCTCCGGACTCTCACTGAGAACAGGAGATGACACAGTTTCTGGGTCACTTCAGTCACAGTCTAAATGCCACTCAGGGGGGGCTGACCTTTTCCGGTGGCCGACGCTGGAGCAGGCAGCCTCCGTGCTGGCTGTCACCCCCGTGGTTCCAACCACAAGCGCACGCTCCCTCCATTTCACTGACAGACCTTTTTTCTCCCCCCACCGCCCTCCAAACTCCCCACACTCCTCCGCCGTATTCACCTCCTCCTCCTTTTCATCCGTGACAATATGTGTTAAAACAATGGGGACAGATCAAAGCTGACAAGCAAAAATAAAATAAAAAAAATCACTGTAAATTATGGCTGATGTGCGCCATCTGCGCTAAACGCAGGCCTCAGCGATGGCCACGGACACATGGCGGATCGGGTCTCACTGGAAGGAACTCCAAATATGCTTCCTGGATTTATCTGAAGGTGCGGGTTACACAGCGAGCGCCACTGTTGTTACAAATGTGAGCTTGGCTCTAAAAGGAATACCTCAATTAGCAGGAAGCCTAGTCAACACCTTTTTAACATAGTGCACCATCTAAGATATTTAGGTTTCCACAGCCAAGATGTTCCTTTTAACGCAAAGTGACTTGGGTTGCTCATTTAGGCCTGTCAAAAATAGAATATTTCAATGGCCAGGCCCTGAGTGCATGTGATCCGATGTCGCATCAGTGTCAGGAGCCATTTTTGCAGGGTGTGCAGAGCTTTGAATTGTTTTTTCTTTTTTAAAGCTCTCGGCCGTGTCTCTGCTTGTCCTGCACTACCAGTGACTCATACATCACTAAACTGAACTACCCCCAACCCTCTGAGTGGATTAATGTGTCATAGTTGTTCAGTTTCCCTCAAACATACCATCTGCCCTCCGTCCTGTCAATCAAACTTCCGCTGCTTCGCCGTTTAAAATCCCCCAGACCATTTTTCTCATGATCCATTGTTGTTTTTAAATAACAGCCTCTGATTAGCAGACAGAGCTTCCTAAAAATAAAGATAAAATCTCTTCGTATCTGCTTCAGCTCAGGGCAGAGAGGCTGCTTTTTTCCCAGTGCTGTTATTCAAGCCCAAAAAAAAAATCCCTTTTTAATTTCAAACTGGCTGCTCTGACTCTTCCAGGAGAACTTTTATTTATTTCCACCCTGTGATGTCTTGCTGGCTGAGGGAGGCTGAGAGGATCCCTACTAAAAGCACGATGATGCCTGGGGCAGAAACAGGCCAGAGCTCTCTCCACATAAATAACACAGGAGCGTGGAGGAAGTCCGTTTGGTGGTCTGCTGGAGGGATAGAACCTACCCATCAGTCTGTCTCTGGTTCTGTCCTTCTTTCTCATTCTCTGCGTCTCAGTGGTCTATCTCGCAGCTTGGCTGAAGAGGCATAAAACAGCAGGATCTGGAAGAGATTGGGCCAAGATGTACATCTGAGTGGATAGTGGACTTCCAATAGCCTGCGGGCCCAGGGCAGACTGAGTGGATGCTGTGAACTGCATCAAACTAATCTGACACATGGGAGTCCTAGATTTAAGAATTGTAACCAATATTACAATAGTGAATAAAATTTGGAACTAAATCGTTTTGCATGTAGTTTCTTGGCAATATTGTAGCAGAAAAACAACATGATTAATGACATGCTTTCAGTTTTTTCTCCTTCACACAAAATTGATTATCAGTTATCCTCATATATTATTGCAAGTCAATAAAGATACCTTTAATGAAAAAAAATACTGTATGCTTGTTCTTGCTGGATGCCTCTTGAGGATCAAATTTCTCCAGAACACTGGTGTTCCTGGCCTCAGGAAACGACCTCTCCGAACTGGCCTTATTTGGAGAGCACTCGAGTGCCCCATTGTTGTGATAAGAACAATGAATCTAAAAAGAGGTGAGAGACAAGGACAAGGAAAACACAAAATAAAGATGTCTGGCTCTTAAAAATCATCAAATGGAAGGTTTTTTTTTCTATATTTGCACTCACATCATGGAAATACTGTCAGCTGATGCCGACGTCAGCCCTCGCCTTTGAAGTGCATTTAGAAAAAGCCGTATTTAGTTTGCATTGTGTGCAGAACCTAATTTATAGGAGTTGACCCTGGCTCCTCTTTTGTGCGACAGCCATCTTGGAAAACAATGGCAGGAAGGCTTGAAACTTGAGAGGAACTGAATCTGCTGTTTTCCATTTTTTCTGTTCTTATTCAACAGAGAATTTTTTCCCTCCCCGAGTAAAATAGCTCTGTTTTTGTGTCCAACAGGAGCCATAAACTGATGTCTAAGCATTCCATGGCCAGGCAATAGAGCTGAGTTTAACTGGACACATGGGGACAGTTGTTTTGTACCACATGGAGCGAGGAGGGGGGGCTGACAAAGGAAGCCATGGCCGCCTGGCGACCTTGCGGTGACCCACTGGCCTCCTCATGGAGGGATCAAGGCCTAGATGGGAGCCGGCTGAGGGTTAGAGGTTTAAGGGTAACAAATCAAGCAACACTTTAGTGGTATTTAACCCCCACATACCATATCTCTCTAACTGTGTGAGCTGTGCATAACTCTGCAGAACAAACATAGAAGTGCTTATTTTTATTCTATACGGGGGAGTTCTCTTCAGTAACAGAGCTTGAGTGGTTCATGTCCGTGAGCGATTACACCATAGTGAAGACAAGAACATCATTTCCATCACGCCACTGCACCCCTCACCTGAGGTCTGCTTTGATTCATCTCTCCGCAGGACTATTGATGAGCGTCGATGGTCAGCTACGAAGCCCCTGTACGGTCTCTTCTTTACTCCGTTTCAACACAGCAACAGTTACGGGGCACAACACGTGCGTAAAACGATTCCCCTTTCATTGTCAGACGCGTTCTCTGAGGTGGCGGCAGGTCCCTCACCCTTTCACTTTCTCTCCCCTTATCGTTTTTTGTGCCATAAAGAAGAGGACGCGACAGGGACAGGGACCCCTAAAGGCAGTGCATATCTGCCTCTAAAAGCATCACTCAACTTTATGTTCACTTCTGGTTCCCCTGGCCGGGCTGTGTTTCTTCCATTGGTGCCTGCTCATAAAAAGGGACTGGGGGTTGTAAAGATGTGCAACAAACAACTGCAACTGAAATCAGGTGTTTCTGCGTACCTGTAGGCACTCATATGGCCTAAGTTAAAGAAGTATATAATAAACATGTAAAGTTTATGCTGTTAATAGTCACGACAAGAATATAATGTATCAAAATGTATTTATTAATAGTTAACACATAAAAATTGGACTGTACAATAACAAATATTTTAAATGATCAAAGCATAAAATGTAGGATACAACGTGACCAGGCCTGAATAGTTTTTTTTCCCCCTAATAAATCCAACAGTGCACTCATGGAGGTGATATATACGCCTAATGAATTATCATTTTATTTGACTATGACCTCAGCTCTCTGGCTCAACAGATGCAGAGACCAATGTAACTTTAGGCTAGTCTGCGTGCTAGCTGATGTTAGCAAGTGTTAGGTTACTGGGCTCATAGGCTGTATATTCAGCACAGCAAAACAACATTTGTAAACTATGATCAGTGCTGAAATTACTGGTTTAAGATAAGAAGTTTAATGATGAGAATCAGTCGATAAGGACAGGAAAATCAACACTATCAATCTAACTAACTATCATTTAGTTTTGAAGCAGAAACTTCAGAACAAGCTTCTAAAATATGATTTACTTTCCTTTTCTCTGTTTTACTGAATATCTTAGTTTTGTTCACTCTTTGGTCTAACCATAATATATTCAACGCCAAGGAGGAAAAAAAAAAAAGAGAGACACCTGTTTTGTAATGTCTTCCAAATTGTTGTGGGTTAGTGTGAGCTGTGTGAGAAAATCTACCTGTTAAGATTTATTGTTAATTAATTCACAGATACTTAATTACAGTTAATTAAGATAACTCACATTAAAGAAGTAGTTACAAAGTGTTTAATTATAATTTTGGGACATTTAGTTGCGGTGTGAACCGACGTGTAAATCCGCAATAGATTTTATAATGCAAAGTGAAAAAGGTGACGGTGGGACCAGCTTTAATCAGAAGTGATCCTGTACCCCCCTGGAGAGCGACTGAGAGGGCACCGAGTGACGCAGGTGAGAGTCAGCCGTCCACCCAGCCCCCGGACCGCACCTCTCTTATCTGCCGATGGAGCGCAGGAGGAAGGAGTGACAAAGGCCAGGGCTTTGGGTGTGATAAGGAAGGGCCATATGTCCCGCTTTGGCCCCCGGCCCCCGGCTCTCACCCTGGCTGTCCACTGCGAGAGGCCATCCAGGGGCCAGGAGCCCAACAACCAGCAACCAGGAAAGCCTCCAGGACGGTGTTTTCACACACAGGTATGAATCTGACCCGGTGCTGTCAGATATACAGAGTGCCGGTGTGTATTTACATGTGGTAAGCTTTGGGGCAGTAAAGGAGAGGGAGGGAGGAAGAAAAGGAGAGGCGGACAGAGAAGAGGGGGTCAGGCGGAGTTCAGGGCAGATTTTTGCCAATAGTCTTGCACTGCAGGAAAGCCAAATTGCTTCCGGATCTGGATATCCACCCCTCTTCCTACCCTTCCCGCCCTTCGTCTTCCTCTCCTTTTCCTTCCATTCATCCCTCCATCTTTCTTTTTTTTTTTTTCCCGTCCACTCCTCATCTTTAGTCACTCTTTGTCTTTATTCTGGCTCCTGTGGCAGTCAGTCCTGCTGGGCGGCATGGCACAGGGTGACAATGTCTGTAGGGAAGCAGTCTTTGAGCAGGATACCTCTGTCTCTCTGGCAGTCCAGCTCCCCTATGAAACCATACCAGTAGATCACAAGGCCTGGACCAAACCTGCGGCGCAAAACAAAAGAAACAAAGCCAGCTTTTTGTTAGTACACCATCGCTGTCATCTGAGAGAGCTCTGAAGTAGCTACAAATGAGTTATGCCGTTGCTTTTGAATTCATATCTGCAAAATGCTCACGGCTGTTGACTTTGGATTTGGAAAGCATAACAAAAAAGCAGGAATAAGTAAGTGAAGAGATAGAGAGATGGGACACTAGCGAGATTGATCTATGAGAGATAAGGTCGCTGAGGTATCTGCCTTTGATCACCATCCAGGAAACTTGTGCTGAATCAAACAAAAAAAAAAAAAGCCGCCAGGAAGATTAAGATCTTTCTGACAGGGTGATACACACTCGATCACATTACAATGGCAGCGAAATAACAATAATCTGTGAAATAACAAAGCTCTACACCAAGGCCTCCGCATCCTGTCATCGGAAGCCTTTGGCGCACAGCAGAGCACGCAGAGTTCAACACAAAGTATGAGACTTAAACACACAGTATCTGGCGGCTAATGTTCGCCAATCTGACGGTGTCCAGCTGTTTCATTCACGTTCAGTTTGAAAGCCAAAGCAACTTTGCCGTAGTTGGCGAGCACTGCAGTTCCTAAAAGCTATAAATAATAACTTGCCAAGCAACTGAGAAGTCAAGTTCAGACTTTTTAAACATAAGGTGTTTTTTTATTCTTACCTCTACCTTTTGTTCTCTCCCTCTCTCATCATTTTACTGCTTTTGTGTCTTATAGACAGTGTAGCTACTGTACACCTGATGGTCTGCTGAAAGGTGCAGAAACAATTAAAATGGGGGAGTTCTTCACCGGGATTGTGCAACGTTATTTCAATCCTCCTCCTCACAAAGGCAATAAATCATCTTTCAAGCTATTTATTATGCCCCAAAGAGCCACCGGTGGCCCCTTTCTGCCTCATATAGATCATACCTATTCTTTGAACATTAGCTGCCATGCATAAAGACATGTCACAGTTGAACTCTGAAGAGAGAGCACCGCTGCCCCCGCATGCGAGACCAGGTTCAGGGGGCTGACAGTGCTTCGGCCCCAGACACTTTATCCTCAGACAGTTAACAATGTTGTGGGGCATCTGGAGACCCAGACAGGAAGCTAGCCAAAGGGCCACGGAGAGCAACAGAAGTTCAGCTCCAAGGTAAAGTGTATAAAACCTTGAAGCTGTGATCAATCATTTCGTATTAAAACATGGACTCAAAAACCCCATGGTGTTATTTTTATAATAATTATGGGAATCTGTAGTGTTTTGTATGATTATAATTTATGAGCTTATTATAAATATCTAGACGGTTGATCTTACAACTTTGACAAGGTATTTTAACCACACATTAAAAATGAGAGTTCACAGCCATATGTGTGTACTGTGTTGACTGGGCCTTGAGGCGGTGCATGTTCGACATATAGTACCTGCATGAAGACAGACACATGCACGATATAATATGTGACTATACATGCACGTGCCCCTCCCCTTCAAGAGGCCCTTGCAGCGGTACATGCTTCTGCGCCCCATCCCCGCATTATACATTTTACAGTGTGTGATTTACGGTGCTGTATCTATGAGCAAACAGGCCAAAGCTAACGGCCCTGGAGAAAGCCCGCAGATGCACACCGAAAGTTCACCACAATGTCACACACATAGCTCAGCCTCTCAGCGCCGCACAAGGCTCAAGCCCCCAAACTCTCATGGCTTCCGTGGTCCACTGCTGCACACGGCCGCCAACTCTTAATATGGAAATGTTATGGAAACAAAACCTAAACATTTACATTAGATGATTTTGGAAAAAGGGGTTATGCTCGTCTTTTTATTCAGCCGACGCGCTCTATGTATTTCCTGTGCTCTGGATAGGGAGGCGAGGTAGAAAAGGGGAGAAAAGGGAGACTGGTCTGCACAGAGTGGAGAGAGGCAACCTTCTGAAAAGGTTAAAACTGTACATCAACAGATAAGGCAGTGGTGTACGATACATCATGTCCCAGCTCTGTCAGGGGAGGCCGAGCACAAATTGAAACAAGCAAAATTATAAACACAGGGGAGCCATGTCACCAAGGCCTTTCCATACCGTAAAGAAAATAAATGGACTTTGAATCCTACTCAGAATTAATACAAGTCAATACTGCAGGGACCTTGAGGTAGAATCTGAGACTGGGAATACAAGCAATAACACTGAGGGGGAAGGGAAGAGCCGGGGGGCCAAGTCTGAGCCTAATGGCTACACTGTGAGACTCTTAAGAAAAAGTTCCAAGTTCAATTCAGACACTGAGCAATTATACTGTAAATATACAGTATATGATGCCCTGTATATGACTATATTAACTCTAAAGTTTGTGTGTTAACAATTGAGGAAGTTCACTTTGAATTTAAAGGCTTTTTATGCAGGCTGGCTCGTCTTAACCTAGTGTGCGCTTATTACACACACACACACAGACACACCCCAGAGTCAGCCATCTTCCAATAAACACCTATATACATAACGAGTTGGTGAAATTGTTTGCGAAATGGAGCTAATTTCGGCGAGGGGGGGGGGCGCTTGACGAGCCTGGGCGTGGATCGCTGCTGCCAGCCATGCTTTCGTTAGCGTTAATGAGCGGGTGGTGGTCGCATTTAAAGCAGGTGCCAAGCCGCTTACTACGGGAGCTTAATGAGAGCGAGGCACTCAGGAAGAAAAACCCTCGAACAGGAGAAGAGGGAGTGTTATTAGTGTCTGCCCGCGCATTTGCAGGCAGCGAGTCGTGCGTCCAAGCCTCACACAGGGCTGAGTGCTGAATTAAATCTCTGCATCTTAAGTGCACAACTCGTGCATACACAGGGCACTGGTAAAAATATGAACTGCAACAGCTAATACAAACACAATAAAATACAGATTGTGCCCTTCAAAGAATGTGCAAACTTGCTTTCTTGATTTTATTTATACCCTTCTCATTTTCTGAGAAGTTGGAGGTTGCCGAAGGTTAGACAGCACTCCGCCCCCCTCCACACACAAAAAAACCCCTCTGCATTTAACATTTCTACCAAACACACAGATCAAGGCTAATTTGATCTGCCACATTCGGTGAGAAAAAGCTTTACTGAAACTAGGGGGCCGAGCACTTCTGCCAAAACACATTACACGACATGATGAATTATCAATAAAATCAAGATGAATTTACGCTCGACTTTAAAACACTGTCACTTCATTTTACATACCGCGCAGGCACATTTTAAACAAACGCCCCAGCAATGATTTAGACAGCGTAAGCCTCTACCTGACGGTGAACTCTATGTCTCTCAGGTCTCCCCACAAAGACCTCTTTGTTTTCAGCATCCATACATCAAGGTGGGCCTGCTAAAGCGCTGCCAAACATTAGCTTTAGTCAGTCTTTTCTCTGCTCCCTGAAATGCAGGTAGAGAACCTGCTCAACTTCTTTTAAGACAGCGAGCACTGACAGTGATTGGGGTGAGAGGTATGGAGGAATAAAAGTCTCAGTGTTGGAGACAGAAGAACTGTATGCATAGCAAAGGACAGAGATAAAATGTGTGTATTAGTGACAAATGTCATGTTCTTTCATGGACAGTCCGTGCCATAGGCAGCTGTCTATGGGAGTTTATTTACGGGGTCAGATAATAGTGGTGTGATGAGTTTGTATGTGTGGCGTTTTAGAGGGGGGCAGTGACCCAGAGCCTGCATGCCAGGTGATTTGGCCCTGCAGCTCATCACTGTGCATCCGGCTTCTGTATTTTAATGGCCTCACAGTAGCTGTTTGTCACAAGTCGGCCGGGCCTGATGATGAAGACGCCCCTGATAACGCAAGCTTCCGTGCACGCAAATAGGATATTTAAAGGCTAACTCTGCCCAGAGGGGCGTCTACGAACAGGGAGGTAAATAATCCCCTGCTACAAACTGTACATCCACCTGTCCATACATAACAGGAGTTGAATGGAAGAGTTAACCTCCCACAGACAGGTTATTAACATGACTAGAGCTAAGAATAGAACGCCCTCTGTTCTCTGTTCTGTCCCACCTCCTGCTTCCTCTTTGTGGGCTAGGAAAAGTTCAGTTCTGCTCAGGTATGTAAAACAAAAATACAAGGCAGCCGTAGCGCACCATCGTATGTTAAATGAGTCGCCCCGTAGCTACACAAGCATAGTAATTAAGGTGGAATAGAGGGCAATAAAAAATAAAACATCTTCCGCCAGGTGTAATTCTCCGCGACACTTTTATGTTTTCTGTCGATGGGGTATGGAAATGGAACGTGGCATGGATGTGGTTCGTCTCCGTCACTGCTGGAGGTAGAGAGAGTGTTTTATGTGTATGTATGTTTGTGTAGTGTAGTGTTAGGTTTGACATAGAGGTGTGGAGGTGTAATGTGTGAGTATGAAGGGCGTGGGAGGTCAGGTCGAGTCAGTGTGCTGTGAGCTGTATGTTGCACCGGGAGCTAATTTACGCTCACTGATGCGAGATACCAATACCGGAACAGAGACCGGAGCATTCCAGTGATTTATCTGGTTACCATGGCAACCGCTGCAACCTCTGTGGCAGGACATGACCCGCCACAAAATTAACATTGCCGACCTTTAGCTCAGGGACACTATGATACACTTTAAGAAACAGCACCTCTGATATTTGTGTGAGGAGGTGAGGATGATGCCACCCAAACTCACAACACAGTATCTTTCTAAACAAAAGTCTGTATTTCTTTGTATCTATAAAGTAATAATACTTTGAAGCTGGCTATTAGTGCATCCAGAAGACATTTAAACACATAAAAATCTGAGAAAAAAAAAAATAAATAATGTGGATTTGATGACAAAATGGGTATTCGTGTCACTTTCAGAAACATGAACCACTTGATTGTCATGTTGCCTTATGAAAAAAATTTACTACTACTACTTGAATTTATTAATTAAATTTAAAATTCACCATCATGACGGTGGTATTTAAGATTTAAGAAGTGCCATCTTACTGTATTGGGACAATTCTTGCTGTGCACTGAAAGACACACAAATTTACAAATTTGTGATCTAATGTAAGTAATTTAATAATAACTATAATAAACATTTTAATTATACCACTTACTCTTAGCTTTGTATATTCATTATTCATCTTTTTTTAATGATAAATAGCGCAAATGATATGTTAATGATTTATTAATAAACTTTAACACCCTTAAGCTCCCCCTAACACCACTGTACTACGGGCATCTACAGTCTTTATCTCCCACTAACAAATTATCACTTTCTCTGACCTCAGTCTCCCTCACAACTCCCTATCACATCAGCCACCTTCTCAAATTAACCTGAATCTTATCACATTACACACAATCTGACGGACTCTATATCAATTGACCGATTGATAACGAGGCTAACACGTGATTGTGTGAACGAGCACATGGGTGAATAAGCGTCAACCTTATTTTTATTTTGACAGCACAATAGCAAGACACACAAAGCGCCGCCTCAGAACGGCATTTGGTCCTGGTTAGGATCCGTTGGTACGGTATGATGCTTCCCAAACATCCCCCAGCCGAAGGGAGGAGCCTCAATCAGTGTTTGGAACTCGTTAAGTCCCTTAACTGAGCATGTCGCCTACCACATTAGCAACACATATCTGAGGGACAAGTGTGTGTTGTGTGGGTAATGTGCGCCGGTCCCCTCTCAGATCTACGGCGTCACGGTCCAACGCGCTTTGACACACTCTGGTCTGCTTTGGATGTGGAGCGAAACCAAACAAGGTGTGGTCTGGCTTCGGCTTTTGTCTGTTTAGTGTTCAGAAGTTGGTCCAAACAGCATTGAGGACACTGCATGCGACAAAATAACGACAGCTCCGTGATGATAGCAAAGTTAGGTTTGAGTTATGGAACAATTTATACTTCAGACAAAAAAAAAAACAACTTTTCATACATCACTCCTCCTTTACAAATAGTGTCTTTTAAATTCGACCTTTATCATATGAATGTGATAATAACAACGCTCCGTCTTTCTCCGTTATTGTCTGGCTGCGTGAGGGTTAACATTCAGACGGTCAGAGCGCACCTGATCTTCTCTCAGATATCGACTCCCCATCCTCTATAATAACCCTCTACATCATGAAAATGGTTTGATCTCTTCAGTTATGACACACTGAGTGGGTATTCATTAACACTTGATACTGATATTATTAAATGCTATTATGGCGACGGCTGCAAATGGTGTCTCCTATACAAGTACTACACTGAAATCATGAGCAGGCAATAATCGTGTCTGTGGGTCTTGATGTCTGTAGGTGCATTTTAAATGCACACACTGCTTAGGACTGAGATGACCTTCATTATATCTGATAAGGGAAGTAAAAATAACAAAAAATACGTCTCTGAGGCTTCAGATGAGGCACTGGCCACAGTGCTAATTTGGAGATCTGTCCAGAGACTCCCTCTGGCCTTTGATGAGTCCCCTTGTCTGTAAGTTCTGCTTGGAGACAGGAAGCTCCCCATGGTGGCAAGCGAGTGGGGCTGGGGGCTGGGAGCCTGTGCAGACGGAGAGGACCACAGCGTCAGGGGGATACATGCTCCTTTAACCTGTTATTGTGAACTCCCAGCAGCCCTGGCCGATAATTGCCACCTGTCTCTGGGGAAACACAGTCAAAGGCAGGCAGAGGGACAGCCATTTTGTGTCTGCCGCCGCTCTTTGCCCCACGCAGCCCCGGTCCTAGTCCTGCCCTTAACCCTGGCTGCTAATGTGTTTTCAATTTAGGATGATCCCCCCCACTACAAGCACGGCCTTAATCAACAACAGTTTGTACTGTAACCCTATCTGCCCTTGCGAGGGCAGCGTCGGCCTGACCGGGCGCCTGCAAACCTGGTGCGTCCAGCGGAGGAACAGTGTTAGGTGTGTATATGTATGGATGATATCATGTTTATATGTGAGGTCATGGGATGTGTGCCTGAGACACGTCTGTTTGTCCTCCACATGTTGTTGTTATGCCATTGAAACAAACACAAACATCCACACGCACGCAATGCAACAGCACCTACAACTGCTCTCACACAAGCAAGCTGCACATAGAGCCTTAAGTTACTTTAGAAACTAAACACACATTCAGTGATGAATGTATAAAAAAACAAGACAATGCTCTGTTTTTAAACACACATTATTTTGGGGACATAAAACATATTCGGCTTGTTATGCCTATGTTTAATTTTTATTAACATTTTAACAAAGTGACAAATACACTTTGTATATTTTTTTATGTCATGTCTAACTGTTCTTTATTTTGCAAGAAACTTCTGAAAAAGCCACACGATCCCTTGGCTCAATCTCGGAGTCATGCTCGGGAATAAGTCTTCTATCTTAAACTCTGCTGCCACCTCGGTGAGGGCTGAATCAAAAGTTAGCCACGGAGGGGCAGGTGTGAATGTTTGTTGTGTAAGGCCTCCTGGCCTCTGCATCCATGAGTCGAACCCTGCCCCAAAATTAGAGTGTGGCCTCTTATGTCTCCCTGGGAGAAAAAGAGGCCTGGCTTTCGTCCAAGTCAGCACCTTTGGAAGTGCAGTCGTGTTACCACCACTAAATCAACATGTCAGCGCCCGGCCCAGTGAACTTCTTCACCCAGACTCCACCACTTACAGCTACCTCACACACCTAATGAATTGGTGTGAATGCCCATCTGTCTGCTACAATGAAAAGGGGAAAGGAGATATGAGGAGAAAGGGGGAAAAAAATGTAATTTCTTTTTCAGCTGTTGCATAGGAAATTTTTGCAGCCCGCCAATATGATGATGATCACCAGACGCAGAAACACTGTATGAGCACTGCTGCTTGAACAGAGGACTGCTGTGACAAAACAGCCGAAGCCAGGTTAAGATATCCTCCCCATCAGCCTTGGCCTCTGAGTCCAAAATGGAACTGTCCCAGTTTGGGGGGTGAGTTTGGAAGACGGACGCATGCGAAAGGGCCACAGAAAACCGTGTGCTTACTCTGCAGTCTGTTTACATTCCTGAGGGTAATTTTAGCCCTTGGGGGGGGTGGCAGGGGGGCCGACATGTCGTTGGGGCTTGTCAGTGGTCGACGGGCCAGCCGGCGCGGTGGCGGCACCTGGACATGTGGGTGGTACACAAAAACACACGCAGACATAGACCTCCAGCAGACAAATCCCTCGGACCGTTATCTGCGTTTCTGCTAATCAATTATTCACCACGTTTGGCAATAGAAAATTTAAAAACCAACTAGCATCTTTTACATATTATCAATGGCTACTCTGTGTGTGAGTGGACAGCCAAACAGAGACCAGAGCTGACGAGGAGGCCTGGTGGAAAACCGCAGAAGTGAGGGGGTGTAGTCTCGCTAACGGGCCCACCACAGAGCGGCATTAGCTTCGGACAACACAGGATATCCCCAGTGTTTTCGCTGATGATCTGGGGTGCAAATCTAATTTCATTGTAGTTTTTAAAAATTTGCTATGCAAACAAAACAATAATCCTAGTTTGGGGATCTCTGAAGGCTTCTGTGCGGCGTGTGTTGGGATTTGTCTTTTTATTAGTCCCAGCCCGGAGTGTCCCTTCAAAGGGCAAGAAAGCAAAAATGTCCATGCAATGCGCTCGCCATGCTTGTGTGTCAGTCAGTGCACGTGTGAGAGAGAAGAGAGGAGACATACAGAGAGAGAGAGGAGAGAGAGAGAGAGAGAGACTCGGAGAGCTTATCGAAACTAATTAGGCGAGGGATCAGGATGGAAGTTAAATACTGGGCTACATATAATGAAAGAAGCAGAGTGGGGGACATCTAGGGGTCAGGCCCACACCAAACAGTGGTCCTCAGGCAATCTGGTATTGATTTTCACTCGTTTAGGGATGAAGGTGGACAGGGGGGAGGGAGGCAGGGAGAGCGAGAGAGACGGGGAGAGGCAGTAGTGCAGAGTCTAAGGGTCTTGTGAGTTGTCAACTTGACAGTTTAACCCCTTTTGGAGGAGAACAAACAAACAGAGGGATCTCCTGGGCTGACAGCGTTGATCTGTCATAGCGATGACACTGCAAAGCCCCACACAATGCCCACACGGGAGAGGAGAGCGGGGAGGAAAGGGAGGGAGGGTGGGTTGATACAGATATGCAGAGGCACATTCCTTAAGCCTAAGAAGATAGGACTGTGCTCTGCTTAAGATCTGGGAAGCCTGATCTATGTGATCTATGAATATCTGCACCTTAAAAAATACAGAGATGGAAACAACAACTAGACTGCATTTCCACTGAAACTGTTCAATTTTAGAACAAAATAAACTAAATATAAAGAGTATGTGCTCATTAATGGTATGATGTAACTGCAGTGAACACATAAGCAAAAGAGGGCCACCCAAACTGGGCCCATCAGTTACATTTTGGCCTTTTCCCCGTGTCAAAAAGTTTGTCTGTCTCTGATCAAGCAGTGTGGGTGACCGCCGTCCACAACCACACAGACACACAGATGTCAGCGCTCCTCCCCTGTCACTCAATCTGCGAAGGCCGTCACCCCGAGCACCTTCCCTCTCATGTCCTTAAACACTTGAAGACCCCCGTTTCACTTTTCCCCCTCACACTGCCTCATCGCTTTGTCACATTGCCAAAGGGGACTCCATTAGCCTGGCCATACACAGAGCCTCCAGCTCTCACTTATACTTAACAAACACACACACACACACACAGTGAGGCTGATACGCGCAGCTAAGGCTGTCCACATCAAATTAGAGTGGCCCCTATTGTCCCTATTACGGCCTGGGAATGCTCCATCATGACGGATGCTACGGGGTCCCTCACTTGTCAGGAGTTGTCAGACAGATAGGGAGTCTGGATACACACAGCTGACAGGTAATCTTAATGTCTTCAATTAATTAGCCCAATTAGGCCTGTCATAAACAATTCGATAAGTGCTCGACCAACACAAACAGATGAACGCACGCACAAGCACACACAGGCGCACACACTCACTCGGCAGGTCTGCGGGGTATTAATGAGAAGGGTAATGGGTATATCAGCGGACGGTTGACTTGTCTTTTGTTTCAAGGAGGGGTGTGTCCCTCGCGCCTTGCTCTCAGCTGTGCACTGCTGGCCGCTACCTGGTCAGTTCAAATTGTACTATCTCCTTTCATTAGCGCATCGCCGGCTGAGAATCTGAAAGGCCGTGACAAAATTCATTTGAGACGAGTGGGAGCAGATTGCCTGAAGCAGGTGCTATAAGGGAGATAAAACAAAAGCTGCACCTTTGAGGAGCTCTGTGTGTGCACGTCGGTGTGTGTTTTCCACCTGTGTGTGCGTGTGAGGGGTTTTTCCCTGGTCTTCACATTCTGTTCTTTTCCTTGCTATGGTAAATGGGTAATGACACAAAAGTGCTTTTGAAAAAAAAAAAAGAAAAGAAAAGAAAGAACGAACAGACAGAGACCAGACAGGAATCGGCCCAGCGCACTCTTGGAGCGTTTACAAAGCTGTGGTGAAATCTAAATATTGTTTCTAGCGTGACTAAACAGGCCAACACCTTTCTGTGCAGAGGATGTGTGATAGCTAACATTGTTTGATTTGGTCTCTCCTTTATAATATCTTATCGCAGAGCAACGGTGACACCCACGCTACATCCCCTGCCTTTGTCCTCTCGCCGTTTCTTTAAATTCATCTATTTGCATTCACTATCAATTCCTTTTTCTCGAGGTACGCGTGACACGTTTCAGGAACCGTGGAGCACAAGCTAATGTTTAAAACAGAGATTCCACAGTTTGCAAACACAAAACCTCAGCAAAGTTAGCATCAATATTTGAACAAGAACTTCACATTAACACGGCCTTGATCTTATGTACATAGGCCCCGAAATGCCCAACGTTAAGCGACGATGCTGACACTTTGAATGCAGCGCTTATACACTTGTCTTTGGGCATTCAGCGCAGCGTTGTACAAAAGGAGAGAAAAAAAATGAGCAAAATACAAATCAACACAGAGGAAAAAGCAAGGCAGCGTGCCGAGTGGTGAAATCCCAAGGCACATTTTCAGTCAGTCAAATGGGGACGAGAAGACAAACCAACTGCTATCAGCAAGATCCATGATGGACATCTAACTCTACTTCTGATCTTTACCTCAAGTGACGGCTGGAATGCCATCCGAGGAGGAAAAAAAACAAAAAGAAAGAAATAAAGAGAAAAGCCGTCACCGGGAAGTTGTAATAGGAAATTGCTCTTGGCAACTATTTGTTCAAGCACCAGATTTTTTTCATCTTTATGCCAACCCAGCAAGCCCCCATTGGAAAACAGGGCAGGTCCCCCTAATGAGTAATCTATTTCAAAGCAGTCGTGTCTGGGCATGACAGTTTACTGAGAGGCTTGAAGAACTGGTAATTACCAGTGTTACGGGGCAATTAATGCATATTACACTGCGGCACTCATGGCGGTGACTGTCAGCTCCCCAATAAAAATGAGCACTCTTCAGCTAAAGGGTGACATTAATTGGGCCCTTAATGACTATGCAGAGGAACCAAGCCAAATAGGAACAAAACAGGGGACTCGCTCTGACTCCAGCAGAGGGCTGGAAATTGGACTAAAAATGAGATTAATTGCTGTTTAGAAAAAAAAAAGAAGGGAAAAAATGTGGTGAGGGGAAGGGGGAGAAAAAGGTTGGAATTATAGGGTGCAGAGAGCAAGGGCTGCTCATACAAATGACAATTCAATTAATTATTTTATACAGTATTTTCTATACCTTAAGGAGTGCAGACAGGCCTCAAGACCATTTCAAGGGCTTTGTCTTGATACGCTGCTCATTGCATAAACAGCTACATGTACATTTCCTGCACCACCCACACATGGAGCGTCGCGGTGCATGTGCTCAATATAATGAATACATCAAAAATCTTCATTTAAGTGGAAAGAAGCCTTCCCACATAATCTACATAAAAAGCATATACACATATACAGGAGATCAGGTAGTCAGGACTTCCATAATGTGCAATAGAGAAAAATCATCCTAAGTATTGAGAGTTTCTGGGTTACATACTTTCCTGTGAAGCCTAAGGCCTTAAGTATGTCTTCCCACTTAAAACAGTCCATAAAAAAACATTAAGCAAAGCTTAAAAGTAAATCTGCCAAATTGCAGACCTTCCACCCCCAGAAATGTTTGTTTAGAAGGAGATCAAGGATGTGTTGAAGACATGAAGTAATTCTGATTAATGTTGCTAAAGCTAGGCGCATACTGAACACCACCTGAATATGCAAGCCCCAAATCATAAAAATATCAGCATGCAAAACATGCCGTCATTTGCATACATTTTTGATTTTGGATTTCCTTGCTATTTAAATATGCAGTTAGAAATAGTCCAGCACTGCCTCTTGCGCTGTCACGCTGCACACTCACACTGTCATTGGTCCTGATAGAACTCTTCCGCTTCAAAGGGAGCTTTGCAATGGAGAGGAGAATGAGCAAATATTTGAATTGCAAAAACACATCATCTTGCAAGGGGATAAAATTCAAGACAACTTTTTAGAGTTAAAGACACCCCCCAACCCCCAGCGAGCTAACCCTCTGCACACAGCACAAAAAAAGTCAACATATTCATAGCGTAAGCACTCTCCTCACTAATTTACCATATCCAAATTTGTGTAATGGGATATGACACATTTTACAGGGGATTGTGGAAAAAAAACTTTAATTTGAGGAGAGAACCATAAAATGTTTAAGCTGCCCCTGTATTTAACTGAAATCCACCACACAAATCCAGGTTCTCAGACACCCTGACATGGGTTTGATTACAGTGTAATTAGCTACTTAAGTAATCCTCTGGTAGGTTGGAGGGAGCAACACCACCACCGTGGCTAGCTACTTCAGCATAACTAAAGAGACCTTTAGATTCTGCAGGAATCCCTTTACGCTCAGGATTCAACACAGCCAGTTTACAGCCATTTACATGCGATCACTCCAGGAGATTCTCTTCCAACTTTTGCAGAAGTTAGTGGGGGGAAAAAGTGCAATAAATAATCTTCATGACAAATCAATAACATGACTCATAGCACATTTGAAAGTATGAGCTCCACAATTTGATGCCAGGATAAATAGAGCATTTAAGCCAAAAGTTACAAGTCTAGCCACGACGGCCATGAACAACATTAACAGCAATAAATACCCATCTTCAGACATCTGAAAAAATATTCCTGCAAAGGGGGAAAACTGTGTTTACGATTGTAAATTTATTTACCACAGGCTGAGAACTACCTTGAATTTTAAATCGGGGAAACTGTGAGCGTCTCAAACGTACTCAGAAAATGTCTAGGACATGGAACTGCTGGGAGTCGCAAAATAAACTGCGGAAAGACAAGCAATCAGCTACTGGTGAAAAAACAAAAACAGGCAACATCTTTTTAAGCATGCCAAAGATTTAAATGCAAGAAAAATAGTTTATGGATTTTATACAATAATTACAGGCTCAAATAAAGTTTACACTGTTGCCCTAATCCAAAATTATATCTGGAGATTACTCTTAAATATGAGTAAACCTGTAATCATGGTCTTAAAATGCTCAATTCTTCCCATCTCTTTACACAAGGTTAGCATTACCCGAAGCTCCTCAATACGGCATCCAAATCACACCTCCCACAAGTTCAACCCCGCTGTGGCCTCTACTCTGTGACTATGTGTAGACAACTTGGAGACAGGTCTGAGCAGAAATCAAACCTGAATGATGGATAGCTTTACTGCACAATGACCTCTGTCACTGGGCTCTTGCTCTAAATCAATGCTTGTGATAAGGGCCCTGCGCCAGCGCTCACCTTGGTATGTTCACCAGCAGGGCCTTATCTATGGCAGGAGGAAGTGTGAGTAATAACTAAAGACAAGCCACGACAAAACCACTAACCCCACCTTGTCAAACATAATTTACAATGTATATCCCTCTAAACCGCCCCCTCTGCTGCTTTTAAAACAGTAATTATGAGAACCAACGTGTTTTGGACCTGTGTTTGGAAGATTAACCTGTTGGAGAATGGTGGGAGAGCTTTGGGCATTTCTTTGGTCCAAGTGGGGTTCATAATGTATTTTAAGGAAACTGAGAGATGGATCGTAGACTCAGGTCCTCATACTCTAGTTTGCCCGTACAGATTCATTCACAAAATTATAAATAAGATCCTTAAATTTCACAGCTGTCAGGTCTGCGTTTCAGTGATGCACACAGGAAGAGGTTGGGGGTCGAAGTTGAGAGGAGGGCTGACAGGAAGTGGAGGCAAAGACTTTATGAAGATTACAGCATTGAGAACTCTAAGACCCTTTCAGTAGTTATTCATTCGTGTGTGTGTGTGTGATTAAGTGCGTGTGTGTGACATGGGGAGAGACACAGAGAGCAGAGCAGGAGAGCGAGCATGCTTCCAGGCAGTCGCATCAAAACGGAGAGAGAGACCAAACATGACATCAAACGTCGCAATTAGCTGACCCCTTTCTCCTAGAGTCGCAGTTCGAAAAAGCTCTGCCTTTAAAGCCCTGATTAAAATATGTTTGCTTTCTCATTCAAAATGACATTTGACAAGGTTAGTAATATTTCAACTAACTGCAAAAACATTCTTGTGGGCGTAATCTTTTTTTTCCCTCCATCACTTTGCAGGGGCGCAGGTAACCTCAGAGTGAGTTTCCCATGAACTCAGCGCTACAATTTGAAAACAAAACGGCTGGGGAAAAAAAAAAAAAAAGGAAAAGTAGTTCAAAGTTTCACTCGAGCGTGTTTAGTTTCACCCGGGCAGCTGAAGCTAAAAGTTTTGCGATCATTATTCAGAGAATTTATCCCCTTTCTAATTCAAACCACAACGAATAGTTAAAACAGAGCCAGTAGTCTTTTCACTAACCACGAGCTCCATCCTTAGCAAGGACTCTGGGGGGCTGAGGACTGTCAGCAGCTCCGGGGATAGAGTTCCTCAAACTGTTAAACCCCCTCATCACCAAATTAGGAGAGGTGTAGTCTGCAGTCCAATGGCCTCTCCAACGGAAAAGCATTATGAAAGGTAAAGTAAGATGTAATTTAATGGTGCATGACATTAAATATATGTAATAATATTTTTTTACAAGGTTATATTGAAGTCACAACTTTGTTTAAAAATTTACATCGATCTCAAGTTTAAAAAAGAAAGAAAAAAAAAAAAGGAGATTCAAAGAGTTAGCACTTAAATAAACAAAATGTAAATGGTGTCTGGGACTGTCTGTGTCAGTGTGCGCTCCTGACAAAACAAGCTGAAGATAAGCAATGAATAAAGGGAAGAGATCAGAACTGGTCAGGCCAAAACTCTGTCTAAAGTTAATAGTTTTCACATCCATTCCAGTCGCGGGAGAAGAGAATGCGACCTGTCGGGCCGGACAGTGAGCCAGCCCAGGCTTAGCTGCAGCTGTGCTCAAATTGAAGTGGCACTTTCTATCAGAGGCCTTTCGCCAGACAGCTCTATTCTGCCCTTTCACTTGTAACCTCCATGACACGAGGACAGCCATTACAAAAAATAAGAGTGGTCATCTAAAACACACAGCCGTCATCGAAGAGACAGATTCCGGGTTTAACATGGGGTGGGAAGATTCATGGTGCGAACGTGCCGGCTGATGGAGATATCACTCAAAATGAGAAATAGATTTCTCCGACATCTCCGTGGCGGCTGTACAAAGGGGATGGCTCAAAGCCCCAAACTCTGCGCTGAGTTTATATTTCAACTTGTCCAGAAATGTGTGCCTCTGTTATCTTGCATCAGTCCAAAGGAAAAGGATTGGGTATCGCCTGTTTCAACTTCCCGCCTATGATGAAACGTTACATCGACAGCGGACAGAGTTGGAATTTGGATCATATCATTACCCTGTTAACTCCCTAAGCCCTTGTCACAAAAGTTTGGTTTATGGCGCTCATGTAAAATACATAATAGAGAAAAAAAAAACATATTAGAATTATTAACACGAGAGAGTGGAAAGAATATATTAACAGTCATATTGAGCGCACATTTATTCCAAGAAGTTTTAATAGGGTTCAGTGGCCAGATGCATTTTTTTTCTAATCATTTACAGGCCTGACAGAGCTCGCAGAGACAAATCTGTTGACCTGTTAGATCTTGTACATTAACCCCCAGAATTGATGAGCAAAATCAGAGGGTCAGCACTTGGACACAGGCTCCTCATGTGTCTTTGATTACACACTCCCCACTAAGGGATAGGCAGGCAGAGATGTTTAAGCTATCAGGCAATCAGACCGCCGCGAGACGTGAAACTCAAACCAGAGACGGGAGAGGGAGAGGGCTGCCTGGGAACAAAGATGGGGGAAGAGGGTCCTGACGAAGCTCTTTAACGAATGCCAGGCCAGTGAGGAAAGACTCAGATGTGCTTGTATCTCTTTCAGCGTTTCTGGCAAAGACGCACTGAAGTGAATTAATACTGAAATATAAAGCAAAGTTCACAAAAACAAAAATACCTCTTCATCTGGTATTTAAATCCAGTTACTCATGGTACATCAATCAAAATGACTGCCATGAGGTACAATCAGATATAGGTCTTACATAGTGAAACAAACAATTCAAACCATATATCAGTGTTATTTGGGGAGATGGATGAGGTCAGATGGTGAAAGGAAAAAAAATCCCTATTTAACTAAATGTAGAATGATGGGTGCAAATTCAGAACAGCATTTCTGCTTTTGATGTCATTTACTGTGGAACACATGCAAAAGCTCATTGGTTTTTTGCTCATTTAATTTTTTTTTCTGTTTTTCCCAAAAATATTTTAATCTTATTTACTGTACTGTCAAAGAAGAGGAAAAACCTTCTTGGTTTAGAATATCAAAATCTTTGTCATAGGTATAAATCACCAAAAGATTTTTGGCAGGATCTTTCTGCAGTCAATACATGCAGAGGTCAAACAGAGCCAGGGTAGCACTCAATGCTGTAAACTACAGCACCGCAAATGCAAGTGTACGCACATTTATTGCATACATGTGTCTATCTTTTATACAGGATTACATTTATGTAATTTATTTGTTCCAGATTACAGTTGTTTACACAGAAATGAATTTAGCTCTTGTTGAGAATGACAAGAATAGGAAAAGATTTAAATGTATAGAATTTGAACAAGAATGTGACACTGCTGGAAGAGAAAGAAAATAAGCATAGGTGGTTAAAAAAAAAAACAACAACAACAACAAAAAAACAAGGTTATGTGAGGGACAGTGGGCCTATAAAAAGAAGCCTACAGTCTAGATTATCTATAAGGAACCACTTATCACAAGCGACCAGCTTCACACAGTGACTGATGGGCCTCCACAGACCAGAGTACAGGCACATTATCTGGTACACACAGAGCTGCTCTTTAAACACAAAGGCAGAAATATGAAGCATTGTTTCCTTGGCTGTCATTTGGTAAAAATATTCTATTTATTCTTGGTCCGAAATAGAAAGAGTGTTTACTGTTTTGTGCCCAGAAGTACACAAGACAATGCTGACCGACATATAAATCAAAGCAAAGATAAATCGGTTCAACTAAACCTTCACTTGCAGTATTTAAAAGACCACTGATTGAAACCTGAGTAGCTCTTAAAAGGTTCAATTAAATCTTGAATTATAATGTTAAAAATGAGTATAAGTTACCTATACATTACCATATATGGAGCAATACTACTCACTGTAAGACAACCCAATAATATAAATAAACCTGAAGAAAAAAATTCAAGAAAATTGCAATGCCCCAGAAAGCTGTTAAACACATGCCATGTCATGAAACCGCACACTCAGAACTAAAATATGTATTCCTCCTCTATCTATGTGAACCATGTAAAAATAAAAATCTTCCTCCTCTATGCCAAACGCCATTCCTTGAAAGCAAAATGGCACGATCGTAATGAGTGATAGAAGAAAAAAAGACCAGATTGTTTCCATTCAATTGGGAATTTATATTGGTAAGTATCTTTTCTTGGTCGCATTCATTTCCTGTGACAGGCCACAGGACTCATGGTCCGGTGCTCTCTTTAGGCCTTGGGAGGACACTGGAGGAATCATGTGATGACTTCCCTCGCCCATCCTCTGCTGAGAGGTTAATACACATTTAAACCCTTTAACTTGAGCGGTGTTGAGAAGCTTCTGAAGCAGCTGTGGATGTGCATGAAATAAAATACTTAAAAAAGCCTCAAGAACCAAGGGTCCTTGAAAGCATCAAATACACAGTATGTGTTGCAGCTTTATGTCTACTGAGCTTAAATGTGGGTTTATACGTGGAGAGAATGCATTTATAAAAATCCTCTTGGACTCCCTTTAGCCTTTATGATAAATTCAGTAGAATGCTCAGCAAAATACAAGAACACAACCTTTGTATGATAACAGACACCCCTATAATTATTGCCCTATTTTACCTCCCTGTATTTATCTCACTGTAACTACAGATTTGAAGATATCCAACAGCAATAAGTGTGCTCACAGGCCTTTGTGTGATGCAAAGCAAGCAGCATGTGTTGTGTGCAAAATGTATTTGGCTAAGCTATCACTGTGTCAAGAAAGTATCACTGCAAGTCACATTTGTGTGTGATTTTTGAGGACCTGAATGTCTTTTGGGGGTCGGGCAGCCATTGAAACTCTTTGCAAAGAGTCACTCTAATCCTCACCCACTACTCTCTGTGCTTTTGACAAATGTTGCTGACTTCTTCCTGGAATGAAACCCAGAAGGTCACTGTAGAGGGAAAAAAAAAAAAAAAAAAAGGACAGGGGAAAAAAGACGCAGAGACCGAGAAAATGAGCGGGGAAAAAAATAAAGTGTGATGACATACATCGTGAAGGCTGACAAAAAATGTATGTTAATCTTTTAAAAAGTTCCATGGCAGGAATTCATGGACGAGACATGCTTGCACCTCATTTTACTTGAGGCTTTCTTCTCCATCTCACAGTGTCACAGGGAAGCAGAGAGACAGGAGGAGGGATACGTATCGCTGGGGTGCCGCTTTCTGTCCCGCTCCTCGTTTATACACACAGCGGCCGTGTCAAAGCTGCTCTCACACTCAATGGTAAATGACAAATTTGGATAATGCACACATACAACCCTACAAAAATAAATAGGAGACATGGAGGCTTAACCAGAGCTAAATCCTGAGGCTGCTGGAGACCTGAGAGTACGGATTACACCCCAGACGCCTTAAACAATGCACCCAAATGTGCATCCTTAAAAGCATGAAATCCTTGAAGCATCAGAGCCGACTTGTCATTTGCCATTAATATTCCAAGTTGCTTGTGCTTTGGGGGCCAGCATTGCCACTTCTGTGTGCTGATGTGCCCTAAAACAAACACTTGCAAAGCCCTAAAGGAACCACCATTGTGGATAGCTATTTTTCTAGCTGTGGAATATTCTACGAGAGGATGTCATAACAAAGGAAACAATAAAAGACGCCACGTTCCTGCACTGCATGGGGTATCCATAACTATAAATAGGAGGAAGGCGATGTCAGAGGCGCTTACGCTTTACCAGGAAAACTGATATTTGGGCTCTCAAAAAACAGAGGAAATTAAGCTCTAACTAGAATTTTCCACGCGTGTTACGTAAGTAAAAATTTCGCGACCTGAAAACCCTGTAACCCCGTAAAGCCACTGCATCAACATCACAATAGGAAGGCTTATATAAGAAACTAAACACACAGCTGGTAGGTGAACTACTGCAGCGATTACATATTGGATCACTGCTATTCTAGTGAAAATCTGTTATTCTTTAAAGGTCGTCTATAGCTATATAGAGATTTTAAAAACTATTTCTCCCTTTCTTTGTTGTGCCCATGTTTGACAGGAAGGTGAGGTAAAGTATGGCAGGGCACAGGTCTTGGAGGTGCCACATCGTCACCCCAGAAGCGTCAGTACCTGTCCTCAGGGATGGCCCTGTAATGTCCAGCCTCATTGGATCAGCAGCAGCCACGACCTGTGGGCGCCCTCTCTCAGGTGACATCCCCTATCTGCTCTTGCTCTGTGATGGCCCTGCTGCTGCTGAGGCTTATATTACTCTTATGTTACAATTGCATTAAATGGGACCATACAGCCTGGCTATTTGCAAGCAAACACATTCTAAATGCCCATGGTAGGTCTAAATATGAGAAAATGCCTTTATTCCTATTCACCCGGTCATCTGCTTCAAGTACTACCTGCCCATCACCTTTATCCTTTTTAAAATGAAGGTATCAAGACACATGCACAACACGTTGTGTCATTACACTCCACTAATTAAGCATTCCTGTCGTTACTGCTTTGGAAAGTTCAACAAAAAATGATGGACATGTCCATTAAAAAAGGACGACAATGTACAATATCTCAAATCAAAAAATTAATTTCACGTCGCAAATGGATTGACGGTTCTGAGAATATAACAGAATTACTGTGCAATTTCAGCTGTAAAATCTACAGCATACACTTCCAGATATAATTGGAAAAAGTTCACAAAGAACTCAAGATGTCTAATTGCAGCTGTGTCAACTAATATAAAACATCACATAAATCAGATTTTTGTCTATTCATTAGCCAATGTGTCAGCGAGCAGATTAGTGATGTTGTAGGAACAGTCTGGTGCGAGTCTTCAGAATTATGACTTCCTCATTAATTGTAGTTTTGCTTCCATTATGTTAACCAAAAAAAAATGTTACAACAAAGGACATGCACTAATCTCATTTGCGCAAAAACAGATTTGAAGGGATCGATACGCACTTTTGGAACATGAGAATTTTCCGCTGGTAATTATGGGAGGACATAAATTATCCACATTACAACAGGCCGTGGCTTTCAAAATTAGTAAAACAAAAGAGCCGGATGAAACATAATGCATGTGCGTGCTTTCAAGTCTCAACAAATTTCCAAGTGGTCAAGCCAGATGATGTATAATGGCAAACCCAAAAGTCTTAACCCCCATTTCATATGAGGGAGAAATGAGGCATACTGTCCTATTATATTGCTATAAATCATTTTTTGTGGACGGCTGACAGCTTTTTTATCAGATCTAACCTTTTCAAGCCTCCATTAAGAGAGCTAACATTTTCAACTCTGACACATTTGCAGTTTACGAATCTCACAGCTGATTTACTTTGGGAGGGGGGCACGCTGGCGTCGACGCTCATTTCCACACAAGGCTGTCCATTGTCTTGGACTGGGTGGATTGGGGGAGGGAAAATAGGAAACAGCGAAGAGGAGAAGAACAGACTCTGAATCTATTTATCTAACTCTACATTTACCCTTTTAATCCGCTATACAACAGCTCAAAGTAGTTTTGTTGCTGATGGTAAACAGTACATTCTGATTTACTCTATTGATCCTTTCGCGGTACGCGACTGCTGCATGGAGGGCAAGTAAGGGCCGAAAAGATCCCTCATAATCTGACAGATTAATAATGAGTGGACTCTCTCTGAGAAGAGATGCAGTGAGAAGATGAAATGAGCAAATGAAACGACTAGAATTATATCCATTTAAGAGGAAACCATGTAGCCATTTTTGTCATGTTTACTTTGTGACTGTGCTCTGATGAGGAAGATTGTGGCGTTCATGTTTTGACTGACTTTTGTTAAATATATCTTTTTTGTACGAGCTGTGATACACTCTCCTGACAATGGGGATAAATCATTGATCTATAGATCCATCTATTTATCCATCCATCACGTATCAAAACTTCTCTAGCATCTTCTGTCCTCCATCCAGATACACTTCCTTTACAAAGGACTCCACAGACAACAACAACACAGACAGACAACAATAACACATTAAGTGCCCACAGCAGTAGCATGGTCAAATTTTGCACTAACCAATGGCAAAAACCTGCATACGCAAATATTCAGTTAGTAAATAATTGTCACTCTGGATTAATTTTAAACTAATCAGACAAGTACAAGGGCAGAAGTTTAGTTGCTGCTAAGAGAGTTATGGAAGGAACTTTGCCAACCATAATTGATTTAAGTACACCATAATCAAGGAGGGGCAGTTAAGGTGGCACCACACTAGGGTCCATATTTCATTACATGCTGTGTTTAACCTTACCCACTTTTCCTAAAACACACAAGAGGCTCATTATGTGTTTAATATTCACCAGCAGGTGAATAATTTTTATGCAACTCTGATAGTTGGGCGAGATGGATAACTCAATTATCTGAACATCCGTCAGAGCAGAGGGCTCACTGGCTCTGGAACGCCACCAGCTAAGATTGATGGCTGGAAGACACCAATAGCTGCTGCTTCGCCATCTCATCCAGGCACTGGGCCTGAACACGCCGTTTGATTCTGCAGAAGACCGTTTTTCTCTCCATTTTTCGCCCCCCTTTTATCTTTTTTCTTGGGAGCATTGTAGGTGAAGCGTCATTACCCCTCACTCCACTGAAGAGGGGTTCATTATGGGGTTAGTGTGTTGGCAAGACTATTGTTTGGATGATAAATGCAGTTGGTGAGGGCTTTGGAGGGAAAATTAGTTATGTTTTTTCTTTCCGTCTGCAAAAACATGTCCCCATAGCTCACTCTGCAATGCTTGAGGGCAAACCCAGAACAATTAACACAGGCAATGGGTGAAGCAGCTCAGTTAAAGCAAAGAGGAAATTCATGAAAAATAAGCAAATCACTGGAAATGTCAATCAGGGGCAATGAAGTAATTACAAACGTTGCTGTGCAATTCCAAGGGCGGTCAAAAGAAAACTGAAAGGTTTAGAGTCAAGCACTGAAATTGGAGGAATGAAGGAATGGACAAACACCCTAAACACCAGCCCTTCAGGCCTCATCTCGTAAACTGAATCCAGCTAACGAGAAGTGAAAGGAGGATGATGTCACCTCATCACTCTCTTGTCCCCCCTATTTCCCCATTGGTTTACATTTTTTCGACTTCAAAGCACTGACCCCAAATTCGCTGCCTTCACTTTACAAAGATGCACATGTGCGCACACACTCGTACCCCTGACGATAATGGGTAAGGTCTAACAATAAGAGAAAGATGAGGCACATTTTCAAATGTCAGCCGTAAATGTCAATTAAAAATTACAAGGGTGCTGGAAAAGGTAGGGTCTGAAGGGACTGACTTTTTTTTTTTTCTTTTCTGACAACAATGTTTATCTGACCGGGCTGCTGGCTGACATGATGGGATCTACTTTGTCAGTTCCTTAATACACTTGGACAAGGCCGCCCCGGTGAATATCAATGAAAGACACCCATGGGCTCAGACTTACCCTAACCAATCTGATCAGCCAGTTAGTATTCTGATATTTTGACCTACTGTAAACCAATGCCACAAGTACCAAAGAGGAACAGATTAATGCCACTTTCTTATATCCGAAATGAAAGAAAGAGCATTGACCTACAGTAAAATATTTATGGAGACATCTGATCTTCGTGTCGTGCTGCTCATGGTGCTAATCAAATGAGCCCTTTTCACATTATTTAAGTTTGACTGACTGAGACAGCAATCATGTCAGTACTTTCTCATCAAATCTAGTCTAAGAATGTGCTGGAGCTTAAACAGAGCCTTTTATTGTCACCAACTTTCTTAGCGACATTAAATGAGGCCTAACAAAGATTGTAACCGTCAAAGATTGGCCCTTTTAAAATTCACACCTCAGTGACTTTTCCTGACGTTGAACACGGTTAAAAAAAAAAAAAAAAAAAAAAGACAGAGCTTTTTCTTCTTGAAGCAGGCCATTTCCAAATAAAACTATGTAACTCTGAGAAAATAAAACACACCATTGATTATGACCTTGACCTCATTTCCCGCATTTTAACTGCTCAGTGATATTGTAGGAGTCATTTTCCCTAAAAATCAAATGATTGTTCTGTTAGCTGCTTCTGAGTAAAATCAGTGGATCAGTCATCTAAAAGACATTTGCTGAGTGTGGAACCATTTTCTTTTACTTTTTAAAAAAGCTGTTGGTCTTTAGACATTTAAAAGAGAATTAACAATTTAATTAATTAAAAATCTAAAATACACATTATTTTACAATATACATAAGATATATGAATGTCTGCTCAGAAATCTTGAGTAAATATCAATAAAAAAATGTATACTACGAACTTTATATGTTGTGTGCTGAAATTGAGGATAATAAGAAGAATAAGAAGCTATTTTGAATCGATATCAGGAAAACTCTAATATAAGTATTTTTCTAACTTATCTCTGATAGGCTGATAATAGAAGGATTGTTTAGTTTGGGGAACAACACATACAAAAGTATAAATGAAAATCCATTTATGACATTTTTTTATTTTTCTTGATAGATCTAGAATCTGGTCTGGTACTGTACACAAACCAAGGAAATCAAGAGAAAGAGAGAGTCCGGCTGCGCATGGGGTCTCCTGGCACTCCAGCACCATGTCACAACATGTCAGCTGGCCGTCACGGCTGAGGGGGGGGGCCGTGACCGTGGCGGGGCAAATGAAGACAGCGCCGGCGAATTTTCAACTTGGTGCCTGGAATGTCGTGCCAAGGGAGGCTGGGATGTGAAGACCATGTGCGAATGACCCTTACTCTTCTCTCTGTGTGAGCCTCAACACAACAAAGTCGCTCTACCTGATTACCTCAGTTTGAAATTAAACCTATATAACATTGCGGATTGTGCTAAATGATGTGGATAATGGCTGGTGACACATGGTATGACATTGCCAACTTTGCTGACATTTAATGGGGAAAGACTGACCTATCCCATTGATTCAATGGCTGGAACGCTATACAACATTTCCAGCCTTTAAAATAAAATAAAAAAGGACACAACCTCATAAAACCTTGTAAGCCTTATGTTTTTACTGTGTGATGAAAGACAAGAATACACTTGGTGTGGGAAGACTGTGTTCAGATAATCTAGATTGTAAAACATAGATAATAAGAATGTATTTTGAGCATCTTATTTATTTATAGAATTAAGACACATATTCATAAGCATGCACTTACACACACCTCTGTCGCCCTGGGGTCAGACCGCAAGGGCCCATTCCTGTCCAGAGGTTCTCATGACAACAGATGCAGTGGATTAATCACCCATTTCCCTGCTTCCCTTCCCAAACAATATGCGTACTCTGGAAAACAATCACGCTCACTAGCAGACCCTTCACGCCGTAAAATGCTCTAGTGACAGGGGTGGATGTGGAAGTAGGTAGGTGTACAGATGTACAACATGGAAGTGTGGCCCATGCCAGAGAGGAAGTGGTTAGCATTGTTAGACAGAGATATGCCTTTATAATACTGAGAAAAGCTGATTGTGGTTTGTGGCAAAACAGAAGAAGTTGTACACAGTATGCCTCCTGGGAAAGTGAGAGTTGCGACATTACTTTAGATTAGAGAAAGCTAATGAAAACAGAATATGAAAAGGTGAGGGTGTGAAAAAAAAAAAAAAACTCACCTGTTGCAGTAGCTCCAGAACTGTTCGTTGAGATAGGTGCGATGACTGTGTTCGTCTCCGAACGAGGCTTTGCTCTCAATCCAGTGCACAATGTGTCCCTCCACGGCTTTTCAGAAACAGAAACACACAGCATCACTCATAAAACCAGTGACAACAAAGCCACACAAGCCAGATCCAGAAGGGACAAGTGACATTTTGTTACTTTTTTTCCCCACCCTGTCATTCTCAAAAATCAAAGAAGATCTGGCATTAACATGACAATGTTTTGACAACTGTATAATCCCCTTTGAAACAAGGTAGCTAAGGTTAGCAGTTATTTCAGAGAAAATATTGACATTTGTAAATACTAACCAATGGGAACCTCCAGGATGATATCAGGTGTTTTGTCATAGCCCTTAGCTCTAAGTTGGTTTTCATCTGCGGGAAATAAAGTGCAGAATTTTAAGATATGACTCTTACATTGCAAGTTTTACTCTTTGCTGAATGCATTCTGTTACATCAATCACACGCAGGTAACCTAACTGCCTCCACCAAGGTGCCGGTAACAAAACCCCTTAGCGTTAGCAAAGCAGAAGAAATAACAGTAGAGGACAGCGAGCACAGTAAAACCATTAACTACATCTGCCACGTATTCGCTGCCGTTGCACAAAAACCTGTAAAGCCCAGTTACAGAGCTGCTCTCCAGTTTGCGGTTTGGCAGGGCATTATAAAATATACAGCGAGGGGACAGGGTTGGCATTATAGACTCTGTAAGCCTGACCCCTGCCTGCACAGGCCGCAGCCATTGTCCTTGACTTCTGGTGCGCTTCGGCCATTATCCCTACAACACCTGATTTCTCCATTAAATCTCAGGCTGACCAGGTCATTCAGTTCCAAGGGCCTGCCTCTTTGTCTCTAGCCAAGCTCAACTAATGGGGCATGGAAGAGAATTGAGGAGAGATGGAGGGTGGCGGTGTCAGTGGTGGTGAGGAGGCAGCGTCAGCCAAAGGAGGGGGAGAGAAAGAGAGCTGAGTGAGGTCAGTGAAGCTGCCAGAGGCCTGTGGTACAGAGGGGCATCTGGGGTGTGGTAGGTGTGTGTCTGTAGGTGCGTATGTGGTAGGACGGGGGCCCTCTATTCATACCTACTGGGCTGTTGACATTGTCATGTGGCTCTGATCGCCTTTTTACATCACCTTTGATTAAAATTAATGGGCCATCTCCGCTGTTGGGTGGCTTATTTCCAATCCATTTATCAGATGGGGTGAGGCTGCCTCAGTGGCCCTCGTGCCGCCCCGAACTCTGACAGTTTTAGAACAGTCCTCTGTATAGCTCTGCGGAAAGGTCAGCACTCGGGGTCCAAATAAATGATATGGTCTTAATGGCAGAGGGAATGACTTTTATCCTTCATCACTCATCTGACCTAAGGGATGATGATGGGATAGGGGTGATGGTAGGACGTGAGGGTTAAAAATTCAGTTTCACAATTTCACACCTGGGCACTCTACCTTGATTTAATATTGTTGGAACAAGACAATGGTGTTAGGAAGGTAAGGGGTATCAAGAGAACAATTTATTATTATTATAACAAACATACAATTGATTAAAATGAATTATTTTTTTCTTTTCAAAGATCCATTTAAAAAGGTACCAACATAATATTCATAGAATAAGAAACTGTCCTTTACATTCAATTTTGAGAGAAAACTGAAAATCAACCTGAGGGGTCCAAACATTACAGCTTATGAAACATTAAAGCCTATCTTTGTTGCTTTTATTCTTTAAATGCTCAATGTATGCTGGTGCATCAACATCCAAGGATATCCAATAGCAGCTCCTTGTTGTGAGCAAATCAATAGGAGAAAACATCCGCTGCATCAGTCATGTTTGGTCTTCCTTTACTAAGCTTACAAAAAGGCCACAGTGCCATGACCAGATTGACTTTAGAAATGTGGCGAGAAGGTCAAGAGATGGCTTACCTAGAAAGGAAAGGTTCCTCTCCTTCAGTTTGTCACAGAGCAACACTTCATGCTCCTGGCCGATCGCGCTGAGAATAGAAAGTCAAGGATTCCAACATACAGCAGTATTTTCTATTTCTACTTAAACACCAAAATGCTTAGGTAGTGTGGTCTAAAATGGGACAATAACATACAATAAAAAATGTAAAACAATACTAATAAGAATGCAAATAAGGTGCATTTCACCTGTGAAATTGGTTACTATGGAAACCACAACACACAATGTAGTTTGATGCGAGTGTGCAGATATGAGGTGATGTAAGCTCAGCTGTACATGTGTGCGTTTGGCATCGGTTTAAGTTAATAATCTGCTTCTCTTCACTATTGGCTTACAATGCAAAGTGAGAACCACTTCTCTTTTTGCCGACGTACAACAAGAGCGCATTCTTTGCTCAGAGTTTTCAGGTCAACCTTTAATCTGCTTTCACAACAAATCTCCAAAGTGCATTACCTAAATGAGGAGGATGAAACAAATGCCAATTTGGCAATGTGCATAGAGCGCCCCGACTCCACTTATTCCTTTAAAATCTTTGAAGAAAAATGCTTTTAGAATAAGTGCCATTTTGCATCAGGATGCAAGCTGCCTGATGTCACATAAAGGAATCCTGCATTTACAGAGGCCAGATATTAAACATGCCAAACTTGTGTTTTCCAAGAGAGGGAGAGAAAAGTTCAAACAGCATTATACTGCGCTCAACAAACACCAAACACTCAAAATGGATTCTAATTAATACGTACATATTGCGATTGGAACAAATGCATTAAGAGCTATTCTTCTCATGTGAGGGTGGGGCTCTTAGCAGTGGGGCGGTTATTATGAACTCTCTGTGGCGGAGTAACTGACTCTAAGTTGACACTGACGAGAGGACTGCCATAGAAAGGTAAAAAGGGGGGTTGTGAAAAGGGGGGCAGGATGGGACAGGGTTGACTGGATATGAACAGAGCAACCCAGCCCCACCACGCACACACATACACACACACATACACGCACACACACACACACACACACAGATACACACGAAGGCTCGGACAGACACAATAACATACAGGCATACACATGTACGCTCATTCAAATAAGTCTCCTCCCCCAGGAAATAGTTGGTCTGCTACCCAGCTGCTTGCCCCTGAATAGCCTGGACTCCAATTCTGCCCCTATAGTCAAGGCCAAGCCCCTGCTACACAAGGAGGGGGTATTTGTTGGGCAAAGAAAGGGAAGAAAAACAATGGATAGACGTAAAGCTACAAATTAGAAATCCACAAAATAAAACTAATGTGCAAGCAAAGTTAATAAGTCAAGTTGGACTGATGTGCTCAGAACTCTCCATGGTGCTGAATGGCGTAAGAATAATCGGAACTATATAAAATCTAATTTAAAATAATTTTAAAAAAATTGCATATAAGAATAATTATTTTTTGGGGGTAATTAACATAAAATTACAATCTGGGTTAAATAAAATACCAAACAAATACCAAACAAAAGAACACTATATATCGCTATGAGGCTTATGAATGATCTTTTTTTTTTCTTGTATCATACAAGATTGGGTCTGATCCACTGTGTGCACATGGAGATGCATTTAGATCAGCCTATCCTCTCCTCCTCCTCTTCCCTCCATCGCCTTCCAGCCCCTGTATCAGTGATAGTGGGATAGCAGGCAGGATGAAACACTTCCTCTGTGAAGCAGAACTTTTATGTCAGGTGAAGCCAGACACATCTCATCCCCTTCAATAGCTCCTCGTCAATTTCAGACTTAAAATTTTATGGGATAGGATACTGTTTGATGCAGTCTACCAGCGGTCCATAACAGCAGTCATTTATTGTGCACTGAAAAGAGGGGGAAGAAATATTATGGCGTGCGAAAAAAGGGTGGGTGGAAGTGAGGTGAGGGAAGGGAGCCCATACAGTGCCGGGGAAAGGGGAAAACACAGGAGATGCTGGCAGATTGGCAGGCATGACCGCCGGCTCTCACGTGACCTCATCAGCAAACATAAGCGGCTGATGCCGTCTGTCAGCCAGGTGGTAAAATAACACTTAAAAACTCACTGTACATTAATAGAGGATTTGCTACTTGGAAAAGGACAGCAAACTTTATTCAAAAAATCAAAACTGAATTGATAATTCTGTGACACCAAATAATTTAAGTGATTTCCTATAATACTTTAATTCAAACATAAAAAGTTGAAACACTTACTTGGTGGACATGATTGCCCAAAATTTGGTCCGGAATTAACGATGGCTCCTTAAGCATGTTGTTCAGGACGGTTTTAGATGCTGAGAACAGGACAGAAAGGCAAGAGAGGGAGGAAAACAAATATAAAAAGCCATATGAATATATTTATGCTAATTACATCAAACATAATAGCCAACTAGTCTAAGCTTATAAATGTGTGTGTATATATATATATATATATATATATATATATATATATATATATATATATATATATATATATATATATATATATATATACATATATACACATATATACATATATACATATATATGTTCTAATTGCTGCATCGGATTGAGAGCAAACAGTGAAAATATACAGACAGGCTTGACATACTGTAATTCACCATGCCACCGTTAATGCAGTATTGCCACAGTAGTCCATTAGATGGCTGCTTGGTGTCTATACAGATTTTCTATAGATAAATGTTTCAGTCCAGAGCACAGGAGCCCAATGTAGTTTATCTATGTTATGAACGCTGACTATTCTGCATCTCTCATCCCCATTCTTGCTCTACTAACATTATAAATCAGCAAGGGAAGCCTGCTGGATTGATTCGCTGGTACTGCAACAGCAAAAAAATTCCTTAAATCATTTCTTAAAAAGATTTGGATTAAATGGATTGTATCATTGTGTGACGAAATGGTTGAGGCACGCCATTTTAGTGATACATGGTCCTGACAGACTTGCAGCATTACAGACAATACAAGGAATGTTTCTATTCGCATTTCAGGCATGGATGGCGCTTGCACCAACACTGCACAGAGATTCCTAAGCTCATCTAGGAAACTTTACAAAGGCTATAACTGTTAAAAACAAGACAGCTTATTTGAAGATTTTAAAAAATAGATTAATAAAGGGACATTAAAAACCCCCCATAAGAAAAGGGATCAATTGAAAAAGACTTGGGTGTACATTTATAAAAACCGACTGGATCATTAAGCATTAAATGTATTTCATAAATAAAAAAGGGGTGTAGAAGAACATTTAAAAACCCTTAAGACCCGTCTTTTCTGTGCTGCCTTCCCCTTTGCGTTTCTGTCACAGGCATTACTCCCTGAGAAAACTATCAGAGAGAGGACAAGCGGTGCTGTGATCCCTCATCTACCTTATGATGAAATAAAGAGGGAGGAGGGTGGAGAAGAACAAAGCCCATTCGGCACTCCCTCCTCTCTTTCTGTTTCTTCTTCTTTGTCTCCATCTTTCTCTGCCATCTCTCTCTCCCTCTCTCTTTTTTTCTTTTCCCCACTAACTCCTCTCTGTTTCACTCTCCCCCAGCCACGGTACTCCCCCCAGCCCGCCCCATAACCTCACACTCCCTCTCAGAGCTGCGAGGCACAGGGCTGTGCTTTATTTCTTTGCTCATTTTTCTCAGAGATTGGTACCTTCACACGCAGATCCATACCGTGCTCCTGTGCGGTGCGGGCGGCGGTGAAGAAAGAGGGTTATATTTTCCCCTTGAGTTAGGACACCTCATGACAAATGATAATGGATAATCAATAAAGCGGGAAATATGAGGCAGCAAACTTTATGAAGCCAGGAGACATATTACTCCCCAACAACACTGGTTTCCCTTAACAAAGTCACTACTCGACTGTGCCTAATAATCTGAAGGAAAATCAAAGGATCCACAACCACATCAGCAATATTGGCAACTTATTCCACTTTAATGGCATTTTGATTGATTTTTTCCCTCTTCCTAATGGTCGTTTTATAGATTTGACGCTGCTTCTGCAAAACAGTAGTGTGTAATAAACCTCCCCGAAGGCAAACGGTAGCCATTAAAGCTCTTGTCTTACTAGCACTCATAATTGGAGGTTGACCACCACCACATTTTGGTCTCTCACATAACACACACAAACACACTCTTGCAGGACTCTCTCTCAGTCTCTCTCTCTCCCTCCTTGTCTCTCCGGCCCTTTGAAATTTTTGGTAGATGGCCATAATAAGTGATAGGATCCCTTTCTCCTGCTCCTTTTGAGCGATGGGGTTAAAAATAGCCATAAAGAGGTGACCTTGGCGCTGACATTGTGGAATTTCAGCCAAGCATTGACCTGATGAAAATGGAAGGCCAGGCCGCTAATAAATCAGGATGCTTTTAAAATGAGTTTACCCTAATGCTCATTCATCACAGGCTGTAATGCCATTTGCAGGCCCAGGATTCGCTGCTGTGCACAAACACAGCAGTAAATAACAACAGGGCCCTTGCATCCCTCGCATCGTTGCAGCCTCCAACATCAGCATACATTTATTAAAGACGCCCCCGCCTTGCACGGCAGCACTCCTCTATGACACCCTGAGCTCCTCTCTGCCACATACACACACAGCGTGTTCTTTAAATACACACACTCAAGGCACACACAGACACACACATAAAACACGTGCAGGAAAATAAAAAGCATAATCTGAAGAAAACCAGACGCAGAGAACAAAGCCCTGCAGCGTGACTTTGCACCTTGTAAACATTCACCAAATTTACTGTAATTGTCCCATGTTGGTATAAATTCTGACTAAGGCGCCGTATCATACCGTCAACATCTGAACGGAAAGAACAGAGAAGAGGGGAATAATAGATGTGAAACACTACACCTCCATTGGGATTCGCTAAAGAAAACAACCAGTGTAAACAAATCACAAGGCTGTTTTCATATGCAACTCCAAAACAAGATAAACTATATAAAGGCGAGAGAACAGCGACATAACCTTGGCTTGATTTCTCGTTGCCTACTTGTGTCATTTGTAACTACTCTTCCTCTCTCCACTAGGGTGAAAAAGTCATTATCTCAAACACAAAAAAATGTTGAGAAACCTCATTAGATAGCAACATTTGTTGCGGGAGGGCCGTAATAAACAATAACAGATGACGATTGTTATTGCCCCTGACACTGATGAGCTCCTCTGCAAGTTTGTTTATTAATTAAAAAACCCACTTTTTTTCTGCTGCAGAGGGGGGGGTTCAGGAGGGCCTTACATTTCCACTATAGCCCCCCCCCTTCCGCCTCCCTCCACACACACTCCCCATGCACAAGCCATTGAGCTGTGGAGGGGCACTCGTTCATCAAACTTCATGGAGCAAGGGAGAGACAGGTCCTGATAATGTGCGCCGCTAAAGCTGATTTTCCATGATGAATCTCGGAGCATATAAATTGGCTAATATCTGAAAACATTTACAGATACTAGAGGAATTGACTACTTGTGGGACATGATGGATGAGGCTCCGCGACGCTGGCCGACAGCTCTGCAAATCTCTGCGGCTGCCTAAAGCCCTCATTTGATTTTCCAATTTACTCCTTTTAAATTTATCCTCCCGTATTGAAAAAAACAGAAGATGGGAAAGAGAGAGAGAGAGAGAGAGAGAGAGAGAAAATGTGTTTTTTTAAAGCTATCTGTGGTGGTGTGTAGGTGCTAGTTGATGATATGAGGTGGTATCTCCTGTGCAGGAGGAGCCCAGTCCCTGAAGAGGTTACTGGGGCAGAACTGATCTGCTTTCACCTGATTCTCCCTGATAGCGGTGAGATGAGACTCATCTGTGTGTGTGTGTGTGTGTGTGTGTGTGTGTGTGTGTGTGTGTGTGTGTGTGTGTGTGTAGCAGTAGTAATAGTAGATCTGGGGAGGCTCTGCTATGGATAGAGGCTTCCTAGGTCAGGCCATTAGACTGTGGCAGAGGCTGACTGGAGCTTCTCTGCTGAAAAGGAGTAATTAGTATACTTGTCAAGTGAAGTGCCACACTGCTGCTTACCTCCCTTGCACCCACCCCTTGCATGCATACACACACACACACAAAAGCACAGAAACACTCATCCTGCCTTTGCCTCCTTACTCCCTCCCGTCTCGCTAATGAAGTGCTCTTGCTCTCATTATTTGAAAAAAAAAAAAAAAAAAGGCTGCATATACACACCAGCTCCACGGCAGCGGAGAGGTCAGAGAGAGAGGAGAGGAGCACTTGAAGACAAGAGAGGAGGAACCATAACAATCATAGTGGAAGTTGAGATTTTACTGCACGGAACATAATACAATATTCAGTTATCAACACGTCTGATCTGCAAAACACTGAAGCTATTATGAATTCTGTCAAGGAACCAAAGGATCGTAGTAGACGCCAACATTCTCACAGTGTTAACATCAAACACAGGACATTTATAACCTTGCGTACAAGGCTTCTGTAAAGGAATGTGACAATAAATCTTAAAGGCGGTCGAATCACATAGTTACAAAACATGGAGCAGCAATCTAATCTGGAGCTGGGCCTTGGGAAAATGAAAAAGGTCAAATAGCTAGCAAAATTGCCTCCTCAAAAAAGTATGTCTAAATCTAGAGGCACATCAACTCCTGTCAAAGGAGGAATAGAGAGAAAGATGAAGAGATAGCAGGAGTGGGGAAAAGAAAGGGCTGGAGCTCCCCCAATGTTCCCGCGAGTGACTTCTATTGAGAGGTAGTATCAAACAATACGGCTGTTTGCCATGTAACCGTATCATTTACAGGACTTAACAGTGGACTGAGCCGCTTAGTGTATAAACAAGATGTAAATTTAATCCAGTTTGTATGCATCTGTCCATGTCAGACATCATTCCTGCCAATTCAAACATTTTAAACTGATATAGATTCAAATATATACTTTTTGTTGCAGGGCAGTTAGTAGATAATGATATTATTTCAGTTTTTTAAGCAATTAATTCAAAGTCATTTGTTTTGATAGTCGGTAAAACACCCAATGTCCAATTTACTTGTTCAAACGTTAAGATTTTCACTATATTTTATTGTTAATGTTAAGTATTTTGAATTTTTTTCCCCCCATTCAGTTTGGTTCACTTCAATTTTATTTTATTGTCATCGTATATCTATTAGTTTTGTCATTACAATATGAAAACTTGGAACAATATGAAAAAAGAAAGATAGTGGTAATAAAAAAAAGAAATGAGTGAATTTTTAGTACATACAAAATCTTTCAGCAACAATTTAACATAACAATAACTCATTTTATAACCTGGATAAATTTAACTCTAAATGACAATAAATGTCTTACTGCCCTAGCGGTATTTATTTTGACCAAATTCAATATATATGCCTTACTTGTGCCTTATAAACTTAATTGTCACATTCATGTTTCCTTTTTGGGAGATCTTTAGGACATTAGTCCACAACTAACAACCCTGAGAGGAATTTCAGTCTATACGCTGAAGCTGTCTCATTTGGTTCAGAAGGCTATATTTTTCATAAAAATTGCATCAAGAGCAGCTTTTAGTGACCTTAAAATAGTGGATATAAACAGTGTGGAAGTGCACATGTGACCTTTTCTCCCCTCCTGCCCGGTCTGTTTTCATGAGACAAGGAGCATTATCGATGTTGATATCATATTCAATACGTGCTAAAACTGCTTTGAATGTATTGATTTATTTACAAGCGCCACCAGATAGTCTTTCATTCTGCTTGACTGATGCTCTCTCCAATACTTTTGCTGTAAGGAGAAGGGGGGAGGAGGCAGCTTGTTGGTGGTGTCGTCATGTTGAGGTGTAGTAGAGAGGAGGGAAAGAAAGAGAAGGAGGGGGGAAGGAAGGGTGGGCGGTTGTGGTGGGGGTGGAGGGGGGCCAACAACAAGCGAGCAAAACAAAACAAGGAAGGGACAGAAAACAATTTAAAACTCTGTATTGATCCAGCACTAGTGATTGTACATATATTCCACAGTCCCAGAGGCCCCATTCCTGTGTCTCTTAAATGCAAAGGGAAAGAGAAGGGGAATAAAAAAACGATGGTGCTAGGCAAAGGCAAGCCACTCACCCAGTTGGGGGTAATGTCCCTTATATAGAAGTCTATTGATCTTTGAAAGTGCGCCTGCCTGCCCGCCCTCCCTCTGGAGTCTGACAAAAACACAAAAATACACACACACACACGCACGCTGGAGTGCAGTCTAGTGCTGGAGGGGGGCATGACGGATATTCCTGACAATAGCACTGAACCAACCTGTTAGCTAATTGCCAGCAAGGACAATTATCCTTGCATTGTGTCATAATGGCAGCACATTACTGAAGTCTAATATACACACAGGGAGATTGGACGATTTGACCGCACAGCCCATGTGGGCAGCAATTCATTTGCAAAAGACCAGGCAGGTCATAAGGAGATTGCAGAGAAGCTCTGTCAAAACAGAAGTTACCCTCAAAGCAACTGACTTCACAGTTGGCAACAGCGGAAAGGTACAGTGTAATGACATCATCAATTGAAAATGTGTCATACTCATATAGCAGGTAGCAGTCAAACTATTTTACCAGATAAAATTGTCTGATCTAATCTGATCTAAATCATAGTGTTCTGTCGCAGCATGCAGGCTTAGTTAGGCTGATTTGGAGCTATGATTATCTTGTATGAGCCATGTAGCACCTGCAAGAGGAACCACGACATTTCTCACTAGCCTGCAAAGAAACAGCATGGTTACAACACCATTTTGAAATTAAACAACCATCCAGCAAGTTTCATCTGCTGCAGATCTGTTCTGAGCAATAATAAAGCATGTTTTCACTGTATGGAGATGGAGGGATGCAGTGTGCTATTATCTGAGACAGAGTGCTTCTCCTGGATGAATGCCCTGCTCTACAAGCTGCTCAGACTAGTATTTTGACAGGCAGTGGATAACGGTGGGTCCAAAGCAATCACATCTCTGACTTTGACAAATGGCTGTGCTGTGGGGAAGTTGAAAATAACACACATCCACTTTAATCTCTTTCTTGATTAAATTGGAAGCACGTCTTTTTGACATCATGCGATTCACTCTCAAAGCACTGACTACTGCACAGACGTGCACACACAATCCTCCAGATAGGACGATTGAAATGATCAGGAATTATGTGTGCATATGATACTGGGAGTTCCCGAGTGAGGGTGAAAAAAGAAGGAGAGAGAGAGAAAGGGGTTTCTATATGAATGAACAAATGTCAAATATTAAAAAGAGCAACTGCAAATTATTCTTTTTTTTTATAATTTTACAGAAGATGAGGTCAGAAAGCACTAGAAAGGAAGTGGGGGAAAGGACATTAACCAGAATGTGTATGGACAATTATTCACACAATATCTGGACAATCTCTTTGACATGCTCAACAACAATATTTGCATCTGGAATTTTGTTCTCTCACAGCGTGTCCATCAGCGGTACCTGGGAATGGTTTGCTTTTTCTGCCACACTTTTCCTCAACTCACTTTCCTCAGAGGACCCCAGTAGAGGCGGAGAAAGAGAAGGGGATGAGGGAAGAAGAGAAGGTAGGGGGGTAGATGGATGCATTGCGGGATGAAGGAGGGTGAGGAAAGAAATCAGGGGTGTTATAAATAACACTGATGAGGTGAGCTAGCATTGATCCACACTGCAGTTGAGAGGTGGGTGGTCCTCCCAGTGCTTAATTGCCAGTCATGTGCCCTGGGATGCAGCTACTAGTAAATGTGGTCTGTCTCTCATTAGGGCTTGGACAGGCTGAAAATACAGCAGCTAGAAGTGGAATTGGGACTCAAACAGAAAGGGATTCAAAAGACAAAGTGCTACAATTAAGACTGATGGGGGGAATGATAGAAAGGACAGGGTGGGAAATGGAAAAGTGTTACTCACGCATTCCACCCTCCAGGCCCTGGAGGTACCTGTCCAGGATGATGCGAGCCATCAGTGCAGGAGACAGATCCACCTTTACGTAGATTGAACAACAACACAAAAAAAAAGAAAAGAGAATTTGCCTTATTAAAAACCCAGCTATAATGTCAATGGGGATTTAATGCTACTTCAAAACACAGGTAAAGTGGAACAGTTATTCCTCTCTGGAGAATTATTCCATTTACAAAACTTCAGGCTAAATCCCACATATCCAGCTGGAAGTGTGAACATATTTCAAAGCGCCTAAGAATTACGGCACTGAAATTACACAGCTAGTCTACCTTCGGCTGATGTCACATAGATAATAATGATTGTAATGGCTCTAAATGATATTACTGCATTTTCCAAACCTTGACCTAACTTTCGACAGTCCCTGTGCAAATTGGTCTTTGAAAGCCTTGCTTTGCAATAACCTTTTCCACAGGAACAAGAGATCGCCTATTACGCAGCCAAGCTACCCGGCTGAATTGCCTTCGCCCCTGTCAAACGGACAACCGTAGTCTCTCATCTTGTACTGTATGAAAAAGTGGTACACAATATGCCCAGGCTAGAGACAATGGAGAGCTTTAATCATAGGATGATCACCAAGGCAAAGCTGCAGCAACCAACAGGACACACCGGAGGGACTGTGGGAATGCTTTCCTTAATAAGAGGAATAGAACCTATGGCTGCAGTGCCCTTTGAACAGAAAGACACCTGGAGAGGTGTGCAGCATTTCTGGTTTGAGTGCAGGGAGAAGCCCTGACAGGTAAAGGAGCACTAATGACTGATACTGAAGGTGTCTATCTGACCACATTCTTATTAGCGCAAAACCTTTCCACAAATTCTCAATGATATTACCAGGAAAGCGTTGGAATGTATGCATTGAAAAACCAACAGCTATTCTCAAGGGCAGCAGAAAGTAACAATTACGCTATTAAATTACCGGCATCATCCATAAAATGTTTAGCAGCGTGAATAAGCTTCAAAGGTAATCTGGGCGTATGGAGCAAATTTATTTTCAAAAGCATTGAATTTGACCTCTGTGTAAACAATATATAAGCAGCAAATAAGAAGACACGTTAAGTCATTCACTTATTAAATCTCACAGCCTCTTCAGTATGGAGGGAATTAAAACATTGCTTGAAGACTGCCATTCCTAGCCAGCTCATTATGAAACACAACGTTCTTGTAGCCAAAAGATCATTTTTTCTCTTGTTAGCATAATTGGGGACCAAAAGTGAATTTGCCCTCAGCCTATAGTGAGAATGGTGTGTTTCATCTTTTCTCTGAAGCTTCCTGGTAACGCTGGGAGCAGAGAGGCTTCTCTCTAAACAATGTCTTTTTACCCGCAGTAGTATTTGTTAACATCTCCATAACATTGCACTAAGAAGGCAGCTTGTTAAAAAGGCCAAACATGTCTATAATAATTAAGGGGTGAACACAGAGTTTATATCTTCATTAAGACCTCTGATAGCATTTCAGACATTGCATTTGTAGCTTGAAGCTACAGCAGCTCCTCTGCCTAACCCATTCTCATTTTCTCCCCCTTTCTTCTCTCCTCTCAATCCTTTCCTCACTGCGCTTATTGGCCTGCTCTCCATTCGCACCTTTGGATAACGAGAGTGCATCAGATTCCTGGTAACCTGCGTGGGCTGACACATGAAAAATGGCAACATTACCAACGCTGGCCCAGCCTGAATAAGGACCATCTGATTAGTTCAGGTACTTGCGTCTCCCTAATTTTCATATTAATCACGAGTCCATCTCCCCTCTCAAGTCAGACCGCAGCACTTCATGTGTTTAACATGTGACTAAGAGTTACAGAGCCTTGAATTCCTGCAGAAAACAATTATTGTTCAGCAAAACTCAGGTTTTATCACCCTCCCCCCAAAGCTAACGGATGCCACATACAAGGCGGCACCTTTTCTAAACCCTGTATGTTTAAGTAACCTTTGCATAAAGCTCCATATAAAGCATGCAAAAAACAGCAAACGCCGAATTTAGAGCCCTCATTCATGGAAGACTTCTGTGGGCAAAAAAAAAAAAAAGAATCCATGAATAGTTTTCATCATTGTTAATCATTCCCCTCTGTTGGAGATATATTGTCTCATAAAGGGATGAAACTACATCAATTAGCGGTCTGGGAGACCATGAGTGCTTGGTTTAAATGTTAAGTAGCGTATTAAAATGACAGTTAAATGGTTCATAGACAGTTATCTCTGAGCTGAATTTAATCCTTTGGAGGAAAAAAAAATCATGTGTCAATTAAATGGAGAATGAATAATGGCAGTTAGCTTTGAGGTGCCACTGATGCATGTGAACTACTCTGATTTTAGATTAAGGAACCCTCAAATCTCGTTGCCTGGTATAAGCACCAATAAAAATTTAAATGTGCATTTAAATATTTTAAAAGGTTATGAAGCCTATTCGAACAATCAAAATAAGAGGAAACTGAAAGAATAACAATGTATTAAAATGACAAAAATGCACGATAAATGTAAAATGTGTTGCATCAGTTCTATAGTAATAATGCTAACTGCATTTTGGTCACTAAGTAGAAACTGTTGGTTGATTCTCTGGTACTGTAGAATAATAGAAACTAGAATTTACTGACAGACGCTAAATGTAAAAAACAATCAAACATTCAAGTAGCTTAATTGTCATCACTGTGAAATGCAAAAAACTTGAAAATAATTTTAGTGCTTAAAGCATGAGGATATCTTAAAACAAGCACATATCACCTATCTGAATTTTCTTGAATGAATAACTTGGAGGCCAGTTCACATATAATCAGTACATCAATCAGAGTACAATTCTTACACTGACCCCCTAAAGTAAACAAGTGATGAAGTGATGAAGAAACAAATGAACCAGCGACCCTGCCCTCGCCTGTCCGCAGTTTGCGGCAACTCTGTCTGAAGTGCAATTTGGAAAATTACATAATAAAATGTAAAAAAAGTATTTTCACATCTGCTTAATGGAGGTGAGAGCTAATAATTGATAATGGAGCGGACCATTTTACCAATTTTGATAATGACTAACAGACAAGGGAGAAATTCAAAAACTTCAGCCAACTTCTACCTATCCATTTATAGGGAAAAAGCCACCATCAGTTGAGGAGTTTATTTTTTTAATATAAAGATTAGAAAAAAAAAAAAAGAAAAAAAAAAAAATGTATGTTATGCCATTACCGCAATGGCCAAGTCCAGCAGGACGGGAGCAGTGGGATGTGCCTTGGCCTCACTCAGATACCTTCATTATAACAAAGAAAACAACAGCAGTGAAAAAAACATGGCCCAACAAAGGCAGACAGAAGGGTAGAGGGGACTAGACCAGGCTAGCCAAGACACGCTAATGTCCCTGATGACTTTGCCCTAGGTGGCATATGGCAGGCTCGGTGCGGTTAAAGCAGCACTGCTTGAAGGGCTTCAAATTTCCCTGAAGCCAGACAAGCATATGATAGTTAGTTAACCCCTGCCGCCCAAAAAGCCTTTTTTCCCTCGCCAGCTACAACTGCAGCTCCACTCACATCTTACCCAGATCATCTCTGAGGTTTGTTGCTGTAAGTGGATTAGAAGTACATTATCCAGCCTTGTTTTCCCCAGAACAATGGCCTAATAAGCTAGATAAAGGCTAATTGCAATATGCAAAGAGGCTTTCCCCCCTACAGCCTGTTTTTCTCTCTCTTTTTTTTTTAATTTATCCTTATTCATCGAATTACAGATAATTATCCCATCATAAGCCCGTGTAAGGCAAATGTCCAGTGGCTGGTTATTTATTTATTTTTCTGTTTTCAATTTGACATGAAGAACAGAGCTTCAGCTTAGCAGGTGCAAGTTGAGGTCTGGAATGAATCCTGAGGGTGGTGATTTGTTTGGAGGAGATTATATCTGTCATGGTGGCCCACCTACTCTCTGCTGAGGAAGGGACAGTCCCTTCCTCAGCCAGAGAGTAAGAGAAGACAAAGAGAGCGCACAACACTGGGAGACAGACTGAAAAAGTAAGACGAAAAAACAGTGATAGAGATGAGAGGAAGATAAACAAGGGAGTGTGAGACAGAAGAGAGAAGAGCAATAAAGTTATACAACACAAAGTAATACAGCACCTTTGGTAGTGGCTTTCAATGACATCTGGTGCATGGTGTCTTGAGATTGTTCTTTTTGTGCGTTTCTGTCACAAAGACAACACAAATATATTAATAATAATAATAATAATAACAATAAAAACAACAACAAAAATAATAATGGTAGTTTATTTCCATACAATATCATTCCTTTGTGGGCAAAACCTTTAAATTTTTTCAGTCTACCTGAATAAATGGCAGACTTGTTCAGCCTCAGCTCCTCTTTCCTGCTCTATTATATATCAGCAAGAGCAAGAGATCTTGGGTCAGAGTAATTTAATTTCAATAAGTTTGCTCGGGGTCAAAGTGTGCCAAGGCAACCTTGTTCAACCCCCTACCCCCACAATCAAACCTTGTATTCATTTCCCCTTCTTCAATCAAACAATGACCCTATTCCACATTCCACACACTGACATTTCCATGCAATTCAATTCCTATCTTCGCAGAGGAGGAGGAGGACAGGGGATAAAAGAGGGAAGAGCATTGGTTAAAAAACAACTTATTTAAAAACTACTACACAAAAAAAAAAAAAAAAAAATGTAATTCCACAGAGACAGGCAGTGTGACTGACACCTGTCAGGGGGATGATAAATGACTCCATTTTCTGCCTGTGCTGCCTTCTGCCACTGGCGGCAGCGGCCATTTATCATCATCTGCTGTCAGCCGTGGAAAGCAGCAGTGACAGTGCGAGTCAGCAAACATTTAGCACACGCAGCCACACTACACGGGGAAATTATTATTGTCAGAATAATAATGGTTTAGCATAATTTATTACAGGTCCACCAAATAAGTAGGGGCTAGATGTTATTAGACAGATGGATGGGAAGGCTTGGCAGACATCCACTGAGGCTCAGGCAGGCAAGGGCCCTCAACGTGAACGTGAGGAGGAGGAGGGGGCGGAGGTGGGAGGGTGAAATAAACGGGGGTATGGTGGGGGGGCATCCTCCAAACCAATCAGAGAGCTGGCAGTTCAATTACAAAGAAATAAAGGGACATTCATCATTCAATTAGGCACCTGTCAGGGCTCACAAAGGAAGAAAACTTCTAACCTGGTACTCCAGGGAGAAGATGCTCAGAAGAGTGGACTGCGAGTGACTGGAACAAATAAAAGAAGGACAAAGTTAATTACCAGAGTGCATTGCACAGAGACAAAGGGAGAGGGGGAGCTTCAAAGCTGGGGCCAGCTGCCCTGTAATCTAAAAGAACATGAAAACAAGTGTGGCAAAGTTGTTCCAGATGAACACCTCTGACAAAGGATTCCTGCCACGATGGCGTTGGGGGTGGGAGAAAGGGGGAGGTTGTGTGTGGTATGAGAGATGAGAAAAATATAGCCTGTTTTTTTTCTTTCACTCATTCATTCATACCATCTTACTCCATCCCCTTTCTCTCGAGTGAGTGTGCTGAAAGCTAAATTGTTCTTAATTGAAGTGCAGTTTCTGCTGCTGTAAGGCTGCACAAAGGCAAGAACACTCGTTCAGAGCCAAACTAAACATGACAAAATCGGAGAGAAATTAATGACATTCATGCAGATAATTGAGAGAATTCAAGTCTAATCGCCAACAGAAGCATCACATTTACATTCCCAGGCTTGGTAGATGTCTCTTTGCAAAAATGCTTGACCACTGTGTGTATCTGTTTGTGTGAGTGGTGTACGGGGGATATGAGAAAGTTTTCCTGCTTCACTGTCAGTGCTGGCATATGGGCCGTTCTAGAGCCCTCCCACTGCAACTGATGGGCTTTGAAAATGTAAACTTTCACTGCAGGAAGCTGGGACTCCCAGGAGTCGGTCAATTCCATGGGTTGCCATAAGTTACATTCATCTCCAGCTCCAGTCAATGTCAAACACCTGGCAGCGAGGCAAACCTGGAAAACAGGCAGCTCCAGCAGGGACTCACAGCCCCTTCGATACCCCTCCCCTACCCCCACAGCATCCTTTGAGTTGAAGATATTTAAAGCGGTGACAGATATTATTCTAATTGGATGATACATACCTCCACCCATATGAGCAAAAAAAAAAAAACAAAACAAAAAAAACCACACACAATTACAGTACAGTAGATGCACGCACACACTTTACTACCTGGACACAATACAAGCTGCTCTGTGGATGGTCTCCAGTGGTTTTGCGTCTCTACACACTGCTCTCAGTACACTTGATTGTTAAATTTAATGGACTTTTCGTTACAAGTCACCTGAGAGTGGTATGTAAATACCGAGGAGAAGCTGTAGCCTCCAATCTGCATTGAAATATTGAGTCCACATAGGCCTTCAACATCAATCACTATAAACCATGAAATAACCGTGTGACATGTAAACAAAGCCAAAGGAATCTCAAACATTGATTTCTGTCTGGAGCCTCGGTTTGTGACCATATCTTAATAAAAGCATTTCAACCACTGGAATAGTTTCGCAGTTTGTAACGACTTACCCCACCAAAGACGTCATCTTGGGTTCTCCAGATGCCAGTTTGAAACAGTTTTACTGCTCTGGCTGGAGAACAGCTAATTCTCAGCTATTCAGACTCTCTGGGAATCGACGCATCACACAGATGAGTCTCGTCGACCACAAAGTTACAGTCACAACAGCTAAGATAAAAATGTTAAAAGTAAAGGGGAATACAGGGGGAAAAACACTGCCACCTCAGCATTAATTTACAATGATGTTTGGGGGACGAAGGGGCCACTGCAATTAAGTGGACCATTAAATGGTCAACTGTCAACATGTGGACACTTAAGGGAGAAAAAAAATTTCTTCCACACTTCAACCTTGCACCTGAGCATTTCAACAACATTACTGCCTTATTGTTGGCATGGGACCATCACGATCCCCCTGTTGGAACAGACATCTGTTAGGTTTTAAATGGATTACTCTCTATAATGAGCATGATTACTGCCTAATTGCTAAATCTATACCCTGTTACCTTTAAAGGGGACATAAACTGCTCTAAATATCTGGGAAAACATATCTGTTTCAGAAACACTAAGAACTTTGGGGACTTTTGTTTTTCTTTTTCGTTTTTTTCGTTAACCTCGATCAGTTTTTGCTGACGTCAAAACTAAAGAGCATCAAAAACGCCGAAAATAACTGCGATACAGAAACAAGACCAAATGTCGCAGGATTTGAAAAAGATAAAAAATAATGAGGGCAATGTAAAGAGATGAGGGCAGATACCTGGATCCAAACCAAGACTTGTCTTCTTTTTATAGAGTCTGTCATGTTTTACACTGCGCTCATATTGTATAATGACTTTTTTCCATTCAACGGACATTAATAGTAAGTTATTGCAGGGTTTACATTAATGTATATCCAACCTGTGCTCTCCTGGGCACAGTATGCTCACTTCATGCTAAAATATGGAGCCAAGTGCAGTCTTACAATGGAGATCTGATCTGCCTGCTGCACAGTAGCATTATATTTTCACTCGAACACCTCCTTGCCTCACAATACAAGCATTGGAGGGACTCTGTCACATCTCAGTGATTATGGAATAAATAACTAAAAGAAAAAAAAAAAAAAAAGATATTCCAAAGCTATTCTAAAACCAGATTCATCATGTGTTTTATGGCTTTAAACAAAGCTAATGAGCTGCAGTTTATTCAGATGGTGCACATGATGAGCACAGCAGAAGGATTAGCTTCTATATTAAATATTTTTAATGGTATTATTTTGACATAAAGTTAAAGTAGAAAAAACATGTTTATATGAATGTTACTCTAGAATAATTTTTAGATTAGACAAAAGTCACTCAGTATTAATCCTAAATACTACCCACTGACAGAGGCTGGGAGAACCTGAACTACCTGGACAAAGCTAAGTTTTTGAATGCATATGTCTATAAACAACGGATTTCATCCATCTCTCCACTTACTTACCCTCCTTGATTATATTTTATGAATAAAAGAGAGTTTTGCCAGTGTTAAATTATGTAAATCTATAAAGCTAACAATGAACATATTTGAAAAAATTCATTTCAGAAACAGTATGTGACACTGCAGCACATTCTTACATTGACCTTTATGGGAGAGGAAAAAAATAAAAATCCCTCCCTCTTGGATATAATTTAGAACATGGGGAAACAGAAGGTTGGGAGACAGAAGAGTGGTTAGGGAATCATTCACTCTCAACCTAATTACCCTCCCTTACAACATAAGACAGAGCATTAATATGCACTGGCACCCAAAATAGTAAAGCAGCAGATTAAATTAAAAACAATTAGGGACTTTCACTTTGTCACTGAGCTGGTATGCCTGTCTGGTCAGTGCTTTAGGCTCTATTAAGTTAGGCTATCCACTGCTTATGAATCTGACAAATTCATGTTTGAGTGTTGAATTGCCTCATCCCGCCGTGCGTTTGGAGCGTATCAGCGTCTCGAGCATACAGGGGAAAAAACAACAGCGAGAAAAAAGCCTAAAAAATTCCCATCAACCTAATTAATAGGAGATGGGGGAAATTCAAGCTATCAATTATATTCAGAATCTTCCTATTTACAAATAATTAATTATAAACAATAGCTGTAATTTAGGTAATGAAAGCCACCTGGCTAATGGCATTGGTATCATATGCTGCGACAGTACTTAGCATTTGGTGGATGTGCATGCAGGGAGTGTTGCATGGTGCGACTCTTCGGGGCATGGATCTGGCTAATTGAGGCATAGTACATATTTTTACTAATGGCAATGGAGCTATTCTGAAAAGGGAATGACATGGATGAAATGATGCACTCTTGCAAAGTGTATGTTAATACTGCTTCGTTTCAATACCTAGCTCCACTGTCATCCTCACGTCTATTACTGTAATTATAAGCTAAGGCTTTTCTCGCACAGATAGGATTTATATCCATCTGTAGATTTCAGCAAGAGTGCTGACAATAATATATTAAGCGTTTACTTTCCTATAGATCAATATTTTATAAAGTGAAAAACAGCTGAATGTGGGTTAAATACTCTGGATATGCAAATGCTGCTAATTACACATGCTGATAGGCAAAATGCTAACATCTGTTTCTCAACTAAGCCTACCATCATCAGCGGCAAAACAAATGTGTACCAAAAAGAAAATCTTTATGCCTTAATGTATAAACGTGATATATTCTGACAAGAGATAGAAACAAACACAAATCACAGTGTGTCACGCGGCTTCAAACAAATACTTGCACAACGAGCACACGTGTTTGCAGTTCAAATTAGTTTAACTTTTTTTTCCCCTGCTAAACAACTGCAAAGCCTTCCTCCTGTTACAATCAATGCAACAATATTCACATATGGTATTCACTGTAGTTGCAGAAATTTATTACTACTTTCATTTTCATATTATTATTTTTATTTTTTGATTAAGTAGCATGTAAAGTACATTCCATAACATTTACTGATAGTGACCCCCCATCCACCACACACCCACCACACACACACCCACACACACCCACACACACACACACACACACACACACACACACACACACACACACACACACACACACACACACACACACACACACACCTCACACACACACACACACACACACACACACACACACACACACACACACACACACACACACACACACACATCACCCTCACCACACACACACACTCAACACCCTCCCCCTGAGGGGACTCCCTCACCCCAAATAAGGACTGTCTCGGAAGGCCATCAAACCTACAAACTACCTACGCTCTGGGGACTGGGGCTCACAGGGACCATGTGGACCTACAAGCCTGCAAGCCTGCGAAGGACTGTGGACAGAAATGGCTTTAGGCTTTAGCAGAGCACAACAGGGCATCTCACAGCTTACTATTGTCCTAATAGACGAAAAATATGACCCCTTCACTTTATTACAATCTTTAAAATTTCTGTCTGCTGAGGCGCCCTGAGATGTCAGAGCTGTTGTACAATGGCGGCAAAAAAAGCGGGAAAGATCCCAACAATCACCGCCCTAATTGTGATTCCCCCTGAAAGCCGGGGATCTTCATGACTCCGTCTGTGACAAAACATGTTATAACTATTATGTGTCGTCGCCATTGTTATGGTGTAATTATTGTCATTGTTGCTTCGGCGAACGAACTCCTGTGGAAATTGAAAATGAGGTCCGTGTTATTTGTCAAGTTGTGAGCGTCCGCTGGTCTGGCAAAAGAACATATTACGCTGACCAATTGTTTACTCCCCCCCAAGCGTGGCTGGGGAACTTGTACCATTCTGGGCAATTTGTTTCATTGTTCTTTTGCAATTGATCTCAGTATGTAAAGCTGGGGGCAAGAGACTCGACCAAAGCTGCCCAGCTGAACTGTGGTACTCGACTCTGTAGGTTTTCCTCTTTGTGTGTGTGTGTGCACGGCTTTGGGCGCGTTGGGGGACAACACTGATACGACCGCAAAGTTCAAAGCACAATGTATTGGTCTTACCCACAACAGCTTATATTCCTGTGTCAATAATTTGCCTCACTAATATTACTTATTCTGTCTAGCAAACCAATAACGAGTTTTTATCCTTCAAGATAACATCCCTTATAATTGCTATAGCTCACTTAAGCAACAGGCTGCTTACCTAAGTGTTTTTAGCCCAATGAGCCGAAAAGGCTTAACAATGTTTAGAGTGTGCTTGGACAACCTCCCTAAGATATCAAGAGGAAGTAGTCATTCCTGTGCTTCCTAATCAAGTAATTGATTGCATCTATTATTCATGAACTCCTTAGCCTGACATGAAGTTGTAAACTCAGCACAGCTTCTCCTCTTTCCACATCTCTCCTCTCTGCTTACACCTCATTCATCCCCTCACCCTTCCAATGCTCATCTAACCACATAAAGCTGTGGAATTAGTTTGCCAGCCTCTCAGCCTTCAAGGGTTGCACCCCTAAGCCCCAACTGCCAGTTTGTGTTTTGTTCAATATGGGCAGCCAGAAGTGTGGGGCCGTGCGCCGGAGGCCGTCGGGGGGCTGCCCCCACAGGCTCTGCACTAGATCAGTCTCTGGGTAATGTCATTGCCACTTCCAGGCTACAAAATAGCTGTACCGTCACAAGAACTCAGTTGACTCCACAGAGACAATAGTGGGAATAGCAGTTAGATCTGAAAACACTACACCTGGGACATTTAGCACCAACACCGTTAATAAATTTGATTTAATTAAAAAGTCTGCAGTGTGAGTATGTAGTAAGTCTTTAAAAAAACCCTCTCTCATGAGTTTCTTAAAAAACCCTTGATCCAGGCAATCTTTAGTAGATGTTTTTGAACTGAAAATAAAAAATGTGGAAAAATTGTAGTATATAAAGATAGTTACTGTAGATAACTTGATTAAGGCCAATACATTTTCTTTTGATACATTTTTATTGGGTTATCTAATTAATCTATACACAGAGATTCCTAATCTTCTGATACTGAGAAATGATTGGGGCATCTTGATCATACATAACGGTAATAGTGTGAACAAAAAAATAATTGTAAAATTAATTCCCTATAAAATACAGACTGTCATAAAGACATAATTAAGACATTTTTTAAAATTTTTAAAAACATTTGTTGTGTTCTTGAGCTATAAAGTTAAACCAAATGTATAAAGAGCATGCCAGTTTAATGCATCCTGCCTGTTACCAAATCCTTAGGTTTAAACAGCACATAAAAAAAAGATACACACTGCAGCTACAATAAATAATCAATGAGCAAGTCCCTGAGCTTCGTCCTGAGCTGAGATATTACCATCAAAAACAAAGTGTCTAAAGCCAAGAAATCACCATATCAATGGCACATGCCACAACAACCCTGTCCCCCGCTTTCCCTCCAAAGATCATGCTAGATAAACCCCAAATAACAGAGAAATTAACAAATGCTTGACATTTGCTCAACATCCATTATTCTGACACTTCTTCAGAATTTCAAAAGGCTGAACGCATGCTTAATCAACATTCATATTCCCAGAGCGAGCCCCAGCACCATATTGCAGCCCGCCTCAGTGCTGATGAAAACGGCACATTAGGGCCCGATTCGAAAAACGTTCAGGGACTCCTCACCAGGGAGCTCTCTCTCTCTGTGTGTGTGTGTGTGTGTGTCAGTAAAAGAAAGCAAAATGTGGCTGTGTTTACAGGAAAGGAAAGGGATGCTTCACACTTCACACAGCATCTCCCTAAAAACAGAGGCAGCTGCCACCTTTCCGCACACACTCCTACTTTCATGACTGTGAAAGCCATATGAGGAGTGAGCTGAATGGCATTTTAAAGGGGGGGGGGGGTAATCATTACATTCAAATTCATTTATAATATAGCACAGAAGGACACAGAGGACTCCCACATTCCCTCCCTCTTTTTCTCGCCCCTCTTACACAGACTCTCTCTAGGGACAAAGGGTGGAAGGACTGGGGTCCCCTCTAGACCCAAGGGAAGCCAGGCAAGGCCTCAGAGAGCAGCCCATCATTTCCAATTCTAATATGTGGCAAGAGAAGGATGTGATGGGACTGATGTCACATTTCCCCCGCGCCGGCCTGCAATGAGCCCTCTGGCCCACCCCAAACCTCTACCATGGCTGCCTAGCCGGGGTCCAGATACTAGGCAGGACACCCGGCTGGCTAAGAGGAGGGCAAGGAAGAGAGGGCAGGAATGGGGGTTGATATTTGCATGTCCCTCCATTGTGAGTGGGGGTAAAAAGTGACAGCACCGTGTCCAATTCTTTTCCCTCCAGAGCAGCTCGGGCCCGGCAAGAGAGGCCAGGCTGACAGATGACTCCCAACATCTGTGTTATGCAGCCGTTACAGATGAGGGAGTCCACATCGCAATCTCTCTCTGTCTGTCTGTCTATGGGACACTCCCTCTCTCTTCCCACTACCCATACTCATAATACAACAGAAAGAATGACAGACCGTCCGTGGAAATTACCTTGAAATGGCCGATAACGCTCATTTTGTTCAAAGTTTAAATTTTCCTCCCTTTAAGTCCTCAATCAAAAGCAATGATTATGAAATGGTTTTAAATTCAATACAGCATTCAACTATTTGAGGATAATGGCCATTCCCAATGATTTACATTATTGGAACTTAAATCTAATGTTTTAATTCTAAAAAAAAAAAAAAAAAAAAGACTATGCAATATAGTTCAAATCAATACTAGGATGTTAATATATAAATATATAAATATAAACGTAAATGTAAAATAATAAAAATTACATTCACCACAATGATAATGTGTAAATGCGCCACTGCTCACACTGTCAGCATTAGTTTTTTATTACAGTTTGCTCAGAAAATTTAGTCAGCAGAATTTTATAAAATGCTAACATGGTACTCTGAGATCGTCAAAATATGACTTCACTTAAAGTCAATAAGACATAACACCGAATTATAATCCATCTTTAATTTATTACTACCAGAGTGCATTTCAACAAACATTTCTATATATTGATTACACAGACGTTAGTATTTAACAGTAAAAATATAAGAAACATTACTCTATATGTGATGAAATTACCCCTTGACAAAATAATAGGAGAGTTCTCTGCAACAAAAATATGGCACATGCTCCTGAAAAAACTACCACAGCCTCCGTCATGACACTGATAGACAACACATGAGCCTACAACTCACTCAACATCGCTTGCATCATTTGGAAATCGTCCAGTGCGATGTGCAATGATTCGATATCCAGATACCTGTCTTTTCTATCTCTCTCACTATTGTAACCCAACCAATCTTTTGCTCACCCCCTCATAGGAGGCTTGTCCACAACAAACCCCTAAACCCCCCCTCCACCCTCCAACCCCCTCTTTTGCCAGCCACAGCCTGGCCAATATTTACGCAGTGGCAAGGCTCCCACACAGTCCGAGGGGACAGGAGGGGAGTGGGGCGGGGGTGGCTGACTGCCGTGCCTGAGCGCATGCTAAGAGATGATGGATGGCCTAGTCGATATGTTATGTCTTAAGAGCCTGATTTCCTGCCAGTCCAATCACTAACCCTCCAGAGCCCAGCTCAGCTGATTGGACAACCAGAATAATTTCGCAGGCTGTGAAAACACTGCTGCCGTGCCTGTCTGTCAGGCCCAGTGACGAGACTCAGGGATTTTAAAGAGCAAGGGCCTCCCCAAGATTGGTTATGGTGAATGAAATAATAACAATAACCAGCAAGACTAAACAAAAGAGCCAGCACCTCCGGGAGAGAGAGATTGTGCAGAATTATTGGAATGAAAACGGTCCACTGTTTTCCTTTAATTATTACACCCACCAGTGCCACTTTTTAAAAACCTGGCATTTGGACTGTTTTTTAAAGACCGCTTGTATTAGGAAACCAAAAGGAGAAAGGAAACTCAAAATAAACATGAGAAAGACCTCCTAGCGTTGGTGCTTAAACACACAGGATATTGGATGAACTTTATACGCATGACATATTCTGCAAAATGCTGACAGTGAGAACAAAGGCAAGCCCAAGCTCTGCTGTGTCCCCTTTGGGGACCTGATACCTTCTTCTAGATTGGTGATTAGGGCACAATGGAAGCAGGAAGCTCCAAATACATACGACTTTGTAAGTGACCTCGGCGGGATCAGCCGTGATGTCCTGGTGGCCTTGGGGGATTACACATGTTACGTTCAATAAAGTGAGGGCCCTCAGTGTCAAGGAGAAAGGCAAACACAACCATTAACCTCTCTCTTCGATTTCTGGATCTGAAAGCGCTGCATAGCAAAACACTGGATAATGCTGCGGTGGAAGCCCGTACAGGAGGATGTGTGGAATTAATTAGTGGTCATAAGAAGTAAATGAAGTGAGATTATAAATATCTAATGATATAAGGTAAAAAAAGAGACATGGGGATAAATGATGCTGCTGTGGGGAGCTTATAGATGGACAGATGATCAAACCGTCATTGAACTGAGTTTGCTCTCAGGTATATAAAATTATTATCTAAACACATTTGTTTTTTGTGCATTTTAGACATTAATCATCGACTCACAAAGTATGGTAACAGACGCTTATGCACAGCAGTATGGCGTCACTCACACACACACCTACAGCTGTGCACAACACATTCACACATGTATGGACGCTCACACAACAAACTTACTTTGGAAATCTTTCCTTCAGCTGCTTCATACACTGCCGGGTGGGTCTCAGCTGTTCAGTCCACCTCGCTATCTCTTTATATTCAGCCCGGGAGAGTCTCATCTTGCTCCTGATCAGCTACTGTATCTACCTGTGCAAACAGAGGGCGAGAGTCTGATAAAACAGAGAGCTTCAGCAGCGGTCTGATCTGACAGCTGTCAAAAACAGCTGCACCTGCTAACCAAACTTAGCTGTATGTTGCGGCTAACGCGACACCTTTACACGCAAATGACAAAGTATTAACATTACGTCTCATGTTCGAATGACTGCTGTATGCAACACGTTGTCAAATATGTCTCAACAACAGTAAATAAGATATAAAATATGGTTGTTTACCAGTAATTCCAGCAGCCTGTGGACAGCCCCCGGTGGCGGCTTCCCGCTAGGAAGTTGAAGAGGCGACTTTTGTGTGAGCGGCGCGCTGATTGGTCGCTTCGTCCGCGGAGCTGAGTATACGAAGACGCGATTGGTTACTTCGCAGCACGGAGGCGTGACCAGCTGGAACACGCTACTCAGCCGCCGCACCTCCGAAGCATCACTGGGATTGTCGTCAAATGCTGAGAGATTCAAAGACAGGTACCTGAAACGAGAAGACATAGGCTCTCAGTCCGACAGAGTGAAGGGGAAAAAAAATGAAAATGATGAAATTGCACGGACGGGGAAAGTTGCATGTTAGGAGGGAAAGAGAGAGAGAGAGTGACAGAGCAGTAAAAGCACAGAGAAGGAGAGGGGAGAGAGCGCCTCTCTGAATGTGTCTAAGTACAGTATAAATAGGCCTACTGCTACTAACTATAATTAATGTGTCAATAATGTAAGCACCGTGTTAGTTCTTAGCTAGGATTTATTTTTGCATTCACTAAGGACAAAAGACATCCACAGCCCCTGCCTCTCCAACAAGACATTTTTATTTTTATTATGATCACATTTGTATGTGCGTTTGGTCCTGCAGCCTACAGTTGAATACAAAATAAATCAAAGAGTTTAGACAGAAATAGGCTATTCAATAAATATATGATAACTAGCATAGTCTGATATACGTGTTCCCCTGGTTTTCATGGCACTTCAGTGACTTAGTTTCTTGGTAAATGTGCCTCTTTCTTCAAATTTTAATTAACTTTAAATGAAAACAATTGGCAGTCTTAGCAGAGATGCCCAGTTAAAACACTGTATTTTAATCATTAATTACATTTGATTATAATACACCATTTCTCCAAAAAAAAATGCTGATAAAACTTAAAAGGTTTACATATGTGCAATTAAAGTCAGCAAATTCCACCGCAGTGACACATCATTAATGTGCATATACTGTATTCTTTCACCTTGCAGTGGTCGAATTAGGGGCGTAGACAGGAATTCTACCCCTCTGAGAGGGTATCGGTCTGGGCTTTTCTTAATTAATTCCTACAACCTGCAGGATTTTTTGCGGGCCATCCCCAACGGTGGGGCCCCAGAATCATCAACACCTTTCACCTCACACACTGAAAGTAGTTCTTTAAATGCCCCATGGCAGAAATATTTAAATTAGACCAGGGATGCTGCTGTATTTTAGTGAAAAAAGACTGTGGATAGCTGTAAAACACACAAGAATGATGTTGAATTTAAAGGAAAAATGATTGCTCTGTCTAACATTTGTAACTCCAAACTGCTTGCAAATTTCAGTAGAAATGGTTATCTAATAGTTACAAATGCATACTGATATAACTGAGAAAAAGTCAATAGTTAATTAATGATTTATTTTGTTTCTTTACTTCCCTCTGACCCATATGATTGCTTCATGTTCTGGAGGGCTGGTTTTAGACGACACAGCTAGAACTAAAATCTTTAAGACCTAATTTGTCAAATACATCCCTTGAGATCAATATAATTTTACAATTGCATTGTTGTGTAATTAGTCTCTGAACAGTGCTAAACCTCAGTCTACCCTAATAGATTTTCTCTTTAACCCTCTCTCTTTAAATGCAGATGCAGGGAAGTCTCAGAGTCATTTTATGGTGAGTTTTTTTTGTTATTATTATTTTATTTTGCAAAAATAAAACAACAAAATCATCCCCTCAAATCTGCAAAATTCTTAGGGAAAATTTTGTCGGCAAGCCAATGGCAATATCAAATCGTCCGGTGTCTATTCTTTTGACAACATTGCTGGTTTCCTTCGTTGTGGGCGAACAATGCATCGGTGATCAGAAAGGCTCTATCTGACCTGTGGTGCATCAGAAAATAGAGCTCATTGTTGTTGGGCAGTGTAGTATGATGTCTGAGATGAGCTGAGGTCTCGGGCTGTGTGTTCACCGGCACAGTCCCTGGCTCTCAAAGGGCTCAGTGCTCTGTGGTGGCTACAAAAGGGAGCCGTGTAGTGGGATTGGTATGGCCAGATAAGATCAGGGCCTCTGAGGAAGTCTAGTCTGATTGCTACAAAGGGCTGAGGTCAGGGGCAGGAGGAGCAGTTTACTCATCTAGGTATCAGAGGATCAGGGGGTTTGGTGGGGGGCTTCGTGTGTAATAGGTATAAAAGGATCAGTGTAATGTGATGGTATAAAAAGATAAAAATCAGAGAAGGGGTTGAACGGCAGTGTACTGTAATGGCCCCAAAAGCAAGAGGATCAGAGAATTTGTTGTGTATAGGTGTCTGCCTGTGCACACACACACACACACAGACACACACACACACAAACACACTCTTGCATCAAATCAGTTCATGTGCATCTTTGATGGCTATGAGAGCCACAGTGGGCTGTGATGAGAGCTGAAGGAGAGAGCGAGGCGATGGAGGGGATACAGGCAAAGGATGCAGGGGGAAAGACGAGTGCTTTGGAGGCTGCGTGTAAACAGGGCAGTGGTACACACAGTGCCGTTAACCAGCTGTGAAGCCTGCTCACAGTGGGAGATGAATTTACAAAGGATGTCTCCCTCTGATATCCAGGAGATGCTGCACTGATCTCTGCTCCACTGCTTTCGGCACACCATTGTAGTGCTAAGCACTGTGCCACTAATGGCACTTATATACCTTAATGCCTGGAAAACATTTACATTTTGCTTGCAGCAGAGGGAAAGTGTGTGGCTGTGCTGGAAAGGGGGAAAAAAACGTGTGTGTGTGTGTGCGTGTGTGCGTGCATGAGAAATAGTTTTTTATCGACAGCATCTTCAGTCGATGAATCTCAGATTTGTGAGGTTGTGTAATTTCCTTTACTCATCAGGCAGTTTAAGGAAATTGCAAGTCCTCCCATGTCTTGCGCATTAGTCCCTCCTTGCCATATCCAGTGATATTACTCACCGTACAGAGAGAGCATTTTGTTACACTAGATTGTCAGCATTACTGTCATAATGTTTCTTTTTTTTCCATTTGTGAAGTCAGTGACTTCACTCCTCTGCACCACAGAATTGCTCTCCAATCTTCAGGGAGTCTGGGATCTCAGCTCTAAAATTCACAGTTTAAACATGAGGCAAGCCATAACCAGGAAATGCCTGTAGTATTAGCAAGGTATCGGATTCATGCAGTCCCCCCTGAACAGCATGACTGCCCCTGAAAATCCCACATCCATATTTTACATCACGGAAGACAAGACACATGTGTTTTGCCCTAGCTTTCAAAGCTGTTTCTTCCATTTATTTTATTATCCTTTAATGAATTTAATTAGAGGACATGTAATTAAATGCAATTGTGCTCACCCCCATAACATACACACACACATGCACATGCTGACATGCATGCACAGATTTGGCTGCAAATTGCTCAAAACAACATGTGTGATGTGAACAAATTTACTGGATTAATAGGGGATTGATAATATTTTGGGATTGTATTTCACTCTAAACGGCTGCACACGGAAACAAAGGCTGCAGCCCAGGCTCATTAATCATAGTCAACGGGTTGCCCGGGTGCAATTTGCATGTCCGAGGTGGCTGCACATGCTGCCGTTCGGACTAGGTTGCTGGATCTGCCTCGATTTGGGCAGACCGTTAATGCTGTGTCAATCAAGGATAACCCAATAACAGTATGACAGAGAAAGAGGGAAAAAAACATTTTCTCCTCATTACCCAACCCTCCTTCCCCTCCCTCCATCCTCCTGTCTGCCCAACTTCTTATTTTAGTTACCACTAATTACACTGGCCTGATGAAAAATGAAACCATTCTGTTACATTTATTACTGTAAGTACAATTTAAACAAAAAAAAAAAAATTAGGTGTTTTGAAATACTTAAAATAATAATTTAAAATAGTTAATTTCCCAGTATATGAATGCACGTCTAAGATATATTAATATAATACCAAAGTAATAATAATTGGTTTGAATCATACATCAAATAGATGCCTTTTAGAATATTTGGGGAAAATAATCACTTTTATCTATAAAGAAAACTTTTTTTGTTCCTCTGTATTTTTCGTCAGTCACAGTTTGGAGCCTCACTAAGCCATTTTAACTGCAGATAATTGGGTTGAGGCGTGATGCAGTGAAGTTCAAAATGTAGCACAATTTCACAAAGCTGTAATCTCACCACTGGCTCCATACACTGAATTCTAATTATCTCGTCATCATGAACTTTAAAAAAAAAAAAAAAAAAAAAAAAAAAAGAGGCAACATTTTAATGGCTTTTTAACTCCATAAGAGGTGTGTGTGTGTCTGTGTGTGTACATACACATGCATGCATGTGTGTATGAGATAAAAGTTGATGCATGCGTGTGTGTGGGTTTTTTTTTTTTTTTTAGTGGGGGTGTGTGTGTCTGACACCATCGCCATCACACAGACACGACAGACACGACAGACACGTGAATGCAGCTTGTGTCTGGTCTGGCCTCTCTACCTAGCCCTGCTGCCGAGGCTCACGCTGTGCTCTCCCCCCGTCCCCTAATATCCTGGAGGCATTTTTCTCATTATCAAATATTGTTTGATGTCTTTGTTTCTTGATGATTAACCATGGTCACCAAACACTGGTCTGGATTGTTTAAAATTAAATTTTGGGGCTCTGAAGTACCTGCAGAGGGGCTGACTGGTGGGGACACCCGTATTTTATGTATGCTATTTTTCACGCTGAAATGCAAGAGGACACACATTGAAAAACACAATAAATCCTGGAGGAGAATCATTAGTGGAATACTAGTGGTTTTTATGACCATTGTTATTCAACGCTGTATTGAGATGTAGTAAATTATTCTGTTTATTATGGGTTTATGGATTCAGTCCCATTTTCAGAATAATTATGTTGTTCCTCATTCTGCATAAATAAAACTACTCTACTATGTGTTTAAACATAAAAATAAATACTACATATACACACTGTAAATATTTATTTTTCAACGGTAGCAGTTTTTAGTTTTTCCAAATCATTTTTATTTCTTGCATCTTATGCATATTATTTGTATTTTTGAGTGTACCGATCATGTATATATTTCTGCGGTAATTTGAACATCATAAAGACAAACCTCTTGCCTCAGGAATCTAAGATTTATGATGGAATCGACATTGTAAGCAAACAAATAGGGAAACAACACTCTCCCCTAATGTCAGCATGTCAAAACTATATTGAATACTTGAAATATCTGTGTATCTAAGGCTGAATAGCAGCCATTGTATCGGTCTAATGATATTATCCTCTGAAATTTGGAGTGAAAGAAAAATGGCAGAAATGAGCAGTACCATTGTCTGCCCCATTTTATTTAAACAAATTGCAAGAGCAGAGAGACACAGGCTGAGGGAAGAAGCGAGTGAGGGAGAGGGAGAGAGACAAAAAGAGAGAGAGAGTGCTCTGTAAATGAAAGGTTATGCGTCGTCCCATGTGTTTGTATTGTCAATAACTGGAGAAGGCTGTCAAGAAAGTGGGGAGATAAAGGTCAATAACTCAGGCAAATGTGTTTGTATTTGTACACTCCTGCTGATAGCATAGCAAACGTCAGGGCCTGTGTCTGACACCCCAAAACAATAACACAAATAGTGGGGCTAGCACTAGAATAGTCATTATTATTGTTGGTGCTGGAAATGAGAGGGAACCTCAGCACATGGCTGTGACAGCCGGCGCAGTGTCACTCAAACGTCACTCCATAATGAAACACGCCGGAGATCAGAAAAGGCGATGATAAAGTGTAAACACAAAGAGATTATGCTGCTGGATGGTTTTGATATTTGCCTTATTTTCTTGTCTCTGAATAAATATGATCGTTACCACGTTGTTTTGGAGGCACTTGAGACAAATGTAGATATTGGAATAATTAGGGCCGTTAGTTTTGTTTATTTTTCTTGAAAATAAAGTTGTGTTTTATTATTTATTCACCTGTGATTTTTCACCCAGTCCTGCTCATCAAGCATGCATATTGTTAACTATATTTTAAGCCTAAAGTAAAATGTGGTAATTGTATAAATTTTGTACTCTTGTTCCCAATAAAATGATAACTTTTTATTTATTTTTTTTTTTAAAAAGTAAAGCAAGTAAACAAAATTTGTCAGACTTGTTTTTGCCACACAAGATTAAGCTGTAGTGTAGTGTAAAGCTTTATTTATTTTTCATGATTCCTATATGTGTTCCTATGAGTGTTATTTTATTCTGAAGCCATTTAGTGTATCTCTCTGTGGCCTTGAGTGTAATAAATGTGCAATTAACAGACTTAACTAATTCATGAGGAACATTGTGAAACTAACGAAGGGCATAACTACTGTACAGACGCTGCTGTCATTGGTGAATATTGTTATTGTTCTGCTTTTAATTGCTGGAGGAGGAGGAGGAGGCGGCGGTAGTGTGTTTTGAATATACGTCCTCGGTTACCATAGCAAAAAAAAAAAGAAACACTAGCTCCCTCCTGACAGTTATATCTAACGTCAGAGGTACGTGGAGGTGTTAACTTCTCTGGTTTAACCAGTTACTGAACAAATGACCCCTTTTAACGTGCAACACAAAGAGAACTGATACACAGTAAGTACTAATGCCTCAAGTAACAGTGCAAAATCCTCTTGCCATTCATCTTCATCTGTGGTCAAAGAAAAGGTCCCTGTATTTTTTGTGTCTCATTAACACGCAGGCGTCCTCTTTTTATACCAGATATAATTTCTGCTATTTTCACTGTTGTCACTGTGGAATCCGCAATAAGGTGTGTGCGTCTTCTTTTTAGAAAATATGAATAATTAAAGCCATAAATCATTTTAGTAAATAAAAAAAAGTGCAGCTTGAATTTGTTTCTTCTCATTGTGTGCTTGAAGTATATTTAGGTGTATACCTGAGACGCTTATTTTGTGTTGAATCATCAGCACACGAGCTTGCAGAATTTGCAAACGTTGTCCTATTGTTGTGAGCAGATGAAGCAGAATGTACTTTTAGTAAGTATATAAAGTCCATAGGGGAAAGCGGATCCCTCTCCCCAGTCAGTTTGTTTGTTGGCTGTGGAGCCTCATAGTGGTTTACATTACATATGATTATGTAAATCTGAAGCTGTTCTTGTGCATTATGGGCCAACGCATCGTCAAGATCTTTTCTAAAGCAGTCAAGTAGCTATTTCTGAATTCTTTTATTATCTGAGAGTGCAACAAAGAAAGTCTTTTGTTCACTGTTTTGCCGCACACACACTTGCATGCATACACAAACACATACACACATACACGCGTGCTGCTGCTGCTGCTGCTGCTGCCGCCGTCCATGACTTACTACTGTCCCCTAGTGGTGCTTGACTCCACAGTCCCCCTTAACTCTCCATTTCCATCAACTTTCCACTCTCCCCATTCACCTGACTTCCCCCTGTCTTTGTCCCACTCCCCCTCTGTGTGCCTTCTCTCTGCCTTATCATGCTCAAACATTTAAAGGGTTGATTTGTCGTATTGTATGACAGAGAGCTCCAATTATGCATTGCTGTGTCCACAGTGGCTTTGCTTTGCCTTCAATGGAGGGCTCAAACAGTGTCAACAAAAACAGGAACCCTGATGTTTTGTGGCTATTGTGAGGCCAGAGCTCGTGTCAATAAGGTATTGTTTAGCCGGAGTGCCACACCGAAACTGCAGTGAGAATGTTATCAGACCTGTGGAAAGAGGGTGTGCGCATAATAGTGCTAAAATGTAAGTATGATTGTTTGGACAAGCCCAGCACAAATGCACACAGAGAACAGCTTTGGAGCCTTGTCACCTCTCCCCTCTGTTTTTTTTTTTCTATTTTTTTTTCTTTTTTTTAGCTTAGATACACAGCATGCACTTTTATGAAACAAAAACCTTTTTTGCATCCGTGACTTTTTTTTTCATCCCATTCTATAATTATTCCTCGGCTATTTTTTCTTTTTAGAATATTTTTAGCAAGGTTAACGGAGTACTCTCTTATCCTCGCCATCACTGAGCCGATCCTCCTTTCCCTCGGCTAATAGTATGCATTTTTGTGCTTTTTGTTTTCCTTTCCTGATCACTGTTATTCGAGCCCTAATTGGTGTGATAACCTGGAACGGCGCTAATAAACAATAGGGTAAAAGGGTCAGTCTCCGCTGGCAGTGCACGGACACACATTCAAGTCACTCATGTCAAATGACCAATTATGCAGGTTATAGAAGATGGCACCTCCGTCTCCAGTGCCCCGTCCCTCCTGGGATAGCTCTCCAATGAGAGGGCTATCACTCAAACCCAAACCACATTCATTCATTAGCCTGTTAAGATGGGCATCAATTATTCATTAAGAAGGTGGCCAGTGGATTATTTCTGTCAGCACGAGGCTTATTGTATCAAAGGTTGATTATGGCACGGTTGATTTAGTATGTATGACTGTGTGTGTGATCAATCAAAAAAAAAAAAAAACTTTCTTAAACAACAAATAGAGAAAGATGTCTAGTTTAAAAGTTTTGTTTAAAACATTATCACTTACCTTAATATTTGTTTATGCTGAAGTGCACAGCAGCGTTAACTCACTGGGAGTGCATTGATCAGATTTGGGGCATCATTTTGTGATTACTCAGTACTTCAGCCAACTTAAACATATGATATGGTGTCTTCTTGATTTATGGGTAAAATATGCTCACCACCTTGCCTTTATTATTCCTGTCCCTCCCTAACAATCTTGTGCTCACCTCCTTTTCTTTTTCCCATGGCATCATCCTCAAACTTCACACTCACACCACTCTGTAAAATCTTTTTATTAGAATGTTAAAAAGTCCTGTGGGGATGTTTTTTAGAGAAACTCTCTGAGAGGGGAACTAGTAAAATAGTCGCGCTAAACTGAAGGACTGACAAAGCGTTGGCTGAGACTGCAAGCGTGGATTAATACAGCTTATTTTGTCCTATATGTGAATTCCACTGTATACGTAAAGTGTTAGTAACATCATGCATAATGTAATTAAAATATTACTTAACATTTTCAAAATATTTTTTTAATCTACTTTTTTTTACTGGTAGCACTAAAAGTTGGTCTGAATTACAAGATAATGTTTGTTTGTCAAGTGAGAGGCTTAGAGGATAATTACCTTTATTATGTTGTCCATGATTAATAGATGACGGTGGTTGTCTTAACTTGTGCGGTTGCCTGCCCTTTTATTTTTCTTTTCATTTTTTTCAGCAGCCTCATCATAAAGACAGTTTGTCCGCGCAACATTTTTCATGAAACGCTATGAAGCGCCTTAACCTACTTCTCCCCCTTTCTGTGACTCACAGGATACCTTTTGAAAACAAGAGCGAGTAAAGTGCCATTCAAGCAAACAGGCTGTGAGGGAGGCAATGTTTTAGCAAATACAGATGGAGTGTTTAGGAGATTAGCATCCTGTTCCAACACATAGCAGCGCACTCCAGTGTCATGTTTGCAGGGATTTTTCGATGACAAATCTGACCTCATACTTCAGAGAAGTTGTTCAAAGCAGCAGATAGCATTCAGGGGAGCAGATAGGGCATGTAAATATACACCGTGTAAACAATTCTTTACTTCTTTATCAAGAACAATTTTGTACACTTTTTGATTTGTTTTACCTTAATGGTCTTTTACATTGAGTTACATGTTGTGTAAAGTGTAAAAGTGTGTGCGTAAAAGTGTGAGAGTGTGTGTGTGTGTGTGTGTGTGTGTACGTGTGTATGTGTCACATTTTTTAATAATTAGTTTTATTTTATATGGAAATTTTATTAATGTTTATGAAAAATGAAAAAAAAAATCCAGCAGAAATCCACATTCTGTCCTGCTATTTTTGAGAGTGTAATGTTCTTCACAGGCTTGAATCGTACAGTGCACATGTGGCTACTCATACACATGCAGTAAAAACTTTTACATGGTCAGAACACTGGATCACTCCTCTTGGTGTGTTTTACCTCAACCTTTCCTCCCTTCACCAACCCCTGCAAGTGTTAAAACAATATCCAAGTGTCATGTTGTCGCACAATGTCACCACTTCATAGGTTAGAGAAATTCATTCAGGGAAAAAAAAAGAAGAAGAAATCATGGGTGTGTCGCTGTTTTCAGAGCCGTAATGAAGGATAAACATTGTGACGAGGTGACAGAGCGCAGACCTTGGACTTGGCCCTTGGCTTTGAGCCGCAGCAGGCACTTACCCATGATGCAATGACAGCCCGTTGAGATGGTGGGGAAATTAATTCCTGCTCAGTGCAAAGAAACTATTCATAACAGCTTTGCGTGAAAAAACATTAACAATTTTTCATATGGATCAAAGTGGCCATCTGGTTAAATTCACACAGGCTATACCTTATTCATGCACCTCCTTTACTACTCTCGGTGGATTCGCTTAATTTTCTGTCTTTCCTTTTCCCCTCAGGTTTGTGCGGCACTTGCAGAGTGAGACTCTCTCAAGAATGTGTCTAATTTAGTGGCTAAGAGGCAGATTTATACCTGTGCTAGTTATGGAGAAGGTTGCTCCCTCGAGAAGCCCAATGACTGTTTACGGGCGGCCCGACAATGCCTTAGCAGATGATGAAGCACCTGCCAGAGTTCCCCCATGTCTGTTCCATCCCTTTCTGTCTGTCTGCTCACCTCCCTTCCTCTCGCTTTCTTTCTTCTCTCACTCCTCCTTTCTCCTCTCTTTCCTCGGCCCCTCTCTCCTTCCTGTCTCCCACCCTTTCTCCCGCTTTGTTTCTTTTCTCAGCAGAGCCACATCTCCTTCAGTTACCATGGAGTCGTGCGTTTTACAACCATTCCCACTGCTCTCCCCAGAGTGAGCCCATCTACTTACTCCGTCAACCGCTGAGAATAAGAGAGTTTTCGTCTCCATGTCCCTCTACCGTTCTTCCCATCTCCCTCCCCCTTTCATACACATGCTGGATAGACAAATCCACGACAACATGCACACACACACACACCGGTGAACAGAACTGTGGTCAGGTTTTGTTTATGACAGGGAAAGGCAATATCGAGATTGTTTCAGAGTAGTGTCATCACGTGAAATGTATCGCTGTCAGGAGTATGTTTTATATGTCTGGGCCCTTGGCTGAAGCCATTTTGGGAAACAGAAAATATCATATCGTATGACCTCCTCTGGTATAAAAGTAAACTATCAGCTGTAAATCCGATACACAACTACAGTAGTGTGTGTGAAGAGGAAGGGCAGCGAGTTCTCCATGACATGGAGATCACTAGTAAAACAAAGATCAGCTGTGTCTTGCAGTAAATTCTAATGAAGATGTTAAAAATAATTTCAGAAATATTTTTATTGATATGTTGATGTATGATGAAACTGGAAGGATTATGTATAGGGTTAAATAGTTATGTTTTATTTAGTATTTATTTTAAGAAACCTTGCTCATTAAATGTCAAAACGCAGCACTTGTATTACATATTACTCAAGCTGAAGCTGAAATGGGAAAACAGAGTAACGACCATGCACTTATTTTATTTTATTTTTTAACTATGATTTCTGCTCTCTTTTACTAATGTTTCACAGAAATAAAGATTTTTTCTTACCGTCGGTACTTATAAATGAAAAACCTCTCATAAAAAGAACTTCTACTACATTCTGTGGTTTTAGAAAGGTCATTTTAAAACTTCTCCAAGAAGACACGAGAGACACATCTTAATTTCCTACCACTGGAAATAAAAGGAGTAAATACAGATACTTCGCCAGTTCCTGCATTTCAGCTTTCAGAGAGTTTTATTTTATTCATTTCCCCAGTAGCTAGATATACCTCTTATTTTGCTAGATATACTGCTCTTATTTTGGCTGCCTCATTTTTTTTATTTCTTTTTTTTTGTAGCAATAAAACCCCACAAAGGTTTTTTTTTTTTTTTGTTTTGTTTTTTATTAATCTCCAAACACATTATTTATGTGTTTGTATTAAATCATCAAGTGTTGACCAATTCTTGGTCACAGTGCTGTAATTCCAGTTCCTCTTTCTCTTAAATATCCAGGCTGCGTTATACTCAATGGGCCATAACTCGTTAATGTATGTGGTATGATTTTGCACCTGTAATTAAGTGTCAGTTTATAAACACACAAACACTAATAATACCCAGAGCTTTTCTGGGAGAGCCTGGTGGTGGCAATAGCCCATCCATCAATGTCCCTAATGAGGCTCCATATAGACAAGTCAGTGGAGGCTTCCTGGGCCGTTCAGTCTTATTTTTCATGCTCACTATGATAACCACCCAAATCCCCAGTAAGATTATATCAGCCAAGATAGGGAAGATGTTAATGCGTGTGTTTGCGGGTGTGCGCGTGTGTTTTGTGTGCGAGCCTGGGTACTTTTCAGTATGTGTATATGCATGTGTGTGCATTTGGGGTCCTGTTCAAGGCTCCCATTAACCTCACTGTCATTTTGGCATTGGTGATGTTAATCAAAACCAACACCATTAAGTGCGAGGTGGTTAATATGGCTTCTGTTTTCGATGTCGCCATTAATAATATGATGCGGAGAGGCCAACTTGAGGAGCTAATGAGGTGTCACAGGTCATTTAGACCAATCAGAAGCTACCACAGGACATTAGCTAAACAAAGGCCTTGGCTCCGCTGGCACTATGCTACTGGGACAGCACAGCGTGCAAGGGAGAACGTAGATAGAGCAACAATAACATACTTATGAAGCTAGGACAAGCTGACACCAGAACTTTGGAGAGATCTTGTTTATTTACGGTCTCAGCAAACCTAACATTGTCCACTGAAGTTCTTATGATGCTTATGAGTGATAATCCTCTTCCTGTTTTTTTGGCTTATAGATATCTCTGTCTCTCTCTCTCTCTCTCTCTCTCTCTCTCTCTCTCACAGAAGCAAACAGCACAGAATGTGGTCGACATGTTTATCTAACAGTCAGATCTACAGTTTCGGAAGCCGGGGCCCTCGCGCTGCGGGACGGATTTCATGCTCCAATATCGTCACTGCACCAGTGGCTGAGACGAGATTTGGACTGGACATGGGATCCTGCAGGGATGGGAGATGGATTCTCAACACAGTGTTTACAGGATCATATGTAGTGCTGAAGATACATTTTGAATTTTGAGACTCTTATGATAGCAAAAGTCAGTGTTCCTCATGGCTAAAGTGCCCATAAACAGCATGTCTCTTTCTGGGCCTAACATGTACCTGGCACTAACATGTACACGGTAACATTTGGAAATTAAAATGTTCAGTTTACAATCATAAATCAAAGAAAATCTGAAAATGTATTTTAGAAACTAGAACCGGCAAACATTTAGCATTTTTTTCATTAAACTTTTCACTATTAAACAATTGACAGAGGATGAGCTTACTTTTACAGGAAAGCTAATAAGAAAAGCTTACATTGGGTGAGGTAAAAAGTTATAGAATATTTGATAATAATACCATAGAATGGCCTCTCTTTTTCTCAGTAGTGAATGCGATTGTGCAGGTCTTCCCTTAGACCCCAAATATTTTCAATCTTTTGAGACTTACTGATGATTCCAAATGTTTACATCACCTTGAGATTACTGTGCATTAAAGTAACAATAAGGAGAGACCACTTCAAAATACTTTTAGACTCCTCGATATTTCTTCCTCATGTCAGTATGAAAGCCGCAGCAGTCAGTGTGTCAGCGGGTAATGACAGAGGAAGTGACGTCTGACAACTATGGCCTGCCACTGGGTTTGGTTCTTTAAGAGCAAAAGGAGGTGGCCACGTCTCAGCGCTAATGGAGGAGGAGAAAATGGCCGTGTCAGTCCTGTCAACGTATTATGTTTTAAACCTAGACAGTTGTTGTCGCTCTTGCAGGCCCATAATTTTATGCCATTAAAAGTGCCAAGGGGGAAAGAGTGAGGGGAAGAAGGAGAGGAGGGCGGTGGGCTCCAGTTGTAGGGCTTTTCTACCTCTTGTTCCCTTCATGCCTGATTCCCTGCCACTTTTGTGCTGGAAACTTTTGGCATTTCTTGAAAGCATAAAGACTAGTTGGGGCTTTAAAGTGATCATAAAGTCAATCATGTTGGCTTGAATTACCCAGCAATCTCTGTCAGTTAGTCACCTCTCAGCCGCTACGCTGTGAGATGTGTGTGGGAGTGGGGTGTACACTAGACGTGTGCGTGTGCATACATGTGTGATCCTGTGTGTACATTAATGTACATACTGTAAATGTGTATGAGACAGGAGAAGTAGAAGTCAGAGACTCAAATGGAAAGTGATGGCAGAAGAGGACTCTTCTTTCTTGCCTAACTGCCTTAAGTCCAGTAAAATTGTTGACATTTTAGTCACATAAAAGATGCAAGACCGAAAAACAAAAATTTATAGAATAATCTTTTTTTCATTATTATTATTTTTAAAGGAAACTATATGTTTAGATTACTTTTAAATGCAGAGATTTAAAACAAACCGCTGGGCCAAATTGTAATGCCCTGCAGGTCCGAGCAACTCTGACACTTCTTTATGAATTGCCACTAATCGAAAAATGTTGGCGGGAATTACTGTCACTTGTTCCGATTTGTATGCATGACAACCTTTTTCATCTCAAAGAATACTAGACCCCACAAGGTCTTTACATTATGGGCAAACATTTGCAATTATGATGAACTCCGCCAGCTTATCTCAAAAGGAACAGGTTCTTACTGATGGACAAGTAGACGTTTTAATGAAATAAACTGCTTTGAGCTGATGAAATAAAGATTGCTCCACCTCGGGGCACACTCAAATTAAATTATCAAGATGACTGCATGCATGCTGCTCCCATTAACTCAGGTATGGTAACAGCCTAATCACACCGCACTTGTTCTATATGGAATTTGTGAGGCAACTACTGTATACAGTGGATGACGCTCGCTAGCACTCTGTCCTATTTCACTGCTTTCTCCAGTGAGGGCTGAAGGCCTCGCATATTCTATTTTACTCCATTCAGAGGGATGAACTAATGTCAAAACCATGTGTTGTCCCAAGAGGCCGAGCAAGTAGACACTGAGATGCATGCAGTTTTATGCGCGCAGATAAACATGGGCCCGATGGCTTGTCAGAAGCCTGTGGACGGAGCCCAGAGTCCTCTGCCTTAAAACAATGTTGGTGTTGGTGCAGGAGGGACTGACTGGCAATGGGAAACACCTGTGCTGGGGTGAGCAGCCGGGCAATGTGCTAGGGAGGGGTGGTGGGGGTTTACCACTGTTAGAAGAGGAAGGGAAGGCAAGAGGGAGGTATAAAACCAGTTGGAAAGGCCACTACATCCTCACCATTTGCTGCAGAGAATTGGAGGTCTAAGGAAATTAGTAACAGTAATGTCTCGACTTAAATTTTAACACACGTGTACCGGCGGTGTAGAACCCAAGCCTGAGGCTCAACCTGAAAGGCTGTATATGTTCAGACATATACAGATACATTAACTGAGGCCTTCAGAATTATAGCTTTTGGTATGGTGGAGAAAACACAGTGGAAAACTGACTTCAGAAATATGAATTCAATATTCAGCTATGTGTCCCAACAGTATTTTTGCACTGATACAATCTGTCCTCCAAAATCTTATGATGTCAGAAATTTAAAACAAATGCATTCTTCTCCCATATCATAATATTTGAGCAAACATTTGGCTCTGCTGTGACAATTGACAGTGAAAATCTACAATGCTTCTGGCATCCATAACCCTGTGGCAGCATTTCAGACAGTCTCTACATTAAGGAATGATGGCTGTTTTAATCCCCAGTTGATATGTATTCTGACTTTTTGTTGGCTTGCATGTCTTTAAGATATTTTGATTAGAAACATTTAGACCTGTTGGCTATCCCAGTAGCTTATACAACTTGTTTTCAGTGAAACGTATTAATAAGTTAAAAAGTTACAATTCATGTCAAAATGTGTCAAAAAGCCTTCCGCCTTTAAATAATACTCTATAGATATACACATATCAATACAATACCAATCAGTAATTAATTTCTGTATGCCAGCGAAAAAATGAGGGCAATTCATGCAGACACACTAGATTTATTGGTTCTTAAATAATACCTAGCTATGAAAAGGTCTGCATATAGTATACACATGCAAATCCCAAATGAAACAAAGAACACACAACAGTGCACACATTATTTTTTTTTTTCCACAACCAAACATCTTACCCTGCTGTATATCCATCAGCCTCTCCTCAGCGGGCCCAGCGCTCCACCCTCAAGTCAGGTTGATCATTCCATCTCCTGCTTCTCTATCCTGAGGTGCCTGCTGTCAATTTATCAGACTCTTCCTTTTAATTTCATACTTTCCACAGTGTAAGCATCCATCTCCGCTGTCTGCAGCACCGTTAGAGGGTTCAGAGCATAGCGGTGTGAAACAGGCTGATGTGTAGCCCACAGCTGACAGGAAGAAGCGGGTTGTGATGGAGTAATGATCTTGTGAGGGAAAAAAAAAAAATCAGTATACTGTACAAACAGTTTGCAGTTCTCGTTGTGTATTTTCATATTCTAGTCTATACCACGTGCTTTCTTGTCTTTGGGGTTATTTGATGTTGATGTTTTTCTATACACTTGAATCGGAATCCAATTTCCACAGTGGATGATGTGCTGCAGGAAATTTCCCTGCCGTAATGTGAAATAATATAAACTTAATACTAGACTGATTTCAGCTATTTACCAATTAGTTGTATAAAAACCTGAAACCACGTATAGGCGACCATAATATATGGTAACTGAATAGATATTACAGTGTCTGTGTTCTCACCTGACATTTACAGCATCCGTTGTTGAATTTGGCAGTCACACAGCACTATAACATAGAGTATTCATACTGATAAATGAGAAATCAGATTTATTTTAGGAATCAAGCATGCAATCAGTAGGTTATATCCATGTTAAGCTCCACTGGCTTCATTGCTCTTCCTTTGACACAGCTGGAATTTGAAAATAAAGTAAATTTGTATGAGGGTTGACACATAAGATATCATTAAATTTAATCTTAATTTAGGACTTCCAAACCATCTTTCCATAGTCCTCTCCCCATCTCCTCTTTCCTGATCTTTCCCTCTCTCTCTATCTCTCTCTGTATGTCTAACAAAATTAATTACTGTATGTTTTATTTTATGAAGGTGTCAGGTTGAAATGATGAATGGCTTGTAATATCGAAAGATTAAAGACACAATGCAATGAAGGACGCGTCTGCTTACACTGTGGTAGCGCTTACATGCAGACACATGTACACACTCACAACACGCACACAGTCTCTAGGGCCATTGATATCTGGTTTCATATTTGATATTAACTTACTGGGGGAGCGAGTCTGGCCACAATGTCATTACCAGTGGTAGAGGGGCATAATAGAAGTGAACTTTTCAAAAAGGTCCTTATAATTGCAGCCTGGGCCTTTCGAGATAAAATTCCATATTGATATGTACACTCGTCCCCTCATTACGGCCACAGATGAAAAAGAGCATTTCGGCGTTCTTTAATGAGCGCAGTACCAGTGAAGGTCATCTTAATGGGGTTCAACTTGCTGTTGGGAGCCAGAGGTAATATTCTAATGAGAAAGAGCCACTACACCACTCTAGTAATTCTGTAATTGCACCCGCGGATGCCATTTTATTGTTGCCTGTGCTGTAGTATTGAAGTCCTTTGTTGTCATTTGCAACATTGCTTGTCCTCTCTGGTCTGGTTTGGTGGTCCAGCCGGAGCTCAATACGCGCATACGCACACACTCTCATTAGCATATTTCAAATCCACTTCACACACCATCCAGAGTTTATTGGAAGCTACAGTTTATTCATTGCTTACTTATGGGTGGAGGGACATCAGAACCACCTAGCAAAAACAATGAATATTAAACCCGGCACGCAGCACTGTGGCAGAGCAAGGACAGAAGGAATGCTCGTGTGCATTTGTGCATGTGTTGATTTTGAGTTTGCCTGAGTGCATGTGTGTCCTAAAAGAGAAAAAAAACTCTATGCCTGTGGCTGTTTCTCCTCTGAATCTTGGTCTTTTTCTTAGATAACTTTTACATACTGCAGTTATGAAGTATGTTTATATGTGTATATATATATATATATATGGAGCCACAAAAGACTATGCAATCACACTCTGGTGTGTAAAATTGCTGAAGCTCCCCTTAAAACAAATACAGTTAAATAACATATATGAAGATTACAGAGAGAACCTTGAATACATCTGATCCTGAATATAATTTCCTCCGCTGAGCTGTTTTGCTTGAGTCCAGCATCTGAATAACTGTCCTACTGAACCATGGTGACAAGATGAATGGACAGACAGACGGCATGTGGCCACCATCTGCCATTGCTAGGTGGCCTTTTCTCCATAAAAACACTCACTTTAGTCCACACTCAAATGAGAAACAGCGGTTTGTGTTGTATCTCCAGCACCACCAATGTTTAGACTTACAGTAGCTTTTGGTCCAATAGTGAGGTTGCAGTGTTGCACCGCGTTAATGGTTTGAGACAGTCAGAATTTGAGTGAGTTTATCTCAGTTGCACAGGACAGTAAGTAGGTTCTGGAAGAGACAGATTTCTGATTAGCATTAGCATTGTAAGGGGGCAGCATCAGATTGAACGTGCTGATAGTACTAAAAGTTCAAAAGTAATTTATCTGACAGAAAAACTGGGCCTCTGGAGAAAATGGGGTGAAAATAGTTAAACATAAACTAAGACAGGCTTGGAGAGTTCTCCCTCCCTCTTCCTCTCTGCACTATTATTCCCTCTTTGTAGGTCATGTCAGTTTAAACAAATATTTTCACCATGACTTGTATGCACAAGGGAGATGCACATCAGAACCAGAGGTTAAAGGTCACACAGCTTTTTCCCTTTTTGGACACAAAAATAATTTTCAAAGTCACGAATCATAAACATTCAACTTCCAATTCCAAACTATTTCAATCCAAGACAATGATGAAAAAGATGTAACCCAAACTCTCAGAGTGAAAGCTTAAGGGCATATATTCTTTGGGGAATTAAAATGAGCAATTTGTCAAATTCCATTCAAAGCACTGAAGTGCAGATGAATATCAATCTGTCTCTACTGTCTTTGACTGACTGAAATAGGAGAGTGCAGAAGAGTGAACCTGCTCCATATGATTCAGGTGGCTGTGTAAAAGTATGAGGGTGTTTTAAAGGTGATATAAAAATAAAAAAAAGAGGCAAGGCAGTGAATATCATCTTGTAGATAAGACAGCCACCCCGCTTTCCACAGGCTACATCCGTTTTATCGCATCTGGCAGCAAATTAAGGCACGTGTGGAAAAAAAAAAAAAGAGGACGATTGAAAATGAAACCCGGGGCTAAGACCGCATTCAGCCTGACTGCTTTCTTCCCTCAACACTGACATTAGGCTTTGATTCTCACATGAGATCCTCTGATGATGATGATGAACCATAAAAAATGATATAGCTCAATAAAAGTACAAAAAGGCACGAGTTCATAAAGAGGACCTGAGGGCCATGTTAGGTTTGGTCCGTGCCAATGCATTTCTTCTCCCTCTGCTGGCTTTTAGAGATGATTACCTTGGATATTTATGGATGAAACATTTTTTTTTTATTTGAGGGAGTGAGTGTGGCTGGATGTTTGTGTCTGCTGGCTCTTACGAGGCCGCACAAATCGAAGACAGCAGGTTTTCTCTTGTCATTACTAAAGATCTATGACCTGTTATCTGTTAAAAACTGGGATGACGTAGTATTGTTGTCATCACTGTCATCATAAATAGATCTGGAAGAAAACCTACTGTAATATATGAGTGGTGACAGAATTGGAAAACTCACTGATATTGACATGCCTATTGAAAGGACAAATGAAAGGGTTGTTGGAGTTTTCTTGGTCACCTTGAAAGTCCACATCGGATTCAGTCAAAGTCTAAAACATACAAATGGGTCACGTGCCTTCATATATCATAGTGAAACTCTGCCAATACATTGAGTTTTGTGCCAATACATTGTGGAAAATCAACTGCTATCTGCAGCCAAGAAACAACTGCAACATATCGGACCTCTCCTCTCCTCTCCTCATTGATTCTTTTATCCTCTCCATTCTATTGAAAGAGTGCAGACTGAGGAAGGCAGGCTCCAGTGAGCACCAGCTCCCTCCTCTTCAGGCAGCGTGTGATGTGACTTGAGCCGTGTGATCTCCATGAGAGAAAACCCTGATGCATACAGGAAATAATCAGGGCAACACAGGCAGGGTTCAGAGGAATGCAAATATTTTCAGAGTGCTTAAAAAACAATACCACACACATGCACGCTGCCAAATACTAACCACCCTTCCACCCTCACACGCACACACACACATCATGCACACATTTAACCACAATACATACCCACACATACATCACACAACAGAGGAACAAAAAAACAACAACCAGCCCCCTGACAAAACTCTCCCCAAGTGCATTTGCATAAAACATTAAGCTTAACAAAATGATTACACCTGACAAGTTGAGTTGGAGGAAGAACATCGCCGGTGGCAGCCAGTTACTTGCAGATCCTGCAATCATTCTCTCGTCAAGCAACTGTTTCATGGCCGCCTTTGTAGGCACTGTCATGCCGCTGCATCATGATTAATCCTTCCCTTTTGTTTTTCTTTTCTCCCTTCCACCCCTCTCAGTCCCTCCCACAAATCCAATAAGTTGCCCTTAAATCAGGTTACCCTGCACCTTGCAGATAGGAGTATTGTGATGGATATGCCAAAATGCATGCCAGGCAGCATGTTTTTGTGCGAAAGCACTGTGAAATTGTACTGCTGTGATTCTGCATTATGGTGCTAAGTGTTTGTCTTGTAATGCAATTAAATGTGCATGTAAGCCGCCCCCACACTCCCCAAACTATTGTGTGCTGTATTTAATAATTTTATATACGCTCTTTTGTGACATTGCCATTTAACCTGAGGTGAAATAGAATAATTTAGAGGAGTATTAAAAGAATAACTTTAGAGTGTTTGCCATAGAGAACACAAGCTGGATCATTTTAGAAAAAAAAAAGATGACTATCAAAACATTAATATCCTTCTCACTCATATAAGCCTGCTGAAATTCCAAGCTCTGAATACTTTGCTGAAGGATAGCTCACAGATAAAGAAAGAGAGAGATTATTGCCTCCTTTCATTTCTGCCCCCCTGGCAGCGGTAGGTATGGTAATATGGTTTTTGAATATTTGCAAGCATAAACTTAAGAAATGAGTGCTGATAAGGAGTGACAGCAACAGAGGCAGCAGAGATCTTCAGCATGACAGGCGATGTCAAAAACCCCGGTGACGCTGTCACTGTGACAAACTTTTCAAAAGAACAATGCACACACACACACCGTTATTGAAGTGAGCTGCTGCAAGCCTCTGACAATGTTGTCCCAGCAGTTAAAAAATGGAAACATCACCTAATTATGCACGCCATTTTTTGCTCTGAATACTTAAGCCTACAAACCTTCAACGTATGTCAATATATTTTGCAGAGCGCCCGGGTGCAAAGGCACGTTGGCAGAATTAAAGATTTATAGCTGAGATTCAATAACAGTAATAACAGATTCAGTTCAGAAAAAATAATTCTAATAAAATATTGAAAATGTTAATTCAAAAATATTTTCTCAGGGATTTAAAAAAAAAAAAAAAAGAAAGAAAGATTTTATCCTCCGCTTGCACTGTTTGTGCCCTGAACCTGAACCTTCACAAGAGCAGGTGTCTGTCTGACATGTAGGTTCTGTTATTGAGTTTTACTCCTCTTTTAATCTTAGCTGTACTTTTATTAGTAACTCTGCAGACTCTGTCACATCTGCAAGAAGCCGTGAGGATCATTACTTTCAAAAAGAACCAGCTGGCCCATTGTTTAGGCTCTGCCAGCTGTGTCTATTTTCATAACCCATTTTCCTTTTGTTCTGCTACACCTCCCTATAAAAGTACAGAGACAGGAAGACAGAGTTGTATTTCACCATTTTCATGAACTCTTACCCTTATGACAGACTAATGCTCAGTGCTCAACTGTTGGTGTGTGCGGTTGCATGCATGCATGGGTCTGTATGTGTGTCAGTGTGCATGTGAGAGTGACTGAGAGGAGGAAGGCAAGGTCTGTAATCACCTAATCCAAACATACACTCGGGGAATCTCATTACTGGACCTAACAGTTTCATTTGAACCTTATCTGGTTTCAATCAGCCGCCTCTCGTTTGGAGCAAGGTGAAGAAACTTGATTCCTTTTGTCTAGAAGTCTCTGCTATCAGGGGTCTCCTGTTTGTCTTGTCTATCACCATATTTTACAGCTATCGGTTATTTTAAATTTTCCATCAGCGGCAAGGAGAGCGACTGCAGTGGCAGTAAAAAAGCTGCTTCTCGTCACCCAGCTTGCAAGTAGCGGTGTGTGACATCAGGGGGTTTGTATGTGCAGAATGGACGGCTGCCATGGGGAACTCCCGCTAACCCCACACCCTTCCACACTAACCCCAGTTCTTCCACAGCCACCCGCTCCCACAGCCCCCCATCCACATGCAAACGGACATTAAAACGAAACCTGACCCCGGCCCTGGAATCTGTAAGGTACTGTTTTTTTTCCTTCCTCCTTTTCTTTTTTCCTAAACAGGGAATCCTGCAGCCTGTGTGTGTGTGTGTGTGTGTGCCTGTGTGTGTGTGTGTGTGATGTGTGTGTAAATTGTGTGTGTACAGCGTAGTCAAGAGGGGGGTCAGAGAAAGGTGAGCAAGAAGCGACATCAGCCACTGCGAGTGAACTGTCTCAGGAATCCCCAGATTAAAAAACTCCAGAAGGTTGAGAGTCGGAGATAATCACAGGATCTGGAATTCACAATAACAAACTGGTCATATATCTACCTGTCTCCGGCCTTCCTCCCCGAGACGGCCACAGGGTCAACCAAATGGCTGCATTCCATCAACAGCTCTTTTTTTCCTCCTGCTGGGCTCTCAATGAAGTGTCTGGAAGGATCAAATATGGCCTCCGAAACCAAACTTTTAACTCATCTTTCTTTCTTTCTCCACCAAACTACCCAGCTTTTTTTTTTTTTTTTTTAATCTGACGTGTTTATTTGTTCCTTTCGAGCACCAAAAAACAAAGTTAATATGACAGCGTCACTTTATGACACTGAGTTTTAAAAGGACGGAAACTGAGACTGGGGGTCTGGATCTTGGACTCTTGGATGATTAATGTGGGATTTTGAGGTAGATCCTACTAAGACCCCACCACCGCAGCCTCACAACTGTGACTCAAGCGAAGGGCTCGGGGCAGCAGCGTAGGAGCTGAGGTTAGAGGTCTGGAGCTTTGTGGCTGGGGTTAGAGAGCTTCCTCTGAGACTTAGGTTGGAGCCACGGGCTCTGCGGCTATAGCGATTTCTGGGTTGAATTAACAGTTTAGCATGGGAGCTGTGAGCAGTGTCTGGAGGGGGCTGTTGGGGTCTGGTGGAGGGTCTAGTAGGCCAGGTATGATTTACATAGCTGTGAGAGAGTCCAGGATCTAAGTCTGCCCAGACCCTTCCCCAGGGACTCTTGTTGAAGGAGGTGCTGCATTGTGATACTTGTGTGATTTATGTTCCCAACGCACTCTTCCTTCCATTGCCTGACAACTTCATTATTTATTTCTGTTTGTTGTGATTATTTGCTTTAGCGCAGTTGCAGATACTGTATATTGCGTAGACTTTGTGTAAACCTCGGGTTGCAGCCTGGAGATTTGACTGTGTGCCTGTCTTTTCTTCAGATCTGTTCTCTGTAGAGGTTAGTCTTTGTTGTTGCCCGTGTACCCGTCTAGACACTGAGGATAATTTGTCCCTTTGCTTCCTCCTCTGGTTGCTCCGTTCTCAGCAAGGGAAATTACCTTACAAAGAGGGCAAGGGTTGCCGATTGAAAGTAAGTTATTTCGTCAGTGTAAAGTGTAGTAAATAGCCCGAGGTTAGGAGAAAATAATGATATACAGTCCTGTCCAGAGGGAGACTACAGCATGAGACACAATCAGACCCTTGCAGAAAACTTTCTGAAATGCTTTCAGAGGATGTATTTCATCATGTTAGATTACTACAGTGGATAGCACCACTGCTGGATGGTTATATCATATTCATATCCTGGTGCATAGTCTCGGGCATTGTGCACCAGCATTCCTCGAGCGAGTGCATGGGCTTTAGGACTGCAAGGTATATCTAAATTCAGCTATTGATTAACGTTGCAGCAGAAAAAAAAAATAAAAAAGCAAAGCCCCTGTAAAGACATCACCATCTGCAGTTACACAGCAGACTGTTTAATTCTCCCCCTCACTGCTGCATTCAAATTATTTGCTTTCACAGTCGAAAATCGAAGGGTTGTAAAAATTGACTTCCTGTACAGCCGGAGAGAAATAAATTTCAGCGGTATTGACAGCAGCAAAACAGAAAAGCTATTGCCCAGCATTTAATTATTGAAGACATTGATCAACAAAGTGATTTATTTGGGGTGGTTCAGTTAAAAGGCCTAATTGAGTCGCAGTGTTCTGTAAAAGGCTTTTATTTGTTCATTTGGTCCGGATCAGATTTCACGGTAACCTGCAGTAAAAAAAAAAAAAAGTAGGAACACTGGTTAGTTTGAATGAATGTGCTCAATGAAGTCTTTTGAAAGCAGAATTTGATTTAAGTAGTTAACAAAAGAAGTAAAAAGGAAAGGTGAGTTATTGATGACAGAGGCAGAGATGTAGGCTTAAGCAATATAATAGAAACAATTGAGCGGATGATATTTGCATTCTAAATGCAAGCACATGACTGGTGTTTAAAATGAACTTATAATCCAGGTATATCCTTCAATGGTGCAAAACATACCAACAGCAAAATACATGCACAATCAGTTGTGCCTTTAAAATCCCTCTCATCTCCCTCCCAGGTCAGCAAATGTGGGAGTTCACGTGTACAGTGAAGGGGGATCTCTAGGTCTCCAGCTGCAGTCTTCCACCTTCCACTTTGATCGTTCGCTCCCATCAATAAGCAGGGAGTCTGATCTATCAGACACTTGTGCTGTACTGCATTGCCCATGGTGTCCCTGTGGGAGTTGGAATAATCACAGTTTTAGACTCTTGCTTCATTTGTCTGTACTCACACTCATGTTCTAGCTTTATAATAGCTAAAAAACATTGTGGATTTTAGACCATGCAAATTTAGGTGATTCTGAGGGATCCATATTTTTACAAACATCATCCTTGGGCTGCACTTTCAGTGTCCTTTTTTAAATTCAAAATATGACAACTTGTTATTGAGTTGCACATTATACAGAGAAAATCATTAGAAAAGTGGCAAAAAAAAAAAAGTTTTTTCCTTTCAGGTTTTCAATTTGTAGTAAAAGTAGCTTTTCTTGCAAATGTTTGGGGAATATAAAGAGTGCTTTTGGGCAGACTGCACCCTCTTTCTCCTGCCGCTCAGCCACCTCTGGCTCACACCAGTAACATGCGGAGGGAGGAGAAAGGAGGAGCAAGGCAGCAGGATGTTTTCATCAGAATATGTCTCTTAACTCCACAGCCAGTGAGCGGTCTAATGATCTCACTTTAGACAGAGATGGGAATGTCGAGATTAATGGCATTCCAAGAGGAGGGCTGGAGCTCCAGGTTGTGTCCCCGGCACAGTTTGAGACTGGAGGGAAGAGTCAGACAGCAGGACTGGAAGAAATTATGAGATAAAGAGAATCGAAAGAGCGAGGGAAAGGTGAAGGAGGGGTGGTGTCAGAGAGAGAAACCACGGGGAAAAAAAAGCCAGAATAGTGGGTTGTTCATTTTCTGGATAGATAGATCAGATGGAATGGAACCATGCGTCAGAGTGAAGGCAGCTGTGCTTTTGGCAAGGGCTTTCTTTGCACACACGAGCACATCAGTGCACACATGCTCCTCGCCCCCCCCAACACTTGCACAACATGCATGTACACTCACACACACAACACACACACACACACACTGCTGCACACATGGAGGTGAAGGGATCTTCGCGGACAGGTGAGGGTTAGCTTTAGTGTTAGCTCTGCGCTGCAAGCCTGGATGAGCTCAGCCACTGATTTCTCCTTCATTCTCCCTCTCCGGGGCTTTAGCCGAGGGAGCAGTGTTTAGCAGGCCCTCAAGGCATGGAGCCATCTAAGCAGCATTAAGTCCTGGAACTGCTTCAGATTACCTGCTGTGTTCTTCGCCAGACAGTGCCGTGTATCTGCGCTTGTGTGAGTCTGTGTGCATGCTTTATGTTTACTGCAGGTTTGCTACAGTTTATGTCATCATCAGATTATTCAAAACTGAACACGGATGCAGCACATCATGCACTTTATGGGTTTTCATTACTTTTAATGGATCTGTATCTTAGTTTAGCAGTGCAGCCCATATATCAGCATTAAACACAGGTTAAATCAAACTCCCAAATTGCAGTCCCAAATTAGAGTAAAATATAATATATTGTCAAGGCATGGAGAGACACTTTGCTGCTAAAAAAATAAACGATTATCTCTATTTTATGTTGAAAAACTTGGGTAAATGAAACCAAAATGACCAAATGTTTTTGGTGAAAGAATCCTTTAAATACACACCATAGAAGGAATTGGGAAATGGAAAATGATGCACACGAATTGGCTTCCTCCTACACTTTATAAAACAGTGGGATTTTTGTTCAGTGTTGCAGAGAGCAAGGCACGGTCCAGCCAGTCCTGGAACAAAAATAAACTGTTATCCTTGGAAGTGTCTTTACTGTACTTAGTCGCACACGCATTTATCATGAGGTCATAAATCTTTGTGAGTGAAGGTTGTTAATGACTCCAAGAGACAGTGGTGGAAGTGCTCTGTCTCCTCCGTTAGACGGGTTGTGATTCTAGTTGCAGAAGACGGGGCCGTGGCTGGGATAGTACTTTACCTGGCCCAGGGCTCCCCTGGGCTCACTATAGTGGAACGCTCTGCAGACTGGGGGCCCTGGCCTCATGCTGAGCCTGTCTGTATCCAGCAGTTTATGGAGACGCCGCATATACACTGACACTGACAGTTTGATGTCTGCTAGCCACCTCTTGTACCTTCCTGTTTGAGAGTGTAGCTATCTCCGTCTTTATTTGTTTAACTCTTTCTCTTTGCCTCTTGCCCCCTCTTTCTTTATCACTTTCTATTTCTGTCTGTTATTTTGTTTAAATAGAGACTCAAGAGCTGGCTATGCACCTTTAGGCTAGAGTGTGTTTCCTGGGTCTGCACTGATTTCAGTCAGGAAGCACTCTAAACACCGGTGGGCAGAAATATCAATGTGTGGTGGAGTTGTTTAATATTTCCTTTCCTCTGTAGATATGGACACAAGGGAAATATCCATCTCCTGGGATCCTGACCCCAAAGGAACTATCTGTATCCCAGACGGAACTTAAACAATGACGTTTGGACCGGGCAGGGGGGCTATTTCTAGGGCCGGGTCACTTCCAAGGCATCATCCCCAACCTTTAAGGGTCTCAGACCTCAGTTCATTTTTAGTGGTGAGTGCAGTGAAAATAAGCATCACCAGCAGTTTGTCTTTTTACTGCCTTGCATCATTTCCTGCCTCCCCCTCGCTTTTGATCATACCCTCTCCCATTCTGCTCGAGCACACACTCATGCGCAAACAAACTTGCACCATCCTCTGACTCCTCCGTCTTTCCTCTGTCCTTCTGGCCCTAATGAGTCTTTCAGCTAAGGGATGATAGACTTGTATTTATTCTCCCGGCCGATAATTTTAGGGAGTACATCTCCTCTCTCAGTGCCTGGGGCCCATGCCAGGGACAGATCAGCCCCAGCTCCAGGCAGTGAGAGGAATGGGGAAATCGGCATCCACCTCCTCCCTGTACGATTTTTCTTTACAGTAAATATGCATGCTATACATAAGTATTACTTCATTCTCCTGCAGGCATTGTCACTACTTGATTTTTTTCCAAAATAATTTACCCTCAACGTACAGTTATATGCATACTCCATTGCAGGCACACACACAGCTAATCCTTTTAGCTCATAACACACTGACAATGGACTAACTCCAAGCAAAAGCCCGGGGCTACGACTTCCTACCTCCCAGCACGGTAAACAAAGAAAAAACTGACAGAAAAAGACAACATCATATAAATGTTTCCGCCTGTCATGGAGTCAGGTTCAAGTGCCCCAACAGTTGTTTGCTTTTGCATATAAACTTCAAAGTTATCAGCAAGTGGCTGTATGTTTTGGTGAGAGACCCACAGCATGATGGAGAGTGCTGGGACGGGGTGACGGAGCAGCACTGTGAGATAAATCTAACATGCTGCATATGAGTACAGTCTTTTCAGTACATGTGCATGAGACAGGGAGGGCCCATCCAAACACTGTCCCTCCGCAGCAGGGCTCTGAGCACTCTGAAGCACTCTCTACTTACTGTGGGCCTGTGTTTGGGCTTGTGCCATGTAACACTTTGACCCAGCAAGGGGGGGTTGTTGAGACTTGTATCCAAGAAGGGAAACAGTGAGCTGTTGTGAGTCTCAGCACAGCAGGGTTTGGTTTTGGTGGGCTTTATCATTTTCTCAACTTACTGACATGTGTGATTGGTAGTCCATCTAAATCTTTATGCAGTTGTCCTGTATGACTGTCTTCCATTATTTCATGTGCTGTGTTGTAACTTCATACACTCATTTTTTATCCATTAATAAAATGGAGTGATGGAATATAAAACCTTGCTGAATTACACAGAGCACTGTTTGTATGTTCTGTATTTACAGGACACATTGGTTATTTTTTAACTGCTGCATTCTGCAAAAAGCTTTTTTCACATGTTAAAATGGGTAAAATACCTCTTCAGTGATTGCAAAGAAAACCTATCCCAGGCCAGTCCACCCCCCTAACCTGCCGCCTTTTGCTCACACGCCTATACCTCTGACTCAATATTTTAGATTCCAACATTGCTCCCAAACATCCCCCTGGTGTTGACATTAGATCCACAGGATCAGTGTCTCCCTGGGGCAGATGGTCTTTGGGGAGGGGTAGTACAGCTCCTGTGGATGCCTGGATTTGTGCTGGAACACGCAGGACGAATCAGAGCACCTGTGTTCGTTTGGACATAGCTCTGCACATCACATGATCTGTCTGAGGCAGAACAGAGAGTAGAGGGGGGCGCAGCCAGGGGCGGTATTGATGTCCACGACTCATCCTGGCTGATCAGTACGTCCTCAAACTGACCTCCTGTCGACCAAGGAAAAAACTCATCCATCTTTGTCTCCACTTACGTCTGAGATGACATCATCTACCGTATTTGATGTTTTCTGTTCAGTTTCTAAAAATTATGAGTTCAAATCACTGACATTGTCTTCATTCTTTTGTTTAATTTACTTTATAAAATGCAGAATCACAATAAATATACTTTAAAAGATCATTTATTTTCATATACCAATACTCATTTTAATTCTTCAGCACTCTATCCTGTCTATACCTGCCTATGTTTTACGTATTCAAAAGATATTATTAAAAGTAATGCTTACTACTTTGCCGGGATGATAGTTCATAGGAGGTGAACAGGCACAACGTCATAGCCCAGACATCTTTATAATGGTTTCATACTTCCATAGGACAAGCTTCAGGTCACAAGGCTTGATGATATCAGCCTAGCTACTCTTCCATCAGAGTGATACCACATGCTGTAGTTGGTCTTTAGTTCTGGGAAATATTATTCTGAGGCGAAGGCTCGTGAATACTCCAAAGTAGCACCATACTGTCCCAAGAAAGGATCGTAATGTGGAACAGAAGTGCATTGTTACACTATTGTCCAGTGCATTAACCCCAATCAGCTCATGGGCAGTATCCTGGAGAGAACGAGGGGTTCAAGAATAAGGAAAAACTGTGGAGGAGGACACTCTTTTTTTTCTCTCTCTCCTTTTTTTTTTGGCCACTCATTTTTTTTGTTCGTTTTTTTTCAGACTAATATTAAACAGAATATTATTTCCTTAATCGTTACATGTATTTGAACAACTGTTCCAATCCAGGCGGACTCACACAAGAGGATGTTTGGTGATGTAAAAATAGAGCTAGCAGACCTGTGGACCTGTGCGTGTATATGTCTAAGTGTGTAAGCTTTCACTTTGTCTTTTATGTTAGGAATCATCACTACTATTGTTACAACTCCAACATATTTTTAAAAGTTACTTGAAAGTCCCCTCCTTGAACCGCCACCTTACCACCTTACCTTACTGTGGTGGAGGGGTTTGTGTGCCCGAATGATCCTAGGAGCTATGTTGTATGGGGCATTACGCTCCCTGGTAGGGTCTCCCATGGCGAAACAGGTCCTAGGTGACGGGCCAGACTAAGAGGCCACCATGGAGAAAGAAACAACAAGGACCGTTACGTCTCCCTGGATTGGAAGGGTGCGTTACCGGGGCCCCACCCTGGAGCCAGGCCTGGCCTGGGGTTGGGGCTCGCAGGCGAGTGCCTGGTGGCCGGGTCTTTGCCCACGGGACCCGGCCGGGCGGAGTCAGCCCAGAAATGGCAACGTGGGCCCGCCTTCCAGTAGGCTCAGCCACCCGCAGGAAGGTCCATGAGGGGCCGGTGCAATGTGGTTTGGTAGTAGCAGTCGTGGCAGGGGGCCTCGACAACCCAATCCCTGGACCAAGATGCCTCCCTAGGGAGGTGTTCCAGGCATGTCCCACCGGGAGGAGACCCTGGGGAAGACCCAGGACACGCTGGAGGGACTATGTCTCTCAGCTGGACTGGGAACGCCTCGAAGGTCCCCCCGGAAGAGCTAGGAGGAAGTGTCTGGGGTGAGGGAAGTCTGGGCATCTCTGCTCAGACTGCTGCGTCCGCGACCCGGTCCCGGATCAAGTGGAGATGGATGGATGGAATACTTGAATGTATAATGTTCAAAACTATATTAGTATATCGCAATTTTATGAGATCTCCCCAGCCACTCAAAGCCTTTAAAATCATCGCGTCCAGTAGATGTGATGTGTAGTTGTCCTCTGCCTTGTTCATCCCTGCTGTCACAGTGGATGACAGGTAAATGACCTCTGAAAGTGCAAATACTGTCACTCCACTGTCATAAATGCCCCTGTATAGTGCACAGAAACATGCATATTTATGATGTCGCATAAACACTGCCCTTACATCACACCAGCAGGCAAATGTGTACCTCACCATGCCACTCATCTCCCACCCTCCAGAGCCCCAGTGGCACAGAGCGCCAAATGAGGAGATGTCAAAGAGAGTGCCAACCTTTGTCAAACTCTACATGGTGAATTCCATCAAGGCACAAACCAGAAAAATACCCTTTAATCTGCCCATGGGGGGAATTATTCCCAAACACTGAGCGATAGGAGTGTGGCCATTTCATCCTGTTTTGATTTGGAGGCTTCTGATGGGATCTAAAAGTGCATGTTGAGGCAGTGGGGCCTGCTGTGAGGTATCAGTCATCCTAACCTGTCAGAGGTGAGGGACTTTCATAAACTCTGATGATTAGTGGATGATGAGTCCAGACATGTTGCTGACTGACAGCCTCACCGCCCTGCCAAAGCCTTAATCCAGGAGGAATGGCGGGAGGCGAGGCCTGGTATTAATTCTGTGAGTGTTAACTTCACGACAACAGAAATACCACTCAGTGTTTTTACAAAAGCATTTTACGCAATTGCAGTTTTGATTTGAGTATAAGCTTAGCATTACAGTGCATAGTGGAGGACTGGCGCTTACTTACTTTCATGCTCCTGTCCGTGAGGTGGAGTTGTTAATAACCACACAGGGATAAATTCTGGGATAAGCCGAAACAATCGGCCACAACTGGTGTGAAATCCTTTTTTGTCCCCCGTGAGGTGCTCTGACTACTCCACCACACCTTGGCCCATCTTTCCTCTCAGTGGGGTGCCCACAGAACACCTCCGGTTTCCCCTGGCAAAGCAGCCAGACTTCCTGTATTTCTCATGAGATATTACATACAGTGTGTGCAGTTGTTGGCAGGGAAAAAGCTTTAAAAAAAAAAACTGCAATAAATTCAAAGGGACGTCCAACTGTTAATTGGTTTATGTCCTTTTTGTTTTCCTTTTGGCTACTGTAGTTGTCTCACTTTGCTCTTCTTTAACGTTTCCAAGAGACACACAGAATGCAAAGTGCTGCAGAGTAAGCACATTTAACTAGGTGCAGAAGAAAATATAGTATTTTTATAGGTGTTAAACACTCATGCATGTACACACACACATACACCACAGTTCAAGCAAAGCGTAGTAGGTGGCACAGGAGCGATTAAAGCTAGTTTTACGAAAACGAATGCTCTCTGACCTACGCCCTTCCTAAACGCTGCTATCCTACCTTGAACGCTGGGTGAAAGTCATTCAACCCCTTCCCACAGGTCAGCTAATAACGGAGACATTTGTGAAAGATGCTTCCCGAGAATTAATGTATTGAAAAATGTGTTTCCTCCCTCCCTCACATTTCACATAACCTCTCCTGTTAATGACGCTCACATGGCAGACAAAGCTTGAACAACAGAGCCAGGCCCAAGTGAGGATCCACCTGTGCTGGTGGTAAGGAAGAGACGAGTCTAATCAGACAGTCTCGTGACGAGGAGGCAGCTCTGCCAACATCCGATGCAGCTGGCTGTAGCTTCTCAAGGTCCAGAAAGTGAAGCCCTTAGGGCAAACGGTATTAGATATTTAATACTTTATTCCTTCTCGATATCCATTAAAGTCAACCACAATCCCCAAACTCAATCCCTGCAGACAACTGTGTGGGTCAATTTGTCAGTAATGTTGACTTTTGCAGGCCAGAATGTCAGTTGTGATGCAAGCACAGAAAATCTTGCCAATAGTATATTTCAAAAACATATTCCCTATGTAACTAAAACAGCCACAGAGAGCTCATTGTACCACTTCTTTCAATGCACCGCCCTAGCAGATGGGTATTTATCCTTTTAGGTGTGAGTTGATTGACAGGTGTTTTGGAATGTTGCGTGAAGCTGTTTCACAGTTCAGTGTCAAGGTTATGGTGCATCACACAAATCCGCGCTAATCGTAGCCCCTAGTAAGCTCCACCTGACAGTGAGAAACTACGCTGATGGTGAATTGTTGACATGTTTTCCGAAACCGGCATGCCCAGCACATTATTTTCCCTTAAGCCTATTCACAGTAATGGGGAGTGCTGAAAGGATTTTGATTGTCTGCTAAAGTATTTAATGCACAGCAAATATTTTAGACACTGTTCACGGTGCGGAAACAATACATACAGTTTCGAGCGTTCTTGGTTAATCAAGCAGAACAAAACAAACCAAGCCAGTGGGAAGGAAGGGGGGTAAAAAAAGTGCCGGCCTTTTGGTGTGCGTGGATGACCCGATTCTAAAGGAGCTGCTGCTGTGATTTCACTTTCTCCAAATTTTTCCTTTACAGAAGCACAGTGTGATGAGAGAGTCTATGAATATTCACCTTATTCCATCAGGCTTGTAATAAATGAATGATAAAAATCACAATAGGAGTCTTTCTTCAATGAAATTTAACAGCATTACTCTGCAATGAACTGCATGCCTCTGCCCTGCGGTGTTTAAAAGGATTACTGGAAAAACACAATATCTTCTTTGTCAGCACTTAAGGTCTATATAGCCGTGCCTCAGGATATCCCTTTCCCGAAAGGAAGGATTGCCCCATTTTATTTATTTAATTTTTTTTTTCAACTCTCACGCTGCTCATCAAAGGAAGGATTGCATTTTATTTATTTAATTTTTTTTCCACAAAAAACTCCTTCTCATAATGGGATTAGTCAGAGCAAAGTTGCTATTTTCTAATGTAGTGTAAAGTACTCTAAGACAAGATAAAAATGGACGTTTTATGCTTTTTGATCATGCATAATGAGAATGATAAAAGGATGAGAAGTGATATTAAATTTCAAATATCTGTCCCACAAAAACTCTTAGTTTCTGCTTTCCTGACACAGTTGTAGATTCCAACAGGATTATGAGTGTTCCCTGCACCGTCCTCCTGTATCGTCTAACACCCGGGGCCCTTCACACACCCTTCCTCCCTGTCCCCTTCCAGATGTTCCCTTTTGACTTCCTCTCCATCTGCCATTCTCTGTCTCTCGCTCTCTCTGACAAAATCAATAGCAACTCCATTTGCCATATCATACTGTAGCGTCTCCCCAAACTCCGGATGGTAATGATGTGATGATAACCCAGGGGTGAGCTGCATCGGGGAGAATTTTAGACTGATCAATACAGCCGGTGTACAGTATGACGAGGTTTGTATGAGGATGTGCAATCCTTTTGCTATTTGCTGCCTATAATCTTTAAAAAAAAAAGTGATTTTTTTTTTATATCATAAACAAATATGAGCTAAAGGAAAGGTTTAGGTAGCGGCATTAAATCTCTAATTATGCTTTTAGTGATTTCTGTCTATCATCATTAATTGGTTTAGGGTCAGTTTATGGGTCACAGACTTGAATTTTCTCCCCCCTTGTCCCTGGACAGTAGCAGTGATATGAGCCACCATGACATCACATCCATTAATGTGCTCCTCAGCCAAAGAGAGCCAAAGAGTGGCCCTTCCTTGGGGGAGATTTCAGCGAGGGTCTTTTGCGTTATGAGCTGCTCCAGCAAACCCCACTTAAAGCCAGCCTTCTGCTTCCTAAACATGGATTTAATACCCTCATTAATGATATATGACAGGGGAGATCAATGCAGACTGCGAGTTAGAGCCCTGGATCTGTGTGTTTGTGTGCGCGCACAAGCATTTGTACTTATCCGTGTGTGTACACATGTGTGTTTGTGTGTATTGTATGTGCGCATTACTCCATGCGCTGCCTTTAATGGGTACATGCTGTTGAACATCATAGAGACTGGACTGCCTCTGGATATGTTACACCTCATGGAAAGAGGGGCTGGGAATAGCAGGCTGGGATGCCTTTGGAAGTCACGGCAGCTAATTCCACGAGTTACACGGAGAATAAAGGTCGGTTTAACATATAAGTTGAAACGCCGTCACTGGTAATTAGAGGGTGTGATGACTCAGAGGATACCAGTCATGACATGTTGTTATGAAGAAGTGAGAATAAAGAATGGCAGAACCAAATAAAAATGTACAAAATATATTGATAATTATTTGTGCATATAAATCAAAATGGAATCTAACAAATACAGTTATATTAAATGTTTTTTTTTGCCTTTCTGATAACTTCTCCTTTAATAATAATTATTAACATTATTGCAATAAAATAATATATACATTTATTAAGAACTGACAATGAGGTGTGTTATAATCATCCTTAAAATGGCTTTGTTACAATGCATATTTCAGATAATTTAATGCGTTATTAAACATTTTATTCTGCTTAAGAGATATGAACAATTTCTCAACCTATAAAGGAGCAATGTTTTAAATCACCTAACTTGGAGATGCATTTCTGTGGGTAGAAATCATCAGTAAAATGTAACATTCTCTCTAGGCTGCTTATTCTTACTTATATTAAATGCAATATGTGCAGCGTAGGCCTGTGCATCCAGTGTATTATGTTTACAATGAGATATGTGGTTCAGAAATATTGGCAGAGCTCCATATCAGTCTGATGTTTTATTCCAGCTCTGTATACACTATACAGTTCACTGTATAAGCACACTGCCAGAGACGGCCAGATAATCTCCAGCACTGGGATTGAATTTTTACAGTTTACAGAGCATCAAGGTTAAAGCCCAAGTTTTAAAAAGCAGAACTGAAGTACCATCCACTTGACCCTGTGACATTCTATTTGAAGGGATCCATAGCTGAGGTGATAGCGTGTAATAAAGCCCCAAGATCAAAGTTTGGATTTGATTTCCAGCCAGCATGGCCCGGTGAACAGGGCACAACAAGCCCATCCAACAGCCATGGCAACCATTCAGCGCTTTATTTTCTTATTAGATTGCTCTCCCAGAATTCCATTTTTATCCACATAGATCTGGCCAGTGAATCACCATTAAAGGGCCCATCAAGCTGTCAGGCCATCCGGAGTGCAGGTGCGGCGGGCCCTCTCCACTGTAAACAAGCAGCACAGACCCCTGAATAATGGAAGCCCAGACTGTTTTATGTTGTTCAAGGGGACTTAAAGAGATTCATCTCCTGCTGCTTTTCACCAAGTTTGCTTCTCGACTCCAGGCTGAGCTGCTGAACGTTCCAGTCTCGTATGAGGAGAGAGGGAGGGCCGGGGAGAAAAAAAGGGTGGATGTGTAGGGGGAAAGGAGGGGGCTGGGAAGAAATGGAAATCTTTCCCTACATTCTCAAGACAATCACTGTGAACCTGCGCCATGAAGCTTTGTTTCTGGAAAAGGGTCTAAATGGAGCATTTTATGCCTGGCTGGGCACTGACACTAAAAAGCTGAGACTTCTTCATATCTGACAGATTTTCTTTCATTATCTTTTCTCCATAATTTCTTCAGTAGTTAGAGGGGCTGCAGTTCTTTGTAGTGCAGCGAAATGTCTGACTTAACTATTTGAGACACCAGATAATTGCCCGCCGGTCCTTGTTCCCCCAAGGTCAGAGAGAGAGAATGGAAGTGCCCAAGAAAAACAAATGCAGACCATAGTGTAGTTGTCACACGCTCCACTAACACATGTGAAGGCTGGCTCCTCTTTTGTTCTCAAATAAATTGCCCTGAAAAAGTGCTCACACATAAATGTGTCCCGCATAAACTGGAGTAAGAGAGGCGTTTTTCATGATTTGAGAAAATGGTCCTCAGAGTTTATCTTACGTCGTTGAGTTTGAATGACATCACCCCTCCATTAGATTATTACACACCCAAGATGTGCGGTGTTTTCTATAAATGGTCTGAAAGTTGTTTTTTTTTTCCAAAGACCAACACAGAAAGTGGTGCATGTTTACTTGTAGAGAAAGAAAGGGAATTCAAAGTGTTACACTTATCGGAAAGTGGAATTTTTTCCAAGCAAGAAACTGTGCCCCAACCGCCTCAAATGATCTGAGAAAAATCTGCCTATTACTATCCAATTGGAAAATATGAGCTAGCAAATGTGCGCTAGATATAGCTCAGTGGGGTAGTTACCACCTTGGTGCCATGTCTTTGAGGGTGTCTGGTCGTCATTAGGGGTGATGGGCAACAGTACCGGCAGGTGGAGATCAGTGCTTTAGGTTCGCTGACAGTTTTGCGAAACTGTAAAAGATATTATCCAAGGGGAATGAAAACAGCACTTAGTGGGTCTGTCAGGGAAGACAGACAAGTTAAAACAGATGATGTGCGTCCTGGTGACTGCCCCATCATTTTAGTGCCCTGCTACACATGCAGCTGCAAAGAACCCTGGGTCGCCACATCTGGCCGGGCTTTCCTCTAGGCTGAAGGTTGGGGCCTGGGGGGACAGACAGTGGAGACTAAAGGAGACCTGTCAGAGCAGACCAAACAAAGGCTTGCTGGCTACCAACAGGCTAAATGCAGAGAGGACCCAAGACATGGTTTCTGCTTCTGGTTTGTCCCCATCAGCCTTTCAGAATGACACCTCACAGGGCAGTGGATGGCTTTTATTTCAATGTTTACAATATGTGGCTAGCCTCTGTTTACGGTAGCAGAGGGCACTGATGTGATGGTGCATCTGCGATACCCTGAAGGAGGGGCACACAGTATACACAGCTTTCACAGTTTGAGATGATGTAATAATTTGAAATATGTAACAGTAACAGTAACTTTGCTTCATTGAGATAAGACTCATTTAAATCCATGTCAAAGTAAACATTGTCTGACATATCATCTGGAAATAGAACTGAAACAAACAGCCCACAACAGGATAATAATATATCAAAAACATACTTAAAGTCCTTTGAATTTGCTCTAGCTCTAATTGCCTGCACAAATGCATAACTGTGATACTGCGGAGCGTTACACATCATTGAGATTACATAAACAGTAAATTTGTTAAAGGGTGATATTTCAAGTCCATCAAACCGCTGGCTTTTTCCTCCTCACTCCACAGAGGTCTGGGCTTATGGCCTCTGGCACCGAGGGCTTTAGAGGAGAAGAGGCCCAGGCCAGAGAGGGCGCAGGGCAACATGGGGTGACTGAAGGACACAGTGTGGGGTCACGCTGGGGCTCTTCCTGCTCTGCATGTTGCATGCCCCGGTGCTCTGGAGGCCAGAGCCTGATTACTGCGCTGGGATCCAGCCGCAGAGCGTTTTCATTAGGGAGAGGGCCAAGATCATCCAGGAAGGTTCCGGCCCATTAATACATTTGAAACGGCAAATGAAAGGGGGGGGCTGTTGAGGGGGGAGGGTTGAAAGGGGGTCTGTGGGTTATTTTGAAAGGGGAGAACCCTGTGGAACGACCATGAGAGCCTTAGTGAATAAATGCCCTGTGGATCATCTTAACCCCCCCCCACCACCACCCCGTCCTCTCTCTAAGATCTGCAGCCAATTTTCCTGCAATTTGGGATAAATTGTTTGTGAAATCCATGTCGATCCTTCCACTGGGAATCCATTCAGAAAAGAAAGTGAATGGAGGATTTGGCTGGATGGATAACTACAGTGAGAATGGGAACAATGTATGGAGACTCTGGTTAATGACATCATCTGCTTCCTGATTTAAGCCTTGTGCTTTTCATACAGACAGTCATAACATGCCATAGAAAGAGATTTTGCATTCACAACTGAAGTAGCTGTTAGTGATCAAAGTGACTTCATTCATATGAGAGCACGCGATGTGACACTGACAGATGTTTGCACAAAGCTGTGATACTTTTGATATGTGTTTTGAGGTCTGGTGCTTGGGGTCAATACAAGCTAACAAATGCAGGAACTGAATTTGGTTGGTCTAATTGTAGTGAAGGTTAACTGTGGATATTCCCTCTCTTTGGTAAATATGATATTTCCCCAGCTAGTAGTTGCACCACTGTAGGTGTTTATTACCAATAATCATATCTTCACCACGGGAGGGAAAGAAATCTTCTCAGGTCAGTTTCCAAACTAGTTAATATTTTATCCTGTGTGGTGGTGTAATCACTACTATTGATTTTTCATCATCTCTTATTAATGCAGTCTGGTGCCAAAGCAAAATGCTAATCATACATTATGTCTCTCTACATTTTCCATGTTAATGTCTTCAGTTACTGTAACTAAAAGTATGTCTTAATTCAAGGTCTTGCAAACCCGAAGGCGGTATTTCAAGAGTCATCTGTGACGCCTCTCCCAGCTGGCTGTTTCATGTGAGTTGTTTTACATAAAATGGTAACAGCTCTCACCGGCCTGCCAGGAAAATAAGTGCTGACCATGTGATGCAGTCTATGAATTTCTGCACTGATCGTGGGCTTCTTGATTAATTTAATGCATTTACATGAACAATGGAGACCAAATATGACCTCTCATGGTCCACTGGCTCTGCACACACACCTCAGACAGTGACCCTGCCAATAACACAAAAGCCGGACTGGGCCCGCCAAGCCAGTGCAAAGTGAGCTGTTAAAGCCTGACGTGTGTTTTGTCATTGAAGCACGACAGGGAAGAGGCTGATGGTAAGCACTGAGCAGTGCTCAGGGAGCAGCGGGGGTAAAAAGGCTCTGTGACTTGGCAGCAAAGACCGCAGTCTGTGCCAGCACAGCTGTCCGGCAGGCGTCTCATTCAGAGCTGCTCCCAACGTGAAAGCGACGACCGATCTATCACTACAGCAGCCGGGCACACAAGGACACAAAGGTGTAAACCCAGCCTGCAGAGGAGAGAGGCTCAGCGGTGCACTGGCAGAGCTTTACACATCATGATATGTCCTCACAGACTCACATGTGCTAAAGTGATTTAATTGCCTTGTCTGTCTAGATAGGAAACTGACAGAATATTTTGACGTCTTCATTATATTCGTGGGTCAGTTTCACAATTACACTGTGATTTTTGGAAGGATTCCCGACAACACACTCATTGTATCCCTTCCACACAAAGTGCTCCTTGTTTACTCAGCCCTTGTATGGATGTCTGCACATGCTATCTAACAATGGAGAGGCAAGGGCAAAACTTGAATCACTAAAAGTTTTGAAGTATGTAATTCAGTCTACTGTTAATAACTTGCAGGGCGCCAGGCTTGTGGAATCTCTTTTGTTAAAAAAGACAATGGTGAGAGAGATTTTATAAGCAGGCGTTTCTCTCTTGTGCTAGGTTTTTGTTTACACTTTCATTATATCCCTACTATATTATCTGATGCCTACATCCTGAGTCCAATCTCGTGGTTAGGTTTTAATCTCCTGACGCACTCAGCTCACTCCCCTCACTGTCCTGTGCCACACAGGGAATCAGAGAGGGGTTATATTACAGCACATGAATCAAGGCAAAATGAAATGCACTCCAGACGCTTTCAGATGGTTTTAATTTATGGCAGAGGTCTGCGGATACAAAAAAATGCATTAAATGTAATATGATCACTTTATTCGATGCTGAATTTATGAGCAATCGGACTCTGTCTGGCTGAGTGACTGATTTTAAAAATAGACTGTGTGATAGATTACAGATCTTTAACCCTGAAATATGTTGCTAATAGTATCAACAATAAGAAGAATTATAGTTATTATAGATGCAGAGTATCTCAAGTAAAAGGTTAAATATTCCAGCAAGAACAATTTGCATGGAGGTAAGAAGAAATTGCACCCATTAGTTTCAGTATAGGCTCCAAATAAGTGCTTTAGGATTTAAAATAGTCTAGGATTTATTAAATGTATTGAGCAACCTCCCAAAAATAAGATAAAAGTGGTTCAGAGATAGTTATAACCAGGCACTTGAGGAACAAGTTTGATTTTTCCAGTGCCAGTTTAGCAGGGATTGACTTTCTCCGTCTCCTCTATTGTGGTCTATGTTCCATTGATGTCTCAATTGTAAAAATCATCTCTCATTCTCTGTCCTCTGAGATCAAATCAATTTATGAGGGCTGGATATCTTGTCGTTGGACCAAATCCATTACGGTCAATCCAACCCAGCAGGGCATTTGGCTTGCACATTAAGAGGTCCACAGGCATTTACAGCGAAGTGAGGAGACGCATCAAGTTTTAATGCTCAAAGCCACAGAAACCAATGAGGGATTAGTCTGACTCATTACTTGACATTAATGCCTTGTGGCATTAAAAGAGAAGTGCAAAATGTTGTTGAACAAATATTTTTTTTCTTCAAAACACAAGTGATCAGAGGTTGTTTTTAATCTTTTGCTCTGTTGAGCAGATAATGCATGGCCACAAGCAAGAACATTAGCATACAGTCATGCCATTTGTTCCAGCCTGTGTGTAGATGCAAAGGCCTGGGAAGTGCATCCATCAGCAGTTTCAGGCCTGTGCTGAAAAACAAAATTGCCTCTTCCTTCCTTCAACTTTGACCCCGGTGCAGCCAGTGACACCTGGTAAGCGAGGATGTTCCAGGGAATGCAGAAGGATGTGTCTCCTTCAAATGTACTGTGTATTTGGAAAACCACAAGATGTGCGCTATTATGTTGAGTTCTCAGGCTTGGACAGAGTGTCTTCGTTAAGAGGAAATGCTGGTGTTCTTCTGACAGCAGCTTGTGAACATCTGTGTGAAGAAGCTTTTCTTGCCCCCCCCCCAACCACTGTGAAATCAAGGTCAACTTCAAACTCGGTGCTTGTGCCCATCTGCCTGCTCTCTAACTGCTTCATGGATACATTCCTTCTTACTCTCATTACCAGTGAACATCCTTTAAGTAAAAACCCCATGTCACCAAATTTCAGCCACACTAGCAGCATATTGCTCCAGACAGAAATCAACAACTATTGGATGCACTGTTATGAAACTTTGTGCACATAGACATGATCCCCAGAGGATGAATTATACTGACTTTGGTGATGCTGTGGCCTTTAATCAGCACTATCATCACATCAAAACTAATGACATTTTAACAAGCTAATTCACATGCTAATTAGCAAATTTAAACATGCTAAAACTAAGACGATGAACAATGTAAATGTAAAACCGGTGGACCATCAGCATGTGAGCATACTGGTGATAGCATTCAAGTAGTCCACAACATGACCACACTCTTCGTCTTTCTTAAGTGCATTGCCACATTTTGTCTACATTTTATTCAATGTACGTAAGTGACATTATCCTCCTCTGCCAATAGAATGCACTGTAGTGAGAAACTAAATTCATTTTTCTCAAGAGAAATTGCTTCCTGTCTTCTAATCGGACAAATAATTTATTAGCAGTTGTATAATTCCCACAAGTAGAATTTGAGTCAAAGCACTAAGCATGTACAATATAGTATACAGTGCAAGTTGTTGTTTTGTTGTTTGTTTTTATGATTACATCGCCAATAAGTGACCTCTATTTTGACAGTCTGTGAAAAAAAAAATCTTTCTTTCATCACATTGCATGAACCACACTTAACTTTTGTCCTTCATTTTCACCAAACTAACAGATATGACAAAGTGAACAAATGAGGAACGGTTCAGCTTTTACAGTTAATATCTGAATTCACAGTGGAAAAAGTGCATATTTGCACATCTTTGTTCAAAGGTGATGCACAAAGACTGCAAAGAAAGCCCAAGAATGAGGCAACAACTTTAAGGGAATGCGTCTGATAAAGCTTTCCATTGTGTTGTTTCTCCAGCTGTACAGCACCTATCTTGCAGTAATTGCTACAATTGTACTCTCAGACTGGAATTATAAAAGGCCTGTCTGAAAGTAAACAAACTTTGGCAAATGGCGGAGCCACAGCAGAGTGAAATCACAGGCAGCCATATTTTGACAAGTGCATGATGAGTGTCCACACTCTAGTGCGCTCGTTTACAATTAGATAAGTTAACTCCTACCCACAATCCCTTTCAGAGCCTGCAACCCTGGCGTTCTCTCTGCCTGACTGCTCACATAAGCTCTTCTTTTAATGTCAAGTTCTGAGCCCAGTTTTGCAAACTTTCTTCAGTTAAACAAAGAGAGACTACTACTGTATTCCATCTCTTTGCTTTCTCCACTGCAAGTGTTGAAATAGTTACAAGGACTTGGTGGTTGGTTCTGTAAAGAGAGTGTAAAAAAAAAAAAAAAAAAAAAAAGAAAGACTTTTGGATCTTGAAGAAATTATTCACGGCTGTAGTTCAGAGGAGCGCTCATATGATGGGCTGTGACAAGTGTACCGCTCTAAGCACGTCCCTGCCAGCCTGGAACTCGGTGCTGCATGCCTTCCACAGACACCATTAGTGCTCTGAACTGGGAGAGCGGCTCGTCATCACGCTCTCACAGAGGAGCAGGGGAACCATGGTAACATCTCTGAGATTTGGCGGCAGTCAAGTTTGTTTTGAAGGCTCGCCAAAGTGCTTCATATGATCTGAAATTTGAGTTTCGCTTTTAGTCTGGAATTTCATGTCAGGATCTTCTCAATGTTAGTCTCCCCCATTTGTAACCGAGGAAGCAAATAAACACTTTTCATGTCTGTTGGCTGTTTTGTAGATTTTGTTTAACAGTGACCTTAAAATCCCAGTTTTATTTTTTAATGTGAGTGATTTGTAATAGATGTGTTTTATAGGTTATTTCATATCATAATCTATATACAAAAACTTTCATCAATACATGTGTGTCACAATGAAATTCAAAGATGTTTTTTTTAGATATATTTTGAATAGGAACTGAAAAAAATGAAAAAATTAACAGACAATTCAGGCTCTGGTGTTTTGTCTGTAATTGCCCTGTCCTCTGTTTTGAGGTCCAGACAAGAAGGGTTTATGCATTCAGAGACAATAAATAACAAAGGAGCTTCGCTTTAGGCCGAGCATGAGGACAATGACATGTCGCCCTTGTACACACACATCAGAGAAAGTGATGGGACTGGGGCCATCCCGGACTACTATAACGACCCTGCACTTTCCTCTCATGCATGTATTGAGATATGTACGCCTTTGTACCTTTGGTCTATTATCTGTCTGCGACTAGGCCTCCAGCTATCCAGATGAGTCAGAGAGCTGAAGTTGTGCGCGGCCACAGACCTAGTGCCGTCTGATGGGGAGAAAGAGGGTTCAAACGAACCGAGCCTGTGAATTATGGAGTAAAGCTTGCTCAGAGCGTTGTGTAAATTAGCCTGGTTACATATGCACAGGCCTCCTCATGCCCAGAGGTCGTAAACCAACCTAAAGACAATGGTGACATCCCTCAGACGTTCTGTGCTTTTGCCTGGACAACAGAATTAACACTGAAACATAACCAAAGAGGGTGTATTTTGATTTATTCATGTATTCCTTATTTTCTATTTTTACATCGATGTTGTAGAAATTCACCAAAAACTTCTTTGTCTGGCAAGTTTTTGTTCTTTTCCTCTCCCATCTATCTGCTTGCAACTCGTCAGACACAAACTCACCTTTATCACTAAATGAGAGGGAATGGCTACCTCCTCCTGACAGGTTATTATTGATCCTTCTCAATGTGCTGTCAAAGGTAGATCTGCCAAATGGCGGGGTTGGTCTTAGCATGTTGTCCATCCATCCAGGAGCTGTGAGCTGTGAGGCAGGTCACCAGATGACCAGTCAAACGGCTGTCTTAAAGGGCATTTCAATTCTGACAGTGACAGCATTGGAGGAGAGCAGCCGGGGTCAAAAAACAAACAAGTCTGACAGTTGGACTGTAACAAGAGTGTGGAATCTGGTCTGCCCCTGATTGCCCTCTCAACAACACAGAAATTTCATCCCAGAAGAAAAGAAATAATCTGTAAAAAAAAAAAAAATCTGTAAAAAAAATGATTGATTGTAGTTGTTTGTGCTGTCAATCTTTAAATGTCAGCAAGTAGCCTACTGACAGTCTGAATAAAAGTATGGTTAGTGAGGCCTGTGAGCAGAAGTATTACAACCTTACAGAGGCCTCTGAGGCCTAACATGGTAAACACACTGTACAAGTATCAGTAATATCAGTTAAAGGGACAGTTCAACATTTGGGGAAATTATCTGATTCCTCTTCAAAGAAAGAGAGCTATGAGAAGATTGATACCACTTTCTACAGCCAGGAGACGCTTAGCTTAGCAGCGCATAAAAGAACTGGGTAAACAGCTATCCTGACTCTGTTCAAGGATAAACAAAAATCTGGCCACTAAAGCTCACTCTCAATCACTCCTCTCTATAGTAAAGATACTCTGTTTTCCTCCCTTTCTCCTTGCTTGTTTTTGGCTTAATGCTTAATGCTCATTCTGCTTTTTCTGCATTCTCCTGCACAGCCTAAAGCCTTTTAGACGTCACCCAGGGTACCATGTATTTCTTCCTGAATGTGGCATTCACTTTTGTAATGTTTTCTTTAAATTTGAACACCTTCTATTAGCATTTAAAACAAACATCCATGAATTTCAGTTTACAGTTTGTACTACTTCTTACAATAAGACGTCATCTATAAATGGTATTGTATATGTTATTAATATAATTATCATATTATTATCATAATTAATCGACATAAGGATAACTGTCAATGTCATGACATAGAGACTTTATGTACTACAGCAGCATTACTATTACCTTGAGGAAATGTGTTTGAAGCTGTATTGTTAATAACACACGTAGCTCAGTACTTTAGATAAGGTGACACTAATGTTCCTGAAGTGTTGCGTGTTTTGGCTGTGCTGTTCATGTATGTGTGACCTATTGTTTATGAGAGGAACTTATCAGGAGACGGGGTTCAGACGAGCTGCCTGCCTTGTCTGCCCATGCAGAACCACGTGAACTGGTGAACCTGCAAACCTGAAAACCTTGAAATGCAGATCTGAGACCTGCTGAGGAGTGATGACAGCTGTCATAGCTCTGTGATAAAGTCAAACAAAAGAGAGGAGAAGAGCAGAGAGAGAGAGAGAGAGAGAGACGGAAAAGAGAAGAAGCAGCAACTTCAACACTTTTGTGCTGAAGACACAAGAGGAATTTTTGGCGTGGCGTGGGGTGGGGGGGGGGGGGGGGTTGTAGTGTGTAAAGCTGAATTCTGCTACTCAGCATAAAATGTGTCGGATTGAGAAATAAATAAAGGCTGTGAGTGACCACTTGAAACGCTGCTGCGCTGCAGGGGATTCTGCTTCCTTTGTTTAGATGCTAATATGCTGCTGTGATAGCAATATGGAATGAAGGGGTCCTCCTCTGCCTTTGATACACATTATCCCTCTGCATCTTTTTTACTAGCCTGGCACAACAAAAATAGTATCCCTTGGAGAGTAAATGAGGCCCTTTTGTTGCAGGCTGACCTGCAGGCACTGAACAGCCATTAACATAAGCATATGGGTAATATCTAACATTGCTGCTTTCTCCTTTTGTGTACAAGAAATAATGACGCCCCAATAATATGGCTTTATTCCACGTACAGTATTGTGCACCTCCGGGGGATAACAGTACGGCCTTAGATGGTCAAAGAATGTTTCTTTCAGGTTTTAATCTCTTCATATATTCATATTTAATGTAGAGATCATCTTCAAAATAACATCTGCTGCACAGGCTCAGGCTATCTCAGTGACCTGCTCTTGTCCTCATCTTTCTTTTTTTTTTTTTGTAAAATGAGCCTGCCTGCCACACACAGGGTCATTGCACTGGATCACTTTGTGAGCTGCTACGTCGAGGGTGTGTGGGCAAACTTAAGTGAGACCCCGAGCAGGAAATGGACAGGAGGGGATCAAAATGAGTGATGGAGAGACAGAGTTCGACTGAGAAAAAAGGAAAACACCAAACTAAGAGCAAAGACCTTCTCAAGTTTCATTTTAATAGCAGAGGGCCATTTTTCTCCCTTTACGCTAAGCACAGGCCTGGCCATTAGGGCCTCTCTGTAGAATGTGTAAACCTCCTGCTATTAAAACCACAATTTGCACTGTCAGCTCCTATGAGCCAAATCTATGACCACACTGCAACCCCTCCCCCCTCAGCACGACTCAGACCCCTTTTTTCCCTTTTGTAACAACTTTCAGGCCACAATAACCATCATCAGTTAAAGGCGGCGGGTCCATTACACTTCCCCTGTTCACACAGCCCTGCATTAAGCTAATATTATCTATTCCCAGAGTGGCCCAGCCTTTCACACACCCCATCAATTATTAATCTCCTTGCTCACAGCTAATGTTTGTTCTGAATTATTTAAACCTATCTTCATTTATCAATAAACATAAATGTTAAACAAAGAATGCTGATGAGCGTGAATTACACTGTAAAAAAGTTTATGAGATTATTTGGATGGGAGGTGATTTATGGATGTGATATTCACTGGTAATGTTTCAAAGGAAGGGCAGAGGATTGCAAAGGCATGGAGAGAGAGAGGGGGGGGGAGCATTCTCACAATGGGGCTGGTCATTTTGTTTATGGTCAATATTGTTAGCACTTTAGCAGTCAAACGGAAAACACCATTTCAAAACCACATCTCAAAATGTGACTTTGGTTTCCATCTCATCCTTTTTTAATGACTGGATTATTTCGCAAGATAAGTGATTCCAAATCTGTGTCCCAGATATTTGCTGTTGTTGAAAGCTCTCACATATTAGTCCAGCCCTCCCTGGGGTGCCATTACTGGTCAATACCCCTGCAGTGAGAACAAAATGAACCCACACCTCTGTGATGTCCAACCTGTTAAAAAGGAGAAATGAGCAGGCATGAGCACAACCTCTCTGCTGGGTCTCGCTCCGAAAGAGAGGCCTGCCCTGCCGCAGCCTTTTGACTAATGAGGGAAAACAGGCAAACGTCACAGCTCTCTCCCTAAGCAAACACATTCGGATATTATGGATGACCCATGGAGGCAGGAATAATACAAGCCCTGTGAAGGAGATCAGCCCGCGGATGGCTGCACTGGCAGTTGCGTGACACCCAAGATGTCCATGCCACCTTGGCTGTGGAATGCTGGCTATTCCTGGGTACACCTTGCCCTGTAATAGTGAGGATGGCTTGGAGGATAAGATGGAATGAATATGTTCTTTACATATATATCGGTATCGAATTTAAGTCAGACAAAGAAAGAGAGATGTCTGGGTGTACATATGCTCAGGGAGGATATCGGCTGAGTGGGTGGGATTGGTTCACCTCCAAAATACCCAAGACCCTCATATCCAATCCACCTGTTATTATTCAAACCGTCTGAATCGACAGATAACGTTTCACAGAGCACAAAGAATGGCGGTCTGCAATCACAGAGATAGGAGAAAGAGCAGCCACACATTTATAGTGACACCCAGGGGTGTATTTCTTCATGTGGTTTTAGATCACTCGCTGACATTTTCCTTCCATCCTCGCAGTCCAAATTTGATGCCCCCATGCCGTACCTCACCACGCCACCTAAATCCCCACCCTCCCCACCTCCACGCCGCTGTCTCCCGTGTTGGGTAAACAAGGCGGAACCCTCGTCAGCGTGGTTAAGCTGGCGGCTCGTGACAGAACGCTGAATGAGTGATTTAAGGTTTGAAGTGAGCAGCTTTCACAGTTAATTAACCTGCTGATGGCTGTGCATGTGTGGAGAGGAGCGAGGGATTCAGGGGAGGAAACCCTCCTCAGTAGCTTCGCCATTTCAAGTTAAGACAGCCACGCTCATTACTGTGACACCGAGGCTAAAGTCTTGCAGCGGAACGATCACTCATTTGTTTCTGTGGAAGCTGCTGGTTCTGCAGGTTTTGCCTCGTCTTCTTTCTTCACCTTCAAACATAAGAAAAGGGTTTGGGCAAGAATGTGGCTCTCAGCCCTGAGCCTTTGGGGTGTGAAAATGGTTCAAAAGTAAGTATGGGTGCATGATTCTCAGACCACTGCACATCTGGCCTATTGAAATGGTGGCCATCTCAAGTTGAATCCCACACGGTGCAGATATTTGGATAAAACCTGAGTTTCTTCACCTTGAAGTCTGAACCAGGTCAGAAAAGTTTCTGGGTTCTAAATTGGTAATTGCGGAAGCCCTTAGCCACTCACTCAGGAAGACTTGCCACCACAGGGATGGCTAAATACCAGCAACTACTTCACCCCTGTGAAATTTTCAGGAAGTTGGCTGTTAAGCTGCATTTAAATATGAGCTAATCACTCCTGCTGTAAATTTCCAAAAACACTTGCCATTCATGCTGGGAGGTCAGGGACTTTGGGGGTACATGTATGCCTGGTTCGCTCGAGGCTGTTGTGATTGGAGAAAAACGCACGCTCACGCGCTTTGAACGCGCAGCATTAACAGTCATCAATGCTCACCAGGTTTCTTCAGAAACTTGATCTCTGCCGTGTTGAAAGCTGGTTCTTCACCTGTTAGCAGAACACCCACCAGTCACTGGGGTCACAGTGTATTTTTTCTGGTTTGCCACCCAGGCAGGAATGCATGGCAATGAGAGGATAGTGTGTGTGATTCATGCCTTGATAATTACAGTGTGTGTCCTCTCATTTTTAGCAGCTGACTATTCAAACAGATGCTATGGAGATGTGCCCTGACAGGGCTTTGTGTGTTTCTTTAGATGTACCATGCAATTCAGCTGAAGCATACATCTTCTCGAAGACGAGTGTGATATTTTAATTGCATTTTATGAAACAATACTTGTAAAGATAATCTTTATTTCCATCAACAATTCATTTTAAAATTTGCTATAACCAATTAATCTAAGTGTAAATGGGTGCCTCGCTGACAATCTACATAAATGGTGTAATTGTCCTCCAAGATGGAGCTTTCGCACATTCATCTGCATGGCAGTAATGTAAAATCTTGGCTAATTTACATCATCCTTGAGGCAGTGCAGCAAAACAATTTCCCAGTGAGGGCAAAAGCATTGACAAAACCAAATAAGAACATGTAAGTCATTATTGACTCTTAGCCTTTTTTAACTACTCTCCTAAGGACACCGTAATTGTCTATCCATGTATATGTGTAGCTCCAGGATGTTTCAGATTGCTCTTTGATGAGTTCATGTATGCAGTCTCAGTAAATTGTACAATCATGGTTTGTATTGATATGGATTGTGGATAATCTCCTGTAATCAGGAGAGCATTTAATAACTAATTCCTCCTTTGTCTTTCCTTGTTGAAGTTTTCTTTTTCTTTCTTAAATCAATTAAGCCTTTTAAGTGATTTAACAAAGTGAAAATCAGCTGGAAAAGATCTGTTACATTAATAGGACTACAATGGTATCAGCCACTGTATATACATAAAACCATCTAATTTGTTTATTTCAGTTATGCATCTAAGCATATAGAACAAATTGAGTACATCTGTGTGTCTCATCGTAATATTGGCTATAAATGCACTGTGCATATTACATTCTAACTATGTTTTTCAGCTGTGTATGACAGTCATACACTTGCAATAGTCATTTCTAAACTCAGAATATCATACTTGTTAAAGTGTTGAAATGTTGAATGAATAATATGTGTATGCATGCACGTCTTGGCTTTTGTTCTCTAAAGGGAAATGGGACTGTAGAATAGAACGCTGCACCACTGATCTATGGGACTCAATGATGCAGCCCTCTCCCAAGGCACTCTGGGATGCATTTAGGACATGCATGGAGAAAACAATGGCGGGTGTATTACCAGAAAAGATAAATCTATCTCATTAATCCCTTATTCTCCCAGGCTGGGAGGCACATCTGAGGGAACATGCAGAAGCAGTATTGTATGCTAGGATCTTTCACACAGATGGGCAGAGAAGAGGAAAGGAAAGGAGGAGGGGCCACTGTGTCAATCTGTGCATCATTAGACAGTGCAGCGACGGCGAGAGGAAGAGAGGGATTACCAAGATGTGGCTTTCACAACAAAATGATCAATGATGTCTTTGTCTTGTCATATAAAAGATGCTGTATCCCCTTTTCTTTGAAGCCAAGCAATAAAATGACTTCACATGAAACTGAGGTATGCAGAGGCTGTGGAATTACAACAAAAAAAATTAAACAAATAAGGTTTTTTTAAGGGTTCAGTGATTTAGTTATTTCAACATTGCCGTTTTCTACATATTCAATCTTACGTTCGACCACAGTACTTATTGATTAGGTAGAAATCTCTCTGTCAGTGGTTTTCTAGCCCACAATTCCCTTGTACCCTTATTCAGCCGCACGTTCAAATTACCACCAGTAAATTCGATTGATTTCAGTCAAAAATGACATTGATTTTTGCCCATCTGAAATGGCCAGGGAGTCCATAAAACAGATAAATAGGTCATAACCATTTTACCAGCCTGTAGAATCCCACAGAAAGATTTAAGGGGTCATGAAAGTCTGATGGTTAAAAATGAGGCTTGTAGAGCATCCTGTCAAAGGCCAACGAAATGCACCAAGAATGCAGCATTACAAAAAGCTCCATCTATAAATTATAAAGTGCTGATGGCTGACGGCTTTGAAACCAGATGTTTGGATAAACTATTTTTCTTTTGTGTAGCGAGATCGTTAGTTTATACCAATTAAGGCTCTGGCCATAAAGTATTATTCTATAAGATGAACAAGGACACATTTATTTATTTATAAAGTGCTACAGAGAGCACAAATGGAAGTAGACTTGCAGGGCTGAAACCTAAGTTGATTGCAAATTCAATTAAGCAAATTCCTTTGCTATTTTCAGAGGCTGGTTGATATGTGATACACCTGAAGCTGGGAGATTTTCCTCTGGATAAGGGCACTAAATGAAAAAGCCCTTGGTTTTAAATGGTAAGTCATTTGAATAGCTCCACTGTGCAGCCAGCTAAGGCTTTCACTGACCACTCTTTTGGTTATTCCTCAAATACATGGTTATTGACAGAATGTGGACCATTTGCTTGTGTTTCATTACCACACACACGCGCACACATTTACGTATACACACACACACTCACATTCTGGCATTGCTACTCCCAAGCTATAGAGAGGTTTTTAAATTGTATAAAGTCGTACAACAAAGCTTGCAGTTTTGAAACTTGCTTGGGGAAGGCTGAGAATATATGTTGTTTCACTCTTGTCAAAGTGACATTTTCGTGGAATAGTGAGGTTGAAAGTGTGTAGGCATTTAAAGTCTACGGCTGATCTCGATGCCTTGCTCAAGGGCACCTCACTAATGACTAATGAGAGTATAGCATATACGTTATTGATTTTCCTTCTGTCCAACTTTATGCTCTGCGTAACCTCCATGATTTTGATTCCTTTTTTCAGAGTGTATTGCTAAATTTTTGTCCGTAGGTAAATGTGTTTGAGTTACACTCTGTGCACACACTCTGTGTCGATAGCCAGGGGTGCCTGTGTTGACAGGTAAAGCACTATTACTAATTTATTTCTCACCTTTCCTTAGTCTGGACTAAGAGCTGAGGAGGCCATGTCTTGGGGGCCAAGCTAGATTTCAGACCTGTCAGCCTTTTATTTCACCTGTCAGAACGGTGACGGACGTACAAGTGCTTGTTTGCCCTTCCTGTCGTCTTCAGCTGCATTGGCCGTGACAGACTGCATGGAGGAAATAGATGGAGTGCTCATTTCAAGGAACGCCCCCCATCCACGTCTTCACGGTGTAGCTGCGCTTCGTGTGAGGTGGTGGGATTTGAGAAAGCAAGCATCTCTTCCTTGTCTTCCTCCTCCTGAGACATCATTTACTTCTATCAAGAAAAAGGGGAGAGAAAGTGTGGTGCGTGGTTTGAGGGTCCAGGGAAAGCAATGTGGGCTTTAAGGTCAGATCAGGAAAATGCCTGTCCATCTAAAGGAAGGTAAGATGTTCAAGCCTCGTCAGGCAAGCCGAAAATCAAACCCAAAATATCTATTCAACACCATTTTCATACAACCCTCTGAAACAGTAAATGATAGCTGGTGTTCTGGTGAGAACGTTGAGTGCTTTCTGTCAATTGTCCACATCCTTCAGGAAATAGCATATAGTCCACTCAAATGTGTGAAATCTAATCCTTTGACAAATTTGTTCAATGCAAAGTAAAACCTGAAATATGTGATTATCACTTAAACGTTACAGATGCTTGCAGATATACAGGGTTGAAAAAAGAAAAAAGTCTTTTTCTGTGCTGATTTCAAAACCATAGCTGTTCCTCTCAGATGTAGACGTTCAACTCAGCCAAATCCACATAATGACAACAGATTATACCTCTCAAAACCATGAAAATAAATATGTCTTTCTGCAGTCTTGGCTTTGGGGTTTGTGAGGTTGGAGGGCCGCTGCTTCTTGGACATGCATGAAAAGTTTTGTCTTTATTTCACTGATTTATCTGGAAGTAGTGAGACTTCCTCTCTGTAAACCGCTGAAGTTTTAATGATAGATTTGTAGAACACAGAGAAGACAGCTCAGCTGGAATCATGGAAACACTGTGACGGTCCCATGTGGGGAGGTCTGAAACAGAGTTCTAATTTTAAGCTGAATGGACATCAGCAGCATCACCAGCTCAGCTTTAAATAAAGACCCATTGCATGTATTTGATTTATGCAGTCAGTGCCTTCCAATGGTGTAAAGTAACCGAGTACATTAACTTGCTGTACTTTGACACTTTACTTGAGTATTTCATTTTTTTTTTTTTTTTTGCTGTTTTTATAATGCTGCTCCACAATATGTCAGAGGGAAATGTTATACTTTTTACTACAGCTGTACTTACTTGTCACTTTGGAGGTTAAGATTTTGTACATGTAATTCCAAGGGAAAGAATGCGACATCTGCCATAGCAAGTAAAATATCTCTCCAGTCTTATTTACATTTCATCATTACCTCATGTCTTGGTCCAAGCCACACAAGCCAGCAAAAGTTTATATTTCTGATAACAAGAAAGTACCTAACAAGACTAAACTAACCTACATTTCTATCATGACTTTTACCTGACCTTGTGGAACTATAATGTCATCCAACATGCATACTTTGGACCTGATGTGGATTATTCTCTATATGTAAAATATACAGATGACTCAAATAACAGGGGCCATTTGTTGCCAGTGATGTGTCCACTGGCAGAAATTAGCGCTGGCTGAGGGGTGGAGTCCACGTCTCTGCCTCTCTGTCAGCCGGTGAGGAACCTTGCACAGGGGAACTTTAGAATGAGCCTTTGTTTTGGTCGACTCTCCTCCTTTCGCTCTCCTGTCATCCTTTGATCATCCCTGCTCTCTTCCTCACTCTCCCTCTACCCTCATGGGTCTGATGAGAGAGAAGACACGTTCAGGACTGCGCCGGGAGAGACAAAAGTATCCCATTCACCTTGTCCGTTTTCCTCCCCGCAGGGCCGTTCCTACCCTTCACCTGCCAGCCCCCCTCCTCAAGATCCCCAGTCAGGTGACAGAAGGTAAGAAAACATTCCTGTTTTTTTATACCAGGAGAGACTTCTCCAGCATGGGCCCGTATTAGTCCCCCTCTATGCACTGTCAGTTAGTGGTGTTCCTCTAACTAAGCACCTGTGGATATCATGCCATAAGACTGCAGAGGGATGTCAAAACTTGTCAATCCCCGATCTAGACTTAACCATTTTAGGAATGAAGAACATTTCTAGGGTGTTATTGTTGCATTACAGGTACTTAGGCCATTATCACTGACAGCTGAACCACCCAAGTTCCTGCCTTGTCTCTATTGCTGTATTATTTGCAGTGGCGAAGATATCTGTTTGCAAAGTTGCATTTTTATGCATCTACGTAAACCCCAAACCACCACTCTATCTCTTTGTTTCATTCCTGTGTTTTATTTTAGGTGGTGTATTGATTTTTTCCGTTTGCCCCGGTTGTGTCCATACATCTCCTCCACTCTCATCTCCTCCCGGGGCTCGCTGTAACGCCTCGGTCCAAACACAGGAAGCGTCTGTCCTCACCTATACATTCGGTGCTGCTGCCCGGCTTTAAATGCCTCCAAACTCTGTCAATAATATTGATGTAATCCACAGGCATTTTTGAGTGATCCTGCTGTCATGCGGACATAATGACAGGCAGTGGAGGCCTGATTGGATCTGCGCTACAGCGAGGTCGGCCGGCGCGCAGCCAACACAGCCAGGCATTGATAAAGTGTCACAGACTTCAGTGCTTTGATTAGCCCTTCGACTAATGCCATGCTAAGCAGAAACATTACTCTGCCACCGCTAGCTATATGGCTAGAGGAGGGGAGGGCTGGCTGAGGGAAAGGGAGAAAATATACTCTACAGGGAAATTAACCAATGCGGATGAAATGGTGTACCAAGGAAATTCTTGGATAAATTAACAACGCAATTACATTACATGACACACTGCAAGATGGATGAGGAAAACTTGGCTGGTATTATGTTCTGTTTTCCAAATTGCAATTTATTTGAGGGCTCTAATGGATGCCGTATTAAAACATCTTGGGCTGCGGTCAGATTTCATTGTGTGTCACCCAGACATGATTGATGACCCTCTCTTCCACGCCCCTCGACCCCCACTCCCCCACCCACGTCTTCTCTCGCAACCCCTTACTTCACCCTCCTGCGTTCCCCCAGTGCTGCATTCTCTGCACATTTACTAGGAATTTTAAGCATTAGCAACATTTATATGGATCCAGGAGTATGCAATTGATTTTCTTATCACTTAGTTTCCTTGCTCACCCCATGCAATGGGACGATAAATTCAGTGCTACTTGCACTGCCGTAGTCCATCTCTTCTCTTGATCTTTCCCTTTCTCTCGCCCCACAGTAAAATTCTATCAATAATGCCATTTTCCTGGAATCCCACCCTCTCATCATCTCCTTCTGATCTTCCTTTGCCTTTTCATGTGCTTTTGTTCCACTTGCAATGATAGCTCCAGCTATTCTTGAAATGAAAATATAATCGAAAGTATTTTTATTGCTGTAGCAAATGCATTAGTGCGTAAGGGACATCTGGAAATCATCCACAGTGAACTTGCTCAGTTATGGCAATATCATAGTGACTTTATTTTACCATTCATAATTACTTACAGGACAGTGAAAAACCACATGCTATCTGCTTTGAACTTAGGGGAACAGGGTTTGCCCAGATTGACCCGAACAAACGTGAAGCAACCCAATCCTTGATACACTTTTCCCTTTTCAAATATACCCCCCCCCACACATACACACACACACACAGACACATACACACCTTTCTCTCTCACTCTGAGGTGAGTGGAGCCTTCCGGGGAGGGAAAGGTTAATAATATTCAGAATAAATCAACGTGCAGCACATCCCTTGCATGACATCAGCGAGTGATCCTTCAGCCTATAGGGCCATAAACAGCTTTGTTTTTTTTCAGGTTTGTTTCAGATGTGAGCAAACGGATAAATAATGAATGAGCCACACTGACGGGACACATATTTCACTTAGCGGAAATGGCTTTAATGCAGTCGGCCTGTATTACACTCCCAATCAGTGAGAAGCTGAGAAGCTGCATGGGGAAAAGGATGTTCAAACAACATTCAAAGAGTGTTGAACTCAGGTGTATCTCCAATGTAAATGACCTAGTTTTCAACAAAAGTCCTGAACCAGCTTCTCACCTGCTGTGGCCTATAAAAAATGATGTTACATGGGGAGTTCTGGAGTTGAGGTGAAAAAATGGAAATATTCATTTAGAATGATTAGTTGTGTTCATGCAAGATAACCCTGCAAAAACAACAAAAAAATGCAAATAAGAAAGAGTAATTCTGAATTAAGAAAAACATCTGGAAAACGATGTAATCTTATCTTTTTTTTTTGTATTATTTAATTCCCTTAGACGTCACACTTCTGTCAAATCATTTCCCATACCACAAAACCGTGTTACATATACATTCCCAGCATGTGAATCAAATGATTATTTTTACTTTTTGGGAGGAAACTACTTCATATGCAGCCCCATGAATTTCCACTTTATGCACTTTGATTCTGGTACGCGAAACGTCTGACACGTAACTGCACAATCTTATTCTAATTCACTATTTATTTACGTATTCCCAACAGAAATATTCTCTTTGTGGTTTTGGGGAAATTCAGCGTGACGTTCCCTTTTCCCAGGTCTCGACGGTTAAAAACAAAAGTAAGCCTGAAATTTTTTTTGGCCATCACATGGCTTTTAGAGGCTTTGTCTAAACAAAGTTTTGGGTTTGTAAATAGCGAAGGTTATCTGGCCATCGAGGCCTCCAGATGGCGGCTGAGCCAGACCACCTGCTATGGAAATGCCTTTGCTGTGAGGACTGGGTGGAAAAATGCAGGCCTCCGGTTCTCTTTCTCACTCTCTGCGGCTCCCTCCCATACATGCGCACACATCTTTATGGTTAACATGGTCGGAACAAGGATGAGAAGAAACCCCCTGCTCATTTCCCCCGCCCTTTGAGCACTGCTTTCGACTCCCTCCCCTGCCTCCTCCCCTCTCCCCCCGTATTGACCCCCCATCACTCTCCCAAGACTTTACCCTCAGAACAAAACAGCTGGACAGGGGAGGGCTTTCCTGCAGGTCCAGACCTATCATGTAAAAAGATGACACATCTTTTGAAGAAACTGGGCAAAAGGGAGAGGAGGCAGTTTCGGGAGAGAAAACATAAACAAAGGTGTTTTAATATGATGGTCGCCAGTGGCACACAAAGAAAAGTGGAAGAGGGGCAAAAGAAAAATTGCTTACAATACAAACCCTTTGAATGACAGCCTGGAGACCTAAAGCATGAAACATAACCTTGTTTTTCAGAGCCTGAATGCAGAAGAATGGATTTTGTGTTTGTCTAATAGTTTCTCTGCTAGAGCCAAGATCCAAGTGAATATATCTTTACTTTTTGTTTCTTTTATCTGGTGTTTTTATAATCCAGTTAAAGCCTCCCTGTTTCATAGCTGCACCTCTTCAGTAAATAAGTAGAGAATATTTCTGCAGTGTGTCGAGCAAAACCACAGGATCTTTAAAATCCCTCAGATACGCCGCCTCCCTCTCCATTGTTTCTAAAGAGAAAACCCCTCTGATACCATATCGCACCAATTGTCTGTTTTGACACTTGACTTTGATCGATGGAGGTTCAGCACTGTGGTTCAACACACGCCCCCTTCCCCACAACCCTTTAAGAGGTCATGAAAAGCATCACTGTACATCAAAACAACCAACGCGCTCCATGCCACTTCATCCGACATGACACATGCGAGACGACGCTGACCACAACAATGGCCCGGCCTCTTTGATGGTAAAATGCTTGAGTGTTTATTTACATCGTGCAGCCTCCTCGCCTGTCCGTCGGTTGTGTGCGCCGCGGCGTGGGTCTTTGAAGTCGGCGGGGCACAGCGGTGATGCAGCATCCCGCCTGGGGAGCGCGAGGAGAGGCAGCCATATTGGCAGCAATTGTTGAAGACACATGGGCAGAATCAGACGCAGACGCCGTGTTTGAACGGGGACTGCTTTAGACCTTAATGGCAGAGGAGGATGAGCATGCAGCTGCACTGTGGTTTTTTTGATCGGTCCGCTGCAGCAGGCGATGCAGAAATATTTGAATTGCAAGTGTTTTGGATCAGAACCATCCTTTTCCCCTGTCATAAAGATGTGAGATAATCAACAGTCTTGTTCTCTATATTAGTATTAACAGGCTAATAACAGTGACAGGAGCATGCAGGAGTCCGAAAACGTGTAAAGAATTATGTCTCGTGGACACTCACATAGACACATCACTGACACTGCTGCTGCCACAGATCTGCATACAGGCTCCAACCTCCACCCTCCATCCTGGCTCCCGCTTTATCTCACGGTGTTAATTAAACCTGAAAGGTTACAAAAGGTGGGAACCAATAACAAGGCCACATATTACATTTAAGTTGCTTCTTTTTCTTACACCCTCTCAATAATTCATGCTATCAGAGTGTCTACAAGGAAGTGAGGCTTCTCTTCCTCCCAGGAAGCCTCAGACAAGGATCATCTGTCCTCTAGACTCATTGTAAGTAAGGAAGTGTGGGCAACAATACATACCAAGCCAACCCCAGCCTCATAAATAAATATGGTGATTGTTAATGGGGTTTAAAATTACTCATCCTCTGCTCCCCAGCCGACTACTAGTGTGACCACTGTGGCATACAAGCGCGAGGAGGCTACATGTCCCTCCAGATAGAGTGTCTGGCACCAGTGATACCACAAAATGGCCACAATGCCTCCACTTCCACGTCGTCCTTGTCGTCTTTCTTATCTCCCGGCGCATCGTCTTCCTCACCTTTTCTCTTGTTTCAAGGTGGCTGTTTTACACCAGAGGATAGCAAATAAAGTCCACTTTTCTCCCCCCTTCCTCTCCCTCTTCCAGTGTTTGTCTGTAGCCAGAGCTGCTTTTCATTTTTATGCTCCTGAGTGTTTACAGATTTCTATCAGTGTTTGAATGTCATTACACCTGCGGCCACCGAGGCTATCGTTCTTGAGGTGTATTTTGTTTATCATCTTTCTGAATTGATTTCGCTCTGTCCAAGCACATGCATACGGCAGACTGATAGCCCCACGGTACTTGACTCGCATAAGGAAACACTGCTCAGGCATGTAAAGATATGGAATTTTGCCGTGTGTCGACTCTGTGCTTTTTAAAAATAATCCCTTCTTGTAGGTGCTGCTTTGACTTTTGCAGAAATGTTTTTGCTGTTGAAATGTAACACAAAGCGCAGTCTTCCATTTCCACCCACTTGCACTTGAAAATATATTTTTCTTCTAATACTGAGAGAGCACAGAACATGCTCTCTAATTGAAATGTAAACTGTCTGTGGTCCATGTTTATACTAGCATTGATAAACATCATGAATTCAGGCAGCATCTGGTCTTAAGGACAGTGTTTATTTTTCTACTGTATAAGAGAGATGATATATTTTCTCCAGATTCCTTTTAGTGGTGTTGCAATGTTTCTGCTTGCTCGTGTTCATTTCCCTTTCTAATGAATAGTTTGGCACGTACAGCATACATTTGCTTTAACAGGTTTTTTTAAACTGCCACATTCATAATATATTATTATTATTATTGTTATTATTATTGTTTTTATTTCCCCTTTGCATCAGTATGCATGAGCAGTCTTTATTCTACTGAGGTGTAGATCATGTCTCTGCTTGTTTCTCCACCATAGCGTGGTGTAGTGTTTCGTGCTGCTCCAGCTCGATTGCATGCCTGTATCTCCCCCTCCAGGACAACTTGCATTATGGTCCCATTCTCCCTAAGCATGGAGGAAGCAGCAGTTGGAGAGTCACATCTCCATCTCCACCCTCAGAATCTGAAATCTGTCATTTAAATCACTGATGGTTGAGGGGGGTGGGGGGAGAAAAAAAATCCAAAATAAAATATCCAACATCCAAATGATCCTCTGTTCTGTGACAAAATAGTTCTAGGAGGGACGCGGGCAATTTGCCTGAATTCTGTTATTCCCAGCCCCATTCTCGTCTGTGTTCCCTACTCCCCAGCGCCAGCCTGAGCTGATAACAAGTGAGTGCACTCCCTAGAATGATGGATGGGCCTTAGCCAAGGGCTTGTCAGGAGAGGGTGCAGGGCCATATGGAAGTGGCATATGGAAGCTCATAGTAGAAGATGGGGCAAAAGGAGGGGAGTGACAGAGATATACATTAAAGACACTGCTTTGCTCTTAAAAATGCAAGGTTCATCAGTTTAGTGGGGAATATCAGTCAGTGGTGCTTCCTTCCGTGGGACTGGAGGCAGACAAACACAGGCAGATGCAGGAGGTCGTCCTTTTGTGATTGCAGCAAGTTTCCCATTTTGGTTCCTTTTTTTAAAGTTGTGTCTGCGGTAATTGTTTGCAGTTACAACCAGCAATAGGAAACATAAGAATTTATACAGAAACAAGAGAAAGAAACAAGCCCAAAGACCTTCAGTAGAAAATAACTAGAGTATTATGAGGGTTCTGTTTTATATTCTGAGCATTTTAGTATTGATTCAGTGTTGTGTTGTTGTCAGTCACATTTAATTTCCACTTTAATTCAGAGGGATGCCTGCACACAAGTTCACCCATGCAGTCCTCTGAACAAGCATTAATTATGTGTTCAGATCAAGTCATGATCAGTCTATTTTTACCTTTCCATCTTTGTCTGTGTGCAAGTGCACTACCAGGCATGGATATGTGTGCGCCTCTGTCTGTCTGTCTTTTTTAGTGCCCTGTGGAGTGTCTGTGGGCCCTGAGGAACTCTGTTTGATTGTTTAAAGCCTCTCTTAATTGGCGCTTTGTCTGTGTGCTCCTAAATGAGGCGGGACACCCACGGTGGGGGTTCCTGTGGAGACCGTGGGCCGTTTGACAGCCCCCACGGTGGGGCCTGTCCCACAACCCCTCAAACTGCCAGCCGCATGACAGCGGCCCATGCTGCACCACCCTGGCCAATTAAAACTCAGCTGTCAGGACCAGACACTATACCAACACTGGGTGACTGAGTGTGACTGTGAGATAGCAGAGAGGGAGCGAGGGGGTGTGTGTGCATGCGTGCGTGCGTATATGTGTGTGTTGGGGGAGTCCGTGTCTGCTCGCAATCATTAGCTGATGAATAGACCCCCCCTCGCTCCTTGGCCTCCTTGTTTGTGTACAGTATGTGTTCATTCCAGTGTCATAAGGTGTGTGTGAGGCGCTCATGCCCGTGCATGCTTTAAAATATCCACCCATGGGTTAGTGTGTTCAAATTGTTGAGTGTTTATGTGTGTGGAAGTGTTCTTTGTGAAGTGCTCAGCAGACAGGCTGTATTGGGTTACATGCAGACAGATTTGTAATTCGGAGTAATCACTTAGGACAAGCCCTTACACCATTTTATCTGGTCATGACTCTAGGCCAAAGTCAATACTCATAGTATAGTAATGAGTAGGGGCTAACTGAGCACGTTTTATTAAAGCTCCGAGGAGAGAATCTGATGCCAACCTGCTTCCCCTTGAAAATATCTCATTCTCTTTCTGTCTCTCTCTCGTTCTCTGTCTACCTGCAGCAGCTATCAGACCTTAGGCCCTCTGTTCATAGGTGGTAGCAGAGCCTCATCCCTTGCTTTTATTGTCTAACAAACGTAAACAAATCCCTCCCAAACAGGATGAGGGGAATTATAGGCACTGGGTAGGATCTCACGTAAACCGAGCTGCTCTTTCTCAAACCCCAAAACATCCAGAAAGTCTCTGCAACGTGTTTGCTACAAATCCCATATTTATATTTTAAGACACAAAATCACTGCAAAACAGGTATTATGTGAGGAGATTACTCTGGGATGACAAAGATGAGTTAAACCCCCCTTTGGCAGGATCCAGATTTGTAATCCGAGATTCCGGCATTGGGCATAGATTCAGTTTAATCCCAGCTGAAGGCAAAATACAGTTATTGGAAACTTCTCACCTCATCATAACCATGTTCGAGCAGCACATAAAAGCTCACCTCAGCAATATACAATCCTCAGCATTCTTTTCAACAAAGGGGATCATCTTACCTTATGGTCTACTTATTGAATCCTCTGCCTCTCTGTGGTAGATATGCTATATGTAGTGAACAATGTAACATTGTTGAGAAGGTGCACCACTCTGCCCTTGGGCTAGTCTGTGAAGGAGCATGATTTGATTGACAGACAGTTTCAATGGGGGTAAGTAATTAAGTCAGAGTCAGAAACAGTGCGGCTGCATATCCACCTTTCACCCCCTGTGTGACTGAATGAAAATACAAGATATTCTTTTTCAGTTTTGCTTGTGAGGTAACGACACACGTTTGTTGATGAAGAAAATCTAAAAGAATAATTCCTGAAAAATAAGCAGAAATTAAGTGGAACAGCATTAAAATAGACCTGACTCTTCAAATGTGTCTTTTGAAGCCAAAAGAAATACAATCTCTGAAGTGGTCAAGGACGAGAAGTAAAAGTAGACAAATCTTGATGTCCACCTGTAGAAAACCTCCCCTTTTTACTTCTTTCATTAGTAATGTCGACATAGATTGTGCTTGACTACAAATGCGGTACTGTAATGTAATGCATACACATGGAAAAATACACACACGCACACACACACACACACACTCCCAGACACACAGATGCACTCATCTCATCTCTCTGTGTCCTGCATCTGGAAGTTGCTCCATGAAAAGTGGCTTCTTCCTGCTCTCACTGGAAACATTTTCCAACCAGTGGAAGGCTTCTTCTGGGAGCTGGCCCACATCCAGGAACACTCAGGATTCACAGCTGTCTTACAGAGTTTAAATGCAGCATATGGTACCCAAGTACCATTGTTTCACCACTAAAGAAGCTGTTTTTTCATCAAGGCAGAAAGGCTATTTAATGTCAGTTTCACTTGGAAAGAAGAAAGAAGTTTTGAAAATGAAAACTAGGCTGTGAGAAAGGATGATGCAGTTTTTTTTAGGTTATATTCTCAGACCATCACTAATTTTGGCAGTGATGACATTTTGATTCTCAGCCTGTGAGTTTGTGAAACAACACCATCTGTGTGCTTTCCTCTAATTAGGGTAATAGCCACAAATATTACTGCAACAGTTCCTCATGACAAGCTGTTACATGCCAATGTGTGAAGACTTTTCTGGGTTTGATAGGCACAAGTTAGCAATTGCATTGATGTAAGTGAACAGCGAGTCTGCACTCTAATAACAATCAAGAGACCTCGTATTTATCTCGTTTGGCACGGTTCCCATACACCAAGTCACATCTGCAATATTGTAGATTTCTTTTAATTGCATTTTGTAAACATTATCTGTGTATTTATATTTTTTGTATTTTCAGTATGCAGTTTCATAAGGTCACATCCTGTGAAATGGAAAACGACAGTACATATTATCATGTTTCCTAAAGACAATAGGACCTTTGTGCAGCGTGTGATGAGAGCGCGACTGCAATTACAGAGCTTCACCTGCTGTGCAACATGCTTCACATTACCTCAAAAACAATATCATATTCATCATCAGAACCTGACAAAACATTTCATTTTGGGACACACGATACATCACATTATCTTCTCAATCTCCGCACTTCATTTTCTTTGGTACCATTTGAACCCAAAATCTGACATTAACAAATGGAAGTTAATTTGCCTCCCTTAGAACACGTTATAATCAGTCTAAAGGTTAATGTTTCTGCTAATTTATAAATGCAGGATTGCTGTCAGCATGAGGGGGAAATGGTTTTGAAAGGCCTGACATTGTAAATTAAGCCTGTCAGATCGTCTCTCTGTGCCGGCGGATCAGAAGATGCCGCAGTCTATGATGTCAGACAGGCAGGCAAACAGCCCTGGGGGACAGACCTTGCTCCCTCACTTCCAAACACTGGAACGCCAGGAATTATGTGGCTTTGGCAAGGTAGCTGGGCGCACAGGCAGGAAAGCGGGGGGGTCTCACCTTTAGGGCCCGCGCTCGATGGTCGAAACTGCGTGTGATGTTGATGGTTGATGAGATTTTAGCTAATTTAGGGAGACTCACAGGAGGAGGATCACTGGAATGAAGATGCTTTGCCAGTGCAGTGCATTGTGGGACCATGGCAGCCAGATTCTCAGACCATGTGTCTGTGATTAAATTTGTGCCGTACAACTATTTTTCCACTTGTCCTTTTTACCACTCCAAGAAAGAAAGGAAAATAAGCTCCATGTATTGGCATACTTGATGGATAGATTAACTGGACAGTTAAAGTCAGTAATGAATGGCATGTGTGGAGTAATTTTGCTTTGAAAAAGACTATTTCTGTCTTTTTCAGACATGGCCAATAATTCAGGACTGGGTTGCACCAGCTATTTGTAAATACATTTCAAAATTTTATCTAACTACTAGCTCAAAATGATTTATTTATTATCAGGTTGGTTGCAGAAAATAATCAAACAAACTAGTAAAGACTTTAGTACTGTAACGGTTGCTATGATATATGCAAAATGCTTAAAAACTGCTTTAGGGGGCTATCAAAATATTGTCTCTGTTGTAGTCTTTTATAAATGAAGGTATTTTTATACATGCATATGCAGAGAACCTCTCAGATTCAGTGTTCATGCAGTGCAAGTGGGAAATATCACATTTAGTCTATTAACTATTAGCATAATCTTGTAATTTCAGGTATACTGTTTTATTATTAAACAGTCTATTTTTAACATTTTTAAGCGTCAGATTTGATATGTTCACCATTTTTCAATATTACTTCTTTTGCTTTTTGGTCTAAACAGGTCATACATTAAATAAATAAAGCTAACTTTATCAGTTCGCTCACTACACAACAGTTCCTACTTTCCTATCCTCCTAGGGTATAGATATTCGGTAACAACTAATCTATACTTAGAACAATATGCAACCTGTTTTAATCCAATGATGTGTAAACACTTCTGTCAACACTTGGCCTCCTTTAAACTCTCAAAAACAGAGTGCAATCAAACTGGTCAAAGTACAGTCTGTGCCTGATGAATTTTTCTTTTACTTTCTTCAAGTTTGTCCTTGCTCCCTTTTATATCCACATAAATGTTGGCTTGCTAAATGCCTGTAAGGAACAAAGCTCGGCAATGCCAAGTTCACATCAACTATCTTCCCTCTGGAAGTGCTCCATTCATGCTAAGTGTTACAGAGCCTTGTGGGATGGAAAGAATTACAGCCCTATAGTAGAGCCTATAAGCCAATCATACATTGGGGGGTTGTTACAGAGGTACAAGGAAACAGCCAAGCTCTGACAAGCACCAATCTAGTCCTGCTGGTGAGATGATGGGGCCAAGAAGTAAGATAAAGATTATGTCAAACCTGTGGTAGAATCTCCCCCCACAAAAAAAAAAAAAAAAATGATCCAGGCAAAATTCTTCCTCAGTGGGAGGAAATGGCAACCGACAGATAAGACATCTTCTACTGTAATCTGTATAAAGCTTTGAAATATATGTCGGCTGCAGGCCAAATTTCTCTCTCTCTCTCTCTCTCTCTCTCTCTCTCTTTGCCATCCCATCGTAACCTCACAGACACAGACATACACACGCACGCAAGTAAAATGACCAGAGGAGTTAGCATAGTTGCAGATAGACAGAGGCCTGAAATGGACTCTTGTCCGTCAAGCATCTGCAGCATCTGTACAAGTGTGTGTGTGCACGTGTGTGTGTGTGTGTGTGTGTGTGTAGCATGTGGCTCCTGTGCAAAAGTGCAAAAGTGTTCACCCTCTCCACTACGTTGGCCGTCATTACTGCAGCCTGTCAGGACCCAGTCTAATGGTGTCTCACCTGACAGCCTCACACCAAACAAGCAGCATACTGTAGGAACAGGAGGAGGGGGAGCGGAGGGAAGAATACCAGGATCCCCTGTTGGAAAAATGAGAAACTAGAGGAAAATACAATCAATACAAAACCCATACTGTTTTCAATGAAGTGACAAAGTATCAACTTTATTGGTCAGATGCTACTTAAAGACAGAAATGTCTTTCATAGCTTGTAGGCCAGTGCAATCACCTTGTTATATAGTGAAGACCATTGTTGCATAGGCAGCTATTATATCTTAAAGAATAGCCAGTATGATAAGAAGGTAAATTGGCGGTCTTAATTTGGGAACATTTTGCTTTATTCACCTAGTTCTCTGCAGGTATAACTCTTGGGCTCCCTTAAGACTATAAAGTAAGAGCAGGAGATTCCTGTGATGAGGGACAAATGGGAATATTGCTGCGCTGTATGAATAAGATGTAATTCCCCAGAGTTTCCATTGTTCCTGCACCATGCTGATTCTGTCCAGTCTGTACCTTCCCCACTCCTCTACTACTGTTCAGAGACAGATGAGTAGAAGAATGTGCAGGTGGGTTGGATTTTTTATTTATTTATTTATTTTTGCCCCATCATCTACTTTCAGCCTATAAAAAAATGGAGCCTGTTGAAAAATATGAAATTTGCTTTGTTAGCAGAATCATCCACAACGGTAATCAACATTGTCACAGTCATTACATCTTGGCTTTTTTATGTTATGTGCAGCGTATGCCAGCAGCACAAATACATCCAATTTAGCCTTCCTTCTTTGCTATCATTAGTGGAGGACAGAGTTTTTTCTTTTTTTCTTTTTTTTTTCTTTTCCTGGAGCCTGTACATGTCTGGTTATGTCTTTGAGTTGACATTCCATGCTGTCTGTATGTCCCTGGGCTGTGATGACCCCATGCTGGGGCTCCAGGGCCCCGCCAGAGGGGCCTGAGGTGCTTCACCAGGGTGACTTATAGCCGCTCTGATGAGAGACACATTCATATGCACAGGCACGCTCATGCCGACATACAGAAACACTAATTCACACAAGTTTGCAGACATAAGCATTCATGTTTCCACTCCCTCAAGTGTTTTTTTTTTTTTTTTTTAACAGACTGGATGGATGTTATCAACCACTGAATGTACAAAAATACCCAAATTTGTTTTTATTCCGTGCTCTGAACTTTTTTTTTTTTTTTATTTTACAGCGAGTGGCACTGTTCTTACATGTGGAGAGAGGCTTGGATTTCAAAATGTAATCATCACAACCTGAAACAACAGGAGGGTGGTAAAATGGCAAACTCCAGTACTAATGGCACACTCTCTTAATAAATCACTCTCCACACAATAGCGAGCACTCACACACACACGTGCATGGACACACCTGGCCACCACTTTACTCGCTCTGTTCTTACTGCTCCACAGCCCCACCCAGTGTAGAACAAGAAGTGCATGACGGTGCTCTCTTGGACATGAGGATTTAATAGGTGACCCTGGGCTGCATGCTGGGTCCCCCGCTGCCTGGGCCCATCCAGCCGTAAAATGAGGCACAGGCAGGACCCGGCTGGTAATGAGAACTGGCATTTTGCTCAGGATAACCTCGGGAAAATCGCTTCTATAAATACCTTCTATAAATAAAAGTGTACCTTGGCCCAAGACTGCGTAAGGGGCTTTCTCTGAAAAGGTCATCTATTGCCCCGACTCCGCCACGACTCACCATGTTCTTGTTTCCCTCCTCTTCCGTACCTCCCTGTCTGCTGTCCTGTGCCTCTTCCTCTTTTATTCTTTTTTTCTTATTATTTCAAAAGGTCTTTGTGTTTTAACTGCAGAGAGTATGGTACGTTATCATTCATGTCATGTGACCCTTGGTGGGCTCATTCATCCTTCTCTTGTATCCTCTCTTCTAATGATTCTGTGTATCCTTGACCTTGGTCAGGCGTCGGGACATACATCCCGGAGTGAGAGAGAAGGAGATAGGAGAAGGGAGAGAGAGAGTGATACAGATTGAGTAAGCAGAAGAAAAAAGTAATACGGAAAACTACTGAATAAACTCAGCAAATTTGCTAAAACACGTTGGAGAAGGAACAGGTTTTTGGGTTACATAAACTGGCCCTGTGTTAATTACCCCCCCCAAAGGCTTGTGTGTGTGTCTCTGTGTGTGTCAACACGTCTCATTCATCAGTGCCACGTGGAATCTGTCACATTTAACAGTAGCCACTGTTCACCCCTACCCACATGACAATTTAAGGTTGTGTCACACTCTTCCATATACAGAAATGTTGTACATATTATCTGCCAAATAGGAAACACATCCCCTCAAGGAAACACAATTGATTGTTTCAGCATAATGATCCAAGTGTTTTAATGGATGCAAAGGAAGTCGTCGGGTGAGCAACAAAGTCCACATAGGGAGCAGGAGGAGGTTAGGCTGAATGGATAGATGAATGGGCCAACAAAACCTCAGACTTTGATGTTTCCAATCATAAGACAACCCAACCAGGTTCCTAAGCTTAACAATATATTCATTTTTCCCCAAACCATGTTTCCCTAATCTTAACTAAAAGCTTTTTTTAATCCAAAACTATGGCCTTTTCCTGAACCTAAAAAAGGCTTAACCTTTATGGAGTATTGTTACATTATAAAAGTAATTTTGTTTTTCAATTGCGATTTTGAAGTGTTCTGTAAAGTACGGGAGTTGTTCTTAAGGATGCGTTGCTATATAATGTATATTAATGTATACTAATCTGTGAAAAGTTTATTTGTAGTTTAGTTGGTCTCCATTAAATTATTTATCTCCAGGTGTGGTGATTTTGAGTTTTTCTGTTAAGATTGGATCAATTCAATAAACTATTCAAGAGTCCATTACCTGAATTACCTGAAAAATGTATTTACACAAAGACAAAACTGCAGTGCTGTTTTATCTCTGGAAATGTTTATTTTCCTGAAATACAGCAACATGCAATAATCTATTTAAGCACTGGTAACACTGTAAATGAAACTACAGCATGACAGTCTCTGCAGCTGTTGCATAAATCCATTAAACAATGTGACATATTAAATAAAAGACGCTTTTTTTCATTCGTCGCCTCCATCTTTCTCTGTGGGAGCTCCCACGACTCAGAAGGAGCCAAGGACTCTCTGCAGGCCAGGTCACTTCTTAAACTTCGCTTAGCCCCCATTTAACTGCCTGTGGGAAGCTTAAACTGATTAGCCTCGACCCTACCAGGACTGACTGACCTCCCAATGCATCCAATACCACTTATTGATCAATATTCCTATTGATCCGGGCTTGCCATGCTGGATCAAGGGCGAATATTTCTATTGATTTGAACAGATTAGAGAAGACAAAAGGTTGCCAAATCAGTTTAGATGCAACCTGCCAATGGGATATGACAGCAAGCTGCATTGGGATTTCCAGCCAGGATTAGATTTGATGAGTGTTAACTGTGGAATTGATATAGCTGTAGGACTGTACCGATCGGTAGCTAATCAAGTAACACAGTATGTTAATGCAGTCATGCTTGCCCTTTAAATGCATAAGGTTATACGAATTGATTTACCTGGCTAAACCCAGTGTTAAATCAAATGCAGATAGAGTCGTTTATAAGTTATAGCTGGGTTCTGATGATGGTGAAAAAGGAGGTCAACGGTGCAGTGAAATATTTATTTTAATCCATAGATAACCACAGTAATAGATCCTGAGCAGCTGTGCCTTGGGTCCCCCACTAATCTCAGGGTTGGAGGTTCATAGTTACAATAGATTTGAAAAAAAAAAAACACTGCAATTAATGGCAATTAAAATGACTAATTTGTATTAAAATTGTATTAGTTAGTGTTGCCCATGTTGCGCTGTCTGCTGACTGCAGGTTTGACTCTGAAGACTGCACTGAAATTGTTTCCTCCCCACCACAGGAAGAGAAGACAGAGAATACAAGCTGTTATACCGCTGCAGACAACACACTCACATATGCATCCACATACTGTGCGTGCGTGTGTGTTGTGCATGCACACCATATCCTTTATTAAGCCATGGGAAAACATGCTTCCATTGCGTATTAAATATTGATGTCCTTAGTGGGCTAAAATGAGTGAATAAGTCATGAAACACTGACAACAGAACACTCAAAGAAATAGAGAGCATGCGGACGTTTGCAATGTGTGATGTGCGAATGTTACCACAGAGAGTGAGAGTGCAAGGGAGAGAGAGATACAATGAAAAAGAGAGAGCTATTGCATGGTAACATCAGCGGTGGTCTTTCCAAATGAAAGATATTTTCGGGAAGTGGGACATCAGAGGTTGAGGCAATTCCATTTAGGCATTTGAGGATCATTGACTGTGAATAGACCCCACTTTGTTCCTTTAAAGTGGTTAATGAGTGCTATATGCTAATGTTTTACTAAACAGTTTTACTAAAGCAGAGATGGTTTATCTATACCTTTGCTTTGGCTTGCCTTGTGTATGAATTGGCAGGTTTGCACTGGACAAATAATCCCTGGCGGACCTTTTCTCTTTGAGAGTTAAACGACAGTAATTGAAAGATCGAGGTTCATTGGCTGACATTGGCTCCAACAGCTGAAGAAATGGCTAAGTCTCTTCCACTGTCCCCGGTGGTCTCATTTTGTGGACATCACTTTTTTGGGTCAGCGAGTTAATCCCAAAAATATGTCCTGCCAGAACCTTGCCATTTATCTGGGTGGGTATTCTGTGTCAAGCTCAGCATGGCTAATTCTCTCAGGGACTCCCCTCTGCTATGGAAGACAGACCTGACTGGCAAACTCACACATTATCGCCACAGTCATCTGATCCGCCCCTTCTCTTCTGCTCCCCTCACTCTTCCACTGGAGAGATCTCCAGAGATCCAGAAAACAGCAGGTTAGGCATAAATGACAATGAGGACTTCGTGTGTTGCAGGACTACAAATATAGCTCTAATGTAATTAGGGAAACCATTACACAAACCTTATTGTTGCCTCAGGCCAGACATTTGATCTTCAAGGACCTTTCTATGGTATCAGCACTGAAAACGTGCCAGTCCTCATCAGTTAGATTAATCATACAGTATGCCATAATGTTTTGGCAACTTCTCACTTACTCACCACCAGTTCCAATTTACCCCTTTTTCAACTTTCTTTGACATCCAAAAGCAAACTTACCATCAAGCTGAAAACCATTTAAGTTGTTCATACAAAGTCTAAACACACTTACAGAATGCTCTCCAACAACTCCCCCCAAACCCCTCCCAAAGCAGTGTGTGTTTTTTCACATCAGGCCTTTCAGGAAGAAGAATTCATAGGCTTGTCAAGTGCCATACAGGGGTTGAATGTGGTCATTTATGAGAAGCCGACTGGAGCACAAAAAAAGCAAGAGAAGCCATTTTGGTGCTGTCAGAGGGTTTTGTGGCTCTAAAAGGCTGTGGTGATGTGCTCTGACACTCGGGGTCTCGTATGGTGCTTTTAAGAGCTCTGCGTGGGCACTCTCCGCATCAAACACTGCCGAGCAAGACAAAAACACACCTGTCACAAGCAAACACTACGGCTGCACTTAAAGAGATTCCTGGCTGATTTCATGCCTGCAGAGGTCTTGGGGTGACTTTGTGACATTTTTGTTGTACAGTAAAGTTTTTTCTTTTCTTTTTTTTGCTGCCGGACATTGAAGCCATAGCTTTTTATGTGTAGAGAAGTTTGCTTTTATAGCTCTGAAGAAAGAGTACATTTGTTGAGTTGGAATTGTCTTGAGGTGGAGAAATCTTTAATAGGAGAATTTCAATTAAAAATAATGAAATTCTCATATTTTTGCAATTTACATTATTGCAATTTAACACGATAATGCTGCTTGGCCAACAGAAAACCATTTTGTTGTTGTTTGTTTATTTTGTTACTTGACACATTATTGTCTCTGATAAATAAGTGCTGCACTTTTTTTTTTTTATTTGGCACAATATCACATTTTTTGGCAAAGTTCACTTTCTTCTTGCTCAAATGAACTGTCCTTCGTTTAAATCCATTGCCTTCCAGGAAGGTCACAGTGTGCAAAACAAACAAGCGAGAGGACAAAGAAGAGACAATCCTCCATTATGCCCCCCTTACTTCCTTCTCTCCCTTGCCTTCTCTTTCCCTTCATCCCCTGCTACCTTTATTTGCTGCCCTATTAACAACTGTTACTGCAGCTTTAATTACGCCCCTGTGATCTCCAAGAGTGGCGGGCACGTGTCATCTCCTTCCCAGGGGAGCCTGGGTAATTACCAGCATCCATCCAAGGGCCGTTGCTCCTGTTCCTCGGTCGCCGTGGCGATAATCACACTGCCGCCTCTAACATCTGTTCCTTGGGCGAGAAGTCCAAGTGGCCTAAGCCTGTCACACCATGCATTCCTGTGTCAGGCTTGACCTCTGACCCCACCCATGGCTTCAGAGGGCTAATTTGTTTACTCTCACAGACAGGAAGGAACAGGCCAACATCCCACCAGAATGCAAAAGTTTCAAGGTTTAAATATGGGCATTCTAGACATGTTAATGTACTGTACTCTCACATATATACAGGCTTTTGATTTGGAGTTTATTCTTGGAATTATGCAGTTTTGCTCGTCATTTTGCTCATTCAATTGTCAATTCTGTCTAATGGAAATACAGAGAAAATCTGTATCAATTCACTGTCAGTTACAGAGGTTTTCACAAATCTGGAAAAATATATCATGACCAAATCATAGCTGTTGTAATTATTAATGTCGTATCAGATCTCGGCTTTTTTGCAGCATGAAGACATTCCAGTATTTGATTTTGCTAACAAAAAAGAGGATTTAATGCAGATTATGATCTTCAGATGAAATTATGATTATGACTCCAAATAATGGGCATTGAACATATATATATAAACTGGTATATACTATGTATACATATGTATGTATAAAGTCAGAGTTGTTGGTCCTTAGGTGTAATGTGAGCTCTTATGACCTTTTCTCCTGCTGGCTGCATCAGTACCGTCACTAAGATGAATGCACACCATCCAACAGTCTGCGGTATTCTCATTCAGTATAAACACAGTTTGAACTACCATCCAATCCAAGCATTTAAATTGAATACAATTCTTCAAATTCAACATATGCTCCATTGATTACCTCATCTAGGTCTTTGTTTGATCCCCACAGATGCTGGATAGGGAGCTGGATTTATAGCAAATATGTCTGATGGGACTATTTGCCCAAACCTGAACTGAGATTTTGCAGCAGAGCAGGAACTTGTCCAGTTCCATACACATCTCTTCAAAAGTCTCCTTCTCATGTGCAACAATTCTTGGCCAAGTTTTCATGGGAAAAGAAAGGCGCAGTTACAGAGTGGGAGTCAGAATTAGGGAGCAATCAGCATACAAATCCTCAGAGACTATAAAGCCATTTCCCTCTTTCTCGCTGATGAGACCCAGCAGCAAGTTTTGCCCCACTCGCAAACTTTTCCCATAATGAGTGCACTTAGATGTCTCTGACCACACTTAGACACCAGAAAAAGAGGAAGGATTAAGTGTGGGTACAGGAGATGAAGGGATAGGTAGCTACTCTAAATAAAGATATATTGCATATTTGCAGCAGATGAGGTGGCAGAATATAAAGAAGCGCGGAGGCTTGAATAATGAAAGGCTTTCTGATCAAAGGGACAGGAAAAGCGGTGTATTTAAGCAGGTCAGAATCTTTAAAAGCTGTTTTATTTATGCGCTTTTTAAAAGAAAGTCATAGTCAATATTTGGCAGCTGTGACATTAACGAGCAACGTATTATAAGGGAGGGGGGATTCATAAATATGCATAAAGATATTAGTGGGGTGTTAACAGTAAGTACCTGTCTACTTAACCGTGACAGGAACTCTGTGAGTGACTTTACAGAGACCCCCCCTCCTCACAGAGCCACATGTGTCCTTCTTTACTTAGCGTCGCCTCTCCCTGCCAGTGACAGTACAGTACGCTGACAACCCGCACTTGGAAAAAAAAAAGAACATGTTTTCAGAGATGTCTACCAGGGATGGTGAAAGCTCAAGGTTAGAGTTGCTCGTTGGCTGGCACATCCGCCAGCCTGCCTGCCTCCCTGCCTGCCTGTTCTTCTTTTGCACTCTATGAATATTGGCTATCCACATTGTGAAATTAATAATGCATTTTCATATTTTTTTCCCCCCATCCCAAGACGTAGGGAATAGCATAGCATCTGTCAAGTCGGCTTCTACATCCAAACTGTCGAAAGTCAAAGGGTTATGTATCTTTTTTTTTCTGTTTTGTCAAGGAGAAGTGAGAAGCTGTCAGGAGTATTAACTTTGACAGGGAGTGCGTCTTTACAGTTGGCGTGTGCATAATTAGGTTATAAGTTTTATTAGAGAAGGTTAATCATCATTCATTGCCCCCCTCCCTGACAAAAAAATGTGCAAGTTGTTAAATATAATTTTTCTCAGTCAGTTAAAATGCAACATAACAGTTCACATGCAATATAGTAAGTTTTTTGGACAAACTAACCCAAATTCACGCTTTAATTACTCCATCAGTAACAATAAGAAAAATAGAATAAAAACTCAGTTCTTTAAAAAAGGACAATTTAAGTTTTGCGTATTAAATTACATTTAAAATACTGCCAGCTTCATCACATTCCAATGCTGTTGCTGCACTTATTATGCTTTCCAGCCATTGTATACTGTACATCAATGTGCCTAAACTGATTCAGATTTTAATCAGAACTCTTAATTACTTAAAGCATCATCATTACACTGCTGTGATTTTCATTATCTCTACACTGATTCAATTCATTTTACATTCACATATCTAATTAACCGACAGGATTTGTATGCTGGTCACTCTGAAGTTAACCCAATTGTTCTATCCCACTCCTCAAAGTCACACCGGAGTGGCTGTCCTTGGTTGACGGGAGGTGGCGAAAGCGATGAGGAGGTAGAGACAGAGAAGGGGAGCGAAAGAGAAATGGAGACGAGGAGAGGGGAGGGAAAAAAAAAGTGACGGCCATCTGGGATGACTCAACATCCATGTCGGGGATTGCTGAGTGTACCGCATGCATTTCTAACTGTCACACGCTGTAGGATGCCAGGCTCAGACAGATGCAGGACAAAAGGTGCTGTTGTTTACCGCTATGTTCCATCTCTCCTGCCCTGCCTTCATCCTCCCATCCTCTGTTTGCCTCTACGGGAGACGGGCCCCCTTCCTGCCTCAGTCAAGCTGGCGCTGTGTGGCTGATCTGAATGAGATGGCGGAAGAAAAGGAGGGCCAGTGGGTGTGGGTGGTGTGTGTGTGTGAGTGTGTGGAGAGGTTATAGAGATTGAGGGCTGTGGTGGGTCAGAACCCAACAAGCTGTGCTGGGAGTCTGTGCTCTCTCTCTCTCTCTCTTTGTCTCTCTCTCTCTCTACTCTCCTCTTTTCTCCCAGCACCAGGTGGTGTGTTGCCTGCTTCCACCTGCTCACCTGAAATGCCATTCCTGCCTCTCCTGGACAATCACAGCGTGCCATGCAGATTACAACGCGAGGCAAAGAGGCAGACATGTGTGCAGGACAAGGAGGTTGGTAAACAGGCATCTTAACTGCCACCTGCCCTTGTCACCGTTGACTTCTGCTCCCTCTGTGCCTTTAAAATAACTTTGAGGACTTAAAATGCAAATACAAAGCGGATGGTGCTTATTAGTAAAATATGAACATTTGATTGGTATCATATTGTTCTGTTTCTGTGTTGATTTATTTTATTTTTTTAACATTTTGTTTTATAGCAATGACCACGTGATTCATGAAAACACACATCCTCAGCCTTACTGCGAGTGTCTTATACTTGTTCTCCCTTTCCTCTCTCCCATCCGCTGTGTTTGTTCTTTCCTGTGTTTTGTGCTCTTAAAGACAGAGAGAGCTGGGCCTTTCGGCGCCACGTGGGACTGCTGAGAGCCAACCTTCTCAGACTTCTGGCTAACCTTCATGTTCGATCAATAACTTTCTACAGAGGCTCCATCTTTGGAGTTTGTTTTGTTCCTGTTCTCCTGCTCGCTGTGCTACTTACATCACAGCTAAGATGATGAAATTGATCAGGCCTGATGCTTTTAACCCCAATATGAACTGGAGCATTTTAGAGAGGGGAGCGGGAGAGAATGCTGATTTCGAACACGTGAACCAAAATAGAAAAGAAAAAAATATTTGCTTTCAACTGTGGTTCGTGCGTTTTTGTCTCATCAAACTACTCCAAATGCAACCACACCATGTTGTCCTTTTCATAAAAATAAAAAAAAACGTCTCATCAGTTATGTAGCCTGGGGTTCCAATTAAGTCATTATGCAAGTAGGAAGGTTTTCCCCTCACCACCAGCTATTCCCAATACCCGACAAAAAAATACCTTTGGCCTGGATGATGGATGGACCCTGGTTGCATCGACAGAGGTCAATGATTTCCCTTCCCATGTCAGCTGAGAAGTAAACACCAGGCAGCTATTTCAGCTCAGTGTCTGGACCCATGAGCTCTGCTGTGAAGCTCAAGATCCCTATCTCTGAGAAAAGAAAGAGCGCCTGCCCCCCTCCCCTCCCTTCTCCTCCCCTCCCCTCCCCTCCTTCCCCAGCCCCACACCACCCCATCCTCTGTCCTCTTACCTTCATTACGCATTTTTTGTTTATGCTTGGGCGCAACTGTGGCTGCTCCTGATGGTTTGAGGTCAGGCGTGACTGGCCACGGGTTACTCTAAATAAATACACACGGACTAGCCAGGAAGGAGCGGGTAGGCTGCGCTTGCCGCCGAATCACCCTTGATTAATCAGCTGGCAGATTCGGGGTGACTTTTTGTGTACACTCCCCACCACCACCATTCCTTCCCCCCAGTCGACCCCCACTCCCACCACCACCCCCCGAACCAGTGGACGGGGATGGAATCGGGGCGGCACAGACAGAGAAATCCAGGCAGACAGGCAGATGGAGCATTGCCACATGGTCCTGCCTGTGCAACAAACACACACAGCCAACAAAAGCGCGCATAGAAAGACACAGTAAGACACACACAAATATGATTATACGGAGCACCTTGCCATAGTTCCGATGACCAACTACTCCAGCTTGTGGTCTCTGACTAAAGTGACAGAAAGTATTTTCTAGACTGCAGTGGAGGCAGAACACATGGCCTGTTGTCGCACACTGGAGCCAGCTGAGTGAATAAAAACAGCATTATTACTGATTGAATCGTGACAAGTGGCAGAAAGTGAACTGCCTGACTTCCAGAATTTGCCAATCAGATGCATTTTTGTGAAGTTGAATTTGAGATGGATAATTATATGGTGGTTACAGTACAATAGCCAGACTGCAGACACAGCAAGGCTGAGGCCTCCAGTTGATCTCTGAAACATCAGTGTAAACAAAAGCTTTACACACACAGCAGGGCTATACAGTTGATTCCATCACTCTCCGCAGCTCTCTCCACCTCTTGCTCCTTCCCCTCCTCCACCACCCCATCAAACTCGCCTCGCAGTGCAGGCGTGCATGCCAACCTGCACCAACATCTCCCCTAACCCCTACCTTGGCTGCCATCATTAGGGGTGGTGCAGTTCTCTCACCTGTCAGCTCCACTCGACCATGGATCAGTAGATCCTCAGCTGGACCATGCAGACCCCTGTCACTAACCCTGACCCTTCCCTCTCTTCATGGCTCCATGTCTCTGCCCCTCACCCCTCTCTGCGCACCCCTTTCCACCTGCCCTGGCCTTCGGGCTCATGCAGCTGCTGTCCCAGCATCCAGCCCGTTTCCCCGCTGCTCCTGATGCAGTTCAAGCTCCCAGCCCCAGACTCTAGACCTAGCCCCCGGCCTTAGCCCCCTTGCCCCTGTGCCTCTGTTGCCCCCAGCATGGATGGACCTATCCTCGGGCAAGGTGTGGCCCCATGTGGCACGCCTGTCCAGAATACAGGTTATCAGCTCTGATCGCCGCAATAGACTTCTGCCCAAACCTGCTGCCCTGAGGGGACGGAGAGATGAGGAAACAGAGAGAAGAAGAGAGAGACTCAGAGTAGATTGAGCAAAAGAGGAATTTGATGAGTGAGGGGAAGAGAGAGGAAAAGAGGGAAAGAGAGGAGATAGGGATAGGGATGGAGTTTTGCCTGGAGGCAGGGATGAGGCAATGAGTACCCCTCAAAAACAAGCAGACAGTTGGAGACCACCACAGGCACTTCTACAGAAAGAGAACATGGGGGCTTTCAGGTGTGTGTCAAACACTAAGCAGCATGCTCTCTGTTCTCTGGTTCTGTTTCCACAGCGACACGCTTTAGCCACCCCACGGACATCCTGTGGAAAACTCAAACCAGACAGCTGAACTGCTGTTTTGATGACCGTTTGATTTTGTAAGCTCCTCTTTTTTACTTTTCTTTACTTACCATATTTTTTCTTGTCCTTTAGCATGTATTCTTTTAAACTCTTTTCCTCTCTATTCTTTTCCAAACAAAAATGTTCTTATTGACTTCTAGTTCATTTTTGTTTATCATTATTTTTGCCTATCCAATCTAAATTAACTTGAATGGATCTGCCATATCAACCCCCAGTCCAACAGATTTCATATCTGTTGCTGGACACCGAGTATAAATCCAAACCATATGCCACCAATTGCAGCAAATTACCCTGGATCCAGATTATCAGCACTAAAAAAACCTGTCCGAGTTTGAAGCGTCATTAATTCTCCAGCCGCTTTGTTTTGCAATGAGATTGCCAAGCACTTGGTGAGGGTTGGTTTGTTATCGTGGTCGCAGACATTGTAATCAGGCCTCAATAATCACACTTCCAGAAGCGGAATGCGCCTGGGGCCCGCGCCAACAGGCCCTAATGTGGGGCGCCGCGGGCCGCTAGCCTGCAGACACACAGGGCTGGCAGATGGAGGCTGCCATTAAACACGGACAATCAGAGAACACAATCACTGAGCAATATGTTGTGCACAGAGAGAGAAGACAGTAGAAGGTCTTACTGTAGATTTAGTGTCATGACAGGAATCTGTATGATCCTTGCTTGTGGTTGATAACATGTATAGCATCCAACACATGAAGGTTAATAATAAAAAGACTTATTTATGCAAATATGTTTTCAGAAGTGATTTTAAAGGATGAAATCAGATTGATCAGATTTAAAGATATACTTTAACACTTGATTTTGCCTGGCCCATGATAAAGAGGACAGAGCTAATTTTTATTTTATTCTCAAAGAAAAGATGATGTCTTGACTGGGATCTAAAATGACACAAAGTTTTTGCAATACAACCATAATGTTATCTGCTAAAAGGCCAACATACTGTGTGATTTACCTTGAATCCAAGTCACAAGCTGACTGGAGCATCATATAAATTTCATGCCATGCTGTACATAGTTTCAATGACATATATAGCTGTGTGTCATCTGCATAGAAGTGAAAGGCACGCATCAGGTGTACATTGATTGCATTTATAGTCAAAATTAGTATATCTATTAATCAAAGAGAATTGTTTGATAGAAGATCCTCATATACTTTCTCATTGTTTCTCTTACTTTATCCCCCTGTGTCTCCTTCTTTCATTCTCTTTATTTTTCCCCTTCACCTTTAACCCCACTATCCAGTCTTGTATCCTTTCTCTGTGTTACAGACTCCTTCCTGCAGTCTTGGAACATGACTACAAGTGTTTCCTTTCTCACTTCCTGAGTGGAAAGATGTTGGTGGGGGCAGTAATCTAAGGCACTTTGCACTGAGCAAACCTGCCATCATGTCATATATCTTTTTTGTGAGTCATTTATTATATCTACCTATAGTGATTGCAGAAACACGACAGAACACAAACAAAGAGGACATGTCAGTCACAGCACAGGACAGTGGACCCAGAGAGGATGTAATGAGGCCACCAGTTAAGTGACACCTGAATGAACCTGACATTGTCCATGTGACAGAGCCCTCTACTGGATCAAACCATCAGCACTTTCTAATCAGACTTTCAATTTCAAAATAGCACCTCTGTATACCGTAAATCTTTCTCTGGAGAGCTCCGGGCTTTTGTGTTTCCCTTTCTCTAATTGTCCTGTGTCTCTAGATCGTAAATCTCTCAGGGAAGAGCCATTAGCAAAAATAGCTGGTAGGGACTTTGCTGTTCCATTCACACTGAGAGGATGTCCAGATACTGACTCAAGACACAAGTGTATGGAGTCACAGTCCATTCACCGGGGTCAGATGACAGCATGTCTGGCTTGGCAGCCCTGCTTTTCATGTCAGCAACTAGCCAGCTGGTATTTGGGATTTCTGTGGTTGGAATGGTTTCCTTTCCAACTCTCAGAAGAATTGAATTTTCGCAAAATATGCTCCCTGAATGTCATTGTGTTTGGGACTGTATTCTAACTGCTGGAAATAGTTTACAATGTGATCTGTCTCCTGAGCTCATTTGCTTTATGTAGTGTGTCTCAACACAGTAGGTATAACACATGACTGACTCAATACATTGTAGACAAAAACAATGGCATCAAACAAAGTCTGAACAAATCAGCACTGTGGAACACATTAACCCAAGTCTCTAATGACTAGCAGGTCTTTAATACATTTTTTTTTTACTGTGTAAGCTGTGTTGTGATGTTGTGTGTCTCATGTGTTTAGGGCTTAACCCAGGGTGATGGCCTGCTCTGGGAAAACAAAATGGAATAGGCTTCTCACAATCAAATATCCTGTCCAAGTGTTTTGGGGGAGTTTGTGTAAATAGGACCCAGTCAGTGCAGCAGTAAAATGATTTCCTGTTACAAGCACAGTGGTTTGCTGATGAACATCAAGAGGGGCACAGCGGGAACTGACATCACTTAACACAGACACGGAAGCATCGTTGAAGACATTGTTGGGCATTTTTGCATCCGCCACATGTGATAAATATACATTTCCATGTGGAGGTAGTTATCTTTTCTATGGTGCTTTCTGTGGTTCTGTGGTATTTTTTAGCATGCGTCCTGTGTCAGGAAAAGATAATCTATTATTAAGGAATGTCCCTCTCCAAATTTTCCCATGCCTTTAAATAGATATGAGAGATTCCCTACCATCTATGAAGTGGACAGTAATATTATCTTTAATATGGTAATCATTGCAAAAAAAACATCTTTGTGCCTTGACTTTAAGACTGTGGAACAGTATAGGGAATTTATGACTAATCTATATAAGCGTACCTTATTATTATTATAAATCATCCAAGAGCCAAGGAACAGAGGTATAAATGACCTTAACCATTTCATTAAATCTAATTAAATTGAATTGACATTAAAAGTCATCATTTCTGCTCTTTTTTCATAAGTGCGCGGTAGATATGAGCCATGCTGGATCTCCTCAGTGTTAAACACATTCTGCATACAGTATTACAGAGTTAATGGGACAGATAATTGACAGTGTGCCATAGGAGGTTAATAATAGATGCTTAATTGACTTCTATCAATTTGTTACTCTGAACATCACTGTCTACAGATCTCATTCATACGGGGAGCAGGCATATTCCCAGCAATGACCATATTTCTTTTTTATGATCATCATTTGGGATACACAAAGACAGTGGAGTGCTGCATGAACCAGTGCAGTGCCAGACAGACAGAAGCACATGAATACAAAACAACGCAAATAAAAGTGAAGAAGAAAATACATGCACATATCCAAAATACATATCTGCATTACCTACATGTAAGACAAATAATGATTTATTGATGGTCACAGATGGACAGTGTCATTGCATTGTACTAATATCTGTGAAATGGCTGGATGTTTTTATATACAAGTCTTCCTTATAGTCCCTTTATAATTGCTGTTTGGATCAAGAGAGAATAAAAGTTTTTATTTATATTATATTATGTTATTTATATATTATATTATTGAAGCATTATTTGGACTGAATGCAGTTCATTTAGTCAAGTCACAGTACTCTAGTGTCCAGTCTACTGTATTATCTGTCCTACAACTGTATACATACTCTGGACAGCCTGGCCTGGTCAAAACCAGTTGCATGAGAGGTGTTTCCCACTGGAGTATGAATTTGTCCATCAACCCTGAGGAAGTGACAGTTTATTTTTTCTGACGCCACTAGACAGAATATAGCAGACCTGACTCCTCAGTGTGAATGGCGAATATGACAGGTCAGCTACTGTCCCAGGCCCTCTAGGCCTCTCACAGCTTTCTGGAAGACCTCCGCTGTTTATACATATCTGTTTCACCTTTTTCCTCCTAAACAATTAGTGCGCAGGCCGAGAGGAAACCCGTCCTGTGAGAGCACATTCCAGCCCATGCAGCCAGCTGTAGGACATCGTGGACATGTGAATGGGCAGGGTAAAAGTGGATAAACACTTTTCTGTCTGCGCAATTCACATTTATTTACTTGACAATTAATAGAGAAAACTGTTTGGAAGAGAAGACAAACGGAATAAATTTTGATGTCATCGACTGACGCACGGGGAAAATTTGCCTTTCTTGCACAATGAAGTTGAAACAATTAAACGGTAAATACTCTGGTCCTCTCCCTCTTTCTACCTCTTTAACTCATGGTAATTTTATGCACCGGAGGCTCATCAACTCATAATTTGGATGAATGTAAATAGTTTGCATTGGAACACAGGGTTGGCAGTGTGCCATGCATCACTCGGAGGACTTAAACAGTTTGAGAGCAGACTGATAGATGAACCTCGCCGGAGATGTGTGGCTGGATGGAGAGGGGAAGGTGTTGGAAGGTTGAGAATATTAATCATAGCAATTATTGAAAGTGTTTTTCGCTGACATCATCGTGCAGACCCATATATCAGCCAGGAGCAGCGTGCTTATGACTTAGTGACACGGGCTGAGTGGAGGACATTGAGCAGTAAAAATTAGCAAGTTATGCCGAGTGAAAAATGAAGCCATCAGAGAGACATAAGCAGCCAGCATTTGTTATTCCAAAAGAATCCATTTCAGAAAGTAGGCTTTGTGGGTGTTATTGTTTGTATCGTTGTTGTCTTTACTGCGAAATTCATTCCTTAACAGAGTTCGTCCATTGTGTCGGTCCACTCTGCAGTTGTAGTTGCATAGGAAATAAGTCTGCTACAACAGCTGAGTGGTGTTTCATATCCGCAGGAAGCATAAGAAGTACAGGCATAAATTGATGAAGTCAAAGATTCACACGCAAGTAATCTAAAGATGCTGGTGTTCTCTTTGTCCTGCAGCAGGAAGCAGCAGATACCAGGCTCTTGAATCAGTGTTCTCATGGGTGGAAAAGACTTCCTCAAGTAGAAAAGAGCAGCGGTAGAGCATTCACAGGCTTCCATGGAAATAGCTAAAGATTAAAAATCACAGAGAGAAGTCTGCTCTAATTTAGAGGAGTTTTTTTCTTTTTCTTTTCTTATTTCTTTTGATTATTCACCCCCAAACTAGCCAGTAATCTTAAAAAAAACAAAAGTCACTTCAAGGTCTGTCATTTTGTGTTCTTTTCTGGGAATTTATCACTTAAGAAAGATCTTATAATACTGCAGTGAAATACTATTTGTCTATATTTGCAAACTTAATAAAAAGTGCTTTGAGCCCCTGATGTACATCAAAGATAGCATTAATGTGCATGCCATTCTTTTATCTTTGTCTTTATTCAGCTGTTTGACTGCATTGAAAAAATCACATCATTCTTTTTACGTGACACTTATTTATACACTGTACCGCTCTGTCGTCACGGTCTGTGTAAGCCTGTGCGTCGCTCCTTCCCTCTCTAAATTAAAGATGTTGTAAACACACCGCAGCCTCTCCCTCTTTGGAAACTCTTGGGAACATCAGAGGGGTCCCTGAGTCTCTTACGTCTCTCCTGCTGCTCACGGCTGTATCAGCTCCTCTGGGCAACCGCCCAATTGGCTGGGAGTCTGCCGCCCTGACCCTGAACTCTGAATACGAGGGGTTAGCCAAGGGCCAGCGCAGAGGCTGAGGGTGGGTGTGGTGGCGGAGGTCAGGGTGGGGGAGGTGGAGGGGCAGAGACAGCTATTAAACACAACAGAGGAAGGCCCATCAGGATGTGTCTTTTATAGCTGGCTGGTACTTGAAGGCATCAAACCCCACTCCCACAGATGAGAGGCAGGCAGTCCAGCCGGCAGATGAATCCTGTAAGGGTGGAAATGATGGGGTCAGGGTTTTTACAAGGTCAGGACGAGGTTAGTGGAGGGTCAGGGACTCTGTAATCCCTCCTTTTCAGTCTAGGACACTGGAAGTGTGTTAAATCTGTAATTTCACACTGACACGCTCTCATAGTAGTTCACGTGTTCAGAGCTAGATGACTTAAAACAAAAGTTCAACATTTTGGGATATACAGAGAGCTAGAAATGAGATGAAAAGATCAATACAATAGTCACACTGCTACAGTAAATATGCAACTGAAGTCAGCTGGAGCTTATCTGAGCATAGGGGCCAAAAAAATCTGCCTTACAGGGCCTCTAAAGTTCACTAGTTAACTTGTTATATGTTGTTTGTTTGATCCGTACAAAAACTCAAGTGGAAAAAGGTCAATTGACCACTCATGGATGGTTAAAGCCAGTAATGAGCAAGTATGCTAGCTCATGGCATACTTTAGATAATTTGTGGTACTTGTGTGATATATGTGATGTGTGGTATAAAATTTGTAGCTGATGGACGTAAAGATTATATTTATCCACAGCTACAAAGATCAGCTGAAAATCTAAATCCAGACATCACTATCATCACCACCCTCCAAATGACCCAAATGTCCCACTCACACCTCCTACCCCTTTACCACCCTTCGACCTTTCAGCCCTCCAACCTCAACACCCTAACACCGTCTCGTTCCTTGTTTCATTTTCATTACAACCCTCCTGCGGGGACTTGAACTTGTTGCCCCGCCTGAACTGGGGCGACAGCTCACTAAATCACTGCCTTTTAGTGGTGCTGCCCCCTTTTTTTATACACTTTAATCACCAGACTCCAGTAACCAGGAATATTGGGCCCAGTGTATGGAATTCGCCCCATAAAAGGAAAGGCAGAGGCCACTGATGTGCTTCTCATGGCAGAATCGCTGCAAGAAGTCATCTTGTTCTTGCTGAGACAGTGGTGGGGGATTGATGGAGGCGATGGGGGGGGGCTCTCTCTTACAAGTAACGATCAATTGCTCAGAATCAACAGGTTTTAGGCCGTAAACTTGAAGTCATCTCCTATCTATCCGACAGTTTCTCATCTGGCGATGCCGGTGTTAATGCTGGTGGGAGGCCTTGGATTTTGTTTGTTATTTATGGATAGTCACAGGTTTGGAAATGGTTCTGAATGATCAGGGGACATCTTTCACACAGGGCCTGTCACAGCTCTAAAATGGTTAACCCCATGTGTACACAACTTTGGCTGGGAAGTGTAGAAAAACAGCTGGAAACCTGGAAAAGTTCTGTTTTAAAAAAAAATTCTATATGGAGGCATTTTTTTTTTACACTTTAATATACAAATTGATCCCTTATTGAACAAGATAACTCACACAAATCCAGCGCTGAATGCTTCTTTCTTCTCCTCCTTCTCCTCCTCTGCTTGTCATCAACACACACAGTACCTGCCTTGATCAATCCCTTCTCTCAAAGCTCATCCCTCCTCTGTTCTCCTCCTCCTCTCCCGCTATTTCATCTCCAACCCAGCATTAATCCTTATCCTCCCTGAGGAAGCCCACTTCGTGCAGCAGCGCGGGTATTTAGAGCCAGTGTTGACATTGGACAGCACGTTAGACAAATATCCCCAACTCAAAAACCACAAGACAAATGGCAGACCCGGGCTCGCTGTATTCTGGCAGCGAGTTTGCTGGTCTGGCTCAGCTGTGGCCGGCTATTCAGCACAGGTGACGTCTTACTGCAAGGAAAAAAATGACCACTGAGAGAGTAGGTGGACAGATCAAAGAAAACGTGGGGGCAGAATAAAAAAAAGAGGGGGAGACAGATATAAAATGACAAGAAAGAAGAGACCTTAATGTTGGAAATGATGGAAAAAAACTAGTCAAAATCTGAATCTCTTAGGATGACATTATCAAGAAAGAACTGAAGACAAGTTAAATGTTAATACTTTGTCTGTGGCACAAATGTGTTGATGGTGATGTTTGATCTTCAAAAAAAAAAACAACTAACATTTCTGAAGAATTTGTCTCTCCAGAGACCATATGTGGAGGGGTTTTGGCAAAACCAGCAACTCCCCCAAACAGCCAGGTGGTGGCTTTGATTATGGGTGCACGTTACATCAGTTCAAGGTGGAAACAAACACACATACCCACACACAGACAGCATGTACACGCAGACTGGCCCCCGTGATGTGACAAGCTATCCACACACGCTCAACACATTACCACACGCATACACACAGCAACACAGACAGCACCACACACACACTCTTCAGAGATATGGGGCCCGTTTTGACAGCCGCCAAGTTGACTTGGCATTGGTCAGACTGGAGTGATCCAAGAAAAGCAAAGCGGACCCACGAGAGGGCTGGGGCTTTTGTGTTTGTGGAGTGTCACACTTCATCACGAGGGAAACCCATAACAGGCCCAGGAAGACCTTTGAAGCTATGGGAGGGGTGTGTGGGAATCGCCTCTGTGGCTACCTCTGATGTCAACTCCAATATTCTGATTGCAGACTATTTCCTGGATTAGGATTGTGTTTGTCGGCTGAGAGGGAAACTGTCCGAGGATTGTATATCAGAGAGCAGACGAGCTAATTACATCATCCCACCAGACAATTTACAGATTAAAAAGTATTTTCACCAGCACTGGCCATTGTGACACCATCAGCAATGATAGATCTGATCCTTTTAATGTAGATTGATGAGTAAAGACGAACAGATAGAAAAATAATCGTCATTTCTATAGTTTGTTTTATCTAGAAATGATCTTAACATGTGAAAACATTCTGAGGTCTTTGTATTTACATGCCAGTAGGAAGATTTGACCATCAAGATAGGTAAATATGAGGTTTCCATTTAAGTATATAGTTTTCTTTATGGGGTTTGGCATGTATAGCAGCTAGGCTAAATGTCCAGTGGCTTGGATGACTAAAAGGAGAGTGCTTCTGTAAACCATTAGACCTCCTAGATCTTAGAAAGATCCTGTATGTAGAGCAGTATTTGGCAGCAGGGTCAGGTGATAGCAGTGCGTGCAGTTTGCTTTGGCTGCTTCATAATTAGTGGAATGGTGGCGTAATTTAATGGACCACATCCTTTTGGCTGGAACTTCACAGGACTCAACCACTGAAGCCATAATTTGATTTGAGGAGTCAAATCAAGGAGAAATATTCAGGAAATTACATTTGTACTTAAGGATGGTTGGCTGGTTTGTATGTCGGAAAGTTTCTTCTCCTGCAGCGTTGGATGGGTCAGAGAGGGAATGTTTGTGTTCGTTTTGAAAATCCTGATTTATGCAAAAAATCTCTAAATTGTGTACATTTCTATCGCCAGATTAAAAACTGATTATATGTAGAGGTTCAACAATACAATTAGCTCACAGTGAAGTATGATACACAATACGCTTGGCAGACATATTTCCTGCCAAACATCAACATTGTCACTGTGACAGTATGAGAATGCAAACAGTAGCATTTAGCTCAAAGCACTGCTGTTTCCTGGGTATGGCCTCAGAGAGCCACTTAGTCATGTTTCATAGTAATAAAAAAATCTTCACATATTAAGACCGAATTTCAGAACTTGGTTGGACTTTCTCCAAGTTGGCTACAAACCCCAATTTATTGCAATTAAATTATTCTAAATAAAAACACTGCCTACCGCTCAGACGCATAATTGATTGTTTGATGTAGTTAATATTATGATCGTTTTTTTTTTTTATTATTTTCATCTATTTTCCACCATCATCAGATGTAAAATATTGTGAGACCCTTAATTAAATGCATGCCAAATCAATTCAGGTTGGATCGAAATATGACATATAAATACAAGAAGCACTGAATCAGCTCCACTTTCAAATGGCTCTGAAAGGTACTTTTCAAAGAAAAGGTATTTATTATTTTGAAGACCAAATAATAGTTAATAAACAAAATGATCTCAGGGCTTTTTACAAAAGAGCAGTGGCCTGTGAGGCAAAACATTTTTCATCCATTTTAATGCTTTATGTAGTTTAGAAGCCAAATGGAATGAGGGTAAAAGGCAGAATTTCTTTGGGGGATTTAGAAAAAAAAAAAAAACTAAATTACTGTTTGCAGACTGAGGCTGTTGTTAAAGACGGTGCCATGATCAAACACAATTTGGATCAAACCACGACTTTATTTCACATTCTCTCACATTTCCAATCAAGGACCGATTAGCCTCAGACATTAATGAGCCTACTAATCCATTTGGGCCCCTCGTGATAACAGTTAATTGTCTGTAAAAATGTGTACAGATCCCCGTTTGGGTTGTTTACTAACTGATTTGGATGTGGTTAGGCCCTAAAGAGGTATCATTATGTTGATAGTTCTTTGGAAAATGAGCCCCTGATGGAGACAACACCAGAGTGGAGTAGAGTTAAGAATATACAGGACTGCTTTCAACCGTTGCTCACTTGAGTGCAAATTTATCACTATTTTAAGATAACATTTGGACCCTCATCAGCCCTCATTGCACTTCATCTATAATTAGCTTTCTGTTCTGCCCACCACAATATTATGAAGGAAGTGAACATTTTTCACATAAACCTCTGATATTTGGGTAGACGTTGATTCACACTGTAAGGTCCAGGAAAAAGGTCCAGGAACTGGAACTACCCGATGTTCCAGGCAAACAGTTTAATTTGGCACTGCATCCTCTTTGTCCTCTGCTTCATGTTTGTGGCTTTGCTGAAATTTAAATCCAAATTATAGTAAAATTCAAATCCAATTTGTGTTCTGCACAGAGTCAGAATAAGAATTGTGCACTGGCTTGAGTTGAAGCAGAAAGTTCAGTTTGACATCAGTTACTAATGGTAAGTTAAACGAGAGGAAATTGGGATTACTATGACAAAGTCCGCTGCTCGCATTCCTTTATGACATAGAAATAAATCTCTCACAAAATGAAATCTTAGAGTTTTGCTACCTGTTTGGAGCTCAGTTGCACAAATTTGCTCAACTCAAAAATAATCAACATTTCTAAAAGAAAATGAAGTATATTCATGCAGGATTGTCATAGTTGGAGTAAGCAGGAGTCAGTAATTAGATTTTGAACTATTTAAAACCTGGTCAAAAGCAAAAAAGGAAAGCTCTTTTTGATCTGATTTGTGGTACTATTTACTTGAAAATGTGTATAATAATTGTAATCTTGACATTAGCAAGATGTAAATCTTGTCAAATGAACAATATTTCTGTAACAATTGAGTAATATATGGATAAGAAATACTAAAACACAGAGTTATTATAGTCATGCAACAAAGAAAATACTGTGATAAAAAGAAACAAAACCTGTATGACCTCATACCTTTTTTTTTTGCTGTAATGGTACTGATGTCCTTTTTCATCATCTATAAATTGTACACTCAAACATCACAACATTTTTTAACAATAAAGTTTTCTTTAAAATGTGCCTTCCGTGTTCTAATTATTGCATGTCAAATCAATAAAAATAAGTAACATTTTTATTATTATGAAATTTATGAGATGTTGACACATTGCCAGAAAACGTTTTGCAAATACCCACAATCCATTGCTCCTATTAAGAAAGCGGTATACATGTTGCACTGTGTTACTGTGCAGCATATGTACTTGCTTTGTCATGTTGCTGAAGGGACCAGAAGCGTGTACGTGTGTTTGTATTCTGGCCACTCAGCGTGCAACCTTGGCTGGCCTGTTCTGACACTCAATTTATCGTCTTGTGATTTGAGGCCTTAGTTTCTCATTACACCCAAAGTTTTTGTGTCCTTGTGCGACAAAAATTAGTTTGTGTGTCTGTGTAAATCACCTGTCATATGCACATGCTCCTTTAAGAAAAGGCCAAGGGTGTCATTTGATTCCTGCTGCCTTGCTTTAATATTTATGCGTCTCATATTCACGTCCATTGGCTGTGTCTCAGTTGGGCTATCCATCAAGACTTTTTATCCCCATCGCACCAACAATACGGACATAAAACGCTCTTTTACGTCAGCAAAATGCTACCACAAATAAAACCGGAACAATACACTTCTTTATTTGTCTGGGTAATAAACGACATAAATTAAAACTGATAAGTGACAAAAATTTGCATTGGTCATATCTTGTGGGCCTGGGCTTTAATGGAAATGACCAGAGGCAGTGAAGCTGTATTATAAAGTATTACCCATTGAAAAATATAGGTGATATATTAATGAGTTTACAAAACTGAAGGACAACCAGGCCCAGGGGGATGTGTGCTGTTCTCTCCAAGACAAGGCCATTTTTCAAACCAACATGTCAAAGGAACATTTTGAAAACTATCCTATCACTCATCCTGTCAAATGAAATTTCCCGCACTTTGTGAAATATTCATTTCATAAATGTATTTGTTGTTTTTTGTTGTCATGGTGCATGTATTGTATTTTGGTTCACCTGCCCAGGAACTGAGGATGAATGTTACATCTCCAATATGGTATCGCAATAAAGTACATCTGACCTCATGGAAATTTAGATTTTTATTGTAGCCACATTAAATAATACAAGAATATTGGCCCACCAGAATTGGTAAATAATGTAAATGAAGGGAGCAGGAAAAAATCAAACAGCAGAACATTGTATGAAGGAAAATATTGAAAACATTACATAATTTATGATTTGCTCACTTTTTTGTAAAACTTAGGATAAAAAAAAAATCGTATTAAATCACCGATGGGAACTATATCAAGGGCATATTCATCCGATTGAAAAGCAATCCCCGTTCTCGGTCTGTATTGCCTATACTTCAACACACATGGTGCTCATCTGCAGGTTGTAGATTTTTCCATATATTCAGGATGAATAAAACAAAAACCAAACAAAAACAAAAAAGGGAACCTAGTTAAAAGCAATGGGATGAAGAGACGTCTCTCTCAATTTTGTACACTCAAACAAAATCAGTTGCCTTTAGCCTGCTTAGGGGTAGAAGGTGAGGGAAGCACACAAAAGCAGTGCAATTATTCTGCTCTGGCACAACAACAGAGAGCAAAAAGAGCATCAAAGGCTTTCCTCTGAGCAAAATAGGGCTCCCTCAGAGGAAAAATGCAACCTGTGTGTGAATACCAGTGCATGGACTTTTAGTCCTCTCTTGAGACACAAGATGCAAAGGATGTGTGTCAATGTCAGCAACAGATTTACAATGCACATCCACTTTAATTACAATATAGCACAGTATGCATAGGCAGTACTCAGAATGGCAGTTTTCAATGGTAAATGGAAAGTTTATCAAAAAAGAAATATAATATTTCGGATATGAGATGTTCAAACTACATATCACTATTGCTTCTTACATCTTACATCTCATTCAAAAGTTTAACAAATGAACATTGGGCGTGCCTGCATAGCAGTTCATGTGTGCTGTTGTGTTAGTGAATAAGAAAGAGAGATAAATTTTAGGCTTTCTTTCTTTCTACATCTTTTATTATATATTTATTAATAATTAATACCTTTATCATTTACTATTATTTGTATACTTAATTTAATTAATTTAATTTAATTGTTTGTATATTTTTCAGTGATTTGTTGTCACCTGTGTCTTTCATTATAGTGCAGCTATTATAATGTGAAGTCCATTAATTCCCTTTTTTTTTTTAAACATTCTTAATTATTCTAAATACATTTATAACTCTAAAAAACTTGCGAATACTGTGCTTAATTATGTCCCTGTCTGTTAAGGTAAACGTATTTGAGCGTATGCAAGAAAGATAGAAAATGCCAGGGATTCATTTTCTATCAGGCATATTTGAGGGCAACTTGGTCTGTAGACGGGTCCTTTAACAACCCGGAAGTCTGCAGTCCTCACATGTTGTTGTGTACATGCACCGGTTGCTAAGCACAGGTGTCACATCGTGCTCCATTACAGTCCATAACTTTGGTGTCATTAGACTGTTGAGGAGAAAATAGGAGGATGAAAGTTGTCGCGTTAATAAGGTAACAGCACGTCTTTGCCCTCATAGTTCCGATGTTTCTTTTTAGACATGGAAGCAACTAAATCTCAGATGGTTTGCTGGTGAATAAACGCAACATAACTTGGTCCTATTGGGCTGTAAAGTATTTTATTTTATCTGTGACTTTATTCTAAACCAGAATATGCTATGCCACTTGTAGAAGCCCAATGTTATTGATTATAAAGGTGATGGACACCAAAAGAAGAGTAGCACTCAGCAGCTAACTCAGGGCATCATGGTAAAGACTGTTTATAGTAGAGCATCCTCAGTGTAATAAGTACAACCACAAACAGGTTCGTCATCAGTGGATGTTAATGCTGCTGCATTACATTCCCAGATCACATTTGATAAAGTGTAGGTGTGCATCTTAATGATTCAAACACAGCTTTACCTCTGTGCCTCTTTCTCTCCTTGTGTTCCAGTGGGGGCAAAGACAGCTGCTACAACATGATGCAGTGTGCTGCTGCCGGGCACCAGATCGCAGCTCTGGCCAACCTCCGTCCTGCTAACACAGGTGAGCAAGGTTTACATGATCTACAGGGGGAAGCTGGGCAATATGGGCCAGCCAGCTGCACTTCTGCAGACCAAGAAACTAATAAGAAATGCACACACTCAAAGTCCTGCAGAACTACATGTGCCGTGAATCCCACAGGAGTGTTTGTGGCGTGCTATTATAGCTTTTATTTTGGGGTTTAGAGCAGCAACAATCAATCAGCAACAATAGTTGACCGACAGACAGTGAAACCGATCAATCATTAAGGTACATTTTCAAAAGCATGAATGCTGAATATTTGATGGTTTCAGCTTAATTTAAGATTTGCAGCTATTGCCAGACATTCATTACAGTAATCTGAATGTCATGTGTTTTTGCAAGCAATTGAAGACATCACTTTGGTATTTATCATGCTCATTTTACACTATTTTCTTATGTTTTACAGACCAAACGAGTGATCAGTTAATCAAGAAAATAACTGACAGATGAACTTGTAATAAAATAAAGTTAGTTACAGTCCCACCATGGTTCGTGGTTACATTGGCTGAGAATAAGATGGATACCAGGTGTGTTATAATACATTAAATACAAAAAAATCATTATAATAAAGGTATGAATGATATTATCTGATGTAAATAAATAAGAAAGAACAACCAAAAATATTAAATAAATGTTAATATGAAATACAGAAAACACTATAAGCAAAATAAGATGTTAAGTAGTATATAAGTAAACAATACATTGCTAAAACTTAACTCTATTTTTATTTTTATGGTGACCGCTGTTTATTTGTTTTATTCAAGTTTTGTTTTAAAGGGCTTGTTTTATTTTTCACATCAGACCTTTATTTCATTAATTTTCAGAGTAAAGTGACTGAATTTTCATCATATTGATTTGAGCTGAATAATTTGAACTTCATTTAATTATTTCCTTAATTTATATATTAATGGATATGTCTATGCAGTTTTATATATTATCTGTAGCCACTATTTGACGGTCGAATTAGCTTCTGGATTTTAATTCACTTCTTTAAAAAAACAACATCACATGTTCATTGTTACTGTTTATCAGGCACATGATCAGTGACCTAAACATTTTTTCCTCCATGCCACAGATGAGTTGGACAGCTACATGTACCAGACAGTGGGCCACCAGGCCATAGACCTGTATGCTGAAGCCATGGATCTGCCCCTGTATAGACGCACCATCCAGGGCTCTAGCCTGGACACTGGCAGAAATTACAGTAAGACAGAGGGCGACGAGGTGGAGGACCTGTATGAGCTGCTTCACCTGGTCAAGGTAAGCCTCCCTGTTTTGTTCTCTTATCACTGTGTCGGTCTGCAGAGTGACTGGTGCCTGACTTTCAGCTTACAATCCAGGTCCTTTTGCCAATGCACACACTCATTTTATTAGTTAATTAATTTTTAGAATAAGTGATACTTTCATCACACTTCACACATCACAGTTACTAATACGTCAAACAAACTCAAGGATATTGTATTACTGTGTGTATCTATGCTGTATATATTTATTTTTAGATCTGTAAACAATTAACTTTACTTGCACACACAGACATGGTGTCCCACCATTGTCCTCATTCTTGCCACCTACCAAAACTTAAGTCCAATATTAACATGGGCTTTTGCATTGGTTTGGGTTAATGGCTCATTGGAAACATATCTCTGTCTCTGTGTCATGCTAAATGTTCCAGTTTCTTCACTTGCCATTTGTTTCCTTGGCTTTTTTTCCACTTTTGTGCTTGGCAGATACAATAAAAACAGGCTGACAACAAAATTCTGTTACAGGAAGAAACACATAAAACTAAAAACCCAATGTGCTTTTTAAAGTGCGGTTTGACTGTGACTTTAATCATTAGGATGATCTGTGATGACAAGTTAAATATTAACAAACTAAATTCTTTAGTCAGTAATTTTACATTTTTCCTAGATTTTACTTAACTTACTAAATTATTCATCAGAAAACAAATGTCTATACATTATATCTTAAGAAATACCTTTTTAAAAATATTATTTAATATATTTTGTTATTTTATTTATGTGGATGCCAGAAATTTGAAAGATAAAATATTCATATTTGCTTGCACGCCTTCACATACATATACACAAACCTTAACATTCACAAGTGTATATCCGCATAAAAAAAACTGTACTCATATAAGGCATCTGACCACAAATCTGGAATAAGAGAAAACCCTAATTTTATTTCTATATGTAATGTAATGGAAAAGAGAATGAATCTTATTCAGAATAGTATTACAATATGGCATAATAATGTGAACTCACTCTTGCAATGATTCATTGAGCGTATACAAAAGTATTAATTATTTTGACTCGTTGCCACCACTGACATATGCTTGACTGCTTTTTAGTGAACAAGCTCTCAGAGCACTACTAAACTTCTCATCTCGGCTAGGGTTCATGACATATGTCACACTGCTGAGATGTTTTACAAGTCATTCTCTGTGGATTCAGAGTCACTTAGTAGCCCATCAGCGCTGTCTCAACGAGACCCTCCTTGTCTAGCTTCATTTGGTCTGCTGTACACTAACAGTCCTTAGCACCTATTGTAAAGTGCAACCAAGCTGCTCAGGAGATTAAAAAGCCCTGTTAGTGCTTTTAGTCTGTCTTATTTAGTATGTCTTGATTTCACTTTCAAAGTGGAGTAAGTTTTCTTTTTATCTTACTCTGGGAAAATGGTGTGCCTGTTGTATCAGTTAATCAAAGTTTTATGTGTGAAGTTGGAGCGAGGTGCCCTTCAACAACTGGCTTCACAGGAAAAATTTCATTCATTTTTTTATCTCACTTGACAGAAGATCAGATGCAAAAATTAATCACCAAATTAATATTTCATCAAATACCACTTTTGCCAGGATGTTGAGAAAATATTCATTTGATGCCAAATTATGTATGAGACCTCGGTGGTCTGATGTGGTGCAGGGTGGCTGACTGACAGGTTTGAGACAACTGCGTGTGTGTTTAACACACCGCTGGCACTGCCTGCCTACCTGACCGCCTGCAGCCATGAGGAAGCTACCTGGACGCACACTTCAACAGCAGCAACAGCTCTCCCTGCTGTCAGCGCAAACAGGGTGTGGGATTGATCCTGTGTAACACTTTTCCCCTCTGCACCCCCATACAACCTCTCATTTTAGCTTGCAGCATCAAAATTTAAGAGCCTCTTATGGGAAGGTGGATAGGAGTTTGTTGTTGAGATGGGAGTTGGCCTGACGTGGTATAAATGAGAGAGGGGGGGTGCTCGGTTCTTCCTGTAGGTCTGTGTGGAGACATGTTCATCCGGAGCTGAGGGCTGCTCCAGGGCCCCTGCATGTCCGCACACCGCCTGGGTGGCAAGGGCCAGTCAGCCTGCCTCAGGGCATTTCGCGCCCTCTGTCTGAATTTCTTTGTCGTCTTCTGTAAAAATCGCAGGCTTTACACATGCGGCTACATGAGAAAGCTCTTGTTTGTGTTTTCTTGCGAGTGCTTGCACATTCACACGGCCCAGTTTATCTTTTTTTGGGCTCTTGTGAGTATTCACAGTCAAATAGTGGACATCTCTGTGGCGCATGATGCAATATAACATCGCTGCCTGTGGTCAGGGCTCTAATTGCAAAGGGCTGCTAATTTCCCATTTCCAGGGCTTCTCAGGTCTGACCTCACCAGTCAGACAGGCCATAGATCAGGGCAGCTGGGCTCCCATGGGGCCCTCATGGACTAGCAGACCTCCAGTCGTCTCCCCGTTTACCTCTCTCACCATCATCAACAGACCTCCACCATAAACAACAGGCTTCCTCCCTCTCTAACTGAGTGATGTCAACCATAAGAATACAACTTTTTTTTTTACCTCAAATTTCAAATTACTCCGATCTGATGTTTATTTTGTGGCATTCTTAATAGTCGGGTAGGTTCACTAACTTGTTCCATTTGTACCACATTGTGAAGGGTGGTAAATGGGAGTCAGTTCATCCCCTGAAACTCACACACTTCTGTCAGATCATCTCAAACCTTTTAAAAAGTCATGGATTATGTATGTGTAACACATATGTCTGGTTTATTAGGCAAAAAAAAGTTTGTGGTGTTGTTGATTGGTGAAGGAAATGATAGAGGGGAGAGAGAGTGAAAGAAAAAAACACTTCTTTTGATAATGAGCTGTTAAATCACCCTTACTGGAAAAGAACAGTTTTAGCATGAAAAAAATGTGTTCTCTTTGGAAAGTGTGATATTTTGAAAGATTCTTTCTAGCAGTTTGAATTAATTAGAAGTTACAAGATTATATTTGGCAAATGACACTTGAGCATAGATGAAAGAATTTTTTTTTCCGCAGATCCGGATGAGTTGATGAGTTTTAAGTGGATTTTTTTCCCTCCTTCTCCATTGCAGTGCTGGCAACGGACCCGTAGCATGAGCCAACAGTGCCATCTACGGATCAGTCCCGGAAGCTGACAGACCAGAGACACTCTCTACACTTTGGCCTCTCTGAGAATGTTTGGAGCCATTCAAAAGATTCAAAGGGAGAGATCATATTCATCAGAGCTATTGTTGATAGAGAGAGAGAGAGAAAAAAAAAGCCCAATTATAATAGAAAAAATGAGCCGTCCATCCCCTGGCAGTAGTGATAATGGCTGAATGACAATGTGGCCCTATCGTTGGCTCCTTTGCTCTCATCACTGGCTGTGTATCCAGTGTGTCTTTGAAGTTTGTAACCTGATAGACGTGCAAGCCACAGCGTACCCCATCCCATCCTGCTAGGTGCTGATCTTTGAACCCGCTCTTTGACAGTTTTGTCAGCGGCAGGGGGGCGAGAGGGATCGTTCACTTTTGGACTATCTATGGCTGTAAGAGAATATTTTCATAAAACAGGTGACGTCCTTGTGTCCTCCACTGAGCTTCAAAGGCAAGCAAGGACATAAACATGATGTGCTGTGTACATATGAAACATTTAGATTTTTAGTTTTATCATTTTTATGTCAAAGTGTCCTTGTTTGTGTGGATTTTGAAATTGGATTTCGGAGCTTCAGTGTCCACACTTCATGTGTGTGGTTGGTCTGCTCTCCTCTGCTGTGATCTGCTGTGATGTGTGATACAGATCAGCAGTGTCAGTCACCCCTGGCTGTAACGCCAGTCCCCCCGAAGGCCTGCAAAACCCCTCATATTAGTCATATCACATCCCTCAAGTCCTTTATCCTTCTCTCTGTGCTCTGTGACCTGACACAGTGGCTCTTTATGCCCCGTGACCCAGCTTGCCCGTGTGTGTGTGCACACGCTCGTGTGTTCAAGGTCAGGTCAAATCGGGCCTCTGTTATATGATAACAGGTCTATCTCTGTTTCTCCTTACACACCTCTGCCTCTCTCTCTCTCTTTTTTTTGCCCCAGTTTGCCTTCTTTCAACACTCTGTGGTAGAAAGAAGTGCTTCTCTCACTGCTCTTATCCATACACACTCTTTTTCTCTCTGCCAAACCCAATTGCAAAGTACTCTATGTTGCGTACAAGTCGATGTTTTTATTTCATTTTTCACTATGTTTTTAGTTGTTGTTTTTTTTTCTTTTTCTTTTTTTTTTTTTTTTTTACACTTTTACAAGATATTTTATATTTTTTTTATTTGGTTAACCTTTTACAACACAAAGATGTTGAGCCTTGAAAGTAGCACAGCCTAGAGGGCATGATTTGCGGTGAGTTTTGGGAAGATGCAACCGGAGCTTCAATCACTCGATGTAGTGATAGATATAATATATAAAAAGATAGTGACTCCATTGCTGCAACCTTTGAGCTGATGTATAAAGACAAAGACATTTAAGCTCATTAGAGTGATGAGGAACAATAGATGATATCTATGCACACGTTCCTTTCTGCCAGCTCTAATTAGCAGCACTGTGACGTCTCTGTCATACTGAGACCCGGCTTTGAGAATGATGGAAATGTTACTTTCAAATCTAATTTCCCATCCTGTAATGCATTCGACTTTTCAGGAACACATTTTTCAGTTCTTTTGTTTTTTAGATAACTAATATCTTGGGTCAGTTAACACCCCCCTTTCTTTTTTTTTAGCATGCCAGTATGTTTTTTTCCTGGAGATGTCTGGGGAGAGTCTTGGAGAGGTGCACTGAGACCTTTAGGTCTTTGTAGATGAAACATTCCTTTCTGCTGGCGTGTGTTAAAACACCTTGTTTTTAGTGAGATAATCCTTTTCTTAAACTCGCACACCCTCTTCCCTCCGTTCCCTGTTTCTCCTGACCTTTATTACACACACACACACGCTTCCCCCTCATCCTCAGTCTGTACCGCCGCTCCATTATCGACATCAGCAGACAAGATTGGGGCCCTCTGAGATCGCAGAGGCAGTCTGTCCACAAGTCCAAACACTCTTTTCCATTCCACCCTCTCCCTCGCTCCTTCTCTCTTTCTTCTACCGGCATCTTTGTCTCCATTGTATTGTCGTCGCACTTTCATCTGGACCCTTCAGAAGCCCGGTACAGCGTTGTTGCGAGCGCCCTGACGGAGGCTGCATCCTGCTGCGAGGAAAGGAGGGAGAGGGATTGAGGGAGAGGAGAAAGAAAGGAGGAGGAGGAGGGCTGGCTGGCTGGCTGGCTGGCTGGCGGAGGAATCTCCAGTTCAACCAGAACCTCTGTGATATTGATTAGGGAGCTGAGGTGTTGTGAGACAAGGCGTTGAGGAGGGGTGTAAACTATGAAGGGAAAGGGGGGGGGCTCAGAATCAAACACGACGCCCCTCTCTGATTACCAGCATGGTGCAGCATTAGACGTACATCGGGGGCCCAACAGGAAAATGGATTTCTTTAAAAAGCTGCTTAATACATAAATCATGACCTCTGGGGTCACAGCGAGGGTTCAGGAGATCAGATCAATAACAAAGCTAATGCAAGCTTGTTGCAGCTGGCTCATGGTGCAGAGAGACCTCTAAATGGTGTTATTGGAAGTAGCTTAGAAGTGGTCTAAAACCGATGGATAATCACTTTGTAGAAAGTTTTCTTTTATTACATTTTCAGCGCAAGTTTTCGAGTGGCGCACTTGAGGACATATTTCAGCATGAGCCAGTGTAGATTCCTTCAAACAGCTGTTCTCTCTGCGTCGCCTGGCTATGTGATCTCCATTGTTATCTTTTCCCTTGGTCTGAGACTGCTCGTATTTATGTTGGTCGACACAGTGGCAGTGGGGTTGAGATTGCAGGCTTGTTTTGCACATGAGGAAGGATAGCATTAGCGCTGAGATAATGGCACTGTGTATTGTTTCGCTGGCCGTGTGGAAGTGGTGGGACAGGATCTATTAGATGCAGGCCCATTTCCCTCCAACTGACGCTAACAGTCCCCACAAACATTAGATAAAGAGCCTAGCCTCAAGCCTTTGTAATTTGTTTGTATTTTTCTGCTTAATGTACTTTGCTCAATCTTGTTTAGCGATGATGGAAGCTGATAGCCTTATCTCGCCTTGCCAAGGGCATGAGCCACTACCACTGCTTGGTTGAACATTGTTCCAACGAAGAACGTGTGTGTGTTTCTAGTCTTTTTTTTTTTTTTGTCCTGATTGTATTTTGATGCAGGATAAATTGTAGATGTATCTAGAGGTTATTTGCATTTGAGATATTGGCTAATATGCTCTATTGTGCACTGATGTAAATATACCATTATGGAAAATACATTACTATAAATTCCCTTTTGTTCAATTGTTCATATTAAAAATTAAGGGAAATCTGTGATAATTTTCTAAGCCTGGCAGGCCAAATTTGATTTTTTTTCTCATTTTTGTCATTGTGTGTTTTGTCACTTTTTCTTCAAAATGCCTTTGGATATCAGTCCTTTCAAAACAACTGCTACTTTTGATCATCAGACATCTATTGTTGCCCTTGATGAAAATATTTTTATGTGTCTTCTTCTCTTAAAAAAAAAAAATCAAATGTCAATTTGAAATGAAATATGAAATTTCAAATATGTATCACTCGATTTGGATTTGAGCCAGTTGTTTTTACTCTGAAGAGTGTGAAGGATAATCCAGCCATTAAGGAAAAAACAGAGGTAACTGAGGAGGCTGGATGTGTAATAAAACCTTTTAAACTCTGTTAAACCAGTATCAACAGCTAGTCAGGACCAATACTGCCTGTCTTGGAGCAGACAGCTAAGGAACAGTGCTAAGTATTCAACTCCCTGCCATTCATCTACTCCAAAATTAAGAGGGCTTTTTATGTTTTGTTTTGTGAACCATTCCCCTCAAGAAATATTTGTGGCAGGCCCCATCACCTCCCGCAGCTAAAGTCATAACCAGCCGTAGAAAAACACTGTCTGGAGTCTGGAGAGTGGGTTAAACCAGCATCATTGCTATATTTTCCTCTAGTCTCTCTCTGGGGAGGGAAGTTGGGGTGGGGGGTTTGGCGGGGCAGGAGGGGAAGGGGGGGTTCATGATGTCTCTTGGCGCTATAGTGAATAGAGGACAGGAGAGCCAAGATGCCAAGAGCCTGGAACCTGACCTCACCAGAAAAACATTTACATTTTTGAGAGTGTGTGTGTTTCTAGGCCACTGCGTGACTGTGTGTACATACATGGACGTCAGTACATGTGTGTGCGTACACCCTGTGGACTAGGTGGTTGTTATGGACCATGAAAAGCAACTGACATAGTTTACCTCTCTGTGGCATGAGACTCCGTCTTTGATTCTGTCTTGCTCGCTCTCTGGAAGCAGCTTCCTGTCTGGGATGCTCAAACACTTTAACCTCAGCCAAGTAGGAAATGTTGCTACGACAGAACTTGGATTATGACTTTGTTTTATTCCCAACACTGCTGCTGATACTTATTTATCAGAACACCTTATCTTTTTTTTAATGGCTAGACGCGAGACCTTGAAGGTTCGGATGAAACTACATGATCTCCTGTCATCTTTAGAAAATCCCAAAACAGTTGATCGTCTGAGAGTAGAGGCACATAGTGACAATTTGTTGAATGTAGAAACAACCATTAAAATATTGGATCTTTTTTAAAGGCCAATAATAACTAAATGTGTTTGCTTGAATCGCAAGTATTCATGGTCATCGATAAACGACCTTATGTCTCCCCGCCGCTTCTCAACATTTAGTTTTCCATGCGTGTAGATATGGAAAGCCTCCGTGTCCTTGGCCTGCTGAAACTAGGGCTTTGTGCTTGCTTTGGCCAAGGCCCTCTCCCTCCCTGCCTGACGACTGGCTGGGCCTGTGTTTACGTAACCATATATATCTGAGAGGAAACTCGTGAAACGTTAATCTCTCTACTTTTTAACCCTGATGAATTTCTACATTTTCCAGCTGTGCGGCATGGCATATTTATGCTCAGCCTCTATCACTGAAAACAGCTCTGTCACTGTAAATGAATCACTATCCAAGACTGTGTGTGTGTATGTGAATGAGTATGTAAACTTCAGGCTAGAAAACTGTACAAATACAGATTCAGCCATGAAAATCTGCATTAGTACCTCTGCGGATTATATCTGCAGCCTTTTTTTTGTTTTTGTTCCTCTCCGGACCCAAATCAGTTCTCGCTGGCCTGTCACTTGTCACGTCGCTGAGAGCTGATAAGCACTCCTCACTCATCGCGCTGATGAGACAATGTCTCATGTCATATCCTCTGTCGGCTGGTCACACCTGCATTGCGGCCTCAGCAGAGGATAATACTTTCCCCTATTCTGCTTCCTCTCTCCTCTTCTTGTAACTCTGACCTGCATCATCTCAGGAACTGGTTGGGGTATTTAGGTCTGTGAGCAGCTGGCTTTGTGAGCAATTTGTTTTTCTTATTCCGCCACTCTGTGCGGTTGAGGACTGACACGTGGTGAGTCATCTCGCCAGCCCATCCACGAGCACAAAGGAAGAACCCGTCTTTCAACAGCTGCTTCAAACAGACAGCCCCACCAATTTACCAAAGGGAATGTCTCTGAAAGCCTTTTAGAACAAGGTTTTGGCTGGTGTTTGTTTTACAAAGACATTCGCTAAGCTTGCATGTCCATTTGTTGCTATATTTTTGATGGATCAGACATTGTACATAGTATTTTAGCCTCAGTATATATAAGTGGCATATAATCATGTAGGCATCGGTTGTAACTTAAAACATTATAATTGGTCCAAACTATAACCTGCACCTTATGCACACCATCTTCCCTTTTCTATTACTCCTTCACCAACTCTGAGAGTCACTTTGGAGTATAACTATCTGTACCGAATGGTAATGAGGAAGATGATTTAAAACAAATAACCAGTGTCTCCTCCTACTAAGCTCATGCTAAGCTTCCTGTCAGTTTGGCATATCTGAGTTGTCAGGACAGCCCAACACGCCCCGGGACTACATCCGCATTACATTAAACACAATCACTTGACCCCGGCTGGACCTCTCCCCTGTACTACGTCTACTTGAGCTGCTACTATAGGGTTCAACCCCCTCGCCGTGTTCCCACCATGTAGGGGAACAGGGGAGAACAATCCCATTACATTACAACAGGCCCAGAGCTGATCTAATGGAGAGAACATTAAAACCATGTCGCGTCCAGTCACTTACTTGATGGATCCTCGGAGAGAGGGATGAAGAGGAGGCGAGGTGGCGAGTGGAAGGAGTGTTGGCTGGAAGAGGGGAGCGATAGGAGAGGTTTGGGGTTAGAGGTGGTCTTGCCGTGACAGTGCGGCTGCGGCTGTGGAAAGCTTGTGATGGTACCCCGCTGCCCTTGAGCAAACTGTCATTCAGACCACTTTAATTAATTTCTCCACTTCGTCTTCTTCCCCTCCTCCCTGCCGTCGCACACGAGCATACAACATACAGGAGGCGGTGATATAATAGAAAGTACACGTCAACAACTTTAGATTCGATTAAAAAGAAGATTTTTGTAATGGAAATGTGTGGCCTTGTGACTGTAATAGCCAAGATCTGCCAACGCTGGCTTCCTAGTTGTCAGAACAGGCTGAAGCAGGCACATTGGAAACCCACCATTTTGCAAAATGGAGCTTTGTATTGTTAGGGTGTATAATTAAGACCTCATTGTGACAGCCATTGAGAAAGAGCTAATGAGGGTTCTGATGTATTCCATATGAATATGAATATTGAATTTTTAATATTTTATGGCTTTGTAATTGCCTTGGTTGCTGTTAATGGTTTTGACTGTTGAATATCACCCAGACTGAATGTGTGGCATGCGTAAGTACCTTTTTAAGCTGAGAGCTGAAATAAAATAGCCGCATTCTGAAGCCGAATCCTTTGCTTTATGAATGTCGCGCATGTATCTTTGGGGCAGATACATATCTTGACTGAGAGCATGTCTGTGACTGTGAATACATTTGAAACACTCTTTTACTCCCTTACTAAGATGAATGTATATATTATTACAAAGTATATCACACACACTACCTTTATACAGAGTTTAATGGCCGTATCGTTTCTTTGTGGAGCATGTCTGCTGGCCTTAATCTTCCCCACAGCTGACATCTTAATAACTCAGCCCTCTCCATCCATTTCCACGGGAGACATCCGGATGTTGGGGAAGGATTAGTTTAATGAATTTGACAATTAGTAACAGAAGTTAATGACTGCATGGGGCTAAGTACCCTGATGGACATGGCTGGGGGGACTGAGGGCTTCCATTGCTCTGGGCCATAGATCCTCATTAATAGCTTTTCTGCCTGCTGGAGAGGACAGGGGAAGCCAGGACAGGCCTTTGTTTAGTCTGCCGCTGACGGGGCTGCTAGGGGGTAGCACTGTTGCACAACGCTACGCCAGAATTAGTCCCGCTCTGGGCACGAGTTAATGTAGGGCCTCGGGTCCTGGATCAGGTGAAGCTTCCTTTAATGAGCTAGGGTCATTAAACATTGAAAAAAGCAAAGTGACGCGGAATTGGGGCGGGCAGGGAGCTCTTTCTTCGGATGTTGTGCCAACAGTCATGAAGAAAGAAAAGAGGCCCGTGGGTCACAAGAGTCCTCATGACCTCGTCCTTGATTTATCGTTACGTTAACTTCTTACCCGGATTCCTCCTCTAATGCAGTCAAAACATCGTTTAACCAGATAGCTCTCATAAAGATTTTATTATTATTTATTATTATACTGTGCTTCATGAGCTACCTTGTCGCTTTGTCAGGTATTCCCTCCATAAACCATTTTGATAAATTTTTCAGCTACCATAAAATCAAAGTTTGTATTTTTTTATGGCATCATGAATACACATGAAACAGTTCCCATAAAATCCATCAATTCAGATTTATACATATATATACCACTTCTTCACAATAATTTATCCTACCTTTCCCACAGAGGATGAGAAAGTATGTCTAGAATTTTATAAAATCGCGTACGGAGCAGCATTAGCCGCCCCCTCATTCCTGCCTGTCTCCTGGTGATAGCTATGATAGCGACAAAAACATAACCCCATCCAAAAATAATCATTTTCCAAAGCTGTTTGTCAAAAGGTCTGCTAGCTACAGTCTCCATTGAAAACAACGGGATGTGTGAGAAATTTGTCTCGGGTTATCATTAGTGGCGAGTATGCCTGGGTATTAAAAGGCTGCATGATGTAATGTAATGAGAGCTAGTGAAAAGAGACGCCATTTAATTGGCGGAGGCTGAGTCAAAACCTCAGAGGCCTGAGTACCTACAACAGTCGGCCTCCAGAGAGAAGGGGGGCCAGAGAGACAGAAACACAAGACGAGGATGTTGTTTTCTGTTGCTCTGATGCTCTGTTATTCTGTCAAGCCAAATCTGGTCCTGCCAACTTTAAAGCCGAGGAACCAAATTGGCGTTGATGCAGCACACTCCTTCAACACTTTCATTCCTCTCTCTTTTTCCTCTTTCTCTCTGCCTGTCCTTATCCCGCTCTCTACTTCCTAATATGCCTCTTTAGGAAGTGACAGTTGTATTTAGGGAAAAGGTTATCATTGTATTAGAATAGAGTGCTGGCCCCGAGGCTTACCTAGAATTACATGACACTGCCTGCAGCCCCCTTCGCTCTGTGCTGGGCTGAAATGTTATCAGTCTGACTTAATTACTGTCACTGGGCAGTGGAATTGACTGTAATGTGTATTCCAGTGTTGGACACATTGGAGAGATATTAAAACTTGAGCACCGAATCCCAAGTTAAGATCTCCCGGTGTTTAACTTTAGGTCAAAGAGTTAAATTTGAGCTGCATATTTGTCTTTATGCGTTTAGCTTCGGCTTTATACCTCACATCCTCGGCTGCACCGTGCAGTAACACAACACACACACACTATATACACACACACACACACACACACAGAGCACATCCTTTATCTGATTAGCTGGCACGCCTACGTGGAGCAATGTGCGTGTCTGTGTGTGTGTGTGTGTGTGTGAGGCACGTGTGCGTCATAGCAGCGCAGTGTCGGGCCCCAGGCAGGGCATGGATTTCATTTAGGAAAGTATCAAAGGTTTACACGCTGTTCGCTTTAATCAGCATGTTTATCAGGCAGAGAAAAATTGCAGGAAGGGACCACAGGGAGAAGGAGGGGTGGGGGGTTATCTTAAGGACCAGTAGCCAGGGAAATTGATAATGGCTACAAGGTAATTTACTGGAGACTTGTGCATCCCTCCACTGCTTCTACCCTTGCCTCTCATTCTAATTACAGCCCATGTAATGTTCTAATGAATCTGCAGGTGTGTGTCCATTGGGGAGGGGTGTGAAAGGTGGCGGGTGGGGGGCTGTGCACACTCGCGAGTGTATGCGTGCGCCGCTTGCTCCCACCTACGCGTGTTTGTTTGTGCGAGTCACCGCGGATCGGGCCTGTTTTCGTGACAGTAGATTGAACGCATCTCAAGGCTGTTCCAGTGTCTCTCGAGTGCATAGTTGTCTCACCGTTTGTGAAATATGAATATGATATGAAAAGCAATTAGATTAGCCCTCAGCAATATTAAAGATACATGCCACTCACAGACATGATGCTCCGCTGATACTTCAAGTTGTCACCGCACTTCCGTCTTCCAGCCGCGTGCGCAGAGGATGGAGACTGCGGCCAGGCGCACTCATCTCCCTCTCGCACTAGACTGCTGATAAGGTCCAGGAACAGCCTTTAGTTGCGCTAAGGCCTCCAGTCGCACACTGGCATGTATGCATAAACACTCACTCACATGAGCCATGTACGCAAACCTCCAGGGGATATGGGCTGGACCATAAAGGCCTTGATATGACCAGACTGTAAACATCCCCATAGGACTGCGGTCCAATGAAAGTAAAGAGCCGTCAGGAATTTGCTTTCTTTGTTTCAGTCTCTGCGTGTGTATATGTTTACATGTGTTTGTGTGGTTTTGTTCAGATAACACTTTGGGATACCATTGTAGGTTGAGCAAGGAGTATTTGGCTCCGTGGGACAGTGACATCACATCGCCATTACAATGCACGTTGCACACACTGGATAATGGAAAAGGCGAGAGATCTTTGTTGGTGAAGTTTCCTCCATCTTTTCCCTCCCCACAGGAAAAGGAGGGTGTCGAGGCAGTGTCTGTGGGGGCCATTCTCTCCGATTACCAGAGGGTCCGTGTGGAAAATGTGTAAGTCGAGCACGCACGCATGCTCTTGATCCCAAACACACTTTCGAACTAAAGTGCACACACCCCTGTTGCTTTTAGGCCTCTGAACTCGAATGACGCACACTCTGTGGTCCACCGAAGGAAAAGAGTACATCCTCTGTAGTCTTTACCTCACTGTGTGTTCCAAACTTGGACTGAGTTTTGTTTAAACACATACACGCACACACGTATACACACAGAGTTTTGTTTATGTCATTTTATTTAGACTAGCTTTGATTTTATGGTGCGGTTCTGTTTTTATGGAGCAGCGATTTCAAGAAAGGGAACAAGACTGATAGTTTCATAATTGTCATGCGATTTTGTTAATATAAAAAAAAAAACGACTTTCCCATAATGGGTCAAACACAACAGTCTTATTCGCAGAAAGATGAGATGTTTTCCTTGTGACACAGATACCCATGTCTTTCTTATTTGTGTTCTTGTTTTAGTCTTTCTCTCCTTGTTTTTCTTTGCCCTCCGTCCTCTCCCTTTCTTCTCTCTTGTTCTCACCTTACACAGACTGGACACATTGCAGCACAAAAGCTCTCTTCGTATTAGCAAATCCTGCTGTCTGTCAACTATTGTTTCCCCTCATACACACTAGATGCGGACACATAAACATCTCAGGCATTTCTTGCGCAGCAGAGAATTTGTGTTCAGACTTTTTGGCTCCAGTTACCTGCTGTGGATGTGTGCGTGTGTGTGTTTTTACACGACAGCTGAAGATTGGAGTTTTTGTGTTCGTCTTGTCTTTGAATAATGCCGCTGGCAGCGGTGGCAGGTGAGAGCATGTCCTGCGGGTCTATCAGGGTGCCAGCCCTCCCACAGATGGAAAACGGTGCCCGGCCCAGTCGGCTTTGAAGTTGTTCTGTAGCTGGCAAATATTCAATATTAACGGCTTTGCATCTCCTTCTCTTTCTGCAACCTACTGCTCTCCCTCTTCCCTTTCACCTGTTCCCCAGATGTTTGCGGCTGGGTTTGCAGCCCCTGGCCTACCTGTGGCGCCGAGACCAAGAGTCCCTGCTCTCTGAGATGATATCATCTGACCTCCATGCTATCCTCATCAAAGTTGCTGCCTTTGGTGAGTTTGTGCCTCACTCTTTTGTGTCTCAGGCAGCTGGTGAGCAGTCTGATGCCCTCCCCCCTTCCTCCCTTCTGGTTCCACTTTTTACTCTCTTTTTTTACTTTCTCTGGAGGTGCCATGTTGGTTAAGTGGTGTTTGGCTTTGGGACCGAAAGGACAGAAATTGGGTAAGTGAGGGATGGGAGGAGGAGAAAGGGAGGTGTAACCAGAGAGGTAAAAGAGAGACAAGCAGAGTAATGCCCTCATCATTAATCTGTGGCTTAGCAGCGGTGTTGAGACTTGTGCCAGCGGCGAAGGTATTGAAGTAGAGAACAATATGAAAAGATAAGAAGTGCAGAGGGAGGAGGCGCGAGGGAAGTGCTCAGTGGTATTGGGAGGAGGGGAGGGCTGGCAGTTGAGAGGTAATCACAGGTGATTGTGCCGCACATTAATGCAACCTGTCAATAAGCGACACATGTCCCCATTGTGTGAGAGAAACACTGCATTCTCTGCCTATGCATAGCTCAGAACACGCGGTCCGTGAAGCGAAGATTAAAATCTCTCATTTACGATTCTCAACTGCTTCAGCACTGAGAGAAGAGGTTAATGTGGTGTCACCTGCTCTCTACTTGCCTGTTTTGGAGCCCGAGGACAAAAAGATCAGATTACTGAATAACAGGAGAGAGTTTAAAAAAAAAGTTTCGTTTCTTTTCTCGGGTACATGATTTTAAGATCCCTACCTGTATCTACTTGACAGTGCAGCCGGATCCCTTTTGACGGTGCCAGTGATAAATGATAATTACGGCTACAAATGGTTCTTTTTACTCTCAAACTACTCACGGCGATAGATCATCATGTGGACACTGTTTACGTGCTGTTAAGTGCTTGTTGTCACCTTTGGTAGCACAGACATTCTGCATATCTTTCAACGCCGCTCAAATAACCTCTCATGAAATGCACTTGTCAAGCCATTTATTTTTGGTACTTTATTTGCGGGACCCATTTCTCATTTTTAATGGTCTCATGATAAAGGACTTTTCGGTAATAAATAATAGGTCTTGTCAGATGCCTGTCAGAGGAGAGATGATGTCAGAATCCATGTTTTGGAGATGTTGTTTTTTTTTCTGTGGGATTTTAATTATTGTTTACCAGACAAAATTAATTTCTGTTGCACTTGTAACCAGATACGATCAAAGTTTCTGTCTAATATTAAGTGGTCAATCATAATGCCAAATTACTTCTCTGGAATAAGACACAGAGAAAAGCCACACCTTGTAACCTCAGTCACCTTGTAACACAGCTACTACCGCCAAGCTCTCTGCTCTAAACACAACTTTGTCTAAAAGCAAATTCTCAACATTTTTTGGAAGATTATAATTAGAAAGGAAAATCACCCCAGGTGCCTTTGAGTGTGTATCTTGGCCTCCCACTGTAGATGTTTGTGCGAGTATGTGTGCATGTGTGTTTTGGCTACAGGTAAAAAGAAAAGATCTTATCAGCCCTGACTCCTCACCCGTCCCGAGGTAGTGGTAATTAGAAAGGAGAGAATTGAATAGGGGTGCAAGCGCCCAAGGCATTTTAGGCAGCACTCATATAATTGCAGCTTTGGTGGGAGCAGGTCTGAGCAGTGAGGTGTGCTGTTTAGAGTAGATTGGGTGACAGAAAGGTGTACCTGGTGGCCTTTGGTGTCTGCGTGCGTGTTTGTGTGTGCACGTGTGAGCGAGAGAAAGAGATTTGGAGGGATTTTCTCGTGCAGACCTCATGAGGAGGGGAAAAAAAAACAACCGCTCTCACAGGGCAAAGGTTAAGTCTGCATGTGAACTGACAGCCAAAACCGCTTATGATATTCCACGGTAGTAGTATGAAATGCGCTTTGGTGGGCTCTGAATAGGGAGAAGTCATTCAAGATTAATATTCCTTCATTAGGCACTCAGAAAGACAGGTGGAAATTAGTAGTGAATGGATAAAGAAGGGGAAGAAAATACTTTCTTTCTTAAGGGAGGATATATTCCTTGATGACAAATCCCTGTGGTGAAAAGACAGCTGTCCAAATGCAGGATGATCCTCTAAGTGAATTCTCTAGAAGTGTTCATTTGCGCGCTGATGGCAGCCTAAAACCACAAAAGAGAGAAAGAGGATTTTAGTCTTTGAAGATTCCAAATTGCATGTAGTGAAGTAAGTTCAACTATCTGAGTCTAAGCTCTATGAATGTCACAAAATGCTTCTAATTAGCAAAAAAGCATTTCTCTCAAAGGGAAATGCATATTTTTGTTGGGAGACTGTCCCTTTACGATGCCATATCTCTTGAGCTAACCGCGGTAATTGGCAATTCCAAAAGCTGGTATTAAATATTCATGCAATTAGTTAATTGATTGATTAGTGCAGGTGTATATGAGGGCACAGGTTCAGCAGTTAATTGGTCCTCAGCTCCAGAGATAATTGGCATGTGTGAAATCAAGGTCTATCCGCTGGAAAACCTTTTATCACTGCATGATCTTTTACCCTTCACATGTACACAGCCTTTGTGCTATGAAGAAGGGAATTTATGTCACAAATCTGCTTTCGCTGATCACCTCACCCACTTAAGGACATTGAATATAATTTAATATACACTTAAAGGACAATTAATGTTCAGAGACATTAAAGGAAATTTACTGAGATTTATTTCAGCGTGAAAGTCAATAAATAGACAGTTTGAATTGTGTTCTTTCTGTAACCTGAAGACTCGGAAAAGGAATTTGAAATAAAACCAGTTTTTTAAATTACCAAGCATATGTAAAGGAATGTTTGAGCTGTAGTGCCAAGCCATAGGAATTACATTTTTTTTTAAAGAAACAATATAAAGAAGAAGATATTTTTACAAGATTGGAGCATGATTATGAGGATTCAGACACTATATCAATAGCTTCTGCTCCTGGAATTAAGTGTGGTGGTTCAATCAGTTCATGTTAAATGTTGTTGATTATCTGCTCCACAGTAAAGCTCTGTGGTACTACTTACACATTTAAGTAGTGTATTTAGAGTGAGTAGCAGATTTGTGGGATCTTTAAGTATTAGTTTGACCTGGGGTCACATGTTTAACCTGATACTTGGGATCAGGTTCAATTGCTTTCTGTTGTGTCAGTTCAAAAACACTCAAAACTGCATCGGATTAAAAACTAAATTAATCTGAATTACAGTTTTTGTTTGGTTTTTAATCATTTACAGCTGCAACTGATATTTGCTTTATAACATGTCCAAAAATAGTGAAAAATACATGTTTTTACTATCTTGATTTTGAACATCTCAGCTCGAAAAATTTATTAAAAGTGGTTGTCTATTGTTGATCTATAGACTGATCATCTAAACTCTCCAGTATATTTTATTTATCAGTTTCCCTTCATCTGATTTTATTTTTTCATTACTCTTATTTTGTAAGTATTTTTTTGCTCCCCCCATTAGAGGGCTTATGTTCGAATGATGACAGGAACAGAGGGATAGACTGATGAGGAGAGGATGATGAGCAATACGGTTGCAATGGTAAGCACAACTGAACCACTGAATCATTCCCCTTAACCACAGCTTTTTAATAGAAATGAATAACGCACAAATGATTCAGAATATGCTAGCTCACAAGAAGAAAATATAGGGAAACTAATAAAATTGGTGTTTTGGGACAGAATAGTATAGGGGTCAAAGTTCAGCTGAAACAGCCTTGAACAGTTTCAGTATGGAGGCCAGCAGTTGTTTCTCTTTTTAAAACCACCTGTCACACACTCAACCTTCATGTGTCTTCCTTAACCAAAAAAAAAAATTTTTAAATGGATCTGTTAATTTGCACGGGTTCATTTTGTCCAGTTAAGTGCTGTATGGTTGAAAGTGCTCCCAGTTTCTCTTTTTTGATTTGTTGGACTGAAAAGATTTCATCTTGATGCGATTGCTACACAATTCATGCTGCCTATTATTCTGCTCACAGACGCTGAATTTCAGATAAGAGCCTGACAAATTTCACATATAACCTTAATCTTATCATCCTTTGTATGGTACCGCCTCCCTCTCCTTCTTTCTTCCTTTCTGTTCTGTATTCCTCTCTTTCTCTCTCTCTCCCTCTCTTTCTTGCTCTCTCTCTCTCGTGAAGATTAGGTGATAGTGAACAGCTATTGTTTTGGCAGGGGTCTTTGAGAGCATTGTTTAAAGGCTGATGCAGCTCACCTACCAGGGAGGAGATGCTTATTTCATCCATTTAAAGGCTAAAATGTTACACATGAATCCAATTTTCTCTGCCTTTTTCTCTCTGAAGGCAGGGATTAAAGCCGAGCTGTCAGCTGGCACGCCAGATCTTAAGACAACCCGCGGATGTCTGCGATACCGCGCTCAGCTCGGCTCAGACAGTATCTAGAATCTCTCCGCTTTTAATTTAGCATTAGGCTCAGTAAGCAAAATCACAAGCAGTTTCAATTAAATGGGCAAGTCAGTGCTGTGGGTTTAAATTAATCAATTTCCTCAAGGTGGGAAAAGCCCGTCGTTAAAGAGAATTAGTGCAAAAGTGTACTCTGGAAATAATTGCCATTGACTTTTGAGAAGGGAGAAGTGAGAGCAGCATTTTCTGTAGAGTTCAGAGAGAGAATATGTTTTTTTTTCCTAATCTGTAAGCTTTGCCTTTTGGTCCAAGAACCGACTTGAAAAAGTGAAATCTTTCAGCAGAATCAAAGGGTTTTCCAGATTTTACTTGTTATTGTAATTCTGCTGTATGTAATGGCCATATCATATTGTGTCTTATAATGTTCTGTGTAAAGTTTTAAACTTTTATCTTTTTTTTTGTATCTCAATTTAAAAACTAACTTTAATGCCTAAATGGCTCTTGGTTTCCTGGTGAACTTTTTTTTTATTCTCTGCTAATTTCAACCCACTAAATGTCAACAAGGTTTTTAAAAAATGGTTTTCCTCATTACTGGACTCCCTGGTTTTAAAGTTCACAGAATTTAATTGGAGTTTTATAGGATACTACGAGGTAAAAAGCCCTTTTAAAGGAGAGCCATTCCTCTCAGTCTCTCTCAGGGAAGCTCCACTCTCTCCAAAGTGCGGCCTCGCTGTCTCTGGCGGCAGACTAATGGCAGCTTCTAGTGGGCTTATTTGGGTTTAATGTGGCATAATGAGGTTAGGTAATTGGGTTTAGGTCAAGTTGTAAAACAGGTTCAGAGGAGACAGAGATGTGAAGATCATGTAAATGAGTGGTGTTAGATCGCTGAAGGCTCACACCGGTGGCTACTCAGAAGACTCCTCAAAGTGCGTATAATGCAAGTGCAAGCTCATTCCGCCCTGTCCTCATTTCCAAATGGTTTCAGTAACCTTAAGTCAGTCAGGAGCATCAATTAAGAAAACACTCATACAAGTGCTAAGTGGTCTTGGGAGAAATGCCTCCACATTAATGCCATCTTTGTATCATTTTATCACTCACTCCTGTCTTCCTAGATTTCCACCGTCCTCATCCCTCCTTGTAAATATCAAATCATGTATCATATATTATTTAAGAGCAGGGAAGTTAATGAACGTATTAAAAAACGCGGCATCCCCTCAGCAATTTGGAGCCAATTATTAAAATTTGTTAAAAGGCATGACTAATTAAAGAGGATATTTAAATGGGATTGAATTTTAATGCTTTTTTTTTTCCTTCCCTCCTTATTACCTTTGTGGCAGGGTTAAGATGAGAGGATGTCGAGATTAGATATTCTCACACTAATTAAGACCACAGATCCCCTGGGAAGAGAATAAGGGTCTGCTCGTTCTCTCCCTCCACACTCTCTCTCTCCCCGCCCTCCTCTCCCGCCCTCCTCTCCGCTGTGGCCCCTCCGTCTCTCCTCCGCGGCGCTGGACCACCGGGGCCCTGAGGAGAGACACAGCTGGGATTAAGATGGACCTGGGATGGGGATGCAGCGTCCTTCCTTCACGTCTCCTCTCCCCTTCCCTCTCGTCTCCCCATCCGTTGCTCCCCATGGGGCCCTACGGGTGACATGTTAACCTTTGAGGTTGTCAGGCCATGAGAGAGGAGAGATTCTCACATTACGATTAACTCTGCTCCCTTAATTAAACACATGAACGTGCCGATGAACACGATCATGTGATGCCTCGGAATAGAAGCTATATTGGATCTTCTGAGAAATTATTAAGGACAATTCTGCGTTTTTTTTCTTTCATTGCGATGGCATTTGTGTCACAATAGCACATCACTTCATATAGGTCATCAGTAACTTGTAAATGATTATGTCAATCAGTTAATTGGCAGCCACAGAAAAAAGAAAATGGAAAATGTCGAAGAATAAGGGAAGCCATCGTCAGGGACCATTATGATGTATTTGCTTGGTTCTTGTAACTTTACCCATATTTTTAGATGACAGTCAGGTGTTTTGTGCTAAGCTTAGTGGCAGGATAATATAACTTCATTGTGTGGAATTTCCTAAAATTTTGAATTGAATTGTTGTGCTTTTCACTGTTCTGTTCTTTGCAGACAGCACCTGGCACTCTGGCCCTTTTTTTTGTCTGAACAGTGAAGAATGTACAGTAGGAAAAAGTAGACTGAGCCTTTTTTCTGAAAAGAGTTGTTTACAGGGTGAGATGGAGTTCACCGTGGTGCCATCAGGAACAGATGCCTGAAAAACAAAACTGGGGTATAGTGTCAGGAAGACCCTTTGACTCTCAGCAAGCTGGGTAAAGTGTTCACTGTTTGCGACAACCCTTTTATTCCTGCTAATATGTACATAATCCCTAAATGGGACTGATCGAAGTGTTAATATTTAGGCGAAGCTATGATCTCTCCTTGGATATCTTGTTCAAAGGGCAGGAGACTTTGACAAAGCGCTTTTTTTTCTTTATTGTAAGTCTACGTTGTTATTTTGACCGGGGAGTGAGGGTGCAGCGAGCTTGTATTTTAGGAGCATAGCACCACCGGGTATTCACACAAAGCTCTTCTCCGACCTTCTTTCCCCTCCTTCTTTTCTCTCCCATGCCTGTGAGTCACTTCCATGCACCATTTCAGGGGAAGGGGAGGGAAAAGGCAAATAAACAAGATCTCTTTCCAGAGTTTATATTCTCAAAGGGAACTAGATGAGGGGGTGGCATGTGAGGGGGCGTGGGGGGTCTGCGGCCAGCAATTGAAAACTGTTGCCCTTACCCGGAGAGATCTGTGTACACTGCTTGCAAAGTCAAACAAATAGATCCAGGGTGCAGGTTTACGTGTGTGTTTGTGCGACTGCCCATAAACCTCCCAGCCTGTCATCTCCAATCAGTGTTCTCTGTTCCTGATCAGACCTCTCTCTCTCTCTCTTTCCATACGTGTGTCTGTGTGAAACGGTGTTTGTGTGTGCATTTCTGTCTTTGTGTATTGCTTTGTGTGTGTGTTCGTACGTTCCTGTGTGTGTTTCCCACGTGGGTGCCAGGCCTGGATCCAGAGAAGCACTTAGGGAAACCTCTGGCTGACATGGAGCGCTATCTGAAACAGGTCACACACTGGTTCACTCTGCCACAGTGTTCACTCTCTAATACAATACAGTTTATTTCTATGCATACATCATTTGCCTACAGTCAGGTTTACCTCATGTTAATGTTTAAAGTCTTCACACTTCTTCAAGTGCTTCACCCAAAGTCAAAGTTTAATACTACACTGAAATATATTTTTTCTTCCACTTAAAACTTTAGTTTTAGAATGATTTTATTCTCTGTGCTCTGCTTTCTGTCACTATTATGAGAAAATATCCCGGTCACAGCAAACAAGTTCTTGCTGGTTTTTATCACAATGTTGAAATAGTTTCTGGTATTTTTCTTTTAAACCGGTGTCAGAAACGATACACTTCGGAATTGAACATGGAGACTAGAGTCTAGCCTAGTAAGGCAAGACTTGTATTATTTCTAATTACTTGTATTGTGTTTCTAGACTATAAATTTCAAATTTAGGTAAAATTATGGAATTGAGCAGTAAGTAAATTTTGAAGAATTCAAAGTATTTAAATAAGTTGTTTTGTTTTCGCTGATTAGCTCTCCCAGAAGTATGGAGTTCATATTTGCGGAGAAGGGGGTGAATATGAAACCTTCACCCTGGATTGCCCTCTCTTCAAAAAGAAGATAGTTATGTGAGTAAAGCAATATAGACTTACAAGAATTGTCTATATGAGAGCTGTTGCTTAGTTATCTTTTTCACTTTGTGGCTGCTGTAAGTTTAGAAAGTGTTTCTTTCCCAACACTACTGTATATGAAAGTTTTTTCCTTTTGTGTGTGCAGTGATGCAGCCGAGACAGTGATCCACTCAGCAGATGCCTTCGCTCCAGTCGGCTACTTGCGCTTCACCAAGATGCACACCGAGAGCAAAGACGGCGTGAGTCAAACTTCTGAAGGAATCCGCGAGTGTAACTTGTACAAATAAGATCAGTGCTGTTCAATGCTGAATCAATGATTTCACAAACAAAAGTTTGAGTCGCTCCGGGGTCGATTACTTTAAAACCACTCTGAGGGCAAAACAAATACAAGAACAAAACCTTTTGGTGTCTGATAACTTTGTCGAGCAGAAGAGAAACACGGCACTGTAGGGCAGGGTTCAGATCAACCTCCAGAGGGCCCCTTTCTCTCTCGCACGTGCCCGCGCGCACACACACTCTTGCTCTCGGTCTCTCCCTTCATCCCTCGCTCTCTCCTCTAGCCCCACATGGCCTACTTTGACGTCTGCAATATTCACTGCAGCCTGAAACTAGGCCCAGCTTAATAAACATGTCTGCTCACATTAAGGCGCTTTGCATTCAGGTAGCTGGCTAAGCGGACACAGGCGGGGGTTGCGGGGAGGCAGTAGGAATTGGCTTTTGGTATATTAGATGGAGCCGAATGCAGGCTTCACAGACAAGAAGGGTGACACTTCACTTTCCCTGCAAGAACAGACAACTTTATAATCCTTAAGTTATTGTCGGAAATTCTCTAGATAGAAACAACGACCTAATTTCTATGTACTTTTAATTACTCTGGTTCAAATTGTCTGGCTTAATAAGACACCTACCGGCTGATGAGCGTTCCTGGCGACAGGAAGAGCTGCTTGCATGCAGAGAGTAGATGAGTAACGCTGAGGGATGCTACTCGCATGTAGCTCAACATGTCTCCAGGGTAAAGCATGTGCTTTGCACGTGTGTTTCTTTGCACATCACACAATAATGTGTTTGATTTTATGTCTGTTCGTTTGCAAAAGAGTGTGTGAGTTCCTTTTCACAGCCTTCTGTGAGTGAGTGTGTGTGTGTGTGTGTATCTGCATGTTGGGTGGGGGCTGGGACTGTTATGTTATGACAGAAAACATACCCCCATCCCACAACCTTCGTGACCCTGCAGCCTCGCTCCCTACAGCTATATATTTTTTCACTCTCCACACCCCCCATCACACAAACACACACACACGCTCCCACAGCCCCTGTAGCCCCCCCTAGGTTGCTGGGGGGTTAGAGCAGGGAGATCCAGGGCTTGCGAAGGGAGGGGAGAGAAGGGGGGGGGGGGCAACCAGGGGAGAACCTGCCCTGGTTCAGCCTTCTGAAGCTCTTCTCGTCAGGGTGACAGATCTGCAGTGACACCAGCACTAGAGGAAACTGCACCGGGCTCAGGGGGTGGGGATGGACCACCATCATTTGCCCTCCGTTAATGCTAGTCAAGCTATTTTTCATGCTGGCCAGGAGAGAGGGGCTGAAGTATAATTAATTTGATTATCATATGGCCTAATGCAGTTGACAGCAGATGAGGGGGGTGAATGAGTGTTGGGCAGGACGAAAGGGGGCCCTGATGAAATATGAAATATGTATTTAAATGCGTGACGCCCCAGCAGGATTTGGCAGGTAATATGTATGCCTTAGAGAATGGTAATGATTTGTTATTTAAAGAAGTGTAGAGGCAAAGTATAAGTAAACAGGAGAAAAATAAAAAAAGAAATGGTGAAATCCAAAACACATCTCACCCATCCAGTCATGAGTTTTGACTGACAGCCAGCATGATTGAATCTACAGTATCAGAAAACACCACTCCCTATTCGCCTGAACCGCGAATATGTTAGCATGTTGTTTCATATTCATTCATCTTGAAGTTATGTGTGTCTGGGCCCTTGTCATGAAAGACTGACACACACAGCCCGCTTGGTGGGGTATTTGAAAGGGCTGGCTAATTATACAGCATTTTGTCTGTCTTTGCAAAAGGCTCAGTGCTCTTTGGTGGGCGTTTGGCCTGATGTATTCCCTGTGGTGCTTTATTGCAGGATGTGGTGGCGAGAGCTTTGCCCCATGGTAGTTGTCCTTGCCAGAGCGCCATTGACAAGATGACTGAGGAGGTGGAATATGCTGATCAAGCTGAAGACAACCAGCAAGAATTTACATCAAATTGTGACCTTAGTTGTCAGCTGGGCCACGGTGAGATTCATTTATGGTGAAACATGCACGTGCTGACATGCATGCTTGAATGTGTATTTATATATATGTGTGTGTGTGTGTGTATGTGTGGGAGTGTGTGTCAGATGATATCTGCGTGTCGTGTTCGCTCCCTGAATCTGTGTCATGCGGCGAGCATCATGATGCTAGCATTTCTGAGTGATTGTTTGACAAGAGCTGTCATTTCGGCAACGTGTTTGTGACAGTCTCTGTATTCATTTCTCCTTTGACATAAACCACCTATGCATGAATTACTTCTCATGCAGTATATGCCCTGGTTATAAATGAAGAGAAGACGAAACAACATACTTGTTTTCTATGGTCTTTATGTTTTCTATGTTCAACTTTATGTTGTTGTATCTTTTCCTGCAGATCTCCGTCCATCCTGCTCACCAAGAAGTGCTGGAGGCTACCAGTGGATCTCTGGCATCAACGGCCTTCGGTGCCAAGAACTTGGAATCCAGGGCCAGACATGCGCAGCTTTCACACAGCTGCAAAGTAAGGAAGAGTGTGAGGGAGAGCAGGAGATGGGGCACTTTTGAAGAACATGAATGTACCAGAGCCTCGGACATGCTTTTAAATACCTCTGTGTTTCAAGGGTCTACTAGAAAATTCTTTTTTTGCCCCTCCAAAGCACACCAAATGACACTCACAAATCAAGTAACCTTTAATAAGTCATGTTTTCTTCGATCAAATAAAGACTACATCTTTGATATGATCAAGGGGAGATGATACAGAAATCCTTTGTCCAAAAGAGATTCTGCTTCTACTGTACTACACACCCTACCCAAGCCTCAAAAATTCAATGGAGAGAAAACATATGGGGAAAACTTTCTTTGTCCCTTGGGTGTCTTTCTTTCTCCTTGCTCTGTTAGCTAAAGACACACGAGGAGGTGTGGCGGAGCTTGAGTAGTCGTTCCTTATTCAAAAGTGCTTGTCAGCCCAGCAGGCAAAACCCTGTGTGTCGAGACTCCCATCCGTCACAAGAACGGGATAGCGAGTTGGCCACTAAACAAGGACGAGCACTTCAAATTAACCCAAACCAAGCCTCTTTTAAAATACACACACACACACATACGCACGCACACACAGTGCAGTCATGTTGGGTGGGTTATCGTTTTTGCCCTGCAGAAGTTTAAAAGTGCATGCTTTTACAGTGTATCTTGAGTCTTTTTTTTCTCTTTTTTGATGGAGAAAGAGGAGCGAAAGATGAAAAGCATATTTAATGTTTATCGTGGTGCTCGGCTGAACAGCCTTCACAGTGCAGAGACAATATTAAACAAGTTAATATTTAATGAACAACCTCTTTGTATGAGGGCGAAGTAGTCTGAGACGCTAGTGTTGGCAAAGGAAAAACAAACTTGAAGCTCTTTCAAATGATTGTAGGGAGAAAGGCTTTGCTTTGAGCCCTTGTGCCTGCGTTTGCATACAAAGCCAGTGATGTGCACACATACTGTGTGTTAGACTGCGCTTTATAGAGGGGGACAAACACCAATACCAATTTAAAGCAGTTCCAGTGGATTTCAATGTCAGATAAAAACTTAGAGACTATCCTCCTCTTAAACTACTATAATGATAGCGTTCAGATGATTGTTTGAACAGACTGACTGTGTGGAAGGTATAGCACAGCTGTACGCCCGACACTTTGACACAAGCAAATGCCTGCACGCTGACTTAGTGATTGTTCACTGGCAACCTTGCCTGTCGCTGTTGTAGATGCAACTCGTAATTTCCTGAAAACAAGAGGAAAACAAACAGGAAAAGAAACACCAGAACACGTTTATAGAGGTAAACCAAAAACATAAGTCTCAAAGAATCAGTTGCATGAGATTGGTGACGAGTTACCAACAAGAATGTGCCGTGGCCAAATGCGCCACGTCTCTTCGGTCACAAGCCTACCAGACAGATTCGGTTTTATTTAGTATTTTGCTTTTTTGTTTGGATGTACTGCTTCTCTGCTGGTTTTAATATTTGAGGTAGCATATGAGCTCAGCAAAAATGTAAGTTTGTTTGTGGAAAGGTTATGATACTATAATTTACGATATAGTACACTTAAATGTTTTTCAGCATAATGTGTTGTCTGCGTCCAGGGGAGTTGGACAGCAGAGGCTGGAAGATGAAAGACATTATCTTGGTCCACCTGTATGTGAGGCGCATGGAAGACTTTGCTCTGCTCAATGCAGTCTATAAGAAACACTTTGGCATCAATCCACCAGCCAGGTAAAGATGCAGAAACATTTGCATCACTGCAGCAGCGTTAATCTCAGTTCAAGTCATTGCCCTACCGTTCACTCCTTGTTTCCCCTCCTTTTCCTTGTAGAGTGTGTGTTCAGGCTCCTCTACCTGACAGTCAGCTGCTGCAGATGGACTGCTTGCTTCATGACTGGACCGAGCCCCCTGAGGAAGGCTGTTTCCACCAGAGGGAAGCCCTGCATGTACAGAGCCTGTCCCACTGGGCCCCAGCCAACATCGGGCCCTACAGCCAGGCTCTCAGGGTAAGGCTCCACATCAGGGAGAGGTGGTGTTGCAGGTAGTGGGTGTGAGTGCTGACAATTTATATTTGATAGTGGCCACAAAGGTAAGTATATTGTTCTGTTAATGGACTAATTCTTTTTATTTATTTCAGCATTACACTCTTATCAAAGGGTATATTTAGAAGAATTCTCCATTATTTACATTTTCTTCAGCATTCATTGTTTTTATTCATACTTTTCTTTTCATTTTAACCACGTTCTTCACATAACCTCTGGCTACCGATTGCAAGTGATAGTGAAACATCTCCGAGTGAATCCCTTGATCCTCGTCTGAGCCAAAAACAAGGAGCATTATTTTCTTTGTGTCCTTGTTAGCTGAGCAATTCAAAGTATCACTTTAGGAAGATAAGTCATGGATTATTGGAGGAATGGCAAGGATTAATTTGATGAATGATGAATCTCATTGGTGATTCCTGCTGTGCTTTGTTGTGCTTGACTCTTACAAAGCAATTGAAGTGTCTCAGATTATGCGCAATACTCCGAGCGCATCTTCATTGTCTCTGTTTATGTATGGATGCATGCGTGCAGATGCATGTGATTGTTGCTGTGTGTTATAGTTTGTTCTCATTGCTACTTTTATGTACACACGTAAATGTGCATCCCTGTTATAGTGGGCCGTGTGTATCCATTTTTGCACTTGTTTGTAAAGCTTCGTATTTAACTTCTTTCATATTGTTTCAAACCCAGAAAGAATGTCGAATTCAAAGGCAGAGCAGAGGAAGTGTGGGCCGTGGTTGCACGGTTGGCTTGGTGTTTTGTTTACCCAGTGTGTATTATATGGGATTACACTTGTCAAGGTACTGTCAACAAGGATAGTGTCCATCTCCTCCACACTGTCCTTGATCCTGCAGCCAAATCCGTCTATGAGTGAGAACATGTGTGGATTAGCCATTCGTTTAGAGCTTGACGGCATATCTCACCAGTGTGTCACCAGAGCTCAGATGATCTTGCGCAGTTTGGATTCCTGAGATGTAACCTACAGAGTCAGGTTTGCTTTTAACATGCCAGCAGTGTTTGATTTTCTCAATGGAGTCTCATTGAGACATGAAATTAAAGTCAGCTGTGGGCATGTGCTATTGCCTCCGGAAAACAGTCTAATCTCTCATTCCTCTAATGATCATTCATATCCAAAGCAATTTGAGAAAACAATGAGAGGAGTTTGCTTGCTCAGAGCGGCGCGCGGCACTTCACACGACCCCTGCGTCGTCTCTCAGTGTGTCTGCTCCTCCTCCACGCTACAGTGAGTTAATTTGATCAAAAATGTATTAACAACTCTTCAGTACAGCTAAAGATTTTTACATATTGATACAATTACCCCCTTGCTGTGAGCAAGCATGCAGTGCCACCCCTCCCCTCACCAGCACCGCGTTGACTCCGTCTTTAATGACAATTTTCCTTGGTGACTGTTGCCGTGTGACACCATGGCGACAGGGCTCTGGCAACATCAGAGACAGAGAAGCTGCTCTCTGAGACCAAATAACCTGGAGGCCTCCACTTTCACTGTCCGTGGAGAAGAATTAGTAATTAAGAGAAGGATCTAGCCATACAAGGGGGTTGGAAGTGGGGGTTGAACTTGAAATGATTAAAGGATGAATTTGTGATCTTAATTATGTCCAGAGAATGTAATCAATTTTATGTCAGCAGAGGTGTTTTTGTGGTTAGTTCTTTGAAGGGGCAATGAGTTATCACTTAATGGAGGAAATGGATAGCGAACGACAATGGCCTTTGATGAATGACTCCGGTTCGCTTTCTTGTTTATTAATCTGACAAAGCATAATACTGCTAACCATTTGAATGTGCCGCAGCCAAACGGGGCTATAAACTGACCAATGTCCAGATCTATTGGGACAAGTATATGCTTTTGACAAGCGTCCAGTGGTTTGAGAGACAGCACATGGCTGCTGACAGGACATGGCACCCTCGGCCCTGCAGGATTTGACTACAGTCGGTTTCCCTCAGTGAAGGGTGGTTCTGGTGGAGGTAGAGAGGAACGGCGTCGGGGGGTGGCATGTGATGGATGCTGGACCTTCAATCTCCATCCATCTATTCATTTATCTGCCCGGCTTGTCATGTCTCTCAGCTTCAGCTCTCGGGAACGGCAAGCCGAGTGAATGTCTGACAGATTCAGATCTGACTTGATTTAAAGAATTAGTTAACCTTTATAATGTCAAAGCTGGGGGCCCCTCGTTGTATTGTATGTTAATGTATAGTACACTGGTAGTTTAGGTAAAAGCCGGAAGCTATGAAGACAAAAACAGTGATTAAATTTATGCTTTGTTTTTACATCGCTTCGTATTTTTCTGTACCTGATTGACGTGTGTTTAATGCTAATATGAATTCTTAGCAGTATGATATATAATTTGCCAGTGCTGTAATATCAAAGTTCTTGCCACTAATTTTTTTGTTTTGCTGTCTTTTTTTTTTATCAGAGATCTAATGCAAATTTCCCTGTTATTTTTTTTTATGTAATTTGCATAATCGAATTAAGATATAAGAAATTTCACTCTTTTATTCCATCCATCAATTCTCAAAAAACAAAAGATGCTCTCAGACATCCAGTTTCTGTTGCAATATATCAAAACAAATTCTCTCATTGCAACAAAAGCCAACTAATGGCAGGCTTTTAAAAGAAATAAAAGTTATTACTGCATTTTGCTGTCAGTTGTTTCTTTGAAGGAGCTTTAAAACAGTTCTGTTGCATTAACATAATAGCAGGGAAAAAAGGAGCATGGGCCTGTTTCTTTAGCCAGCAATGTTCCACATTTTTACATAGAAATCCATTTGTACTAATAACAGATGATTACGCTTATGAGTTGCCAGATGGAAAAAATTGACCTATCATTCACTAAAGTCAGAGTGAACAACAGGAGTCCTAAACTGCAGGAATTTTTTTCCACATCTATTTAGATTAATGCTGCCTGCTCTGTCACATTCCCTTTGGAGCCACATTTACCGAGGCAAACACAATAGGCAAACCAGACCTGAATAGAACGACTATGAGTTGAATGGTTGTTAAACATCTCCTCTTTCCTGTTAAGGTAAGTGGCTCACCCCTGGGATATTTGCTGGGAAATTATACTCACTGATCAGATTCTGTTGGGTGTGTTTTGGGAGCTGACTGCACTAGCCTCAGGTTGCTGGTGAACACTAACCTCCCTTGCCTCATTCCCCTAATTGTGAGTGACAGTCAATATTGCAGGAGGACCATCTCGCACAAGCCCCGCGATAGGATTTGCATTGGATTTTGAGAATTGTCAAAGTGGACTATGAGGCATTGGGAGGGAAGTGGATCTGACGTTGCCAATTAGCGTCAAAGGGAGGAGTGTACTGTGGCGGGTGCTCGAATTTAAATAATCTTCTCACAGGAGCCTTAATGTCTGAAAACAATGAGCTCAACTTTGTCTGACCCCCTTGATGAAAAGTTCAGAGGTCAAGCTGAGTCACAGCGGGCCACCCATGCAGGACCAGGAAGAGGATGCAGGAATGACTAAGGGAGGAACAGAAGTAGACATTTCCTTTGCTTATTGGCAGCCTCATTTTGATTTTGTTTATTTCAACCAACAAACAGATTAGTTAGAGGACGTTTTAAGAGAATTGACAGTACAGAGTGACAGAAAACATTAGATGGAAATTAAACGTGATAAACCTCTCCAAACTAAGTCAGACATAGACTTTGTGTTCATGAGGTATGCATCTGCGATCGCTGGCTCACAAGAGCATCCCTGAAAATATACATGTTTTAACCTCCTTTCCCTCATCTGCGTTTTAAAAGAAACACAGGGATATGTTACAGTGCTTTCCATTAGAAATGCAGCAGGAGAAGAAATAGTACATGATGGGTGTGTGAAGATAGCGGCCCTGCTTTATGGTGAACAATCAGAAGGTTGACAGCTAAATATGAGCTGCTGTGGCGAGTGAGAGAGCAAAAATTTTAGTGATGAATGGCAGAAATTAAGCTAAGTGCTTCAGTTTTATGGTTTGTTGTTCTCACCCAGAATGTTTCAACACTGTAAAAGAGCCAACATGCACAATTCAGCAGCCCCCCTCCATTACATCAACCCCCCTCCCCCACCTCCCCAAACTTCCTTAGCCTACATCTAGAGAATACATCTACCTCAATTACCACAGAAGAGTAATTAGCCAAAAAAACAGTGTGTGTGCGTGCATCTGCGTTCGGGGAGGTATTCATGCAGCACGAACAGATTAATTAGGACGTTTAACTTCATTTCTAATATAACAAAATTAATCCCATAAAATATGAGGGATCTCGGAGGAGGTGCCTGTCAGCATCTGACGCCTCTCCCCTGTTTGCCATAATCTATTAAAACCTTGCTTTTATCTCACCTCTCCCCTGTCATACTTTATGGATTTTTTCATAAACACGGCCCATACTTCATAAATGTCTCAATTTTCTAGTCTATTAACATTACTTCAAAAGCGCTTGATAAAAGAGGAGTGCATGCGTGAAATAATGCACCAATAATACGAAGTGCTGGAGGCTAGAACAGTAGGGGCGGCTCTCCGGCGTGCACACTCAGACAATGCAAGGGATGTTATCAACTTTAATAAAAGAACAAATGATCACTTTCAACCAAAGGAGGAGGGGAGAAGAGGCAGGGAGGAAGGGGTGGGGCCAGGAGGGGAACAGTTGTCGAGTAATTGAGTTGATGAAAAATGAGGTCTTGAAGGCTCAGCGGTTTGAGGTTGAAGGCTACTCAAAACTACGGTGTTCTTCAGTTCGTGTAGTTACTTGTAGCTGCGGCTGAGGATGTTAACACAGATTTGTTTTTTTTCCTTTTCATTTCACTGAAGGCACAAGTAGAACAGGCTGACTGCTTCCTTTCCTGAATGCCTGAATTGTGTGCAACGAGTTGAACCTTTTGTCTGGAGAGAGTCAGCTAGGTTTTTGACTGACAGTCAGGCTTCACCTCGCAGCCTTTCCCCAGCGAGCATCGATTCAGTTCCTGTCTCTGTGCATCACCTGAGGTCTGAGTCTCTGTAGGCTTTACTCATCCTACCCAAACACTGGGGTCAACCGGATTCATTTGAACTGGACACACACAAAACGCTCTGATCAAACCCAGTAAGACCTTCCTGCAGTGGCATGTCGGCTGTCTGCCCTGAGGCCAGGTCTTACAAAGAGACACACACATACACCTGTGTGTGCTTTGTGATGGACCCTGGCTGTATGACAAGGTAAACTGGTTTGGTCATTAAAATAAGTCACAGGTAACACACTCATGACTGACAGGGCAGGTATACAGCAGCATTCAAACAGCATTTGATGACATGCAAATAGAGAAAGATGCGAGCAAAGGCAAACAAAATGGGCTATTGAACTTACACACATTATCACAAACCATCAGTATCTAAACATTTCTTGACAAATATTTGCTTGCGTACAGGTCTGTACATGTATGCATTCTCTTCAACACTGTCCTGTATGCAAAACTGGAACTTCCTTCTCTCTCCTCTAATACAGCTCTACATCCCAAGAACTAAATATGTGTTGACACATATGACCATAGCTCGGTCGTGGAACACTGCTGGAGTGACTTGATGTGGGTTGTGCCTCCAAATGTGTGTGAGAGGTCAAATCAGACCACCTTTTTAATCTGATGAGGGGGCAATTTTATGGGAGGTGGTAGACGGCAGCGGAGGTAATTATGTTCCTCCCAACTCTACCCCACACGCCCTCTGCCCCCCTTTCTCTCCCGCTGTGACCGCATAGAGGCTGACCTGCCACAGTAGTGGTCATTTTCAGGATTCAGTGCGTTCTTTGCTGCATTATTCTGCACTGCCACTACTGCAGCACCACGTGGGAACAGGCTGGTATCAGCTTGTACCAGGCGAGGACAGGGGAAGGACTGGATCTGTCAGAGTGCATCGACTCTCAGGCGGCCACGTACGCCGGCACTGTGCCTCTGCCCCGGCCCCTGCCACACTCCCACTCATTAATGGGCTCGGGCCCTGACAACTGATCCTAATTGCCTTTGAACAGCTCTTCATGTATTATTGGTGCCTGACTGCCTTGGTTCATGTCAACAAGCCATGGGAAGCAGGGACAGGGTCCCTCTTCCTCTTTTACATATTGGGTTATGTGTATACACATTAGATATGCATGTAAATATATATACATGTGCACATAGGTGAACATGTGGCACAGCTTCAGTGGGGTCGCACAGGTCTCTGATATTTCTAGTGAATGGTCAACACCCTAATTATACTATACTATTTTATCTTTGCAGAACTGTAAATTACTTGACAGCTTTTCTGTGTAAAAACCATTATGTACTTCTTGTTGTGGCTATAGTATATGAATAGAAAACCCTAGAACACTTAATGGAATGTAGATTAATGTAATCAGTCATCATTTATGAATATGATTTTATTTTATTTTATACTCTGCTTTTTTAATTTGAGAGAACCACATGGTACGTGAATGTGTATGCGTGTGTGTGTGAGTGAGCACTTGCTTGCTTCTCACTTTGTCAGTGCTGATGAGCAGTGGAGGGGTGAATGGTTCAGAGACATCAAGAAGGCATCTGAAAAGCGTCTTGTAAAGATCCCACCACTACAGATATCTGCCATGACACTCGCGCTATTACCATTGCAATCACAAACACTCAGTCAAAACACATCATTATTTGTAGTCCCATGTGTGAATTATTACCCCATATCCAACTGTTTACTTCCCATTTTACTCCTCTATTTGAATACAGAGAAAGGAGAGGTGGGGTGACTTGGCTTTTTTATTTGTGGAATGAAATAACTGAATATCAAATGCATAGATAAAAAGCATAGCGGCGTGTCCTGTCCACTCCCATCACTGTCTGAGAGAGGAGAGACGTATGACCATCCCATTACTATGGTAACTAGCCACTATATTCAGAGCTGCCCGGGTGTGTTTCTTCCCCCTGCAGTGACGAGAGGGCATAGCTGACAGGGCGTATACACACACACACACACACACAGATAAGGAGGGTCTGGAAGATGCTCCTTGTGAAATATACACATGTGTGCAAATACAGACAGAGCAATATAAGGACCGGTTCCCACACAGACTAATGTGGTGACATACGGACACTAATGGGGAACAGTGTTAGACAGAAATGTAACCCCCTACCTTTTCAACATTTTACTCATAGCCAAATTCTCCAACAGTAGATACAGAAACACAGGAGAATTCAAGGACCGAGAGAATTAAGCATAGGCAAAAAGGGACAATAAGAAAAAAAACTGTATTATTTTTTTTTCATATTTTTTATGCCTAGCTATCAATCAAACAGTACTGAATACAAATTATTTTGCATTTTATCAGCACAGAATGAATGTGGTAACAAAGACAAACTGATTGATATGTTACCAACAGACACATGGTTTATAACACTAATTGTCACCAACCCAGGCTGTTAGAGAGGGCTTGTTAGTGCAGCTTATTCACCCACTCTGCTACAGTTTGTGTATTTTAGGAAACTGCTATTGATTTTGATTGATTTTATGGATGAATTATTTTGCTCCCCTACATTTCTGCAATTCTCTAAGTTGCTCTTGCCTTTAGTTGAAAATGATTTTTACATCCACATGCAACAGTGTGCAAGCATTGCTATTTTGTCCTCCATTTATTAAGCTTTTTTTTTTTTTGCAGTACTACAGATGACTTAGGAAAGAGTTAGCGCTTGTATTCCATATACTTTTGGCTACTCGCTTCATCATAAATTTCACATGGAGCAATTCTTCTGAGTTGTAACTTTTAACCTGGGTCATTCATTTTTCAAATGCCATTGTCATGAAAGCACACTTTACTGAGGTAAAGATTGCTGCAGATGAATAATAAACACTCTCCTGTTTTTTTTCTGTGGACATATCAGCATGTTCACTTTTAATATATATTTATTATTGATATTATGGATTTATTATGTAAGGGGATGTCAGGCCCTACGAGCCTAAGTAATGTAATGAGATAGAGATGCTCAGGCCAAGAGTTTGTTCAATATAATATAGAGTATACAATATTTTCCACATGTCAAAATTTATTGAGTTGAATTTGATGCTCTGACACAAATGGTAATATTTGCTCCATTTTTCAGTAGAGATTTAGTACATTTTCAGCACACTGTGTTTTATCATGGTGGTAATATTATTATTTCTCATGCATATTTACAGTAAAATGATATTTAGAATAATTCCAAAGTAATAATAAATGAGGATTTCTTAGGCAGATAATATTTCTTTTCAGATTTACAAATCTTTTTATAGACACCTTTCAGCTACATTGGATTTTCAGAATTTGATGATAGAAAGAAATATAGAGCAACACTTGTGTAGATACAGCAATAAAAACCCAACAAATTTGTTACACTGTTTTCCTTCATACATATTCCTGCATTGCACTGGTGGAATTTGTGGCTTATTTATGCGAACATTTTGACTTTACCAAAAAAAAAAAAGAAAAGAAAAAGAAGAAAATCCGTGAAGACTTCGGTGCTGTCTAGCCAGACTGTCCATGGACTGAGTGGACTGTATGAACAGCATTGTTGATTCTGGAGCTGCCTTTTTAATGCAGCTATACTGCCATCTGTTGAGATGAGGAGGAACTACATCTCCTTTTTTGCCCTCCTCTGCTTTTTCTGCACTGTCTTGTTCATTCTGTTTTCTTTTTTTTTCTTGTTTGTCTGTTATTCATCTTTTATGTGTGAATACTGAACTACATGCTGTGTCCATTACAAGAAACAGACTAGCAACAGTGCAGGGAAGAGAGAGTTTGAGGGTGTGTTTAACTGGATGTTTTGGGTGTGGACGCAGAGGACTTTTCTCTCTGGACCAACAGCTTCATGTCACTGGGTTGCAGGCTGATTTGTTTTTGACATTCACACTGTCTCATGCAGAGTAGACATTTCACACCGTGGTCATATCCTTCACATTGCGCACACACACACTGACTTCCTTAACTTCACCTCTACTGACAGTTACGCTTTAATGGTTGCACCACAGCACTTGCCGTTGACAAAATCCTTTTGTGCCCAGGTTAGCTTCCATTACCAGCCAGACCAAGAGATGTAGCTTCAAAATGAGGGAAAAATATGAAAAGACAGAAGAGACGAGGTGGTCACAGCTGGGAAGGGAGAAAGGACGGGGGTTGAGGGTTGCAGTTTCAGCATCATTCAATCAGACAACATACCCCTCAGCTGAAACAGCGAGACCCTCCCCGATTCTCTCGAATTAGGGAGATTAGCAGGAAAGCGCATAATGCAGGATGATGGAATTTGTCATAATTTGCATTGTCCTGGAAAGATTCGGTTTGATAGAGCGATGCATGGAGGGGCTTGTCATGTCCCACGGGCAGGTCATAGAGGAAGCTTGGCAGAAATGATTTTTGCGATATGTGCATCAGTCGTAAAAGCCTCACAACCAATTTGTCAAAAAATGTGAGGTCGGGACAGTTGAAGGCAGCAGGGCATTTTGCCTAACGCAATGAAAAACCATGCCCCTCCATCACTCTTCATCCACAGCACAGCTCTGGTGTGGCACAGTGTTCAACAGCCGCAGACAATTTTATTACATCCGCTTTGAATGTTTGTTGTCTTTTACTTGATCTTATTTCTTCATTTTAACATCATTAAAGCAACAGTAAATTTTCACAAGAGCAAAAGCCATACTGAATTGTAAAATAAACAGTGTTATTTTGTTGTAAAAAATATTTTTTATGATAGCGGAAAGATTTATTTATTTATTCGTTTATTCATGCCCATTGGCATTCAGATGTGTCTCCCTGAGCATCCAGCAGTCAGGCTCCCCTGACCTTGGTTATAGTGCTGAGCGGCAGCTCCTGACCACCATAAAGTTGACCAGAGCTGACATGACAGTGCTACTCTCCCACACGGTTCAGTGTCTATAGAGTGGGCATGTCGAGGGCAGACATCCAGACACAACAGAAAATACACATAAGCTCAGAGAGGTGGGGGTTGGGGAAAGGCCAGTGTCCCTGGCTCAGACTAACCACACATTGCCCCAACAATGGCTCATTATAGTTGTGTCATTTTTAACGTTCTTCTAAATTTATCATCGCAGTAACCTTGTGTTTTGTACATGTGCTTATGGTTTGCTTTCTGAATAAATGTACAGTTTTAGACCCCAGACAGTACATTCAGAAATGCCCTATACTTGCCTTTCTTTGTGTCTTTCATACGGCTATTTATGTCGCCGTTTAAGTAACACTGATTTTGTGTGACAGTTGAGCATACAGGGGTTAGGCTCAAACTGGAGCACAAACAGGAAGGGAAAAATAGAGAGAGTGAAAAAAAAAGAGGAGGGAATAAAAAGGCAAATATCTCCCTCCCCCCTCCCATGAAGCCTTAAATGAGAAGCCTAACATGGGGAGAGATTCTGTAGAGGGAAGAACGGTTGTGGTTCTCCTGAAAGGTTTGTATTTGTAGAAATGAGGTGTCAGAAGAGGCAGGATTTCCTCAGGGCGCAGCACAACATGAGCCCATCTCTTATCATTTCCCACTCCCAGACGTGATCTGCTTTGAATGCACTAATGCTGAAAGAGCCCCACAGACTTGAAGCCAGTTCAAGATGAAATCGCAGCACACATCCCTGACAAACTGCCATCCACCACACAAGGATTAAACAGTCGTTGCATATCAAATCCCCGCCAAAAAGCAGAAATAATATATGCACTTAAATACATTCAACAAAACTTCAACCTCAGCTTTTTGATCCCGACATTTTGAACTATTTTGAGCTATTTGCCAACCCTAAAATATTCAAGAAAAGAAAAAAATTACTAAAGTGAAAGAAGAGTCAGGACAGAAATTTGGACATTTGTCACATATATTAAGAATGTTTCATAAAGTATTAAAAGTAAATCAAAGGGTGTCCTATTTTAGTTTATTTAAAATGCAAATAGTTTATATGTAAAATGAAGTTTTAGATGGAACATACCACGTAAATGCAGCATCCTTAGTTTGAATCTGGCCTTGTGCTACTCACACATGTGCCGCTTTTACCTTTTGTCTTCATTCACTATAAACTTAAATTAAGGCATATAACTCTCAAAAACAATCTTTAAAAAGTTTTTGTTATGCGTTTGAGAGCCTTTGCACAATGGTGAAGCTGTAAACAACACTCAAAAGCTGTACTGACGTCTCCATGAAAAGACATACCACAAATATTAATTATATTTTGCATCTAATTTCCCATAGCTTATACTGTATTGCTGTTACCCTTTTAGCTTGGTTACATGTGTCCTTGCATGACGGAAAAGTTACACCATACTAATCTAACCTATTTTACACATTTTGTATTATCATTTTCCCAGTTAAATTATGCACGAGGTCTCAATGGGGGGAAATGTGACCATTAGCATATCTGATAGGAGCGGTGGAGCAGTTTTCCACCTCTCTCTGTCCTTGGAACTAGGCAGAAAAAACCTGACTGTTCGTCAATACCAGGTCATTTTATCCAGGCCAGCCGAGGCCGTCTATACCATTCCAAGGCTCCGCTAATGACACTCGGAGACGTCTTCGACACGATGGGGGCCCAGAGGGCTCCGACACCAATGTGAATATAGTCTAGCACTGTCTGGTCATCTCTGGAAGCTCTTTGACAAAATCTGCAATTAGAAACACCTCAGACACTCCAGCCTGAAACGAGACACCGTTAAGGGTTGGAAGCAGACACAGCCAGGCGCTTCCTGAGTACATTTACATATATGTTACTGTCTGCCGCTCACAGGGATGGAGAAAGTGAATGTTTTCGGGGAGGGTGACCTTTTGACATGTCACTGGGTTTATTAGGAAAGTAATGGGGTTGTATCCATGAAATAAAGATCGATAAAGCAGTGCAGTTTTTAAAAAAAAATCTGCCGTTGATTGCTCATTATTGTTGTTTTATTGTCTCTGTGCTGTGAAACACATAGTAGAAAATTATCCGAGAGACATTGTTTGTAATTCTTATGTTTATATTTACTACGCATTTTATTGTAAAGCATAAAAAATTAAGAAAAAAGCACATTTGATCAGGCAACTTAATGGACCAAACATTCAACTTTTTAATCACCTTAAAGAACATCCTCAAATACTGGAAATGAGAAAAACAAAACTGGTCGATCTAAGATATAATGAAAAACAACCAACTTTGCTCCAAAATGTGACTACTAAATCCTTAAAATCCTGAAAACTCTTTAAGGTTATGACAGCACAAATCAAATATTATCAAGAAGCAGTAGAGCAGAATGAAACCAACATGACGTGGAGTATTGATTCTCTGACTCTTTTCTCTGTGGGCCATTTAGACTGCTAAGGCTAGCATTTGAAAAATACTTACCTTGTTATAGAAAGTTTAATGTCATATGCAATTGTTTGACCCTTATGAATATTAAAGGATCCCATCTCTGGCCTATTAAAAATGCATGTGGCATTGTGGTTGTTGATCACGTTTAGAACGCCCATGCAAATTGGACTGTCTTCCCTGTCAAGGCCTAAGATGAATAATGTAGTTGTGTTGTATATTCAGGGACACACCATTGACAGTCAATTAACAAGTTTGATTGGTGTGTGAACTCATTCTTTTGAACTGTTAATTTTATGTAAATAGTATTCGCTCTCCCTTCTCCACTGTCTCTCTCCCCCATCCAGGTTCGCCACAGAAAGACATGCCCCCACCACCACAAAGCCCCAAATCCCCAATTCCACCTCCCACTAAGAGTAACCAGAGCGGGATCCTTAATAATTGATCATCACACACCTGCTTGGTAGAAGCTATGGGAGTCTGCCTTTAACAGTCAAGGGGCCCCATGCCAGCCCCGTTTTGATATTCAAATAGACAAATGGTAACCAGCCTTTATGAATTCGAAATGGGGTGAGCTCTTTTCATGGGGACGAGCTTGTTAAGAGATTTAGGCTGCCCGTCCAACCTGATGGAGCCCCTCTTCGCTGGAGTGGATATGATGGCATTTGATGGCTCATAAATGGAATGCCAATGACAATTTGTTGTTGATGTGTGGGAATCCAGCTTTTATGTTGGGTAGACATAGCGAAGCAGGCGCTCGGGCAGATTGTGCTTGCAGGTAAATGATCCGGCGATTGATCCAGCCGGTTGAAAGCAGCGAGTGCCTTATCTCCTCCCTTTCCTTTCGCCCTCACTCGCTCACTCGCTCGCTCGCGCCCATCTTCCCTCCATCTCTGGTCTCCTGCACTGTCCTAGTAATTTGCAGCAGCAGAGATGGAAGCTGAAGATTCATCAAAGCTGACAAGTGAACCCAGGAGCTGGGGATCATGGCAAACCCATCTGATTATGGAAATAGCCACGACCATGTCCGCCCTCAAGCTAAACAGTTGTGTGGCTAGAATCTTGTTCTGCTAGTATCGGAAAAAAAGACATACATTTCAGCAAGAGGAAAATATTACATTTTCTCTTTCCCTCCTTTTGAAGAAGTTGTGTCTGTTTAGACCTTATGTAACTTAACATGACCAAGAAGAGCTTGTCTGAAATGAGTGGGAGAAGTTTGGATGAGAGGGTGCTAAGTCTTAAATTCCGCTCTAACCCGGCTAATCTCACAATAAAACATGACACCCCTGGCTGTGTCTTTGCTAATCAGTAAAGGACCTTGTCTCGGGCCGTGCATCAATTGATCCGGGCCTTCTTGATCCTCCCTGGAGATCCCTATGTGCTCCAGGGTCCCTGCACAGGCCAGCAATTATCAACAGCTATTTGCATATACCAGCGGCAGAGTGTCCAGCGCTAATGCCATCCAAACTCAAACACCGGTGAACAGCGGGGTCTCTAAAGACCTGACCTCCTTAATGCCGCTCCTCATCCCCACTCATCTCTCTGCATTAAACAGATAGATTTTTTTTCAGGTTCTGTTATACAAGAAGCTTAATTCTAACAGAGGTATTTAGTGGAGAATTGAGCTTATTATCACGTTGTTAATTGTGCTTATAAATAACAGCAGTGCCGCGGAGATACAATGACAGGCTTCTCACTGAATACCTGCTTGTGAAATTAGAATTGTCAGCGATAAGATGCTGAAAACTGGCCGAGGTTGAACTTGTTAATTAATGCAGTGCTACTCAAACATACACTTATAATTAATGTTAATTTGATTATAACACCTCAGTGGTTATTATTGAACTTGAATATTGAATCTGATCTTGTTTCTTACGTCATGTTTTTCTGGTTGAATAGAGACCGAGTGTTAAAGTTCATAATAGTTTAATTAAATATTGTTGTGTTTTACTTTATAAGTTAACACACATCCCAGTCCAGGCAGGAGTTTTGCATTTTGATGAAAATGAAGTAAATTAACTGGCCTATATCTTCAGTCTCATCAATGACCTCTTCAGCTATGGATGCAAAGTTTTCTAAGGTTTTAATGTCATGTCTACAAATACACTATTTGTATTCCTTTTGCTCGGCATCACTTCCAAACACTAACCTACCTGAACAGCTCTCTAAAAGGCTATAATTAAGTGTCAAGCACGGAGTAGTCGAGAGATGTAAGCTTTTAGCCTGTGTGTGTTTTTGTGAATGTGTGATATGAATTAAATCAAGCACTGGACTCTAGGGTGGAAGTACCCAAACAAAACTCTGTATCTTTTTTTGTTTTTTTAGCCACATTAACATTGTGGCTCCAGGGATGGCGACATCTGGCAGTTGGTTGATCCGAGTTTGGCAATCCTTTAACATTTATCCAGCGACACCATCAGGACAAAACTTTAATCTGTCCAGTAATTTGCTTTATGTTCAAATGACTGCAAAACTAATAGTATTCCTTTGAGCCTATGCTGTACATTGTGTTTAGTACTAAATTTTAGCATTGCAACACAGTGCACATTACACATCCTTACACTGGCATGTCAACATTGTCACTTTGAGCATGTTAGCATCCTGACATTTGCATTCAACTCAAAACAGCACCCACAGAGCTAATACATTGGATGCTCACTCTTCATCTTGCTTTGACCACAACAAAAGCCAACATTGCCGTGTGTTTTTTTTTTCTTTTCGTCCCTGCTCTTTTCTTCAGGTTGATCAGTCGGTTTTCTGCGCAGGCCAAATCGCTTTGGTCCCCTGCACCGCGCAGCTGCTAAAGGCTGGCACCCGGATGCAGGCCCGTTTGTCCTTCAGCCATGTGAAGAAGGTTCTGGAGGCGGTGATCAGCAGCCTGACTCTAACCCACGTTGTCCAGGCCCACTGCTACGCCACGAGTCGCCAAGACATCCCCGTCATCAGGGCCGCCTGGGAGAGCATGCTGAGGGCCGCAGAGGAAGAGAAGGTCAGCCGCTTTGCAGTGAGATTTTTGTTTATGAAATATATACCATTGGTTAAGAAGAAGAGCAATGACTGTCTGTTTTATTATAGATGCAGAGGAAATATTGATCATACTTATGATACGATACCACTCCCACATAGAATGAACACATATTTAATAGATTAAAAGACAGTGGGATCCATGCGTCGATGAATAAGTAAAAGAAGAGCAAGTTAATATGTTATCCAAGTTTTTCACAGAGGCCCTTTCAGAATAGTATTTTACAGTTGTGAAATAAGGGAAAGTTCCTCGCCCCTCTCTGCCCCCTCGAGACCCAAGCCGCCGCGACTGATATTTACCAGTGAGCGCGCTCATGAAAAGTTGATGATGTGGGAAATGCTGGTGTCTTTGATAATGTGGAGCTTGGCACAGAAGCAGATGTCTTCCTTAGAGCTTCCCTAATCCTTTGCCCCCACACACCATTTTGGAGCTCCGTTCAACTCTCAGAGCAGCTTATCCCCCCCACCCCCCACCCCTCTTTCCTGCCACCTCCCTCCATTCCACCGCCCCGGCTTACAACCCCTGCTCCATACGTCTAATAGGGGCACCGGTCTCCCCTGGCAGCCCTTCTCCTCCCACAGTAATCTGTCTAGCCATGGGAATAGGGCCTAAGGGAGAGAGGCAGGAGCCCACCTCCAACACGTGGCTCTGTTCAGTGGTGAACAGTGTTAAAGACTGAAGAGGGGGTGTCAACTTTGTGTCAGTTTCACAAAAGTGCAGCGGAATATAAAATGACATGTGTTATTTAAGGCCAGCAGTCACACTCTCTAAGCAAATGATCATTTTTCAATCCAGACATCCATAATACGGTTGAGCTCATCTCAGTCAAGAGCCAGTGTCTATTTGTGAATTTATGTGATGTGTTATACCTTTTTTTTTTTTTAAACTCACAATGGAATAGAAATCTTGAAAGAGTTGACAGGGTAACATGAATTTAGCATGCAGATTGGGTCCTTCAGATAACAAGGCTAACCCAGGGCAAAGCTTTGGGACGTGACGAGACCAGGCTCATGTCAGAGGTCACCGAAGATGGCCAACATCGTCCATCTGTTGTGCGTCCACGCGGCGTGTCAGAACAATCAAAAATATTCATTTGGTTGACCCAGGATAACTACCATGAGACCACGTTTTATTTTCAACGGGCTCCCAGGTTAAGCAGCTCTAATTGACAGCTCTGTCTGTAAACAGGTGGGATCTCCCCTCAAGAATAGAGCCAGCTTAGGTGGCGGGTCGTTAACCCGACCTCGCATTCAAAGCCTTTGCCTGTGAGGCGGATCGTCTCGGTGTGACTTCCCCTGGCTCGGTGCCGACACTTTCCCCTCTCTTCGACTTCAAATGCAGATGTAGAAAGTGCAGCAGAAGATGGAGGATTGGTGCAGCCGTGGCGGGGGCTACCGTTTCATCCCAAACTTGGTGAAATGCTTTCTCCCTGGGGTGGGGATTATACAAAGCGCCGGTGCTCATTTGAACTGACTGCTTAACTTAGAATGTTTAACTCGCCGATAATACAACTCCCACAGACAAAAAAAAAAAAAACCTCAAAGAAAACCTAGCAAAAGGAGTCCTGTATCACTTATAGGCAGCTAAATGAGATGATGTCTTCAAACCTACAAGCAGTTCAAAATTACACTAAAACTTAAAACTCTATAAGTAATTAACAATGTATACCTAACTGATACAGCCCTTTTTCATAGGAGACGCTGTAAAGTGACACAATAAGAAAAAATAAGACAGTATGTTAATAGATGCAAAAATATCACCCAACAATCGAATTATGGTCGACAGTAATGTAGGGATGTCATATTATTGTTATTATAATATATATATTATGTGTAATCTAATGTACTCAAGTGTTTAATTTTGATTTTCTGATACATTAAAACAGAAAATGTACGCCTAAATAGAAATAAAATGAAAAAGTTATACTCGATCTTAAGCTGTCAATGAGAAAAGAACATTTTGAGTTAATTGGTGCAGGTTGTTATTAATACTGGAGATTCAAGTAATTAAATCGCCGCATCTGTACTTGCATCCGATAACTATGAGAACAAGTTGCAGTATGTTGTCGTAGATGCCAGTTGAGTTGTCAGCTGTTGGATTATGCACCTTAAACTTTTACATACAACATTATAAATGGTATTCTTTTCAGTGTATGTTCCGATACCAGACCTGTGAAGTGAAACGACGGAAACGCCAGTGCTGAGTGTGTCTGTGAACCCACGGGGCCATGTTGTTGTTGTGCGTTGATAATTTCTCTAATCAGGTGGATGAAGAAGCTTGCAGGGTTAATTGGGAGCATAGTGGAGTCGCTACGAGTGTGAAATTGTATTTACGGTGCATTAAACTACAAAGAGCCTGTTTGTCTGTGTGTGTGCAGGGGCTTTGATGAACAGGGAGATTTTGATGTGAGAAGTCAATAAATGTTAAACAGATGCGCTTTGTGTTGCAATAACAGTTTCTGAAAAGATGTCAAAAAGTAAACTATAATTATTAAGCAGCTTTAAACATTTTTTTGAGTTATTGAGGCTAAAAATACTTCAGTATTTTCATATGCACTATTCATTAACACCAGGTTATTTTGGAAAGGTGGAAAAGATTATTTAAAGGAATGATTTCTTTTGATTGATTTAAATTTAATTTGATAATGCTGAATTTGCAGTGCAGAGAGTTTCTTCCCTGCATACCACAGTAGATCCTTTTTACATTATTTCTCTTCTGCTTACTTGGGACTTTTGAAGTAACTCTGGCCTCTGGCATGGTTTTATAATGGCCTCATACCCTTAAACCTTTCCTCACCCCATTGACACAGCCCTGTGTGTTTCATTTACACAAACAGTCTGACGAGCTTCAGAGTCTTGAGAGCCGAGAGTGAATGAGGGAAGCGAATGGGGAAGGGATATTATAGTAGACTGACAGCACTACAGTAAGTGCTGAGACATAGAGCCACATGCCGAAGGCGTCCCGCTGGGCAGGAAATGTAGGGGAACTGGCTAAGCAGCGCAGCCCCATCAGCTCCCTGCTGTTCCCCGCCTTTACACCACTTCCTTATTACCGTGTTTACCGTTCGGCTTTCACGCCTCTCGGCCTTCCAACCCGCCGCACGCTCCAGGCACACGGACGCGAGTCGGAGGGAGGAAAGTGGGGAGAAAGAAAACAAACATAAGGAGAGGCAGGTCACACACCATCAGTGTAGTGAGCTGAGAGCAGCAGATCCAGGCCTTGCGCGTTTACCTGCTGCCTGCGGAGTGAGAGAGCGCCGGGGGAATGGCTGCACGCCCTGGAAGTGAAGTGGGATGAAGTAATGAGATGGATTGTGTTAAGTGGCTGGTGTAGAGCAAAAAAGAGCTCTCTTCAATGCTCGCATGCACACACACACACACACACACACACTGCCACCTGCCTGCCCTCCCAACTTGCCACTCCAGCACTCAGCTCCGCCATATATCAAAGTTTGTATTTTATTGGATTCATTTAATAAATGATCTCTGGTCAGGTAGGGATGTCAGCCAGTGTTCCCTGCTCTCACTCCTCTGCAGCGACTCAGCTCTGGCCACGGTCAAGTCTGAAATGTACACACATGCACAACACGTGCACATACAGAAGCCACACACGCACACGCAATAATGCACCATTTGCACATTTAGTTCCACGGCACTGCTGAACAAAAACTTGCCACCTAAAGTCACTGTTTTTTTTGTTTGTTTTTTGTTTTTTTTGGTGGATACATTAACAGAAAGAAAGAAACAAGTGGGGACTGATGTAACCTCGTCCGACAGCTCTGACAAAAAAGTAAACAACTGTGCCGTGACAATAAAGTCCTGCCAGAGGCCGGAGCTGCGGTGCCGAAGTCCCCTGATCTCCTCGTGGACGGTCGGTTGGATATAGTACGTCAGCACCCAAGGCCTGCAGGGTGGCCTTTAAGCCTGGCTGAGCAAGACCCCCAGTCCTGTCACTTCTCTCCCCAGTTCCCAGTCTCTGTTCCATGTTCAATCACTATTGACAAGCGCAGGAGCAGTTCCCTCTAGGAGAATACCTAGCCCACGCCAGAAGTGCTAATATAACATTTATCAAAGCACGGGACACGTATGTGTGCTGTCACTTTGTCTGACATGCTAAGAGGTCCTAAGAGAAAACAGCTATTGTCCTCCGCTCTTGTGATTGCTGTTGTTGATCACCGCAAGCTAGGCTCCTCTTCAAAAGCAGAAGAGTAAATAAATCTTAAACCTAACCCCTGCTGGACACTCGCTCTGCCTTTTTTTTATTCACTCTCCAAGGCAAGAGGTTAGCTGTTGATGCACAATTAAGCGTTTGCTAAAGTTTAATCTGAAGGTAAGTGCTGCTTCAGTGAATCTGGCTGATTGGGTCATGACGGGCTCGTCTGTTGAAGGGACAAAGAGGCCGTCGCCTGCGCTTGTCAATGATTTCTCTCCCTTTTTTTGTGAGTGAATATCAAAATAAAATGTAAGTAACCTGTTATTATTCTGCACTTACGAAGTGGGGTGTAAGTGGATGAAAATTGATCCAGCAAATTGAAAAGGGGGTTAAGTGTTTTTGCCCTATCGACTCAGACTGAAATGACGGTTATATAAAACACTCATTTCTCTCCCATTAGCAGATGAAGCCACAGCCAAGTATTATTAGAGGGCCACATTGTAGCACTGCTCCAAGACATTTTGTTACTGCTAATGGCCCTCAGTCCAGAGGAGAAAAAAAAGAGATTTTGGCTCTGTAGATAAAATCGAGGCAGTTTTCCCACCAAAATGCGTGTGGCGAAATTGCCATAACATGTTGTGAGTGATCTTCTTAGAAAGGTGAGAAGTCATCTTGGATAGGACCTGTCATGTTAGCAAAAGCAGCTCAGAGTGAATGCATTTTGAGCATTTTGTTCACGGTGGCTTCGAGCCGTATGGATTCTCCCTGAATTGTTTGTACACTATCATTACCATGGGTCACCTCACAATTTCATGTTAATTGATAGCCTGTCAGTCCGTCAAGTAAAAAAGCCCATCTTAGTGCTGCACGGTAGAATTTTATGAAGTGCTTTACAATAATGTTAGATGTTTTGTTTGTGGTCAGAAAGCGCAGCGCGTGTCTCAGCAGGAGGCCCATACATTTGATTGCGGCACGACACAGTGTATAATTTACCATCTGTCTGCATTGCAGGACTTGCTGTGGGAGCCTGAGCTCAAGCCCGCGCCATTGTTGGTGGTTGTGGTGCCTGCCTTGCCCAAGGGCGCGGCCGTCGAGCTTCATGCGACTGCAGTCCAGGATGACCCCACCCGAAGGACCTCCTGTCGCATGACTGCAAAGGTGGCGTGCGGATCCGTGGAGTGCCACGCTGTGATGTCCAGTGACATGTGCAGCGCTTCCCTCTCGATTTCCCTAGCTGTGCCCGGCCATAACCCGGAGGTCACCGGCGTGGAGGATGTGACTAAAGCGGTCAGCACTACATTCAAGGAGGCCATGAAGAAGGTGGATGCCGAGCTGGTGCCGCTGTGTGCCAGGGTGTTCTACAAGTGCAACCACTCACTGGCACAGCAGATAGTTCAAGGTATGTCATCGGACATGTATCTCACGCACCACACATAAGCTTCAAATTGACCTAATATTTACACTCATTAAGAGGATTTATCCTAAATAAGCTGCTCAGTTGAAGGCACCACTTCTGAGATACACCACTCTTGCAAGCTGAGCTCTACATCACTGTATTAATGGAAACAAAGTGACAGCCCGTCTCTCTCTGCACTCTCTTTTCAAAGAAAGTTTGAGATGACATTGGTTAAGTAAACTCCATAAGGTATTCTATGAAGCGCTCTCTCCAGAGGATCTCCACTTCTTCCTGTGTTTAATTATTGTAAGTCATTTGTTGTGTCTGCACTGTGTACAGTAACCCAAGCAGCTGGCACAGTCTTTTGTCATCATTACACTTTTATACTCCGCCGTCTCCTGCTCCCAGGATTCTAGGTTCTTGTCAAGGCGAATGTGGAATGGTATTTGTTTTATCCTCAGAGATGTTCTCTCGGAGGGAAAAGGGCGACGGGCACATCGATCACGCGGGCTCAGTTGTCAAGTCATCGCTGAAGCAGTCAATTAACATTTTTGAATCCGTGCCAAACCAGCCATCTTACTGTCACTTTTAGCTTTGACATAACTCATCTTTCCGAGGACGTGAAATTATGGTTACCAGTGATGAATGGGAAACGGTTGATCCGTCTCGAGTATGATATGCCTGACAGATGAACAGTGCTATTTGTTTTGTTACCTAATTATATAATTGTTATTCAACATTGTTTCATGATATGTGATGCGTGTCATTTATTCCTCCTGAGAGTAGGAGGATTTAGCAATGAGACGGAGCCATATTAAAATATCTTAAATGTACATTTTATATACAAAATTGAGATGTAGCTATAGCAATAAATGCTAACAGTAAACATTTTAGTACAGTTGAAATCAAAATCTCATTATAGATGTTTGTATATAAACTATTAACTGTGTCACTGGGGCATTGGTTTACTGGTGCAAAATCAACCCCAATCTTCACCCTTGAAATGTATGTTTCTTTGATTATGGGCTGCACAGACTGCCTCCCTAAAACCATTTACTGACTCATCATTGAGCTGGAATCTGTTACCTTACCCCACACGCACAGCCGAGCCCTGGAAGCTCACCCACGGGCGATTTTATGGGTCACAGCCTATGCTCATCGGGTGATGAATCCAAAAAGTCAAAGGAGGAAAAGTAACACCTCTGGCGCTAGCAGTCACAGCCTCGCAACTGCTGCTGTCAGCAAGCAGACAGACAACAACGCTGAAGCAAAAATGTGACTGCACCCCCGCCGCCTCCCTCCACATAACCCCACACCCCTTCGGTTACTTGCATTTGGATTCACAGCTGATAGACACGACATATGCTCCAAATGAAACCTTTAAACATCTTGTCTCAACTTGTTACTTACGATAGAGAGGTTCTCACAAAGATAGGCCCCTGCAACTAAACTAAAGCCTAAATTAGGATTTCAGATATCTTTAGGAAAAATAAGTGAGGAAGAAAATATCCATTATTTACACAGTGAGTGTCAAAATGAAGTAAGCAGATATGTTCTCATGTTTTTAAATGATATAGTGAATTTTCTCCGCAACACTGTTTACTCATCCAGCAGATAGGGCATAACATTTTAATTTATTGGAAGTTGTGTTTGCTCACCGTTTAGTTCAGTTGTGGTCTCCACTAACTCCAGAAGAAAATATCTGGCTAAAGCCTTTTTTTTCTTTACTTTTTAACTCTAACAGCCAAATATGACACTATGAGGGCAGTGAGAGTGAATCAGAACAGTTTATTTCTGGGCCAAAAAAACAAAACAATCAGCTAAAACACACTTTATGGCTTTGTAGCGTTGCGGGGAGTGCCAGAGTGAACGTTTCTCTGTGGGCTCATCACTTTGAGCGACTGCTTTCACATACAAGTATGTGATTTGTCGTTGTCGATATGAATTCTCTGATTAGCTGCTTTAAAGAAAGATGAGCAAGTTTCACAGTTCTCTGTGGGTTCACTGACCCCACCCGGCCCCTCGGCCACTCTGTTCGCTCTCCTTGGACTGAACAAACAATTTTCATGAGCCAACTCTTACTAATTACCACCTCGTTTACTGGATAATTTGACCAGTTTGGAAGTCAGTGTAGCACATCTAAAAACCACTGGCTTTGGGCCCCGACCACTGCTTAAAAGCCCCATAAGCCCAGCAGGCATCAACCATTCCACACAGAAACCCCCTTTTTATCCTCCCCTTTCTCACCACCGCCCTTGCTGACACCCTCCTTCTATTCACTTAGGCTTACAATATTATATATTAATCAGTGCAAACTGAAATAGCTGTAGATGTTTAGCATAAAAGGGTGTTATGGGCATTAGTAAGGGTTTGGTTTTGAAAACACACAGATTTAACAGCAGCCTTTTCAGCTCCCTGTGTGTTTGCCGTGAAGCAGAATAATGGCCGGTCCTCTTGGGTAGATGGTTTAGTTCCATCCCATTGCTAATGTGATGGCTTTTTGAATCTTACAGCCTCTGTCCACTGGGCCTCTCAATGAGGCTCCCTGCGTGGCCCAAAGGGGGGCCTCAGAGAGACCAGGGGATGGGGATTGGGTATGAGATGGAAGGCGTTCATAGGATGTGTTTTTTACAGAAGCATTTATATGAATTGGAGCAAAGTAGTCTGTGTCTTTACTCGCTTTTCACTCAAAAAACACCAAATTGCATGGTCACTCAAGTCACCTTCACCCCCCTCGTGTCTCTCATTCATGCATAAGCAGCCATGTCTGTGTACACAGCTGCTGAAAGAGACTCTCAAAGAGAGAGCGCAATTATTTCCTCTCTGCCAGTACAAAGATTAAAACATCCCGACATAAAACGGGCTTAGTGCGCAAGGTGTGATGAAGGGTGTGTTTCTTCTCTTAATAAAACCATCACCTGTCTGTGATCTCCCCAGCTCGTTCAGTTGTCAGCTAGCCATCTCCGGAGGATCCTGCTTCCCAGGGTGCACCACATGCTCTGATAACACATATTTAGGCTTTTAATGCCCTCTAAAAAAGGCCTGTGTTCAGTGGGGGTATTTTAAGCTGTAGTGCATATTAGCTAATTAGGGTGTGTGGGCTCTTTGTAGGGATGTTTGGCATGCTGCGCGTGCTTCAAATGAAAGAGAGCGAGGCTTATTAAATAGTGCTAAACCGAGCGTAACCTCTCTGTCCCAATTCCTCTCTCTACAAGTTCACATAAAATGTCACACAGTGGTCATGCAGTAGTAGTAGATGTTATTAAAAGAACATAAGTTTGTGTTTGCCCACTGATGCTCAAGAAAAGTGGTTTGGAATTGCATTTCGGCACATGTCACATTAGACAGATGCTGAAAGGGAGGTAAAAAAAGATGAGCATTTTCAGTGGTGATGTTCCAAAAGTGAAACAGCATACTTTCCCCGATGTGTATGATGTGTGTTATGACCATGGACAATCGCAGTGACCACACCCAAGTCCCGTCCGGTGCGCTGTTAAATAAAAAGAAATGAGCCAGGACAGTCAACTGTGAGACGGGAAACTTGTGACCAATTAGTGCACAGAGCAGAGGAGGGAAGGGCTCCATCCCAGCGGGCCGCTGCTAAATAGACAGGCTGTCATCAAGACCGGGCTCCGAGACGCTCAATGAATTCTCACATGTCCGCTGCCCGTCTGTAGTCCGGCCACACACACACACACAAACTACATCTCTCAGCTCCAGTAAAAGTGAGAGGTAGTCCCAACACAGCTTCCTAACATCCCAACACAACAGGAGCAGAGGATCTATTTTTTTCTAGATCCCCTCCCCACAACAATCTGCTCAGTTGTCCAAAAGGGTAATTTTTTTGACCCCTTTGGACAACTTGCTCTTTCTGTGTGTATGTGTTTGGTTAGATATGGCTCTGTGTGTGAGTTTGGGAGGGGTTAGCTCAGAGTCCAGTCCTTGCTGACCATATGTCTTCACTACAGGGAGTTGAATGGGGGGGGGGCAACAATCTGCCAACGATTTAAGAATGCCAATAATTTGTAAATAGGCCCGTGTTCCCCGGTCGAAGGGTTAAGTGCAGCCTCTGTCCTGGGACAGCCCCAGCGGGACGGCTACTTCTCATGAAACTAACTCCTCCTTCTTCTTATCTCCCTCCCCACCTCTACCTGCCAGGGCTTGAAGGAAGTTTGAGGAGCTGTCTAGGAGAGTCCAGTCCATCTCTATCCCCGGTTCCGGTCCTGGACTTGCCCGACTCCCAGATCCTCCACCTGTCCTGCTGGCTCAGTTTATAGTAACACAGCCAGAGTCAACAACCAGGCCTCAGTCATCCAGAGCACTGGAATTCTGTGGGGGCTTTTCTGGAGGAGCGACTCTGACAGCCAAACACCTAATGACTTACAATGGGACATCAGTGAATGTGGAAAAGAAAAACTGCATAACTGCTCGTGAATTTTGACGGTTTATCACTGCTGATTGTTGAAACGCAAAGCCGCGTCCGTCTCCAAGTGGTTTTGATGATGTGCGGCGTCGAGGATGTGTTTATTACACTTCTTATCCCAGAACTTAAGGCCGATAATTCACTTTGTCCTCCACCGAAGTCGTACGCCGCAGCAGCTGTTCTCCTGCCTCAGAGAAGAGTCTTATGGAACTTCTCTGACGTGAAGCTGCATACCAGCAGACTGGAGACCACAGTCCACAAAAGGAGACACCAGCAGTGCCTCATCCCACGAGGTAATAAACTGTATCCCCTGATATCCCACTGTTTCTGCTGGAATTTCTCATTCGCTAGCTAACACCCTTCATAAAGGCCTAGCGCCACCGCTGACACCGTATGTTAAGTTATAAACCTATAGATTTACTGTGTGACTGCTTTGTGGCTGTGCGCAATGTGTGCGGATGAGGTGACCGTTTCTCGCTCTCATGCTCCATGGGATTCCAAGTGTGTTATTATTGTGTAATAGGCAATCAGCGCAAAGCACCTGAAAAGATTAAGCCTCTTTATGTTTTCTATTGATTCTAAGGCAACCTGGTTAATAAGAGCGGGGCGCTACAACACACAGCTGCAGGGCAGGCGTGTGTCCTGTGTGTGTGTGTGTGTCTGTGTTCGTAGGGGGTGTCGATGGACACAGCGTGGCGACGTGGGAAGAAAATAACACTATTAACCATTGCTCCTGGAACATTTCTTTTCTCAAAGATCATGAACCGTATTGATGATCTGAGTTGGAATGCATCTTCACTCCGGCTATTCTCTTCATCACGCTTGTGATGGCGGCGGAGTGGAGTGGGCTATTGATCTTCACCAACTGCAATGTTGTTTTGATTGTTGTTATCAAAAATTGAACAATGGAGGCAGCCAATAGAGCCTGAAGATTTTTTTATTGAGGGTTAAAAAAAACACACACACGCGCACACACACAAACAAGCAATTATTTATGAGAGCGAAGCAGGACAATGCCCCATAAATATACAGTATGTTAATGTTTACCTGTTTGATTTTAAAGGGCGCTACCAGGGGGGAGATTCACAGTTTTTGAATGTCGGATGATTACTAAGATATGGGTATTTTTTATTTGAATACTCCTATTATGTACTTCTACAGCTCAGTTAAGTAAATCCACTAAATTTCACACACAAATATTTGATTATATTTATCTGTTTTCAATTAATCTAGCTATTAAACAACAACAGATTTGGCACAAAAGCACAAATAGTCAATTTTTTTTGTAGAAGACATTCCCTTAAGTGTGTTTTCTTTGTCAGATTACTTTGGGCTTTTTTTCTGGATGTGTGTAACAGTCTGAATGCCAAGCAGGGCGGGCGTTGCTGAACAAGACTTTGCTGAACAAGCATGCATGTTCACCAGTCTTACCCGGTAAATAACGGTTTACACTGAAGACATGAGTGAGTAAAGCAGCAACATGCACCAGCCTATGGAAATGTATTTCGATTATATATAAGTATTAGATTTAACTTTATTATTAAAATTTCACATTTGCCAGAACTTTCTTTGTTGAATCCCCGTGCTTTTTTCCCCCCTCTGCAGGAACAGCAGTTAAATTACAAGGAATTCACACGTAACAAAACATGAAAATATAAGACTCAGCATTTCAGTAAACACTGAGGAGCTCTGCCACTAAAATTCAGCGCACAACAAACACTTGTCGATCACCGCAAACATAACATTGTGTCTGTCAACGGGCATGTTTTCGTGCAGACACAGGCAAAGCCACAAGTATACTATCACACCCTCATCATGGCCAATGTGATGGCCCATGGCAGACACGTTTCTTTGTGTCTTTACCGCTGTGTTTCCTCACAAAATGAATAAAGACAGGGTGACATTTAGTTTTCTCATGTGTTTTGTCAAATGTACATTTTCTACCAAGCTGACCTGCAACCGCTCTGCAAACAAACTGCTGCTGCTGTGTCTAACATTGTCCTTTGTGCACAGTGTACCAGCCTGTGGCCCTTGTCATTGTGGCCTTGCACATGGACTTTAACTGTGTGTTTCTTCCTCCAGGCTAACGGGGCCGATGTGTGTGTGTGACTCTCTTTCCCCACAGCAGTGGGCTACAGTAGGGGAGCCCGGCTCAGGAGCGGCCTCGCTGCACGAGACACATCCTGACATTGTGGTCTGTTTGCCTCAGTGACTGTGGTTTTGTTTGTTTTTGTGTTTGAATTCTATTTTGTTTTGTAATGTAATGTTTTCTTCCCCTGACATATTGCAAAAGCGTGTTTTTATGGTCACAGCACTGATTTAATGAAACTTTCTCTAGCAGCTGAACTGGGAAGATGTCACATGCTATTGAGTGGTGTCTGTTGCCCTCTTGTGGTCAACCTAGGCAGTGCAAGTTCGAAGTCTAAGAGCTTTCAGTTTCTATTTGCGTCAATACAGTATTGCGTTAAATTTATAAATTTACTCGCATTACAACTAGAAATATTCTATATTTACTCCCTCCTATGGAAGATCACTGATATACTTGCTTCAGTGCACAATTTTCTGTATTAGACACTAAAATACTGAATTATTTTCTAAACATTTCTTAATATCAACATTTCACACTAACATTGATTTAATTTTTTCAGTATTTTGAATTAAGGCCTGTGCAGCTTATGGGCCTTTTATATTTCTGATGGTCAAACAATTCAGCTTCACTTCTCCCTTATTGTAAGTATCTTAAGATTTTGGGTAAACACTTAAACATGCTTTGATCATTTGCTCTGCACATAAACACTTACTGTGTAATGCAGTGATTTGTGTATAGTGCTCTAATCAAGGGCTTCTCCATAGAAGACCTTTTGACACGTCACAGGGGGAAAAAGCATAGAGGTGAATAATAAAATAAATGATGGCTGAATTTCATACCGCTTCTGCTCACTGGCACACTAGCTTGAGGGGAGACTAATAAAATATAGTTATTGCATTGTTAATATTAGTAGTTTCATCTTTGTGTTTCCTTCAGTAACTACTCAAAATGCTGCAAAAAAGGCCAAAAGCTTACATGAAAAAGTAAGCAGAATTCTTGATGCTCCACCTCAGTCAAATGTTCAGATGAGACTAAAATATTTTGACTTGTCATAGCAGGAAAACCACAAGTGTTGCAGCATGAAAAGCCTGTCGGCTATCCAGGATTGTGCAGTTCTTTGAAGGAAGGGGGAGTGCAAAGTTAAAAACTCACAAGTATCGACACCCACTGCCATCCACTAGATATAAGGATATCAGATGTCCAGAAAATATCAACAGACACTGAGGATGAAATTGTAAAAAAAGGATTTGAAAACCTGTGGCCACAGACCAAATGCCTAACTCAACCCTTGCATGCATGAATTATTAAATTACAACATTTGTTTTAGTTTGTAAAAACAAGGAAAACATTTTTGTAATATATTTTTTTTTATCAGTCCACTGCAGTGGACACCATGCAACAATGGAGTAAAAGTGATTCAGTGGAACTAAATGTTTTAAAAATATGTTTTTTTTAGACCTACATTAAGAGCCAATAGCATGAATACAAATAAAACTATTAGCCTAAATTATTTTAAATAAAACATACAAGATAAGGTGGAATCTACATATAGACCCAATACCCTTTAGTGTATAATGTCCACTGCAGTGGATAGATGTATTTTCAGTTACTCCTGAGGTATTTCCTCTGCCACGCACTATTTTGAATTAATGGTGCCATATCTCAAAACAACAAAGACATACAAAGAAAATAATTAAATATAATTGTCGACAACACTTTAGGGACCGCTATCTGGTCAATAGGATATGGTGTTACAACAACAACTTAAAGGGTTCAAAATGGTTTCCAAATGTCTGTCCACTTTAGTGGACACCATCCATGAAAGGGCTAGCACAACACAAAATGTGTACTCAAAAGTACAGTAAAATTTGTGCAAAATGTAACATTCTCAAAGTTTTCAAACCTCCCGAAACACACTTCTTCAGCAGCTTAGATGTGTGCATTGGCAAAACTAAACAAGACGCACACTCAGCTTATAACTATTCACATAATGAGTAATAAAGATTTGAAGACCAAAATTAAACAGAGAGAACAGTAAATGAGTGAGGTGGACAAAGCTATAGGCCTAAATATCAGATTAGAGAAGCCCTCAGTTAACTGGTGAACCCCCCAGGGGAACTGTTATAACCTCACTGCCTCACACCAGCCCTGCATGTCCTACATTCAGAAGGCATATCACTTTTGCAGCCATCTGAAGAGGTAAAGTATCTACGTTGTATGCATTATTAGTTCATACAGTTTTACCCTACATACTGTACAGTTATGTGATTAGATTCGGTATATGGTCTTATCTACAGCTTATGTAACCTGAACCTGAATTCTAATGTGATTTACTTGTATTGCTCTCTAATGAATATTTACATTATCCTAAACTCCCTTAGGCCCTACTCTAACTAATATTTAAGGCTGGTCGATGTGCAATGTCATATTGTATTATATGATGTTTTGGATTATGTGAGTCCAACATTAAGCATTATGGTGAGTTTATACTGTATCTGAAGTATTTCAAAGAGGTATGATTACACTGAAGTCTACAATTTCCACTTTCTGTGGCAGGCAGTATGCAATATGATAAATGTAACTATTGTGGGTTATGAGAACAAGTTGTGACATTTCTGCTGCAAAATACATTGAACGCTTTCGTTCATATGTATAACGTCTGAGTCTGCTGTGACATGACAAATGAAAAATGCTATTTTCTTGTTGCACTGATATTTACAACAATAGGCTACGTTTAATATTAAAATGTTACAATTTGTAATCATTCTTTATTTCTCGTCAATCGAAAAAAGGTAACAGGAAAGTAACACTGGGGGGCATCAAGTGTGCAGACGTGAGAGTCACATTTAGGAACTGACCATCTTTGTTTCCAGCCGGACGTTTCGTGTGACGTACGCGCTCGTTGCCAGGATGACGTCAGAGCGTGTTGCTTGGTTAGCAAGAAAGCTAACAAAGCACAGCACAGTATTGTCAACTTGTGACAGTTGTAACAGGACTTGTACAGTTTACAGACGTGTACAGTAAGTCTTGACTTTTGACTTATACGCCAGGTTAAGTTGAGGTTGTTACCCTGAACAGACATCTGCTTCGTCTCCTAACGCCTTTGTCTTATTCCTGTGTTACTAGCATACAACGTCATTTAAATACAGATGTATGAAAATTGTAATGCTTGTGTAATATATTTTTCTTTTTTGTAGTTTTCAAAATAAGCAAACATTATAAGAAATATTATTTAAATTTGAATTATAGCGAGTTTATTTAAGATAAGATCAACTTTATTTATCCTGAAGGAAATTGCCTTTGCCAGAGTGCAGTGTTAGTAAGAAGTACAAATACAAAGGTTAGTAGTTAAATAATAAAAGTGTCTAAAAAGTAAGGCATTATTGTAGTAAAATCCTGTTGTCAGTTGTATTTATTTCAATTCCTCCATGCTTGCCTGAAGTTTTAATGCCATTTTCTGTGCCTTAGGTCTTGTGAAAGGATCATCGATTGGGGAGGGGGAAAAAAAAAATCACCGACTCGAAAATGCATCAGTGTCCTGTTTGTCCAAAATCTTTCCCGTCGCCATTTAAACTTCAGAGACATTATGTCATCCACACCGGCCAGAAGCCCTTCACCTGCGACATCTGCGGGAAAGCCTTCACACAGTCTGGGCACTTAAAAGCACACCTGCAGAAAGTCCACCCGTCGAGGCCTCCAACAGACCATCTGCGGGAGGGTATTTTAACGCAGAAGCAGCAAGCAGATTATGATAAACCAGCAGCAGGGAATAACAAACAGGGCAGTGTTAATTACGCATTATTGTCATCGGCTGTGTCTCGCTCTGTGGTCTGCCAGTCAGAGAGGGAAAGGTCTTTTCTTCCATCCTCTTCTGAAACTATAAATCTACCAAAACATGTTCCATGCGCCAATGATGGCTTGGTGGCTCAGAGCAGTAATGTTATGGATGCAGTACCTAAGGAGGAAGCTGATTCTGGAAATGTAGACACATCTGTGTGCAGACACCAAAATGGATACACCTGCAGAGTCTGCTTGAAGTCGTTTAATTCATATCTTCAGCTTTGGATTCACTCATCAAGTCATAACAAAGAAAAACAATTTGAGAGAGGCAGAGAGTCAGCCCAGACTTTTTCTAAAAAGGACCAGCTGAAGGTGCTTCAGAAGTCACAGGAATTGAGGTCCAGCAGAAGCAAAATGACTTTGAAACATCAGTGTCCTAAGTGTCTGAAAACCTTCTGCTCACCATCCAAATTACAGCGGCATTTTCTTGTTCATACGGGGCAGAAACCCTACTCGTGCACGATCTGCTGGAAGGCCTTCACACAGAAGGTCCACTTGAAATCCCATTTACATACTGCAAATCAGTGTTCACTCTCTTTGGTCACTGAAAGGAAAAAACAGAGGTTTTGTGATGACAGACAAACCTCAGGTCTGCAGCCTCAGTCATCACCTCATCAGCGACCCACCATCCATCGCACTCTTGTGAATTCCTCAGAGGAACTGGAACTCGAGTGTAAAATAAGTGTTAACGGTGTGCAGGACATTAACATGACTGAAATGGAGTCGGATGCAGTCATAAAACAGGAAAAACCATTAAATGCAAGCAGTCGCTGTCAGAGCACTCGTCATAGGTTTGACGAACAAGAGCAGCAACACTCAATGCACACAGACTTGAAACCATTCCAGTGTGTGGTCTGCAACAGATCATTTCGGCTGGAGATCAATTTAATGCGTCATCAAAAAAGTCATAGGAACCAAAAAGAATTGGGAAGTCTTGTCTCTTTGCAAAACAGTGATTACATGAAAATGTCTGATTCTGAAGTAATAAAACAGTCACCAGAACCCAGCAGTGCAGATCAAATTGACTCGAACATCACTGTTAAAGCAGAAACATGGAGTGAAAATTGCAGAGACCACAATGACTCTCTTCCTCAGGAGTTGACGTCTTCAGCAGAACAACAGAGGGAAACCTGCCGTGCTGCCAGCAAGCAGCGGAGAATGAACACTTTACATCAGTGCCATTCGTGTTTAAAATGTTTTCCATCTGCATCAAAACTTCAGAGACACATGATGACTCATACTGGACAAAGGCCTTTCGGCTGTGAGATGTGTGGCAAGAGATTCCGCCAGAAAACGCACCTTAGGGTCCATTGTCGCACTCACCTGTGGTCTAGATATCACAAACAGCGATCGCTGTATATCAATCGGCCACCTTCTCGCTCAGGTGGGCTTAACACTAAGGCTGCAGCAGATGTCACAGTCCAGGAAATGTTAATACACAGGAAGGATTTCAACACACACACCGGTAGTGATGTAGTCTCTGTGAAACACCCGGATCAGACCCCTTCTATAGTAATAATCCAGAATTCCAACAGAGAATCAGATAAGAAATTGTTGCTTCATACCACAAAGAAAAATGAGGCTGAGCAAGTGAGAAAGGTTTCTAAAGTGACCGTGAAAAGGACACAGGCTGCTAAATCCAGGCAAAATGCAGGCAGCGCTCAGAACAAGTGCCTCCGGTGTTTAAAGTGCTTTTCCGGTGTTTAAAGTGTTTTCCAAGTGCGTCTAAATTACGGAGGCATGAGATGGTGCACACGGGGCTGAAACCATTTCAGTGTTTTTTGTGTGGGAAAGCATTCAGGCAAGCTTCGCACCTGAAAACCCACCAAAGAACTCACAGTGAGAGGAAACCACCAGGCGATCAACAGGGGAACATCAGAAAACAGAAAGCGGGTAGTCAACAGTGTCTTTATCCAAGGATCAGTGTTCGTAGGCCACCACAGGAAAGATCTGTGACCACAGACTCTACACTTTCACATTCTGATGGGGCTGTAAGCAATCGAGTGAGTGAACTGCTTGCAAAATCCACCACAAAGGTGAATGGTCTCTTTAAGACAAACTCTAAAAGTGATGTAGCTTGTAAAAAGAGAAAACTTCACACCTGTGAAATATGTTTTAAGAATTTTGCTTTTCCATATAAACTCTCGAGGCACTTGGTCACTCACACTGGGATGAGGCCGTACAAATGCACACTGTGCAGCAAAACCTTCACACAGCGTGGTCATCAAAAGCTCCATGAGCACAGATGCAGAGAGGGTAACGGGATTTCGCATTATGTTCAAGGAGAAGTTATAAATAACAACCATCTCCAGGATAAACACAATGAAAGCCTCACTGATTGTATAGATTTGAATGTGGATGCAACAAGAGGGAACTTGGAGTCAGATTATACCGGTGCTGGGGATTATTCATTTCCTGCTGGAGATTTATCTTGTTCAGAGGCAGCACTCGCTGAATGGCAGGCAGTTCCAGGAGCAGGCTCACAAGAGGAGAATAAGGAATCAGAGAAAAGGGAGAGAGAAAATGGCAATCAGGCTGTAGACAATTATAGCTACTCATTTCCCGCTCGGCTTGCCTTTGAAATAAATAAAATTATCCAAAGTCAAAACATGGCAGCTCCACCTTTGTCACATCAGTATGAGGGCAATGCACAAAATCTAGAAGTACCATGTCAGCCTGAAGAAGTTCCAGTTATTTCAGAGAGCAACAAGCTGCCTAGTGATGAACTTGTGAGTCCTGTGCTTGAGAGTCAAATGCAGCCAGATGACTACTGGTGTGAACCACTAACTGCGTTTGAATGCGACAAGTGCGCCGCGAGTTTCATGAGCAAAAACGAGCTTAGGGAACACATTTGCTCAACTGACGTTCAACATAAAGCGGCAGAATCAGCCCAGAGGTATCGCTGTGACGTTTGCCTCAAACATTTTGTGTCTCCCTCTAAACTTAAGAGGCATTATCTCATCCACACGGGTCAGAGGCCGTTTAGGTGTGACATTTGTGGCAAAACATTTACACAGTCAGTACATGCCAGAATACACAGACGCACTCACTGATGTGACTGTGTCATATTTGCTTTTTGTGTAAAATGCTATTTATGGTTTTCATAATTTATTCAGTCATTAATATAATGTTTCTGTTTACTGTATGTATATAAAGTATGTAGTATAGACATGTAATACATTTTTCTTATTATTTAATATGATTATTGTTTACCACTCTACTCTGACAAAACAATTTCCTTTGGGATTAATAAAGTTATTCTTATTCTTAAATGTACTCAAATCTTTGTATTTTAAATATTTCATAAATCAGACATGTTTCAGAAGATATTTCATATTGCCTCTTGTTAATATTGTCAGACTGTACACTTAATTGACAAGGAGATGCCTTTTTGTATTTAGTTAAGAGTTACTTTAGCTGTTTTTTTGGAAAAATAAAAACTTTCACACTAGGAACGAAAGATAGAATTTTGTACCGGGGGACAAGTTTAGGGACGTACCCATTCAGGAAGTCAGTCGCATACAGCGCGTTTTGGTTGTGTACATGCTGAAACAGCCGCTCAGCGCCATCACACTCATGCTGAAGTAAACTTAAAGGTTAGTGAAATCATTTTATCATATATATACATACGCCACAGTACTATATTTAATATTATAATTAAATTCATTTCTGAGTTCGCCTCTTCATGCTGCTAATTAGCTTAGCTCAGCACCTGATGTTGTGAAGCGGCTAACGTTTACTGATGTCAACCAGGACTTTACGACGCCGTATTTATAACTAATGATAATAAGTTGTATATGTGTATAACAGACAGACATCTGAGTAATTATAATATTTAGAATTGGACACAGTTCACCAATTAACTTAACCTACTGAAGTTTCTAACGTAGTTCTTGTGTATAGTGGCTCTATATGTTCAAGGCACAAAAAGCTCGGTACAAAAAACTAAGTTCAACGTCTGTTTTTGTCAATAATTAGCCATGGTTAGATTCATAGTGTCTAATTTGACGTCTTTTTTGTCCGACAGGAGTCATCGTAGCTTTTCGAGATGGCCACTGTGGAGAAAGAAACGTCCGCTAAAAAGGCTGCAGCGCCTTCTGTTTCCCAGATAAATGCGGAATATGTCACGCAGGTAATCACTGAACACGCACAATGTACATGTGGTCCATTTCTGTGTGTTGAAATAGTGCTGCTTTTTATGCACGCACGGAAATGTCGTCTCCTCACCTGTAACTGTCAGTTTTGTACTTCAAGTGATCTCATAAGTTTAAGTGAACCTGAACTGAACTCGCACATGAGTTTAAAATACTGCATCCTGTGTTGATATGCCTGTTAAAAACACTCGTGTGTGCTGCGCATCGCCTCCTGGATGCAGCCTCTTCAGTTTCTTTTCGATCTATGTCTGTGTTATTCAGTTGTAACCCTGATGTTACTGTGGATATTTTCTGTGCACTCAGTATCTGTTGGATGTCCGTCTGTCCTGGGAGAAGGGTCCCTCCTCCGTTGCTCTTCTTGATGGTTTCTTCCATTTTTAAGGAGGGAGTTTTTCCTCATCCAAGTCACAGCTCTAAGAATAGATGTTATCATATGTTATACACATTGAGAAGGCCCTTGAGGCAAACTGTGAATTGTAATACTGGAATGAATAAAAAATGACGTGACTTGATGTGGAAACGAGTGAACCTGTGACTTGAGGATTTGTGCTGTGGGTCACATAATGTCCAGCACTGAAGAAATTCAATCTAAGCTGGAGAATTATCCCTTCCACAGATAGTTTGCTATTTGGTATTAAACCAGAAAAGTGCATATCCAAACCACAAAGAAAACCACAAAAGTACTTGTTGAATTTCTTTGAGTTTTCCACCTGTACACTACCCTATAAGGCATCCAATGTACCAACTTGTGTATTACTTCATGAACCTTTGTATGCGAATGCCGTCGTGTTCACTACTATATTCTCATTTCTTGTTTCAGTTGGCTAACAAATATTGGGCCCCTCATGCAAAGAATAAACTACCCTTTGACCCTAAGGTAAGTTATGTGGATTGCTGTGTGTTTTAGCGGGCAATATATATAAATTACTTTTAGTTACATGTGTGTTGGTTCCAACCAAAATGTGTTTTTAACATAATGAAAAGGGAAATAGGTGTCAAGTGGTGCTTTTACCATTCAGTGAATTATACCTAATATACAAACATTATTAGCATTCAGATGGGAGTCCTCTGTATTTGCCTTAACCCCGAATAATTTGAACTTTTTTTGCTCTTTGCGTAGGTGATGGAGGATATTTATGAAAAAGAGATTCTCAAGTCCAAGTAAGTCCATCTGTATCATCTTTGACTTAAAATGCTGTGTTTGATGCTATGAAAATATGTTATTGATCTCACTCCTTTGTCTTCTTTCCTGTGTGTTTTCAGATTTGCCATCAGAAAAATTATGCTGCTTGAGTTCAGGTGGGATTTCTCTCCCTCATATTTCCTCTTTTTAATAAGCAGCCAATGAATGAAAAGTGGTAACAGAACTTTGGGAACAGATGTGCATACGTTATTTTCTCATCTTGCAGCCAGTATCTTGAGAACTACTTGTGGGTGAACTACACGCCTGAAGTGTCCAGCAATGCCTACCTCATGTCCATTTGTTGCATCGTCAACGAGAAGTTCAGAGAGAATGTCCCGGCTTGGGAGGTAAGAAGTTCCCCGTCTAGGTTTACACAAATGAAGCTTCTGAGGAGACCATTTTTATCCAAGTTATTTCAAGAAAGTACATTCAACACCTCTACAGTTACCATTTGAATTGATGGCTTTCAACAAGACCATTGTTTTAATCTTTTCATGTGCGTCAGGTGTTCAAGAAGGAGCCCAGTCATTTCCCGTTCTTCTTCAAATGTGTGATGGAAGCTGTGTTGGCAGGCGAGGAGGCTGGCCTCACTCTGAAGGAACAAACCGTGCTGCTGGTCTTCCTGGACCACTGTTTCAACAGTCTGGTGCGTACCGCTCCTCCAATATCGATATGCAACTTTGGGAATGTCATTAGGTTTATGTTTGTAACGACAGTAGGGGTGTTTGTTTTCATGTCAGTACCGAGATTACTGGGAGTATCAACTTGTATTTTTATTACATATTAATATTTACATGTTTTCAAGTAAGAGTATTTTGCAGATAAAATTAGGATATGTGGACATTTTTTAAAATCACAACACCATGAAAACGCACAGCAGTTGTTGTGCTATTAACCAACTAATCAAGCACTATTTTTAAATTTTTAAATTTCACATTCATTATATCATACAAACAGGGCTGTTGGAGTGTTCATTAGTCTAGGTCTGGATAACAAGATAATTAAGATGGTAAGCCTAACATAAAAAATATAGCAGTTCAATATGAGGACACTTTACAAGTGGTATATTCATTTGCCATGTTCAGGGACAGCTAACCAGTTTGTCAAATAAACTGAAAGATGGAAGAGACATCAAAGTGTTTTGTTAGTATTTCAAATATGATCTCAAGGAATTGCATAAAAATAAAACTTAAGTTAATAAAAGTTAAGTTTTGCCTTAAACAGTAAGGACTGCTTCTGCAAAATGCCTTATAGCCCAAGAGAAATGTGGCAGGGAGGCAGTTACTTATTATGTCCACTAGGTGGCAGTAGTAGCACAGGCAGTGTGACTTGGGTCAGCTCCCACCCATCTCTATCCTCTGCAGCCGCATTAAACCACAGGGAAGCACTGCAGATGTCTCACTTTAAAATCTGCTGTGATAGCCTGCTGCACTTTGATTGTATCCTATAAAGGCCTCTAAATATTTTAGTTGCAGACTTTTATTATGGGCTGAAGTGTAATAAAAATCTGTCATATACAGTATATTTTGACAACTCTCTCCCCCCCCCCCCCTCCCCCCCCCTCTCTCTCTCTCTTTCTGTGCGCCTCCCTCACAGGAGGTAGATTTGATCAGAGACCAGGTGCAGCAGCTCATCTCTCTGCCTATGTGGATGTGCCTCCTGCCTGTAAGATGTCAACCTATTACCCTAATTAAGTTTTTCCGGTGGTTACTGGCGCGCACCGAGTAATGACGTTGTTTGATAATTTCATAGGAAGGAGTCACCTTCTTGCTTTGACACTAATTCTTGGCTAAAACTGACGTTTCACTTATTTTGTTTTTTTCACGTTTGCAGTCCAGACTCCAACACGAGCTTAAGAAAGTTCCAAAGCTGCAGAAGTTCTGGAATCTAATCAAGAAGAAATTTGATAAGATGGACGCCGACGCAGCCGAGCAGTAATATTATTTCCTTTTCTTACGCGTTCAGATCTATACAGACTACGATATTAGGCTTTGTATCCTGAGTTCCTAAGCTCTTTTTTCTGATTCGCTGTCTCTGTGTCTTCCTTAGGGCAAACAAAGAGAGGACCTTCCTCTCAGCTCTCATTAAAAAGTTTCTCGGAGTTCTTGTGTCAATTCCACCATCAGGTAAACAGGAAAAAAACACATTTATTTCTCCCGGGGTGTCATAATGGTGCTGTGTACATTTCACATGGAATTCCTTCAGCAAGACAAATGACCATTAGAGTTCAGCCCTATTTTAATAAAATTTCTACCTTCAAATATTGAGTAAAATTAATGTTCTGGGATGACACTCTCTGTGACTTTGGTCCCAGAGCAGGCCTTTGCATGTGCTCACTCTCTCTCTACCTTTCCCAGCATGATTAATGTACTTAGGCTTTGCTTGAGCTTGCACAGTGTCAGAGAGCACATCTCTCTGGTCCGGGGCCACGTTGCCAGTATGAAACAGAATATTACCCCTTTTCACCACTATTTCAGTTGCACCACTCCCTCCTCCTCCTCTCTCTCTGAGTCGTGCAGCCGCTGAAGGAGCCTATGCTCCAGCTGCCATACAGCCACCGGCGCCGACCACTGTGCCATAATGCAGGCTGACACAGAGGCCCCCCACCTGAATGCTAAAAACAGGACATGTATTTTTGTGTTTAGGTAGAATTCAAACCTGACAGAGTAGATTACAATCTGAAGCCCAGCAGGATCCACATCACTCTAATGCGTGCTGCATGCCTCAACTTTAAGCGCACCTTCACTTACTCACACACACACACACACCAACATGCTTAATAATGAGGGCTAAGGTACCAGCATGCTGCTGTGCTGGCAATGCAGTATTACATAGTGAGGCTCACACACCCAGCATGGCACCTCGGTCTTGTCCACATGCGTTTGCTGTCCTCACATCCTTAGTGATGACTATGTAACCTCCTTTCCGCAGCTACATCTTATGGCCCCCCTCCTGCCTGCCCCGTCTTCTTTTGGCCTTGCATGTTCATATAGCCATGTCTGCTCGTCTGTCAGTTTGCATTTGACACTGACAACATGCACATCCTGATTCAAAGTGAAGTGTTAAACTATATGATTTCCTCCTTGCTTTTCCATAGGACCTATATCTATGGACAAAGTGCATTACTGCGAGAGATTCATTGAACTGATGATTGATCTGGAGGTAAGGCTCCAAATCCCATTTCAAAGCTTTATTCTGTAAATATTACTATCTTTAGCTAGTTTTTACTCTCTCTTTCCAAATTAGATTGCTTTATTTTAATTTTATAGTACAAGATGAGATTCTTAGTCCTAATGCAGACTATTTTGACACTTATTTCCACTGTGTCTACAAACTAGAAAAATGTAGCATTGCAGTAGATTTGCTTAATCATAATATCCTGACGAACGAAGTGGTGCAGACATCAGTTTCTTCAGTACATATTTGTCTTTCACATTAATAGCTAGCTCGGGTCAACAGTCAGTAGATAAATGTTGAGTCTCGGCTCCACATAATGCGTCAATGTCACTGCTGTCTGCAAAGTCGAGCAGTGGTCTTTGATTGGAGTATGGGAATGGTTATTTCCAGCCCAATGGCTTTTAACATCTGGTATAAGATGCAGAGTAATGTGCAGTGTTTGCTGGACATACAGATTGTGACCCAAGACCCAATCCCCTTTTTGAATTAATATCAGCGTTTGAAGGAGCAACTGGTAAAATAAACTTTTGGTTAGTATTATTGTCCACTTTTTTAGCACTGTCTTGTTTTGAAAATCAGATTCTAATATTTTCTCTTTTTTATATTTATTTTCTTTATTTGTTTTTTGATTTGCTGTGACTGGCAGATGGGCAAGTCTGCTATAATGTGGCAATTTTGGTTTAACCTGTGTCACTGCATTGGTCTTTTGGTTGTAAGATATCTCCTTGCTTACCACATTCTATTGTAATTCATAGTTGAGTTTTCATTCACCTCACAGAAAAGGATTTGGCATTTTCAGTTTCATACAAGAGCTCATAAAGATGGGGAACCTTTATGGACTATTAAATCAGTTCAATTAATAGAATACATTAATGGAGGCAACCTTGCCAATGAGGTTGGCTGTCCGAGGTGAAGACACAATGTCACAAAAGATTGTTGCTCTTGCTGCCTGTGCAGATCTCCTGTTACTGGCGAGGGAGCTCAATAGATTTCATCTGGCTGCCTGCTGACAGGCTGGCCTTGCTGTTCCTGGCAGCGGCTAGTGGCTGGCCAGCTGACGGTCTCCCGAGACATCTTCTGTCCTTCAGCGCTATCCTTTTACAAAGCCTCAGTTGCCTGAAATCCATACTTCCCCCCTCTGATGACGACCTGAAAATTAATGCAGGGAAAACAGATCCCCGTTTTCATGCCCGTTTCATGCCGGCTGTCAGGACAGTGTTGAGATCAAAGATAGCTGTTGGATATAAAGGTATCCATTCTCACAGTGTTTAGGTATCATTTGCTGCACCTGCTGCCTTTGAAGAGCAGTTTCAGATGAATAAAATAATAGGTATTACGTTTTGTTGGTGTTTACTGATTCAGTATTCTATTACATATTCAGTTTCTCGATGCAGTTTTTCTCTCTGGGCAGTTCTCCTCTTTCAGCCTTTATAATGTGATAGATTGAACTCCTTTTTTTTGTTCTGTATGCATCATTTTCTCACTCGGACAATATGCAGTTCATTAACGTGCACAGTATCTCTTTCTGGAAGTCCTATCAAAGCAGCTCTGTTATCTCATTTTGACAGGTTTTTTTCCACACTTTTCCTCATGTCATGTTCGTGTGCTACAACGAGAAAATAAATAACGGCTTTAGAAATAGCTGCGCCGTTTTTTCCCCCCGTCTTCTTCACATCTCACTGTCTCTGCCGTATTGTCTGACACTCTATCATGTGTATTGAAACAACCCCAAGACAAGAAAAGACCATGGAACAATGACATGTATGGATAATCGCGGTCCAGATGCTGGGAAATGTGGTTGTTGTTGAGGCAATCGATTCTTGTTTCCGTTCATACAATACCTAACTCGTTTTTTTTTCCTGTGATGGAGCAGCATCACACTCGCGCACAGAATGTGAACGTAGCTAATCCTACAAGCCTTAACAGTGGGAAACAATACAGTGACATACAGTTGTTGTGAGAAATAAAGGTTGGGTATTTCAGCCACCACTGTCAGCATGTAGTTCAGTGTTGTAAACATGGTGTCCTGTGTGTCTAGGCCCTGCTGCCCACCAGGCGCTGGTTCAATACCGTGTTGGATGACTCTCACTTGGTGGTGAGCTGCCACCTGTCCAGCCTCACCAACAGAGAGAAGGAGGGGCACCTCTTCTGCCAGGTACAACGCAGGATTGGTACAATCCAAATCACCTCTGCTCTCGTTTTTTTAAGTGTGGAAGTGACTTTAGCATTATTGTCTCATCTCTGCAGCTGCTGGACATGTTGAAGTTCTACACAGGTTTTGAGATCAGCGACCAGACAGGAAACGCCCTGACAGAGAAAGAGATGACCACTCTGCACTACGACAGAATCACCTCCCTGCAGGTAAATACTGTGCATTAAGAGGGACGGGGTGACATGCAGTATCTCCTCTACCATCAGTGTCCTGCCTGCTACTGTTCTGCCAGCGATTCCCACTGAAAGCGCTCAGGATGTTTTTCATTAGTCTCTTCGGGTATCATGGTGCATCTTGAGTACATGTGTGTGGAGAGAGAGCAACGTCAATACAAAATGACTCCGCCAGCTACCAAATCTGATTTCCTTAGCTGTGATGATAAATGGAAGGATTCTTAGTCATGTAATGCTGAGTTCTGTTCTGTTTCTCTCTTTATTATGTTTTTCCAGAATCATTTTTAATCACTTTATCCTGGTTAAGGAAATTTAGTGTATACAATGTACATGTCTAATGTGTTTTTTCCATTCGCCTCTGAGAGTTTTTCTCTGTTTTCTGTCTTACAGAGGGCAGCTTTTGCTCATTTCCCAGAGTTGCAAGACTTCGCTCTGTCCAACGTGGCAGCAGTCGACACTCGGGAATCCTTGACCAAACACTTTGGACATCTCAGGTAAATCAGAACATCTAGAAATGAATCATGAAACGAACACAAGCACTTGTCAGTGCACAGATGGAGGGCCGTGGTGGGAGGGTACGCATGATTGGACTGAGTACAATCACAGTGAACTGTTAGTACTCAAATGTTGAAGCACCAGATTGCTGTTTTTCCTGAACAGAACAGATGTTTAAATGTGCTGCTTATCCATCCTTAGATTGCTCACCCTTTTTGCTTTTCACCATTCTCCCCAATTTACAAGTTCCTACTGTGTTTACTTTATGTCCTTAAGAGAACACACCACAATTCAAAGAACAGTCGATGGTAAAGAGTTGCACACAAAGAAATCCTTCAGCAATTTATCAGCAGATGTGTAGACCTGACCTTTTCATTGAGGTTCCTCTGATCCCCCCAAACATACAAGCCCCGGTAAAAGTCCAGCCCCACATGCAGACTACCTGTCCCGGTCCTGTGTTGCTGTATAGCAGCAGCAGCACCACCATGTGCTGACTGACTTCCCTGCTAAATGGCAGCTAGTGAGCCCTTGAACAGGCAGCTGGTACCAGCCAGAGAGCACGGCACGCCTCATTAATTTAATCGATTTGCAGTGGCTTGAGAATAAACTCTTTGAACAGCTGTGTTTGTCAGATCATATTAGCGTGCCAAAAAGCACCCTCACTTTGATGAACTGGCCTGTGTGTGGGGTTTTTTTCAATTTATTTATTTTTTTAAACTTGTACACTTGCGTGAAGGGGAGTGTAAAAACATTGATTTATTGATGATTTGTAATTACTTCTGGCTCTCTAACCTTTCTTGGCGTTTGATATCATAATGAAATTTTAAAATTATTGATCCAAGATTTTAGAAAGTCTTTAAACCATCATGTTTTGGCTCTATGACGCGCTCTAAGTGAACGAAAGATTACTAATGGTTTTCATACAGTTTGTGATGTCTTTAAGTGTCATGATTGCTTTGAGGTGCTGTGCTGGAACAACACAAATTTTCCCTTTTGCAGTAGATACGTGTATATCCAACACCTCTTTTTAACTTCTGTAGTGGATTCTAAATGCTTAAAACCCACAGTAAGTTTCTTTGAGTCAGGCAGAGGGTTATGAGCCGAGCTGAGCTGAATCAGGTAAAGACTTAGCTGAACCATTTCATGTATTTGTAGAAGCTCCGCTCCTTCTCCCAGAATTAAGGTTTTGAATATAGCAGGGACCGCATTGTTCCCCGCTCCACAACTGTCACCAAAGCAGCTCCTGGGTAACTCCAAATATGCCGATCAGATTTAACGAGGCACTTTTCATCCAAACAACTTGCGCTAATGCCAGTTTATTCCAGCTGCACTATCCGCGGGCTAAGCTCCCAGTCACCCGCCGCTCCGAATTTATCCGATAAGTCCCCCAAACACACAAACGCAGCATTATTGCATAGCCTGCCCACACATGTGCACACCCATTCTCTCACATACAGACACTCACTCACACACACACACACACACAAAGACACTTCTCTCGGTTACGTAAAACATGTCAAGTGTCATTTCAGGCCAAAAAATTGAATTGACTACAAGATCAAAGAGTACGCATCACTTTGAAATGCTTGCAAAAATTGTAGAGAGTCATCACTACTGGAAATGTCAAAATAATTGGTGTAATTAGTTCTGTGGATTAGTTCTTCAGCATGGGCCTGTCATTTGAAAGGGTGGTTAGATTTTATCGATTCCACTTCTTATTGAATCCTGGTTCTGAGGATATTATGTGACTAAAGAAAAGAAAATGTGGTGAAAGCAATTGGCACCATAATTTTCTGCTATAAAAGCCAATTGTTGTAGTGTTTGTTTTTCTTTCTGTTTAATTAGGAAAAGAAATGCTTGTCAGGACTTGTCATGCTGTGGTTTTGTCTACACAAGTGTCTAGCTAGCTGAATAAAAGTGCCCTTAATTGACCAGATAATATCTTTGGTAATTTGCTTTTTACTTAAGAATTTGAGAATAAATGAAATTACACATTAGCTCAATAAAGATGCTGTTTAATTGCTGAACAAGGGTCAAGTCAGCCACCATTCTTCAGACTAAACTTACTGTAGACCAGTTTATATCATGTCCCCATCCTTACCTTACCCAGCCAGTAGCTCAGCTGTCAGTCAAGACCTGGACCAGTCATCTCCATTACTCAGAGTGAGTTGTTGTGCTGCTGTTGTATTTTGTTGCCAAGGGAAGGAACGTCCACATGACCCATGCCAGGTCATCCACAGGGCCACCGGACTGCAACATTGGCAGAATTGCTAGTGCACTGCCCAAGCGTGGCATCACAAGTAGCAAAATGCATGCGCATACACGGATACAGTCGGTCAGTGCCACGTGTGGCTGTCACGGCCTGTCACAATGTGTCCAGGCCCTGTCCTTCGTTGTGTACCAGACCCAGCCTTTGTCACAGTCTGTCAGCCTGATTAACACAGGTCTGTATGCAGAGAGCCATGCCTCAGCTTTCTGAGACGGAGATGGGCTTTGATTTTCATAATCCTGTCGCATCAGTGTGCCCCGGCCCCATAACACACACATGCTGACGGAGCAGGAGTGTGGTGTCAAAGCAAACAGAAGTATTGCTTTATGCCGCAGTGCTAACAAGTACAAGGAATTTGATAAGGCTGTGTATCTTCACACATTAAATGGTGTTGCCGTTGCCATTTGAAAAATTTCTCTGAGAAGAGGCTGGACCTACACATGATTTTATGACTATGATAAACCTATGTAATATACTAAAAATGTTAGTTTGTTTATTGTTGTAATATTATAATAATATAATATTGTTGTTCAGAATCAGATTGGCCCTGTCATAATCTTAATTTTTACCATTTAGGTCATCATTGTCATTAGCAAGCAATTAGTTATTATCTACTTATTGTAGTTCCTGCTCTGGATAAGAGTGTCAGCTTAGTGTGTAATTTGCAAATGCAAATTTTCTAGCTGACTAACCACTTGTTTATTTGTCTCCGTAGTCCCAATACGCTCCACCAGGTGGCCTCGTATCTGTGTCTGCTGCCAGAGCTGCCTGAAGGGCAAGACACCACCTATGAGAAGGAGGTTCTCCTTGAGCTGCTGGTGAGTGCAGTCTTGGCTTTTATGAAAATGTCCATGCTGGCAATTGGGAAGAATGTATAACTGTCAAAAAAAATACCCTGTTAAGTGTCTTTCATACCCATGCAACTCTGAGGCATCAAGGTGCGATGTAATAGATGATAAAGAGTAATCTGTCGTAGCATAATCTTGGATGGAAATGCAGACAGGTACAGACATAGAGCCACAGATTTGTTGGCCCAATTTGTTAACTTGCATTAATCGTGCTTTTTTGTACATCAGATGTTAAAATATTTATCTCAGACAGTATTCCCCAGACATTTGAATTGATTAGCTGGAAACTGTTTAGTTGTAAGAGGGAATGAAGCAATACTTCAGCACTGTGTGCCTGTCAACTGGCAGTATAAAAGATGCATAATTGGTATTGGTGCACCTTTACAAACAATGTTGGCCAAGAGTTATTTTCCAGAACAATAACTGGCCAGTCAGCGCTACGGCATAATAGGTTTTGTGTTTCTCATTTTAAAGTCATTAATTTAAGCTCTTGACCTTGGAATACATATAGCATCCCCGCTTCACTGCCCAGTCCCTCTTGAATTTGCCTTCTAATCCAATTACTGCTTTATGTGAGCATTTGTGTGACGTAGGGTGATCTGACGACAGTGCTGATGAAATGGAGAGCCATTTTGTTTCTGTTTTCTTATTTATTTCTTTATTTATTTATTTATTTTAGTATCTCTTGAAAGGCTAGAGCTAGTTTTGATTGTGCTCTCCGCTTCCCCTTCCCCTCGCTCCCTCCCGATTTTCATTTTTAAAAACCCCTTCAGGAAACTGCTGGACTCTTGTCCCGCTAGTCTGACCAACACACACTAACACATGTGCTGTAGACCTCTTCATCAAAGTGGCTGTCCGGCGGTTATTCATAATTACCCACTCAGACCCTCCCCAGGTCCTCTCCGAGAAGCGGTGAAGAAGAGCCGTTTCATAATTATCTGATTAGATTGTTGCGGGAGACAATGTCAGGGAACTCATTTGTGTGCGCCCGAGGTTGCCCCCGACAACCAACGTCTCTGACCATGTGGGTTTAATCGGATGGGGCCACAGGACTAGAACTCTGCCACATGGTAGGAAAACAATCATACTGGCTGCAGAGAACATACTCATGAATATGCTCAGGGAGGAGGAACAATTTCTTTTTGAGAGGCAACACTGCTGTTACACCAGCGTCAACGCTAGTTTAGGCCATTTACTTCCTCTGGTGTTACAGATGAGCTGGTTTGTATTTTAAAGCAGATATCGCTCCCCTTGACATAGTTAATAAATTATGTTTATTTTTTCTCCTTTTCCAGCAAAGTAAAAACACAAAAGCAAAATGGTTGTGTGCACATCCTCAAAACCTCAGTAGGATAGGTGCTTGGTTCAAAGATGAATGCATAATAGAGAGATACCCGCTCACCAGACAAGGAACGCTCCTTCTTTGTCAGCAGTGTTTGAAAAAAAAAAGTTTTTTTAAGCCAGATTCCTACATAGAGGTTTGACTGGTGTATTTTAGAGCTGAAATTATATTTTTATTAATTGATCAACAGAAAATTCCCTGGCCACTATTTTGATAATGACTTAATCAATATAAGTCATATTTAAACCAAAAGTACCAAACTTGTCTGGATTAAGCTTTTCAAATGGGAGGATTCTGTGCTTTTCTTTGTTTTTTATATAAACTCAGAATCAGCCAGGCATATGTACACATACAAGGAGTTTGGCTCCAGCCTTTGCGCCTCTCTCAGTCTTCACAGAAATAGAGGTCTGTTGGTTGAATAAATGAAACATTTGAATATGTTACCTTTCCCTTTAGTAAATCATAATGAGCCTTTTCATTCTGGCTTTCAGACATGTTATTGACAAAACAATCAATTAATTGAGGAAATAATCCCCAGATTAATCATTAGTTTCAGTCCTAGTGTATAAATAACCAATGATATTATAACTATATTTTGCTTATTTTTATTTAAAGCTAAAAGATATAATAGTAATAGCTGCAAGTATTCTGTTGCTTCTGAATTAGCACTCCCAGATATGCTATGGTTACCAGTCCTCTACACTTGAACACATATGATGTCCCAGTTTGATGCGTAAATGTTAAGCTTTCAACACAGCCTTTACATTTATGCTTGTTTTCAAACAAGCATATTTCAAACTGAGGCCTAGCAGCAGAACGACAATGAGGATGACAAGTGATAAAAGGCTTCTGTTCAACCTGACGTTAACCACGGGTGTGATGTAACGGATTTGTCGAGTGACCTGATTTTGTGGAAATGTTTTTCTTAGTTCCCTGGTACGTTTTCTAGTAAGGGAGAAGATAAGGATAAGGACACTGAGCCAAAGGGGCAGGGGGGCTTTTTTTTTCTTATTAACCCAGTTTTTCTCCTTCTGTTTCTTTGTCTGTGTTTCTTCTTCCCTGTCTCGCTCTGTCTCGCTGTTTGCCACACAAATACACAGGTGTCCCGTCATGAGCGCAGAATCTCTCAGATTGAGCAACTTAACCAGATGCCCCTTTATCCAACAGAGAAGATAATCTGGGATGAAAATATCGTCCCGACAGAGTACTACTCAGGCGAAGGTTTGTGTGAATTGTTATTTTGTTTGTCTTCGAGCACACATACTGACTTCAATGTCAATGTCTCATACTCACAAGTATATACCCTCATTTTGTTTTATCCCTTATCTTAACGGGCATTTATCTGGCACTGAACTGTGACCTCCCTCTTTAGCAAAGACCTCACAAACTATTAACCATTCAAGCAATACCTGTTAATAATATTTGTCTTTGGCTGTAACATGTAGACATTCAATATTTTGTGCAGAGGTAAAAAATTACACAATTGATATGTTAGAGATGGCTATATAATTTTACTTTTTTTTGTAATTTTATAGGAAAGAAAACATTTATTACTTTTAATTGACTAATTGTAAATGTGTGATTACTCATATATTCAGATAGTTATTTACTCTGTCTCTGTTTATTTATTTGTCTTTTCAGGCTGTCTAGCACTTCCTAAGCTGAACCTCCAGTTCCTGACCCTCCACGACTACCTTCTGAGGAACTTCAACCTCTTTCGTCTGGAGTCCACCTACGAGATCAGGCAGGACATAGAGGATGTGGTGTGGCGTATGAAGCCATGGTGAGATTTCCACAAATCTGTAAAGCTGCATGAAACTGTCACTGCCTTAAAGATGTGAATATTTTCTGGTTTATTTAGTTCTCTGACAGTTAACTGACTTTTTTGGGTTGTAGACATAAGACATTTGAGGATGTCACCTCAGGATTTGGGAAAGAGTGATCAATATTCTACCATTTTTTGGACTGAACAACTAATCGATTAATCAAGAAAATTATTACTGTAATTAATTGGTAGTGAAAATAATCATTATTTGCAGCCCCAATGCTTGGTAGACTGAGCTAAAAGCATCAGAATTTAAATATTTATTCATCACATACTCATATTTTCAATGTTTGCAGTGAAATGATGGGTTTTGATAGTTTTGAGGAAGTGCTAAAAGGCTTGTGTGCAGTGATAGTTACACTAAGAGTAAAAATAATTATCATATAAAGCTTAAAGGTTCTGTGTTTGAAACAGATCCTTCACATACACTGATAAGCATCTGTGCTTTCTTTTTCTGCTTAAGTAGAACAAATTTGTACCACTGACGCAGCTACAGAACACTTTGTCTTTTTTACTTCAATGAATAAAGATTTTTATCCTCTGTCTACCTCTCACTTGGTGGCATGGCACATTGATAATATTTTATTAAAAAGACTGTGACATTTGGTACACCACATTTCGAAACCCATTGCTTAACATAATAAGTGCTCCCATTATGTCAAGTGATGTAGCAACTTGCTTGTTGTTCCTGCAAAAGTAAATAAGTAAGCAGTAGCGCCATGTGCTGCCCTAAATCCAACTGATTTCAATCCTGACAACAGCCCATGGCGCTTGTCTAACTTTGTGTCGCCTGTCCCTCTACACAGGCAATCAGAGTACGGCGGGGTGGTGTTTGGGGGCTGGGCCAGGATGGCTCAGACGATCACCTCTTTCTCCATCGTAGAGGTTGCCAAGCCCAAAATCGGAGAGAGCTGGCCAGCCCGCGTGCGAGCCGATGTCACCATTAACCTCAACGTTCAGGATCATATCAAGCATGAGTGGGAAGGTGTGTGTCTATCATCAGTAGATCTTGGGTCAATATTTTTTCAAATATATTTTCACTTTTTATTTATGGTTTTTCTCAGAAGGGATCATTTGAAGGTAAAATTAACAAAAAGTACGTATTGACCACAGAAAACATCCTTATACACCAAAAGATTATTGGACATCATTATCCCCCTTTCATTTTGCCTTGTTACACCATGTTTTTGCCCCTTTTTCCCCCCTCTTATTGTGTCTTCTAACCATCCTCCTTGTGAGCAGTTTATAACCTCCATAAAGTTTCCCCTCACCTCTCTATTACATCCCGCTGGGCCTTGACTCATGACCCTCACCTACGACGCATCTCTGAAGATGTGCTGTTTCTGCGTAGCCTCCACCGCTGAGCCGCTTTGTTTTATTTTCCAATCGTTCTGCTCCATCTCTGCACGACTGATAAGGGCACTGTAGATAACGTTAACAGGAGCGCGTCAGCTTTGAAAAGCATTGATTCATTGGGAACATAGAAAGCACAATGAAGCCTTCAGCAAGCTGACTCCTATAGCTCTCCTGGAGAAAGGTATAGGATATGTTCCCGTGCCAATGTATGCCAATTGTGGATTACACTACTTAATATAGAAAATAAATGGCTCTTTTCAGTGGGTAAGTTCTGTAGAAGCAACAGAGTGATCACTGGATAAAAAAAAAAAAAAAGGCCTAATAGATCCCAAATTGATGTCTTCACTTTCTTTATACCCTCTTTTATGTTTTTACTTTCTTGAAATTCAGTGGAGGTATGAAGTATTACTTCCTTCCATCCACCAGCCATTTCCCCATCGTATAATTAGAGCTTCATGTTTTAAAGATGAGGCAAATGCTGACAGGGCGGTTTCTCTCGCATCTCCAAACTCCCCCACACTACTACCTTCTCACTCCCCTATCACCTCTTTTTTCTCTGTCTCTCTTTCTCTGTCTCTGTTTTTCTACTCTCTCTGTCTCTAAAACCCTTTCTTTCTTCCTCCCGCTCTCTAACCCATCTCTCCATCCTCTTCCCCTGTAGGGCTGCGGAAGCATGACGTTTGCTTTCTGATCACGGTGCGGCCCAACCTGCCCTACGGCACGCGCTTCGACCGGCGCCAGCCCTTTGTGGAGCAGACTGGCCTGGTATACGTGAGAGGCTGCGAGGTGCAGGGCATGCTGGATGACAAGGGACGCGTCATTGAAGAAGGTATGCTCATATGTGCCCCTGCCTGCGCACACACACACACACACACACACCAGTGACACATCCATCCACCCATCAGACCTCCTATATACAATCGTCCCCACTGTCACATTCCTGGGAGAGGGTCAGGCTGGTGTTGTCATGGTGACAGTCACAGTGAGACTTGACCTGTTCACATTAACATTCCATTAACCTGAGGTCGACATCAACACCTGAGAGCTTTGGTCCCTGCCCCCTGCTTTAGTTATTGGATTTAACTGAAGAGCTGCCTTGGCTATATCTGGATAGATGTGCTTCAGTAAGAGAATACCAAATGTGCTCGTCCTGCAGAGTACAGTAATGTGCCATACAGGAAGCGCTCACCTCTATCTCTGAAACAAGGTATTGCCAGCAACAATGCATTCTGAATGCAACAGAAAACATATTTGAGCACAACATGAAATCTTATCTTTAAGCTACCATATTTCGCTTATAATAGCCTTAACATTTGCTGTCGTCAAATATAAGACTCACAGAGTCTGCTCCGTGTGTGTCCATGCAGGAGGAATCCCCCCGGACCAAATTCAAATTGCTGGTCATTCCTGGAAAGTAAAATATGTTGATACAGAAACATGATCTCCTCTGTTTACTGTGTCGTGTTCTTCCCCACAGCCCAAAGCAGTCCCTCTGAGCTGCTGATTCACCTAAGTTAGCCTGCTGCTCTGCTATTCTAAGTGTTTTCCCCTGTGGGAACATGTGTCCATGCACTGAGGCACCCTTTTCCCTATCCTCTCTCATCTGTTTGGATTAAATATGCAGAGGGCAGGGCTTTCTAAATACACACGCTGCCAGGGAACATGCCCTGCCAGTGTCGGCTTGGTTAAACTTTCAGATCTCCAGCAGAGTTAAGTGGTACTCTGGCTAACTGGTTGGTGGGGTGATGTCACATAAATCACTGGGCACTTGGTGAATGTGTGGAGAGACACAAAATGAGAGGTGCTTTTTTGATGCCAAAATGATACTTGCATATTGTCTTATGAAAACTGTGTTCTCAAAAATTTAATATTTGTGTAAAATATGAGGTTACAAACGCACAAATTCTGTGATGTAAATAAAGAAATGCAATGTATTTAAACCATGTATTGCGTTAATCCCACCTTTTAATAACCAATGCCTTAATACAATAGCACATACTTGATTTAACTCTCACACCTTGGCCCAGCTGTTCACATTGTAATCCCATAGTGTTGAAGGTGACGCTTCCACTCTTAAGATATCGCCATACTTGTTTTAGTAAGGGGGATTTGATGATCCCCACATAGCCCTACACATGTGCACACACACACACACACACAACGGAGACCAGAACAGGATTGAGTTTCACTCTCCCGCTCTGTGCCCTGCAGCTCCATAGAGGAATCTATTTAGACATCTGTGAAAGCTGCGCTTGCTGCACCACTCAGGCTCCCAATGGGAGTAAGCCTAAAGCTCGTGGCCTGTCAGTCAAGCATCGAGATGTAATTCCTGTTCTAGTATTGTAGCAAGGCAAGTCAGGGTGAGCTCTTTTTTCTTCTTTTCTTTTCCCAAGATTTTTTTTTATTTCCAAGGATACAATGGGAACATAGAAATGATAATTGGCTGATTTAGATTACATTTTAATATTGGCCCTTGTTTAGGTTTCGTTTTAGGTCTCTTTGGATTGTATAACATTTTAAACAGATTTAAAAATGACTTACTAATTTAGATTTTTTTGTATTACTTACCACTAAAGGTTATCATCACTATCATCACTGTTGCTTTAACAAGTATTCTCCTGTTCCCCTGGTCTAGGACCTGAACCAAAGCCAAAGTTGCGAGGAGACACCAGAACGTTCCGTGTGTGGCTGGACCCCAATCAGTACCAGCAGGACATGACCAGCAGTATTCAGAGCGGCGCTGAAGACCCGTACGAGACTTTCAACATCATCATGAGACGCAAACCCAAGGAGAATAATTTCAAGGTTTGGACCACACGCTGAAGCACTCCTATCAGCCGTCACTGTGCATTGTATTTGAGTGCTTTATCTTCAGACCTTGAGCCCTGGTCCTACCAACACTACTCCAGAGTGATGTATTGCATGTATTATACTCTCTTGGGTATTGCAGCTGTAAGGTTGGGGCCAGGGCAGCTCCGAGATTACCACCCACTCAAGGCTCTCTCAGTGATCCCAATGAGAGACACTTCTCACTGGGTATTCATGTGATATGCACCCTCCCTTCTCTCTCACCTTTAGGAATCCCCAACATCATATGATACACTGTTGTTATGCTTTCTGTAGAAAACCAGTACAGTACATGTGACTTCAGCAGAACCCTGCTGGTAAAGGTTACTAAAGCTTTCAGCAGGTCAAAGAAAAGTTAGCAATGCAGGTGTGTGAAACTCCCATCTGCCTGGTGTTGTTTTGCACCATTTAGTTCAAAAATGTTTTTTCTGCATTTGAGAACGTTTTTGTCAAATCTGCTTTTTCTAATTCCGCGCACCCATTTCTGTCTTTCATAGCCTGTGCAGTGACAGATGATTTTGAAGTGTTTCTTTTTTTCATGATTTTGAACAGCGCGCAGGAACTGATGGGTGTTCAGGAAACATTCTTCTCCATCTTTGATGTGTGACACAGATAAAAGTAAACATGTTTCCCTACCCGGTGTTTGATGCTCAGGGTATTAGACAGTTTGCAGCTCATTAGAGTATAATTGACAGACATACAAATTACCTGCTGTCCCATCAGCCCACCACAAAGCTATTCTTATCCAGCTCTTGTGGGATGGTTGTCTGGTGTCACACCGCGTTCAGTAAAATTTTTCTCCTCCGGTTTTCTTTTTTTGTTTTGCTTTTACTTTGCCTTGATATATTTCTCTGTTCCTCTGTTTCAGGCAGTGCTGGAGACCATCAGAAACCTGATGAACACAGAGTGCGTGGTCCCAGACTGGCTTCACGACATTATCCTCGGTTACGGTGACCCAGGTAGTGCCCACTACTCCAAAATGCCCAACCAGATCTCGACTTTGGACTTCAACGACACATTTCTGTCCCTGGACCATTTGCGTTCGTGTTTCCCTGGTTACACCATAAAAGTCACAGAGGAGAACCCTGAGCTGCAGGTCTTCCCTTTCAGGTGAAAGTCAAAGATCCAGTAATCAAAAGATAAAAAGACAGATCTTGTTGAGATTGATTTACCCTAATCAAAGTAAATGTATGGGATTTGCATTTGATTTATTAGATATTGTATACTTTGCCTACTAGGTACTGTTAATGTCACAGTGCTATATATTATATCATTGTGTAATATATTCTGTTATGGCTATAATAATCCTTCTTTTTCTTCTTCCTTTTGCTTTACCAGAATCACGTTCCCCGTCTCAAACAAAACAGACAAAGGGAAGAAGAGAAAGGCTGACGAAGAAGTGGAAGACAAAGAGGAAGACAAGACCTTGATTGTTGAGCCCTACGTCACCCCCAACCGCGGGCCATATCCCTACAACCAGCCCAAACGGTGAGACTCGAGGCCAAGACTCGGGTCTTCCCATTCACAGTTTAACGAGATCAGAGGTCAAAAGGTTTCGTTAAATCTTGACTTCTCTGGAGTCAGTATACTGACCTAAATAAAGCCTCACCTTAACTTGCACTCACCACAGCATATAGTACAAAGAGAGACATTCTGGGCTTAAGTGTGTGTCATCTTGTAGTATACCTTAAGTCCTAAGCCTTTAGTCAACCTAGAAACCTTGTTTCAGTATAAAACAGTACAGGACACCAGTCAGATGCTTATTATAGGTACCATACTCTGGCCCTGACTATTTTGATTTGTTTATCCATGCTTGTCTCCACAGTATCTCCTCTGAAATTTTGCCATGTAATGTTGTGGTGCTGTTTTGGTGGTTGTTATGCCTACACCTAACAGATGGAATTTTTTTATGCAATTAAAGGTGAGCAGAATAGGTTATAATATTCCTGTCCTAATTATAACACCGGAAAATAATTGCCCTTCGTGAAAATTTAAGATTTATCTGGCAGTGTACAGTTTGCACTTTGATATTTAAATTTTGATAGCAACAACATGTCCTTGGGGAAGCCCTGGCCTAACAGTCTTTAAAGATGGTCTCAAAAAGACACCACAAGAAAACCTGCGGCATTAAGCATCTCATTAAGCAAACAAGTATTTGAACACAAATGAGTTCATCCTGTCAAGGCTGTTCACTATTTTCGATTAATTACTTGATTTATTAATATCAGCGTCATGCATTTCTTACAGGAATACGATTCAGTTCACTCCCACTCAGATTGAAGCCATTCGAGCCGGGATGCAGCCAGGACTCACCATGGTAAGGACTTTGCATTTTTTGTGTTTAATTATATATTTCCCCTCAAAAAATTTGAGATTGAATGGAAGCCTCTCAAAGAAAATCTGCAAGATATAAATGATCAATTTGACATAACTGGACTCCAACGAATATTAACCACAGATATTTGACTTTCATGGAATACTTGTTTATTCATCCTGTGCTATTTTTCCTCAGAAGACTATATTGATAGCGCACATCCAACCTAATGTTTCATTTAGTTTTCTAACTTTATTTCATAAGTAACAGAAAAAGGGAAAGTAAGGGCTATAGCCGACGTCAGTGTGATGCTGGCAAAGCCTCTAGTCAGTTGAGTGAGTGCTGATACTGCTGCTGCATACTGTTCCCACCTCGCTGTTATGAAGCCAAAGATTTGCAATCATTAATCTTAGTGATGTACATCAAGGGAATTCCCTCACCAGTAAATAATGCTACTGTTTGGCGTCCCTATCTCCATCACTCAAGTGGAGGGACGGCGCATTCCCTGAAACCCTCCGTAATTTTGGTATTGTCTGTGAAATGGCTAACCCCACATAAAGTGACACAGGATTGCAGCTATGATTACACCCGCTCTATACACTCATCCACAGCTATGTCATTCCAACCTTCTGTTGTTATCTCAAGAATAGTGTGATGCACGCCGTTTTGACACATGCGCTATCCTGACGTGGTGATTGCAAGCTGGCAGTGGCGTCTGAGTAATTTATTGTAGAGCAAGCCGAGGTAAATATGGCAAGTGGGCTATCAGCAGAGTAAAACAACTCTGCATGCATACCTTTCCCCGGCTCCTCTCCTTACCCTCCCCAACCTCCCAAACCTTCCTTCTTGGCACATGTCGCAGTCATTAGCAGCCATAACAAACACACACTACCTCCTGGTCTGCCTGGCTTGCCTTTCATGTAGGGAGACCAACGGCCTGATTATGCACTGATTTATGCAGGAACATCTAATTTTGCTCACTTTTTCAGCAGAAATTACTCACCTGAGATACCCACACTAAGACCAAACTGTTTCATGAATATTTATTTAGTAAATTAGATGTGCAGTTCAGTAAAGCTGAGTAAATATGAGGCTTATTATCATGCTATCATGGTGCTTCTAGCATTCAGATGAGTGTCAAAGGGAGGCTCTTAAGATACTTAATGCCAGGTATAGACTCTATGTGTCTTTGACCATCTGTGCAGTCACTGCGTTTTGGCATGCCAGGTAACTCCACGGTCTTGTTGCATTGCGTATACGTGAGCACGGCTAACGATGCAGCACCAGCCTAGCTCGTTCTGACATGCACATGGCCTAGCTGTCATAACCACTAGGGTGTCTCCGAAGCAAGCGCCTGCACCCAACCTCCAAACCAACCTTGCGCCTATCTTCGCTTTTGCTTCATCCTGTTAACATTTTTCATCTCTTTCTTCCTACCCCCTTCTTCACTTCCTGTTTCACTCCAGGTTGTTGGACCACCAGGTACCGGAAAGACAGACGTTGCTGTTCAGATCATCTCGAACCTCTATCACAACTTTCCTGAGCAGAGGACCCTCATAGTCACGCACTCGAACCAGGTTAACCCACCACATGCACACACACAGCACAGACTTCCCACAAAGCAGCTCAGCGCATCTCTGATCTCTGAAAACCTTCCCAAACACTGTGTTAAAAAACAGTGAAGCTGTCTGGAGAATATAGAGCTTGCACTCAGAATTGGCCATTAATCAGGCGATAGTCACATTCAAACCATGGAAGAAAAATTAAAATCTAAGCTGCCCTGTGCCCCGGTCTTTCCCCCTCAGTATTTAATCATAAAGTAATCTGCTGCTGTTTTATACCAGTGGAAGCTGGCCAAAGGAGCCTTGAGGCATAGCTGGATATAATGTTGAACATTTTGTTCTTGTGTAATATTACCACCTTTCACTTATATTTCTTATACAGAAATATACACACTTCATAGCATACTTAATACACAAGTAGATCTCACGTTACAAGATATTACACTTAACAGGAAGTCAAAACAGGTTCATATGCACAAATGCTGTTGATAGATGTCAAAATATCAAACACGCATATCGAAGAGGATTTTCCATTGCTGGTCATGTTTACCTCTTGCCACTGTTCATGCCAGGCTCTGAACCAGCTGTTCGAAAAAATCATGGCTCTAGACATCGACGAGCGCCACCTCCTGCGTCTGGGCCACGGAGAAGAGGAGCTGGAGACGGAGAAGGATTTCAGCAGGTGAGGACAGCAGGGGACAGGTGCAGAGAGAACACACACAGACACACACAAACAAACACATACACACAGACAGATGCATCTAAACAAACAGAAATGCTCATGTGGAAATTGAGACAACTTGAACTCACACAAGCATGTGAAGGATGTGCATTCAACAAATGGTTAGAGTATATGGTGCATGCTATAGTGTGCTTTGATCAAAGCAAACAACACACACACACACGCACACAAGTACCCCAGCTGTTCACATACATAGTTAGTATGAGCCAACACAGTGACAGGGCTACCTGATACTCCCATATGCCAGGCCATGGACCTGGCTTATCTTCATTAGGCATCGTTGGCCTCTCAGACCTTTCCTCCATTGAAAGTGATCCCTCCCTACAGCCCTGCACACTGAGGCAATTGCTGTTTTATTAACCCTCTCATCACTGCTGTGTATCACACGAACTGACCTCGGACCCATGCGTAGTAGCCTCTTTAGGACTAATTTCCAAGAAGAACAGGATAGTAACAAGCCATGTATGGAGAGAGAGGTAGATTTACAGCAGACATGGGTTACCTGAAAGTGATGATGATGATGATGATGAGAACTTTTTGTAAGAAGTACTGAAATATATGTCTTGATCATTGAAGTGCATTAAACAAATAAATCTAGCAAAAAATTTACCCGTAATATTTATTTTAATGTACAAATGTTAAAGAAAATGTTTGGAACAATTTTATAAAGTAATGTTGTCGTTTTCCAAATTCAAGGATAGACTAGGCCTAATTACAACAATATAACTGAATAATTACACACATAATAGAAATTTCAGGTTTTTAAGATCATTCTAACATTTATTTAGCTCTGATCAGGAAGGCGCCTTCTTAAATCTGTGGTGGGCGACATTACATGATTAATAAAACCAACAAAGTTTAGATACTCGCTGTTTAAGAACCGTTTTCATCCGCTCCCTGATGGGCGCATAAAACATACAGTGCTGCTGTTCCTCATATAGCACTGGTAGCAGGGCACAGAACAAATGGCCTCAGACGAGAACCATTAGAGTCCTGTTAAGGAAGCCCCAGCAGTTCTCAGCTCTCACACCCACGTCCTTGTATAAACTCTGCTGTGTTTGTGTGTGTGAGAGATGCCTTGAAGGATAGTGACTCAGTCCTTACTACTGAGACATAGTGAGAAGGCAAAAGAGAAGTTGGAGAAGGGGGGGGGGGGCAGCACAGTTTCAGCACTCATGACAGACTTAAGAGAGACTATCTCAAGATACCCAAAACATTTACAGTTCTACATGACCGCTGCTATAATTAACACCATTATTAGATGAATCAGGCAGAACCTTCCTTTCTTTTTTACTAGCAAAGCGTTTTAGCCAGCTCCTGCATATAAATAGCTCAGCATTATTGAATATTAATTAAGTTTTTATGCTGTTACTATTTAAAGTTTCCTTGTAGCCTACATTGTTAATTACCACCTTATCCATCTGTGGCGCTGAGCAAATTGCACCCTATAGCTCTTAGCAACACTTCCAGAGGAGGAAGAGAGAGAGGGATGGGCGGCTCATTTGCTATGCTCTGCTCGGTGAGAGAGTGTGACCGTAGTATGAGGAGCAGTGTATGGGAACTGGGGGGGTCTGCACACAGAAGCAGTCTGTTACGTTCTTGAATTATGCAGGAATACAGACATAAAAGAAAGAGCCTTAGCTAGCAGCATTTAATATGTTCCCGCCTGCCTGGCTGGCTCATACTCATAACAACATGCAGACTCCACACTCCTTCCACCCCACTGGCACCAGCGCGAAGAGAGAGCCAGAGAGTTTTAATTAACACTGTATACGAGATGACAAAATGGAAGGCAGCGCTCCTCTGAATGCCTAACAAAGGGAATGGCTGCAGCACCATCAGTTAGCAGTGCCTCACTAAATTTCATGTTAAAATTTGCGCTGTTTTAATGAGAGTGCATGTTAGTCGCAATATATGGGGGCATCCTTTTTGTACCCAAGGTAAAAAAAAAAAAGATCTCTCTCAAGATGATGACCCGATGCCACTTTTGCTCTAGGTGAAAGTGAAATGCAGCATCCTCATTCAGGTTCAAGCACAACCTCTCGATAAATGGTGCTGTTCACACCTGTGTGTCTATTCTGGGTTTTCTGTGTCAGTAGCTGAATGCTTTACAGGTCCGTCATCCTGGGAAGCAAGGTCACTTCCCCGTTTTTTATTTAATTTTATTCAGGCCAAACAGGCAGAGCACCGTGACAGTCTTTGAGTCATCTGCTGACTGAGGATCTTTGCAGAAGGTCTAAAAATAGAGCTCACCTCTGGTATTACCCTGTGACCCCTCCCACTTCCTGTCTTCCTGTGCATGCTACTTGTCTCGTTGCCACCTGATAATTGCTTTTAAGCAGTATTGTTAAGCTGCGCAATAGGATGCACAGTAGAATTTAAACACAGTCACAACACAATTTGCACACAGTCAAGGGCAGCCATTGTCCTCCTTGAACCTCTGTCCTCCAGTGGGTCATATTTACAATACTTTAAACATATTTTAAGTTAGTAGTTCAGTTAAATACTGTGTGTCCTCTGATGACCTGGTTTCTTTATTTTTACCTGCTCGTGCTCAGCCAAGGGCACAAACACAATAGCGGTAATTACAACCAGAATTCCACACATTCAACTCAATAATCCACAATTAGAAGAAACGTTATCTCACATGTTTTTCTGAGGTGTATGTCTTGGTTGCCACACCAGCATATAGTTCAATGAACAGTACACTAGACAGCAGCATAAATAGATATCAAAGACTATCCTAACAATTATGCCATACACAGATTTCTTTAGATATGCCATCTTCAGATAGGAATTGTTTTCATTGCCTTTATGATTAAGCATTTTATTCTACAAACAGCCAACCTAACCTAAAACATTGATCTTTTTACATCATTACATCATTCCTAATACTTTTCAGTTACTTTGCATTTTAGATTTATTCATCGTGTCTGTTTATTCTTGCACAACACCTGTTTACATTGCTGACTCACTCCTGCTGTGCTGTGCGTCTCCAGGTATGGCAGAGTAAACTATGTCCTCGCCAGAAGACTGGAGCTCCTCAGAGAAGTGGGGAGGTTGCAGGAGAGCTTGGATGTCCCGGGAGATGTTTCTTACACCTGTGAGACTGCAGGACACTTCTACCTGTACCAGGTAAGACTGTAACTCGGTGTGTATATGTTTCTGCAGTGTGCAAAGAAAACAATGTAATTGTTTACCAATGTGTGATATGCTCCTGATTTTGCACTTTGCATCGGTTCATATTTGGTATAATAGCTCATCAAGCTAAAAGTGAGTTCCTGTTTGCACAAAGGTTTAGCAAAACAAAACACTTAAAGCATCCTTTAAATTTGTGTTTGGATATTAATATTGATTTATAGAGAGAGTGAGTTAAGAGCATTCAGGAGATATTTTGCTGAATTAATTAGCAAATTGTCCTGTTTCTCAGACATGTTCACGTCGATCAAATCTAGGGCTGGGAAGTAGACACCATATGTTTATATGGTTATTTTTATATATTTTAAGCCCTTATAAACATGTCCCACACAGTTATACAGTATAAACCCTTTATATTCTCTTAGATATTCGGTAAGATTCGTTGAAATTATGTATGTAAACACACTGTTACACACTGTGTGCAAATATACATATCGTATATCATTGAGGAGTTTTATTTAATATACATGTAATACAGTTTTAAACGCATTGTAATAATACATATTTTAATAAAAATAATTTTATATTTACCTTAATATATAGTAATGCACTCGTTTTACTTACTTACACAGTTATGCAGTTGCTTTTTTGCACTACAGTTAATCCTATTTATTCTGTTATTTTGCACTACCTCATTTTTGCTTTTCTATCTTGTTTATTTTATTTTGTAATATTATACTTTTTATCTTTTATACTTATTCTATTTGGCTTGCTTGCACCGGGACCAGGGTAGCTAATCTCGTTCCTCCATTCCCATGTTTGACTTGTGTTGGAATGACAATAAAAAATCCTTGAATCCTTGAATATTAGATATATTGTGAGATTATCTAATATACAGTGTATACGTCATGTACATAATGTACAGCAACAACATATTCGCTGAGCCAATCAGCGCCCAGGATACATGACGCGTCAGTATTCTCCACAGAAATCCGCGAAACATCCGTGATATATGTTTTCATATAAAATCCACGATATAGTGAAGCAGTGAAAATCGAAGTGCAATATAGCGAGGGATTACTGTACTTTGATCACGGCTCTTCTTCTTTGAAGTTTGAAGTATTGTTGAATCCTTTAGTAGCGAAGAAAATACTTGAATTAGGACCTACAGTATGTCGATAAATTAGTCGATAGATTAGTTGATCGAAAAAATAATCGTTAGATTAATCGATAAGAAAATAATTGTTAGGTGCAGCCCTAATCAAATCCTGACCGTATTAAAGATTCCATTCACCAGATTCACTGCTCTTTTGGCTCAAGGCGGCAGATACTTAGAAACAGTCTCAAAAAGACCCTTTGTGTTTATTCCAGTCACCTAATTATCGCTGTCCTCTTAGGCTGCAGGAGAAATGCCACTGCAGACAATTACTTACTTGCACCTCCCTGCTTCATTAGAAGGGTTCTAAAATAGACATTTGTAACATAAAGAAGTGCAGGGTGTCGCCGTCATCTTCACTGTAATGGGGAGCGCAAGTTAATATCCAGCCTTATTTCAAGTGTCAATTAAGTATCACAGCAGTAACGTGAGACACATAAAACCAGAGTAAAGATCCCAGTGACATAGTTTTTAGTGGTGGTCATAGTTCAGACTACACCCCAGATAGCTGTCTGGAGTGTCAAAGCCATAGCAAATACTGGCCGTCACCCGAGCTGTAGTGTCAGAGTTCACGTCCGGTGATGCCCATGCTGCCATTTTTGCACCTTGCCAGAAATCTGTCAGTTGTCTCTCTCGCACTCAACAGTGGTACCTTATTAATCTGGTGTTGGTGGAATCTGGTGGAAATTGGATTCTCATCCAATCTGATCCACACTTCATTTTAGCTGAGTTCCTACGTTTATTTTAGCTCGGAAAACTCGCCAGCGGTCCAGTTCTGTGACATTTGTAAATGTCAAGAAGTTGTTAGTGTGGTGAATCTGTAACCATGAGCAGACTGTGTCTGTGATCGATGATGACAGTGCACATGTAGACACACTCAAGGTCTCGGTGGTGGTCTTAATAGTCCGTACAGATAGATACTTAACAGACAATTAAGCTGTGTCCTCTAGCATGCTCATTAATGTTATCCTTAAAGTTGTTTTTCATGGGGCTACTGTATTTATAGAACTAGACTACCCTGCTGTTTGGTTGAAGCTGGTTTATTAGGTGCTCAGCAGGGGCACCTGTACATGAGTGAGGCTATCTGTTCTCGTTTGTTTATTTGTGTGTAATGTGTTTTTATTGTTGAGTAATTATTGAGAAAATACAGTGTGCATTATTTAGGCTGGGCAGAGCCCTGAAGAACACCCACTGAATGCTCATGCAGTATTTTGGTAGACCTCAGACAGACATACTAAACCAGGCAACTAAGTCAAGACTGTGCTTACCAGAAAGCAGAAAGTATCTTAGTGATTTTCTTTATGTAGTTAATTAATCAACAGTTGTTTATTTTATCATCCATATTTAAACACCACGACGCTGCCACGGTCGTTTGGTGTCAGCGGGTATGAGTTTTTTGTCTGTATAATTTTAACACCAATATAATCACACATACCAACTGAATCCACCATTCAACCACTCAGAAAGTGTTTGTATTTGTGTGATCACACAACAGAACATAAATCCCAAATTCATACAGTCCATTTATACATGGGATTCCCTAGCATACACTAAACTCAGACCATCACCTCTGAAGCTCAGCCTCTTAAAATTCAGATGGTAACATATGACCACCCTCTCTCTTTCTCCCCTCTACAGGTAATATCACGCTGGGAAGAGTACATGAGCAAAGTGAGGCCGAAACAGACCAAGAAAGTGGATGTGCAAGCGGTGGCCACACACTTCCCATTCCACAAGTACTTCTCCAACGCCCCCCAGCCGGTGTTCAAGGGCCGGTCGTATGAAGAGGACATGGACATTGCGGAGGGCTGCTACCGCCACACATCAAGAAAATATTCACCCAGCTGGAGGTAAGAATGTGTCTCTCTCTCTCTCTCTCTCACACACACACAAACATACACACAGACAAACAGAGTGTACTAGTTGCCTCACTGCTGAGCAACACCCAGTGGGATGTAAGGAGGTTACTTGAGTGCAGTAAGGCAAGGCAATTTAATTATAGAGCACATGCCATTACAGTTCAATTCAGTGTGCTTTACATTAAAATGCATACAGCAACAAATAACATGTACAGAAGCACACATCACACACACCATCTCCAACTTATCTGCAGTAAACATACACAGTCCTTTCTGTCTTTTACTCAGACACACACAGACTAGGTCAGCTATATTTGATGAGGCTCACAGACTAGTCACCAGCTGTGTGTCCAGGTGTTGCACAGTCTTCCATGCAAAAGTAACCACGTCACCCCGGTGACAGGTTGTTTTCGATGATCACTGATTAGTCACACACTGTCCCAGTCTTCATGGACATGCTGTCTCTTCTCCCACTTTTGCGTCTCTCTGAGTTTTAGCCATCATCTGTCTCTTTGCCTCAGTCGATAGAGTGGATCATTATATAACACTCTTAGCACTACTTGTACTGGTTTATCTACAGGTATATTATTGCTGCCCCTTTTTGAAAAGATAAGCGGTGCAACAAAGTGGTGAAGGCCATTACTGCTTATCTTTTTTACTCTCTGTCACTCCGCTTCACACTCTCTCATACTAACAAACGCACGGCCGAATGCGTTATGGTTCCTTCTCAGCCCATCGAGTATTTCTATAGGGATAACAATAACATTTCAGATTTATGGGAACACCAAGACGGTCTCCGAAAAGCAATAAAGAAGTTATTGGCTGGAGGTAATATCCCAACACGTGTGGTGACCTTGATTTATCTGGCTGGCCTCTGTATCACTGCATCGTGGCACCTCTCCCTCCTCCCTCAGCCTCACCCATGCTGCAGTGAAATCTGTACACCCATTAATAGGTATTGCTGTCTGTGGTGCAGGGTAGACAAAGCAACAATCTGCTGAATTTGCTTATCTGTCTGCCTTTTCAAACGTAAAAGAAGTTTGGAATAAGGTGTCATAGGAATATTGAAGAATTGACAGGGACAGAGTGTGTGTCCTGGGCTCCTCCTGTATAGACATCTCCTGTTTCCTCCTCTGCAGTCCCACCACATTTTTACCACCGTTACTTCTTTTTCTTTTCTTTTTTTCCCCTTCTTTCCCCTGTCTTCTCGGTGTCCGTGAATCCTTATCATCTTGATTTCACCCTTCAACCACGCTGGAGCCGCGGGGGTTAAAAATAGATCTCATCAATATTGCATGTTTTGATCGGTTTAATATTAATGCTAAAATAGTAACGCATCAAATATTTATACCCCAGTGCTGTCCGAGTCTGCTGCTCCCGTCCTCCCTTACTCTCCCCATTTCCCACCCCCAACACACAGCTAGTGTAGAAACCTGAAAATAGCACGCCTGTTTACCCATATTCCCCCTTCACAGTGTGGTTCTAATTGTGCCATAATTTTGGGCCTCAGACGTGAACAGATCCATATTTTGTGTAAAACTGGCTCTTGATTTTCAATTCCAAATTAAGTAATGTAAGTAAGTAATGTGTCAAAATGCTCTTCAAGCTGCAGTTATTGAACAGGAAACTACAACCTGCGTACTCTCCGCAGAGCACCTCTGTGGCTTACCAGCTTCTGTATCGCTGGATCATGGGAAAAGAGGAGGCTGTTTTTCCTGATGAGAATAGAAAGCAGAGGGATTATGTTAATAATATGCTTAATTAAAAGTCAGGTAGGGTGCCAATCACTTTATCATCTTTTGTGACCGTCTTGTAGTTGGAAGTTATAAGCCTTCTCCAGGGAATCAAAAGTGCAGGCAGGCTGAGCTATTATAGTTCTAGGGTTCAGCCACTGAGTTTTTCACCTACGTTTTTGAAATCGGTGTAGATGCAAGGATGTATTGGTTGTGTATCTAATTACTGAGCTGTGCCTTTTGGTCTTTTAGAGGTTTGATTGTTTCACCTTAGGTAATCATCCTATCCATCATCTTTGAAGGAATCCATCCATCATTCTGTCCGCATCCCATTTAAGTTTCACCACACAACCCCACTGAATAAAGCCTTAAAGCAAACTTTAACTTTAACTTAACAAATAAATAGTCCAAGCTCTGTTAAGAGGCCATTATGCAAGTTTTTTAATGGCCTATGGGAAGTCAGTGTTTTTTGTGTTCCCTATCGGTTTGTAAAACATTTCTCCTGGCCATTGCCTTCTCCCTCGTCTACCCCGGAAGGAGTTTAGGGCCTTTGAGCTGCTGAGGAGTGGACTGGACCGCTCCAAGTATCTGCTCGTGAAGGAAGCCAAAATCATCGCCATGACCTGCACACACGCTGCGCTCAAACGTCACGACCTGGTGGAGCTGGGATTTAAGGTAGATTCCCCTCAGTTGACACAAAGACTAAATGTGGTTAAGCTTGTGTTTACTGCAGTTGCTTTAAACACTTGGTTTAAATTCTCTTTATTTAGTATGACAACATCCTGATGGAAGAAGCCGCACAGATTCTCGAGATCGAGACCTTCATCCCCCTCCTGCTACAGGTACCCTGGTCCTGACTAAGTCTTACAACTTTAACTTGTGATGTGCAAGCATTATGACTAAGACCCTGAATATTTAAGCTCTTAATCTTGACTTTTAAAAAACTACAGCCATACCTCACCTGGAAATTCACTGCCAGGCCTAAGCACTGTCATAAATTCCAACATCAATCCTAATTTAATCCTTAACTCAGGACTCTGTCTGTTGCTAGCCGACTTCTCTGTTAAGGTCTGAGTGATGGGCTCCAAACCCAGTAATGGTGCTTGTCTTTGGTAGTTGTGCCTAATTGTGCGAGATAGTGCTAATGTCTGTTTACAGATGAGATCATTAAGCACATCAGCCCATCTAACAACCTCGGCAGAGCTCCTCTCTTTATCTCTCTTCTCTAGTGAGACACAGTCCGAGCCCTGTGCCAGGTATACGTCACGACAAAACTGTTTATTCCCCCTCCTCCCCTTCCCTTTCATTATCCAGCCATTCAACCCCCTTATCAGTGATTTCAGTGATTAAATCAGCTCTTGACTTACAATGGTTGGTATATGAGATTTGTTTGAGGTCAAGCTCCAAATAAACCAGATCTAATTAGCAAAATCTGGCAGCATGATGTAGACAGTCCAGTAAGAAAATTGTTCTGGTTCCTCGTTCTTCACTTCTCTCCTATACTTAAATGATATTCTTTGCTGAAGATCTGTTTTGATGTACACTATATGATGTTATCAAGTCATTAGACAAAACATAATTGAATAAAGTTGGATGACATGAAGTAGCTGTTGTAGTATACTGGGATTACATATGATGGACCTAGGTTAGGCTTTATCGCTTATTTTCTCTGCCTTCCCCTCTCTACAGAACCCAGAGGATGGCTACAGCAGGCTGAAGCGTTGGATCATGATTGGAGACCACCACCAGTTGCCCCCTGTTATCAAGAACATGGCCTTCCAGAAGTACTCCAACATGGAGCAGTCTCTCTTCACGCGGTTTGTGCGCCTGGGAGTGCCGACCATCGATCTGGACGCACAGGGCCGTGCACGGGCAAGGTGGGTCACCCTGGGAAGAGCATAAATCTGGAGTCAGTGTATTATCTTACTGATTACTGCTGTCACCTCACAGAAGGGACACAACAGCAGCGTGAGTTAATGTGTTTCTATCTTTCTGCCCCGCAGCCTGTGTAACCTGTACAACTGGCGCTACAAACACCTGGGAAACCTGCCTCACGTCCAGCAACTGCCTGAGTTCCAGGTGCCCAACCCTGGACTAACCTTTGACTTCCAGCTGATTAACGTGGAGGACTTCAATGGAGTGGGAGAATCAGAGCCCAACCCTTACTTCTACCAGGTCAGTAGTAGTACACGTGACAGAGCATAAATGCACATGCAGCACAAATGTTATTTATTAGATGCAGTACATACAAAATACTGTTTGTGTGCCAGCCTACCAGTTATTACACATTCAAACCTTTCTTTTTGCAACAAAACTAAAACTGTGACTAATACCAAAATAATAATACAAATCAACTAAAGTTAGCCATTTCTAGTAAATAAAAACTGTTTTAGTGAAAGCTAACTAAAATAAAACAGGAATTGGATATTGGATACTGCGAAATGTAAAGACCCTGCTGCCTATAGCATGAACCTGCACAGACCCATGTATTACTTCAATTTGGAGGAATGTGAACACCCAGTATACCACACCAGTATTTAGTATATCCATAGAGCAGGTACATACACCATGTTGGAACAGCAGAAATAGGTCAAGCGCAATTTATACACTTCTTTACACACACAGACACTCAGAAAGCCGCATTTCTCCCTAGCCTCCATTTTGTCTGAATTGGTTGTTGTACAGCAGTTCATTCATTTTTAAATTTTAATGGTTTAGTCACCAGTCCATATGATATATTCATAACCCTGCTTAGTCTGCAGCTAACACTGGCTGCCCAGAACAGACCAGTGGGTTTGTCCTTCACAGTAGGAGCTAGATTGTGTTTCATCATGACATTGCTGAGACACTCAAGACTGTGTGTGGGTGGAGGGTGAGGCTGATAGGGGTGTGTTTTTAAATAAAAAAAAATAAATAAATAAAAAAAAAAAAACAAAGTTTGCTGTTAAATGTAACAGCAAATCTATCTAATATGACATTTTAGGCATTACAACTTTTGGGAAATGTAACATAAAACCAGCAACTATAACTGCATTATTTAATGGTTATGAAAACCTGGTCATTTTTAAAAATGGAAGGGAGCTAAAACCAGAAGTTATTTGATACATGAGACACATTTTACAACAAACACAGCAGTTTCCAGGACAAAAGAGGACTTGTAATGGTCAAAAAGCCAGCAGCACTTGATTTAACGAAAATGTAAATTTAACTGATGATTCAATAGGTACTAATTAGTAATTACACAAATTAAAAGACACTGATTTGCTCATAAATTTAAACATATCTCTGTGCTTCATAAATGCTACTGAGCATGCTCACCTCCCTGTAGCTTCTTATTGTTCTTAAATCCAGACCATGTGCGCTTCTCGAGGCACCAGGTCACATGAACCTCAACTCCATTTGCCTGTTGCCATTTTCAGGCTCCTCAAGGGAATTGCCAGTATCACTCACTATGCCTGACATGCACACACACACACACACACACACACACACACACACACAAATGGATGCACTCTCCGAGGAACCAGGAAGGATAAATTGGACACTAGAGAAGCAGTTGTATCCAGTCCATGCAGAATGTCTGCCACAGCTGAACAAACACTGCTACAGCCCTGCGTTGCACTTACACAGGAGCCGTACACCCATCATATACACAAGCACATGTGCGTGCACTCAGACACTCCACAGAAGGTCTGTTCCTCATCGTTCGCTTCATTTGTTAAAGCACTTTCCACATCAAGTCTCGGCCCGTTGATAGTACTTCCCAGGTTGTCAAATGGCTCATAAAGGGTAAGGTGCTTATCTAAATCCACATCTTGGGTTGTTAGAAAATGGCTTTTCTCAGCCGCTGGACTTGTTAGTCTGGGCTTTTCTGCTTCACAAGCTACATTTTAGATTACATAAGAGCAAAAAGCCTTGTGGGCTTTACTCTCAGGTAGATTTATACCTCTTGTTACCTCTAAACCACAATGTGCAGGCCTCTCTCTCACCTTCTGCTTGGTCTCTGTCCCCGTCTCATCCCTCCATCCTCTCCATCAGTCCCCCATGTGTCCTAAGGGTCGGTCCTCAAACTCCAGTGGGTTATGCCTGACCTTGTTATGGTTGACACTCTCTGGGGTGTTAGGGCATTAGATCACATTTTTGCATTTATGTGTTAATGTATTATATATATATTAATACATTATGTAGGCAAAGCTGGAAATGCAAGCTACATCAATTCATGGATATTATTCCTCGTGTGTGTGTGTGTGTGTGCGCCCTGCTGCATATGTTTATGGTTCTTGTGATCTTTTTTCTCTGCAGCCAAACTGTAAATCTACTTCAGCAGTATTTTTTATGTATTTAGATGTACAACTGAAATTAGAAGTTAAGAGAAACAAGCTCTATTCTAAATAACAAATGAAAGGTGGTCTTTACTTCTTTAATATGATGTACCCTAGTTACCTGTGATGTTTGAATGGGACATAACAGTAAGCGTACAACGGGAATGAATACAGCAAGGTCACAGAGCATCACCCTCATGTGTTCAGTCAACTTATCACCGACATGTAGATGATGTTGAAACATTATATCAGAGGTTGTGATTTTCAGCATTTTATTGATTTGTTGTTGAAGCTGAATATTTCCCATTTTTATAACCACCAGCTCACACTTACATTTACCGCCAAACCTACGTATGTACCACCTCTATCATTAAAAACATGGCGTGGTCATTAAAGTTATGAATTTGTGCCATTTGGAGACAGGTAATACGGGAGGAAGAACAAAGGGCGTCACTGTTTTTGATGTGTTGACTCCAGTGCAGTTGGATCGGGAACTGTTGATGAAGCTGCATAAATTATTATCAAAGATGTGAGGCTGCAGTCCTGGCTTAATTGAAACTGGATGAATAATGCATACTCTTTTCTTTTTTTTTAAGTTTTTTTTGGTCACATTTGAAGGGCAGAGTATAGCCCTGGAGCCAGGATGCACATGCTGAGGAATTCGTTGATTGTAAAGTAGGCGAATGGTGTATCCAGCGCTGGCCTTTACATTTAATCACATGAGGAGGACAGGCTCTTATGATGTCATCCTCGGGGCCCTGGAAATTTGGAGTTCGTGATGTGAAAATGTGTGTGTTTGTTTAAATATATAGATATATAAAGTATATATTTAAAGAACTGAATGCTCCTGTAACAATCATCTTTGTATAGAATCTAGAAACAACGAGCAGCAGCTGTATTTAAAAATGTCCTTCCTAGTTAAAATGTAAATGTGGTGATTTTGGTAGTCATTATAATAACATTCTGCCATCAGTAATGAAACTTTTGATGATGCAGCTTTTTGTCACACTTCTAAAACCACAATCAGCTTTTCCCCAGCTAGTGAATATCAAAGCCACAGTCGAAATATGCCACTCACCCTCCTCTTTTCTGTGTGGGGATCCTAGATTGGGACATTATGTCCCAGCCTGGCTAGTGGTGGTGTTGAGCTCTGTCTGAGGCAATTAATTCCAGCCCAAATCAGATGGCTACTCATGCACGAATGAGTGGGCTTTTATCTGGCTGAAAAGTTAAACACTTCACAGGCGAGAAAGAGCCAGAGCAAGATGTTGAAGAACAGGAGAATAAGAAGAGCAAGGTGTCAAACACAGCACACTGTCTTGGGTGTGCTGATAAGAAGAGATATCTGTGCAATTGGGTTATTCATCTTATTTCAAGGCTTTGATTCACAACAAAATTACCATTTTTTCTTATTGTAAAGTATCGAATAGGTAAAATATAATAATGTTAAACTAATCCCCTCCTTTTCTCTCTCTTACTGTGAAGAACCTGGCGGAGGCAGAGTATTCTGTAGCTTTGTACATGTACATGCGTCTGCTGGGCTACCCTGCTGACCGCATCAGCATCCTCACCACCTACAATGGACAAAAACATCTGATCAGAGACGTCATCAACCAGCGTTGTGCCGGCAATCCCTTCTTTGCTCAGCCTAACAAGGTAAGGACACACATGCATCAGAGTGAACAGTGCACACATTCGCATTCCAGTGATTTTATTTTTGTTTTTATATAATAAAAATATTTCATCAAGAGAATTATCTCCTTTATGAATTGTAAATTAGATCAGAGAAAACTTATGCAGAGGAAGTGTGGATGGAGTGTGGAGACTCCAAGATGAAATGTGCTTATGCATCTTGTAATATAACAGAATAATCTAAATCAAAATGGTATGTCAATGTAATATATAAAAAATGTCACATCAGCGGACAGAGATTTTACTTAGAAGTATTACTGTACATTATTAGTAAAACGTTCACTTGGCAGGTCAGTTTTGTTTAATCTCTATATAGTACTTTCTTTTGACTGATATTCTGCAAGGAAATGATCTTTATATCACACCAGTAAAATGTACATATTATTTCTCTAGACCTCTGAATCACCAAGCACATCTTCAGTTTGTTCATTTGTTTGTCAGATGTTCAAGTACAATATGTAAAATGACAGTTCAGTTTATAAATGATCAAGCCAGTTAAAGCACATTAATTAAGTGTTGTCACTTACACATTTCATGTAGTATTCTAACACTGAAACACACCTAATTCCACATGTGTGAACTGTGCACGCTCCTAATATCAGTTAAGGGTGACATGTTTCTTCTCTCCTGTCAGGAGTGAATCCATGTTCCCAACAGACACGTTTTCACCTCCTGTATATGTGCGTAGGACTCAGATTAATTGAGTAGGAAAGTAGGAATATTTGTAGCACACATAACATGCACATCAGCACAGCTTCTTCACAACCTTCTTTACTCTGTTGCACCGAGCAAGAGATTCACAGCTCTCAATTCTCACAAGGCTTTTACTGTTACTGCCTCCCATTACCACAAACACACACAGTCTTTCCCCTCTCTCCCTGTGCAATTTAAGTAGTTTTGTACATTTTAACTACAGTTTTTCACAACTGTCCTTATCCTTGAAGGGTGACATACGTTATCTCCCTGACTTTAGTGGATCTGCCTGATACTTGCAAGCAAGTCAAGGAGGTGCAGGATTCACTATTTTTTTTGCTGTTGTAGGCAAAGCAAAAGAGTCTCTCTCCCTTTTTTTTCCACCCTGGCCTTCATTGTCCTGCTCAATCAAATCATGAGACCATCAGCAGTCCTGCAGGTCATAAGACCCAAATAGAGCAGAACACTTTGTGCCCTCTGTCCCGGCCAGTTTACATACCAGCCAACTGCATACCTCTGCAAATCAATCACACTGAAGTGTGTGTAAGTGTGTGCATGTGTTGAGGAAAGGATTTAAATGAGCATACTTTGAGAAGGGGTGTAAAATCAGTGTTGTGTTTATCCCTAAAGGATACAGTTAGATTGTCTTCATCTTGCCTGTAGTATTTCCCCCAGCTCCTCGTGTCTCTCCTCTTTCTTTTCTTCCTGTACGCTGTGTTAAGTCAGCAGCCCATTTTCTTCTTCTCCCCAATTTCTGTTTGCACTGATAAATGCTTTTACCTGCTAGCCTCAGGTTATTCTTTCCTCTCTCTCTCCATTCCTTTCCCCACACACGTTCTCTCACCTTTCTTTGGTCTTTGTTCTTTCAGCCTTTCACACACTGTACGATGTCAAGGACAAGATGGGAGTGAAAAATGACATCACCGGTGTCATTATGCCACATTGGCAGAGGGTTAGCATGCCTCCAGTTACTATGCTGTTCAAACATGTTGCATATGTTTGTGTAGTGTTATAAGCTACAGTTACAGTTATAAGCAAGGCGGTTTTGGAATTTCAGAAGTATATGTTGATACCATGATAATAAAGCAAATGCAAACAATACACCAGCCCAACCATATAAGAGAAAAAATTCATTCTCTTTATCTTTTTGGTGTTTTATGAGAAAAATAATGCAGATGTTTTTTTTCCTATTGTCAACAAATATCATTAAAAGACCAACAATACGTCTGTCTCTTGGTACTTTCTGATTCCCCAGCCTAACGTGTAAATCTATTATTAATTTAAAAAGAGCTCACAGATATACCTGGGCTTTTAAAGAGGTTTATTCCTAAAACAGTTAAACACTGTAGTATTCAGCAAGTGTTACTCAAACAAGAGGAAAATGCACATTTCGCACAGATAAATAAGCTGTATCCGGCTTTGTTAGTAGGACTATTTTATTGTTGATTTTACTCTCCTCGTGGGATTTGCTGACAGTAGGAAAAAAAAGAAAAAAAATGTAACATCACCAGACGTTAACACATGAAGGCACAGACACTAATTGCAGCTTGTTTCTGTTTATTAATTGTTTAACAAGCACACAGGAAGTGGCTCTCCTATGTTTTTGTACACACGGTGCATTCTACCGCCTGCAGGGTCGGCATGTTTAATGATCTTCTGATGTTGTGTCTGCATCTTATGCTGCGCAACGTTACCTTGTTGCTTTGTTTTCAGGTCCGTGACATGTTCTGACAGCTAGCCGGGAATTGTGCTTGGTCATGTCAAATGTCCCGCGTTGTTAAGACATAAAGTGTGCTCGTGGCCTTAGTCAGTATGCGTGCCCAGTAATAAAGTGACTGGGGTGACAGGCTGTTACATTTGCTGAGAAGTAAGACAGCTAGAAAGGGAGAGAGATGGAAAAAAAGGAAAGGGGGGGCTCGTGTGGGAAAGTGTCGAGCAGCTGAAAGGTCACAGCGCTGAGCATTGGGGTCCACTGTGTGTCTGACAATATGTCACGGTGGCTAAAACCAAGCAGATGTCAAGAGCCAGCCCATTTTATTATAATGACTTTAATTACAGCGAAAGGCCAGTCACAGTCCCATACTCAAATAAACACATTGGCTTAAACCGTTGACTGAATCTCACAACATTTGGCATACATATTCATGCGGCTGATGCATCTTTAATGATGTTGGTGTTTTACTCTGATTTTTTTATTTTATTTTTTACAAACAAAATTCATCTGTTTACTCTGATTTTTTTATTTTATTTTTTACAAACAAAATTCATTTGAGTTCCTTTTCTGCCGGTGCTATTGTTTTTTTTTTTACATCCAAGGATAGTATTTCATCATCCAGGTCACTAATCAGAACTGCAAACTGGTTTCATTACATCTGTTCTCCTCACCCGATTCTCACCCCGACAAAACAAAGCCAACGAAGCAGCAGAAAGTAAGATGTTCAAGCCTCGCATTCACATCCTGCATCTCTCCCCGCCCCTCTCCACACACACACTTTCCTCACATCCCTCCTGTGGATTTCCTTCATTTTGCAAGAGCCCTTTAACAACAGAAAAGCAAGTCTTGCAGTGTGACCACCAAACATGCATTTTCTGTTGTTTGTTATTTTTTCCGACAGATATGAAATCCTCTCTGCATGTGGATATGAAGGCACACAAAATGAGCCATTACACTGTTAACCATGTCCCTCAGAGTCTCTTGTGAAAAATTGAGTCATCCAGCAGTCTGACTTCTGCACATTCCAGGGCGTAATTGCTACGAACAAGACATAGCAGGGTGGGTAGAATGAGTAGCAAAGACAAAAGAGAGGAGAGAACCACACTTGACCATCAGCTGAGAGACAGCACGTCTTTATGACATTGAGGAGAAGGAGGTCAGGATGGAAGAAAATTGCTTCTATTAGCGGCACCAACATTAGTGTGTTTCTGAGCCTCCTTGTTACCACAGACATGCATGTGCCACAATGACATGACCTCTGTAATTCACTCCCTGGAAGATTTCTCATAAATAACTAAACACCATGCAAAATGCTATGCCTTGGGGAGATTCTGTATCCGGGCTTCGCTGTCACTGCTGTGGGCTAAGAATAACTCCCTCTCTTTAGCACCCCGTCTCTGCTAAACAAGTCGCACTGTTTCGGTTTAAACCGTGCTCGTTATAACCCCTCTCAGGTCCGCATGCTGTACTGCGCCCATGTGTTGCCGCATTTGTACGAACATGTGCGTGCATGCACAGGACGGCTGTTGGACTTTAACGTTCCACTCTAACATACAACCTGCGACACCTCGTGCTATTGTAAAACCGACATATTGTTGCCTCTGGTGCTGCACCTGTTCTACATGGCAACAGCAAGACATAAATAAATGTCGGTCTACTCCATTGTTGGCCCCATATTCCCCCTCTTTTACCCATTTGCACGCTTTCCCTTCCCTGTTAGCCAAAAGGGGTTTTGAAAGGGTTTTGGCAAAGGGAGTTCCAGTATCAGTGAAGGTTGCATTTGCTAATAGGAGGTGACCGCAACCACAGGCTGATTTATTTAACATGGCTGGTTGATGGGTTGGTTGCTTTAGTCCTGGACCTGTGTGGCTTCTCAATGGTAGCTGATGTCCTATTGATCCAGTGTGGAGAGTGGATCTATAGAGGAAAGCCTATCCTCTTTCTGCTGGGCTTTGAATTTTGGATTTGGATTTTACAATATAGTAGCATTTTTGTACAGTAACAGTAAATAAGTGGGACTTGGCCTGTTTTGTTTATGTAACCTCTGTTTACATGCAGTGTTACTTTATGTGAGTTTAGGCTAACAGTATTCTTTCTGACTGGGTTGTCATTACCATTACCAAGTGGAAGGAGACGGTGGTCCTAGAAGTGTTGTTTCTTTCTCTTCTGTTTCTTATTTTAAATACATTATCCTCAATGTTACCTAACATACATGCACGTGGCTCTCTGGAATGATGAGATAATTCAATACATTTATGGTATGACCATCAATTTCAATCATTTCAGCTGTGGGTTTTTTTTCCCCATAAGATGGCATAGCGGACTGTAGCCATGAGCCTCAGCTGCTATGGAGAATTAAAGGCGCAAATCACAGCAGAGCAAATGTACAATTCTTCATAGTAATTCGCATCCTTTTCCTCAACACCATAATCTTTAACTTCCACCATTATTGGCACATGTATAGAACGTCAAGCTCAGTGACTGGATATTTGTATCTTTGGCTTTAAGAACAAGATATTTTTTAAGGCAGTTTTTCATGCACTGATGATTCAACTGGAGGAGCTTCATACCAATCCAAGCTGTAGAACTGCACATGAATCATGTTACATTATTGATGGGGGAAAATAAGGCGCCATCAATACACTCTTAAACACTGCCATGGGTTTTTAACTGCAGTGGATGTATAGTGGGTTCAGATTTTACTGGGCTGCCTCTCATCAATTTCCCCGCTTTGTATCAAGTTCCAAGTGCAAGTGCAGTGTGTTATCTTTATTACGTAAGGTGTAACAGCACTGACAAAGTGAAAACACAGCTCTGTTCTCCATGTACTGGAAGTATGCTTCTTGGGAAGACAGGATTACCAGGGCATAAAAGCAAATTGGCTGACAAGAGTTTCCTTTTGCTTTTGGAAAAAAAAAAGAGGAAGCCACTTTCCCTCTATTCTGTGTCTCCCTGAAATAATCTGCGATCCAGTCAAGCACCGCGGCCCCCTGTACCTCGGCCCTGAGTCTCAGGGGCCCAGGTAAGAGGCTAGTGGCGGTAAATGCCCTCTAAGCCGTATTAGCCCTCGCTGGCTGCCCATGTGGCCCGCAGCGATAAGAGCAATAACAAGAAAACACAGGCGGCATCGTTCACCCCTCCAACCCTCCCTTAAAAATAAATAAAAAAAGAAAGAAAAGGAATTTAAGACGGAAAGCAGTCAGGCTCATGTTTCTAAACATTTCAGCTAAATCCCTCCTACCTCCTAAGTGCACACACTCATTTACTTTGCAAAATACATCAGCTTGGTTAGCATATCTTTTGATATTTTTGTGTGCATTTATGTAGGTGTATTTGTTCAATAATGAATATGCTCGTGTGTGTCTGCGCAGGTGACAACGGTGGACAGGTTCCAGGGTCAGCAGAACGACTACATCATCCTCTCGCTGGTCCGCACCAAAGCCGTGGGACACCTGAGGTAATTACTTCAACGCACGCTAAGCAGAAAAACTCGCCTGGCCCAAAATGGACACCTTCAGCAGCTAATCTTCTCCAAAGAACACTTGCGCAGTCACATCTCCGTCTTTTTAGATACACATTCTCCAACAACACAGCAAGAAAATGTAGGCACTTAACTCTCTTGAGACAGCAGCTCTCAGAAGGCTCTCTCCTTTTGTCATGTGTAACCACCGAATGAAGTTTGCTAAAGGAAAAAGAAACGACAATAACACTGTGGCTGTCTTGAAGTATGTATGAGTTTAATTTGAGGCAGGGAGGATAAAGGCTGCTTCAGGACAGGATTCTGGGGAGCTGACTCTACTTTTTGTCCTGGTTAAGAGATGCCATTGTGCTCTGATGATTGGGGTGAGACTTTTAAACAAAGCTCTCTGTTCTGATCAAAGGCGTACCATATAACAGTCATTAAGAGGCATGATGGTTAACCAAACTGCGGCGGTAGGTTTTATGCCCTTTCATTCCGTGTCCCACTGCTATCCGCTCAACTATACATGCTGCTCTTAGTCTCCAGCTCCCTCTCCTTATCTCAGTGCCCCCTCTTCTTCTCGCTCCCGCCTCCTTCCTCATTTCACCGAATTGATTTGTCACGAAATGGCCTTTCACTCCTCGGCTGCCACGAGATCCCAATGAGCTCTCCACACTTAATACGCTGCATGTTTTAATACCAGACAATTGAGGCTGAACTCTTCCACAGTTCTTAAGCTTGCCACGCTGGCCTCTGGCTGTGATGTACAGTAGCTGCTGCTGGAATTGCACCGCTCACCAGCTTTATCGCAGCTACACCGCCAATACGTTCACCCGCCCCTCACAGTGGACAGTCTGCAAATTGGAACCCCAATAATAAGTCGTTCCTTCTGTAGCTAGGTACATGCCCCACCCTTGAGCGTGGTCACTTTTAGCTGCCAGGGAAGACACATAAAAACTCTATTTTGTTCTTTCTTCATCTCACAGATGAAGTAATGAAGATGATCTAGCTGGGAGTGAGAGGAGCAGCAGGCCACAGAAAGTGGTACTTTATCTTGCTGGCAGTGGGTGCTCTCCTCTCGGTATCATTCATTTGATCTTGTCTTACACTGGAAATTGCACCCTGCCTTACACACATTCTTAGCCCACCCAGAGTGGGAAGGTTGTCCAAGGTTGCCCCTATAGCAATGTGCTACCACTCCAGATATCCAGTGAAAGGGTTTACAATCTACAAGAGTTTCTGTTCTCCTTGATGAGCATTTCTATTAAGAACATTAAACTCAAGAGGCCTGTAAACCTATTTTTTTTATCAGCCTCTTCCAGACATATCCTGCCTTAATATTCATTCATATCTGCGTGTCCCTCGCACTTCTGAATAGTCGCCTGAGTGGCTGAAAGAGCAAGTGGTTCATGAAAAATTCTTGCGCTGCCCATTGTGTTTTTCATACGCTGGCATCATTGTGGTATACCACTGAGCCTTACCTCACAATCCTTCACCTCCTCCCGCACTCTCTTCCTGCATCACTCCTCATGGCAATCTGCTGCCGTGACAACCACGGGGGACGCAGCTGACCATATGACGAGTTGACCCTTGCTTTGACAGGGGAGGCATTCCTGCTGATGCGCACAGGCACGGTCACATGCAGGAGCACACTCTTTGACAGGGAAACTCAGATCCAGACACGCTCTGACATGTACACATGCACACACACACAAACAAACACACACACTTTTCGTCCACTTTGCCCTGCCATGTCACAGCACAGCCCAGGTGGGCGTCTCTCAGCAGTGCCATGTCCACAGGCTATCAGGCTTCATGATTGGTCCATCTCCTCTAGAGCTCTGTGCTCATTGGTTGTACGCTGTTGTAGTTTGTCTCTGTGGAAATGTGTTTTTCAAGTTTCGCTTGAAATTTGCAGTAATTTTACATAAACCTATCGGATAAACCCTTCAGAGTGGGTTCCATAAGCCTCCCCCACATTCTACATATTCATGGGAACTCATCATGCATATTGCAAGGATTAATCCTCTTAATCTCATGAAGTGCTCAGGTGGACATATTCCACATTTTTTGGCTGCATGTGCATGCATACAAACATGGGCGTGTGCCAAATGCCTGTACATCAAACCCAAGACTGTTTTCAGTATCATCACAGCTGCTTGAGTAAGCCAAACACTTTTTCCCTTCCTCGTACGCTCTGCCTCTTTAAGCGCTCGGTAGATTTCTATAAGCTACTACGCTTTTGTCTCCAAGATTTATTGGCCAGCTAAATGGTCATATTTTGCACAGCTCCATTAGGTTGCCCATCCAAACACCTAAAACACACAATATGAAGACTTATTACATAATAAAATAGGCCGAAGGGCACCCCCACGTACACACTTTTTTATTGGCTCACTTTATTGTAAGAGCACATTTTTGTCCAAGATTTTATGCCTCTCTTCCGCCATGTGTAACGTATACAACTTTAACTATAATCGAGTACAACACATGATGTATGAGAATTTATTTTATGTTAGGTTTGGGCTTACTGTGCGTTCGGTGCAGTGTTAAGCATGTTATTCAGCTGTTTAACTCGGGGATATAGACATTGAATGGTATTCCTCTAAAACAGGGCAGGTAAACAACACTTTGCTACCACAGCAAGCCAAGCAGGATTCCTCCATTCTGCAGGAAACAACTCCTTCATCTCTAATCTCTTAATTCTACCAGATGGCAAGAGAAAGTAACTTGTCTGCCCTCCCTTGTACTTTAACACCTCTCTCTCTTTTTGTCTGCCTTGTTTATCCCTGCCCTTTGCCTTTCACTCCTTTTATTTCCTTCATCTATATTTGTCCTCCTCACCTATTGCTGCTTATCCCCCACTAAACCCCTCCTCCTCCTACGCCACACTGCCTTTTCCCTCCTTAACAATCTTTACTCGATCCTTCCACTTTGATCCTACATCAGTTTTTGTTTTTCACCCTTACACGTGATTTCTTCTCCTCTTACAATTTCACACTTTCCTCCCCCATCCCTGCCATTTCTCTTGTTTGCTTTTTTTTTTTTGTCTTTCCTCTCTGTGTGTCAAACCAATTTTCAACTTTTTTTTACTCCTATCACTCCACAGGGATGTGAGACGTCTGGTGGTGGCCATGTCAAGAGCCAGACTGGGTTTGTACATCTTCGCGCGGGTGTCGCTCTTCCAAAACTGCTTCGAGCTGACTCCTGCATTCAACCAGCTCACTGCCAGACCTCTGCAGCTGCACATCAGACCGCACGAGTACTACAACCAGGAGCAGCCTGTACGTACACACACTCACAAACACATGCACACAGCAGTTTCCTAAAGCTCAATAATCTTCTCCTCCCTTAAATTTGGCTGATAATGAAGCAGTCTAACTCCAGATTTGCCGATAAAACCTGAGCCTACTCTTCCCCATGTTCCACCTCAATGCCCATTTCCACATAACTGTTGCACCCTCCAACACACTCCCACAGGACTGCTGCCACAGCCCCCTGACTGTTTAATCCTGCCTTTATAGTCTGAATGGCATCTTCATTCCCTTTGGTCCTCACAGGTTTCAAGTCTTACTGCAGCTTTACCCTTAGGCCACAGTCTCTTAGCAGCATTCTGTGGGGGCTATCTGTAAGCATGGGAAACACTGGCATGGCTATAATTAACCGCAGAAGGTCAAAAGGCAAAACCACTCTCCCAAATCCTGCCAGGCCAGCATGAGGCGGCTGTTGTCTGGTCACTGCGTCTCGCTGATTGGCGTGTGTGGCAACAGGGGTGTCTAAAATACCCCATAGCCTCTGACACTTCCTCTGACTCTAGAGTGTTCATCCCCATGGGGGACAGCTCTTTTGGGCACACACATGCGGCCCCTGCTTAGCCCGTCTATCTGCAGTCAGTAAAACCTTACACTGCTTACACGAAGATGCAAATTAAAAGTCACACACAACCAGAAGTATCACAGGTACTAAACAGCGCTGATATAGAAGTACTTATAAAAATAAAGGATAGCACTGCTGCTTAATGCTCCATATGGACATGTACACATTTACAGCACTGTTAGACAGTATCAGACAGACTGTAAAGCTGGAAGTCTAATCACATTCAATCACATTAACGCCCTGATGTTTTTACTGATAGACTTGCAGCAATAAAACCACGCACAGTTAAGTTTTACAGTACTGGAGCCATCACTGGATTCACTTTGACATGAAACCCAAAGGGCCTATGTGAGCATCGTCCCTGTATTTAGAAGGTAACAGCCCATCAGATTGAACATTCTGTTCGCCTCACTCCTCAGTTTAGGCAGTAAGACTCTGTCTGCATACTAATACTGTCAAATTATCAACTCTGCATCTTCGACTCCTTTTGATGGTGCGTGAGCGGCGATCACTTGAGGCAGCAAGTGAGAAATTTGCTTTCAAATAACAAGCAGGTAGTGGGCAGGTGAATTGTACTTTCCCTTCACATTGGCAACAGGTCAGCAGTCGACCAGGTGGTGCCTGAAAGAATTTTAAGGAGGTGATAATTCCTCATTGTCATTCCTTTCACATCACATTTTGTTTCCTTCCCTCAGAGAGATGCTTCTGGACAGCCAGACCAAATCATCAAGAACATGCCAGAGATGGCCAACTTGGTGTACAATATGTACATGCACATGATCCAGAACTCTCAGAAGTACAGACAGGTAAAAACAACACAGAATATACTACTGCATCATTAAAAAAAAGCCAAAGTGCAGTACTGCTGTTTTCTCTTAGTAATATTAACCTCTCTTGATGAAACAACCTAAAACTGGTACTTTTACTCTGTCTAACATTTTGCTAACAGGTCTGTTTTTATTTTTAAGTATTGTGACATTAGGCATTGAAGCAGTGCTAAAATCTGTCAGCATCTGTCGCTGTTTTGGTATTTTTAACCTTTAAACTTTAATGCAGCACGCTAAGTAGGTCAGATGTAAGAGAATTGTTGTAGTAGTAGTGCATGAGGAGACTTAACAGGCCACAAGCCAAGCATATTAAGAGTGGAGCTCACAGTGTAGTGATTTTTACACTACATTCAGTAAAATTCAGTGTTCTCTCTTGTGCCATCTGAAAAAGAGGATTATGACATGATGGACGGAGAGAAAAAGGAAAAAAATATTTAAGGAATAGAATTAAAATAAAGGTAGCAAATTTCTTCCTTCACAATTTCAACCCTTTCCTCTTCCCCTTGGCTTCCCAGCAGCAGCAGCAGAAACTGGCCCTGCCTCCGCAACAATCCGAGGCAGATGCTGCGGTCGAGGAAGCGCCAGCTAGCTCGGGGGAACCGCAGGAAGAGACCCCCATGGAGCAGGAAAACCCAGAAGGAGAGGCAAGCTCGGGGCCAAACTCAGAGGACACCAGCGAGCAGAAAGAAAACCAAGACACGGCGGACCATGCTAAGATGCCAGAGCATCCCGGCAGAGACAGCGACAGCGACGGGGAGGACAGTGGAGAGGAGCAAGGGCAGTAGAGCATCTACATCTGGGACTAATGTCTAATTAACGGCCTCAGTTATTTAGGGGACCAAGTGGACTGTCCCTTAAGAAAAGATTAGTCTGGGGTCAGTGATTCTGAATTAGTTTTCTACTGAAAGGAGTTCCTGGTGATAATGTTTCACTCACTTTTCTAGAACATTTGATTTTGTAACCATCAGTGTTTTTGTATTAAAAAAAAAAAAAAAAAAAAAGCAAATCTGTCATTGTCTGTGAAGTATTTCACTATATGTGCACCCACCAGAGCTCATAATACTCTTTAAGAGACTCTAATCTATATCCCTCTCACACGCACACATTGACAAATACACTGTATAGTCAACATGTTTAAGCCTTGTTAAAATCTCTCTGTCATGATACTTCCATCCATTCATCTGCTTCCCTCCTCTGCTCTAAGCACAGCTGAAATCTGATTGGCTCACCCCATACCAGCTACACAAGCTGCGACTAAGCTGCATTTGTAGGTCAGTCACTTCACCCAAGGGCTAGTGTGCATGCTGGGGGATTTCAACTCGCCCCCTGGACGTACACAGTCACTCAACCAGCAAGCCTTAAAATCCTCTGCCATTCATAACTTTGTGTGGAGTACTAACAGCACGGAGCACTGCAGAATAGTTCGCATCAGCTGGATCTACTGAGGGTTGACGACCAAATTCAAGCACAAAAATAAATAAATAAACAAATAAAATTGAGACTTAATGTTTTTTTGTTGACATGAAAACAGACATCCAAAAGCCAAGTTCCGACCCAGGTCTCGATAACTTAAGCATGAACCCACTTAAAATGAAGAGGTTAACGCAGTCCACAGCCCTGCAGGCAAAAACACAGACTGGAAATTCATTCATTATCATGCACCAGAGGTTGGTTGTTGTTACATCATACCTCGGGCAGACTGAGAGAACAGGTCAGCTGCACAGCTGCTCTTGCCTGGGCCGGTCTGAGGACCTGATGGAGAACCATGTGTTGATAGGTGTGGGGAGACATATTCTCTGCATTCAGTCAAGTGTGGGGCCGAATCATGTTTTTTTTTTTTTCCTTTCATCTCCTGAGAGCAGAGCACACAGATTCGATTGTTTTTTGGAGTAGTTGGCTGAGGAAAGGATTAGAATGGGAGGTTAGATAAGGGAGATAATCTGTCGGCTGAGGCTGCGCCTGCAAATTACTGACAACAGTTTTGGCACAGGGCCCAAATGACAAAGAACAATTGTTTTTGTCATTATTACTGTATCTGAATCACATGATGCTGCAAGATCTCATGATCTGTACTGTATTTTTTTTTATGCTGTGCACAAACCCATGACAGCAAGCACACATTTTCTTGAGTCACATGAATGTCTGCACTGTGTAATATCCTCCTCCCTCCCCCTGAAGCCTTCCATTTGCTTGAGAAACTTTGTGTTTTCTTGAGAATTCAGAAGGCTGTGGTACCTTGTTGTGGTAAATTAGATCTAACTGGTGGGAAGTGGTGACTGCTTGCACACAACGTCTCCAAGACTGGACGGAGTAGTGACGAGCAAGGAGCAGTTCAGGAGCTCACTTCTTCCACAACGTTTCTCTGCTGAAGGTGAACATGTCTTTTATACTCACACGACAGGTATTCATTAGGTTAATAGCTACTCTTCTAACCTTTGCTATGGGCTGGTATGTCAGAGAGACTAACGGCATGTGGTAATAATGTGAATGTGCATCAGGTCATGTGCACAGATGGCGTGTTATTGTTCTCCATATACTGACTTTTAATGTGCCATGTAAAAATGTATTTTGCCCTGCAGCACAATCGTTTTATATTTTCAAATCTGAGAAGGCGTTTTCTTTTTCTTTGTATTTAAATATTTAAAGGTGCAAGAGAAAGAAGTACAGTAGAGAGAGTTGAAGTCAGAGGTCAGAGTCCAATCATGCAAAGTTATTCTGTCCTTTGAAAAATATGATTTAATGGCTTTTTTTTTTTTCATATAAAGGCATTTCCCAAAAGCACAGGATCCACCATGGGAAACACTCGTGTTAAATTGCATAATTTATTGGTCAATCCTACGTGGCAGTGGAGTCACAACAGGAAATTACACATCACATTGTGCCTGGAGGGGAAGAAGGATCTGACCATTGTGTCTTAAAGCTAAAAACAAGCTTAGGGAATCAGTCTGACAGCACACAACACTTTAACATTCATAAAACCATCAGTTCTACAATCTCGACTTCAAGGCTGGGGCCTCAGGGCAGATTTTTCTGCTGGATTTTAACACACACACTCAAAAAGTTCCTCTCTCTTAATGTGGAATTTCTTGGTAAAATATTATTTGTTGTAGCAAAAGTCTCCACACGTTTGCCACTATACTTTGTAAAACCATCAGGTAAGATAGGGATCACACATCACGCAGCATTCCAATTAGCAGTTTTTCATCACGGATAAAACAACAGGCATTTTTATGGCTCAGAATAGCAGCACGTCATACTCCTGGCCGCTGTTCGTTATCGGCGTTGACAGATAAAGTAATGCTCATGAAGTTATACATGATCTCCGCTGAGCTGCTATTAGTGGGTGACTAATGTGCCAGTGCTGGTCTTCGACAGTGTGTAAGTGGGCGGCCTGCTGACCTCACTGGGCAGGCACGCCCGGTGGTTATTGCTTGAGGTTGCCAGCTTATCATGCTTTGTGAAGGCCACTGCCTAATCCTGACAAGTACATCCAGATCATCAACAGGGCACGTTTCAATCTGATAATCTTCCATCATCACTGAAGAGACGCTGTCGCTCCCAGTAACACACTCTGATGCTATTGTGGTCGCTGATGCACTGTCGTTTGCGATCCGATAGTGCACTTCTGACGGACTTCTGCCCAAAGCCTAGTGATCAGTTAGCACTGTCTGCTTAACTCAAGTAGAAGCATTTGGCTTTGCAAAACACGCCGATGTCCACTTTGATTAGCCGCTCTCATCTTTCTCTCGTCCTTTCAGACTAGGATGGCCAGTTGCGGGGGGTGTTTCTGGTGCCTCATCTGGCTGTTGGTTCTGCTGTGCATCGGCTGGCCCCTCGCCATGACCTTTGGGAGTCTATACGGCCTCATCAGCCCCCTCACCACCTGCCTCGGCCTGGACCGACTCTCCGATCTACTCTTGCAGGGGGCCAACTTGGGCCGAACCTGTGCGAATAACATGAGACACGCCAAGCCTTTGTTGTGAGGCCCGTCCTGAGCGATCAGAACCAGGGATTCAACAGATGAAAAAGAAAAATGCCACTTTGAGGAGAACCGTCCATGTCTGTTTTATGCGGAGATATCCTGAGATAATTGGCACTCAATACAGTGAGAAACTTTCAAGTTACGTAACAAAAAGGTCCGGAAGGTCTGGAAAATGGATTCCACTTGTTCTCTTAACATGTAATTAACCATGGATTTTAAATTTGTGTGGGTTTGTCAGGAAGGAAATAGGCTTTGTGTTCATGGTCTGTGTTTGCTGTTTAATTCATGATGACGCTGCATGGAGAAGATAAGAATGAAAATGGCAATTTAACAATGGAAATGCTTAGACTTGTAAATGACTGTATGGAAACTTTTAATGCGATTAAAACTGCTTTGAACTTGCCCTCTGTGTTTGTCGGCTGACTTATTGTATACAGCATTTGGTGGAAAATTCATATTGTGAAATGTTAAGGTGAAGGTAAATAGGGAGACAGACAGAGAAAGCTGGAGACATGAACATATGAATTTCTAGTTTCGCTAATTTGTTTTCCTGTTTATTCTTATTTAGGGCCCTCAGGAGGTAGGAGCTTATCCCAGCATGAACTAAATGGAAGGGTGATCATTTTGAAATTGTTTGCCAGGTCATCTTAACACAGATACATACACAGTTGCTGACACAACTTGGAGCAGCATTCAGTTATTTTTTTATGGCCACTTCAGGGCAGCCATGTTTGCAAATGGCAACTTTCACATAATCCTTTGATTGACTGTAAACATGAAAATATTGAAAAGTGCAGCTTTAAGGTCTGAAAATAATTGGTTGAGGTTGAAAATTAAATTAATTTGATTTATTTGAATTAGTGCAGATAAATGATTACTTGTTCACTACTTTGGTTTATACTAACATTGAATGTTTCCACTATTAATTATTACATTACTGTGTTGGAAAAATAGTTCCCACGGATGTTCTTAAGTAAATAAAACAAAATCTTTTAATTTTGGAGTATTATCAGTGTGCTCATGCATGCAATCATGAGCAAGTACTCAACATTCACAAATTTAAGTGAGAATTTGAAGAAAAATTGCTATTTAAAAGGGCAAATCAATGACTTTTATAAGATATACTCTCTCCTAAAATCTCTTTGAGCACAGAGAAAATGTAAACCATCGAAAGATTGTTAAATGCAAACTATAAAGGATCATTACTTTCTTAAAAGTCAGCTTATTTTAATTCCAAGTCCCTCATATAAATGTTGTAAAATACTGAAATAATCAGATGAATAATGTTAGAGTTTACATCAGAAGCTAAGAGGCTAAATTTGATGGATGTTGTTGGTCACAGCCTCAGACTATAACCTACAAGAATTTCAGACAACAAGCTAAGAACCAGAGTGATTACAGGCCGAGATAAAAAAAAGTTACACAACGTTAGCGGTGCTTCTGTCAGCAAAAGATTGAAAAGCCCTCAGAAAATGAGTGTGAAAGTAATGTGACTTGGCTGAAAGTGTGAAACAGCCGCTAACTCTGCCAGACAGGATGCCAACATCGCTAGCAAAAAAACTGTAAAACTTTGAGATGGTGTCTGAATTGGTGTGACCCAGCGGCTCAAACACTTTCAAAGCTACTTGTTTTTCTAATAATGAGGGTCTGATGAGGTCGTTTGATGGCGTAACTGGATATGGGCTTAGCGGGAAAACTTCTTATGGAAAGTTTTGCGGCTCTGGGTTGAAGGTTTGGGCCTATTTTTTCTCCACTCCTGCACTGGGACCTTTGAAAGCATACATCTTAAGTAGTGATTGAAAAAGTTTCGACAAGAAAAATGCTCTGAAGTAGTATGATCCAGTGGCTCAAAGTGCCAGATGGTTGCATTGAAGTTTTGACATGGTGGGTTGTTGAATTTTGAAAGCCGTCACCCAGAGGAAATGGTGAAAAGTTCTCAGCGAAGAGTCTTGACTGTGCAACTATGACACAGCAGTATTGTAAATGCATAAAGACGAGAGACGGCAAATTATGCAATTCAGAAGATAAACTGTACTTCACACACGGATAGAAATGATGAAGAGATGATATGGCTGCTCTTTGAAAAGTGCTGAAACACTAGAATATGTTTCAAATATTATAAAAAGGTTGAACTGGTTTCCAATGTTTGTGCTAAAAGGAAGATTGATACCACTCTGGTTTCTGTATGCTAAATATGTGGTGTGGTCGGCCTAATTTAGCATTAAGATTAGCGGGACAGCTAATGTAGCTAAGTTGGTTATATCTTGTTCAAATATATACATTAACCAAAGTGTAAAAATGACAAGTTGTGGTCAAACAAATGAGACATAATGTGTTTAACGTGAGCTTTAAAGATAATTGTAGGCAGATTGTTTTTTTTAGCTTTGAACAGAGCAAGGCTAGCTGTGTTCCCTTGTTTCCAGTCTTTATGCTAAGCTAAGATGGCCGCTAAAGGCTGTAGCTTTAGAGGTCATATGTGAGTGGTATCAATCTCCTCATCTGACTCTCAGGAAAGCAAATAAGTACATCAAACTGTTCCTTTAAACCATAATTGATACATTGATTCATTTTATTCCTTGTTTTTATTCACGTGTTATTCCTCAATTACACTGCTGTATATTCTTATGTCCTCCAGGCACTCCGTCCCACTTTTTTTTCCCACGTTTTTGTTAAATCAACTGCCACAAAACTTCAGCTTTGACCTTATGTCGAATTAGCTCCACGCTATTATACCATGCAGGCTCTCAGGGGGAGACCGGGCTGTGTTTAATTCCATTTCTTTAAGGCTAGTTGTTAGTTTGAACCCCTGTGAGTCAGCCAAGTGTACTCTGAGCTATCATGACAAACAGGGGAGGGAACGTTTGTGCTTGACCAAACATTTAAGAGGAATATCATGGTAAATTACCATTTTTATCTGGCACATACTAATTTAGTGACCTTAAGTCACCTGTCGCTGCATTGCCGCTGTTGGGGTCAGTTTGGTTTGCTTCAGCAGAGCTTTGTTGGGCTTTGAGGTCAGTGGTAATCAGTTGATCCTTTTGTAGAAAAAACAAAAAAAAAAACAAAAGGAAGTTGTCAGGAAAGGTTTTCCTGGGTTGGTGTGTGAGCAATGAAAAAAAACAAAAAACAAAAGTTAAGTTTTCCTGGTTGGTGTGTGAATGAAAAAGTTAAGTGGTAATATCACGCCAGAGGTTGAGGGGAACCGTCCACTTCAGCCTCATTGAATGAACACTGAAATAATGTATTTAGAAAAATGAGTTTCAGTGATGGAATATAATTAAGTACATTCACACAAGTAATGTACTTAAGTACATTGAGGTAATTGTACTCTACTTGAGTATTTCTATATGCAACTACTTTATAGCTACATCACTGCATTTAAAAAAGAAATATTGTACTCCAATACATTATTTCTGATAGCTGTAAAGGCTGGTCAGTTTGCACATTTTGCAGACTATTTTTAATACAAATGTGCAGATTTTAAAATGAAATTTCACTTTTTTATTTTCTTACAAAAGGTGAAAAGATCTAGTAATAATTCAACTTATTTTAAAATGTTTCATTTCTATTGCTGTTACCTACCTTACTTTGTCTCGTTTCAAGATACAGACACTTATTTGTAGAAGTTTTTACACATTTCATTAAAAAAAAGTTTTCAAACTGCTCTCTAAATTAAGTTTTGACCAACAATGACAAAAATGCTGCTCACATGTTATTCTATTAGTGATAATAATCATACCAAAGAAGGGGCCATCCTACTTTTGATACTAATTTCGATACTTTAAATACATTTGGCTATTAAGATTTATGAACTTCTACTAAAGTAAAATTGTGAATGCAAGACTTATTAAGTGTTACTTTAACTTTTAAATGATCTACATACTTCTTCCACTACTTTATATGTTTGACTATACATCCAATGGACTTTCAGATTACTTTTGAGTCTATTAAAATATCAGAGGCTAACTTCACCCTGAGTTCACAGTAAACTTCACACCCGGTCCACAGCAAAGGCAGCAAAAAGTCCAACTGAAGCACCTTTCCTACTTTTATCTTGTGTACGCAGTGAAGCTGGTGAGATGAACAGTGGAACATGAAACAGAATCACAGAAATCCCAGTCGAGCAGACGGGGTCATAAGGAAATGCAACAGAGCACCAACAGAATGGCACACTGGTGTACAACTGAGCTATTTACTGGAGGCAAAATGTGCAACACTTAAAGCAATTTTTTATTGAACCCCTGAGGGAGGATTCTGTTTTGAGGCCGGAGCAGATTTAGTTTCATAACAGCATCCCTGAAGCAGTTAGGGTAGGATGCATATTGCAAGAAAAGCAACATATTGGAATTACTAATATCCCATTGCTGTAAAAGCTCAATTAAACAGTTTGAATATATGCAAGACTATCAGAGAGCAAAAGCCTATTTAGCTGAACTTCTTCCAGGCGGGGTGTTTAGGTACTTTGCCTAAAAACTCGCAAGCTTTCCTATCACTTTTGACTGGCATCGCACTCTCAGCTACCACCAAAATAGCTTGGGATTCAACACTTAGGGACCCCTATAAAGACTTACCAAAATACTCTTGCTGAGCAGCCTACCTACAAATCTGGGGAGCTGTCTATTTTGTAGCTTATTCAAATTTGATTCATGAATATTTCATTTTCAATCCAAAGCGCTTTTTAACCTCATTTTCTACCCCTCATGGTTGACTGATGCACACAGTGACAAAACCTCGCTGATTCTTTTAAATGTGGTTTATAATGTCAGACAGATTAATTATAAAAAAAACAAAAAAAAAAAAAAAGAAAAAGGGTGGCCAATGCCCGAATGTGTACTGCAATATTTATCCGAGTGTCATATGAGACCTAGTTAGATTGCTTTTTTGTCTGCCCAGTTCTGCTCCCAAACATCCTGAGGACAGGAGCCACTTGCCAAATATATCGCCCGATTTGAATTCAACTTTCTCTGTTTTTCCTCCCAGAAATCTTGGCAGAGTGTAGCGCAGGCGATAGGCCTTGAAGCCAAGCTGACAGTGCCTTAATGAGAGGCTACTGGAGAGACAGACAGAGAGAGAGAGAGAGAGAGAGAGAGGGAAGGGAGGTAAGCTGGTGAATTTTTTATTGGGGTCTGAGACTAGTTAAGGAAAAAGCCTCCTACTGGCTGCAAGGAGACCTGGGAGGCAGAGGGGACAGGGAGAGAGGGAGAGAGGAGAGAGAGAGAGAGAGAGAGAGAGAGAGGATAAGTATAGGCCTCCCCATTCAATTAACCACATACTGCTCTGTAATTTCACCCTCACATACACACACAACCACACAAGATGGAGGGGGTACACTGTTAAACGGCTATGTGAGGAAATGTCAGTCTGCAAGGCTCCAAAGTGGGACACACTTCTCCAGTCCACAGGAGGAAGAGCTTTTCCTGGTCTCTAGTTTCCTAATGAGGACTTTTAGGGAGTTTTTTTTGTCTTGTTTTCGGTTGGAGGATGGATAATTTAGTGGTTTCAGTTACAGTGCAGTTTAATAAGGTGTCGGGGCTGGGCTCTAGCTGCCACGGAGGTCATGGCCTTCAAGGAATTTGCGATGTTTTAGCCACCTGGTGGGCAATTTTAAAGTATATTTAGACTTAATATACTTATCCTAGTCTATTCAGTGCATTACTTAACAGATAGATGAAGCCAGTGATGCCAGCCGGTAATACAGGTCTGAAAAGGGCATGTTTGGACTACTTGCACCATTTACTTAAATAAATAAAATAGTCAATTCATTATTTTAAGGTAAGTAAAATAAATGTCAAATGTTTCTTAAGATTTCAATCAGGAAATGTGAGCAAATAACAAGTCAGCAAGTCAGAGAATCACACCAAACGGTAAAGCAGCTCTGAGAAACTTTTTCTTTTGAGTAGATTTGGCGGTCGGTTGTATTTCAACCAATGTTAAAATACAGTTTGACCAACAGTAACAACAATGCTGCTCACATGTTATTATTTGTTACTTGTACTAAAGTAGATTTTTTAATGCAAACTATTTATAAGAGTGCTTTACATGTTGTACTATTACTTTTACTTTTAAATGATCTACACACTTTTTTCTATACATCCCATGGACCTTCACATTACTTTTGAGTCTATTAAAATATCAGAGGCTAACTTCACCCTGAGTTCACAGTAAACTTCGCACCAGGTTCACTGCAAAGGCTTACTTGGTCTAAAAAGTCCAACTGAAGCACCTTTGCTACTTTTATCTTGTGTACACTTTTGAGGCAGGCAAGATGAACATTGAAACATGAAACAGAATCACACTTCAAAAGAAATCCTGTTTCTTACAGATAGGGTCATAAGGACATGCAGTAGAGCAGCAACCGAATGGTACACTGGTGTACAACTGATTTATTTAGTGGAGGCAAAATGTGCAAAACATTAAGCATTTTTTTATTGATCCCTGAGGGAGGACTCTGTTTTGAGGCTGGATCTCTGGGGTTCTGTGAAACTTGCTGTTCTTTTTCCTTTGCATTTATTTTGGCGATCTCTGTGGACCAAGGTGGTAGTGTTTCACCTAACATTAGGTTACATGCTCAGAAACAGACCTTCAGTTGGCAGCTGAAACAACTTGAATTCAATCAGAGCAAACACCAACGGCATCACATCTGTGTCCCAGAAATATCCAATGCGGTGGCAGACATTAAGAATAACTATTAGAAACTAACCAACTAACTAACTAAGTAAATACTCAGTTTTTTCACTGTTGGTGTTGTTAGCTTAGCATCAGTATTTAACTGTGACTGTTTAATAACCAGTTTTAAAAAATCCATAGGGCTGATTTAAATACCAACTTTGGATACTTAACACAACTGTTACTGCTACACTTCAGTCAACATCATAAAAGGTTTAGAAATCAAGCGTATTAAAATACAGAATTTTATATAATTCTTAAAAATGCATTGAAATTGCATTTGTCCTCCAATTTGGAAGATAAAATATACAGAAAATATAGTAAAAAGGTTCAGCTGTAAAACAACAGGATAAATTATGTATGCAAAATGAAGCTTTGGTTGGAAAGATTTGAAAATCTTTTAAAATCTGAAATGATTAGGTGATTAACTGATTGATTCATTCAATCATCAAACAATTTAAATAATCGACTTATAGTAGACAGTAAGTGATTTAATGAGTAAGAATCATGGTTCCAGGTTCTCAACAAAATGAGTTTTTCTTTATTTCAGTGTAAATGTAATATTTCTGGGGTTTGGATAGTTAAATGTACAAATAAAAAGGGATCTGAAGACACTACATTTGGAACCTGTGATGAGCATTTTTCTCTTTTTTAAAGCCTAAACACTTTTAAAAACAATTAAAAATGATCACCAAAACAATCAATAGTGGAAATAATGATTAGTTTCAGCCCTAATTTTAGCATTTTAACATTTTATATTTAACTCATTATATATGTGTTAGCTTTCCATTCCAGCTCTGAAAATTTTGTATACTGGAAAACTGATGCAGCTGTATTTCATTTTATTTAATTTTATCAAGTTGCAGTTAGATAATAAACATTAACAAGCTTTTATTTTGACCAGCTCGTAAATCTTTAACTTTCTTTTCCCAAATCAGAACTTATTTTACATGTGTCTTCTCAGTGTAGCCCTGACACGTGCAGCCCGTGAGCCTATTGCATAACCGATGTTCATAAAGTATACAAAATTCAAACTGTGCATTTTTAGGAAAGTAAGACTTAGTGTCCAAAGTATCAGCAGTAATGAACGAGCGAATGTTTACTGTATAACTGCAGCCATAGTGACAGTGATCCAAGCTCTGTGCTCCTTTGAGGTACCCGGCGAAAGACTTTAACATAAGCCAGAAGCTTGTCACTCAGTATTCTGTGCATGAGCCAGAGAGAGAGAGACACCCAATTTTCACTGAGCAATATGTCTGTCTTTCTGCTGTGACCTTTAAATGGCCCCTGACGCTCAAATGCAGATAAATGCGCCATGTTGGAAAGAACAAAGTGCTTTCATACCATTTGTATTGAGCGAGGTTTTGATGAACAGCTCAAAAACTACAATCCGGCGCAGGGACATTCCTATATATGTGCACATTATTGATTTAGGTACAAAACCTTGCCTGCAACAGGCAAATGACTTCCCCTCAGGGTTGTTTTAAAAGGGGTTTGTACTGCTGTGTAATGAATAGCGCCTCCTGAGGGTTCATAGGTAGGAGGAGAATCATCATGCCACAATGATTTAATCTCAGTAGCAACAGCTAAAGTGAAAGTCACACTCCCGGATTATTACAGCAGCCACCAAGTGTCTGTGTGTCTAATCCAGGCACTGGCAGGAGCCTTTCACACCCATGGGTGCTCTAAAAAAAAAAAAAAAAAAGGACTACGGCAAACACTGAAATACAGTTTTTATAAGACCTTCATATTTCAGCAAAAGGCTAACTCAGGGTGAAAGGAGGAAACCACCTTTCCCTCTTGATCTTAACCGCCCTGCTCTCCACAGACAGACTTCACTAAGCTCTGGTCATAAAATGTTAGCATTATTTGAATACTGGGGCAAAAGGATGCTTAAAGCAGACCACAGCCTACCATTCATTACATAAGACCAAAACAAAGAGTCACACAGTGAAGGGTTATGGCTCGGGGTCGGGTGACAGCAGCATATGATTCATGGCTTGCTGTGCCCTTTTGTCTTGTCCTCCTTGTGGTGGGACCATCCACTGCTCTTAGCCAATGTTATTTCACAGCCTTCAGAGCTCGCTCCCTGTCTGTTTCAAGTAAACCGGCAATGTCATTCCCTATGTCTTGTTCTTTCCTCAGTGCGGGAATAAAGAAAGAATATGGCATGTGTCACAACAAGAGATGTTCCTTTTTCTTCATTGTTTTGATGTCGGGAACAACAAATGGTATCAACATTCCTTTTTTTGATTTGTCTGTAAAGGTTTCTTACACGAAAGAATACATTACCTTGACTTTTGAATTGAATTGAATTGAATTGAATTGAATTTGAATTGAATTGAATTTATTTAGAACTTGTCTATAAATAAAGAAAAACTAAAGACTTTCATTACATAAAAAGGTAATTACCGGAGCGGTGGTTGGTGTCTGAGGTAACACTACATGTTCAGACTGTGGAAGAGAAATATGCCAAGGAGAACAAATCCAATGCACTGCGATAACCTTTGATATTCTACTCTGGCCAAAGTATTTCTTCCTGTTATAGCTTCATATTTTTGATTGCACACTGAAGATGATTTAGCATATATCTGGTTTGCATTAGAATTTCTCTATAATGAATCGATAAAAGTAAGAAATGCAAATGGGAAAAACATTGAGAGCTGGACTAAAGCATGAATTTTAATAATTTCAAAGCAGACATCAATAAAGTCAATGTAGCTCATCGCAGTTATGGAAACGCATTGATTTTATGCAAATGAAATCTATGGATGTGAATGTTTCATTTGCCATATGTTGAGTCCAGCAGCATGGTTTTGTTTATGAATGTTATGTGCATGTTCATTATGGAATTTAATAAAAGTGTTTTGAGAGGGGAGGCCACACACACACACCCTGCGTTAAAACAGGAATGTTTGGTCTGCAGCAGTGGCTTCCCCCTCTGAAATGTGGGCTTTGGAGCTTCTAACAGAGTCAAACAGCTGCTGACACCAGCTGTGTGGCACAAGTGGCCTCTCCATTTGGTGCTGTAGAGGGCTAACATGTATCCTGCCATGTCTAAACTCATACATATGAGAGAAGTTTCCAGAAACACAGATGCAAAACAAGTGAAATAAGACATTATTTAGAATATTAAAAAAAAGTACAACTAAATAATAATAATAAAAAATGTGGTTATCTTTTTCATTTTCCATGGTGTGATACAGTAGATGTGGTTGGGCAAAGAGTATTGTGGCTCCAGATGCTCCTTTAGACTTGAGATAAAAGGAAAAATTGTGTCCCACCATAGTTTAAATTCTCAGATTAAACATAGATTAAACATATTGTACTGTGTCCTTCTGTTTGTCTTTGTCAAAACATTGATATTAATCTATTAAACTTCTATATTATACTAACATTAGACAGAAATGTGTCATAGTGTCTCTGTTATTCACCAGAGGACACCGTGGGGTTTTTTTCTCACTTGTAATATGGTGATTTATCGATATGGAAAAGATCAAAAGGAGGCCTGTCATTGTCTGTCCGTCCTCACCGCTGTCCTCCCATACATGGGCGGCAGGCACACATGTCCGCGCGGGAGTTCCCTCTCCTTGTCATGCCATTCAAGGAGTGTCTGCTGTCAATGGGCGCAATGGGCGACCAAATATGGAGAAGGGGTCGCACTGCGCGCCCCTTCTTACGGACACTTGTCAGGGTATAAAACTGGTCCGACGTGACATTTCGGGACCCCCCCCCTCCGGTTTACGCACTCAAGCTCCGGTGCCTGGTGCTGATCTGGTGAGTACCTGCACGGCTGACCGAGGGAGGACTTTAACCAAGCAGTGGATTTATCACCGGAGGCTGGACGCAGGATTTTAACACGACTCGCAGTGTCTTTAAATTTCCCTTACCAAATGTTAGACTCTTACTGAAAAGGACCATCTCCCCTCACTGGCCTCCTTTTTGCGGATTATTGTTGGGAAAATATTTTAAAAGTTATCTTGAACCCAACCCAACAAGATATACTAACCCAATCCTACAATTAACCACCGTTCCCTGAGTTTGTACATAAAACGCGAGCGTGTGTGTTATGTGTGTGTTGTGAGGATTTTCATTACTCGGTCTAACAATGCCTCTTTGTGCCTGCGTGTGTGTTTCAGAGCTGACGAAATGTGCGACGACGACGAGACCACCGCCCTGGTGTGCGATAACGGCTCCGGCCTGGTCAAGGCGGGGTTCGCCGGCGACGACGCACCTCGCGCCGTGTTTCCCTCCATCGTCGGTCGCCCCCGTCACCAGGTAATTCAGACTAATCATAAACACCCCAGACGTTAAGAATGAGTGTCACTTCAAAGTGTTTACATCAGATAAAAAAAAATTATATGGCTTTGGATGTGTGCCATGACACCGTGCGTAATTACGCACCAAAATTACGCATCTACATTTCAGCTGATAACAGACGGTTTAATTGTTATAGTGGTAGTTATGATGCTCTGTCATGATTAGCTGCAGTTCAACACATCACTAACGGCCTGGTCCTTGCTGTTATCAGGGCGTCATGGTTGGTATGGGGCAGAAGGACTCCTACGTCGGCGACGAGGCCCAGAGCAAAAGAGGCATCCTGACCCTGAAGTACCCCATCGAGCACGGCATCATCACCAACTGGGACGACATGGAGAAGATCTGGCACCACGCCTTCTACAACGAGCTGCGCGTGGCCCCGGAGGAGCACCCCACCCTGCTGACAGAGGCCCCCCTCAACCCCAAGGCCAACAGAGAGAAGATGACACAGATCATGTTCGAGACTTTCAATGTCCCCGCAATGTACGTGGCCATCCAGGCCGTGCTGTCCCTGTACGCCTCTGGCCGTACCACAGGTAAGACGGATCCCTCACCTGTGGAAGAGATTTGTTTGTTTTTTTTTTTTTTTCAGTGAGTTATTGTGTTAATTTACATATGTTCATCTTCAGGTATCGTCCTGGACTCCGGTGACGGTGTGACCCACAACGTGCCCATCTATGAGGGTTACGCTCTTCCTCACGCCATCATGCGTCTGGATTTGGCCGGTCGCGACCTCACAGATTACCTCATGAAGATCCTGACCGAGCGTGGATACTCTTTTGTCACAACCGGTGAATACAGACTGCTAAATCATATTTATAACAAACTTGGGCTGTAATTCCACATTAACATTACTTTGAAACTGTAGTTTGACAGTTGACCAACATGCTCAACAAAAAAACACCAAAAAAGAGCTCATCTGTTTGATGTTCCAATCATCCATCTGTTGATAAAAACTGAAACTAATATACTACAATTTACAGAAGGGAAACTTTTCACTCTAACTAATTGTTTAAAGTCGCATGTTTAACGATCCATGTTTGACTGACATCACGTCAAATCTGATCTTCCGCAGCTGAGCGTGAGATCGTGCGTGACATCAAGGAGAAGCTGTGCTACGTGGCTCTGGACTTCGAGAACGAGATGGCCACCGCCGCCTCCTCCTCCTCCCTGGAGAAGAGCTACGAGTTGCCCGACGGCCAGGTCATCACCATCGGCAACGAGCGTTTCCGATGCCCAGAGACCCTCTTCCAGCCCTCCTTCATTGGTGCGTAAAGGCGCAGAGAGTTCATTTAGCTGCACTGACACTGTCCCATGAACTTCACTTTTAAAAGTTTCATACAGTGACTTGACTAAAAGTCTTTATTAGAGTGTTTTAAGTATTAGATTTAGCCTAAAGTACTGAATTATCTTCCTTAAAAGCGACTGAAATGAACTTGTTTTTGGCGCACTGCTTTGAAAATCAACTTTCCTTCGAAATCTTAAATCTTAAGCTGATACCATCCTAATCTGTGCTTTGAAAAAAGCTGGATCCATTTCACACTTGTCTAAGTATAACTTGCTTTAACAGTTTCATATAATATGATCTAAATCTTTTTTATCTTATCATATCAGAGTTAAAACTGGATGCATGTTTTGGTTTTCCAAAAACAGACGTGTTTATTGCTCATATTAGTGATCGCCAAGTGGGGGTCACACTCCGTCCACCTTCCGCGTTACCACTTCATGGCCGATAAATAGAAATGAGTGATCCAAAGTGGAGGCCACAGAGCGCGCAGCTGTGTGAGGAGCTGTCCGCTTCAGCACCTGTTGGGACAGCTGACGGGAGTGTGTGTGTGTGTGTGTGTGTGTGTGTGTGTGTGTGCTTTGCTACAGCGGGGTGGCTGTAACTAACTTTTGCACCGATGTTTGCGCAGGCATGGAGTCCGCCGGCATCCACGAGACCACTTACAACAGCATCATCATGAAGTGAAGTGCGACATTGACATCCGCAAGGACCTGTACGCCAACAACGTGCTGTCCGGCGGCACCACCATGTACCCGGGTATCGCCGACCGCATGCAGAAGGAGATCACCGCCCTGGCCCCCAGCACCATGAAGATTAAGGTAACTTTGACCCGCCGTTGGCTTTCCAGAGGCTGTGGCTTTTTCTCCCAGCGGACCCCCACAATAACAGCTGCGTTTGCGCCCTTCAGATCATCGCCCCCCCTGAGAGGAAGTACTCGGTGTGGATCGGCGGCTCCATCCTCGCCTCCCTGTCCACCTTCCAGCAGATGTGGATCAGCAAGCAGGAGTACGACGAGGCCGGACCCTCCATCGTCCACAGGAAGTGCTTCTAAGCACCACACTGCCCTCCCCCATCCCCCTCACCCTTCACCTCCTGTTACCTCCCCTCCTCCTGCGCCATCAACCCAGTTTGTGGCTCGAAAGCAGGAATTCGTGTGTTGTCGTCAAATCCTTTGTTTACACTCAAGTGCAATTTATATATGGACATGTATAGGTTTATAAATAAACAAGAACTGGGACTTGCAGAGGAGGCGCGTCTTTTTCTTCCCCCTTTTTTTCCAGCTTCAGTCTGAGAAATAAGGTTGTGTTTTCCCTCCCTCTTTCTCTCTATTTGTCTCTCCCTCTCTCCGAGCCCCTGCCCTTCCCCTCACGTGGTGGGTGAGTTAAAGGTTATTAAAGATTTGAATTAGAAAAGATTACAGTGAGTGATTACGCGGAGAGGATAAGCCACCTCATGAGAAATGAACCGCGCAAAGTTTCAGTGAACCCCCCACATCCCCCCTATCCCAATCCCATCCCCCTTTCAGAGGTTGGAACAAAGGAGCTCACACTGCCTACCTGTACACCAGCTGGACGGATTTAGATGATATTAACAACAATAATAACAGTAATGCTGATCATAAAATGTCTAAGTAGTTACCAAATAACTTCCTGACAGCTAAATGCAATATATATATTTATCATGCTGCATCATTTTAATTGAGGCTTTAGAATAAGAGTAATAGTTACTTAAGCTGTATGCCCTGTGACTCCATAGGAAAGACACTCATTTCACTTTTAAAAGGACAGTCGCATTAATAACTATGACATGAATACAAACACACCACAACATGGTCTAATTTTAGTACACACACACACACACACACAATGCAGGGCCAAGTTGATCAAATCTCACAGCAACATATACAGGGCGGGGTCACATATTTTGTTTCTATTTTTAAACCTGCACACAGACAGAGAGAGAGAGAGAGAGAGGGGGGCAGGCAGGTTGCCTTCCTTGTAAAGCGATTAGCAACTCGGATGGTACTTTCACTCTGTCACTGTATCCAGAGCATCATCTTTGCCCGAGGTGGAAGCGACCAGCCGGGCCAGCAGCCTGCGACATGGGGAGGGATGGCTCTGGGCATGAGAAGCTCTCCGCTCCATTTATAAAGCCGTATACACTCCGGAGGTGGCAGATATAAGAATAACACATACGTTTTGTTAATACATTGGGATATGCAGCAAATAAGCTGCACGTATCTGTGAGTCTCTCATTGACAAGTTAAAAAAAAAAACACACAGTGAAGTCACCTTGACCACTGTGCCAGAACACGGTGCGTCCACAGGTCCAGTCCAGCGTGGATTTTGTAAAATGTGGTGCACATGTGGTTCTGCAGCTCGGCAACAGTATAAGCAGGGTTAGGATGGTCGGTTCCCATGTGGAGCCACCCATGCTAAAATGTATAAAGTCTCTTCTGAAGGCTGTGACACTCTGGACACAGCCGTCCACAGCAGCGCTGTCCACTGAATGGCGCACCCAGGACACAAAACTGAAATATTGAAAATCAGAAGCCCTGGTCCTCCTGGCTGCGCTCCACCGACCTGTCTGCGCGTACGTGACGCATGGGAGGGGGGAGACTACTTAAAGGCGGATTAACGCTGGCAAGACATTAAATCCAACCTCCCTCCATCCAGACGCAGCGCGCAGCCCATCAACCTGATCTGAAGATCGAAAATAGGAGGGCTTACAGTAATCAGCCCTTCAGACTCCCATGACAAGGAAAAGTGTGGCAACGTCGTGGGAGCGCTCGGCACACACAGCAGGACGCTCGCTGGCGCTGCGCGCTCAGCTCATAACCAAGCAGATAGCGCGCAGAGAGACGGAGAGAGACGGGGACGGCGGCAGCATCCCGTGACGGATGCATTTTGTAGCTAAATTCGGACGTTTTGGAGACTGACAACACCGAGAGTCATAGAGAAGGCGGACGGGAAATAACACGCATTTTTTTTTTGGAGGGATTTGAACAGAGTGCCGTTGTGCTCTTGTCTTCTCCGGATGCTCAGAAATGGGGGAATGGACTATACTAGAGAGGCTCCTGGAGGCTGCTGTCCAGCAGCACTCTACTATGATAGGAAGGTAAGATCAACAAAAAAATACCAAGACCAAACGAAGAATCGCAGCAGCCTCCAGGATCGTCTTTAGCATGGTTCCCAGTCCCCCGTTTCTGTCTTGTGCCTCCTCAAGGATCTTCTGTAGCATGGTGCCCAGTCCTCCGTGTCTGTGTTGTGGATTTTTCTGTCTTGTTTTACAGATCTCCCTTCTTTTTTCTTCCTTCTGAACGAGACAGCTAAGTAAAACCAGTAGACAGCTGTCTGTCCAGAACCTGGGATGGTGCTGCAAACAGCCTAAACTAAAAAAAAAAAAAAAGAAAAGAAAAGAAAAGGAAAAAAAAATCACCTAAAAATCACCTGTCATTTCATGTTTTAACCCATCCACTTGTGCGTTTTGATGTTGGTTGGTGAGCGTGAGCGTGTGGTGGTTGTGCACAGTGAGGTTCAGAGAGAGAATCGGCGTTGTCACATCTCTCCATTAACAGAAGCTCACACAGGTACATTCAAAGCAACGCCGAGCGCATCTACATGTCATTTCAGCCATTAAAATCAGAAAACACACACGCACACACACAGACACACTCACGCATAACAGGCAAAACACAGTAAAAAAAATACACACACACACACACATAGCGTCCATGTCCACGGGAGCGTCCTGTTTCAGCACTGGACAGCTCCCTCAGCACAAAACACACCATCACGACTGGACCCGGCGCTCCGACCGCAGGTGAACACACACACGCACACACACACACGCACATATATCGACACTTATTTTCACATTGCTTTTTGTTTGTTTGTTTGCTTGCTTTGTAGGATCCTACTAACAGTGGTGGTCATCTTCCGGATTCTAATCGTAGCGATAGTTGGGGAGACCGTCTATGATGACGAGCAGACCATGTTTGTTTGTAACACCTTGCAGCCGGGCTGCAACCAGGCGTGCTACGACAAGGCATTTCCCATTTCACACATTAGGTATTGGGTTTTCCAGATCATCATGGTGTGCACGCCGAGCCTCTGCTTCATCACGTACTCGGTGCACCAGTCGGCCAAGCAGAAGGAGCGGCGGTACTCCACCGTCTACCTGACGCTGGACAAGGATCAAGATTCACTGAAGCGAGACGAGAGCAAAAAGATAAAGAACACCATTGTTAACGGAGTACTCCAGAACACGGAGAACTCCACCAAAGAAGCCGAGCCGGACTGCTTGGAGGTCAAGGAGATCCCCAATTCGGCCATGAGAACTACAAAGTCCAAAATGAGGCGGCAGGAGGGCATCTCCCGGTTTTACATCATCCAGGTGGTTTTCCGGAACGCGCTGGAAATAGGCTTTTTGGTGGGCCAGTACTTCCTGTACGGATTCAACGTCCCGTCGGTGTACGAGTGCGACCGCTACCCCTGCATCAAAGACGTCGAGTGCTACGTCTCCAGACCCACGGAGAAGACCGTGTTCCTGGTGTTCATGTTCGCGGTCAGCGGGTTCTGCGTGGTGCTGAACCTGGCCGAGCTCAACCACCTGGGCTGGAGGAAAATCAAGACGGCCGTGCGGGGCGTGCAGGCGCGGCGGAAGTCCATCTACGAGATCAGGAACAAGGACCTGCCGCGGATGAGCGTGCCCAATTTCGGCCGCACTCAGTCCAGTGACTCTGCTTATGTGTAAGACACGTGGAGGAGGAAGGAGGATGGATGGATGGATGGAGGAGGAATGAAACATGTAAAAAAAAAAAAAAAAGAAAAGAAAAGAAAAAGAAAAGATTAAAAAAAAAAAAACCATGATGGACATGATGGACAGCTGCGCACGCCTAATTCGTGTCATGACTTCAAAGAGTGGGCAGATTTTTTTTTTATTTGTTGGTCTTTTAAGGACTCTCATGGCAACGTGGCGTCCCACGTCTGTTTAATTATTTATTATTGCACTGATGCAACTTTTTAAGTGACGTTTATACTCTGTAAGATGCTCAAAGAGAGACCGTGCTGGCGTGTTCACGTACATTTACTCTTTGTGGGGCTGAGCTGTTGTACTTGAAAGAGAGTAAATGCAAAAATTGCACTAAAGGGGTGAACACTTGGAGAGCCTGACCTTTATCCAAATTGTGCTTCTGACCTGACGGTGTTTTTAAGACCTTCTTCTTTCTTTCTTTTTATTCTTTCCATCGCTTTCTTTGGCACCAACCTAATTAAATGGCACCATACGCAGTGGTTAAAGGACAAATCTACAATCCAGATTTCTATATGCATAGATATAAATCCTTACTGACTATGGCTCGACCTAGTTCAAATACATCAGCGTACTTCATGTTTTTTTTTGTTTGTTTTTTGTTTTTTTTTGTTGCCTGTGCAAAGTTGCACCACTGACCTTAACATAACATATGTAACCATTCCATTGCTTTATAGCTGACTTGCAAAACAGTATCTGGTGAATTTGCTGCAAACGCTTACGTCTGTGACTTCCTTAATTTATGACACACCAAAGCGCCCACTGCTTTTATTTGTGGAGTGTTCTCTTGCTTTCGTGTAATCAAGTGCCATACTTGTATATAAACATGATATATATGTATACATATAAATATATAAATATATAATAATCATCATGAAAGCTGATTCCCTGCTTGGATTATGCTAAATGCCGCCCAGACTTTTTTTTTTTTTTAAATTTGCTTTAAATGTATTTGTTGTGATTTAAATGAAAAGAAGAAAAAAAACAGAAAAAGAAAAATGAAGATATACAGTTTTCCTCTGTTTTATTTTGCAAATGACTGGAAAAAGAAATGAAGTGCTAGTCTTTTTTTATATACAAGAAGTAAATGTCTCTCCCCAATCAAAGCTGATCAAAACTGGAAAAATATAGCACAAATGGACATTTTTATCAAAGAATGGGCAATAGAAATCTGCTCTGGTGCTACAGTTTTTCATAGGATGGTTTTAAATGTAACCGAAACAGACCAGGAAAAAACAAACATCATTTTTTTTCTGTGGAAAATAAAAGTGGGATTCATGTACACCAGAAATGTGTGGGGTGCAGTACTTTGTGTCTGCTACTCTAGCTTGGATTGACTGAACAATCACACACACACATATATATATATATATATATATATATATATATATATATATATATATATATATATATATATCCAGGGAAGTTTATCCTTGGTGCAGTGAAGATGCTAGCCACACCCACTCACTACATAAAAAAAAAAAGCCCACTGCAGGACACACCTTGTACAGGCTCTCATCACTCTGCAATGTGTTGCAATACTGATGCAGCCTTCACGAGATGCATCAATACTTATGCTCCATAACAGAGTGGCCTGAGTGAACTTTTAGTCTATATGGCACGCTATATGGTATCAAATCCGGCACTGCCCTCAGCCCTTATGGCCAGCTATACATTCGCAGTGCCTCATTGTGAACTTAGTTTGTGACTTTCCTCGCTCTCTGCAGGAATGGTAAAAAGCTGATCATGATTCTGAACAGTGAGGGAGCTGCTGCCCTTTCTGCCGCTCTGCTCGTCCCCTTCTTCTCTTGTTTGAGAAACGATGTTAAGAAAGCAGCCTGAACTGAGGGGAAGGTTGTGAGCTCTTTGTGAAGGTCAAACTGAAAACAAAAGATGGGGAGAGGGAGGGAAAAAAAAGAAACAAGAAAAGGAGACAGTGCTCAAGAATATGCCCACACAGGGGGAGAGAGAGCGAGACGGAAATAAAGGCACAGAGAGATGGGATGAGAGATTTACAGCTGACCGTTGCAGGTGATCTGGGAAGGGCTGGTCTCTTCACGATTCCCCTGCCAGGATGACTTGGCAAAGCCGGCAGAAATCGAAGAGCAGCGGCACCGGCACATCCATCTCCAACTCAGCGGGGACCCAAGATTTCTCCCTAAGTCATGAACTTGAAAAAAGGAAAAACAGAAGAATAGAAGAGCTGTTTGTCAACTTTGCTCTGATGCAATGCAGTGCATGCCTGTGTGCATCTTTGTCTCCCTCTTTTGTTTTTTCCTGCTCATCTGTACATCTTTAGGCATAGAGTTACTCCTCAAATGCCTCACAACTTTTTAAATATATGGATTAACAGCATCACAGAAATCAAGGAAAATTATAAACAAATCTTACAAATAAAAAGAGGCAAAAGGCAGATATAACACAATCCAGTCTTGTACGTCTATAGTACAGAGTTTAATTACAGTAATCATCATTTTTGATGCTTTTGTAGTTTTATTTTTCTGCAACATTCCACCTAGTTAATAAATCCAGCCAAAAAAAAAATTATTGGGGTATGTTCCAATGCAATTATGCATGCTGTCATGCATTTACATCATGTGAGTGTTGCAGGGCTCAGCAGAGATTACACTGTACCTGTGTGTCTGCAATTTCTGTAGTCATGACAGCCAGGTTTGCAGGCCACATAGAGAGCATTTGGCTCGTGCACGTTACGTAAAAAACGCGCTCGACAATTCACCCGGCTCAGAACATATCTGAGGCAACGCAAACATGCTGTATATGGAGCTCCAGTAATTTCAGGGACCTATGTATTTATTTGCTGGCCTTACCCAGCCTGGCAACTGCAGCAGAACACATCAAGGCTGCACTCAAGCTATTTTGGGACTACAAGGCGAAACACTGCAGGAACACCTCCAATTTCGTGTGATTGCAGGTGCTCAGGATGAAGGCAGAGATTTGGAGCAACGTGTATCCCCGTTAATGTGAGTCATCGACAAAGAGGCACCCTCATATTACAGGAGAGGTCTTCTCCCTGGGTGTGTACTGTGGGAGTGGAAGGCACTGAGATCATAAACAAACAGCTTTTTTTATGAGCAGCGTGGGCCACCTCATCATAACTCTGTTAACCACCTTCACTCAGGATGAAACAAAGTCTTGCCGCGCGCATTAATTTGTAGGGGTGTGCGGCGTGCAGGTGACACACATAAAAACTAAACATGATTTGATTTTGAATTAAGTCCTCCACTTCCACAGAAAAGCACGCATGCTCGTCCATAGCTGAGAGAAACGGTTTTACAAATTTAACCTATAAATATTTCATACAAATGAACCTCAACTTGCACAGAAAAGCACAGAATGCATAAAAACACAGGCATTCACATAATTAAACACACACACCCAGTAGAACATAATATCACAACATAAATATTCAGTATTTACATGTAGGCACAAAGAAGAAAAGGTTGGGAAGGTTGATTTTAAATGAGGATAATGCAATATAATATTCTTAGGTCAGCAGGCAGGCAGTTCCAGTTCTGGTTTTATTGCTGCTGTATGAAATGTTGAAGTCACCACTATCATCAAGGGAAAATATATTACTAGTCAAAGTGCAGGTTCAAAGTGGTGAAAGCAGTCAAATTTGTAGCATTAAAATTCTTTTCCCCCACATATTACCTGAAACCGTCATACCTTTGGTTCACAGGAAAGTCATTGTTTGGAACAGTAAAATGTGAATGCTGTGGGGGCGGGTGAAAAAATGCATCATAAAAAAAAAATCCCTTTCATTGTAACTGTCTCTGTGTCCTGACTTATTCCTCATATCTAATGCAGTTTATTAATCAAAAATGTTTTCTGCTTGTACATTAACCATTAGATTTTGCATTAAACATGACATAACATTAACAGTAGCAAGTATGATATTATATATTTAGCTTCATAATAGTTTAGCTCCGGGCCTGAGTCTGAGCGATGGGGGAGACTGTGTGAGTATTTGTGGTGTGATGAGTATATCTACTTGTTTCATGTTTTTTTCTCCTGAGATAAATGACAAAGAAAGCATATTTAGTATTACATATATTACATATTATATATTTGGTTTTGCAGATAAGACATACTGTGACCAGAGAGTGTGTGTTTTTTTTTTTTTTTTCTGAGGGATAAGGCCAGGCTGGCGGAGGTGAGTGATGGAGCTGACACCTTTATTAACAATCATGGCAGCCACCTTTCATCATACTGACAACTCCCCTGGAATAAGGTGTTAGACAGTCGAACAGGTTCCCAAACAATTGAATCAATCATACCAAGACTCAGAATACTTGAAACTCTTTGTATTATCTGGTGTCTGTCTGTGTATTTGTATACTATTTGTCTTTTGACATAATAGTCATTTGTTACTTTCTTTATTACTTGTTAATATCTAATAAAAAAACACCCAGCTGAATGTAACGATACAAATATTTTGAAATATTCACACACAACATTTTTTTCTTGCAGCCTCTGCTCTGTGCGGCCTTGCAGAAAATGTGACAGATTAAAAGCAGAACTTTCACCTGAGAGTGAATCCTTCAATCTCTTTGCCCCGAAACAAGCATGTCCTCCCAATTTCTCCTCTTTCAATCTGAAAAGAGAAGGCTGGCTCCGGGGGAGCGCTGCTTTAATTCAGCCTTTTGCGCAGATTACTGCATGAAAGGGGGAGAGCAAACAGAGGAAAAACAGCGAATGTGGGTCTTTTTGATCCACTCAGCCAGAAGCAATGAAATTAGCCTGGTTACTGCAGCACATATGCACGGCATAGCATGGCATAGGCAGATATGGCAGACATTTAAACAAAACACACTTGATGTTTGCATCCATGTGGGGGAGGTAGCCGTAACACATTTGCACAGTGTGACCAAGTTCCTAACTTTCTGTCTGCCAGGGGAACAAAAAACAACCTCTCTGTTATGGCTGTATAGTTGTTTTCTCTGTCTCCAGCCACAATAGTACCTCTCCCTCCTCACCACTTCACTTCATGGCGGTTCAAAGCAGCAGAGCACCAAACTTTTGTTATATGATCTGCGCTTTGGGTTATTCTGTCTTTACAACTTCTCCATGTTAATGAAATCTTCACAGTGCAAGGACAAAAAGGACAGAGAACATTTGACAGAGTCTGGACAGAGGGATTTGGCTGGCTGGTTTGGTTGGTGGTTGAGCCGTATTGGCCCATACAGGAGGATTTGGTTGAAAAATAAGCACTGGCACTGACAAAATATACCTGACAGACCTGACAGCAGATTAATTTCTCATCCATTTTTTAATGTGACCCCAGGATTAAGAACATTAGGGGATTATACACAGATTTGTCAACCAGAGGTTCACAGTGGGACAGCAAGCACCTGGGTGAGGACACGATACACCCAAACCCAAAAAACAGATGCGTTCCTCCTCGTTTTAGCCAGGTAGGTCAGGTCAAGTTAGAGTTAGTTAGGGTGAAGAGAGCCACATAACTTACCCTGTTAGCATTTTACTAATTTCTCTATATTCAGCATTTTTCTGTTATGAGGTTCGAGTATTTGGAAGCTACAAGCCTCTGAACGCAGCTTTTTTGTTTTTTGCCATAGTGCACCAACTTTCTCTGGTTAAGTAGTTTGTCATTAATGCAAAGCAGACAGGGCCAGGGCACACTGCAGCAAAAAAAACAAAAAACAAACCCTAAACAATTTCCTGCTTGTGACATCTTTAATTTCCCTCCAGAGGTGACAGTTCATTCTGACACCAAGTGCTTGTTCTAACTTTCTATGCCCGCCCGCCTCCTCCTCCTCCTCCTCCATTCCCTAATAGCTTGTACTACACACAGCCCATCCACCCTGATAAATGTTTAGGTTCTGCACCATTACACAGCCAATAAAAATCAGAGGCTGGCAAGTCTTAATCGGACACAGTAGCGTTCGCCGGCCAATTGGACTTGCACTGATATCGGAGGCAGAGCACAGCAGAGTGCTTGGGAAGATGGAGGAGATGCAGGGAAGGAGGTATGGAGATATTAATTTACAGCTACCCACGCTGAAAGGCAGTCACATACAGGGAAGAATGTGAATCACTGCTGTGTATCGCAAAGGCGCACAGGGATAGAAAATAATACCCATCTTGTAAGATTTGTGGCTGCAGAATAAAAGGACCACCTTTTAACTCGTCTGCCTTTCAGCCAGATGAGTGAGGAAGCTGCTGCTGCTGGTGCTATAAAAAAAAAAAAAAAAGAAGAAAAGTAGGCCAGTAATGAAATGCAAACAAAGACGAAGAGAAACAAAGAAATTACACAAATATCGCTACTTTGATGGTGAAATCAGCTCTTAATCCCAGGGGAGGTGTAAGATTACACAATGTGGGTTGGACTCGCTGACTCTGCCGCTGCTGCTCGGTTTGTTCATCATCCACTCTACTTCACAGTGGTTTACCTTTGGACTCTGCGTGAACCAGCCACATTGCTGTCTGCTTGCTCTCAGCTGATCCTCTCTGATTTCTCCTAGCTTCCCTTCCTCGTTTTCTTGCCCTGGCTGCTAAAGAATCGACCACCCTCCTCCTCCTCCAATCCCCGCCGTTTCACTCCCTCTCTCATCTCTTTTTTTCTCTCTCTCTCCTCCTGCCTCCTTAGCGTGTCCCTTCCTACATCTCCCACTCCCTCACCCATCCCCCCACCCTCGTTCTGATGCTATGCCACTTTGCCGCGAATCACGTGGTCGTCGTTTTACAGAGCCCCAAAGAAAGGTATGAGATCACACTTTACATTGCAGCTTTCAGGCTTTTATCGAGGAAGCACTATCTAGAAACACCACTGGTTGGGCTTTAAAGCAAAGCTTAATAATAGCATAGGTGGAGGATTCTTGGTAAATCTGGCTACAGGTTTGCTGTTATAGCAGAGCAACCAAGATTATTAAGGAATTCTGCAATATGGATTTATTCACAGTAAACAGAAATTACAGGAGTAATAGTGTATCGTGGAATATTAGGCTGTATGCCTTCAATTAATGCATTAAAGTTGATTTAAAGTCAGACTATACATGAAAAGTCTACAATAGCAGTGCACCATTTTTTTCCCTATGAGCTCCATCCATACTGAAGCACAGTAAATAAACAGCTAAATCTCTTCTTTAGGCTACTTTTTTGGTAAACAAACAAACAAACAAACAAACAAAAAAATGGCGTCGGTATTTATTGATGTTGTTGCAGTTACTCGACCAAGTCTCAGTTAGAGCTAGTTTCTCCCTGCTCTCTGTGATATTATTAACATGCTGAACTTACAATTATGTTTTTCTCATTCACACACTCAGAGTGTTTACTGTATCATAGTGTAATTTAGTAAAGATGTTTTTGTTGGCTTGCTGACAGTTGGTATGTGATCTGATGTCTTATTTGGTGCTGTGTTACTGGTATGCTTTATATAAAAAGTTCTGAATATTTTGTTTTATAATTTACACATGATATTGTATATGGAGAAGCAAAAAGATGAGAAACTCTATACGGTACTCCGATCTAAACTGTAAGCTTATTAACTAAATAAAATTGCATTGTTAACTGAGCAAAACTATTCCTAAACTGTGAGCTAAGCCGAACCAAGCTGTTCGTGGCTATATTTCACAAAGCTATTTATTATAGGTCTGCTGTACTGGACTGCATGACACTGTAGACCCAAAGGTTTTTGTTTTTGCAGGTCTTCAGTGTTGTGTTTCGAAACTATACCTTTTAAATACACGCTTCAGGGAATCCTTCTCTGATCTGCAGGAGGATTTCAATTCTTAAATGCAGAAAACAATATTGCACAAAAGCTGTTTGAGAGCACTCAGTCAGTTGGTGTGACATACTGAGAAAAAAATACGTGTCTCATCTTGTGTAGTTCCTGAATGTATCACTCATATAACGCTAACCCACGGCGGGGCTGTAGGTTAGCCTGTAGACCTGTCATTGTCAGGCTTTACTTTCATATTCCAAAACACAACACATCTCACTCTCTTCTCAGAAAGAAAATACAGCAATATACACCAAATAATGAGGAGATTTGAGTCTTTAATTTTTTTTTTTTTTTGCCATGCCTTTTCATCACATCTGCACATGTGAGCTATTGAGACAGCTGAAAAGATGATTCAAGAGTTTACACCCAGCACATATTAGTCATCAAAACTCACGGCAATACCAACATCCTACATCTGTCTGTTTGCTGTAAAACTTTTAATTGAAATCTCTGATCTTTGCGCATCTTGGCGATATGATGCAGATGGTAGCACTAACCCCCGAGTTGCCCACTGGCTATGAACAAATACTCGCAATAATGTGTCTGAATGCAGCATTTGCCCAAGATGACCTATGATAGGACACAAACACATACATACACACACACACACACACACACACACAGCACACATTTCCCATACGCCTGCGAGCACACATGCCGAGCTGCTCTCTTCTGACTGTTTCAAACGAAAACAGGGCTGCTGGGAAATTTATGTGGAAACGTATGCTGGCGTTGTTGTTGCTGAAGCATTAATTAGACTGAGAAATCTTGTCCTAGACCCTCCCTTCAAGCCGTCCAGTTACACACACTCTACACACTCTCTCTCTCACACACACACACACACATCTCCCTCCGACACACCAGAAACCCAGCTCTGTGTGCCAGAAGATGTCTCAGCCGTAAGCAACTTGAAATGTGTGCACGAAATTCCAGTTGATCAGCAGAGATCAATTGTAATCTTGAGTGTCATTCATTTCTCTGAAGGTGTAAATTTGTGAGCTGGGCGAGATCATAGCGGCCTGGCTCTGGCGCGTAGCAAGTGTTGACCGTGCTAATGATTCTCTGCTTTCTCATGCCAGCTCGTCTTTACAGCCAAAGGTAGCACTGCCACGATTTCATATCATAATTAACAGGCTGTATTTGGATTCTGCAAGGGCAAAGTGGTGAAAATGAGATTCAAATTGAAAAGACAGCATAAGTACCATCTAATGAAAGCATAACCACTGTTAATAGACATCGACAAATTACATTTTCAAGTGACCAGTGTATAGAAACAGTCATTTAACAACAAAACCAGACAAGTTTTACTGCTGTTAGAACAGTTACCAGGGGAGAGGCACAGCAGAAGAAATACTCAAACCTTTTACTTTAAACACACGAAACTTTAAAAACACTGTAGAAATACACCCACATTTGGCATTTTACACGAGAAATACACAAGTACTGGCAGGAAAATGTACTTGAAGTAAAAGTGGTCATTATGCAGAATGACCCACTTCACTATAATCAGAATCAGAATCTAAATCTGAATACTTTATTTATCCCAGGTGGAAATTTGGTCTACCAGTTGCTCTGATGCAACACAATAGAAGTAGAAATGGAATATGTACGGTACAGAATATATAAAATAAACAGAGTAAAGATAAAGATAAATATAAACGCTGCTTATTGCATGGATGAGTGTAGAACAAGGATATTGCACAACCAGATAATTGCAAAAAGTTATTATTATCAGGTTTATGTACAATGTTTGGTGCAGTTAATAAGAGTGGTGTGTCAGTGGGAGGAGTTGTAAAGTCTGATGGCCACAGGCAGGAATGACTTCCTGTGTCAAATCGTTCCGTGCAAAAGTGCGTCTTGGGGGAATGAGTCTGCTACTGAATGAGCTCCTATGCCTGTAAATTTTTTTTTTTTGGTAATATTTTACATGACTTATATGAATCTGCAGACTAACTAGTCAAATGAGTCAAATGTATGTAATGCAAATAGTCAAGTAAAGTACAAGGACCTTATGACTGTACTAAACTACAGTACTTGAGTAAACGTATGTATGTGATGACGTTCCATCACTGGAGAGGCAAGTCAAGAATCATTACAGGGGTGGTAGGACCAACGAGGACCTGCACGAGGCCACGGTAGCTTCAGGGTGCTGATGCGGTGGAATCCTTAAAGAAATGGCTTAATGGTATTCTGGGATCAATACACCGGCAGTAAACAGATGGGCTCTACCTGCCGAAGGTCTATTTCTCCTGACTTCAGCTGATTTATGTCCTCACAGTGCAAAAAATGTCTGTTTTTACAAGTCATTTAGTCTTAGAAGCTCATTTTCTGCTGGCGAGGTGAGATAATTCCATTTCTGTCCACTGCAGCGCAGAGAAAAGAAAAACAAACATTAATATAATTATTGACCTAAATTGTTCACCTGCATTGTCTTGCAGTGTGTCTGCTCAAACAGAAGCTAAAATGTCACTTTTAACTCTCGTCAGCCGGGCTCTGCTTATTTAATTTGGCAGAAGTCCAGCTGAGTAATGGTTGACATTATAACAGTAATACACTCTTTCATCTATTATGGCAATTACGCATTACCGATAAAATCACCACTATACAAGTTTGCAGAGTTAATTTGAACCGTTAGACTAATACTGTTTTTTTTTTTTTAAATATACCACATATATGTGACATCTGACCTCTTTTTTTTTTTGTTAAACAAGCTCCAAACAGTTCATCATTTTGATAATCTGACAAAATAAAAAATACCTTTTTGTGTCAAAACCTTTTGTGGTTTTTACTTCAAAAGCTCATTTGTGTAATTTCCCCCTTTTTCTCTTTACCTTTTATCTACGCTTCTCTCAGGCGGACCTTGTTTACTGCAGTGATTAGAGACCTCTTACATCAGGGAACACCATCTTCAAATCAAGAGGTTTGTACAAACTGTGATGTACGTTTCTATTGTGATCCCAGATTATTATGTCTGATGTAAGCCTCTGCAATGTATGTACTGGTAACATTGTAATAAGGGAACTCAACAACAACAAAACTGCCTTTTACTGGGTGCCTGGTTTATCACCGCCCCCACAGTGAGTGAAGGAGAGTGTGTTTGGGTCATGTAGCAATAAAGTTCAGTTAAAGTGTAAACTGATGTTGTTTGTATTGCACCTGTCTGAGAAGCTTTTGGCAACTTAATTGGTTTATATTTAATCTGAATAAACAGAGATGATGATCCATCAAGCAATAGGCCAACATGAACTAATGCCACCTTAATTTATCATTCAGTATCTGTATTCAGTATTTATATCAGTATCAATGTTCATTCTGTCCCATCTGTTTGTACATGCATTAGATCATGATGACTAAAGCATTAGTCATGCATTCACATACCTTACTTACCAAAGGATTTATTTATGTGGCAGTAAAATATATCAGCTTATTACAGTCATAACAGAATATTTATCACAGCAGTTGAAGCATATTTTATTACATGAGCTTTAAACTATCCAAATATGGGAGCTAACTAAATAATCCATTCCCACTTGTACCGATGTGTTTTCTCTTTCTATCATTTCCTTGTTTTCTTTCCACTGGCATGTAAATGGGGATTGGTGCCGTGCCTCTCCAGTGAGAGCTGCTCAGGCCCAGGCTGGTCGGGGAGCTCTCCGATGGCCTTAGGAGGCACAACTGGAGACAAGCTGGTCTCCCTCCAAACAGAGATTTGGGTTCACATGACCTGAGCGAGCAGCTGTCCCCCACAGTCCTCCCCAGCAGCGCCACACACTGCAGAATGGGAATGTCCTCTGTCCTCATGTGTGCAAGCCATGATTAAAACAAAGCAATGCCCCATCTCCCTCACACACACACACACATTATTAAAATCAAACGGCACCCAGCCATCGTGGACAGAACGCTGTGTGCTCCCTATGTTCATGTAAAGGCTATAGAATCGCCTCATGAATATCAAGTGCCAGTTTTGTAGCTTGCCAAGTCATTACCGTGACTGCAGAGAAAGCTTTTTAAACAGCCAGAAGGCATATGAACTAAAACCATCCATATTAAATATTATTTTATATACTAATCTCTTCTGCTTGGGTGAACATTTTCAGTGCAAACATACACGTCTGACAGAATCTCCAAAAACTTAAAAACTGCAAACTACTAAACTTACTAAATAAGCATTCATCAATGTTAAAGGATAAGGTTGGAGTATTCTATACTTTTGTTACTTCCAGCAAATCCAATGAAAAGCCCCAAACAAAATGTGTCTTCCCTAGCCTCTTTGTGGTTCTTAGATCAAAGCCCATTTGTTTCTTCTGAAGACATAAATATCTTTAAATGGGTTTAAAAAAAATACTTTAACATACACTTTGAGTGTAGGCTTGATAAACTACTGTAATGAAGGAAAACCTTGCTTAATGGAACAGTGAAGCTCATTAATGTGTTTTTAATAGTTTTTGGACAACAGTGTAGGATTATGAGACAGACGAATAAGCTACACCTGGCTTTGGTCTTCTCATGGGTTTTATTAAAACAAGAAAAATGTAGAATATCAGCAGACTAATCCATGAAAGTTAGAAACAAATACATCTTTTGTTAATATGCTTCATCAGCACTGTGTGGGCATGGTTTGATTAGATTAGACTGACAGGGGTTTCTCCTGGAACATAATAATAATAAAATAATAAAACATAATTCTTTTGGCAGATGATAGTTTGTTAATTTCCAGCACTAAGAAGCAGATTATGAACATTTACACTTCCTTTAAGGGTTTTAAAAAATACTTTAAGTTGGACATTTTTCAAATCTTCTCTGTAGCGGAACAAGCTAAACCCTGATGAAGTTGCCTCAGATGACCAATGTCCTGCAGCTGCAGGTATTATCCATTGTGTTCCTTTATTGCTCTCCTTGCCCTCTCCTCTTTTCTCCCACACTGAGCAGAAATATTTCTTGTAACCTCTTGAACACAGAAGGGACATCAGCCACACAATATATCTGGAATTGGTTATCCATCAAAGCTGTCTCTTCCTACCCCTACTCTCTCTCTCTCTCTCTCTCTCTGTTTGATTGCCTGGGCATGAGGGAAGGTTTTAATTATGTTTTCTTTTATTCAAATGATTAATCCTGAAGCACAGTGCACCAGGGTTCCCCCTCGGGAGACGTCACACATCTGGCAAAGACTGTGCTATTATCATCAGTCTCTGGGTTACTGGAGCTCCCCTCCTTCTCTGTCTTTTTGTTTTTTTAATCCAGAGGTGTACATAAACACATTCATACATGCAATCATACACATAGAGCATTTTTTTAAATGTTTTTTATGCTTTTTTTCCCCTCTTGTGTCTGTCTATTTTTTTTTTTTATTTTAGCGCAGCTTCTAGCAACAATTGTCACTCTAAATCATTGTGTCTATTAATTGTTTAATCTGGAAATTTCATGAAGCCCAAGGTGACATCTTCAAATGCCTTGTGTAATCCAACAAACAGTCTCAACCCCAAATATCTTTTAATTTACAATAACATAAAATAATAAAATAATAAATAAATAAATAATAAAAAATAAATAATAAAACAGCCAATCCTATTTGAGGAGTAAATGTTTGGCTTTTTTTCTTGATATATGACTCCAATGATGTATCAAGGATTAAAATTATTGTAAATTAAATAACAGATTCACTGACTAATCATTTCAGCACTAAACGTATTACATTTGTTGATATATACAAATGTATGTTAATTGTTGCACAACATACATGCATGATAAAGAAAAAAACTTGAGATTTATAGCTACCTTAATGTCCTCTAAATGCAGCAATTAGTGTTGAGTTGTAATCTATACATCTATTTTATACAGTACAGTTTATGAGCTTTCATGTGTTCGAGGATGTTCAAAATGTAGTTTTACTTTGTGCTTTTCCTTTTTTTCCCTTCACTGGACTGGAAGCACAGGACAAGACCTCATGCACACACGCCTCTACACACAATCACAGACAATTACTTGATTAAACCGGCCAGTCAATCCTGGCTTCACACACTGGCCTCACATGACTGAAATAGAGTGTGAAATTTCTGCTCAAACATTCATGAGAGCAGACCTGCATTACATCACCTCTGTACCTCATCAAGGCTGCCGTGAATCAGAACGAAGCTAGAACAAAGGAAATGTTGGGGGGGGGATATTACGCTTAAACAGGGGGAGAGAACAAGAGATCCAGAGAAATGGAGAAAATGGGGAATCGAGGAAGCCACGGATGAGGCCACACGCGCGTTTTTCTCAGACTGCTGTCTCTTCCAGCTAGCCAGACATGACTTCACCACAGCTTCCTTGTTTGCAGATATGACCTCACTCATGCAGACGGAGCCTGTGCCATCCAGCATTAGCGGGAAGCAGCCAAATACTTTCATGCAAGTTGCTCCCTTCTTCTCTGCGGGAACCTGCGGCAGCCGCACAAGCTGTTTCCAGCCTTTGATAAATCATGCAGTATTTACTACTACATGGGGTACAGGAGAGGAACCCAAATCCCCCCCAAAAAACCATTTGGGATGATCCTGACCTGCATAATTCATCAGATCTGAGGTGTAACTGCGCCCCGGAAAGGAAGATGTCTAGCTGCTGAGATCTTTACACTTTAAGAGCTGAGCCTCGTATTCGTTTGCCAGCGTCGGAGTATGTAGGCCATGTTTTACTTAGTGTATAAATGTTATCTGATAGGTGTTATGAAAGAAACAGCTTTCAACAGCAACAGCATTCCCCATTCTCTTAACTGGGTAGAGCACGCTGACATGCAAACAAAACTCATGTTGGATCATTTCAACGTAAGTATTGGCGTCACTGACATTGTTAAAGAAGTACTCTAAACAACTAACTGCTCCATTTATTTAATACATCACATTAAGATTCATACCTGGGTTATATTCAACTTCAATCAGCAAAAAGTTTGAGCTAATCAGTGCCTATCCATTTTACCTGCTGGTCATGGGTCCAAACAGCCAAACAGGAAGTGCAAGCATCCAATGGGCTTCATAGGGCTTCAGACTGTACCATGTTGGGTGGAGAGGGTTTTTTTCTTTGTTTCATTTTTTTCACCTTTGGGTTCAGTTCAGGTGTTCAGACCTGTTGGGTGCTTATAGTTTTTTTTCCACCACAGCTTCACCAATGCCAAACAAAACCAACTTTAACTTTGTCATGGACTCATTGTTGGTAAGGTTCAAACTACAAATAAAACATACATGGGTGAGGATTACTCCAGCCTCCATTTGTTCTCCTTACACCACTTGGTCAATCATTTACATAAACAATTCTTCATTGCACAGAAAAGCTACAGCAAGCGTAGAAGGTCAAAGCTGAACTAGGAGTTTGTCTGGGAGCAGTGATGGGTGTTTGCATTGTACAGTTTTCTCTTCCGAATAAATTCAGCCAACATGGATATTTGTTTAAAGTCTGCATAATCGCCATCTGTCTTTGTTTTACTGATGTTGCTATGTTAACAGATCTCAGCAACTTGGTGAGTGTAATATACTGGGAAAACCAGACCCCTGCTGAGGACTCACACTTCAGAGAACAGTCTGTTCTTCAGTGTTTCTTTGCTTTTTAAGCATATATAAGTAGGTTTCTTATATGCTTTAATATAATAAAATGTCTCTGTGTATCTTAAACGTAAATGTTTTGGAAACCTTATACTTTGTATGGCCATGCCAGTCTTTGACTAACTACAAGTGTACTGTTACCTCAAAAGCCCCTTTGTCCCTTTATAGTTTTGATGGTGACACAGTTTGCCTGACCTTGTTTGTTGTCCCCATTCTGGCACGTCTTTTGCCATTCTGGCCTCTCTACTCACCCACCTCTGGGTGCCCATGTGTGCCAGCCAAGCAAACACTCACTGTCAGTCATTTTTCCTGTCAAAAGGCTGAGAGCGTTCCCTCAGGACTGATGTCTTCAATCAGCCAACCAGTTTCCCCTCTCTCCTGCCCAATGTCCCAGTGTACATGTCCCACTTCGGCCTCTCAAGTGACAGGACACAATGGAGGAGGGGTGGGGGGTGGGGGGGGGTTTATGATAAAAACTGAAGTTGTTTGGTGGTGCTGACAGACAACTGGTGACGCAGGATGTCCTGATGTCTATCCCCAGAGAGATGGACTCAGGAAGGAATTATATAATCAAAACACACACACATGCAGTAACTTCAGCTTGGACCCATAACTGATGATTCAGGGATGTCTTCAATCGGGGACTCATGGGAGCCACTCTTGAGTCATTCCATTGCTCACCTGAGAGATCGCACCTCCACACTCAGCTAGTGACATACTTTCTATTCATTTCTATTCTGTTTTGTATTGCAGCCTCCGGGAAAGTGATTTAGAAAAATACACACTTTTGCAGGGTCTTTCCAGGGCACAGAGGCAGCAACTTTTTATTTTAATTTAATTTGAATATTCTCTTCCAGAGAGGTCAGGCTTGACTGCAGCACCAGGATAAGGAGGATTTAATGTGTCTGGCCAAAGGCTGTTACAGGGATTATACCTCTGACTTTACAGTTACAGAAAGCTTTCTCTATCTGCCACAGCATCTACCTAGAAAAGTTTTTTCACTTACTTTGTAAAACATTAGTATGGAATAAAGAATAATGCTCTACTTCTACTGCAGGTTGTCATTCCAATTCTTTACACTGCATAGCCGCTTAAAATATCTTTTACTGCTGGTGGTCTATTTTTATGCTTGTTAATATCACACAGGTGATGGCATAATGCACCCCGTCTGCTGAAATGTCAGCAGGATTTTTCTTTTACCTGACAGTTTGAAATGCACAGTGAGTATGGGCCACACCTCTGTGTGTGTGTGTGAGTGTGTCTGTGTGAGTGTATGTATAGGCATCAACAGCTGCTGGACCCCAGAGGTATGTGCAGCTCCTTAGCTCATTCGAAAGGCTTTTAACACCTACTGCATCATTCAGTGGCCAACACATCTGAGCGAGAATGAGTAACACATGTCACGCTTGCATGATGCACTCCGAACTCCAAAGGCTCAGCTTGTCGTTGTGTGTGTGTTAGGAGGTTATGCTGCCATATACAGTGACCGGGCTGCCAGTTTACAGGAGGGGAAACAAGAGCTGCTGGCCTCCTTTCTCACACTCCATTAGCTGACTCAAGATGAAGAGTCTGAGATCTTATTTGCTCTATTTTGCTATCATGGTAGCATAGGGACAGCAGGAGCACAGACACACACTCACATCCAGCCTGACAGCTGTCTAGTAAGACACCATGCCTGTCAGCCACCACCGGCGGTATCATATGTGGGACGGACCAACTGATACAGTGCTGCGAAAACGCCACAGACTACCCTCCTTCCATCCTTCGTTAGTTCCTTCCTATCACAAATCCGGAGCGTCTCCTCTTCTTCATGTCTCTTTGATTACTTGTTTTCTCATCAGTGCCAGAGCTCAGCTGTGGCCAATGCGCCGTCCTCATCTCTCATCGCCGACTCTGTGTCTGAGAGATGCCAGAGGCTATTGAGACTGCAAACATACTACGCTACACAAACATGCAAGCATTCAGAGGACACACGCAGACATACAAATGTTGTTATTATGGTCATTTGTGGGTGATGTGGAGTGGGCACACAACTCTTGTATGGCACTGTGTGCTGTATGAACACAAGTCAAAATGCTCAATTAAAACTACAACCTATCTTCTAAACAATTAAACCACTGGGGGCTGTCAACATTTCTCTACAAAAAAATTACATTTTACTTTTTAAGAGAGGCGCTTAAGTATGCATTTATATTCAAGTTATTGTGTGCAGGTAAGACACAATAACTTGGTTAATAAGAACTTTTTCACTGAAAGCAACTGCCAGTTATGAATCGAAATAATGCCATAAGACCAGTGAGGGTGAACAAAAACAGTAAGATGAGGGTCAGAAAACCAAAACAATGAGCTGAAAGATGCTATAAAGTTCAGTTTAGCTGAGGGGGAACTGCAGAGTTGGGTGATAATTCTCTGAAAATGTGTTACTATAAGCGACTCCATTCACATTTGCCATTTGATACAATTTTACAATAAGAATATTGATTATAGCAACTTCAGTAATGTTATTTTTCATTATTATTTGTTCATCACAAAATTGAAGTATGTAAGTCGCTTAGCTTGAAAGCTTTTTTTCAGATTTCAGGAATCAAACTCTTATGAATGGCAAAAGAAATCACACTCGTAACATACAAAATCAGGCAGGCTTGGTTTATAATTTATGTTAAAAGTAACCACACTTTGCTGCGTGGGCGAGGTGACCCACAGTGACTCATAGGTAAATAGAAGTGAAAATGACTAATGACAGAGTTATTATAAATCGCTCTGTTGAATTACATTGAGAAAACTAAACTGCAGCTCGTTAATGGGACTGTGTGCGATTGAGTGGTTGCCAGTTTAGCTGAATTACGTAATAGGCAGTCACTTTTTACCTGCAGCAAGTTGCTATGGTTTCCATTCTGTAAAGCTTTTTTTTCCCACTTAACCTTTGTTTCCCCCCGTCCTCTTGTCTGTTTTCCGTTTATGCACCTGCCGAAGATTAAAGCGCAGTCGACGGGCCGCAGCTCTTTTGAATGTGGCAGGGCAGAGAAGCAGTCCGTTTCCATTAGCAAACATGGATTTGTGTGCTCAGGACTCTGTGTTCCCTGCCTCTTTTGGTTTTTCTTCCCTTTTTACCCTCCGACCTCCCCTCTGCTCTACATGGCCAAACATCAGGCAGTGTGTGCACTCTAAAACCTGAAGATCTCCCCGTGTACAGATCACTTTGAATGTTGTTTGTTGCCCGGGGCGATTTTCCTTGCTTAAATTTCAATGAGGAACATCTCGTTTTGATCTCTGTCTCTGACACATTCTGCAGTGTCCTGCTTTGTCCTTTTCTGCCCTCACACCCTAATACAGTCATTGGTATTCTGCACGGCGCGGCTTATATTCAGTGTAATACAGAAATGTCATTCAGCTTCACGCTCTTTCTCAAACATTACCATACAAATAAAGGCAGGAGAACAAAAGGATCAGAATTTATGTTCTGAATAAAATCTAAATAACGGCTCAAGTCAGCTTCATGCATCATAACCCTGCTAATGATAATAATAAAACTAATAAAAGGCTGTCCATTACTAACATGCAAGATATGGATTGGACTAAATTGACCTAACAAATAATTCTCCTTCACTGGGCGGCACATTCAGTGGGGGAATTAAATATACATATTGCAATGCTGCATAAAGTATGTTTTTTTTTTTTTTTTACAGGCAGGTTTACATTCCAGGTTCGAGAGTTCAGCTCACGACTTTATTACTGGATGAAGCCATAATGTGTTTTACAAACACACGCAATGGTCTGTATGTTCTGGTAATTTATGATATGGATTTAAAAAAAGAACATGGCCTCTTTGGTTATATGAAAATAATAGACATCTGTTCACATACATCTATTAGGTTCTCTCATGTACTTACTGCAGTCAGGCATCACTTTATATAGAAATTAATGCTGAATGTTGCTGCTGCTGCTGCTTTTTCAGTCGGTCTGTACAACGTATTGTATATGTTCAAGGAGTCAAGTTCACGGATAATAACAATATAAGCTTTCCTAAAAGGGCTTTACACTCTGGGGATTGCACTCTCTATCTATAGATCATCGATTTGGGTCCAAAGAGAAGGCTTTAAACAGGAAATTAAGAAAGAAACCTCAGGAAGAGCAAAGCCGAAGGGATCCCTCTTTCAGGATGGAAAGACATGCAATGGAAGTCCTCTGAGCAGTGAAGACAGAAATGACAATAGTAAAATGAAAAATAATGAGAGCTACAAATCAGTCGGGTGAACTGAAAGGACTATTTATGGAAGCATCAGCAACAGGCTAAGAACTTGTATGTATGTAAGTTACTTAGTATTAGTATGCTTGAAAGAAGTGCACCTTACCAACATGGCAGAATCCGGTGGGCTGCCTTCTGCAATTTTGGTAACTTTCCAAAAAAGGTAAGTCAACCATCACGCCCACTTTGTGCAGACATAACTTTGGTTTGTGGAGGCGAGAAAGTTATCATATTATCGAGAAAGTTAACATTTAAACTCTCAAACTATTTTAAATTTTACGCAGGATTAATAATAATCTGCGTAATCATAAGTAATGATAATATAAATTATGATAGAGATGTGTAGTTTGATCATGCTCATTCAGCATGAAGCTCATTCAGCTGCAGTGGAATCACCTATTGTTCATTCTGCTTGGCAGTTTTCTGTATTTTCCTCCCAGAGTCTACCAATGTGCAGATTAAGCTAAAATGCAGCACCGAGCTGTTAAAAAAGATTCTTTTCCCATTGATGTCTGAGATCAGTACTTCATGAGGATTATTTTTGTCCAAAATGCTAAATTCCATCATCTCCAAAAGAAGTCAGCACAATAGATGGAGAATTTGCAGCTGTTGTGACTTTAAAGAGCTGTAACATTTTTGAGATTCAACACAAAAACGTTTGATCCACACTATCTCCCTCTCCTCATTTGGAGCATGGCTTAACCGAGCCGAATGAAAAGCAACACTATCTCATTGTTTCAAAAGCAGATTATCTGTGACTTCAAAACCCCCACTTTAGGCAATGCAACACATTGCCGCGCTGTATCCGAGCCACTACTCTGCTTCACGCCATAAAAGATTTCAGAAAAAAAGGAGGAGTGTTAATCTCTTTCCCGATGCAAACCCACTGGAGGAAGGTGGAATCCGCCGGTTTTGTTTTGGAGAATGATCTGCAGTAATACAGACTATCCCAATCCGTCACCATCCTTGCATGCACTGAATGCTATCTGTAGGTGAGTCACGCATGTGTTTGTGTGTACAAGCATGAGTGTGTGTGAGCGAGTCTGCCAAAGATTTCACACAGCGACTGACTGCTACCTTGTCATTCACGCGGTGTCAGGGGCTGAGTGGGTGAAGCGTATTGTCACCAGGGTGTGAATGTGTGTTTGCATGTGTGCATGCATGCCGTCATGTGTGACACACAGGATGCCCAAAGGTGCCTTGGAAATGCCGCTGCCCCTCCACCCCTGCCACATCTCTCGTCAGGGCTTCTGTGGAACTTACTTCTTACTTTCATCCTCCTCTATATCCTCCCTCCTCTTGTCTACCCTGCTCCCACTTTTCCTGTCCTCCTACAAGAAATTGAGGATTTACAGTTGCTGTCTCCTTTAGAGCCTCTACTCTCCATCATAAAAGACTTTTCTGGCACCTTTCTGGAACAAAACTTAGATATGACATAAAATAGATAGACAGATAATGTGTTATCCATTATGTGAAATATTTGATTCAATAACATACAGATTTGTAACAGTTTATAAATCAGAATAAATGTATTTGATAGGGTACAATCATTGTCATTTCATAATTACTTTCTAAGACACTACATACCTACACTAATATTGTGTAGGTATGTAGTGTCTTCTCTTATATATAAATGTCGTCTTTCATGACAAGTTGTATTAAAAAAAGTAAAGTGGCATACAGTATAAACTGTCTCAGTAAAGTCATCAAAAGCAGCCAGAACAGCTTCAATACTCTTCCATAGAGATCACCATTCTTCCAAAACATGTAACATCTTGTATCTTCTCCTTAAATGACCATCTTTTTTGATATGTAATAAATATCATTAATTACTCAATACTGTCTCATAACTGTCTTCGTCTTCACCTGTATTGAAAGTATGTTTAGCCTGTTGTGCGGCTGTGAACCTACATGCATGGTGAAGGCAGTTTCTTCCTGAACTTTGACCTGGGATATAAATGGCTTACTTTTGCTAACCATGTCCATTAAATGCACACAAGGTCACAACCTTCAAAAGGTCTTCAACCATATGGCAGCTTGTCTTATGCATGCAGGCCACGAATGTCATATGACATGACCAATCTTTTGATCTGATGCCTGTGTCAGAAAACTATATCACTGTTGGTTCTTTCAAAACCTTAGAACTGTCGAACAAAATATGTAACTCATAATGCCACTGATCTGGGTAAAAATAAGCACCTTGTTAAGCGTAAATATTGTAGATTGTGCTCATATTGATTGTTTGTTATGGTTAGGGGAACTTATGTCACCTTTTGGAATGATTGTTATCAAGGTTAAAAGAAACCAACCTTGACTGTTGGTAGGTTATTATTTATTATACAGTAGATTATTTTCCTCCTTTAGATTAGCTCTAAACAATGGCATTAGCACAGTCACGAAGAGAGATATTATCCTTTGCACCACTCTGGGTAATACCAGTAGTTTAAATCATGACATGTTGCTGCCTAAGCTTACATGGCAACAACAGAGAAACCTTTCCACAAGCCAAAGTATAAGATAGAACACTTAATACATTTCTTACAACCAAATTAACCTTGTCTCACACGATTTAACCACCGTTTATTTTTCAACCTCCTGTGAATTGTATTCTAAACGATCAGCATCTGCCTCTTTTACATGATAAAATGCTGCCTTTCCTGCATGCCGCCGTATATTATCTGATAAAATGCTGCAGAGTTCTGCTGTGTCACTCTGCTTCACCGCCTCAGGGCTGCAGCCTCCTCCCTGCCTTAGTAACAGATATATCTTTATTCACAACTGGCCCCGTACAGGGGCAGGACATCAATCCGCTTTGTGTCTGCAGCCTCTGCCTCGCTGTGCCTCGCCGCTCTGCTTCTTGCCTCTCTGGGTGGGGTGGGGCCTGGTTATTGAATTGTCTGTGGCTTTGTTTTGGCTGGCAATCTCTCCACTTTTTTTTTTCCCTCTCTGCTCCAAAATCATGGCCCATTTATTCTAACCCAATTATTATTGAAGCCTGGCTGTGCAGAATGATAGATGGTACTCTGTTAGAGCTCGGCTATTGCTGACACACATACTGCCTCAGCTGTAGAGACACCGATTAGGCACGCGTGCAAGGACACACACACACACACACACACACACACACACACACACACACACAGGGGTCCAGAAATGATCCTAATTTATGAGGGGTGACAATTTTATTAATTAAGACGGTGGTGTGAGGCAATAAAAAAGATGTGAACATGAATGGCCTGGCTAATTGGGCAATGAGTGTGAGGGGGGGGGGGGTTCTGTTTTATTGTGTGTGCTTTGTTTCGACACGGCTCATAAGTCACAATGCAAAAGACAAGGTTTGGCTGAGGAGAAATTTATGTGCCAAAGTACAAGAGGGGAAAACAACAGACTCCTGTCTCCAGTCTGAGGGATTTCTAAGGTAACACCCCAACTGCTGATAGGTACCTTTAATCAGCCCATTTCTCTGAACCTCTCATGATCGCACGGCACATGTTGAAGAGATTGCTGGGCTGTACTAATCCCACTGGATGATCCTGTCTGCTTGTTAGACTCAAACAGACTGGAATCACATCACAATGACCTTCTCTCTACCTGCTACGCTAAATAGCCCACTGTTATGCCACTGCCCATAATGAGGACATCACCTACTTGTCTGTTTGCACCTGTCCCTTCATAGTGTTTTTGATGTCCTGCACTGTGAGTCCTACAATGATAAACCAAAGCGGACTGATCAGACCAGAAAAGAACTTCTATATATTGTACTTGGTGATGTTAAGCTGCTCATTATTTAGCAATAAATCCCACAAATCCCACCCTCAACAATACATTTATTCTATTCATTCTACAACTTTATTTGATGTAGCTTACACCTGTGCCCAGTGCTGTCCAAAAACACATAAAATGCCTGCATGTGGGTCAGTGATTTCTTCATTGCAATGAACATGGCCCGTGGAATTAATTCAAAAGCAAGTGTGCAACGTCATTTTTAATTGTTATCGCAGGGTCAAAAGCTCCAAAAGAGGAGAATAAGTAGACCTTGATGTGTCCAACATCCAGAATGAACTCTCAAACTCACTAAATTTTCAACATCATACTGGAGAATAGGTTCTAGTCAGGTCATTTGCATCTTAATAAAACAATATGTATAACAGTATGTGCAACAGTATGATTCTAATAATGTTTTTCTATTTCTAAATGAATAAGGAACTTTAGACGTGTGCTTCATATTATGGGCAAAAGACATTTTTCAGTAAATTCATTGGAAAAATTATGTTATAACTGGCTGATGATCAAAAATAAAGCGACACCGACCTTGTCCTTAAGGTAATTCTTGATCTAACTTTTTTTTTGACACCGCATGCTGTTGCGCAATTGCTGTGCTGATGCGCCTGAATGGACACATAGAAGAAGTCTGACTGGCGGAGTGAGTGACTGGGGATTAGGGTGGGTACATAAACAGAATAGCTGGGTTGGAAAAGGAAATCAAACGTGCTGCTCTCTGCATAGGCACAGAAATAAATTATGTGGCAGCTAAATGTGGATTGTGATATTTGGCGCCTGTTAGCACCGGCGATAGCTCCCTGTCCCCACCCTTTATCACATCTGCACACAAATATTACAATGTTTGTTCTGATCGTGTCATGATTGTGTCATGACGATTGTGGTGTGTTAATCGTATAAGAAATATTATCCTCTCTAAGGGCGGCAAGGAGTGATAGGAAGTCAGGCTGCAGTGAACATATGGCCATCATGGCATGCGAGCGAACTGTCTCCCAGCTCGCTCCAGAGCGAAGCTTACTCTCCTGGACTCGAGGAGAAGCGCTGCCTGCATGTCAATGAGCCCGATTCCCTGTTAACCAACTGAGTGCACAGGGTCTCTTGTCTCACACACACTAGCTGCCATCTGCACCCTGAATGGGCTGCTCTGAGGGTGTGTGTATGTATGTGTGTGAGGGCGGAGGGCGGAGGTGGGGTGGGAATAGTGAGAACGAGAAAGCTCTTCAGAGGATGGGCTGCAGTTAACCCCATGCACACGCCTGTCTTACAGCCAGCCTGCATTTGAGGAGCAGAGAGATCATTGAGAAAAAGATCTATTTTTAGACATGAAACAGGGAGGGGATCAGCATGAGCGGCGGGCGTGTGCATGGACGCGCGTGTGTGCATGTGTGTGTGCGAGGCTGTTTGATTCTATGGGTGAGCATGATGCGTAGTGATAGTCTTTTCCAAAACAACGTAGCAGAAGAGGCACAAGCTATCTTAAACTTCACACGCGATCATATAAGCCACACATGACTCCTGGAGAAAAACACACACACACACAAATCTGGATATCATCCTATTGTGCCTGCAGCTAGGCCTGACAGTGGTGTTGGATTTACATCACACACACACACACACACACACACACAGCCTCCCTAGCAACGGGACACGTGATGCTGGTATTGTATGCCCAACCTTTTCACGTTCTCTCTCTCTCTGTCTCTAATCCATGTCTTTCATCCTGACAGGTGCCAGCGGCTGGTGAACCAGGCTGCAGATTGATGATTAGAGTGGGCAGAATGGACACATGGACTGGTACCAATCTGAGATCATGTACGAGTCCGCTTGTTTATTGGGGAGGAAGATTTTTAGTAATTGCAACTTGGGCTAAAAGTTCATCTTTCACTCAGAGGCAAGTAGGTAATCATCACAGTACACACAGGAAAAATGAGGGCTTTTCATATAATCCTATAGAAAAACATGGGGCTTTGTTGTGAAATTGAAAGAGATCTTTCATGCATGTATTTGGACGTATTGGCTGTATTCCCTTACTTACTGAGGGAGGTGTGTGTGTGTGTGTGTGGGTGGGGTGGGGGGGAAGGCGCTGCAAGTTAAACTTTAGGGGTCATAAAATAAATTGACAGAAAAGGAAAACTGAAAAAAAAAACCAACAAAACATTTATGCTGCACAAAATGTTCTATACCTTTTCAGACATTTCTCTAATCTTTGCTTTTATCCCCTGTGAATGTTAGCTAAACCCTTCCCCCGCACTGCAGGTTGTCCAATCATAACTCAGCGACCGTAACAGCATGCTAAAGTGGGTGTGGATGGGCGAGAGTGATACTTGGCGTTGAGAATTCAGAAGGGTCTCGTCCCAAACATACAAGAGCTAAACTGTAAGGAATAAACATTGTGTTTGTCTGCCCTAACATTAGTGTGCCCGCCTAACTAGCTTACCACCCACACAAGCAGTAACCCACTGTTTCCTCCAAGCTAAGGAGCAGCTAACGCCATCATTTTAACAACCATTAGAAAATATTCAGGACATAAACTGCATTGGAGCCTTTGTTGTTACATCAGAGTTGAGAGTAACAACAGTGGCTTTGTCCTGTTCTTAATTTGGTTTGGGAAATACACTCCAACCCAAGTCGTTACCCGAAAAGCCGTCAGGATTTCGAGCCGCATCAGTTACCATTCTCAAAGCCCTTTCTCTTGAAAACTGACACACACGGTTGAAGAAAAGCAATACTGATGCATAAACGTATTCTCTAAGCATTACAACAGAATGGGAGGCTGGAAACCACCAGAGCATCACAGTAGATGAAGCTTTCTCATCAGCTCTCTCTACAGTGTTATTATTCTCTGTATGCGCAGTCTATAGGTCAAAAAAGGCAAAGATATTGAGACAAACTGAATGTTTTAAATTTTTTAGTCCTTTATTAACGGTCTGCACCCGCGATGGAGTATATAAAACACTGTAATGAATAAGTGCCATATTTCAATCGTCTACTGACACAGTCTCAAAAGCATCATAGCTAATACAGAGTTTAATCTCCTACAGCAACACTGGTTGCTGCTTCATAGCCAAAGTGACAATACTGGAAACATAGGCAATCATACATACACATGCACGCACGGACTGTCAGTCACATTTCCATATTTCCATTAGCATGGATTCACAAAGCGCTCCTACGCACTAATACCCTCCCCACAATCTTTACAGTTCCCTTCATGTAAAGAGCCATGTAAACATTAATGCAGACGTCTCCAGGATTCTGTAATCTGACAGTGTGTGACACACAGCATCTTCTTTTCCAAGACAGAACAAAGACAGACAACACGATAATGCAACAGCAGAGACGCACAGTCTTTTCAGCCACCCTTGGTCAAACCAAGGTATCAATCCCTTCTTGTAATAACGCCAAAGATCCATCCGCCCTCTCTAAATCCATTTCAACTTGCGCTCAACCTCCCGACCAATTTTCCACCCTCCCTCACCCCTCTTGTCACCCAATCTCAACACCACACTTTTCTTTCATGTGTGTGCCGCGGCACCAGCTTGTGTTCATTCCCTGCCCCCTTCAAAACAGTGTCCCCGCTCTCGACCTTTCCTACTGATTGTGCGCTGACCCTGCAAAAAAGCAATGGCGTTCTTTCGGTTTTAATTATTCATGTGTGATGAGACGCTCTGGCTTCTCTCCACTGCAAGCCAAGAAAAAAGGGCCTCTACAGTAAATGTGTCTTTGTGTCAATGTACGTACTGTACCTTTGTGTGCCAATGTGCCTGTTTTTATTTGGCTATATCTGAATTTTTACAATTTTGGTCTTATTTTCATAGGAACTGGCAATTGGCTAAGTGACTTGTAGTAGTGAGGCAGAAAAATGTATATTGCAATCATCTATCACACTGTAGAGACTGGGTTCTGAATTCAACTTTAACCAACCGTACTTAATTGTGTTGGTAGTTACGTGGTTTTCCTGCACAACAAGGGATTACTGACTATGACAGGGGTATTGATTAGGAGATATCAGAGGGCTTTGCTTTTGGTTTTCCCTCCATATAAAGTGATAATATGGCTATACTGTTGGCTTGTTTACCACCTGTCTGATTGACCAGTGTCTCTTGTTGGACTTGGTCATTGTATTTCCAGATCTCAGCTGTTACTTTGATGACCACAATTTTATCATAAACAATAAAATGATGGTAAAGAATTTACTACATACATACATCCCATTACATTTATATTAATTTTACCATCAATATACAGTATACCAAATCATATACACCCTCACAGACTGATTGCTGTACCTCTATTAAGCCGCTCTAACTTGTCCAAGTTTAAAGTGATTGCTTTTCACACCAAGCAGCAAACTTGTTTTTTCCCCTGGTGACACAGCCGACAACTCCTCATGACACCTCCAGGAGAAGCATGAATTTAAACTCCTTACAAATTTCACCATTAGGCTGACAAATGAAATGCAGGCTTTAAGTCGGTGGAGCGAGCCTCAAAAGCTGGTATGGAGTGGATGGAAGGAGATTATAGGGGGCCTCATCTCACCGATACGGGGCAGAAATCGCTGACAGTCAAGGCGATGCGAAGCGTCACGCTTCTGATGCATAAAGTCTGGAAGTTCATTACCCCGCATATCATCACTGAACACACCAAGGACCCCGGAGCTCTCTGCATCCCTCCCGCTTCTGTCTCTCTCTTCTCTTCACACCGTCTCTCGTTCTCTCATTCTCTCTCTGTTGCTGAAGATGATGAAAGACTGGGGAGTACACAGTCATCATTATACACCTCAAACCCATAAATGTGTCATGGTTGGGCCTGTCAGGCAGAATAATGGCCACTTACTCAGAGGGCTAAAGCCACGTTGCGGCACAGTAGCATGAAAAGGAGAAGAAATATCATGTCATATCTTGTTTAAGTGCAAACACGAGTTTCCTCAAAAGGCAATCCCATTAACAGCCTGCCATTTTAATATAGTATCTATATGTGCATTTACACGCATGTATGAATCATAAAACAAAATGAAGGTGTTTTAATCCCCCTCCAATCACACCTGCATGACACCATGACTCAGACCCTTCGCCTCCGCATCTCCATGGCGACACCACTCCTCTCGCCAGGCGACAGGGTCACCCACTCAGGCGAGCTCATTAGGGCTGTTGTCACGTTGGCCATGCCGCCCCTGGGTGCCTTTGAAGATGACACTGTGTGTGCGCGTGTCACCGTGTGTCTACTGCATGTGTGCCTGTGTGTGTCCTCCACGCATGGGGTTTGTAAGCAAGTGTGTGTGTGTGCACGTTTCAGAAGGTGTGTCCATGAGGATAATAAGATATTGTGCTGCTTTCTTAGTAGCAGCTTGTTGTCACATCTTCATGTTGCCTCCCACATCTTTCATAAATAAGCAGAAATACGGGAGCCGTGGAGGGTGAACTTAATCTCAGGACCGCCCTCCCCACGCACACACACACACCCAACCCCTCCCCATAGGTCACACAAAGAGGAGCTCTGAGGAAAGTTAAGTGAGATTGATTGGTTCAGATGATTTCAGAGCAGCTCTCACCAAAGGGCAGCAGAGATAGCAGTACAGAGTTGCTGACTAATTAAACAAACTGCAACAAATGAGACAAATAAAAGCCAGAACTCACAAAAAGGAAAAGTTCTAGTGCGGAAGATTTAATTCAGTTTGTAAGGAATTTATTCCTTTGTCATTTGCTCAGGGCTCCACTCAACCTCTGGGGGTCTTGTCTTTACTTATTAATCAGCTGTGACTTTGTCAGAGTGCGGCAGAGAGCGCTCAATAATAGATTGGGAGATAGACACACATACACACACACACAGAAATCCAAAATGTACATGCAATCTGTTCAGAACAGAAAAGAATAAAAGTGAATGGAAACAACCACCCGGTTTCTACTCTAACCAACATAGGATGAAATGATCTAAAGGGAGCTGCATTTATTCTAACCTGTCCCCCGGCTCAGTCAGCTGAGGTAATGGAGGAGCCTGCAGACTGAGACTGACTGACTTTCATAAGAATCATTATATTATTAAAATATAGTCATTTCTATGTTCATTCCTGTAGTCTATCTCTATGATTGCCGATTTAATTATGTACACATTTTTGAAACTATAATGAAAGTGAAAGGTATCAGCAAACGTGCGAGAAGCCTTCATTAGGCAGATTAGCTGCTGTGGCACCGTTCAGGCAATAACTGCGCAGGTCATCACCCAGTAAAACAATCAACCACTAACAGAAAAGATACAACCAAATTCACACCTTATTTTAGAAGCATCTAATTGTTAAATAATTGACAATTATCTGAGTGTTAGCTAAGCTGTGCCCCGTCCTCAGTCACTGTTGATGTCTCTCAAGCTTTCTGTTCTGGTGGAAGATTTACCCTTCAAAACATTTTTGAAACAATGTGTCTTTAATTTCAGACAATGCTAAACAAAAGCAGGCTTCCAGCAAAGGAGTCAGCTGACGTGACAACTGTTGCCAGGAGATTACATCCACTGTAGCTAGTTAGCTAATTAAGCTAATATTAGCTCTGTGGAAACACTGACGTGGGCTGCCTTTTTTTTTAGTGTTTCCAACTTTTTTAAAGAATGCACTTGATAGTCCTAACGCTGATAATCAATGTAGCCAGTATACACAGAAATAATGTCACTGCTCTTGCTGTATTGCGGTGTAAATCTAGTAATCCTCGTGTACATATGATTAAGACTGATTTTACTCTGACATAACGTTGGTTGGCTATTTATTACGGTCCTTGTTGGTAAAAGTAAAACTTGTGCTTCTGTTAGAGGAGATAAATACACTTTTCTTTCATTCCTTACACTTTCCTTACACTATCTTACTACATCCTCACACACCGCCCTGGCATGTGAAGAAATACATAGGTTGACAGGCCTGCCATGCTTAGTTACGGTTGCTATGCTCATCTCATCATGGTCATGCTCATCAATCTCTGCTCAGGAGAGGCGTTAGCAAACACTCATCTGAGGGTCATCATTATATGAAAGGTGCCTAAATCAGCCTGTAACTCACTTCAAGACTCTCTTTACACATAATTATATATATATATATATATATATATATATATATATATATATATATATATATATGTATGTATGTACAAACTAGCTTCTTACTCTATATGGTTTGTTTCTTGTGTGCTCTCTGAACAAGGCAGACTGTGCTGGCCAGCCTCCAGAGTGGATTCGCTGTGACGCTGTCTCTTCGAGGGCCTCATGAAGGGAGGCTCGGCTCCCCTCAGAATGGCCTGGGAGCTTGTCAGCGGCTCTGCCTGTCAGCACACAGTCAGGCCAGGGACATTTGATGTACCGCATGAGGATGAGAGGACAGATGGGAGGAAGGGATGAAGGGGAGATGGAAAAGGGGGGTAAGAACAGGTGAAAATAACACATGCACCACCGGATGGCATCTGAGGGAAGAACCATTGAAAGGTTTCTTATTCCCTTTACACCCAAGACTTTTATGTGAGACAGGTGGCAAAATCCAGGAAAAGCCGTGCTGAATTGCTTGAGGAATTGATTAATATCGTGACTGGTAGACACTGCCTTGTCTTTACAGTACATGGCAAGACAAGCAGGCAGAAGTGGGGTTTGCTAATTAGACAAGTATTGACTAGGATCAACATTTACTGCATAACCTTGAGGGTAGAAAGCTGGAAAAGGGAAAGATTTTCCAATTCAGGCCTGACAATGTCACGAACTGAAGACAATGGGGACGCAGACAAGCCTGCAAACTTTAATAAGGTCTTCTTCTGAGCCAGGCTTTGTGATCACAGAAAAGCACAGTAACCAGATTCCACTGGGCGCCAGTAAAATGTGTCATATTTCGCTATAAGGACATTATAACATTCATTTTTCAAGTGCACCCTGAGAGTGACCAAGGAAATTGTAATTAAACAGTGCTGTGTTGTAAAATTACAGCATGCTCGAACTCATACTAATCGTGACCTACATTTGAAAACATGGAAATGGGGTGAAGCTGCTTCTCTTTGCCGAGCTTGTCTCGACCCTTTTCAGAAAGGGTATTACTGCTTCTGTTTCATGAGGGCAGGGAAAAAAATAATGGTCTTTTGGCACTTTAAAATGCCTGCATTCTCTGTGTCCTCATTATGTGTACATAAATAGTCAGACTCACACAGCTGTATTCCCACATTATCATGGCACATGAAATATCCCATTCACACCCTGCTGAGAGCCTCTTTATAAAGGGCCCTCCTCTGTTCTCTCATTTATTCGGGTGCCTTCCATTGTGAGACAATGATAAGCCAATCATAGCATACATAAGAGCAAGGAAGATTTTATTCCTGTGTTTTATTGCTGAAATCTGCTTAAACTACCTCCAGTTGTCACATTAGACACATCAGTATGTGCATGTAAGTGCGCGACGCATGCGGCATCACAAAGCTGTATCATTACCCATGTTTGTCGCAGTCCAGCACATAATCAGCTAACGGAGAGTGTAGGTGACTGGCCGATCTCTGGTGCTTTGGGAGCGCTCCAGCCACACTGGAGGCACTGCACCATTTGTTGTCCTAATTAAGAATTCATTGGCCACTAACGATGAGTTCTGACCTCCATTTCCTGCACCTTTGTCTCCCCCACGGCGTAGTAAATCAGCCTGGAGGGATAGGCTTGACACGTACACAGACAGAATGATTGGTACACCATGGCATGCAGCAGAAAGGAGGAGGAGTTTGCAAAGAAGGAGGAAGGAGTAAAATGGCAGGAGGAGGGAGGAGAAGAAATTAAAGGGGAAGAAAAGGTGAAAGGAGGAGGGAGGAGAATGAGTGAAGTGGAGAGAAAGGGGATGAGAAGAAGGGAGAGAGGAGGAGAAATGAGTTGGCCAGTCTCCATAGCCAGCCACATAAAGATGCAGACTAAGGCTGGCATTAATATGGAGCCTTGGGGAAGGCCTCTGGTACTGATAAACACATCCAACTGTCTGTCTGAGCTCTGTTATCTGTTGCACTGCACTGTATACACCATTGTTATCCCTGTGGGAGGCAGGAACACCACTAATCTCCCCCTGAGGTGACACTTGCACCTCGGCATTCCCCAGATGTTGGAGTGCTGATCCCTGTTATTACTATTTTCGTCGTCGCACACATTGACAGAGTTACTCGGGCTGCGATATGTAAGGAGGAGCCTCTTTTCTGTTGTCCCATTAATGAACCACCATATATACCTATATATATTGTATATATACATATATATTGTTTAAATTTGCATTCTTGTACTTCCAATCAAAGGGGGGTAATTTCTGTGCTTACCCTTTGTTTGATTCAGTGGCATTCATTTGAAATAGTTTATGTGAAGCTGAAATTTATTTGAAAAGCTTGAAGGAGGTTGAAGCTGCTTACCCTCAGTCTCCTCAAACTCTATAATGGAAGTGATAAGTCAGCACCCATAATCAGAATGGCCACAATTATCAGAATGAAAATAGTTACATTTTCCTACCAGCCAAAAAAATAAATAAAGAAAATAACATCTAAATTATTTAAACAAAGTAACCTCCGATTTCTTTTAAACTGAAAATGCTTCCTTCACTCACCCAAAGAGATTAATCTAAAATTCTACTAGATATCCCGAAATTTCTTAATATACCAGATATGTTAGGGCAAACTTTGGGGAAATGTACGCAAAGTAAGACATACAAGCCATCTGAAATATTTCTCTTTGATTTCAAACAGCTATAAAAGCATGGTATGAATATATTTAGTGTGAGCATCATACAGCTTCACTCAAGTGTTGCAAAAAGCAAATTCAGAATACAATTGTGATACTGTCATGTAGTCTGGAAAATGATGCTTCTTTTCTAAATTCAAATAAACTCTATGAAATATAAGTGAATTTGACATTTCAGGATTACTTGCTTGCTTGCAAAGAGATACTATAGCCAGCAGCTGGTTATCTTAGCGTAGCAACAACTGACAACGTGTCGTTTTTACACTTTTTTGTAAGTGTTAAATAAAAAGGATGGCTCATGTTAATTGGTGAACTTTAGAGGTGCTGACACTGTGAGGTGATTTTCTTAACCTCTGGAAAGAGCCAGGCTAGATGTTCCCCCTGGTTTGCAGTTTTTATCCTAACCCTAAGCTAAGTTGTTGCCTCATATTTACCATACAAATATAAGTGTATAAATATCAGCCTTCCCATGTAACTCTAGGCAAGAAAGTAAAAAAAAAGAAAGATGTATTTCCAAAATGGTGAACTATTCTTTTAAGTGCTTACTTAATTTTATTGCACTTTTCACTGATGCAATTACTGTAAAACCCCATTTAGATAATTTTTGGTATTTGCCTCTCATATAGGATACACTGCAGGACAGTAAGATGACCCAGTGCAGACTTCAGAGTGAACTATATCTCTTCTAATATGCAGAACTTATGCTGAAATCAAATGAATTGTCACCATCTTTTCACTGTCAGATGTGTTGCTGTGCTCCTTTCGTTTCCAGCCTGTACCTGGATTGGCATCTATCAGGGATCCTGCTACTCTTACTGCTGCAGATGGCAGAAGATAAAGAGATATATTCTCAGCATAAGCACTTCCCACTGCCAGAACAATGTCAACTGATTTAAACTGCTACGGCTTTCCTGTCACCACAGGCAGGGCTGGGGCCGGGCTGGATATGCTTGGCTGAATATGAGCAGGACAGATTGCTCATTCACGCAACACAACGACAAAGACAGATCCTTCAAAGTCCCTCACTTGCACGCGCACATCCAAATGCACCGACTTGCACGCAAACAAGTACCCTTCACCAGAAACACACACACACACACACTTGCACTGGCATGGCATAGATAGATGGGAAAAGACACAAAGGTCAGCAGTCAGCAGGGCTTCACTTAGACAGGACTCGGGTTCTTTTACATCACCTTGACTTAGGAGATAGAGCTGACCCAAACCGATCTTTTCCACAACCGTTGCACTGTAATATACAGTACAGGTCAGCAATTGTTTTAAAGGGCTAGAGCTCTAAAAGGCTTCCAATATCCCCACTGCTATTTAATCTGCTATCCACCGTCACGACCTGACTGTTTCTCATTTCCACGTCCTCTGGCATGTCAAGGGATCCCATGTGGTTGTGAATGACACGTGCATTTATCTCGTCCCCGTTTGCTGATCAGCACTCCCGTCAGTGTGATGGTATATCTCACTGAAAAGCTAGCCTCAAGGGGAAGCGATATACAGAACATATCATTCACACACACACACACATATGCATATGCACACATAGGCATAATTACACAACCTGTTACACAGAGATGGTGAGGTGACTGGTTTCACACCCGCTGACCCTCTGCTTTCACTGTGCTTGTAAAATGCAAGGGAACCCTCTCTCATGGCATAGCTACTGTTTATGGACTTACCCATTAATTTGCCCAATTGTCAAATGACTAAATTACTAATTACACTATCTCATCATTATCCGACATTTTCGAATTTGCAAGTTTAGCAGTTGCCATTGCAGGACATTCAAAATTCCTGGTTTTGCATTCACATGAAGAAGCAATAAAACCTGTTGCAGGGCAGTTTTTAGTTTAGCTGCCCTTAAATAACTGTTTCCACGGACATTACCACGCATATTGTACAGTGCCAGGATCCTTTAATTGTCCTGACCTTGGCATGAGGGGTCAAGGATTAAAAAAACAGTAGCAAGTCAGCATGACGACGAGAAAACACTGATTACCTTTGTGCGAGAACTGTCAATAAGCTTAGCCGCTAAAAAAAGAACCTCCCACACGACCAGATCCTCCATAGCAGTGGTTTTCATGAGGCTCATCTGACAGAAACTTGTGCAAATGAAATGTAGAAGAAATGAGCATCATGCAGGTTCAGCCACCACATGTACGTTTAATCATTTACACAAGTTAAAATGTGTTAAAACCACAGAGAATGTAAACAAAACCATCCAAAGCAATGATTTACTTACTGTGACAAGAATATAAATTAAACTACTGATACAAGAATTAAGGCAGTCACATTTCAAAGGATGAACTGGATTCAGTGGCCGTGAGAACGTGTTGTTCTACTTTATGAAAGTGCATAATAAACCAAAGATCAAAGCTCACATTTTAGTGACACTGTTTCTGTAAACAGTGATGCCTTTTTTGATTATACAGACCAAGGCCGACTAAATGTGTTCACCCAGTGTGAGTTGGAATCTTGTTTGTTTTTGTCTCTCATGCCTCTCTCCACTGAACAAAGCACAAACACTGCTGCAGATTGTGTCTGAAAACATGGCTTCACTGGAGTGCAAACTCACATTGTTGCTGCTTTGGTTTGTTTCTAGCTTAGCCCTTATCCTTATGACCAAGCACATGATCAGCATGCTAAACCTCATGAGTAACCACAACCACACAGGTGCTTGTCTTGAGGTATGGGGTTATTTCTGGGACACATAGCGGGGACTATGATAGTAATGGGCAGTAAGCTTGGCACCCTGCAGCCTCAGGTTGGAAAAGAAGGCTTAAAGTAACAGGATTGCGGGACTTTACCATCTGAAGAAGGGATAGTAAAGTGGATTACACTGTAATTGATTCAAGATCTGTTTACCAGCTCGTCTCATCAGACATCTGCAACTTGATGCTCCTTTGGCAGTGTTACGCAACGGAACACACACACACTGTGCATGTGAGTCGACTGCATGACCACTCGTGCTTGCTGGGTTTCCGCCTCGCATCGTTCACATTACACATACTACAGAGGACACCAAATCAAATCATGTATAGTATCTACACTACATGCGGATGACAGTAAGAGTCTGAATGCATATCATTCCATAGAATTATATAAACGGACGCAATGGATGCTTTGTTGTGGTGCAAGAATACCCAGCTGTTGTATGCTGCTACGTGTCAACCTAAACTCATCAGTTGGCAGCAAGTATTCGCTGAAGTGTTGTTTCCCCAGCTGTGTATTAGCAAACAAGGGAGGAGATATCTTCTTGGCCATGGCTGTCAGTATGGTGAGATAGACGGTGTAATTAGCGCTTAGTGCCAGCATCCAGGGCTGATCCACTGACTAGTGGGAACCCACTGGGAGAGAGAGTGAAGATGCTAGCAAAAAGGGCCAGAGGCTGAGTGACAGTGGAGAGGACAGAGAGGCAGGGAAAACAGAGGGAGAAAGAGAGAGAGAGGCCAACAATAATGAGTTGCAGCTTTGGGCTTCTGAGTTTTTCCTTCTTTCTTTTTCCTCCCTCCTTCCTCCTTGGCACTGCATGGAGAGCCATGGGCCTCCAGTGCTGTGATGTCCCTTTTAGTGCACATAAGTGTCTGTTTTGACTACATGGGGAGGCAGGGGGGACTGCCACTGAGAAACAGGCATTACAATAACACCCATTTTCTCATGTATTATGCATGTACAGTCAGCATATTCATTCCAGATAATTGGAAGGCAGCGAAAGCCTGCTCACATGGAAGGCACTGTTTTGCATGTGCAGTCAATGCAGTTTAAGAGATTATGTTCATCATACATATAATAAGGCTAACTACAAATGATTCTGATTCAACCAAAAGCACAAGATAACATTTAATCTTTTTTTATGATAACATGTCAAGGACAGACAGCCAATTAGACACAAGCACTCTGCACCAGCAAAAGTGAAGCTGTAAGCATGAAGATCAATATGGAATATGGAGAAAACAAAACACTCTGTTTTGCACATTTTTAATAAATAACATGTGCATGCTTTGGTAACATAGTAACCTTTAAGGTGCAGTATACACAACCACAAGGGTGATCCCCGATGTTATATGTTGTTGCCCCATGAGAGTGGACACTGACTGACATGCTAATTCAGCATAATGACAGGTCAGTGTGACAGAGACCCGCCCTCTCCTACTGCGTGCTGTGTGCCTGTGACATGATGTACTGTTGTGCCATTAGTTACACACACGTAGTAAAAAGGTGCAAGCAGAGTGGGTTGCGTTGATGTGTGCGTGAAAGCACACACCTCTGTGACAAGTGCGCAAGGGGGACGGTGTGGATGTGAGACCGAGGTGTGTGGGTGCTGATAGGTGCGGTCCTGTTGGTGCTAGGCTGCTTAAACAGCACATTGTGATTAACCTGCAGGTCAGTCTGGTGGTATTAAGGCCATCACTCCAATCCCCACATATCCATCACAGGATTCGGGGCCTGGATTTACAATGCTAGCCCCAGCCGGACAGGTTAAGGCTGGGCTTTCACTATGCAAGAACCCCCGTTTTTTGGCTGTAACTCATAGCTTGTGGTGCTGTTTGGCACAAGATTTATCACCCCTCTCTCTGCAATACTTCAATACTTAAGACTGATGAAAATCTGTGATCAATAAGCAAATAGGAACTAAAAGGGCAGTGAGGATCTTAATTCATGTGAGCCATGTGAGACTGGGATGAGCAGTGATGTGTTGGGACTCTGGATCTAGGTGTTCCATCAATCCTGCAGCTGGACTCCAGCCGACCTGCTCCCATTTGAATTGAAAAACCAGGGCACGGAAGGTCTTTAACACCCAATCACTGTTTATTTCATCTCAGTCATAACTGTTAAGCAAGGATGCATTAGCACTGCCAAAACCAGGATGACGAGCTAAGGAAAATCCCCCCAGAATGAATTTAATTAAAAAAACTGATATTAAACAACAACAATAACAAAATAAGTCCATGTAAAATGGATTAGCTGGTTCACAATTTCAAACATAAATCATATCGAGTCAGCAATTAGCAAAGATTGACCACTACAGATTGTCTGCAAATATAACAAAAGTATTACTGCCTAAAAAAACACCATGTGAGAAAAAAACATAGCCCTTACAGCTTACATACATACATACATACACTGTAAAGCAAAGGTTCAGTCCCATAAAATGAGGCAAATAAAATCACTGTTATTATAAGGAAAATGACCAATATTCTTATGTTGAAGCAACTGAAACATATCACGAAGATACTTCTGGACTGCACAGGGATGCTGAATATCAAACAGCTCAAATCTGCCTGTTTGTGTTGGAAGAGAAGATTGATTAAATCAACAAATCATATCTGTCAGAGGACTGCAAGATCCATGGTTACTAAATCAGAGCAGCTGAAGATTTAAAACCAGGCTACAGTCTAATCCATCGCACTGGAAATCACACATTCCTCTGTGTCAGAGGTCTTGGGGAAAAGGGAGACAAAATATGAGATAACATAGTGAGATTTCAGGGTGGAACATATTGCATTAATTTGACTCTTTTAACAAAAATTACAAGGGTAAGGAACACAAAACACAAAATTTGGGTATTAAATATTATATAAAGCATCATTATGTGTTATTAAGATTTAAGCAACCAAAGTCATATCAACTCAGGGCATTTATTTGGACAGAAAAGTCAAAATTTATGTAATGACATAAGAGCGGCTCCCATCTCAAGTGTGCATGTCTCTCTAATGAGAAGTCTGGGGTTCCTCGGGGGTTTGGGGGCTTCATCTGACAAGTTTTGTAACTTTACAGACTTTGTAACAGATAATTTTGTAACAGATAACTTTGTAACAGATAATTCAGCAATCACGCCCCCTTTAAGCAGTGGCTGGGCAAGTGTGCTGCGGGATGAAAGCCCCTGAAACTCCCTGCTTTAATTCTTCACATACCTACTTACACCATTTTTTGTGTGTACAAATGAGCGCGACACCGGGAGTGACTGTCTGAAAGTCTTAAATTATTCTGGAAAAGAACTTTGACTAAGAAAACTGACATCTGACTCAAGGTCTCAAAAAAGCATTTTGTCTTCTCTTGGACATGTTTGACACCAACATGTGTATGATCCCAAAGCCAAATAATGCAAGGATGGATGAATATCTACTTATTTCCCTCACAGCAAGGTTCAATAAAACATCAGCCATCTTTACCGTAACTACTCTGATGTGACATGTTTCTTCCTCGCTATAGGTTTGATGTCCATAATCTCTGTCCTGGCTCGCGGCCCAATTCCTCCATCAGAGAGGAGGGTGGGAAGAGGACAAGGTGTTTTTGTGTTTACTCACTCACAGACCCACAATTCTCTAATCCACACTTTTGAAATGACACATTGGCAAAGGATGAGAAAGAGAGATTTGGACTCAACACAAGAAACGCCATGCAAAGCCCTCTATATGTGCACAAAACCATTTTGGTCTGAAAGCTAAAAGTAGCGAACATCTGAAATGAAATGTGGTGCACACCCATGAGTCCACAATACTGTACATGTTTGTGGCTGTATTAAGCACTGCTTGTATTAAATAGGCTCAGAAATATGGTCTAAATTTGGATGCCCAACAACCAGAAGCTCTACTTAGTCTTATTTGCACAGGTTGGGAAATTAATTACAGCTAAAACAAACAGTGACAAGTTCAAATCCCTCAACACGTGACCAGTGGCTAAAGGGGGAATTTGTGCGCTCTCTCTCTCTCCACTCATTACGGCTATAATTAATTAGCTGCTTCTGGAGATCGTCACAAATACATTTAGTGAAATTAATCTTTCTTTCCTTGCCTCTTTCCTCAAGGATAAAGCAGATCTCTCTCAGGTAATTCAGCCTCACTTGACCCCTTGTTACTGCACGCATAAAAAAAGAAAAAAGTTAATAAGAGTGCACTTAAGTTCAGTTTAATAGCTGCAGGACAACTTCTGCATCAGCTCTCAATAACAATTCCACTACTATCACATCTATCTGAAAGCTCAGGAATTTCTATTTTAATGTGGAGAGAAAGGCCTCAGAACGACATTAAGCTCTTCACATCAAAGAAAAAGAGTAAATGGTTTTCTGCGGGCTTTTCTCTGTGGAGAAGAGGCTGATAAAGCACGGCAGAACTGCATTGCAGACACTGAGATTGAGATATCGACCTAATAATGTACAAAGGGCCCCTTGATGTACAATCTCTCTCGGTCTGGCCCCATCCCGTTCTTTTTTGTCTCTATTTTCACTTCCGACTACCTCTGTTTCTTTTTCCGCTCCCTGCCTCTTTTTTAAGGCCTGATTTTGCACCTCCCAGGAGGCTGGAGAAACTTCTGACAGTACACTCATTTATCCCAATGAGTGGCTTTCAAACTCAGCTCATCCTTCAGGGACTGACACTATTCCAGAGTCCAAGGAGAAGAGGGAAAAAGAGAGACAGATGGAAGGACAGGAGAATATAAAAAAAAGGAAGTAAAGAGGCTGAAGTGTGAGGGAAGGAGAGCACAGACGAAGAGATGAGAGCTGGAGAGTAGTGTGTGACTCACCTAACTCAGCAGGAGAGAGGAGGAAGGACGAGAAGGTGATAAATACAGCAGGATGTCATCCCAGCGCCCTGGAAAGCTTTTCTTACACACTTCCCCTCATTTCTGCAGAGCTCCGCTCCATGGAAACAATAGCGCAGCCCAGCAGAGCCACAGCAAATGCAAACTAATATCGAACATACATTTACCTATTGTGCACCACTGTGCAGAGTCATAAATTAATAAAGAAAAGAGCATTTTACTTCTCACACTAAGTGTACTCTGTAGGCCAAAAGTGCACTCACTGTCTGATTTATTGGAAACAGTCAGTTGACCAACTTACAAACAATAAAAAACAAACAATAGTTTTTGAGGCAGGATTTCAACAAGCTACTGGAAACATTTCAAATGGATCTTTGATCATCCCAACTGTGGACGTTGCAGGGAACAAAATACCATGTTGCAAGAACCATCTGAGATGATGTGACATAATCCATTAAGGCTCAGAGAAGCAGCAACACCTAGTATGGTATGGTATTCAAACAATGTTCCAGTGTGCATTCCTAAAGCTCAGTTTATAGTTATGTGTTAATGGTTGATGTTGTAACTACACAGCTGAGTTAGGTATACTGTCTACTGCTAACTTATGCCTCCTCAAAGATCTAACTACGAGTGAAAATTACTGCAGATACAGAGATACCACTGTCGAAACAGCTTTCTGATTTCAGTGGGAATTGTTCATAGTGGAAAAAGCATAAGAGTTAAGGAAAGACTCATTAATCTGCTCCTTTGCAGTGACACACACACTCATACCCAAGATTTCTCCACTACAACGCTCTGCTCGCTAGTGACTGCGCGAAAAAATAGTCTATATTCATTAATGTGACAAAGCAAGCCTTCCCACCATAGCACCACAAAGTGAACATTAACAGTCACTATGGCGAATATGATTAAGCACAATATGGCCTGATGATGTGCATCACATACTGTAGGTTACATGTAGAGTTGTGTTTGCTCTATTAATATAGAAAATCGGACATCAGACTATAAAAAAGTGTTATTCTGTATATGCATAATATTGTTTATTCTGATAATCACAGATATGAAATCTTTAGCATAGCTTATTTTCCTGTTTTAGCAAACAAACACTTAAAAGTATTCTTCTCATGGCAGAATATTTTAAATAAATTGTGTATATTAAGTGCCAAAAATTAATTAGGGCTTCACTGTAAAGACAAAGACTCTTTTTGCACAAGAGGAAGACATTGTTTATTAATTGTTACCGATATAAATGTGAAGATGAAGAAGGTTATTGATTTTAGGCGATATTACCAAGCCCTGGTGCGTATCACCATTGCACAAAACAAATCACAGTCAAGCCTGCCTACATGTTGCAGTCTGTATATATCTCACCTACGCAACAGAACATGGTAATCATGTGTGACTTCCTTAGTGATAGGTTATTACTGTTGTCTTCTACAGGCAGGTGAAAGGCACAGCTAATGAGCTTCCCACCCTCACACAAGAAGCCATCCAGGGAAAGATCAAAGCTCTCGGATACACACACCACACACACAGACACAGAATACAAGGATCCACATAAGACGGATGTGCAGACTAGACAGGAAGATGAATGGGAAAATGGGTGGCAATTAGCGCTGCAGACCACCTTGAAACGTTTGGTCAGAATCAATGGTGGGATTAAATCAGCAACATACTACAAACGAAGCTGAATAGGTGGTTTATGACTCACAGATTAGAACTCTCCAACGTGATGGTGAAACCAACATTCCTGGTAGCTTGGAGAGATTCCCGTCATTGTATGAATCAGGTGCATGAATGCAGTCCACCATTTCCTGCGTACAGCCAGTGAAACATCTACACTTGATATCAAATATGGAACAGGACTAAAATGTAACATTTGGCTTTAAAAAAAAAAAAAACAAGGCTTGATGCCAAGACCTGGGGATAATTAATCCCAATCCAAAATGCAGTGGACCAGAGCCCTAATAAAGAGAGGACAACAGCGTAAGCAGCAGCATGATGCTCCAACAATTAAAAAGCACAAGAGGTCAGAATACATAGCTATAAAGTCTAAGCCAGTACAGATCCTTTGAGTTATTAGACATATTTAAACACAGACTGAGACCTGCTGGAATACACTGAAACCCCACTGGACCTGGGGAGAATAATCACATATAACCATGTATTCGAGACCAAGATTTGGTCATAAATATTAGGAACTGAGTGGACCTGACACACACTCTAAAGGTTTAGGGAACAAACATACAGTGATCAGCGACTTTCCTTTTCCTGTAGCAAACAACAGAACAGCAGCTGCATTTAGATTATCATTGGCCCACTGTGCCGTTGGCTCTAACTGCACCACAGCCATTACTCCCCCTCTTAGTTTTGAATTTCACCATCAATATATTGCAGTGAAATTCCCTTCAGTATGCTGGCATTCACACCTAGTTCCATATTCAGCAGCCTTTGAGAATGCACAAATTAGCATTCATTTCGAGTATACTGGAGGGTTTATGCAAACACACATACACTTATCAGAGACAGTGAGAGACGGCACTGTGGGTCACAGAATCCCGGTTCAAAACATCAGCATAAAGCCAAACGTGGAAGTGGTGTATTCACGAAGAAAATCAATTACACATGTGTTTTCATGAGCCTGCATGTCTCTTGGTGCGGTTTTGCTGGATATGGATGCCGGGGCTTGTTGACTGCGCCCTGCTCCTGAAAGCACAGGCCAGGTCAGTAGCTGCCCATGTGGGATGACAGGTTACCCTGCTGATGTCTGCCTTTTTTAGAGGTTAGAGCGCGACAGGACTGGAAAGATTCTCTGCATCCGCCCGTTGAAATGAAATATCTGCCGTGACACCCTGTTGAGAGGGAGGGGATTCCATAAAAAATTCTGCTGACACCTGCAGACGTCGACTTCTATTACTCAGCAGACATCAGCAAAGTCATTTTCATTGGATAGTCTTCCAGTGTCACCTGTTTCGTCTGCTCTACTTGTTTCCCCACTTTCCTTTTTCCACTCCTTCCTCTGATAAATAGAGGTGTGACACTCTGAGACAAATTTAAAGATTTATTCAAAAATGCCATTTCCATACTGCGGCATGTCATTAAGTTGTTCTCCTTTCTATTCATTGCTGTATGACTACCTGCACCTTCTAGCTCTGCCTCACTTTTTTGTCCTTTTTTCTTCTCTGTTTTGAGGATAAGGAAATTCTCAGATTCACTTTCTGTCAATGTGCCGCCTGACATTGGGTGGACATGGGTCACCAGCCACCATCAATAACACTGACAACTTGTGTTTAGACAGCAGCTTTGCCGGTTTATAATAAATGACAAGAGTGTTGCACAGTTTTCCAGCACTTGAGCTATGCAAGCACTTTTTTCTGGATGCTTTGCACTGTGTATGAATGTGACAACCATCAAAACAGTGACCTAACAGATATAATATAACAAAAGTATAACTGTTGGATGGTTGAGCAGCATCTGAACACACCCACCTTTCTGACACTGGCATTGCAGAGGGCTGTGTCCAATAATTTTTGCAACTTCCCGAAAACTGACAATCCAACATACACAACCACTTCACTCAGCTAGAAACACAGCTATTTCACTCAGCGTCTGGCCAGGTGAGTGACAAGGTGAGGAAGGAAGGTCTGAACCTCTCCTTTGCAACACAGATAATTCTGGCAGGTTTTGTGTCTTGAGTGTCTTCCAGAAAAGACTGTCCAAAAGAGTGCAGCATCCCTGGATTTAAACAATTATCGCCACTTTCTATGACACGCAGCTTTCAACCTGCCCTCAAGTGTGGCTGTGCGAAGCTTTCAAGCATTTACACTATAAATGCAGTGTGTTTTTCTTTAAATTAACAGCATGTGGGCACAAGTTTTGACCACTCCTCATGCCAGCAATGCTAATGTCTAATTTCCTCTCTCTTTAAGTATCAGATTGGACCACTAAACACACTCGCTGTTCTTTGTTTGAAAGGGATGCAGTTAAAAATGTATGACGATATCCAGCTGTCGCTCTTGTGGATATTGAATGCGTGTACTGGAAGTCACTCTGGATAAAAGCATCAGCTAAATTAATGTCATGTTAATATGTAAGGCCTGAATCTTGCCCCCTTGCATTATAAATCTCCACATGAAGCATACAATGATTCATTGTCATACAATATACATTCTACAGTAATACAGCACCAGTGTAAATTTTCTTAGGTCTGTTACATGTCTTTTCTAAATGTTAAGGCTACAGCAACACAATGACTTTATTTCTCTTGAGCTTATTTTCTTGGTTGTTTTTTTCTTGGGGTCGTAATGTAATAATTTGACTCAAGGCCCTAAATATCAAGATGATTTATAGTTATGAGTAAAAAGCCATGAATCAATAATTAAATGACATTCTTGCTTTCAGACTAACAAGCATTCCTCCAAGAACATGTTATTCACTTATTACTACAGTCCTAACTTACATGACTGACACATAAAATGTTGATATTTAGATGATCGCGTAAACACAGTATCCATATGGCTGTGACATTATCTTTAGTCGCTAAAGCTACGTGATGGTCGCTCATGAGAAGGTATAACTGGCTACAATTGATCTACAGTCAACTGTTGGTGTCTGAGACTGATCCTCCTGCTTTAAAAGTAATTTATAGATGCTGTATTTTTTATTCTTGTCTGCTCTGACAAATCACACTGTAAAGCGAAGAGGCAGCAATCAAGCTTAACACAGGAGACCAGATCCATGTGATCTTGTTGGCTCCCACTAGACCTCCAGTCTCTCTTTTTACGAACATGTAAGCTGACCTCAGTGAAGGGACATATATAACAAAGAGAGATGGATAGAGGAATGGGTAAAAAAACAGTAAATGAGAAACTTTGCCTCTCATCCAAAAGGCTGAAGAAGGTAAGTCCAGTTGCATTTGACTTCATTAAGCAGTGATTTATGCACTACAAATTTAAAGCCAACTAAATGTTTTTTTGTGTCCCAATGTAAGGTGGGACCAAAATAACATCAGGTTGCTACTATATGACCCCTTTAGACCAAGTTAAATCCAAAATAAAAACATATGAGACTTGACACACAAAAAACTGTGTTATCTTGATATAAACTGGGGAGATTTTTAATTACATTTCACAATAATAACACAATATATCTTTATTACCATATTACCCATATGGTAATAATAATTAAACTGAATGACCAAATAACATTTTTTAGGTTTGCAAACATGATACTTATGTTTGTGTGTGTTGAATGAATTTCATACTTACATACACCAAAAAAAAAAATCATTAATTACACCTGGAGGGACAATAAAATCAGCAAAGCACAGGCTATTAAGAGCGCTCAAAATGGTGTGTGCGGTATAGCTGCAGGGACAAGCTAATGCTCTGATAAAGCCTTTTCATATCTACATGTTGCTTGTCTACATCTTTTTCAACTTTCTGAAACCCTGTTTTTAAATTCAACACTCCACCATCCTTTGTCATTTTAAATGCTGCTGATGTCGGTCCGCAGGTCAAGAGGCTCATATTGTGCCTCCTCTGCTGCAACGCAAAGATGAATCTCTGACAAATTGCATGTCCCCTTTTTCTCTGCCCTGAAGATGTACGTCTAGCAGCAGGTCAGCCCCCCACCCAGCAACTAGAAAAATCCTTTGCCCTGCTGCCACTCTGCATGACAGAATAATTTATGTACAGTATAGGACTATTTTGAGTCACCACTGTTGCAAATGGTTAGAATACCACCAACATGGTTATGGTGCTCAACGAGGCCTCTGCTCGGTATCAGAAGGTTGGAGGCTACAAGGTTAGTCAGAGTGACAAATACTCCCTCGACAGACAGCTAAAGGCCTGCAGATGCCATTTCACTTGTCTCAGACACCATCTGCTATTCCCCTAGCCACTGATCCTTTCTTTCACACTTATCCTCTGCTTTTCTGACCATACGAATGGGGACAAAAATCGCACTTCTACATCTGCTTTTTTTTTTTTAACACCTTTTCACCACTCTGCACAGATTCAAATAGTTTCAAATAGTTTCCATCATCCGTCTCTCTCTGGTAGTATCATGCTTCAACCCCCCTGCTTTATGAAGTTTTCAACGGATCATAGCGCTTTTCTTTCTTTCCCTTTTGCTCCCAGCTCCCATTTTAATCATGCCATGTCACAAATATGAGGATTATGAGATTTGCATTGTTTCCACATGAAGCAGACTGGGGGGGTATTTTTTAGATGTGTCAAAAATGATGTTCAAAACAAGAAAAGAAAAAAAAAAATCACTTGCACACGTGCACACTCATATCCGCACATGCACACCCGCCATACACACAAGCGCAAAGCTGTACAGAATTACGGGGTTTTAAATACAAGGCATGGCCCACACTGGGATTTAAGAGGGGAAGATCCCAGCAGCAGCAGCAGCAGGCTCTCGGCTTTGTCCAGCTCAGCTCTCTCAGCACACATCATTAATAACCACATAGAAGAGGAGAGGGGAACAACTGTTACTCCTTTTGATTTATGGCAGAGTCTTTGTATTTAAGAGAACCAGAGTCTCGCGACGACGGGCCCCCGAACAGCGGTGAACAAACCACAGTCCCCCGCGTGCAAAGGGTCAAGGTGTGTTTTCAGAGAGGTCATCATCTCACTCTGGATAAGTAGATGGAGAAAGAGAGAGAGAGAGAGAGAGAGAGGAGGGAGGGGAGGGGAGGGGTGTGGTTTTCCAGACTGATATAACATCCTGCCGTTTTCCATCCGACTCCTGGAAGGCACTTGTCCCTCTAGCGACTCTGTGCCTCTGTCGGTGCTATTTCAAGAGCAGCATGCCTACAGCGAGATCAATACATACCCGGAGCGAGCTGTGAGCACTGAGCATATACCCTTCCTACTGCAGTGCAGAGGGAGGGGGCGGGGGGAGGATGAAAGGTGTGCTAACTCCACAGTGTTCTGGGACATGCTGTTCGAAAGTGCTCTCCCAAGCAGAGAGGTTTCCAGGTTTGGAGGGACCTGGAGGGGCGAGTCAGGCAAAGGCTTTAATAATAAATAAACAGTATGAGGGTTCTGTTTGTTCTCCCCCCTCCAAACCTTATTCAATCTCAGAGAGTGGAGGTGATATTTTAGCGACGGTGAAAGATCAGCAAACTTAGTTGGAAGGTATTAACAAAAAAAAAAAAAAAAAAAAAAAGTTGCAACGCAACAAGTTTCCCGAGGAAGTTGAAAGATGATGGAGAAGTTTCTTTTTCTGACACATCAGGGTGTTCTCGACAACAGCACCGGCTCGCAGTCGGCATCGACATGCGCACGGAGGTGAGGATACAGATAGAGAGGATGCCTGTCATGCTCTCTATCTCTAACCTAGCCGGGCCTGTCAGCTATCTTTACCATAGAGGCTTCAGAGGCTCAGAAGAATGAGAGAGCAAGTGAGAGGGACAGAGAGGGCAAGAGACAGAGAGATGGAAACACAGACACAAAGGCAAAGATGGTGATTGAAGTGTATGAGCAGAGCAAAAAGAGAATAAAATAATGCAAAGAAAGGCCCTGAGTCATGCGAAAGCGGGTAGATAAAGCCAGTGAATGTACAAGCATCAGCACAAGTACAAAGTTAGGAATTTTTTTGTTGCAGCAGCAATTAATAAGCACTATCTCTTTGGGCATGGGTAGGAGGAGAAGATAAACCCTGATCGTGTCGAGTTTTTGGTGGTTCTGGTGGATTTGAACCTCAACAAAGGATCAGATTGGCTCTCCTCATCAAACCTTATCATTACTTCACACATCGGGTTGGAGTTCGCCTTACGTTATCTCTGTGTGTAATGAAAGTTCACTGAATCAGTCTTGGGGATCCAGGGTTTCTATCTATATTCTCTAGCAGCTTCAGATTTTTTTTCATAACATCCTGGGAGGAGTTAAAGCTTTTGTTTAATTAGATTTTTTAGTATTATACTGGCTCCTTCGGGGGAAACACCTATGAGCAAGATACTGGTTAATAATGCAGCTAAAGAGATATACAGAACAATTAACAAACTCATAATTAGGCTTGCTGGAGAGAACACCACTCTATTACATCCTTTATTGGCTACATGGAGTGCCAGTAGCTTAACAGCAACAGAGGAGCATTGATCTGTAACTGTTTAGTTATAAGATACGATCAGAAAAGATAAACCTTCATTGATCTCCGGCAGGGACATATGCTTATTGCAGCGACGCAATGACAGACACAGGTGCAGATAACTTCTGATCTAACAACAGAGATGAGAGAAGAGCGAGAGGAAGCCAACAGTCTTCTGTAGCTCTGTAACACTTAGGTCAGAGCAATGTCTGAGCAATCCAATCTAAAAGATTTATTTCAAATCACTCAACTTAACGCACATATTCTGTTTAACTTGGAAATACATTACATTATGAAAGCTAAAGATGCTCTAACTTCTATTTCACTGTGACTTGAAGTATGCAAACCCTCTGCATTTCATTCAGTTTTAATATCCTTACCAGGAAACACTCATCTCTGGCCATATGACCCCTGGCATGGCTTTTTAAAGGAAAATACACAGCAAGCTGAGCTTTAAATTGGATTAAGGTGAACAGCTCTAAAATTGTATGTAATCCTTCTGGCGGTAAAGAGCCTGCAGGGCAGGGATTTTTGGGTGGAACAACAATGACCTTTTACCAGGTCACCTCATAGACCAGACTGCTAAATAGACCAGACCCTGGTTCAAGCAGTGCCCCCCCTCACCAGAACACACAATTCTTATATTCCAACACAGTAAACAGAATGATAGATACTTTGTCAGCACTTTTGTCACATCATACTTTATTACAAGGTTAGCTGAAATGTCAGCTGCTCTCGTTGTCGTGGCATTCAGTTTTATGGCTACACAGAAAATGCCTCTTCCCCAGAAATGGACTTAACTCAGTATTTTATCTACATGCACTCAGGAGAGGAGTGGTTGGACTGCAGATCAGTACCATACCTGAGAGAGAAAATGTGACATGAATGAAAAAGATGATAACCTTGCTTTATTAATTTCAAATACCATCAATCAACTAAAAGCCCAGAGTCTATAGGGATAATTTAAGGTTATAAATTAAAATAATTAAATGAAAGATCTGATAAAAAGATGTTTAAAAATGACCTTATGCTTTCTCAAAAAAACACAATTACACCGTAATTGGTGGTTGATTTATTAGGGTGTACAGTGTTGCAGGCGTTAAGCACCATTAACCCTCTATATAGATCCACAGCGCACTTTATGGGTCTTGTTGGCAGAATGCTTTCTGTGAGGGCGATTTTTCAAGGGCCCTATCAATATCCAATGGCAGCATAAGCTCTGAGGGCAGAGTGGTGAGTGATGAGCACGGTGCTGTCATCAAGCAGAGAAGGCTAATGAGAAAGTAGCTCCAGCAGCTCCTCCTGCATTGCACATATGATTATAGATATGCACTGAGAAGAAAGAGGATGTGTTAAATGACAGTTGAAGAATATGAATTCTCAAGCTCTAAGGCACAGCATCTGTACCATAAATACTGTAATCTGCTGCCTGGTAGATTTTCATGGAGCTGTAAAAGACAAGATTGAGTTACAGTGACCTGCCTGTTTCCCTGACATGGCCTACAGTGTGTGGGTGGATGTGGTGGTGGGTGGAGGAACACAAGTGCGTATGGGGTTGAAGGAGTCAAGGTTCCCCAGAGGGGGGGCTGGATGGTAATGTGGAAACAGGCGTAATTAATCTCCAGATGGGTGAGGGGGCGCTGGGCAGCAGAGTGTCTGTGTTGCGCCTCTCTATGCTTGGGTGTTTTGTGATGGGCCCCACACCCTCCTCACCCTGGGCTCCTGGGGCCATCCTTCATTCTTATTTATGAGCTTCCACACGGCCACTCAGCTCTACTGTACCACCTCTGCATCGATCCCTCAAGGTCGACAAGGAGCTCAGCTGCTGCTGGTGAGCTGTATGCACAAACAGCTATAAGAGGAGGGGTTAGTGTGTGTGTGTGTGTGTGTGGAGACTGTTGCAGCTTCCGACAGACAGTATTTCCATCTGTCCTGTTCAGGAGGGGGTATACCTTTGAATGGCCATGCAGCAAAACCTCAGGGTGCCACACCCAGTCCTGCTGCAGAACCACATCAGGACAAGGTTTCCTTGTAGGAAATAGGGACATGCCTGTCAACGAGTATGCAGGGTTCTTTAAAGCCTGCTGGAGAGGTACTGCTGTTCGAAAGCCTGCTACTACCGCATATTTACCACTCTGAGGAAAGTGACACGGGGGAGACATGAAATACCAAGCAATTTCAACCTAAGGAGATTAAGATAAAAGTATCTCATTTATGGTCTTATGGATCCTTTTCATTTGATCAAAATCTAATTTTAATGTTGCAAAACTTATGTAAGTGCAAATTCCATCAAAGTGCAGCACCTCAGAACCTTGTTGGGATCACAAATAAGAGGTGTCCTCAAACATAATGCACTATTTCAACTAACAGACAAAAGCTTGAATCAGAGGAATGTAGGAGAGAAAATTACTGCATGTACAGGCTTTATGACCTCCACCCTTACCAGCTCAAGCCTTTCTACTTCTTGCAACTCTATTTTCCATATGTCACAGCTGCTGCAGCCTTGAGCCTGTTATACCCTTCTGTAACTCAAATGACTAATCTTCCAAAACTCTGTGCTTCTTTGCGTCTGCCACACATGCCCGCCCGGTACATAGTGACTTAGGCAGCAAAGTTTTCAGCCGAGCTGTAAGCAAAAGTCTGCAGCGTCATCCCTCCCGCTAAAAGAACTTTGTGGCCTTTGTGCATAAGTGAGCAGCTCAAGGTCATAGGTCAGCTGGGAGTGCAGCGGGATTCAAGTTGGGGGGGCAATGTCATCGCTGTAGCTGAGCAGGAAGATTCAAGCTGCGGGTAAGGAACTTCCTGCTCTCCCCTCAGAGTGGACAGGCACTGGGTGGGTGAGTGACGCAGAGCATCATAAAACCCCCACGGGCTGAAGCGTTACATTTCACAATCTTACTCATGTTGCTCTGGAGCATCTCCAGTGACTGTCAATCTGTGAGTCACACCTGGCTTCCACTTTCCTGCAAACAGTGTTTTCCACTTGTGTCCGGCTTTGACTTTCATGAGGAGGAACGATCATCTGTTCTGTCTCATGGGAGTTTCATTTAAAAGGGGACGGGTATCACTGCAATAACCATACCTTAGTGTAAAATGGTTTAGGGCTGCTTTCAGTAAAAAGAAAACTGAGGAAATGCTGCATTTGCAATGACATGCAACAGCACTGCCTACAAATATCCCTGACTCTTCCACCAAATAGAAATGTAACAACAAATTTTACAATAACATGTTCTTTTTTATATCACATAGAGTTTTTCTTTCTTTACTGTACACACAGTGCTCTGGTCATTTCCTGTATTTTCATTATGTTACCCACCCCTGTGATTTATGGAGCATCTCAGGTGATATTGATAGTACAATAGAAATCCGTACATTTGGTCATTACTCTTCGAGCTTGCGTTAACATTGCTGTGTGAAACTGAATTATTTTGTGCCTTGTACAGAGGCTGTACACCTCTAATATTTTACTGCCTTCCAGTGCACTCGCCTGCTGTTGTGAGCGATTGTCGAAACGTGTGGGCTGTTTATACTATATATCTCCTTTTGCAAAATGTCCCGAGGTGTGTGTTTAGACTTGGACGTTAAGAGCTTTATCTAAAAGAAAACACCGGGGTTTGGCAGAATATGGGCCAGTCTTGTCTCGTGTTCCTACTCTACCATAATTACGAGAGCGGAAGGACAGCACATTCTGGAGAAAACAACAACGCACATGTAATTTCTTGCTGAATATTTCAAAATCTGATTATATCCTCAAGGTAGTAGGTGCTTTGCTTTCTTTTTTCATTTTTTTCCTGGTACTGTAGATGACATTAAGTTACACTCTTTGACATGGATGAAAAAATGTATATCTACATAGGAATGACACATGGCAATGGCAGCTCTTTATTGCCTCACATCAATGTTTTTAATCTTTCACAATCCACTGCTCACTTTTACTTTACATAAACAGAATCTGTCCCTTGATATAAAAACATAACACAGTATGTCCTACAGGCATTTAATAAATGCACTGATAAAGGTTGTCATGGTGAGCCTAATTAAATGCGACTAATTTAAGTAATTCCACAAAATTGCATTATTGTCCCGGTTCAGTATATATGAAGCAGATGAAAAATGCATAGCAAAACACACATAAGGGGAAATCATCAACTTAGATACCGCCTCAGTTTTTTTTCAACGCAGTGCCAATGGGCCATGAAACTGCCTCACCATCACTTGGCATGCTAACGATGTGGCCATTTCTTTAATTCCATTTGCATCAGAACAACTATCTAGCGGGCACAGAAGCAAGAATGCCATTAGGGTGCAGCTCATGAGATGCAAACATGAGGAGCAATTCCCTGGGGAATGAGTTTTGCAAGTGACAGGTATGATGGGAAAAGAGAGAAACATAACAGTATAATGTATTCGCGTAAAGTCATTGAGATTATTGAGTGTACCATTTTGGCAACAAAACATTTGTAGACTGAAAGCTGACAATATAAAAGTGTCATACAAGGCAACATTATTTCATATAATTGTGAAAACAACCACTAGACTTTAGAGAATGGACATTTTTAAATAAAGAAATACCACAATTTCATAATTACTTGTTTTAATGTTTTACTGAATCATTTTAATATTGACAATTTATTTGTAGATTTTTTTCTGTAAAACAGAGTATATTATTATAATATCACAATTTTATATTTATCTAATTTTGGTTAAAAAGGAACTCCACAGAGGCTGAGTATCATTTCCCTGAACTGCCTCCTACATGGTTCTGTGCGCGTTGTCTACAGCTGACAAATTAAGACCTTCAGGTGACACACTGTGAAAAACATGACTGTCCATCAATTCATTCATAATGAATGACCTGTCCATTCATACATAATACTGTCCATGCATGCATGTATTCAGTTGCACTAATATCTCCTCTCAGCACTATTTGACCAGATCACAATATGCTAGCAACCAAAATTGGCTTGTGGAACCAAGATGGCTGGCACATTGCATGGTGAAACAGCCGAGAAGGCTTGAAAAAAGCTTTGTGGGGGAAATTGAAGAATGCTGAGAATAAATGTTTGCTCTATAGGATGTACCGGCCACAGTGTGCTGTGTTGGTGAATAAATGATGAAGAGGAAGAAGGCCCTGTCCTGCTGAGCTTGTCAGCTTTGGACAGCTTTGTGTGTGTGTATGTGTGTGTGTATGCGTGCAGAGCTGACAGGATAGCTGGCCCAGTTAGATTTATATACAGGCGTGTTTCAATGTCAACATTTTGTGTGAACTGACATTTTTTTTACATGTTTGCAAAGATCAAGGATTTATACTCTGAGAGCATATACTTTGCATTTTACAAGAATCAATTACCTCTTGAGTATCTTATTGCAATTCCATATCTCAGTATTGCTGTAGCATCCATAAAATAGGGTTATGTTGCACATAGCCAGCAGTGCACACAGATTATGTGTACACTTCTGCATGAACAAGGATTTTCAGTATTGTCAATACAATGTTGATTTATGCTTCAAGTAAAATTCATAGGAGGACTGAGGCATGCTGATGTTGCTGACCATGTTTACCATGGTCAGCATTTTGTTTATTTTCTGAGGATAATGCCTTTAGTTTTGGTTGTATGGTATTTAATGGAAGTGACATATATTTTATTCAAAATCACAAATGCAAACCTCGTGGCACTCATGGTGGCACTAACTAAAAAAAATAAAAAAATAAAAAAAAATATATATATATATATATATATATATATATATATATATTCCCTACTAGATTATTTAATTATTGAAGGCTGCATTAGAGCCTGTCCTGCTGAGTGTTTGAATGCATACATGCAAGTATAACCATGACTATGTTAGACACACATGCTGCAGCTGGTAGTCTACCGGCATCACTAATGCAGGTCTGGAAACAGAAGAGCATCTCAAGTGTGTGAAGAGATTTCTCTCTAGGTTGCTGCCACTTAAGACTGGTAATTTATATACCGAGTTTCTGGAAGCTCTTTACCGTACGCTCCAGATACACACGCTAGTCTCAGTCTCAGAAGTACTTTTAGTAATGATGCATCAGACAGTCACAGCGGACACATGGTGATACGTCACCAGTCCATCAGGAATTTAGTCTGTTGCTCCCTCTGCAGCACATATAAGTAAAGATGCCGGGAAGTCAAGGACAACATCCCTGTTGACTGGATGATGCTGATTTTTCCATGGCACCCGGTAAGATGATGTCATGAATGCATAAGCCGAAGTCTTGAACTACTTGTAAACAAAAACAGACAGATCTTCAAGGATGTTCATGTTGAAATTGTCAGTTGATTCTTTGGAACACACCAAAACATGATGCACTTGCACCTCAAGGACATCCACATTCACTCAAAACTTGTGGTGTGTATGGGTCTTTGTGTGTGTGTGTAGCATTGTGATGAGCCATGGAGGTGTCACCTGCTACTGCATGTGGCGCATTCCTCTGTGGTGCTGACAGGGAGAGGAGCGGCGACAGCGGTCTTTCAGACTGCAGCAGGTGCTGTCTGCCCACTGTTTTCCCTCTGTTTCCCCCTTCATACTTCTCTCTTTCTTCCTCCTTGTTTCCTTTTCCTATCCTGCACTGCGTATGCCTCACTGGGCTCTTTTTAACAATTTAGTCCCCCTACCAACATGCATCTCTAATTCACTGAGTGAATAAAGGTGTAGGAAACTCTGTACATAAATGATTTAGAGTAGATTAACAGCATTTAAAAACAAGGTTAACTTCCAAACGTATGTACTAAAGGTGGATGTTATCGCCAAGCTCCCATAATAACATCAGTAAATTGACAGTTTTTTTTTCTAAACATAAAACATGCCAAAGTTTTAGTCATGCAAGCAGCAGCTTGATGATAATGTTATTTCAAGTCTAGCTAGACAGCTGGAAGATTTATGGGACCATGACTTCCAATCAAGCACTGGCATTTTCCATGATGGCCCAACAGATGGAACGCTAGCCAGACCACATGTAACACATTTAATATCATCAGATAAATGAAAACATACATAAGCCCAATTAATCTGCAGTGTCACGCATTTCAGTAAACACAACATACAGGATGCATAATCAGTTCTACACAGTGCTTAAATATATAATATATATACCACAGAGTGTGATGTGTGGTGGAACAACTGCACGGGGAGTGATAGAAAACAGATCATATTAAGCTGACAGCTGTCAGTCAGTGTTTTATGCTCCACAGAGGATTAGTCTGTGCATTAAGAAAAACCTAATTACCCTCAACTGCTTTTCATTCAGATTCTATGAATATTTAATGGTACACAGTAATGAAATTGTGTTGAAGTAAATTTAGCACAGTGGGCCTAGACAACTAACTGCAGTTATTAAACTGTGCGGGACATCACGGCATGAGGCCTTCTAATGCAAGAGTAATTAAAACTTGGCAAAAATTATTGACAGCAATAACAATGCAATAACGCTCACTCACAGTTGAGGGATTTAACATGATTTACATGCAGTTCTTATCATAAATTTGTGCGGTAATTACATTCCTAAACCACAACGTGTCAACACCAATAAAGACTGACACAACAAAGTGAATGGCAAACACATCATTTATATGCTAAAACCACTGCGCCAGTCAGTGAAGGAGCTTTGGTTAGCAAACCATCTTAGCATTAAAGATAATAGCAAGGTTTCCATTGAAAACACTAGAGATGATGCTCTTAGTATTAGCCACCAATTAGTGCCTTTTTTTTCGTGTGAACAAAAAAAGACATCAAAGGGCTTGTTCCCTGATTTTCAGCTGCGTGTTCACATGCATTGTCCTGGACAGGTATTGATCCGCTGAGGAATGAAGAGGAGGAGAATCAATAGCTTTTACATGAATGCACAACAAGCAGTTTTAGCATGTGTGTGTGCATATGTGTGTGGGATAAGGGCTCAAAAGGGTAAAACGCACAATAGAACCACAAATGCACACATGCTCAGGCACATACTATCTGTGTATTTATACACTGTATGCACACATGACTGCAAGTCTGGATGTACATGCACGAGTACCCAGCCGCATATACACAAAACACGTGTTCATGCAGAGAGAACAAGAATAACAGCGGTTGTTGAGGCCAGAACCTGTAACCTGCTCCGGCATCCATTACCTCTGTGAGGGTGAGAAAGTTGGATCGAGCTGGCCACACTCCACTGGAGAGATTTAAGAGGTCCCTGGATTAAAGCCAGGGATTTCATTTCTCTGGAGGATCAGGGCTGACAGTGGCTTAGGTTCCTAGTGATACTCACATTAAAACCATCAAAATGCATCTCTCATTTTCTATCCTCCCCCCACCCCTCTACCCCACCCTTACTGTCTTCTGTCTACCTTCCTTCCTGTCTCTCTCAGAACAGTGAACAGAAAGAGGAAACATGCAGAGCTGTCATAGGCCTGTGACAGATCAGGTCTAAATGAGCTGTCATTATATTTGACCATTGGCCAGTCAGACCAGATAGAGACACAGACAGACTGCCTGACGCCCGTGTACATCTAAATCTATGAGGCAATGTGCTGCCCTGGCAGAACAAACAGATCACCCAAACCACCCACTGTATCATCCGTTAGCAGGTCTTGATAGAGTTAGTGTCACAGATGTTCATCACAGGTTTTAGGTCCTGCACTGCTGATGTAAGGGTCTACAGTATAATCCCTCCTCTCAATGCCAAAATATTTATTTTCAATTATGAATATTTTGACGTCTTTTCTATCAAGAGTGACACATGAGGCAGACACATGAAAGGTTTGTTTACAGTTGGGATTATCATGTTACATTAAGCTTCCCTATTATGTTTTTCTCTGTGTTTATAGAAAATGTTTGAATGTGTAGCTGCTACATAGTTTTTTACAGAGCCCCTATGGGAACAAAAAAAAAAAAAAACAATTGCAAAAAAAAAAAAAAAGTTTAGCAAGTGTCACATGCTCACAAGATACTCTTTCAGGTAGGCTGGTTTCAGTTTCCAGAGTTAACAAAAGACCATTAAGCTCATCTTTCTAACTTTCCCCTTAACTGCTGCATTGGAAGCTGTTAATCTGAAGTTAACTAACTTCAGCATCATCTAAAGTGAATGGCGGCAGAGGGAGGTGGATATATTCACTTTCCTGAAAACACGAACTATACATGATGATATCATCAACCAATAAACGAGAATAAGGTAATTATACCTCCATTAACTCACTGCATGCTCTGAAGGTAAAATAAAAACTTTCTTGTGAGCACACAAACTTTCTTGTACTTTCTTGTGAGCACAGGAAAATTGCTGAAACACTCTAGATCGTTTTCCGTGCACAGGAGAATTTTAAAGTTTTTTTTTTTCTTTTTTTGCACATGTCCCTTTAGAGGCATCATTACCCTTTTCAGACTAAAGGCCTCATTACACCAGTGCTTAAAACAGCCAAAATTTGCTGTGAAATAAGCATATTACAGTGGAATCGTCACTATTAATCAGTAGGGCAAAGTAAGTTCTCATGATTTTTTTTTTTTTTTATTGCTGTAAGTTTAACTTTGGTATATTCTGACATTTAACCACAGCTGAGCCCAAAATGGAGGAAACTATGGTACCTCATTAGCTGTGCAGCACCATCCAATTAAATGTAACCCTCCTATGTCAGTGTATTACACTTCCACAAAACACCAATGGTTTCCAGATAGTTAGGAGCAGATCGTACAAATACATGATCTGAATAAAGTGTGCCAACTTTATTGTTGGAGGAGATGTGCGGACTTATCACCAATAAAGTTATATATGTATTGTTTTCCCCCTTTCAGCAACCCCTTGAGTTATTGTGACTGGCCAAAATTGTCCAGATGGCTTGCATGTTCGTTCTTAGCTCTCCAGATATGCTACAAGCTCATTGAACCACATATTTTAATAGGGATGTGAGGATGACTTTAACTGTCCCCATACATTTGCGTAGGAGTTAGGCAACACATGTTACATATTATATGTCAATTTGGATGTTTGTATTTTCTTTGCCACGAGTCGCCTTGAGCTGGGCAGCACAAACTTGTGCACAGCCAACAAAGTGGCACATCAAAAGCTCCTCTGAGTTACAGTAATCAGGAGAGAGCCTCAAATCTGCCTGAGTGTGAGGCAGTGAGTAATTAAGCCTCGCTGACATAGCAAATGGGTGGACAAATGTTTGATTTCACTAATTCCATCTCTCTTTGTTGGTGCAAAGTCGTCACAGCACACGGTGTGTGTGTGTGTGTGTGTGTGTTCATATGTCCTCATGGCTCCTTAGTTATCTTTGCTGTGCATTTAATAGCATAAAAGTGTCATTATTCTGTGGGTGTTTGAGTATGTTGAGTTAGTCATCCCAGTCATATTCAACACACATGCACACACACACACACACACATAGCTGTCAGAGTTGGGTGTCTTGCAGCTGGAACAGAGGCTGTCATAGGAACCCAATGTCAAAGCAGAGCTGAAGTCACAGTTGCACCTGAAGGCATAACCAAAGTCCCTATCAATTCTCCTCCCTCTCTGCTTTCCATCCCTCCTTTTCTTCCGCGATGAGAAAATAAAACTTGGCTCAGACTTGGATTCTCACTCAGCCTGATCCGTTTTTCCATCATCATTCATGATGGATCGGTGTCTTTGCAAATAACCATTTTAAGAAGCAGTCGTCTGATAAGAGATGTGACAGTAGGGACCATGTGGTAAATGTTTGTGGGAGATTGGAGTCTTTCCCTTGTTTGACACGTGTCTAGAAACCCATGACCCCCCCACGGTTTGGCGCTCACAGGCACATTAGTCACTATAGGCACACAGAGCCTGTCTTGCCCCTGCTTTGTCAGCTTGGGGAGTTGGATTACATCACATCTGAATCAGATTATTCTTCTGACCTTCTTTTCCATCAAAATCAACATTAACAAGAGGAGCTCAATTACTATGGGTACGTCTCAAAGAAAGAACTTAATGACATTCATGCATTTCTTTCTTTTTACCTGCCTTTGGTCTTTTTGAATTCCTGAGCACACATATAATCTTGCTTTTGTGCATGTATATGACAGGTTGTTTTTTTTCATCCCTCTTCCTCTTTATATATGCTGTCTTTCCTTCTTAGATTTGGCTTGGTTGGGATTTTGAACACTTTGAAGAATTATTCAGTTCTGAATTTTGACACAGTTTGCATGAACGTAAATATCAACCCCACAGTCTGAGATTAAAGTTGTTCATTTTTCATATTACCTTAACACCAGTAAACCAAATAAAATCAGTTAATAAGATAAAAAAAGAAATACTCTACTCTCAAACAAATTGATGAATGGCTTATTTTATGTAAAACCGGTTATAATATTATATTACTATGGGTTTTTTTATTTTGTATTTATATATTTATCACAATAGGTCTACAGAGGCATTATAGGCAAGCGACTGACAGTGAGAATTGATTATTGTCCATAGGGCAACTCTGTTGGTTTCGCTCTAGTAAATAGGTGCAACTCCCTCCAGCTCGCCAGTCCACTGTAGACATGAAAACAGCTTGTCTTACAACTGAAAAATGAAAACGAGAGCAAAAGAGTGTTCAGACCACTCTTGTCCATTTCAGAGAGACAGGAAGATAAAAGAAAATAGACCTATAATGAGATAGAAAATAGCTCATTATTTAAATACACTGTAACTAATTTTGGTCATTTCTTCTCCACTACTACTTCCTGCTATTTCAATCAGAAATGTTCATGCTTTTTCAGCATTACAGCACCAAATGAGACATGTTAGATTAACCAATCTGCTCAAGGGCCTGACAGCTGTTCTACAGTGGTTACAAGCAGCTATAATTGATATTTTTACAATAACAATACAGAAAATGACAACATGAAAACATTCTCACAATGTGCTCTTACTATCCATCTACTACTTCAGGTAGGCAGCCAGTATTTACCAAAATAGGTCTAAAAATTCACTGTACACTACCTGCTCAGCACCAAACAGCAGAGAGACGAAGTTAGAGACAAGCAGGTGAACAAAGTGAGGGATTTACCAGCTAAAGAGCCGGATGTTTCCCTCAGGAGTTGGTAGAGACCAAAAACAGAGCTACAAAGACTGAATATTGAACTTTCAGTCATCAGGTGGCCAGAGACAAGACTGATAATGTTGCACTGCTAGATGTGTAAATAATCAAATGTTCGCCGACTGTTACGATACCATATCCACTTAATAGGTGATGATACGTCAATGTTGTGTTTAAAACTTAATTATGCTCCCCCCAAGTGGCCGGAAGAATCAGTTATTGCAGGTTTAAGTTAATTTAGTCTCTTAAAAAACCTGCTGACTTACAGTAGTGTGTACTTGTTTCTACAACCTTGAAGTTGACCAAGAGATTTACATCAGAACAAAGGAATAATTGAGTGAATCCAATTATGCATCACTGAATCAGTGTTGCCCAACTGAGCTTTGACATCATCCCTCACACAACCACACAACACATCAAAGCAGGTGCGAGAGGGTTGGGGGCAGTGGACGGTCAGGAGGGTGACTGAACCTAGCAACTGTTGCCACAGTAAATTTTTAAGTAGAAAGCTAGAAGCAGAAGGTCAGAGAGTCCTTGAGCAGGTTTACAATCCTGATCTAATCCACGCATCTAATGAGGAACAATCAGCTTACACTCTAAAGGCAAGCCTACACTACCTGGACTTGTGCAGACACAAGCTGCAAGAGCAAACACAGACACACAATACAATCCAAGCTACGCGAGCATTACTGTAGCAAGGAAAGTGTTGATTGGAATCTCTAAAAGATCTTGTGCATGGTGTGTGTACGAATACATTCGTGAGGTAACAGTGTTTAAATGAGATGGGAAGAAACTGTTTGAACACACTGTATTATTTCTCTCTGTCCCGACCGCTGTGCCACCTGCCCTGCTCCCCAACTGAGTATGTGGATGCTGTCCAGCAGAAGCAATGGTGATTGCCTTGGACATCATCCATAATGAAGCACTGGCCGGTGACACTGCCTCAAGATTACTCCCAGAGACGCCATCTTCACCTGCTGGCCTCGTGGTATAACTGAATATGCGTTTGTTTTATATGCCAGAGTCTGCTAAATGAGCTTCTGAGAGGATGGTAACCTGCTCTGCCTTCTCTGATTGTTCCATCACTCATACTCATTACCAGGGTAACCTAACCAAAAGAAAAAAAAAAAATCATTACACTCCCTTCGTCTTGCCCTCTTGGTCACTCTGTCCTCCTTTTGCTGGTGGTCCCTTCCTCCCTCCCTCTCCACACTACCAGTTTGTGTTCCCAGCCCCCATTAAATCAATTTCCTCTCTTTAGCCGTGTGAAGTTTCTCACTTCACTACACCTGCTGTTATGATTAAACGGACATGGGATGCTCTAGTGTGACCTATCCATTATGCATGTTTTGCACTGTATGTGTGTGTGCTGGATGGACTGCATGAACAGATAACGATCTGATGTTTCGTTCTGTGTTTGCCAATTTAAAAAAAAAAAAAAATGGACAGTGCACAGCAGCATTTGACTGTTTTTCAATTTGTTTATTTTTTTTGTATATTGGAATATGCATGTAGAATTTTATTTGTAAGTATGCTTTTATTTAATCTATATTTGTTTTGCATTTATTTATCTTTATGCGTCCACACCTACGTGCACGTGAGTGTCAAGCTTTGATCACTTGAAGGCTTGAAGGCATGATGTCAGGCATGTCAAGGTCTCCAGACGTGATGCATGGCAAGTGGTCTTGAACGTTAAGTGTTATACATCACCCTGGGTGCTACTTCTCAATGTTTATGTTTGTGTGCCTTAAAAAATGCCAATATGTTGCATCTTTATCTCTCCACATCAATAATCCAGCTTCTTTAATTAGACATGCAACACTGGTATTGTAGCGTGTGGGTCTGGATGCCTCAAGCATAAATGTGCTTTCAGGGAGGAAGTTGCTGCCTGTGAATTGGACAGAAACAAATCTGCAATTCCAACCACCCTCCCCGCTGTGTCTACCTCGCTCTCCTTTACTTCTGCTTCCTGACTCTACACATCTCCCCATCTGGCTACCTGACTCATTTTCATTCTTTGCATTTCTTTTAATATAGTTTTCTCTTCCTTTGTTTTTTTCCCCCTTCATTTCCTCCCTTGAATCCCTCCGCCTTGTTCACCTTGAGAGGTCTCCTCCTCCCCCACCTCTTCCTGTGTGAGAGTATCTGTTTCAGAGCCAGGAACACATAGAAAATGCTGCTAGTGGACAGAAATGAAACATCACCACCCTCCTTCCCCACCCACCTCTCTCCCTCCCTCCATCCACCTCCTCCTCCTCTTCACAGGGATCCATGCTGTCTAGATAGATGTGAATGAAGGTCATCGTGGGGCTGACTAAGAGCCAAACACATTGCCAGTCTTCCTCAGCCAGTCAATACTGGAGCTCTGCCTTTTCTCTGTTTTCTCTGCTTAAGCTATGTATACAGCTGTGTAGACAAACGGCATTGGCAGTTACTGCAGCAAACTGATACTACCGGCTGTGTGCATGAGATGGTCGCATATGTTTGTAACATGCATTCAAGTGTGTTTGTCTGTGTGGTCTATATGTAAATTGCAGAGACCTGTGGTTGCAGGGGGCGATTATAATTAACAGCTTAATAGCCGATGCGGACCAAATCGAAAATGTGCTTGTGGCTACAGGGTAGCACTTCTGTTATTGATCTGCAGCAGGCAACACCCATGCAAAGCGGCTGTTTAAACGCCTGCAACAAGATGGCAAATAACCAGAATATACCAGCATCAGTGGTGCAAAGCTCTTATTTTCCCTTTCAGCAGTGACCATAACACCCCTGCAATAAAGTCAATCCCCAAGCCCTAGCAGAGGGAATAATGCTTGCACTTCTTTGCATTACATAGCATACTGTACGTCCATGTTCCCTCTCAACAGAGGCTGTTGGACATATCTGCCTGGGCTTGTAGGAAAGAAAATTAATAGGGCAAATCAGGTCTTAATGAGTCTAAATCCGCCAATAAAGAAAATGAGCCCTCAATCAGTCAACCAGGCAGTTTTTATTTCACCCTCTCCCTCCCAAAAGCTCTGAAGTAATGTAAGAGAGGACCTCGGGGGAAGACTTAGCAGATACAGCACTTGCTGTATGTGTTCATTCATTCCCATAATCCCTCTCATATTTCATACATTTCTGCAGAGCATCAACCAGTACATGTGCTCTCCCCAGGATGTGCTGTAACTCTGGTCTGATGCTGATTTTCTACATGTTCTCCATCTTTCCCCAGAGGACTGCACAAGAGTAAGTTTTCTGGGGAAATTTAACCATCACAATAAGGGAATTTGATATCACAGACAACAGAGATTTGTCCTTTTTTTCCTTCTTGATTTCTTGGCTCATAAAATAAACATCTGCTGACACATGAAATGGTCCCCTATACTGAGAAAGTGCAAAGGAAACCTAATGAAAAAGATAAAATGTTCTGACTATTATAACCCTAATTCCACTTCCTATACTCACTTTAACCCTCACCAGTGTTTTAGGACTCTACGGGGGTGTGTTTCATGCTTGATTAAATCATTACATGATAATAACAAGGTTGTGCATTGATGTGCGTTTTGGCAACGGGGTCATGTATTGATCTGCCTTTGATTATCATGAGGGTCATTTATTGACGACTTCCAACCAGGATCAATCTGCGCCCTTTAGACGGTTCAATAGTACATTGCCTCTATCTCAACCCCCTGCACCTCTTCATCTTAGTTACTGTACCAAAATCAAAAAGAGGGATGGGAGGCAACTGGTCTGAGTGATGAAAAAAAAACTAATAATAATACGATTAGGGATGGGTATTGGATTTCCACAGTTCCGATGCCAGTTCCAGTACATTACAGGAGGCTCTGGTATTGATACCCAATTAATACTTTGCTCAAGGCCAATAGTTTGAGATGTATAAATGTGTTTTTCAACAAAACTTTCCATACAAAAAAGTTATGATTTACTTCAGGCAAAATCTGATCAAAGAATAAGTAAACAGCATTTGATGCCAAGTTTCTCTGCTTGGCTCTACAGACACATTTTGGTTAGCACACAAAAAATGTTGAGGTCTGACACCTAGACCTAGACAAGGTGGGTGGGATTTGTAGGATATTTCAATAGCAGACAAAAATTCTGTACAGTAAATGTACAAAAATGACAGTGTTTCTCCACTTACATCCAGAAAAGATAATATCTGTGTATGTGGGTGTGTGCGTGCGTGTGTTTGCGCGTGTTGTATGTCTGCAGTGCAGCCTCAGCACCCAGATGAAGTGTCCCTAATAGGATCCCTGTGGGATTCCTCAGCAGCTTTTCACAGCGAACCTGCACACTGTCAGCAGTCAGCACTGACAGAGCCGGAGTCTAAAACTAAAGATGGGACATGCTTCCCTCTCTCTCTTTCTCTACCTCTCTCTCTCTACCTCTCTCCCCACTCACACACAAGCTTACATTCAGCACGCACAGACACACAACCATCAGTCATCAAAATGCATTTGTCAGCTTCCAGTGGAGTGTTTTGCAGCGTTGAGATGAGTCAGGCAGTCATAATTATTCTAGCTTGCCAAAATGTTTACACCCTCGTCTACCTTCCACAATAATTGGATGTGTCTTCCTCCCTGTTTCCGCCTAACTCCTGCTCCAGTTGTTGTTTTACTCTGCATCTGACGCAAACATGGAAATGGACAGCTACTAAACAAGCTCTCTAATACAGACCTGTTTGTGTGAGTGTGTTTCCTTGACAGGTGAGACACTAATTGCTGTTCATGGCACCAAATAAAGGCAGCCATAAGGAAACTGGAAAGCACATAGGTGGATTATTATTAAACTTTCATGAATGTATAATAATGCCATACATACATTTAACAAGTGACTTTAAACTACTTGATCTGTGGCCCATTAAAATGTCTAACAGTAACAAGTGAACTACAATAGGTCCATACAGAGCTGTTTTTGCAGACTGTACAGGGGATGTAGGACCATTAGCTGACAGAATCACCCTCCCAGTGCAACATAATGTATGTCAGAGCCTGAAGGACTGGCTGGTGAACATTATCAAAAGTAATTAACCAGCTCCTCTCTTTAGCTAATTGGAGATTGGAAGTGTGATAGTCATTAGCAGCTCCCATTTTCTTGTCATGGCCTAACAGCACAAAAAAAGGAGAGAAAAAAAAAAGGATGAACACTTTGCGGGAGCGTATGCGATTCGACTGAAAATTTCTGGAAACTAGAAGCAGACATAAACATAAAAAGGACAAATTAAGAGGACATTATATGAATGCCGTTTTTCTATTGAGTCCTGATTGCCAGAGATCGCTGTCTCTGCCAGCTGGCTTTCATCCTAACTCACCCTCCATTGTGCAACTGATGTAGTCAAGACATCCAGGATAAAAGACCAGTTCAGCAAATCAGTGTCTTTCAGTGATCGATTTAATGGAGGATAAGGGGAAAAATCATGTTAACACATCTGTGTGACCGGAGAGTGCCAAAGAGAAAGAGATTCTCACTTAGAGTGCATTGAATAACATCAAACGCAGCAGAAACTATTCAGAGGATGGTTCCTGGTGTCCTGATAAGATACAGTGTCAACACATGTGTTGTTATAGCCACTCTGATGCTCGTCTTTTGTAGTGTTTGTGAATCTGTCTAGAATATTATGTTGCATTGTGCAAGCGAAAAAGAGCCCTGGGCCAATTCAGAAGTCTGCATGGTGAGTCTTAGAACACAAGACCCACAGCACAGGGAATCAACATCTTTAAAAAAGGTACAGATAAAGGACACGTCATCCTGCTAAAAATGACTTGGCATGAGATCAATGCTGCCCAGCTAAAATAAGCTGCCGCCATGCTTGGGATGATTTCAATATGGTGCAAATGTTCCACTTAAGGATGGCTGGGGCAGCTCGGAAGTAAAGAAAAGTTAAATCATGCCTCCTGTACTTCCTTTTCCCCCCTCTTTTTCCCTCTCTTTGGAGCTGTTGTGAGAGTTGGGCTGGAAAGCTTTTAGCAACCAAAGACGCAGCATGTAAAAAAGAAACAAGGACTCCATCCGAAATACACACACACACACACACACACACACACACAGACAGAGCAGAACTTCACTGTGGGTTTTTAAAATTCAGTTCAATCTATTGTCTCAAGACTATTTCATTGAGGGTGGAATACATTACACTGGCCTTGGACTTGTTTCACAGTTATTTTGGGGCATCATTTGATCACTCAAACATTATGCAAAGCGCATTCATGACCATAATGGAGAATCATGAAGTTGATGTACTTGTATGATTCTTTTTTGGTTTGTATCCACATGGTTGAATGCCCTTCTTGTAAGTTGCTGTGGATAAAAGCATCAGCTAAATAAATGTGACATGATAATAGGAATAAAACATTCTGTATGTCCTTTATTAAGAAACATCCATCATAAGTACCTATAATTTGGATTTTCTTCAATTAATTAAATCCTAATTTTGCTAAACACAATATGTCATCAGTATGTAATGTAAACATCCAAGGGATTGTCCTGTACAGGCTCACACATGAAAGTATTGTATGAATACACAAATGTGAAAGCAAAAATGATAAACATATATGGTATAGAAGCACACACACACACAGACAAAGAGACACATCCTCTAACTAATACTACACAGAGCAGAGTTCCCATATAGAAAATGATTATAAGCCATCTTCTAGTTTCAAATGCAAAATGTGATATTATCCAGAAATATAGGCATAGCTGTTCCCTCTGCAGTCAGGGTGCTGTAACATTGAAGAAATCTCTTTTCTGAGCTGAAGGAATTTAAGCTCATCTTGTATTCATTATATTTTGTTGTGGATAAGTATATAGAAAATATAAAGACGTAATGTGTTCACCTCAGTGTGCATACTGCATCCAGGAATCTGACTGACTGTCTCTGGCTGTTTGCATCAGATGCCTCCCTGATGACAGAATTCCTCCTCAACACCTTCAATCTTTATTTGGTGACATCTCAGGTCCTTCACTCCTCTGACCGTGTGTGTGTGTATGTGTGCATGTGTTTGTTTACAGCCCAAGGACATCCATGCGATGTCTGGATGCCTGGATGTATGTGAGCGTGCAAGGGTATGTGTGTGTGTGCGTGTGCGCAAGCATATGTGGTGTGTGCCCATGTGTGTCTGTGACATCCTACCGCCCTCCCAGCATCAGACACATATCCTCAAGGTCACAAATCAGGCCAGGTGGCCATTCGGAAAGATTAAGGACATGTTCCTAAAAAAGAGACACCTTTGATTTATCATATCTTGCCAATAGCCATGGCGATCTCCGCTATGGAAGGGCAGAAGTAACAGGCTATGAAACAGGGATTTTGGGCAGACACCCAAGAGGTTTTAGACCAGACTCCAAAGCCCTTCTACATGTAACACCCCAAACTAAAGGTGGTGAGATCAGAGGAGGGAATATGAGGAGGAAAAGTGGGGGAGGGAAATAGTAAGAGGAGGGAGGAAGAAGGGAAGAGGCAGTGTGTGAGCGAGACAGAGACATTAAACCCCCACTAGTCCCTCCTGACAGATGCTAGCTAGGGCGGCAAGCCAGGGAGGCGCAGTCTTAAGGTGACAGGCGTTGCCATAGTGAACAAAATTGATAATGCCATATGGCTGGAGGAGAGCGGATTCCGGTCACGGAGCCGTGAACGAGGAATAATCCTCCTGCCGCTGTTGTAGGACATGGTTTTACTTCTCCGCAAGACTGGAAGAAGGGGAGAGGAAAAAAAAGGTGAACAAGGAAGGGGAAGAAGGTGGAGGGGATAGACGGAGGAGGGGCATGATGCAGAAAAGGCCGCACTGATGAGCCCTCGTCTTTTCTCACTCCTCTTGATGGGCGCAACCCTCCCAATGAACATGCGGAAACACATCCGCCCTCCCTCCCAACCCTGGCGATTCCCTGGATACACAGGAGTTGATACAAACATAATCATTCCTTGTGTTACTAAAATCCAATAAAAATGTGCTTTCTTTTGCAGGCAGGTGATGCTGGGCATCCCTTTTATGTACAGACAAACCGCAGAGCAGGGATTGTGTGCTGTCACCGTTTACGCAGGCGCTCCATAGAGATGGGAATTGTGCAAAATGCATACTCACAGTTACCTTTTCCGCCAGGTATGAAGAGGGACCAGAGGAGACAACGGGGAGCTGGTGGGCCCATTCTGTGGTGAGAAGCAATTAATTTGGAACGCGCAGCACCGGGAGCTCAGAGGTTAGACTTAAATGGACCACAGCCAGCTACAGAGACTAGGCTTAATTGTTTGATTGATTGGCTGCGACTGCAAGGCATATTTCTGAAGCCCCTCTGCGCCGATCAATGAGTCAATGAGCGCCTTGCGAAAGCTCGCAGCTTCCCGGCCTCGCAATTCAATTAATGTGGAGGCCTGGGTAGCACCGGCCTGCGATCGTGTTACAGCCCTGGAGACAAGCCTCTACCGCCCCCCCTCTTTCTCTCTCATTGAAGTGGGGGTTTATTGCAGCAGATACAGGCAGGGAGGGGGGGCGGGGTGTGTGAAGAAGCAAAAAGGGGCGGGGAGGTTGGCTTTATTAGATTGGTAACAGACACTACATACAGTATCAGACACAAATCGAGTTACCCTCCTAATCTGTCATTTGGGCAAATTATCTTGGGTGGTGATGCATCAGCAGTATCGCTCCTCTCCAGGGAGTTGAGGTAAGGGGAAGGGGTGGGGGGGTGAGAGGGGATAGAGGAATAGGCAGAGGGAGGGGCAGTGATGGAGGGTTGAAGCTGATAGAGACATGGGAGAGACTGACACTTTGTCAGGAGAGCAATGGAGGGAGGAAAAGACGGTGACAAGAGGCAACACTTAGGAATTCGAGATGCGAACTAAGGTCATTTTTTAGTTGTTAGTATTCACCTCAGTCCTGATCATGAACAGCCCTGAAAACCGATAAAACACACAAAATACTGAGATTACAAACCACGTAAAGTGGTACAATAGGCAACATGAGCATACAATAAATGCTAAACTAATTATTTGACAAGGAACACAATAGTGCAGTCATGTTAAAACGTTACTAGCATGGCCAAGCAAAGAAGAAGGAAAGCAGGGAAGATTAACATGATTAAAGGCATGCTAAGGAAAGAGGAAAAAATATGAAAATATACAGTTAATGTGGGAAAGGGATTTTCCTTTATGCAAATCAACTGACTCCAAAGAAGGAGCTGGAGATTCAAGCTGGACTGGAGGCAATGTGTGCCGGCGTTTGACGTGACATTTGGTCCAGGTCAGGGTGAAGGCTGAAGCCACCATTACTGAGGATTGACAGGTTCATTGAGGGGGAGACATACAGATAAACAGCAGCAGAGACACCTGCGACTCAGGAGCCACAGTGCATTACGTTCAATGTGTCACAATGTAAACATGAATTAATGCTGTTGAATAAACTACAATATGCTGCAAGAGGCTACAACAAACTACAGATGCTAATGAAAAGAGAGAGTGAGAATATTTTAATGATCTATGCAAGGCTTACAAGGAAAATAAGCAATATTTGAATTGCTTCAATCACAATATGACAGTCTGTAACAACTAGGGTTTGTTAAGGCTGTTAATCATAGAGAAACTGCAATTTGTTAATATGCTTTTAAAAATTCCAAACAAACATTTTTACATTTTACAAGATCATACAAAGGTTAAAAAGCATAACTCTCAAACCAAATTCTCTGTTCATTATAGTATTTTTCTGTTAGATCTCTGATCTAACCAGTGCACCAACTCACCTTTATTATGACAATTTCAGGCACCTCTGAAGCTCAAGGGGGCAGGTGGGGTGACAGTGCTGCAGGCGTAGATGACTAAGGTGTAAATTGAAGTGAGTTGTGTGAGGTTACATCATTTCCCGCCAATAAGGGTCATAAATTACTTAGCAATGCCTTTGGAAAATATGAAGACCTTAACACAAACACAGACATGCTGCACTTGTCAGAGTGAATGAAATTCAAATAACCAATGCAATTTATGTCTGCCCATGCTGTCACTGACATACATGGGTGAATTTATGCATTAGAGGAAAGTGCCATGTGGGTAATGATCTATCTTAAGACTTGCCTACTTCTCTATGATAACTCCTGGCTGAATATACCAGATGTCAAAAACACACGAGGATGCTTAATGGAGCTTGCCAGGGCCCAAAGGGAACTGTTCCAATGTTAATCTGAAAAATACTTCAGCAGCGAGTGCAAGAAATATGAAAGCTTATCGGCAGAGATTCATATACCTGCCAGGTTTTGGAACTCTCACTTCTGATTTCTAGATTACACTGTCTATATCAGGCGTTGCAGGTGCAACATTGCTGATAATAGACCATGATGTGTGACCGCTGCACATCTGTATGAGCGCAGAGTCGAAAATAAATCACATGGGATGCCTTATCAATCTGACAAGACATTATGAATATGGTGAGTGCATCATATATAGTTCTGCTTGCTTGTTTTACAATGATCTGTATTGTCTTCCCAGTCAGTTTCGTTCACTAAAGCCAGGTAGCGCCAATAGTAAAGCGATTGTGAAGAAGCTAACATGAGAGAAAGTGCTGATCAGAGGAGCACACACACATTGCATCACAAAGAGGGCGGGGGGGTGTGAGGGACTGACCGTGAGATCAAGACGGCCACTGCCTCCCTTTGACCCTCCAACCTCTGGAGCTCCACTTGAGAGTCCTGACTCCTCCCACCTCCCACATCTTCTGCCCCCTCAGCTCCCTCTGTAACCGGCCATGGGATGCTGAGTGCACACTTTACAACTCTGCCAACTCAGAGAAGCGCTGAGGTCAAGGTGCAAAGGTCAGATTTAAATCTAACAGTACGACCCCTGTGGTTTACACATGCCACCAGTTTCCTCTGAAGAGCTTTGCTTCCTACTGGGCCCGCTGTTTTTTTCATTAAGTATTCATTCAAACGGCTCTTTCTGTATGTTTTTCTCAGCATGGAACCATTGCTGTAAACTCATACCTGTGCTTTAATGTGCCTCCCAGGGTGCAGCGTGTCATATAAAGCAGGAACCAGAGCATTTCTTTGTATCACATATACAGTCATGCAGTAAATGTACACACACACACACACACACACACACACGCACTGATAAATGTTATAAGTCAGGCGCAAGAAAAAGTAAATGTAATGTCTCTTCCTGCTCACATCTCATAATGTGTTTACATTTATTAATGCTCATCGAATTGAAAACAAATGAAACATCTAGCAATCAAATAGTGTCACATATACAGAAATTCAGCATATATCTTTCTCTCAATTAGATTTTCATGCTTTTTTTCGCTTCAGAGTGCAGTATCAGCCATGTCCAGATCAGTATGATAAACTAAAGTTCTACGGTGCCCTGTTTTTAACAAGAATCTGCACCTGGGAGAGCTGTCCTCATTAGGGCTCATACACCTACACTGTTTGGCAACACACAGCATACAGTACATTATACAAGTGTACACTCACTCACACACTCATGCAAACAAAAGCACAGTAATTGGTTGTTTCTACAGACTGGCTAAGTTTCTCAGTTTCCTCTGACTCATGACCAGAAACCTGGGTTACAGGTACTCACAACACACACCGAGACACACACGTAGCACTGACCATGTATAATGCTCACAATTATGTTAGGATTTATTTCTTAATATAAGGTCATTACTTTCATAGTTAAAAAAAAATATTACTCTAATCTAGATATGACCACTTCAGGAACAAATCCACAGTCATAACTAAAAATGAATAAGGTTATAAAGTATGTTATTTTTCGATCAGTTTGTTTACTTGCTAATGTGTAAATGTAATAATATTTGATGTAGCATAAACTGGTGTATGTAAATCTCTCTTTCAAAAGTGACTGGTTGTGATTGTAAATCAACCATACATTTATGCAGTTTAACTTGTTATAAATGGATTTACAGCTGCACACATGTCTATTTTAATGTATAATCCCAAAATCATCAAAATATCATGTTTCTATATAAAGAGATGTACCAATACTAGCCTGTATATAGCTGACCCACCTAAAATATTATGATGATACAATGATTGTATATCATTAAATTAATTATTTTCTCACAAGAAAAGAAACAGCAGTCATTTTAATTATGAAATATGTTAGTTATATGTATATTAGTTATATGTGAGATGCAAAGGCCTCATGGCCTGACACTGACAATTTAAGTCATTTGTTTGATTTGATATTCTCTTTACAAGTAAACAAATAGATACTTTTATTCATTGCAAATGAACAAGTTATATATTAAAATACTTTTTTCTTTGTTTTATTTATTGGCTATTAACGGGTGAGGTTGGTTTCAGTTTAATGAGCATAAATTATTATGAAACAATTGCACAGTTTTTAGAGTGTGTTTAATGAAGATTCTTCCACATATCTGAACGTAGAGTATAACTTCTCTGTATTTAAAACAATGTGAGATTACACTAATATGCAGTATGATGCTTTGTATCCCTAACACAATCTGCCAGTGTCTGTGAGTCTGCTCCTTAAGGTGATGACAAACAGAACAGGTATTGTTGTGTTATTATTCTTCCAAATTTAATCTGCTATCCTCAACCTGACTGCAAATACATGGCAGCATGAGTCACATCTTTTCTCTGTCACTTCTACTCATTTCCAGTAACACAAGGGCGATGGTTAATGAAAGTAAACGACTGACGTCAACCGCAGCAATGCTTATTCACACCACAGGTTTACTGCAGGAGACTCTGCCCAGCATCACCAACACAACAACACATTACCATCTGAGTTCACCGAAAATGAAGCGAGGAAAACTGATGATTTTTCTGAAGACGGGTGGGGCGCTCTTCTTTTCTGTCTGTAGAGGTGACAGCACACAAAAATAATTAGCTCCACAGCCAGAACCAATAAAGATCCACTCTGCACATGAATGCAGAGATTTCATTTTCTCTTAATTGCTTCTGTGCATTGAATAAGTGAGTAGTTTTTAGGCATGCTGCGGTGCCGAGAGTGCATCTCGACTCTGAAAATGACACTGAGCTTTTTTTTTTATTTCATCAAGTGGGTAAAAAAAAAAACAACTGTGCTGAATAGAGCTGAGGCTCATCACAGCACACAAACATAGACTCCAGAGTGAAATTGTGTGTGTGTGTGTTTGATGCAGCAGGACCAGTTTTCTAAGTGCTGTGGTTAGTGTTTGTGTGTGTGTGCATGTGTATGAGTGTGTGCTCCTCAGTCTCAGCCCAAGTGGTTGCTGTTGAAATATGAATGCATGGTGTAACTGCCCTGCTATCCCACTTGCAGTGCTTCTGCAGTCACTGTCTTATCGCAATGAGCTGTGACAAGGGAATTCAGGGGGAATGGGTCTGCTTCAAAAGCCATTTCTGCTGCCACTAATTGTCTGTCATCCCCAAGCTGATAGGCAGCAGGACGCTGACAGACAGAGCTGATCACTGAGACGGGACACAATTGGATTGTGCAAGAAGGAGCCCGTCTAAATGCCAGAAGTGTTTGAAAGTCAGAGTTGCACACACGATTGTTATGTAAGTCCACACCTTCTGCGAGTTATTGATGGCGGTGGAAAAGGTATTCGATCTTTTAATTAAGTAAAAGTGCCAGGACAACAATGTGAAAATACTCCATTAGAAGAAAAAGTCCCGCTTTCAAACTCTACAGAATGATTATTAGCAAAATGTACTTTAAGTATAAAAATGAGTCATTATACAGAAAAGGGTGTGACATGTTATTATATCATCAATGCATACTGTACAAATAACTCCAGTTGTCAGATAAATGTAGTAAAGACAGTGGATTTCTCTCTGAAATGTAATGAAATTACAATTAATGGAATTATAAAGACACATAAAATAGAATAATTTAAAAGTGTACAATATTTGAGAAAATGTAATTCGATACTTTCCACCACTGGCTATCAAACTAAATCACACAATAGTGCTCACCCCACCCACTGATGGGTGGAGTGAACAATGAACAGTGTACAATCAATTTATGTGCACAAATTGATTTGGTGTCTGTGTGGACACCTTTCTAGTCGAAGAGTGACCTCGGAGGGAAGTCCAATCTAAAAAGCCTGTCTGAGGGACGAGCAGAAAAACACAAACATCACATTGTTCACCTCGTTGAACCAATTACAGACTTGTAACGTGATGCGTGCAATTCATGGACACAACATTAGTCAATTAGTCAATTAGTTAATTGAAATACAATTTATCTGCATCTTTAGTTCTTTAATTGATCAATCATTTTTCAACAAAAGTGTCAAAACTCTCTGATTCCAGCTTCTCATATATGAAGATTTGCTTCTCAATTTCTTTGGGTTTTTCTAATTGTAAAAGTAATTTTCTTTATTTTGCTTTTTTTTTATAGACAAATATTTCACAATTAATAGACGCTGAAAGAAAATGATGAATAAAAATCATTGTTGACATGTTTTACCACCAAGATGCACTCGCTTGCAGCTTTTTTGGTATTGTTTTGCCCACAAACATTTTTATTATGCCCTTTAAATATGTGAAGACGAGTCACATGGCCACCAACACAAGTTCGCACATGCTTTGTCGTCCTGTCATCCCAACCCCCTCTTTCCACCCTCTTTATGTAATTCTGTATGGAAGTCAGTACGGTCCCTGTGGCATTTAAATTAACTCTAAAGCCTCAAAGTCGGTGTTATATTTACCCTGCTGACGTGCGGTGGGCATTGGATGACACCGATTCACCTGCCGTGTTGGTGTGGGGCCCTGGCTGAGGTGTGAGGGCGGTACAGCACAAAAGGATAAATGCAGAATGGAAAACACCTGTCCGGCTTGCTTGCACAAAGCGGGGGAGGCTGAGGCAGCTGGAAATATTTCTGACATGCCAAATGATAGCAGGTCTGTTTGCTGTGTGTGACATTTGTAATGTTTGTGAATGTGCCAGCAATGCTATTGATAACTCTTTTTGTGAAGGTCTACTTTTTAGACATTGGGTACTACTTTTTACATGCATTAACTTTTCTCCACATTTTCTTATTTTCTGATTCTTTCTTATTATTCCTAAGCCTCCATCTCTTGGCCTGTTTCTTTTCATCTCCTGTTTCATCTCTGCCTCTCTGTAGTGGTGTGCCGATGCTGAGACAGGAGCGACGTGTTTCTCCTCTCCCCATCTTTGAGGATCTGTTCGCCGTGGGAGACGACTCGCCAGCTCAGCTGACCCAGCCCGATCTGCACCCCGAAAGGATGGGGGGGCTCTTTAAACCTCCACACAGGCCTGGATGACAGGGCAGCCTCCCTTTAGTCTGATCTGGGAGTAAGACCATTGCTGTTGTTTCAGCTGCATTGCAGTCATCCAGAACGCGTCCATATTTCACTGGGGGAATGAAGATAGATCGAAGAAGAAAAGGCAGCTGAGGACAGTGCCAGAGCTGAGGAAAAAGAGGGGACAGACAAGAGAGCACTACAGAGATACAGCAGAAAGAAACAACAAAGAGAAAAAGACTTATGAGCAAAGTCAACCTGAGGGGTTTTGATATGTCTCATCCATCCTGCAGTCATTAGCGGGCCATGATTAGTCTCAGCTCACAAGAGGCTACTGAGAGGACACATCAACATGTTGCTCAACTCCAATCAGCCCTCACAAATTAAACAATTTAGGGACCAAAGTTCCCAACCACTGAGTCATTCACTCACCAATTCATTAGATACTCTTACTATTCATGACATTTAGAGCTCAGAGCTGCACAAATTACATTCCTGTAGTCCATCAGCTGAGCAGACAGCGGGCAGTAACTTACTGTATTTCTGCAAACTGAGCTGCAGCAGGTAACTCATTTTCCTGACACCCGTCGGGAGGGAATTAAATAAGATGGACCTGAGATTATCAGACAGTTGACCTATAAATCCACAAGTGGGCCACGGGTGGACGGGCAGAGAGACACAGCTGAAGGAAGAGGGAGATAGAGGAGCAAGGATCAAAAGATACATCCAAAGAGAGGGAGGAAAAAAACAGAAAGTGACAGAAGAGGGGAAAAAATACAGACACATATAAGAATATGATGTGTGCAGGCAGGCCAAACACACCCAGACGGTGAGCTACGACACAAGGGTGTGTCCCGTTCGGCCCACTTTCCCCCAGCGCCTCCTGTGAACGCCTGGTTAGCCTGGCTCTAATCCTCTCTTGGAGACTGACACCATTACTGCCACCCCCTCACCCGCCCTACGCAAACTAGATATTTTTTTTTCCTCTCTCGTCTGTTCTTTTACATGATAACAGGTTAAAGGAGGATGTGCAGAGCAGATGAGTTTTCATTTTCCCTTTCATTTTCCCAATCACTGCAGAGACTTGCTGCAGACAGACGAGGGAAATTGAGCGAAAGAGGGATACAAAGTATGGGGTGGCAGCAGAAAAGCACGATGAAAAGTGGCATTGTGATGCTGTGTGCATCATAATGCCATTCAAGCGTTAAAAACGGACCACATGATGCAAATAACACTGAGCTTACCTGCGAATGTGATTAAAAATCGAGTACTGGGACACATAATGTTTAACCTACATACCCCATCTCCAGCGATTTCCATCAAGAAAGTCTCTCTTATCTGCTAATAGACTTTGGTAATCCCTCAAACACGCATGTACTGCACTCTGGCAGCTTCTAATGAATACTGAATGAGAGGCGAGTCTGTTAGAAAGATACTTCATACTGCATGTGTAGAGGGTCTTGGTAAGATATCATGGAAAGGTAAGGTCCAAGTTAGTTCACTACAGAAAGCCAGTGACAGTTTGGAATTGAATAACACTGACAACCAGGAAAGCCCAATCTGAAGCTTGTAGGACTGTCTGTGCTCCATTAACCCAGCTGTCTAACTAAATGGTTAATTTTCTGGCAAAAATATTCAAGATAGTCCCTACCACTGCATCCTTCATCACAATTAAGTCCTAGTTGAATGAATTAAATAAATCATGAGCTGTTGTCAACTGCTGTTGACAGAGACAGCTGACTTGCAAAATGTCGATTTAATCACTAATCATCAGCAAACAAAGAGCAGCACAAGGATGAATCATCCACAGATCGTTGCAAATCACTGAGAGGAGAGTCCTGCATAATACAACCCGAATGTGAACCCTCCCAGGTACACATACATTTTCACTGTGATTAAAACACAGCGAACACTGGGGAGGAATGTATAAAGTGCAAGAAATGAATGCAATTTAACTTGAGCCATTGATATTCGTTATATCATACTTTGTAAACTCTCACCAGATCAAACTTTTTAGAAGTAATGTGGAGGAGAGAGTGAGAAAGTGCAGGCCTCCAGGGGATTTGGGCAGAAAATCAGAGTGCGGAGAGAGAGAGATTGTAGAGGACCAGTAGTGGAGATCAGCAGTGTGACCATATCCAGAAAATTAGATTAACTGAATTAGAGGGATTAGATTGACTGCAGCTGGATTGGACCTGATGCCTCTAAGAAAAAAGTAAGATAGAGCGAGAGAGAGAGTGAGCGCAGTGCACGAATGAGGGAGGGAGAACAAGGAACGGGGGATAGCCGGAAGAGTAAGATGTAAAGAAGTTTCTCTGGGAGTTGGGCGGAAAAGTCGTATTGCGGTAGAGAGAGGAGCGGAAGGGAGAGGACAGCTCAGCAGATTTGGGTATGCTGGGTAACTTTTAGGGGCTGGCACTGAAGCGAGCAGCTGATGGTGTCGCGGGGCCCACTCCTCGCTCCTGAAGGTTCAGCCGGGTTCTTCTGCTCCACAGGACTCAAGCTTAAGCTGCAGTGCCCCTTAGTGGTTAGATATGCGCATGCATGCTGAACCTGTGCATGATGTGGTCAAAAGAGAGACATGAGGGCATAGAAAGGACAAGAACAACTGCACAGATATTTAAAAAAAAAATGCTAGTGGCATCATGCTTTTGTTACAAATTTAAAAGTTATTTTTCTTTGAATCATCATCATTTTTATGTTTTAAGTACATTATTAGGCCTACTTTGACCTCCTTCCAGTGTAACAGCGCTTGAAGACGTGATAAAGAAGCCATTATGAGCCCATTGTCCTGGACAGCACTAGTGTCATGTATGAATAACAGGTTGGCTGTGTGCGCCTGCGAGTGTCTCATTGTGTGAGAATATGCAGCAGAGAAAGACGGAGCTCTAACCCAGAGGGGAGCTGAAGCCCAAATCAATGTGATTAATTCATGTTAATTGCTGCCCCCTGGTGTCAGTGCTGCAGTTGTTGTTACTTTGCTGATACACACGGTTTTGGGCTGCCGCTTCTTTGCCCAGAAGATGAATCTCCCACGTCGATCGAGAGACAGATACAAACTCCTGCTGCTTCACGGCTTCCTCACTGCGGTTACCTTCGGCCCAGACACAGCAACGAAAAAAAAATACTAGACTTACAATAGCTCGACTTACCCTCCCTCCCTATACCCTCCCACCCCTCTGGAGGAATAAGGAGAATATTAACAAGGCTGTGGTGATCTATCAAACACAAACAGGAAGGGACAGATTTAGTTACGAATCACCCCCCTCCCCACCCCCTGCATATTCCACCATGATTTAAAGGCTTCACGCAGCCTGCACTGCAAAACTGCAGGGCGTTGTCTGCATACTGATGTCCTGCTCTCTCTGAGGAGCGGGGGCCTCCTGCAATCATTGTAACAGGACTATCCCTCAATATCATCATATCATAGCATATAAACAGTCCTTTGCAAGTAAACTGAACTATCAGAGGAGCAGTATCTGCAGCACGCCTCAGATTCAGGCTGGGATGATCCTGCCCCCTCCCCCTCCTTTTCAAAACACATGCACACACATCAGCAGGCCACCAATCAGCCCATATGTTTTCTGGTCACAAATCACTGAGACTAACTGGAGCTGATATGTTAGAATAATTAATGACTTGAAATCAGTCAAACCCAATGACAGTTGTTTTTGAGACACAGTCATGCATGTATGTGAATTCAGACATTTAGGTTAGCTTAAAAAAGATTTAAAAAACAAAAGCTTCATTCATTTAGTGCTTTGGGATGAAAGGATAAATATCATCTTTCAACAATCTGTCTCTATAGGCTTGTGTGTGAATCACAAAGGGAAAAAAAAACAGCACACAAGCTTGAAATAGGAATCTAAAATGAAATTTGTATGACATGAGCACGGCATGATTTCAATGTGTCAGCGACCAGTTCAGCACAGGAATATAACATTTCTTGGGAGAACAACCTAAGACTTGTGGACATTTTAAATACATATCGCACCCTGCTTTTTAATTAAAAGCATATTGGCAGATTTATTCCAAATTCATTCGATGATGCAGGGCAGTTAAGTTGTGCATCATCATCATCATCAGATGTCTACAGTATCTGAATCTCCCTCTGCAGTCACCAGAGAGAAGGAAAAAATTCAGCTTGGGTCTGCACCTTTGGGTGTGAAACAGTTGCATGTATCTGCACTGAAGCAGAGAAAACATCATGTTTGAAATATGTCTTCAGAAAGGGCAGAGTGACTCACATGATCACCTCATCCATGTGATGGGGCGAGAGCATTGAGTGCTCCCGGAGGAGGGAAAGATTGCATGTCACTGCTTGTTTGAAGCCAGTCTGCTTCTTCAGTCAAGTCAATAATTGTAACAGCTGGATACACTGGAGGAGTGGGCTGCCGGATCAATAATGATGCCACATCGCGCCATGAGACCCATGCTGGCCGTACGCTCTGAAGGCTTAAAAAGGTGTTGCAGACATCAACACAGACCGTGTTCTTGCATTGTGGTTGTTTTCTCTTTCATTGTCACAGAAACAGCAAGCATCCCAGATGTGTTGCACCTTGTATAACAACAATAATCCTGCGTGTACTGTATTGTGAACATATATGGCATAAAAAGGTCCACATAGAAGTGGGCCACTGCAGATCTTTTTCCCTCCACCCCCGTTTGTCTTCTGAAACAGGAGCTTAAGGTCGTATTTATACTCTGTAAGGAGAGACGGTGGTTTTCTCTTCAGCTAAAAAATATGCTCTTGGGTTTATTAATGAACACAACAAACTATATTAGGTGTTTCCCCCGCCCCCCAACCAGACTCAGAATTACACAGTTAAAGAAAATCAGTAAATTCAGACCCAACAATAATACAAAAGCTAAAGTGAGAGAGAGAAGTAGTGTGTGGGGTAGATATGAATCAGGATAATGAGCGATGATTCTAGCATGGCTGACATTGCACTCCACAGGAACTCAAAGGCAGAGGGGAGAACGGGAGGCCCGATTTAGAGCAAGCAGCTGTTGTGCACTTTGCCTCGCTACACATCTGCCAAGTCACTGTGGGCAGGGCGCTGAGGTGACTTCCCGAGCTCCACATCTTTCTTACATAAAATTCAGATTCTCTGCATTACAGTAACTCACTAACGTCACAATCAGGCCGTGACATAGTGCACACGATCGAGGGGGGGGGCTATTTATTATCAGAAAAGGTACGGAACTCCTCCCTCCTCGTCCCCGTTAGTTTCGAGAGGCTGCATCACATGTGCTGACTCTCTGCATGTCTGGGAGATGCAGCTCTTGCTCGTTGGTGCCATGTGACTGCGCGAGGTAAGCCAAGGTAAACAGTGTGTTACTCTGCCTAAGTAAATGCTACGTTGCATAAGATCAGGCAGCGGTCTTTGTCTTGCTGCTATTTGACCTGTTGTCTGTTTTAAATTATGCTCGGCTGCTGTTTTTGTATTTTTGTGTTTACGGTAACTCTCATCCTACTTTGTGGAAACAAGCAGTACTGTCTTTTTTTGAGCAGTATTTGCCATTTACCACCTGTGACCATTGGCATATGGCTGCAACAGTTATTTTCATTACAGTATAATGTGTTCATTATGTTGTTGTTTTCTTAATTAATCCAATAGCCTAATTTAAAATGTCAGAACATAATTAAAATTTTGCTGAAGGTAATCTACAATTATTACATTTTTATTTAAGAATAATTATGATTAAACAAAGTAAAGTTTAAAATATTCGCATTTGGAAACATAATATGAAACATAAAACATGTATTTCTGATGCTAGTAAGTATAATGTAGTCATCCTACTTACCTGGAACATTTTGTGAACAAGGAGAAACACTGTTGACATTTGCCTTCTGGCCTCTGACTCCCTGCAAGCACACACCAAGTTTACTACTGCAGACTGGGGAGTGACGGCCATGAGCACCCCACCAGTGAAACTAAGATTCATTGCCTACTGCAGAGAGCAGCTCACAACAGCAGCACACTGTTTGCAGTGGCGTTTAACAAAAACATGCAGAGAAGAAAACTCCTACAAATCAATACTGTAAAAGCATCATAATGCACATGCCACACAACAATAAAGACAAATAAGTATGGTACTACAACGACTACAAGAAATTTGCAATTAATAAATATTTCAGTGGTAAAAGGCGGCAGCAGCATAACAGCACAAATTTCCAGCAGGCACCTTCACAAGCAGATGAGCAGGAGAGCAAGAGAACAAAAGCACCAGCAGCCTCTTAAAGTTAGCTTGATGTTACTGCCAAGCACTGAAACTATGCTTCATTTCATGAGATATTTTTCTTGCTAATGGACAAATTCACAACCAACACACAGTTAATTCTTCCACAAAGCCAACCCGGGGCAACGTGATTAGACTGCAGGCAAGTTAGATGTTACATGAGCAGTAGCAGCAAGTGTTTCAAGCAGCAGTACAGCTTAGTAGTTTCGCAGTGCAGCAGCATAGCAGAGCAAAAGAGTGGACGGAGGTTTAATTAAAGTTGGTAACACATGTAGACCCTGTCCCGAAAATCATTTCACTTTCAATATGGTACATTTTTTAAATTGAAATATCAATAGAAAGGGTCATTTCAGAGCACTCATGTTTTACTAATGGCTACTAGACACTGAGGTAAAGCTGTTCATAACCATATGAGAAAGTTTTCCCAGTTTTTTCTCAGGATCCCACTTCCCAGAATACCTGAGGGACAGAGGCAATATCCTGCTGCAGTTATTAAACTTTGACTTTGGGGTAAAATCCAGTCTCGACTAATAGGACTACTCAGGCATCATTGCAGAGATTTGTATGTGATAATGAGAAATAGAGGTACAGTCCCAATTCATTCGGCCTCCTCACCTCTGGGTGCAGCTTGTAATTACTCCTGTGAAGCTTTGGGGAGGTTGGCAGATTAAAAAGGAGTTGCCCCGAGGCCGATTGGCCAGCCAGTTAGTTTGTCAGGCAGCCACCGAGCCTCTCCTGAAGTGACACAGACTCCCTGGCTGACAGGAATGTGAATGCACCTCTCAAGGTGACACCTGACCAGACACAAGAAATAAGAACCTACAGTTTGTCACCCACACTGGTTATCCCTCTGTGAAAATAAAAAATTATATCATATATAATGTACTCCTAGGATGTAAAAAGTAGTGTACTACAATTTTGAGGTACTTGTACTTTGAGTATTTCCCTTTTGCTTACTTTAAACTACTTCTACTGCTTTACAGTTACTTTACAGTCTGTAAAATGAAACAATTATGACTTTATAGAATATAATGCAATGTTGTTATTTATCAAACCACCCAGCAGTATATAAAATAGACCGAATTAGCTATGGTCTGAGCCACTACAACAGTAAAATAATGTTTACATGTTAGTACATTTGTAATAATAATAATAATAATAATAATAATAATAATTTTTAAGTATCTCTGAATATTTCCTTTACCACAAATAATATAAAACATTTGTATGACACACAGCACAAACAGGTATTTCTATTGAAAAGAAGAAGACAATTCAGAAATTTCACTAACATCCTCCATCTTCGGGTTGTGCTCCGTCTGCAGGTTGGGGGAAATGTTGATGATGACTTAACTGCCCACTCGCTCTGTCCCACTGTAACTCAAGCCTCTGTCAGGTTGTCTACTATAGCAATTACTGGCAGTGAGCAGCTTTCAATCAGCCCCTAATTCACAGCCCCCAAACGGCGATCAATGTATACATTACACTGAAATTACACACTAATAGTCAGCTCCACTCATCAATAAGCTGGGCAATAAAGCCTGCTGACACGGTTTGTGTGTCTTTTAAAAGGCTAGTGCGCCCTCCAGTGGTGAACAAGGACCACTTAACTCTGATTGGCGTACATGGAAATGATAGAAATGTTTTCCAGCACTCCAAAGAACCAGGTTACAATCTGAGAGACGAATAATCGCTACTAGGTGTTGAAGACATGAGCCAGGCTTGGTACCGCCTGAGACCTCAGTGTTGCTCGAAGCTGAATGATTAAAGGGTTTGGGGGGAGGGTGTAAAGAAAGGCCCAGGAATGATTCACAGGAGTTGGCAGAGTGAGTGATGGCTGCAAAGTCCTGCACCAGGGCTTTTATGAGGTACTTACTTCCAGCTCTCTGCAGCACTAAAAGCTATAGATCATGTATTTCAAGCACTGCTACTAATCTCACTGCCCCTCTGCTTGTCAGATCGGTCCGCATCATTAATTGAAGGATTAAGGCACTATTAAGAGGCGGTAAGGAGGGAGAGGATAAGTGAGATGTTTTGATAAGATTCATTTCCACTCACCTGTAACTTTGTAGGTCTTTATCAACGATCAGGCTTGCCAGTTTCCTCAAAGCACAAGGTCTTTTAGTGTGAGGACAATGATAGGATTTCTCCCAGGATGCATTGTCTTTGCTGTTACATGTTTTTAATGGCTACATTTAATTTGCTGACAAAAGTTAGGAAATGTCTTTACGGAAAATAGTAGATTATAGATAAAGGTGTCCTTATAAATTCACAGTATGAAATAAAAATGTGAGGAGGTGTGGAGTTTGAAAGATGTGTGTATTTACATCTAAGCAGGGGCTAAAAAGGGGTGCTATTTAGCTGCATTGTGGGAGTTAAGCTTTGGGGCTGAAGGAATTTCAGGAAATAAACATCAGGATATCTCATCCATCAACTAAAAAACTTTGCATTGTTTTATTATTGAATGTAAGATCCCCCTGTTTACATGTGTGATTTTCTTTTGTTACATAGTCAGAATTAACTATTTCTTTGCCGATAAGTGCTTCAATGTAATTTTGCATGTGATAATAAAAATAAATTGAGCATCTTTTTTATGACAGCACTAAATATCCCTGTATATGGTTATGGACACATCTTATTTAAAAAAAGCATATTTGGTCATGTAAGTTTGTAAGACCCCGCAAGGTCAAACATAAATTGAAGTTTGCGCAGAAAACAATAAGTCAAATCTATTACATGTATTATAAACCTATCATCAGTTTGTTGTCCTTGGTTTCGTGGTAGAGCTTTGTATTACTGTTAAGTATTTACTGCAACCTGGACTGAGGCAAACAGGCACACACTACATGCCACATACACACTTTATCTAAACTTTTAGCCTCTTAGTCTGTTGTGAGCTATGAAGACGTGTTGCCTTACAAAACTTAAACAGCAAATATGAATCCTATAACATACCATTTTATTGAGTTAATACTAGTACTGGGGAAACCATTTGCACAGCTTGGAGAAGCAAGACGTTTATTACTTTTTTAGTGATAGAGTTCTTTATGGAGGGTTGACGAAACTAAAATATAAAAATTTCAATATCCCCAGTTGTAAAAAAAAGTTTATTTTTTCGTCTACAACAAATAATTTAAGTATACTCACAATGTAGAACTAGTAACTGAATTTAAACCTGCAGAAGCATGCAGATAATATTTAACAATTTAAAATGAACAAACAATCTGAGATATTAAACATACAAGCAGTCATATTCAAATGTGCAAAATCTGACAACAAATGACCCTCACCATTTCACATACTTCTGAATAACTCCCCTCTGTTCTGTAGTATGAACACAACTTCCAATAATTTCTTTCAATTGTAACCAAAACCTAGAAACACTTTTCCTTCCTGGATCCTCTGAGGCAGTGTAATTGTGGTTATACACATTAAGAAAAACCATATCAACACAGATTTGCAGACTGCGAAGAGACATTAAGGGCAAAAGGCACTAATAAAGAACCATTTTATTTTGATTGTGGATCAAACTTTATTTTACATGTTACAGTATTATAGAGAATTGAGATCATTTGTGTGAAATGAGCAGTGTCGAAGCATGGTGCAGGTGAGACATCAGACAAAAAAGATGACGATCCTTCAGACACTTTAAGCTTTCAGCAGCTTGTGTATCGGTGGAGATAATCCATGTGAGTGAAACACACAAATGCAATAACAATGAATAAAGAACACCCAATGAAATAAATGTACAACTTCTGATTCCATTGTTTGATGGAACTGTTAAAGCTGGGTATTAAAAAAAAAAGGGACACTATTTGTATATGTTTTTTTATTAAAACAATTAACATCCAAAGTGTTAGAGAGAGGAATACAAGCACAATAACTGTTAGGCAACTGGAACATTTCAGTATGAACTCAGCAGTGCTCTGCAAGATAAGGTTGTCGGTGCATTGTAACATCATGAATTACAAAATTCAAAATATAAAAAGAATTAAGTACATCTCGATTGTGAGGGTGGGATCTTGTGTGAAGAAGCCAAAGGTTACAGTCAGTGTGAGAGCAATGACACAAAAAATACACTACTACACACTGCTGCTGCTATTTGAGACATTTCGCCTTTTATCTATTAGTATACACATCAATGACCAACCCAAATTATACAAAAAGCATTAGGTGTGACTGCTGAATGTTTAAAGTTGAAATACAGCCAGAAGGAATTTCAAACATCCCATGTCAAACATCCCAACATGTTCAAGGGACAAGTTAGCTCTACAGACATTGAGTTAATAGTACTAGAAGAATTACATGTTTTGCTTTATACAATGCAGAAACTGGTTTACTGAATTGCCCCCTGCCCAAACCCCCCCTCCCACCCCTTAACATAAATTATTATACTTAAAAAGCTAATTTTTTTAAAACAGAGTTCTTCAAGTACACTTCCAAAAACATTGGCAACTGTATTCCATGGAGATTTGGTTGTTTCTGGACATAAATATTTCACTGTTGTTACGTATTCTGTCACCCACACGACTCCATTCAGCCTCTGTGCGGTTGGTGAAAAAATATGTTAACAATATGTGGACTAATACTGTTTTTGTACATTTTTTAAATGATGGACAGAACAACAGACCACAAAAAATGCAATGTCCAAGAGTCAAAAGGAGGAAATAAACATCAAATTGAAAAAAAAAATGTATATATCAAATTAATGTTCATGTGTGTAGTTAATGCTGTTTTCTCCACAGATGGGATCATTCCCTTCACCTGACATCCCACTATACCAAATGTGTTACCAAAATATTAATTTGGACGCAACCTAATCAGCATTAGGTCTTAAATTAGGTGTGTTATGTGTGTGGTATACTGCCACTCAAACCACAGTCACACCTGTGAGACCCACGAGAGGGTCCGTCACTCACAAATCAGACTGCATAATCACTGCAGCGCTCATAAATAACTCAACAATTAATAACCTGCGAGACAAGCTGTTCCTTGTCAGGGAGTGATTGCTGATAATGACTTGTCAGCGTGTGTGCGCTCACGTTAGTGCCGAGCATATGGAGAGGGCGAAGTGTTTTGAGTGGCCGTGGTTACTGAATACAGTCATGGAGGTGCCTTGTAACTCTTTTTGGCAAAACAGATGCATGAAACACTCCACCGTTTACCTCTCTTCCCTCGCCGCCCCTCTGCTCGATGCATGGACGTCAGAAGATGCACCAGAATAAAATAACTCAAAGCATTAAAATGTTAACATTGTTAACAAATACTAATGATATTAAATTTAAAAAAAAAAAAGAATAAAATCTGGAATCCTTCTGTACAGCGACTGGTGATCCCCATCCCCCCAGTTGGTTTTGGCAGTGGTCTAACACTTGTGCTTCATGGCAAGCTGTAGAAAAATCAGGGTGGGGGTTGAAGGATAATGCAGTGAGAATTTTATATTACCATATATATAATAAATACCATCAGGAAATAATAAGATGTAATAGCAAGCACAGTGAGTAAAATAAATGGACAGAAAGAACAGATTTGACTATTTCAGAACTGTTCAACCAAGGAAAAAAAGCACTTAAGGAAGGTTTATTATGGAGGTACTGGAAGGCAGCCAGAGGTTTTGTTGGTGTTTTTTTTTTTTATTCAGGCAATGACAGGGCACTTCCATTTATCTCATTAACAAGGGTTCTAATGGGCTCGGCTGGAGGATCATTAAAGAGATGACCAGGACCACCAATCTAATCCAAAGCAACGAGGTATGGAGACGTGAGGACGGAGGACACACACATTAACACAAACACGCACACACACAGGCATGCTGACTGACGCTGGAGAATGAGGAGGACTGAAATCTACAGAGCGAACAAGTGGGGGCAGTAGAGCGACACGCAGAAATGATGGGCTCTGATTAAAACTGAGCGAGGAAGCCACTGTCTCAAAGTGAGGTGCAAAAATGGGACTGCAGACATCAACTTAAGAGGAAGAAAAACAGTCAAGGTGAAACTGACAGTGCTGCACTTGGCTATAATTCGAAGCTTCGCTGTGTGCAGAGGTCCGCTTATGACATGCAGATGATGTGAAAACTAGGAGAAACTCAAATCCCTCAGAATACATCCTGCCAAGCCATCGTCAAAGTCATCCTCAGGGAGAAATGTAACAGATAAAATGCAGATTATACGGAATGACTTCTTCATCCCTGTGTAAGGCCGCCAACTGCCTTTAACAGCGGGCTCCAGACATGCAACATTGATGATAATGCGCAAGACAAATGATAAGTCATAAAACAAATATGTATGGGAAAAAAAAGCTAATGATGGCAAGTGAAATGAGAAACGGCAGCAAACGAGTGATACTTCACGGGGGTTCCACAGTCATTCTCTCCTGAAGCCTCAAGTCGAGGCATTTTTCTGCGCTTATCGCAGTTTTTTTGCAATTCATCACAGCGGGGAAGCTCGTCCGTGAGCAGTAAGAGGAACATGCATGGCTCTCAAGATGTCTTTCAATTATCCCACCGTCGCTTGTACAGCAATATGCATCACTCAAAAACGCTTCTTTAAACAGGCAGTGGATGGCTATACTATCAAAGCCATCGACATCCCAGTTTAGATGGCGTATGTCTATCAGTGCACCAGCAGCGTGACAATGCAGCGGGGGCTATCTAATTTTACACAAGTAGCCAAGCTGCAAACCCACCGTTGGGTGATATACTGCATGCTATTAAAGAGACAGCAATGATGATCATAATCAGGTGTCTGCTTGTTGCAAAGCGATGGATTTTTTTTCTTGTGTTTTTGAAAAAAAAAAAATCATATTATGCTAATAGCCTCATTAAACAGCATGCAATTAGTTTTCCTGACAAACAAAAGATATGGGATACATGAAGGATGGGAGCACACCCTGTAGAGGACTACGAAAGGGAGAGCAAATGAGGGAAGAAGAGGAGAGTACTGCTGCTGAAAGGCTGGAGTCACAAACGAAGCAACTCTTACAAATATCCTCAGGTTTAAGTAAAATGTTTGATCTTTTGGTTGAGCTAATGATGACTTTAAGGACATGGCAGGATATTCTATAACACATAAGGTGGGACCCGAAGTCAGAATTTCAATGCGCTGTATTAAAATGCATTAGTAAGTAAGCCCACCCCGAGGTCATGCATTGTAATGTATCTTGCTAACGCATTGCCTCACCTTTTGTGCGGTTACAGCGAACTGTTCGGCACTGTTCATCATGTCTGCAGTCCTCTCTTCTGCCCGGCCTAATCGCTCACCGCGCTCATTCAGAGCCTGGCTGGCCTTCTGTACAGCACTTGTCACACTGTCTGCAGCCGAGTGTAGTATACTGTTACCTGCAGATAAGGATGGGAGCGAAGAAGCAAGGCAGAGCAAAGAGAAGGGAGGAAGAATGGCAAAGTTGGACACAAAAGAGGAGAGAAAAAAGAAAAAAAGGGGAAGTAAATGTTGATTCCTTTGGTGAGAATGTGGAGCCCAGCTGTGACAAATAAACCTGTGATATTAGATGGACATTAAATCGGTGACCCTGAGTGTTAATGATGGAAGACAAAAACATCAAAAAAATAAATGGCTTCCATCAGGTGCAATGTGGGAAGGTGGCTAATGAGTTTTCTTCAAAGCTGATTTACTTCAAGTAAAGATCAAGTGAAATTAACCTTTTCAAACTTCAAAGAAAGCAACAGCAACACATGCAACGTGTCTCTTTTTAAGGAAGCAACCCATTCCTGGTGACATTCAGCTTTATTTTAAGTTTTGTAACATGTGGGGCCAGCTCTGCGATTACTCATTTTCCTCTTTTCCACACTGTAGAGTAATAAAGCCAGGATATGTGCCTGGCTGCATGGGCAGCCCTGGAGACCCAGTAGTGGATATAAGACAGAGAACACATCTGATAACCGTGGCAGCCCTGCGGATGTTTCCTCTGACAAGCCATTAATCTACCACACGTCGGGAGTGCTGCTTTATGCACTACACTAGCAACCATGAACAGCAATCTTCCCACTGCTTCCCCTTTGTCGGAAATAAAGTTGCATGTGCCATCGGGGTATAATCTGTCATTTTATGTATACATAATTCTATGGCAGCATACCAGTTTGGGAGAAAATCTGCATCGTTTGTAAAGCCGTCGCCCTTCTGCTGATGTGAACTGAAACCTGTGGTTGTTCATTTTAATTACAACACTAGAGACTAAATGAAAAACAATCCCTAGTAGCACAATCGCCAAATGAAATGTACATATCTTAAGGGTGATGACCACTGCAGCCTCACCAGGATGGTCAAAAATGCAGTTAAGTTTAACCAAATAGTCCACAACTACACTGTTGACCTCCCCACATAAACTTGAAGAAGAGAGAAAATAAAAAATAGCAAAGAAAAGCACAACAAACCAAAAGATAGATAGATTCGATTTGGGGAGTCTATATCCTCTGATATACAGTAAAAGAGTCTGAGGGGAAGAAACATACACAGCAAAACTTGAAGGCACTGACTGTATTAAGACCTGACAAGCCTGATTCTACCTACTCCCACAGGAAACTGCAATATAGCAACTGTATGTCCCGTGGCATCAAGGCAGGTAGGCTGAGTGACAGATAATTGGGGCAGCTCTACTGCAGTGGGTGATATGACAGCCCAAAAGCAGACAGTAGGGCCAGCTGGTGTTCCTTTAAAAGAAGTTAACTCGATAAAGTCAAACCAATTTGTGTAGAGACACACCCGCGCCGCACACACACACAGCTGTGCAGATGTTCATACCCACACCTACACGCACTGACGGGAATGGAAACACATGGACATACACAATTCCTTCCTTCCTTGACTCAATTTTCCAGAGATCAAGTAAATGAACCACAGACTGCGAAACATGTTGCACATAACAATCACATCTGGACCGATGACGAAATAAGCGTCACACCTGTCAGGATTCCTTTTTCATTTGGTCAAGAGTTTAATTATTAGAGTCAAAGCATACAAGAACCCCAGAGTCTGCAATGTGAATTTAGTGTTAACTTTCTTAACCAGTAACTCCGCAGCCATCAGAAAAAAAAAAGTCCATGTGTAATGGATTCTGGTTTACAATGGCTAAAACATATTTATGCTCTGCTAGTACTTCTACTTCTTAGTACTTCCACTAAAAATACCCCTTTCTCTGAGAAGCTTTAGGTCTTCACTACAAAGGATAAGACCCTTTCACCTTAAGACAGATTCCTCTTAATCCTCTCCTCCTCCAGAGGAGCCCGAAGAGTAATACTCCCATCATCCCTAGCATAACCCCCACCCTCACAACCCCTCCACACCATCCACTCAAAGAACATCTGGCTTTATTTGTCTGCACACCTATTTCCTTTCTGCGGTGCCTTTCTTCTTCCATTCTCACAGATCAGTGGCTGCAGCGTGGGCTCCCCCAGTGGAGAATGTAATTACAGAGAATGCAGGGTGGAGAGTTTATGAAGGGGGCTGCAGCATCAGGAGCTGAATGAAACGTGTAGGAGTAGATTAGGTTATGTAGTGCCATCGCTGGGATCCACACTCTGATCCTTTAGTGAGCCTTAACTTAAAGTGGGAGCTGACCAGCCATCACCGTTGTCAGCGGAGATCACAGCAGTTCTTTTATGTTACTTCAGAGGTTCTCTGGTATTAATACAATCTGCATTTCGACAAGCCAAGAGTTTCAACTTTTCCCTGTTATGACACTAGTGTTGCACAGATAAATCAAAAAAAAAGGGGAGCTTTTGTTTGATTTTGTCAACTTACATTGTTGATTGAGAGTTACTTTTGTGACACGCCCCTCTAAACAATGCAGGAGGAATTTTGTTGCTGTACCCCATGATATCGTAATACGCCACAGTCTCACAAACAATGGAGACTGAACAAAAAAGGCAAGTTGTTTTCTGGCAACAAGATATTCCAGAAAATATAAGCTATAAGCGAGGAAGAACATAACAAGGAAGGGGAGCGATCGTTCAAAGTGAGCCCCTCCTTTTTCAGCTCTATAGTTGAGCAGTGGATTACAGGCTGCACTGCAGAAAATAAGCTGATGCTTATCAACAGGAACATGTCAGATACACTTCACAAGATACCGACAGCCAGGTCACATTTACTCTCAAACCATATGGGACTGATAATATTGGATGGCGAACAAACACACCTACATAAAATGATCCATTCAAAAAAAAAAAAAACTACAGTGCCATTATATTATATATCTTTACTCTGGCAGTGCACACTATCATAAGATCACCATGTTAGGATAACACTGTGGGGTATAATATGTGTGGGTGTGTGAAGGGAGAGTCCATCCATCCATCCATTTTCTGTACCGCTTATCCTGTCTCACAGGGTCACAGGGTGCTGGAGCCTATCCCAGCTATCACTGGGCAAAAGGCAGGGGCACACCCCTGGACTGGTCAGTCGCAGGGAGAAGGGATGAGGGGATGACATGCAGCATAGAGCCCTAGGTTGGGATTGAACTTGCTGCATGGGGTTCATGTCTACATCCATAGGTGGGCACTCATTTAGTTGGGCTATCCGGCCACCCTGAAGGGAGAACTTATCTGCACTTCAACAAGTACCATCAAAAATTCTCCTTATTACCCAGATACTACCGGAGGGCTTTAGGCTACTGTTATTCATCCAAAGAAAAACATGAAACATTCTGTCAAGGACTTCTCTGAGTGATCCCAGTCCTATTCATAGCTCTACATACAGCGCATACTCCGAGCCTCTCGACTCTGTAGTATCCAGTAATTGCTGTTATTTTCAACCTTGGCCATCTTTTCCCAGTTCCTGCTGTTAGGAGACAGGTAATATTACTGCTTCACTCTTCACTTAGTTTACTGTAGATTTATGAACTTCCAGTTCACAAACATGATTTGATTGTGTCTAATATTAATTGCTCTATCTGATCTATCCCAACTCAAGAATACTTAAAAAAGAGAAAATGTATTCAGGCAGAAAGGTACCGAGTGAGGAAAGTGTGTGAGGAATACTAAAATGGTAACAAATGTATTTCCGCATTATAACTGCAATCCTGTGATAAATTCCACCATATCCAGAAGTGTATTTACAATTTGAGTGCTACTGTGATTACAAAAAGTCTCATTAATTCGTTTTCAAGTTCAGCAGTTGGAAGTTTGTTTTTCTCTCTGTATGTGACAGCAGTGCTTTCTGAGAAGTGCAGGTATTTAAAGCTCTAAAGTAAAGAGGTGACTTGAATTCAACACAATAAACCATTATGATGGCATGAAGGCCAAGGCTGGAAAAAAAAAACATCTTTTAATAAAGGAAAGCATTCCCTTATTTAATCCTTCGGTGCTTTGGTGTTTTTTCTTATACAGGAAGAACAGAAACAATATCTTTGACGTGTTGCAGGCGTCTTATTTGTGGTTCATGCATTGTTGTGAGTATATGTTCTATTTTTAAAGGGTGAGGTTCAAAAGCAGAGAGGCAAGTCTACAATGAAGAAAGTGAAAAGAGTCTTTAAGTGCCAATGCTTGATGATTTCAAATGGATTAAACACACAGAAATGACATAAAATTCATGGGAAAAAAAATTCAACAAGAAACGGATAATCAACATCATAGGGCCCTAAAGACACAGCCATGCGGCTCCAAGTGCAAGATAAACCCCCACTGCAGTTTAATTAATGCAAATCCTGACTTTAAACGCAAAAGCATAATGAAACTATAGCAGAGGTTCGACCTGGAAGGGCACCTCCCCCCAGCACTTCTGACACACATCTATTATTTCTGTCTTTCATCCAATCACTTTTCTTCACATTCTCCCTGCAGTTATTCCCTATCCAATTAATTCTCTCTTTCCGTGATCACTCCCGAACCGTTTAAACAGGGTAGTCCCCGTTTCTCTGTTTTTCCCAAATCATTCAGCCATCTGCACATTTCCCTGTTTTTCCGACACCACTCCCTCCTTGTAAAATACACACTGTATAAACACCCTACTGTATATGCCTATCACTATATCATTGTCTTTCAAGCATCGCACTGCTACTTGTCCTCATCCCGACCACTATCAGAACTAAGGAACATCAGTGGTCACAGTCCATCTTCAATTCAATTGCACTCAATTGTTAATATAAAATGTGTGATCCGGTGCTGATCTTTATGACAAATCATCATATTATAAATGGTAATTAAGTAATTCACCTGTATAATCTGTGTTGCTCCCTCCTGTTTGAACTACATCTGAGACACTCTTAATGCACGTATTTACGCGTGTTACAGACACTCACAATTACTTCAGAGTGAGGATGTGAGTGATTCCTTTAGCCTCTTGTTTAACCACTCAGGGAAAAGCAAGAGGATCACTCTCCCTGTGACATTTTTTTTTCCATGAGGGGAAAGGCCTGACCTTGCTTGCTCAGCCTGCCTTTAGTCACAGTGCCATCCTGTCCTGAATGTACCACAGAGCCATGCCGGTAAAATAGTTACTAGGTATTCATGAACAGCCCTACTTCCAGTAGCTGTAAATCAGCAGATAAATGTCAGCACTGCATGATGCATTAAACCAGATCATTTCCATCATTATAGTCTCAACTAAGCTTACATGTTAATTCGTGAAACGTTATACAGAAGTAGAAGTAGACGCGCAGAATACTGAGGAAGCCATTAGGGAAGAAGCACTTTATCATTGTACTGCCCTTGTACGTCGACATGTGATTTACCTCTGCACAGTATTAGTCAGAGGCTCTGCACACATTGTCTGACAGTGAGGGGCAAGGGCAGGGAACATAACTCACATAACCTTTGGATGTAAACTTTAAATCCCTTTCAGCATGTCCTCCACCCCCACAGTGACAACACAAACCAGGGAAACTGTGACCTTGTGCTTAGTGGGAGAATTCAGAAGGGAGCTCTGTTTTTTTCAATGTTAACTACAGTATATTCCTAAAAATGGCAGCACAGATCACTTTAGCCCCTGAGAGCCAAGAGCAGAGCCCTCAGTTCAGGCTTCATTTGAAACTTTTTTATAGATCCAACTTTGCAGAATGCCAGTCAGATAGTTGGTATCTGCTATATATGTACTATTTTACATTTACTGTTATAAAAAGTTATATGTCATAAAAAGAAGGATTTTATTTTTAGAATTTGCTCTATTGCTAATAGTCAAATAGCTGGAGAGGGACATGTTTTGCAGAGCATCCATTTACTTGCCATGCATAAGAGTTCAAAATGTGTTTCTGCAATATAATGTGGTCTCTTATCAAACCTGACTACTATTGGGACAGATCACTTGTTGGAAGATGATATACTTGTTTAATATAGTCCAAGTAATTTTAGAAATAGAGGAACTTTTTAGTGAATTTAGTAGCTTTGTGTACTGTACCACTGGCTTACCTTGTCTTAGCAGATGACCGTGGTGTGCAACAAATTCTTTCCTCATTCTGTTCAAATAGACCTTGCAACGGAAAAAGACTGAATCTACGGCTGTGTCTTCTGCGATGAGAAAATATCAAAAGTCATGGTCAGCTTTAAGGTTCAAAACATGATAAAGTTTTGAAATTAGTCTGGAGGGGTTACCATTTTTTGGATTGTTAAAATCAGGAGTTAAGTGTTGAGGGTTCAGTTCTTTGTAAATGTCATGCAAAAACTGCAAAAACGGGTTACTGTTTTAATTATTCCATCCATCCATTCACTGTAGCACTCACTCAGACCATTTAGCATTCAACTACAGGGAGACAATTTTGCCTAATACCGAGCATTTAAAAGCATCTACTTAGCGGACAGATTTCTCAGGTGGGAATTGGGGTATAACAGGGTATAACAGTGTGGCCAGCAGCCCATGGCGGCCCTGATAACGAGGCAATTGTCAAATTAGCTGCTCTCATTTCTAGAGGAATTACATGCACCATCAAGGATAAAAAAAAAACCCCACTCACTCCTGTGGCTCTGCTCCATACGGCTCTGGCAGAGGTCTAAAACGCTGCAGTATCAGGTCACTGAGTATTTCACTTAGAAATCTCTTTATAAACAGAAGTACAGAATACATTAGCATTGGTATATGAATACAGACATGGAGACATACAGGATGCAAGAAAAAGCAGTCCAGGTGCCATCACAGTGCAAGATTAAGTTCAGGTGAAGAACAAAGCTGCTACACACACAGGGAAACTAGGAATAACCCCAGAGATGTGAGAGTTACACTAATATCATGTACAGTCATCATGTGCTGACTGGCGATCAGCTTGCATTCTGTATCTGCAATTAAAGGGATGATAACATATTGTTTTTTTCCTATGCCAATATTGAGGCAATTTTAACTAACTTGCTACAGAAAGAGGTTCTGAAAAAAAATTATCTGTAGCATCTGTGCCCTACTGTGTATTTAGAGATGTTTCTGGAGGAGCCCGCTGAGCCCCGTTAATCAGCGCAAGTGACGAGTCAATTTTAAATCCTTAATTACAAACCAGTTCACAGTCTGTTCTGGTTGGACCTGACACCCCACATCTCTGTTCTCCTCGTGCCTGCTAACTAAAACTTTGTCCTGCGCACTATAAAAGTAGGTAAAGTTATGGATATGATTTGGATTATCTACAAATAAAACACAGTGGTGTAATACCAGAATTATGTGCATTAATAATATTCCTTTTGTGTTTTCTGCGGGGCTGCCGTCCCAGAGGATTCTGCAGGTAGAGTCTCCCACAGTTATGGTCCCACACCTGAGCAGCGTCATGATTTTTGTTTTGCACTGGTGTGAGACTTAAACTGGAGTTGACAGAGTTGGCAGCAAGCTGGCACCTTCTCTCTTCCTCCTGCCACAATGTGCGCATTGGGCTGTCAAGTTTTTGGTTTATCAGACAGGGCATCCTTTGCTCTCCCAAAAGCCAGCAGCTCATTATAAGATCACTGGTCACATGGACTTACAGCACGGTGTCAATAGTTGGATCAGTACTGTGGCTGTTTCTCCAAAGTTTTTTTTGTGGGTAAATTCATTCATGTTACATGAATCTATATAAAGAACTGCATCATTTTCAGGGCTAGTGGAGTGTGTGGTTTATAAGTAACATCTGCATTCCATAATCCATCCTACTCTAAAGACCCCCGAGTTCAGTCCTCACTGGGATTCTCACCTACACATACAGAGACTATAATATGCACCAGGGTCACTTTAAGCAAGTTAAATATGGACATGGTTTTCAGAGTAGGAGGGAGGTCAAGGAAAGGTAACAGATTGTTGAAGAGAATGGCCAGTTTTATCATCAATGAGTAGATGGTGGGTTCCCACACACAGAGTAAGATAAAAAAAGAACTCTGGCAGCAACTATAGTGTCCTTGTAACCATACAGTACTTCACATAGTTGCACATCTCTGCTATGCACTGTATGTCAATGATACTTTCAAGAGTTACAGCTTCACCCAGAAATGCCAAAAAGTTCTCTAATTTTTGCATCATGAGTGAGTTTTAATTTTTCATCCTGTGGTTTGCTCGCAGTACAATTATGTTTGTAGCGCAACAGTTTAAGATCCAGCAAAGTAAACTTTGTTTTGTTTTCAAAACCACCAATTTCTGGTAATTGATTCTTGTAAATGTAGGGGCAGATGGACACCCTGCAGGAGGCGGGTGTATCCATAAATAAATCCATGAATAATACAACAGGTTGAATGGTGTTCAAAGATGAGGCTTAGGGGTAAACAGATCAATATCTGATCAAACCACCAAGGATGTTGCATTCTCAACTACGTTTCTCAGTAGAAGAAACCATCAACCAGCACCAGGGCTCACCACCTCCTGGGTAACAATCACACAATTTACAGCCAGGAAATGACCGATGAAGTGGTTTTACATTTACATTTTGCTTATCTAAAACATTTGGGACTTGGTAATGCTTTGGTATTGCGTGAAATCAATATTAATTTCAAAGGGAGAGGTTAGCTTTCAACTGACTGACTTCCACAGACTCACACACTTAGAAATTAGTGTCAAACAATCATCAAGGAACTGTTAAAGCTCCGACTGTGATGTTTAATGTTATTATGAAGGGTGGAAACCAAGGGTGTCACACTTAAGGCAAACAAATGTGTCAACATCACATAAATCATAAAAGATTATTTAGTCTTATAGTGAGTATTTCTGTGTGCTTTAAACCAGCTGATCTGCATCAGATGCTTTGAGTCACAGCTGATGCATTTTGCTGGACATCCTCATTGACCTCACTTCAGCAGAGCCCTCAACAGATGCTGTGTACAAAGAATAAGCATGCATTTTCATACACGCCAGGTGCTGGCTGTCATCATGCATAATCAGATTCAGGCTGGCTCATGGCACAGTATGACAGCAGCGAGTCTGGCATCGCAGAGCCACTGTGTTCTGAACAGAAATATTAATAAACGAGAGTTAGCGTGCTTTTTTTAAAAAAAAAAAAATCATCTTACCCCCCAACAGTTTGGACTGACAGTTGACGAACTCTGGCTTCCGCGCTGAGCTGTAGCGCTGGCAGGTGTGGTGGAGAATCTGGATGAAGGTGCACTTCTCTCCCGCTGATCCGGCAACCCACTGGTCGAAAGCATTTTCAAACATCAGGTCGAACTCTGGACAGTCCTTGGAGAGAATGACAGTAAGAGCATGACATGACTGAGCATCAGCAATACTCGTGTTAAGCAAACAATTTCCCCTGGCTATATTAACTAATTAAACAGCAGCTGCTGAAGGGGACTAGAAATCACATACTTTGTTAGGGTCAATGCCGTTGACCTGCCGTAGCTGGTCGATCGTCCATTGTGACCTTTTTATGAAGGCAGAAGATCCTTGGAACTGCTTCACCTTAGTGATGGAGACGTAGGAAGGTTTCTTATTCGTCACTGTGGAAACAAAATGATAAAATAAACACTCCAGATTAGATCATTGCAACATTTATTAAGCCTAACATTAAATTCCAGAATAAGAGGTGTCTGTAACTTTGGAGTAGGATAAATGGAGAGTTCAGGTCTCAAAATGAAGCACATTAGAGTCGTGCAAAAGGACAGGCTTCCTTTTGTGAGCGGCAGAAACAAAGAGCTCCATTAACAATGGCCATTTCATTTTTGGAGCCAACGGCAACAGAGGCGATGATAACATTTCCTATGAGATGAGACAGCCCAACATGTACAGCAAACATGGATTTGGATCTCATATACAGTATACTCTGCAATGAATTTCTTTTGTGTTCCAGCTACATGATTTTTCCACACTACCGGTTTGAAGAACATAAACACTTAGTTACATTGGTCCTGTCAAAGTATAAATTGCTCAGTTTTGAGCTGGACACAACTCATTTCTCCTCCTAAAAGTGATGTATTTTTTCTACTGCACCAGTGACTAAATCTAAGCAGGTAACAAATTACACTGCCGTCAAACGTGGAGGCACTGCCTTTTAAACAAGTTACAGGAGAAACATGGACATAATGATAACACAATCCATCAGTGGCATTAGACTGTGATTCTATATTTTATCAGTTGACGCAATAACAATCATGCTCAGTTGTTCATAACATTTGTACAGAAAAATGTTCCAGTTTGCTGCTTACATATTTTTTAGGCATTTTCTGTGCGCTTTGGTATATGACATTATGAGTCTAACGCATGTTTTATGGTGTTAACACGGCACTCTGACTTTTCACCTTCAGTCCAATAACAACATCATGTTGTCCTCAGCTTGGCCCCACTCTCCTCAGCATTACAGTATCTTCACCTCTTTTCTCACAGATGTTTTAATTGTTTAACTCTTTCCATACACCACCACATGGTTACAGATCATCTATGTAAACAGTTTAAACTGCTGCATGTGTGTGCGCCTGGATACTGAAACCCTTTGTAGATCTCAAGCACATTGCATTTTTAACCCCGGCGGCGAACCTCTACTTCCGCTCTCCCACGTTTGCTATTATGTCATCTCAGTTTGCTTTTGGGTCACTTTCACCGCTGCTCTTTAACACCGCTTTTAATCCCACCAAAAATACCCCCTAAGCATCCCCGCTGGTCGCCGTGTTACTTTCTGCCTTTTGTTCAGGTTTGCTTTGAGAAAGATGTACCGCACCTTTCTCTGGGAAATGATTATGAAAATATAGGCAGGACCGAATGTTGCAAACTCCCCAGAGGAGGGATGTTTGGATATGTTTTGTGTATCCATTTAGACAGCTGCGGTTCATCCTTGAGGTGCTGGCCTGAGGTTGCGGCGTGGACGACACAGACGGATACAATACAGACAGACAGTCATTTCTTTCTAATCTTTTCCTTGAGAATGTATTTTTATCCAAACAGACAGCCACAACCATGACAAACAGATGAAGCGACTGATCAGATCTGTCTTGGGTCACACAGAAGGGTAATAGAAGCTCCAGAAACCAGAAAATTTCATAAAGAGGATGACAGCTGGATGTAATGAACCAGCATGTTGAAGGGTAGGAGTGTAGAAACTCAGGTCATCCAATTTGCGGCAAGAATAATTTGTCTCTGAGCTACAGCCGTGGCAGATGATAGACTATAGCACTGGACCGCTACTTTCTCCCAAACTGATAAAGTAGAAACGGGGCTTTATTGCTCTCGCTTGGTAAGTGGAAGACTGGTGGCTGAGAGATAAAACAGACCGACTTAAGTACAGCAGGAACTCAACTAGAAACCGTCTTTCTCTCAAAGACGGGTGCCTCGCCTCGTCTCCATCTTATCCTAACCAAAACGTCCAACGCTGTATGGGGCTGGAACTAATGATTATTTTCATTATCAATGAAGCTGAGGATATTTTTAAATTAATTGAAATATGTTGTTCTATAAAATGTCCCAAAGTGGCGATAAATTTCCATCACAAGTTCCCAGAACCCAAGGCTATGTCTATAAATTGCTTGCTTTGTCAGATATATTCAATTTACATTGACATTAAACAGAAAAGCAGGATATCCTCACATTGGAGTAGTAGTAGCCATTTTTGTGTAATAAAATACTAATCCACCAATTGTTTCAGCACAGTCATATGGGAAGAGTGTATCCTGCCTTCCAGTCAAGCAGAATACACGCACATCCTATATGTTTCCCAAAAAATGTACTGGGACTCGAAAAGCACAACGATCAGTCATAGTACAGGACACACCAGGGGACATAACGTAACAATACAGTAGCAGTAGTTTCACAATATACGGTAGCAACCGCTCATGTCACGACTCGAGGGTTGTAAATGTTTGCGCCTACAGCGTACTGTGCAACATAACAGATGAAACAAACAATCATGATTATGAATGAGAGCGATCCCGGAGCCCGTGAGGCTTTGACTGACACATTCCTGGCATTTGCATATTCATTGTCACATCTCAAGCTTTTGCTCAGCGCCTGCTTTCAGAACAACCACATTGAGGCCAGGTTCAGAATAACAGTTGCATAACGGCTCAGAGGTGTCATGTAACATGAGAAATGCATAATAAATGATCCGTTGCTCACATGTGAAGAAAAAAAATTACTGCATGCTCAGTTGAAGTCTGGTATTCGCTGTTTAGCTATTAATCTTTTTTTTTTTTTTTTTTTTTTTTAAGTCTAACGTTACACTGAGACCTGACGAAAATGCATCAGTGAATGTATGAAGGCCACAGAAACTAAATCGTCAACACATCGACACAGAGGTCTTAATCAAACCGCCAGACACCTTTGAGCCTCTCAAATCAATTTCATATTCAGCAGTTGACTCCCACCTTGTCTGCTCCCTCGCATATTAAACAATTACTGAAAGTTCGAGGAGCTGGCTTTATTGAAACAGCAATCAAGGAGAGAGGACTGTGGGAAAATGTACGTATACTCATGCTCTTCTACTAAAATGAAAGCTCAATTTTCTCTCTTGATAAATTTAATCATGGGTTGACGGTGTGAGTGTGGAGAAGAAAAATATTTCGAGAAGTCGTAGTCGCACAAAATGTTCAATGAATGATTGGAATATGAATGGTCAAAATTGTGAGGAACTCATCAGTTGGTGTGCTGAGATTAAGACTGACAGGATCGGGTTCACTGAGGTTGAACTCTTGTACAGAGAGAAATACAAAGATGGGTGAAGACACATTTTCCCTTCCTGTGCACACATTGAAGCGGATCGAATATGAAACTGCCATGCAACACGCTTCCCTGACTTGTTTCACTTTTACAAAGCAAACATAACAATCGCCATCATGCCCTGAACACAATGCTAAAACACCACTTGGCCACATAATATATCTGGAAACAAGGAAAGACCATATCTACTGAGAGGCTGCCAACGTCATTGTTTCCATGTGGGCTGTCAGAGGAAGGCCATGCAGGGGTTCCTGTCCTGCTCCTTTCTCATGCTCTGATGGTGACATGCTCTCAACTTCCTCCTGTGGATCAGTCCCGTGTTGTGCTTGGCTGTGCGTGAGTGCCGCGGCCTGAAGGGAAACTCATAGCATACCATTAACAGACTGCGGACATCACAGAGGAAACTCAGGATCAGCTTTCCCTCAAGGAAATATTATCATAGCTGCGGTTGTTAAGAGAGAAATGCAAGTGCCTGGAGCTCCAGCAAAAGCAGCAATGACACAGGTGATCATGTGAGAAGTGTGCAGGTTGTCAGTTATGTAGGTGTACAAGCATGTGTGGAAATGTTGAATGCAGCACTATGATAACAAATATAATCCAGTACACCTAATACCATAGCAGGTATGTAGCAAGTCATGCAAAAGCTTGCCATCGACAATGTGAATGCTAACAGACTGTGGAAGAGGACCACCCGCACGGGCATAACATTGATAACTTCCTTTCCTTTACATAATACGACTTTATCCTCATGTCAACACTGATCCTTCTCGAAAGTCTCCATCCACAAGCCAGGCACATGATACGCATCATCAGCGTATTTGGGCCATCAGAGAGAACATGTGAAAATCCAAACCCACAGAATAACAAAAGACCACATCAGATAAGGAAGATAATGTGTGACTGTACAGTCAGGGAGGCACCGCGCTCCCTTTGGAACTGCTCACTGTACCATGATTCACTCAACAAGAAGTAATTCACAAGATAAATATATAGAGGAGTATATACAGTACACATGTACCTGGGGCTCAAAGATAGAACAATCTTGAAGTGGATTTGAAACAAATTTGTAATTTGGAAAAGATGACAAAAATGAGCAGAAAAAGCAAGGGTGAAAGAGAAGTCAGGTTTTTCCTCCAAAGTTGAGGAAATTGTCAACAAAAAGGACTTATATTATTACTTATATAAGGATTATACGGAAGTGGTTTGGGTGTCTCAAAGGTCACATCAGTCAATCCCAATCAGGACTGGAAATACATCAAATCTTTTCCATCACCAGAAAAGATTCCATCCCTGCGACCGCAGTGTTTGGGGTATGAAATGCGAGCCAACGTTAATCCACCCACAAGTTTTGTCCAACGTCCTCATAGTTCTTCTGCTGCTGGCAGCCAACCAGGGTGATACCAAAACAACAATCATGTCAAAGGAATTTGTTGCGATAGTAGTCACAGCTAATAGTTTTACTGAGATTATTTTAATAAATCACAAGGAAGCTGACTTCCATATTTTTGTTAAGGCAGTTGAAGCATGTTTGAAAATCTAAATGTTTACATTTAAATGTTAGTGACTATACTCTTATCACAAAATGTATTTTTAAACCAAACCACGTTTGCAGTAATATGTTTGCATGATCGCATTCTTTTTTTATGTTAATAGCTTTATGTTAAAGCTTAACTAATGAGCCGTCTGGTTTCCTTAGATGAAAATGAAAACTGATTGGATCTAAGCAAAACCAGCAGTAACACTTTCATTTAACTTACTATTTTCAAGCTGAAGATAACCATGTTTTAAACCCATAAATTATTTAAATTGTTATTTTTAACAGGTAATCAATGTTTTATAACACACTGAGAATTTCATGTGTTACTATATATAATCAAACAGCTATAGACCTTTACATCAGTTACTGTACTGATGCCTCACAGGAGTTATAGTTATTGAGAAATGCATTAATAAAAACCTTCCTATCTACTCACAAATGTTTGTATACTGCTTGAAAACTTTGCTTGGCTTTATATTGATAATCTTCAATTGCTGCCACTAAGCTGCGGTTATATTAAAATTTTGGATAACAGTTTAAGGACACCCTGTTAGTCGAGCTTAAAAGATGAAAGTATGTTTTTAATCATTTGCCTCCCACTTCAAAGAAGCGTTTCACAGCCTCCGTCTCATCCAGGTGGACTAAGGATCTCTTGACAAATCAGACCCCTTCAGTTAGCAGTCAAGTGGCTCTGCGCTCTGACACCAAGTAGACACAGTTGCCATGGCGACCTCATTTGCATGGCACAAAAGACACCTGAGAGGGGGGGCTGGCACCTGGCCGGGTTCATTCGGGGACGGCAAGTTAGAGCGGCTCACGTGCAATTTCGACTGCAGGCTGAATCACAGCTTGTCATTTCGGTATCATTAAGACAGACGGAAATGCTAATGGACAAAGTGTTGGACTGTTTGTTTGGCTGTGGGCCTAGAGGGACTGATCATACTGATCATGTGGACAAACTAAAGGAATCCACATGAATCATTATCAGCATTACGCAACAGATGATGATTAGAAGAAGCAGCTGAAAAATCACGTTACTGTTAAAATACAGATAAAGGAACCAATAGGCTAAAAAAGTGTTAACGTTTAACATTTGGAAGTCATCTTGTAGTGTCTCTCTAGTTTATTTCAAAACAAGAAACATCACATCACCCAGTGTACTTTTAGGAAAGTTCAGATGAGTTAATTTTATTTAGGGAAAAAAAACTATCATCTGACGCCACAAATTCATTTCACACTTGAGCTAAACAACGAACGTAAAGAGGCATTATTACAGTAATTGAACGATGTGGATGACATATACGGCACACTTCACGAGCCAATCTCTTGAGGTAAAAATAACAACCTGAAATGATAGCCTGCTACATTTATATGTCAGACAACAGTTTAGTATTTTTCTCAGGAAGGACCCAATCTTGCAAGGTAAATATTCAAACAGTTTGCCTCACAGGTTGAATTTTTGCGGCTTGTTATTAGGGCTGTCGTCTGAGGGAACGTCTAACACTTTTCTCCGTCTGGGTCTATGATTACAGGTCTATTTTAAATCACCCCCCCCCGCAACCCCGCAACCAGCTTGAGCTGGAACACACTGTTATCATCAGAAAGAAGCTGTCACTGGAATGAACCACGGCACTGGCTAGACTCGCAACAACACCCCGGAACAAAGGCCTCTACAGTCTATTCATGGGTCCGAAGACAGAGTGACTGCTGTGTGCAGACCTGCTCAGACGGGATGGTGCTGATGCAGTGGCAAGGCACCGATGGTAAAATGGAGTGCATATATCATGGCGAATAATAGCTATAGAATAGAGACCAGCTTCGCTCAACCCTCAGGACGACGAGTTACTCACACTGCAGATACGGATACCATTAGCTTAACTCAACAACAGCGCACATTGTACCTCCTCGTACAACAATATAACATTCATTAAAGACTGCAACAAAGCAGTTACACTTGTTTGACTGAAAACTTGGGGTGCTGAATTATTTTTTAATCAACTTTCAGTCTGATTTTCAAGCTTAAATGCTTAAATAGTTTTATTGCATGAAAGGATTTTTAAATCAGCAAACAGCAGGTGGTAGGCGTCCTACTTTCACTTTAGCTCAAACTAAAGCGATCCTTTAAATGATATGTTTTGCAAATTCTTGAAAGAGAATATGTATATATTTGACAGATCCAGCTGTCTGTCGCAGCTGGCTGGCAACTGAGCAAGATTTTAAAAGGAGGAGTTCTTCATGCAAATGCTTTTCTGTGTTATGCCACCTTGGAGTGTATTTAAACTTTGATTTAAGCAACTGTATTTCTGAATTTTGTGACTAAAAACCCCTAGAACAAAAAATCATGCCCCACTACTAATAGCTGTAAACACTCACAGTGGGATATGCATGGGGCACTGCTAATGGCTGTTAAAATGACTACACCAGGAGACTAGGAATTATTATTTTCACATTAAATAAACAGATTTTGCATGTTTGCTTTTTAAGTAATCTAAATACAACTGACGTGGCACTGATATAACCTCATGTCTGCATCATGTTCATACCATATGTTCAGAGTAAAACTCGTCTTTGAGGATCTTTTGAAAGTCAAGTCGTCCTTTTCATCCGAGCTCTTTTAAAACAGTAAGAATTCAAAACCCAAATGAGCTTTTTAAAAACATAGCTGCCTTTCGCCTCCAGTCACATCTGCTATCCATCCAATTATAACACTCACCCAAGGACAACACATTAAAAGGATTCTGGAGGCTTGACAAATCATGTGCGTCAGCCATCCAAAATGAAAACTCTCATTTGAGGTGCCAGAGCTTCTTTAAGATCAGTTCAAATCAAACCAACTCAGAAATTATTTAATGAAAGAACGTGGCTGAACTGAAATGTTTAAAGGGGTCCTTTTCTTTTTTATCCAACTCGCATTTTTAGAGTGTACAACAAACAGTATGTAGGTAAGCAATTATAAGACTTTGTGTGGCATTTATTTAGCCAGTTAACCATCTGCAACACAATAACAGTTCATCCAAAGTGAATAATATACATATGGGTGAGAAAAGAAAATAAACAAAAAAACACTCAGTTAATAACTTAAGTTTCTGTTACATTACATCATACCATTTGCCATGTATTGTAATCCAAATAACCATATTTATGTGTGATCTAAGCTCTTCAGTTTCCCTGTTGAGACCACAGTTGCACGAAACTTGACTTCAATAGCAAACTTAAATTTTAGCTACCGAACTGTAACATTGTCAGACAACGACACTTTGGTTACAGGGTGATGAGATGCCCTGTTGACAGCTTATGATAAAGTGCAAACACCCCACTGATCACTGTGACATTTTCCCTTTATGTCTGAGGTGTGGAGTGCAGCTTGGGGAGTTGATTAATGAAGTAACATGAAGACCAAACTTATCAAAGACTGAGACAATCAAGGGCCGCAGCCAGTGAGGAGTAAATGAGATAGGGGAAACTGAGCATGAAGGTCAGGTGGGAGATAAGGTTAATGGGGATGGACGCCACTGGAGAAGCTGGGCCAAAGGACAGTGAGAGCATCTGTCGAGCCAGTCAGCTGATTGAAAGTTTCAGCCTCGACATAAAAGCGCCTGATGACAAACTCACCAAGTGACAGAGTTATGTCTTTTAGCAGCAGACAGGATACGGCGCAAGATTGTTTTTGTCTTACAGCAAAGTGATAAAACAGCTTCAGACCTTCAGACAGGCACAGATTACGTTTAATCGCGAAGAAGAGAAACCAAGGACAAACATCATCATCAAATATGGAGGCAAAGAAAACCAATCAACGCTCTCCACATTGGCAGGTCGCTGGGTTTTCTCTTTCTCATTTTGCTTCCTGCTGCTGTGCGCGTCCTGGGAGAAAACACACAGCCTCTCGTGAGGCCCATATTCCACATTAGGACCCCCTGAGCTCGTCCATCACCCAGTGCTCCACGGACCACTTAATAACCCAGCTATTCCGGCTTGACCCCAGCCCACATAGTAGACATTCCTCCAGAGCCAGAGCCCACGGATACAAGGAAATATTTAATTACACTGTGGCACTAACCTGAGGCATCTCCCCTACTGTGATGCTGTGGGACGAACTTAACACCCATCAGCCTATTGTGGCTCCCCATTGGCCATGTAAAGCCTGAACTCATTTTGTTTCATTGTGACTCAGCCGGGCTCAAAGCTAAAAATGACTTTTTCATTATTGTTACAAGTGTTTGGCTGGCATTTCTAAATTTCTATCTTAAACTCCATTGGAAAAAAAGGTGAGAAATGAAGATGAGGAAAAGTAAATGCAGCTATGTTAGAAATGAAACATAGAGATTAAGGAGAAAGTGAGGGAAAAAAAAAACAGAGGTGGTGTCAGGTCATTACATTTGCAATGTAATTACTCAGCTCAGTGTGGAAAGAGATAAAACGCATTCAGAACCTGCTGTATGTGCCAAACCTCTGGTGAGCGTTACGCGAGGACCTCATAACAACCTAATCTGGATATTATCACGCAACGGCATGCGTCGGTATTTCAAACAGTCGAAACAAAGTGCATTCCTCAACACTTACTTCTTCAGGATGACCTAAACTGATGTGCCTGGAAACCGAGATCCTTAAACCAAAAAACAATCTCTGTGTCAAACATGGGTCATGTAGTATCACAAAGAAGCGACATCCTGTTTGCAAGGCAGAGATAGAGGATAGAGCTTTCAAATCATTCCGATTAAGTAAAATATGTTGTTTATCACGGAGGCATACCATACACTCCCTGTCTTACTGAAATCCTGAAAAATTTTGGAAATATTTCAAAACCGTCGTTCCTCCTTTTCAACTAAATTCAACTTTCTTTTTTATCTTCTATTTTATCCCCTTAACATGGTGACTCATGGTCACCCAAGTATTTATCTCTTGTGTGGGTGGTCTGGCTTTTTGTTCCGTAATGTTAGCAATCTAGGAATTTAAACCTACTATTTTACTACTCTCCTAATTTATCTGTTATCCTAATATCTGGACGTCTGGTGGAGCTGGACTGAACACTGGTGAGTCATCCCAGTGATTTCTACCTTGAGCCCCGAAAAAAAGCGAAATCAAATGATGAATCAAAGCATTGCAGTTCCGGCCTGTTTCCAGATCTCATTTCCTGGCCCATCTGTTCTGTTTTAGACGAGGTTTAGCGAAGCACCGCCTGTATCTAATACGGAGGGAGAGACACAGTGATTAATATTGCGCAATTCACTCCAACTGTCCAAGAATGCACACTGCTCAGAAAGTTTAGGAAAAGCCTAAAGAAAACTGACAAGTCTCGCTGTCATAGTCCTGATAGGTAAATTCAGAGAGAAGATATTTTTGGGAGCACAAAAGCAGAGGACATTTTATGAATAGCAAAGACTGCACCATGGACAGTAGTGCTATGCTGCAGGGCACTTTGTTCTTTCAGCTTTGATACGCCGTCTACTTTTCATAAGATTAAAGCTAAAAAAAACATTGGCATTTGTTTGTTGTTTCTGTTTCAAAGGATGTTCTGTGGCTTTTGTGGAGGGAAAAAATACATCTTATGTACTGAAAAACACAATTACATCTTGTAGATGTGTGAGTGTGCGTTAGTGCTTATGTGTGTGTTTTGATACATGCCCCTGGCATGAGAGTTATGTTCACAATTCCTACCATGTACTACATTCAGGAGTAGACCCCCGCCTGAAATGCTTCCTCAGGATAACAGAGTCAGGTCAATATTTGATGTGGAGCAAATACATGTTCACGCAGCAGAAAATCAAAATCTATATGAAATTTGAGAGATCCATTAAACATTTTGCCATGGTTAGGTGAGGACCTTCGCTCCATGAGCATAACTATGATCATCTGAATTCTTAAAAACAAACCTTCAACCCAACCTTTATGGCGAGAGATGACACAAGATGACAATCAGAAAGATCTGCTTCAGATAGGTGGATGAACTCCACCGCTACATCTGCCATTAAAACCTTTCCTCAAGCTAAATTCATGCAGCAGCAGAAACCATTTAAGCTCTTGACTTATGCAACATTTTGGGGGTGCGTAATAGATGTGGTATGTCACCAAAGAGGGATGGATGGTAAAGAGCATTCATCAGTCTTCCTCACCGCTGACAGGCGCAATGAAGGCTCCTCAACAAGAATGTCCTCCAGAAATCTAAACCACAGTATGACTGAGGTCATACAGATAGTCAACTAAGCCACAAATGACTTGTACAAAACTGTCCATTTGCACAGACAATAAGGCCCCATTATGTAAGCCCAGCAGTTCTAATTAATTATAATATTGTTTTTTATTCTGGCAACCTGGATTATTTCCCCTATGCCACCTGTAGCTACAAGGTTAAAATCATGAGTATAATAATAGGAACCCAGGGGAGGTAATTTTATTCCTCTGCTGGATAGATTTTTTCCCCTCTTAGGAGCCCCCCATTTGCTGTCCACGTGGTTATCTAAAAGATAATGCAGATGACATAACCTGATCTCAAATATGACGCAATGGTGACAGATGTGTGTAATTAAAGGGTTCGTAAGACACGTGTACTGTATTAAACTGAAAATTAATGATTGACTGGGGGGTAGGTCCCAAAACGATTTGTTCAGTAGTAAAAACTAGTGAAGAGAGCAAGGTTATCCCAAACATTAGGGTCACAAATTTCACTAAATTTACAACGTTATAAACTCTACTGCATCAGGATGTCCACCTCCTCTTGTTTTAAATCCATTAGTCCTCTTGTTAAGAACATTTCGTCAAAGCAGGACCGGAGAGGAGAATGAATTATTTAGCATCTGTTGCAAACGGGTCATGGGAAAGAACAATGTGAGGCTGATCTGGCAACATAAACATACACAATCGGACATTGGGAACACATTTGTGTGGTGATATATTAAACAAGGGCACGGTGTGACACATGGCTCTGTAACACAACCTGGATCCGTCTCATGGAGTTTATTATCACCATTAAAGCGGACATGTCTAAGGAATAAATGCAGTCTAGGGCCTGTATCTATGACAAAACAGTACAATAAACCTGGGTGACTGAGTCTCAGTTGGTTACACTTTATCTGTACACTGATGTGTATGTGTATCATGTGATCTTGTTTAATGTAGTGAGGTATGGCTTTATGCTTTTAAAGAGAGTGTATGAGGTAGATAAAAGGAGTGACCCTCATTCATTTCCTCATTCAGAGACACGTGTGTAGCTGATTAACCAAATTTCTAATTTATATTCACAAATGTGTTCAGAAAGAACTGGGACAAAGAATGACATATTCTTGTTGATGTAGGCCCAAATTCCATCTTAAAGATAAAGTCATAGAAACAAACATATGATACAGCAACCCAATAGAGTACAAAAACTACATCTTGACAAACACTAAACAGTACTACACAACAAGTAAGTCACACCATAAGTCTTTTTTCAAATGGACAATAAATTTTGAATTTGAGAAATACACTTTCGCTTCCAGAAGAGAAGGTCAATAATAATTTAATTGCTGCACATCTAGTTGAGAGGTACTATAGGTTGGAGACGCCTCAATCAAAGGCTGAAAACTGTCAAAACTACTTAAAAAATGTTTTCTGGCAAGTCCAAAAAGTCCTTGTTTGCACAATGTATCTTATTTATGTGACATGCATTAAGAAAAAGAGATTTTTTTAAAGAGCTGTGAGCTTAACTAACAACAGCTTGATCAAGGACACCGCAAACAGGGTTACTCTTTTGTTTGGTTGTATAGGTGACTATTTTTTTATATTCTAAGACATGCTGTATATACTGCAGCTTTGGATTTGGAAGGTTTAGAGGGCATCTGTTTACCCTTGCTCACGTCTTTGAGCTAAGCAATGCTAAACACATCCTGGACCACTCTCTGTGTGGCAGGCCTGGAAATTAAACTGATATTGATCCTCACATCTGCCAGAGTTTGAGGGCAAAACAAGCATATTTCAGAAAAAAGTTTTCCTGCAATGTGCAATACCTTGAGCTTAAACTCATCTCTTATGGATCAAAAGGAGTTTCAGTGTAATGACTGTATGACTCTGCAGAAGAATGACAGCAAATATGTCCCCCGGGGCCTTTTCATACAACCATACACACATAAAAAGGGCACAGATTGCTGCCAGGATGGATCACAAAGAGGCAAGAAAAGTTTCATTTGTTCTTTCAGTCAATGAGTTTCCATCTGGTCTTCCCATAAATGATGTTCCATGTAGCAGGGAAACAGCTGGGGGCTGTGAGAATGATATGAAACTATGGTATCATTTTTCCTCTCCTTCCTTCCTTTCGCAAAGTGTTAAGCGCGAGGGAAACAAATGAGAACCTGAATTCTTTTGCTCTAACTTCATCTTATGCAAGTGGGATGAGCAATTTGCAGCTAAACTGAAAATGTTTTTCAAAATATCCTCAGTTGTTTTTGACATCATCTTCCACTTATACATAAATGAAAGAAAATGTACAAGAGATACACCTTTTGCACTGAGTGTATATGTGTGTGGCATCCCACAGTACTCAGCGTGTACCAATACAGCAGTGTCAGCGAGCCTGCAGGGGTGTTAAGCCATGCCCTTAATGTGAAATACCAGAGCAGAGCCCACCCAGCGACTGACAGAGGAAGTCTCAACAGTAGACCACTAGAGTCCCCGCAGCCTGCTGTCACCAGGCTGTTCAGCCACACTGCTGCCTGGAGAGAGTGAGATGCCAATGTGCCAGTCCACATCCTATCTAACCTTTAAATCCTAATGAACGCTAAAGTTGCCTGACTGCCTGGTGTTGGCCTGCTAACATAACACCTGCTATGAGAAAGTTACGCGTTGAGATATGATCTTTAGTTATATTGTTATAGTACAGCGCTTATTCACGGCAACTTTTAAAACATGTACAGTCCCTACAGAAACATTACTGTACTGTATTTCAGTGTAACATTTACTCAAAGCATTTTATGCAGAATTTCTAAACTCTCTTGCACACCACTTCATTACTAAGACACTTCTATTCGCTTAACTCAAGAAGCATCAGGAACTTCTCTGTAGTTCGGTTGTTTCTGTAGCCCATAAAATACACTAATCATACATAATGCAAACAGAAATTAATATAAAATCTCTCCTGTTGGTTTTCAGAAATATAAATTTACACAGTCAATTGTAGAGACTCAGGGTCACTTTGAATTACAGGTTTAGAGAAAGTACAAAGTTGAAGAGAGTTCAACTTTATGAATTATGATCAACAAACTCACAGATCTTCTGTTAAAAATGTTCCACATTGCATGGACTTGATTTTGCTTTACCTTTCATAACAGATATTCTCTATGAATCTCATTGATCTTTCTTCAGCTACTTTGATTACATTTTAAGAAGAAATCACACTGTGCCCAGCTGCGATCCATTCAATATTGTTGCAGGGTGTTGCTGTCCGGTAAATCCAAACTCAGAGTTTCTCAGAGTTTCATAATTTGCGAAGGAATTACAGGTTGAGAGAATTCTCCAAACTCTGAGGCTCATAAAACTGTGTCACAATCCTTTAGCTTATCTCTAAGAGGCTTTGCCGCCTTGTTCAAAACAAGGTTGTTTTTCTTACTTTGTGAAAAAAAATTGGCATTTTGAAGATAAATGGTTTTCAACTAGACAGTAACAAGAAGCAGCAGAGCAACCTATAATGGATGTGTGCCACACTCTGTTGCACCCGTGGCTCTATGGGCTAATAGGAAGGGCAGAACAAGATAGGAGTCACATTGAAATGAGGGGGCACAAGACGAGAGTCAAACATCACTTTGATGTTCACTCTGCTCCGAGAATCATCCCAGGACATCCCAACATTTGCAGGGGTGGTGATTCAACTAGCAACCACAATCAAAACATGCAATGAAAATGTGCACATGGCTAAGAGAAAAGTGGATGTCTGTACTGAGCTACAACAACTATGGCATTATTGTCTTCCTTGTAAATGACACTCTGAACATGGTACTTACCATTAAATGGAGGAAAACAACAAGCAGTCCTTGCAAACAGTTATGGAAGCAGTGACTGCCAGGTGGATATGTTGTAAGCTACTACTGAGTCATTGTAACTCTCATCAGATGGCCAGAAACACAACTCCGCTAGGATGTTTAAGCTGTTGTATTTGCTGGATAGCAATTACTTGCTATAATTGTTGGAGCCACACCTACTTGATAACAACATGTATCTCAGAGTTGTGTTTCTTAAAGTTTATTTAGAGTCTTTCGACCCCCTGTTGTTGAAAAAAAAAAAGCATTTTTGAATACATCTTTAAGTACATCTTCTTGTGTTCATTTTTGGTGTGTTACACTTGATCGTATTTTGGGCAGCGGACCTCATCATATCTCACATATCTTGCATGGCCCCAGGCTCTGTGACTGAATTTCTCAGTGGCGGCCCTCAGAAAGGTGCGAGGTGGTGGGTGGGGAGCATATGGTGTTTTTCTGTGTCCTGGTGAGGTTCACGCCAGGCACCAACTTCCCTACAGGGAGTGTTGTAGATACACAGAAGGACTCCAGCTGCTCCTTTGGGTGACCTTCATTACCACAATTAACATGCATGCCACTCATAGGCACACTTGGCTGGGGTGAATGCTGCACTATAAGCATGGGCAGAGAGGAAATGGGTGAGGGGCATGTTAAAACTGGCCAGTGAGAAAAAAATAAATAGGGAATGGTTAAGAAATGGGCTCCCCAAAACTAAAAAGAGTGTATCATACCAATAAAATGTGATAAAAATGATTTTGTTTTGTTTATGTTAAATACTCATTTGTCATTGTCAAATTAACCAATACTGTATCATACTGACAAATGAGACCATAGGTTGAGCATAAATCAATACACAGGATTTACTGTACTGCTTGTCTCTTGAGTGTTCAGTGTTTAATACAATAATGAGATACCATGCTTATGGAAACTGTAGAAGACATTAAGCTCCACTGTCATTAATCTGTAACAGTACAAGACAGGAAGATATATTTTCCACTTACTCACTTGAGCTTTCGGGGGGCGAGTGAGTCATCGGGGTTATCAAGTGGGCACCTCCCTCGCCGATGTTTTGTTGCATAAGACCCACGATACACCAAGAAGGCAAAATTGCAACTATATTGTCTTTTTTTATGTTACTGCAATATGAATTGTTACAATAAACACATTGCAAATGTAGAGGCTCATAAAGCTGGCAGCTCCTGGTACCCCTCTGTCTGCTGTACCAGAGCTGTAATAAAATCCAGTCTTCAATGTCAAACTTAACTGCCAACAAAAGAAACACTGAAAGAGGTAATAATATAGATGGAGACCTCCTTTTATGAAGTGACAAGAAAAGCACGTCTTTATTTCTGAAAACCACATAGGTACAGCTTCAAATGATTTTGCAATGACGCAGTTGCAGGAAGGTCACGTATGCAAAGATTTTGCTGGACTGGGATGATACAGTAACTCTGTATACCTAGAGCACACTTCAGCGGTGTTCTTTAGTTAACCACGTTTCACTTTTACTTTACAGGTCATAACTGGGACCCACACCACCTTTTTGGGCTTCAAGTCTATTCTTCTTACACACATGAGAACTGATTACGGCATAAATAATAGAAGTGAATTGTTGGATCTTGTGACGATGATATGGGATGAGTGTAAAACAACTGCAAGTCTCCAGATCTGCACCACATGACATGACTGGTCAACAGCTTTAAAAATGTAGCTTTGTCAGTCAGTGAAATAAAGGAATGTACACTTTTTGTCCCTCAAAGAAATGAGGCAAGCTATTTCAAAGAGCTACACGGCCATTACACATATGCATCGACTTCGCTGATATTAACCACAAATGTCTCTTCACAAATCTGTCATCACCATTCAACAGTCTCATGAAGCCCAGGCATAAACACTGAAAGTTGCGTTACATCGTCCTAAAAGGCCTGCAATCTTGGTTACTAAACACTGTGCTTTCTGTCAGAAAACCCTGACTATGAAAAATCAATAGGAAACAACGATCAGCTTATTGCACAACAGCTAATGGGCACTTTATTCAAGAACTTTTGTTTGGTACTCCAAAGCGGATCGATCAAAGAACACAGGGCCAGGCAAGGTGAACACAGAGACCATTACCATTACCTACCTACTTCCCACTGCTTCTCAACAACACAGACCCATTCATTTACATGCCTGATCAGGTCCCGCGGGACAGAACCGGGGCGAGCAAAAACAGTGCTTAATTGGTCAGTGAGAGGTTTCTGATTTGTAATGACAGAAGAACAGAGCAGCACTGGACTGTTGTGTTGTTGAGACTCAAGATCTCCCACACTTGCTATCGATCTGCCTCTCCGATGTGCAGAGATTATAGGGGAATCTAATGAAGATTAGTCTATCTGCGAAAGTATGATCCCTATGTGTGCTGTGTTCAAAACAGCAACGATCCAAAGAAAATATTTGAGGCGGCGCTATTGGGAACTGTATTAAAATCATTTTCATTTATCACAGGCATAATTCATGCAGCGCAAATATGAAAAAAGGACTAAATCAGGGGATGCTTCATTGAAAATGGAGATTTATGTGTTGCGCAGTACACTTGTGCAAATCGCCATTGATTTTTTTTTGGTGGAGCACATTATTTAAATAGTGACACTAGGTCAGATGACACACTCTTTAAACATACCACTGGTTCATATTCTGCTGGCCACTGCCCCAAACCCATAGACTTTTATTGACATGCAACTGGCAGCTGAGCCAAAGCGAAACAGCAGTGGTGTTTCTCTCTGACGTGTGCGCTTTGGCTCTCTGTCAACGGGACCACTTGAAAGTCTTGAGGGCTTAACACCACCATGGTTTCTACATAAAGCTGTTAGTGACAGAGACGCATGAACTGGCACCTCAGGTCAAACCACTATTTAAGCATCAGGATGAACCCTGCAGTTCTTTACCGAATGATGATCAAATGAGTATGCTTCTCAAAAAAACTAAATAAAACAAAATCATAATGTGATGACCTACAGGAGAGAAAAAAACATTACATTATTGTCAAAATGAAACATCACAATCATCAGTTTAAGACTTTTCAGCTCAAATTAATATTAATCTATGTATTTTTTCAAAAGGAAATCCAAGTGACAAACATGTCATAAACATGCGCACACAAAGATGAAGATAACAGCTGACTGGTGCTTTTGCCTTTAAGGAGAGGCCAGTGTTTATGTTTCTTAGCCTAAAACCGAGCTTGTCATTACTTTAGAAAAGAACCAAATTGAGGAAGTACTGTATGGAGGAGAGGTGGGAGATGAAGACCAACAGATGTTGAGTATAACAAAGAGAAGGTCAAAGATATGAAAGTGAAGAAAGTGAGGTGGAACAGGAAAGCTGAAGCTGGGGGGGGGAGATGGAGGAACAGATAAAAGAGCCATCATAGAAAAGGACAGAGAGAGATGAAGAGATTGAAGTTATGGGCAGGAATAGTCATATCTCTTTAGACCCCAGTTGTTATTCTACTGAGTTATGGGCTGCATTTGAGAAGAAAGTAACGGAAAGTCAACTCCATCTTAACTTTTGTCAGTTTATTCAAAGGTCACAGAGCAGGAAAAATTAGGTCAGAATAAAGCCTCACAGCAGCTGGGTGAACTCCATCTCAAGCTCTGCTCTGGGGAAAGTGTTTACAATTCCTTGAATTCATATGTCAACTGCGAATGAGTACATATAAAATCAGTAAAGCAGCATGATATCATGAACTTGTTAATTAAAAGGCATTTATTTTTCTGGGATTATAATCAAACAGCTCTGTTTTGATTATTTCATTCCGCAAATCTGAGAAGTTTATCAGAAAAAGCCAAATTCAATTTCATGTTCTTTCTTTTGGCACCCGACACGCAGCTTCTTGGTTCATACCGACACGTGACATGCCTTGATTAAAGAATGTCTTTTTCAAAAAAAGAGCACGGGATAACTGATCGTGTTAAATAGAAATGGAAACGCCTGCCAATTAAGAGGACGTGAGGAGATAAAAATGTGTCTGACTTTTTAAGGTTTGAAAAACAAACCAAAAAAAACAGTGTGAGTGGATGACAAAATGTGACGTGATTACAAAAACTTTTATATTAAACCTTCAAACTGTATCAATATACACCAATGAAATAAACACACACCACCCCATAGCAACATAACTATCTGGTTAAAAGAAACATCAATGGACCAAGACTGCAATTAAGAATCAATATCACTTTTGACTTTGACTGTAAAAATAATTACATTCTATACAAGTTGACCCAGTCCTTTATTATGCTTCCAAGTAAACTATGATATATCCAACCTTTAATGTTGATGATGAGCAGTATGTACTTCTGTTTCTAATTGGGCTCCTTCCTCTGATTACCCATTTTCAAGATTTTTATGATAATTTAAACAGATATTTAGGTGTTACGGGTTTTAGTTTTAAGGTGTTAACAGATGTTTAGTTTTAGTCAGTCATATAAAAGAAATAAGATATATTTGGGGTTTTACAAGAGTTGCACATCGTGTCTTTTGAAAACAAAGTCAGTCCAGAGATTTTAGACCATCTAACATGTTTCTGTCAAATGTTTCACTGAGGTGAAAGCTAACAGTGTAAACTCTTAGCCAGATGTTGCCCTCCCTTCTGTGACAACAAAGCACTCCTTTGTCAGACTGTGTCTTAGCAACCTCCCTTTTCCATTAACTGACTGGAATCTGACTTTGACCCCAAATCTGCTCAAGATACTGACAAAGCAGAAAATCTTTGTCCAAAAAAGTCATTTATGCTAATCGCACAACAGGCTGGCTTTTATCTGATAACTGTAACAAAGAGTGATATTATGTGAAGCAGCTGGTGTGTGCATGTGTGTGTGTGAGAGAGGGTTGTCATGAGTGTGTATACTTTACCAAAGTGGGTCTGATGTTCCCCACAAGGTCCAATTACTCAAGCTTAGTGGATTCAGCGCTGTCTGTTTGCATCAAAGCTGATCCGCATCTAATGGCCGGATTTAACCAAACACACGGATCTGCTCTCATAGACAAGCAAACAAATACACTCCCACCACATAAACAAGACGACAATCACTAAAAGGGCCACCTTGGGGTGGTTCACATATGTGTCCTGTGTACGTCCAGCCTGTGGTCATGACCGAGCTAACAGGAACTCTGGCCTACCTGCAAGACATGAAACTAGCACTGCACTGGACGGGTATCCTGTCCAGCTGTGTTCATGTCTCTGGGCGCTGCCTGGACGCCGTACCGGATGGCCTCTCCAACAGCTCTCCACTCTCACTCACTCTCCCCGGCTCTCTTACTTTCAGTCCTCACTCACACTCTTTCACTCAGTCACTCACTCACTTGTTGCCTCCGAGGCAGAAAGGATTAGACAAAGACTACGTCAGGGATCTAGGAGACTGTCTTGGACCATATCCCAATCTCTAGTATAAGCACCACGCACTGTTAAGCACTAAAGTTGGCTCATGTAGATTAAGCCCTGAGTGCATGTTGCCCAGGGAGCACAAATCACTCACTGTGCTAACCTCCCTTCCGAAGCAAGCGCAAAAATAAAGTTGTCATTCCTTTATCCTCGTTTCAAACACTGCAGCTCAAACTCCTCTTTAATACAGACAAATAACAATGCAAAAAAAGATGGATACAACATAGGGTGATGTGCAGTATTGCATCCAACTCTGCACCTTGTCTTGTAGACTGCAGCTGTACTCAGATCTGCTTGGAAAGCAGAATTCTCCTCCGTTTTGGGGCTACAGATAAATCCCCTCTCCCTTTAAAAGAGACTGATAGAGTTAACTCCAGATGCACCGGCTCAGCAAATCCATGTGCCGCACTTCAAAATCAATACTAGTGGCTTTAAAATGATATAAGAATCATCAGGCTCAGCGAGCATATAACCGTGGAATCAGATATGTCTCTGAATTCATTATATCTGATGGTATCAATCATGCTATGCCTTATTAGAACCCCTCACAGAGAAGCTTTTCTTGCTGTGGTCCTTTTAAATCTTCCTTGCTCTCTCCCAGACAGCTGTATTCTGACAGTACACTGAACTGAGGCAGAGAGCATTTCTGCCAAGTCTAAGAGGTAAAAACTGAAAATTGGTTGGGATACATCACAACAATGGAGCCTCACCTGCGGCCAGCTTTGTAAAATCCAGTCTATGAAATTGTATTTTCCTCAGTGTCTTCAGTGGTTCACTATTGTCAAAACCACTATGGACATTTAATAAAATAGTTATTAGACATCATCTGTCTTCAGAATCTATAGCATGCTACTTTTCTGAAAATAATTTGGTCTTATGGTATTATGTGGAATATTATGGTGTCCTCCATTCTCAGCCCATAACAATACCACCGTCCTTGTGCAAACATTCTGTTAAACTATCCCATTAGACACAAGATTTCTCAAAGCCTGCAGGATAAAAGCTGTTAAGATGCTATCCCATTAGACACAAGATTTCAATCAAAGCCTGCAGGATAAAAGGAAGATGCATCTTTAATTCATCATGCACTGAGAAGTGATATTAGAATCAACTGGGGCATCAGGTTAGAGCACTGAAGGGAACAGTGCACATTGCATATATGTGTATAAAGATCAGCATTCTTACAACTTGGAGAGGTGAGTGCCCAGTTTGCAAATAGATTAAATGTCCAATAATAAAATTTACATGATAATATATTCAGATTCATGAGAAATTAAACAGCAATAGGATCCTTTGAAACTGCAGAGGTATCAGTTTGTGAGTCCACTCATGACTTAAGAAAAAAAAAAGGTCATGGTCAAATGTATAGCCACACTTCAGCCCTGGCAGACAAAGATCATGAACTTCATGGACTGAATGGATGGATCAGCAGTTCTACTTGTTCCCTTTATTTATGAATAGAGGTGTGGGGGCAGGAGGGCATTTGCAAAGTATAATTCAGCATATGCTGTCTGCATTGTTCTCTACCCTCAGGGCTGGAGGAAGTGAGCCAAACAAATATTTACTGTGAGAGCTGCAAGGGCTTTTCTGCAAAAGAGCCTAATCGATAATTCTCAGTCCCTGCCTCAATCACTTACAGGCAGTTAACAAGCCTGTTCCTCTCTCTGAGCACTGGGAACACAATTTTATAGCAGAAATTTGCCATTTTAAGTAACATGATAATGCCATTATACATTCATGGAGAAAGATAACGGGAGGAAACTGAGGGCAATATTAACTCTGGTTGATTATGTTGGCAATAGGAAAATCCACTCGCCCCACTGGAAATCTTTTAGCAGAGATGGTACGCCACCCACATCCTAATACATCCTATCTTGTAATCACTTTAAGCAGTAGATTATACATTGCATGTCCAGGTTTTCTTCTCTTTAATACTTTTTTCCATAAAAGTATATTATGTACTCTACTGTAAACATGAATAAAGCAATGTTAAATTACCCTAAATACAGTGATTCACTTGGCAATATTTGAGCTCTAATTTGCCATGGATAAGCCATATTCATTAATGTTCCTGAAATCCTGAACTCAGCCAATATCTCTGTGAATGGGGTCGTGACACCATCGTGCTCATATTACAAAACACGCACATCCTCTTGCACTAACAACCATACAGTAAATATATTCAGATGGGAGGTAATTGGACAGCTAGAGAGAGCAGGCCCTGCTGAGGTAGAAAAGAAGACTTTAGAAAAAAACTTTCCAGACAGGCAGAAGAGTCCCCAAAGTTAATGCATGGCATCTCCAGTCCTGCAGCTTTTTGCATGCGAGTGTTTGTCTCTCGTTCTGGCTCTGATATGGTATGCTTTCAGCTTTATTAGCACCATAATACAGGTTTACATGGAGCTGACAGGAGACACAGACAAAGGAGAAGCTGACAGTCTGTAAAGGACATGCATAAATTGATCAGCTCCTTTGGCTCTGCCAGACATTTTATTTATGCAGCACTTGAGGTATTAGACACCTTTCTGGTCATCAAAAGAATAGTAAATCAAGGCGAGACACACGTCCACACCAGGACTGCGTAGAAGAAATGTGTCTCTTAACCCCCACAAAACATAACTCCGGAGATATGAGCTAGTATGAGGAGAAACACATTATAGATAATACATTTTTTTCATAGTGGCGTATAAATAAATGATGAGGCTTTTACTTGGCCCTAATTATGTCAACACGGTATCATTATAACAATTTTAAAGCAGAGGAGTAGAGTGAACCAATCAGACGCAGACAATCTGAAATTCAGTGCATCAGCAAAGTAATTTCCTTATCATTATGCATCACGGCACCACAGTTCAAAGAAGGACCATTACTGTATGTCAAGGAACACAAAAAGCCATTTATTTGTCTTTCCATTCCGCATCACGAGAAGAAAAAAAAACATCTCCGACTTGTGTTACTTTTCAAAAACAGTAGAACAATAACAGTAATAGCTTTTCAACTTTTACTTTCCATTTCAAACCCTCTTTCCAGTAAAGACCATCAGAGGTTAGGACCCCTGAGATCATTCCCTCCCTTCTTTCTCCTTCTGTGTCCATCTCTCTTACTATCCACAAGTCTCTCGCCATTTCCTCCTATCCCAGACCAAGTGGGTCTATACTGCACGCCCTACTGAAATGAACTCTTTTCTGGACTAGTTAATATAGTTTTGTATCTTGGATATCAGCAAAGACATAACACGGAGAGTCACAGAGGGACCCTTCACTGAGCAGATTTACTGGATGCAGCTGTAGATGAACATAAGTGAGACGCAGCCAAACTCATCTGTCAGTTTTTTATCCGTTAAAATTAAATCACTTCCATGAAATTTGGTAGATTGTAGATTTTAAGCTTTTGGCATCCTCAAAATATGTCGTCCACTAAAAAGGTGTTGCAGAGAGATGAGTCCTGGCACTATTTTCACCCAAAGATTTATGTAAATAAAGTTTAATTAAATCCTGTGATAGGTATTTATTCGAGTACACATCACAACGAATTACAAGCAAACACTGATTGTTTTTGTACATTTTATCTCACAACCTCTGTATAGTAATAAAAACAAGTTACTGTACCCAGAGTCCCAAAATGTGCCATCTGGAAGCCTTTTAGCCATATGCTTTCATACGGCTGGATATTTTTTCCAGATGTACCAAAATTTGTCGGCCAAACCGGTGATAAATTTTACTGGAGGCACGAGGCCAGGACAATTGTGTAGTGTCAGTTTTCTAGCCAAAAGACACTTTGGTAAGTCCCTGTATGCTGATTTTCTTCCAACAGAGAGCAGGTTGAACTACTGAGTAAGGGTCAACGCAATATAAATCCACCTTTCACTGCAAAATATTTTCAGATATGTAGCTTCTGTTTGATATAAACTGCTCCTGTTAATATACCTCCCACTACCCACCTACACAGACTCATCCTTTGCTCCGTCTTCCATTCCTGACCTGTTCGACTCAACTCGGTGAGAGAAACCTTGAACATTTAAATTGAGAGAAAAGGTGAAGCCCCCTTACTCTAATGATGAAGTTCATTGTCTTAATCATCTACTTTCCACCGCCTGCAAACAAACAAATGAACCAATAGAGTACACTAAAGTCACAGCAGTCAAACAGAGACAGGTAAATAAATTACTTGGATACCCAAAGCATTCTGTTTGTGCCTTTGTAAAGACTTGAAAGACAGATGGCACTGGCCTCTGGGAAGAACATTACAGAGCTCCACTTTTTAAGCCTTTTCATCAGGGAGTGCTGTGAAACATAATGTGTTCCTCCTGCAGCATATTCAAGAAATGTGTTGCAACTGGAGCTGGCACCTAACACCTAACACTGAACAACTCAATATTTATAAGTGAACTACTGACAGTTAATGTTTTGACTCATTTGAGCAGTTGCTTTTAACATTTCATCATAACCACATAATTACAGTCTTATTAGCAGGGAGAGGATTTGGATAGGGCTATGCTTGAGAGGAATTTACACGAAATATTTGTCCCATGTTTGGTCAATTTGTTTCTATTTGACTCCCGAAGTCCACAGAAGCAATATGAGACAAACAAAAGTCCTGTTTGTTCAATTACTACTCGAAGAACAGACCATTGCACAGAAAAAGAGGCCGTGGAGAAAACGTGTGTCAGCTGAATGGGAAGCAATATTCTGCGAGGGGAATCCAGCTCACAAACATCTTAGAAGCTGACAGAAGAGAGTTGTTAGAGAGCAAGCAGGCCAGAACATTGACCTTGACTTCATTGTTGTGATGGCGAAAGTTCACCTCTCCAAGTCTATGTCATGTGATTTCTGAAAGAGGGCCAAGTGCAGCAAAGAGTATCCAGACAAGATTTAATGGGCTAAAGACAAGGTCCCAAAAGTGTTAAGGACAAAATCTACAGTACAGCCAGGCCTAAAAACAAAGGAGGACAGGATTTGTTATAGAATATATATATTATAGACCCATAATGAATTGCACTCCCATAAGCGTAAGGATGAAAAATAACGTCCACAGGACCAATTTGCCTTACGACCGGCAGTAAGTGGCTACTTTTTCAATTTTGATAGTTATTCCTTGACCAAAAGGAGGACTGTTATTGCCTGCAAATTGCTGAGACAGATTAAGAAAATAGCTTTGTAAAAATACGCTGGCAGGATGTTTTGCAATGGTCAGGGGATGTCAACGTATTGTGAAATAAGAATGATCTCCACTGAAGTAAGCTTTTATTTATTATTTTTCATCCAAGACACAGATCATAAAAATATTTTTCCGAGCCATTTGTACTTCTTTAGAGACCGTTTTAGGGCAGCCAAATGAAATGTGCTGGAGCGTCAGTTGGATTGAGTAACTGAAGTTGGTTATTAAATGTTTAGTTGTGAAGTCTCTCAGTTTGACAAGAACAGAGCATCAGCTAATTATATGGATGGCTGACTTTTATAAGGCCGGGGCGCTTCGCTCTTTTATTATGGCTCTCTCTTCTTCCCTCCTCCCCCTCCGTCACCTCCAACCCACCCTTTTTTACCCTTCATTTCACCCTGCACAGATGAGAGGAAGGGTCCGGGGTATGAGATTTGTTTGCACAAAACAAAAGAAGAGAGAGATGACTTTTTCCAGGTACACAGGGAATTGTGTTGACACGGTCTCTGCTCCATCAGCAAGCCAATACATATGGTCAGAGTACACAGTATGAAAAACATGTGCGGCGTGGTCCTCTTCTCCAAATATTACCTCCTCAATGATCCCTAAGTGGCCACATCACCTCATCTCCCCGGGCCATTCCCCGCTGCCGTGTGCCATCAACACTTCCACAACATTCGGAACAACAACGGTACACCCCAGCAAGGAGGCCAGAAACAAAACCCCCTCACTCTTGTCAAAACAAGAGAGAATAGTCACAAAGTCTTCAGGTTAAGAGCAACCGCGCCTAGTTCTGCTGTTGTAATGATTAGCTGGGACTGTTACTCTCAGATTGGAATTGACACTTTATGTATATTTTCAACCACACGATTGCAGTATGGACACATACTGAGAACTATAACGATTCCCCTGGAGACTACCTAAATTTAGAGGATAGGATCTATAAGGATAGAAAATCCATCGCTACGCCACAACAACTATAAACAACTGTAATCAAAATAAAGCTCCAGCTCCAAACCACAGCCAACCACAAATAACTCCCTGATGTCAAATATATTCTCTGAGCAGAAGTGAGACAATACCCCCGGTCCCTTGTTTAATCTCTTTCCTCTCCATCTCCTGTCTACTCTGTGTCTCCAGTGTAAGCAGGAACCCTCCTGGTCTAAACAGAGTCCTAAAGGAGGAGTGGAGCTGCAACAGAAGCGACTAAAGGCTCAATGAAGAGTTAAAAAGGGAGCTGAGGGGAGTCTTTCAAACCACCAACCACGCACTGCCTCCACCAAAACCATCAGATTCCAGTTAGAAAGAAAGCACCCTACTGTTTCTTCTGGAAAACAAGACACACAAACCCCAAGACTGAAGTCGCAGCGGCTGAAACACTCACAGGGCTGTGGCCAGTGTGTGTGAGGAGATCATGAGGCGAAATTGCAGGTTTGTTCTGTGAACCAAAGTGCTGTTTGGATAGAAAGCAAGCAGACTGAGTTGGACAGGAAAGGACAGGGGAAGGGCTGATGGATGAGGGTGATGGACAGTTTGGCTTTGGTATAGGAAAGCACTGCAAAGAGAGCTGTCAAAACCACTGGGGCACGTACTGATTTCAATATATGCAGGTACACACACACAAACACGCAGTCTTTCCTTGCAGACTAGATGAAACACGCTGGCCGTCCCTACAGAGGCAGGCTTTTGTATGCACAACGACTCACACACACACACACACACCTCAGTCCACCTGCAGAGCACCTGGGCCTTTCATCTATTCCACTCCACCTGCTGTGTGCATGTGTGTGTGTGCTCATTGAGTGACCGAGCGAGAGAGATATCAGAGACCATACATGCCAGATTATGCAGCTGAATGAATCCTATGTCGGCATAAACACTCACAAATGGCTAATGCGTTTGTTGAAATGTTGGTGAATTCAATTTGAGCTCGCATATTATACTGTAGCTCCACAACTATTACAACTACTATTACTGTTCCTATTACCAAAGATCTTAAAAGATTTTAAATGTAAAAAGGAAACCAAAGAATGTCAGACTGCCATCAGACCTCGTGTTAGGGCCATACGAGAGGACACCGGGTTCCCTGATGGCTGAAATGGATGAGTGCGTCGGATCCATAACTGCAGGCTGACGTGCCACTGGAGTGTGAAAGGACTGGATAACGACCCGACATCTGCAGGACTCCAAGCGTCAAGGTCAGGTTTGTTGTAGCAATCCAAAACAATCCTGTGAACTATGTTTTTCAAGTGGGCCAAAGGAGATGGTCAAAACATTTTCCATCTCATATCCAGCCTCACTGGATGAACGATAGAAATTGAAAAATATCAAAGAATCGCACAGTTTATTTGTGTGAATGCTTAAGTCTTTCACTTTAGGACCATTGAATTAGGTTCAATATCAGTATTTTAACACTTCTTTAATCATAAAGCCTATGACAAATTACTTCAAAGCGGTCTGTTGCTTTTATAGACTGTAAATAAATATTACAATAAATGATTCAATATTTAAAGGCTTCCCACATTAAAACAAATGTTTGGATATCGAATAAAAAGAAGCAGCACTAGTATATGTTTACATCCTTTCTCCATATTGTTCAAAAGCCTCCAAAAGATTGCCATTTCATATCCGTAATCTTTTCACTTTGCCATCTGCCCCTCACCTCTCTTAAGTCTTACCTTCTGTCTTCTCTCCTAGGTTAAGCTCAGGTCACTCAAGCACTGAAGCCTTTCCCAAGACTTCTAAAGAGGGAGACTGGAGGCTAGGAGCTGAAGGGGGGGTGGGGTGGCTAGCATGATAAGAGGGGGCAAGAGAGAGGGGTGAAGACAGTTCATGTTTTAGAGAGTAGTCTGGCACAAAAATGAACCGAGCTGCAGCGAGAGCCTAATTAGTCTAGATAAAGCCTGCCATAGCACCCCGACACAAAGAGGTTTTGTACGGGTGGTGCACTTTTCCACGCACACACGCCGACGCATGCACACACGCACACATATACCTTCACGGGGAATGTGGTATTAGTGTCATGCTGATGTATCTGGTCCTGCGTGAGTGGGCTGTATCTCTCTGCTCTCAGTAAATACTGGGAGGCCAGCATCAGTCACTGCTGCTACACTGGCCCTGTGAGAAACCCACAGAAGGCAGCATTCTTCACAGCAGAACACAGACCACCCACACACCCACGCCTGGCTAAACCTCGTTAACAAACATTTGTCCAGACTCTCTGAAATGTTTAAAAAGAAAAAAAAAAAAACTTCTCTCAGTTGGATGCAATGTGAAAGCGAAACCAAACCAGAGAATGCAGAAATGAATATGAACCAACAGTGATGAGTTCACATTAAGGGAAGATGCTTTGCAGGTAGTTAAAGTTAAAAGTTAAAACTGTATCAGCTAAAATTGTCATCTTCACCAGCACAATTTTCATCTTCAGTACCATCAAAATGGCCATTACAGCTCATCCAAAACTGTCAATGTTAACCAACAAAGCTCACTAATTTACACTTTTTATCTTGCCGAAGTCATCCCTCCATGTTTCATTTCCCAAAATGTCAAACTATTTCTTTGAGTCATAGTCAGTTCCCCTACAGCTTATCATAGAACTAACTATTTGATTGTTTTTTCCATAACTGCATCAAGAGTTTTAAATTTTTCCCATTGAGGTCAGTGAACTAACTGACTGACGAGAGCGACAGTGATCCCAAGATAACACATTTTGGTTGTATATTCTGAATTTCAAGAGCTGGTATTATAAGTCATTTCTGAAGTTGTCCCTTCGTTCATATTTTGTTGATTCTTAACTGAAAATCATTTGATTATTTTCTAACCCTGAACTTCACATTTAATATATATCACCCCCTAAAAAAAGTCTGTTTAAGTCTGTTTTATGGTGCAGTGTTAACATCTCCCAGATCCTTATAAATATGTTTCCATGGTCAATTCTGTTTCTATCTGGACTTATGAGGACAGGCTAAACTTGGCAAACACACCCCATAAACTAATATGTATGTATATGAATACAGAATGTCAGACTGATCTGTTTTTGGACTGAGAAAGCAAGGTCAGGGCTGATTTGACTTTCTGATTGGCCTGAGCAGCTTAAGATACCAGTGAGCTACACGATCTGCTTGCCCATCCATTTTACCATGTAATCAATAGCTTCGAGGCCGCAGATGATGAATGGAGTGAAGTAAAAAGTGAAATACACAAACTGCTGTGCTAACTGAGGAATCTATATTCTACGTGGCCTAGGAGGAAACTCTGATACTGGGCCATTACTGAATGTGTTTCTTTGACAGAAAGTAAAAGATCTTTGTCCCTCCAACAAAGGCGTCTCACTGTTGACACATGGGTGCAAGATGGATGGGAGCCATCTGATATATGCAGCTGTCATAAATCACTGGTTACAATTAACAAGGTATTCAAATCAAATAATCCCTGCATGTCATGTGATTATGTTCGACCTTCAGTTGATCGAAGCAGGGTAAACATAAAAAAAAAAAAAAAAAAAAAACATCACCACACCACACAACAAAAGAGGATGCACAACAACAAGGACACCAGCATGAGGTTCTCAGCATGTCACATGCGTAACACACAGCCAACGCATAAAATTAAACATGTCAACCAACCCACAAAATAACATGCCTGCATAAACACTTCGCATGAATGCACCCACAAACATGGATGCCCACATACTACCCACATGGAAATTCACATATTTAACATAAAGCAGGAAAACACACAGAGCATGTGCTGGTTGGTTTACATTGATCAAGCAAAGTTACGAAATGGAAATAAAAAGCATGTGATACCTTTCATTTCCATGCCTTATATTTTATTTGCGCTAACCCCCACAAAAAAAAAAGCTGCCAACCTATAGCAGTTACCCATCTGAAAAAAATAGATGTAACCAATGAAGGCCAAAAGAGGTGTGGAAAATTGTTGAGGATTTCTCGAAGAAGAAATTGGACAGGGAGGAAAATATGTTTTCCTATCAAATCAGAAAAAATGAAATGAAAACCATGTAAACTAATAGTCTGCCCCAGTGAACATTCGCCACGTCTTATCCCTGCCAAATATTCTGTGGGCAGTCCAGTGTTTCAGCCCTGAGGTCCAGCCTTAAAGGCACCGCATGGAGCCCAGTGATCAAAGGGAAAGCTCTCCACCAACTTGGTCCATGCTAAGCTTCTGGCTTCGCTCCAGCACGCTCCTATGGTTGTTTGCGAAAGCGTTTACATATGTTTCTGTGTGCAGTTGAGCAGCTCTACATGAACGTGCATTTGTATAAGATCAAAGACGTCCTCGAAATCTCATCGCAGCGCAGGCAAGGAGCATCTACTGGTCACAAGACGTGAAGTGAAACCACAGCAGAACAAGGGAGTGTTTAGTCATGTACTGTAATCGTTACAATAGGTTGATATGACAAAGTATATTTGATATAATAAAAAATACAAATCCATTTGATATGCAAACCATTTGTTGCATTTCAGTTCTAGTCTGCTCTGGCTGCACACTTCCAGTAACTGTTTGAAGGCTTCATCTCCTCTAGTGGTCATACAGAGCTCATAAATCTCACAGTGTTTGATAATGACTATTAGCCGAGACTTTAGCTGAAATTCATCTGCAACAATGGATGGTTATAAAAGCAGAAAGTAGAAATAGGAAATGATTCATCCTTACTTTGTACTGCAACATGATGTTGAAAATGGTTATCGCGATCAACAAAAGGATAAAAAAAAATATGTTTTGTTCAGCATTAAAGGTGTTTAGCATTATTTCACATAATCGTGTGAGCGCTCTGTGTTGTGTTCTCACAGCAATCAAGCCACACCAGATTTCATTCAGAATTAGACCAAGTAGATCATCTTGACTGAAATACACCAGACTGACGGCAAACTGCAAAGCAAAAGGAAGAAAATGAACCAGTTTGTCCGAACCACATTAAAGAGGTTAGAACATGAACACAAACTTAATAATCCACTGGAAAAAGAAAAATCATGCAGCTTTCACTAAGTCAACTCAGATGCTACCAATTTAGGCCACGAGGACAAATAATCTCTTTATTGCTGCAGGGAATCTAAGAATGTTATTGTTCTGCTTTGATGACATACAACTGGCTTTCAAAGACTTCACCCTGCAGCCAAAACTAGTTAGATATGTGAGCTGGACCAGTTACATGTAATTCTGAAACAAGAAGCACTGCTGGCAGCTGCCCAGGCCTTGTTGTTCCTCTGATAGATGTAGCTCACTACCTAAGACAAAAAGACAGCCAGCGACACACCCGCACTGAAAAGACAGCTCAAATAAACTGCCGCGGTCTAAAGGTGAATTGCATAACATCCATATTACATGCCAGTGAAAATGATGATTTATTCCAAACAGATAGGAAAGTTCACAACATTCATTACTTTGAAACTGGGAGCAGGGTATTTTTGGTTTGTTTTTCTTGTTTTCAGCAAGATTTCACAATAGTATTACAGCATATGATCCTGAATTAGAGCAGCAGTGATGGTCTGGTGTTTCATCCAGGCTCCCCGCTCATCTTGAGAAGCGCCTGTGGCTGTCTCAGCAGCACAGCTCCTCATACTGTAGGCTTCCTTTAGTCATGACATACCACAGATTACATAACTCTGCCACTGTATGACCCTCGGGCCTCAACTATCTGCTACTGTATCCACGAGGTTGTCAGCAACCCCCTTCCCTCACCCTTATATACATTCACAGTGCTTTCACATAGTTGCACACATGCTGTACGCTCAGTCTCTCTCTCACACACACACACACACACACCAGCCTTGTATGCCGAGTGTGCTGGGAGGCTCAGCCTGGTTTCACACTGAGGGTTTGGCTATACAGGAACACACACACACACACACACACACAACTCAGAACAATGCTTGGCTGGCTTAAAGAAATGCCACATGACTAAGTGAAGTACATAACAGTGCTGGCCTTCACTACTGTGCTCCCACATGCGATACAAAACAGCAGTTTAGTCAGGAGACCGTTACAGCAGAGCAGACAGCCAAAAACTTTGAATGGGGTCATTATTGCAGGATATAAACTTGGCCGATTGTGGTGATTAAAATGGGCTATAAACTGTCTTGATTTGTTTTTTGAACATCACATAACATCCTCTCACACACACAGAATATTGCACTTCAAAGGGGACATTTCTCCTTTAAAATCTGGTCAACACTGAATCGACAAAAGGCTTTTCAGCACAGGGATGAAATGGCTTGTTGGCTCCACTCGTGATAAGCAAAAACGGCCGTGGATGAATAGTCACTTTTCTCAATCCTACGCAAAAATCGGAGAGCCTTGACTCCCATTTACACCCCCCCCCCCCATAGAGCGAAACAGAAGATGCACCTATTCAGCTGGGTTATGTAAAAAGTAAATGAAGTAAGAATGTTACAGCCCACGATCCCTTTCAGTCCAACAATGGGCCTCTCCATCTTTACAGCAAGGTTGGAGTCGCCGGCTGTAGCAAACTTGTCTTGCTCAGACCAGACGACGCAGAGATCCGGGGTGTAAATCCTCCTTTGATGGCAACTTTAGAGCAGTTTAAATTGGCTACCCTTCGACGTGTCACCCAGGATTTAAGACTAACACTGCCTCAGTCTCTCTGTACAGGTTACACCGACACACACGGACAGCAATGATGTGAAAAATGTATTCTTTGTAACTGTGTACTCCTGTTCATGGTAATTGTGAAAACAGTAAAGCACACACAAAGACTAACACCGTGAAGACTGCAAAGAAATATGACAGGATTTAAAAAGGGTAAGAAAAAGTTCCTGCTGATTTTCACAGCCATATCTGGGATTCAAACCAGCAGGTTTCCACTCAAGACCAATATCTAATCTATCCGTAACTATGACGTTCATTTCATCCATCACGCTTTCTGTTGTGATCATTATTGAAAACTGTCAAGGAAGCTACAAGATCAAATAATTTATGTATTTTAATTTCTAAGCTGTTAGGACATCCAGTGACACGAATACATTTTGGAGCAGTGGAGCTCAGACAGGGGTGAAGACCGTTGCCGGGGGGGGGGGCGGACATCATGAGACTGGCATTACAACAACTGAATATCAACCAGCACTCATTTCCACATCAAAGAGAAATAACTCATCACAAACCCTTTGGAAAAACTGTCCCTTTTCAGAAACCTGTGGTTAATTTGTGACTTCTGTTCATCACAACTGGCTTTTATGTGTTTGTGCCTGAGAGTGCAAGCTCAGTGTTGAGAAGCCAGACTACTGGAAGCGGACCTAGAATTTGAATCCTGGCCACGCAGACTGCACTGGCCTTACACTCTAAATTCCTCTGAGCCACTCTTAAGTAACTTTGAACCTTTAGTGATGCGATCTGCCGCTGCCAAAGCAGTTTAATACACTTTAAAATGGCAGGATTAAGAAATGACATTCATCTTCATAAGCAGTTCTTCTGGAAATGAAATTAATAGGCTCTAGCTATTCTCCTCGTGAATAATATGCATGGCTAATTCAATTAACAAGCAATATCTCAGCCAATGTTCAAATGGGTGAAAAAAAAACAAAATAACTTAAACCCCAATTTCTGTTTAAACAATTATTCAATTTCAGAGTAAATCTAATCCATTTAAAAAGGATTGACCTGAAGCCCAGCAGTTAATTGATTTAGCATGTCATCTTATTGGCAGAGGAAACGTAAACATGCTCATCAGTGTCAAAATTAGCGAGGGAATTAAGGGAGACGTGTTGAAATGTGACTTTTGGTCGCAGCAGCACGACCGACACACACACCCACACACTCACATAGACGAACACAGAAAAGCTATTTAAACACAAGCAAACAACATCTGAAGACAAGCGAAGCAAAGAGAAGTGAAACAACAAGAAGAGGTTTTCATTTTATCCTCTGACCTGAGAGGCAGATGAAGGTCATGTAGTCTCCCTGACCACCGGTGGCCAGGAAGGGGATCTTCTTCTTGGTCCTCCGCTTCACCTGCACAGCAGCGAGCATCTTTTCGTCATGGGGTATGAAGACCTCCTTGTTGATGGCTGACTTGGCACTCATGTCTGAAGTAGGCAGCAGTGAGCAGCTGGTGAGCAGTTAAAGTGGAGAGGACGAGATCCACTCTTCACTGAAGAGGAGCAGAGTAAGGGGAAAACAGCAAATGAAATTAAGCAGGAAAGATTACAGTACTTTACAACTTACAGAACACTAGAGTTTCAGTCCTTCATTTTCCAAAAGTCTTTTAAATTACAAAGAAATCATACTCTCTTCTGGTATCTGACTATGCAGATTGAGTTTTACTTGTCCACGTGTTCAGATATGCAACTCTTTTGCACGATAAAATCATCCCTATAAAAACACACTGTTGAAAGAGATCTAACACTGAATTTATACATTTCTATAGTATGAGCTGCACAAACAAAATTTCATTCACCAAAGCTGCATTGGGGTAAAGACACAAGCAAAACCAAAACTATTTGCACGGCCAGACAGCACTAGAGCAGTGTTTCCCATCCTTTTTTGCCCACAACCCCTTAATGTAAAAGGCACTATATTTTGTGGCAACGGCGCAAACAGGTAGGAGACTCCGTCAAACAGACGCAGCGCAAAGCAGGTTGTCAGTATTTCAGTATTGGATTAGATAGTATAAGATTGAGAACCATAGGTGGGAAAACTTTTTGTAATTTAGGCGAATCAACCCTTGTATAAAAGTTAAACAAAGCCAGGCTGATGTGACATGAGGTGAGACATCATTAAAACCGTAAAGCTTCTGCCTTTTGTGTGTTCACAGCCTCTGCAAAAGCACACGCAGCCAGTCTGAATCTGCACACTCTCTGCTGCTCACTGCTCTGTACAGCATGTTAAAGTAATGACAGAGTTCAAAATGGTTGCGTCTCTCTGTGTATTCTGCAGCCAGCCTCCATGCTCCATCTCTCTAAATGCTTTGCCAATGTTCTCGTTGGAAGCGCTGCCACTCGCAGATTTGAAATGACTTTGGCTGAAGCCCTTAAGAGTACTGGTAAGTCTCACTGATACAAAACAGCAATCATGTTTCTATTATTACACGCCAATGTCTACTGCTGAATTTATTTATTTATTTATTTTTGGTGTCTGGGAATACACCGCAAGAGAAACGGGAGCATGTCCGATGGCGTCAGAAAAGCCTAACTGTACTTAAATGCAGGACACAGCCATAAAAGAGTGGGTTAATTAGGTGCAAATGCTCTCATGAGGACTATGCAGCTTAATCATTTTTTCAGCCGTGCACATTCGCCCGAGACACACAAGCATTCACAACTACACACCGCACAGGCCACCCTGATGAACCAATCTGTCTGTCAGTCACAGCCAGTCGATGAATTCGTCTACTGCGAGGCAAAGCGAGCTAGACTGCAAAACCAATGCCTTAATCAGACTGGCTTGACGATAAACAACAGACCAGCTTTAAAAACACTCTGCAGCTCAGGAGAAGTGAGAGGGGTCAAAGTTTCATTCACTCATTATCATAAAAGCAGAACATGCAGGAGCACAAGGTTAAGACAGAACTTAATGGCTGAAAGGCTGCCATTGTTGACTGGTGGCCATTATTAAAGCGGGACTGCACGGCCAGAAGGAACACACAGTAAAAGTTTTGGACACTGTGGGGACAATCTTCTGCAATCTAATAAATAGCTCTGCTGTAAGTAGGACTTCCATGAAGGTATTATTGTTCAATTTTTTCTGTCTGTGTCAGCTATATGGTAATTTCTAAGAAAGCATTTAGAGGCAGTTTCATACTGAAGTGCATTACAGGCAAAGATAACGTGCGTGTGTGAAAAGGAGTTACATCAGCACTTTTCTGACACTGTCACACACAATAATGTAACATTACCAAGTTTTACTAAGGCAGAAAGTATTGCAATGCCAATGTATCGTTTGGCATTATGATGTACAAATGTTCAGATATGCATCTCGTATAAAAAAAAAGCCCAATAAAAGCCTCACTGAACTTGTTCAACACTTGCAAACTACTTTTTTGTGCACTTGTCTCTGTTTCAGGCAGTTAACAGTCTCATTGAACAGTCACTCTTTCCATCCATCTCGCTTCCTCTCTGCTCTTTCAGCAATCCAAGACTTGACAGTAAACAAACACACGGGCCAAGATTTTGTGGAGAGTAATTAGAGAGGCTAATAAATATGCCTTTCTTTGGAATGTGAGAGATGTCCAACACCCAACACTACGGCTAGGAAATACACCCGAACCGTCCTATAAAAATAAAGGCACCCATGATCAGAGGAGGTTTGAGTTGTTTTGCATGCAAAGCTCTGTCAAATTCAGGTATGTTCATTCTGCTGGTTCCTTTTAAGCTGGCCAGGCATGTTAAAAGTGCAAACTGTTCTGTGAGCTGTGTGTGCATATTGTATTGAGCTCTGACAAAGAAATCAAGAACTCTACTGAGCCAGTAGTCTGAATCAGAGCTTTCAGCACTTATATTACATTTGAAGACAGAAAGTAAGTTTTTTTTTTCTAACGGTTGTAAGATTTGTCATTATATTGTGCATCAACCGACCTACACATGCGTAAAACTGCTCACCCATACTCTTTTACATATAGCTACACAGTGACACAGCTCACCTTTTCCCTTGGCATCTACCCTTTAATGTCTTAATTTCTGGATGGCACAATGAGGAAAAACAAATAAACAGAAAATCAAGGTTAATCGTTGAAAAGTCACTGGTCTTGTTGCTCTCTAGTAGAAAATATGCCCACTGGAGTCCCTCTCTGTGGAAGCCCTAATCCGGAGCATCTCTCCCCCTTGCTCCTGCTTCCTCCAGCTGAGAAAGCTGCCCACATCTCCCTGCAAGCTGTCACCAGGCAAAGGGGAACGCAAACCCCCCCCCCCCTCCTCAAGTGGCCCAGTGAAGCATGACGGGAAGGAGGAATAAGGGGATGGGGGATGCGAGGAGCAAGGAGAAGGAAGAAAAACAAGGATGAGGAGGAGGAGGAGGAGGCAGACAGGAGCCTTTAGGCGGTGAAATGTAGCCAGCAACAATGCATCGCTTGCAGTTAGACTTTGAGCGGTCTTATGCAATGCTCACACTGCGGGGCTGAGCAGTAGTACGGGAGCCGCTGTGGCAGTGTAAACGACGTGCTTATATTTTTTACGGCTGCTTATCACCCCATTTCCAAGCAGAGGCCCTTTTCAAAAACACTTCATTAACTGTAGCTGTGTACTGCCAAAGCAGTCACTGTTCCCGCTCATTCCCTTGGTCCCCTCTTGCCCAGTGTGTTAATGTGAAATCTGTACAGTCAGTGCTCGCGGACGTCTTGCGGCCTCACTGGAGTGGGGGTCTTTTGGGTTTGCCGCACAGCCACCTCTTTGAGCGTCAACACAGTCCTGCTCTCCAGCCTGCGCTCACCAAGCCCATGGGAAACCTGCCACAGTAGCACAAGCTGCAGGAGCATAATAAAAAAGGGGCCCAGAAGTCAGGTGGATGATTTGAGCCTTGTCAAACTGAATTGAAGGTGTATCTTTAATTTCCTCTGGAGAGGCAAAAAATTCAGTTGGCACAGGCTAAAAAACTAATCTCGGAAAGAAATTACCAAGTATATTTACTCTTAAAATGCAGCCAGCTGGTGTGAGAATTATTCAGATAGCAAACCATTAGAAATTGATCACACAGATATGAAGTAATGAGCTGCGGTGGGGATGTGGCCAACTCGTGAGCTGATGCAGACTACAGGAAATGTAGTGGAACAGTGATGTGCATGTGAGTTTGTCCTGCCTTTGTGAGGATCAAAACATTTTCGTCCATGAGAGTGAGAACAGAACCAGGTTTAAGTTCAGGTTAAGCTCAGAGCAGGGTTAAGCTATACAAACATGTGTGTGCAAGCATCAGAAAGACTGATAAGCATGGGAAAACACATTTTTGTGCCTTATCGTTACTTCTCAGAGAACACCCTGCGCTGAATGGGAATTATAACTTATCCTCACCTTTGTATATCTAAGAGTTTTCCTTTTTATGTTCTGACAGCTTCGACAGAAAGTCTGCATTGAAGAACGCAGCAGGAAAAGGAACAGCGGCATCTTGGACTTGCGCTAAGAAAACAGTTTGTTAGAAAAACAAAAAGGTCGCTTGCTTTGCTTTTGCAAATTGAAAACAGTGAGTAATTACCACTAATATTCTGGAGAGCATTCTAAATGTGTACAGTTATTTCTGAAGCCCCACGTACAGTAGAAAAACGGTGATGGTGTGTTTTAAAAGAATACGTCGCAAACACATACAGGTGCACCTAACTGGTGTGTCAACAAGCGTTTTGCTTGTGGGTGAAATAACAAGACAGGAATTACAGAGAAAACAGTGAGAATAATCTACCACTAATATTCTGGAGAGCATCTACCAACAGACTGAGAACAGCAGTATTTGGAAAGCATGGTGTGTTTTAAAATGTTAGAGATATCACTTTTGGTAAAGGGTGTAGACTGTTCTGACAGCTTCGACAGAAAGTCTGCATTGAAGAACGCAGCAGGAAAAGGAACAGCGGCGTCTTGGACTTACGCTAAGAAAACAGTTTGTTAGAAAAACAAAAAGGTCGCTTGCTTTGCTTTTGCAAATTGAGAAAACAGTGAGAATAATCTACCACTAATATTCTGGAGAGCACTCTAAATGTGTACAGTGTATTTCTGAAGCCCCACGTACAGTATTTGAGAGAGAGAGCGGCGATGATGGTGTGTTTTAAAATGAATACGTTCAGCAAACACATACAGGTGCACCTAACTGGTGTGTCAACAAGCGTTTTCTGCTTGTGGGTGTGAGACAGTAACAAGACAGGAATTACAGCCTGTCTACCAACAGACTGAGAACAGCAGGGAAAGCAATGTTAGAGATATCACTTTTGGTAAAGGGTGTAGACTTAACCTTGAATAAGTTTTATGTATAAAAAAATGAAAAATTCAGCACATGACGATATCTGGCACGATAACCAATTCAAACTGATAATATAATCCTCCTCATCCCCCTGTATCTACTCCTCCCACTCACATTTGACTGACTTTGGAAACTTTCAGAAGACAAAGTTGTTTCTTTCATTCCACACCGCACTCTCAAAGATGTATGAAAGGAATAAAAACCCTTCGCCTCATCTGCAGCCTCTCATGCATGACTTTCATGTTGACTCATGGCTCTGTGCAGGGCCTTGATTTCACAGGAAAAAAAAACTTCCCACAGCGTACACATCTTCATAGATTGCATCTTTAGAGAGTGATGTCACCCGACAGTGTCACTTTGAATGGGCGGTATCCAACAACGCCACATGAACAGATGGTGATTGTTACCTCTCATAAAATAATTAAGAGATTACACCGTCTACCCTGCTGCTTTTGTGGCGTGCACGACCAGCCTGTGGTGTATTCACATCTAATTCTAAGTTAGCGCAGCATCGAGCAACAAATAATAGAGCAAACCCAGGCTTGACATGCGCAGTAAAAAACGCTTCAGTCGCAGCTTGCTTATGAGTATCATGTTGGTTGATGAGTGCCAATAACACCAAGAGTTATTATGTTGTATAACTACACATTCCAGTTCATGCTGAGGATAAACTCTCTCTGCTATTTTATAACACAAGGCATGAAAGCCAGCGAAAAGAGTTCATCATTTTTGCAGTATTTCTACGATGTACTATTCCAAAACTGCACCTGGGGAATCAAACAGCCCTTTCACTCTCTGTGGTAGCTGAGGCTGGATTGTGAAACATTAAGTGAAACTATGCTTTCTCAGAAATATTTTTGTTAACATCAAGTCAAAAACCAGCACAAAGGCAGGACAGATTTTTCAAGCCGTTTAAGTCTCTGGTAAGGTCTGATTTTCGCCGCCCAAGTTTTGAGATCTAAGACCAAATCCCTCCACCAGAACCAACACAATGTGCATGTCAGTCAGCAAAGCTCATTAACACAGTTACTCTGCCATCTCAGACACTCAAATATGCTCGATTTAGCCGAACCTGCTTTGCCGGTGAAGGTAGGGTCTGAAAACCAGTACACAGGGAAGCTACAAACCTAAACAACATCGCCACGCTTTGTAAGTTATCTGAAACTCTTCCAACAGAAATGACAAGCGGCACTGCAACTCACCCGCGCCGTTCTTCCAAATTCAGCATCTGGCGCTCTGCGTTCTTTGTTGACTCTCAGATACGCTGAGCTGCTCTCTCTCCTCACGCTTTATTTTAGCAGACTCAGGATAAAAACTCTCTGTTTTTTTTTGCTTGTGTTGTTTTGGAGACAGCAGGGCTTCTAAATTCCTCACAACCGCATCAAAATGAAGAGTTTTTGTGCATAGCTCCCAGCCTAAAGTTTACAGTGAGCAAGAAAATGTTGGCGAGACAGGAAATTACAGAAAGAGGGTTGTCCGATTGGACAGTAGGTTGAAAAGTTTGTGCTCAGCATAGGGATCAAAACGATATTCAGATAATGAACGTGGAAACCCATGTGAGCGCCCATAATTGGCTATTCTGAGAGATGCTACTACTGTAATTTGTAGGCAGCTTTCTTCCTAAGGGGGCATTACAGCAGTTTGTTTTAAACTCAGACAAGGGGAGCAGGAGAGAGGAGAGGATCAAAACTACTTTTGGATCATAACTTCATTCTTTATTCATCCTGCTGCAGTCATTTCCGTCTTTTCTATGTACATTTCTTTCATTTTTGCTTTTGTTATTCATAATATGCAAGTTATTCTAATGCACTTTATACTGTGGGACAAAATGTAAATGCACAAAGGAATATATGCTGTACATCCTGCTGATGCCTATTTTACGTCAAAGTAACGGAGACCATTGATCACGAAGAGAAAAAGCTCTCTGTCAAAGCAGCGGGTCAAATAGGATCTTACTCTTTCCCTCAAAAGGGAAAGATATAGAGGGCCTCGTCCATTTTCCTGAGTGACGCAACTGCTGGTGCTATAGGTTATATAGTGCCAAGGAGGCATGGGCTGACCATGAATCAGTGAATGGCATGTCAGGCCCCCAATTGAGCTCATCCTTTATAGGCCAGCACCTTATGGCAATAAAACATTTGGGAGGGACTGAGCAGCGGTGGGTAAACAACAGAAAAGCAAACATAGAGCACTTACAAATGGATGTCTCAAACACAACTGCAGGTATCATTACCACAATGACTCACTTATCTACTGGAGCAACGGCTTGAGTCATTAATAGGATAAAAGTGAATCCAATGAGTTTGCATAGGGATAAGCTAAAAGCAGCAGCATTGTGTCACGTGTGTACACAGTCAGAATAATGGATTTGCATGATAGGCGTGAAGCAAAAAACAGGAAAAACTCAACCGGCCTTGTGTCCGACTTCTCCATTAAACGAGGTGTTGCTTATGATCCTAACACGGAGAGCGGCGTTTCCGTAAGGCAGGGAGGGCAACCACAGTCTCGGTGAGTCAGATTTCTCTGGCACTCCAAATCCTTGTGTCATTTCAGAAACACTGGCAGGCTGGTTTTAGTTCCTCTTTTCATTTTATGAGCCACTCAAGAAACACGGCACTTATTTTCTTTATGTCTGCCTTCGAGGATGTCTGTCCTCGCTGGCAAAGGGAACAAGTCAAGGAGGTGGACACACGGTGGGGTGCTGACTGTAATTGGACACTGAAGTATTATCTGTTACGGCGTGCCAGAGGAAATGAAGCCCTGAACTCTTACATAGGTACAAGCAATATTTTACTGTAAGTTGGTTTGTTAATGCCGTTGGGAGACACAGGGGTGAGATTAGGAGCCTCTCAGCTAATCTGAACCAAATGGCCCTCTCCAGCGGGTCCCAACCTGTCACAGAGATACAGCAGCGGAGACATGTGGTAATTGCCCTTCAGAGATACTGGCATTTAACAGCTTGCTTTTTTTGTATCTTTGGATTTAGCATAGAGCCAGCCCAGGGATTCAGGAAGCCCAAAAGATACACAAGTAGATTAGAAACATGACGACAAGAATTTGTGAAATAAAATGTAAACGTGGGGCCTTTTTCTGACAAAACTAAGATAAATGAAATTTAAATTCAACACAGGACTTCACATTTGCTCAGAGCAAACATTCAAGCCTCAGATTTAGGTAAAATTAAAATATTTTAAGGGGCCCTTTTAATAAAAACACGAAATCCAAAGTAGTGACAATTTGGATATGCAAAGTTTTTACCCGAGAACATGAATTTACAGTTTGTTTCATGGCCCCTGGGTGGTCCCTAAGCAGCAGTTTAATTTGCACATGCCTTGGGCCAGTTCTGCTTTTGCATGCGCACACATACGTGTAAAAAAAAAACATTTACTTCAAAACACAGCACTAGAAAACTCTTCACCATCCTCACACGACTGCTAACCGCTGTCACACTTGGAGAAAAGCAACCACTAATGCACCTGACGTTTAAGATTTAATGTTAATCAGATATATTGATTACTTCTGCTGCTGCACGATAAACACTCCATATGGTTCATTAGCACCAGCACGCAAACCCCATCATCTTCAGAGCTTTAAGGTGTGATCAGAACGATTCAGAGACAGTAGATTGTATGATCTCATGAGAAAAGAAACATTAAAACAGGGATCAGATGAAAGAAGTGCCTCATGTTGCCTTGGGAGCGCGCAGACTGATGATAACCTCCAATCATAATATGCAGCGATGGACAACACCCAAATCCAAATCCACTTATGTGGGCTGACGGGAATGCCACTGGAATATATATATATATATATTTTTTTTTTTTTTTTGGGGCACTCAAAGTAATAGAGCTGCAGGACGGGGGCCAAACTCGCGCAGATCAGATGTTACAGGAGGATTTCAGGGCCCCTCCGCACAAAAAAATGCGTCCCGGTTCGCTCTCGGCGCAACCAGTTTGGAGAGACGGCTCCACAAACAGGGAGGCGCGCAGGAACACGAGTCTGCAGAGGATCCAATGAAACCATCAGCGGTTTGTCAAAAGGAGCAGTTCGTAACTAAGTTTTCGCCAAGGGGCACAGTGGAACCGCTCACAAAACAAGGCATGGTTCACAAAACAAGTTAATAGTAAGACAACAACACGTGCGCTTACGTTTTAGGAGCCTTTGGATGTTGACGCAGTTTGGAGCCAATTTGTGTCAAATCAGCAGCTGCCAGCTCTTGAGTGGGTATAAAAACATCAGCTCAACTTCCTTTTTTTTTTAACCACCCCTCCCTCTTCCCCGAAGCCAAAGTACTCACCTGTGCGTAAAATGAATTAAAAAAAAAACTCCCACCGTGCGCGTAAAATAGTCCCAAACAAAAAAAGTGACGCACAGTCTGGAGTTCACTTACAGACGCGTCTCTCAGCACGTGCGGTCAACGCACCCCCACTACCTCCCTCCTCTCTCTCTCTCTCTCTCTCTCTCTCTCTCTTCTTTTCTCTGTCTCTCTCTCGGTGGGATTCTCCTTCCAGCTGCTCTCACTTCCACCAATCTCTTCCTGATCTGTCGCCTCAGACTGACCGGGAGCATTTCGCGCTCGGCATCGCGTCGACTCCACTTCTGAGACACTTCTCGGTGTGTGTGTGTGTGTGTGTGAGAGAGAGAGAGAGAGAGAGAGAGAGGGGGAGAGAGAGTTTTGCCTTCCCTGCTGCTGTTTCAGCTCAGAGAGAGAGAGAGAGATAGAGAGCAGTGTGTGTGTGTGTGTGTGTGTGACTGCAGGCTGAGAGAGAGTGAGAGTGTGTGTGTGTGTGTGTGAGTGTGTTTGGATGAAGAACAGGTTCCCAGACGCGCAAACCCTCCCGCCGATCACGTACAGTGTCACACCCCCACCATCCCCACTCCCACTCCCACCACGCAGCGTACATTTCTGAAGCGCGCTGAGGAAAACACCCGAGCTAAACGTCAGAGATGGAGGGATTTGGGCGGGTGTTTATGGTCTATTGTAAAGTCATAAAACATTTTTTTCAGCACAATTTTCCATCTATGGCGTTTCTGAAGCAGCCTAGTTTGGATTCTTTCTGCCTCAAACCTCACAGAAAGGACACTTAGAGAGGCTGACTATTCCCTTCACTTAATGTTGTTGGTCACAGGTGCTTTCAATGCATATATTCTCTATATTTATATATATTTATATATATATTTACTCTTTCACATACTCATAATGTGAAATTCATAACTTTCCTTCCTGTTCTTTACCTTTTACTGTTCTTGCTCTTTGCTGTTCTGTCTATTCCTGTCAGATTCCCTCAACATGTACACATACTTGGCCAAAAAAGCTCATTCTGATAAGCCACATTACAGCTGTAAATCAGTGGGAACACGATAAGAACAGGGGTTGAAAAATGCTATTTATTCACCGAGGAACTTTTTGTTAACTTTTTTCTACACTTACAGTGACACTTTTAAGTCCCAGAGGGGATAGTAGCTCTTCGACTGAAGCTGAGGCAGAAATATATTTTATGTTTTTATTACCTCGTATCCGTGACTCGCTTCAAGCTTAACTCAATAAACATGTTGAGTAACGAGGGCAGTCACCGTTAAAACTGAGCAGTTCAACTCCTTTCAATGACTTGTTTCACCAGTGTAACTTCATGGGCTCCCAACAAAGACAGGTTGAGTTCTCATGGGCATATTATATGATTAAACTGGTGTGAAGTAACAGTATTTTATGTTTTTTATGACCTCGCCTGTGTAAATCAAGTGACGTTTTTTTGAAATACTTGCTTGGACGGTCCTACCGTTCGCGACCCGATGAGGTTACTGGCCTCATACCGGCGGCTTTAAGCCTTTTTGTCGCCCTGTCTGTCTGACTCAAACCTTAAATGCCTCTGATAATAGCAGTGGTAACTAGGGCATTCCCCGAGATCGCCATAAAAGTAAGTAGTCCAATGTGTTTGAATGGCTTGCTTTGACAGGCCCACGCTGTACTTGAACGTTTTCCAACGAGCTCACTCCTGGATGTGTGGGAGGCGTCGATGTTCAGGACGGTCCCAGACTGCCAGCAGCTGTTGACTACCATCTTTTTGTTTCCACAGCCATGCCAACAGAAATCTGTTCCCCGGGAATCCACAAACACACGGAGGCAGAGGAACCGCGTGTGTGTGTGTGTCCATGAGTTTGTGTGTGTGTGTGCGTGATTGTGTCTGTCTAATGTTTTGCTTGGCTGGCTTTGAGTCATCCAAATTCCCCACGGAGCTCTAATTCCCCTCCCGGTTGATTTGGCTCCTTTTATAAGCTCTTCATTCTGGAAACAGACTTGGACACCAGCGCCTCATCCGAGAGAGCCGAAAGTTTTATGCGCTTCTGTGTCTTTGCCTCTGGGTCCTTGCAGCTGATCATTACCACGCTGCAGAGGGAAACGATGAGCACTGAGGCCATCATGATTTGTCATGATAAGCAGAGGACGGGGTTGCACCGTGCTGCGGCAGATGTCCGTGGGTCAATTGAGACAGCCCTGATATTAAGCGCGCAATAAAGGAAAAACAAACCCACAGCAGCCCTGCGATGTGAACATTTCCGATTTCAAAACACTTCTGCAGGAGTTTGTCTGGCTCTGCATCCCTGCGACAATCTGTTGCGACACATTAAGTCCCTACAAGGTGCCGTTCTAAGCACATAAGAGCAGCTGTATTGACTGCAGATGTCATTCAGTTTTTCACCCATGAATGCAATTTATTTACCAGCTAAAGCTCCTAGACAAATGACTTCCTAATCCATGCAGCCGAAAACAAAATAAAAATCGTACTTGGCAGTTGGCACACCAGTAATCAAATATGAATGTTCCTCCAGCCCTTGAAGCTTCCTTGGGATCATATTACAGTTTGTCTGGCTTTGTGAATCCACACTACAGCAAGCTGCTCAACCATCTGGTGGAGCATGTGGAAATGGTTCAAGAATTTAGAATTGAAAATTATATCTGTTGAGTCTTTGGAGACTTTTTTTTTTATTAATTTTTTAACACTCACCTTCCAGACAGTCCTCTTTAATTTACACTGGCTCCTCTGCTGAGTGTAAATTTGGGTCTGGATGGTGGGAGTGTTTTGCTGCTATGGCTGTGAGGCAACTGGGACAGCACCAAGACTTGTCCAAGGTACTGGATACAATGCTAGACTGTCTAGACCACAACACTGTAGAAATACTGTACCTCTGTGCTCCCCAACACGAGCAAACGCTTTCACTGTAATGAGTCAGTTTTTCCAGGTCGAGGGGAAAACACACGGTGGCCAAAGCGAGCTGGAGGGGGAGAGCGGGTTGGATGATGCACACATGCAACCACACAGAGGCACACAAGCAGGGAGGGTTAAAAGGGCATTAGCTGTTTCCTGCCGGCGAGTTTGGGAATTCAGGCAGCTGAGTCTCTCCGGGGAAAGAGGCAAAACACTGAACCCAGTGGTTTCATACGGCATTACCAGTCTCAGTGACGGTCTGAGGAGTGATTGCCCAACAAATATGTTGAAAGCTTGACACTGACTTGACTCATCGCTCACTCAAATGCTTTCCGAGACATGTTGTGGTGCTGGGATCTGTGGTTGCGGAAAAGTGACTGACCGCGGCTATTCTGGTGGGTTTGCTTGAATATTTTGTACAGCGCACACACACACTTGCGCGGGCTTTCCCCGAGCAATACTAATTACTTGACTTCTCCTTCAGCGTCAGATCAAATTTGAAGAGTGGTTCAATGTTTGTGGAATTTACAAGGAGTTGTTTATTTAGTTTTCCATGAGTCACTTTCTGGATCAGCTGCGCCTCGCTGACCTGAATGCAGTTTATCCACTTAGAACTAATGTTCCTAATATTCCCCAGAGATGTTCCATTAAGCAGCTTTTTAAAGAATTGTTTTCTTGCCATTTGACTTAGACTTAGACTTAGACAGACTTTATTGTCATTCAGGTATACAATGTATACAGAACGAAATTTCGTTGCATTTTACTCGCAGCAGTATAAAAAATATAGCATGTAGACAGTGAAATGAGGAAATAGGCAATAGAAATGAATAAATAAAGACTATAAACAGTAATAGAATATAAACAGTGAACAGTGAATGTAGACAGTGCAAACAAAATGCAAAAAATAGTGCAAAATGCAATACTGTGGTTGAAAGTGACAGTAGTGCAGTCTATGGATTTAAGAATTTAAGAGTCTGATGGCCAGGGGAAGAAGCTGTTCCTGAACCTGGTGGTTCTGCACCGGATACTGCAGAATCTTCTTCCGGAGGGCAGAAGTGAAAAAAGTCTATGGTGGGGGTGTGAGGCGTCCTTGATGATGTTTCTGGCCTGGGACACACAGCGCTGAGAGGCAATGTCCTGCACAGAAGGAAGGGAGCTCCCGATGATTTTCTCAGCTGTCCTCACCACTCTCCTCACATTCCTCCAGTCAGCAGCAGTGCATCCTCCACACCACACAGAGATGCAGCTTGGTGAGGATGCTCTCTACAGTACTCCTGTAGAACGTAGTGAGAGATGGGCGGGGGCAGGTGGGCTCTCTTCATCCGTCTCAGGAAGTGCAGGCGCTGCTGTGCCCTCTTAACCAGAGGACGCAGAGTTCACCGACCACGGTGAGGTCAGTCTGTGATGTGCACCCCCAAAAACTTAGTGCTGCTGACCACCTCCACGGCCGAGTTGTTGATGAGGAGAGGAGCGTGACTGGGCTGGATCTTCCTGAAGTCCACGATGATCTCTTTGGTCTTGTCAACGTTCAGGATCAGGTTGTTGCCTTCACACCATCTCACCAGCTGCTCCAACCTCCTCTCTGTAGGCCAGGTCGTTGTCATCTCTGATGAGGCCCACCACTGTTGTGTCGTCTGGCAAACTTCACAATATGGTTAGTGGCAGACCTTGGGACACAGTCGTGTGTCATCAGAGTGAACAGCAGAGGGCTCAGGACACAGCCCTGGGGAGAGCCCGTGCTGAGGGTGATGACGCTGGAGGTGTTCTTGCCGTGTTTTCACATTGTGTTTTGTACCTGCCCCTCGCAACGCCTCATTGCTCAGCTACCGAGAGGAACTGTCAAATTTTTTTAGGCTTCACTGCATCTCTACATTAAGAGGGAAAGAAAAGTTAAACAGCTTGTGAGTCACGTCATACACATTTGTAAACCGCGATGACATATTCCACACTTACAGTCAGTGGAATGTTTATATGCCTCTTTTTATGGCTGCCTCTTTACATGAATTGGAAAATTATAGATCCCTTCCACATTACGATATACATATTTCCATGTCCGGGCGGTCCTGGAGGCAAAAACTCGGGTCTGGGAGGAGTAGGCCATGAGGAGGACTTATTCTGGCAAACCATCCGATCCTGCCAACAGTCTGGAATTAAAAAAAAGAGCTGGTGGGGAGCCTGGGACTCTGAGGTGGAACCGTCACTGAGATGTCACTGAGGTAGTTCTTCAATAAACATTGTCCATACACATGGAGGTTGCATGGGGTTGGGTACTCTGGTGTGGCAGGGCAAAATGGTGGTCCCTCTTTTTAAAAAGGGGACAGAGTGTGTTCCAACTGATGGACCCTCCGAAGAATCCATGGGCTTTTTCATCAGTGGCGTTGCCTCTCTTTGTGGATCTGGCAGGTTCTGGGTCCGGGGCCTTTGCTAGTGCTTGGGGTCCTCTGTTCACTGTCCCTGTACGAGGAGTACAGTCAGTGCTTTTTCCCATCAAAAGCACTCCCCAAGGGAGTCTGAAGGATTTCATCTCTGCAGAAGTTGTCCTGTTGGCTTTTTCATGGAGCCCTCTGGAGTGTGAGGCGGCTGGGAGAGAATTCTGTCGTCCGCAGTCCTGGGTGGGTGGAGAGGTGGCCTGCCTCAGAGCTCTACCGGTGTGGAACAGATTCTGGCATACCGGGTACCGACCGAAAGGAAGATCTAGTCAGCAGGGCCCGTGAGTTTCAGCGGGGTCACCTTCTCTCAGGACGCTCATCTCGGTGACATCCCTCCACCCCACCGACTGTTGAGCGACACAACCCTCTCTCTCTCTCTCTCAGAGGGATTTCTGTGGAGGAAGTCCCCTACACACAATCCATCCCTCCTCCTGGAATTAAAAAAAAGAGCAAAAAATCCTGGAGAAGAATCCATGGGCTTTTTCATCAGGAGGACGTTGCCTCTCCTTGAGTACAGATTTCCCCTGTGCTTTTTCCCATCAAAAGCACTCCCGCAGAAGATGGAGCTTCATAAACACATCCCTCCACCCCACCACACCCTCTCTCTCTTTCTGTTCCCCTACACACAATCCATCCCTCCTCCCAAAAAATCCTGGAGAACATAAACATCCTTCCAGCCCGTGACGTTTTCGAAAGAGGGTGGTGCGCAGGCCAGCTGGATCAGGGAGAACGAGGAGATCTGACGACGGAGGAATGGAGCGGCGCGAGGGGACCCTCCACCGCCCGACCGCCGGCTGCCTCCCATCATGGCGGCCAGATGGCTGCCATTCCCTTGCACACTCTCTATTAGTCCCTATTTTCCTCCTCCTCTGTCTGGGCATCAAAAGCACAATGGAGCTCTATGCTACCTCCTCCTGTGGCAAAACAATCTGTCTGCTGCGCTAATCAAACACTGAATGGAGCGCGCGAGGGGACCTCATGTGGTGTGTTGTTTACCCTTCACGAATTCATGTGGTGTGTTTTTCACGTGAGGCAAGAAACACACGCACACATCAAGACGCTGCTTACAGAGCTGCATGAGAGCTCACTGGAGAGGAAAAAAGAAACATGTCTCACTGCGGCCGAGCTGACATGCATACATTACTTCAAAAGAGTGTGTGTTTGTGTGCGTGCCTTCATTTGAGATTTCATGTGCGAGAGGAGAATATCAAACCGTGCTTGTTTGATTTTCTTTCATCAGAGCCGTGTTGTGCGGTTCTCTGTAACTTAGAGGAACAGGGAGGTGGACTGTGTGTATATGTGAAAGGGGGGAGGGCGGTGCGAGGGAGGGAAGGTTTGTTTGGGTTTCACTTGCCAAGTGAGGAAGTAAAGCGCGCACGCAGATTTCGCATTCTCATCCGGGCAGGTCAAGTGTAACAATCCACTTTGCTAATCCGTGAGTGGCGTGAAATAAGAAAACGTTTAGGCCTCGGAATCTGGTATTGATTTTACCTGCGAGTGCCTGATGGGAGATCTCTGACACGTGCCCCCCCCACCCCCAACCAGTCACATTAGACAGACATTAGAACCCCACATGTGTCCCGACGCAGAGCTCTGTGTCGTTTTTAAGACATTTTCTTGCGTCGCCCTTTTGTTTTTCCACTTTCACGGAGAATTCTGTGTTGAGCAGAATCACTTTTTCATGGCCATTACACACTCTCTTGCTCTTACAATGAATCACTGTAGGTCAATGGCTGTCAAAAGCCGTCTTCTGATCCGTCCAGGAGATGTGTCAGATTATATGAATTAACCATACATATATGACCTTTCAGGCACTGCTGGAACAGAATGACCTCTTTAAAATTACAGTTTTGCTTTTCTTTTTTTTTTCTTTTTTAAAGTGTGAATTTTGAGACCCGGTCACTGGAATATGCCTTCATTGCCAAAGACAGCCACTTTAATTAGATTTGAGGCAGATATCAACCATGAATCATCCGAACGCCCAGCCAGCCGCAAGTAATGACTTTCAGACTCAGATCAATCTTAGCTGCTTTGTGGGTTTATAAAACACAGCAGAGAAATTTGCTTTGAATCGCTGCTCTAATAAAAAGCTATGACACATTGAGTTTTAATATATAAACAAAAAAAATCAATATCTAATTAAATTCAGGCTGTTTATGAGAGACAGAGGGAGGTCTTAGTAATTGTGTGGTATTATTCTGTTCATCTTTGACAGAACAGACTCCGCTCTTTAACCTACATGTCTTTTTCTTTATCTGGAACTGAATAATATTTCTCCCTTTTCACCTTTCCCCTCAATTTGTAGAGCAGTAAATAGACATGTACTGTAATACCTGAACCATGAAGCCACTGGAGATCAGGGGATTTAGTGTAAGGCATGCAAAAGGTAGTAAAACATGTCTCAGGGGTGGAAGTATCTTCGTTCTGCATTTCACATTACCATTATAATATGAGAGCGGTGGAGATTCATCAGTGTTGTTGATTGTAATTGCTCATTTTTACATCCGGAGAAGATGATAGTTAAAGTGGAAATGGTAATTACACTGTAAAGCCTGAAGCCGCTTGTTGTGAGACCGCAGACGCTTCACCGCAGAGCCGCAGAGTCGGTCCTCTCCATTTTCCCCCACGTCTGCCATCGCCGTGCCAGCACCGGAGGAACATTCAATCTTACTTTGCCCACAGGCAGCAGTCAAACTCGGGAGCGAAAGTGCAGTTTTCAGATGGTGAGCCCATCCTGAATCAAAGTTAATACTCTGGGGTGTGCTGAAGTCAGGTTTCAGAGCTGGGCAAAAGACTCTGTAACGGGTCCACGCGCCATTAAACACCGCAAACTAAATCCATCTCCATCATGGCAGGCAGATAGCTGAATGATGGGGGCTCAAGGTGTGTGTGGCATTCTTCATCACAGTCACCTATGCTATTACGAACGACGACGAGATATCTTTGGAGTCTTTCAGTCCATATTATATAGAAGAAGTCCTTCAGTATGACCTCTCGTGTCTCCCACATCCTCGTCTGTGAATACAGCACCGCAAATGTCTGGATCCATAGCATGCCCGTGTAACAGTTAAGACATTTGATTGTGTTTTTATGGTATTGCAACTCATACATTAAGTGTCTTTTTACTTTCTCTCTTAGATTGTTCAGTTTAAAGTTTCATTCAGTCTTGAACCACAAGCCTCTAACCCTCTCACACTCCATCCTTTATCATTTTGTTGCCAGATAACAGTCAAAATCAGCCAATTTAGCCATTCAAGGAGCAGAGCCCTCTGGGTAACACAAAAAGCCAAGACTCCAATTTCATTTTGCAAGTTTAATTTGGCCTTTTATTGTCGGCAGGACAAGTGGTGTCACTTGGAGACACTGTTAGGGCCGTAATACACCACAGGGAGATAATGTGCAGATACAGAGATGGACACGGGGCGCACAGGGATTAATGCAGATTTATTTCTTATGTCTTCATGTCTGGGAACAATTGAGGGCAGCAGCTAATAAAAAGGAAGATGAAACTGAGGTAGAAGGCACCAATGAAGTCCTAAAAGGCGATGGCCTTGGAGGCCTTTTTAATGCTATCGATCTAGAGGGGTCGATTCGAAAATGCCTGAATTATCTCAATATGTTACACTGAACCATAGTTCATGCTAGATTAAATGTTTTCATCCAAAAAATGTGTCTCTAATGTCCCATTTGAGCCTCTCCATTCACCTTATTTTCTTAAATTTTGCTCTTTAGTTTTCATTCTAAATTTCATTTTGACAAAATATCTCCCAGGATACATCTGTTTCTTCCTTGTCAGACAAGTCAACACACTTATACTCCCATCATGCCGCAGGCAAAGACAGGTTGTTCCACCAACACAAAAAAGAGGAAGGAAGAAAAGGAATACTGCCTATTTGCAGGATCAGATCATATTGTAGCAAGAAATGAGACAACTTCTAGTGTATGAGTCAGCGTCAAAGACTTTAGGACGATGCCCAATGTGTTAACTTCATCCCATAAAATCTCCCTGAAATAGAATCCCCCCAAGGTGTCTGTAAGGCCTGTTACATCTGTTAACAGCTTCAATACACTATCAAACCAATATTAAAACTTCGCATTGAGTCATCGATGGCATGAAAGGAACATAATCTGTGGTCTTATAGAATTGATGTTTTAGCCTTTGTACCTCAAAGAGACTGGAGCATATGTTTTCTAGGGCCTTTACACTCAGCTTAGCAGCTCCAGAGTGTAATTGATGACATCAAGATAAGCGCCTTTGCGCTCTGCTGTGTTTAGCCCAGTCCGGGCCTTTTCCATGGTAACGCATCTAGACTGAACTGTCCAAGATAATGAGAATAACATATGTGAGTTCTTTTTTTGGGTGGATTTTTTTTTATGTGAATCCAAGAGGTCAAGCTCACAAACTGTTTGTAGTGATGTTACATCGTGTATATTGAAAGCTCTGAACAGAAGTGGATAAATAATCAGTCTTGTTTTGTTCCTCTGCCTTTTGCCTTTTAAGGAGTACACTTTTTCAGTGTGCTGAATATTAAATTATTAAATATAAAATTGCATCACTGTGCAGTGTATGCTTCCAAAGTAGTGTGGCTTTCAAAAGTGGCATAAGGGAATTTATGCAGCACACACACTGGAAACACATCTTAGTGATTAAAGTTTATCCATTTGTTGTTGATTTACAAACTAAAATATCCAAGGCTCTACCTTAACTGAGAAAACATTCAGTTTGTAAAGCTGAGTTATGGCACTGATTAAGAAAAATATGTAGACAAAGCACGCTGTTATATCCAAAGCAAATTAATGAGAAATGGCATAACAAAACTTAACAAGACTATAAATCCATAGCCACGTTGGCAGTTCTGTGAGGCTGCCATGGTGGCACAGCAATGCCGAGGCTGATGGGAATGTCTTTAATTTTGACCTGATGATGGTGTGAGATGGAAAGTCAAGGGGTCACCAAAGTCACTAGAACTCATCTTGAGGGGGACATGAACAGCTGTGCCAAATGTCCTGATAATCCATTCAGTGCGGTGGAGACATTTTGCACAAACCCTGATGGAGGTGCTAAAGGAAAAATCAGAAGTTTACCATGATCACAATGATTTATCATTTGCACCCATGAATGTTCCACAGTGTTGGTGCCAGTCCACCAGGTTCATGATGATAAATTTTACTGGATGAGTGAAAACTTCAACCTGCTGGTGGCACATGATGAAATGTCAGGGGGTCAGCAAAGTCAGTAGGATTCATCCTCAGGGGACCATGCAATTGTGTTTCCTGCAAAATTGCATGGCCACCCATACAATAGCCGTCAAGATATGTCAATAAAAACCCAAAATGTCAACTTGCCTGGGTGCTAGATGAAAAGTCACAGGGGGCATCAAAGTAATTCGGATATACCCTCTTGGGGACTGTGAATGACAATGCATGGTTAAAAATTTGCAAGATCTCCTCACTTTCTATCATCTTGGCAGGAAGTATTTTAACATCCAGCCAATGTGACGCATGCTGTGACAATTACCTCTTGATGGCTGGTGACAGAAGTTAGAAAAAGAGAATAAGAAACGATTGATTTGGACAAGGTCAAAACACCAGTCTGAAGAGAAAAGAGAGAGTTTTCTTCAAGGAATTTTTTTCAACACCTACCTGAAGCCAGCAAATCAGCCCATCTGCTGTCACGGCTGACATTTTCCATTGCGCTCCACTCTCTGCAGGCGAGAGGGGGTGACTGTCAGAAACACTTTCCTAGAGAGAGATCCCCCATGACATTAACAATGACTTTAACCGGCTGTGAACTTCAGGAACGAGGAAAGCAGAGCAGCACTTCCTTGAAACTGAACCGTTCACTTGCCGCAACCAGGAAGCTGCTGTGTTGAATGGCAACAGGTGCCGCACCGCTCCCCGTATTGTGTTGCTTCTTTTAATGTTTCGACTTCCTGCGTTTCAATTGTTTGCGAGCAAGCGCGATCTATAAATGTCGCGGCTCCAGTCTCGGACCCCGTCCTCCCAAGGGGGTCCGAGGTCACTAGGTGGAGCCATCGTTGAGGCATCTTTACTGTACTCCCACCCCACAGACACACACAACACACACACACACACACACTGTGAACACAACGGGCCACATCCCTCTTGAGTGCGGGCCACATAAGGAAGATTAGAGGCCGCAGAGAGAAGCCACAGCGAGGTGTGCTCCTACTTCTGAGTACCGTCTCCAAATGATTCGCTGAGTGCTTCAAAAGCTTTCTTGGAAGTTGCTGCTGTCAGAGCTGCCAGTTCAAGTGTTGGATTGAGACCTGTCTTACACAAGAACAGGATGTTCTTGCAGAATTTGATTCATTGTTCCCACTGACGCTGCACACCTCATCTGATCTCATGACTGACTGGAAGGTGGAAACAAGTCCACTGAAATGTGCGGTCAGCTAATAGTGATACCACATTTTAGGGTTGATTTCGAGGGTCTACTGTATAACAAAATTAGATTAAATTTTCCGTTTTAAAAGATGTATCGTCAAGACCACAGAGAGAGAGCAGAGAAACCAACCAGAGAAGATTAGTAACCTATTGTAGTTTCTGATTGCAATGAAATCCTTTATACATGGAGGCATAGAATCATCACCATTGTATTACTAACACGGCATGAGAAAGTAAATTGAACAGCTCCATTGTTCCCAGTGATTGCCCTCCTTTCTTGGAGGTGTATCCAATCTCACAGCAGCAATTGTCCAACCTTTGCACTCTCCTGTGCTCACAGCCATCACCTCTCTCTAAAACCTTCCTTATTTAACCCATGCTGCCCATTCAGGTGGTGCTGAGCAGCTCTTCCAGCTGCTCAGTAGGTGACTGACGGACGTGTGCCGCGTCCACTGTAGGGGGAACAGGGCAGAGTCCTGCAAATAGGCAGACTGTCTGCAGGCGTTCTCTGATCTAATCTCCTCCTCAATCTGGCACTCGGTTATTCTGCCGGGATGCCAGGTAAACATGTCGGATTTGGGCAAAAAAACCTTTGGAGAAATTTGGAAAGGAACCAAGCGTAAGCGTGAGACTGCAGTGGAGGGATGGGGAGCACAGATGGTTGTGCACTGCACTCTTGTGGGGAAACATAACCACTTCATATATAGTACGTATGGAAAATGTGTGTATGTGTATATGTACGGTACAGTAGTTGATATTAACCTTATGTACATTAAAGGCTGTCATTTTTTAACATAACATCGGGAAAAACCCTTAGCCTGATTTCTGTTAATCTTTTGGTAGTATTAGTATGTTTTCTGCATTGTCAGTAGATACGATGAAGCATCTCAGAAGAGCCCTATGTGAAATGTCCAGAGACCCTAAGGACCACTTTTTCTCATGTGCAGAAATTAGTTCCTTGTGCTCTTTACTAAAAAGGCCTTCAACACAAACACGAGTCACATCTGACATACTGAAATACTCCAGCTGAATGACTGAGAACCTTAGATGATAAAGGCTGAAAATATTCTGTTTTTACCATCATCAGATCCCATGAAAAGACCAAATCCAACGATAAATTTATTGTACAAGCATTTCTAATCTGCGTAGCCAAATATGATCATCAACTGAATGATGTCCAGCAACTGTTGATGAATCACTGAGCAACAGCCCTGCTCTGGGTGACATGTTTCTTCATTAACATGATTATGGCTAAGCTATCATACATCCTTCTGCTGTAAACACTCACTCACACAATAGAGGCTGAAATTAGACCCCAATGAATACAATTTTATGTAGCAGTTGTTTTTTTTGTTGTTATTTGGTAATCATGCCAATCATCCCTTCAAACATTCTGTTTTAGGGCAAATGAAAGACAAAAGACACCATATTTAAATAAAAATTACTTTATTTTTTAAAATAAATGCATTTTTTACAGTCAGAAAACAGAGCAGCAGGACATGCACCGCTGCTCCTGACACTGGAGGCAAACAAAAACAACATCAGAGAAAAATAAAAACACACTCTGCTTCGGTTTTCTCTTCTCCTCTGTTCACTTTTGCTGATTTGACTCAAACTCCAGGGTCTACACAAAGTGGGTCTCCTTCATATGGACATTATTAAATGGCACACTTTAGTTGTGACAAAACCAGACATATCAGTGAAGTAGTTTTAAAAAAAGGCGCTGGGCAAGTCAAATTTGCAGTATCACTGTCAGTCTAAAGAATGAGCTAAAAACACAACACGAATGGATGCTGCGATCCACAAGTGGAGGACGAGAAAGAAGAAAAATCAATAAAATGAAGCAGAAATGCAAGGGGAAAAAAGGGCACATTGAGAAGGCATATGTGTCTGTATTTAAAAAAGAAAATTATAATATGTACTCGACAAATATCTTCATCAAACCTGGAGTTTGAGAATAGTGTTATTTTCATATATATTCATATATATCTTCATCTGAAAAGTCAGTAAAACCACAACATAAGCAGGCACAATTCTAAATACTACACGTTGACAGATAGCTTCCCCTCATTACTGAAAGGAAACACTTCAAAAAAAAAAAAAAAAAAAAAAGGCCAAAAAAAGCTGGAAAAAAAAAAAACTGTACAATTCTATAAAACGTTTGTGTTTTTACATTAGTTACAAAAAATAATACTTCATTTACTGATCCTTCATACTGAGGTCAGAAAAAACAAACAAAACAAAACGTTGCAAAAAACGTTGCATATTCATTCTTCAAACTCGGTGACCTTTTGCTGGTGTGTAATGATAAAAATTAAAATAAATAATAATAATAATAATAATACTATATGGTGTGAGAAACAAAATGGCGAAAAAGGTAAGAGGTGAAACAAGGGAGTGATGATCCCTCCTGTAGTGTACATGCACTCAACGATGAGATGTCAGGGGCTGGGGAATCTCTGGATGCAACTTCAAACATGCTGTAGAGATTAAGCAACCAATAAACTGTGGTTGAGAACAGCAGCCATTAAAAGACACGATTGATAAAATATTAATGCGCTTTCATTCATGAATGTGTAGTTCCAGGTCAGAAGATGAAAACACCTTTCCTTCAAAGATGGCTGCTTAAAGGTGGGAAATGACAACGGACATCTTGAAAAGTCATTTAGCTTCACGTTGAGCCTTCAAATACTCAAATGTGTGTGAAATTGCGACATTAGTGAAAGCAACGCTGGCGTTAATGACTTTTTAAGATGAACAGATTTTTGCAGCAAAGACGTTTACATCAGTTGGAAAAAAGATATTCAAACCCGCAGGACACTCATCCCGGTGCGCTGAACTGTAGTGTGTTTTCAAACGTGCTCACCGTCAGCAGTCTATTAAATACAAAAGGCTCTTAATGTCACACCCGTCAGCTGATACAATTCAACAAGGAGACTCGATGCAGAGAAGGCTGTCGCTCTGGGCGAGCTCCGAGAACAAACACAAAAGACATCAAAAGCAAAAGGAAACAACAGCTTATTCATAAAGAGGACTGTATATTATAGAAGTGCTTACATGTGACTTCAAAGAGACAACCCTTCATAGAGTGGATAGGATGGACACGTAGTGCTGCGATCGGCGGCCGCCGCTGTTTTTTTGACAGATACCCTTTTGTGATTGGACTCTTTGATGAAGTCTTTTAGGATAAATAATTTGATATATCTGTCACACTCTCTGCGGCACCGACATTACAATACGTTTAAACAATGACAGTTTGATGTCAGCTCCTTTAGTCCAGTTCTAGAAGAGAGAAAGTGAGAGTAAAAGTGAATATAAAAAAAAAAAAAAAAAAAAAAAAACTTTCTTTGGGATTAATTAAATCTGGTGTTTAAAGGGTTGTCATGGACGTTAAGTTGATGGCCATCAGTCCAGGAGGAGAGGAAGGCAGGTGGTCGTAGGGAAACGAAGAAACTTCCCCCGTTCAGGTTTGTATAAGGCTTCTGCTCAACCACAGGAGGATCCAAAGTTCATCTGGGCTGTGTTCACCAGAATACTAGTGTTGTAACAAATTACTTTGTCAGTGTTAATACGAAAAAAAAAAAAGAACTATAACAATAAAAACGGTGTCAGCCATGGTGGTAGAAGTGCTGTTCTGGACTCTTCAGAACAGCTCCGAACAATTAAAAAGATTGAGGAAAAAGTAGAATAAAATAACCCCCCCCAAAATAGACTGTGGTTCTGTCCCTTCCCGCCCCTCCACCCCCCTCCCCCTGCTGCCCCCCTCCTGGCCCCTGACCTGACCTACAATCCCTGCCCCCTGGTGGTCTGAAGCAGCTCAGACCCAGCCGCTGGTCAGCTTATAGAAGAACATCTCCTCGTCTAGAGACTCGTTCTGGTCCTTGGCGCGCGTGGACAGGAAGATGTAGCCGCCGATGAACTCGTGGACCACCTTACAGTCCACCTCGGCACAGATGAAAGACAGGCTGGGCTCGTCTGCGAATTCAACCGTCACCTGGGGACACGGAGCGGAGCACATCGGTCATGTTTCGGTGGAAGCTGACAAAATGTGATCATGTTGATGTACTGCAGACTGAAGGATGTACAAAACTGAAATGTGGTTAGTACTGAGGCCCAATGTTTCCCTAAATGATTTCTGATAGTGCCGAGAAAGCAGAGGCAAGATGAGAGAGTTTACTGTAACTCCACAAGGCCAGTTATCCACAAGAATAAGAAAAACATAAATACACATAAACTCAAACAATAATCTGTATACAATAATGTTCTGTATGCCTCCATTGTGGACTATGTTTTTAATTAAAGTTATTGAAATGACTTCTTGGTGTTATGGGAGGCTTCCTAGTGGTGTAGATTGAAACAACCAACTGTGCAGCTCAGATGCTTTTAGCTCATTGCTTTTAGCACTACAATCAACTAACCACTGATTTCATTATCAATTAATCGGACAATTATTTTACAAATGAATCAATCGACGTTGTGGCCTGTGAAATGTGAAAATGGAGAAAGTCTTGACAGTCTGCATTCAAATGTTGGTGGTGTTTTTCTGGTTCGATTCCCGGCTGGGGGTCCCTTTGCTGCATGTCTTCACCCCTCTCTCCCAACTTTCCTGTCTATCTTCAGCTGTCCTATCCATAATATTAATAAAGGGTGCAACCCCCCCAAAAAACATAATAAAACAAACAAAAAAAAGTTACTGTTGTTCTGATTATCTAATTGTTATAATAGCATAATACATGTTTAACATTGTTGGACAATGGGCATGTTCCTTGTCAAAACTTGGCTGCCTACATTACCCACAATGCAGTGTGGCTATTGACAGTTCAGTTGAAGATCTGTGTGTGTTTTGCTAACAATGGCTAATGCAACCACAAGAAGCTAACCCCAAGTGGAGATAAGGAGCTACAGATGTCTGGCAAACTCACTTCCTTCTACCTTCACACCTCCAGATTTTTTTCATTTTCAAACTCGTAGTCTTCAGACATTAACTTAAATGTGACATTTATCAAGAGCACACTTAGGGTAATTCATTAGTTTTGAGACAAAACGCCTTATCTTTCTTCACAAATGCAGAATTTCTGATAAATCAACAAATTGTTTCAGCTCTTGAAACAACATTAGCTTCCAACACTGATGACAAGGTGTGAATGAAGAAAGCCTATTACATTAACATTGTCATATTCGGTGGGTTCCCTACCATCTTGATCTCCCAGTTGACGTTCCACTGTTTCATGTTGCTGAAGCGCCAGGTCTTGATGGCATCACCTGTGCTGGCATCCATCCGGATCAGACGGTTGTAAGTGATCCCGATGAGCTCCTCCCGCTTTCCGCCCTGGAACCTTCAGAGAGGAAGAAGAGAATCGATGAATATGTGCAGATCAAATGACAACATGAGCCACTGTCAGCGTGTAAAACTGAGCGAGTCGGTGACAGAGATAAAGGCTTACTTTGCAAGGAAATGAGTGATTCCAAACTCGGGCAGGGACTGCCACGCCTGGATGAAGCGCATCTTGGCCTTCGATGAGACTCATCTGGGCCACGTTCTGGTGGGCTTCGAGGATCCGGGCTGGGCTGAAATCTGACAAATACACAACCACACGCATTACGCACACATGACTTTTCAGTATGTTCCCACCATCTGAGTCAACACTAACGCACTCCCCAGCACAAACAAATGCATCCCGTCACCACACTGAAACCACCATGACGATGCACCCAAATCCACACGCACACACACACACACACCCACCCACCCACCCCCAATGGGTAAACAAGCTGTGGCTGCCTCCATAAAGCCATCAGCACACACATTGTCAGCCAATAACCAGGGAGCTGTCACAGTAAAAGTCTACTTCACACAGCACAAACAAATACAAACCTATGAGCCCCCTGAGGAGCCAGACTACGGTTAATGAGCCAAAGGAAGCTTCCAATCTGCATCAGTGTGCATGCATGAGTGTATTCCCCGAATGTCCCTAAATTCTTTTTTTAATCAACTAGCTCAACTGGAGGAGCAGTGTGACATCCAGAGTGACCCAATGAGGACTCGGTCATCTCTGTATACTGACTGCTGATTGTTTCCTAAAGCATGTGAGTGCAGTAGAAAAATCTGCTAACAGACACTGGTCAAATAATCCATCACAGTGCGCTTCATCTTGCCAAATTCCCACAAGTTGCAGTCGGCTACTGATTAGCATCGCATTCTTGAGCTACATTGAAGAAACAAATCAAATATGAGCATCAGGAATTCATCGATGAGGTTGATAATTTTGTTGCCAATTTTTAAGCTGTTCTGGACTTAGCTTCTCACGGGCATTTAAATGCATCAATATAAAAACGATTACGCAGTCCCTATTCACCAACATTGCAATAAAATAGCAAAAAAACAAATTAGCTTCACTGTGATGGCTCATTGTTCAAGTTTCTAGTGTCTGTTTTTCATACATTCATACAGACAGAAAAGTAAAACACATAAAAGCTTCCCTCAATCATGTTAAACGGGCTAAAATGAGCAAAAATTCCTGCATGGTCCATTTATCTTACTGAAAACCAAGGTGTTTTACTATCACTGCCTGTCCCTATGTGTATATAGAAATGTTAAGAAAATTAGAAAAAACAATACAGATGTCAGTGAAAGTTTTGTATCAATAGAATTATGTGTATTTGCATGTCTTATGACATCCTAAAAACATTAGAGCTAATGAAAAGAAGGAGACCAAAATTAAAAAGAAAGATCCATCTATTCTACTGTGACTAAAAGCCATTATGTGTTATACAACTGCTCTACTGTTGGTTAGGTGAAGCAACCCAGACACAAAGAGTGTTCAGAGTTTATACAATCATGCACATGTATGTATCTAAGGCTTAAAAAAGGCACCCGGTGGACACATAACTCAACTTACCAAGTCCCTGATATAGCCTGGCTGAAGATGGGAGTTGGGGATGGGAGAAGGGACATAGAGGAAATGAAGGAGATGCATACAAGAAAGAGAAAAAGAAAGAAAGAGAAAAAGAAAGAAAGAAGGGGTGGACAAAGAGAACAAGCCAGTAAGATCAATGTCGAGGGAGGAAAGATCCAAAACAATAGAGCAGGACACCGTCATTTTAATAAAAGAAAGTTAGAGAGAGGCTGTAGAGTGTGTGGGGGGGGGGGGTCATGCAGTATTCAGCCACAAGAGGGGGAGAGAGAGCACAGCCGCAGTCAGACATTGTTTAATTTTTAAGAGAAAAGAGGGTCACACAACATTTGAGTGGTTTCATATTAAGGAAGTGGGCAATGAAATTGTACATTTCAGGCCTAGATAATGTCTGTTTATTCTTTACAGGCTTTGCAATGTGCCATTGAAGTGACCACACAACTTCTCTGTAATTCCCTTTTCATCCACAAGATGGTGCTATGTACTAAGCTGCACCAAGGTGTGGGAGTGCCATGTCTCCAAACTCCAGGAGGTTACTATGGGGTCTTAAATGTTTGTTTTGTTTATAGATCTATAGATTTTAATGTCAGTGACCACACATGTCCAACTAATCCTAAAATTTCCTGTGTTGTATTCGCCGGGAGTTTCAGCACGTAAGTTTTCACAGACCAGTCTTGCAACAGGAAGTCCAGTTGAAGGGAGATGGGGAGGGGTCGCAGCTGACTGAGAGCGAACGGGCTTTTTCCCAGACGGTTTTCCCGCGCAGCATAGCATTCCCAGGAACGGCTCATTTCCTGACGCCCCACGCCCATTACGCGCACACAGCAGACATGTGTGTCAGTGCGCGGGTACATACATACACATACTGTACATGTGGCACTAACTCTTTCATGTTGTGCCTGGGGATATCCCCCTATCAGACTGGGGTTGTGAGGGGTACTGGAGCCAGACCAGAGAGAACCATGGCCCCAGAGTGACACCCCGCAGGGCTAAAACTCCTAAAAAGTCTTGGTCCTGCATCCTGTTCAAGCCCACCTCTATTCCAAGGAATGTTTTATGCTTTCTTTCAAAGAAATCCGAAACACGATACTTTAGTTTCCTGTTCAAAAAAACTGAAACTGACACCCTGTCTGTCAACTGTCTAAAGAAAATGGCTCACTGATCTGTGATATGTAAGCAGCTCATGCTTTGAGATTAAACAGTGATTAGCAATAGCAGTGTTAGCATTCAATAACTACAGCTCCAATGAGGTTTTGATACAATGCATATGGTTTGAGGGAGCTGTAGTTCTTAATTGCCAATGAATTGATGATTGTTTCATCTAGAGTAAAATGAAGAGCTGCCAAAATATTGTCTTTTAGTGTTTTATATGTTAAGGAAATCTCAGCGACATGTTTCAGCTTTCCAGGAAAAACTGAGGAAGGAAACGCAGATGGAGCAGAAGCTAACCAAACCAACACACTGTGATATACGTTAAACCCACAGGCCAAACTGACTTCATAATTTTATGTCATTGACCCCAACTGTATTCAAGGGATTTCCTGACTAACGTAAAAAAGGGAGAAAGTGAAACATACAGAGAAGAAGAGAGAACCGAAACTTGATTTGGTGCTTCTGTAATTTGGGTTGATTAAAAGTTTTAGCAGCAGGGACTGCAGTTTCTGAACAGTAACACCCAGAGATTAACCTGTGACAGTGCTCCCATATGAATGAGGAAAGAATGACTCCAACAGAACTGTCATGTTTCCTGTGTTAAAAAGGAGCATCAAAGAGACGAAGAACAAGCCTGTTTTGTATTGTGGTTTCTATTCTGTCTACCTCTCTCAAGTGTATTTCAGGCTACGGCCCAGACCATTTCTGAGTCATCATTTACTGTACCAACATCGCTCCGATCACCTAGCAACATTCCACTTTTCTATTACAACTTAAAACAAAACCAGACTGAGTGAGCATGATATGGAGAAGCAACCCCTCCCTCCCTCTCTCCCTCACCCATCCCCAGCTAACACAGCTATGGCAGCCGTGTACTCAGCTGTTCCATTGTACACACACCAGCCTGTTGCTTACATGCAAATCTGCTGTGGACTTTTCCTAACGCTCTCAACAGCTCATTCTCAGGGCTTAAATCTTACACCTGCTTATTAAGATGTTTGCTGCTGTCGCTCAGAAGTGACCACGCCATGATGTTAGGTTTAGATAAATACATTGTGATTTCTCGCCTGCATTACCAGATTAAGTGAGCTCAGTGACTCGGAGCTTTGCTTCTTTTGTCGACGAGCACAGAGCCGAGGGCAGAGAAAATATCTATTACAGCCTGACATCTCTATGGTGCGTATGCTGAGTGGTTTGGACGTCTGCTGTCCTGGTTTTCCCTTGGACAGAGGAAGGGGGGTGGGGGGGAAGGGACGGAGGGAAGAGGAGGAGATTTAAGGAGGGGGAGTAGAGGGAGGCTACATTCCAGTGCAAGACAAGCCTGATGCCAGGAGGCGCCCATCTGGGAAGCATCAGACGCTGCTCCATCTAAATCCACAACCGACTCATCAAACAAGTAAACAACCTCCCACAAAATACACATCAGACCAGATAGTTACCTTCCTTGTCCTGTCTCTTTGGAACTGCACACTTATACCTTCCACGTTGCTGTAACTACAATCTGCAGTGCATTCAGGAGTTTTATGTTTAAAGCTCTACAAAGAAAGACAACCAGCAAGGCTTACCTGCTTGTTCTTGTACTTCTTCAGATAGCGTGGGGACACCAGGCATTCAGGGTTGATATCAGTGGTGATTGGCTCAATGAACTGAGGGTCAGGGTTCATGTGCTGCATCTTGAGGAAGGACAGAATGTTCTGGACCTCCAGGTTGTAGGAGCTGTCGGCCATGGTCTTCCCTTTGGAGGCCAAGCGACATGCGGCCATCCAGTGGGCGTACTGTTTCTCCTGGAGAAAGAAAAACAAACACTGAAATTAAAAACCTGTCAAAAAGCACAAGAAATGATCGTGCACTAACGTCAGTCTTACCGTGTCGCACCGGAGCCAGATCTCATTCATGCCATCGGCCACAGGGATTAGCAACTTGATGTTGAATTTCTGACCCGAGATGTTAACATCTGGAGTTACCTCACAACCTACACATGGAAACCAAAGAGCAGAACGGAAGAAGAGGTCTAAGGTCAGACACATTCTTTATACACACCACTAAAAACCAACAACCTACATGGAGCAGAAAAAATTAAGCAGCACATTCTTGCATGACACGTTGTGTGTGTTTGCACCTCTAAGATTCATTTGGTGAGCAGGTGTCCCATGTGCCTCCTCTTTACTCTTGTAACAGGAAATTGTGATGTCCTTAAATGTGCACCAGTACTGCTTATAGCCCTTCAGCGTCAGCTTCTTGGGTCTGGAAAATATATGACAGACAGAAGAAAGACATGTCAGACTTCAGATGGAAAAAACACCCATTTTCTTCATTAGTGGTCAGGGGAGAGTGGGGGAGGGGCGATCATAACTGAGCACAAAGGAGAGAGGAGAGATGAAGGAAAGAAGGGGAGCTTCTCGAGTGCAAAGTCAGCAAGGTTAGGGGGAAAGGAGCCAGCACTGCATCTGAACAGTAATGGAAATTCATTAAAGAGGAAATGTCGCTTGATATCATAGCCCCCTCCCTTCCATGGCTTATACATTTTATGAGACAACCACCTGCCTGTCAGCAGAGGCTTAAAGCCAAAAATGAATGCATTTAAAAATACGTTTGGTCCAACTGTAATCACTTCGAAAAGCTACACTGAAAGCGCAGCCTCCAGATGTCCTTTGGCAAACAATTCAGCCTATTACACTGATGCAAACCAGGCAGCAGCTCTCTTATTGAGCCAGAAAATTTTATTTCCTGGTTCTCGACAGACCCAACATCTTTCGGACAAATGCGATCTTTACACGCACTCATACACAGTTAGTGTTTTTGATAACAACAGTCAAAGTGCATATGGTCCAGAGGGATCAGGTAGCTCTGGATGTGGACTCACTTGAAGACTTTGACATAGTCCGCTAGCTCAGGAATAGATGTGATGTCACCCTGGGAGGAAGGGAAAAACACAGTGTTAGTATAAACCGGGATGATTTTAATACACATGAATAGGAACATGGTTAAAATAACCAAAATTACGATCTCAGGCTCAACTTTGTACATTTTTAATGTCACTGCTCAGTGGAGTATGCAAAAGACAACACTTCTTACGTAATATCTCAAAGCTCCGTTTCCTCTGATAAGCTGTATAAACTTCACAAGATCTTAAGGCGGAGCTGCTGTAATAATGGACACATATTTTCAATGCAACCATATAATGTGAGATATTTAACACTTGTTGGATAAGTGTTAAATATCTCACATCAACAGTCCTTTGTTAGATGCAAAAATACAGTAACAGCGTGAAATGTTGCACTTCCAGTAATATTCATTGGGATTTCCTCTCTCCTGAGTCAGAGTAAAGTGTCTATGTAGGTTTCCGCTCCTGTTTAATACTGCTGATGAAAGGAGACGTCATCGGAGTACAATAGGGAAACAAAGTACCAAACACACTGCCAAGTTGCTTCAATTGGGCAAATTCACAAAAAGAGTTTGAATTAAACACTTCAACGACCACAGTACATGTAGCCCCGTACACAAGGTATTTGCCTTTGAAAACATGAAACTGTGGCAGCACTGTCATACCAGTGTGTTGGACGTTTTCCCTCCCTCCAAAGTAATTTCCAGGTCTGACAGGGCTGCATCCACCTCATCCACTTCCTTCTCACTGTTGTTCATGTGGTTGTCTGACGACATGATCGACAGCTTGTTGATGTGGTACTGCAGAAAAGAAAGAGATAGTCGCATTTTTAAATAATTTTAAGCATTTCATTTTCTGGGTTAAATCAGGATTTCTACATATTTTCTATGTTGACATTGCATATTTCAAGACCTTTACTATCTGCAACATAAGACTTAAAATATGACAGTATTGTAGATAAAAATAGGTTATCTGTGATCTTTTTAGCAGCAGAGAGCTGATCAGATTAATAATCCTTATGTTTTTGGACTTCTCTGTCCTGTATATGAACCAGTTACATAACATAAGATAAGATAGTGTTTTATTTACCTCAAGGGGAATTGCTATGAAACATACATAGACAATTAATAATGTTTAACATCATCCTTTCAGATGCACAGTATGGACTTCTTCAGAGGTTGCAGCAGTATGTGATGCCGTGGACAAGTCTCAAAAAAGAGGAGGCTGGACAAATTGCTAGCTCTTCAAACACCTTCATCAACAGTTTTCCTGATTTCTATAAAGCTTCCTGCTATGTGAGCTACCGGTGCATAAACCGTCCAACTTTGTCTTATAAAAGTGAATTGGTCTGCGATAATTGCCACATAAATACTTTAAGGTGTGTTGGCGTTTATGTTAGCGAGCGTTGCCAAACACTTGCCTTCGCCATTGAGTTTATAAGTGATCAAACAATGACTTTATGAAAGAGATGAAGATGATGTGACCGGTTTCAGTGAATCACCATCATCCTCTTCTTCTCCTCATCCCGAGAGAAGTAAGTGGTACAGTCTGGACAATGTGTTCTCAGCACGTCTTTGAACTAAACCAGGCCATGAAAATATTTTTACTGGGAACATATGTGAGACTGGGCCAGTGAGATGTAACACTGGGAACACCAGCTCATCAGGAGGAAGCCATTACCAAAAAACCTGACTGTGTTTTCCCTTTACTGTGAGTCACAGACACTAAATACAACTTGTTGACAAATGGTATTTATAATGTCAACCAATCACCAACCCCCCACCAATATATGAATGAACAGCTGTCGAGAGAGTGAGAGAGATCCAGAGGCAGAGTTTGAGAGAGAGATATGCGAGGCTTTAGCCAGCTAAGGTTACAGAATGTGGGACAAAGGGCTCGTCACGACACTCCATTTCTCCGCCTCTTCCACTTTGACGATCTCTTAAAACCTGCAACACTGGAGGGTGAGGTAGGGTGGGGGCTTGTTTCCTGTTTGTGTACATGTGTTTATCTGCTGTGGTACAAAGTACAACATGTGCCCCAAGATGAAGACTATGAGCTCGGTCACTGTTCTTGACTCCTGATTACCTCATTTCTACAAAAAGCAAAAGTAAAAAGCATCCAGGTGATAGAATGCTAAAACAAGCGAGCAACATACTGGATGTGGACAATCACTGCTCTTTATTTAGGCACTGTGTAACTCCTCTCAGCAGTGAAACCTTAGCCAAAAACCCTGAGCTCATACTACCTAGCTGAAACATAGTACTAGCTCCCGAAGTGCTAAAAGATAGGTAGTGATAGAGTAGCTGCCAGTCTAAACACCCAACTCGGATTAGCATCTCTCTCAGGAGGAGTAACAAGAAACCAGTTAAGCGTAATTATAACTGGTCTGATGAAACACACCTAACACCTCAGAGTGTAAGACGGTTTTAGGGGCATGTGAGCAGGTCTACGAGTCTGTGTCTTACTTGGGGTTGGTGGCCTGGGCTGGGCTGAGGCACCGGGTCCTGTGGCCCAAGATGCTCTATAATTACCCCAGGGGTGAGGACAGCGTGGCGTCCTCAGGTCTTGGCACTCACAGTTTATGGCGGTTAGAAATAGAAGGGGCGCCACCCCCAGACTAGAGGGGGCTACCTGAGGGGGCTAAAGGGAGTCACATCTGTATATTAGTTCCACTGCTCTCCATCTCCTCCTCTTGATCTTACTTTAAACTGGTCTCTAAAGAGAGAGTCATCTTTCTGATGCTGGCAGAGTCCAGGCCTGATCAGCTCAGTACAGCTGCAGCAAGCTACCTAAAGGTTTCAAAAATGACGTTCACATAAAGACTTAGCCCACAATACAAACATGCCTGAAATCCCTTGGTAATATTGAGAGAATGTAACGTTGGAAGAAGGTAATTCTGGGAATTTCTACCAGAGAATTTATGAAAATTAGAGCATTAAACATTGCTTTTTTATTTTATGATGACTCACTAGGCCTGCTTTCTAGGCTTTCAAAGTGACACCTCGCTGAGTTAAACAGAGTGCATCAATGTCTGTAATTAATTATTCACGAGTGTCTGAGTGTCTTTTTCTAAGAATGATGAGTCAAAAATGAAGGAAACTGATTAATATTAAAGCATATTAAGAAGCCCAGAGGGAATACGTGTGATAATGCCTCCATTAACTCGTCCTGTATCAATGTACAATAGCCAAGTTTTAGTATGCATGCCGCAGCAGAACTGGCAGCCATATGGCTCAGCTCTGGGCTGGAAGCCCATCCAATTCATTAGCTTGCGGTTGAAAAGGCAATGTGCCCATTGCCCAATGAAAAGAGGACTGCAGGTCTTCAAATTTCAGACTCTGACAAAACAATGCTGAAACTGGAAAATTAAGATCAGACACAAACACAAACACACACACACTCACACAGTCTTTTTACCTGCAGGGCAGCAAACATCATCATTTCCTCCTCCGTGCACTCAATTTCCTCCAGCAGGATGGCCCACTTGGACTGCTCATAGAGCTGGTTCACTCGGATGGCATCGTACTGTGGAGAGGTTTGTCACAGACGTTAACATACAAACAAACACTGAGTAAAAAAACAGACTCTCATGCTCTGATACACACAGGACAAAATAGATTTGTGTGATAAAATGTTGCTTTCTATCACACAATGAACTCAACAAATGTCTTCAGGAAATCAATTTTCAAGGTGAAATTGTACTGCTTGTCTGTGGAGCATACCTTTGGGTTGAGGTCAAAGAAACTGTGGTATTTAAACCTCAGCAGCAGCACCTCATTCTCCTTTACATCCTGCTCCATCAGAGATCTGGATGAGTCCAACCACCTGTACAGACAGTCAAAATAAAGTCCTCTGAAACAGTCTCTCAGCACCCTCTTGCAACTATTTTGATCAGCTGCAAGGCCCTAAATATACTGCAGTCAAACCACAGCATTTTCCAAGTATGAGCAGTTTAACCAAACCACCAAACCACTAAGCAAAGTTCATCTCACCCCTGGTTGATTTTGGCTTTGTCCAGCAGGGACTGGGGCTTGTAGAGTTTCACCAGGATGTCTGGTGAGGAGATTGGCTGGCTGACAGCGAGGATGCTGGGATTGCCCTCAGAGAGGGGGCTGTCCCCAAACCAGGCAGAGGTGGGTGAAAGTGGGCTGCCGTCTCTGGAGTCATAGGTGGGGGTCATAGTCTTACTGTACAAGCCTGGACTGGAGTAGATGCTCCCTGAAAACACAAAGTAATCATGTTAGTCCCTTATAGTGCATATAGTCCAAAAACAAAATGATTAAAAGACCAATATTACATACAATTTTTTGTACTAATATATTTTTTAATATATTTTTGTTTTATGTTTCAAATCTAATGAATACTCCAATTTCAAAGCAAAGAAGTGCACATTCACAAATACTGTACATCAACAGCTTCAGGGGAAAATAGGGGGTGAACACTTTTCAAAAAGCACACACATTTGCAGCCTAGCCAGGCCAGCTAGCGGTCAAAAACACTATGTGACTACCAGCCCACACTTTGCAGATGAGTGGCTTCAACAACGTTCTCCTGCTGATGGCGGGACTGATGCAGATCAGCATGCAGATGTTGCAGAACATGATCAGGGTCACCCACTTACTCAGTCAAAAACCCTGCAGGAATGTACTGCACACAGCAAACTACTGCACAACTCGCCACAGAGAGGAGAGGGGGAGCACAAAGATACGGGAGAGGGTTATGTGGATTACAAAAACACATGTACGTTTTTTATCTAAATTTTCATTTCATGATTATTGTTTTTTGAATGTTAAGATAACTGTCTTTTTGGACTTGGTCGTGACATTACTTTCTAAACTTGAATTTTGGCTGCAAATATGAGCAAGCCACCACAGTGAGGCCATCGGGCTTCCTGTTGGCTGGCCTTGTGGGAGTATTTTTGGCCCCATACCCCACCATTCCCTCTCTCCCTCTGCAGGGCCTAGGTCAAGAAGCAACACTGGCTAAACCACCAAATCCCTTTTGAAATCCGGAAGTGGGCTTGGTTTGTGTTTGCGAGTGTACATGTGTATGTTTGTGTTTGTGAGCTGAGGTCATGAGAACAGGGTACAGGCTATGGCCACCCATCCCTTGTGTGGGGGAGGGTGTTATTCAGTGGTTCTTTCAAGGTTTTTCCCTAATGCTGAGTTCATCGGGTCAGGGAGAGTACTCCCTTCTCCCATAGGGTCTCTTGAGGAATCTCAAATATCCAGAGAGACCATGTCTAAGGTGAAAGCTGGAAGCCCATTAAAAATACAACTAGGCCTCCTCCATCCTGTTTACGAACTCTCCAATACAGGCAAAAAGGCACAAAGAATGTTAACATGACTTGACTCCCTAATGCTCCCACACTGGGGATTCATAGAGGGCTTAGAAGGATGGAGCTGGACCACCATGGGCTGTTAAGACTAGAAGTAAATCATGAGAGGGTTGTCAATAAATGAAAGTATCTCTTGTGGATTGAATTTTTTACACAAAGTTTCTGTGTGGCCTATTGGTTGTGGAATATGTGTAGGATTGTGGACCAATAAGGATGACCACTGTTCGGATTTTTGAACTCCTATAAAATGATAGCAAAAAAAAAAAAAAAAAAACCCAGTCTAATAATAATTTATGTCCATCTCAACTGTCACTCTCAAGAGCTAAGAAGTGATGAGCTATCCTGCCAAACAGTCAGCAGGCACAGTGAGCTGGAGCTATAAGAAAAATGTGAGCTTTCAGCTAATTTCTAATGAGAGGCAAAGCCTTTATCAAGTGACCACCCGAATCAGCTGACTTCCTCTGGAGGAGCAGTCAGGTGACTCGGCTGCTAGTCCCAAAGGTTACAGATGTCATGTGACCTCAACACTCCAGCTGTGGGGGGTGGAGGGTAAGGAGGAAGGGGAAGGCGAGGGTGAGGAAGCAGTGCTGAAGAGTAAAGGACAGAGGAAGAGGAAAGCTTACCTTTGACAGGTCCGATGTATATTATCTCAGAGGCTAGGATGAAAAGAGAAAGAGTAAGAGAAGGAAAGACAGGAAAGGTGGTGGAGGGAAGAAGTGAATAGGAACAGACAACATCAAGTGGACAGATTTAAGATAGTGAAAACTACGAGGACAGGAGGAAAAGGAAAAGACAAAAGTAGAGAAATACAAGAATGAGGAGATCCGTGGCATTTCCACGGGCACCGCCAGCTGCTGGCCTCAGCGTGGATGACTCAGTTTACCCTCACAGAGGGAGATCACCCTGGAATGACTAGTGAGGTTCTGTCGTTTCCATCCACCCATTCATAGACATCCAACACAGCATGACTGATTGAAAACACAGGCAAGGCGTTGGTCAACATGACCCAGCCCTGCATGTATAAACTACAGCACAAATATAAAGTACTGGCTGTCGGAGGCATATCATTCTCCATGCTGACAGGAAAGATAATTAGACACAACCGACACGTCAAGATGTGGTGGGCCCAAAGGGACGCAATGGACCAGCATCATGGTTCTTAGTCTGAGTCATGACAGAAGTTGTGGATTGGTAATGCACTTTTTCTAACAAGATGACCAAGTCTGTGGGACAATTGACATGTGCAGACAGACAGAGGACATGGAGTTTCCAAAATGGTACATTTAAGGATAGAGGTTGAGGTTTTGAAAAAAGGTTGCCAGTCTTTAAGTAGAAATAATTAGTAATGTATTTCTGAAAGACTTAAGTGTTCACCATCCATGCATGTCATATGCTTCTGATGTCAGTGTGGACCTCACTGCATAAGGAGCATATACGTACTCTGCAATGTATGTATCTGAGTTTTTATACTATAAAAAATGTATTTCTTATCATCAATTTGTTTTACCAGAATCGTTATTAACACAAGTTATTCCAAAGATGATGATGCAAAGGCAAAAGGGCCTTTGAAACTGCGGTAAGTGGGAGAAATTCTGGTAGAAAATATGATTAGTGCTCCAACTAGCAATTCATTACAGATTTATCTACTGATTATTATCAGTGTTTAAATTATGTGGTTACATCATTGATGAAAGTTTAACGATAAATCAACTTAATGCTGTAGCTATAAATATGATTTGACTAATTCTACGAGAATTTTCTTTACTCGGTAAAGTTCAACCATGGAGAGCTTTATTTCTTCTCCACGGTGGTGTGGAGTGTACAGAAGCAGTTGTCTGCACAGGAAGAGGCTTTGGCTCTGATTGCATCGCTGCCTCTCTGCAAAGCCTTGTGATTCCTATCAGGAGACCAGAGCTACGAGGCCAGCCCTTGTCCACAGGCGAGGGAATAACGCCTTACAACTTAGCCATGAAATATGCTCTCTAACGGTAGCATGTGATCTGATAGGGAGGACACAGGAAGTGTGTGTTTGTGTGTGCGCATTTAACACAGGCAAAGTTGTGACAGTAAACAGATTCTGCACATTCCTGCTGAAACTGTTTCTGTGCACCACCTACTAGTGCGACCACTGAAAACAAAATGTATCTATCCCAAGGGCATAAGCGGAGCACACCCCTGAAATGTAATGATGCAACTTTGGGTGTGATCATCATGTGCTGTGCTAATAAAAATAGAAAGTTGCTGCTTGCTCATTTTATTTCAATATTAAATACTGTAGGGACATTAATCTGCAGCTGGCTTAACAGTGAAGCATGTCAGCAGAATTTGCTTTTCTTGAGAACTGCGACAGTTCACCAAGCTCACAATGATTGTTTAGCCCTCTCTCCACTCACATGAGAGCGAATACATGCATGCTGAGCTGAATCTAAGGAGCCATCGGACAGACCAGAGGCCAGAGCAGAGGAGACTCAAACCACACAAAGAGTCCCATTCACCCTGTCTCATAGTGTTAGCAGTTTTGCTTAATGCTAACTCTGTGACAGCGGCACGGCCTGTTTGGTTCTGTTCCTCCCTGCTCACATGGTTGTAACTCTCCCATCACTGGTGGAAGGAGGGAGGAGGGCCTGTATAACTGCAGTCGTGTAGCCTGGTTTGGGTTTAAAATGGCAGCGTGACCAACTATGTGTGGAATCCCAACCATTCTCTGTCCTCCCTGCCAAGGAATTGGGAGCCGGGGCTGTAGAGCCCATGCAGGCCTCAAATTCACACATTCATATTTGGTCACTAGACGCAGGGTGCAGCAATCTGCAGTTATCTTAGAGGTTTTCAAACCACAAGTGCAATCAGACACACAAAAGAATGGAAGATGATCCACAGCGGCCAGTGAAACCTGCTATTCAACCTGCTGCTTGAGGGAAACACGATTATTACTTTTCACAATGATGTACAAAAATAAAACCCAATGCTCCATCATTACTTCAAAGTAAATCTTGAGCCTAAAAACTGAATGTACAGACTTTAGTTTGCATGAGCTGACTGTCTTTGAACTCATCAGTTAAACATGTGAAGTGCAAAACTTAGACTTTATTTCTTTATTTCAAGAAAGTTTATCATTCCTTCCTTTTCCTTCCTACAAACCCTTTTACATTATAGTATAAGAGCTTCATCTCTGTGTGGGAGAGACAATCAATCAGCTCACCTGATCCAGGGGTTAACAGCGGACCCTCCAGCTCCAGATCATCCTCCTCCACCTCCTCCAACTTTTTCTTCTTCTTCTTGGGATCGCGGGGTTTACGCAGTAGAGATAGTTCCTCTGGGTGGCGGATATCTGTAGGGAGAGAGCGCATTTGATGCCACATAAACATAACTTTGCCTCTCAACAAATCCAAGCCAATCAGGACACTGTTAAGTCACCAAAAACAAAGTCATTTGTGTTGTTTCAACTACAGTCTTCAAATAAACTGCGACCTCTCACAAAGTAGATAGACAACATGTAGAACTTGTAATGTGGGTGAATACAGTGGCATTAAGTTGACCTGAATTAAAAAAAAGCTGAAGGGGGGAAAGGCGAAGAGTGAGAGAAAGCAAAGGGACAGAGGAGATGGGTAAGAAATGTAGACAGCTGTGCACACGCGGGGTGGAAAATTGAAAATCCCTTTTCTCAGGGCCCCAACAAATCTTGCTTTAACTGTAATCCCCAACTGAGACAGGGCAGACACAACCTCTATCTCCTTCATACCCTTCTTCCTCCACCTTTTCCTCTCACACACACACAAAATTCGCTGTCGGCGAGTAATAGGACAGCGCTGCTTTCACAATAACACCAAAAATGTATCTCTGATGACACTGAGATGCTATGAATGAGATAAACAACCACATCCTAACCGTGGGCAAAATCCCAATCAGAAAGTAAGACACCACCACTGAATATAATGACTAAAACAGAGCGGCTTCTCTCCCCTCTTTTCCCTCCCTCCCCTCAGGCCTGGAGGCCAGGGAACCATTACTCAGCACTGCAGTGATGTTTTAAGATGGGCTTGGGATGGTTCTAATGTAGTAGTGAGACAGCCAGAATGCGTCAGGCCTAGAATAGATAGTGCCAGTCTAGGGAGCGAGCACATCTGGATCCTCAGCTGTACATGAATTTCCCAAGGGTCCATAAAAATTAATTAAATGAACTCATATTCTGAGAGTATTATCTTATCATTTTCACTTTGTTTTGTGCAGTTCTGTTGTACTAAAAATTCTCATATCCATGGAAATAAATCTCTTTGTACGTCTCAAAGACGGAGGATTGGAAAGGTGTTGCAGACCAACTGAAGAGGCTGCAGAGGGTGTTGAAGAAAGCCCAAGCTGGAGGGAGAGAGAGAACGTCTTGGCTTGGTGAGAAAGCTTGTTTGGTTTGTGTAACTAAAGCAAAAGCATTCCAGGAGTTTTAAGAACTACCAGATGGGAGCTCACCCTCTCTCTCCCTTTCTGCCTCCCTCCTCCTTCGTTCTCGCTCGGCTGCAGCGGTGAAGCACAATCCCTGTGCCCTTATACAGCCATGTGAGTTGCAGGCTTGCTGCCGAGCTTTAGCCCCACTGAGCTCTGAGAGGAGGCAAATACACACAGTGAAGTGTGTATCAAACTGTGTGTACGTAGGTAGGACTGGGTCTCTTGCTGAAGCACTGCAGAGGCATGTGGCATTTTAGTACACGGTCACTTTCAGGGTTCATTCTTAAGACCTCATTGTCACATACACCAAGGAACTTATCTATAGGGCAAATATCTGCCATCTATCAAGCAAGATTAACAATCAGATATGCAGTAAAACTTCTGATGTAGCTAACAATCATCAGGTATTTCCATGGATACGTTGCTTTCTAACATGGTGTGGTTTTTGGCCTTGAAATCTTAAAAAAAAAATCAAAATCAAATTCCTATGACAGGTTTAGGATTCATTATTATTGCAGTTCTGTAAAAGTAATATTTCAGGCGCCTCTAGTGGATCATTGTGCCTGAGCGCCTGGAAAAACAAGTGGGAAATGGGTGCGTGGGGTAAATAAATTGACAGATATGCATTTTTCATCATGTCCATGGAGGGACCAGAAGCGTACTTGATATGATGGAGATTTCACCTCTGGTTAAGTATAAAGGGAAAATTACAACAACAAAAAAAAACCTCCACTAGTATCTGTCAGACAGGCAAGCCTTATAGTCGATTTCTGCTGACGTACTCAGTCGAGTGTTGAACGGTGATAATTTAAGAATCAAGATCTGGTGGGGAAAGACTGCTCCTATACTCACCACATACTTGTGGCTGGTGTCAGGAGGAGGAGGAAGCGGAGAAGGAAGGATGAATGATGGTTAGAGTTCTTACAAAAGCTTGGTTGATTTCCATTAGCAGAAAAGAAAGAAAACACCTTAGACAAAAACGACCCCAACCTTCCATCCTGCAGACTTGTGGCAGTAACCAGGCCCGAGCCAGCCAAGGAGAAGGGGTTGACCGAAAGCCAGCTGGGCTTGTGAGATATACTCCTTGGAACACATGATTCACTGCAGTGAGTAAGGCCAGCCGCAGAAGAATCACAAACACCGTCACAGTCTAATTTTACAGCACTATAGTTTACCATACAAACAGTTTGAGACCCTACATGGACAAAAAAAATTAGAGAGGAGTGATTTCACCTTCTGTTTCTCCCCCCTTACATATTTCTAAATGTTGTGAAGAGTTACTCATTGGGCTGCGAGGTTGACTGATCGATACTCAGGAGCAATAAATCAAGCCTTCTGTTCAGGGAAGACTAAATGAAATGAGGGGTAAAAGATAACTCACTAATAGTCTCAGTCACATGGGAAAGAAATAAGAACGTACGTGTTGATATTATGTGTTTTAAGAATTTAGCTGATGACGAGTACAGTTAAGTTTTTGGCATTTCGATGCTATGACTCACTTAGCATCACATGTGGAATGCGAGGGCCAACTTTAAGGAGAAATTACATTAATTGATCTCAGCAGCTTGAGTGTCAGACGCTCTCTTCACCCATCAGACAGGAGGCTAAAAGGTGCTAAAAGGCCACTCAAAAAGGATTTTAATGCACTTTAATTTGGGAGCTGGAGGTGAGGCCAGAACCGTGCCCCCCCTGTGTTATGACAACAGTGGCAGGCACGCTCGGGCCAGTCGAGCAGACCACAGGTTGATGGGCCATAAATCTGCTGGACCAAAAAGATGAAGCAACTGCCCCACACATATCTAAAAAAAAAGTCTCTGGAAGACAAAGCTTTCTGACGAGACACATGACTGCAATACACCTTCTCAACTGTCAATGTCCTTTTTTTCATTTTCAAACTCATCCTTTTTTATGCTCTGCTACCTCCTGTGATATTGACATACATCCTCCCAATCACTTCGCTTTTCTGCCTGGTCATCCAGGCTTTATTTGACTCATTGTAACATTTAAGAGTAGTGCTGACAAATACCACATGTTGCAGTGTTGTTGCTGCCTCTTCCAGAGAATGCTATTGTGTCTCGGTTTTCCCACACATGGCAGCAAAAGGAGTGCTTACTAAAAAACCCACAACGCTTAAGTGGAGCAGCCTGACTCTTGTTACCCTGAAGTGGTGCTTTTCTGAGAGGAGCAGCCTTATTTTTGTAGCACCTCAGGCTCTCAGGTCCACAGTAATGTGTTAAGACAGTTGTAAGGAGTACATTTTGTGCGCTGGCTCACAGGAACAGGAAAGCAGCCTCCTGTCAGAGGGAGGAGGTGCATGTGTGTATTTAATGTGTTGGAAAAGAGTCCAGGACGTCTAGACAGGACAAGCTCATGTCTGACTGTGACTCTTCACGAGGCAAATTAACCTTTCAGAAAGGCCAGAGGAGCCAATTCAGCTCCATTTATTATTTTCTCAACTACAGACCAGACCTTTTACATTTCATACAGCACTTTAGAGCTGAAATTAGTTGATTAATTGATCAGGCAACAGTTGTCAACAGAAACAAAAGTGATAATCTATTAATCATTTAGGTCTAAGTTTATCTAAAAAGGGAAATCTCTGTTTTATATAATTACGAACTGAATATCTTTGAGTTTTTTAGTGTTGGTTGGACAAAAACAATCCATTCAAAAGATATCAGCTTGGGCTCTAATATTTTCTCTAACATCTACTGAAAAAATTATCAATGGCTTAATTGATAAGGAAACTAATCTGTTGTTGCAGAACTGCACCATATCTAAACAGACTCAGCTGGCACCATAACACAACAATCTTCAGACTTCACAAAGCATGCAGACTCGGGTTCAGAGAATTCTCAGAATTGTTGACAGAGTTCAAAAATGTTATCTTGCAACTAAAAGTGGAAAATCCCCAATGCCTTTGCTTCATTATTGAGTGAACACTGCAGCACAGGATGTAAGGGCTGCCAAATGGAATCAGAGGTCAAAACAGGAGTGAAACTGAGTGATTTTCGTATATTACAGTACATAAACCTTTTGCTGAGTCCTTTCGTTTCCCAGCCAGGCCAGATGGACTGTGTCTGTGTCAGGACACAGCTGCCGTGGACATGGGAGAAGTACAGCGGTGATAATCGGTTTTATACTTGTGAGTGTTATGTTGATTTCCAGTGCTTTTCGACTATATGGGATGCTCGCTGTCTGAGTTTAGTTGTGCTGCAGAGATGGCAGAAAAGAATAGAAAGTTAAAGGAAAAAATAACCTGCATGTTATTACTAAATAACAGACAGAATGTTGTCATCACTATATTATTGTTAAACTATAGCGTGTAAGAGAGAAAATAAACTACAGAGGGGGTGGGGATAAAAACAGGCAAATATGACACCGCGGGACTGAACTCAGAACTTGTTTTGGAACAGGAAATGGCTTCTGTGTGGCCAACTGACCGAACACGACAGGGTAAAAATACCCTCCAACTAAACTGGTATGAGAAAAAGAACTGGAGCTGACTGAGAGCTTCTCGTGGCTGAAAACAAACAAAAAAAAAAAAAATCTCCACTGACTTTCTTTATCTGATTTCATCTTGTAGTAGCTCTGTCCCTCCCTTTCTGCTGTCTGGAGCTAAAGGCCAGTTGGACAGGCCTCAGCTCTTTCTGTCCTCTCTGATTCTCTATGCCGCTCACAGGCAAGTCAACAGAAAATATGCACAGGAAATTGTAAAACTCAAACTTGCCCAGATAACAAAAAAATGAAATGCTTCCAAGGCAGAACAGTTGTAAGTTAGCTAAGTCAGCTAAGTAATATCCACAGTTACAGCTAAGAACTTGCAACTGTCTGTCATAAAAAGTTCTGTTTTTTGCAAAGCAATAATGTGCAGTGATACCAATTCAACATTGCAAGCATCTCACCCTTTACAGCCATTGTACGATATCATGCAAAATCCTGGCACGCGCAGTGTCAGCCAAAAGCAATTTGTCCCGAGTTTCTGTAAAGCTGAAATAGATTTATTACAGAAGCAGCAGACACATTCCTAACCAGGCATGGCCCAGATAAAGGCTTCAGGTCTGTTTCTCCCCTGTCTCCCTGCCTCTGCTTTAAAAAAAAAGCCTCTTTGTATATTTACACTAAATAAAAATGTGCCATTTGTTCTTTGCAGCCTTCTGAAAAAAAAAAAAGCTCCACTCCTGCCAAATTAAAGCCATGGTCGAGTGCTACCTATAGAGGCCAATAAAAACAGTGGAGCTGCCACTGGAGCCTGTGATCCTGGCTGCTGAACACAGTCCAGTGACAAAGACACAACAGGTGTGCTATGACCCCGCCTGATGAGAAGGATTTAAATTAGTGGGGCTTCTCCAAACTTGCGAACCCTACTGGAGACGGTGACTGAGAGGTAGGGGCAAGGGGGTCGAGGTGAGGAAAAGTGGGCGTTAGCAGGTCAGAGGTCACTGGGGTCCAATGTGTGATCTCTGACACTTCTATGAAAGGACAGGGTGATGCCAGTGATGGAAGATGTCAATATTCTGTGTGTGTGTGTGAGTGTGTGCAAAGTGCGTGTGACCCTTGGGTGCTACTTATACCATGGGAGGGCAGTTAAATTTGGACATTCAGACATTTGTAGAGGAGATGGTAGATAAGTTAAGAGTATGTACTTATTTACATGTACGTGAACTTGTGCTTTGGTGTGTGCCTGTGTTATGAGCCAGGGGCAGGGACAGATTGATAATCTCTGTTTACTAAACATTACCGTGAGACCGATGGAGCCCAGGTTCCAAGGACACAACTCTGGAGCTGACAGCGGACTACCAGTTCAGTCAGGAAACGTGCCTCCAGCATGCAAAGCTCAGAGTATGTTTAATAAACACGATAAATTGCCAAGGATGAAAACAAAATGAGAGGAAGGATATGATTAACTAAGTTTGATGTAGAACATTTCCAAAACCATTCCAAAAATAGTCTTAAAGGGAAAAGTGAGGGAAGGGTGGTCACCTTCAGTCAGGCCAAATAGACTGGACCACCATACTACACTAACTCCCATAACTCTTTGCCAATCAGTCACACCTCATCTCGCATTTGCTTTATGACTGTTTTCCACATCTCGACTAAAGTTTTGGACGCTGTTCTGCTCTGCCGTCCTGTAAACGAGTCAGTCATTCCACTCACTGAAAGTTTTGCAGATGTCGGACACAGCCTTGAAGACGCGGTCCGAGAAGTTGACCTTGACTTTCATGTGCTTCATGTTGGGCAGCTGAAGGCGCAGCAGCTTGTGCTGCGGCGTGAAGAGCAGCCTGGCGTCTGCTTGGATGCCGTACTTGTCCAACGTCCAGTGGGTTTTCAGCAGCCATGTCTTCTTCTTCTCCCACCACAGAGCATGGTCTGACCAGTCCTTCTTCACGTCTGTGGAGAGGAAGAAAAGGACAGAGTGGATGAGTTTTAGTGATAACTGCAGATGCAAAAGAACACAAAACAGCAAAAGATTAAGAAGCTGTATTTTTTACTGGTGGTCTCCTTTGCTTAGATGCTTTACGGGCTGAGATTTTCATCTATTAGGAGCAAAGATATTGTTGGAAAGTGTAACTAGAGTGCTCAGTCTGTATTCATCACACTGTATTGACCTACGCTCACCAAATATGTCCCTCCAGGGCAGAGGGTCAACATTGGGGTTGAAAAGGTCTTGCATGGGGGTGGTGAAGTCAAAGTGAGAGGGAGGAGTCGACTGAGTGTGTGAAAGACGTGGCTGTTTCTGTGACACTGTGGGGGTATCAGGTTCATACCTCCCTCTTTGTTCCAAAGTCACACTGTGATCCCTCTAAAGCAGACACAAGCCACCCAAAACCCCACATGGCTCCTGGGCTTTCGCTCTGCGGGGTCTCCCAGTACAATGGGGACCAACCTGTGGTCTCATGGTGTGTGTGTCTGACTTCAAGGGGAAGGTGAAAACTGCAGGGATTTAAAAGGGAACTCAAAGCAGCTGTTCTTGTGGATCCCCTTGCTCTGGTTTCTGTACAAGCGGCACCGCTATGGGCCAAAGTTGTGTGTGAGCTGCAAATCACTTCAAAGCAAAACACGGAAAAATCAACATCTCCCACACTCAAAGAGAGAGTCAGAGTTCCTTTGCATCCGTTTCTTATCTAGTTATCACCTTAATGGGATACATTCATGAAATAGCTGAGTATGTTAAGCCGACTTTTAAGACCGACTTTTCTTTACTTTTTAGAGTTTAAAAAATTTCCATGGAGCGATTATCTACACATGCTGTTCATATGTTACTTTACATTTAAGAGTAAAAGTCTCAGTAGTCTGTGATAGTTGAGACAGAGTGAATAGGCCTACAGTTTTTTTGCCTATTATACTTTCAGATGTCCCCCCTGAGTAGTGATGTCATTACTCCGGCATTAGTCCAGGAAGGCACTTCCCAAAGCCGTGTCTCATTTCCTCCACCCACATGCCCCATCATAGCTTCTCCAGCCTATCCTCTGCTTCACTCTCCTCTCAGCGTCACTGTGTCCAGACACAGACGTCAGTTTGCTCAGTCATCCCTTTGTCAAAGCAGTCAATCTGAACCGTTTCAACTTATGTACTGCTGTAGCAGCATGAGTTTTTAAAGGGATATTTGCTGATTTAGAAAAAAAGTTGTCATCTACAGCAGCATCATGGCCAGACAATATGGCATAAAGAGTTTAGGTAAGGTGTTGTTTACATGTACCAACTCATCTATATTGCTCAATAATGATAAAATGTTGTCAACTGCCTCACTACATTACTATAGAGCTGCAACTAATGACTCAATTCTTTAGTCTATATACAGAAAAAAGAAAATAGTGAAAACACATGAATTAAACCATGAAATTACTCAATTTACAATGATATATAAGACAGAATGTCAACAAATCCTCAAATTTTAGAGACCTAAACCAGAAAATCTTAATTAACCGATAATCTAAACAGTGAAACTGGTATTTCAGCAGCATCTTAGGCAGGAGTTGCATTTTCACCCCATAAAGAAACATATGTACTTTGTATTCAAGGCTGGTAGCACATTACCTGTACGGCATGACACACTGAACACGCTCACACTCTATTTATTACATGAGGAAGGACATAGCTACTAATGGACGAATCGGAGCCATAATGGACTACAATTACTTTTGGATAAAAAAAGAAGCAAACAGCAGTTAGGGGGAATGCAACATACATCAACGTGGCAGTTTGGATTTTTACATCATAACCCAAGCACGTTGCTTCTGCTCATTCTGAGTGTAACATGCTATCAGTGTTAAAACGACGATGACCTCCTCCATCTGTCAAATGGCTTGGTGCCATGGTAACCAAACCTTGAGTGGCCTTCTGTTTCAGTGAATTGCCATTGTTTCCCCTGACCTTAACTTTACACAGGGGCACCCACATGCATTGTTGATACTCTCTTGCTGATCCCGTCTAAAGGCTGAATGATTGGGATTAGTGGGTGAGTAGGTGAAGCAACACATTCGGGCTGCTTAGACTCAGGAAACGAGACACTGTGATGTGAGTAAAGCAAACTGGAATGAGGAAGAGATTACACTGGTGATTAAGATGGAGAGAAAAAAAACTTTTAGAAGAAGAGTGGCCACCAGCATGTCAATGCAGATGTCATTCTTCTGAAGGCCTGGGACTGGGTGAATTGATTTGAAGGTGTGTGTGTGTGTGTGTGTGTGTGTGTGTGTGTTGGGGGGGGTTGTTTGTCAAGCTGTTCGGTTTTATACTGTTTACTCCAGGGGGAACACTTGGTACTTGAGTGAAAACATTCCAAGCTTTCTTTCTGAGACCGTCTGTGAGTTACTCTAGCAGCATGGGGTCTAGCTGTCATCGCTCTGCTCTGATGCCTCAGCTGTGCAGAACACAGCTTCATTGCTACCACCAGAGAGACTGCTCCCTTAAGTGTGCTGCAGCTATTAAAGGCTGAAATAAAGAGAGGGAGCACGGAGAGGAAAATTGAAAATAGACTTGAACATATTTTCATAACTCCTGCTCACAGTTTTTCCTCTTACAACCTTGTAATTTCTGGTGTCTGGGAGCAACGCAGGACAGCTAGCAATAACGTTTGGCGCTCAGGTCTTCGCCGCAGACCACGTTCTATAGAAACGTCCTCACACTCTGCATGCACGACCACCGTACAGTCTGTGGCAAGGCATGAATACGCGTCTTGGCTGGGTCACAGCTTCCCTCAACGTGCTCTCAGTGGCCCCTGCTCTGCTGTTTCCTCGTCACTACACACCGCCAAAACCTTAATGGACATAGTCTTTTCTTCAGCTCGCTTGTGTCGTTACGCAGTGGTTCGATGTGTTGTGATTGGATGAGGGAAGATCGGGTAGGCGTCCATTGGGTTCTTTCAGCAACAAGGTGGTAACTCAATCCACAGACGGGCAGGGAGAGGGGGCCAATGGCATCACACAGCTAAAAATACAGCCTGCCAAGCCTGACGTAATGTAGCAGCCAGAGGAGTGGGGGCCTAAGTAATTGGGTGCATTAAATGTGGACCCACAGCCCCTCAGTGGAGTGATATGTGTGTGTGTGTGTGTGTGTGTGTGTGTGTGTGTGTGTGTGTGTGTGTGTGTGTGTGTGTACACACAAGGAGGGCTTGAGAGACAAGGGGAGGGGAACCAGAATGGGAAAACAATGTTTTATGACCTCTGCAGGATGTGAAAGATGATACAGAGATTGTGTATGCGCGCAGGTTTGGAGATCTGTCAAAGGAAGGGTGTCCTAATCCATCCATTAACTACATTAGCTCTGTGTGTTTGTGCGTGTGTGCGCTTTAACGAGCTAAATTAATCCATAAATTCTGTCAAACTGAGTTATTCTCATTCACCACCATCACCACGACAGCGCTCGGTCAAGACCGCTTCCTCTGCCTCATGCACCAGATACCGCAGTAAGAAACGACAAAAAAGACAAAGAGATGCTTAATATGTCTACAAAGCAATTAACCAAAGAAGCTAAGAGCACACCGTAAATTAGCCTCACAATTGTTGCATTGTCAGCACAAAAAGCACCCAGTTTTCAGGGCTTTCATTAAGATAATACAGGAAACTGAATCATCCCTTCTTCTCTCTCCTCCCCATCACTCCTCTTTGCTCTCTCCATCCCTCCCCACCTAGTTGGACCATCTGTGGTGTTTACATTAGGAGGCAGGCTATGTTTATGGAGGCCTGTCTGCGAGGGGGAGGGGACGGGACGACAGAGGAGAGGATGAGAAAAAGGGAATGAAAGACAGGGCATGAAAAGGAGAGATGAGGAGGATGAGCAGAGGACGAGGGAGGAGCTTTAACTCGGGACACAATAATAAGAGACACAGTGAGCGAAAGCAAACGTGAGGAAGTGGAAAGTCAAAATTAAGGTACACCAGCCAAGAATACTAAACATATAAATAGTGTCTCCAATTTTATCTCCTGCACAGAACTGAAAGCCTCTTTTATGCCTAAGCAGACAACGTTAGCATCTACTTGTTGCTAACACACATTCATGCACACACACATTCAGTAGCTGATGTGTCTCTCGACTGCATTATATGGCTCTGTGATCATTACTTGTGCCATTTCTGCAATACTGCTTTAAATGTCATTTAGCCATTTGAAATGTTTCCATGTGTTGCTGAACATTATACTTTATGATTTTGGTAGTTCGCTCACATACACAACACAGAGATGGTTAAATAGTACAGTTAAGTCCAATTAAGCACAATGCATACTGACTAGCGAGTTGATTTTCTGATCAATCAAAATGCTAATAAGAAATCAAGTAAACAACTTATTATTTGGTCTATAAAATGCGAGAAAACAGTGAAAAGTAGGTAAAATCATCAAATTGCCCATTTTGTTTGAGTAACAATCCCAACTCCAAAGATTATCAATTTACTATCACATAACAAAAGCAGCAAATCCTCACAAATGAAAGCCGAAGCATTTTTCTGTTGATTAAAATGACTAATCGTTGCAGCTTTAGATGTGACACTGGGCTTTTGGGCTCGAAGGAAAAACACTGTCAGGGTTACATGTGCACTCAATGACTCATATTTACTCTTTATTAGGCTTAAAACTACAAAGGAGTAATTGTCAGCTGACACCTAAAGCAGAATCCAGACTCATCTTTAACATCACTGATGGCGGTGATCTACAAGTCAAGACTTTGACTTGCCTCTGAAAAATGTTTTTCCTACTCTGTCGGAGCTGTTAGCTGTCAGTGATAACCAAGGCCACGCAGTGTAGGCCTTTTGTCATTTGCAGCCATCAGCTGATAAAAACATTACAGCTGGTTGAGGCTGGTCATGCCGTTTCCTTGGTGACTCCTAGCTGACGCAGATTACTTGTTTTCATACAAAACATAGACACAGAGCTCTTCCCCCCTCCCTCTCTCTTTCTCTCTCAGTTTACCCCATCTACAACATGAAAGCCCTTCTCCTTCTAAATATATTCCATGTTAAGCAGGGTGAAGGTCGGTATTGACAAGCAAAGATACTGGAAGCAACTGCTGTGCACTGTCCTTAAATTAGATCTACTGTAAATGGCCTTTAGGCACTCCCTCGTATGTGCAGTCGTGCTAGATCATATCAACATCACATACCCTACATGTATACAACAGGTTCGATCGAGACAGATGATGACAATATCTGTGAGGCAGACATAAGATAGAGTCACACAAGATTACAGTGTCAGATGGAAATGATAAGGTATATTCAACAACACGTGGCTCATTCTAAAGACAATGGACGCAGCATCAGGTCATCATAAACACTTTATGTCAGAGATAGAAGTGACAGCAGAGTGGCAGACAAACTTGTTTTTGGACTTGTGATGAATGATGGACAGATAAGCTAAATTCAGACGTCAATACTGCATCTAGTACAAAAGCAAGACAATACTAGACATTACTTTGCCTGAAGCACACAAAGATGAACTCATCAACAAATATTTTGATCTATTCCAGCTGTGTCCTTTGGGTATTCACTAACCAATACCATTAAAACTCAAGCACTTTCCATTGACAACCTGAGTGGAAAGAGATTAGCTGAGCTTATTATTGGTCAGATATTATACATTGGCTCAGCCAATAGTCAGTCAAACAAGCCATTTATCACAGGCATTAAATGTGCAATACACAGCGCCCTCAGACCCAGATTGTGCTCGCAGACAAAGCCTGAATCCTTTCGAGCAGTCACACTTTACCTGACACAGCAGGGACAGTCTACGCTGCCTTTGAAAGCTTTTTAGGCTGCAGAAATAAGAAACAAACGGCCTTGTGTTCATGGTAGAAAGCTTACTGAAGTGACATAGTCAGAGTTATTGTAACAGATATTGATTAAGTTCAGTAGTGTTGTACTGCCACTACATGTATGTGTATATGTCCCCATATACACACAGAGTTCAAATCTAGATAACCATTCCCATCTATCTATAGCCTAAAGAAAACAAGTAAGACTCAGGCTTTCAGGCTGACGACCCGGACATTATCGAAGCTCTGGGGCATCACTTTGCTAAAAATGAAATCGACATGTGATGTGGTGGAGGCAGAACCAGGCTCAGTAAACGACAATAGGGATATTTCCTTGGAGTGGAGTGAGTCTAAAATCTTAACAGGAAATTTAGGTGCATGTTACAGTAAGAAGAGAGTGCAACAGTGCTGGCTTTGATGCATTAGGAGAGGCTAGGAGGGCTATTAGAGGAAACCTCCTTAGAGACAGATAGTTTGTATCCATTTGTGTCATTTTCCAAACACAGCAAAACAGTGGGGGTACTCGTCCTCCACCCTGACACAGCTTTATACAATTAAGTGTTCAGGGACCTGGTGGAATAATGACATTACAAAGAAACTCTGAGACTAAGATCAATGGAGCAGATACACAATATTCATCTGTCCTTCTATCCATGTATGCATCCTGCCAGATGTCCCCTCAGGACTGCGATAAGTCAGCCTGCTGATGCCTCTGTGAGTTGAACAGGAAGTTCGGCTGCACTCTGCTTCTAGCTGAATTTCTCGAGAAACCCAGAGGTGAACCTACATGGTAAAGCAAAAAGTTCTGAATACTTAAGGCTGCTAAGCACAGTTGCTTTCAGGTGAAACATTTGGACAATCTACAGCTGAAACAACAAGCTGATTTTCCAATTAAGAGATGAAGAATGACTAATCTGACATATAATCACTTAATCTGCTTTTCTGTTACTTTTTATTATAAATTTAGTGTTTTGTCTGACAAAGAAGTAATTTGAGCCCATCATTTTAACCATTTTGAGGTATTTTTCTGCCAAATGCACCTGCTGTGAAAATGAGAAAATGAAATGAGATTACATGGCATGTTAATCATGTATAAACTTCAAGTATGACAGAGCTGTAATGAAACTATTCACACAATTTAAGCACCATCGCGACTGCCTTGATAAAGCCTCATCCATACATTATGAAAACGAACACCTGCCTCTCTCTGTAAAAGGGAGAGTACAGAGACAGACTGTGAGGCGGGGACGGGTTTAAATGAATGAAATGTAGGCTGAGAACCTGGACAAAAACTCCATATCAGTTTACTCCACTCACATACAGGTGTGGGTGTTACAACAACAGTGTGCTGCTCTAACATTTCCTCCTGCTGGATCTACTGCGCTGCCTGCCATTACAGGAAGGTGAGAGGGACAAAAAGCAACAAACTTCAGATTCCCAGAGGACCCATGAAAGTTTGTTCTGCCGCATGTTTAAAATGCCAAACATAGCTAATTAAATCATCCTTAACAAGCACAGCAGTCCCTCCATGAAAGTAGACAAAGCGTGAAACCTGGAAAAGAAAAACTAAGATCCCATACACAATGAGGTACAAGTCTAAGACTACATTGGAAATGTCTAAAATTTACATGTAATCCTAGAAAAAACCCCCAGAACATTTGAAGATTCAGAAACAAAAGAAAAAAAACAAAAACAAACAATACACAAACGTATGAAACGTAAAATGAAAGTCAGCCGTTAAACTTAAGCAACTAATTGACTAGACCAACTTAATTTGTACAAAACTTTTATTAAAGAAGCATGTGTTCGGATGGATTTGACCCTAGTCATCTGAGGCTCACTCTGACTAAACCTGCAGCCAGTGATCACCTGCTATAAATACAGCTATGTCTCAAGTTTCCAGCAGATAATAAGTTACTAAGTGGCATTGTGACAGTGGGAAACATGGCTTCAGAACTAAGTGGAAGTGTCTTAATCCAAATAGTTATTCTAAGCAAAGAGGGGATTTCTCAGCATCAAATCCCAGCTAGACTAAAGTTTTCTAAGGGGGCAGTGCAAGGAACTCTAAAACGCCTTGTAGAAACTAGATCAGTATCCAAAGTGCTTCTAAACCACTTCTCAGGAGGGGAGACACAGCCAAACACTTGGGGTGGGCTAAGAAATCCCAGAAGTTCACAGCGGTTGACTGGGGAAAAAAAAAAAAAAAAGATTTACTGATGAATCCAAGTTTGAGAATAACGGCAGTAAGAGAAGGGTGTATGCAAGAAGATGAACAGGACAGAGAATTATACCGCATTGTATCAAACCAACAGTGAAACACAGTGGGGGGAATATTCAAGTTTGGGGGTGTTTTGCCTACTCTGGAGATGGAGAGGAGGAGAAGTACCACTCCAGTCTTCAGAGATACACTGTACCCTCTTGTTTGCATCTTTGTGGAGAAGGATTCATAATGCAGCAGCATAACAACCCCAATCATACGTCAAAGCTCCTGACTGTCATTGACTTTCCGACCTCGGCCCTAATGAACATTTATGGGGGTACTTGAAGACTGAGAAAGCCTTTTGGAACATTGTCAGATCATGCTGGGATAACATGGCTCATCTGGTTTTGCACAAACTTTCCAAGATTGGAAAAAAACATTGTTCAGCTCATATTCCCATTTGTAATAAAAATAGCATTCCATTCAAAACAAATGCAAAATAACATTATTTTGACAAGTGGTGTCTTACTTTTGGACACTGATGTATATTTGGTAAGTGACCACCATTTCTGCCCTGTTAAGGATAACACATCAGGTGATAACTGGAGCACTGAGAAGCTGATACTGTTCCCGCATGACCCTTCATTGAAGGAGTACATCAAAACTAACAGATGTCAAAGTCAAGTTTTTGCTCACACAAACGTTGCACAATCTGTAAGTAATTAACTTCGCACAGATTCCCTACCACAGCTGGTTTCTTTCCTCGACACCATCTCTTTTAAACTCTCAATCACAGCACTAAAACATCAGACAGACTGACTAACTTTTCATTCAAGCCACTGTCTGCACTGGCAAGCAGAACAATGTGTGCTTTATTTGTGTGGGATGCTAAAATTAACTCTCTATATATGGGAAACAATGTGCATGTATGTAAATATATAGGCCAGAGGTCTGTGAGTGAGCATATGTGCAAGTCTGAGCACAATCACTGCAGCATCTTACAAGTGAAACAGGAAAGCTCTGGCCTGGGCAGGACCACTACTTAGGCTAACTACTTCCTGTCAGAAAGATTAGAGAGCAGGATGATCACACAGGCTGCCAAGTCATTTCTCACTTTGTGATGCCAAACCATCAGAACGGCTCCACGGTCACCATTAATGACTCATTACACATGGCGATATATTGGAACGGTGTGTCACAGCAAGCTGATGCGAGGAGAGGTTGAAGCCACCTATCAGGAGAATCTTCACTGTCCTGGTGTGTGATACTGGAAAATGTGATCTAAATCGCAGCTCTCACATCATGACAGATATCACTACGGTATCTCAGCTCATCATCTCGCTCTTGGGGTGGGGCGAGGGGGGGACTTAAGACCCATCTTTCCCCCCCAAGTGAAGGGACACTGAGAGGGCAGGAAGGCGGGAATGGAAGGAAGGCACAAGGGAGAAGGCGCATAAAAAAAGCTCAGAGGAAGTTCAGCATCCTGTGTTAAATCGCGTCTGTTTCCTAATGAAACCTGCACTCCATTGTCAAAACAAAGCCACCACAACCTCCATCAGACGGCTTCTTGGCATCACAAAAAGGACATCGAATTCAAATATCTGACCAACTGGAGCATTATGTCAAAAAACAAAGTCACTCAGGAAACATTAAATTCGATTCTAACTGAACATTATAAACAACAGCTTGGTATTTGCTTGCCATTTTGTTAAAGGTGCCTCTGAAAAAAAAAAAAAGTTCTAGTTTGTTAAAAATAGATTTCCTACATGGATTCTTCCAACAAGACTGAGATGAATGTGGGGATGATGACATTTGCCACATCGCTTGTGATGTGAATATGTAGGTCATTGCAAATACAAAACACACATTTTCTCCGACATGCAGGGAAAGTTTCTCTGTGGCTAGCTGCTAGTACAGCAGCCAGAAAAGTGCAGGCCCCTCACTGGAAATAACCACATGAACTATCAGAGTCACACCAGACCAATTAGTTTGCTCTAGTTCTATTTATGGAACATTTAACAGTTAACGTACATGAACCTGGATGACAGACCATGATGAAGTTAACAATGTACTTTCATGTTTTCTATTGATTGTTAAGCCCTGCTACGTGGCTGGGCAGAAAGAGGGATGGTGTCAGTAAGTAAGCGAGACGTGGCTGCTAAAACGAAAAAGGGAGCGAGATGAAAATAAAAAAATATTTTCCACAATTAGATGAAGACGGAGCGGACGAGGGTGAAAACGGAGAGAAAGATGGGGGAAAGGAAAAGAGGGAGGGATGATGAAGAGAGCGAGAGCGAGAGAGCGAGAGAGAGAGAGAGAGCGAGAGAGGGGGGGAGGTGGAAGAAGCAGGCAGCAGAGAATCCAGCAAATGACGACAGCGACCAGAGAACAACATGCCAAACCCTGGAAGTCATTTCCTGCTTCATCGAAGACTTTTATGGAATTCTAGCAGCGTGGTCAACGTCACAACGGGAAGGAGAGAGTGAGAGAACGAGAGAGTGAGTTAGTTCAGGCCCTTCTGACCCCCCCCTTTCTTTCCCTCCCATTTTCTTCTCCATCCAGTCCCTCTATCCTCAGCTGTCTTCTGTGAAGCAAAGCAGAGCCAATACAACCAGAGTCTCTCCAGTAGTATAAGTGTAACATTCTCACCAATCATTTACATTTACTAGCTATTGCAGCTCATTCTGAGGCTTGCTTTTTCATCAGGTTTGCACAATTAGCTAGAATGTCTTTTTCTTACAGGCTTAACAGTCTTGAAAGTGTGAGGCCTTTCTCGACCCCAAGGGGACGAAGCGCAACAATGCCATCAAAAAAAAAAAGTTGGCCTTTCCACCTTTAGCCTGTGCAAAAGCAATACATCTGTGTGAAACACTAACAGCTTTAGCACTTAAAGTAAGTCAGACCTAAAAGCCTAAAAGAGAACAATCTCTTTAAATCCAGTAGAACTCCCGGCAGCTAATGTTGTTTGTGCAATATTTGTAAATGGCACAAAATTAGCTTTTAGAGTGGAGGGCAGCACTTTTGGAACACATCAACAAAGTCGGAGAAAGCAGCGATAGTGGTAAGCAAACGGAAGGATGAAAAGATTACAGGAGCTGGGGGTGGTCAATCAGTTGGCTTTAAATACTGCTCTCCTGGAGGGGAAATGGAGGCAGTGTTTGCTACTGTGATCAATAGCTAAGTGCCTTCCTGGCATTTGTCTATGTTAATCCATTATCGAAGGCCATTTGAGCCTGCTATGTGGACGAGAGACCTGCAGCTGGCAGGAAGGGTTGAAAGATGGAAAGCATGATACATGCGGACGAGACACGCCCACCGACACTGCTGCATAACCCCGCTCACGTGTGGAAACACATGCAAAAATACTACTAATGAGAACGCTGGCCATCGTACGGATGAATGCTGACGTGAGCACATTTAAACACAAACATATACTGCTTCTGAAAGCTACAAATGTTTGTGGGTAAAAAAAAAAAAAAAAAAACACCGTACAGCAACAAATGTTTAGGACAGGGCAGAGCACAGTCAGCCTGGTGAAAAACAACTACTGAATCACAAGAGGTCCTTCATTTTGGAGAGTAAGAGACCAACAGACAGAAAGAAAGGGGGAGGGAGGACAGAGAGAGATTTGTCATTGCACCAGGATGTCCTTTCAATGTGAGACTGACGCACTGCCTGCCAAAACTCTGTGGTATCTACGTGTCCCTTCTCACAGCAACGTGTACGTGCGCATGCTCATCTGCACATGTACAGTATCTATGTATAACTGTATGTATAATCCAACAGTGGGTATGTGGCAGCATGTAAGAGGTGTTCAGTGAGAACTGTGCTGCGCTGTCACCAGTGAGAGGTGCAGAAACAGGTTACTGACGAAGGAAAGACCTTAAGATGTTTTTTTTTTCCACGGGTGTCACATGAGAACAGTTTGTTTAGTTTTAATCTCATCAAGTCAGTCATATTAACTTACACAGATTGTTTTGTCTGACCTCAAATTGTAGACTGACACATTAACACGTAGCCTGGTGTTTGTTTTCCTCTGGGCACGTTTTAATCAAGAGCTTGGTCTATTCTGTCACAAATGACCATTAACAAAATGTGTATTTTCTGAACTACTAAAAGTGCATCTACACAGCCTGCTCAAAAGACAAAATATTGTTTGTGACATGAATTGTGTACAGTCTCCTGGTGTGTGTGGCCATGTGGAAAAGCCATGTTGCGTGCAGGTTAATGATTACAATGCAACACGACCTGTTGACTCAGGGTAGGAGGGAGACAGCAGTCAAATGAAATGTCCCCACACTCACTTTGTGAAACCAGTCAAGAGGCACAAACACACACAGAGAACAGTTTAATGTCACTGCAGGAGTTCTGCTTCTCGATTAGAGGGTCTATTACCTTTGAGAACGCTCCAGTGAGCTAATTTAACTGCAGTAACGGTGGTAGTACTATGACAATGCTGAAATGTGTTTAAGAATAGTCAGCAAGGCTAGAACTGCTGTATGTTTTTTATTAAGATAGTGGCACAAACAACTATGCATGCCCATGTCCTGTTATTTGATTTTGGTGCAACAACCATGTTCAACAAATCAAAGCTATTGTCAACTGTGGACGTGAAGACCTCAAGCCACCGGAATCCTGACCAGATAAAAAAGGACAAGTCATCAGCAAAATAACATCCTTATGAAAAGGAAAACAGAAATTAGGAATGGCGAAAACAAAAAGATAAACTCAGTCCAACTTGCCGTAACACAACTGATATAATTTTAAACATGTTGCCAAATTTTATTTGTTACAATAAAAATCTATAACAAAGTTACAACACCTTAAATGAAAGAAGCAGTTGAAACTGACTCCCCACACTGCACGCACAAGGTGTCACATCAACAAAAGTCATACCCTTCGACCAGACCTTCACGAAAAAGCATGACTTAAACAACGGATAAGGCCAGGCCTTGTGTGGATTTGGGGTGGGAGGACCATTGAATTCATGTTGTCCCACACGCGGCGGCAACACTGCACTTGCCTAGCATAGATGGTGCGCAGCTCAGACGAACACAGGGAACAAAGACCTCAATTATGTGGAGCTCTAACAGGAGAGCTAAAAACGAGACCATGGGCAGGGAATAAAACCTTGGAGCGCTGCAGGAATGCCGGGCATTCAAGCGCCATCGACACACAACGCACTGTCACTCCCAAATCGCACTGCCACCACCACTGAACTTTCTCCAGCCTCCGTGAAACAGGGCAGTGTTCAAGTGGCTGGAACAGAGGACTCTTATGCTTACTTGCACCAAAACTTGTCAAGGGCGTAACTGCAGTTCAGAACAGTGCATGATACAGCAGGGGAGGGAAGCTGTGTATGGTTTCTTTATACCTTGGGTTACTGACCCATATACACTGCGGGGTAACAAAGGGAAGTTTGAGCTGGCATCATGCAAGAATATGATCAAAGAAATAAACATTTACATACTAATTAGATAATCTGCACAATGAAAAACTGGTTAATTTTTTTCTACAAACACAATAAGGTCAGTCATCCATAGCCTTTTATTTCATACAATTTTTCTTAGTGTTTCTGGAGGAAAACATACTTTTGAGTTCCCAGACATGGCAAAGTTGGACAATGTCTGTTCTTAACTTTGGCCACAATCCAGAAACAGTTTGTACGTTTCCATACAAGAGTGGTGTTTACTTAGTGGAATCTCACTTCTCAGAATGGTGACCATTTTGAAAAAAAGAGAGCTATTTATTGCCCAACAAATATGAACAGATAACACAAGTCAGCCATTTGACACACACAGAAATTCTGCTACAGCAGGATGGCACAGGGTCAGGGGTCAAAGGAAAGCGCTTTCATTGCCGCCAACCGCATCCACTCTCCAATAAATGGAATGCATCTGAAATCTGCAGAGTTGCGGTGGATTGCTTTTCATTTCTGTCACATGTCAAAATGAGTCAATTAAAACTACACTCAAGCTTGTTTATTACACTTTAAATAAGCTCCTTTGAAAAGTCGCACTTTACTGCTCCGGACCAGGCATAACAGCAACGTGGGTGCCTACCTAGTTTCTCCACGAGCTTCAGCATGACTCCGCCGATGTGGATTTCCCCAGTGACCCTCAGCGACACGTCCCGGTGGAGGTCGGTCACATGCATCTTCAGTTCCCATGTCCCATCGGCGTAGCAGCCATCGGGCATCCGGATCCCGTCCAGCGCCATCCTGCCAAACAGACCCACAGTCACACTCCTGTCACACCGAAGTGAAAAGAAACCTTCTGACCCTCTGGAAGGGAATTAAATGTTGTGCAAAGCCAGTGCATGCAAGGTCTTGAGAAAGAACTGCACTGTTACATATTTTCAAAAAGACACTACCTCATGCAGATATTTCTGAGCTTTGGAGGGGCATAAATCAACTTAGTAGATTTACTTGAGCGCTGTTCTTGAGCACAGTGCTTAACTTTCAACTTTTTCATTTTTATGCCTAACTATATCCTTCTACTCCAGGGAAACTATACATGTAGCATACTCTTTCATTTACCATATCTGTCAGCTGTAACTTTGCTGCTTAAGACTTGACATGGACACAGACGAATGGTATTAAAGTGAATCTGACCGGGAACCACCCTGATGTGCTACGCCATTAAAATAGGGTTTACACATGAAAGCATCAGTACTTCCCAACAAGACGACGAGTACACACAGCTGGTCAAAAGTTGACAATATGATGACTGAAAAACATTTGCTGACCATCAAAGACATTATGCTACACTGTGGTAGCCGTCCTTGTCTGGAAATTTATTTATTTTTTATTTTTTTAACACATCACTGTCAGTTGACCGGTCTGGTTAGTTTTTCTCAGCCTGTAGCAACAGCTGGAGGTCTTCTGCTGCTCTGGAAGAGCTTTCCAAAGTTGGAAGAAGTAACCCTGATTGTGTCATAGTGATGTAATCGAGGTTATTGTATGTCAGCTTGGTGGGGCTACAGATAATAATAGAAAACTTGCCTTAGATGCTGGAGGTGTGGAGGCTGAAATAAATGCTCATCTACAGGGCACGGTACAAAAACACAATAGTAGGCCATGTTGTACATATAGTATGATTTTGGCAAAGACTTCTAGGCATTCAGTTCACTGGATGTGACAAATACAGACATTCACATCTAGTTTCCCAGTTTCCAATTGATTTTCCATTGATATGCTGAATATGTATCAGTATTGCAATACGAAACAACATATAGCATGATTTTATTGATTGCCTATTCATAATAGAGTTGATCTTTCATTAAGAATACTTCTAATACTTAGGCTATATAGTAAGTCAGTAGTACAATTCTGATTCCATGACCTGTGCTAATGAGGGACTACTATTTTTTCCCTTCTGGTACAGTCACTTTTACTTTACTGCAGGTAGTAAGAGGTACTTCTTTCAACATCAGCTCACTGTTAGGACAATATTACAGTGGTGGTTTAGCTCATCAATGAACACCTGAATGTAACATTTAAAAACGGAGCAAATCCACTGTTTGCCCCATCACACAGTGTCCCTCTCTCTCCTCACGCCTCTTAGTGGGGAACAAGACGCGCCCTGTCTGTTGAAGTCGCAGCCGAAGGAAAAGAGGAAAAAAATTAAGTTACATTATATCCAATGTGTCATTCTGTGATCCGGCGAAGAGCGGATGAAAGGGACCGCCTGATCGATAACGGCGGAACAAAAGGGCTGCGGGCCGGCGGCTACAAGTTCAGCCAAGCAGCCACGTTACCACCTCCGCAAAGAAAAAAAAGAAAAAAAAGTGCCGCTTCACCTGTTAAAAATAACGGTGAAGGTGGAGGCTCCCTCACAAACAGGCAGGGGGCAGACAGCGGCGGCTCCCCGGGCTGCGAGCACACCCGCCCGGTATGTCGGTCGGTCGGCCGGCGAGAGAGTTAAGTTAAAAAAAAAAGTGCGTGTAAAAGCAAAATAAAAGCGGTTAAATTAACACAAAAAAAAGCCTCCGCTTGTTAACTGAAGTGTTGGTTACAAGTAGCAGAAGCGGCGCGACGAGAGAGAGAGGGAAAAAAAACGGCGACCTAGCAAAGCTTTTTAAAAATGTGTGTACTCACCTTCACAAAGACGAGAAAAAAAAACTAAAAAACTAGTCGTCTACACGGTACACAGCAAGTTCCCCCAGTCCCCTTATTTAAATCATGTATACAGTCTTTTTTTTTAAGAAGGTAAAAGCAGAAAAAAAAAGAAATTCCTCCCCGGAGAACTCGCTGGAGAAGTGAAGTATCCCCGCACAGTTTTTCCTCGCAGGCTTCAGGCTTAATGGAGTCCAGCCGTCCCTCTTTCCTCCCTCCCTCTTTCCAGCGCACGGATAACGTCACTGCTCCAATCCCACTTTTCCTTTCGGACTGGGAGCTTTTTCTGATCGCCCACTGGACCCCCCACCCACCCCTTCTTCACCTTAAACACACACACGTTCAGAACCTGTGAGTGTGAACTGAGGGTTCATTTCACCCCCTTTTTTGCACCCTTTATGGGGCCAGTGTAAAAATAAAAGTCCTTAAAATGTTAAAAAATTCAAATCATCATTTCATCTGATGTTAAAAAATGGTTAAGAACAATCCTTTTCCACTTCAAGCTCAATCAGGATTAGGACAACCATTTTTTTATATCTACTTTGTATGCTGTTGGTGGGATGAAATCTAATCAAAAATATTTCATTTCTTGATTTAATGTTAATTCTGGAGCTTTACCGATGAGTACAGGTGCTGACAAGCAATACAAACAACACTACTTACATCCTGATATATGATAATGAACAATATTTTTAAAGAACTATCTATATTTCACTCAAGACAAGAAAAAAGACGCAGGGATTTTTAATGTCAGTATCACTTTGGGACTTGATAAAATGTAATCAAATAAATAATGCAATGATAATGCAAATGTGTATGTAAATGTAAATGCAGAATGAGGCAGGCTTGCTTGTATGGGTGTGTTTTATTACAGATCTGGTCAAGCTGCGACCCTCCACGGTAGAAGATGCAACGCTTTGTGGCAGGGATAATGGACGTGCAGTTCAGATCTCAAGCTGCCTTTTATGGCAATGGAGCTGCTGAGCCTTGCAGCAGCATCCAGGGACCTTTTGGGGTCTTTAGCCCCAGGAGTAAGAGCGCAAAATAACAGAGCACTTTTTGGGTTTTGTCACTTTTATAGTTTTAATATCTCCCCTTAAGCGTGTCCTCCATTTTCCACTTCAGCATAGACTAATTCCTTCAGACTGAGAGCCCCTGAGGAAGACTGTGAGGTGTAGAAATCAGCCAAGGTATACAGATATCTACTTTCATTCTTGACACATCACATATATTCAGGGGGCATTTTACTATAATGTTGAAGCTGCTCCAGGTGTGGGGAACTACTTCACTTCACATACTCTGGAGTCCTTAAAAGAAATCCATTATATTTTATGATTCTCTAATATAAAATCTTATTCTGGAGTGTGACAAGCACACACAGCTGCAGGCCAAAAGAGGTGCAGTATTTACCTCTGACATATAGTACAATAGAGTAAAAACTTTTAAAAACTTTGCTGATTTTCAAATACATGAAACTCACATTTTTCATTTTCCCCTTCAAGTTAAAGCACAAGGTCAGCCATTATAGCATATCAGCGACTCATTAGATTACAGAAACTCAATAACACTTTGTTTTGATCTGCTAATAGTTTAAATCTGTCTCTGCAGCGGCCTCCTGATATAGCCCCTGTAGCTACGAGAAAACAATCCTGTGCAGATCAACATCTCGTGCTTAATGCTTTATATTCCCTGTGCACCAGATTTAAAATTGTAACGGGACATTCCTCATCAGTATCCGTGATGACAACAGCGTGCATGTGGGATGATCACTGTAAAAGAATGCAGTGTGTCATCAGCGTGTGTGCAGATTGTAACTTCCTTCATCAACCAAATGCAAGACACTGGGGATAATATCGTCTGCAGGCTTTTGTTCACGTCCTCACCACTGCAGATGAATAATGGCATTTTATACGTGCATTCAATCAAAGGATTGCACAAATGTCAAGGGAGGGTTTAGGGGGTGGGGTGGGGTTAGGGGTTGGATGGGGGGGGTAAGAGAAAGGCCTTTCTTCCCTAAGCAGCAACACAGCATACACTCTGACACGCAGTCTCCAAGTGGTCTGCAGTGAAGACCCATGAATCATCAGTGTTTCTGGCTCAGTTCACCCCCCACCAGTGAACTCACTCAGCTCCAGTCTTCCAGCTCAGGAATCCGGGCCTTCAGACTCCAGTCAGCATCAAAAGCGATTTATAAACTCTCCACACGGCTCTGACCCCGTTGTCAGTGTCTGGCAGCCGACCCGTTGCCTTTTATAGGCTGTGTTTTAATTGCAGAGTAAACATCTGAGTCAGTCAGATGCAGAGCAGGAGAGTTGGAGAGAGGGGAGCTGGCTTGGCTGCTGCTGATGTGGATGTGGAGGAGAACGGGGAAGACAAGGGGGGAGGCGGAGGGTGTGATTGGAGAACTTCAAGATTTACAAAAAAGAAAAATCAGCTTTTCAGCATTTGGATTGTGGTTTTTTTGTATTTTCTAAATTTATTTTATGCCAATTTAGCATGTCCTGACAAACTAAAAACATAATATATCAAGTCTCACAATTATAAATGAGAGCATTAACTGTGAAAATAGCTCAATTAGTTAAGGCCAATATATGGAAATAGGACTGGACAGATGGTCAATAGGAGCCTTTGTTCCAGTATTAGCTATAGATGACTGACCTCTTCTGGTCAAACGCAGAACAGCAGGGCCAAATGTATTATTTATTACCATCACCTCTATCCTAACTGGTCCCATCTGTGAGCCTTGCCTTTGCAGATGTTGCTTAACTGCATTAAAGCGCTGGTAACCCATGTGGAAGCAATGACTGCTTGAGGATTACAATGCAGCCTTATTCACAATCTATAAGTCCGCTTTGTATTTCACATCAGGGGGTGCCTCGGAAAGAATCTGATCCGGGTTTCAGACGAAACAAATAGCTCCATTGTCCTCCAAAATCAAGAGACCATCTTTCTCTGGAAATTCCAACCTCCTTCTCCTCCTACGCAACAGCATAAAGAGACTCCAAATTCAATATTTTTTTCTCAGCTAATATATGCGGGATGTGACAGATTAAGAAGAAGCAGTCATTGTACCCAAAAAAACAAGAAATGCTTTAATAAAAGGAAATAAATACAGTGCTTTGGATGGCAGTTAGAATCCATTACAGGCATGGGTTATTGCACAGCTCTATGGACAGACAGAAATCTTCCAGGCATCCATTCAAAGTTAGAGCAACAGTGGTATCTGACATAAATTGAACATTCAATACACCCACAATGAATTTTAATGCTTATTTTTCTTTCTCACCCGGTGACTGATAACGTATGGCTGCAGGCCCTCTCTTATTAACCTTGGAACATTTTAAAGACCGTTGACACGCCCGTGACGACGCTTCTTTTGCTCAATAATGGCTTCAAACTGGTGTCAACGACAATGTTGAATCTACAAAACATGTAACAGTAGACGTTTCCCTGATGCTTGTGGTGCCAAGAAAAATATACTGCCATCATTCAAAATGCTATGCATCAAATGCTCATATAGTCAAAAGTACAATGTAACTTGATAAAGTTCTCTTCAATTTTCTCCAGTTTAGATGTTTCTTTTTTTTATGCAAGCAGAGTGAATACAGTTTTAAACCTGTGCTTGAATCAAGAATGGAAAATGTACAAATTTCACATATTCACATTTTGGAAACACACGGCCAAATCACAAACACTGACAGGAATATTGTAACTTTTCTTTTACAATGGTTTGTCCATATTCCTACAGTACACATTTGCTGTGTCTGAACCCACAGTGTGACTTTAAAGATGCACAGGCAACAATGGAACTGTCCTTGTATTTTGCATTACATGTTTAAGGTCTCCAAAGTGAACTGCATGCCAAGTAAGATCTTCAGATTGCTTTCTGCATCTATTGTTGCAATGTAATACATGCAAAAATGAATAAATGAACAAAAGGGGGCTGTTTTCTACATAATTTCTGGGCAACTCATAGCTAATGAATGGACAAGATCCACCAGATCAAATAATAACACACTTTCATGTCATTCTCCGTTATTCATCTCAGCTTCCACACTGCTTCCCGGTCACCTACGTGGTCATCATGAAAGGCAGCCGGGTTTCAGTCTGTGGTCCTTTGCATAAATTACACAGGCATTAAAAACAGAAAAGCAGACTCCATTCAGCAGTGGACCAGCCCTTGATTGTGTGGAACAAGTAAAGCAGCAGCTTGCACCATAGCAAATTAAAATAAGCTCCTCGATAACTATGATATGACGAGTAGGACGCAAAGAAAATTTGACACTGACAATAATCACATTTGTCATACATTACTTACCCCACAGACAGTAATCTGAGGGCAATTCCGTTTCTTTATCCATTGCAAATGTCTTATAAATCATTTAATTAGAAATCCATAAACAATCACAAGTGGGTTTCTACTCAGTAATAAGCACAAAGCAGTTTCTTAGATGTGTGTTGGCACTCTCTGCGATATCCTCTTGTTCCAACATCCATTTACTATCAACGCAACACCATGCAAAGTTTTCAAACTTCTGCATGATTATTAGTGGGTGTGTGTTTTTAAAAATATTTGACAGGCATACCATCCATCATTACTAGTGTCATTTGTTTTTTAGAACTGCTCTGACAAACCTAAGGCAAGAATTATAAATTTGCTGCTTCCAGTTGTTTCCACACTTGTTTCTTTATGAAGCAAATTTGCGAGTAGCGTCAATCAGGCAATGACACATGTCTGGTGGCTGGAAAAGAGTTAAGTAAATAAATCCTTCTTTCACACAAATAAAAAGACAATGACATATCCATTGCTTAAAAAAAAGGGAAAGTGTGAGTTGGTCACAACAGGCAAACGAGATACAATTAACTTTTGCGTGCAATGTATCACAAAAGCCTTCAAATTAAAAAAAGAAGCTACTCTTTACCTTAGCCCAGTTACTTTAGGGAATATATTAGCCTCAGCATTACTAAAGCTGAGCAGGTAAGCTAGACACACAACTGTTATTTGGCCGCAAGTTTGAATCGCACCTACCCATCCCCTGACCTTGCCTGTGATGAGATCCAGGTTTCTATCCACAAGAACCTGAAAATCACTAGGAAAAATATGTATTTATTTTTTTTTAAAGAAAAAATACATCTAGTACCTCTTATTTAATCTGAATTTCAATAAAAAGGGAAAAAAATATAGAAGCATGTAAATTAATTTGAATGACAGTGATTGTTTGGAGTGAGATCTCTTGCCTTGTAAATGACATCATCAAGAGATATTTAGACATAAACTGGGCATAAGAAAATAACTATACATGTCTGGCCCATGTTTAACAGCGTAGATGTCATGATTCTAGCATCGTGTGGTTGTAAACCTGTCACATGAAAACTCATGATGTCCTGTAAGATATTCAGCTGTAACTGTTATAAAGTGACATTTTGTGCCACAATTTTGCTTTAAAAAAAGTGGAGAAAACTGAACACAAAAACACATTGTTTTAGCTGACCGTGTCATATATAAAAGTGTCACTTTGCTGTTTTATTTGGTGTGTATCTATTTCACGAGTCAAAATTATATTAAAAAGAGGCAAACTTAAAAAGAATAAATAACAGAAGAAGAAAAACAAAAAGGAAATAGCATGTTTGTCATGTCTTTCTTCATGCTTTCAAAACATTAGTGAAGGAATAATGCCCTAAGGTTTGTTTGAAAAAACTAATATAAGTGATATTATTTGGCTAATTTTGAAAGGCATTACATTTGTTGGTTAGCATTATGTTTTTGAGATGAAGTAGCTAAAGGTCTACTTTAAAGATGAATCTACTATGTTGTGACAATTATATTTCTCTCTCATTCACATAAAAGAAACAACCAAAAAAAAAAAATTAATTAAGCAAAGACACAGAACTGGCAGCCACAGTAACCGTTGGGGTCAGGCAAATGTGTCACAAGGCTCCAGTCTGTGGGGGCGAGGCTGGATTGAAGCTTGAATGAGAGGAAACGTATGGACACTTTATATCAACAGGCTGCAGATGTGTAAGGTTGAAGACTTGGGGGGAGGTGACGTTAGAACTCTTGTCCTCCGGGTGCAACAAACTCCTAACAAACCCATTAGTCTCATATTCCATGTTTATATGTAGCTCGTGGTCATACTGGCAAAAGGTGCACCTCCTTAGGGGTTCCTCGTCCAACACTGTCACCCTTAGGGTGCACAATTGTGTACAAACTACACAAAAAGTGATGTAAAATGCACATCTTGGAATTAAGCCAGTTTGTCAGCAACGATTCCAAAGTGTTAAAAGAGCTGGATCACAAGGAGATGTAAGAAAAAAATATAAATGATTAGTGTGTCTGAGCAGTTTGTGCGCATGAAAAAATAAAGGAAGGACGTTTATTTTCGCGTCTTGTCAAAAAGATGATACACCCTCTTAGGGTTAGGCTTTAGACACCATTTAAGTGTGCGTGTGCTGTAACAAATGCGATGCCTCAATCTGGCTCCGGAGTATCTTCTGCTGGGTCAGAGGGTGTCATCTTCGGTTTGTATATGAAGGTCAGCAGGAACAGTGCTATGTCGTGCGAGCACCAGTAGCCCGTGTGTGAGGTCACTGCTGACCAGTAGCGGCTCTCCACAAGACCTTCTCTGAGCTCAAAGTCGATCCGCCGCTCCAGCTCCACTGTAAGACAGAAACAGAGACATTATAACACTTCTACCAACCCAAATATAAATGTTTATCTAGTTTATCTATGAATGCTGGACAGATTAAGCAAACTAACGTGATGTATCAGCAGTGGGTGAGGTGGGCCGAGTCATAGTGGAGAGGCCGTATGCCGACTGGCTTTCTGTCCGCTTCTGCTCCTCTTCCTCAGCGTTTGGCCCTCCATCGAGTCCTAAAGACACTGATGGCTGGCTGTTGGAGCGGGAGAAACGTGAGAAGAGGATGCCGCCAATGCCCTTCCCTATGCTTGCCGCCCCTATGTTTAGTGTGGAAAGGAAAGAGACAGAAAAAGATTCAAACATGCAGGATTCAAGAATTTATTGCACAACAATAACATCACATAATCATTGTCAATGAAATTCTTAAATCTCCCTACAAACAATTCAAGAATATTAGTAAAGAAGAGATAAAGAGAAGAGAAGAGAAGAGAAGAGAAGAGAAGAGAAGAGAAGAGAAGAGAAGAGAAGAGAAGAGAAGAGAAGAGAAGAGAAGAGAAGAGAAGTGCTGAATTGGACGTGGTTCAGAACCAAATTGGTTTAAGACAAAATTAACTGTAATAATGTTTTATTTGCTCTCTATTCTTTAACTGAATTTGTTTCAAAGTATAATTGGAGCAAAGCATATGACCCCATCTGTCCACATGATGGCACTGTTGATGTAGAGCTGTAGTCAAAGTGAGCCTCTCAATTTACTTCAAACATTGAATCTCACAGGACAGAATGGATTTTACCTATCTCCAGAGTGAAATTTAATTCGCTCAGCTCTTTCTCTGGGCGTCCCATTGCTGTCAGAACTATTATTATTGGAATATAAGCTCTCTTGGCCAGTTTTAAAAGTAAATTTACAAAAACTGCATGTATTACAAAGATAATATTTACTCCTTTCCTCTCCAACCCAGACACTTTTTTCAATACTAGCCTATACGCACACATTCGGAAGTAGTTAAGTTTGATCTATTTTACTTTTATTCACTAGTTTTATCACTCTTCTGGGCTGGTATACAGTATTCAGCACATCATCAAATACAGAAAACAGCTTTAGAGTCTAGTACACCATGACATAGCTTGGTCTAGTCACGTACACCATCAGAAGTTTGAACCAGAATCTGAAAAGGGATGGTGGTGTCTCACCCAGTATGCTGGCCTTGCCCAGACTGGTGATGGATTCTCCATAGTGCCTGCGAGCGAGGACAGGAGAAGTGCTCGGGCTGGGGATGCTCTCAGTGTCAGATGCTGGGTCTTTGACTGGGTTCAAGAAGGTAGGCCGGATCTCATCGTAAGGTGTGGGATTAGTGGCGCTACACCTGATAGAGAAAATACACCCCAAATACTCAGAACACGCTGTACATACTCTGAAAACATTTTGTGCTTGCACAAGGGATAACATCAAGCGCTATAACATGTAAGTGCAAGTTCTTACCAGTGGATCTGAATAGGTGCAATATTGCTGTAATGCTTAAGGATGAGGGGCTCCAGTCTGTAGGCCTAAACAGAGCAATACAACTTCGGTAAACTTACAGTGCAGATAAATGACTTTTTTAAGTTCTCAAAAAGATGCAGTGCACATTTTTAACAACACCTGACTAAGTGAATTGCAAAGGAGCAGATTATATTAGCAGAACACAGCTGAAAGTAGCAGGTCCAGTAAAAATAATACCTACTTATAAATCACACTCTAAATGTGTGTGGGCTAAGATGACAAGACTTAAGAAGAGAAGAAGAAAAGAAAAGAACATCTTGATGTGCTGCCACAACCCTGAGTAAGAGATGAGCATCTGGGGCAATCATGTGAGACTGACCACGGGGTCTGTGGGGTGGAAGACATTGAAGAGCCTGCTGCAGATGGAGGTGGGCAGGATGTGGTCTTGGTGGCAGCTGGTACCGGGGCGGATCCCTCTAAGGGCCAAAAATACCGCCAGAGGAGAACCCATGCAGAAGAAGTTTTCCACCTGAGACACAAAAGGTGCGTAGATGCAACATAAAATTACATTATTAGGATAGATATTCACATGAGGAAGCCAAAATTTAGAAGTGTGCTGACTGATGTTGTTCAGTCTTTTTAAGAAATATCCTTGCAACAAAAAATGCAGAAATCATTATTATTTATGGATCTAAGGTAATGTCATACCATAATTGTGTGCAAAGAGTATGTTCACATAATGTAACATCTTACCTTAAATTTGAGGGCTGGGGGTGCTGAGGGTTTAGAGGCCTCCAGTGTGAGTAGCTGATTTTCCAGTTCTCGTAACCTGTTAGATGCAGAACGGGACACAATGTTAAATTGTTAAACTGAAAAAATAAATCAAAAACTTTTCAAGCCCAAAGCTTGAAGCCAGTACAATCCTTTTTAAAAAAAAAACAGCCTTTATGCATTACTATAACCTCCATCTACCCTAGACACACATATTGAGTCTCCCATCATCTATAGGAAGCTTCCATCCTTAAGCCAGTCATCAAACAAACAACTGCAGTATCACTCAGTTCAACAGAGGCTTCTGGTTTCACTAAGGTAATGGTGCACACACTAAATGATATTGCAGGCAGGCAGGCACACACACACACACACAAAGGGTAGCGAGTGGTGCAAAGAAGATATATTAAAAGTCTCTTGCCCTCCGTTTGATCATGAGGCATCACAATACTCTGCTGCTGCCTTACAAAAACAAACAGGAAACAACTTTCCATCAGCGACTCATCTCATGCTACATGAGATGAGCAGCTCACAGCACACACTCAATTAAGTGTACCAAACGGACAAGTGCTAGGTTTGATATTGAGTTGGAGGAGAGAGTGATTTAAAAGGCATAACCAGGAAACTCACTACTACCTCGAATTATCATTAAAACATCCATTGTACATTGTACTCAGGCCTCCCTGAGATCTTGACCACTTTCTCCCAACAAATCTCTTGAGGATCTTGCTACAGCTGTAGCATGCAGTAACTGAGGCCAAGCCAGGAGTAGCTAAAAGATCCACATTAGCAAGCTCTACCTATTCCTTGTGAGCCGCAGCTGCTCTAAAACGTGTCTCTCCTCGTAGGACATCCAGCGCAGGTCCAGCTCCTCTTCCACAGCGTGATGCTCCTGCAGACAGAAGCGCACAGGATCCCACCCAGTCATGATGTCATAGGTGATGACGCAGCCGAGTGAGTGGGACACAATGGACACTTTGCCTCCCCTCTCCTCAAACTCGGGGTTCCGGGAGCAGAAAAGTGTGTACAGTCTGTTTAGCTCCTGTGTTAGGCCCTTGGTAATCTGCAGAGATGGGGAGAGGAGATGTTTTAAGGTGAAATAGTGCGACGGAAGAGAACAGAGTTTCTGGTTTCTGGAAGTGTGCGACTCTCACCTCATCCCGGTAAAGGGGGCTGTTGTAGTACATGATGTCCATGGCACTGCTGTTGAGAAGATCTCTCAGTCCTCTCACTTTGTCTGGTGTTATTGAGTCTACCGTATCTACAGAAAATTTAAAACAGAACATTACATTTTTAAAAATAAACTAAAAGGAATCTGTCAAAAATTTTAATGGATTTCATAGGGTCCTAATTATATTGAGTGGTGCTGCTAATGTTTTGCCCACACAATGAACAACGTGAAGGGGCAGAAGAATATTAGAAATAGCCTTCAAATAAGCAATTTACTTCTGTACTTAAAAAAAATGGTCAATGAGTGCTTATGGAGTGAGTACAATGGTTTTATTTACTTAGTGGAGAGCTCCTTCATACACATCCACTTTAATTATGCTATACATGCCGTGAGGTTACAATATTATAGTTTCAGCTTTGCTTCATTAAGCTTTTTTTCCATTAGGACTGGAATGACTATGAGAGTTAAATATAAGTTATAAGTTAAATATATCCTCTATTTACAGAGTTACCAAAAAACACACACATAAACACATGCACACACAGCCTCAGAAACCCACACTAACCTCCATCCAGTGCAAGTTTGGAGCGCCATTCGACGGGCAGGAACTCCACATGCTCATCGTTGTGCTCTGAAAAGTGCTTCTCCTCCATCTTCCTCACACCCTCCCTTAGCCTGAATAGACACATAACAATAAAAATCATACAGTGTATGAGGGCAACATGTCACACTTTATTACTTCAGAGCAAATATGTTGGCGGATGCAGTAAAAGCGCTTGATTTAGGAACAATGTCATCGTCGTGTGGTTTGGGCGGCAGTGTACTATAATGACAGGTTCTTAGTGCACGAGTAACATCCTCTACATATATTCGGCGCTGCTACAGACTGTTTGCACTCGTTCTCTCGCAGGCTTTAATGACTGTCGGGAAGAGAAGAATGACGCCCATTCTGCTGCTCACTGATGCAGCAGCTTCGCTCTTGCAGCACACACACAATGGCTGCTATGCTACTGGTCCTATATTGGGGCAGCATTAGCTCGCAGGAAACACTAAATACACACAGAGCAAGAAAGGGTGAGGTAGGGTGTTGACATGGGTAAGTGGAAGCTGAGAGAGGCTATTAGGTGACTGCTCTGTGAATGGGGCACCTAATGCAGGTTTTGGCAGGACTATCTGCGGGCTAGTGTGTCTGCAGGGGAACTTAAATGCTCTGAGTGCTGTGCGCTGCATTACAGAGCTTTCTGTGCTGCACCCACAAGGATTCCCTAGCTTTTAGGTTTGCATTAATTGGGCATTTAGCTTTGACATAGAAGGTCGGGCTAAAATAGGTTCTGAAGGGACACTCTCTCTGTTTTAGAGAAGTGCCCTCAACCACCATAATTTTCTCTTTCACTGCTGCTGATGGCACTCAGAAAGGAGCAGAGGAGAAATTAATTCAGGTTCTGAATAAAAAACAAAACAAGGAACTGGCCAGACATGTCAAGTTGATCTTTTGGCTGAGGAAAACGTGTACACTGTAATCCATAAGGAGCTGCAAGTAAAGCTTAAAGTGCCGTGCAGCTTGACTTGGTCTACTTTACCTGCTTAGCTGGCCTAAGCCGAGGATTGCAGCCCCATGCTAACTTTGTGACACAGAGAACCACACGGCTCTGGTTTGCACCTTCTTACCTACATGCATCTTTACACATCACACAAAGACACAACAAAAGAAAAGAACTTTGCACAGCTTAAGCGACAATTAACCTAAATAGTGATTAACTACAGCAAGACTTTATGGATGTATCACTCTTGAAAGGCAACAACACACTGATAATGTGCTTTATCAGGCTTCTCCTTGTAAATTCTCTATTATGGCCTTGACACAAATATCTACTATTGACAGAGTTCCACATCATAGCATTAAGTCTTTGATAAACAAAAAGAGTCAAAAGCCTGGTTATAGGATCAGCTTGTGATATCAGGCTATGCAGACAGTTTAGGTTTTACAGGCCACGGTTGTGAGATATCCATCTCTGAGTGTTTTACCAGCACCCCAAAAAACAAAATCTGAGGAAATGTTCAAAAGCTAGGTTTGGCATACACAGGCTTGAAATATGGATTGATAATCTTGGTGTTACTGGCTAGTTTACTTAAGTTTTAACACTGAAAGACCACGAGTTCAGGTTATTTAGATATTTACACAATATTAGAATATAGTGTTATGTGTGAAGTATGTTATGTCTCCCAATAATTTCCCTTCGAATGTGTTGCATGTATTTTGTTTCTGTGTCTTCTTGTGCTGCACAGCCACACTATTTGCAATGTATCAAGCAACCATGTTTCCCTGTTCCCTTGTGTTTTCTCGAGTTTCAGTTCTTGGCCACTGTACTGCAGGCAATTTAACAGCACAATGTAATAAGTAAGAAAGCGACAGGAGAAACAAGGGAGAGTGAGAACGATGGAGAGAGGACGGGAGGAGAACTAAACACAAAGGCTGCAGGTGCAGTGCATCAAGAGGAACACTGGAAATTACTTCCATTGTTGTAACTACGCTTACAAAAAAAGTGATGTTCCTGATTTAGACAATGCAGTAACATGCCAATTGTTTTGCTTTAAATGCTTTAAACAACTAATAATGTGTAATTAGCGGTGCCCACATTTTTTGTGATGACTCTAGGCGTGCATTCCATAAATACACTCATAGCACACTTAGCAATGGTGCTGGGGAAAAAAAAAGTTATCTGTAGTCAGAAGAACCTGCCAGACAGGTTGATCATCAGTTAACAATGATGCAATGTAAGCTTGGTCAAGAGGCCAGGGAACACATAAAAAATTCTGTAGCACAACTCATAACCATTTAAAGAAACAAGATATCATCTTGCTTGTGTGTCTCAGTCATAACAGACAGAAGTAAAAAGTAAAAATAAGAAAGAAGTGAAAGAAGTGAAAGGGAACAGACTACAAATAAACATTTTTTGACCATCACATCATTTTCGGTTTGGTGACTTTGTGTTTTGTTTGGTGTGTGAATATATTTAAACATGTCTTATCCCCTTTACAAATTCTAATGGAACAAAAGCAAAAAATTCTGAGATTTTAATGACAGATAACACCACACATACAAGCAAGTCATCCTCAATCAAATCATCTTTTCAAAAACTCACATTCCAGTGTTTTTAATGATGCGTCCCTGGTCCATCTTCTGCCCAATCCCATGAACCACAAAGACAATGTGTGTAGTTTGAGGGGGTCTGTCCTCAGGTGAGGCCTCCTCAACATAACCCCGATGAAGCCGTGTGCCGCTGCTGGAGGCTGGAAGAGGAGAAGGGACAGGGTTGGACTATTACTTATTGTAGCTAGACTTTTTTTACTTTTACACAGAAAGAAAGTGAAAATATTTGTGAATATTTTTACAGTGCTTTCTGCAGTGTACTGCTAAATACACACATTTCCACTCACTACAAGGCTATAAATATCTAGGTGATGGTGTTTAAGTAAGGTGTTGTTCTGAGTCCAAAGAGGCCAGTAGGTGAGACACGAAGTGACTGCGAGACTGTGACAGCGCTCGTAATGTGTCTAGAGGGTTGAGCGTGTGTCCTTATTTAGACTCGATAGTCTCGTCCAGTCATGTGCTGTGCGGCTAGGTGATAGGAACCAATGGAATTTGCTGCTGTCTGGATAGCACTAAGGAGATTTTCCCTCAGTGAGCATCTGTGTGTCAAGGGAGATTGAGATAACCAGCGCCAACTCCTCCTCTTATAATCTGTGAGCTGGAGATGAAAATGGACCATAGAGCTGGGGGAGACTGTAGATCAGATTACAGTCATCCATACCAATCATAAATCAGGCATGGGGTCAGACTGCCATTTTTTTCTGTTACAGTTGGGCCCTTTGATCAAACTCAGCTCCTGAAAATAGCAGATGGACACTGTGTAATTTTCTGGGCTAATCCAGTTAAGAGACTGAACTGTACACAGCCAGGTTTAAACAACTGTTGAAAAATAGCAAGTGGCAGCACATCATGAACACGGCTTTAAATCCGTCATGTGTGCATCAGGTGTGCAGGAAAGTGAGCACGGTTGAAGGGCCATGTGAAACGGGGTTTTGGTCATGCTACCTCTGCGGATGTTGTAGGCGAGTCCACCACTTTGGTTAAGCCTGAAATATGTCAGCAACTAGTGGACGGACTGTAATGACATTTTTTTTACAGATATTTATGCTTCGCTCAGGATGATCTGTAAGCACTTGTCATCCTCTGACAACCACAGACTACCACTTCACTGCTAGTGTGTCACATAAACCGCAGCAAAAGGCATTACAAATACTTTGTATTTCAAAAAGTGTAATGTACACTTGTTTCAATAAAAATCTTTCCTTAACACTATCATCAATGTACTATACACTGCACTGTTTCTGGTTTCATAATCCACATTTTTGTAGTTGTGATACATGTGTGATACACAGCAAGCCAGTTGATAGTTGTGAGAATAAAACAGTATAACTTAATTATTCAAGCCATTAACTTCATTCAGTACAAACACACAGATGTATAGTATGATCAGGATTTGTCCACATTATTATAAAGATAATGACATTAGTGTGAACATTACATACCTTTGGAGAATCCCAGTTTCTGGGTGACGGTGCGTGCAATTTTGGAAGTGGTAGCGTCGCTGTAGAGGTAAACCTCATCCACGCTGTGCCAATCAACGTGGGTCCGACTCAGCTTCAGACTGTGGATGGCTGTAAGGGGGGGGCAGTGAGAGAGGAGTGAGTGAATGAAAGGACAGATGGAAGAGAGGAGGACATTGGCAGATGGTGTGGGAAATTTGGCAAAAATCAGGGAAGAAGTAAGGGAAAAAGGTTCACCAACACACAGGGTTGTGATTAAAAATTTTAGTACAGAGGGCACCAAGATGTGATCGTCTTAAATGCGGCACAAAAATGCTAAAGTCTAGGATCGATCTATTCAAACAGCTCAATCAAATGCACCCTGAAGCATTGATCTGCAGTTGTAAAGAAAAACACATCAAACTATTACATACCATGTCGCATATTTCAGCTCTTGCTTGTCTGTTCTGCTTGCAAATCATCAGACTGAGAACATTTTATGTACCGATATCACATGACTTTCATTTCAATTTTCATCTGTGTTGTTGCTCCAAAGTGTAATGCAGTGACTAGAGCAAGTAAGAGCAGAGGTATGGCTGGAGAGGAGAAACCATTTACTACAGATAAGGGTGATAAATGAAATTGGTTGACTTGAGTTATTTATGTCCCTGCAGCATGTCCTTAACACGTCCTGTGCAGTCAAGTTCATCTGGATGAAATTGGTGGAAGACTTTGGCGTAGGTCCACTGCAGTCATAGCTCTTTATACTGCTCTGGACCAGTGGATTAAAACCCTTAAGAACATAGTAAAGTACTTGGAAAATAAAATGTTCCAGATTGCTTTTTGCAACATAGACCCACATACAATGCAAAACCAAATGCTAGAAGAAATGTTCTTATTGTATCTCTATCATGCTTTAAGATGCACACTGAGAGACTTACTGAATGTCTTTTGTACACACTTTGCACTGTATGTTCCTTTCACAGAGGAGAAGAAACGTGACTGGGAAATCACTTATGTCACTAATCAGACATGTGTATCGTTTCCACTTTTTTTTTTTTTTCTTTTCATGCATCCTCTCATATTTGAACAATTGTTACACGTTCATTGGTAATACACTGACCAGGTCCACAGGGCAGGGGTAAGAAATGTATTAATAAATTCATTTTTCTTTTCACTTTCCATGTACATCAGCAGGCTTATATGCTTGTGTGTTAAGCTGGGCCTCTCTAGTCTTGCAGGCTAATTTCTTCATTGGACAAGCATGACCATGGGTAAAGCAAGGCCAAGCAGCAATTACAACTTAGCTGTGACCCATTCACCCTGAGAGCAAACAGTGTGAAAAGAAATGGCTACTTTAAAAGGAGGAAAAACAGGATCTGGAGGAAGAGCTTGTCACAAGGAACAGAAGTGGAGTAAAGGGCCCTCATTAAATTTGGAATAACAAAAGGGAAGGAGATAGTTTTTTCTAGCCAGATAAAACAATAAAGCTTGTGTCCTGAGGAGCCTGTGGTGACAGATAGAGTTGCATACACAGTTTCACCGTCACAGGTTTCCATTTATCTTTGCAGATCCTTGAATGAAACCACCTAACAGCAAAAAGCAAACATACAGGTGTGCTTAAACTCTACCAGCACACAAAATATCACTTAACTACTCTATGATAGCAGCAACAGCAAATCAACTCCTTCGAGAAGAGACTCTTTCACCATGTAGTTCTCTAACAGTTTAAAGTGGCGTCCTTTTCTTATCTATAATCACAGATTCACAAGCTAGAATGAGACCTAAACTATTATACAAGAACAGGAGCCACTTCAGACTGGAGAGTTTTCTTTGTAGCCGAGCACAATGTAAAACAGGAGGTATTAGTCCAGCAAGAACAGAAACTTTGTTGAACTTCTTCAGTTAGCTGGCATTATCAATGTCAAATATTAGTTTGATGGGATAGACAAGTGAAAATGTAGCCAGTAAGAGGTAATGATGCTTATGGGCCGTACAAGGACGCTTCCTGTTTTACAATGAAAGGCGATGCACTGTGAAAGGAAGGGAAAGGAACAGGATCAAAGTGTACAGAGGAGCTGCCCTTCAACCAAGAAAGGTTAAAAGAGTTTACTGAGGGAGTTCTCCAACACTACCCTGTTGAACTACAGGGGGACACGGGATGAGGGAGAGGAATCAAAATTAAGGGATGAGGGGTAAAGAACGTGACAGAAACTGGGTAAACTGTTGGAAGAAAAAGAGAAACAAGGAAAATGTCCGTGGGAAAGTGTGGGGTAGATGCAGGGAGCTGGGAGGGGAGGAGTGAAGGACATGAAACAACAAACTATTCTCATGTACGATGTACTATTTTGCTGGTCTGGGACTGTGAAGAGTGGGACTGGGACTTTTTCGTGGCTATAGCCTGACAAACATATCAGCTATATTTCCTTCATTTGAATTTTCCCATCTCTTGTAGACAAGGAGACAAAACACTAGTGCAATATCATTATTAATAAAAAAAAGTACAGCATTGTAATACTTTGTGTTGAGGTCTAATTTGGACACTAGGTCAGTGACTGCTTGGACTGTGAGATGAGGACACAGACCCCGAGACCTCTCTGTTCAGTGGTTTTGATAAGGGTCAATAGACCCAGAACTAGGACAGTGATAGACCTCTAAGAGGGCGACTCTACAAACCATGTTAGGGGTCTTTAGTAAAGAGCCACAATAGCTCCTCTGTTCAGCTCATCACTTGCGCTTGGCTCTCAACAGAGAGCTTTGTTCATCGCCCTTAGAGCGAGAGCTGGTGAGGGTGGTTCATTAATGATGGTGATACTGCCAGAAGGGATGAGGGAAAGAAGGCAATGAGAGGGAAAGTGGGAAATGTGGCTGGAGAGATCTTTTTTTAAAATGGGGGTAAAGAAGGGTGGCTTTTTGAGGACCAGCTTATTTATTTCAAATCCACTGGTTTTAGTGGTCATGCCTGTGATGTCTGCTCAGTATCCCAGCAAGGACATGAGAGACAGATACAGAAGTTTCCTCAAAAAGCAGCAACAGCAGTAGTACCAAACTCTGGATCACAGCACAAAAGGAGAAGTTCTAGCAACTAGGCCCAGTTAAGGCTACACTGGAGAACTGGGAGAGCTAACTGAGCCTAGGTCTAGCTCTAAATATTAGATCGAACAGGTCTGAACCACAACAGAGAGGAAAATCTACTTCGATAAGGACCAAGGATCTACCAGGAGAAAGGATAAAAAGCTTGCAGGTCTAAAACAGCAGAAGTAAAACAAAACAAAAACGTAGTAATTTACAGTACCTTGACAGCGTTTGCGCTTGTGACATGTAGTTTTAGCACTCGTCTGATATCCACTCCATTTGAACAGAAAAGGGAGGTAGAAAGGGGGCAGGTGGGAGAGAACTAACAACCAAGAGAGAGTGAGTAATGGCCATTTCCCTGGTGTCAGTCACACAGGCTACCACTGTCATCACTCTTTAACAGGCCAGTCCATCAAGCAGCGCTGCTATCAGGTTACCACTTCAAGGCCCTGGAGCCTGTACGGGTTACTGAAGGAAACCTGATGGCTGCAGGTGGATCTCATCAAAACAACCTCAAACAATGCCTTGGTAATAGGCAGGTGTATACGTAAGCCTGCAGCTCACTATGCAGCGCAGCTTGACAGATGACTAAGATGACTGAGGTAGCATCTGTTTCACACTCATTACAGAAATCTACTGTCTTCAATGTGAAGACTGAGCATGTCAAAATGTAAACCACCATTTCTTTAAAACACAAGTAAGTGGAAGTTCCTTCTCTACAAAACACATCACACAAAATACAACTATATTGTGAATGAGGAGGCACAAAGACCACAAATTTGTAAACATTTCAAGACCAAAAAGTGACACATAAGTAATAGCACATGGTCCTAACAGTATTTAGCTTTGTGTTTCCATTTGGGTTAATAAAAGTTTATATTTTGCATGTTAGAAATGTGTTACAGAACTGATGTTGAATTCTTCTCATAGAGGAAAGTGCATACTGACTACAAACATACAAAGACAACTCTAAGTGTACTTGAAGCTGGACAGATGAGAAAAATGTTTTGTAGTGTGATTCAATACAATATTTTTGTAGAGATACAATGATTCATGCATTGTATCTCTAGAGAAGTAAACGTCATGTTTTTCACTGAAAAGTTATTGTAGTAATAAAAGAATGTAATTGTTCCAACAACTCCTCTGAATTACAGGCACTAGTGTAAGACCGATACAGTGGCAGCAGGTAAAGACTTTTCAAACAAGGATGAATGACCCAGATTATCCAGACTAAATAATGTTTTCTGTCAGCAATCTAAATCCTACACTGACAAAAGGGGTTTTTCACAATGAAAATAAAAAAAGTGGTATATGGTTTAAAATAGAGTCTAAAATAACATTTGTGTGCTATTGTCTTCATAAGATACATAGAAGCACTTAAAATGTAATGTAAACACTGAGAAGTTATCTATATACATCTTAATTATCTGTAAATGTGTTTTATTGGGATAACAGAAACATGTGTATAACCAAAGGATTGTCCAACAAACATGACACACTACTTAAAATCAAAATCAGACAAACAGCTAAACTGTGTTCATTCCATCACTGAATCGTTTGTAAGAGGATGTCTTGATCTGACATTTAAAAAGACCTCTCTGGCATTTGTTAATCAAATCAGCAAAGTCCACAAGTCTCAGATCTGACTAAATCCTTCATTTCGTGATAACGCAGACATCAGACTTGCAAATGTCAGCAGAGTCTCCCTCAGCAGATGTGAAAGGCCGAGGAACACGACAAACCTGCTGAGTGCACAGGATGTTTGTCTGCTGTAAAAGCTATTAGTAAAGTCCATGTGGGCATTACAGCACTGATGGATCCAACGATATATAGGTGTTCCCTAATGACTGGAATATCTACACAAGCTCTAAATGGATGTACTGAGGATCATCTCATTTCCGTATTAGTTTGCAGTGTGTGGCCATTTTTGGGGTTTATATCATAGTACATGATTTTTAGGTCTCCTGAAGACATGACTGCATCATCACTACTACTTTCCAGATCAGACCAAACAAATCCAGCCTCTGTGATTAGTAGGTTTACACAGTCTCATCTTGATGAAAATGAAAAAGACTACTAATGATTTCAAACATATTTGATCTCAAGAACGAGTGGTGACCGAATCTAACTGAGAATGAGTAGATGAAACATTAAAAAACAGAAACAGCTTGTTACCTGATGAGCAATTTCTGGTTATTTTAAGTATGTGTCAGTCATTAATCATGCAGTGTGTTCCCAGCTCCATGTGCTGGTTAAATAAATATGCATCTGAATACGTTGTGTACACAAACAAACGTGTGGGCCTTGCCTACCAAACAAAATACCAAAAGTATTATGCTAACAGATGACCGTGTGCCCAGCCCACTGGCTCTATTTATCCTTGACGTATGAGAGAAGCCTGACACATCCTGTAGTTTCCACCATCGGCTTGCAGCTCTACACCCACACACGCACACACTGGAGAAGTTTAAAATTAAGGGACAGGCTCCTCTTCTAATTAAATAGGCTTTTCCCTGTTTTTTCTGTTTAGTATTCAGTTCTCTAAAAATGACAGTTTTCTTCCATCAGGTATGGAAAACAATTGCATGATTTCAGCTGGAAAAAACCTGCCAGTCAAAGACGACTAATGAAAATCAAAACATTAAAACATTAAAAACAAACATTAAAAAGAATAGTTTTTCCAGGATGGCCAAGTCTCACTGGCTTATAGTTTATAAAATCCAACTGTAATGCCTTTGCGGCCATTTTCAACCTCAGTAAGTGAAATAAGCGCTTTGAGAGCCTCTCTGATGCCACAAGCTCACAATCTGAACTTTGCCTCAAGCAGCAGCAGTCACTCCTTAAAGAAAGCTCCATTCATTAACACAAATTTTGGAGAAGAGGCTCTGAAGCTCTTTTTGATTAAGAAAAACAGAATTTCATAATTTCAAGTTCACAAAAGCCATTATATAAAAATATCTATTCTGATATTGTGAAAGAACAACTGTGGAAAACTGTTTATTTATGACCATGGCACTATAGCTCTTCACAATTCTGGAGAATAAGGAGATAATTACATCTGTAAAGTGAGAGAGTGGGGCATTCGTGCACTTTTTGTACCCAGCAGTAGTCCTGCCCACATTATGATGTAATGCCTGCATAACACAGTGGTTTACCCACCATATATCTTGTGCTTTACTAACCTTTAGTCTCAGCTAGCTACTCAGGCACAAGGAGAGAGGAGGGAGAAGGACGGAAGAAGACAGAGAGAGGGGAGAGATAGCAGGGGAAGTATACGTTCTGCAGTAATGCCAGAGCGCGGCTCGCTGGCTTCACGATCCATTTATCACTCCTTATGCAGTTCAAGGCAGCCAACTGATGGCACCAAGTCCTTCAGATTATTAGTTCCGAGATAATACTACACTGTACTACACTGTTTCCCTGCAAAAAAGATCGAAACAAGGCAAATTAACAGAATCTATCACTCACTTAACACTCGGTTGAACATAGGGGTGGAAAACTATCTGCCAACAAAAGACAGCAGGAGGGTTTCAAACAGATGCTCATTGTGTCAAGCGCCATGCATTAAAGGGAATCATAAAAACATAAATGCAGCAGGCGTTTTATATTTATATTCATACGATAATATATATATTGTATGTTAAGGATATGTACTTCTCACTATCTATCTCATGATATGGTGAGTTGAAAAATGCTGTACTATCACCCATGCAGTAATACAGCCCACTCGCTGGACAAGCTAAAGTCATATGATCATATAATCTGTGTGTTAAGCAGCGGAGGGGCCTCTAAGTATCACACAACCAATTTGTATGCCCTTACAATATATTTCACACACCTGGTTTGCAGATAATCTGCCTGACCCTGTGTCCTCTGTGACTGTTTACATGGCTGCTTCCATATACAGACCTTGCAGCGTCCGTATGTACATGTACACGAACGCTTTTGGACCTTGCAGTTTCATCTCAAAACTTCATTCAGTGAGATTCAGTTACGCAGAGTGTCAGTGTCAGTCAGTAACTACAAGCACACACAGAGTTACGGTGCAAGACTGACCACCCCACTGCACGCACTTTCCTCAGCTCTGTTGATCTATAGGCTTTAATTATTCTGAGTAGGGGGAGAGTGACAGTGTCCTGTTCTAGAAACAATGGAAGCAAAAAATGCAGCAAAAAAAAAAAAAAAAAAGACTGAGCCTTTTTGTAATAAAACGCTATTTAACAATGAGTCACTATGACAGTGTTTGTCAAATAGTGGGGCGCGTTCCCCCTGGCGCCAGTAAAAGAAGTACACAGTAAAAAGTACAGAAGTACAAAGTAAAAGTAAATGCAAATGTTATGCACTTTTCATCCCTTCTGATAAGCTAAAATATAAGCAATATTGTTGCTGCAAATTTTGCACAAAAAAAAACAAATGTTAAAAAGTCATATACAGTGGTGCCTTAACTTACGAGTTTAATTTAATTGTTCCGTGACAGAGCTCGTAGCTCATATTACTCGTTGTCAAATCAATTTTCCCCATTGAAATTAATTGAAATGCCAATTGAAATTTTTTTGTTACGTTTCTAAATAAGAAAAATGTACTTATAAATAAAGAATATTGTATAAAATGATTTTCGATTTCAATAATTTCTTTCTTTACTTCATTGAACATCATCCGCTTCTTCTTCTCAGCACTGTCCTTCACACTCACTTTCTTCGGATCCATGGTTGGAAAAACGAAGTTTTGCAAAATAACTGAAAGCACAAATGCGAGCACAACACTGATGATTTCACTGCGAGCTGACCGCTTAAAGTGAACGAGTGAGACACAGGATGCTGGGCGGATGTTGCGGCATTCACTGTATGGCGTATGCTGCACCACCTAACGGTGGGATATCTGACGCTTGCTCGTAATCTCGAGTTTTAGCTCTCAACTCAAAGCAAAAAAATAAAAAGAAATTGGCCGAGAAACGGCTCGTATCTCGAAAAACTCGTTAGTTGGGACACTCTGTAAGTCAAGGTACCACTGTACCTTACCTTTTTGAAAAGGAATAAGCTGATGAAGCTGACAAGTGACCAATGTTTATAGTTTAAAAAAAGTTTTGAATGTTACTGTGTTAAGTCTATAAAAATGCACATCCCAGTGATTCACACAGACTGAGCAGTCTTGTTTAAATGTTACAAATTGAGTTAATGACAGAAAATAATTGAGAATCACTGCACTATGATGTTATTATTCAAATACAACCAAACAGGTTTACAGGAATTGAGGGTTATTCGATAATTGACTGCCATTCACTGATTTAGGCTGACGATTTAAATGTTTGCATAAATGTTCCAGATTACTTTGACGATGTCATGATGCATGTTTCTGCATCTGTCTCACATGTTTGCTTAGTTTTTATAATGCAGACCAATCATTTTCTCACTCTCTTCAACAGTTGCTGCGTCTTTCTCTCCCTGCTCCTCTCTATTTATCTGCCACGTTCGCACACCCACACATTTATCACCGCTGAAGGTCCTGCAGATCTGGCTGCCTTAAGGAGGCTGCTGAATCAAAGGACCTCTTTCTTATTGCCTTTCACAGCTAAAGCTTGCTACATTTCGCCCGAGCTGGCCCTGCGAGGGAGGGAGAGAGAGAGCGTGAGAGACGTGCCAGAATGTACGGGCTGCACCTGCTTTACATTGGAAGCGTGACATGACAAAACCTTCGCTCCCCTGAATGGAAGCACCTGCTCCATTTATTTCTCGTGACTGTGCATCGATACTACAGCAGGCAGGGCTGTCACATCACTCACCATTTATGACTCACAATGCTTTTCTTCTGGCTTTATTGTGAGGACCATGACTTTACTTTTATTGAAATTTATTACTGAGAATGCCTTTGGGAGCATTTCATCTCCTGACTGCCTTAACACAGCATTATATAGGTGTTCTTTGACAAGATTCTGCGTGCCTGGAATAAAAAGAAAATACTGCAGAGATGGTAAAGAAGGTGCAGAAGTAAAGGTCCATATTTTTAGTGTCTTTTGTGAGTGGGCAATAAATATGTTTTGGCCTTTTGTCTCGCCATCAAACCTTGTTAGAATCTATGTATTTACTGTATTTATCTATTCAGACACTGGATACTTCAGTGTTGTGTTGTTTAAAAGCCACACATTCCTTAAATCATGCTACCCTGTTCCTCTACTCTTCCCCTCCCCGGTTTCTCACCATCTTTGCTGTCGACGGTCCTGACCACCAAATCTGTCTCGAAGGTGTCTTGCATTTGCTGCCCGCGGAAGTGGTTGAGGTGCTCGTGCTCGATGAGGTCACTTTCCTCTTCATCCAACGGCAGCCAGGTGCCATCAATGAACCATTGGCCTCTCATGACGGGAATATGGTCTTGTTCTGTAAAACAGTGAAAAGAGCATGGTTTAGATGAAAAAAAAGACTGACTTAACTGTACGGATGGACATTTCGGATACTGCCTTCTGGGGCCAGAAGCGTATGTAGTCTGGGGTGGAATGTTTACTCAGGTAAAGTTATTTCACATTTGTTTTGCTCTTTATATGTTAAAAGGTACTGTGGAGTTTTTGAACTCCAGTAGAAGTATGGAGCAGTGTTTAAGTTTCTGTTTTTGATGCATGTGGGTGCAGGTGACGCGGCCCACACTCCTGCCAATGGTTTCACATTATTCCACTAATTTAAGGCGGTGGTAACCTGTCCCAAGATAAGCAGCAATGTGCCAGCAAAGGCAGGGAAGAAGCAGCATGTAAAGATGGATATAAACAATGTAGGGCACCTTTAAGCAGAAGTCCTCCTCATTAACAGTGTCACAACACCTTCTACCGGCTGAGTGCATCACTTTCAGAAAGTGTTTTGGATGACGTAAAGTCATTTCCATTTAACTCAACAAGTGTGGCAAATTCAGGATGGCCAAGTCTCACTGGCTTATAGAGTGAGGCCAGTTTTGATTACAGTCTCTAAGTATTAACGGAGTCTCTGGTTGCGAATGAGAGCGTCAAGGCACTTTTGATTGTGGGTAAAAAGACAGAGCCCTTTCTGTGCAGAGTCAGGCTGCTTGTCTGGTGGAACAGAAAAACACATGAGCACATATGGTCTTATTTACAGACACCGTAACGCTAAGGCTGAGAGAGAGACACACTAGAAAGACATGCTGATAGAAGCTCTGAGTAGATACAATTCACTTGTTTGTTAAAGGTGGTTCACGTCTGGTCAGAGAAGATAAGTTCACAAGCTTCACAAAGCATAAAGTTTCAAGCTCCCATGAAGTGAAATGTGACCTTTTCACCTTGTCTGTTATGTTAAAGAAAAAGCTGATACGACTACGTGCCAAAACACCTTACAAAACCTTGCTCTTTCGTAATTTCATGGATGTTTTAGTTCTTAGATTACAGTACATCAACAACCCTTACTCGCCACATCTCCCATTACATTGACTGGCCTCTGCTTCCATAACTGATGTGCTTTTGGTTACTTTTCTGAATAATCTCCTCTTGTATTGGCTTCCACCTCCAATGTAGTCATCGATGTGAACACAACACTAAGTTAGCAGCGGTATAGACCGAGCTGAAAAAGCACAGCGAGGGTCTGAGCTGACTTCAAAGGACTTACATTCACAGCATGGACATTCAGGAGAATAACTGCTTTTCTAAATGTCACCTGGCGTTAACCTTCAAAAGAACCAGCTAACCATGAACACTTTCATCGGGGTCAGGTTTTCCCGAGCCTCTGCAGCGGCCGCCTTCATTTGTTCTCTGCCTTTTCCTGGAAATATCCATGAATTAGTTAGCACAGATCAGCTGAGTCTAATAGGCCGACTTCCTGGGTGGTTCAGATGTTCCCAGTAATTACTTGGCCAGTGAGGAAAAGGGAAAAAAACACAATGCAAGACTAAGAAAGTAAATAAAAATGAATGAAAACTCATTTCCTAGTTTGTATCTTTATGAGAGCAGAGGTGGATGCTGCTTGCAAAGAGTCTCTGACTTGTGAGTGGCTGTGGGTCATTAATCTGTATGCTGTCAGGCATTACACTGCAGAATATAAAGTATATATGAGGTGCATGTGCAACAACAGGAGCTGGCGCCTATAGATACGCACTCAATGATGCTGTGAGCTGCATAATTTGTGATGCAGAGCAGAAACAAAAAAAAAAATACATGATTTCACAGACTTTGATTGTCTGATTTTCAAGATACTCACGTTTCCAGTAGACAGGACTGCACTCCCTCTCCTTTATGTCCACCTCATAGAGCCCTCCGCGGACACAGACGGGCACCACGTTGATCTCAATGCTGTTAGGGTCCCTCTCATCCGACGACACGGTGGATGTGTCCAGGGACCCCTGGCCTCCGTGCACGCTGCTGGTCCTCGTCTCCACCGGCACGGCGCCGTTCAGCCCCCGGCTCTCCACGCCGTTGCTGCCGCACTCCTCCTCCGCCACCGGGGCTCCCGCCGCACCGGGGTTCACCTCGCAGTATTTCCGAAACGCCAGCTCGATTTTGAGCGAGTCGTGGCCGACGAAGGGCTTCCACGTCTTCTTGTCCTCCCTGTAAAACCACCGCACCTCCTCCGGGCCGAGCTCCGTCACCACCTCGCCGAAGCGGTGCCGGGAGCTGTTGGACCGCGACCTCTTCCTCCTCCCGAACAGCGGGCCGGCGCTGCCCCCGTCGTTGTCGCTGTACTCCGGGGAGCCGCCACCGCCGTCGAGGTAGGCTGCCGGGGATCCCAGGTCCAGCAGCAGCCGGTCCTGGCGCCCGGCGTGGAGCAGCGGCAGGTGTCCGTCCAGCCCCGGCTGCACCGAGGACATCCCCGCCTGCACCGCGTCGTCCGTGGGGCTCATCATCTCGTGGCAGCAGGAAAACGCATCGCTGCCCAGCTCCCACTCCCGGTTGTTGTTGGCGGCGTCGGCGCCCAGAGCCGAGCTCAGCGTGGAGGTCTTGGCTGTAACGTTGAACCTGCTCATAACTACCGGAGCAGACCTTCCCTCAGCCTCACCCCCGCCCCCCTCCAACCTCCACCTCCTTTCGTCTGTCACTTCACCTGAGCTAAACCCCGCACTTCTTCGCAAGATTTCATACTAGCCGGCGCTGAAATTTGAATTTAAACACAGCTTAAAAACACCTCCAGACGGGCTCCCGCCGCATCTCCTTCCCCCCCAGAGTGAACCGCAGCTGGGGCTACATCAGCCTGTTAGCCTGCTAGCTAGCCGGCTAAGCTAACTAACGAAGCCGGTCGGGAGGACTCCGGGGTTAGCTTGTTTAGCAAGTCCGCAACGTTGCGACCGGAAAACACCTTCACAGCTTCTCTTTTTCTCCTCTCCCCCTTTTAATTAAAAACAAACCGGTGTCAAACCACGTCCCCGTATGTCAGCGAGGCTCTCCGGTCCAGCCTGACAGGAGTAAAGGTCGCGGCAGTGGCCAACATAGTTCGGAGTGTTCCGGGTCTCTGTGGGCTCTCCTGATTCATTCGTTGTCCAAACAAACCTCGCGTAGAGACAGCGCCGTAGTGTGTGCGCGTTTGGCTTGACAGCTGACGCATAGATCACAGGGTTCACTCGAGAGCGCGCACGTAGAAATTTCCCCCCTTCACTTCCATGTCCTCCGTTCATAAAATACACTCTTGTCATTGTGCAGTAGATGGAGACAAACGACTATTAATGGTTGCTGAATTGTTCTCATGGTGCAATGCTTTGGATATCCACTAGAGGGCAGCAAAGACCGACTCATTAAAAAAAAAAAACATCCCGGCTGGCCTGCTACTTGTGGAGAGAATGTGCTTTTCTAAAAACACTTTTACACACTACTGAAAAGTCACTGAAAAAAGAAAATAGTAGGAAAAGCCCAATCCAAGTGCAAACTTTGTGATAGCCACACTTCTTTAAATGAAGCAAAACTCCTTTCTGACACAATCTCAAAACGAATTTCTACTTACAGGCTATTTTCCATAAAAATATTCTTAATGTATGATTCATACGTGACTAATAGAGTTATACAGAGACACACAAGCTAGATACAATCATTCCCTGTAATGAAAATGAAGCAAGTAGCCCACAAAGTAGTTGCCTCCCAGTTAAAAGCGGAGCCCACGAGTCATCGGTGTCATTGAACTCTCAGATCTATCTGTGATGGATCTGGTGTACTGTGTTAACATCTATGCATATGAGCGCACGAGTACAGTTTGTGTGTGCATAATGCAGGTTTGTTTGTTTATGCAAGTGCATGTGTTTGCACAATGTGTGTTTTGCGTATAGGGCCGTGTGTGTGTGTGTGCTGCAGGTCCAGGTGATCCTAGGGCTGTGGTGTGGTCTGCGGGGAGAGACGGAGAAGGATAGGAGAGAGGCCCAGGCAGCTGTATTTGGGATAAACAGACATTACCCTGCTGTGTTCTAATTTACTGCAGAGTGGGAATTAAACTTTAAACTCGTCCCGCCCCTCTGCAGTCCAAAACTCCATGCTTCTGGCCATCAACAACCACTTGCACAATGTGCGTTATTAAAGTGTTACTCCACCCAAAATCAGTCTTTTTAGTATCAAATTCGCACCCCCTGTGGACTTGAAAGATAGTTGTAAACTGTGTTGTCTTTCACGACAAGACACAGCCTCTGGAGGAGCTTTTTTTTTTTTTTTTTTAGAGCAATCGTACAATGTAGCTCTGTTTTGGCAAAATGATTATCATTTCAAACATACTTGGATTATGGAAGGACATCTGAGAAGACAGATGAGAGATACTTTTTACAGAGACCTTTTGTAGACCATTGGAAAAGACAGCTAACCTTACTTTTTCCCATTATTCTTGATTACTTAAATGCTGCTAAAAAGAGAATGTTCTGCAAGCCGAGTCAACTTAACACGCATTCTGTAATATTGGCATTTGGCAGATGATAGTCATTTAAAATGGCTCTAACGTTGCGTAATTGTGAGTGCAAGACCAATTCACGTTGCAGTATTATCTAATCTGTATAACCAGAATAATTACTGGGTTAAGTATGCAACGAGGTCCTGCCAAGTGCTTTCTCTCACTGCAGGTTTACACTGGAGGATGACATGTGGCTTTCATATAAGAATTAGTCAAATTCCTCATTTCTGACAGTCAAACTCCAACAGGTTGGCCTCTCTATCTATCTCTCTCACACACTCTCTCTCTCTCTCCTCCTCTCTCTCTGATGTTTTTTTGCAACCACCAGGCCCACCACCTGGATGAGTGGATGACAAACAAACTACAAATTTTCCTTCCAGTAACTGACCAAATAGATATTTATAACCAGCTGGTCACCTCCCCCACCCACTGGGCCCCCCCTCTCCTCAGCCACGGCTGTGAGAGCTCCCTTTAAAGACCAGTTGTGTCACTTCAGGCTTTGTTCTTAAACAAAGAGAACTGCCCCTCATCTGCCCGTAATTGGGACGACTCTTGGAATGTGCTTGATGTCTCCGCGTGGGCCATTGCCGCTCCAACAGACAGGCGAGGGTTGCCGGGACATGGGAGATGAATGAGTGGAAGTCCATCCACCCATCTCTGTCCTTATTCTGTTTTTTTTTTGGCTTTCTTTTTCTTCCCTACCTCCTCTATTTTTCTGTTTTACCTCTGTTTCACCCTCTCTTGGTCGCCTATTTTCTCAGGATGGAGGATCTCTCCCCTGAAATAAAGAAATCCCACACTCACAGTAAATGGAACAGTCTGCCAATTGACTTCACTTGGGCCTGCTTGGTCTCTCCGAACTGCACCACCTCGCTAAGGTGGGGCGGTTGGACACACTACAAGGCCGATCAGCCGCACGTGTCACTAGCAGTTACTGAGGTGATGTTGACCATGGGCAGATGGTTGAGAGGGGATTGGAGGGTGTTTACTGCATTGTTACTAAAGGGAAGCAATTTAGAGAGTTCAAATTCCACTTGCGAGGAAGGAAAAAATGTTGAAACAGTAGTTGGCAGGCTACCAAAAGCCTGAGCCCCTAATTGTTTTCATTAATAGCAAATAATCTCAAAGTGCTTACTCTGTATTCTGGGAAACATTACGGTGTTATGTTCAAGACGCGTACATCTGGGAAACCTCTGAGGATTAGTTTAGAAATTTGTCTGCAGCAATCACACGAACCCCAGGTGAAAAGTTTTAGGATTTCTACTCTCCGACCACAGCTATGTTAGTGTCTTTTGTGGAGGTGTGTACCTTTTGGTGTTTAAGCAACCTTGTCCCCAGAATCCAACCCTTTGGTTTTAGGTCATGACTCATTTACTCCCGAATCCTTCACCTTTCACCCCCAGCTCCACTCTCTGTGTTACTCGCTTGCTATCCTGGATAAGTAAATACATGATGTAATGTGTGGTTTTCGTCTCCACCCTCAAACGCCCACCCCACCTTCACCCCACCCCACATCCAGAGGTGATTAAACTGGAGGACAGCAGCTTTAGGTGGGGATAGATGGGTGTGGTCAAAGGGGACCTGGAGAGGAGGGGCCATTAGTAGATTAGAGTAAATAGAGGGGAATTTAAAAGGGCTGGTTTTTGGGCAAATGTAATGGAAGGGAGGGGCACTTGGAGGTCACCACCAGGGCGGGACTTAAAGCCGGGGAGACATCACAGCCGTGGTTGATCTGTCTGGTCTGGGGCTCCTCCATCCCCGCAGCCTATAGCCGAGGTCAGGCCAGCGGCTCCAGCTCCACCCCCACCGGCTGTCTGTCTGGGCTCCAGGTTCCAGGTGGGTGATTGGGGCTGTTGACTCCGGCGCATGGCAGCAGTCGTTGGTCCAGGGGCTACCAGACCCATTGTCATTCAGGCTCCCCGCTACAATTCACAAGTCTGATATCCCTCCGTTCTGGAGCCTGGCCCGGGATGGGCTGCCTGACCGCCGTCCCCGTGTTTGTTTGTGAGCTTGTTGAGAATGATAAGCCTTTATATGTGGTGGTATTTTAATTACAATGCGCTGTTACGGGAGAGACCTCTTAATAATCAAGTCTTTTGTTTCTGTGTTTCTGTCTCTTTTGTTATTTGACTTGAGAAACAAACAAAAAAACAGACTTAGGTGGGTAAGAGTTCCACACAAGCAAGGTCAAAAGAATTGTGTGACATTTTGGGAAATATACTTATTTACTCCAAGTTCTAGATAAAAGATCAATACTACTGTCATGTCCATGTGTTTAATCTGAAGCTGGGACCAGGACGCCCCTGGCTTATCTTAGCATAAAGACTGGAAAGTGGGAGGAACAGCTAGCCTGGCACTACCCCGAGGTTAAAAAGTAAACTTGTCGGTACCTCTCAAGCTCACTTATTAACGTGCTGTATCTTGTTTATTTAATCCATTGAAAAGAGCAAAGTGTTAAAACGCCAAGTTGCGGTTTCAAGCCGAGTGAGGTGCCAGACTCTTTCTTGGCCAGGAACAGTGGCTTCCTGGAGTTTCTGCCGGTTGCCTGGAAACCTTAGAGTATGGACAAGACTCGAAGACTCCCATCTACCTCTCTGCGAGTAAGCGAGCGATTATGAGTATTTCCGAAAATGACCAACGCTTCTTTTAACTCACCACCAAAACCACTGCTTCTTTGAATGGTTTGTTTTCGTCTGCTGTAATAGAACAAAAGGACGTGACACACCTTTTTACAAGGTGGACTGGACTGCGTGGCTGGTCTGCGTCTGCAGTCAGAGGTCTTTCGCTTGAGTAAAATAGCTCGGCGTGAGTGAGTCAGAGCGCTTCACAAGGGCCATTTTTAGACAATGAGACTAATCGGGAAAAGTCAGCAACTGTTATGGACTGCATGTGTAAGTTTTGACGTGCTCTCTCTCCAGCACGTCATAATACACCAGTCTCACCCCTTCGCATACCAGAGCAGGAAAAGAAAGTATTCGTTCAAACATATAGGAAATTCCATTTTAAGAGACAAGAGCACCGCAGATGGCACGGAGGAGTTCAGAAAATAGGACAGCGTGTAAATGACAAACTGTGTAAATTATTACTTGTGGGTGACGCTGAACATTTTACATTTTAAGGCGGCCGTTTGGGTATCAGTCACTTTCACCTCCACGTAAAAGTAAACTTGCTGGCAAAACAGACAGCCGTGGAGTGGAAAGTGCCAGGAAGATTAATGAGGTGTGTCTTTCCTCTCCTTCACACTATCCTTCTCTTTATCCCTCTGTTTGTCTGTGCGGGCTGTGGCTCGATGTGTGTGGGGGTCCGTGTGGGGTGGACCGACGGGGTAACATGCTGAAGTAAACAAGTAGAGGAGACAGCAGGGTGATGTTCCTCTCACTCGGCTTTATGCACATCAAACAGGGGGGCTAGTGTTACCTTGTTTTGACAAACACCTTCTCCGAGCTCGTTTTCTCCCAATGCTAGCCTCTTCAATCTGCACACTTACTCATCACCCCCCCACCCCCCACCCCCCCCGCTAAACTTGCTCTCCTGCCAAAAGTGACGTATTAGTAGCTTGATATTTTGGAAAACATGCATCTTGCTGGGAGTTTGGGAGTTTGCAGACGGTTTGCTTAACTTAGCATAAAAAAATCAGAAACAGGTCAAGAACTATTATGTGGCTGGATATTTGGCTTGTTTTGTTTATAGGTTGTCAGGAAAACATCGCCTGGCCAGGAAATAGTCCCACTCACAACCCCTTGTAAGGCCACTAATATTTTTTTTTACTCATCCCTTTGTATACCAATTAAGAAAATGAGATATAACTTGTTAACTAGTGACTGTAAGAGTTGTTGGTATGTGAATTTGGCTATTATCAGATAGAGCCAGGCTTGCTATTTCCACCTGTTTCCAGTGTAAAGTCAAGAGCAATTGTCACAGTCTGTTCCCGCATTAATATATGCACTGTTTTCAGACAACCTCTCTTCCAGGAAAGGATGACAGTCCTTATATAAGCACAAAGGTGATGCCTAATACATTGTCCCTGAGTATGTTTTCTCTTTCAGAGCTGCCTGTCATTTACAAGGTGAGTGTTCTGCCCTTAGGACCTCTGTGGCCCTGCACAGAGACCTACATGTGTTGGGCCAATCCTCCATGTTTTCAGATGATGTTTCACACTGTCAGGGTTGACTTATCTGAGTGGGGAAAACTTCCCAGGGAATAGACAGACAATCCCACAGACAGCTTTGGAATGTTTTAACAGCAAGGCCCTGGGACCCTCAAAGACGGGTTTGCTCCAGACTCTGCAAAACTGCCGCTGTGGTAACCAAGAAGAAATAAATATATCTATCTATATATATATATATATATATATATATATATATATATATATATATATATATATATGTATTTTTTATGTCTCCTCCTGTGGTCTATTTTTCATGAGCACTTTCAGTTTCCCAATTATTTCTTATCCGTTAATGTATCCTTTTAATTTTCTATTTAATTATCTTAAGTGATATTAGGGTAGTGGGGTAGTGTTGGTTGCAGACCATGATGGCTGTTCACGTTGTTCGTTCATTTTATTCTTATTGTTCTAGTGCCCCATCTCATCAGATTTCTTTTTCACCAACTTTTCTGGGTGAAAATTGAGTGATGAATTGTCCAATTGATTGGGTGTTATGAGAATATGAGAAATAGACAGCAGAAGGATTCATACTGGGAGTCAAACATGCTAAAAATACATGTACTCATGGTAGGAAATAAAGTGTTTTTATATAGAAAGTGGCCAATTTGTAAATATTTGCTACATGAGCTCAGTTCCAAAAAATGTATGCACATGTTGAAGTTGTTGGGTGCCCATCTTGAGGAGGAAAAAGCATGCATTGTAGCCCGAGTTTGGATCAATTTCTAGCTGTCAGAAATACCCCCCCCCCCTTTTTTTTTTCCTTTTTCTCTTTCGTCCTCCCCCTTCCCTTCCTTTCTTTTCTAGGAGAGGAGCTGAGAGATGGGACCGCAAGTCCCCTCAGAGGCTTGGTCCTCCATCAGTGTCCTTAATGGATGTCAGATGTGTGTGAGAGGAGGCCGTAGCGTGAGTGTGTTTCATGTTAGTTCTCAGCGTGATGAGCAGGGAAGCAGCTGGAGATGAACAGAAACCGCCCGGGCCCCCCTTAGAATACCTCCATTTTTTATTCTGTCCTTCCAAGTAATGCTCTCCTGCTTTTCCCAGTGTAATATATTGGTATTAATAAAGGCAAACAAAGGCAAACATTCTGTAATGGGAGAGGAAAGACAGATATTTTGGTTTCCCGGAGAACCAGACAGCAGCCTCTTTACTTCTTCTCACTATAAATCTCTTGGCAGTTTCAATGGTTGGATGGCCATGCCCTGTGTTAATGTTTCCCTCAGTTGATTACAAAGGAGTTCAAGGCGAACTGCTCTGTTATTGCTTACAGCCATGGTACCTAATAGTATGCTACAGTGGAGCACTTCAATCGCATGCGCTGTCATACAATATCAATTTGGACCTCGAAAGGAATTTGTTATTCACCAAAGCAGTTGCTGCATGGAGATGGCTCTTTACTGTAAGTGGCATCTGAGCGAACACAACTGAAGGCCTTTACCCCCCTCTGGCAGCGCAACTCACATCCCAGTTGCTTAATAGGAATTCAAGTTTCCCACAGACATCTTTGTTGGAACAGCATCCCTTTACCACAAGTATTAAACACTGCAGCTCACATTTCTCCTGCCTTCTCAGTAACGTTTTATTTGCATCACTTGAGGGTTTTTCTTTGCAATATTGCTCCTCGGGGAGAGCTGGGGATGAGGACAGTGCTGGGTTTGTGAGGCCTAATGAGTGAATAATACGGCGTGATGGTGTACCGTACGATGTTGACTGCTTTTTATAAGGTGACGGAAAATAAATAACTCCAGGTGTTTTGCAAGGGAGAACCAATCTGATGCATGAGTCGAAATGAGTATTTCCCACTCGTCAACAAGCCGAGCGGCTCACAATGAGTAAGACTTGGGAGGCTGATGTGCGGGCCAGGCCACTAAGTGGAGCGAGGGGAGTTGAATAGTGTTTGTATTTGTGTGTGTGTCTGCACTAGGCAGGCTATATATAAAAAACAGCATCCATGTGTCAAAACAATGTACAGCCACACCAGTGTTTTCAGTTCAGAAAGATCTCTACAGTGGAAAAATGTCCATATTAATACTCCAAAACAATAGGAAAATGGTGAAAGCTCCTCAGCAAACAGCAAAACAGAGCATCACAGCCAACATCTGGTATGGAGCAGGACAGACAGCGTCAACAGATGAGACACCGGATGAGACAGGATGAGACTCATCTTATCTTAAAGTACTGCTTTGTACCAAACTGCTATCCATCACCAGCTGCGTTTTGATACAGCCAAAATAACAATTTAGTCGTTCCCATTTACATTCTGGTATCTCTAAGTATTAAGAAATGATTTGATCGCAGCTCAATACATGTTCACCAAATGAACACTTCCTGCAAGCTTTTCCTGTATAGCCATGAAACCACTACTTTGTGTAGTAAAAAAAACATTAAACCTACATGCAGATGGCATCAAGAACTTGTATATATTCACATTCAGAACATGATCACAGAGAGGCTCAGAGGCGACAAGTTGTGTTTTCTGTCACACAGCCTCTGGCTGTGACCTGCCATAAAGCATAGCGTTGTGTTGAAGTCTGCCTTGCCCTCTACCTTAACCTGAGCCCAGATTTATCCCTAACCCCAACCAGTCATTTTCTGTGATGCTCAACCCAACCCTGACCTAACTGCGACCAGTTATCTCTGCAACGCCTAACCATAACCAAACCAAAGCCCTAACCCCAACCATGAAGAGCAATGGCGCATTTTCAAAAAAACTATTTTTGAGAGGCTTAGTGGGCAGAGGGCCAGAACAGAGAGGGAAAGTAATTTTCAAATTTCTGCTTATTTTGAAAACACATCTCTCATCACACGCAAGGAGACAGAAATAAGAATAAAGTAAAAAGCACAGAGGCGTAGAGGCGAGCCGTAGAACGAGAGGAGGTTCATTTGTGAGGTAGCAGAGGGCAAATGGGGTTGAGGCAGGTTGGCTGATCATTGGGGAATTTGAGCGGGCAGCCAGTTGGTAGGCTTCCCTTTGCTCGGCAGGACGCGGGCGGAGGGCCTCATTATATCTCTCTCCATGTCGGGCCCTTAAGTCTGTCTCCTCAGCGCCCGTTCTGTTTGTTTAGAGAGCCACATCCCTTTTAAGCTACGTTTGGCCTAATGAGCCCATTATCTGTCAATGATCCACAAAGAGGCCCTCTCTCTCTCTCTCTCTCTCTCTCTCCTGTGTAGTAGCTTGCCCTCGCCTCTCTCGCGCTCCCCTTCCCCTCCTCTCACCCTATTTTTCTGTCACCCCTACCCCTCCCCTCCCCCTCCCCCATCCCCTCCCTCGTTTTCTTGTGCACAACTCACAGTCCACCCTCTCCTTCTCCATCCACCTTGTTTAGCTCATTCTCCCCTCCCCGCTGCCCGGCTCTTTTCCCAAATCTGTCACACACTGTGCTCATTCCTCTCCCTTAGGACAACAGTGTAACCTCCTCCTCTTTTTAAAAACACCCCTCTCCATCTCCTTTGAGGCTGTGCATTTTTATGTCATTGTTGGGAACTACTTTGGTCTGGTTTTAACTGCCTCACACCTGCAGACCGCGCTGCCTCTCTTCATCACAGCTGACAGCGTGAGTTGACAGTAGCAACCGAGGGCAGGAGAATGCTTAGGAAGATTTGCGAGGGCCCCGTTAGGAGCGCGATACCTACAGGATGCTAGCTTTCACTCTGGGAATAAAAACTATGCGCCTGGCTGCGTTTTCAGGTGGCCTGGCTCATGTATGCAGGCTCGTATGTCCATGAGTCTTATTGCAGGTGTTACAGGTGTGCATTTGGGAGTAGATTGTCAGACACCACTTCCCGTCTATACTCAGCATGTGGGATCCCCCCGCCCTCCCCTTTTCTAGCAGTAGCCACAGGAAGCTGGTGCGGATGAGCTCTCTGTTCGGGCCCGGCTGCCCCGTTAACACTGAGGACTTAATTATGGTGATCTGGTAATAGCGGAGAAAATGGAAGGAATGCTGTCCTCATGGCCACACTCACAGCAGGATTAACTGCACGAGCTGCACTCTCCAACCTCCACAAGCTCGACGGCCCCTCTCACAGCTGCTTTTGTCTTGCCCTCCAAAGAAGGAGGGTGTGAGGAGGAGGGAGGGGAGGAAGAAAAGAGAGGAAAAAAGACAAAGAAAATTAATCTGCTGGGTGCAGGATCTTAATTCGATTTAATGAAGGGAGCCTTAAGTCTGAGAGGCTTTGCACTCACACACCTCCGCAGGCACGTACACATGCACACACACTCAGTGCTCACTCGTGTAGGTCCTATTGATCTGTTGGAACAAACCCTATTACGGGCAATTATGTTATTCACCAGCCATGGCAAATCCATTTCTTTGCTTTCATTACTTGCTAATACACAGAAAGGAAATCTTGAACGTGACGCTTCCTGTTCGCACTGTGTGTGCGAGATCGGAAATCTTTATTTCCGTCTCGCTTTAATGCTTTTGTCTTAAATCACTTTGAACCTGACTATTAAGAAGAAAGAACAGACTTCAAAAGAAAAAATGTCTAATTTGTTCTTGGTTTTGTTACCTTTGATTGACCCAAAGAGCATTAGACTCAAAGTGTAATTATAATATTCAAACTTCTATTCTCACTATTTGTACTGGTGCCTGGGTTAAACTTGCTACACTTGAGTTGAGAATCATGCAGTGCACGAGACCTTATGCCATAAAGCAAAAACAATCACAAAAGAAGGGCTCTCATTGCACCCCCTTATTGCCCTTTTCCCTCCTTTTAAAAAAAGAACAAGCAAAACCAGTCTCTCCATATCTCCACCGGTGCAGGAGAAGGCCATTACTATGTTCATCTTCTCAACGTTTGACAGGTGGAAGTAGAACTTCGGGGTTTATGTTTTAATTATAAAGAATTCCAGATGTGGAGGAGGGCTCATAAATTAGAAGCAGAGCTACTCAAATGTCTTTTTTCAAAGGGACCAAGCGGGTCAGCATCTGCTTCTCATTGTAGCCAATGTTATTAAGGGCCTTGACTACAGAAAGGCCCAAGTCCCCTGTCTGGCCCCACAATAATTGACACTATTAAATGTGCCTAAACAGATTTAGAGTGTCCAGAAAAGTTACATTTGTCTTGCAGAATGACTCTAATCATCTATTTTAAATTGAAGGGACCTAAGGAGGAGGAACCAACCACCTCATCTGGTGCATGATCGAGAGGGAGCGTGAAAAGAGAGCAGGCACAGCAGAAAGCGGGGAAAGCTGAAAAAAATGCACAAATACAAACAAATTAGGCCAGAATGGCTCTGTGTAGGAATGTCAGGGAGGGTGGGAGAGAAGGACACCGAGGAGGAGAGGAGGTCTGAACTGTATTACCACACTCCAGACCATGCTGCTCGGGCTGGAGCGGGTTGAGCTGAATGCACATGGATGGCTTTACAAAAGCACCAGTCATGAAAGACCATCTGCTCCACTCCTCTAGTGATCTTTTAAACCCACATTAATGCAATTTTTTTCTCTTCCTGGAATGATGTGATACATTGAGCGATTTTCTCTTTTCTCTGGGGCTCGATTCTTACAGTTGGCCAGTGCTCGAGAGTGGATGTGTTTAACAAGGTACGAGTTTGATTTCTGATATGTTACTGTTATTTTGGACAGGCGCGTTTGAAGACTTGCCGCTGCCGCAGAATCAGGAGCAGCAGCAGAGGGAGGTCCTGCAAGCTGATAGGCTGCAGAACTAGTGTTTGCAGTTGTTTTTTGGCCAGTTGGTGAAATGGGGGTGCAACTGGAGGGAAGGGGGGGGGGGGCGGGTAGAGGGTCATAAGGTTGTGCTTGGGTTGGTGTGAGAGTGCAATGTTTCTCTACAGTCCAGGGCCAAAATAAAGGAAAAGGATAAAAAAAGAAACAACTCCTTCATCCAAAAAGTGGAGCCAGATCGGCAGAAGTAAAGTGGGGCAGGAACTCTCAGGGGTGTGATTGAAAGGGTGAGAAGTTAATTTGGCAGCTTTTCCTCCTCGCTTTGCTAATGTTTCCTCTCAGGACTAAACATCCTCAGCACCCCCTCCGCCACCTCACCCCTCCAAACTCTCTAACCCCCAGACACCCTGCTACCCCACCAACCACTCTCTCACACACACACACACGCACAGTGGGTCTGGCAGCCTACCTATGCCAGTGTCCACTTCTTCAAACATCCACACGCCTTGTTTCCATTTCTCACTACCCTTCCTCTTCTCGGTTTTTCCCTCCATCCTCTCGCCATAAGCTGACCACCCCCTCCCACACCCTTGTGAAAAAGCACCCTCCATCACAGCAGTGCACAGTGACCCGAGACGAAACCTTTTCTCCCCAGGAAACATCCTGCTCTGAAACACTTTGGCTCAAGTGTGTTTTCTCCTGGGACATGGAGAGGAGGGTGGGTGGGGGTTTCTGAGGTGATGGTGGTGTGGTACTTGAGCTAAATGGAGACCATGTTGGTGTATCTTCACGGCCTGTCAATCAGACGTCCGCTGATGTGTAGGGGCGCTCTGCTACAGCTCAGGGGAGGATGAAGGGTCATGTGGGGCAGTTGGGGAGGTGGTGGTGGTGGGTAATGGGGTCGGTGTGTGCGTAAATGTGTGTAGGCGCATGTGGTGTGTGTGTTATGCAGGAGAGAACCACATGGTGTCCTTGCTCTCCTCACTCACCAGATGCAGGATCACTCCCATCAACAGGAGAGTGTTCAGGGGAGTGGAGTGCTGCTGGTTACAGAGAGAAAGGGGTGAAGGGGAGCGTGAGGGAGTTTTGGGCCATGTTTGCTCATAAAAATGCATCTTTTGCCAGAAACTGGAAAAAAACGTGCCTGAAATCTTACAAAAATGGCATATTTGTAAAGAAAAGATACATTAATGGCTGAAAAAACAGATATATCAAATGAATCTTGATGTTGCTTCTGCTTCACGTATAGAAAAGCATTCAAGTCATGTAAAATGTTTTCACTCCAGCAGAAAATAGGGCAAGGGTTAGGGTTAGGGCCAGACAGGGGCACTTGTTGCAGATGCCCTCCCTTTCCCCCTCAGAAAAGACTATTCATGAAAAAAAAATCTATTTCAGGTTGAAAACAGCAACAAAACAAACTAACTGTATAAAGTGTATTAAATGTAATATGATGTTCATGATTGATATTTTCATATGGACACAGACTCACATTCATTATTATTTAGCCATTTAGTCATGTTTTCACCTCCATGTTTTCAAGTTTTTATGTAAACATAGCCATTAATATATACCATCTCAGATGTTAAGCAGATCCTTGGATACTGTAATATGTAGCATGTAGCATTTATGTAGCATTTATGAACAGGAAGAGAAGGATAAGTTATTAAAAACATTTTTATTGTGAGTTTGGATCAGTTGGAAAAACACATAAATGATCAAAAAGAGGGTAAGTGTATTTTGTTGTGTTATTTAAAGATGTGTTACAATAATGTGTGTTCAAAGATGAATAACACAACCATGCATACCTAGCCCTTTTCAAATGAAGGCAGTAATACATAATTATAATTGCTTGCCTACCCAATAGGGGAAAGAAGGAGAGATTTCATGTGTAGTTATTTTAAAAAAATGATTGGTGAACAAAACTCTGCTTGACATGCAAATTTCTTCTAGTGTATTTGTCTTAATGTGGTCATAGTCAAAGAAAAAGAGATCAAGTGAAGGGTAACAAGAAACAGAGGAGAAAAGACAGTCCCAAAGAGACTGGCACATCCTCTCTTGGTTTAGGCCACACACAGCTCAGAACATGGAGCAGATTACCTTCAATTTAAGTCAAACATCTTCAGTCTCTTGACAGAGGAAAAGAGGAGGCTATTGAGGCGGAAGATAAACGACAGTATATTAAAGTAATAAATGTTCCGTGTAATGAACATGCCTGTGGCCTCCATGAGTCATACACAACATAAAACTTTACACTTGGGAATGTGGCAGTGCACCCCAAAGTTCTCAAAATATCTCTGACACAACTTAATAAAGCCACAGAGAGATAAGAGTCAAGGTCAGCAGCATGTATATCATGATTTCGACATGGAAATTGAGTTTGACTGAAATATCTGATGTATATATGTGAAATACTTCAACCACCAGTTTAGTTTTTAACATTGAGACATGGTCATAGCCCCCTAGTATAAGGGCTCTAAGCCTATAGTATGCAGGGTGGGGTTGTATCAATGTGTTCCAATAGGACTGACATCACCTTGTAGCTGTAACTCATTTTGCTACAGCGGACCCCGTTGCATGTAGTGCAACACTAATCAAACATACTTGCTGGCTGAGGCTAGCTGCTTGCACACACGCCCATGATCTCAGACATGTACCTATAGCCACACATGTGCACACTCACACACAATCTCAAACACCACAAAGCATGATCTCACACATGCACATGCTCATAGGCAACGTCCCGTAAATTTCTAGTCGCCTCCATGCACGTAAGTACCACTGGGGTCCCCATTGCGTGAGCAGTCCTTTTTAGCTGTATTATTTCTCGACATTCCCAGACAATGTCTACGGAGGGATCGCAGGAATCTCACCATGATGTAATCTGATGTGACACGCTAGCTGCAAGCGTGAACAGTGTTGTTATCCTTGTCTGACGCTAAAGTTAATATCAGAGAGATAAAGTGTGTGTAGGACATTTGCACTGCCATTAGGAGTTTGTAGTAGATAGACCTTCTTCCCCTGTATAACTGCATTATTAAGTTCATGTATGTGTTTAATTTGTACAGTATCACTTGTCAGCATCAAGAGTGAGTGTACGCGTGATTATACAACAGTGCTTGTCTACAGTTCAGTGTATGTGTGTTCGTGTCTGTCCACAGATGTGTGCTTACATTTACATGTACATGTACATGTACATATACATGCACATGCATTATCCCTGCCTGAGGCCAGCCGCGGGTGCTGGATAGGAGCACATGCGGCTAACACACTGCAGGTTGCAGTGTGAGACAGGCCAGGTCGGCTGGTGACAGTATGCAGCCCCTCTCCTGCCTCATTTATCTGCTGTGGCAGTGGACAGAATGCAATTTCCTGCGAGGGGGAGGCCAGGGGGATGGAGCGGCAAGGGGGCCGGGGGTTGCAGAGAACATCAAAGGGTCCTGAAAGCTATCAGGAACTTGAGTACTGCCAGCGCTGCGTGCCAGCTCGCCAGCCCTAGCTCACCCTGTGGTGCACCCGGACGTCAGCTACGGCTATGCACACCGTTCACAGTGTTTGTTAATGCGTGAGTGTGTGTGTGAGTGAGTGAGGAGGATAAAAATACCCCTCCATTTAGAGGCTCAGACACCTTGAGCTGGAGCACTCAGAACAGCCATTAGACATGCTGCAGTATGAGGAGAAGGTCACAGTTTATCACCCCTGCCACCCTACCTCTCCAACACAAACGCCCGCTTGCTCTCCTCTCCATCCCTCCCTCCACCGCGTCCTCCAGTCGCTATCAGTGAGGTGAGGCGGATGAGGCAGAGCAGGGAGGTTCGATTAGGACCATTTGGTGGTTTGCATGCTCTGTAGTGGAACCTCTAAATGAGAAGCAGCTTGGCTCAGTATGCCGTGGCTGTGTGTTTGTGTGTATTAGTGGACATGTGTTTGGCTTCTGTGCCCATGCTGCCTCATATCTTGCTGCGTCTCTGTTTTAATCCCCTCCCCTCTATGCTCAGTGCTGGCAAGAAATCACTGTAAGTTCTTGCTTTCAGTCTGTTGTATTTATGGCTTCTGACTGTGTGAGCGAGTGTGTGTGTGCCCATGTGAACTTAACTTCATCCTAATGCACATTTGTGTGTTCATTTGAATGCATTCCTGTAATATGACCTATGAGGATGGAAGAGAGATAATAGGGTATATGGCAGGAAGTAATGAGGCTGAGCCCGCTGGATTTCATCTGTGCCTTCCCTCCTGAACCTCTTTTTTATGTGGCCCCTTCTGCATAGAGGAGGAAACAGACCATCCACGTTGTCACATATATTGGGCTCATGTGACGGCACCTGTATCATGTGTGTTGATCTTTCAACAGCTTTTGCTTTGTGTTTAACCAATGAAAATTCTTGGTGACAATTTCTGCACAATTATCTTGAACTTCAACAAACCTTGCATTACAAGGAACCTCTTTCTTTTCATGTAAATCACCTATGCATGAATGGTGCTTTATGCATTTACTGTTTTCATTCCTGCTGTACATACACAATACATGTTGATTGCACAGTATGATAGCAGCTGGCAGCTGGTTAAACAGTCAACAGTGCTGACCTCTGTACATCCAAAATGTTTGCATCCATATGACCGTGGCTGGGCCTCAGGCAAACACAACATTCTCTGCATACACCCACCAGCTGCAGTTGAATCCCATATTGACCCTATCTAGAGCCTATCACTAACAGGATGGCTGGCATTGCCTATGGAATGCTTTTGTCTTTGGTCTGTGCATTACTGAGTGTGGGAGGTCATATAAGTGACCTCCACTCGTTGCCTTCCGCTTTCACTCTGCTACATTTGTGCATTTCAGCGCGAGACCACCTTACTTTGTCTTTCAGTACCAGCTCTTGGAATGATGGTTAACCTGGTTACTTGAAAGGCTGGAGCTGGAAGTCTGGTCAGGGCAAGAGGGGCTGGACACTGGGGGTGGGATATCTTATCACAGCCATCAGAAATGCCTTGTCGGCAGCCATTCATTGGGCTTGGAGAAAATAAACCAACCCCCCCCACCCCCTCCAAATGACTGAGTTAGACAGATAACAGCAGACCAAGGGGGTCCCCTCTCCCCTTTCCCCACCCGTCTATCACTCTTGCTCCCTCGTCTCCTTCTCTCCCGCTCTCTGGCTGGTTTTATTGGGGAGGAAACAGAAAACAGAAAGCCTCAGTGTGAGAAGCCACTTGTTATCTGAGAGTCTTGGGAATCGAGGCCTCGGCAGAGGCTTCACTCAGCGCACTAATGAAAGCAGGACGATTTGGCTGCTTTCGTTCCCAACATAGTTAGACCCCCCATCCCCATTTCAGCGCAGGTACTCCTGCTACTATTCGCCTCCCATTCCCAGCTTCCTTCTTCCTCTTCAACTGCTCCACACCTTGACCTCTAGTTCCCTTTTGGAGAAGAGCAGTAATCTTGTGAATTTATTTTCTTTGGAAATGCTCACTTTTTTGGAGTTGCTCTAATGCCACTGCAACTAATCTAATCATTTGAATTCCACAATAAGCCAGATGAGCAGCAGCTTCTCTTAAAAGCAGGAGTTTACATGTACATCATTTTTATGACTATGAATGACAACTGAATGACTCATTATAAATTCATGTGTCAACAGACCAAAAAGTGAAGTGATGTACACTTTTAGTGCAGTTGCTGATAATGGAATTTGACTGTCTCAGAACAGTTCCTACAATGTATTGTGTACAGCCTGTTTGTTAGGCCTGCCTCTATAGAAAGCATGATGGACAGGTTTTTAAAAGTCACACATGGCCCCTTGAACCATAGAAAATCCTCTCTATTCAACAGTTCATTAAGGCTGGAAGATTTAAGTTTCCCCAACTAAACAATGCAGCAGAGATCCACTAAGTTCACCTTTGTTTGCCACATAGCTGAGGTTTACCATCCCCAGGTGAGCGACTGAGAGCTCCTCTCTGTTCTGATTCCCTCCATGCTGTGGCTCTCCCAGTGGAGCCAGGGCAGGGAGGCAGCAAGGCCATGTGAATGCTGTGTAGTAAGGTAAGACTTGGCCGCCGGGCATCCGGAGAGAGGGCTCAGCTCCCTTTGTGGTGGATCCCTGACAGGTTGGGGCGAAGCACAGACCAACCCCTCCCATCCACTTTCACCTGTGATATTGTCCCAGGTGGAGGGGTGGAGGAGGAGACAGAGGGATAGGTGGAGGGGTTGGAGAGGAGGCACTGAGATGTCCCCATAGGGCATGGCTTCTGTGTAGCACGATATCCCAGTGGGCTTTGCCGGCCTCCAGAGAGAGGTTAAATGAAGCCAGGGCTGTCTGACGGACAAAGGCCGCAGGTCAGCACCCAGCCCTTTGATCCGTTCCTGCCCTCTTCAGACCACAGAGCCAGACTTTTTTGTTTCACCTTGTTTTTCTATCCCTAGGGCTAGCCCCCTTTTTTCCTCTCAATCTGCCCCCGACAATGGAGTCACTTACAAAGCTCTGAGCGTTGTATGGTCTGCCAGTCACCAGAGGGGAGAGGTTTCAAAGGGAAGGTAGTGGGGCTCAGTGTCTCCCAGGTCCCCAGTGAGGAGATAGATACTGGCTCTTTCAGTCCTCAGCACTAGGCCACAACCCCACAGCTGCACACAGCACTTTAGAGACCTTATCCAACAAAGGCACAGACAGTGAAGTTCATTTATGGGGGTAAACAGTGGAAAAAGGAGCAGGGAAATTCGTTGACACATGCTTGACTCCACCTCAGCACCTTTCTGTGAGAGGATCTGTAATTTTTCACTTTTTTTAAAGCTTCAGTTGGAAGTCCATGATAATGACAAGCAGACCTAGGGCAAATACACAAAAGTATTTAGAGGGTTGTAACTTTGCAAATTCAGTGCCAAAAAACAGATTGCTGAAATATGACTTTCAGTTTTGTTCTTTTTTCATTTCTCTCTAATGGTCAAAAGGGGGAGGAAAGGATTTATCTTGGAGCAGCACATGCTCCTCAGCAGATGTAGAAAGGCAGAGTAGAGCTAACATGTTTCGAGTTTGTCTCCAGCCTGTTCTCCGGCCAAAACACTCAGGTGGAGCCCTGCTCAGAGACCACAGTCGTATAAAAGCCCAGAAGTAGCTGACACCCCTCCCCTCCGCCCCCCTCCCCTTCCTCTGCCTGTGTCCCACTGTGCCTGAAGACCTTGAAGTGTCAGGACATCACTGCCTCATCGAAATGGTTAACTTTTAGGTTGGCTGGTTCCCACCAAAAACAAAAAGCCAGTTCTTTCTGAATGGTGGCTTTCATAGGACCATTATTACTTACAGTTACTGCATGACACATGTAGATTTTCTATTACTGCATCCCAGTGGTAGCAGGTTTATTACCAAACAATGATGCTGGGTTAAGAGAGATAACAGATACTCTTTAGCATCTACTGTACAGTAAATCAGATCCAATCCTCAGAAAGAAGAATTCCTTTATTAGTGCCTTTGGTGATATTTTAATTTCACCGACACAGTCCTGAAATACAAACATGCACACACAGACACAGGGCAGGGGGAGATGGTAGAGTGATGAAGCTGCCACGTAGTGACGCTCCTTGAGGAGTTAGGGGTTCACTGCCTTGCTCAATGGCACATCAGCAGTGCCCAAGAGGAGAGCTGGCACCTCTCCAGCTACCAGTCCACATCCCATACTGTGGTCTGTGCTGGATTTAAACTGGCCTCATACTTGCAGACCTAACTACTACAGTAGAAAAATTAAACCTGGAGTCAGTTGATCATTTGTGATATTAATGCTACAAAAACAATGTCTGTATTTCACTAATATATTGGGATATGTTTTTAAAGGAAACCACTTAGCATAGTCATTTTTAGGCAACAGCTTATATTGTATTCACATTTGTGTTCTCGTTCATGTTTGCAGTTGTATATTGGTGTTATTTTGGTGTCCCCCATCAAAACAGGTATAGGTGTGTGTGACTGTGTTTGTGTGTGGCAGGAGGCCCTGAGCGAGGGCCACAGGGGCAGGAATGTAAAGGCTGCCCTGGGGGCCTCTGTGGTGCTAATGGATTAACAGGCCAGCTTGGCATGCTAATGGAGATTGTCTGTGATGTAATGAGCTTCTAATTAGGTCACCTCTGAGCTTGACCCTGTTGTAATGAGGAGGGCAGAAGGGAGAGGAGGGGCCGGGGCTGGTGATAGCACCCTGACCTGCAGGTGTGAACCGGCCCGGGCTGTAAACAGGGCTGGACATTCCTGGCATTCTCAACTCAGCATCCCCTCCCGAAACTCCCCTCCTCCTGCCTGCCAATAACCCTTCTGTAGCGCTATGGGTGGATACACACACAGAGAAACAATTGCAGCCACATTTCATGCTCCAAGGTGCTTCCCGGTTTGGCTGAAAGAAAAAAAAAGTTCCCTTGAGTTCGGGCTATTCTTTGATTGTCGGACGCTATTTTTCTTTATGATATCCCTTTCACAGGGGTGTCCTGGCATTATGCTGTGACCTGGATTCAAATGCTAAAGGGATCTGCAGGAGGGGAGCTCTCTAATTAAATGTGCAGGATTCAGATATCCCAGTCTTATTGTGACAGTCTCATCCCTTCCCGACTGCCCTCCGCTTGCAGGACTGCCATTAATCATTCAGCCCTCTAAACCTCTTCTTCCTCAAACTGTCTCGCTGTCTTTTTCTCTGCCTTGGCACAAAGTGGCGCACTGATACCACACCAAATCCCTTTTCTGACGGAACAAAACGCCTCTTTATTTCCGAGGGGGAAAAATAGCACCCAGTTTGCCACCGAGCAAGTGAAGAGGTAGAGAGACCGGTCCATCTGCTGTTATTAGGAGTGCCTTGTGGAAGGATTCCAGGACTACAGCCAGAACTTTTACTGCACTATTTATGGGCATTGCATTATTATAAGCATTGCATGATTAGTCTAACAGGGATTTTACAATGTGCTCTCGAGGATGGTGTCGGATAAAGTGTGAATGAGGAAGGCTTTGTGTTATTTTTCTCGCCTTTTCTAAGTCTTGAATGAAGTTGAATTATTCTCAAAACATCTTGCTAAGGAGCATTTGGTTCTAATTAAGATTATAGCAGTGTGTGGTTTGCGAATGTGTGTGTTTGTGCATCTGTATCTAAATACTTGCGCACGCTAACCACAGGTGGGTATGTGTGCACGTGCGCATGCATGTGTGTGTATGTTTGGGGTGCCTTTAAAGAGCTGGTGTCAAGATGTAGCATTTGTTGTTCTCAGATAGGATCAGTTTAGTTTATCAGTCATGGAGGGCGGCGACCAGGATGCGTGGAGCTCGAGGGGGAGTGGTATGACGAATGACCTTTAGTGGGTCATGGCTCTGTTTGTACTGTAGGCCTTATCAGATGCTGAGAGCCCATCCACTCATTTGGCTGGAGTTCAGTTTTTGCCTCTGAGGCAAAAAAGTGTGAGTTGTTACGTAGGCTTTTCGGACATGATTAATAAAAAATTAGCGAGTGATGACATCCAGCATGATGTGAAAATTAAGAAAGCAATCAGAGGTGTGGATGTATATTTGTGATCATAGACCAGTGTTTCCTAAGCAGCACGTTTCTCCTGCTCCTTAATCGCATTAAAGTTCATGGGGAGGTTTCAGTACATTCCAACATACATTGGGGTAAAATCCAAGCAAGGTATCCACAGACACACACACACAACATGACCGTATGATCTACATGTTTTTGTCTTTGAAAAAAGGGGCTGTTTTTACAGGATCAGCAAACTCCACACAGAAAGTGCCGTTAATAATAAAACAGATTCTTCCCGTTGCAAGGTAGATAAAGATTTTAGGACAAATAAGTTGAGTTTTAATTTTGTTCAGTGTTATTTCTAAAATCAGACTATACTCTGTTTGGATTGGTCTCCTTGCCTGTGTGTGATTTTTACCCACGGAGTTGATTGTTGTGATTTTTTCTGACTAGACCTCTGAGGGCAGGGAGGTGCAGAGACAGGAACCCCAAAGTAGTAAGTGGACACTCTCTTTATCAGTCTCTCGTTCCCTCTCTTCTTTTAGTGGCCTAGACTCATTAAGCCGTCTATAAATGGTCCGGTCTTAATGAGGAGGCTTTTATAGGGCTCTCCCTGGGCCTCCAGGGGATAATCAGACTCCAGTAGGAAGTCGTCTGTCTTGATAGCCTGCCCCTTTTCTCAGCGGTGGTCTGGCCAGGCCTTGCCCCAACCCAGCAAACAGTCACACCACCCATCTACCTCCATCTCAGTTTCTTTTGCTCTTTTTCCATCTCTCTCTCTCTCTGTCTTAGCCATTGGCCCTGCATGTAGTTATTTCATGACGCGATAAAAGTCAGCTGGTGACCAGTGCTCAGGGCACTTGCGGGTCTTTTAATTGCCTCCTTCCTCCCCCTTGGCCTAGCCGGCTGCGGCTCTTTTACGAGGCCCAGGCCCCGGACCCACCGGCTGCAGCTCACCCTTTCAAGGGTCTTCCTTTTCTCCCAAGGGATGTCCTTCTGTCTCCGAAGGCACAGCGACTCCAATTGTCTCCATTTTCAGATGATGCCAATAGAAGAGCACCAATATGTGGGCCGTATTTGGTGTCCAGATTGAGGACAGATAGAGGGAGTGATAATTGCTGATGTGGTTTGAGCCAAGTGGTGAAGCGGAGTTCTGAAAGTTTGACAAAGTTTGACACTCAGCACCCCAAACTGGTTTGATATTTAAGACTCATAGATCAAAAACCTTGTGTAAACCCACATGGATTAGTGACTTCACAGCAAACTAATCACAAGCTTTAAATGTCCATTTTGTTTGTGTCAATAAAGCTGACTTGTACAGCCTTACTCACGGGTCTGGTACTCACAAGGCAGCAGTGTTTACTTAGTTGCTTAAGTAGATAATGAAGATTCATTTTATGTGTTGCTTTTGGTGATTAAAAGCGTATTCATCAATGCCATGTCGGGCGGTGCTTGAGCGTGGGTGAAAGCCTACCCCTGAACAGATGTTTACCACAGAGGTCAGAGAGCATGCTGTGTTTACATCAGCGGGTTTAGGATAGACATGTTTAGAATTGGAAATGCTGCTGTAGGCAATGGGTTTAATCAAATTACCCTTTTCCTTTCCTCATCCTCTTCCCTTCGCTCGATCGTTGCTCTTAAGAACTTTCTTTTTGTCTTACAAGATTCAAAACAACTGCTGCCCAGCGTCATTGAGTGTATGTCACTTCCTGCCTTAGGGTGAGTGTGGCCTCTCCACTTCCTCCCTTATTCATTCCAGAGGAGGGCTCTGAAACACTGCTCCATCTGAGCAAGCAGAGAGCCTTGTTTCAGCCTTGGGGCTCTCTAAAAGGCATGCAGCTTGCGATTTGGAATAAGATATGTAAATCTGGAATGGCCTTTAGTATGTTTCTAAGAGGAAAGTTACTCAGCAGCTGCTTTTTGTAACTGTGTCTAAAGTCATTCCTTTTAATTCTTGGCAAGAGATACAAAGAGGGGCTGAGAGGAGAGAAGGGAGAGGCATGGCTTATGGGAAATGGAATGATAGCTCAGACCAAAACAAATTGTTTCTGGTTTCACTTGGGCCCGACCCTATTATCAGGCTGAGTGTCAGATCAGACAACTGCTGGAGCAGAGACAGTCCAGATGGAAGAGACAGAGGGAGAGAGAAAAAAATGACCACTTTGAGACAGTTGTGTAAGATGTAACGCTGTTTTAAAATTTAAATGCAGAAAGTTGCAGTCTCTCTGTGTGTGTATGTGTGTTTAAGTGTGTGCACTGTGGAGGGCCAGCAGGTTGAAGGTCAGGTCTAAGGCCACAGTCCTTGCTGGGGGGGGAGGCCGCCATTACCTCTGAGTTGCGGACATGAGGGAAAAGTGAAATCCACTCTCAGATCCTAATGATGTTTTCTTTAGGAGTGAAAAATCTAAACATGTCCATTGCTCAGTAACGTGACCCAGTGTGGGGTCACAGTCTGGTCACTGCAGGAAAGGCTTGTGTTTCAGTTGCTGGAGCTTGAAACAACACGTTTGTTGGGCAAAACCAGAAAGAGTGTATATACATGAGAATGCAGGCAGAGAGGTGAAGACTTTGAAAGCCCATTCAAAATGTAGGCCACCTAAAAATCACTACATTATAGAGCAGTAAAACAAACAGAGACAGTATATCCAAATTCATCCAGTCCCATTCCCATCCCATCCTGTCTGGTGTGTGTGAAAAGAGTAGCTGTGTTTATGGGGATGAGTGGGGCATGCAAGCAAGAGGGCATGTCAGACCCCAGCCAATGATGATAATTTATCGCACTTTAATTGGGGGGTGAGCGGGTGTGTGGGATCCCTCTCCAAAAAAAAACCCTGTGGTCGTAAGTGATACCTAAGCGAGAAAAGGAACCACTTGAGATTTTTTTTTCTGTCTTACTCTCCTGTTCCTCCCCTCTCCTGTTTTACTCCTGTAATTGCATCATCACACCATGTCTTCACTTCCTTCTTCTTGGTTCTCCAGTGACACCTCTGCCTGGTTCACAGTGATACCTATGCGGTGTTATTATGGCTACCGAGCAGAGCGTTTGGGTGAGGCCCACTCTTTGTTGTTGACAGGATAGCTGTGATTAACGTGCCTTCTCCTGACCCCAGCTGCAGCCTGCTCCCTCAGCCCCCCCTCCTCGGTCCCTGCTGCTCCTGATGCCTGAACCTGCGGCCCTGGAGACAGCCTCTCTCAGCCTCTGCTGTGTGTGTTTGTGCACACATGTGCGCCGCTTTGTATGTTTGGGAGGCAGTAATGATGTGTGAGAGCGGTGGAAGGGGGGGTTGTTTAGGTTGCTTAATTATCAGCTAATCGCTTCCTATAACTTTATAGTGTTTCCACTGTTTTATGGAGAATAGCTTCAGCCGTTCTTTTTTTTTTCTTCTTTCATATGGAATTTGCCTAAATGCTATGATGTCACCCTTCCCCGCCCCCATCCAACCCGCCTCAGGGCACCATAGACAAGGAAAATTAGAGGGGAACTTTCACATAAAAGACGAAGGCTTGGCTGGTTTCAAACAGAGTCAGGTGATGCAAAAGGAAAACAGGTATTCACTGGCCAGGTTCATTTCTGCTGCTCAGTGGTGACAAATTCATTTTTAATGACAGAAAAGTTATTTCATTTTCCAGCCAGTAATCAGGCGCTGTAATCAATTTCTCTTCTGCGTGGCTCAGTGGAATGGTAGTTGACCACAAAGCCTGCAAGTTAGTTAGCCGCATTAAAGTTGCTCTGTTGAGATGTTGGATTAAAGAACAGGCCTTAGGGGAGCTCCCCATACTGGCCCTGAAACCACCCAGTAACTTGGTTCAACTATATCTGGGCGGAGATGTGCATGCAGGTGTGTGTGTGTGTGCATGGAAGCAGACGTGTCTTGACATTAAACGCCTATGTCTGTGTGTGCACACTTGCGCAAAAGGGCCGTCACTGCCCAGAATGAAACTCTGAACTCGCCACAACAGGCTGCGAGCCTACTTGCTTTTCCATCGCCTCCACTCCTCGCTGTTTGCCCGAACACAACCTGAGCTTTATTTCGTGGCAGAAAACAAATATTAAGTGCACAGCTTTCTGCTTTACCTCTGCTACTGTGTATCTGCCTGGCTCTCGCTTGCTTCTGTTCCTTCACGTCCCAAATATAATTATAGCTGTCCGAGGGATGATTATATGTTTACTCTGGAAGCTGGCCGACTGCCTGTCCCCAGTCCCTGAGGAGCTGCCTCTCAAAGGGGTTCCTCTTGAAAAGCACCACAAAAGTGGCTTCAGCAGCGCTCAAACACAGAAGGGAGCAGATACAACGACGGAAGCAAAAGAAGAGAGAGATAGAGAGAGAGAGAGAGAGAGAGAGAGAGAGAGAGAGAGAGGAAGCCTTTATGGCCTTTATGTTATAATATCTATTTAAACTGCTCCATCCACCACACTTGCTTCTCTGCTTTTTCTCTTGAGCGGGCTGGGTAGCAGAGTCTGGCCAATAAGCAGCAGACGGAGGGCGGACTGGAGGTTTTGGGAGTCACAAAATGAATGCCTTCAGAAGACGACAATGCATTTATATTTATACAGGCATCAATCCGTCGAAACATGCTCGGGAGATATATTGTTAGCGTGAGGCTAAATAAGAGAACAATGAACAAAAGCTTTAACAACACTTCTCATTCTTGGTTTGCACGAATATCCCCTGTTATCTTTGCATTGTTGAGCATGTAGCAGCTTTTTAGTCAGCAAATTAGTCACTAAGATGCCACAAGCAACAAGTATGCAAACTATCACTCATTGCGGACTTACATGTCACTTATTCTGGGTAACCTAGTATTAGAAAAATTCATGAAGATAATTTTTATGGGCAAAATTATAGCCTTGCTGTCCACACCTCAATGCCGCGTGTAGTTTCGGTGGTGGTGTGGCCGAATGAAGTGCTTTTAATGACTTGAGACAGAATTTGCAGACCACTTGTTCATGTTGCCTAGCAATACCTATTAATCTCGCCTTGGCTGCTATGCATAAAGGTCCCTTTAGGCCAGGCAAAGGTCATCATTCCACACCTAATTAACACCCCCTATACTCCACATACACACACAAACTAACACCTAATTTACAACGAATGCATTTTCTTTAAATAAAATCATATAGCAGCTCGTGTGAGGGTACAGTAGAGTGTAGATTTGCAGCAAAGCCGGACCAAAACATGTGCTTATGTCATGCTTTGACTTGTTTACAGTTTGGTATTTCTGAAGGCAGGCAGGGCTGACCTGTAACTGTTAGTTGACTGGTAATCCTTGGGAATTTGCTACAGCTAATCACCCTCAGCCCTCATAACATGCTCAGAACTGTGGGCCAGTTTGACTGGAATGAGAGCACAAATTGCACACAAAGAAGCAAAAGCAGGAAATTCAGTGTCTGCTATCAAATCTTGTCCAACAGTGTATAAACAAGTGAACAGTTTGTTGCACTGAGAGGACGGAAGGACAAGCCAATAGCTGACATTGCAACATTATTTTTGTTGAGCTGTGATCATTAACAATGTTTGCCTGAGGGGTCCACAGAGTACATGTTGGCTCCAGTAAGGTTAAAAGTTGGATGTGCACAGCTTGTATATTTGTGGATGTTTGGTTGTAAACTGCGTTTGGTTTCCAGTTACCTAATTTCCTGAATAAGAACAAATAAATAAATACACACTTGCATAAAGGGACTTTAGACGACGAAGCACACTCCGGTTTTATCGCCATAATTCTGACTCCCCCTACCTCTTTTTTTAGTGAACACACATCAGTTAGCAGATGAGCATACGCACACACAAGTGTACGCACAGATACTCCTTTTAGCTGCAGACATGCCGAAGCCCACACATCCAGGCTCGCCTCAGTGCTGTCCTTGTAATGGGCGGTATCAGTGCTCCCCGAGCCCGGGAAGGACGATAAAAGCCAGGATAGCAGGGTTTTATCTCCTCTGCTGAAAGTCAGCCATTGACACCGTGCACTTTAGAGGAAGTATCACTCAGTAGGAGGACCCATCAATCCTCTCATCTCCTCAGTGACGGTTAGTGTTAACTTACAGTATACTGTTAGCCAAATACCAGCCTGTATAGAAAATATACCTTTTATTGTGTATTGGAAGGAAGTGGGAACATTTTTATTGTGGAGGAACCGAATGTTGTTGGTTGGCGCGACGTGTTGTGTGACCGGCGTATGTTCGCTAATAAAGGAGTTGTTGAACTACAGTAAAAGTTTGAATTCTTATTGAGTAACATTGGTAGCAGAGGATGGTTAGCAACTACAGAGTGCCCCCAGGCCATGACGAGGGAAAGCCGTATGAAAGCTTGAAGAATGAAGTTGCCATTTGGACCAGAGTCACGGAGCTCGACAAAGACAAGCAAGCGCTTGCAGTCATTTTGGCACTGTCCGAGAGAGCGAGAGAAACGGGGATGGAAATACAGGCAAATGATTTGAATAAAGATAACGGTATGGACACTTTACTAGCCAAACTTGACAATTTGTTTTTTAAAGAAGAAAAAGACAAGCTTCAACCGGGTAACTAGAGACGGCAGTATATCTATGGCAGACTACATCATAGACTTTGAACAACGTTACTCTCGGATGTGCAAGTACAAGATGGAACTTCCTGATGCTGTTTTGTCTTTTAAACTGTTGGATACTTCATGTTTGCACACGAAAGACCGACAGTTAGCTCTCACAGCATGCACAGATCTTACTTTTGCATCAGTGAAGTCGGCACTGAAGAGGATATTTGGAGGAAATCCGGCCGCTGCATCCGGCATGGGAATTAATCAACAAATGGTATATATCACGGAGCAGAGACGACAGAGAGGCAAGTTATAGCCACAAAAGGATTAACAGAGAACGCCGGTGCCTGGCACAAACCCACTGCACTGGTATGGCTGGAGATCAAAGTGTGCCGTGTGTCGGTCCACATTTCACTGGGCCAAGGACTGTCCGCACAAAAGTGAGCAAGTCAAGTTGACTGAAGACCGTGCAAATGATCAAGTTGAGGAGTGCAATATCACTCTGTACACAAAAGAGTCACCCACTGCAGCAGACATCTTTGTGACAGAGTGTTTTGGTTCAGCTGCTATCAACACTGCATGTGTGTGGACAACAGTGGCTGGACAGCTACATCACTGAGCCAAGTGAGAGAGAGTTAAATGAGGTAAAGAAAACAGAAACACAGTCACAGACCCTTCAGGTTTGGAGATGGAAAAGTGATACATTCCACAAAGAAAGTTGAAAATTCCTGCAAAAATTGGAGAGACTGAATGTCACATTTGAAACTGATGTCGTCCCAGCTGACATTCCATTGCTTTTAAGTAAAGCCTCAATGAAAAGAGCAGGGACAGTACTAGATCAGTGATGTTCAACAAACCTGTAAAACGTGACTTTACAAACTCTGGTCATTACTGTGTGAAAATTATGAACAACAAAAACAAGAGAATTCAATGTGATGAACAGGTGTTGACAACTGCAGAAAATGACACTTCATCAGAAAAGAAAGATGAGCATGAAAAAAGGACCTGTGAGGATGAAATCCTGACAATCTCAGAGCAAATGAGCTCAGCGACAAAACAAAGAATCGTGCTGAAACTGCACAAACAGTTTGGTCATGCTTCTGCTGACAGGTTACAGCGGCTGTTAAAGAGCTCAGGAAACAACGATACAGACTGCCACAACATCCTGCAAAAAATCGTAAGTGAATGTGAAGTATGTCAAAGATACAGTAAAGACTGCACCTAAGCCTGCTGTCGGCCTGCCACTGGCATCTCAGTACAATGAGACCGTGGCTGTAGATCTGCATGAACTTGTACCAGGTGTGTGGTATCTCCACATTATTGATCAGTTCACACGGTTTAGTGCAGGCAGCATTCTGACCACAAAGAAGTCCTCCGAAATAGTGAAACATTTTGTCCATGACTGGATAAGTGCACATGGCCCACCTCAGAAGCTGTTTAGCGACAACGGAGGCGAGTTTAACAATGATGAAACTGAAGTGAGAGATATGACAGAGAACTTTAACGTTAAGACAACAGCTGCCTAATACAGCCCATGGAGTAATGGACTTCTGGAGCGACACAATCGAAACGCTTACTGAGACCATAATGAAAGTGAAGGCAAGTAATGGTTGTGACTGGAGCACTGCTATGGACTGGGCCCTCATGGCCTCATGGCAAGAACACCATGCAAAATGTCAATGGCTACAGTCCTCATCAGTTGGTTTTTGGACAAAATCCCAACCTGCCCTCTGTGCTCACTGATAAACCCCCAGCTTTAGAGGGCGCAACAAAAAGTGAATGGGTAGCAAAACACATCTCTGCTTTACATGCATCAAGAAAGGCTTTCACAAAGAATACATAGAGCACTGAGGAAACAAACCCGTCATACAGATGAGAAATATGAAGCTGGAGACAAGGTGCACTAAGCAAGTGGACTGCCCTGAGTGGAAAGGGCCAGGAGTTGTTATCGGTCAGGAAGGTGCTGTTGCTTTTGTCAGACATGGAGGAACCTGCATTCGGGTACATCATCTCAAGCTGAGAAAAGTGGATGCAGCAAACATGGAGCAACATGTCACAGAGGATGATGCTGAAAATGACACAGACTTTGAACAAGGACAGGAAATTGCTGATAATAACACGGAACACACTGTTTCTCAGGTGCAGGGTCATACAAATAGACCCCACAGAAATTACCACAAGGGAGCAGAATGAAGCAGAAAATCTCACAAATGACATAGAGCAAGGGACAGATTTCAGTCTCAAGGCAGGACAAATTGTGAAATAAAAAGACGGTGGTATTTTACGCACCGCTAAAGTTCTAGGTCGTGCAGGAAATACAAACACTGGCGCAACTTAAAGTATATTGACTCTACTGATGTTGCAGGGACTACCGAGTCAGCTGATATGTCGAGAGTAGATGACAGGTAGAAACCCATGTTACTGAGTCAACTACCCCAGATGTATATGAGGACATACTTGTAATTAAAGATGTATCATTTGACTCCGCAAAATGCAAGGAGATATAAAACTGGCGTGATAACAATATGTTTGAGCAAGTTAGAGATGAGGGACAGAAGTGTATATCCACCAGATGGGTGTGTCCCCTTAAAGAGTCACCCACTGGGCCAGTACCCAAAGCATGACTTGTGGCTCGGGGTTTTAAGGAGTTAGAAGTGTCAGAGCTACAAAAGGACTCTCCCACATGTGCCACTGAGTCTCTTCGGCTGCTAGTGGCAGTGATCTGTCAAAGACAGTAGACACTTAATTCTATGGACATAAAGTCAGCATTTCTACAGGGAATGCAGCTATCATGTGACATTTATATCAGGCCACCACCTGAAGCTGAGAGCAAAGGGACATTATGGAAACTCAACAAGTGTGTGTATGGTCTGGCTGATGCCTCTCTATACTGGTACAACAGAGTAAAAGAAATAGTACTCTCAGCAGGAGTCTCTCAAGTTGATCCAGCTGTCTTCTATTGGCTAGATCAGGACTGTACTGTTACTGGGGTTCTGGCCTGCCATGTGGATGACTTCATATGGGGAGCCACACAAAGTTTCTCCTCAACAGTGATACCTCAGCTCAAATCTGCATTCCAAGAGGGACGTGAGGAGCATGGGAACTTCTGTTATATGGGGATGGACTTTGGGACTGTTAACAAAGGAGTGCAAATACACCAGGACAACTACATTCAGCATTTGCAGCCCATACATATGGATCATTCACACGCTGTGGAACAAGACTCACCTCTCAGCGAGAAAAGGATCAGCTCAGATCCAAGATTGGCCAAATTCTTTGGGTTGCAAGACAGAGCAGGCCAGATGTAATGTTTGATGCTAGCAACTTGGCGTCAGGACTAAACAAGGCTACTGTACAGACTATTCATAAAGCAAACAGAACAGTGTGTAAATTAAAGTCCAAGAAGGTAGTTCTGAACTTCCAACACTTGGGTAGTGATAATGCCCTAAGGATGATCGTGTTCAGTGATGCCTCATTTGGAAATCTCTCAGATGGACACCTTATTATCCTAATGGGGGAAAATGGAAAGTTCTCACCTCTTGCTTGGCAGTCAAAGAGAGTCAAGAGGGTTGTTCGCAGTACACTAGCAGGTGAAACATTGGCAATGTCGGATGGGATTGACAATGCCATCTTTCTATCCACACTCTTCTCTGAAATGACTGTTGGTAGTGTTGAACATCCTACAACAATAACCTGTGTCAGACATCATTCACTGGTAGACGCACTGCAGTCTACAAAGTCAGTCACTGAAAAAAGACTGCGTGTGGAGATCAGCAGCATCAAAGAACTTATTCAACCCCAAAAGGTTGAGCGAGTCCTTTGGTACAGCACAAAAGAACAACTTGCAGACTGCCTCACGAAGAAGGGGGCTTCAGCTCTACAGCTACGTAAGGTACTTAATGATGGACAATGGGAACTTGGTTAAACATACAAACAAACACATATGGTCACATTTTCTTGAGTGGTATGTTGTGATTTATGTCATCATTTTTATGATGTATTTGTGTTAAACAAGAATGTGTATGTATGTTTAAAAATAAGGTAACAGGGCTCCAGTTGAAAATAAGGTAACAGGGCTAGGAGTAAAATGAGTACTAGGAGTAAAATGCTTTAATTCTTCAATTAACAAAAAAAAAAATTAGAGAGTGAGTTTGTTAACTTACAGTATACTGTTGTACTGTTCTAATATATTCAGTTAGCTAAATACCAGCCAGTATAGAAAAGATAGCTTTTATTGTGTATTGGAAGGAAGTGGGAACATTTTTATTGTGGAGGAACTGGATGTTGTTGGTTGGCGCGACGTGTTGTGTGACCGGCATATGTTCGCTAATAAAGGAGCTGTTGAACTACAGTAAAAGTTTGAATTCTTATTGAGTAACAGTTAGTTCCCCTTTATGGGGCAAAATTGGAGTCATATTTATCCACCAAGCACAAATAGTCAGCGTCACATTGACACCTGCTGCTCTTTAATCTGTTACTATCACTCCAAAACTCAATTTTCAGTGTAAAATTGGATTAGGAACTCTGGCGTTGATGAATGTTTCTACTTTCTTGTTCCTGTCCTACAGATGTAAAAGGAAAATCTGTTTCCAAGCGAATCCCTCACTGACAGAGAAGTGCGTGAAATCAGAATGGCCTGTCTTATCTACTGTATGGCATCCACATTGGCTCAATTTTAGCCAACAATGACTCAGTGTCTCACCATTTAGGGTCTTTATCCATCCAAACTGGTTGTTTTTTGGTCGGCATTGTAGTGAATTTAATTCTTTTGCAATCACCCACTTCACCAACGGCAACCTCAACAAAACAGTCAATCACGGGCAGCGCCTATTTTTACTGACAGACAAAAGGAACAAAACCAGAGTCGGTGGGTTTGTTCACCATAATTTGATTGCTGACAAGTGAGGGGAAAAAGGTCTGTCAGCTTAGCGACGATACCCAACAAAGGGCAATCTCATTGTAAACGTTGTAGCACTCAATTGCTGGATGATGGGGTGTCGGACAATAGAACAGCAGGCAGCGCTGGGCACGGCGAGGGCCCTCCCTGTGGCTCTCCACTGCAGTAATGACAGCCTAAGTGCCAACAGCAGGTGTCTTCCATTCAAGGCTGGGCAGGTTAATAAAGTTTCTCCCTGAAAGTCAATAAACAAGAGCTTGTTCACACACTGGATAATTGTACTTGTTCTTGTCCGGTCTTGGTCTCGCTCGCTCTCTCACCGCTCTCAGTCTCTTTGTGTCTCTCGTCCTCTTCTCGCAGTTTGTGTCCACAGGCAAGGCTTGACAGAAGATAACAATATGACTGGATATGACCTGGGTCTTTACCAGAAGTGAGAAAAACCAAATTCAACGGGAAGTGTTACAACTCATACAACTGCCTGTATGTCATGTGGTTTACTTAATTTATCCACGGTCATTTTAAAAAGCCATGTAATGTTATTCTTATTTTATCTGCCTTTAATCATCCTTTCTCACAATAGTCTGACTGTTGCAGGTTAAACATTGCTAGTTTGGATGGAAGCGAGTCACTGCACTTTCTGTTTCTTTCCAAAGCTGCATCATCTTTGTATCAGATATGGTTTGTAAGGGGAATATGAGTGTGCCTAGTTCCTGGTATTAGGTTTAGTCAGTGCCCCAATCTATCCAAAAATCACAGCAGCACAGCCGAGTATTCTGAGTAATTATGAGTATTATGGATGAATCTAGTACCAACATTAAGTGACAGTGCAGGAAGCAGTGTCACATAATGATGCGAAGCGAGGTTGTTGTTGTATGGGCACTTACTGCGTACGAATTCTGTGATGGAGACAGGACTTTGCATCATGTCACAGACCAGAAAACAGCGGTTGCTTTTTTATTTCTTCTTCTTCTTCTTTTTTTTCAACCATAACCACAATTTTACCCTAACCTTGCCCAACTTTTCAGCTGGCTAACCTTAACCATAGTTTATCTGCTACAACCACAATCTTTCGCTGACCTTAGTCTTACCCTATAGTTGTGCAGATATCGCGGAGAGAAGTATTTTTTTAAAAAAAGCTTTCATCAGATGCTAAATAACTTTGTCATTGAATGTAATCTGGGGTTTTGCAGCATCGTCCAATTATAGCTTACTTCTGACAGCAGAGATTATAGCTAGAAAAATGGGACGAGTGACACCATAACAGAGCACAGATGGATATCACAGATAAGGGAGAAACTTAAAATGACACAGAAAATGTGTTCTGCTGGATAAAGCTGTGGAGACATAAATCAGACATAAATCACGAGGTGTGGAATCATCCAACATGGATGTACTTCTTGGGATATTGAGCAGTTCCTTCATGGGCTTGCGTTGCTGAGAAATGAGAGGATCTGTGCAAGTTCAATTAGTGCATGGGATCAAAAACTCCAAACAACTGGGAATTTCAAAATACGACTTTCTGAAAACCCCCAGATGCTCCCTCCCTCTGATGTGGAACCTTTCAAATCTAGTTGTAATCCCCTCTGTGCACGCGGACCATCCTCCAACTGTGATATGGATATCAGTCACGTACATTTTGTTGCCGTTCTTCCTCTGCATCACCCCTAACTAACTCAAGTCTCTGAGGCTTGTGTTCCATCTTTAACAAGAGCCAAGTAAACAACTCCTTATGTTAAAGAAGAAAAAAAATGAGCGGAGCAGCCAGGAAAGTCAGTGGAAAAGCTTTCATGGAGAGAAAGAAAGAGAGAAAGGAGGGATGGAAGGGGAAAAAAAAAGAAACTCCCACACCACAGCCATGCAGCAAATTGGTTCAGTGCAGTGAACCTGTGTTCTGTGTTTGGGCAGGCAATGAGCAAAACGGGGGAACATGAAATGATATCTCAGTGCATTTATCTTGATAAGAGCAGAGGATGTTGAGGCGTAATAGGAACAACATGGCTGGTAATGAGAGGAACAAGGCATGATGGAGGAGTAGACATGGATTACCAGCATTCCTCTTGATGGGGTTTTATGGAGGAAAAAAAAAGAAAGAAAGAAAGAATAGTGCTCCCTCGTTTATTTGATTTTAGAGGTTGTGGCTGGGGAGAAAAAAAGCTAGATAAATGCATGTTTCATCAGGGCTAAATATTTCCACCCTGTGAAAAAATGCCGGAAAGCAAACACAAGCCAGATTGTGGACTAGTGGTAGGACGATTGTGGGTATTTGTTTACATGTTGCTGTGTGTGTGTGAGTGTGTGCGCGAGTGTGTGTGCCTTCGCAAATAAATACCAAGCCTAACCGCTCTCCGTGGCATAGCAGGTGCTTCTAAAACAATGGTAGCTTAAAGTTACTGTTTACCAAAGCTGCTCCCCTTTGCTTTTACTGTGAAGTGTTTAACAAATAAAAAGAGAAGGAGGGATGAGGCTGATGATTGATTGGGAGCATTCAAGAATTGGGAAGGAGAAAGGCAGATGGCTTGAGCCAACGGCGAACCCATTCGTCACTGACATTTTTGCTAAAAGGCTTCCATCAAAGTGAGAGATTCCTTCATGATCTTCCCTGTCTCTTCGCGCGGCAGAAAAATCAGAAGCTCCCTCTGTTCTGTTTTTTTTTTTTTTTCTGCTCGTGACTGCAGATCCTCAAAGTTAATCTCAGCCTTTTAGTGTTTTTTTTTTTTTCCAGTGTTCAACTCTTACTTTTCTTTCACTTTCAGCGTCATCTTTGCATCAGATTTTTAGAGGTTTTGGAAACGAAAACATATGAGAGTGTGTTTGTGTGTGTGTGTGTGTGAGAGGCCAGACAGACACAATGATGCAGCTCAGTGGTGTGTTCACAGTTCCCGGTGTTAGGTTTAGTCAATCTCCTGTTGTATCCACAAAGCGAGCAGCTCCCTCGCATTTCTGGAATGACTCACATTTCTCCTCTCGCAGTCCTCTTTTTAATTATTGCTGATCTACTTATGGGTTCCAAAGCCAAGATGCACCCCCCCACCCCACCCCAGCCCTTCCCCTCCCTTTTTTTCCCTTCCATTCCTCCCTTGTCCTTTCTGCTGTGTCACTGTAGGAAACTGAGGTGAGATCAAGAGAAAGCAAATCCACCGAGCTGCGGCGAAGGATACTCCCGTCTCGGTCATCTGGACTCCATTTTGTTGCCTTTAGATGCTATCTTTTTTTGTCATAGGGCTCGGTTATCAAACAATAAAGTGGCGAGATTAAGGAAAAGCAACCCTGCTATGTTAGTGGATTAAAGTGTTTAAAATAAACAGGACTTGTAAGATGAGAACTGTTAATTTTCTCGACGCTACATCACCAGTGCCAAGTCTTTATTTCATAAACAAGATTAAATACCGCTTGATGTCATCGCTGAAACGTGTTTTTCCCATGCCCTATGACAGCAGCGCTAGTATACAAAAACAGATTCACGTCCAGAAAGTGGAGGGATGGGACTTTATCCTGCCGCTTGTCTGAGAACAGAAGCAGCTGGTTAATTGAGACACATAGCTTAAGATAAATATGGTGACTGCAAGAGGTAATGTAATACAAAGGCCATGAAAATATGACCTAAACTCAACATTTCTTTCTGGCTTCAGTAACAGCAGATGACAAAACAAAAGGTTTAGGCTCCAAAATAAGGTGACCTTATGTTTGGATTATTTCATGTGCTGCAAGAATAAATGCTTTTGCATTTATAACTGAGAGCAACGCCATGTCGAGATACTTTTTCTTTTAGATGTGTTTGGACAATTGCTTGTACTAATTGGTTTGTCTAAATCATACTAAACCCATGAGGCTCAACTTTTGAATTCCCAAGGATGAGAAGACCTGGTGGTTGGTGCTCAGAATCATGGAAAGTTTAAAGATTTCATGACAGGTGAGCTGAAAAAAATCCAGTCTAAAATACTGAAACTATTCCATCAAAGTTGTCATAAAGCATAATTATCCTTTAAATGTCTCAATTGCACATAATTCTTTTTCATTTAAGTGGGGTTTTTTGTTGGTATAAGTTATTTCACAAGTAAACTCTGCCTGTGGGTACGTTATTCATTATCTGCCTAAAGCTGTAGGATCTGAGTATCTCAGCTGATGGAGGAATGAATAGTTTGCAGCAGAGGGCGATTAGCTGGATTCTCACCTGCAGATTTATTTTCTGGGAGCTGAGAGTTGGGTGACAGAAAGTAACTCAATACTTTTCGCACATTATCCTTATCGCCTCAATCTCTGCTAAATCACCACCATAATGGCTGCCATGTTTCCCGAGCTTGCCACCATCAGTTATCCCTTTCTCTTCTCCTCCCTCTGTCCATCGCCCCGCCATCGCTGGGGTGGGGTTTTTTTTCTCCTCTTTTTTTCCTTGATTTCCTCCAATCTGCCCCACGGAGACTGAGCCAGAGCACCTGCAAGCGCTCACTTTGAAAGATGTTGCAGGCCGAAGAATGCGCGCAGTAAACACACGAGAGCTGTATTTATAATAAATCAGCTTTATGGCCCTCTGATGGAGGTGATATCAGTGAAATTTATGCTGAAAGACCTCGACGTCCTTAGCAAAACAGCTGCGAGATAGCACTACAACCCCCGCCGCCCCCGCCCCTACCACCACCACCTTCACCCCACCTCCCCGCCACCGCTGTGCCCCGCCCCACCCAGGCGAATAGCCTGGTCTGACTGGGGTTAGAGAGCCCAACACAGTCCTCTCTATGTGGCGGGGCCTGCGGAATCCCTGGGCAGACGGTAAAGTCCAGACTGAAATAGAGTGTGGGCAGGGTGGCGGTAGTGGTAGAGTAACAGTGTGTGTGTGTGTGTGTGTGTGTGTGTCTGTGGTTGTGTGTATGTGCAGTCATATGTGTATTTAATGTAGGTTGGGTTGCACAAATAGCATAAGCCTTGTGGAAGAGACCAGACGAGTGTCAGAGAGTTTTAAGGTAGAAGCACATTATCTGTATCAAAACGGGCTTTGTCACAGAGTGATTGTCTTAAAAATGCGCAGTGAAACCCAAACACAAGACTTAAGTAAATGTGGGATTAACAAATTCACACATACTGTACTACATAACCTGTCACAGGCACACACACATGCACACACACACACTCAAACACACACACACTGCTGCTCCCTTGATCATCCCGCCTTCTCCAAGCGGCACAGATGGTTTCTGTCACCGCTAGCGAACGGACAGAAAACAAATGTAAAAGCAATGATGTCACACCCGTGTCTGCGTCGTACGGTTTCACCTTACAGAACCCATTCCCATCATTCCATGATGAAAGGTGACCACCCGCCATTATTTGGTTTTCAGCAGATGCAGGCAATAATAACAACGGCTGAGGCCCCGATGGTTAGAAGTGTTCTTAAAGCCTCTAAAACGCTGTGGAGTTACACATAATCAAGCCCCAAAATAAACCGCGTAAACAGTGAATTACTGTGTTTTCCTGTGATGTCATCTCCTGCTCGTCTTGCCAAGAAGGGTGCAGCAGCTTCTGTAAATGTTTGTTGTCCTTTTGTCAACAACCCCTCTTGAGAAGCCCTCATTCAAACATGTTTGCCAATTTGGTATTGCGCCGAAATGACACAAAGGTGGATGAGCGTGAGTCACTGTATGTAATAATGATTACATGGTGGAGGAGTGTCGAAACTGTGTTTGGCCAATTTGTTTGTTCTCTCCCATCCCATCTTTGGTAACCACTGCCGGAGTGCCTTTGAGCACAGTGCTAACTAATAATTGCTCAGTGGTTGGCAGTAAAAGACCGCAGATTGCTTTGCACAAAAGGTGTGAATGCCTCCGGCTGTTTGAGTGTAAGCAGGCAATTACAGAAAAAGGTCACATATTCTGGGAACCTCCAAAGCCTTGTTTAGGCTGAATGCTTTAAAATAAAACACATGGGTGTGGGTGCGTAGCTAAAGGTATGAGCGTGAAAATGGAATATGATCCAGCAACTTTTATTAAAACAGTCATAAGTTTGAAAGGCAACTCCTGCACAGTGGTTGAAAGTAACAAAGTACTGTACTTAAGTATAAGATACAAATACTTATAAGGGTCTTGAGTATTTCTATTTCATGCTACTTTATACTTCTATTCTCCTGCAATTCAGAGGGAAATACTACACTTTTTACTCCACTACATTTATCTGAGAGCTTTAGCTTCAAGCTACTTTCAAGATTTTATCTAAAAAACATGTTAGTTTGTAAAATATTCCTTTATTTAATTAGATCAGGAGTGCTATGCCAGCATGCACGGATGGTATCTTAACAACTAATTCAAGCTGAAAATCAAGGAGTATCCATTACTGACTTAGTTATTTAGTTATGGATCCTCTCTGACAGTCGTGACTTTGATCTTGAAGGCTGAAATCAGGTGTGATCAACTGTACCAGACACAGATTTTCCAGTTCTCCACGATTAGCACATGATGTGCAGAAAACAAAAGGTTTTCTCGTAATAAACTGTCTCGTTTTCTGAAGAAATTGGCTTTTTGCTTTCTCAAGGTTACAGGATAATATATTGTATAAGATGCATTTCTGATTCTCACCTGCAGAGCTCCAAAAATGATAACAATATAATATAATCATTCAGTTAAGAGAAGTTTAAATTAAATATAACTCTTTTTTTAATTTTTTTTTTTTTTACAGAGATTGGTTGGGGTCTTTTCAAACATTTCTTGGGTGTCAAGGCTGCGGCCCTTCTACCAGGAATGCCTGCTTGCATGTACTTAGTTGGCCAATACAGATGAGGTTGTATCCTGTTGCATTGTGTTGTGTAATAAGAAGTCTGCGTTCAGTCTGGAAATGGCCTTAAAGTTTGGGAAAAATACAACATGGATCTGAGTCAATAGCTTGTGGTAGAAATCACGGCGAAACCATGACCTCTGGCTCTCATCCCCTTCACAGTTTACTTCTTGAGCATCGCAAGTGATAAATAAATCACAGCTAGCGAGACGCTCTGTGATGGGGGGAGAGAGTAGGAAGCCATGGTGAATCGTTGTGTCATTCTACCCAAAGCAGCGTGAGCAGGGATGAGGACCTCTGAGAAGTCAGCGGGTTGCCCTCTTTTTTTTCCCCTCCTCTCCTTTTCCTCTCCTCCCTCCCCACTCGGTGTTCTCACCTCCTCTCCCCTGCTGCGACCCAGGCTCCCTGTGGGTGAGGTAAAGTACTGGAGGGGAAACCGGCGGAGTAACGCAACAAATTTGGCAGTTAACCCAACACCAACCGCTGGCGTGTTTGAGCGGTTGCCATGGTGACCTGGCGGGCTCCCGCAGCAGGGATGGGGCTTCCCGTTTTTCGCACCTCCAGCTCCTGAGCAGAGGAAGCAGCTTGGGATGGAAGGTGTTTGTTACAGGAACAAAGAGGATGGAGGGAGAGAGGGAAGGAGGTTCACTCACATGTTCTGTTTTTTTTTTAAGTTGTGTTCTGGTTAAGATCAAAATCAGGATAATATGTTTATACATATCTTTTTTAGATCCTGCTCCCGGATATCCCCACACATATAAATAAACAAAACATTTCAAATGAGCCCTCAGATACCATTTAAAGTGAGCCAAACCACTAAAGACAACAATAACTGGAGTAACATGGACACATGCATCATTATCCTGGCTAATATCACAAAAACTGTGGTATTTCTATTTAACTTTTTTTCCCCCAATAAGCTTTTTTTCCATGACTCGGATGTGAGCTTATTTGGATTTTTGTGAAAAGGATACGATGTTTGCATGCGTCAACACAGAAATGATGTATTTGTGTTTCTTGAATGATAAAGGGATATTGATGTGCGTATAAACACATGCTCATTATAGAGGAGATTTTCCGACAGGGAGAAGGGCTTTGAGTGCATGATTTTTTTAACTCTGAGATGTCGGAAAAGAAAATGCCAAACGCTTACTGTTTAGCAGTATCGTTTGTTCGGTGCTCTAACCCAGCAGGCCCCTCAAGGGCCAGGCCCCGTCTTCAGTAAAGTCTGTGTGTGTGTGTGTGTGTGTGTGTGTGTGTGTATGTATATATGATCTCCAGCTGCAGCCCTCAAGTACATTCTGGCAGTCAAAAAAAAAAAAGCACAACCACTCTTAATACTCCTGACTCATTTTGGAATCATCAACCTTTCCTGTTTATTTATTTATTTATTTTATTGTCAGCGGAAAATTTGTGTCATGTCAACCGGCCCCGGGGACCAGCGGTGTAGCAAAGAGAGGAGAAAAATGTGGCTTCAGTTAGCCGGATCCATTACCGTGTCTCCGAGACTGCAGCAGATAAATCGGACTGCATCTCCCTCCTGTCTTTCACTTTATTTGTGTTTGAACCGTGTTTGTTTGTAGGGCTCGGAGCATCTTTTACAACACAGCGATAGTGACTCTGGTATTCCACCGCGCTGGCATTACAAGCTCCTCTCTGAAGCAGGCTTTCGGCGCAAAGCTCAATTTGACATAGAATTACAGGTAATATGACTAAGCGTGCTTTTAAGAGCTTCCCAGCAGTCAACAACTCGAGTTACATCTGCCCTCGTAACAATCTGATTTAGGATCTGCACTAGCCTGCCAGAGGTGCAGGCCATAACTTTTACCAGAGAGCATTAACATGAGCCTACAGACTGATTTAACTATCAGATTCAGTACTGATCTAAAATTAAAGCATAATTCTGATAGTATTCTATATTTTTCTTATTGTCAACACATTGCATTACCAAGACCAAAATCATCAATGTGCCTTACACAGGGTGACATGGTACTTCAGCATAATGAACTTGGGTACTGTAGTGTTTTTTTTAAGTATTACACATACACCATCCTGCTGCCATGAATACATAGTGCAACCAATCCACACCAGGAAATATTACCCCAAAAATGTACTTTTTACTCCTGTTTCAGTAGAGTTCACTAAAACCTTTAGTGTCCAGCAAGGTTTTTTCAAAATAAAAGTACATTCATGACCTCTTTTATAAATGTAGGTCTTCAGTAGAAACAGATGGACGTGGGGCTGCAGGCCACAGACAGGCTGGGGAAAGTATGGACAGACAAAAATAAGAATTTGTTGGCTCTGATACTTTTACGGGACTGTGTTGACAATGAGAAAAACACGGAATAATGCCAGCCTTATCTTTCAGCCGGATGACCTCTCGTCCCATATGCGTGTGCGTGCGTGCCTGTGCGCGGACATGCTGTACAGTGTATTGTGTTAGCGTGCCTGCTTGAGTGTATGTGGGGTAAACTGTATCCCACCCCTGAGCTCCAGCTCTCAAATCAAGGCCCTGAAAGTAAACAGTGCACTGCCAGAGGACCTTGTTTATCAAATCTGCAATTGCACTCATAGAGCAAAATGACCTACAATTACAAGCCCAGCTAGAAATTAAGTTTTCAGTCAGCCATCCAGAAAAAGATCATAGGATATCCTGCAAAAGGGAATTCTTTAGCAGTCCTCCCCTTCTCTATGTAGCCTTTTTTTCCTAAAATGCCATACTGTCATGGCTGTTAAAGTGACTGACTTCTTAAATATGTTCCTCAGTTTTTGTGGAAGGGTTTATATAGCTCCCCTGCACACCAGTGTGCAGTGGTTGAGTGTGTATATGTCACTTCATGCTCATATTTGTAGGATTTCTTCCCAAAACAACCACAACAGGCTCATGCTTCCAAGCATCCAAGCACGAGAGCTTTGTTGCTACCGGCATCGCCAAGATATTCCCGACCACTCCTAAAATGTCAGCCGTTCCAGCAAAAGCAATTACATGCCCCTGCCCTGAAAGAAAAGTGGAGAGGTTCTCTCTTTAAAGTGTGTAAAATTCCCTCCTAGTTTAATTATGTGGTGCTGGGTGGAACCTGGAGGCTACTCACTCCACTCGGCTTCAACATAAGTGCATTTTCCATGGCACAAGCGTGCAACGTATCGGTTCCCACAGAGAGATCGGAAGCACAGCGGATCCCAGAACCTGGGTTACAGCACTCCTGGATCCCCGAGCACTGCAGTGACCTAATCGCCTGACCACCTACCGCTCCGTGCCAAATCCCAAGCAGCAGGCCAGACACCCCAGAGAGTAACATCCGACTGCACCATGAAATATTACGTCAGGAGTGAGTCATTGGATACTGAGCCCTGGTTAGAACAGCTTTACATACTCACAAACACAGGAGCTTTACTCAGACTGGATTAAGCTGGTGAGTAAACCGTATCAGTGAAAGGAAATTTGTCATTTCTGGCAGCCACATTATTCAGTTTACGATGTTACAGTGCATTTAATGGACACTGTTAAAAACCAGAAAGTTACCTTAGAGATTTAGTTTTTCTCACATAAGGAAAGAAAATAAAGTCTGGTACACAACAGTAAAACACATTTATGGTTATGTAAAATCTATGAGGTGTGTAATAGGTTCAAAAGTCATTACATGTGCCGTAACAAATAATCACTGACTTCATCTAAACGCAACAAAATGCCAAAGTATTTTGAAATCTGTTTCATTTGCCTCACTGGGGGACAAACATGCCTGCTGACACCCTCAAGTCAATCACTGGTATATTTCTCAGACGTGCTGCGCTGTGACAAACGTCTGCCCTCCGCTCTGCATCCAGCTGTTGTGCAGTGCTGACTTTACAAACAAATTCACTTTCACAAATATCCAAGTGGGAGACCCCGAGTTCGATAAACAAATCGCTCTCTCCTAATAAATCAATTCATGTTGCTTTTATTAGTGTTTTGACGTATCAGTCAAGCACATAATCAGTCAGCAAGTTGACTGCACCGCATGTGTTGAGCCCTCACAAAACGAGCAAGACCGGGGCTGTTGACCAGTAGTCCTGGCTGCTGAATATACACGTAAATATCCCATCAGAATCATGCTTTTACTGGTGTTGTGATTATTTCAGTAATTGGTGCTAACAATTTCAGGGTCATTCTGAGTATGCTTTAACTTTCTGCCATCTTTCTTATCAGTTGTGATGAACATTTCCCCCAATTCTACTCATTCAGTCTTGGACATGTGTCTATTTTGGGACTCCAGTTTTCTGTTGTTATTGACACGTATCAGAATTGACTGTCTAAATAGAGCCTAGATGACATTAGCTTGAGGGGTTACAGGTTATTACCACATCAACACTGTATTATTCCCCCACTGTGTGAAAGCGAGTGCTGTAAGAGTTTCAGAAGCAACTCTGTCCTGCTCTATATTGGATATGGGGATGTTTACGCTCCAGTTTACACTTACCTGTGATAGTGTTAGCATTTGAAAGAAATATCATTTAGTCCTCATTTTAAAAGCTTTTTTTCTCTTGTAATTCTAATAATAAAATGAAAACACACTTCTTGAGAGGTATGTAAGCTAAGCAGCCAAACAGGGTGATGTCAGAATGAACAGTCTGATTTTAGGTTGATTGAAGGTGAGGTGACAAGTTGAATAAGCTAAAAAGTTCACTTCAAATTTTAAGGCAGCCCATGCACTAACTTATATTTTTAAGTTAAAACAAATAGTTTCTTTTTATAGTGAAAAAAATCGTATCTCTTTTGTGTATAAATCCATAAACCAGTTTTTATGATCTCTGTTACTGTGGCCTAACAAACAAAGAAAAGACCGATAACAAACAACAAAACTTTAGAACAGGTGCAACTCAAAAGGAAAATGGACTAATTTTGACACTCAGATGAAGGCGAACAGCACAAATAAAGCAAAGCGACTATCAGCGATGAAAAAACAGAGTTAGCATCGGCATTGCCTTGCTAAAGTGTGAGCATTAAATGAAGAAAGGGAGCTTTGAAACGCCTTTTAGAGGGTGGAAACCATAAAACCTCATGTGAAAATGGTGTCTTAAACCAATGGTGTGCTTAATTTGATAGCTTGCTACAGCTAATACAAACTGATATCGCTGTAAACTGCATATAGGCCCTGCTAAACAGAAAGCCCAATACCTGCAACAATCGATTCACTATGATGGGAAAAATCAGTGAAACAAAAACCAAGTTCAAAGCAACATAACTGAATTTAGTATTTTATTACATTTATTACATTTATGTCTTTTTTTTCTGTTTCAACACTCTCCTCTTGCCCACGGTTCGCCCACACAGGGATGTTAGCATATTCCAACTGCTTGGAATTCCTTCCTGCCGTCTTGGGAGCACACACTGCATTTTAAAACTTGTTGGGCCCTTTCAAGTTTTATTTGAAAGTATGCAATTACATTCTTGAAGGAATAACGGGTCCCTGGAGTGATTTACATGCTGTATTAAATGTCATGGTTCGAAAAGTTGCTGTTTAAGAGCTTCTTCGTAGCCTCAAATGACAAGACAGCTTTGGCAAATAGAGATGAACGGAAAATATAATATAGAAAGGGCTGGTAGGCTTTGACCGTGCTCCACCTCTGTTGTTGATGTCTTACTTCGCAGAGGTTTGTCGGGGTGGCTGCTGCTGGTCTCTGGTCCATTTATGATTTATGAGGTTAAACTCCTTTCCACTGATAGAGAGAAAACTTAAATTGACACGCAGTTTGGTGTGTATCGATAATTTTGCCACTTTCTGCTTTCATTCAGGGTCAGTGAAGGTGGTGTAAGACTCAAAATTGTGTCAGGAGCATTCTGGAAAATGTCTACATTTGTATTATTGTACATAGCGAAAATCAAATATGCAGAAGGCTTCTTGGTGAATAGCAACTTTGTACAGTGACTTCATAACATGATTTTGAGAGTATTACATAGTTTGACCCAAACAGAATTCCAGTTATTTGTTTTTGAAGCTCTGGTCATAGGACCTTGCAGGGCACGGCATCAGTCTACCACACTGCATTTTATTTAATTATGTTCTATTCTGGTCAATTTCCATCTATTCAAGTCTAATCTATTTTTCTCTCGAGCACCAGGACACAACACTTGTGAGGTTGTCTATCACAAAGCAGCGCCACCGCTGGAGAATTCATTTGGCCGCCTCTTAGCTTGGCCTCTTAGGGACCGCAAGTGTGGGCAAAGTCAATTCCCCTCTCAGATTAAAGGAGTGTCTTCAAGTGCCAGTCCAAATGGTGATAAAAAAGCTTTTTAATCCATTGAGAAAGTTTCCTGGTGCAACCCCCCAGGGTCCCGGCATCAGGCGTTGCCCCACTCAGGCTGCGTCTGGACAGTGTTGAAGGCCGAGTGTGTCTCCCTGCCTCTCTGACAGAGGCAGAGAAAGGCCTAAAAAAAGGCCCCCTCCGCCACTCACTTGACCAGCTCGCTTTGATAACATCTGGCAGGGGCAGGTTTGCACCAGCGACAGCAGGAGATGGAGGAACATTAAAGCCCTGTCACTCACTTGGCAGGAAGCCGGTCAGTAACTCCACATCATTCGGCAGAGCGAACCTCAATCGCTCACGCCGGAGTGTCACTGATGATCTCTCTTTCTAATGGGTCTGATGATATTCTCCAGCAAGAGTGTTGTATGAGACGATGGCTCGACATGGCTGCTTTTTATTCTCAACTCGAATCCCTTTATCTTATCATGAAAATAACTGAGGCTGCTGATACCTTCTCAGCTATTCAGGCCAAACATTTCTGTATAAAGTTAGTTTTGACCACAGGACAGACAAGAGCGAAAACCTGAAGAAAATCTGAGACCTGAAACCTAAACATTCTTTATAGAAGGAAACTTGAGTTCATCTAAACAGCGATGTCTGCTGAAGGAGATGGGCCGGAAAAGACTCGGACCTATCTTTGTTCTGGCGAAGGCGGGGGGCGGGGGGGGTTTGCAAACAGTTTCGAGGGGGCTCACTGTGAGTTTCAACACAGCTCCCCTGGAAAGGCTCAGACCGATTCAACATCCATCCCTCTCCATTTTCTTTCTGTTTACTTCTAGGTTCATGAGTTTACATGCCAATTCCATTACAGGGATTAAAATAGTTTGTCCAATCCATCCTCAAACTCTGCTTCCCTTGTCCTTCTCCCTCCCTTAACCCCTCACACCACTTACAGGCTTTCAGGTCCCCGGGCTGGGTTAGAGGATTACAGGACAAGCGCGCCGCAGCCCGAGCACCCGCGAGAAACACAAGGCGGCTGTGCTGAAGAATGTTCCAATGAGATGTCCAAGCATTAGCGAGAGCCGAGGTTTGATCAATGGCTGTGGCGCGTGTCTGCACTAGTGAGCACTTCACGGGGCGTTTGAAAGAGAAGAAGGAGAAAATGAAGGTGTGTTATGACATCGGGCTCGGGGTCTAGGCGGCCCGGGTCACCTTTGAGCTGCTGCTGATTAAGGGCTGGCGTTCACAGGTAAGCAGCTCCGAGCAGGATTTAGTGACACTGCAGCAGAGGTGAAACCACCCCACTCTTGCAGCAGACGTCAAAACAGCAGAGTGCCGCTGACCTCTTCCCCGAATGGCCAAAGGCAAATGTCAGAAGATGAGTGAGCTCCGTGACTGTGCTCTGCTCACGCGAAGCCAATCGGTGGCAGGTGAACTTTCCACAAGTTACTTTTAAGCAAATTATGTGCACAAAAAAAGGAAAAAAGATCTAGAGGCATAAATACTTCACAGTTTTTAATGAGGTATTTTTGCAACCTTTTTTTTAATCTGCACAGACAGAGTCCCAGACTGTGAGATCAGAGGTTCATATCATAAGTAGTGAAATAAGTCAGTCAGTTGCTGCCTGTGGGTCTAAGCCACCCGCACTCAGTAATCTCCTTCGGAACTGGAGGGGCTCAAAGGGGCTAAGCCTGGTCAGCACCTAGGAAGGGACATCCACAGCATATCTTCAAGTGCTCGCAGCTGCCTGGTGAGTAAAACAGGACTGAGGCTTCCTGTGTGGAGGAAACTCACCAAGGCTCTGAAGCCTTTAGAAGCTGCACCGCTGGGTATGGCAATGTTTTGCACCTGTACTGTAGTGTAAACAGAACACACCACAGAAATCTTTACTTAATAATTAATAATTGGGCATAAAAAGAACATTTCAGTGTAAGGTGGAAGGTTTCTGTAACAAAAGAAAGTGAGAGAAGGGTTCTTTAAAAGATGAATAAATGCATTCCAAAATATTCTCAATATCACACTGAAAACCTTTGAAGTCTCAAATAACAAATGGTGTATTCAGGTTGATTTTCAGACAATCTAATTCACAGTTACTAAATCAACTTATGGGCCAAAATACATTTTTTGTTATGAGCCAAAATTTTTTTGCTCATGAAATGTAGATCTTTTTTCTCCCGAATAGCACTTGCAAAGTGCCTCACATCCCAGATGACATGGAAAACTTGATTTTACATAAACTACTGCATATTTTTTGTGGGTGTGCTCTTGAGATATTCTAATGGATCAAACTCTGTAAATAAATAATCATCAGACAGTAAAAGTGGAATAATAATCATAAGAATGATTTCTTGCTCTGTTTGAATGATGAAGAAAACCACAAAGGATTTCCGCCAAACACACATCTGCCACAAAATGAGATACTGCTGCCATCAGCAGGGAGGGACACCTTCACTCACCACAAGTGACACAGATCCACCCAAAGAAATAATTACATGGAAACACAAAGAAAATCTGTATAAATCATGAAAGTTTCTTTAAAGTTTCAATAATTAAAATGTACATAAACATTAAAGGTGTTGGTATGTGTTGTCTAAAATGATTGTGATCCCTTTTATACCTTTTTTGTTTTTGTTTCTACAAACTTTTAATTTTCCATCACTGGCACATGTATAGCACAGGTTGATCTTTGTCTTATCTGTCCACAACAAATTGCTCCAGAACTCTGCTGTCTGACATTTTTTAGGCTCTTGCGGTCTCAGGTAATGCTGGTGTAGTCTTGCCTGGTTGTCTTTGACACATCTACAGATCATCTACATCATGCTGACGTAACGTTGCAATATCTCATCCATCTCAATAGCCCACAAAAACATCCTGTTGTGATGTTATAATTGAGCCTTTGTTAGTTCACCTAATGCAGACGTGATATCATAACGTCTCTATGACACTGTAGCAGATATTGTGAAGGGAAGTAACACAACACCTATCATCAGCATGTCTAACAACTTTGCAAGTGTGTTAGACAAACTTAAAATGTTACAACACCTCAGTGATATTAGGCTGCAGCAATGTTTAAAGCTAATTTAAAGTATGCGATATGTCATATTAACAATGTTACACAAGAGATGATTAAATGATCTACACTGAAAAACACAACCTCGAAAACAGTTCCATTGCTTTTGATTGTGCTCGCCAATATTGTCATGACTGTAATGTTATAAAAATAGTGTATAAACATCGTATTTCATCTATCTAGTTTCTAATATCAAGTGCCAGTGAGCTGGAACACTTTTTGCTGTTTCAGCACCCTCAGCTGTATTCAATATTAAATCGTAGCTCCAATAATCTTATGATATCAAAAAGGAATGTTTGATCCATTTTTAATATAGCGGTGCAACAGCAGGTCATCAGCGTGATTAATCCCACTCATCCAAACTTGAAAGATGAGAACATGAATTATGGCTACCACAAGAAAGGCCGCGAGTTTGACCAAAAATAAATTATGCATGACAAGGTCCCCATCAAAGAGACAAGACACAAATGGTTTTAGTAATAGTGTTGGAATGAGACAATCACAGCTTGAGATGCAGCACACAGAGTCATGCTGAAGGTATGCACCAGAAGGTGAGGAAGTGGCCTGAGTCACAAAGAACCCCTCCAAACACACACAGCTAAACACACATGAATGCACGGATGCACTTGCACACACAACGTGCCATTTTTTGCCAAACGTTTTGGACTTTAAGGCCCAACAGTCAAGAGCTAAATGGAGCGAAAAAGGCTTAGCAAATGGTGTGTCAGGGCGACTGAGGAAATCACTAATGATTAACTAAATAAATTCTCTGATTTGAAGAGGCCTGCAGTGCAAACAATGTTTAGGAGTAAGGCCACAAAGGTAAAGGCACCATGGCGAACAATGTCAGATTATCTGCATCCCAGATCTCCCAGTCTGTACAGACCACTGTTCAGTCCCAGTCAACAAGGCCTCGCAACACAAGGAGGGTTTTTCCTCAGGGCCCTTACACAACCACAGCAACCCAGAGCAGGTTTAAAGCGTGAAAGAGTCCCTGTAGCCGATTTATCTCCATGTTTGAGTAGTAAATAACAGAGTGTCAGACCTGTAATCCTTCTTTTCAACTATTTTCATCCAAGTCTGACTGAATATAGCTTTTGTTTCCGTCTTGCACTCTCAGCAGAAATGAAATCAGTGAAAATGCTTGAACCAAATTCAATCATTAGCTGAGGGTAAAACCTCGGGCTATGACAACAACACTACTGAGACTATCAAATAGTTCATCCACCTAAGCAGTGTTGGTCATTATGAGAACGGAAATTCCCTAGAGCCTGGAAACTTATCAGGCATCACACCTTAAGACTTCAGAAAATAGCAGCCCAGCTGTGGGTAAACTATTGACGAATGCAGCCAGTCAACATCTATGGGTTTATATTGAAGAAAATGATTCGGTTCTTAAAAATACATTAAAACAGCATATCTGAATAAGTCTGTTGTATGTTGTTGTATGTTAGCTGTCAAAAAATGGTTTAATTGAAACCATTTGATATTTAATACGATGAAGATAAAAGTGATGATACTATGAGCTCATCTAGGAGAAAAAAACTAATTAGTTTGGTATATAAATTAGAATCAGTAAAATAGTAATCCCTCTTCCAGAAACAATAAATACTGTCATAACAACTGTATTTTGAAATATATCAAGTGTATTGCTTTTGCCTCAGACAAAAATAGTAGCAGAAGGGCGTCTTTTCATTTTTCAGACACATTAAAAGAAACAGATTTGTTTCTTCTGTCAAACAGTAATTGAATCAAACAGGAAATTTTCTGAGAAAGTATAAAGAATATTAGAAATGCAATATTAAAGGGGAATGGATATGATTATTGTGCGTACATGTGCTGGTAAGTTTCAATATGACATATTTGGCATACTTATATGACTTATTGAATTGATTTGAGATTTTTCTTCTTCTTCTTATTATTATTATTATTGTTGCTTTTGAAGAACTCTTGAAGAAGTGGCCCAATGAACTTTGTTTTACAGCTCCAGTGTACAATAGGAGTCATTCCAAAGATGTACAAGCGCACTGGTTTCCTGTGGGATTTGGGGGGGGGTGCTCTTTAAACTTTATGTTACACCCTAATGAGCATCAGAACCTGTGTAAGGATTCATTAAAGATTCACTGGAGGTACATGGCATTAATTTAGGTCTATACTTAAAACATCAACCCTTCTCAAATGGGGTTCAAGGTCCACCCACCAATGTACATCTAGGCCAGGATCCCCTAAAAATGACTATGAAGTCAATAAACAGAGAAGCTGAGGAGTTTCTAATGAAAGAAAGAACTTCAGACTCTGCATTTCTTTGTGTCAGTGACAGTGAGACTGTGAAGGCCTCATTAACACTCACGGTTGCCTCCAAAGACGCCAAATAAATCCCAGAACAAATGTCCTCACGGCTGCTTAAGGTGGAAATAAAGACATATTTTCGGAAAACAATCTGTAATCGTCCTCCCCGATAGCTGGCTTTATTTCAGGGCTGATGCGGAGCGGAGACTAATGACTGACAGGATTTTCGGGCGGGTGTGACAAATTTAAAGCGGAAACATTATTTAGACATTATTTCTAAAAATGAGTCTAGTGTTGATTTGTCATTAGACTATTTTGGACATTTATATTAGTCTGATTTGCACTTAAAAAATTAGTCTGATTCCCACATTTTGGATCACCCATGTGGTCCAATTTAAAAGCCTCCTCTCCTCTCTTTGTATTTGCAGGTACATGGCTCTTGTCTTATTTAGAGCACCACGACCTTACCTAAGTTAGTTTACCGTCTGGGTCCCAGCATTTGAATGCAGATCCAAAGCGCTGACCATCCAAACCCGCTGTCATTCACAGTGAAATTTTCAAGTTTTGCGTAATGAAAAAGAAAGTAGTGCGCGCAACGAGCTCTCTCTCCCTCTCCTCTCTCTCTCTCTCTCTCTCTTTTTATTATTCAAAGTGGAGGAGGAGAGAAGGGGGGTTATCCAAGGTGTTTGAGACAGATTAGGGAGGTGGGGGTCGGGGAGGGAGGGAGGAGGCAGGGAGGGCAAATTGGGCGGACACATAAAAACTGCAAGGGGCCATAGATGCTGGATCATTTTGGAGAATCTGGCCGTCCTGCGCGCCGCCCGCCCCTCAGAAGCAGCGCCGGTGACGGATAGGAAAAGCTCGCCGCGTAGACCCCCGAGCCGGCGTCCCCCTTTCTCGTCCTCGTCGAGGTGTCGCTTAAAGGATTAACGAGCCAAAAAGGCACCCGGCTTCTCCTCTGAGGCTCACCTCGGCGCTTTTCGTGCTTTTACGCCCGGACTGCCTTACACCTTCCCTTTTCACATTCGCTTCATTCGAGGATACCTGGACCTCCACTGATGGTAAGCCCTCGTCCACCGACACTTTCGCACCTCACAGAGATCTCGGATTTTAGAATAGGAACCTGTTGAATCAGATCTCGCTGACAGTTTCTGACTTTTGAGGTTTGGGATCCTCTGGTGCCGTTGCGCGTCTGAGTGACTCCACAGAGGATCCGGACAGCATTCGCGGTAGAAGTGTGCAATGATATATTACCATAAAAAACTCACAGTCCGGCTAGTTGACGCCAAAAAAGGAGATAAAGTGAGATAAAAATGTTTTTTTTTTGGGGGGGGGACGCACGGCGCAGTAATGGTGGAGCTCGTCCGCAGGTTAAAAGCCGTTTGTGGCGGAGAGCTGACAAACCAACACCGTGAGGTCATTTCCAATTGCGTCCAAGCGTCCAATTTCTCCGCGGGTCCATTCTTCCAACATGATTAAAATATTTCATGCCGATCTGTTCATTTCTCCCCACTCTCCCCGAGGTTTGGCACAGATTTCGCCCGATCCAGCACCTGTGTCATCCCGGTGTGCGTAATGCGAGAGATGGACATGACACGGCTCAGAGTGTCAGAGTGAGGAAAAAAGCGGTTTATTTCTTCAGCTGAACTTGAATCCTAAGTAATTCCAGTTCAATGTAAAGGTTTTCCACAGCGCGTCGTGCGTAATTTATGCAGATTTAAAACGGCACGTTTATGTCCCCTCTCGACAAAGTCTGCAGAAACATTCAGGGAGGGATAACAGATGTGATTCCGGTTTGCAATTGTCGAACGACTTTGTAATACAAGGGCTCACATGTTTCCACCTGTTTTGTAACAAATGATTGTAGTGGCATTGTGTCATTTAATACTGTAAAGCTGCAGGAGAGAAAACAGTTTGCGGCCTGCAGGCGCATGGCGTCCTTGGCACACTCTTTTACTTTTCTACTCATGTTTCTCTGCCACCATGCAGGGAAACAAAACTTGCCAAAATTCGCCTGCAAATGGGGTTAATATCTAGATAATTATGTATTTATTTTGGAGGGAAAAAGTCTGACAAAGAGATAAATGTATTTTGGTTTCTTTAAGGAAAATATTGGCCCAGGTGTTGACCTTCTGTTACCTGACGGTTTAGATTTGTATTACTTACCCTTAACCTGTTGTGTAAATCATCTGAGAGTACTTGCCAAAGTGGTTTTAATTTCTTCTTATCCCTTAGAGTGCAAAATCAGTGTAAGAAATCTCAGGAAAGTCGTGCAGCTCATCATCTATGTCAGAGTTCTTGCCTTTCAGAAATATTCTACAGCTAACAAAACCATTAACCTGCTCTTAGTGATCTCACTGACTGTGAATGTTCTCAGTGTTGAGCTGCTCGCTGGGAACAAATAAAATCCCAAAGCTACACTATTCGACAACAAGAGACATCGCAGGTCTCTGTTTTATTTCTGTCAACACAAATGAGGACATTGAGTATTGTTGGGCACTCTGGCTCGATGTGAAGCCAAAGTTGCTATTTAAAATCATTTCAAGCTTTAGTTACAACACACTTATTACCAAGAAGGTGAGCAAACTGCAAAATTATTCTTTTAAAGGTAGGATAATGCTAGATTTCTCTCAGTAAATATTGGCCATTATTTGGAACAGCCACCAGTATTCACGTATCACTATGAACTCAAATGATCTAAAGCTTAATAGCACTAACCAGAGAGGGACATTTAACATAAAATATGGCAGCTGATTACAAAACACAATCCTCATTACCATAAACGTAAACTGATTACTGGCATCTAAAATGATAAAATCAGGCCAGAGTTTTGGCTGTTCCCGTGGTAACCTGTTGCCCTGCTCCCTCCTTCCCCTCTTCCCTCCCACCATCCCTGTCAAATTCCTCAGGAAACACATCTGAAGAGCCATGTGCATAGTCTGATCACATTATCTCTGGTCAGAGAGAGAGGGAGAGGCCAAGGGGGATCGAGCAAAGCCAAGGGCAGTTGACTGCTCCGGCCTAATTGCACCCTGCTCTGCATTTGTTGTTGCAAAATGTGTCTCTGTCTGTCGCTCAGTTCAAATGTCTTCTGAGTGCGAGGCTTCTTAAAATATTTTGTAATCTGGGATTTCAATGTTTTTTTGCTGTGACTGTTTGATCAAGATGAGTAAACACAATTCCACAATGCTGATAAATGTGGTGGAAAGTTGTTGAGTTTGGTCTAACTTCAAATGTTCTTTTATCGTCACTGGTAAAAACAGGCCAGCAAAATGAGCGTGATGACTTTTTCCAGAGTTGAAAGTTACTCCCCGTCTGCCTTACATCTTCTTTCATCATCATCGCACCACTTTGAGTGTCTGTCTGTTTTAGCCTGCAGCTTTGTCAGTGGCTGGTTACAGTTACAAGATGTTCTGTATGGTCAGTGTTTTTGAGTGCTATGAATCCCTGTAATCATGGGAGAGGCCCTCGCTGTACAATGAACGTTTGTTGTAAGAGATGTGCACACACACACTCACTCACACACACACACACACACACACACGTTATCCCCCCACCCCATGGGTAATAGAGCTGATCATGTTCTGAACCCTCCTCTCTCTCTTTGCCACAGTTCTCACGAACATGCGAGTGGTGGCACACACTTAAGCATGCTTATGCAGGGACACGCACGCTCACCGCGCGCTCACCGTTCAGCTCGTGCACACACGCAAATCACCCTCTCTTTCGCACACACTGGATCTAGTGTCATGACCGAGAAAGGGGGGTCAGTCGGAGGTCAAAGTCTAATGCTGTTAGGAAAAAGATCCTTGATTGCATGTACAGTGAGCCATGCAGGGGCCGAGATAATCGCACAGATACAAACCCAGACATGCTCGCACACAAGCAAACTGAATGTTGCGTGCACACACACACAACGTTCCTGTTAATGTGCATCCTCACTGTGTAGTAATGCTTGGGTGCTCTCCAGTGGAACAAGCTCCAAATGATGACCAAAGACCTACTTCGCTCTGGAGCACAGAGTAGAAACGTCTGCTCTGTGGTGCTGTTGTTATGGTTGAAAATTCAGTAATTTTATTAGAGTGATTCAACAACATTTAGCACATTTAAATGACGTGTAAAAGAATTGAATCATTAGAGCCACATTGTTGTGCTTGTTAAACCTACCAGAAGGAAAAAAAACAAACGACTGTTGAAGAGTGCTGAGAAGATTTTTTTTTTCAGAGAGTATTTGTCAGGATTTCTGTGGGAGAAGTGCCTCCAAACATTTTCATATCAAAATTAAGGTTCCTCTCTGGCACATATTCCAAGAAAATGCCCTTGATGTTGTGGCCATATCAAGATTAAAAGCAAATCATACACACACCATCCCTGTATGTAAGACTCTCCCTCTGATGACAGTGGTGTCAAAGAGCAGAAGGCCTGTCATCAGCGTCACTACAACCTGTGTGATCCCTCAAGTGGGGAAGCGAGATGAGCCCCTTTTGAGGTGGATGCATTTAGTTCCTTGTGTGTGTGTTGTGGGGGTGGAGGGGGGTAAAGGTTGACTGAGTTCACTTGGAGACGGTCTCTCTAAGCAAACAGCCCTCTTGTTTTGGATATAGATTTTTAGTCCTCCTGATCAAAGTAACGTTATCAGCTCTTTGGTCTGTGTGCGAACATGAGAGGATAGACTTCTCGTCAGCTCAAAAGTTGTCTTTCGGTCTCAGGGGAATAACTCACCATCGTTGCAAAACTTTTGAAGCAGGTTTCTTATCAATTTCTTGAGTAGACGTAATAGTGTGATGGAGTGTGTTTTCTGTCCTAGGTGAGTGTGAGGCATTGGGGATCTGCTGTCTGTGTTGTGGCACATACCTCCTTACATTCCAGTTACAGTAAATAGCTAGCTTAGCCCACGGCCAAAATGATAAGCCTTAAAGAGACACTGGGTCTCGCTCTTACCCACATACGCACACACACACACACCGACACAGATATACATGTGTTTCCCCTGCTGCTCTTTTAAGTAGTAACTTGTAACAGCCTCACGTGTTTGTAACTGCATTTACTTTATCATTTCCCTGTGTTTTTATTTGCATCTTTCAGGAACAGGGTCACTCCAACGTTCTCCTGCAGCCGCCCAACACCACCTAACATTTCCTGGAAGAACGTGTCCATTGCCTGCTCCCAACAAACATGGACTGTTTTCCCATGCTTTATTTTCTGTCGGTAAGTAAGTGGACCATGCCATTTCAATTTGTGGCATGTGACACATTGCCGCATCTCGCATTTTTCCCCTTTCTTCTCTGTCCAGTGAAACACTGATTCATGTGGCACTCATACAAATTTGAACTGAAAGTTCCTATGGGGTGTTGGGCAGGGCAGTTGTACGAGGAAGAGCTTTTTCAGTTAAATGTGTGGCACATAGTCCTCAGTTTGCCCCACGGCTTGTTAGAGGAGACTGTGAGGGACCGTGGCTCCTTATCGAGTTAAGAATTTGCTCTGACCCCAGGGCTGCCTCTTTTATTTGTCTAATCATAGAGGAGGAGGGAGGAGACAAGGGGGGGAAGGGAGGGAGTGAGGAGGAATGGCCCTCAGATTCCATTCAAAAAAAAGTTGGGTGCTTGAACCAGCTGTTTACCTTTGGAGGATGTCACCAAAGATAAACTGCAAGTGGTCTATCTGATCGGGGGCTGCTTTGCTGTAAACAAGGCAGACTACACTATTAAATCCGCCCACAGTGGGAACAGTAAGAGAACGGGGTGAAGAGGGTGTACTGGTTGCGGTGAAGACATCAAATCTTTCACATCAGTTAAAATGGAGGCCTCTCTGTCCTGTTTTTGCCTTTCTTTTTTGTGTTTTCCTCCCCTCTGGCCTGTTCAGTCCTCTCCTAATCTTTTATCTCCCTGTACCATCTGCTGCTTCCCTCAGAGACATCATGATTCCTGGTAATCGAATGCTGATGGTCATTTTAATATGCCAAGTCCTGCTGGGAGAGAGCAACCATGCTAGTCTGATACCTGAAGAAGGGAAAAAGAAAGTACCGGGCCTGCAGGGTCGTTCGGCCGCTCAGAGCCATGAACTGCTGCGGGACTTCGAGGCCACGCTGCTGCACATGTTTGGCCTCAAGAGGCGGCCGCGGCCCAGCCGCTCGGCCACTGTGCCTCGTTACCTGCTGGACCTCTACCGGCTGCAGTCGGGGGAGGCTGAGGAGGCTGGAGCGCATGACATAGCTTTTGAGTATCCAGAGAGGTCAGCCAGCCGGGCCAACACTGTCAGGGGCTTCCACCATGAAGGTAAGGGGAAAAAAAATGGAGGATGTTGGTGTCAAATGTAATAGGGGGATAAGTAGAAAGGGAGATGATAAATGCATCATGTCAGCACAGAAACATTACACCATACTCAAGGTCATTATTGCCAGGCATTCCAACAGTTTTGGTAGTAATGTATTTCATTAGCATGGGCGAGGACTGCTAAGTATTCAGGGTAAGGAAAAAAAAAAACATGTCCTACATCCCTTGAAACATGATTGTAAGGCAGCTCCACCCATCTCACCATAACCAAGGAATCCAAGGATGTGGTCACCAAACACTGTCTGCAGAGGGGCAAAAAAAATCTGCTAGACAAGCTCTCAAGAGCCTCATTTGACAAAACTCTGCATGTTTGGTTAGCAGCTGAAGGGAAAGCATACCTTCATATTACTGACTTACACTTCTCACCCCACCCAGCAGAACATGGCTTAAAAAAGCCCAGCCTTGGCCTGGAATTGGAGTGTGCTCCTCTCTCATGACTCCAGTTTATATGGAGGGCTCTTTTAGAAGGGCCTTCCTCAACGTGCAATTATCTTTAATGCTACTCTGCAGGCTTCTAAATAAAGCCCCTACTGCCAACAATGTGGGTGCTGAGAGCAGACGCTGCAGCTCTCTGAAGGGATGGAAAAACAGCCTCAGAAGCTGGTGTGATACAAAGACTGGAACGTTAGAAGGGTTTCTGTTTATTGTGACTTGGGTCTGCTTAGTTTTAGCGACAAATGCAGACAGAGGTTTCAATTAAGGCCAGAAGAAACTCTGACTGATCTGTCGAATGTAAGTTGAGGTTGGAAGGCGAGACCGAAACACTTCGGATAAAGAGCTCGAAAACAATCTTTGGCAGAGACACAGAGGTGATGTATCAATCGCCGCACGTGAGGAAGCGATCCCGTAGCGTGGTGAATTGAGAAAACCGGGGAGCTTTAGGGCTGCAGAACATGTCCGCCCTTAGGGGGGAGGAGTGAGGAAGGAGGGATGAGTCAGCCTTAATGGTGCTTGTCAAACACACTGCTAGCGGCAGCACACGGCAACACGCACACACACAAAACGCTACCGAGTCTAGTCGGGAAGAAAGAGCTAGGCCGCCGAAGGAGGAACTTTTGACTGTGATGCAATGTGTGTGTGTGTGCACGCGTGTGTGTGTGTGAGTTTCTGCTGCTCTCTACAGGCATTTACCCTCCTTCTCCTTTGCTAAACTATGTTAATAATACGTTTTGAGGCCTTTCGAGTGGGAGTGCTCGCTTTCATGGAAGCACAATTGTGCAACGGTGTGATTCCGCTAACTGATCTGTCCAAAACACTCTGAGGTATTACAATTCACTGCAGATGGGCAGTTAGGTGAGGAGACGTGTTTACAGGGGAGATAAACTGTGAAACCGATCATCTTGAATTCAGGAAAAAAGATGTGGCTTTGTTTTTTTTTTTTTTCTTATTGGCTGTGTTTGACAGGTGACATCTCCCTGTTTTCATTCGTTTCAGCTGACTTTGTGAATTAAAAGCAAAGCAGAAAGCACAGATTACATGAGAACATGAGAAATTTTGAGAAAGCTTTGCTTGAGGATCTGAATACAACGCACTCCCTCGCAGGACCTCCTCTCCCGTGGGCTTCAGATAAATGAGATTCTACTGTATTGTCTGACTCCTTAATGATTATTCATGATGAAAATGATAAATGTCTTAAGTGAACAAACTGCAGAGCTAATCAAAAACACAGCAGGTTTTAATAATGAGAACCACCTGGGTAAGATTAGGGCCTGGGTGTGAAATAACAGGGGTGGATTGAGCAGGAAAATAGTAGACACAACATTCCTTTCCCCAACAATGGTGATCTTGCCAGAAATCTGCAGACTGAGCGTGGAACAGGGAGCCTCCACTGTGTTTATACTGTAGCTGTGGTACGTTAATCACCACCCTCCTTGTAATGCATGTTTCAGCAAAGTGCTCAGAGAAAGGCATTGAGAGAAGGGCTGGATAATCCTTATGGATAGATAAGGAAGCGTGAACGATGTATATTGATGTTCTAGGGTATCCCAAAGTGAAAAGTGTGCATGTACATTATTTTGTTTCAGTTAAACCACATTGGAGCGAGGAAGTGTGAGGTTAAACCTCTGAAAATGTTTGAGGTTATAAGGTGTACATCTGAAGCAATTTTTTACACACTACATCAGTTAATCCCTTGAGTTCTGAATGGCTAGGAGTCATACAACTAATCAAACATTCCACGTTTTCTCTCTTGCTCATTTCCAGAGCACATGGAGAGGGTGCATGAGCTGGATGATGGAGAAACCATGCCCCTTCGCTTCCTGTTCAACCTCACCAGCATTCCAGAGGACGAGCTGCTCTCTTCCGCCGAACTGAGGCTCTACCGTCATCAGATTGACGAGGCCATCGCTGACGGCCTCTCAGACGACCAGGGGCTTCACCGGATAAACGTGTATGAGGTGCTGAAGCCCCCGCGGCCAGGGCAGCTAATCACACAGCTCTTGGATACGCGGCTTGTGCATCACAACGCGTCGCGCTGGGAGAGCTTTGACGTCAGCCCCGCCGTGCTACGCTGGACTCGCGAGCGCCTCCCAAATTACGGGCTGGCTGTGGAGGTTCTGCACCTGAACCAGACGCCGCGCCACCAGGGCCGACACGTCCGCGTCAGCCGCTCGCTGCACCGGGAGCCTGGCGAGGACTGGGAGCAGCTGCGCCCCCTCCTGGTTACCTTTGGTCACGACGGGAAGGGTCACCCTCTGACCCGCCGGACCAAGCGCAGCCCCAAGCAGCGGGGCCGTAAGCGTAACCGCAACTGCCGGCGCCACGCACTGTATGTGGACTTCAGCGATGTAGGCTGGAATGACTGGATAGTGGCACCCCCTGGTTACCAGGCCTATTACTGCCACGGGGAATGCCCCTTTCCTCTGGCGGACCATCTGAACTCAACCAACCATGCCATTGTTCAGACACTGGTGAACTCTGTGAACAACAACATTCCCAAGGCCTGCTGCGTGCCAACAGAGCTCAGCGCCATCTCCATGCTCTACCTAGACGAACATGACAAGGTGGTCCTAAAAAACTACCAGGAAATGGTAGTGGAGGGTTGCGGCTGCCGCTAACGGTCAGACTGGCTAGAGCTTGGACTTGGACTGGCGACTTGAAAAAAGCAACATGGACGCTAAAACAAATCAGAAGGTCTTTACTCCCAAAAATGCTCACTTGGACCCTTATTTATAACGTTTATGTTGAGGTGTATGTTTGTCTCACTTTTTTTTTGTTTCTTTGACAATATGATCATATATTTTGACAAAATATATATATTTATATCTACATATTAAAAATAAATTGAGTCCTTATTTTAAACATAAAAGCTGTACAACTTTTCATAATGTACATTAGATTGTATAAGGTTTTTTTTATTGAGAAAATAGTAAAAACAATCTAAAAAGTAAAGTTTATTTACTGGTAATATTTATTGCTTTCATATTATATACATTTTGGAGAAAAAAAATAAAAACATGAATTGCTTCCAATAACACACTCAAGCAGACCACGAGATGCACCATTTGTAGCACTGCGTGAATTTGTCACAACACTAATTGTTGCAGAGGAATCTGTTGAAATAATCAGAAATGTATTGACTTTAATTAACCTCTTTACATTAATATTAAGCTAATATTTTAAGCCCATTAAAATCCATTTCACTGTCTTGTAAAACATCTGTAACTATAAAGGGGTTGTAAAAGTAAAAAAATTTACAGTAATTATCTATTACTGTTACAATCAATTTGGATAGTTTTAAGTGTGTTCAAATCAATTTTTAGCCCCAAAAAAGCAGAAAGAGAAATCTTCCTGATGCTCTGTCTTTCCCAAATAAAAATGGTTTGGTTTAGTATGTGGTAGCTCACCAGCTTTAAATGATTACACACTTCATCAAAGAAAGACAAATAGTGGAAATTATCACCCTGCGGTTCTGCGTTTTCTCAATTTTCAACCTATTTTCAATGTCAGGAGCTGTCACAGAAATGGTATGCCATTTCAAAGCTAGTTAGCCTTTGGGTTGGAGCCTTATTGTTCTCAAATTTCACTTTTATGTCAATTAGGCTAACATGTGGTGGTTGGACACTCGCTAATCCAATTGTAGCCGGGGCGGGTTGTTGAGCCTGACTGTGGGAGAGTGATTCTATTGTTCCTGACGTCCCCACATTGGGGGCATGATTGTGGCCGATGCGTCCTGCCCTGATACAAGGCGGCTGAGTCCTCAGAAGAATCAAAGGTTAGACGCTCTGTCTCCTGCCTTTGTCTTCAGTGGCTCATGCCGGCAGAGCAAAGACGCCTGTCTCCAACCTGTGCCCCATCACACAATAGGCTTCTACATCACTTATTTACAAGCTGACGGCTGGCCCAAATTATATGATAATGTTTAGAGAGCGACTCCTTTGAACTGCTGCGGGACGTTGGCCGCGCTTTGTTTCCCAGAGAGTGTGCCCTGTACATCACTGTCATTATGAAGCTGACAGTATAATCAGAACATAAAAGATTTTTTAACACAGAAATTATGTTTTTAATACATAAGAACTACAAATTTAAGTTCACAGTTAATTTGTGTAAATCTCAGGTGAAGAAAATAAAGAACTACTTTTTTTTTTTTTTACTTTAAATATTTATTGACCAGTATGTTGTGACAAATGAAATAGTTACATACAACATCAGGTGGTTTCTTTTAATGATAAGTCAGGTTTTTTTCTACTGAAGCATGTGCGGGCCCTCAGGCCTTTAAAATGGCCGCCGGGCTTCTCTTTGATGCCAGCACATCAGCGTCAAAAACGAGGGAGACTGCTAAAAGGAGGAGAAGACGGAGAAGAATTTCATTTTGAAGTGGCTGAAGGCAGAAGGGGTTGAAGGTGGGAGGTACATGTATGTGTGTGTTCGAGAAGAAGCGGGTGGTGGTGGTGGGGGGATTGTCTTTTCAGCAGCTTGACAGTGCAATTACAACATTTCAACTGACCTCCCCCCCTGAAGTTGAGATAACATCTGCCAGTTATGGTAATTGTCTTGCCTGTTCATTATCCCACTATGCCCTTACACAAAGAGAGGATGCATGTTTATTAAAAGGCCCGGAGAGGGACGTTTACAGAAGGCCAGCACACCCAGCGAGTCTGCCATTTAGTTCAACAGCCAGCCACCCTCGAGTCAAAGCCCTGAAAGTTTGTACTCGGAGGCTGGGATGCTCAAAGCTTTGGCAGCACCATGCTTTAAGTCCCAAAGCCTGAGTGAGTGTCACCTGCCATGTGATTCTTAAGATCTTCAGGAAACAGAACGATAAATGTGAGCGTGTGTGAGTGTGAGGGGAGGCGGAGGGTGGGGGGGAATTGGGGTCAATTACAGAATGAGTCCTTAAAAACAAGATTGAGGGCTTTGTCATTCCTATGTGACGTGCCACTCAGTCTCCTGTAAATGCTCGTTCTCACGCAATTACAGGTGAGTCATTATACAGTGGGTCTATTGACACTGCTCGACTAATTGACTGGGTGAAGTCTTCAAAAAGCTTTTTATTTGGACATTCCGCCATAAAAGCGGAGTGTTTATAGACAGTAAACCTCCCCGCAGGAACAAAGGAAGATGATCCTTGCTTGCACTGCCCTGTTTGAGTGGGTGCACTCCATACCTTTATCACTTAAATCTTCCCTTTTCTCCCCCCCTCCCCTCAGAGTTACCAGATGTTAGAGATCTGAATGTGTGTGTAAATCAGGCTTTCAGGTAAGTCATGTGACACAGAAACGTATTAGAAACATAATCTCTACCTATGAAAATGAGATTTTTGTGTGTCAGTTAAAGTTAAAGGAATAGTTCAGGTTTTGACACGAGGTGACTGTAAATTCTGTGTTCAGTGTTAAAGCTCCGGCGTCGCGGCCCATTGCTGCACATTGTCTTTTTAAAAGCTCATCGGTGGCGCGATGTGCAACTGGGTGGCAAAAAAGTAGCTCCAACAGAACACTTAAACCAAAAATAAAGGAAATAAAGCTTTAATGCTGATTGTGTTGTAGCTTAAAATCTTTTATAGTTTTATGTCCAGCTGGAAAATCTATGGTGAGTCTTACCAAAAATAGTAAAAAAAAAAAAGATTCATAATATTACTTTAATGTTTTGACTCAGCCAAGTGAACTAGTAAAACGTAACTTCAAACATCACTTTCAGAAACATGCTTCATTAGTATACACAAGTTGGCAGTTTTGTACTCATTGCTGCATTGAAATGTTTTCATTATTGATTAACCTGTTCATATTTTTTCAATTATTATTATATTATATGTTATAATAATAATTATTAGGATAAGGATAGGAGGATAAGGCTATCTCTCTAAATGAGTTGGTCTTCTTTCCAAACAACTGTCCAAGAACCGAAGGTACCCAGTTTAAAAGTATATAAATCTCTTAACAAGCAACAAACCCTCACATTTAAGAGCACACATTTGGTATTTTACAATGCTGAAACTACTTAAACAATCAATCAACATTATTGCCCATTTATTTTAATTTATTAATCTATTAAACAACTAATTGTTCTAGCTGAAGTGTCCACTCATGCAGGTATGCGTTTCTCTCCAGGTTTGGCCCTCCTGTCACGCTACACCACAATGTTTTTCACCTTTCATGATGAAGCAGGAAAACACATTTGTCAAGGTGTTTAAATCTTCTTTGTTGTTTCCAGTCAAATGACTTAATGAGCATGAAATAGTGAGTTCACTGAGTCTGAATGTAGTACCTCATTAGTTAACATATAACATTTACAGCCCAACATTAAATCATGATTTTATGCCTGTGCAGATGTCTCACAACAGAAACCAAAAGATGGCTGAATGACCAAACACCAGCTGTGTGTTCGGCTAAATTAAAACCAAAATAAGTGATCAGACCGAGCTGGGTAATGCGCCATTTTGTTGGCTGTAGAAGAACTTCCAAGGAAAATTCTACTCTTAAATTTTTCTAATAGAATTTCAGAATTCCTTAAAGTCCACAAAGTGAATTCAGCTTCCATCCATCATAATAAGGTTGCAGCTGAAGTTGTAACAGCAGTGACGCCTCAAAACATCTGCGAAAAAAAAAAAAAATCTGCAGGACAAGATGCCACTAGAAGGAAAAGCATTTTTTTAGTTTTGGATGAACTGACTCTTAAAGAGAACCAAAACAGCAGTGACACCCACTGCTGTATGAGAACAAGTGTTTATGGACAGTGTGTTGGGGATTGAATGCGTCATGCTGTGCTGTGCTTCAGTCCCGAACTGGAAAGACTTTGTTGACGCGCTGTTGTTCTGCTCTCTCTGTTTGGTAGAGAATCAGGAGGGGCTATTGTGATGATAGCTCATGTCAGTGCCGCTCGAGGTCGCGGCCTCTCGTTTCACTCTCCCACTCGTCCTCTTCCACGCACGCACACACACACACACACACGCATGCACGCACATGGACAAACGCACACACATTCTTTCTTATAGTCTTTTTCAGGGTATATCATTATTACACAAAGACAAGCACACACATCCACACACAGGTCTGAAACCTTAGACCCTCCCCGCTGTCCATCTGTAGGGGTTATCTGTGTGACACCTCCTCTCACCCCTGTCTGTGACTCATCTCCACTCATCACGCACACGCGCTGGCACATGGCAGCCGGGACGCTCCACGGTGCATTTGAGGGGATAAGGCTGTCATCAATGGAATACTTTGACCTCGGGGTCGCAGGAACAAAACGCGCACACACTGACACACGGTGCATACAGTGCACGGAGCAACGGGTAAAAGCAGAGGATAATTTTACTCTTCAGGGTTCGGATACAGGTGAATTCGTCATAAAAGCAAGTGCTTGAAAGAAATAGTTGACATGAAACTAATTTACAGTCATATTAATTAGCGGTTAAAACCTCTTAACAACTTAACTCAGTACAAGCTGCATATGTTATCTTATTCGGGATGGGATCTGGTTGAATCCTCACTCAAACTTGGCAAACTATACCTCTCATGAAAGCCACATGATTTTGTATTTCTAAATCATTTTAGATGCTATCAACACATTGACTGATGCTTATTTTGTAACAGTAGTACAAACAAAATAGAATAGCAAAAACTTCCAGTTTTCCATCATCATCATTTGTGCCATGAACGTGTTTCAGTGTCACTTAAACAAACTTTTTCAACTAATTCTGACTTTCTAATAGTAAACTCGGACAATAGAAAACTCAGAGTAAACCTGGATAATGACAGTTTTCTTCCATTGTATAGTCTACATAATATTCATTCATTGAAAAAGTTTAATCGTTACCAACAATAGTTTATTGGAGCCCAACATTGCCTCTTCAGTTGACTTTGCTTACATCACTAAGGACAAAGAAAACAGTGTTGTTTTTAACCAAAAGACGTAAGCTAAAAACAATGTGATTTAGATTGACAGTTGTTAGGGTTTTGGTCATTCTCACCCTCTTTGAACGTTCTTTAACTTACAGTGTGTGTGTGTGTGTGTTTTGCGCCTTCACATGCACACTTAAGTATGTGTGCACAGTCACAATTGCACTGTTTCTCCCTCAGTTCAGGCTGTTAGCACCCCCGGTGTCTGTCAGTGGTGTCAGGAGAAAAACAATGAAGGCCTCTCAAAGAAAGCTTAATAACAGTAATTGCTGCCTGAGTGATTAGAAAGAGTATCAGATATTTCCATCTTGACAACTGTTCCCAAACAAAGTGTACAGGAACGGAGGGTCGGGGCCCATGGAGTGTATGAGTGTGTGTGTGTGTAATGGGGGTTACACAATGACTATGTGATTAAACCCCCTCAACACTCGTTTCTCTCACCAAGCCTCCCCAACTGGGAAGGAATCGCAGTGGAAATTTCCACTTGTCGAAGAAACAACCTGCGGGTTTAAAATTCGGTGTCAAGTGCCAGTGTCGCTGTGTGGACGGAATGCTTCTTTTGTGGGCGAGTCTCTGGTGTAATTTCGGGCAGGGCAGGGTGTCCCTGCAGTAGGCCTTTCTTCCTCGGGCCCTGTGCAGTTTCATTAGATACGGCTAATGAAAAGATGGCTGCTGGACAGCCCGGCCCCCCGATGCTCCTCTGGCCTGTATTTAGAGCCCCCGCCTCGCATCTCCCACTGAACAGGTGTGCTGGCTGGCCCTCCAGCACGACACCAACACGCTGAAAACACTTTTCAACCTCAACAAGCTGCATAGTGTTATTTTCTCAAGTTCATTTTTTAACATTATTTTCATTTAAAGTGCATTTAAAGATCTTTTTCTTTTTAGTACCTTGGTATATCAACTGAACACAAAAGTAGGTGCCTCCTTCTGTTTCCTGTTGAAGTTAAGACATTTGTTTACTCATCAAACATAAGAGGTCTGAACCAAGAATGTAAAATGACAAATGATTAGTACATTTATATAGATTTAGTTGTGGTATAGTTATAATGTTAACAAGCTTGACCATAACATATGCATATGTGACTGTATGTTAAAAGAAGATATTATGCACATATATAAAGGTTTTCTGTACCTTATGTGTTATATACATAGTTTTATTTGTAGGTTTTTTGTCATACACACAGCACTTGAATGTTTCTTTTCATGAAGCCTGAAACTGTTTTGTGAAATATTTGCTGTTCTTGATCTATGCTTGTCTTTGTACTCCCACTCCGAGGGAGTTTTGAGATTATATACTGCTTGAACTGTGAATTGCTTTGAGATGTCTATCACTCTGGGCTGGTTGGATAGTTAATCGCATCGGGCCTATTGGTATAAATATGGGTGCGGTAACTATTTCTTAACCTAATGAAGATCCAGCTGGGATCAAAACATCTATTTAAATAAATTTGTGGTTTCGAGGGAGTCAAAGTGTGCAGGCACGGGCGTCACTCTTTTCATTTGGAGTTTAAGCTCTTTTCCATGAGGCAGGTTTCACGCACAGAACCTGCTCAAATATACCATTTGGAGGAGAAAAAAAAGTGAAATAAATCCAAGTAGCCATTTCGCGAGTTCGTCTTTCATACGAATATTTATTGCACTGCAGACAGTTTGTTTTCTTGCGTCTCGTAAAAACAAGTGGCAGCATAAAGTGTCACATATTCTTCTCACATCCTTGCCTTTATTTACACATATGGCAGGAAATTAAAGGCAGCGAGTAAAGCGAGTATCCCTCATTTAACAATCTCCACCGCTCTGAAGCCTCTGGCGAACTGAGACGTTGTAAAAGGCCTCCTGTAATTAGACAAAGCTGTTTATGCACAACTCCTCCATTTCATTCCCCCATTCGCTTCCCTATGAAACACTAATTTGCCTTTCAGCGTGATAATAGTTGATATACAGTATGGTGTCATCTGGTGACAGCTCATTGTTTTGCCCTGGTTAGTTACAGAAGCCCGTTTCGGCTACTGGGGGCTTCTCTCTTTTCAGGTGCATAAATATCTGAGAAGAGGGACCTGGTGTTTGGCTGGAGCGCGGCCGAAGTTAGATCTCAGTGTTTATTTGCTAACAGACTCCCTCTGTGTTCATACGCTGACCCTTTGTGTGGCTCTCTGAGAGGCAGGTGGATTGTGCCTCGGGCTTGCGAGCTACAGTTTGAAAGCAACAACGTGAAACCGGAGCCGTAACACGACCCCGAGGCAATTAGGCCCACAATGAGGACGTTTTTTTTCACCCCTTTTGTGTTGCTAAATACTATTTAAGCGCAAATAAAATGAGGAAACTCCGGCACTTTGGCAGAGAGGACGAGGGAAATGCACAAGCAGGTAGCAAATCAGCAACAGGAGTTGCTCCAATGCACGTCTCCCCTTTGAAGTCGCCCTACCTTGTTGTCCTGCTTTTTTTTTTTAAGTGTATGTGCAAGCAGGGAGGGGATTTGGGTGGGGTGGACAGGATTGGAGGACCAATGGAGTCCATTTTGGGAGAGTTTAAACACCCTAGACCGTTTATAATGTTCATAGAAGGACTGTGGAAGCGGGAAAGGTGCAAGGAGGGCTGAAAGAGAGAGAGAGAGAGAGAGAGAGAGACCCTGCAGCTCCTTCCCTCCTCCCTCTCTCCCTCCTCCCTTCCGTTGCTATATACCCTTCCCTGAATGGAGTGTGTCTACCGGATCTGCCCAGGATGAAATGTCATATCTTAGACTGATCCTTATCTCTTAATCGCTTCCTTTGTCTCCCATGATTCCCCAGACCCTCCCTGACTTCCCTCCTCGGACACGGCCCTTTGATGTGTCAGCCACGGTTAGGGACGCTGGGGGTGGGATATAGCTGTGGTGTGTGCATGCATGTGTGTGTGTGTTTTAAAGTGGCGGTCTGGTTCTGCTCTGAGCTAACAAGAGCCCCAGAGGTTATCAAGATTCGATGTCACAGGAGACTACTGGAAAGGGTTGGTGCTTGTGGCTTTGCAAAGTTAGCCGCACGGTGATGGTGTGTGTCGTTGCACGCACATGTGTGTGTTCCTGTGAATCTGCGAATGGGTGTATGTGCTGGAGGGCAGGAGTAATGTGTTCCTTTGTGTGTTTGTGTGTGTGCGTGTGTTTATGCACTGGAATGACTCTACGCTGGGTACAAACCTAAGCTGATGACACATTAGCCTCAGAAACTTTCTCCAGGGCTCTGCGCAGATGTTTGCATGGGTCACAGACAGTCAAATGTGAAACAAATGTTGGAAATATTGTTCGACAAACAACAAAGCAGGAACATTTAAATTCAGAATGCCCCTGGATATTAGTTATTTAAATTGTTTCAAAAATAGGCATGAAACATTCCCTACCAGTTATTTCAGCCATTTTTAGACATGCTAGCAGCATCACTCTTTGGTAAGGTTGGTCAGTCCAAACTCAGCAGGAAGAACCCTTCGGAAAATAATATATTGGATGGACAATTAAAAATAGACATTTGTGTGAGAAACTTTGATGATCTGTTAAAGTTAGAATCTCAAAGATCTTCTTTTTGTTGTCTTCTGTAGCACCTTTGGCGAAAATCTGTAATTGCAGGTGTGTTTTTGGAGCTCACTTCAGTTTCAGTTTCAGGTTTCATCATCTTTAGTCATTGATCTTTTCTTCGTTTCATGGTAAAGGTTGACTCATTTCTACCAGAGACAGGAAAAAAAACAGTACACTGCTTCGACCACAGGCTGAATATGTTCCTCAGATGAATTTTCTGGGAAAGTCACCACTGACACCAGGGTCATAACACTGCAAATGCACTGGCTTTCATCAAAGGCTCAGTCACCATTGCGTTATCTCATTCAGTGATAGACAGTGCTTTAACATTGTGTTTATGTTTTTGTCATTTATTAAAATGACAAAAACATAACATGCCAAACTACAACAAGGAGATGTAGATGAAGATACACTCAACTTTTATAATGGCACAGATTTTTTTCCATGAGCTTAAAACTTCATTCAGACTCAACATGTGAACATTACTAAAACACTGGGTACATTTTCACAAGAGCAAAGAAATAAATAATAGATACGATTCGACATTGTAAAGCCCCTGAAAGCACCTTTCAGACAGATCATTGTTACTTTTTTTTTTGCCATTGTTAGCATTATCCCTGAGCTAATGCCACTGCTTTTCCTGCTGTAATGTCAGCTGTGTTTGGTAGGCTCATTAACCTCCAAATAGTTCTTCTCTGTATATTTGATTTCACTGGGCAAGCGGGAATTTTAGACTTGAGATAAAAAAGACAAAACATTGTTCATCAGCTCTCCAAACAGACAACTGCAGCTGATCTAACAGATACAGCAGGTTTAATATTTTTTCCCTCCATGCCTCCGGTTGGCCCTGCACGTATGGTATTCACCAGGCTGATGAAGTCTCAACATTTTTGTGCAGGTTTAAATAATTCAACAAAAGAAAAGCTAGAGCTTGAGTGGAAAATGTATCCTTATCTAAAACACAGTTGATCTAATACCTTTGACCTAGTATTCACCGCTTTAATGATTTTTTTTTCCTATGTTTATCTGCAGGTTTGAATAATTCTGCAAAAACAGCTAAAGTGATTCATAGCAGTTCAGCTCAGTGTTGGAGATCTTGGCACACATCACTGAAATTATTATTGAAAGTGCAGATAAGTTTTTTCAAATTACATAACACAGTTATCAATGGATTGTGCAGAGCAGTTCTTACAGCTGAGTTCAGTCTTCCCTTAACTCTGGCATGTACATATTTCAATCTGTTATTTACAGGAACATTTTTCAATTTTTGGGATTATTGCACGTATTTACAAGCTTTTTATGCTGGCAAGGGAGAAATACTTTGCAAAGGTCAGCATAATGGAATAAGGTGTGCCGAGATTAAATGTAAATACAAGAGGAGTGGAGTGAAATGGAAAAACTGGGCTGAGGGAGTGCAGCCAGACCTTTTGGGTTTCATTTGGTGAGACTGGAGGATGACTGCTTCAGGATTGCCAAAAATGTGCAGCTTCTGCTTTCCCAGATCTCCGGTGAGAAGGTGTGGGCGTTTTATTTGCGTGTTCGAGAGCGAGAGGGCAAAAAGGGATGGACCGTGAGAAAAAGAAGAAGACACGCAGAGACAGGGGGAGCTTGTTTCAAAAGGCCTGTATCTGCAAACTCATCTTCGGGCTGATATAGGCGGTCATATCTGTAAACATGTGACCATGTAGGAGTGGAAAATGTATCCTATCACATCACAGCTCATTGTTGTCTGGTGGGCTCATTTCGCCAATCCAACATCCGGAGGCTCATTCTTTGGTCCCTGAAGGAATCTCGGGCCACAGCCAGGGGTGATGGGGGCACATTGTCTGCACCCTCTGGTGGCAGGATGCAACAGCACAACCTACCTGCCCTTTTGTGTGTGTGTGTGTGTGTGAGTGGGTGTCTGTGCACCTATGTGTTAACCTGGACACTGTAGAGGAACGTGCTTCCTCAGGTGAGAGCACAATACTGTTTGTTTGTGTGGGGAGGCCACCCAGCATCAACTGCGTATCCCGACAAAGATAGGAGACCTGGCTTACAATTAGAGGTTTTTGCTTCAGCCAAAAGCAACATTGTTCATTGCAATGAAAGAGCAGGGCCCTCGCTGGGTCCTGAGCCACCTGGAGATGAAGGAGGGCGGAGGCGAGTGGAAAGTAGAGGGAAGAATAACAACATTAGTGTCAAAAAGAAAATGTCACCAGAAGAACAGATTCATCAATGTGCAACGGGAGGGCTATTATTATCGTCTCGTATGCAGCCTGCCATTTTGAAACCCTGGGTGGATTTTCAAATAACGGAGCAGCATTGTTTCAGCCGCCGCTGTATCTGTGTGTATTTGCACATCCAAGCTGTTGTAGAGAGAAACTAAGCCAGCACTTTTCCCCAGATTTAAGTCTAAGCTTGAATAAACTGTGACACTCCCTCCTTTGCGAGTAATTGTCAAGAGGCTGTTTTTTGCTCTTGGCATTAACATACACAACTGTATATGTTTAGCTGTGGACGTCAGGGCATTTTAAGAGTGAGATCATTAACATATGGGCCGAACAGTTAAAGCCCGCAGCCACAGGCCCTGGTCATATACTTCAGATATTATTACCTCTCCCTGGTTGGAAAAAACGTGTCCACTAAACACTCAAATCCAGAAATGGAGCAGGTGGTAGACAAGCAAACAAATCAGCCAACACGCACTTGTGTTATTAGGATTTTTTCCTGGGAAAATAAAAATATTTCAGACTCTATGCCAAGGACCTAAACCTTTCATTGTTGCTTGGATGACTGGATTTCACTGCCTGGAATTCTGATGATATGTTACGCATAATAATAGCTTTTATTGAAACAATTTCTCTGTGTGTATCTGTCTTTAATCATGAACTTATGACTTCTATTTACTTTTTTTCCACCATAGTGTTCTCAATATTGCCATTCGTTGTAACAGCCATAACCCAAAGTCTTGGAAAAGAGGAAAAACTGTGAAAAGTACAATTAAACATTTCAGCTAGTAATAAAAAAAAAGTAGAGGAAGAGTCACACCAAACAAACAGACCTGTTGCCTGGGTAATGGACAAAGCCCCTGCTGAGGTTGTGCACATGGGCCCTCCAGACTGTCAGAAGGAGGTATCAGAATGAGCTATATCCACAGACTTGGGGAATGAGTAAGAACAGTTGACACACCAGTTGAGGAAGAGAAACTTTTTTTGTTTGTAAGTGTCCTGCAAGAATCTGAGGAAAAGGGAGAGAGAAGAGCATCCTAATGAAGTCTGAGCTATCCTGGAGGATCGTCTGCTCTACTGGGTACAGTGAGGGAGTTTCCAAAGCACTCACATTGATTTGTCCTTTACATTTGGGAGATATATTGCAGTGTTGTGGGTTCACATAAGCTTATGCCACATGTTAGCCTTCTGTGGTGTCACAATGCTGCCATCCAAAATATTTTTGACATATGAGGGGAAGGTGGAACAGAAAGATGGAGATTCTGGCTGCTGTATGATGAGTTTACTTTTAAAGGGCCAGGTAGAAAACAGTGCTGTATGGGACAGACACATGACTAAGGTACTCCGTTTGACTGGTCAACACGTGGTGCATGTGTGTGTGTGTGTGTGTGCATCTGTGTTTCTATGAGTGTTTGTGTGAGGCTGGCGGCCACAGTTGTGCCCGGAAAGGCTTGGAGCACAACCAGTCATTAGGAAGTCAGGCCGTCTGGAGTGCATTATGGGTTGGGTACTGTAACTCTTACAAGCACAGGCTGCTATCAAATCAGGGATAAGGGGAAGAAGGAGGGAACGAGAGACTGAGGAGAAAATGGAAAGAAGGAAAAAAAATCATCATACCTGTGTCAGATAATCCAATTTTAGTGCCTTCCTTTGACTGGCTTGTTTGTCACAAGGGACAAAAGTACAAATTTTCACTTGAAGAAGGAAGGAACTTGAGTTAAATTGTCCTTTGGCTCACATCTGGTTAAAACACAGGTGACAGCTTAGAAAAAGAGAGGAAAAGAATGAAACAGATAAGGAGCTAATGGGAGTGGCAAGGAAAATGTGAGGAGAGCTGAAGAGCAGAATGGCCCACATACGATTGTTAAAGGGTTTCAGCCATCCAGAAGAAAGGAGAAGGCACCATATTAGTGGACGGATGGGTGAAAGATACAGTGTTGTTCGGACAGTGAGACAGTGGCAAGACTGAATCTCAACAATTTGACAGGTTTTGGTTCTGCACGTCAAATTAGTGCCTACAGTGGTTATGTTTAGGTGTCATCAAATGGATGTGATTCACTCCAGACTATACAAAGAGAGAGGGAGAGTCAGACTGAAGGGAAAAGTAAGGGGAAGACGCATGCTCTGACATACAGGGCGAAGACAGTTGGACAGAGAGAAAGAAATGAGAGGGGAGTAGATACGAGGAAGAGATATCTGAGTGAGACAGATTAGCTGACATAAACACAAGTAAATATTCCAGGCTTTGTTGAATGATACCTGGTGAGTACCTCGAAATGAGTTTTAACACAAAGTCTTGCCCTAACTCGCCCCTGTGGCTTGGCTAATAAAGTGTTGTGCAAATAACAGTGCTCAACAAGATAATCAGTGAAGACCTGCACAGGACTGGCCTAGAGTAGATATGGGCAGCTTTTCTTTCTCCGGGGCTGTGGACAGACACCATGTAATGCGTGATCACAGTGCCGCCTGGATGGTCCTCCGTAGTCTGCCATAGCATGCCACACCAAATAGCTGTTTGGCAACACTTTTTAAATCACAGCTTGTCACGTTGTGTCATCACAATGAAATATTATATACAGAAAGTTGAGCCTCATGCAATCAGGGGTGCATGCTGAAATATGATGGTAAGACTTCCAACTGTGGGCTGATAGGTGGGCTTGGGAGAATGGTGGACTTTGTGAATATAAAGGGCATCACCTACATGCAATGGTGCACCCACCTAGAAGGCTCCCAAACCCTTTTCTGGCCTGTAGGGCAGCTTATGTGGCACTACATTGCGTTTTTCTCCACAGGAAGAGCATCCTGACACATACTTTATCACGTTTTGGCTGCTATAGAAGCATCTGCCACCGAAAGATCACTAGATGCTGGAGCAGGTCACTGGGGCAGAAAGTCCTGTGGGTGCAGGTAGTTGTGGTCTTAAAAATCTTAAAAGACTTCTGTATGTATTCAGAATATATGGGAAGCCCAAAAATGGTTGCCATCACCACACTGAGGTGAATAGAAATCTCTGCACAGTCAATCTGAGTCTGTAGTGATCAGTGGCAGTCTGTGCATACCCTCATATTGTACAGAAGCAATGATTAGGCAATTAGCTGGGAAGTTCTGTTTTCAGACTGTGGGAAATGAGAAGCTCAATTTACTGGAGGCACCATGGAAACACACTAATACAGACTCCAGATTAAGCAATATGAAAAGCCTGCGTCATACTCAGCACTAGAATTAAACTCCCAGACACAACAGCTGAAAGGGGTCGGGGAGGGTCACAGTTCACAAAACAAGGCCATCCCATCAGACAGACTTGTTCAGGTCAATATTTGTGTCTTTTATCTATTGCTCTCTGTCCACAGTAAAAATAGTGTTGCTTTTTGGGTCTGAAAAATGTGAGTCATCAGTGTGCATCATTCAACCACAAAAATACAAACAGATTTTGTTGCTCTGCAAGTTTGGTAAGGAGGAGGCGAGTACATTTGCACACAGTCTAGCCTTTGCAGAGGAGCAGCAAACTGTCAGATTTTGTTGTAGCTACTTAGTTCAAAGAGGAGTCTCTTGATTTATCAGTTGGATCCAGCTCTGTAGTTTAAACTTATGAGACAATCGGAGCTGGAGGCTGCCATTTAAGGCATCATCTTTGACATCTTGACTTCATCCTGGTCTTCTGTTTTTTGATTTAGCGGCAGAGGAGGAAAGGAATTGCCTGGCAAGCGTCTGGCCTTCATGTTACAGCATTCAACTTATTGAAACACCTGTTTTGATTTATTGTGTTTGGGTAGTTGGCAGTGGATGGATTCCAGCACCCAGCTTCTTGCACATGTGCTGCCAAGAAGACACACGGCCGCAGCACAACAACTCTGTCTTATACGCTTGCACAGTTGCACACACTCACACACACATACACGCGCATGCACAGGACAAAATAAACACCAAGAGTACATATTTGTACAGCCCAACACACACACACACACACACACACAGGCAAACACACACCACACACACGTCGCACACCTTACAACTTTTACAAATGACTTGGTTGAAAGATCAATCATGAAAGCAGACTTTCTTTTAATGCCTTTCGTTTCTGAGTTTACCCCTGCTGAGCACAGAAGAAAAAACAAGAGAGCAAGACATGGAGGAAGAACAGCACAGTCCAGCAGAGAAAAGAACAGTGGAAGAGAGAGGACCATTTATCAGTCTGCCCTGAGATCACCTTTGACACAGCACCACCTGTCAGCGTGGACCTGAATCAGGCCCCGTTTTCTCTGAACCTAAGTGCATTAAACAAGCAAATTCATTGCACAGTCTTTTTGGTGCTGTGCCAAAGTTCCTCTTTATACTGGCCTGCATCTATCTATCTGGTGCATAGACTATAGTTAAAGAGGAGCAAATAGATATGCCATCTGGCAGTTGTCTGGTCTTAACTGTCTGTGGGACATTTGATGGATTCTATCGGGAAAAGACGCCAAAACACAAAATAGCTGAGGTCAGTAAGTTTAGGAAATCCCAAAAGTGGGAGAGGGCTGCAGATCTTTGTTGTTTGGATGTTGAAGAGGGCTCTCGTGCTGTGGGTTTGGACGCTATACAGGTTAGTGTCCTATATCACACTTTAAATCACAAGTAGAGTCACCTTTTCTATGGTTTTTGTGCGTTACATTGAAACACAAATCAGAGAGAAAAACCTGAATGTGTCTTAGGGAAACCAGCTGGTACTGAGTCCGCCCGTTCTGGTGGTTTGTGGCTGTCGTCACGTTGACGCATGTATAGGCTATCCTAATTAGATGGTTGGGGGACCCAGACAAGCGTTTGCCAAGGCCAGACGGGGTTCTTCCCTTTCCTGTGTGTCACAGTATGACATCACAGTCTGGGTGTCATGGCACCCTATCATTGGTATGATCGGGCAGGACGTGATGTGTTTGGGGAGTGACTGAACCAACCTCAGAGTCCTGTCACAGTCCCAGTCCACCACGCAGACTGGGCTTAGGAGGAAGTAGCCCATGTGCCAAGGAAGTGTGGGCTGTGCCACTTCAATCCAGGAATTCTTATCATGTTGACTTTTCAAAAGGGATGCAGCACACTGCGGTTTAGTCTGCAGCTGGGACAACAAAGTGATGAATGGAGTGGCTAGCGAGGAAGGGATATGCCTACACACTCACCTCCTCCCTCTCTCGTTCTCCCCTTACGCCCTCAATCAGTCCACACACACACACACACACGTACACACAGTGGTCTCAAATCCTGTGGCAGCCATCCGGGTGGAGAAATTTGCGAGCTGTGGGGCTCCGCAGAGCCACTCTCCAGGGCCGTGGCCATAAAACAAAAGCACTTGTAACATGAAAGAATTCCTGCAATTTACAAGAGGAAGTGGAACATCTGAGAGACGATGTTTGAATTCTCAGTGTGCTCTTCTGGGCAAAGTGTCAAAGCTGGGGTGACTGCTGCTCGTTGATGTTTCCCCCTCTCCATTGCCGCCGCCACCCCACAAGTCAAACTACTCTCCATCCCACCAACCTTATGCACTTCTTTCCATGCTAAATGTACTTCCTGTTCCTCATTAGACTGCCATGTCTCAGTGACCAGTGAGACTTCAGTAAAACATGTCCACCCTGAGTGCAGGCACCCACTGCGCATTGCTAAGGGGCCGTCAAGGTCTTCACTTTGAACCTGGCAGCTCCAGGGAACATTCCTGCCTTGAAAGGTTTATTTGGTTATCTCTCCAAATGTCCTGAGGTGTAATATACTGTTAAGTAAACTTAGCTGATACAAACCAGTTGTAGGCATGCAATAGTAAACAGATTGTAACCGCTCATGAAATGGTTGCTGCCTGTACCAGAACAGTGTGCTGAACACTGTCTGCCTCCACCCTGCAACATCAGAAATAGCAGGTTTTTCTTATAATGCACAAGAACTTTATCTGGACTTTTGCCGCAGGGCAATGTGGGGTATTAAGCTTTGACAGGTTCTCTTGTTTTGTGGTGTTTTATTGTCTCAGCTTCAGTGTACTTTTATAACAAGACTTGATATATGCTGCACAATTCCTACATTTCATAGAGATAAGGGCTTTGTTTGATGTGCAGAGGTACGGCCATTCTTTGCAAAGCAGTGTGTAGTGAGCATGTAACCTGCATGTGTTTGTGTGTGTGTGTGTGTTTGCAGTTCTCCAGAATTTGGTCTGCATTCATGTGGATAATTATAACTTTATGGAGATTTTTTTCCCTCCCTTCCTTACGACCACATCTGCAGGAGAGGCAAATGGTAGAGGAAGGGTGGAGGCCAAACTCTCTGGTTCTCTGTCTTTCCTCTCTCTCTGTTCTGTCTCTCTGTCTCTTTCTCTCTCCTGCCTGCCTCTCTCTCTCTCTCTCTCTCTCTAACTCTCTCTCTTTGTCTCTCTACCCCTACTTCCTTCTGTCGCTCATCTTCCTCCCTGGCCCGGACCACCTACGTTTGGAGCCTTGGGTGGACCCAGAACCAATGCTATCAGCACAAGTGTACTCAAACATCCCATAATGACTTCCACTTAGAGCCAGTCCATAAACACTCTCAGATGCACAGAGACACACTCTCGGGGCTCAGGCAGGCCGACTGCATGCTTTTCTCCTCTGCAGAGGCTGCAGTCACTTAGCTAGTTTCCTTAATTCCTTTCTTAATAAGAATTTGTTTGTTTGTTTGTGCATTGGTTCAGTGCTGTTTATTTGGCTGCCTGTTTTATGACATTTAGCAAAGCCCTCCGAGCCACCCTAGGAGCTGTGCTAACCTCATGTGTGTGTGGCAACATTCACATATTAAACTTGAAGCTTTTTACAGTAACTCGTTGAGTTTTCCGGCAGTGGTTAGACCTGTGGTGAGGCTACCTCCACGAAGATTTGCCCGTTGGAGCAGCCTGGTGGCTTTGTGCGATCCCCAAAGCTACAAGTCCCACGCCTGTGTGGACGATGATGTCACGCCATATTGTGTAATTATGTTTTGCGTTATGTTAAATACCATAAAACTCATGTACACTGCAAGGGTGGAGCTGACATGTTCCTTTAACTCATTGAATGACCTCAAGCAAATTCAACTGCAGTGCAACACTGTGACTGGTTTGGTTCAACTCTGAGGAGGATGTTGTGTGATTAAAATAGTCAGTTTGTTCTGTGCTATTTGTTTGTGTTCTCACAGATGTCACTTCTAATCTAAGTGAGCATTAAACTGAGGAATGAATAGTGAAAGGAAGATCATATTCTGACAGTTGTGCCATTATGTGATCTGCACTTAAGGGATAATTCACCATTTGGATATTACTTAAGTAGCTTTGGAAATAGTTCCTATCGCTAATAATGAGATTGTACTTACCACATTAATTGCTGAGATCTGGGAATGTGGTGACATTGCATAAAAGAAGCCAGATGGGTGGAAAAAAACACAAGCAGCCTGAAGATCATAAAGATTTTAAATGAAGCCCCGGCTTAGCCAAACTTATTTGAAACAGAAAATAAAGGCGAATTGTAAAATGATTGCCCAAGCTGTCCAAACATCAGTGTACAAGCCATAGTAAGAAAAACAATGTTAATCTGATCTTTGTTGTGATATCATGTGATATTGAAATACATAATAAGTATTTACTTTTCAGTGAAATTATTATATTTCTGGAAAACTAGAAGGATTGAATATTTGTTTTGTTTTGTTTGCTAAAGTTAATGTGGTAGTTGTAATCACTGAGACACTCTGTTTTTTTAGATGATGTCATTACCAATGGCTCTCAGTTTAAGTTAATTAGACTCTCAGTGCATTTATAGTATTTTGACCAAGACCAGAAGAGAATGGATCTTGCTGAATTTTTCACAGGAAACCTTTAAAATGGAGTTACTGCTTTCCAAGATTTATTTCACATCCTACCAGAAGTTCCCAACTAATGTGAAATGTAAATCTTCAAAAACTGTAATATGCTGTAAAGCAGCTGGGCACTGCTGTTTTTAACAAATGTAACTGAAACAGGAGTAAATAGTAAATTCTTTGTGGAGATGGTGCTTTAGTAAGTATTTACAATGAGGCAATGTGTGGGGTATTTCCTCAAAATAAACAACCATGCTCACTTGTTGCAGGCAGTTGTTGTGGCTCATTTATGTGTTTTAAGACGAGAGTGCAGGTCTATTTGGCTGCAGAGGTAAAACTTGGTAGTCCAATTCATTGTTCTTTTTGTTTCTTTTGATGGGATTTGCTGACAATGAGAAAAATACAGAATATCGCCACACACAACCTTTCACAAAGTCATCTATTACCACTTAAGCAGACATAATCTGCCATGCGATACACCATCCTGACACCTGTAGACACTAACTTGAACTTGATCGTGACAGAGGAACGTCAGAGAAGTCCCGCGACACCATCTGTATCACAACACCGGGAGTTTATCTGCCAGCGAGATAAACACAAATATTCACACATCTTTCTGCGCAAACCCCCTAAACACATCCAACACTCCCTGTTGTCAGAGATTAGGTGGGCTATCGCTGGCCTGCTCTGACAGGATAAGAGAGATAGGCCTTTGGAAATGACATTTTTGCCAGCAGACTGTAAAGACCATTACGTGACAACAGAGCATCTCCTGAAGGCTGAAAAACGAGGAGAGGAGAGAAAAGAGAAGATTGAGATCAGACTCCCAGCTGCTCCACTCCCATCTTCTATCAATGTTGACATTTCAGTGTTTTATGTCATGTCAGAATGTGGTTTTGAAAATGTGCCACTGACATTGTGGTTCCGAAGCCGAGCTGTGGAAAACAGATTTGAATGTGTCTCATGTTTTTTCGGCTGTTTAGGATTTCCAAACCAAACATGAATAGACCCTGATATTCTATATAAATGACAAGCATGTGCATGCGCTTGTGTTCACACACAAATCCAGAAATGAATCAAAGGCAGTAAGATAAAAACATGCAATGGCCTCTTTCATCTGGTTTGTTTAGAATTTTTCCATCTCGTGTTTATCCCTTGAGCAAAACTATGCATCTTGTTTTGCAATCAGCTCGACTTTAATCTGTTTGGGACATTGTCTCCCCTTCTATCAGTACGCAGGTGAGTTATCGCTGCAGCTCTGCATCCTGCCAAGCGTGGGGTTTCACAGCTCAGGGGCCACTATCAGGACTCGTACCAAACAGCTATCTTCACATGTGGGCCAGAGGGCGGACATGTCCACAGCTCACAAGATCAGACACAGTGCTGAGCCCTGCTGCGATACGCCTCCTCTGAGGTGATGTTGCAAACCTCAGGAGATTACAGATGAGCCGATTCGAGATATCAGACATGCGTCGGGGCAGGTGGGTGTTATTCTGAGACAGGGTGAATATGATTTATGTTTTTTCAAACACCTTCGGTCCCTCTGAGTAACTGGGAGAAGATGTTTTCCCTTGATGCTCTGTTTAAAACTCTAAACCTGGAATTTAAAAAAAAAAAATCCTATGAAGACCAAACATCAGCAGATAAAATCATTCAACTGAAGGCAGGTTAATCAGAGAGACGTACTTATAAGCTCAGTTGAGGTGCATCATTATGCTGGCTGCAGGCTGCCTCAGTGGACAAGTGGTCTAGATAGCGCACCATATGACCAAAATGTGTGGTTTTAATCCATCATGGTAGTTTTTGTTGCATGTCATCCTCCTCTTTCCTTCTTAAAAATGTTTCCCGTAACCCTTTGTACTAAAATGTCCAATAAAATATAAATGATACCTTAAGTTTTTTCCCCCCACCTTTCAGCCAGACATCATGGCCGTCCTTGATGGAGTGAATTTACTTAGTTGTCATGGAGATTTGTTGTTATCATGTGACATAAGTTATGGAGTATTGGCCGGTTGATCAGAACATCCTACACCAGCTGCAAGGGAAAGGCAATGAGATGTGGTTTAAAGCTTTGGAAAAACAGTGTGACCTTGTTTCTTGGCACTGGTCCTAGATAGATTTCCACTCATATTCTGGCTCTGTGTCTGTTTTTATCCTATAAATGTGTCATGGATCTGGCATGATACTTACTTACAAGCTGTCCTCATTTAAAAACACCTTGCTACCATGAGACAAGTTACTATAATGGCATGTAGCGGTGGCTTCCCTCTCAAGGTCATACAGAGTTCCTTCCAGGGTGAGTCAATTACAATTGCGAGTGAGTCAATTAGCGCTTGTGACTCACTTTGTGGGTCCATTTTCTCTGTGAGTCACCAGGAAAAGCCACTCCATTTCCCGCAACACAAAGAGACTTTCTCATTTTTTTGTTTTTTTTTAGGTACCCACTGTTTGGACAGAATAGCTCCTTTAATTGACCTCGCTTTGATGTTCCCAGTTAAAGGTTTTGTCTGTTTAGTGTCACTCAGCAGGCAACATGAACTAATGACAATCTCTCCCTCCTGAACAGTTTGGGGGGGGGGGCATTATGTTGGTATGGTCTGTTTTCCCCGATGCAAGTGCTAACCTCTTTCCTTTTGTTAAATCTTGTGAAATCCTAAAGCCACAGCCGCAAAATAGCAGCATTAATTGGATGAGCACTCCAGGGGCTGTGAGTGAGTAAGTAAACAGTCACTGAGGCCACATCCACACCAAGGTGGATAAATCCGGGGACCTCAATTCGATCAAAAATTACTTCCAGTGAAACCAACATTCTCAAGCCGATTTTTAAATGTTCTCTGCCCAAATTTAAATGCCAAAATAGCAATCAGATGGCAAAATCTTTTCTTTTTTTTCCAGATGACAAAAACAAAATGCAATGCAGCCTTTAAGATACTTTAGGACAGACGACGTTGGTGTTCCTAATGTTGAAAAGGCAGCGGCAGGGGCGCATCTTTAACGCACTCCAGGTCGCTACTATGCACTTACTCTGTTCACGTAGCCAAATCAAGTGTGAATGATAAATAATATTAGATGATGATGTATAATTAACTAACATCCCTGACAGTTTTTATCAAGCCAGACTGGGACTCAAGTACCAGTAAAATCAGCTCCAGCATTGTTTTCCCCTGTGTGGTTCCTGTGGTTGTCATGGAGAATCGCTGCGGCAAGTTGAAAACACTTTAACCATCATCAGCTCAGACAACAGCCACCACCGTTATGTTTACTTTCTGTCAGCAACCACTTGCTGACTGAAAGTACTTTTATCTGGACAGGGGATGACACAGCCCAGTTACTCCGGTCTGGGTCCGCAGATTAGAAAGCACCTAATACTAATCTTTTTTATATATTTCAATATTGCCAAACACAATTTATGCTATCGCTGACATATTTTTCATCTGAATCAGTGCAAAAATTTTGATTTTGTCATTTATCAGTTTTTGAATGTAGTCGACTAACATAGGACATGGCCTTAGTCATCCCTATTTGCACACTTTTCCTCTACCCCCCTCTCTTTATGCACCTCTATCTCTGGGGTGCTGAGAGCAGAGATTTTGGTTCCATCATCACAGGCTGAGTGGCTGCAGACAGGAAGAACCGGCCCATCTGCTCAAGTAGTTTTACCGCTGCTGCTGGCTGTGGAGGATGTGAGTGTTTCTGTGAGCTGTTTTTGTTATTTAACATTAATAACAGCCTGCTCCTTAGTTCAGTTGTCAAAGTGTGCTTTATTGACATGACAAAATGGACAATATGCATACACACACAGGGGGTGCACACAACCACCTGTACAGTCTAATATAATACACCACAATACCCCCCTTTGTGCAGCATCTGATGTTGATACTGTCTCTATGGTAACTTTTGAGGCCAAAGTCTGCCTTTGTATAAGGTTATATTATATGTATACTGTCCAACTAAGTTCCCAATACTCAAATCTTTGAGTTTAGTAAACTAATCACGATCCGTTAGACACAAGTAATTCTTTGCATATCTTTCCACAATACACTTACTCAAACGTAAGACAAGTATATTTTAGAACAGCCACGCTACATACCCCAACACCACAGTGGACACACATATACACACTCAATACACACATACATAGACTTCAAAGGAAGCAGAAATTATAGCCTGCATACTAACTGGGGCCTGGCACACTCTCCTCGGCTCTCTCCTTGGCTCTCCTTCATCTGAAATAAATACACCCGCAAATACAAAACAGGCAAATACAAAACCAATGAAACACATGTTTTCCTCGCAGTCCAAAGCCATTGTTTTTCCTTTCATTTCTGAGGCCAAGGGTTGTATTTTCAAAAAAATCCAGGTGAATTCCTGTGTGACCGTAGCAGACACAACCCCTTTTTTGCTAATGAGAACGCCATCATCGTGCAGATGCACACACTTCTATTTAGGAGACGGTTTTGTGCACATACAAATGCACACATATCGTTCATGTACATTAATGAGGTGCTTTTGAGAAATGTCAACATACCCGCATGTGCTTATGAGATTTTCCTGACACCTGACACGTTTTCTTCTTCCTCTTCAGCTTTGGCATCTGATATCAGCGACGTGCACAGTGCCAATCCTGCATGTCGGAGACCAGATAACAGTCTGTGAGGGTTCAAAATGTTAACAACTCCACTCTCCGAGTCTCTATTCCCACCACTCTGCTACAAACCGCTACTATCTCGTCTCGGTTCTTAAAATTTGATGGAGTGATGGTTTCACTTTGGGTCTTGTCAGATAGAAGGAAAATATGGGCATCATATTTTCAAGGATCGTCACAATATATTTCTCCCTGGAGGCAAAGTTAAACAAAACCATTCCAAGGATTCCTGGGCTCTGAGCACTATCTCCTGTTTGGACCACCGTCCGTGGCTGCAAAAAACAGGCAACCTGCAAGCTTTTAAAGATGGGGTCTGAACATCTAAGCATTTGGAGTTGTGCAAAATGTTCTTGACGTGTCAAGCGAAAAACCCTTAACAACTGAGAGCACGGTATGTTTTTTAGTGCGGCGGGTTTATAAAGTACATCTGCTTTCTTTGTTTAGAGAGAAATGTTCTCTCTCATCTTTTTCTTCCGCTATAAATCAGAGACCACAATGGCACAGAGAATAAAAGTCAGGGACAGCAGAGCTCTGTTGTACATCTCACCAGCAAAAGCAAAGTCTGTGTTTATGCTTTCATACATTTGTTTGTGCTGACTGCTTGTCTGTCTGTCTGTCAGTCCTGGCTATCCATCATTTAAAATGTCTTTATTTTCAAAACACTTGGCATGCTTGTCTCAGGAAGTACACACTGGGGAGAGGGATGAAGGGAAATAGCATGCCCGTGTTATTATATATATGATTAAATTCATCCTCCTAGTTAACTGAATGTTTTAGGGAAATTGTGGTGGATATCATCAATTTACCCTTCGTCATTCTTCTTCCCTGACTTTGAACAGCTTGCCCACTGCCTGATTGGTATTAAAACTGTGGAAAGATTGGGTAAGCAATTATTTTGGTAGTTTCTCTCTTCCCCACTCTCTCACACACACGATGCTGGTTTCAGTATAGTTAATCTTACAACTATTTTCAATAACCAAGTCAGTTCCAAACACACACAAAGAGCCAGCTGGATGAGGCCCACTCCGCAGCCTGATCTTGTTAGGAGAGTGCAGCCACACCTCCAAAGAAATGAAAGAAAATGATGGGACAGTGGTCCGGGTTCCCCTTGCCTCTCTCGCGTTATCCTGAGGCGTAGACCTGCGGTTGTTTCGCCTGACTGATGCCGAGCTACGGTGCCCCGAGGATCCCCCGACGACCTGAGTCACAACAGCCTGCCACTTGTGTGGCCGCAAACAGATGCACACTTGGGTGCATCCACACAGATTTGCCGTCCCCTTGAAGGATGTCTTAATCAGTCAACATTTAAACAGCCAATTTCTTGTGAGACAGCGAAACTTGTGTCCCTGTTTACTGACAAACAGGCGGTTCACAGAAAGCGCAAAACAGAGTGCTCATACCAAAGTGACTTGTTTGTCATCGCCCTCCAAACCAATCCATATGAGTGTTTTATGATCTGGACAAAATTGTTTGTCCGTGTCTTCCAAAACAACTCATATGTCCGGTACAAAAAACGATTGATGTTTTTGATCTGATCCGCCACTCTTATGATTAAGGTTTGATTTGGTTTGGGCGACTAAAATTACTTGGCTGAGGTCAGGGAAATATTGTGGTCATGATTACAAGAAACCAACGTCGCCCGCTGGTAGGAGACGGGATGCGAACCTCACTCTTTGTTGTCAAAGTCACACACTTTGTATCATAAACATAACACACACTGTTGGCATTTGACGCGTGTCAAAACACCACGGCTTTTATGTTGGCCCACACACACGCCACTGTCCGGTTTCACAGAGTCAACACGCCTCAGCGCTCCAGAAAAGAAGCAATTCTAACAGATTTGCTCTGCAGACTCTTGCATCCCAGCTACCACACCCTGAATAGTTCTGTCTGTGCAGAAGGTCCAGTGGTTGACTGCCCATTATTCTGTCTGACACCCCAAAAGTCAGAAAATGTCCCTGAAGGCCCATCTGTCCAGCAGCCCGTTATGCTGAGTGTGTGTTTTTAATTTATGACTGGGCCATCGGAGCAAAGGGAATTTGTTTTTAGCATAATAACAAGACATTTATTGGACAATTGGGCCACTGAACTAACGAGATGTTGGACAAATGGCATTGCACAGCCCAGTGCTGCATGTGCCCAGTGACAAACTTCTGTTGATGCAACACACGCTGCAGTATGACGTTGCTTCAAAAGAAGCTTGACTCTGGGCACCTGCAACATTTAAAGTTATGCCTATTACAATGTGGGCTTTATTTTTTCAGCTCAAGCCATCAATTCTATAAATTGGGACTCACCAAAGTAATTTCTGAGATCTCGAAATTCAGCTGCATCGCTAAAAACATGATCATACAGGTTGTAAACAAACTAAAAGCGTAGCCAGATTAGCCCCAGCTTACATAAAACTGAAAGCGATCGCACCTGTGGTGTCGCTAAAATTTCCTCATCGCAAAGGAACATGAGTGTTTAATAACAACCGGGAATTCGATGTGGAAACTGTGATGGATGCTCACAGTGACTATGCAAAAAGATTTGTGTTCATTTTCTCTTCCAAATAACTGTTAGCTTGTTCACCACCTGTATCATTGTCTGTCGGCTCTTCATGTTTCTAGCCCTTGGAACTATTTTCAGGCAGAGATCTCAGCAATTATTTTGGCGAGCACAAAGTTATCAGCCAGTGCTCTCCGTTTTTTTTTTTTTTTTTTTTTGAGAGCGAATGGAGTCTCAAGGCACACATGTAAGTACAATTTACAGAAATCTGATTTAGATTAGGCTGCACTAATGCATGCAGGTTACAGTGGAACGGAGTGGAGCAACATATTGCCTGGGAGGGGGGAAACAATGATGGAGGTAGAGTGTATAAATGTGTGTGTGTGTGTGCTCGTTTGTGTGTGTGTTTGCGTGTGTGTGTCTGAAGGGGGGGTGGATTGGGGCTGAGTTCACAGCTGGGAGAATGGTGTGCTAACCCTGCCAAAGCCTCAGCACATGACTCCCACCACTTGTCAAAATCACCATGTGTGCAATAATGTGATTACAGTCTGGTTACTATTATGATTTAAAACAACAGCTTGTGCGGAATGGAAGAAACACACTGCCCCACAGAATATGTGTGTGTATGTGTGTGTGTGTGTGCATGTGTGTGTGTGTGGAGGGTAAGAGAGGGGCCGAAAGGGGGCAATATGGGTAACAGGAGTAGGGAGGGAGTGCGTAACACGGATTTGTGCTCCGGCACCCTCCCTCCTTTCTCCCAACCATGCCCTACAGGGGGACACTGGGTGGGGGTTTCAGGGTGACTGTCTGGGTCTTGTCATGGATTTACAAGTCGGGGGAACGCTTTATGTCATTTTCTCCCCCTCTGTAGCCCCTTACACCATCCGCAGCCTCCCCCTCCTTTCATTCCAGGTTACACAATCACTGCACTGCACACAAGGGGTTGTCATCACAGGTGCAGCCGAGATTGGCCAGGATAAAGGAACGCTTCCAGCTCAAGATGTTTTTCCCCCTCTCTTTTCTTTTTTCCTCAACCAGCTCCTTCCCTCTCCTTTCTTGTTTTCCCTTTTCTTCTCATGTCCTCTGATTCTTTCTTTTACTCATATTTGCTGCACACTTTTCATTTGTGTTTCCTCCACACTGGCCCATTTCCTTCTCAGTATGTCTTGCTCAACCCTTTAAAGGAGGCCGCTTTAAAAACAAGAAAAATAAGTCACTGTTACCACCACACAGGGTTTGTCCTTTGCCTCAATTGAAACAGGACTCTGTCCCCTCCAACTATCCCGTCCAGCCAGGAACCCAGCCCAAACTCTCACTCACATACGCCTCTTGACGATGCCTGCCCCTTGGCTCACTCCTAAGGAGCAGTCAGGCAGCCAGCAAAGCAAAGGTGTGAGATCACCAATTTGCCAAAAATTGTGAATATGTGTCTGTTTGTAATTACGCAGAAAGGTCTTTCAGCCTCTCAGCCACAGAGAATGGTGAGCCTCCTTTTTGGTGGTACAGCCTTGGCCGCAGGGCCAGATGGAAAAGGGAGAGGGAGGGATGGAGGAAGGGAGTGAGCGAGGGAGGAATGTAAACTGTAACCAGGCAGCCCAGCATGTTAGAAGCTGGACCCGATCCACACGATGCCAGCCGGGCATGAAGGCAGCTCTAACGATTCCCTCCTGGGCATCTGGAAGTGGGAGAGACAGAATGAGTGAGGCCCAGGCCCACAATGCCACCCATCTCGGAGCTCAGCTAAGGAAAACAAACGCCAGCGGTCACAGAGAGGGGATTTCCGGTTAGAGTCACCTAATACCTCCCTGGAATCTCAGAGGTTTGGAATCCAGAGTTGTGGAAGAGCCCGGACTGCTATAAGCCACACAGCAGCGATGTAATTCCACTTTTAAGTTTCACCTCTTCGTATTAAACTCTGTCGGCTTAGCATCGGGCTCCATAACCCTCTCTCTGCCCGCTTAGCTCAGATGAAGGAAATACCAGTGGATTTCACTGACAAGAATAGAAAGATCAAGCGAGTTATCCAGTTTTACAAATCAGCAAATTCCCTAAGCATATGACTTCCCCAGGTCTCATTTTAATTCATACTTTTCCCATGATTGATCCTCATCTGTAACAAGTTCAGGCATTCTTCCTGTAAACTCCAGATATGGGAATTTAAAGCAGGCACTTGGCACAGCCTCCCCTTGCCGAGACGGGGACACGGTGTGAAGGAGGTCAGGTGCAGGATCTGCGCCCTCAAAGCCGAGTGACAGGATGTGTTTGATGTGCGTGAGACCTGAGATGACCAGGTGACGTAGTCTCCGCTCATGAGCAGGATCATTCAGTAACCGTGGTAGCGAGGCCCCTTATCCGGGGCTTTGCTTTAATTCTTTCACCAACTCCTTTTTCACAACAGATGTTGTTAGACAGACAAAACCCAGACTCCTAATAGAAATAGTTTCAAAAACTCCCTGTTGGCTTTTTAGGGAAAGAACCCATTGCGAGGCATGTGTAAGGTCGTGTGTGCTATGGGTTTTGTTCCAATTGGTTTTATGGCCTCTTTTGTGTCTTGTGATGAAACATCTGTACACGTTTGTGGACAGACTACAGTTGAGAGCACTGGGTGCATACATGTCTCGTATGTACTAGGTGCGGCCCAGACTGTTTACATCTTAGACCGAGTCTGTACTGTGTTTTCACCAGAGTGGTACATGTCCTGAGAGGCTCTCTAGTTTCTCTAAGCACTTTAGTGAGGGCTTTCTGTGCTCCGGGATCCTGTGATGAGACAGCTGCGCAAGAGAGAGAGCGTGTGTGTGTGTGTGTTCGCACAAAAAAAAAAAAAAATGAAGTGTGCATGTGTGAGCAGGCCGTCTCGGTGCTGCTTGCAGCCCACATGACCCTTTGCCCCGACGCTGCAGGACGGTGTGAACGAGCGAGGTCACCGTGCGCTTCGGCCTGATGGGAGTTGAGGCATCTGTCTCGGGCTGTGATGAATAGCAAGCACCTGCACTACTCACGGAAAGCAGTGAGATTGGGAGATGGAGAGGAGGGGAGGAAAGAGAGTGAGTGTCCAGCTCAGAAATTGGCAACAAGAGACCTCACCTGCTACAAGGCATGGAGCAATAAAAACACAGCCTCCCTGAGAGCTCCAGTACCCCCCCGCCCCCCCACCACCACCACTACTACTACCGCATCCCTACGCGCAGACACATATTAAAGCCTTGCACACATGCACCCACGCTAGCTCAACCTGCTTTATTCGAGATGTTTGTCTTGCTAATGTGCAGCACCTCGGGGAGAATCAGACTTAATGCAAGGAGACCGCAAGCTCTGCGCTCTGTGGTCTTAATAAGGACTAACCACTCGCCGAGCTTGGCCAGAGCTGGACCGGGAGTCCGAGGGGAGAAAAGGGGAGAGAAAGAGAGAGAGAGAGAGAGAGAGAGAGATGATGATGATGAGGAGAGTGAGAGAGAGAGAGAGAGAGAGAGAGAATGCAGGATGGAGGAAAAGAGAGTAGGAGATGGCAGGAGAGAGGGAGAGAAAGGTTGGGGATTGTTTTACAAACAGAATTCCTTTAATTAATCACCCTGTTTGAACAGCTGGCCTTCTCAAGACAGGTCGTAACGGGATCCCTACATGGAAGTGCGGATTACAGATGCGGATTCGGCAGAAAAATATTAGCTGTCAAATGTTGCAGCCGAGAGGTGCAGGAGAAGGCCCCTGTTTCCTGGTGGTGAGAGAGCCACAGACTGGGGGGGTTGCTTAACATGGCTCCCCGAGGACCGAGGCTGCACAAGGCAACACAGGGGCCTGCGGAGAGGAGACGGAGGGTGGGGGGGCACCTCGGGCCAGGGGGCAGCCCCCATGGCCGGCAGTCGTCCCTAAGGGCCGAGCCCAGTGCAGCAGTATGGGAAGGGGGTTCAGGGTTAGGGTCAGGCTCTGATATGGGACTGGAAACTCAGAGACCCCCGTGTTAGCATTCATGTACGGGCCGCACATAAACAACCGAAAGCAGCTGTCAAGAGAGTATGCAGTGTCTTAGTGGTATATGTTTATTATCGATGTCCCTTTAGAGGGATTGACATCATGGTTAAGAATGCGGCTGTGAAATAGTTGGCTACCTACTCTTTGTAAATAAATACGTTCTGTATGTAGGTCACTTTGTGGACAGGTCATTGGCATTCTGAAGGAAGGCTGGGAATTATATTTAATCACAAATATTCATCACTGGAAGTTTTACATGATATTACTTTTTTTGTGGGATCCCTTCTTTGCCTTTTTTGGTTAAACACTCAGTTACTCTGACAAACACAGCTGTATGGGGCTTTTCCATAAAGCGGTGACATGCAAATGTGCATTCTTGTGTAACTGCTGTAACCATCAGTGCTAAACTTTGAAACTGCAAAATGGATGAATCTATCGCACCATTTAACATTACCTAACCCTGCTCTGACGATCCACTGCATCCTCATAAGTAATAAGTAGTTACTACATTACAGTGCACCAATGAACTTCGCTGTGTTGCTTACTGCTGTTACAGGGGACTAAAACCATATCAGGCTTTGCTGAGAGCCGAGCAGTCTAAGACAAATATCATGCAAAAGCAGTGGTTTTAAATCTGGTCTTTGAGTGCTGAATTGTCAGACAGGTGTGACCTGATGAGTAGCACCTTTTTCCACTTCCCTGTCAGCCCAGTGGCATATATACCAAGCTGCTTCCATTTATTCATCCACTAGATTGTCTTCTGGCTGACTTCTGGGACTCCTTCTCTCTAGCCTGATCCCCTGTTGGATGTGTTTGCCTCATCTCCCCAGCCTGCCCTTTTTTGACTGTTTTCGACCTCAAGTAAACTTTTTATTTTACCAGCCTGCTCTAAGAGTCATGCCTTTGAATTCAAACCAGTTTTTACAGAGTGACGCAATTGAAATCTCCAGAACAGCTACTTATGGACGTTGTGGTAAGATTGACCTGATGTTTCCAAGCTCAGAAATGAAATTTGAATCTCAACTTTTTAGCCGTAATGAACAAGAAGTCCTTAAACTTTGAACATCTACTTTTCCATGACAACAGTGTAAACTCCATCTGCTGAGGAAGATCTCAAAATAACAAAAAAATGAGAAAAAACTGAAAAATAAAAGAAGGTAATTTTGTTTATTACAACATATAAAAATAATGAAGAAAGTGCTCATGTTCTACATGAAAGCATGTTATCTATTCAGCTGCCACCAAGGATAATTTGAAATGGCTCTTTTATTGAAAGATCTCTATCACTTTTTTTAATATATTAGGCTTCCATAAGAAAATGGACTACTGCCTCCACTTTTTTCTGTTTCTCTGTTTTCAATTTCTTTTGTTTTAATCTTTTTCTCTCTCCCTGTGTCTTTGTCTCAGTGTCTCATTTTGTCCAGTCAGTGCAGAAGGAGAAAAGGGAGTAATGTTGGCTCAGGTGCTTGATTGTCAGAACACTCACTTACACTGTATTTACATGTAGGGTAGGGAGGAAACACTGACCACACACACACACACACACACACACACCACAGCATACACATAACGAAGATGTATCACTCTAATTGTGTAAACAGCAATATCACTCTCAGACCTTCCACCCCGCCTCCACTCCCCTTTCTCTCATGGCCATGATGTAATTACCAAGGCACTTAATAAGTCATTGAGAGACTTGGAGCGGACATGGCTACAGAGTGAGATTCACCACTTCATGAGGCCAAACCAGAGTCTTACTTAATGAATGCCAGTCACAACCACAGTAATTTTAGGAAGCCAAAGCTAAGGCTGTTTTAGTAACACAATATTTGACTGTGAGGCCAGTTGCTGAGATATACACGCCAAAGGAAGGAGAGACCTGCCTGGACAATGGCGTAAAAGCTTTTTTCGAACATCTGTTAGGCTTTCCTTTGAGAGCCCCATTAAGTTTCACCACAGAGTTTTGTGGTGATTTTCTGGGTTTCTCCATGTATCCCAATAGGGAGGCAGGAGCTTGCTCAGTGAACCGTGTTCAGTTCAAAGAGGAGAGAGGAGTTTGAGGAGTGCTGAGGATGATGATGCATAGCAGACCGGACCACCAGGGCCATGGCTTTAGTGTACCTCTTCTGTGTGTGTGTGTGTGTGTGTTTGTGTGTGAAAAGTGTAAAAAGACACCTCCCCCCTAGATCGCACATATACACACAAATACAGACACAAAACAATAATTAATAGTGTTCCATAGTGAATGAATTGACTTCATCAACCTGGTCATTACTTTAATACCCTAATTATGCTTTAATGCGGGTAAAACTAATACACACATGTACATAATCTAACATTCATTATTATTATTATTAGACAACAAGCAAAGATTAGAGACAGCTTATTTTACCACAGTATTAATGACATCCAGAACGGGCCTGTTTCCCAAAGCAGGGTCACCAGATAACTGCACTGAATGAAACTTTATCACATAACTTGAGCTGGAGGAGTGGTGTGTTAGATATGTTTAATAATTGGATGAGAATTAAGGGGGCACTACAGCCATTTAGTGTTTCAGTTTAATAGTATAGGGACTTACAAGATACACATGAGACTAAAATGGTCAAAATGGCCAAGATGACCTGACTTTTAATCACAAGTAACAATCAAGCTTTTATTAAATCATACCCCCAAACAAAAGGCATCAGTATTCTCCAATTCAAGTGCTTGTTGGATACACAGGTACCTTTATGATGTTTGAATTAGGGTGTATCCAGGAATTTTTACAACTTTCCGAAAATGCCAGTTAGATATTCACGCCCACTTGACACATCGAATGGCCAGGTGTGTGGCTGTGAGAAAATAAGTCAGGTATGAACTTCTCTCGAGTTTAATTTTTGCATTATTTACACACATGATTTCTATCATCTAGTGCAAAAATATCAATGAGACTGCGTCCATTATCCTCACATCTAAATGGTTGTTACATCTCCTCCACCCTCCTGGCTATTCAGAACAGATAGAAACCTTTTTTTGTTTTGTTTTTTATTAACATGTTGTCATACGACATGTCACACATACTAGTTCATTTCTACTCCACATTTATTGTCCTCTCCAGTTTGTAACACAGGTCTTTTTGTTAAAAAATGTTAAATCTCAAGGCCAAGAGGAGATGACCAATGACATCGTCGGTTATTTTCTCAGACTTTGGAAAGCCTCATTCATGGCCGCATAAGATGTTATGCACTGTTTTTCACCGAGTATTACTCCTCATGACAAGTAAACTGAGCTTCATGTGTAAAATTGGTGGAGAGCCCCTTTCTGGAGGCTGCACTTCAACTTAACCAAAACCGAAACTTGGTAGTCACGTGAAACTTTGTGTATACTCACTGTGGCTTTGTTTCGTTCATTTATTTACACTATACACCAACAGGGACACAAAAAGATTAAAGAGGTCACAGTAATGTAGTGGAAACAACGGTGACCAAAACTCAGGGCAGAACAACAACACTGAGTGAGAAAAGATCAGATTCAGGATGTGAGCTCTGTATCCCCAAATCAAACCAGGATACAATACTGAGGGCACATCACAAGATGTTTGTACAGAGATGGCAGCAATGAACCAGATGAAGATGAGGAGATGCTACTTTGTGCGTCATGTTTTCTCCAACTGTGCCCAACAATTTGCCAAATCTGCTTTTCAGAAACAAATTTTAGGGAACGTCAACACTGAGGTAAGCACTCAATGCGACATCACACCCAATTCCCAGGATGCTTTCATGAAACGTTTGTCATCTCCTTCTCAGTGTGCCGAGTCTTGTGTCTGCATGCTCTTGTGTTTTGTGGCCATGCATCTTACTATGTTATCTTACTATGTTATTTGCATACTGCTGCAGCACAACCTACTTTCCCATACGAGAAAGAGGCAGGTCATGTATCCAAATCTGTGGGCGTCCAATATGTGCTCATCATGGAGGCACTTGGATGTTACTGTATGTTTTTGTGTTCATGTTTGTATTACGTTAGCTGGATTAGTGCAGTTTCGTGGGTGTGTTTGCATCCATCATTCAGAGAATATGCATTTGTGTGTCTGTGAATTCCCCACCCTTTTCTTTCTTTCTCCCTCCTAAGCGGTTGTTTGTGTGTGTCTGCTCTTAATGAATGCAGCCACAGGATAAACAGCAGCATGAAAAAACAATTACAATTAAGCACATATGCGAAGCATAGGGCAGAGCGCAAGGGATGGAGAGAGACGGAGACAGAGATGGAGAGCAAAAGAAAGAGAGAGGGAGTATGAAAAGGGAGTATGAAATAGGCAAACAAGAGATGACAAAAGAGAAGACAAGAGTGTGAAAGGTGTGAGAAAAAGCAGAGAATGTGAGCGAGATGCATATCACTTCAGTGGCTCGTCTGGGAGACTCGAGGCGCTCCCACGTCCCTCTTCTCTCTCCCTTGGACGACCCTGCTCCCCTCTGTCTGCATTGGGAGAAAGGAAACGGACGAAGGATTTACTGTTGGGTCCTGACTTGTACACATTCCTGGTGTTGTTTTTCTCCCCTCGGCCCCTCGGCCATACCAAAGGCCTCTAAAACAACAGGCTGTCAGGTTGTGACAGCTGGCTTCAAACAGCTCCTACAGCAGCCCTGCACCCAGGTTCCCAGCCTCACCATGGAGCTGTGTGTGTGTTTGTGTGTGTGTAAGTGTATATCTGTGCATGGATGGATATGTGTGTGTGTGGGTGGCTAAGTGTTTGTTTGGTCTGTACATGTGGATGTATGGCTGCTTGTGTCAGTATTTGTGTGTATCTATCACTTTGAGATAAGTAGGACTTCAGTCGCTGAGACTTAACATTTAAACCTCTTTGGTGTGTGTGTCCTTAGCACGCACGCACACACACACACACACACACACCCCTCCTTATTCCCAGAGATGAGCCCAGGTGGCAGAGTGGCTTTGAAGCGCTGCGAGCCTTCTTATGATTCCCCTGGCCATCCAGGTGTGTGTGGGCTGGCCCGTCTGTCTCAGCCAGAGAAGGCCCTTTTTGTCTGAACTTTGTCAACCAGGAGAACACCATTGATCCCCATGACCCCCCCCTTCTCCTCATCTGAGTGCTACCACACCTCCAAGATACTCCCTAGCTTCAGATGTGGGAGTTGGGAGAAACCAAAGCCGTCTGGATGGATGGAAGGTGTTTGTTGGGGGGTTGACGCGTTGGTGCGGGAGGTGTAGGCAGGGATAAGGGCTCCTCTAGGTGAGGAGGAGCAGCCTCTCTTAGCACTAATGGGATAATTGTTTGCACTCCACAGGTGCTCGCCGTCCAAATGAGGTCACAGCTCAAGTGTGGCTCTTCAGAAGTGAAGCAAGGTCAGACTTTTTTGGGCTGAGAGGCGGCAGATGGGCAAAAAACACACATAGAGCAGACTGTAATGTGAAAACTCATTTAGACTTGGAAAAGATTAATTTAACAGACACAATTGTCACACTAAGGTACATCATGTTGAGTTTTATTGTTGAATTTGTGTCATCTCATACTTAGTAAATAAGTTAGCTATTTGGATGACCCTGTTGGATGCAAATACTTGTTTTTATTGTACTTTACACCAGTTATTCTTAGCTTTTGGTCATTTTGCACTGAGCATATCATGTATAGTCACCTTGTGTTAGCCTGTGAGAGGCTGTTCAATCTTGCATTTAAGTAACCTTGTCAAATAAACGTAAGCCCAGATGTCAAATAAATATAAATGTCAGGTTATTGCATGCAGGTAAGCAGCTCTTCCTTTGAGGAGCTGACACAACCTGCTATCTAGTCTGGTAGAGCAACCACACACACCTACACCATGTAAAATATACTTGTACAATGACTCATGTGGATACGTAAATATGCACCGGCAATGGCAATACACACATACAACACACACATGGCACACACACACACACACACACACACACACACACACACACAGACTCAGTGAAAGATAAATTCAAAGTAAGATATAAGCCCCCCTTCACCAGTGTCATTGTTCTGACCCTTTGAAGGTCTCATGCAGGTATTTTCCTTGTGATGTTTCCTGTGCTTTAAAATCACTCATTGTTTCCGTCTTCCCCTCCAGTTTTTTAGGAGAGCCCCTTGATATATTCTTCTCTTATCCTTGGGTATTTACATTCACATCTTGTAATGTTTACTCAACAACAACCAGTAGAGAAGTAATTTCCAGTTAAGATTTGTTTTTCTGAAGAAGCTGGGAGTCCCACTCTTCTTTACCTACAGGGTAATCTGACCCGTCGTCTGTGTGTAAGGAAACACACGTGTTGTATTCTGGCCTTTTTATAATGTCTTTCTAGAAACATTGTCCAAAATGTCTACTTCCAACATTTGGGGTTGTACTGGACTGCATTATATATATATATATATATATACATATATATACACTGTATACATAGAGTATATATGATTTAATTAACCTTTATGACAGAGTCAACAAAAACTGAACGTTACAGGTCATGCCGCTGAATGTTATGACCTGACCAGATATGGCCAGATCAGATATAACAAGTTTTTGAGAGGAACTAAGTTGAAAATCTGTTAGATAAATGAAAAAGAAATTAAATAGAGTATGAAGAACATTTAGACATAAAAACATTTAGAGAATCTTCCATTAATCGATAGTCCACAACAGTTGTTGAATTATAAATTAATTACTCCCCAGAATAATGGATTCAAAATTTAAAAAATAATTCACAGTTCCATTACATCTTCTGATGAGGACTGTCTGATACAGGCAAAAGCTCTGAAACAAGCAATAAGTGGTCTTTGAGAGGAGAGTTTAGTCAGCTCCTGTTTTCCAAGGTCAAGAATGAACTGTCAAGATCAAAAATAAGACTGTACCTTGAGTCACTTTATAACTTTACGTCGATGGATTAGTATTGCCACTGAGGAGGTATATACGCATGCAGGTTTGTCTCTTATTGGCCATTAAGTTGTGAGTGATTTTATGACTGTTTTGCAGTACTCTGTTTTCACAAAAGAAAATCATATATTAACTCGCTCCCTGTTCCACTGGGAGGTCAAAGTCCCAGGTCAGCTACAATCTTGCTCCTGCTCATCGACAGTTCAGCAGGGCATTTAAAGGTCAGACAGGGGGAAAAAAGTACTCTTAAGTGTTTTCTACGGTGATTGTACATTAAAATGTGTTTAGAGCACCGGAGTGCACTTTGGAAACTATAATGTGGAATTTCAAAACAATCCTTCTGGCCCGTCTCTCGTTGGAGCGGTGCTTTAGGCCCGATGCCACAGTGCAGACTGAAGTCACAATGGGAGACATCACAGAGTCACGGCCTGTAAATGTTAGCTTTAGTTTCTTTTACATCAACAGTTTACCCATCTCTAATTGGAACATGGCCCCCCTCCCTCTTCTTTCTATCTAAACACACGCACACACATACACTCACACATTTAGATGTACTCACACAGTCAGGCATGCACGTACACATGCGGTGGAATTATGGGAACATCTGGAGGAGCTCATCCAATGCACAGGCAAACGTTTCCTGGAGAGCACCAAAAGAACCATCAGAGAGGCTTCAAACAGCCCGCCACTGCTAACACAAACACACACACACACACGCCTCTTGGCTGCAGAGGTAAATGCCAGATCAGATGAGCAGAGGGGAACAAAGAGCGTCTCTTTGCACTCAAAGGTATTGCAGCACTTAAGGTTAACTCTCTGAGCACAAGGGCTGGCTTTCTTCTCTGCCAGTGTCTCATCTACACATCCTCATATATGTACCACCCTGACAGGGTCCCGGGCCCAGCAGGTTACAGAGAGAGCCACAAAAACTGCACAGGGAGCTTTTGAAACAACCTGAGCATGTCAGGGTCAGGCTGTCTGGCCTTGGACAAGCCCCTACAACACCCTGAGTGCAGTAGGGAGGGAAGATCAGTACAATGCATGTGTATGTATGTTAAACAGTGTCATAGGCGACACGAGACTGAGAATGAGTGAGAAAATGTTAAAAGATGCAGCCTCTGACAAACTGAGAAAAACTAGATTTGAAATAAGGCAGCTTGAGGCGTGGACAATGTCCACGATACTGCAGGTACATTTGAAAAGGCACATTTTTTCCTCTGTTTTTGTCTTTCATCCAGACTAAGACAACATTTATTTGACCACCAAAAAGGGATCTTTTCAAAAGCGAAATAGTTTTGAAGCTATCACTCTTTCTCACAAAGAACAAGGGGTTTTTTTTACTTTTAAATTCTTTTCTCAAGTGATAGATGGTCCATGAACACTGTCAACATATTTTGGCTTTCAAGAAATGTCAAGACTTTCTCCATTACCCTGTTTTATTCTACCTCTCCTCACAATACAACTGTTGTCTGGCACTATATCCAAAAAATTATTATATATACTGTGACTGCCATAACACAAGACCAAATGGGTATTCAAATTATGTCAGTGTGTGAAATTACACTTTAAATGAATGATTCCTTCTTCCTCAGTGCCATCACTCAAATGAGACAGACGGTTAGCTGAAAATTTCATTAAAAAAGAAAAAAAAAACACAATTTTGTCAGGTTGGTGATGCTAAAACCATACAGAAGTCTCGATCCTGCCCTTCTATCCCTCTTTCCTTTCCCTCCATCTCTCCGTCCCTCTGTCAGACACGACAGAAAAACACAGTTTATCATTATCACCCCCTCTCACCTGAGACCTCACCTCTCGCCTCCCCTCTCGCTCTACTTCCTGACACCCCCTCCCTCCACTCCGCTCGGCCCTTTCACCCTTCCTCTCCCCTGCCACTGCCCATCCCTTCACACGTTCTCTCCTCCCCTCCCTCCCCCTCCTCACCTCCCTACCACCTAGTGAGCACATTTCCTTACTCCCTCCCTGCCAACAAAGGGGGAAAAAAAGCTTTTACTCATTAGCGGATGACCCTTGCCCCTAGGCCACATTTTAAGAGGCTCTACTTGACTCCTGACATGGCCGTCAGCAATCAAAACATGTGCGTTCGGTGCGTATAGGCCTGGAAAACGGGGGGGGAAGGCCAGTGTGTATTGATGCTTGGCTCGATGTGTGTGTGACAGCAGTCTGACAGGAGACAGACAGGTTCACTAACTACTGCACAACCTCCGCGGTGGTTCCTCTATCCCCCAGCCGGACGCTGGCGAAGGTTACCCACAACGGAGATGGATCACTCCCTCTTTTTTTACTCCTCATGTGGCCCGTTTGCCGGAGCCCCATTAGCTTTATCACCACTGCGTGTGTTTACTCATTGGGAAAGGTGAGGGGTTTAGGCATAGCGTGTCAGAGTCGGTGCGTAATGGTGTCGATGCTCTTCTAATTGCTCGCAGGAGTTGGCTGTGGTAAGCTTGTTTAAGATCTGATGGGTTTGTGTTTCTAATTTCACAGACAGGATGCAAACACACATACGCTGTTTATCTCACTCTTGGCCTCCCTCCCTCTCCCCTGCGCACACACACACATTTTGCTTGGCATGAGAACATTTGAGTTTAAGATCGCTCACAATCTTGTTTTCGTCAAGAGATTTGATAGATTTTTGAGAAATGACAGATAAACTGCAAAAGAGTCAACCTGAAAATGTGAACTAACCCGAGGCTCTCTCCTGCCCAGGTCAGTCTTTTAATGAGGAAGCTGACAGCATATTCCCTGAGGCAGGGTGCTGCTACTGTAGTAATAGCCCTTCATTGCTGACAGATTCATGCACACTCCTCGTTTGATGTGGCTCTCTCCTTCTGCTTTCGACCTCAGCTCGTCTGCTTTTGGAAAGTTTTCTTCCAAGGAAAAAAGAGCTTTTCAAAGGACAGCAACCGAGCAATTAAGATCCTCTTTAACCTGTTTTACTGTGTGGTAATGTGACATACCTCTGGGTGTCTCTGACACTAATATAGACATGTCTGCTCCCAGTATGGCAATACAGGGCCAGTATTGTTGCTCTAAAAGTCTGCAAAGAGAAAATGATTCAATCCTAGTGTAATCCATGATGATATTTCAAACCGCTTTGAAGGAAATCTTTTATATTTCAAACAGAAACAAAACAAGAGGAGAAAAATAACAATTCACACAGCCTTAGGGACTGTACAAAAATTATTAGAGGAGAAGAAGGGTCAGAGAAGGGCTATGTATTTTACTTTTCTTTTTGCTGAAGTAGTGAGGATTTTTGGGGGAAATTTTTCTCATCCCAGATTCCTCCCTGCCAGATGACATTTATTGTAAAAAATCAAATAGATAAACACCACAAAGATGGCTTTCATTTTGATATTTAACGCTTCTAAAGGATGTTTGGAAAAACACTTCCAGCCATTCAGCTCAGGCATCATTTAACTGATTTGTGGGATCTAATCTAATAAGGCCGCCGTAAAGAATTCAACCCTCTTTCTCACCCCCATCATTTTTGTACAGTCCCTTAGCTGGTCGGAGTTGGAAATTTGGGGCTAGAGGTCAGGGTTGATGTTTTGGCCCTGGAGGGTCCAAAGCTGGATGGATAAGGAGGAGGAGGTCGCTGGTGAAAGTCTCAGTCTGGGGCCTGTCCTCACCAGTCCACCACCCAGCGCCTGTATTTAGACAGGGTTTATTTTCAGCCTCTGCGTCGATGTTTAGCACGAATGCCTGCGATATCCGAACAGCGACATGTGGCCACCAGACTCCTTCAGAGCTTTTTCTCCTCCTTCCCAAACCCCCCGCCCCCCCCAAGCCCCAAGCCCCCCAAGCCCCACCCCAAGCCCCCTCCGCTGCTCCTGCTGTTCCTCTGAAAACATTGTGTCCCATGGCATGAGCAAACATGCTTGGCCATCTTTCCTGTGAACCTGTAGAATGGCAGGACCCCCCTCTTTGCAGGGCCCATAAGACGTCCCGACCGCCTCTCTGTGTAACTCAGAACTGGTGAGACAACAAACCTTGAAGTTGGCTTTCTGTGACCTTTTAAAGGTATTTTAATGGCCCTATCTCCCCACTATTGAAATATTTGGCGGGGTAGGGTAATTTCATCTCTGTGAAGTGGGCGACAGCTAATCCCGCTTGAATAGGCTACCCTCTAGTGTTTAAAGCCATTATGACTCACAGCAAGGCTTTGAAAGTCTCCCTCCGCACTGACTTGGATTAATCACAGCTCAATTAGTGCCATGTTTTCACACCAGCGCTGCATCTCAGAAATGACTGTCAGAATGTTACAACTTGCTGCCGGCTGGAGGAAACCACAAATGACTGAACAAATCAAAACAATTCAGTTTCCTCGTCAACAATTTCCTTCGGAATCAATAAAGTTGTTCGTATTTGTATTAATCACACTTGCACTAACATTAAGATTGCAGCGATTAGTTAGCCATACATTAGATCCGTTTCTTCAGTGCCCGTCAGAGGCAGAGAAATAGATGAGGCAACTTTGTTATTCTATTCCTTGTTAGAAGTCGCCTTCGCTGGAACCTTCGTCCTCTAACTAGACGTTTGCCTGAAGATTGCTTTCCAAACATGGCTATTTACTCACATCCAAAATAGACAGCTTGCAGAGACTGAGAGGCTATTGCGAATTCTTGAGCGGAGGCCTCTTTCTCCTCTGCGCCAGTGTCAGTGTAAAGGGGTCCGTATAATGTAGTTACCTGAATGAGTAAAGGTTGAGCAGAACATTAACGTCACGTGCACATTCGTCATACTTCCTGTTAGTTAGTAAGTTAAGCCTCTCATCTCTCTCCTGGGCTCTGACCGTTGCCACCATGAGGGACAAGCAAAGAAGAGAAATGAAATATTAGCGAGAATAGAAACTGGGTAGAAAATGAGGGAGAAAGATGAAAGGAAATGGGATACTCTTGCACATACAACAAAATTAAAGATTCTGTTCACACTAATTAAACAAAAAAAAACTTGGTGGTGCCAAGACATGCAGATAATTTTTGGTTTATTTTCCCACATTTGGATATATCTGCCCCTGAGATGCTGGGGTAAATGGAATTTTTTTTTTTGTATTAACAATTTATTCATCCTGGACTCCACATTCTCATTCAGGTCACACATCAAATCCGTCACTAAATCTGCCTTCTACCACCTCAAAAATATCTCCAGACACCGGCCATCACTCACTGACTCTGCGGCTAAGACCCTCATCCATGCCTTCATTGCTTCCCGTCTGGACTGTAGCGATGGAGTCTTATGTAGGGTACCCAGCAGTGCCCTGGAAAGGCTCAAGTATTTACAGAGCTCAGCTGCCAGCTTTTTGACCTGCACCGAGACCTGTCAGCACATCACCTCCACCCTCATCCACCTGCACTGGCCAGCGGTCAAGTTCTGCATCACCTTTAAAATCCTTTTCCTACAAATCCCCATTAGACCTTGCCCCTGAAAGGGAGGGTTTAGTTCACAAACTATGCTCTCATCAACTTGTTTTGCTGTCCCTTTCTGGTTCGATTAGTTTGTGAAGAAAGTGAAACATCTAGGAGCTAAAGAGTGAGATTTATCTCCGAGCAGGCAGCAAGAACTAAATATTGGATTCACATTTGTTAGATGGCCAGAAACACGACTTCAAGTGAACACTAACATTGCAATTGTTTCCCTGTGACAACTTTATGCAAGATGTGATGTTTTCAATTTGTTCCGTGCATGTGAGCAAAAATAGAGTCAGGGCAGCTTTAAATGTAATTCATCAATGCCGTGAGAACCAAAAATAAACCTCCATTCACATCAAGCTCACATATCTTTGACTGAGCAAATACAGCTTTAAATTTCTGCCACTAGTAGTAGAAAATTTGTTAAAAATTCATACGATGCATCTTTATTGCCCATTTCTGTGTGTGTGTGTGTTGTGTCTGTTGACAAAAGAGCTGTATGCGTGTATGTGTGCTAGGATCAGGCGAGTTCAAAAATATTTCTACTATTACACATGTAAGAGACATATGAGAGAAAACATCACAGAGGAAGGTTTGCATGCTCTCTGCTTTGTGTTTTCTTTGGTCAGTCTCCCATGGATGCTGGACGGTCGTGTCACACCATCAAGCCTCGACTCTCAAACCAGGTGATGACAGCATTATTGTAGTTAGGTCCCCGAGGGGTTACGGCCAGTGTGTTAAAACATTATATAGGTCCTGACGGTCCAGAAGTGAGTAACAACTCTTTTCACCTGCTCCGCTCGTCACCGTCTGCGGAATGAACAGACTCCCATGGTTGTGTGAGGTCTTTGTCGAGCTCTTCATTTGTCTCCTTCGCCACCGATAGTGGAGTACAGTAAATATTTGAGAGAGTTATTGCCGGGATTGGATTAATTACATGCAGTCTTGAGTTTCTGCAATGCATCCTTTGTTCCCGGAGAAGTCACACAACATTAACAAGCTGTCAAGCTGTGAGCTGACATGGTTTGTCTCAGTGACTTGTTGTTGGTTTGCCTAACATTCCCGCCCGCGTGTGTGAGTGAGAGTGTGTTTCTGCGCCTTCTGTGTAAGCACACCGGTTGCAACACTTAAGAATATACACATTTGTAATCTGCGAATCTCTCTGTCGGGGCGGCTGAGTGCATGTGTGCACAAGACAGAATGGGGAATAGAAGTGGGAGACAGCGACAGTGATACAGCACAAGAGTAAGAAAAGGGGGAGTAATGGAGCTTGACTAAACCAAGCGCTTGTACATAAATTGGCATGTGCAATTAGGGAGATGTACACAGTCCCCCTGGTCTGTTTAAGATCTGGAATAGTTTCCTAACAGCTTCAAGATGCCCTGTTTTGGCTTTGGTTTCAAATCTAAATCGGGTTTGACCTTGTTGAATAATGGTGCTGGTGAAGTCCCCTCTGTTCTCTTTGGCTAAAGTCCAACTCCACACCATACATGACGGCAAACACAGGGCCAGGTTTGGCTTCGCTGGAATCCGATGAATGGTGGGCGAAATCTTGACCTGAACTTGAATCCCTAACACTGGATTTTGCAAGGTGGCTATAAACACTTTTGGTTTTGGTTTCCTGTTTATGTGGTGCATTAAAACTGGAGGAGCTGAGGGTTTAGCTTGCGTACTTGGCCTGGAACCTCTCAAAATGAAATGCTTCGGGCAGCTCTTGCCCCTTTTGTCCAACTTTTTTCTTTCTGCTTTAGTTGTCTTAAGCACATGAGTACTACTTTTACCAAGCCAACACAAGTGCTTGCACAACTACGCAACCTTTACCAGCAGCTTTGAGTATTTTTTACACAGTGAAGAGTGGCAGACTGGACCTTCAGAGTGGCATCTCATGGGTTAAAGACAGCTGCCAACATCTGTAGCTGTGGTTAGTTTTTAATTGTGAGGCCCAGCAAGTGAGCGAGCAGCATGGTGGAGAGGGGGCTGGCAGGCCGCATATTTCAGCCGAGTGTTCACAGAGCAGTTTTCCGGCCGGCCATGTGGACTCAATGATGGCGTCCAGGGGTGTGCTGTGCTCATATGAAATATTAAATCTGCTCAGCCCCAAAGTGTGGACAGACCACCTGCAAGCAAGCGTGGCGTGCGGCGAGCCTGGAGATCAGATGTCCCTCAGCAACACACATGCAGAAACACACGCATGCATGCATGAAAATATGATCGCCCATGTCAACACACACGGGATAAACCTGTGGGCCTGCACATGCTTACACTAATAGGCATACACACATACAACAAAAAAACACAGAGAACATGGAAACACTCAAAATGATGTGGGAATAGATGTATTTCCTGCATGTGAGACGCAGGAAAGCATTACTGCAGATCGATAAGAGTGAAACTTATTGTCACTAGAAGTTTGTATGTGTGATGTTTAAAGCTAAATTTATAAAGTTAAATTTATCTATGACTACTTCTTCATCCTGTGTCTTGAAACGATCAGCAAAAGCAGTGGTGAGGAACAAGAACAAGAAAACAAAACCAAAAAAAAAAATCCCCCCCAAAAAATCGTGGAACCTTCAGCGTCCAAAAAGAAACCTAAGCCTGCTTCGAAAAGCAGCCAAGAGGACAACGGGTGCTCGTCGACCGCCGTCCCCTTTAGGGCCTCGTTCATTTACACGTCGTGCAGTCGGTCCTCAGCCTCCCCTCTGCTCCCCCGAGGCGTCTCTGCCTGCCCAGATGTGCAGCTGTTTATGTGGAGCAGCGATAAAAGCAGCTGGCCTGCCTTCCACGTCCTCAAAGTGAACAGAGGGGGTCGCCATTCTCCAAACATGCAGCTCTTAAGGAGTGACTGACTCACTCAGATAATCCATTTTCACTTACAACGTGTTGATGAGCACTTTATTTTCTTATCTGTCACTGTTCAACCATTTAAAGCAGTCAAAACAAACCAACACTGCCTGTAATAATGATTATAATGTGGCAAGTGGTGTCTTGGAAATTTGTGTAAAGATATATTAGTTTTCAACCTCAGGTCTGTGATTAAAAAAAAAAGAACATATCTTAATCACTGCTGATTAATCACTGTGCAGCTGATGAACTTGTTATGTTTAAGTGAACATCAGGACAAACAGAGAATATGTAAACAGACCATAAATATCAATCATTCAGGGCTATTATTATGGACTAATGGACACCGCTCTGATACAGATACACTGCATAATTATCACAACACTTTATTTTTTTTAAAGTAAATTCAGAATCAGCTTTATTGGCCAAGTATGTGTGCACATACAGTACAAGGAATTTGACTCTGGGTTTAAGTTGCTCTTGGTGTGCTCAAAGGCAGCTCCAAAATTGATTGAATAGACTGACTGAACATAGAACATTTATATACATACAAGTAGGTGCAAATGTGACTTTACTGTCTTTCTGTTACTTGCTTCTTATAATTTATACTTATAATTTCTTTATTAAGCCAAGTATGCTTATTTTGATTGGAAAAGAAGCATTTATCTTACATTATCTTATTATTCCCCTGTAATATTTTACTCACGAAGAACAAGGGAAAAAAAATTATTATGATGTGAAAAAGTCCTTGTAAATCCTTATATAACGTTTTAAAAACATTCCAGTTTGCTTGCTATTTGACAATATGTCTTCACACAGCCTTTTTATAGTTATGGAGAGTACTGTAAAATCACAGTTTGAATGAGTTCATGTCGTGTAAAATGATTAGTTAGTAAATGTCTAACCTTCATAGAAACATCTCATGTGGACCCTTTGCACCTTATGCAGTAACTCTTGGCCATTCCATAGACAATAGTGACATCCTGTGGTCATTTTGTGTCAATGAATCTTTTAAAAAATGATTTTGTTGTTGTTATTTGTTTAGTTTTTGTTAGGGTGTGCCAAACTCCAACACAGCTGCACATGAGGGATCCAGGTGAAGCATTACTGTAAAAATGCATTTTAAAAAAGGTTTATAGGTGTATTAGGTCGTTTTTCATTTTTTTCATGATTTTTTTTGGGCTCCCATATGCCGTATGTTGTAGCAGAAGTTCATGCTGAGCGGACGAATAGTACCCAAACAGCAGCTGCTCATTACATCATCACGTCTTATTATGATGATGTCACTAGCTGAGTCACACGCAGGTCTGCAGTTACACATAAAATACACATAAATGTCAACAGTCAAAAATCACCACTTGTGCAGAATATGCTGCATTCATATCATTGCCAAATATAGTTAATTTAGGCAATAGTGGAGTTTTTTTTTTTTTTTACCAATACCACACTAAATAAATAAATACTTGATCAATTAATGTATTTTCAATTACTGTGTTGTTTGGTTTGCAAAATGTAGGAAAATAATGATATGTCCCTTGAACAAACCTCCAAACTGTTCAGATCGCTGTAATTTAAGACAAAGAAAGCAAATCCTCACATTTTTTCATTATCCTCATGACTTTAACAAATCACTTTATGAATATCATTAGTATTTTAGATTTAATTGATTGATTCTTTTTTGGTAATTGACTAATTGACTAACTTATTGACCAATAATTTCAAATGCTCAAATGTTGCATTTTGTTTGGAAGTTTAATATCTTACAGTGCATCATTATTTCTTCATATGCTTTGCATGTTAAATCTTGACAATGATGTTTTGTGTTGTGCATCATTTTTGTCTGACTTATTTGGTAAGTGTGGAAAGTGTAATGTGAATTTGTTTTATACCTCTGTGGGTTTGAACACTAACAGAAAAAAAAACAAGAGTCTGAATGACAATGATTCAATAGTTGTTAGGTTGTTTGTTAAGGGGTAAAAAGAAAACTGTGTGTGTGGAGCACTTTAAAATCAGATTCACAGAGTGCTTATTTCATCAGTATTTGCTTCTCTGCCGGGCTTGTGTGCCATCTGCTGTCACCCAAGAGGTTTTAATAAAGGGCATTTGCAAAATGCCAGATACGCTGACGTCGTGTGCTGCATGGTAATGTAGTGCTCATGTCACCTGTCACCAAGACAATGAAGGAAATACTTAAAGATAAAAAAATAAAATGCCTTCTTTCAAAATAATTCACACATTGTATGTGTCAGTGACATGAAGGAGACAGCTAAGGGCCCATCCTTTGGTCGGTCACAGGGTGGCAGTAGAGGCCTGCTGGCGTTTCACTATCCACCCCATGAACTGGGGAGCGTCCTGAGCACCTGCTTCATGTGAGCCAAATGTACAGTACACTGCGTGCATGGACGAAGGCAACTGGGCATTTTACAAGGTGTGAAGGTCAGATGGCCACAGCATAAACCCGGTCAGGTCCTGGAAAAAATGCTTCTCATTATACTCTGAGGACACCCATGAGACAGTAGGAAAGTCTGCAGTGGACACGTGTGTGTGCGTGCTTTATGCACACTTTGTTTTAGATGGTTTATTAGCAGAAAACCCTGCAGGAGCACCATTAGTCGCTGCTGAAACAGGCAGACATTGACTTGCCCTTGGAATATATTTATGAATGAGCCCAGGCAGATGGAGCTCTCTCTCCTCCTCCTCCTCCTCTTTCTCCTCATTTGGATAAATGTCACGGATTTTTTCCTTTTTTTTCTTTTTTGTCATTCAAGAGGAGGCAAGGCTGTCACTTTGTTGCCTTGGAGACTACAAATCAATAGCATCATGCGGTATCTTCTTGTCCATTCCCAATGAGGTGCGGGGTTCAGTCTGCTGGCGTCATCAGGGCTTGGAGAAAGGTGGTGGTGGTGAGGGGAGGGGGGAGGTCGAGTCACCTGTGCTCCGATTGGCTCCTGCCGGTAATGAGCTGCCATTGAGGTTTTTCTGGCCCGTGCAGGGAGGGGGTGTGTCTTCAGCCCCAGCACAGCACACGCCTCCCGCATAAATACCCAACGCCGCCGCGCCGCCGCCGCTCCAGACGCACCAATTTGAAAGAGCTGCGTTCACGTCCGCGGGGCCGTCAGACTTTTTGCTGTCGCAGGGTTACTTTCGGTTTGCGTGCTGCGTTAGAGGAAAAAAAAAAAGAAAGAAAAGAAAAAAGTAGAAGAGAGAAGTCAGTGGCTGCAGTTTACGCCCCCCACCCCACCGATTAGAAGAACTGACAGCAGGTGTGACTTCATGTCTGTTTTCTCCCCGCAGATCTATTGGTGAGTGCCTCCATCCCTTTCACCTGTTCACGTGTGAGGGGGCTGCTTTTGCTTGATTTGTGCCTTTTTTTTCATTCCTCCAGCCGCTTTATAGACGTGACAAAATCAAGTGTCAGACAGTAGTATTTGTTGGCTTTTGCACCTGACAAGGTAAGAACAATGAAGTGTGTGCAGCTCTCAGACGCGGTGCGTTTCTGCTTGGTGATTTCCCCCAGAATCAGCCACCTTTTGTTGCAACACCCACTCATGTTTCCTTGTAAGATTTTCTGTGGGGTGTTGCCCCTGAAATAGGAAATGTCATGGCACAAGATTGGAAAAAAAAAAAAAGAACATTTTCTGTCTCTCTTATTTGTGTCTCTGTGTGTGTTGCCGCGTGCCAATTCAGAAAGGTCATAGTGGTCACACAGCATCTTCATTTCCAGCTATTCTATTGGATAAAATGGACTTAAATCCTCTTTTACAAGACCTTCATTATTTTGTACCAGGAAGCATACAGGCTTACTTTCCTGTATCCTTAAACATTTGAATAGGAAAACACTTCAACCACCCTTTTTGGTCCTCAGTGCTGCAGAAGAAGTGCAATTGGAGAAGGATGAATACACTCTGCTCCTATCTATTACCATATCTATGATCAGTGTCGGATGAGTGTGTGGGGTTGTTTTCCCCTTCTTCTTAAATGTCCTCTGGCAATCAGATTTACTCCTTGACGCAGGAATAGTGAGTGCATCTTGCGTTCTTCTAAGCCGTTCTCTTCTCTTATCTGTCTATTGTTTTCCTGTCTGCAGAGAGGATGTGCGACTCGCTTTGAAACATTATTTAGCGAGCGCTGCTCAAACCTCAGCAGGCTTTTCGCTGTCTCTACCAGGAAGTTCAGAATCTGCCTCCTTTACTGTAACCACATTTCTCGTCTGTGCTTGGTTACATTAGACCTCTCCTCCTCTGTTATGTTTTGTTTTGTTGCTTCTAAGAGAAATCTGAAAATGGGGCTTTACTCTTTTTCTCCATGGTTAGGTAGGACTAGAAACCTTAAAGCATTACTGCAAGTTTCACTAAAAACCTGTTTGTGTCAATGCTGTGACCCTGTCTGTAAACAGGAAGACCTCTTTCTCACAAAAGTAGCTGGATATCACTCAGCGTAACAAGATAAGTGAGAAACTTGGTACAAGTTTTTTAGGCATATAAGGTCAATACGATTTTTGCTGGCACAGTCTTCACTAAGATTACCTAAGCTGCTGCAGCTGTAACTGATCCATGATGTGTTTTCAGTGGCAGGCTCGACCCACGGGAGCCTGGATACGACCATTCATTCCAGCGCGCTCCCGGGGGGTCTTGCTCGGTCCCCACGCCGCCCACATACCTGCAGAGCTGTGTGACTCAGCTGTTGGAAAGCTCAGCGTTGGCATGGAACATCAGCAGCTTTTGCCCTGTCGCCACACGGGGCCCAGATTTATGATGGTGGTAGTAGTAAGAGAGCTGCGGGGTGACGGCAGGGGAAACAATGTCGGTAACGCAAGATGGGGAAAATTCCCCTCTTGTGTGGCAAGAGTGTTGCAGGCACCACTCAGAGGGTCCTGTCAGTGCCTCTACAGTACTGAAAAGCATGGTGCTAGTGTGTCCTTGGTCTTGGAAAGTCCTGAGACAGGTGGATGAACGTGGTGTCACGCTTAGGTAATGTCTTCAGGGAATATGGTCACTATATAATGAGGCCGGGTGGATGTTTTACAAAGAAGAGCTTAAGGAGGCTGTGAAACTGCCACATCCACTGGTCACTGGGTCACTTGTGTTGCGTTTTCATAGGGTGATTTTAAAGAATCGCACTGGAAAGGACATCACTGATTAACCTGGGTGATCTTTTATGCGACTCAAGTTTAGGAAGAATATTTCACAAGTCAACTCTATTAGGGCTGCAACAGACGATTGTTTTCATCACTGATTACTGTGCCGATTATTCTTAATTACTCAATCATATTCTAAGATGATGCTTTCCATTTGCCTATTTTGTCTGATCAGCATATCTCAAAACCCCAAAATATCAAATCTGCTATCATATAAACATATCAGGGGTATAAGGGGTATGTGAGAACCACCATATATTCACATTTGAGAGGTTAGAACCAATAAATCCTTGGCATTTTTGCTGGGAAAAGAAATAGTCGACCAATATATGGATTGTTAAAAATTGCTGCTGATACATCTTCACTTGCTCATCTTTGCAAGTAAAAGACTCAAGATGGCCTTTATAGCCTTTAAAAGACAAACCATTTCAGCTTTAAACTCCAGTAATCCTTCTGATTTGCAGTTTTTTTTTTTTTGACACGTGGTACATGACAGTCTGCATGTCTCGTACCTGCTGTCCATCTGTGCCCTTGCTGGATGTGGCATCCGGAAGCTGGCAGGATCAGGTATGCATTATCACAACTGGGTCAGGAGGTAAAGAGGTTTACTGCCACCCGCCCCGGCAGCCTCGCGTATTAATCAATGAAGACCGCTTGTCTGCAAACGTGCATCTTGTCACTCCAGGTGCAGCTGCATCTCGGTCGTAAACCCCAGTTAAGTAACAGCGGTCCACGCTGATCTTGTGTCATACCCGTTCAGGCCGGTTACTTATTGAACACTTAACGTCTCCTCTTTAGGAATCAAGTATTCCACTTTGTGAGAGAGGGACACGCTGTTCAGCCCTGCCTGACACTCGAGGCAGTAATGGATGTGACTGTGGTCTGCTTGTGTTTGTTTCCTCTCAGGTTGACTTGTTACTTGCGCACCCCCACTTCCTCCTCATTGTGCCCCTTTATGTTTTATTAGGCCGATGTTCTGTTATTCTTAGCCGAGCAGGATGTTTATACGATCCTCGAACAGAAATATGACTGGCAAGGCCCTAGTGTTTATCTTACTTTCCCTCCGCCCCCTCCTCCTCCTGCTCAGGTCTTCACTGTCACCGTTCATCCCTCCGTCCCCTCCTCCGCTGCTTTTTTGCATGCCTGCCTCTGCCTCTCCCTCCCTGCACCCCGCTCAAGGATGAAATAAGTTCAGCCAGATGACTTTTTTTTTCCATGTTAAACCTTGCGTATCCTTTTGAGCCTCCTTCTTTTTTTATTTTTGGATATCCGGGTATTGTGTTGTCTGACTGGCTCAGCGAAGGTTACTTTACAGTAATTCAGCCAGAAGTTTTTTTTTTTTTTTTTTCCTTCAATTTTCTCATTCATAGGGCCACCCTACACCCTGCTGTGACATCTGTGTTTTTCTCATGAAAGAGATCAGGGGTGTGTGTTAATATAGGGATGGAAAAACTGATTGATAAATGGCATCATTGCCTAAGGGGTTAATGATCTCTTGACTCGTGTCACGCAATTCTCCCCTTCTCGGGATGAATTTGTGTTAATTGTTTGTTTTTTAGTGTGTGTGTGATGCACAACTCAAAACACTGGCAGCTTGATTGACGGTGCTTCAAAAACTTGTAGATGCACATCATGGAAGCTTAGAAATCCCGACATCACGGAATGAACCCTGATTTTTTTTTTTTTTTTTAAATCCTCACAGATTCGTGGGGACTAATTTTGTTTTTGTCACTGAATTTAAAGTTAGACTTAATAATGACGGCTAAGATATAGTGCAGCAGTATTGATCTTAAGTTTGCTAACATTAGCTGCCATAAGTTACAGGTCATACCAGACCAAGTAAGGCTGTAGCAGCATTGAATTGGGCAAGAGTGTATTTCATAGATTATGAAATGAGTATATGGTTTCCTTTTGTTACATAATCTCACTTTAAGGCAAAAATAAAGTTGAATTCATGAAGGTTATTTGTTGGGTGCAGTTTTCCAGACCTAACCATAAACCTACTTTAAATTCATGTGTCGACAAACATGGAGATGTAGGCATCATCATGAAAAGTATTCTCAGTATAATGAGTTCTGTATGAGTCATGCATGCAGTCAGAAATACAGCAGTGTGCTCTACTTAGAAATTCCAGAAAATGTTTCACCTTGTAAGTCGAATAACACTATCGAAGGTTTCAACCCATTTATTTTTAAAGGGGACTTCTGTTTTTGTAACTTATCAAACACTGAAATGATTCAGTATTTTCGGTTATCTAACAGTCACAGCCTGTTAGTGAGGGTGTTTTGATAGTTGAATGAGACTGTGGTGAAAGGTAAAATTAATTCCATGGAAAATGTTTACATAATTGCTCCTTATTTAAAAAAAAAAACGTTTTAATCACTTGCACCGTATAATATTTCACCATTCTGCTTCACCCAAAAATAAACACTTCTTATTTAAGACTGAAAGTAGGTCAAGCGAAGCCCACATATCTCTATCCCAAAAAGACACGTCCATTGAATCGATGATGTGAGGTTTTGAGTGAGTATCTTGCTGTGTTCCCTTTTCTTTGTTCTATATAGTCAGTGACCACACAAACCACAAGCCCGTGGCCACTGACCACAAGGCACCAGGCTTTAAATAGCGAGCGTGAGAAGGCCGCTCAGCATTTTGTCTCAGGACCATGTCCGTCAGTCCGGGGACCTGCTTTTTTTTTTTTTTTTTTTTTAAAAGCTTTACTACAACAGTGCTGGACGGTGAATACACTGAACATGGATAACACATAAACAAGCCCTTGTTACTTTTATCTAAAATGGAAAGTTTGGCTGAGCTTTGATGGAACTGAGTGCATCGAGTTCCACCCCAGTCAAATACCACAGCACGCCCCCAGCACACTCTTACAATGACTGTGTTCTCTGCTTGCTAGCGCAAGAGCACATCATCCTGTATTTAGAGATGGCCACCTTATGCAAGCCACAGCACGAGCTGTGCAGCTTTGCAGTGCATCAGCAGAGCAGAGCACAGACTAGATGCTTGGCGTGTTGTGGTCAAGATGCGCGTATAAATAAAAGTGTCGAACTTGTTCAGGTAAAACGGCAATGACTTTCAGACATAGAATGCGTGTATGCATAAGGACTGTTTTGATAGATGGTGTTAGTTTCTGTTTTTGTTTTTATGCTGTCATTGGAAGGTGTTTTTTTTTCTATTTTTTTTTTTTTTAAACAATGACCTCTGGATCTTCTGGGGCTATGGATCATAATTGCATAGAGTCTAATCAAATATAACTGCTTTTCTTCCTTCAACCCTGCAGCCCAGTGTTTGTGCCCGGCCGAGATATGACTGAGGTGATGATCAGCAGCACCCCCATGGAGGACATGAGGCTCAGCCCCAGCAAGGACAGACTCTCCTTCCAGGTAGGACACACGTACATATAACAGTGAAACACTGCTTATTTAATCTCCTACCTGTGCATCTTTTTTGTGGCGTTGCCATTTTATATGGATCTTCATTCATTATGACCCAGTCAACGTCTTTATGAACAGGAGGGAGCAGCTGGGGCATTTTTATTTGTGAGAACAGCCACTGCATTTGTTATGAGATGGAAATGTCCATATAATGTAAATGCAAAAGAGAGGAACTTAAAATATTCGATTTTGATCCCGGGCCAAGCTGAATTGCTTTTATAAAGAATGACCTAATCATTTTAGAAGTTTATTTACCAATATGAATTTGTCATTGAACTGTAATTGCTTTAAGATGATCAGATCTGTCTGATAAGCAAGTATAAGCAGCTAGGTGAGAACACTAACTTGTAGCTTTAAAAGCCAGATGATGACATTGCAATCCTAAGAAAACATTACAGAAAAATTCTACAGCCCTCATTTTTCATTCTGTAATATATTAAAGGGGACGTTGGAGGTTACAGTTGGCGACAACTTCAAACATACAAAGGAAACGTATGTCTGGGAAATTGTCTGTAATGTACTGCGGGCTGTCACAAAAATAAACCCTGCAGATTCAGAGAGATGAAGAGAGGCAGCCATCAGGTGGTCTTGACAAGGTGTTGCCAGCGGCTTTGTTTTACTGTCAGCTCAACAGGGCCATCTTGGGGGAGGAGGGGAAACCTACTTAAACACACAGCTGCCTGCTTATTTTAGCATCACATTTGTACCCAGGGTTAAAAATAACTGAACAACCCTATTTTAATCATTACTCCAGTTTACTGCAAAAGATAAGAATTATTAAAAGGTGTTGTATGATTTTGGCCAGGAAGTCGGCCTAATGGTTAGTGAAACTGCACCTTAACGGGTGTAAGGTCAGTGGTTCCAAAATTGTTCTCGAGCAATCTACAGCTCACTAAAAGCCATTTCCTGTTGAAAGACAGACTATAATTTAATTATTTGTGCAAAAGGTACACATTCATGCTTTAATTAATCTAATACAGCAGCCTTCTAATGCCACGCTGTATGCACGTGTTGACTCTGAGAGGATGTAGACTGACCCAGAGGAAAAGGCTGGCTTCCTCTCCTCACAGTTCACACCCCAGCTGTGAGTCTGTCTGAGAGGATGAAGAGGAGCAAAGGGAGGGGGGGGGTTCTTCTCTTCTTCACTTTTTCCATCCCCACTCTGTATTTCCTCACCTCGGCCATGTGCCCAAGGTCCCAGCCACTCCTCAGAAGCGCTGTATGAGGCACCAATGTTGCCACCAGTCACTTCCTCCGTTACGGGCGCCGGGGGCATTGACACAAATTGCGTGACCATTCAATTCCATCTGCACCTAATAAAAAGGTATTGAAATGACTGTGACCTACTGGTGGAGAAAGACGAGCAAATAGTCACCGATTTACTGAATTATCATCTCAAAAGGCAATGTCATGATTCACTGTACAGCGCTCACCCCCACATCACAGCCCTGCCGCACGCCCCAGAAGGTCCTAAAATAGCCAGCATTGTGCCTGGCTGATGTGTCGTCGCTTCCTGCCACTGGAAGTGAAACAAGTTATGACATGTGTTAGCTAGGGGTCCAAAGGCAAGGTCATTCGCTGCCTAACTCCCTTCGGTGATGACGCAAGGACTCGCAGCGCAGGCCAGGAAACGCAGACACACACAGGCATTAGACATGAACACAGACATGCTCACACACGTACTAGCACACATAATCACACCTCTTGGAACGGTTTTATACGCAGCTGTTTTTTGGAGAAGGTAAAAGCGTCCGATAGACCCATGCATGCTTTCATAACCTGACGGATTCTGACATTCACAAGGCATATTTATAGAATTTTATTTATTTATTATTATTTTTTTTTGGTCTTGTTCCTCCCTTCTCATCTGTCTCCTATGGAATTCATGGAGACTTTGGACACAGCTGGATCCCCTCTATCTCTCCTAGTCTCGGTCTCTCTCCTGCCTCCATCTAATGCTTTCTTTCCACTCGGCTCTTTGCCCAGACAGCGACATCGCCCCCTCCCCCCCCCAACCCCCTCCCCTCTCCTCCAGTGTCTTGGGGTGAAATATGCAGGTCTAAAAATATTCATCCACTTTATCCAAACAACAGCAAAAAATGCTGTTCTTGGACCAGGAGGGGCAGGGTTTTTTTTTTTTTTTTTTTTTTTTTTTCCCTGGGCCATTTCTCCAGTTCCTGAGAACAGGGAGAGTCTGAGGTTGATGTCCCATCTTGCCAGGATAGAGAATGCATGTAATCTCTCTTGTCAGAATGTCTCTCATGCCCTTCAGTTCAGATCCAAACATTTCAGCGTGGCATGTCGGGTTTATAAACAGACGTATCAGTCAGGATTTGCAGATAACTCGTCCGATTTCATGTTTTTTCCTAATCCTTTTTTCCAACTCCATCTCCACGGGAATATAAAGTATTCAACATTAAATGCTGACTGTTATAGAGGATGGATGCCCTATTTATACACAAATCATGTCCCAGTAAACCCTTCACCTTTTTTTTTTTATGTTTTCAACTTACTGTTTAAATGCTATGATTATGCTCTTGTATAATCTTCTGAGTGGTGGGTGACGTGGTACTGGATGAGTTCTTAAGCGGCTACGAGCTGCTTGGCACAGTGCCTTCCAAAGCATTTAGATTAAACATGAGGCAGCATTTGCTGTAAGTCTCCCGAGACATGCCTCATTTACCCATACACCACTTCCTTGTGCAATTTTTATTTTTGGGCAAGCACCTATGTGGCAAGACAGCTTGGCTGTTAAGAGGAATGTGGGCTGGGTGAGCACAGGTATGCCACTGGGATTTTTAAGCAACCACTTCGTGTCACAGATGTTTAGTCTTCACATCACTTCCTTCACAGTTGTTTAGCCTTGTAGTGTAACACTTTTACAAGGCTCAAGACAAAGTTTGGGTATCCAAGAGCCTACCGCACACTTAGCAGTGATCACAAATATGCTCACAGATATTTTCTTGGACAGCTGACTCTTCTAGCTCTTTAGGAAAAGTAACTGTATTAACCCCTGAGAATGATGAAAGATTAGTAACCAGTATTTCACCCCTTCTCTTTAGATATTCCCCGACCCCTCAGACTTTGACCGTTGCTGTAAGCTCAAAGATCGTCTGCCATCCATCGTGGTTGAGCCGACAGACGGAGAGGTCGAGAGCGGGGAGCTTCGCTGGCCTCCAGAGGAGTTTCTGGTCAGTGAAGAAGAGGAGGAAGAGGAGGAGGAGGAGCAGGATAACAACGGCAGTATCCCAAACGGACAGCCAACACAGAATTCCCAGCACTAGAGGCTGTGTTGCCCCCCCTCCACGCACGCACGCACGCGCACGCACTTGCACGCACACTTTTACACACACACACACACACACACACACACACACACACGTGTTTCCTCTTTCTTTCTGATGGACTCTCCTGTTGCACCTCAGCACCCCAACAGACTCAGGTGGCAGACACGCACTCAGAGTCCCACGACGCCGTCCCTTCGCCCTTGACGCCAAACGTCACTCCCACAAGAGAAGCAATACACACAGGCGACACACTTTCTCACACAATGATTTATCCTCCTGGACTGCAGAAAGAACACACACCTCTAACCTACACTTGTTACTACCATGCCTACCACCGTGTGTGTCTCGGCCCAGAACGGATGTGCTGTTGGACAGCGGCAGCTCAGTGCTCCATGGACAGATCTTGCACTGCAGGGGGGCTATAACTGCTCTGTACTTTACTCCAAAATGGCTGGCGTCATGACCCCAGAGACTTCATACACTCATACAGAACTATTGTGGTACCCGTGGGGATTATCGTCTACAGTACACTGTCCATACCAGTGTTCAGTTTCTGGATTGATATGTTAATTATTGTGATTGCCACTGCTGTCTGTAGATTTGTCTGTTTCTGAGAAATGAATGTTTTGTGATTTGTCTGTTTTTGAGAAGTGGTTATTTCTGTGTAAAATGTTACTGGGTTTTTTTTTTGTTTTTTTTTTACCCTCCCAACAAGAATAGTCAAATATTTTTGTGACCTTACGTCAGGCATTCACAGTAAAAAAGGCAACCTGGAATCATTTTAGAGAAGTGAGCAGAAAGTGAGAGAAACTAAGCCAGCATGCCCTGCTGTGCTTGTGTGATAAATTAATTGTACAAAAGCTTGTTTTGCAGTGAGGGCACAGTGATGCTATGATCCTCATCACATCGCCCTTCTGTACACCTTATTACAAACAGTACTTAGATAACAAAGCAAACTATTACAACATTGAGAGCTAAACGTGACGCAAGCAAGTCATTGTGCAAAAGGGCAAAGCTGAGTAAGGACCGAAAATTGTAATTTGTGAAAAGCAGATGATAAAGCAATGTACAGCCCCAATGAAGGATGTGTAAATACTTGTTCCCAGTGAGCCAACCCCCGAGGCCTTTGTAGTTCGCTGATGTTTGTACTTTGGGTTTGGTTTACTTTTTAGAAAGACAAAGACTGAGAATCGCTCTGAGCTGTACACACCTGAACTGAAAGTCTTTCCCAGTCTTCCTTTTTTTTCTTTTTGAAAAATAGCCATATTTTTTTTGACACCGTGAAGTTCAGGTCATGGAAAATTCACACTGTAGGACAGAGTTCAAAATGAGTAAGGCAGGATCTTGAAACCATATTCAGTTCTTCAGATAACAAAAATTAGTCCTGATGGTTGCCAAAAGCTGTTGATGGGAAATCTTAACTCGTTCTCTAGTAACGTCTGTCAGTTTAATTGTCTGTATTGCAACTTCAAAAGTAAGTGTTCTTTTGTTCACTCTTTAAATCACCACTTATTGTTTGTTGGACAAGTCTTGTCAGTCAATTTGTGGAAAAGATTTCATTTTTGTGTATACAATATGAAATACTGTTGAACAAGCATGAATGAGCTACATCTGTTCTCTTTGTAGTTTCTCATTTGAGTGGCATTAGGGCTGTGTACAGAACATCTCTCTCTTTCTCCTGTCTGTCACCTACAGGTCCCACATTGTTTTTGTAAAGCTCAGGGAGATTAGCCGCCATCTTTCTCTTGTTTTGTTTTGTTTTTTTTTTTTTTGTATTTAGACCACTTTTCTCTGTGACAATTACAGAGGCTGTAAATAAACATTTGAATTTGCTATCCAACTGTGTGTTGAATGCTGTAAAAATAATTAACTGAAGCGTTACTGCCCTTTTTATGGTACAAGATTAAGTAAATGAGTCCTTTTTTGCACAGGGGTAATCCTTCGGTGCATTTAAAGTGTTTTTTCCAAGAGACTTTACTTCTGTGTTTTACTTTCATTTTTCTTTGTGAACCACCCCCCCGCCCCCTTTTCCCCACTCACTTCACCTGCAGTGGTTAGAGAAAAGCAGTCGCACTTCCTGCTCAGCATCTCTCACATACAGAATCTCTCTACGAATACAGATGCTTGTATCAAGTATGTATATGTAGAAGCGAGAATAGGCCACATGCTACTTCCTGTCTTCAGCTTGCACGCAAATACAAACACACACACACAATCTGACTCTTGGTTACAGCAATGTATAATTCCTGAGCACTGAACAGCTTTTGTGTAGAATACAAAAATGATGCCATCTGTCATTATGGAGAACACTGGTTTGACCTACCAACCTTTTGGAGGCTTTTTACGATTACAGAAATATTGAGGATAGCACAGGGTATAAAAGCCTGTGGAAGCAACTCCTCACGCTCTACCCATAAACACTCACCACAATGATACAAGACTAATAAAATGTGGTTCAGTGGAAAAGTTCTAATGGGGAACTGGGGGATTTACAGGAATAAACAGAAAGCTTTCTGATCATTGTTACAGTGGAAACTTCTCAGGTGATTTGCTGCTGTACCGTATTAGTGACCCACTAGGTCAAGTTTGATTGCCTAGTACCGGGAAACGTCCATCAGAGTTGCTGCGGCAGGGCCTTTGGGGGCCAAGGGCCTGATAGATTGACCAACGTGGTTCTCTCAGGGCCTTTCAGTCAGTTCCTAGAAGGGGAACAATGATCTGACATTCTATCCTGCTTCCTTCTTCCTGGAAAAAATGGAGCATAAAGAGTTATTAATACACCCCGGCTGATAATGGTGGTCAGCAGCAGAGTGTGTGTCTGGCCCAGGGAGCCGATAGCTGGTTCTGGATAGACTAGAAGAGGAATGTCTTTTATCCCTTTCTTAACAACTGCTCCTTGATCTCAATGGAAAAAGTCATGAGATCACGGAAAGAAGAAATCAGAAGAAGTTAGAGAGGTCCTCAGAGACACTGTCTAAACTTGCATCCAGCTACGCGATTGTGTTACGTCAGCCAGAAACCTCTGAACTTTGCTTTGACTCTCAAAGATTGCTGGAGAGAGACATAGCGAGAAAGCAATATACTTCAGTTTTAATAAAGAAGGGTCCTGTGTTTCTGGGGCTCAAGGCGCTATGAAAGGAAGTCCGTGAAGCATCTTCCCACAGGACTGACATTTTGAGCAGCTCTTCAGCTCTTCTTCTTCAGCCACTTCCCTGCTGATTAACTCACTGAGGAACATTTGTAATTAGACTTCATTTGATGCAACTGGTAATTAAAATTTGTGATGCCATCTCCTTGCCCTTGATGCCAAAGCATCACTCCCACAAGAGGAGCAATGCACACAGGTGACACTTTCTTACATAATGATTTATCCTCCCAGACTGGAAAACGAATGGAAACACACACCTCCGACCTTCTCTTATTTTTACCATGCCTCCTACTGCGTGCATCTTGGACAGCAGTGCTCCACGGACCGCTCTTACACTGCAGGGGGGCTACTCCAAAATGTCTGGTGTCATGACCCCAGAGACTTCATACGCACATAAAGAACCACTGTGGTACCTTCTGAGATTATCATCCATAGTACACTGTCCGTACTTATGTTCAGTTTCCAGATTTATACGTTAATAACTGGGATTGCCACTGCTGTTCTGTGCAAAATGCGATCAGAATTTTTACACCTAAAAAGGAATCCTGCAGTGGTTTTAGAGGAAACAAACCAGTCTGCCCTGCGGCGTTTTGCAGTGAGGGCACAGTCATGCTGCTCTCATCACATCGGCCTCCTGTAAGCCTTACTACAAACAGTACTTAGATGACAAAGCAAAATATTACAACATCGAGGGCTAAATGTGACGCAAGCGGGCCATTGTACAAAAGGGCAAAGCTGAGTAAGGACTGAAAATTGTAATTTAGTGAAAAGCAGTTGATAAAGCAATGTACAAATGCAGTGAAGGATGTGTGACCACTTGTTCCCAGTGAGCCAACCCCCGAGGCCTTGTAGTGCGATGACCATGTTTGTACTTTTGGGTTTGGTTTACTTTTTAGAAAGACAAAGACTCTTGAATCACTCTGACATTTACACACCATAACTAAAAGTCTTTCCTAGCCTTCCTGTTCTTTGCTCCTTCAAATGTGAGATTGGCAGCTAAAGGAAATGTTAACAGGGGTTCAACATTCATGCAAACAATAATGTTCTGTTCAAGGTTTAACTCAATGCACTCAGAAAGATCAGCTTCTTACAATGAATGACGAGCAACATAAACATTTCCAGCCAAAGTTAGAAATGGTTTGGCTGTTTCACTTGAGATATTACAGTATTTTTGTCTGTTTTTCTCAGTGGTTTGGAGTGGGTGGAGCGCAGTTTGGAAAAGGTAATGTCACATATTTTGGAGCACCAGTTGGGATTTTGCGACAGCTGATTCAGAATGACAGTCGTGGGGTTACTTGCTGTTTCTCTTCAGTAAATATGGAGCCAGTGGCTATTGGGCTTTACACTAGATATACTATATCAAAAGGGCTAAAACCAAATTAACAACTACTGGCATCCAGTTTCATGTATACTGTACAGACATGAGAGTGGTATCAATCGTTTTAGCAAGAAAGTGAATCAGCATATTTCTCAAAATGTCAAACTATTCTGTTACACGATTAATAGATAACTCAAAATTATGTTTTTTTTTCCCCTTAATTTATTGTTTTTGGTGACTTTACTGCAGATTTGAACCATTTCATCACTTGTATCTCTTGTGTGAAAGTCACGTCTTTACACTGTTCACCCTTTTACACGTTTTCACCCCAACCACTCTGCTGTTGGTCAGAGATGACAGGCTTCATTCTGCAAACGGTGAGACGGTGACATAGGGGAACAGAGTGTGTCTCGCACACCATTGTTGGCGTGAGACACAGTATCTTTAAAAGTGTGTGTGAGAGCGTGTGTGCCTGGCAATGTATTAAAATTGTTGTCAGAGCCCACTGAGTGAAGTCACTGATAGCTCTTCTAGCTCATTCTTGGAATTCTTTCCAATGGAAACAATCCCATGGCTGATCCCAGTGTGTCAGCAGAGTCTGACCTGCCAACCCCTGAATTCTCCCGACTCCCAACTATAGTCCACATTAACACTATTTCACTATAACTCCTCCACACATAAACTAACACCAACCCCTTCATGTGCCCATAAGATAACTCCTCCCTCCTCAACCCGTATGTCCTAAAGAGAAAAAATAATGCTTATCCGATGAACTCCTTTTCCACTCCCTCTTCATTTTACTTTTTTTCCACCAATGTAGTTGTTTTCTTGTTCTTTCTATTTTTCGCTCTCCCAGACTTTTATCCCATTCTGTTGTTTCAGCAGATTTCCCATACTTACATGACAGCAGAAATGTACTCTGCATTCCCAAAGTGCAGGTTATGTAATGTAAGTTAACATTTCATTATAAACAGTGTCCCTGTTCTTATAACCTTGCTATTTTAGTACTGCAACCTTACTGTATAAGTCACCAAGGTTTATTCTGCGTGTGCATGCATAACAGTGTGTGTGTGTGTGTGAGTGCGCGTGCAGAGCTTGCAAAACAGGCACATGTGCTCGGAGGTTTTATGTATAACTGTGTCTGTTATTATGAGTGCCATGTGCGTAAGGGAAAGATTCTTTTCCCATGGTTCCTCAAGTGTGAGAAGAAAGTAGAGCTCTCAGGACATGAAGCAAAAACTCCGCTAGTTATTTATAACCTGTCTGGAGACGGCCCACCAAGCATAGACACATATCTGGCACTGTCAACAAGAGAAGAGCTAGAGGAAGATACGCTGAGAGGCATACAACAAGGAGGGAGGATTACAGGGTGAAGGGGTCGGGGAAGGAGAACGGAGGATGTTGTGGAGGTATAGAGCATGACGAACACCTGCACCATGACATGGATAAATCATGGGCTGCAAAGACTGGTTGTCTCTCCTGGTGGCCAAGTTAGATAAGACTTTAGGAGATAAGGTAAAATGCAGCCCCAGCACAAATGACACTTAGGAACTTGCTTAGTGTCACTGTGCCCTCATAAAACTGAATGTACTTTCCAAATGACACTACGAAGAGCATGAATGGAAACAAATGAAAAATGAAAATGCAATCAGCCCTTTCCCCGAATGTATTTGACATCTGAAAACCCTACAGCGCCATGTGATACGCCAGTCGAGAACACGGGACCACAAATTGGTGATTGCTATTCAAAACAAAGCCTCCCCAACTTCACAATTAATCAGAGTCAACTCAACACTCTGCCAAGCTGGTCTCTGTACCTGCACGTCCACAGACCAGCCTTTGAAGGCATAATGCAACTGCTGGACTCACAACCACAGCACATATTTGGACGGATGAGTCTCACCCTGGAACTCGTTCTCTATTTAACAGGGTGATGTAAGGCACATCTCCTTCTCATCCGCAAGCTTTTAAAGCTTTGATCAATACAAGTCTGCTGGCATCCGCTTTACACCGTAGTTTTGTGTGTTAATGTGCTAAGCCACAGGCTGCTGCTCTTCCATAGGCTGTTGTTGATATAAATAGACTGCTTATGGCCCCGCCACTCTAATCCTTATTGCCTAGAGACCAGGGTGGAAAAAGGGAAGGAAAAAGAGAGGGGATGGGACCGGGACATAGACGGAGATAAACACGCAGAAATTAAGATCCAAAACTTGAGATAGAGCCATACGCATGTTGCTGTTTCAGGTGTGAGGGTTTCCACGCACAAGACACGTTGACATGTTGTCAATGCGAAGAGGAAGTGAAGTGAAAGAGAAGACGACTCAAGTTAAATCATCCATGTCCCCGCTTTGAACTACCAGGAAAGCACAAGAGGTCGTTGGAGGCAAGAATGTTTAAAAAAAAATAAACTAGATGAGCTTTTTGTTTTCAATAAAGTCTCGTTAAAGTGCTATCAATAGACTCCATTGAAAATAAACCGAAACACAGTGTACAATGCCCAAAAAGAGTCTCTCCCACATGGATTTATGTAAGTGGAGAGGCTTGTCTAACATGAATTAACGTTGTTGTTTTCTACATTTATCTTTTAATTTGATCCAAACTTTGGCTGTAAGAGAGGTTGCGTATCACTTGGCTTCCCTCCTGTGTCATTTTTATCAGCAAATATAACTAAGGTGTACATATTTTATGTTTGTTATGGATTAAAACGACCGTGACTCTTCCCAGAGGACTTAGATATTTGGAATTCTCAAAGGGAATATGATTAAGAGTACCTGATCAAATTGCTTTTGCTAAATCATCTCGGACAAGCGTCATTAATCATGTGGATGTGCTTCTCTCTTGAAGGTGAGCTGGCAACGGCCTCAAAAAATGAGAGCCTGTTTCAAAGCAAAGTTTTTTCCGTTCCCCTCTGAAGTGATGCAGTGACCCTTGAGAAGTTTATACTGACAAAGCTATACAGTTCACTCAGTCTCTCAGATAGAGTGCATGCCATAGGGAGCAGGTCATGGAAAAGTCTTGAGTTTGACTAAGTGCACTCTCTCTTTTACCCTGTCTGTCAGTCCGTCCCTACCTCACTCACCACATACACACACACATACAAACACACACAGAGGAGAGTACATGTACATGCTCGGATACACTCAGACGCATTGACCAATCTGCGCACACACACATCACTGAATGCTGAGGTAATTTGTGACAGTAGGACAGCTCATAACCGTGGGTTAAAGAAACAAATGACACATGCTTGGGATTTACACTACTTTAAAAGGCTATGTTGGGGGGACTCAGTCAAGAGGTACATCATCAATACCATGCTTGAGGTTTGAATGAGTTCTGACATATTTTTAGCACTTGGGGGGAAAAGAAGGGTTAATGGACAAAAACCTCTCTCCTTAAAGAGGATTAGGGGACACAAAAGAAGTAGCAGAAATGGACATATCTTTCCAATGGTGGTGATTTCAAACATGATTTAAAGATGTGAATGTCAGCGCAAAGGTTACATTTCCAGAGAGGAAGTAGGCTATTAGGTAGAGCCTGTTGAAACAATGTGTGGCCTACTGGATATTTACTCTCGAAACACTTCAACCAAGGGGCACGAATGACAAACTTCTTCTCAATGTAGTGCTGTTGACCTGTCTTGCTCATTGTTAACCTGCATTAACGACTAAGGGGTTTATGTTTGAATTGGTTGCTTGGATACAAAGCCTTTTCAAAATTCTAATCTTGTTGCCATGTTTAACTTTAAATGTTTCCATTGTGATGGATTAAATGTACAAATGAACTTTCCTCTACACTTTTAATGGGACTGCAACTTTATCTTTTATTACTGTTGTTTCCTTTATTATGCACCAAGGATGAAAGACTAAGTTGAAAAGGTGCTGTACTTTTTACAATTTTGAGGTAATTGTAATTATTGCCATTTTATGCCACTTTGTTCTTCTACTCTACTCGTATATTATACTTTTTTTCTCCACTACGTTTATATGAAATCAGTCATTACAAGTTACTTTGCAGATTAATTATATATTTATATATAATTATATATATATTACATTTTTTATGATCAGATGCATTCTTACTGTTCTAATTTAATTTAATATCTTTTATTTGAAAAGGGACACTGTATTAACATTCAGAGAAATGTAAATGCACCCTAGCTGAAAGCAGAAAGGCTAGTTTCCATCTGAAGCCCCGTTGCCTGATGTTGTTAGGCATCCTAGGATAATAAAAATAATAGAATATGTACAATAGTTAAAAGCATACTTAAAAAAAAACAACTATTTTATATGGTAAAAAAAGCATATACAAAATCCACAAAAAATTGCTTTATACAAACACAGTACAAGTACAGTCATGTTAAAGGAGCATCATTGTTGACACTGATTCTCAATAAATCATTACACTTAAATTAATAATATTTAACTATGCAACAATATACAGTAAAAAAAAAATCTAGCTCAACCTCCACCATCTACTAAACTGAAATGTCTCTATCTGTCAGCCCTGTGATTGACTTGCGATCTGACCAGGCATATGACTATAATAAGAATTAAAAATAATATTATATAGAATATTAAAACAGGGCAGCACAGTGACATCGCTGAAGGAGAAGCAAAAGAAAATGAATGGATGGATGGATGGATGGATAATATTACAGCACCCAGAGGGGTCATTTTTCTGCACCATGGGCACTTTTACTTTAGTTATTTTGAGTAAATTTTCCTGAAAATACTTACTTTATCTTTGGTCTGGTTTTAAATGCACGACTTTTACCTATAATAAAGTACGAATACTTTTCCATAGTTAAATGATCTGATTACATCTTCCACCCCTGGTACTTGCATTAGCAGTGCATGCTGTCTTTTTCCCCCTCCTCTCTTTCTACCGCTCCCCCCTTTTTGCACCTCCTACAAAGACTTTATGAGAGCACTTAATTTGACTGCTGCTTAAAATATAACAACCGCTATCAGCATGTGAAATCTACATAGCATTCAGTATCACCTTGGCTCGTTTTGCTCCACACGCTGCAACTTGTTGCGGTTTCGTCGAGTAAGCTCGCACGAACAGCGCCCCCTGTCGGCAGCTGGCTGTCAGGACAGGTGAGGGGTGACAAGTTGAGAGGTCGTGTTTGCTAAAGGGTGAGGCGGCTGCACTTTTGCTGAAGCGAGCAAAGACGTTTAAAGAAAGGGGAGCTGTCCACGTCGGGGGAAAAAACAAAACAATAACTCGGTTGTAATATCAACAAGCGCCACCTGTAAGGAGCGGCGATTGCTTGCTAACGTTAGCAAGGTGCTAGCTGACTCGCTAAGTTGCTATGTCGCAACCGAGTGTGTGGACCTACCGGAGCTAACGCAACATAGCTAGCTCACCTAAGGCAAACTTTTAATTCTGGAGGAAAAACACTAAAAGGTGGGTATGTTGTCACCCGTCAGTGTCTAGAAACCCCTCGGCAGCATTAGCAGGTCCTGTTGAAATGAGCAGGATAGCGTCGGAGCTAGCTGTTGCTGCATGTTAGATTTGGGTTGTTAGCATTCATGTTGCTGTTGTGAGTTAGCCCAAAGATAATCTGCACTGACAGTAGGCAGCTTTGTCGTCCACAGTGGACTTTATAGCGCACAGGCAGGAAGTTCCTTTAGTTTTAATGCCAAATCAACGTGAACAAGGTGACATTTGCACCAAGATGGTGCTTAAGCTGTCACAACATTAGCTTTTCCATGTCAACTCCATATCATGTCATGCCGTCATTTATCTGCAGAGCTGTCACTCATTTTCTGGTAACGTGAAGCAATTCAGTAATTACTTACGAACCGAGGGAGTGATTATTTACAGACAGACAAGCATGGAAAATCTCGTTTAGGGCCAGTTTGTGTAACCACATTGGATTCAGGTTAAATGTTAGCCATGTTGTCTTCCTGGTTAACGTCTCAGCTCCCTGTCTTTGCCCCACCCCTGCGTGATAGAAAATGTGTGCAACTTAAGTGATATCATCCGCTTATTGGTGTTGATTAGATTAGATTATTCCCTAATTATATGTTAATGTAGTCCTATAAAATAGCCAGCATTATTGAAACTAATCGCTGTGGTAGATTAAGTCCAGGATGCAGCTACTGACAAGCACCTTATTGCTCCCAGACTTAGTGCTCACCTGTAGGCTCTCTGCACAGCTGCACCTGTTGATACACCTCAACTCCTTCAGGCACACACATACTCGGAGACTGTCAACAGATACAGCTTAAGAAATCAAATCATCCTGATCCAATGCAAAGACCTGTTCACTGTAGGATTATTGTCAGAGTTGTTTGTGCAGAAATTATATTACATTTGCATCCCCACCTGTGTGCAGTTAGTATGCATACACAACACATATTACCCCCCCCCCACCATTACCTGCCTGTGGGGCTGCTTCAAGGTGCTTAGACACTGAAGGACATTTTCATTTCAGGGAAAAGTTACTTCGGGAAAAAAAAAAAAATTTAATGTCTGGCACAGTTTATGGTTGACACCATCATCAACTTACCCTGTTATTAGGTTCTTTTTTTTTAATCCAGTTATTCACAGAGCTTGTTAGGCTTTGCCGGCTTACTCTGACCTCCAGTTCATTTTAAAAATTATGTGTCCTGTGCGGTGTTATTGTATTTCATCACTCCTCCCCATACTGTTTCTTTTTCCACCACGCAGTGAAAGAGCCTGGTTGCTCTTGGCCGATGGTACAGATTAGTGATAAAGAGGTTGTTAAGCCATGTTAGACATTGATCACTTGTTCTTTTTCCACATCTTTTAGTCAAAAGGATATCCAAAAGTTTTGCAATTTTGTAAATATTGGGAGACTTGGTTCCCAAACTTTGTATCTAAGTTTGAGAGGTCAAGAAGTCAAATTAATTTGACTGATAGGGGATAGGGAATGTTTTTAGTTATCGCAGCAGTAGGAGATTTTGTTCTCTTGGTTATAAAACAAACCTGCACTTAAGTCTATTTGCAATTAATTTTACAGCATTATCTGTTTTGTTCTTCCTCCCTCTGTTTTCCCCTCTCTGTCTGTCTCTTACACACACACACAGACACACACCACTTAAGCTCATTGTTTAGCCTAGACATGCTTGACCTCTTCACTCTGCTTTGCTCTGTTGGGGTGTCTGGTCTTGGCCTAAAGTAAGGAATGCACAAGGATTGCCAGAGAATTCAGACTTGGACTATGAGGAGTATGCTGCGCATTGCATGTGGTGGTGTGTTTGGGGAAGTGCTTTCGGGATCATTACTATGGTGATTAAATAAATGTTAAACTAACCCAAATAGATGGGGCTAAATCAAACAAGTGGTACTTGCTTTGGAATATGGAAACATCAGTGTTTCCTTGGATGCCTTATATAAACAGGGCTATGTCCCAGGTGTCCATTCCAAGTGGAAGAAAAACATGTTTATTTAACACTTTCATTTCCATAATTCCATTCACTTCTCACATCTCTGCCTCCAGGTGTGTCATGTCTTTCTGCTGTATGTGTTAACCTCGTCCGATTGTTCCAGCAGCCACCCAAGGGTGTGTTTTTTGTTTTTGTGGGGCCTAATTGTGGCAAGCGTGCTTACCAAGCCTGTTTTCTCACCTCTCACGTGCCTCACATTTTCCATTGTTAAAACCAGTAACCCTTAAACCCTTATTGCCAGCATAATCATGCACGCGAACACACTTGCATCTTTTGAAGCACCTTCAGCTACTTTGGTCGCTGCAGCGAGAATTGCTGCGTCATGTGTCCTCAGTGGGTGTCAACGAGGGAAAGATGATGGGAGTGTCATAACAGTAATTGAGGTGGAAAGGTGTGAAGTGCAGTTCATATAGAGAGAAGAAAACACCTGCTGGATGTAATGGCTCCCTGTAGCAGCGGCTCAAACTCCCTGTGTCAGCAGGACTGGGGCCCTAATCAAATCAAAGACTCCTTGTATTTCCCCTTTTAACCTTTATCTCAGGAGACTTGCTAGTAATTGGCTTGCTCTAGTTCTTTAAGATTAGTGAATCTTATTGTTTGTTAAGGGTCTTTTAAAAACATTTGCATTTTTAATGTGATTTATTAAGTCACACAAACTAAATCCAGATGTAACTTACATAAATAGACCATTTTTCACTGAGTGTCAGATCAAGTTTATTTACGTAGCCCTTCATTACAAGTGTCTGAACATGTAAAAGTGCAACACATCAAAACATTTGACATTTAAGTAATTTGCTCAAGGGCAGTTTCACCGGGTCGCTAGTGAGAGAGCATTATTCATCTACTTGTGTCAGATTTTACATTTTTTGACTGCATGGAAATAAATTTGTCTATTTGACCTCTATACATAACTATTCTAGGACTTACATGACAAAAGGAACAGGACATAGGGAGATTCCAGTCAAGCACAGAGTCCTGAGAAGAAGTCTGACAGGGCACAATAACTGAAAACACCTGTGTGGATATACCATATGGAGGGACAAGTGTAACGTTATGATTGGAAGCCAAAGTGGTCACCAGTGATGTCACTGAAATGACAAGGGATCTCCATCGGCATGTCCAGATGAAGCCCTTCAAACTTATCAGACATGTCATGGACAATTGAAGGTCCTGTTGGTTTTGAGTTTCAGAAGGATTACCAGCTTGGTTCACTTCCCTCAGGGATCTAATGACCATGTGGTATCTCTGCTATGTTGCAGCTACTGTTATGAACATGCTTACTCAGTCCACTAAGGTGGTCCATTTATGTTCAACAAGAGCGCCAGTGTCTGTGCAGGTTGTTTGTAGGTGTTTTAATTTCAGACCAGTTAACACCACAGCTTATTCTCAAATTTTCCTTGTAATGCCCACACCCGTAATGATAATATGTACACATGCTTGTAATGAATCATAAGGATAATAGTCAAACCAAGGTTGTAATCAAATAATTGATGCCTTTATCAAAGCGGGATAAAGTTTAAGCTTATCAGTTTAATTGTACCTTCATTAGTCTTATCCTGTAATATTTAGTTCCACTCCTAATAGCGGGGTAGATGGCACTCCGAGATAACGTCAGAGTTCCACGTGCCTTCGTGCTCTTTTCCGCCACAGAAGTGGATCTTCTTGAAAACCTGATTCTTTTTGTGAAGGTGTTCTAAAAAAAAAAGATTAAACAAAAGCACATTTATTTTCATTTAAATGGCTGTAAGAAATTAAAACATCTAGTTAAATTATATATTTCCATTGTTAGTGTTACCTTCTGTACTCTCTCTGTGTTTGGTGATAGGTGGTTAGAGATCATTAACATACTTTATACTGCCTCATATACCCAGCTAGTTAACTTATGGTGGTGTAGCAAAATATTACAGCAAAATTTTTTAATTGTGCATTATATAGTCTCATGGTATATGTCATGGTTTGTACAGCCAGCTCTATGTTATTGTAGATTTATTGTGAAAATGGCAATGCGGCCAGTGTTGATGACTACACGTGAAATATTTTAGAGCTTCAGTAGATATTGTTGTGATATTTTACCTCCTTTTTTTTATTTAAAGACCATCAGAAACTGTTTATGCCATTTTACATTCAGTGAATAATTTCAAAGCCACAGTCACACTTGATTTAGTGACCGTGCACCCACAATTTGTTACGCACAGTCCAAAAGGTTCCCCTATTTACATTCCACAATAGGAATGTCTGCCCTGGTGTTTCCACTGTTTGTGGGAAAATATGTCAAAGGCGCAACAGAACAGCAGTCTTTGCTATTGATGAGACTGTCGATAATCCCATTTGTTTCATGTTACAAGTGTTGTTCCACTTCAGCTCCTTTCCATAGTGGAAATTCAAGTCAGGAATGATTTCCATAAATGTCATCTTTTTTTTTTTTTTTATCCCCCTTCAAAACACAGCAGCTTCAGCTCACGCTGTGACTGCTCAATTTGATTTATTTAGCTTTCACTCATATTCCAGCTAATCTTGTCTTGTTCATCTCTCCACAGATGGCTGTGTCAGTGCGGGGCCTGTACTTCGTGGTGACCCTGTTTTTGGGCAGCTTCTTTGGGAGCGTCTTCATGCTGGGTCCAGTTTTGCCCCTCATGCTGCTCTCTCCCGCTTGGTACCGCTGGATCACAGATCGAATCGTCGCTACCTGGCTCACCCTACCTGTGGTGTGTGCACCAGCTTAGCCTTTACTTAGCCTACTTCTGTGCGTGCCAGATGGTCTTAAATTACCTGTGTTTGACAGTCACGACAACCTGTGTCATCATCTCAACCTTATTTATCCCTCTCTATTTAATCAGATTTTATTTTTTGTCTCAAGTGCACTTAATTAACTCAGATAGCCCTTAAGAATGATTATGCAAATCTTGTTTACAGTGACCACATCAACAGCATTTTTTATTTATTTTCTTCTAATTCTTGTCTCTCCCTTAAATTTATCTCACCATCTTTTCCTCTTCCCAGTCCCTCCTCTCTCCCTTTACATCCTTTGCCCATTTTTTTCTCCCCCTGATGCCCTTTCCCCCCTCTTTTACTTCTTCTTCATCCTCCCTCCATCCCATTATCTCACCCCTCTGTAGTCATTGCTGGAGCTGGTATTCGGGGTAAAGGTGGTCATAACAGGCGATGGCTTTGTTCCCGGGGAGCGAAGTGTGATAATCATGAACCACCGTACCCGTCTGGACTGGATGTTCCTTTGGTGTTGCCTTCTCAGGTACAGCTACCTTCGTCTGGAGAAGATCTGCCTCAAGGCTGCCCTGAAGGCAGTTCCTGGCTTTGGTGGGTATACAGTGAGCGGCCCTGCTCTTTCCTCTACACACACCCAGACTTGCATACCTCTGCAAACACTGATATCAAATATGCTTTGCAAAGTATTTTTTCAAAAACATCATTACAAAGCAGTTTACGTTTAATAGGAGAAAGTGAAATTGTTGGAGACAGCTGAATCTAGATAAAAAGAGGCATGTTATGATGCAAATTCATAGCACGAGACTGATATGACAGTGCAAGATTCTAATACAACAGTCCTGCAATAAATGAAACTGTTTCACAGACTGCAGCCTCCAAAATTAACATAAAGTCGAATCAGCATCTCACAAAAACAGTTTAGACAGAAACTGAACATTATGACCTTCAGGAAGGAAGGATTTATTGCAGGACTTTTTTTAGCTGGTATGCCTTATGAACTGGAAGCTGAATGTAGTGTAACATAACTGAAGAAAAGAAGCATCCTTTTCCTCCAGAGAGACACTGGTTTGACAAACCTGTTTTTCTGATGGCTCAATGTCAGATGGTTTTCTAGGAAACATACACAGCTCTGCCTGCTTTAAGGGGTGTTAGAGAATCACTTAAGCAGCAAAAGTAATCTATTATCTAAGTCATCTGAAGTCATTGTTTTGTATTTTTCCAGGCTGGGCAATGCAGGTGGCCTGCTTCGTCTTTATTAAGCGTCGTTGGGAGGAGGACAAGAAGCACATGGAGAACATGCTGGACTACTTCTGTGACATCAGAGAGCCCCTGCAGCTGCTACTGTTCCCAGAGGGCACAGACCTCACTGGTGAGAATTACACAATGCAGCACTCTATCCATTTCATGGGACAATTTTCCCACATTTCAGTAGTTATTCTCAGAATACGTTACCCACCAAGGGGTCTCCAGAGCTCAGCGTGACACCTGTCTTACACCATTGCACTGACACTGTTATGCAAACACAAGTGAAAAGACACAGCCAAATCCCTTGACGCACACCCCACACAGTAATTTCTATGAGAATGCTCTGATCTTTCGGTCCAAGTAACAGCGACACCAGTGTCTAAAGCCCTTTCAGATCACAATTAAGCCAATCAAAGTCCCGAGTAGCATTACTGGGGGAAGCTTAACTTCTCTCCACATACCATGATGTCATGAAGGGGTCCAGTAAAGTTACATCATAATTGGCAAGTGTTTACGTCTCTGTGTGTCCATGAACGTACGTATGCATTTAAGCCTCTTAAACCTCAAGGCTTAATTAGACACAAGAAACAAGGGGATATATACAGAATGAAGAGTTGTTGGACTTAGAAACATGCCAACAGTACAGACCTCAATATACAAGATCCAGAGCACACTTTAAAGATTTCCATGACCCCCTTTTGGAGCTTGTAGAGATTTTGCAAATTAAATGAAAGATTGTATAAATGACAAATCACAGCTTTGTCCCCTGGAGAGCAGAGTCCTCACAGATCTGTCCATAGTGCTTTTGTCCCACAAGTCAGTCCGAAGGAGCTACTTGTTACATAATAAGACTCATGAGTCATGATATAGTTTACACGTCTCTGCAACAAGTTCCTGGGGAATGTTTGCTGAATAAACAGTCATCTTTCCTGTGTTTATGTCTCCATGTGGTTTTTGCAAATGTGTAAGTGTTTGTCACTGGTGCATGTTTTTCAAGAATCTTGTCACATCCAGTAACTGATATTATTATTGTTTACCACTGTTTTTAGTACAGTATAGAACAACTTTTATCAACCAAGTTTTTACTAATATAATTATACTATTATTTTATATAGAATAAAATGTAATGTAAGTTGTGTCTTAATATGTGTGAATAATGGGTCTCTCTCCTGCATTTGAAAATAATATGATACACTTTTTTCTATATATATTGTGATTGCTGCCACACAACATATTTAACACTGTTTAAAAGTTAACACAATGTTATGTGATGAAGGCAGTTGCCCAGAGGTTTACTGTGTGTCTGTGTCTCATGTAGAAAATACAAGAACAAAGAGTGATGCGTTTGCCGCCCAGAACAGCCTGCCGAAATTCGAGTATGTGCTGCATCCCCGCACTACTGGCTTCACCTTCATTGTTGACAGACTACGAAAAGGTCAGTTGAAGACATGAAATGTCTACATTAAACATGATCCACTTAAGAAAATAAATAAACATAACATAAAGACATAAAGTCTGTCACCCTGATGGAAATATTTTGTCAGCATAACCAAGTGAAAATGACATACTGTCATGATGATTGTAGTTGATGCACTATTGCTGTTTGTAGGAGAAGGATCATACCTGTTATTTTTCAGGCAAGGCTTAGACATGCTTTATCCCACTGCCAGCCATTACAACACCCCTGAGATACTCATGTTTCGCTATGAGCTAATTCTGGCAGTCCTCCAGAGTTCTTAAATACCACCTCTGGCCCTGCTGTCTCATCCTCCCGGCCGCCCTGGATGCTGAGTATGGCACTAACTCTCCAAGCAAGTGTTGTGAATCAGTGTGATGTCATCAGACTTTGCTAATTCTCCGCTCCCTCTCTCTGCACCGCTGACTGACATGCTGTGCATGTTGTTCTTTGTCCAAGTCCACAGTGCCCCTGTCAGCTCTATTTTTACCACAGTAGAGCTGAGCTGTACAGGAGCAGGCGCTGGCAGGTGGCATCTTGGTCACTTGATATTTAATTCATCTCTCTTGGTGTGTTGTAAGGACACTGCAGATCAGTGATGGAGGTATAGAGCTTATTGTAGTTCTGAAAAGCAGAGATGGGATGAAGCGCTACGCCCCTGGATAATTGGAGGCAAATGTGTAATGGAGCTAAGTGCTTGGATTTTGTAGGGTGTATAACACAGATTGAACAACTAGTGTGGATGTGGCAAAGGGATAAAGGAAGTCTCTCCACAGTGTCATGTCATCATGTCATCAACTATCTAGTTTGCAGTAAGTCTAGTTCAGTGTTATGAGACTATGATATCAGCAAGTTTTGTTCCTTTTGATCAATTAAAATTATGTCCTATTTCCTAGGAGACAACCTAGATGCCGTCCATGATATCACAGTTGCATACCCCAAGAACATCCCTCAGACAGAACGCCACCTCATCCTGGGGCTCTTCCCCCGCGAAATCCACTTCCACGTCCGCCGCTACCCAGTGGCAGTGCTGCCCACCTCTTCGTCCGACCTGGAGTCTTGGTGTCGAGAGCGCTGGGCTGAGAAGGAGAGCCGTCTGAGAGACTTCTATTCAGGACAGCCCAGGGGCTTTGAAAGGGATGGTGTTGCGCGTGTGCCGCCCTGTAAGACAGAGCTGCGGGTGGCTCTGATCAAAGCCGCCTCACTGCTGTACTGGAGCAGCTTCATCGCTCTGTGCTTCACTGGCCTGTGGTTGTGGACTCCATTCAGGCTCTACTTCCTGGTCATGGTTGGAGTCTATATGGCCCAGCAGAAGCTGGTCGGAGGGTTGGAGCTGCTGGAGTTGTCCTGCCATCGATACTGGAAGTCCGTGGCTACAGACATGGGTGAGAAGAAGAATGTGCTGGATGGGAAGATGCAGTGAGAATGGAAGACAGGGTTGACTGGACAATGACATGTTTCCACCTATGCTCAGCAGGGACACTGAGGACTCAGCTGTCTTGGCCTGTTAAGTCCAGAGGGCTAGAGGATCCCCTTGAGGGACCCATGCTCCATGCCTTAGAAAGGGAGTAATGAGTTCACCTCCTGACAGTATGCATGGCTTCAGTGGAGAGAGCTTAGGTTTCTGTCTGCGAAAAAGAGGAATGTCATGTACATTTATGTGTTGGATTCAAGGAATTCATCACATGTAATGTGCCACTTGCCCTTTGTATGTCTCTCCTTGTATAATCACTTGTTATTTAGCTTGCTGCCGGTGCATTTTATCAGTTTATGTTGTTGGTGTTTAATTATGGTTGTTTGTTCAGAACCTCAATGTGGACATGTGTCATGAAACAATACTGTTAGTATTTGTTTTACTGTTGCCATGTCTTTGAAACTGGTTTTATTGTATGCTGTGTTGCCCTCGGTTTTATCTGTGTCATAAGTTACGGAGCAGAGCCATAGTACAGACCTCCTGTACGTATGATGACTTGACTCTAACCAACATTCAAATCAGCACTGTAGTTAGCTGGATTAGACTGATGGGACTTGTCAAATTAATCTGTTTCCATCAGTAGTCACTAGTCTAGGAAAGAAAAGGACTGATATAATTCCAAGAGAATTATTAAGGAATATACAGGTATATATGTGTACCATTGTTTACCTATATTGGGTATAATTACCCTTTTATACAAAGTGGGAAATTAAGCTTTCCCAGTTAGTCCTTAGAGATGACTTCTGTGACAATGTTTATTACTGTATAGGTCTTAAAACATAAGTGTATGTATGTCATATGTTATTCTGTTTGTTTCCTCAAATAGCTTTTGCACATAAAAGGTAAAGGTGTGAAAAGCAGATTTTAAAACATTACCAAACAGAATGTAGTCTGTCTCATCGGGAAAAGGTAGCTTCACCCACCAACAGGCGAAGTTGCCTGCAGCTATACTGAGGTAACTTTTGTAGTCATCAACATCAAAGATCCACCTGAGATCTTCTATCTGGATAACTGTAGAAGCAGATGAGCTTTGTGCCCTTTCTGGGAACGAAGGGATGCCTTGTAGAGGCAGGACGTGGGTGTTGCTGGGGTGGAAGAATGTCCTGTTGGGACAACATTACCCCTCGATGTGCAGGGTGGCACAGAGGACCAGACTTGGAGTGGAAAACTGGCCATGAACTCAACCTAATCCAAAAAAGCCCTGTAATGCCCACCTCTGCATGTGTCCCTCTCTAGAGGACTGGCATTGATGCGCCTGCTAAACTCAATTAGCAAATGACAGCTGAGAAAGTTACTCCCAATTGTGCCAAAAGAGGACAGAAATTGAAACAAGATTGGAGCGGCGTTTCAACCACACTTTTAGCCACTGACTCTCCTTGTCACTTGACAGTCAACAAGACAGTCAGGAAACATTTGTGTCTATGTACGGTCTATAGCATTTCCTGTAACACTGTGCAATGTGTGATCTAGCTGACCACCTCAACCTTACTTTGTCTTTCATGGTCAACCATACAGCAGAAAGTTGACTGAGGTGTGTTTTTCTTTTCGTTTGTTTGTCTCTGAATCCGAAGCCCCTGTAGTTAAATTGTAAAGGGGCTGTTTCCAGTCACTGTGATCTAGCTGTGTTAACAAGTATATCATCAGCATGTTGTAGTTTACCAAACATGGTACTTATATCTGTTTTTCCTCAAACCCTGAACCAGCTAGGATCTCTCACAAATTACTCTCTCACTCGTGCTATTTTTCTGTTGCTCATTTTACAATCACTTTTTGATGCTGGACCTCTTTTGAATTCACTGTCCTCAGGTAAACACAGCGGACACTGTTGCAAGTCAGTCTCTTAAAGGAGGAAAAAAAAAAAATATATATATATATATATATATATATATATATATATATATATATATATATATATATATATATATATATATATATCACATATATGAATAAATATACTACATCAACTCATTCATGTTTTCAGCTGTTGTTCTTTTGGGTTTTATGGCAAACTTGGAAAATGTTGACTACTTTACTACTGCTCGTAAACTCATTTGATCTTTTGATGAGTGACGAAATAGCTCATTTCATTAGACTAACGGAAAAATCAGTTTAAAATGTAACAGTGCTGGCACTATGACATTACATTGGGGTTGTGACATTAGGTTTACTCATTTATTCATCATTTGGGTCATGTGGAACAACACTTCCATTACACCGTGGTGGTTACATTTTTTGCTCAGACGTTTCTGGTTGCTGCAGAACAATTGTCTCGCCGGCCCTTTAATCTAGAATGCACTATAACAATCACTACACTGCAGTAAATGAGTCAACAAGACCTTGAATGCTCACGTTACACAACACCGGGGCCACAGTTTGCCATGTCTATTTTGCACACACGTACACGTTCGGGTCTACTGTAGACAACCAAAAAGGTCAGCAGCTTTGAAGGTGAAGTGCAGTCGCCATAGTAACTAATGTTGACTCCCCTGTCTCTTAGCAACAGGATGTGGAGTGATGTCAATGGAAAGCATGCTATTTTCTCCTGCTGACAGAATGATGTCACTCCTTTTGTGTGTGTGTGTGTGTGAAAATGAAATGAAAATAGAGAAGTTTATATTCTATATCTCGGCTCTCCTGGATAGGGGAGGGCGTTGAATAGAGAGGAGGCGTGATGCTGACAACCCGTGGAATCAAAGATAGACAAAAGGCGAGGATAAACTAAAATAGCTGTCCAGGGATGATGAATCATGGGCCAATTAAGGGTGCAATTATGCTCCTGGGTTCTTTTTTTTTGCCCACACCCCCCTCCACCAAATCATCCCCTACATCTGAATATAACTTCAAATTTGCTCTGATAGGTTTGACTGTGGGTGGAAAGAAGATGGATGATGCACACAGACTTCTATATGAGACACATGAGAGCCTCGCTTCAGTGTGTGTGTCGTTTTTCCTGTTATTACATGCAGTCCTAAAAGAAAGCCTCTCTTGGTAACAGAGAATGGCTGTATTTGGTGACTCTCAGGGGAGCTTGTGGTTTAAGGCTTTTGGGAATGCGATACCTGCCCAAGAGCACTGTGGAAGTGCCCGAAGGGTAGCGGAAAAAATTAGCCCTTTCGAATGTAAAGACTATGTCAGAGATCCAGATTTGTGCCACCTCTATCCAATTGAATGCAGACTAATAGGATAAACAAGGCCGTGTAATTATCCTTATCTGGCCCGATGGCTTTTTCAATAGAGACGGCAGATAATCCCGAGGTTACGCAGGGACAAAGTCAAAGACTACTATGAATTATAAAGCAGGCCAGTGAGCTCTGAGGAGACGGAGCCTTCCTCTTTGCCTTGAGTCATGTCCGGCATTTAAATGAATTATAAAGCTCTAGGTATGGTCCAGTAAAAACATCAATCTTCTCCATCCGTTAATACTCCTGAGGAGACGGAGCCTTCCTCTTTGCCTTGAAAAACAAGCAAAAAAGCTGCAGTGTCCGGCATATTAAAAATAGGCAGTGGCCAGAACAGTATTTCCGTGTTCATAAAAACATCAATCTTCTCCATCCGCACCTTAATTACCCTATTTGATCCTTCAAAAACAAGCAAAAAAGGCTGCAAGTGGATATAAAAATAGCAGCAAGCTGGCCAGTAACAGTAAGACGCCTCCAGGGGTGACTGCAGAAAAGCAGACCTTAATTAATATTTGTTGTTGATTCTGGGCTACCACTGTTAGACACAGACACAGCTAACAAAGTGTAAGACGCCTCCAGGGGTGACTGCAAAAACGGCAGACCTGTTGTTGATTCAGGGCACCACTGTGACACAGACACACTAACAAAGAAGCCTTCCAACCACGGATCAGGGCTATAAATAACACCACGGCAGCACTGCAATATTAGTGGGTGGATTAGGAGTGAATCGTCACCGCCTATTTATAAACCCAATGCAGTCAAGCCTCCTCATCGTGGGTGATTCACAATGAGTTCTGAAAAGGTAGGATTAAAGTGGAATTCACTGTGTGGATGTGGTATATTTTTATCCCAAGTGTTTGCTTTTATGGAGACAACTCATTCAGAATCTGCCCGAATCGAGCATGTATTTGACCGCACATAATTCAGCGGATTTGATTCATGTTTCTGCTCCAGAGAGTAGTATCACTGACATGTATTTCCACACTGCAGTGAGGCTCCACAGACGCTGCCAAGCAGGTGGACGTCAGAGCAGGACTCAGCATCACACATCTAAGGGAAAACATCTTCCGAGATCATCCTGTCTTTTGGTATCCTGCTGCCACCTAGAGGTTTTAGGATTTTTGCTTCAGTGGCCTCCTGTCACCTGGATCCCTTCGTGGCTATGAACATGACAATACTCATGTCCATGTATGCAAATATACATATATGGTTTTGGGTAAATTTTCAAGTCTAAAATACAAAAATTTTGAGGAGGAGAGGAAAAAGGAGAAGAGAGGGGAAATATAATTCAGCAGTAGATAGTCATTATAGCCAAGTATTCAAATATCTGCCCTCTCCTACATAAAATACAGTATTCACATAGATCAAACACATGCAGTTGATATTTCTCTTACTCTCTGGTACTTGCTGACAAAAATATTATATTGTCTAAGCTACAGGCCAAGAACAATAAGACAATGACATTTAACCCAGCAAGACAATATGTTTATTTAGAAATCACATCAGAAAAAACCTTGCAATAGTATACAAGAAAACATTTTTTTTCCAAACCTCCAATTGAGAAAATATACAATAAGATAAACATATCAGTCAATAAAATAATAATACAGAATAAAGCAAATAAAAACAATGGCCTATCAATAAAATGGTAAAAGTGAACAACAAAACAATAACAATATTCTGTCACGGCCATTGACTGTACATTGCACTAACTTGGGGATATGGATCGGGTCAGCGTCCTGTAAAAGTAATTTCTATTTAATTTAGCTTTTTTTCTTGTAGTAAATGACAACTTGCAATTTTTTTTGCATGACCTTGCAAAGGCGAGCAAAAACATCAAGTGTCAGTAGTGAAGGATGGACCATTCTGGTTAACGCCTGCGGCCATGCACGCTCTGAAATGGCACAATGTTACACCATGCCCATGATGCTGTGAAACAACCCACTCCAAAAATAACCTCAAATGTCACACAGACTGAGTTTTGTTTTGTTTTTTTTCCTTTTTTACAATTTGACATTTTGATTGAAATATAAAATGGAGGCGCTGGCATAGTCAGAGGACAGACGCTCAACTTTGAAGACTAATACTCCATTAAAGCTTATTCGCCTTTGTGTTATAAGAAATAAGTCATTTTATGACCAAATCTGCCCTAAGCCTGGGATTATACTGAGGATGTGTCATTATACGGAGAGTAGTTCAACACATGGACATGGTATTTGCAGTATGTGGAGTACTGTTAAACTCAGGCTTAATTTAAACAAATCTTAGGTATGTTGTTTCCAACAGTGTAATGTAATAACTGGTAACAAGCTCATCTCCCACTGCTGGCTACTCTCGAATGCTTGCATGACCCATCCTCTCATAATCCTGTCCTTAAGGTGGCAGGCAGCCAGAGAATGTCTCCATCACGTCTCAAAACACATCTCACCCTCCGTCTAACTGAAGACACATGGCTGGAAGGTACACTGCTCCTCATAAGTCGCCAAAGTGACATGTTGCTCTCCACACAGCACACCACACAGGCACAGAATCTATGGCAACAGATGGAAGAGTGGCAGAACTGAACTGTGGGATTGATTGTATGATTGTCTGCTGTACAGGAGATCACTTCCACACTGTGCATTGCAAGAATGGGACACTTAAGCCACTCTGTGTAAATATTGAGAATGTCACGTCAATAAAAACAAATGCATATCATGCTAGCCAGATCTAAAGAAAAGTCAACAATGTACACTTAAATATGACATCAATCTGTGCGGTCCTTATGGTATCATTTGGATGGGAACATCAATTTCACTATCACATTCATTACACTACTGGCTAATAAAAAGGTAACTGATATAAAGCAACAGCTATCGTGGTCCTAACTGCATTCAGTGCTCACCTGTGACAAACACACTGAGACAAAGTTGACAACACAGAAGCATAAGCCCCAAAAAGCAATATGTAGAGCAATATCTCTGTTGGCCAGTTGATTTGCTCCTGGTCTGGATGATGAACACACTCAGCTCTACTGCCTCAAATTCTCTAAATAAACAACAACCTGACCATATCTATTATCATGCATGTGTTTAATTACCACGTGACAAAGTGGGAAGCATGCCTTGTGTGGAGATGGTGAAAATTCTGTGTGACCGTGCAGAAACACTGAAACAAGTAAAAGGACAACTCCCTATCGATGCCCCCAGCTGTTTTGGAGTGGTACACCTAAGGGAGGTATTTTGGGGACGATTATTCAGCAAGAACAGAGCCAGGAAACCAGTCTTCTAATCAGCAGAGGTCTATGGTCGTGGGCCAGAGACGGGGAAAGGGTGTGGTGGGTGAAGCTAAAACTTCACGGACCACAAAGTCTGCGGGTGGTGGTGCGCGGCGCAGAGGTGATAGGATAAAGGAAGGGGAGAGGAGGACACAAGTTAATTCAAGGGTAGGGGCTCATGAGTTGTCTGAGGGGACGTGCTCCTCAAAGCCCTCGCTCTCCCTGACCAGTGCCCTCTCTAAGATGACCCGTCCCTCCTTGTACCGCTGACTGTCCTCAGTAGCAAACTCGTAGATCCAGCCCAGCTTGCTGTTGCAGTTCTTGCAGCTGACGTCCCTCACCATGTGTCTGCCGGTAAGCATCACTCTGTCCTGAACCTCGCTGTACTGGAGGTTCACCACCTGTGGGGTAGAGACACAGGCAAACACAGACACTTTGAAGCAGGGAACCAGAAACTGAAAATGTTTTCTCTTTTTGATTTGGATGAATATAATATTTAGTTAGGTCACTAATGTCTGTACCTTGTTGAAGAGAAAAGCTCTGCCTGTGGCGCCTGTGAAACGTGTTGAGATGAGCTCAGACCGATTGGTCAGGATGGTATCACAATTGGCACAGGAGAAGAGGCGTGTTCCCCCAATGTGGTCCAAGAAGATACGTCCCATCGTCAAATCTCTGGGAGTGGGTGAACTAAGGCTGAAAAATGAATGAAAAATATATTATTATTGTTGGAAAGAGAAGTAAAAAATAGGACTTGACTATAAACAGTGTACAGGCAGTGACACCTTACAATACAATATCCTCGCCAACATAACAACATAAATTTGAGAACTCTAAGAGGTTTTGTCATACTGTTTATAATGTGGTACCTACTCCTTTAACTTAGCTGGGCGTGCAAGGCTATTGTGGGCAAGGCTGTAAATCAATGAACAGGACTGTTTTATGGCCACATTAGAGTTTTATGTCTGCGAAGATCCTCAGGCATCCGGGCTATCGTATATCTGGAAGTGCTAAGTCAAAGGAAACTTGCTGGCTAGCAGTAAGTAACCACAATGAAATAAGGACCATCATGCAAAGTTATTTTGGTTTTGCTTTTATGCCCCGACTCGCTCTCAGTCTTGCACTCTCAGTGTCTGATTAGCGCTGGCTGTAAACTACCCTACTGAGGTTTAATGCCTGAGGCTCCCAACCAACCAGTGAAGATGAAGAAGCCTTTTGAATGAGAGGTCTTCAAGAATGTAAAGTAAATGCAGCTGCCCTTGACTTAACACTATTTTGGGATTTGACTACCTATTCAAGTATGTATTTACTGGACCAGCCAAAACAAACATTCATTTTTTCATCAAAACTTGCATTTTTTTATCATTTCCTTGAAAATGTACTATATTGTGATTAATATCTCTATCACAATATAACATGTACTTTGATAAAGGTTTTTACTAATATCACTTACCCCAAATTCTCTTATTCCTGTAGCAAATATGAAATTACAAAAATAAATCATCTTTGAGCTGACACTGGTAAAGGTGTCAGTTTTGAGATTATTCTTTGCGGTGTTGTTAAGATAACATCCTGTATTTGTGATCAATGCTGATGCATCTTTCCTGGGTGTAACATACAATATGTCCTCATGATTTGTTTGTGTTTGTGACAAAGGCAGCAGAAGTCCAAGCAGTGGCCATCTTTATGATGCAGAATTATATTATGTAAAATGAATTAAAAAAATGCAGAATTGGCCTTTTTTAAATATAAACACACAATTACCAAGTCAACGTTTGTTAATTTACACAGAACTACAGAACAGAAACATCATAAAGTTAAAGTCCTCAGCAGTCTAAACAGACAACCTACCATTATGAGCTCAAATAAGTATTTATTTAACTGTATTTTGAAGTGTAGTAGCTCCCTGCTGAGCATTTTCCTGACTTCAACAAGTACTTTCTCTTCCTGTCTGACTTGTTATGAAGACTGTAGGTGGCAGCTGAGCTGGAAATGGTGTCAAAATAAAAGCCATTACGAGGGGTAAAAAAATAACAACTCTTTAAAACATAGATTATTGTAGCTGACTGACACAAGGGGACGCATTTGCTGGTTACCACAAATGGTTGTGGACATTTTTTGCCTGTCGCACTGGTCAGTCAAATGAAAAGGAGCTAACGTTAGCCGTCCAGCTAACAGCGACAACAAGCTAAGAAGAAGGGGAACAACAACAAAACGAATATTTATGCTTAAAGTCAAAGTGACGGCTTCATACCTTTCTCAGTTTGTTTTAACGGCACACGATGTCCCCGGCGGGAGTGATGTCACCGATATTTCGTGTGTATTTTAGACGCACATCTGTTGTTTGTGCTTTCGTCGTCGTGGCTTTGTTGTTCTTTTTCAGCTGTTCCTGTCTGCTGCTCCAGCTACTGTCAACATCCGGTCGTGACGTAGCGGCCCGAACGCCACCAGGTGTCAGCAGAGAAGAAGAAGAAGAAGAAGAGGAGGAGGACCTGCACATGAGTGAAGAAATGTGTAAGAGTGGTAATATCACAGTGCAGCGTGAATGACTTCTTACTATGATACAAGTACAAGTCAGGAAATATAATTTAAGTAAAAGTACAAAAGTGTGAGCATTAAAATAAACCTGAAGTACCAAAATTAAAGCACCCATTATGCAGAATGATGTACATGATATCACTGTATTATGATGATTATTATTGATGCATTAATGTGTTCACCGCTTTCATATTGCAGCTATTAAATATGAAGCCGATTTTAGTTTACTTGTATAGATACTTTACTTTTTATTCTGAGGGTTAAACAGAGTCCATAATAATATCATAATTTATTGTTTGATGATATTTGGTTTTATTAATCTGAATCTGAAAAGTAACTTAGGTTATCAAATAAGTGTAGTGGAGTGAAAAGTGTAACATTTTCCCACTGAATGAAGTGGAGTAGAAATATAGAGTAATATAAAGTAGCAGAAAATGGAAATACTCAAGTAAAATACAAGTAATTCAAATGTCGATCAGTACAGTACTTAATGAAATGTAATTAATTACTTTCGACCACTGCCTGCATGGTTGAAAACATGACCACCCTGTACTAATGTCTCTAATGTTGATGTTTTTATATTTACAATTTCTGCTTTATTATGACAGAAGCAACTGTAGTGGTAGAATAAATGTTATCATTAAAACTGTGAGAAGTGCTTTGTGCATTTTTTAACTCTTTCCTGATGCAATAAGCTTTATAAGTAGACTGTAAACATTTAAGACTGTGAAACTGAAATAAAATATTGAGTTTTGCATTATCTGTAGAGTAGTCATGTTAACTCAGCAACACTTGACTGAATGTTTTTATGTCACTGTCATTTTTATTGGATTCTGTTTTTATTTTTGCTGTTTTGACACATTTTTAAAAATGTTTTGAAAGGAGCTGCGTGAATAAAATGTAATATAATTATCATATCATCTATCTGATCTATCTATCTATCTATCTATCTATCTATCTATCTATCTATCTATCTATCTATCTATCTATCTATCTATCTATCATGAAAGAGCACTATTAAGGGAATAATGCCATCCAACTATAGCCCATAGTCTCCTTTAACATAAAAACAACATAGAGACATTTCCAGTCCAGTAAAATCCTGTGAGATATCAAAATACACTCAGATATCTACTGACTGTAATAGACAAGTCTTCTGCCAAGAGTGTACACACAGTAAAGTCTCTTAGTAAGGTGTGGCAGTCAGAATATTTTGAAGCAGTTTATCACAACACCGTAAACTGCACACTCATTCTGCAGCCTGATGGAAATCTGATAACTCCACAACATCAAGAGAACTTGTTTTACTCTCTCTGAATCCAAGGGTCGGGCTATCTGCAAAGTCAATCAAAGGACAAGCTCATAAAGTATTTAGCAATCTAATCATATCTCATCTCCAAAACTGAGCCTGTTCAGATTTATTAAATTGCTGGTTGTTAACATATCGTTACATAACCATTGCAATTTAAATGAGACACCAGGGGTTCACATTTATAAATATCAGTTTAAAAGATGACTTGCAAATGCGCATTCAGTAAGGCATTGGCAAGTTAAAGAGCAACATATTTAAATAATTCAAAATAAAATTTTGCTTTCACACTTTCTTTTAATGATTTTCCTATCTGTGTCAATATTATTAATGATGTACTTCAGAAAGGAAAACTCTTCATATGACCCTTTTTTTCTCATTGAAATAAGGCTTTTCAATGCTTTAAAAGCTTATGACCAACTGCCTAAAATGAACCAATAAGATGCAGCAGCGAAACTTGGTGTTCCTCAGGCAGCTTATTAAGTCTGCTCAAACAACAAGAACCAGACCGCTCCAGTGGTTTAATTCGCCCTCGTTTATTGAATTGAGAATGCCGGTTCATGTACCACCCCCCAACATAAACAGTATATGTTCATGTAAGTAATATACAAATGTCAATTAAATAAAATAGGTAAAAATTTTGACCTGGACAACTGTGAGGTTTCTACTTTATTAGTTTCTGTGAACATACACAAACCAAATATGAATATAAATATGTTGTTTGGCTTATAAAAGATCATGCACTTAATTTTTTTCATTCATTAAATTGTCATATAAAGATTTACTGTTGATTTACAGAGTGCCACATAACTTTACATCTCACTGACCTTCCAGTCTGTGAGTGAAAAACTGATTTAAAAAAAAGTGACACAGATAAGCATCTGCCAACAAATGAGATACAGGGGAGGTGGTATGGTTTATAATTCAGTTGATTATCGAGATGACTGATAAGAGGAAGATATAACTGAGTATAAAGCAACACAAGTGGGAAAAAGTCTCAGGAATGATCATCTCTCATTTCAAATGAGAAGTGATTTTCCTCTTGTTTTTCCTCTTGGCAGCTCTCTCCCCTCTGTACACCCCCTCCAGGTACTGTGAACATTAACACTCAGTGAGTCTTTTTTTTTCTCTCAGGTTGAGGTGAAAAAAGAGGAGGGCATTACACAAACTCTTCATTGTGGAAGGCACGAGGTATCTCACAACATTATGGCTACATCTGCACTTCTGATTTTTGCAGCCCTTGTTGGATTCTGCACACAGTTTACAGGTAAACAGGACATTTGTTAAAGTTTGTACACTAAATTATTTGTTTCAGTCACCGACCCTTAAATGCAAAGTTGCAAATTTATCTGTCTTATCTACAAACATGTTGCTGAATTTGTCCATGTCAAAGTGTGGGATTTCTTTATGATTACATGATTAAAATAGATTATTTTTGCTGATGAATATACATAGCTTTCCAGATTTATCTCTTGTAGTTACATACACAGTAAATGTCCACTGTGCACAAAGGGGTTTGGGATGCAAAAACAAAAAGAGTGAAGCACACAGAAAGCTTATTATATTGCAGTGTAGTGTCTGATGACACAAACAATAAGTAAATTCAGTGAATTTTTCATCATTGAATTCTTCAGCACTGACTTCTTAAAAAAAGGAAAGCACGAGAAACAACAGCTTGGTTTAACAAAGAAAAATAATCTTCATAAATACTTTTTAAAAAAAGCTGAGTTAAACATAATTAACTTTCAAAAAATGTTCTTCTTAATTTTGGTATCTCATCAATCTTAAGTCATATTAAGTTATTTGTGTTTTTTATTTCATACGCAGATGCTATTGCCATTGATGTACAGAAAAATGAACCATCAACAGAAAATTCAGAGACGGTACTGTATCTCAATTATGACACCTTAGAGTTTATTAAAAAATATATGTATTTATAATATGCTCTATATTCTGTCCTAATACTGTGTCAATGACAGTCTGAGTTCTTTCTGTGCTACAGACAGAAAGTTACATGTCAATACTCTGCTCACCAATACCCGGCCCCTCATCCTCCTCAGGTACTGCAGTCATCATCAATAATCATATTTAATCTGTTTACCACTCTGAGTGATTGACATGTTTGGATGTAATGTATTTTCAGTGCTCCTGTTTACTTGAACATGCTATTTCCTCTCCATCAGTTCATACTCTCAGACCTGATGATATCTCAGCCGTTTATGCCTTGGGAATTCCACACTCACACAGGTAGAAAATAAAATCCACCACTATACATTAGCAATACTTTATCATTGACTACATGAATGGAACGGCTTCCTGTGCCGCTTTAAATATATTGAAACCTTAATCAACCTGGACTCATTCTGACAACGTGTCTTTGTCTTCAGGGTTGAAGCATCCAGAGTGGTCAACAGAGTAGCTGGTAAGTCTATGAACTCTCACCCACAGCTGCTCTCACCAATACAGTCAAGTTGAAGGGAGAAAAAGTGTGTGATAGCCAACAGTGCCTCTATTTTTCTGTTTTGAACATAATTCCTACTGTATTTATATCCTTGTTATTACATTTATGTTTTTACAGACATGTATGCTGAAATTAGATTTATTTTATTATTCTATCTTTTATTATTCTTTATTTTATTATACAATCATGTTCTCAAGCCTTGTCCTGGTCTTTGAGTTTGTTTTAGTTTACCACAACTAAATTGTTACATCACTTATTAACTTTGAGTGGACTTAAATTTGAAACACACACCTCTAAGTTGATTAGGGGGTTGTCTGACCATGTCACAGAGAGTTGAGTTGAAGGTTACAGAGAGTTGAGCACACGGAAAGAACAATAATCCTATAGTTTAGTCAGCTTTATCTCTAAGGATAAGAGACTGGGCCATAAACACAGGTTGCTGACCTTCATTTCACATGAAAGTAAGCAAAACTGGCCACACGAATGGAGGCTTCCCTTTTCACAACAGCATTAAAACACATAATGTACATAATCCAGTCTGATTATATTGCAAGGGATTATACATAGTGGGGATTAAGTCTATATAAATGTATACAAATGTGTCCACAGAGTTGCTGTCAATGTTTAACCCCGAAGTGATCACTCAACATGTGGATGAGACCTCATGGCAGCCCAGGTAACACACAAAACAAAACATAAACACATAAATGTTTATTGAGGATATTACTGCCAGTGTATTTTATGAGTGTGTGTGTTTGTGTTGCAGAAGTTTGCTGGAGGAAGCTGAGCAGCTGTCTGTCTCCCTTTCACATAAGGTAAATGTTAACCGTCTCACAGCTACGCCTCATGTATGTTCACTGAGTGAGTGTACCCACGATATGACATGGATATACAAACAAATAATCAAAATAAGATATGTACCATGATACTTTGACTAAAAATAAAAATGAAGGACAAGGGCAAGCACCTCACAGGAAAACTAGAAAGTCATTGTCAGTATACAACATTTATTTCCTCCATTTAGGCATCGCAGAATGAAGGTTGTGGTTTACACTCTGCCTTTTTCCATTCTTCCAAAGACATGCATTGTCTGATTAGCAGACATTCTCCTATAGGTGTTGATGAGAGTTTGACCTGTCCAGTGTGTACCCTGCTTGATCAGCCAGTGTAAAATACCTATACAGAGCTACACAAATGTCACAGTGGTCACACTTTGCTCAGTTTGCCCTGTTTTATGTCTTTGCAGGTGACAGACTGGAAGTCTGTGCTGCTCTTTGTGCCAGCAGATTCCATGTGTGCCTGTTCACCACATGTAAGATTAATCTAACAAAATCCTGTTTGATGTGGCACACGTCAGATTTAGCAAAGGATGCTGAGAGTGTCTCTTTGCTTCAGGTTGCTGCAGACGTGAAAGCTGCTGTGCAGGAAGTGGAAGCAGTTCTGCAGTTGTTGCAGGAAAAGGTATTGTGCTTTTTGTTAAATTCTTTTTTTCTATGATCAGATAGAATAAAATAAAAAACCAATATGCTCTGTGTCTGTTTACAGTTGCATCACACTTTAGTTCACGTCGCAGTCTGGAGCACATATCATCAACAGGACAAGTGAGTGTTATGATTTTTAGGAATGAAAAACCTAAAAGATATACATAATATTTTAACATGATACCTTTTTACATGTATGAAGTCTGTAGTGTTGTAATCCTATTAACTGTAAAAGGCATTTGTCAGTGATGTGCTTGCTTTTTATTTTGCATCAGGTGCGAGTGTATGAGACATGAAAACATAAACCAGCGACTATATAAAGCAACTCTCCTGAAAACACTACAGGTAAAATGAATGTAAATAAATGCTATATGTGTGCTTGTGGCTCTATGTCGTGTTTGGCTACTAACTTGAAAAACATCCGTTTGGCTTGTTTTCAGGACTCCCTCAGTGGTATCTTGGAAAAGTCAATGTGGCACAGCACACGGGAAGACTTCACTGCTGTGCTGCAGTCTGCACCAGTCATCCTTGAACAGATCTCAGAATCTGTAAGTAAAGAAAAGCAATTTCCAGACGTCAGTTGTAATAAACAACATTGTTTATCACACCTGTTACATCTACAGCTTTCCCTCCTGTAACAATGCATGAAAGACTTAAAATGGTTAATGTGTAACCAGCATTTATCATGTGTTTTTTGTAGGAGAACACATGGTCTGACCCAGACAAAGTAGCGGTTCAGCTATGGACAAACTTGGTAAGTTCTTATTAATCAAAGCCAAGAATATCAGAAAATGCATAGTGTATTGTACACATATGTATATATGTACACATCGGGCTGTCTGACAAGGCGCCCTGCTGAAAACCTTCAGCACTCAGCTACATGTTGCTCTGACACTAAAATTGATCCTGTTGTAAAACGAGCTAACAGAGAAGAGTCACCATAATCCCTCAAAGCAAAACTAAGATGAGGAACAATGACTGCAGTCAGTGTTTATCACTCAGACAAGAGATTAGATATGAGATGTATAAAACGATGAACTTGAGATTATCCACTAGGATGACTTTCTCCAGCTTTGTTCAGTCTGCATCCATATGCAGACATAAGACTTGTGTAATCAGCACTGTTTCATAATGTATGGTTATTGGCTGAGCAGAATGGCCCCACTTGAACCTAAAATCTTAACCAATCATGACTTCATCATATCTCCTCCTCTAGCTGCAGCCGTTAACAGGACAGCCAGAAGTCAAGGACAGCAGTGTCATTACTATTCCCTGCCCCACCAAGGTGAGTCACGCCATCTGGTTATACCTGCCCGTGTTAAAAGGTTTCCCCTAAGTGTGGTGTCTTCCAGTCTAGATGCAAAAATGTTACAGAGAAATGTTTTATAAGATGACATAACGTGCCACAGTAACATTCAGTAGTCAGTCCAAGACTCACAAACCAAATCACAGACCAGACTTTCTTCCTGATATCAAGATTTTCCAATGCTATGGTAAAAACTGCAACTTTACCTCTCTCATCTCAGGAACGGCCTTTCCTGCGAACACAGACAAACTCTCCCACTGAAAGAGAGAGGGAAGCCTCAGAAATTATAGACCCTGTAAGTCTTTCAACTCTAATTCAGAGAGACATTGTAGAATAACAGCACATACAGTTAAATGTATTTGAGAGTACTGTATTTTTGCAGGTTCTGGGTACTGAGATACCTTGCACAGACCGCAGTCCCTCTCCCACTTCACCCACTTCAGGTAAAAGCCCTTATTTTGCTGATATATTTTATATCATATGTTATTTTATATATATATTTGGGAAATGTAGTTCCATCCAACCAAGCTCACCCACTTCATTATCTGTGAAGTTCATGAACTCAGACCTGGAGATATAAAGGTGGTGGCAGCTGTGGGTGACTCTCTGACAGTGAGTGCTTCCCTCCATCCACTGTTTTGCTTTTTTTGCAAGTAAATTGTGATCAGATTTGAACAGTAATACTAAGCAAAGACTTACAGACATTTTGCACAGTGGCTTGGCAGTAAATGCTCCTATTTTCTGCAGGCAGCCAATGGAGTGGGCGCAAAGGCAGACAACCTTCTGTTGGTGATTAATGAGTACAGAGGACTGTCATGGAGGTGAAATACACCTTTGTCTAAATTTTGGCAGTGCAGTCAAATACTTCTACGGACCATCTGGCAATTTTTGTGAGCTGCATTCAACACTAACAAAGTATTGCTTTGATTTTCAGCATTGGCGGTGATGAGAACATTACCACTGTGACCACTCTGCCAAGTGTGTTTGTTTCTTATTTTGTTATTCTATTTAAATTGTAACAGCATTGCCTGAATATAAAAATTAAAATGCTCACATAAGTTTTATTTGATCAAGTATCACGTGCCCATCGACCAGTTTTATCACTGCACTTGATAACACCTATGATTATGTCATCATATCATCATGTTTTTTACTAGCCAGACCTGATTTTTATACCAGATAGTGACATAGTGAGTCAGCTAAATGTTTTAGGATGAATTCATGATCAATACATGTTATAAAAGATAAAGTAAATAAAATCCATACATTTATCAGAAGCTGTAACTTGTCTGCTGAAATAATACCGCTGAAATTTAGTAAATCATAGAATAACATGGTATGAGGAAAATTTAAAAACAAAAGAAAGAAATTATGAACAAAAAAAAAAATCCACTTTAGTTAGTGCACATTTTCTAGAGTTTCCAACCAAAAAAAAAGCTAGTAATAGGACTTTCAGTTAAGTTTTTTCTGACTTTCATGTATTTGTGGTGTGCAGACATCCTGAGAGAGTTTAACCCCTCTCTGACCGGCTTCTCAGAGGGAATAGGTAAAGAGGACAACCCCAAAGCCTTCCTCAATCAGGCCGTGGCAGGAGCAAAGAGCGGGTCAGTCATGTTCTTTACCTCATTTAAACATCTGTTACTTTTTGCTCTAACTTACCTTTTAAATCTTAATAAATAAAACCTAAGCAGAACATATGTCACACCTGAACAAAGACTTTGCCCTTCTTAAAATCCCAAACTTGTTTCTGTTTTCAGTGACATGGTGCGACAGGTGCGCGTGCTAGTGGACAAAATGAAAAGTGATTCGGTAAGGTGGTGGTGAACTACAGTAGAATCGCACAGAAGTGCTCTCGTGCGACCTTTGCCTCTCTTTTATGTTCACAATTATCACATTAAAAGAACATTCCCTTCTTATCTCCTTTACAGCGCATCGATTTCCACAATGACTGGAAAGTGATCACCATGTTTATTGGCGGCAATGACATATGTGACTTCTGCACAGATAGCGTAAGCACTGATTTTGTACTCATTGTGGCGTTATGCATTTTCCTATGAACTGTCTTAAATTATCTTGGAGGACAAACATGAGGATTTTGGATCTGTTGAAATTTCAGACAGTATTGTCTTCTTGTTATATTCAAAGCCATGGCCATCTAAAACATTATGCACAATTTGTTTTACTGCACAGGTTCCAGTGAGAAACTTGAACTTTTTTTTCCCCCTCACAGATCTTTTTCTCAGCCAGGAATGTGGTCGATCGTATACGCCAAGCTCTGGACATCCTCCATGCTGAAGTATGTTTTCCACTCCTTGCACACACATACAACCACCACTGTGTCCTGGCTGCTTCAAAGTAAATTTTAAAGACAATGCACAAACAGTATGTTTTGTGTCATGCAGGTGCCCCGTGCCATTGTCAATCTGGTGGAGCTGTTAAACATTGTACCGTTACGTGATCTGCACAGCGATAAAACTCTGGGCTGTCCCACCTGGTTTGTGAGGTCAGTTTTTTTCTGTGTGTTTGTTTGTGCAAGACAAGCATTTGAAATGATCAAGTCATTTAACAGCGTTGATGTTTGTGTTTTAGTTTAATTTGCCCCTGTATCCTGAAGCCTATGGAGGGATCCGCTGAACTGCAGAAAGTTCATGACTTCAATGAAGCCTATCAGGTACAAGACTAAGGGATGTTAAGCGCTTACAACATTAATTCACTGCTTATAATTTAAATGTGAGGTCTTGAAAGTAGATTTAAGATGTACAGTAAACCCCATTTCACCATCATCATCATATTGATAACTGTCACTGTAAAGTCAAACACTTCCTCTTTGGTCTTCATCTTTTGACTGTCGTTCCATCCAGCTTGGTATGAGACAGCTGGTTGACTCTGGGCGCTACGACACACACAACAACTTCACCGTGGTCCTGCAGCCCTTCTTCAGGGAGGTCTACCTTCCCCTGTTGGAGGTAAGAGGTGACACACTTGAGACATGCTTTCACTCATGTATTTGTTTCAGTATTTTCTTAATTTCTTCCCTCCCCGACCCTCTATCTCTTTAAAAGGATGGACGGCCTGATCGCTCGTACTTTTCACCCGACTGCTTTCATCTCAGCCAGAGAGCTCACACTCTGATGGCTCAGGCTCTTTGGAACAACATGGTAGGATTTGCTCTATCGGAAGACATTTCAAATAATTGTATTGTTTTTGTATTGTATTGTATTCTTATGATAATCCAAAATAAATCACATACTTTCACAATCTCTTAGTTGGAGCCAGTGGGCAACAAGACTTTTACGCAAAACTTCTTACTTGGCATTGATCTGAAGTGTCCCTCTGAGGTAAATTTGCATTCAACACCATTCAGTCAGTCTGAGAATTTATCAAAAACTACACAATATATGTTGTAATTATCATTTTTTGGTGCATGAATGTGTTTTTGTTTCTTTATCAGACCAACCCATATTTTAGGACTGCCATTAACAGTAACTACACATTTCCCGACCCTCCTCCCACCCCTGCTCCTGTAACAGTAGGTCACAGTTTATGTTCTTGGTACACAGAAAACTTTAAGATGGCAAGTAATCGTTATTTATTGATGCAAAGTTATAGATTACAACTATAAATGCTTAAAATATGTCTCTGTGACTCTCTAGAATTGGGGCAGTGACTTTTCTTGCGTTAACACAGCACCATCCAACTCAGTACCCACTTCAGGTAAGCGAAAGATAAGATTCACTTAGACGAGGGAAATAGAAAGGTCAGGTGTGAAAATATGCTCACATTTATCTTTCATTAGTACACAGGTTACGACCAGCAGACATCAAGGTGGTTGGTGCTCTGGGAGACTCTATAACGGTACGTTTATACTGAAAGATGGGACCAAGGATTTTCTAGCAAGGATTTTCAGCGCTGTTATAATTTATTTCTCATCTCTCATTTCTCATTGTGTGTCATTGCCGACACGACTTCTGCAAATTCTGAGTTGTCATAACTTTAACCTTTGGGATCTCCACTAGAGCTACGATTGACACTCTGTGGGTATTAATAATACTAAACACAATATACAGTTGTAATAATTCTCTAGGTATCTATACATTAAAATACAGGACAATCTGAGAGAATTTTCTCGGTTTAATAGATTAGAGAGAGAAACAGAGAAAAAAATGTCAGAAAACTACTGAATAATACATCTTTCTCTGCACGTAGGCTGCCTTTGGTGCCAAGGCAAAGAACTTACTGGAGCTCAGAACTGAGTACAGAGGGGTGTCATGGAGGTGAGACCGCACACACACTTTATACATGACAAATTTGTGTATGTTGTATTGTAATCATGTTATTCATTGTTTCTTTATTTATTAAGCATTGGAGGAGACACAACTCTTGAGACTGTCACAACATTACCTAGTAAGTCCCAGTCTTTACTAGTCCTGTAGCTTTCTTGACATGTGGTGTACATAAGTACCACTAGATGGCAGAGTTAGACTGTAACAAAACAGTCTCATACACTAATTCTCCTTTTTTATATCAGACATCCTTAAGAAGTTCAATTCTAAAATCAAAGGAGTGTCAAAGGGACAAGGGAAAACACAGACTGGCTTCAACATGGCTGTATCAGGAGCTAAAATAGCGTGAGTTCTCACATTTCTTTGTTCTGTTACCAGGTTTGAATAGTTCATTTATTTTCATGGATTTTGTGCTATGTTTGAAGTACTTTCTGAACTCATGAAAATCTCTAATTTCATTACTGATAGAGGGATCCCAGGGCAGATTCGACAACTGATTGATGCCATGAAAAATGACTCTGTGAGTTTAACAAACGGTGCTGTACTAATGTATTTGTGCACTGATGTGCAATTTCTAATATCTAATGTGTGAGAAAAGCCATGTCATCTTTGTTCCACCTCTCCATCTCTTTCATCCTCGTTCTTTCTCCACCCTTTTAATGCAAATAGACGGTGGATTTTGAGAATGACTGGAAGCTGGTGACCCTCTTCATTGGAGGCAATGACCTGTGTCAGTACTGCAACGACCGGGTGAGTTGCTTTAGGAGGTCGTCACAGGAAATGAAGGCTGAGCCGGTGGACGAAGGACATTTTCAAAGCAGCTCCCCCTCAGCAGAAACAGTCTCAGTCACCACGGTGCGGCGGTTCAGCATCCCGCAGTGTTGTATGATGCACTGTGCGGAGCCGTCTCATGATATCACTCTCCAAATGGGACTATGCACTGGAGCAGAATAATCAAGCTTTGTGAACAGCCCCCCTACCACCACCCTCGCCCCGTGTCAGAGTAAGATGAGAGCAGACATGGTTTCTTTTCAATGAGCACATTCTGTCACTTCACCCCTCCAACGCAAAACACCCCCCGCCCCTTCCCTCCTCTATCTGAGCCTCTGTCTGCATTAAACAAGCACACGGGGCACAGCGACAGGCCTTGTTCTCTAAGAGGCATAAACAACGCAGAGGTCAACCCAGACTCTCTTCATCCTGTCTCTGTCTCTCTCCCTCCTTCTCTCTCTCCCTCTCCTCCTTTCTCATTTTTGCCTCCATTTCCCTCTCTCTCTCTCTCTCTCCCTCCATTACTCTTGCGCTCCACCGACAGGGCAGTCTCTCTGTTAATGTTTGTGCTTTGAAGCAGAATATCAAAGCACAGCATCAATTTAAGATGAGCTCTGAGACTGTGGTAGTGACAGCTTAGGGTTAGTTGTTGCTCGTACGCTAATGCATGTTGCATGGCGTCAACTCTGTTGGGCCTTTTTTTTTCCCCCAGTTTCCCTGAAATGTGCCTTAATTATTATGCTTTTCTCTGGCCACAACAGAGAACAGCTGTTGATGGAAAAAAAAGGCACAAAGATACATGTGTTGAATATGAATGAATAAAAAGCCTTGTACATTGTGTGTAATCTTTTTGATTGATTTGTTCTCAAACCTGTAGGCTACTTTGTCACCTCAGAACTACAGACATCACATGATGACAAGCCTGGATATGCTTTACAAAGAGGTAGGAAATTATTTTATCTACTAAAAAAAATAACAGCTGATTCTGCAAGAAATACCATAACTGACTAAAAAATTACTAAAAATTTGCAGGTTTCCCTCCCATTTTCTTCCATTGATAAAATAATCAGTTCAGTTTTTACTCCTTGAAACTGCATAAAGATCACGTTTTCTTGCTTTCTGTCCGTAGCTTCCCAGGACATTTGTCAACGTGTTGGAGATCCTGGAAATTGAGGGCCTTCGCAAGATCAAAGGGGATGGTCTTGGGTGCAGCGTGTTACAAAAGTACGATGATGATATATATATATGTATATATATATATATATATATATATATATATATATATATATATATATATATATATATATATATATATATATATATATATATATATATATATATATATATATATATATATATATATATAATCATGTATATATATATATATATATATATATAATTGGTGTTTGTTAAAGGATACCAAGTGCTAGTTTTGATAATCTACAAAAGACAGCATTGTTTTTGTTAATTTTCACCTTTGATCTTCAGGCATGTCTGCCCGTGCTTCTTGTTAGTAGGAGAGGACTCCCCAGAGCTGGCTGAAATGAAAAGGATCAATCGGGAACTACAGGTTAGAGGACCAGCAAGGCCAAAGTGTGTCCAAAGTGTCATTTCACTTGGATATTTGAGCCTCTCTGCACAGATTGATGTTTGTGCAGAGTTTGACAGTTTTTCTACACTGAACTTAAATCTGAGTTTGAGGTGTGTATATACTGATGTAATTATGTAGAACTTGAAACATGTAGTGCACAAATACTGATAATGGACCATTCGGTGGAGTAGGTAGGAGATATCATGTGTTCAGTTGCTAAACTTCAATGAGTGTCTGCTTTGGTATTTTAAGTATGTCTTACAAGATGTCGGGGCGGGCTATTACTAGTAATAGTATTAATAAGCCTGAACATTAGCATGAATGCCATGAGCATCTGTGGTCTTTCTTTCAGACTGAGACGGAAAGACTGGTGTACGGAGGCCGGTATGATGGCAGAGAGGACTTTGCTGTGGTTTTGCAGCCCTTTTTTAGGAACTCTGTTGTTCCTTTGAATGCTGTGAGTCCCCCCCTGTACTTCCAAATCTGCTCTAGATTTACAGCACTTCCTACAAAAATTCCTACAATATTCCTATAAAAAGTGACATTGTATTATTTCTTCTCCAGGATGGCAAACCTGACACCACCTACTTCTCAGAGGACTGTTTCCACTTCAGCGAACGGGGACATGCTGACATGGCCGTAGCTTTGTGGAATAACATGGTGAGCCTGGCAAGGCGAGCAGTGAACAGCTAACTGTGTTTGACAGGGGAGGGTTTTCTGGATACGTCTTTTTAAATTACTGCATCTCACATCAGTTCTGTCACGGTCTGAGCAAAGATTTTCTCTGTTTTATCTCTAGTTGGAGCCAGTGGGTGAAAAACAAACATACAACAATTTCACAAATGCCAGAGATAACATCAGATGCCCCACTGAGGTATGAAAGCTGCCTACACAAGCACCCAGTTGTCATTTATTTTTACAAATTGTGCATAATGGCATTAATGGTTCATGAAAGTTGAGGTGATTTAATGGAAGACCCTCTCGTGTGTTCCAGGAGCGCCCTTACATCTTCACTAAGGTGAACAGCTTTCCCAGTTCAACCACAACCAAAGCACCCACAATGCAGAGCACAGCCCAGCCTCTCACCCCCGAGTGCACGGACAATGTGCCAGTATGGCTCGCTGCAGTGCTGGCCGTGACTGGTCTCCTGATTGGCGGGGCTGTCACCTGGCTCCTCCTCTCCTGCAGAGCCAAGAGAAGCAAGAAGGTGACGATGGCTGCAGTGGAGATGAAGGGCACTACGTTTTAAAGTGCCACTTGCTGTATTTGTGCACTGGACTATTCAAGAGGTAAAAGACCACACTATAATATTTAAACTGATTGTGGAGATATGAGCATACAATATGAGCATAATATATATAATATCCAATATTACTGGATGCAGAAGTGGAAAAGGTTCATCAGTGTTCACATAAGGAAAGCAATAAATAAGACAACACAATTTTAAAATGACACAATTTTAATTGTAGTTGAGGACTTCATCTTGCCTATGAAAAATAGTTCCCTTTGCATTTTTATATCACTGTTGCAGTAACCTGTATTTAAATGTTGTAGCTGGTCTAACAACTGACTTAATGAAACGATGATAGTCAGCACTACAGTTCAAACACAGTAAATTTCATGTATAAAAATAATGACTTATTTCTGTTGTTATATATTGAATTGAAATAAAAATGTATTTGAATTCAGCAGTTTTCTAATAAATGTTGTGTTTTACACACTGTGTGACCATTTTGTGGGAAGATAAATACTTGGAAAGACAATGAAATTAGGCATTCATTCTTCTTTAAATAAACTCCTGTTATAATCAACTGCAGTTCATTATATCAGAAAGGTTTTTATGGTTGTGTGAAATGAATCCTTTACAGCAATTCATATAAACTGTAATCTAGTGAGACAGCTCAAGTGACATCCAGACCACCAGACATTAACCAGTCCTGACATGTTGAAGCCTGAAAGTCCAGGAGGTCATCACCATTACAAGTCAGTGCGATTTATTTAAGAAAGGAAATACAAATATCACCATATCATAAATTACGCAAACCACCATGTACAAAGGATTTAACTTAGGGCACAGCAAACATCAGCTGACATGTCTTACCTTAATCATTACCAATGGACAGATAGCCTGCTCATAAACATAAAAGGAGTAATTTTATGACCGCCTTACAGTGATGAAAGCCACCGACTGCTTCTGTTAGTTATGTCACAGACATACAGTGGTGGAAAGTACATTACTTAAGTACTGAAGAGCAATTTTTAGTATTTTCATTTTCAGCTATTTTATAATTCTACTTCACAAAATTTCAGAGGGAAATAATGTACCTTTTTATTCCACTGCATTTATTTGATGGCTGATTTTACAAGAAAAACATATGGTATGGTGGTAAAGATTAAACTACCCAGCAATATAGAAAATAGTTTAAAGTAGCCCCCCCTTAAAAGGGCTACAACATTAAAATGCTTCTTTACACATTTCTGCATTCATAATAATAATTTAGTCTTGCATGAAAATAGTTCAAAATGAGCTCAATCTCAACTAACTAGCAACATCCTGCTTTTTCGTTAATGCATGAGAATCAATGATATAATTATTTCATATATAATAGTATATTCAGTCACAGGGACATTTTGCTGCATTTAGTATTTTTACTTTTAGTACATTAAGCACAGATATGCTTTTTGCTTATGTAACTATTTTGATTTAATGGTTTTATTTCTAATGGGGTAATTATGTGGTATTAGTACTTCCTCCTCCACCACTGATATGATGTGAATACTTCTCCCAACAACGCAAATATAAAGATTTTTTAGAGCAGTTTAAAAATACTAAAATGCTGGTTTTGTATCATCCTTGTTTATTTAAATCCACGAGTAAACCCATTCTTAACGAATACAAAGGAGGCTGAAGTGAGTTTAAGTGCTGCTGCTCCTCATTAGGTCACGTCGCCCACAGTTCTTGCAGCAACAGCGCCCCCTGCTGTGTTCAGGGGGCATCGGAGCTGCCAGCACTATACCACATCAATTTGAAGATGGCGGAGGGCGAGCTGAACGTGGACAGCCTCATCTCTCGGCTCCTGGAAGGTGAACCATTTTAACGCGGCCTTTAATGTTACACAGACGTAGCTGTTGTTTTGCGTTTATTAATCCTAGGATGTGGTCTTTACTCTACAACCAACGCGGCTTTTGCCCCGTAAAACGCAGGAAATGTGTTGCTCTCGAAGCGGCGCGTCCCCGGCTAGCTCCGGCTAGCAGCTAACTAGCTTGCCGGCCGTGTTTATAAACAGAGTCAGCGGTGAACGCCTCCATTTCTCAGCTTTCTCCGTGATAGCTACGTTACTCTCGGCAAGTTCATTTTACCATTTCGTGGTTTTAACTTTAACGTGTAATTCAACTTTATGCCTGCTCGTTTTTCTTTCTTTTTTTTTTTGCTGTCTTCTGGCTCATTTATTTCATTAATGTGGCCGAAGGGGCTTGTCCTGTGTGTCACAACCTTTAAAAACACAGCCCAGATTCAAGTGTCATGGCTAATTAGCACCTTTAGCTGCGACACAGGTTCAGTTAATGTCTGTCAATATAAAATATGAACACCTATATCAGTCAGAGCTTCCGTCCTTGAAAAGTTTTGCCCCATATATACGCGGTGCTGTAAGTAGTAATCATATACTGTTAAATATCTGTCATTTATTACTGTTACATCACTGGGGAGCCATAAAGGTAGAGCCAAAACATTAATATATGGTTTTCACCTGATATCCACTGCGGCCCAGGCTGAGATGTTTGAGCTGTGAGGTAGATTTGTTGTGAAGTCATTTTAAGTTTCGCAGCTCGCTCCTCTCTGGGCTTTGTAGGTGTGTTTTAGTGGGCAGGTTTGCTGTGATTCAGTGCACTCAGGATGCACACACACATACCAACACACAACCCCCCTTTTAAACGCCTGCCTGTTAATGCAGGTGAATAACAAAAGCACAGTGATGCAAAAAAAAAAAAAGATGCTAGAGATCTTGTGTGTTTCTCCCCTAAAATGTGTCATCTTGCATTCTCAAGTTTTGTTGGTGTGTGTTTGTTGAATACCAGCTTTTTTGGGGTTTGGCAGAGAGGGGTGTGTGCAAAAAAAAAAAAAAAAAATCCTCCTGCGTTGGTCGTCCACCTGCTCGGGAGGAGGGAGGGAGTTTTCTGTTCCCCTGCGAGTTATCCTTTGAGCCAGATAGGACCACTAAGGCGAATTCAGCTGTCCTTGGCATACTTTCCACCAGTATCTGTGACCGTCGGAGGGATGAGACGCTATGCCAGCAGTGAAATGCGAAGATTTGATATTTATAGGAATAGCTGGAAAGTGCCATCTTGCTGCGAAGGCCTTGTGGTTCTTTCAGCTTCATTTCCATGTTAGGACCGCAACCAAATGTTGAATTTAATTTGAAATTAAAAAAATAAATAAATAATACCAGCCTGCAGTCCACTTCTCTGTTTTCTGCTCCTACTCGTGAAACAAAAGCTTGTTGATCCTTTCCTCAGTACTCGGCAGCTACTTGTTGGTTTTGTTAGTCATATGTTGAATAAGTTGGGCTTGGCATTGACGTCACTCATAGGTGTACAGTTTTGCTGTGATCCTGTTGGTGCGAGATGTTGTTGTGTCTTTGTTTGTCTGAGTTCGTTCTCATACAACAAGTGCCTGCGCATGACTAATTGATTTGGACATCGTTGTTTCACAGGCCTCTTACGTAATTGTTGTAGTCAGTGGTGTGAACTTACTCAGGGATTAGAATCAAACACACATGCAAAATTTTAGGAATTTGGTAAACAGATTATAAACTGAGCTGTTTTTCTTTTATGATCTGTAGGTACGAAAAGTCGAATAGTGAAACGGCACTGCTGCTGTGAAACTTGTCTCGGTGCCTGTGACAGTGGCAGTGTTTTTTGTTGATTAAATTAGTCTGGATCAGTCCAAGTCTTCAAGAGAAAGAAAAAACCTTATTCTAAAGCCTTATATTGAGCTAGCCAAGAAAATGTACCCTGCAGCTTTCATTAATCAAGGTTTTTATTTCTCAGTACCCACATCCAGGTTTGTGTGTCTGTTTTGATAAAGGCCAACCCTAAAATATGTTTTTTATGGATATCACAGAGTTGTTGATGTAACAAAACTGGTTGCTGCCTGCTGATCTTTTTTGACATTCAGCACAATATCAAGAGACTAGAAACTTTCTGGTTCCAAGTTTCTAAACCAGATCATTCGAAAAAAGCCTTGAGGCTTTATTTTACATCCCAACATCACACAGTAGCTTTCTGTATGTTTTACTTACAGTAATTCAGTCTTGAGAAAAAGCCAAGTTTTCAGTGAGAGTGCTTATTCATTGGAATTAAATCTGAAGGGACGCTGTGTCACTTTTCTCCAGACACAAACACACACATACAAACACAAACAGCGATTTGGTTCCTGATGGTTGCAAATCCTCATCATTGCTTCGTTTTAGCCTTTGCCCCTCAATGTTCTTAAGAACGTAATCTCTTTTTTTTTTTTTTTTAAAGAAAGTCCCAGCTTGCAGAAGTGTGAACAGTGAAAGGTTCAGTGTTAAAGCCGAGCGGGCTAAGCATCCAAGCTTATAGTATGACCAGCTCAGCTCCGATGAGGCCTCGCTGTTGAGTGAAGAGCTCTGCTTCTGCAATTTCATGCTTCACACCACGGGTGAGAAGCGGCGCAGATACAGTGGATGGACGATAAAGAAAATTGATCGTGTGAATTTGATGGTGTAAGGCAACACTTCATTAAGGTTGGCAGAGGCCTGGCACGTTTTCTGGCACTCAGATTTGCCATCTGTGAAGATCCACATTCCTCTGGTTCCCTCTTAGATTTGTTTGGATCACATAACTAATGAGAAACTGATGGTGAGGGAGTCTTGGTACAGTGTGTAAGTAGCATGTATATGCACGCATGTATCTGTTTATGCTTGCAATAAGCTGGAGAAATCCTCACCAATACACCATCGTAATCCATTTAGAACTGCTCCCTGTTTAGCCTTTTCTCTAATTTGTCATCCTTTAAGGAAACAAAAAGGCAAATAGGAAAAGTGTTTAAGGAAACTTCCTCTCTGACTAACACGCATTCGTTTCGCCCGGCTCAGCTATCCTTTATTGGGATCTTCAGTGGGCGTCTAGCTTTAAGGCAGCCCCATAATGGTTAGTTATTACATAATTCCTGTCATGGATTTGTTTGTCACTTCTGTTTCCATCGTCAGTGGTTCATCATCACGCAGTGCTTTGATTTACTTTATATGACGTCAAACTTAAATGAAAAACCGCTCTGCAAGAGCTGTCTGATTACCAATTTGCTATGCATACATTTGCTGTACATGCATTCATATATCAGTGAAGCACATAGTCACTGTTATATCATCACCATGAAATCAGTCCTCACCCTAATATTTATGAATTTGGATTTCCGCCTTTGTTTACCCTCCTCACGAGTCACTTCTTGCATGGCTGTAATATCTTGTGAGCGATGCTAATTTTTAAGGAAGCTGTTAGATATTTTATCAACTAAAATATCAAATATATAAAATGCAAACTTTCGAAACTAGATGGAACTTATCTCCAGTCTTATGTAAGCCACACAGTATCTTAGCAAGGAAGCAATTTTTCTGTATAATCTCACTTTTCATATCTCTGACTACTTCAGCTGCTGACCGTGGCCAACGTTTGCAATTCTCACTCCTCTTTTCGTCGTTGTAAGATAAATCTGCACCCAGAGCCGTGGCAGAACGCCAGAAAGTAGGCTTAAGCTAACAGTGCAACTACACAAGCCAATAAACCCACACCGCTGCTGAAGATGCAAGCTGCTCTCATAGTCTGAGCAGTGGGTTTCTTCAGTATGGCTCGGGCTAAGCGGCTATAAGCTACACAATCATTACATCCACAGCCCATCACGTTTTAAGTTTTTTTCTCTCTCAGGTAAAAAATTAGACAGCCTCATTCTGATTAACTTTTTGGGGTTGGGGGTTGCCGGTGCCGCTGCTGTGTCGACACTGACAGTGATGATAACAGTTGTTGATAGCACTGACGGCGTCTCTCCTCTCCTCTCCTCTCCTCTCCAGTTCGGGGATGTCGCCCGGGGAAGATAGTCCAGATGACAGAGGCGGAGGTGCGCGGCCTCTGCATCAAATCCAGGGAGATCTTCCTCAGCCAGCCCATCCTGCTGGAGCTCGAGGCACCCCTGAAGATCTGTGGTCAGTGTTGTGCATTAATGCCCCTGTTTTAGGTTGTTGCCTCCCCACCTTTATTCTTTGACTCTGTGTTACTGCATTTCCTTTAAAGCACATCTAAACTGAAATATTTACAAGTTTAAGTATGTAACCAGACCACATAACACAGCTTCAGCCTGGGTCATATATTAAGTCACTTATGCTCTCTCGACTGGACTGTATGTATGTTACAGGAGGATACTTGCATATAAGGGAAACTGCACACATATACACAGGCCGAGGCAGTGCAAAAGTGAACTCCTCCTCAAACAGTTGAAACGCTGCCACTATCACTATCTCTGCTAGCTGGCTCCTGCACATCTCCGTGCACTCCCACATGCTTTATCTCTCCCCTCCAGTGCAGCGCTGCAGCTACAAACAACCCCGAGCTGTCTAATATATGTGGCAGTCCTTGAAAATACAATGCACATGCTCACATATAGGCTCAGACCTATACATAGTTTATTTGTGCCTGTCCTCATACCAGTTCCCTCCCACACACATTTACTTTAGAGATTGTTGATATGTAGACTCAGTACTGTATCAGCCTCAAATGGCATTTGTATTGTAAGTGATAATGGGTAGTAGTAATTAGAGGTCTAGTTGATATTGTTTTTTTTTCAAATAGGGCCTCAAATGCACTTGTGCGTGTAGACCTAACCCTGGCACATTACACTAAAATATGCATGAGTTTGAGGTGGTGTTATTTGTTAGCCTGTGAGCTTTCTTTGTCCCTTCTTTACTTTCTTTGTTTTGTTGCTGAACTTTTGTCCCCAGACCGATTACTTTAACCCTTGGTTGTGATATCAGGCTTTAACAGCACCAGAATAGACTATAAAGACCAAACAATGAATGCCTTTAATTATTTACTAAGGCCACATGGGTCAGGTTCTCGGCTTGCTCTCTCTCTCATAGGTTAACCTTAATGCCATTGGCATAATTTTGCCCAGGTCGGCAGCTTTGACACAGTTTGTCTCTCACTCATTTTAACACAATAATATAAAACAGGATTTTCTGTAAATACAGTGTTGCTCACAAGAATGATAACCAAACTCTCATTGCAAGGATGTGTTAGATAGTAATTTTGTTACTAAAATAATTGAGACAGATGATAATGATTAACAACACCCTGCAATCACAGTCCTCTGCTAAATTACTGAGGGCTTGCATGGTAACCAAAATAGGACCTTACTGATTCTGAGCAAAATGTAGCTGATTTGTTAGTTTGTTAATTTGCTGAAGGAAGACTACAAGCATGCACGTCATGTTTAATTATTTTCTAACTACAAGCAATGGCTGAAAGCTCACTTAAAAGTCTTATAGTTTATGATAAGAGATCATTTTATAATAAATGTCAAGTTTTAGTGTATGTATTTATCACCTTGAAGTAATTGGTGCTAAGTGTTTACATACCACATTGTAATATCGGGCCTCACATGTGTTTGTATGTTTATTTATGTTCTTTTTTAATCTTTCAGTTTGACGTGTGTATCATGAGGTGTCATGTATTCATGATGTGGTATTCTCTCATGTTGCTATAAATCATGCTGTTTTTAAATTTATTAAAACTTATGATGCAGTACTACATATATTAATTTTCCATACAGTATATTTGTACTGTCTGCCCATTTTCTTTTTTGTGGTAAGTGGATCTTTAAAATCTGTTTTGCTTTGCACAACGTACCATCTAGAACAGCAAACAGATATTACAGTTATGGTGGGTATGTGGTTTTTTTTGGTATTGAAATGTTCTCGGAGCAGTATTTAGTGTTTTTATGTGGGTGCTTTTGAACCAGTTAATTATCTGACTACGCAAGGTCATGCATCAGCACACTTGATTACAGCTTTATTACTAAAGAGCCAGTGCTCTGATGCCAAGCTAATGATATAATGGCCATGACATTGTGCCTTCTTTGGCAGTGTTTTGTTTTATTGTGTTTTTTTAATCATTACTGATCTATTGGCCTGTTCTTTCAGCGCACAGGAGCATACTATACCACTGATGTACCACAAATGGGTGGAACACTTAGGGAGTCATAAAATGAACTGCTGTGGTCTTCACCACTGCTTTTATATTGGGTTGTCCTCTGAGACAAATCTTGCTCATTTATAACACTGACCTCAAGTTCAATGCTCCTCCTCCCCTCACCCCCCAACTTTCCGCCTTTAGCTCTGCTTTTTAAACCCTAAATCTCTGTGCAGGGTATTCTCGGACTGTTTTGACACTGCAGAGGCAGCGCAGAGTAAATAATTCACTGTCATCCTACAATTTCTTGTGAGGGGGCAGTCAGAGGCCCGGAGAAAAACAGTCCCAGTGAAGCTCATAAATTCACAGTCAGTCACGCAGCAACCCGTTGTGAAAGGTTGAGGATAGTCGGTTTAAAACTAACCTGAGGTGCCTTCTCTGGAGGAACAGACAACCGACCCAATGCTGGCTGCTAAATCATAATCTGTCAAAGAGAAATGTAAAAAAATATATTTAATTTTTAAAGCAGTGAAAAAAGTAAACCAAATCTTAGAAATATTATATTGAAAGAGTATTATTTAATAGTCCAGTTTATCCAGGTTTTACTACAGAGCCACAGTTGAGCTGAAGTTAGCCCTGCTCTTACAAATTTCACTCACCCAAATGTCAGATTACAGTGCGTCCTGCCATGCTTCTGCTTCTTCCATTTTATCCAAAAATGGCTTTTTTTCCTGTATGTTGTTTACTTTCTCAGCTAAATGAAATAAATGAGCAAGGCTAATTGTTTATTGTCTCATGTCCGTTTCTGTTTTGGTGCGGGCACAGGCAGGAATTATTGTTCTCCGTGTGATGTCCCCTGTATTTACTCAGTCCTCCATGTTTACTCTGTTGTCCAGTATGCGTTGCTTTCAGCCTGCCAGGACTAAAATAATCGGTGTTTGTCGAAATCAGTTGTTTCCGTGTTTTTATTTAGTAATTGTAGCTTTTAGTAGTCTTCCGGTCTCTTCCGAGCTTCAGAGAGATTAGCACAATATAGCCTTAGACTGTTATGTTTGCCCATAGACAAAAAAATAAATTGTGAAGCTTTTACCATTACGAGTACTTGCATCCAAAACTGTAGCTGGCGAGCTGGGGCTGCGTGTCCAGGGCGAAGGAAACGATTGATGGTGAAACGCAACTGGCCTGGCACTGCTGAGCACTGCGTAGAAGGCCCTGCAAGACTTCAAACATTCAGAACTGTTCTTTTACTTATTCATTTGCAAAAAGTGTGTTTTTTGCATGCCATCCTTAAGGCACAGCCAAAAATAAGTATAGGCCCGTAACCATATAGGTTTGGTACCAGCCGTGGTTTGGGTTTTGGATCACTTACGCGGCACGGTGAAATAGAAATAAAAATCATCCCAGCCACTCTCATGATATAAAGTTACAATTTCTGTTGGTCATTTTTATCTCAAGGCCAGACCTCTTGTGCAGCTGGCCTATTATTTCATTTTAATTTGTATTTGGTGCCATCTTGTAATGAAGCAGTGCCGTAAAAAGAGTGTGGCTCATGAATTTGCTTTCCGTTTTGGTCACAATAAAGCCTGTTATTATTGTCCTAGCCTTTCTGCCGAGGCTCCCTTGCAGTCCTCTGCGTCTGGAGCACTTAGCCCAAATTAGAGCAGCTCTTAAGTTGGTGCGAGAGGATATAAAAGGAAGCAGGTCTTGGCTAGGTGATGGAGTGAGGCTCCCCCACCGAGATGCTGTGCTTTTGGTGAGAGCGTCTTGGGCGCATTACTGCCTGATGTCAAAGACAGACGCGGTTGACCCCGAATCCTGCCGAGACTGGTTCAAATTAAAAGTTAGTTTGTGTGGAAAAATGTGCATGTACGTGCTTTTTGTGATTAACCTGGATTGTCAGCATCCTCTCCCTGCGTAGCTCATTTCCCACGGGCCATGGCATTGATCTGGTGACAGTTGCAATGGCTCTTTTTTTTTTTTTTTTGCGTGCGTATCCTTGGGCCTGCTGCCGTAGTCCCAGTAAAGCACAGAAGTAGCGCAGTCATCTATCCCCACCAACCCACACGTCTGGCTCTGTGCTGAAAATCAAAATGGATTCAGAGTTAGGAGTTGGTGTGTGTATAAAAGTGGAGGGTGAATATGTAGTTTGGAGATAGAAACACTAAAAATATTTGCTTTTGTTTTAACTCCTGCACTTTATCTCTACGCCTTTGTATCTCCACAAACTGCATCACCACTGTTTTTTAATAACCTTAAGTTAGACAGACTGACTGACTGACTCACTGACTTTATTAATCCCAAGCTGGGAAATTGCTGATTTTTTTTTTGTTTGTTTTTTTTAGCTCAACTATCTTACATTCTTCTTAAAGTAGTCAAACTAACACCTTCTCTCCCCCTCTGCCTTTCATTCCCCTTTTTCTAGGTGATATCCATGGGCAGTACACAGATCTGCTGAGGCTGTTTGAGTATGGTGGCTTCCCTCCAGAGGCAAACTACCTTTTCCTGGGTGACTATGTGGACAGAGGGAAACAGTCCCTGGAAACCATCTGCCTCCTGTTGGCCTACAAGATCAAATACCCAGAGAACTTCTTCCTGCTCAGGGGCAACCACGAGTGTGCTTCCATCAACCGCATCTACGGCTTCTACGATGAGTGTGAGTGGACATTAAAGTCACCCCACACACACAAAACAGCCCCGAAGCAGACATATTGGTTTGGTTATAATAACACAGGTTTGTGTGCTCCACCAGGCAAGCGCAGGTTCAACATTAAGTTGTGGAAGACCTTCACTGACTGCTTTAACTGCCTCCCCATCGCCGCGATCATTGATGAGAAGATCTTCTGCTGCCATGGAGGTAAGCGCGCAAGCATTTCCTCCACTTGTCCAAAATGTAAACCGGAACTTTTTAACATTCTCCTTTGAAATACGTTAGTTGCGGCTCCAATCAAAATTAACCTCTTTATTTTCTGCTTCAGGGTTATCGCCTGATTTGCAGTCAATGGAGCAGATTCGCAGGATCATGAGGCCAACAGACGTGCCTGATACAGGTACTGTGTGTGTGTGTGTGTGTGTGTGTGTGTGTGTGTGTGTTCACTTCCTCCAGATTTCTCCCTGGAATTTAAAGTTTACCTTTAAATGACAACTCCCAGCCTCTCTTCCTGAATTACACCAGTAAATCCTATGTTACATCAGCAGAGTCAGCTGGATCTTCCTCCCCATCTCCTGTCCACGCTCAACTCTCTCAACTCTTTTTCTGATTTTTGTGGGGTTTTTATCGCTCCTCTTTCTGTCAGGCCTGCTGTGTGACCTGTTGTGGTCGGACCCAGATAAAGATGTACAAGGCTGGGGAGAGAACGACCGCGGGGTCTCGTTCACCTTCGGGGCGGGGCGGACGTGGTCAGCAAGTTCTTAAACCGCCATGACCTGGACCTCATCTGCAGAGCCCATCAGGTAATTGTGAAGGGAATGAGAGATTCTGGATGTGGAGTGTAAATGTAGGAAGCATGTGCCAAGCAAATTGATCGTGTGGGTCTTTTTTTTTTTCTTCTTAGAGATTTAAAATTGGTTGACCGTGCACTTAAATAATAGCTGACCTCCATTAGTTTTTCTCTTTGGTACAAGTAATTACCCTGGCTGATGCAAAGACACAGACACCTGAGCTAAACCACATATTAATAGACCTTGTGCAACAGTGTTGCCACTAGTTTCCAACTTCTGTTTCATCTCTTTTTTCTCATGCATAATTGATTATAATTTTACTTTGCTCTCACTTATTGTCAGTCTGTGTTTTTTTAAATAGCGTCAAAATGTGAGAAATAAAGAAAAGCGAGAATGAGTAGCTACTTTTTACATTTGAGATGCTGACATTGGGTATATTTAACTGATAGATTGCCAAAAATAATTGATTATCAGACTTATAATGGATAAATGTTTAATTTATTTAAGCTACTGAACAACTTACGACAAGAGGTATTATGGTTAAATTGTCCGCAGCTATTTCAGCTCCATGTCGGGCGTTTCATGTTGGTTCAGATGTAGGTGGTTTTGTATGCTTCAACCTTGATAACAACGTTGGATTCTGAAACCGGCCGAAGAGCCCTCTTCTCGTTGCTTGGTATCGATTGCTGTGGGCGGTGGAATAATGTCATGTGTCTTCGAAACAGGTTGTGGAGGATGGATACGAGTTCTTTGCCAAACGCCAACTGGTCACACTTTTCTCTGCTCCAAACTACTGCGGGGAGTTCGACAATGCAGGCGGCATGATGAGTGTCGATGAATCCCTCATGTGCTCCTTCCAGGTAGTGTAAAAAAACCCAAAAAAAACTGTATATTTATGCTAATAGCTTTTCAGTATTTGACTTAACACATTATTTCACACTCACCCATGCACCTTCTCTCTCTCTGTGTTTGTTGTCTCATTATTTAAAGATCTTAAAGCCCTCAGAGAAGAAGGCCAAGTACCAGTATGGCGGCGTAAATTCTGGTCGGCCCGTCACCCCGCCCCGCACCGCCCAAGCCCCCAAGAAGAGGTGAACGTGCAGCCTTGGCTCTTCCCCCTGCTCCTTCTCACCCTGTCCGTCCCCTGTCTGCCGCCACGGCAACCCCTGTAACTCCCCTGTATAGCGAAGATACAGGGCTTATCTAATTGCCCAAATCTTTCTCCTCTTTCTTCTCCCACTCACCCACCCCCTCTCCAACTCCACTGACAGCTCTTTTCTTAATGTGTATGTGTACATAAATTTGCTGTGACCAATCTGTTTTATTTTTTTGCCTGTTTGTTGGTATTTTTGATATTATTAACAGATAATCTTTTTTTTTTTTTTTTTTTTTGGTGGCTTTAATTCCGACGCCATTTGAGGTTTTTTCTGAGGTTCTGTGTCGTGTGAGGAAATGCCTTCTCAGTGTAGAGGGTTAAAGTGACTGAGTTTGAGGAATTCGTTTTCAGTTTCACAAAAATACAGTAGAGACTGAACATTGTTTTTGCCTTCTTGACCTCTCAAAAAACAGAGAGAATCCTTCCAATGTATTTCAGTGAGACTGAGGTTTCTGTGCAATGCTAAATCCGTAAACACGAATAACATTTCTCATTCTCCAGTTGAATAATTTAAACATATTATAGCGTATGCGGTTGGTGTGCATATTTTATATATTTAACCAATGAAAAAGTGCACCTCCCCATGAATAGCATAGAATGTGAAGAGACCGGCGTGAATGAAAAATAGAGGCCAAATGAGAAGCGGCTGGCAGTGGACATGCTCTGCCCGGACACAACGCCCTCTGGGCACCGACTCCTCCATCAGTTATGCCTCCCCGTGCCTCAACTCCACACTCGCACAAAAACATGCCGCCTCTCACACAGAGCTGGTATTGGCATTTTCCTGGGACCTTTAATTATTTGCTCTCATCTCATTTTCCCACATAATCATCCTGATTTAAGTCCATGCACGAGCATTTAACTAATATAAGTCACCTAAGGTCAGTATTTTATGTGCAGACATTCTGGATAAATGTACAAAAAGTGCTGATAAAATAGTCCTTTCTTAGTCTTTGTGTGAAAAAGCAAATAAGAATAGATAATATCTAGCAGCTCCAGATGCAATTTTGGAAGTATTTACCTACTCAAGTAAGCCTGCACAGTGTTAGAAAGACCAAATGATTAAAACAAATGAAAGCTTCTCAAAATGCTCCACAATATTTGAATTGTTTAGTGCTGTGTTTACACGACAAACAAGCATAATTTTGCTCTTGGCAGATTTCAAGTAAAATGCCAGCTATCGTCCTTTTCGCATCATCCAATCTGTTGAGATACAGAGTAAGAAAACCGGTGGAGTCAGGAGTGGGTGTCAGAAATGGGCCGTTTTGTTGTGTGGTAGTGACACCACCTGGTGTATAAATGCAGTAGTGCAGTACAAAGTCCAGATGAGATGTTAATGTCAAACTCAACCGCTCAGGATGGGCTTTTCATTACATTGCCAGGAAAAAATGTTGTTATTTACCACAAGGAGGTACTTCAGCTCGACTGTTTGACTGACCAGCGATTAGCCTGGTTGGCAGTTAACTTCAGTCTACTACAAATGAGATGCAGTTGACCCTTTGTGGAAAACAGTTGCCTCTTTTCTTTCTTTCTTTCTTTTTTCTTTGCTCTTTGTGGTATTATTCTTTCTGTTGTATTTCTATGTTCTCTCTTCACATTGTTTACTTTTTATTCACTTAATTTATTTCCTATTAATGATAATAAGAAAACAATGAGGTGTTACCAAAAGCTGTTTTGCAATTTGTACAAGTTTGTTTGAAAGTCTATAAATTCAATTAAAATGGATGGAAACCAAAAATTGTTGTCACCTCTGTTTTTACTGATGTCTTTGCATGAATGCATGGAAAGTCAATATTTCCTCTTTCCTCTATTTCCTTTTCTTCTTCTCACTTTGACCTTACACTCTTCTGTATGCCTGAGGGAGAAAATTCCCACACGGGTAAAATCAGGTAATGTGACCCTGCAAATATATATACAGTCAACAAATCATACTCAGGTTAAAGGAGGTGTCTTACTGGTAGAAATTATTTAAAGCATCAGAGTTCTTTTTCCCTCCTGTTCATGTGTTGTTTATGCCACCGGGCCCCTCAGGCGCCTCTTAACCCATTTCAGAGCCATGCACACCGGCCCTGAATAAAACCAGATGGGCACAGGCAGGAGGAAATACGGAGCTCTCAGGTGGAGGTGAGACAAGGCCCAAGCAAAGATGATCCACAGTCCCACTTTTAGAAAGAGGAGAGCGTAGTATTTGGTGCTGTAGGTGGAGTTGGTCTGAGGAAAGATATTAAATGATTAATTCAAACATTGGTGATACCTGCACACAGACTGTGATATGTTTTAACTGTATGTATCTTTAAGCATGTGTGAACCAGTGGTGTTGTAGAACCTGCACATCCACTGCATCAACCATCATCATGTCATCACTGTCATCAGAGCTCAGGGAATAGGGGGTCTGATAGGAGGAGGTCCTCCTTTTGCGCTTCCTGCGCCCAGAAGACCTTTGTGGGTGTGGGGTTTCTTCCATTGTCAATATGAGTCTGAGCCAATGATGTCGGGTTAGGCCACTTCAAACAACTATGAAAAGTTATGAACAGATACATGGTGAATTTGATCTAACAAATCAAAGAAGATTATCAGTATGAATGTGGGTGTGAACTTGTGATTTCCAAAGCTCAATTACATATTATTGAATTCTAGATTAAACAAGAAAACCTAATTAAATAAAAATACATTAATGAGATGACAGCAAAAAGTCAAAACAGTACAATGATTTGAGGAGACTCTCTTTTTTGTTTTCTTTTAGTTTGTGTAGGCACATAAATATTCTGCATCCAAGATAGCTGTTTAAATATTATGTTATTCATTACATTCATTACATTAATAAATATAATATATATTATTGCATTCATTCCTGATATGTTTGCAGTCTGTCTCACTTACCATGTACAAAGGTTGAGTCTGATGGTGGAGATGAATATGTCCTGTCAGTTTTTGATTTTTGTTTTTAAATGTACAATGTTTTTTTTCAAATCAGTAATGTTTTTAACCATGCTATATGAACATACACATACAGTGTATAGTAGGTAAGTACATTTACTCAAGTAATTACATAAATACTATTGTGAGGTACTTGTTCTTTACACTTTTTAATTGTATGCAACATTACACATTAACTCCACTACATTTTTTTGCCAGCATTAGTTACTACTAAGTAACTTCACAGGTTTATATTGTTAATACAGAAATATATAAAAATATGAATAAACTAATAATTTATGATGTATTGTAATAGATTAAAGAACCCAGCAATATATAAAGTCATTTAAATGACCTCAACCTTTGCCAGCTGTAATATTGATGTCTGATGAACACATTAATGCATCAATTATCCAGTGATGTAATATATATGATGTAATATATATTTTTAAGAAATGGGCACTACATAAAGACTACTTTTACTTTTGGTATCTCAAGTATATTTTCATAGAAATTGTTTTCTTTTACTTAAGTAAGTTTTTGGATGCAGGACTTGTAACAGAGTGTTACAACTGCTTTTACTTAAGTAAAATATCTGAGTACTTCCAGCACTGGATGAGTATATATGTATATATACATAAGATTCAAGATTCAAGACAGCCTTTATTAGTTCCACAGCAGGGAAATTCACATTGTTACAACAGCAAGACACACAGTGGAAATAAATAGTAAGAAAATGCTAAGCAAAGACATAGAATAAGATAAAAATAACATATCAACATAAAAATCGAAAAGATAAATAATTATTATCATATGTATATATATATATGTTAATACATGTACATAGTCCAGTTTTAAGTAGAAACAGTGAAAAACAGTGAACTGAAGTGTACTGCACACAAGTTATTATTATTATTATTATTATTATTATTATTATTATTATTATTATTATGTGTATAAAGCTGCAAATATTAAATTAATTACCAACTACTTTAATAATAGATTCGTCGTTTTGAGTCATTCTTTTAGAAAAAGTGTCCAAAGTCTCTGATTTCAGTTCCTCGGAGGTGAATATTTTCTGGTTTCTTTGGTGCTCAGCAGTAAACTGAATATCTTTGGGTTGGCGTCACTTTGAGCTTTGGGAAACAGTGGTCAGCATTTTTCACACTTTATGGACCAAACAGTTAATCAATTAATTGATAAAATGATCGACAGGTTCATCAATAATGAAAATAATGGTTAGTTGGTCCTGATATAAACTTGGATGTTCTGGCATCAATGTTTCGACCCTCTCAGTGCGGATTGTTTGTGTAATGCACCCTCCCAGTCGGATGGGGGCGACCTCTCCCGCTGTGGGCCTCTCTACCCGTCACCAGCTTCATATACATCCCGGATGGGGGACGGTCACCGCGCAGCCGCAGTCGCAGGTGCTTTACAGATCTGAGGCGTCCTCCAGTACGAGCTGCTGAACCAGAAGTGCAGCCTCCTCTTTTTACAGCTCAGACGAGGAGAATTATTTATGAAGAGTCCCAAGAGGAGCCACACCGGCTACGTTTAAAACTGGATATTTTATTTAAATAGAGACAGTTAGCTTAAGGAAACAGGTGAAGTTATGGGAGGAGGAAGCTCACATTGTGTCAGCCATGTTGTTCTGTTGACAAGTCTGAAGTTCATCAATGCAGGTAGAGTTGACATTGCTAACACTGTTAGCTTGTTTGTTGTGTCATTTGGTGTCTGTAAACTGCATTTGATAACGTTACATGTTATATGATAAACATGAGGAGGACTGTCACTGACCTCCACATCCTGTGTACACTGAGCTAGAGCTGCAGCATCGGTCGGTTAATCGATTAATGTCAGACAGAAAATTAACTTTTTTTCATTACTGATTAATCTTTCAACTCCTTTCTCAATATCTGTCTATATAGTATATTAATATTTCCTTCTTTTCCTCATCTCGACATTATAATTTCTATTTCAGACAAAGCAAGACATTTGATGCACTTGAATAGTTTTATAGATAAAGTGATTAATAAAGTAAGTAAGTGGCAGATTTATCATTAGTTTTAGCTCTAAACTGAACATCACATCTTTGGATTTGAACTTAAACAACAGGAAACAGGAAATTGAGGGGCCTTTTTCACTGTTTTCTTTCCTTTAATAGACCAAAGAATTAATGAATGAAGTAAACAGTTGTTGGTTGCAGCTTTAATCTCCTTGTCTTTTGTTTCTTCAAAACTCCAGGCTGATTAGAAACTCGGTGGACGAGCATCAATGGCACCCTGTCCACCCACAGCCCCTCTCTGCTGTCTTCACAGTGAACTGTGCAAAAGCATCAAGCACTGACTAAAGAATGGCAAGGTTTAGGCGCAAATCTTGCATCATATTAATAATCGCTTTGGTGTTGCTGGTGCTCGTAGTGACGGTGGTCCTGAAGGCGCTCACGCCAGAGGACTCCCCGTTTAACAGCCCCGTTGCCGTCGAGCTGTTCCCGGACAGAAAGAAAGAGATCCAGACAGGAGACAATGACAATAAACCTGACGAGACCAAAATGAATGACCCCGCTCAGTCTGACAGAGATGTACAACTGGAAGCTGCACTGAGGAAGTTCCCTCCTCCAAACTACTACCTCCATGCCTTCTACTATGCATGGTATGGGAACCCCAAGTTTGATGGTAAATATATCCACTGGGACCACCCTCAGCTGCCACACTGGGACTTCAAGGTGGCTCAGGGGTATCCACAAGGCAGACACAGCCCACCTGATGACATCGGTTCCAACTTCTACCCCTCTTTAGGACCTTACAGTTCCAGGGATCCCTCTATTGTAGAGGCTCATATGCAGCAGCTACGTACAGCAGCCATTGGTAAGACAGAAATGAATCGGAATCAGAATCGGCTTTATTGGCCGGGTCTGTGTACACATTCAATCAGACTCTGAAATGAACCTAAACTTAACAGCAGGTCTGGACAGTAATTTAACATGACTTGACAACGTGACACGTTTAACTTTAGGAATGCTTACTGACTTTAAAATTCATTGTTTCTCATTTGTGTTGTATTAATTTACATGGATTCAGTTATGATGGGCTACCAACAAGCCGGTCTCATGTTACCATTCCTAAACATAGCACAGGTGTAGGATCAATACTAGTAATGGCAGATGCCCTGAGTTCAGGTATTGGAATCTATATCGTGAGGAAAAAAGAAAGGATTGATGTGTCCTTGTAGAAATATTAATATTTTCCTTTTAATAAAATATATTATGACATAGGAGATGTATAAAAAAATAACATTTCGAATGATCAAACTGATCTGTGTGCAATTAAGTGTCCCACTGTTATGCATTAATCTGACCATTTTCATTATTATCATCACCAGAAGTTATGCTGTATATAATACTGAGTTGCCTCCCACGCCTATGTTATGGTGAATAATGCAGTGTTGTAATGATAAAACTGGATGTACAATCTGTCACAGGTTTTTATTATTTATTGTATAATTTTTTTAAACACCACAGCAACAAATGATCATTTTCTTAACAAAACTGACAATTCAATAAGTGATTTAACATGGATGTAACAAATTTACACCACACGGATAACCTATTATATTTCTGAACACTTATTACCTGAGCGTTTTCATCCATTAAGGTTCGGAGGTTCATGTTTGAACTGTAACTGTCTGTTCTCAGGTGTCATCGCCATTTCCTGGTATCCTCCCATTATGAAGGATGATAATGGGGATCCAGTGGATGACATTGTGCCTTTGTTGCTGGAGGTGGCACATAAGTACCATATTAAGGTCTGTATAAAAAAAAAACTAATTAATTTAGTAACCTATGTAGCACCAAACTAAATGTTTGATATTGAATGATGATGTTTGAGTTCCTTTGCACATCATATAATTTTTTAATGTTTTGTGTTGCCACTAAAAGTGTTTATCTTTTTATGTTACTGTCTTTGTATGTTTTTACAGGTGGTGTTTCACATTGAACCATACAAAGGAAGAGATGAAGTCAACATGTTCACTAATGTCAAATACATCATTGAGAAGTGAGTGGTGCTGAGTTTCTTAAACATTGTCAGTCAAATGTCAGCGGCATGATCTTACGCTCCCCCCTGGAAACCCTTCTGTCATGATTCATTGCATCAGTCAGTGATTATCTTGTTTGCATCAGTCTTTTTTCTCCCCGTGACATTTCTCTTTCTCTGGTTGTTTATCTTGTGTCATATACCTCCTCCTCTCAGATATGGAGAGCACCCTGCTTTCTTTAAGTACCGGACAAACACCGGCAAGCTTCTTCCACTCTTCTACGTGTATGACTCATATCTGATGAACTCGGAGCAGTGGGCCAAACTGCTGAAGCACACGGAGACTAACAGCATCAGGGACACCCCGTATGACGCCATCTTCATCGCCCTGCTGGTTGAGGAGAAACACAAGAGGGATATCCTCACTGCCGGTTTTGATGGCATCTACACCTACTTTGCCACTAATGGGTTTTCCTACGGGTCCACTCAGCGGAACTGGGACTCTATTAAAGCTTTCTGCGAAGATAACAACCTGATATTCATCCCGAGTGTGGGCCCCGGGTATATCGACACAAGCATCCGACCCTGGAACTTCCAAAACACTCGAAACCGCATCAACGGCAAATACTATGAGACCTCACTGAGTGCTGCATTACAAGCCAGGCCGGATTTTATCTCGATAACATCTTTTAATGAGTGGCACGAGGGGACTCAGATAGAAATGGCAATTCCCAAAACAAGCCAGACTGTCTATCTGGACTACCTGCCCAATAAACCTGCAATCTACCTGGAGATAACTCGAAAGTGGGCTGCGATATTTGGTGGTGAGCGACGGAAATGGCAGGAATGAACTGACTAAGAGCCACGGCGAATGTTTGTCCGTGGTTGTGTAAAATAATTAATCGAAAGCTAAATTAAGTCTTAATTGCAAATAATGACTACTATAAATAGCAAAATGATTTACAAAACCACAGACAAGTGAAGTACATTATCTTAATTTTGGCTGCAGTTATGTGTGTATTGTTTTTACACTGAATTACTGTCAATTTAACTGATGTCTTACAACTTATTGTTTACAGCATTGAGCATTTTCAGGTTCATAACGTAATCAGCATGTTTCATCAGCATCTCCAGCTGAAACTGTGCATAGGCATGATTTGCCATCCTGTAATCTGTGACTATATTAAACCTCAATAGAAATAAACAAAGTGCACCCTGGAAAGGAAGGAAAGACGCCAGTAAACAAAGCAAAAGCTGTCGCCTCACTCCGCTGCCAACTCTGCCTCAGCCCAAAAAGAGTGCGAGGAAAAAGCACAACATAGATCTTGGTATTTGAAAGGCATGTCAGCCTAAAATCTGAGATGAATCACAGTGATGACAACAGAGGAGGGATGACAGGACAACAGTTCAGCTATTGAAATAGACAAAAGAACCCAGAGAGACAGCGGAGGGCAAAATGAAGATTATTTTTATTTGTGGAAAAGTTTAGTTTCTAAAGTCTGAGAAAACTACCCTGATGTCATCAGGATTATGTTAGACTTGGGCTGTTCAAATAAAAAGAAGTAAAAGTACAGTCATGTTTTCGTTCCATTTAACAGAGTTGCCTCAGTCACTGCCCCGAAAAAGTACGCAATGTCATGGTTTTGACGCAGGTAATAAATATTGATGAGAACAATTATTACTACTCACTGTGAGTGAAAGTGACACTTTGTAGGCTAATGGTTAAATAAACTAATAAACACTGGTAATAAAACAGGCCACTATAACCTCCCTTTCCAAACACAGTGTATCAGTGTTTTTATTGTCTGATTGAACCCATCAGATGTATAATGTCAACGCACTGTAGAGTCACGGAGCTGCTTTCGCTCTATTGTTTAATTTTTCATTTTTTGTCTCACTACAAGCGACCCCTTTTAACCTTGTTTTTACATTGTTATGACAAATATATGTATTTTAAAGCCACCATAGGCCTACCTTAGTGCGGCCATGCAGTTGGAAAGGTGTGGGCATTTACCAGACAGCTAAAAAGACACTGCTGAGGTGCATTATGGGAATTGTAGGACCCATACAACGGACTAAAAGTTGTGATACTTCAGCCTCTGCTCCTTTGATTTTGATCATCACTTTTTTTTTATCTCTCTTTATCTCTCACAAGTGACTTTATGGAATTATGATAACAAATTTCCAGAGTGTCCTTTTAAATGATGCCTTAATGAGCTGAAGGCCATAACTGCTGATGTTAAAGGTTTAATGGCGCTAATAGCCACAGTTGGAAGCTCAAGTGGCACTTTGTTTGCAGAATAATTAAGCCACCTTATGTACAGAGGCATCGCTCCATTTTTTTTTTCACAGCAGATGTTGCTGGAAAATGAACAAGCATTACTTAACTAGTGTTGGGGTTAATTAGGGGTGTGTTATCACCCCACTGACCGGCAGTCACAGCTCAGCGCTACATCACCGACAGGCAGGCATGTAGCGCGGAAAAGCTCCGGTTATTCTCTCATTTCTGGACCAAGCAAAGAGGGAGGGGGGGGGGAAACCTTCTGATCCGAACCCCCCACCCCCCCCTCCCCCTTACCTCATCCGCGATTCACCTGTTTGCAGAAAGGAGATGATCAAAGTGTGACATGCACTAAATCTCAGCATCCCCCCCCCACTACTACTACACACACACACACACACACGCACACACGCCGCGCGCGCTCTGGAGCTCCGCCACAGCCCGCAGCTGCATTGACGGCAAACAGAGCAAGGTAGCGCATGGGCAGCCAGCAGGGACTTATTCCACATCGCATCACATCCCCGAGCATCCATGGCGTCCTCACACACCGAGCCATGAATCCGGCGTGCGGGCTGACGGGGTAGCTGCAAAATTTTATATCTTCTCCTTTTTTTTTTAAAATTGTATTTTTATTTTATATTCCGTTGCAGCATCATTTCCGTCGGTGTGCAGCGAGCGAGCGAGGGGGGGATGCAGCGCACATTGCTACAGTAAGGTACCATCATTTTTTTTTTTTTTTTTTTTTTTTTTTACTTCCCCCTCCTTGGATCGAGAACGATGGATGCGGGCTCATCCGGATCTGTCCCTGCGAAGAAGGCGGATTTTTTCATTCCGAGCGCATCCGCATCCTCCGCGTGTTGCAAGGTGTCTTTGAAAGAGGGTACGGACCTCCGGAGGAAATGAGAAGAAAGGTCTATTTCGACTCACGCCTGTCGAGATGGTGAGTGCAATGCATGGCTATTTCGACACCCATCCAACACCCCCCCCCTCCCCCCCACACCTCCAAACCACCACCATCACCACCACCAACCTGCACCCCACTACCTGGGTTTTGACAGCAAACCCTCGCCTGCTAAACCCTCTGCAGAAATTATGTCACACTAAACGATCCTCTGGGTCTTCACATGACATTTGTCCATTTTCAATGCACTGGGCAGTTTCACACTTGGAGTTATTTTTCCTGTCACAAATCTCACATTGCACTCGTGTTTGCATCGCATCATCACAGCCTGCTGCACATTTATTTGATTTTTTTTTCTGGAGCACCATCCTCCACGCTAATATTCCAACTGTGCGCGTTTTTGTTGCGCAAAAAAAAAAGGAGGTGGGGGGGGGATGCCTGTGTTAGACAACACATGAAATTTCCCCCCAGCGAGTCTCCAGTTCTACGTTAACTTCGCTGCAGTGTCACGCCGAGAGAGACAACCATTTTAAAGAGTGGCTCGGGCGTCCACAGCATCACGTTTTAAAATGACCTTCAGTGCTCCGTAGCTGGAAATTGATCCTCACCTGGGATCGAGTGTCCCTTTACGATCACTGCTGTGGCCCTCCCGGCAGAATACATACAAATCAAAGTGGGGATCTTAATAAAGATTATTTTGCAGGATATGGGTGCTCTCCTTTTGCCCTCTTGCCTACCTGTTACTAAAACCACACCAGGGATTTGATGCATCCATGTGACTGATGCTGCTAAAAATCTGTGGTTGCGTTTTTTTTTTTAACCCCCCCTCTCTTTCAAACTGCAGACTACTCACCCATGCAGTGCTCTTTCCCTGCCCCAAATACATCACAATGCATTTGACAAACAAGAAAAAAAAAAAATGCTCTCTAAAATCTGAATGAACGCTTGAACCGTGCACACGCCTCACCAAGGCATCATTTGTTGGTACATACATGGAAAGGAGCGAGGGGAGCCTCGTGAGCCATATTATCCCCTCATGTTAAATACCCCTGACCTCAGCACCATCACCATGGAGACACTATAACTTTACCACACACTGCATATTTAATAGGCCTGATTTTGATCCCCGCGACTGCTCTGCACTCCGAATCTGCACTGTGTCTCTGTGCATTCGACTCTGCAGCCAACATATGAAGGTATGCACGGGCTGCGTCCTCTGTAAAGCAAAGAGCTTATCGGCGCAGATGACAGAAAACACGTTTCAGCGGTGTAAGAGGATTTGCCTACACGAAAATGTATTGATACCATAAGCCTTTAAAAGGAGCCGCACTCCACCCGCCCCGTTTGTGTGGCCTTTGTGCACAGATCTGTGTGGCAAAGTCACAGATGGGAGAGATGAAGGGGTGCTGTCATACATAAGGCCAATATCGCTCCCCATATGTCACGTTGGACAGATGATGTGAGGAAAGTGTGTGTCGGAGCTGCACTTATAATTTACATTTGCTGCGATGATGTGTTGAGTCAAAAAAACACAACTGTCACCTCTCAAGGTCTGTTTCAGCACTTCTCAATCTGCTTGTATGGCCTCTTTATGCAACATGCAGGTATGTTGAGCCTCAGAGAGCTGGAGAGTCAGGGGGCCTTTCTACTCTCCTCAGCCGTAAGATGGCAGCATTCTCTTACAATACGTAAGCAAATGGCAAAAATGAATAACAGCTGGAAGCTTACATCCAAGCTTAACTAGCAAATTTGAAGTAACATCCACAATTAGCTGGCAGTTTTTGCAATAACCTTCATGTTTTCATTTTATTTTCCAGCCAATTTATAAGATTTCCTCATGCATATGAAGCTTATTTCTGCATGCTGTTTGCATATTACCTCCAGACATGGATGCTGCATGCTTTCTCTGTGCTGATGTTTGGTTTCTTTCCTCCCTCTTCAGCCCTAATTGATTCTCTCTGATTCTCTCTCTCTCTATCTCTCTCTGCTTGCGCGAAGGAGGCATCATTAAGAAGACCTGTACATTCAAGATCAAACACACCTCATTAGATCATTACGGATCATTGTTATTCTGCGTAAGCGCAAAGAGGCATCTCTTAGCTGTGACCCGCAATTTTGTCTTTGTGCCTATGAGCGCTGAATCACAAAGAAGATTGATCCTGCTGCCGACCCAATGTAGGAACCGCTCCCTCAGATTCCCACAGCCTCCACTCTTGTTTGGATTTCAGCATTCAGTCAAATCCACCAGGTTTGTATTATAATGTGCCTGAGGAGGCAGCACATTTGTCTTTATGAGTATTGATCCCGAGTAGCGGGTGCCTTACGCATGGCAGGGTGTAAACTCATAGACTATAGCAAGAAAAGGAACACTGTGTTCACAGGTAGATGCTCAACCATCTAACTGTTTTTAATTGACAGACAAATGATCCATTATAATAGACATTATATACACATGGTGGTAATGTGCAACTGCTTTACACGGTCTGGATGTTGTATCCTGGTGATCACTACTTTATTCTTGCTTTTTTTCTTTGGTGTGCCCTTTTTCAGGACAGAGTATGCCATCTGCACCTTTCCACAGAATCCTACGACCCCTTTTGCTCGGCACTTTCGTACTGGGATGCTTTGTGACTCTGTTTTTGATGTATTTTAAACCATCCACCAGCTGGTTATCAGGTCCCGTGGAGTCCACAGTGTCCACAGACCGGGTCAAGAACCTCTTCTCCACCAAGAGTGATAAGAACGTGACCACCGTGCTGATATGGCTCTGGCCCTTCGGACAAACCTACGACCTAAGCGTGTGCAGCTCCCTCTTCAACATCGATGGCTGTTTCATCACGGCAGACAGAAACCTCTACAACAAGTCGGATGGAGTCGTCATTCACCACCGAGACATCTGCACTGACCTGTCCAACCTGCCGCCGCTCCAGCGACCGTCCTTCCAGAAGTGGATATGGATGAACTTGGAGTCACCGTCGCACTCCTCCCAGCTGCCTGGGATCGAGAACCTGTTCAATCTGACTCTCAATTACCGTCAGGATGCTGACATTGAAGTGCCTTATGGGTCCATCGTAGCAGCGGAGGGCGAGGAGGACTTCGTCCCACCCAGCAAAAACAAGCTGATCTGCTGGATTGTGAGCAACTGGAACCAGGACCACGTGCGTGTGAAATACTACAATGAGCTGTACAAACACATTGAGGTCCATGCGTACGGACAAGCCTTCGGGGAGTACATCTCTGACCAAGACTACTTCCCCACCATCGCCAGCTGTAAGTTCTACCTGGCCTTTGAGAACTCCATCCACAAGGACTACATTACTGAAAAACTGTACAACCCGCTCTCTGTGGGGACAGTGCCAGTGGTTCTCGGCCCGCCCAGGCAGAACTACGAGAATTTTATCCAGGGGGACGCCTTCATCCATGTGGACGACTTCACTTCGCCCAAGGAGCTGGCTGAATACTTGCTGCTCCTGGACAAGAACGAAGAAATGTACCTCAGGTACTTTGAGTGGCGGCGGCACTTTAAAGTAAAGAAGGCCTATTTCTGGGCAGAGCACACATGCCTGGCTTGTGATTACCTGCGTAGGCACAAGGAGTACAAGGCATTCAATAACCTTGACAAGTGGTACTGGGGCGGATAGTACTCTGAAGGGCTATGCAGTGTTTGTTTTGTTGTTGAAGGCAGTGCTTTAAGATTTTTGTCCTTCGGTTAACATGAAGGTTCATTACAGTTCTGTCCAGAACTCCCGAATGATGTTTTTCTATTGGTTCAGTGGCCCAGTGAGACATCCATCTTGTTTTTTTTATTTGCAAGCCAATTTTGCTATGCCTTACTTTGCCTTTTGTGTTATTCATTTATTATTTATTTTCTATGAATTACAAATGCACTACATTTTTTATTGTTTGTTTTTCAACCCATGTTTTTGCTTAACATGCCCACATTTGCTGCTATTTTTTATGTTTTGATTATATTATTAGTATGAATGATTGATTGTGTGGATAATCCTGTACAACAGATTCATGGTGCAAGGTTGTTGTTTTGTTTCTTTGAATATCACCTGTTCGTGAAGTGGCACACAGCGGGCATTGGAATAGTGTTGGCTGCAAAAGGGGACTGACATAAAAAGTGAAAATATTTATGTAATATTTATTCAAGTGAGTCATTATATGATAAAAAAAAACAATCTCATCTGTGCTAGTGATGCAGTCACCTATGCAGTGTTTACTGAACTCAAATGGGAAAGTAGTTCAATTGTGTCATGTACATATTGTGTATTTTTGGAATTATGTAGCTGTCATTTTTTCCCCATATTTTTGTAAGTTTGCATTTGCACTGCTAATCCAACTGTTACCTATATTTACATATGTACAGCCAGAGAGACGGTCATCATATTGCGTGGTTGAGGATGGCATATGGTGATCATTACCTAGGTAGTCTCTGACAGCAGATGTGACTCTTCTCCGTGAGAGGGAGGTTACTATTTTAGTCATGTTGTGAATTGTTCATTGTCACATGTGATGTGTCACCGTGCAGTGGGATCCCGTGTGGATGATGATAGTACAGTACAGAACCATTGTGCTGCAATATGAAACTCCCACACACCTCATTATGTTGCATTCAGCAATGATCTACAAAAATCTGTTATTTTTAATTGAATACAGTGACAAAGAGGGAAAAAGCACAATTGAACATATTGCTGACTCCTTTGATGAATTATTTTGCTCAGTGTACTGTACTCTCATCCCACAATGTGACCTTAAGTATTTACACTGGTATTTTAAAGTATTTCACGTGGATGTTATCGCAACATCAGGTGAGATCTGCCCACAAGTTTGGGACCTGTTCAGAAAAATGTGAAAGATGTGAAATGTTCACGGCTGCTGCAAGATTATCCATACTTCTCTCTTTGAATCATCACAGTGCAGTGTTGTCTGGGGAGTTAAAGTTTGCATGCGAACGGTGTTTTTATTTCATTTAGGTTTTCACTCCTGTTTACAGTTGTGTGGCTTGCCAGCCAACCTACGCCACTCAAGATCACACATCAGCATCTGTAGATATCTCATCACTTTTAAATGTTGTCAGCTAACAGCTTATCCATGAACAATGCATCTCAACAGCACTCAGCAGCTATTGACATGATGGTCACATTTTTACAGAAAGTACTGTGCAAAACCATGTCAACATTTTATGCAAGATGAGCCGGCGTCTTCTTGGTCAGAGTACTTATGTATGTTTCAGGTTATTATCATCGTGATATTTCTTCACTGTCAAAGGGACCATTGATGTAAATTAGGATGAATTCAATTATTTTTCTTATGGAATATGGTTCCAAATGCCATAGTGAAACCTGTATATAAACCTTGTAGTGAACTGAATCGTCACCCGGATCAAACCAGCCCACTAACACAGATCATTCCTGTGCGCACACCAGGCCGGGGGGGGAACTCCAACAGTGTTTGCATTTGTGGAGGAAAAGAAACAATGTGTTGTATATATTTTTAATGTTCAAATCTCTTTATAACATGAAAGTGTTGTCAGGCAGCGAATGTGACTTTGCTGCATGTTTGTAAGTAACGTCGGTGCTTCAAGAGGCTGTGAATCAAGGTGAGAGGAGAGAGACACTTGAAAAGGATAACCAGCGTCAGAGACAAAGGTTTTAGTGTTGTGAGGTGGATGTTTTCAACAAATGAGCCAATTTTACACCAAATTTTTTCTTTTTTTTTAATTTGTTGGTAATCCTGTTGGCATGACCTAATTGGAAAAGTGGTGCCAAAATGCAGCAGAGATATAGCACTTTTATTCGTTGTGTGACTCACTGTGCTGGTGCCTGTCTTAGATGGAGCTATTGTGAGTTGAGAAACTGTCACCCACGACCTCGGCTGTCCCACAGATCAAACTATGAAACTGCCACTCATGGTTTCATATTGTACAGTCCAATCTCATGTATGAAAAACAAAGGTTTCTTGTCCAATGTGGTTGGTGACATTAAGGAACAAAAGATTTGTTTGTTCTTTTCGTGTTGTCTGTCTCTATCATCCTCTCTCCCCTTTCTCTCTCTCTGGCTCTCTCTCTCCCTCTCTCTTTTTTATTTTTTTGCACAAAAACAAACACAAGGAGCTTCTGAGTGGCTTCTCCGTCCCTTGTCTGAGTCTCTGAGTGTGTCACAGCACCAGAGGGTGAATCAGGATGTCTCTGAATACTGTCTGACCTGGCACTGATTCTGCTGGAGTCCTTAAAAACATTGAATACTGAGTGGGATGAAATCTTTGCGTGTGGTTGAACTTGAAGGTCTCTCCAGAGATTGCTCATTTTCTGCCAGTTCACTGAAGTAATCAGTGAGTCAATCAGTACAAGTTTTTTGCCAAATCATTGTATTTTGCCAAATGTTGTGTTTTAACTGTAGATGTCTGATAGTGTCAAAGAAAATAAAGATATGGACAAATGAGCAAACATGAGTGGAGCATTAAGCACTTTTTTCTAAAGAGGCAGTTGATGATGTATATGTTGGTAACCATTTGAAATAATCTTATATTGAAACCATTTTCTCAACCAAAAAATCTGATGTTGCAAATACGTTGACATTTTGGGAAATACAGTTATTTGATTTTTTGCCAAGAGTTGTTTGCTTGTCATGTTTGTACGGTAAATACATAGCAAGAAGAGACGCCATTTAGCTTAGCTTAGCATAAAGACTGAAAACAGAGGGAAACAGCTAGCCTATATAACATTCTTTTAAGCCAAATAAAAAGCAGGGCAAAAATTAAAGTTTTACAAACGTCTATAGGCTAGAAATAAGAAATATATATATATATATATATATATATATATATATATATATATATATATATATATGAAATAATTAGTCATAATTAGTGTTAATTAGTGAACTTAAGGGCAGAGCTTGGCTTGTTGCTTTTCTCTTTTTCCACTCTTTTCCACTCTTTAGCTTCGTGTTTAATGTTCAGACACATGAGAGGTGTCGACCCTTTCATCTAAATCTCAGCATAAAAGTGAGTAAGAGCATTTCCCAACATGTCGAACAATTCCATTAAATTTGAGTACTTTCATCATTTTACATGGATCTTGTATATATGTGAAAGTTTGAGTCCCACAGTCAGAGAAAGTGAGTCGGTCTTAACACATTTTATATGATACCACCTAATATCGCTATCAAATCAGATTTCCACAGTGTTGCCCACTCTGTTCTCCGGTGCCATGTAATGCAGGCGGAGGTATAAATAGCGATCCAAAAGCCTTGATAAGTGATTGATGAGAGCGAGGAGAGCGTGTTGTGGTGGTTACGCCTCGATCCTCCGGCTGTTGTTAGTTACCCCATATCCTCGCTAGCACTCTGGTATTTGCAGTCGCCTCCTCCACCATGCGGAGATGACACATCTTTGTCAACTGCCTCTGCTCAGTGCTGCAGGTCAAAGTGTGCGATAAGTGCGTGTGGTGCCAGGATCACTGTGGCAAATAATCCAGCGATGTCATTTAGGGATTAATAGGAAAGTTCAGGTGGTAGGGGAGGGCTGTCCCTCCAGTTTTCAAAACTCAAGACTCACAGAGGAGGACACTGAGGACAGAATAATACACTATAGATTTCATCTACTATATGTACACCACTTCAAGTAGCTACAATCAATATTTTTTATGATAACAATGGATAAAATGACTGAATGTAATGTGAAAAGTGTTTCTGAAACAACCAAAACTTAGAACCCAACTCTGCAGATCTCAGCTTGACAGACCTTTTTGGTGTCTTTCAGCTCATATTTTTAGTGTTTTGGCTCATAATGTTACATTTTTGTTCAGTCTCACCTCTCTCGTAGCATTGGTTTCAACTGCAGGGGGCACCTTTTTTGGGTAAAAGCTCTAAAAAGCCACTGCACACTTGGTGCTCAGCATCAAACTGAAGAAAGACCTAGTTAGCAGTTAGTTTGTGAACATAGTAGAGCATTTAGCAGCTAAAGAGTCAGATGTTTCCCTCAGGATTGGGTGGCGACCAAAACAGAGCTAAAAGTGTATATATAATATAACTCATTCAAATGAATGATTTTGTTGCTCTATGATCTATGTGGAAATAGGCAGAAACAGTTTGTTAATACATTTGCCATCAGTCTAAATGATGATAATGATGTACGTCAGTGTTGTGTTCACAACTTGTTTCCAGTGCTCCTAAGAGATGCAATAAAACCAGCAAAAATTCGACCATTTTAACATATCTGTCATTTAAATTCCATTCCTCAAACACAAGCAGACAAATCAGACAATGAGGCCCAGGTTAGATTCTTTCCAAACTAGTGGCTGCCGGATCCATCTAATGATCTGGAACATATTCAGTAAACTTAAGCTTATTTATTTGTGCTGCTCTATTTGTAAAACAGGAAATGTTCCAGCACAAGGCACTGTGGATGACGTTCTTATTGCTGCAAAAAGTGTTCTTGAAAGCTGGGGAGAAAAAGGAAGTCTTTTTGGGTTCTTGGAAGCTGTCGGAGGCAGACTAAAGATTGTGGTTTGTCCTTTAGCAGGTATGTTGGAATATCAGTTTTTGGCTTTCAAATGCTATCTCTGTTTTGCAGGCTGTGAATAATTGATCAAAACAATTTTAACTTTAAATTTATTATTTAGGTGACATATTGAAGTGTGTTTTGTGCTCTTGACTTTCTGCTGCTGGCACCCAAAGGTAATCAGCAGTTTCGTCTACACAGTTAATCCAAATACCACAAAATCTGCGCGCTGGTGGGAGGCGAGGGATCGAAGAGGAGAACATTTTAATGGGCTGTGCATACCGAGGAGTAGACAACTTTCTCTCCTCTTTAGCAGCGGAGATCATATGTCTGGCTCTGCGACAGGTCTTGTCACCCACTCATACCATGACTCATTTTGGTGAGAACTGGGGAGGAGGGGTGGGGGGTTAGAGACGGTAGAGCTCACAGAGGCTCCCTGAAGGGGTGTAAGGTTTTTGTGAGATAGTAGACTTAGTAGATTGTATCTCCTCGCCCTCCCGGCAACCCCCTATGTGGCTATCCTGTTCAGTTGAAAGCGCCGCGTTGAAAGCGAGCTCTCCGCGTCGCAGAAGAGTGCAGAGGCCTTCTCAAAGGGCCAAGTTTGTGTGAGTCCTCTCATTACCCACTAGAGCAGCTCCTCATCTCAACCTAATGGATCCCACTTATGCTGTCATCACCATGCCAACCAGCTGTCAACTCTGGTGCGGCGAGGCTTTTGTGCTTCAGAGAGATGCAACTGTGTCGCGTTGATCTGTCTCAATCTACAACAAGTCACCACCTCAAAGGAGCCACCAAAGTAAATGCTTCACTTCTTCTCTGAGATCATTTGATTAAGAGGAGGAGAAAAAAACAGCCACTGACACCTTATTATAAAGACTGAATACATTAAGATAAGAGGACACCCGAGTCCAGGTCAAATAAAGGCCTATTTATTGGGGCTAGACAGGCCGCATACGAAATCTGTTGGCAGCTGCTCACTAGTTGACTTCAGAGGATTAAGCAGGCCAAAAGGAATACGCAAGATCAGCAAGCTCTTTGCTCTGCAGAGTTGGCACTGTCTGGTGTAGAAGTTAATAATCCAAGAGACAAAGACCAGCACCTGTTATCTATCTGATACAAATCGGAGCGGTTGTAATAAAATTACAAACAGGCATGCACGGATGCAGATTAACACTGACAATATGAACACAATATGCAATAATCTCTTGTAATATCCAGCGAGTAACGTCGCCTGTTGAAATGCAATTCATTTTTCATGACTTTCATATTGTGTTAATACACTTGAAAAGATGAGAGTTTTTGCTGTCGTATATAGGTCGCCTCCACTCCGGCTTGATGTCACATGATGACAGACATACTGTGCAACAATCACCGGTGCAATGAAGATTAGAAGCTTTTGAGAGGCAATGACTATATTTGTCCTACAGTTGGTTCTGGGTTTATTTAAGGTCTGCATGGCTTGGTGATTTGCAGCCACAGATCTGGACACCAGCAGGGAGCGCGGATACGATACAATGGTAATTTAATCCAGGGCAGCAGATGACTCAGTGTAATCCAACAGATCCACCCACTTAGAAATAAGTAGAACCTGAAGGATGGCATGACTTCAAATGAGAAATATTTCCCTACACCTGAATGCCTGACATGATACGGTTATTTTGTGTTGAAAGCCTTACATAACATGCAGCTTGTAGGTCAAAAATAGCAGTCTTACATTATTCCTCAGGGGTTTGTAGATACCACCTACATACAACACGAACCCGTGTTCCGACATCATCTGCTGAACCAACAGTGGAATACATCTTATATATTCACAAGAGCGTAATTGCAGATAAATTTCTTTACAAGGAGTGGTGCTGAAGCGAATGTGGAGGGAAGACAGAGGGGAAAGAGAGTTCATCCAGACAGATTCGCATTCCTCTCATCCCCCTCACTGACCTTCCTGTGTGTGTATACGACGGATTAGGCCCGTGGGCTGGGCCGGTGGTCTTCTCGGGCTATTTTTATGAAGATGTTCACCCCTTGATCCTTTTGGAAAATTGATATGAGCACATGTTCCAAGATTCAAATGTAATTAGTCAACTGTCTGTCAAAGGTGCTGAAGACCTGGGATTGTTTTTTGGACTGGAGGATTTGGACTGTTTCTGACATGCATTTTTGACACCTACAACTGTCCATTTACTTGGTATATGTCACTGAGCCAAACAGGCATCGGATGCATATGTGCTTTGTGTTGTACTGTAATGATCTGGGCACCACTCGACACTAAACTAAAGATCACAGATATCAATATATCCAACCAACACAGTAACTTTACCAGACAAGGCACTTGGCTGTTTGACACACTGTTTGTGTTATTTTTTATATCACTGTTATTGACCCTAACTAAATATAGCATGTCTGCAATCGAGTAACACTGTCACAAACTGATTGTTTGTTTACTGATTGTTAATATTACGCATGTCTGTTGCAGTTTTGGAAGTCATATGCCTGTTGTTTTGTTCAACAAACAACACATTTGTGTTTTTAATTTTAAGATAAAACTAGAGCTTGTCTTGTCTAACAGTGGTCAAAATAATCATATTTTAATTGGGGTAAATAACCCAGCAATAGTACTTAAAATAACACTAATAGTGGATAAAAACAACCAATTAGTGAATTCAGTTTTGCATCTGTGCTATAACGTTAAAATAGTTATTTTGTTCCAGAGCAACATACTATGAATGTGTCTTTAATGAGGTTACAAGAGTATCATTGTCAACAGGATGGTCACCATCAAACTGTCATTTCTGCCCCTCCTTCTTTATTTTGCTGTGGATGGATTGAGCATCCACAAGCTTGCAGCTTTCCCCTTCTGAAGTGCTGCCAAGGCGCTCTCAATAACTACTGAGAGGTCCTGGCATTATAGTTCAGTACCTGGCAACCACAAAGCTGCTGGCACCCACCTCTCATAAGCCATCTGCAACTGCTTGTGTGTGTAGCAGGCACTGACAAAGGCCACAAGTGTGTCCAGACACGTCACAGCATCCAAATAGCAAACTACCCCTGCTGTGGCACCAATATCCAAACTGATACAAGTGTGTGGAAAAGAAAAAGATTTAGCATCTTTAGGCTCTAATCTCATCTTTTACTAATGCGTATTTTTGTGAAATTGATCAAACACTTGGGCTCTGATTATAGTTGCATAGTAGGCTGTTATGTTTTCCAACAATAATCTATTTTCTAGGCTTAAAATTTTATTTCTAGTAGCATTTTCTCATTTTACGCATTCCTGGAGTGAAGCAACAATGATTAAATCAGTTCAAAGGCTCAGCGATCTGCGATCAGCTCCCTTAAAAGGTGCAAAATGATGCAGTGCATGTTCATTCTCCCCAGAGATTACCGCTAATAAGAGGGCTAGTATTTATAGAAGATCCCCCCCAGTGGATACCCCTAATCCTGCCTCACCCCTTTTCATCCCTGCCCCATCCATGTGCCAGGGCCGCTCGCTCTTCACATCCCCCAGCTTCAGCCTCATCCTTGCTCCATATCAACTGAGGTACAGACTTCTTTAATACAACACTGTTTTTTTTTCCAGAGCCTTTTCAAAAGAAGGGGAAATAAATTGCTTGGCCTCTTCCAAAGATTGCTTGGACTAATACAGGGCATTTTTCATCTTTCTTATTCTGCCTTATTGTCCAATTTTCTTCTACTTGCTCTCTTTGACCTGCAGCTAAGAAAAGCAAACAACAATGTCCACCAGCGAGCGTTTCGACTGCCATTACTGCAAAGACTCCCTGCTGGGGAAGAAGTACATAATGAAAGAGGACACGCAGTACTGCACTAAGTGTTATGAGAACCTGTTCGCTAACTGCTGTGAGGGCTGTTCTTCACCAATTGGCTGTAACTGCAAGGTAAAGACAAACCAGTTTGACCCTGAGAGTAATGGCTTTCATGTCACATATGTGTTAATTAAGAACGTTTGTTCCATTTTATCTCATTTTAACCACCTCATTGCTTCTACTAGAGTAGTATTCTTACATTTTTCTATCTACACACACTATAAATACTTTACAGAATATCCACAAATTAAATAAGTAATGTGTGAAATATCTACAGGACTTGTCCTATAAGGATCGCCATTGGCACGAGCAGTGTTTCAAGTGTGCAAAGTGCAGCCGCTCTCTGGTGGAGAAAGCCTTTGCCGCCAAGGATGATTTGTTGCTCTGCACTGAATGCTACGCCAATGATTATTCTTCCAAGTGCAACACCTGCAAGAAAACCATCATGCCAGGTATATGTTGGGACAATTATGATGGCGATTATGATAATGATGATTATGGTAATGATGAAAAGGGCTACACTGACACATTTATATTAATAATACACAATAAATGTAATAATAATCTAAAACATAAATCCATTACTGAGATTCAAAGTTTTGGCCATGAAAACATTGATTGACATATGATTTCACCACAAGGTCCATTTAGTAGCTGCTCTGGACCTTTCTGTCACTCATTCTACTACAGTTCCCAGCTCTCAGTATCAACTTTTAGGTGAACATGGACCAGAAGTTTTTTAAGTGCTCAAAAAAAAAAAAAAAAAAGAATATATATATAACTCGCACTCCAGATTAGATTAAGTGATAACATCGAAGGCTCCACAACAGCTACAAAAGCACTGAACTTAATTTTTTTTTGTTGGTTCACTGCAAGTGCTTGTCCTAAGTAAGAAACACTTATACATTTATAAAATTCACCTATTTGCATTTCTTACCAAAAGATACATACAACATACAACATATTTTATAAAATGTCTATTCATAACTTTTCCTGTTATTACAGTATGACCAAGTAATGATTATAAACTTCTGAGCTAGACTAGTGCACTGACTGGTCTGTACAACCTCTGGTTATATGTCATTGGTTATTGTTGCTAACCTCAGTTTATTCATGGCATTTGAACAGTGAAATCAACATTATTCTGTACTGTAAGTAAGTTAACACATCCATATTGATAATCCAATCAATTTGGTTTATTTTCCAGGTGACACTGATGAACAGTAATGTGACCTACAGAAAAACAATTATTTCAAAGGTTTATATTAAAAAGCTGTTCTTGACCTTGAAAACAGTAGAAAAAACAAAAAGATCTCACCACAAAGTCCATTTGTTTGCTCCTCTGCAGCTTCCGGTCTTATCACACAATGTTCCTCTACAGAAGTTTCCCACAAAAATGTAAAATCAAACATCTGAAATTCCATGATAAACAGGTAAATCCATCAGCTAAAAAAGATTGTGTGAAAATGGTAACAATTATGATAAATCTATTGTTATATGGGCAGAAAAGATGCATAAAACTAATACATGTCAAATACAAACATTTAAGAAACATTTCTTCCTTTCCCAAAAATCTTTCCAAGATTATTAAGATTGCATCGTCCACTCCCTACAGATAAAGCAGGACTATTTTGGGCCACAGTGTGTTTCAGTCACAGAGGTACCATATGCTGACTAAGCCGCTCTCGTTCCCTGTGCCAGGTTCCCGCAAAATGGAATACAAGGGGAACAGCTGGCATGAGACCTGCTTCCTGTGCCACCGCTGCCAGCAGCCAATAGGAACCAAGTCCTTCATCCCAAAAGACACCGGCTACTTCTGTGTGCCCTGCTTTGAGAAGCAGTTTGCCTACCAGTGCTGCGCTTGTAAGAAGGTAGGGTTACAGCTGAGTGTTTTATGTGTATTGACTGCTGCAGCAAATCCCCCTTACGCTGATGTTTTAATGTTATCAACACTGTGCACTGCTGCACAATAAATGGCTGAATAGCAAAACAAGAATACCACTGTTTTTCACTCTTGCCTTGTCTGTATTCATGTTACCTCCAGGCCATTACAACAGGTGGGGTGACCTACCAAGAAAAGCCATGGCACCGCGAGTGTTTCCTGTGCATCGGCTGCAAAAAGCAGCTGTCTGGTCAGCGCTTCACCTCCAGGGAAAACTACCCCTATTGCCTCGAATGCTTCAGCAACCTGTATGCAAAGAAATGCGTAGGCTGCACCAAGCCCATCACCAGTGAGTCACCGGCTTTGCTTGTGTTTTCATTCACTCGACTGAGGCCTTTATTTGTATTTGTGTCACACCTGTCATATGAACGAGGTGAAGATCTTGCATTAACCTGCGCATTATGTAAATACACGGTTCTCTGCTTGATGTGCGCAGGTCTGGCAGGGGCCAAGTACATCTCTTTTGAGGAGCGCCAGTGGCACAGCGAGTGTTTCACCTGCATGCAGTGCTCCATGTCGCTGGTGGGACGCGGCTTCCTCACCCAGCGTGACAACATCTTGTGTACCGACTGCGGCAGGGAGAAGTGACCTCTCTGTGAACGGGTTACAGCAACAAGAGCTCATACTCTGCTACAGATATTGTGTACCCATGAATATTTCTTCTTAGCATGCCTGGCACACAAACAAACTCTAAATGTCGAATGTTTATTTTAGTGTTATAAATGACCATTAGCTCTCTCACATTGCCCACACACACAAAAACTGTGATGTTTCCAAGACACACATGTATTTTTAAATTTGGGCTTACTGTTGATGAATGTTTTCTTTGTCTCTTGAAATGAAAAATTCACAGCAGTGACTGGTCAATTAATTTATGTCATAAAATATTTTGATACTCCACAAAATTCAGTCATTTTTGAGTTAGGATTTGATACTTGTTTTGTCTTATACAATAGTAAGCTGAACATCTGTGGATTTTGGACTGTTGGTTGTTAAAAAAAGAAGCATTTTGAAGATGTCACTTTAGACATATGAACGTATTTACAATTTTATGGACAATAAATAAAGATTTCTCTTTAATACTGGTCAGACTTTCATTACACATACAGTATATTTCTTCTGTATGCTTAGTATAGTGATTTGATTTATTGATTTATGCATCTTCATGTCATGTGAAATACTTACTTATTTACACGCTAAAGGTTGTTGCGATAAACATCTTTTTGTGGATATCATGGTTAAACGGACCTCACCCTTGATCTGGTGTTTCTCATCCTAATATGTCTTCTCCTGCTTCAACAATACCATCCAGAGGAGGAGTCTGATGATATATGATGTGATGTATTCCCTGGAAAGGAGAGGAGAGACAAAGTTCAGAGAAACAAATATAGCTGTGATGGTAGGTTTTAAATCCAGACTTTTTTTTATGACCATACTGTCCCCTCACAGTCACCCTTTGGACAATCACTGGTATAAAACAAACCTCTGGTGTGCTTCTGCTGCCTCTTGACCTCGTCGCACCCAGCTTGCTCACATTGTAAACAAAGAGAGCGACCATATATGGCTTGATCAGCAGATCACTTGCTCCTCTACTTGTCCATTATCCAGCGACCAAAGCCACCACTTCGCCACGGTTCATGCATAAGCCAAGAATACAAGTCACCATAACTGAGGGTGCCTCAAAATATCTGTCCTCCCCTATTCTTTTGATACTTGTAAAAGTTGGTTTTCTTGGTGAGGGCTGCTGGTTGAGTTGTGCAAGTGTCCTCACATGGCAGGATGGGCGACGTAAAATGCTGACACAGATTTCCTGTCAGGATATAGTCACATGGGGGGGTGAAACTACTACACACTTCATAAACTTGTGGAGGAATGAAACGGAGGAAAGCGGAGAGGTAGGGACGTCTTATTATATTCTAAATTTTACAGGAGATCTGTAGCTTAGATTTAAGCAGACACTTATTGTATTTTACACTGCGAAAAAGCAAACAGAAAAAAATACATGTCTGCAATGGCTTTTAGAGCATTTACCCAAACACATGTCTATGAAAAGCAAACAGCCCCAAAAGAGAAGGACAAATTCAGCATCCAGTGCCTCGAGTGCTATGACCGAAATGTGTACATCGGGACCAAAGATGCAACAGTGCAGCATCTCATCCTTCCCAGTAGCACAAATAGAGACCTGAGTCTTGGCCAAAGCAAAACCAGAGAAGGTAGGGTGAGAAAACTAGGCTCAAGCAACCAAGTAGCCCAACTGAGGGCAGTCCCACTTTTCAACCATCTGCTGGTTTTGTGGGACCGGACCATTACTGCCCTCAACATGTTCTCCTTAGAGCCAATTCCGGCTCTGAAGAAGATCCAACATGTGTCTTTGTTTGAGATGGGCGACTCATCGCTCGCAGCCCAGACACCAGTTGTGGGGATGGTGAGCTCCTCCAGCCGCAGGAGGGTCATCCGGAATCCATGTGGTGGGAGTGGACAGGTGGGATGTTGTGAAGGAAGTCCCAATGATCCAGGACCCTGTTGCCTTGGCGTTAGATGGCACCAGTTTGTGTGTTGCTACCTGCGACAGGTATCTCCTCTGTGATATTCAGACTGGGAGCAGTGAGGAGCTTTTTCCTCACAATCACAGCAGGCAGTGTGTCATTGTTGCTTCAGTGGGACAAGGGGAATTCTTCCTGAACGGGCCTGGATCTTTGGGTAAGAGCGGCCAAAATGGTTATGGTACATGTTGTTCTACATGCTGTCATGTCTTCCCTCCAAAGCAGCCATAAAGTTTATCATCTCATATCACTCCCCCCATATATCCGTCTAGCCAGAGGATATTTGTTTCTCCAAGATATCATTTCTCCATTCTCATCCCTCAGGCATGTTTGTGATGAAGACAGGGATATGCCAGCGCCCTCCCCTGCAGTGGCCTCAGGAGGTGCTGGCAGCCGGAGTATGTTTCCCTTACATCCTAACCCTCCAGCCCCAAGTGCTGTCTGTCTACAGCATGGTAGATCAGCAGCGCAAACAAACAGTGAGTCTCAGTGGCGCAAAGGGTCTGCTCTCCACCTCAGGTAAATCAGGCAACATCAATTCATCACTTAATACTGGCAGATTGCAGGCCAAAAGGCTGTCAGACTGTGGTTTTGTTTGGAAAGATATAGCTGTGTCTGTCTCAGTTTGCACTGATTCAGTCAATCATTCTTGCACCTACTGTTCCTACACGCTGAGTGTTTCTGAAAACCAAAAACAAATCTCCCCTCAGATGGTGTGTTAGTGTTCACAGAGAGAGACATTTTCAGCCTTCGACTGGTGCCACTCGAAGAGCAGATCCAGGCACTTGTAAGACATGAGAGGGTCGAGGAGGCCTTATTGTTGCTGGAGGGAGTTCAAGGCCGTCGTCCACTTGACTCATACAAGGTGAAATGCAATTTAAAGACACACAGCAGGATGTAAACACTTACCCGCTTCGAAATCTAGGTTTCTAACAAAGACGTGCTTTTTTCAAAGGTTGCAAAACAACGATTTTTGAGACAACAAAGTGACACAGATTTATTTGTCCTTTACCTTAATCAGAGATAGGGAAAGAACAATCTGCCCAAACCATTCTGCCCTTCAAATATAGAAGGCAGTAGCTCTGTATTAGGTCAAAACCCAGACCAGATTTATTTTTACTGTCTAAAATTATTCTGCCATAGAAATGTTTGATAATAAAAAATAACTGGGAAATTTGCAGAAAGAGATGAGTCTTCAACAATGTTCTTTCTGGAGCTCTGTACATAGGCATTCAATGTTCACAATGTTAACATGCTCACAATGACAAGGGGTCATGTTGAAATGGGGAACTTCTTAGTTTAGCCTGTTGGCATGCATTTGATAATTTGCTGCTGAGGCTGATGGGAATGTTGTTAGATTTAGTACTATTTGGTTAGAAATAAAAGTATTAGACAAATTCAAATTTTGATTGCCCTGGACAAAAATTTAAGGGATCTACTAGGGATCTACTACTGGCTAAATGTTAAATATAATATAATAGGAAAAGTCACAGGATCACCAAAGTCACCTAAATAAATGGTGTACAAAACATGCTTGTCTGTAAAATAGTCAATTCATGGGTGTTATATTTCACTGATAATATAATATATAATCTAATCTGTGCAGCATATGGCACCCTCTGCTCAGTATGGGGAAGTGGCTAAATCATTATGAAAAAGAAGTTCAGGTTAGCAAATACATTTTTTTTGGTGGAATATTTATCCTAAAAAAATCATAAAATTTGGGTTTTACAATGTACATGACTGTCACACACTTACAAACGTTGTCTTTTCTGTATTGTTTGCTTTTGTAAGGCAGCATTTGGCAGGGGTCGTTTTATAGATTCATACACACCACTAATGTGTTGATAATATGCATGCTGTACCATAGCATGTGAATTTAATATTTCACCTCTGTAGAATAGATTGAACCAGGATGTCGAGGCGTAGATTGACTACATTAGTTGTAAGCTGCGATTGTAGGTGTATTCCAGTTGAATGAATGCAACTGAGCACAGCAGATGGTGTCTGAGATTGACTGTAATCTGTGCCATATCTCAGGTTACAGGTTAGAGGTAAGGATGTCAGAATTAACCTGCTGATCAGTCATTAGTCATTCCTTACAATTAGTCTGGATTTCTGCTATTTGAATATCTTAAAGCACAACATATTCTTCTTGAGATTTAAGGATAGTCACACAGCCTTCAGACTAAATGATTGGTGGTGCTGGTGGTGCTTTAATCCTGTATGTCCATGTAATGTGTGCCTGCTTTTTAACTGAGCTCTTGTTTTTTTCTGGTAGGAGCTGCAGAAGACCATCACTTGCCTGGCTGGATTTGTTCATTTTTACCAGCAGGGTTTTTCTAAGGCCAAAGATCTATTCATGTGAGAGTAAACCTCCTTTCACAGCACTCCAAATTCCAAACACGGCAAATAAATCACAGCAAACTGTGCAGTTATACGTGGACTTTGTGAATAGTGGGTCTTTTCTGCTGAATTCTGCTCTAAAATCTAACACAAATCAATACTCATTACCCACTCAAACAGCACAGGTGAGGTGGACCCCAGAGAAATCATCCGCCTCTACCCTGACATGCAGTCATGTCTCAGCGAGGACTTTCAATCCCAGTTTGATCAAGCGAACAAGGCCAGGGATCTACAGGTGCTCTGGCGAGACGACAGCAGCACATTTCATCATTACCTGGGCTTCTTGGGAGATTTTCTCAGAGCAGTCAGGGGAACAGAGCAAGGCCTGGGGTGCATTGAGGAGGTCGACTGCGCCCTCCTGAGGCTGTATGTAGAACTGGGAGACAGTGAAAATCTGCAGCAGCTCGTGGCATTTCCTAATGAGTGCAGGCTGGACCACTGTGTTCCTGTTTTGGAGCGACACAGCAGGTGAAAATGAACAATAAGCTGTTGAACAGGTGCAATCACAATTGCTTATAGCTTAAATATAGTTGTGATTTTATGTTGAATGAAACATTATTCTTGAGAGAAATGGCTTTGATTTGATGTTGAGACCTACTGTCTAATTTTTACAAATTCTTGATGTTTGATCTCTTTTTGTTTCCAGATATTTTGCATTAGGTTCCCTCTATCAAAGCCATGGAAATAAAACTGATGCAATTGAGGTATAATTTCCCCCAGACTAACATATTCTATATGTACACTCAGGTATAAAAGTACTGTGTTTCAGCCTGTTATACTCTTCCAGACTTGGGTGAAAATTGCAGATGGCCTCCACAAAGACCCCTCTTGCTCAGACATATATGAATGTATAGTGTTGACTCTCAGTCAACTGCATGACAGAGATGCTGTGTGGAAATTTGCGGACTGGACTCTGAAAAGAAACCAGGAGGTGCCTTTCTCTTTTTCATTTTTCATGCTGTCGACTTAACTGCAGAGGGCAGAGTTGCACAATAAAACTATGTGTTACAGATATAAACACGCAGCAAAATGCCGCCCGTTATATTAACTAAATTGCTTTGCTTATTAGACAATTATTGGTAATTAGATGGCCCATAACAGTTTCCATTCATTTGAAACAGATTGGTGTGCAGATTTTCAGCAAGCGTCCACCAGATGATCAATTTGAGACACAAGATGTCCTTGTTCTCTTGGAGAAGTACCCTCTGGCATTGCTTCTGTATCTTGAGTTCTTAATCCATGGTTTGGACAGTGAGGTGGGAACAGCAGCAGCAACCTAATCTAATACCCCGACTCCTTTATTAAATGCACTGAGACATGATTGGTGTAATCTGCCCTCAGGAGGGGGGACATCATGACCGTCTGGCCCTGGCATATGTTACTCAGACGCTGCAAGAGGAAGAGGAAACAGATTTGAGGGAGACCAGAGGGAAGTTGCAGCAGCTGCTGTGGGAATCCAAATTCTATGACGTCTCTACTGTTTACAGTGAGTAGATGTCTTATGGGAAAATAAATGATTACTGAATTATTACTAAACTATAAGTCTTGTCTTATTCTCACCACAGAAAGAGTCAAGTCAACAACCCTGCACACAGAGAAAGCCATTCTCCTCGGCAGGACTGGTGATCATTCTCAGGCACTGCAAGTGCTCGTTCACCAGGAGCGTGACCTCCAGGCTGCAGAGTCCTACTGCTGCAGGGCTGCTCAGGGCCGCAACTCACAGTTCAGACAGGACTTGCTCCTCACCCTGTTCCAAATCTACCTGAGCTCCGAGGATCTCACAAGCGCTGCCGTGGATCTGCTCAACAACAACCCTCGGGTATTCACAGCAGCGAAGGTCATCCAGCTATTGCCAGCCTCCTGGTCTGTTCAACTGGTCTCCCAGTTCTTCGTTGGATCCCTCAGAGAGACCTTGCACCAGAGGCGGATGGCAAGGATGCAAAAGGCCTTGAGCCAGGCGGAGCTTGTAAGGCACAAGGTCATTTTGGTAAGTTTAACGACGTAGTTTTTTTTGCTCTAGTAAACACTGTGTGTACTCTTGTTTCTTGTTTTTTTCTGAGCCTTGTTGTCCTTTCACTCTCTCCTCTGCAGATGCAGGCTTCAAAAATAAAGTTCAGACTGGACAAGGGGCAAAAATGTAAGGTTTGTCAGAGAGACCTTACAGGGCCACAGTTTGCTCGTAATCCCCAGGGTGAACTAATGCACACAAGCTGTGCTGGCTTTTTATCATCGTAAAAGACGCAGATAGACCAATCTATTGCCTGTTTATGCAAATATGTGCCTCTCTGCATTCTTGAGAATCACATCAATTCCTAGCTGGGTAAGTGTCGGCTTCACACCCGATAATTTTTCTAGATTAGACTGTGCCATCCAGGCAAACACTATACAAGGATTCAATTCATGGACTTGAACCAGACACTTTCCATAATTAGAAAAAAGTAAAATACATTGTGTAAATAACTGGTTTCAAAGTGCAAAAGAGCAAGCAGTGCACTTTTCCAGGGCGGCGTGTCTGAGCCATTTCCTAGACATTGTAGACAGCAATAGCTATAAAGTGAATTGTGGAGGACGCTCGGGGGCATATATTCAGTGATCAGACAGTGGTGTTACATGGAAACCGCCTGTGGTCAACCTGATGACCAGAGGGAATTTGACCATCCTCCATTGCTGTATATATGCATCCCCACCATCATGGTTTCCACTGTGTATATTTGTCTGCATGGGGCTGGAAATAGAAGGTCAACAACTGAGAGGCTGCACGTGAGAGACTTTTTTTTTAATTCATGTATGATTAGGGAACATGACAGATGCACACTCCGAAAAATGACACACAAACTCCAGAGTGCCCTCTTGTGTAGTATGGAAATCTTGTAAATAAACTTAAGCACATATCATTAAGTTAGATGACACCCCAGATGTATTTGTCTATTTTTGTTGTAATTTAGTCATTAAGGCTAACCATAACTGAGAGTATTTCTTTATCCTGATGCATTTTGGAACAGGAGCCGCCTAAAGCTGGAGCTGTAACTTGTGCATTTGGCTGGACTGCCTCTAAGTTTTTGGCCTGGGGTGACTGACTAATTGCAGTGTAGATAAATAGTGACATATGAGTGTGTTGGAAGGGATTATCTGTCTGCGATGCCCTAGCCAAAATTGATTCCATTTTTCTCCCCTAATGAGGTTTTTGTGGGAGTTTTTCATTGTTCTCACTGAGAGTTGTGTTCATTTAATGTTTCATCGTGTGGGTGTTATGATGCCCTTTGAGAGCTAAACAGGGATTAAGGGATACAAGAATACACATTACTTAAGCTTTGACTTGAAATTTCTCACTTCAAGTGTATAAATTTAACCTCTGACTCATCTCCAAGAAATCCCAAGAAAACCACATTCCATGCTTTTCTCTTTTATGTGGTTGCAGGAAAATTGCCACGTCCACTTCTCCCTATCGGCTCCTTGTAATTTTGATAATCTAGGCATTTAATTTTAATGTTCAGTCGTTGTGAGTGCTCCTGGATAAACAGCTGAAAGGTATCAGTGTGGAGAAAAACACAAAGCACTGAGTGCTCTCTGACTTGTTTTGAGATGCGAAGGAGCCTCTCACAGTTTATATGGACTGATTGTGAGGGCTGCTGTTTTCTGACTGGCTGAGCTTTGGGCCGTGTCTGATGACCAGAGACCACTGGGTGGACCCGAGGCCGGGATTTTGTCCAGCCCTCTCCCCTCTCACGGACATCCTCAGGGAGCATTAATGTTGTTTTGAACACCTGCGGTTGTGCTGCGCCTCAGAAATGTTTTCTCATGTTTGATGTTGACCAGCAGCCATAAGAAACCAATGGGTAAAAATACACAGACACAAGTACAAGCACACCTTCTTCTACCTAAATTAAGACACCAGAAAGGAAGTTTGATGCGTTCAAATAAAATCTTTGACATTTTCTTATCTGATGCATTTAGATCCCTCTCTCATTGTATTTAAAAATATGATATCTGTTGTTCCTGTTCGTGTGAATGTGACGCTCCTGCAATCTGGACTTCAGTGTGTGAGTAGGCGGGGGCTTTGGATGACTGCAGGGCACTGGCCAGATGGACATGTTACACATGAGGGGAATGGATATGATGCAAAAATGAACAGTTATGAAGCAAAGTATGGTATCCAGACATTGGTCTCACATTATAAATACATGTGCTGCCACAGACTTAGCACAGGGAGGGTAAACAAGAACATTTTCTTCTTGTGCTTTTCTAAATTTAAGGGAGAAAATGCTGGCAGTCTGGACTGTAGGATGTTATTGTTTACATGTTAACAGTTTTGTTTTGTATGGATTCAAAGGAAGATTAGATTAGATATTGCTGACCTTTTTGCCTTTAAGTTATGGAAATTGGTTGACCCAGATTTTCTGTATGAACCCTGTAACAAGTACAAAAAAAACTAGTAAACATTGCTCTATCAGCTTGATTGTTCATGACTTTAATGTCAGTTGTTAATGAATGTGTTGTTGAATTGATGACCTGATTCAGTCTGCTACTCAAAATGGTGTATACTGTTTGGGAGACCTCAGCTGTATCAAAATCAAATGGCTGATTTTACAATTATATGGGAATGTAACACCGTCACATCTTCACAACATATTTGTTTAATATCCTAAAAATACATAAGGATATATTTTCTACACTTTAGCAGCAGCTCTAAAAAAGACTAAGAAGCAAATACTGCCTTAGGATTATGAAAATTGTTGCAGGTACCTCACTAAATAAAACCTATGGGAAAAATGAATAGAAAATGCTTCTGTGTGCATCATGCATCATATTTATAGCTGAAGCCACAAATTACTGTATCATGTCCCTTATGACGCATTTTTCAGTCTCTTAGTGGTTGCAGAGAGACAAGGAGAATCTTAATTTGCAACCCTTTTGGTAGCAATAATGGTAAGGTAGCAGAAAACCTAAACGATTGAACTTGAATTCCCACTTTCCCCCCGGCAAATCTAATTCTATAGATGTAGCAGAACAAGTATGGGAATAAATAGCTGAAGAGGATGATCAAAACGCACCCTTTTTAACTCCCAAGGCAACGCTCTCATTTTCATGGCTTGCTACCTTGGGGTTTGGCAGAGTGCCACTGGGAGAAATGTGTAGGGTGGCCCACTGGAGACACACAGGGCAGAGACAGTGACCACAGACACCCACCCTGCCCTGCTGCAGGGAGGCCTGGGTTATATACATCATACTGTATGGTTTAGAAACTCAAACTCTGTCAACCCTGTCTAATGGACTGATATTGTTTTCTTTTTGCCTCTTCCTACACTCAAAACTGGCCTGGATATTTATATCTATTTTAATTTTTCGCAACTGCCACTTTCAGAATAATTATCCTTACAGTAAAAATATAATTTCCAGGCAAGTTTTCTGAAAGGAGCAGAGTGTAGGATTTGGTGGCATTTAGTTTTACAAGCAGTCACCATACCTCACCATGAAATGGTCAGAATCTCCCAATGTAGGTAATTGTATGTCCAGATAATGAAATTTTCTGCAGTGGAGCATTGTTTGTACAGGAATGCACCTATGACACATGGATGGTTAACTTGTGGCTCATTTCAAATGTGATGTAACCACTGTTTCTTTGGTGGCAAGACTACATACATGAGTCAGCTGTAACTGAACATACCAGCTCAAGTTAGCTAATAGACTGGAGAAAAAAAATAGTTTAATTCAAAAGTTATCTACCGGCAACTTTTTAGGTGGAATGTTTTCTCGTATGTTACTCACAGCTTGTGTAGATCTGTCCAAAGGTGGCAAAATCAATCATCCTTCAGCTCTAAAACTCACTAATTAACACATTGATCTTGTTCATCAAATCTGTACAAGACAATGTGTAAAAAATAACAAATCCTCATTATACAGATCATACAGATTATGAATGAACTCTCAGCAATAAAGTAAACTGTCGGACTTCCTCTTTATACAGGATCTCGTATAAGGTTGATAGTCCCACTAAATCAGAAGATCAAACACTGCTTCAGATGTATAGAGAAACTTTCTTTTCCAACCTGAAGTCAACCATAAATAGATATTTTCCAAGTAACAACTTAAGTGGCATTACCCTAATGATCTGCAACTAATGACTCAATTTTGGATGAAGAAGGAGAGCTCATTTTTGGAAAGTCTATTTGGCAGCCTCATGTGTTTACATTGCTCTTTTCAGCATTTCAGGTGGAGAGTTGAGTACCCGTCTAGTTTTGGTCGTCCACCTGTTTTGTTTTTTTTTTTCTAATCTGGAGGCTTGTGTCCCATTTCCAGGTCCAGTAGCTTTCATCTTTGGGCCATTTGGGTTTCTGGGAATAGAAACAAACAGACTTGCTGAGTTACCTAAAAGTGGGGCAAAAACAACTATCTGGTTGTCTAATTGCCTCGTTGTCCCACACCCATTCATACAAATAAACTTCATTACCGATGTGGTCAACATGCCATAAGACAAATAAAATCACCTTTCATTAAGAATTTTTTGTGTAATGTCAATAAATTAGGCCTAATTTGGATTTCTTAATTCAGAGCATCCTGCTGCAACAATCAAATAGGGGATTTAGAAAGCTGCAGGTGATGAATATAGCGCCACAGAAATGGCTTCATAGTCTGTACCGTGTGAAATAAACATAATTAAAGCTCTGACAACAGATGGGACGTGTGTTCAGCACCACAGCGTCCCTCGATAGTTTCTGAGCTTTATCTGTAAGACTGCGCCTCATGTGATGTTTGACATCACTGATTACAGAGCATGTGCCACGTTAAGTTACTGTTACTGTACCCTGGGAAAGCGGCGAACGTGGGATCATGCATAATTAGACATTTAGCGCCAATCCTCCCCACAAATGAACACACCCTTCACCACAACAGATAGGCCAGGGAGTTAAAAGTGTCCCAAGGCCCCCTGATATCAACCGCAGTCAAAAACGCCCTATGCTATCTAGGACTGAACTTACTGTAACCCACACAATAAAAGCCCAAGGGGAGCCTGAAATCCTAAATACTAACCCCAAAAGGCCCCATTCAATCTTCAAGCTGAAGCAACTGCAGCAGGAATCTCAAGTAATCTGTATTTTAGAGCAGAAAACATCCCATAAGCTATCATAAACTTATATATAGCAATCAAAGCTCCAATCAGAGCTTGGACAAATTAGAGGTATATTGTGTTTTAGCATAGAATTATAATTCTATTTCGACAGATCGAACGTATCTGGAAGCATTAAACGAAGGATGTTTCAAGGCTTTCATTAAGTCTTTCATGAACCCTAACTACTATGGAGCGCAGAAGAATGGGGTGATTCTCAGCTGACGTGAAGCTGCACGACATCGCTGCACTTTGTGGTTTCATGCACCAACACATACCCATACTTGAGGGTATTTCAGGAGTGCCTGAGCATCACTTTGCATCTGAAAAAATGCAAAATAGAATTCAGAGTACATGTTGTTCTCTGGCCAAAAGCGTGCAAGAAAAGCTAATATTTGCTCTTAAATTAAATTCATTTTTGTTGCATTTTCCTTCATTTCTACTGTAACTAAATTAATTTGCTTAAGTAGTAGGGTAACTGCACCAATCAAAGTATGTTTGCAGGTCTGAGGGACTATTTCTGCATATGTGACAAAAGTTTCATAAAGGGTTTTGTGGCTCTAAAAGGGAGCTGTGGCATGTCTAATAAATGCCTCAAGTGATGTCACTTAAGTCAGCATTAGTTAGGTCTCAAGACTACAAGTTGGAACTGAAAATAATCTGTTGGTGTGGCGTTAAAAAGAAATACCTTTACCGGGCCTCAGTCCACATGTCTGCTTGATGGTAGAGGCTCAGGGCAACATTGGCTGCAACCACGGTAACACACCTGGATCTCTGATTGAACTGTCTGTGGTCCAACTGCATTGTGGGTAATGTATGCGGCAGGTTTTGACAAGGAAAAATGTGAGTTCCAGTTACTTTTCAGTGTAAAGTTTACCTAAAATACATATGATGAGTATATAGGAAACAGTGCATTTCTAAAGATTAAACCATACTTATTCTACTTCTTATATCCTTTACTTATTGGGCTTGCACCGGGACCAGGGTAACTAATCTCGTTCCATCCCATGTTAAACATGTTGAAATGACAATAAAGAATCCTTGAATCCTTGAACCCTTTCCGGTTCCAGTGTGGGGATCCTTGTCCTGTTTCAGATTTCTGCTGTTGTTTAAAGCCCCACCAGATGTCTAAAATGTGTTTAAAAACTGTGAGGCTTAAAGTAAACTTATTCAGTATTTAAAAAATAGAAAGATTGGATTGGAAAATTGGGGGGAAAAAACACCCATTAAGGTAAAAGAACTTACTTTTCTTCTTTCCTCTCCCATTAATCATCTCATGATGATCCAGTTTCATCTCATGAAACTTTGATGAGGTTCAACCCCAAGTTTGGGAACAAATGGGCTAAACTGCACAAAACGTATTTAAAAATAGCTCCACCTCAACCAGCTACAACAGGGAACTGCTACTGAGACACTGAGGCACCAGTATTAACTATCTAAATATGTCTTTTACAAAAATACGTCAGCCATAGTGGCCATTTTTCTGCCAGTACTTTTACTTTTCATAACGTTTTATATGCAGGACTTTTACTAATACTGGAACACTTTTACATTGTTGTACTGGTATTTTTACTTAAGTCAAAGATCTGAATAATTCTACCACTGCTGTTTGGTCATGTCTGCCACTGAGACACTAGCTTTATCTATGATGGATGATTTGCTGAATGATGTGTACGCTCAGCTTTCAGCATGTGTTCAAACCCTGTGGGTCCAGATACAGCAGTAAATCAAAGACCAGTCATCATTGTGGTGACAGCACAGTGAATCACAGTGTCCTAAATAAAGCTCTCTAGCTTTCCATTGTCCTAACACCAAAACCAACTCCAAACTCTTTAACATAACATTGTGTACGCTTAACATGTTGCTTAATGAAGCAACAAAACCATGGCAACAGCCACTATTATAGGTATGACTAAACCAGAGTAAGTATGTTCTTTAAAGCCATAAAAACCGGGGAAAGTACATTTGAACATAAATGTATGTGTTCCAATCCTGAGGCAAAAAGTACTTTAAATATCTTAAGATCTTTTCAGTCTTTCTTTTTACATACATACATTATAAAACCAGTATAAATATCTTTATCTATATATTTTCTGTTGGTGTCTTTATCATTTTAATGCTTATTCTTGCACAGAGAACAATACTTGCTGGAGGGTACAGTATAAATCTCTAAACTTCAATGGTATTTGTATAGGACTGATGTAGTGGGCACATAATCTTAGCCTAACTATTTAGAAAAATAAATAACTTTTTTCATGAAAGTCATCAATAAAAAAAGAAATGGTTCACATTTTAATGAAATGCTTCAGGTGTGTGATAAATAAACTGAATAATTATCAGTGATGGTTGCAGTCTGAAAAGGCAGAAAAATACCTTCCAGCTGTCTGTTTGAAAACACCTTTGACAAAGTGCGTGTGTGTATTGAAAGTGCTGCGTGTGTGTGTGTGCATGCGTGTGTGTGCACACCTCTGCACATACCAGTCTTTTTTCTTATCCCCAGGTGATTACTGACATTTACAGTTTATTGCTGCATTTCATCACAGAGCAGAAAGCTTAAATCGTCTGGAGGAGCTCGCCTCACCTCAGAGAAGAAGACTGATTTTCACAAACTAAAGCTTAAACTAAGCTCTCAGATGGCAACTAATGTCAAACTGGGACAGACTGACAGACTGGAGAGACTGGGCAGCTTTTTACTCCCGAAAAAAGCTCCCCAGCTTATAATGTCAGGTTTTGGCACATTTCCGACCTTTAATTTGGAGAGGGTGTTTCACAGTCACGAAACCTTAGAGAGATAATAGTGGGTGAAAGTATAGCTTACAGTAGCTGCATGTGTACAGGCGTGGAATATAATTAGCTTAATTTCAATGAAGCAAACCGCTTGTCTGTGAGGTAGAGGTGGGATCAAACTCTACAATCAACAGAGGGGCTTCACACTGTGTAGCGAAAGTGAAGGGCTTTGAAATTGCAAACATGAAACTAATCTCATTTAGGTTTTAAATCTCTTATTTGAAATCTGTCAGGAAAACAGTAAATGTATGCTATTTACACTGGCTTAACAACAGAGCAACAGGAGAGGGTAACCCTCTGTCATTTCAAATGCAACGTAATACTTGACTACAAACACTTTCCATCTGTGTGAAATCCCTCATTAAGCATGACCTTAAGTTTGGGTCAACTAAAACTTCTTCTGCTTTTGTTGAAAATACATATTGAATTAAATTAATTAAATCAGCATCAAGTTAATAAAATACTCCTTAGTTGTGTTTTCAGCAAGATTCCTGACTCTTTAAGATGTATTTCATCTTGCTGCAGCCTCAAGCCCTTACAAATTGAGTGATATTTTTTGTAACCCAAGTATCAAATGACAAATGTTCGTAAAGAATAATTCAAGCTGACATTTGGCACAGATTTGGTTATTTATCCAATACTTCAATTTATGATCACACAAAAAAAGAAAAGAAGCAGGAAGGGAACTACTTCTCCCCTAACATAAAACCGGTCATCAGAGAAGAGGGTGGACAACTTTAACATACCTCGGTGTCCACATCATCGAGGTCCTGACGTGGGCGTGCATACTGACTCTGCGGTGAGGAAGGCAAGACAGAGACTGTTTCATCTAAGGCGCCTGAAGAAATTTTTACTCCTGCACCATAAGGAGCATCCTGATGGGGAACATCATGGCAGAAATACATTGCGGTATAAGACTGGGAAAATCATTAAGGATCCTAACTACCCAGATAACAGCCTTTTCTCCCTTCTACAGTCAAGAAGAAGATAACGGACACACCAGGCCAACACTGAGACGCTCGGGAAGAGCTTCAAGCCTCTAGGATCCTAAATGGGGACACTGCCTACGAATTATCTAGACTATTTTTACTTACTCATTGTTCAAGTTACTATGACTATAATTAACATTATTGCTAATTACTATTTTATTCTATATTCTATTTTTTGCTTATTTTTTACTACACAATTGAAGGAGCTAACAAACATAGCCATAGCTATATGCTTATGCCAGGTTTTATATGTGACAATTAAACTGGAACCTGAAATACTTGAAAAACAAATTATGTTCCCATTAATTTCGGCTGTACTTTGTTTAGCACTTATTCACAAAGGTTAGCATAAATGAATGAAGTGTGAATAAAGTGCAGCAATTAGCAGCAAAAGAGTCAAATGCTTTCTTCAGAGATTAGAGGAGACAAAAAACAAGGCTAAAGGGAGAGTGAAGTTCATCACTGAAACACAACTGCAAATGCTATGTGACCCTGCATCTAGTGGCCGTTAAAAGGCAACTGCTAACACAGTTAGTAACACATTAATTGAGATTAATTTAAGGAATGTTTATAGCTTATTGCAGAGCCTCCAAGTTTAAAGCTACTGTACATACAATTTGGAAATTTCCTACTTTAGCATCCTGAAGCAATGCACCATGCTACCCTCCCATCCCCATTTATTTTTACTGAAAACAAAATCTCATGTCCTCTCGATAATTTGAAAGACACTGCAGTCATTTAAAAAATTGCAAATATAATATAAAAAATGCAAATATATAATATAACTTTAAGAAAATAAAGGAATGGCTGGATGCATCTCTATATTGTAAAACAAATCATTAGTGGAAATAGAAACAGATTCCTTTGAATAAAAAATACATTTTCATTCACTCCCACAACCAAAGTGGTCACAGCCTTCTGGAAATGGCCGGTTTGGCTCACCAAAGAGATGCACACTGCAGCTCAGTCTGTTAGTGAGGCCTGTTTCCATCTTGGGAAACAAGTTTGATCAAATGTCCTGTCCATTTATTAGACAGCCACTTGAGAAAGCTGCTGCCATTTAAATGCTACTGCTGCACTTTCCAGACACAGTCCACCTGTCTGTCTGGCAGAGGTTGGTATTCAAGCAGCAGCTACAACCACAGTTTTATTCAACCACGAGCTGTTGCAATCTGACCAGAATGTGACTAGACCAATGTCAACACTGTAGCAGAAAAAATGCACCAGTATTAGTGCTGTAACGCTCTCTTCCTTTACCACAGGACCTCAAACTTCCACATTTGGAGATTTTGTTTGAAATACAGGACCATAAATAGCTGAGAAAAACACCAATTGGAAACTCCTCAAAGTCTTGTATGCTTAGAATTAGGAGTTCACCTTGTGCCATCCAGACTCAACTGTCCAGCTCCAACTCTGTCACCAGAGAGAAAGACATATACTTACAGGCTTTAGATGTGCCTTAAAAGCAAAGACCATACCCTTGGAAAAATGGTATTTACAGTAGCTGCATTATCCAGGAAAAAAAGGAGATTTGGTACAGGAATTATAGAAGAGATTAACAGAGGCTCTTTGTCGGGAAAGAAGGTCAGAGACCCAAAATAGTCATCAGGCCTGTCCTAGAAAGATCTTCCAGCAAGCTGTCATTGCAGTTAAATCTATACATGCTGCAATTGAGGGAGAGAGCTCTGGGAAGTGACATTATAATTATTATGTTAAGAGGAAGGGAAAGTTTTACATGTGGATCAGTCTGGTTAACAGGTCTACAGCCGTGGTCACTTAAGACAGCTGCAGTGTGCCGAAATTACAGAGCACAATGACTCACGCTCTTTCTGTGTTTAAGACCACTTGGCTGTGCTCAGGACGGGGATGAGCCCTCACAGTAAAATAGCCTCTCCACAGAGAAACTGTTTGCTCATCAAAATAACAAACCCTTTGTTCTGCTTTGCAACGTTGGCCCCGCGGACCACCTGGGATCATTTATTATTTTTGTCATCATGTGTTGATCAGATCTAAGAGAAAAGCGAACCCCTGGGAGAAACAGGCCATGCTCGCATTTTTATGAAGTTGTATGAAAAGAAATTGTAAATGTTGAAAGCTAGAGGATTTCAAGTATGCATTTTTTTTTGTACACCATCCTGAAGTTACCTGCTAAAATAAGAGAGGCTTTAACAGCTCATTTCATATAAATGCAGGTCTAATAGCTCCTTTAAAGATGTGCTCAACCGTGATGTTTCCCTTTGAAGGAGGTTTAAATCACTTGTAATTTCACAGCATCCTGTAGAGTAGCGTTTCTGTTACATTTCTGAGTAAATGTCCACTAAACGCATCACAGCCAAATTTAGCCGGTGAGCTTTTTTACACTTTGATTTCAGATTTGTTTTGTCTAAACGTCAGGGACAGTCTCAGATGACCTGTGGTTAGACATATTTAATGCTCTATGGTTTCCCTTATGGTGGGTGTTCAAAAGATACACTGACGGCAAGAAATACCCAGGACCCATGCTGTGTCTGACAGCTCTCCGGTCCCACAATCACCGGCCACGTGAGGCTTACAAGTGTGAGTGTTTTTGCATTCAGGATCCACCTTTGGCGAGTCTCTTCAAAATATCCTGCAAATATGCCTGGTCCTCTAAACCCTTTAAACAAACACAACGAGAAGCCAGCTACCAACATGCAAACCATATGGAATAAAACTTCACTTTGTGTGCTCTTGTCTGGATTTATTCTGGGATGTTCTTGTGTCTGGTGGATAACCAATAACAAACTCCAAAACATCTGCACTGAGCCAATCGTCTGAATGATTGTGGGGACTTTTTTTTTCCTTAATATTTTCAGATTGCAAGCCAATTGAATACTTTGTCGGTTTGGGGCAAAACACAAGTAGGCTTTGCGACATTCTTGGTGACATCTGAGTTCAATTGACAAACCAGATGCATATTTTCCATTTTTACAATGCTTTAACTTGGTGGAGATTACTGCATGCATGACTTATTATTGGATTTATTCATGTTTCACAGATGCTTTTAGTGTTTTAGTATTCTCATTTGCAAGGCTCTACTAGTCCAGGTACTCTGCAACAGACTTAAAACCCAAAGGGCAAAAGTTTATGACCACAGAGGACACTATAGAGGAATGTTTTTACATGTGCACATTCTTGTATGTGTACAAGGACACACACTTGAATAACACAATACACTGTCAATGGTTTCACACTCTTTCACTGATCAACAGTTGGGGTAAATACATCAAGAAAAGCAGCAATTCGCCAACAACAGCAAAAAAAGAACTAGGACTTCAAATATTTAAGAATAATTTGCTATGAAATGGACTCAACAGGTTTGTTAGGCTTTAAAACTGCAATTGCTACTGTTTGGTTTTTTTTGGCCACTTGGGGACAGCAGAAACAAGCTGGGGACACAACACTGACACATCATGAGCTATAGGCTAATACAGTGAACGTGTTACAGACAGTGGTAGAGAAGGTATTTAGATGGTTAACTCATGTAAAAGGAGTAAAAATGTATACTCAAGTAAAAGTAGGCATTAGTAAATTGTACTTAAAGTATCAGAAGTAATGCACTTATTTTGTAGAAATGTCCTTCTCAGTCCTTGTCATTATCTATTATTCCTGAAGTATAAGAAGCATTTTGAAGTTTTAGCTGCTCGAAAAGAGAACTCTTTATGCATTATAACTATTTCTATGTCTTTCGTGGAGAGTAGACAGGATGATGTTGTTTGTGTATATTATATAATGTGGAATGATTCCCATTTAGACTCAGTAAGGTCCACTGTTTCTGGCTCAGGTCAGAGTATCAGCCCACACAGTGTCCATCAGCCAGCAAAATAAACCTCCGAAACCACACCGGATCGAGTCTTGACCCCGGCATTGTTATGGACATACTGTACGTTAAAACTCCAGCTAACATCCTGTGGTCGCGCCTCTATAAACAAACATCACGGGCAAAGATATGTGAATTGTGTGGGCACTAACTAACAGTTTCTCCCCTTCACTTATTTTGAGACAGACATGCCTGGAACCAAAACAGAGTGTACAGAAACAACACTTGTCTTGTCTCTCCGCAACTCATTATGGTGCTGTGCTAACTATCTGCTGCAGAAAGTGAGGTGACATTGTGTTGTACAAACATTGTTTCTTGGTTGTCAGTCTGCATTTCAAGCACAGAAAGTGTCATTCCCCCCCTGCGCACATTCCAACTGAAGTGTGCACTCCAGTCGAATATAATTATGAAGTGACAAGTCAAATATAAATCCACCTCTGCCCCGATGCAGTGTCTTCTGCATTAAGAGAGCAGGGCATTTTCATCCTCCTGTCTTTCACAAAGACCTCTTTTCACACACACTAACAGAGTTTTTTTTGGTTTTTTTTTTGGCATTTGTTGTGAAATGGCTGACGCTGCCTGATACAGACAGTGAAACCTGAAATTTTTGCAGGCTCGATGTAGCGGATTAGTCATTATCCTTAAATACAGGACTCCACCACCTACACTTAAGCACCAAAAATCCCATTAAGTTGGTTTTATTTAGCTTTGATATCTTTAAATGATCCCACAATAAGCAGATACTTGTAGCAGTCTGTCTTCTGTTTGACTGGGATTTTTTTTTTTTTAATCTTTGAAGAGATTTGGAACAAGGCGGGATGATCCAGAGAATAATGGAAAGTTACAATCTAATGAATACGAAGCAAAAACTGTTTCAAGGCTGAAAAAAAAAATCTCTATATGTTGAGCTGACCTTTTTACCTTTGTAGTGCACTCTGAGCACAAGTGCTGTTCTGCCGCATCTCATAAACTGTCTGGGTGAGTGCTCCTAGTTAAATGAGTTTTTGGCTGCTGCTACTCTGAAGCTCTGATTTCCTCAAACCAGCAGCTGAGTCAGACCTTTCCAGAAATAAACTTACAGAAAATTGAATGATGTAGATGGAAACAATCAAATCTCACAGTCGAGATAAAGCAGCACTTGGGTGACTTGGTTGACTGGTTGACGGGAGTGCGCGTGACAGCGGCTCCGACCAGCAGACTGGCGATAACATCACAAGCAGCCTGTGGGCGCAAATTTCCAAATTTTTCCAACTTATCAACTGAATTACAAACTACATTTCATGTGTTTACACAGTGAAACACCCTACAGGAGTCTGGCTATTTGTTGAACCTCACAAAAGCTCGCATGCATCACTTCACATTCAGCTACACGCGTCCACACCTGGGAGTTGTTGAAGGACATCCAACTGTTGCTTTCTCATCCGTGCCCCCACTACCCTGCCATTGTGGGGTTTCAAACTGGTAACCTCCCAGACATCAACCCTGATCTCTAAGGTTACCACCACCACCACCGCCATTTTTCAGTTACTTTTACACTTCCGGCTCCATTTGGGTCCATGTTTGTTTTCGGGACCCTGTAATTTACCCACCAATCATTCACAAGGGCCCCCATCAAGTCTGCCATTCATAAAGTTTAAAGTAGCTCTTAGTGGTCCGTGGAGTTTATTGAAACATTAAATTTGTATCCCAGCCGTGATGGTGTATCTTTAGCCGTTGCTTAACTCACGTGCTTGGTTGGCTCCCCTTACATCAACCGGCAATTATGTTCTCCTCTTGGGTGTAGGTTGAGCCTCAGTCGGCATGGCGAAGAAACCAGAAACATCAATTCCTGGGCAGCGGAGCGAACAAAAACAGACAAAATGCGAAAACCTTTCTTCCAAATACTGTTATCATTGTAGAGTACAAGCATAAACATCCCAAACATTGCCAGTAAGACTGTCCAGCGCTACTCTCTGGGGATTTCGCGTAATCTTCTGATTCTCAGTAGTAATGGGAGAAGGCCCTGACCAAGAAGCAGGACCTCAGAATAAGAGTTTCTGTCCTCTGCAGAAGGGTCAGGCAAAGAAAACCTGCTCCGTCACAGCTTCCCATGCATGTTTTTATCTTTTTTTTTACTTCTTCTTCTCAAGATTTGAGTTATCTTTCTAAACAGGTACCAGTGGTGGAAGAAATATTCAGATCTTTTCTTACCATACCGCAATGTAGAAATACTCAATTTCAAAGAAAAGTCAAGCGTTAAAGATTTTACTCAAGCAAAGGTAAATAAGTATCAAAATATAATTCAAGTATCAACAGCAAAAGTGGTCATAATGCAGGCCCTTTTCACAATAACACATATTATATCATGGGATTCAAATTATTCATACATTAATGTGTTCATCAAAGAGTTGATTTTAACTACTTAAATACTGTAGAGTGTCTAAATGTTTAATAGTGGAAAATGATTTATTATTGATTATATTTTGTATACTGTATTGTAAACTCAATCTACAAATTAACAAGAGCTTTGAGGTATGTGTACCAGAGTGAAAAGTACAATATTTCCCTCTGAAATGAAGTGAAGAGGAAGTATAAAGCAGCATAAAATGGAAACACTCGAGGAAAGTACAAGTACCTCAACATTGTGCTTAAGTACACTTCTTGAGTAAATGTATTTTGTTTCTTTCAGACAGAAGCTATCACAAAAAAACACATAAAACAAAATCTAAACTCAGTGGGATCCTAGATGAGTGACTGAGCAGCTTTCATGTGCTCTCAGTGACTTTGGGTGTGCCATGTTCACAATTAGCTATTTTCTTACTCTTCTAAATTCAGTAAAAGCACTTTATGTCATATGTCAAGTGTATAAAGTGACATGAAACTGAAAGCGCACTTTACAGCGAGCGCCTCTTGACAATATAAGAGCAAACCGACGTCACCGCCTTCAGTTTGAAGGCTGTTAACCTAATTCCTAATGGTTATTACAATGAGGCCTGCTGACCACATCAAGCTGCTGTGGTGCTGTAATGAGCTGAGCAGAGGGAGCTCTTCCATGCACTTTCACAGCCTTCAATTCTGCCACCATAAGCGCAAGGACACAGAGTCCCTCGCAAATGAGTGCAGTGGCGTGTTTAGAAAACAAGAAATATGCTGTGAGGTTATAAACAACATCCAAATTACACTGTTAATTCAAGTCTTCCTCTGGCCAAAGTATACTCTGGTTCCTAGGCTCAGCATGAATGTTTCTGCCTTTTCACAGGCTCACATGCAGATGCAGGTTGTTGTTACTTTTTTTTATGCATGAGATGAATCATTGTTCTCAGAACATCGGACAAAAAAACGGAGAACCTCTTTTGCAGTGGTTTAGCTGCAGAATGTTTGAAAAACATAAATAAACCAAAATCATCTGAATCTATAAACATATAAAATCCAAACTCCACCCTCACTAGCTCTGTTATTTAATCTAAATTTGACTAGATCTGGCATGGCTGGCGCTCATCTTGGGGCAAAAAACATAAAGGGATTTTAAAATAATATACAGTATCTAAAAACTATCAAATCACAGGGAACACATAGTGTGCCAGTCCCCAGTAATTCAATCAAAATAGGAAACTCCAGCTGCTGAAATGATGCTGCTCAGCTGATGAAGCAAGACCAAACATGTGCAATCAAAATGAAAAATATGACTTGCATTTATGATACTGGCACGAAAGCGATCCTCCTCTTTTGAGTTGCACGTGTCACATGCGCATGTAATGTGATATTTCTCTCTCATCACACGGCCTCAGGTAATTGGCGTGCACCTCTGCTGTCAGCCATCACTCGCTGTCTTGGTTATGAGCAAGATTTCAAACATTTGGAAATGAAGATCACAAGTTACATTATCTTTTATTTGACAGGAAGAACAAACTTAAACAATGCTTGCCAAAAATGATTAAGTGCAATAAGCCAGAGAGGGTAGCACTTTGGAAAATTGCAGATAATTTGGTCTAATTTACATTAAAACATTTTTTAAAAAGTTCAAACCAGCTCAATGTTGTAGATCTTTAATTATACCTCTGGTGAAAGACGCCTGTCACACTCACGTGTTGTATAGACGCCTCATATAGAAACTTGGAGCCCTCAATTGGGTAACTCGTCATGATCCTTTCTACAAATGGACACATGTTGTCAGCAGTATGTATGTACATTATAAGAACACAGGAAGCACGTGTACCATGAATGGTCATATGTTCAGGAAGATTCTGGGATGGGATACAGAGTACCCTACACATCGTTTATGGCTACTTGTGTGCTTGAGAACATGTGATTATTTGGGTGTATGCATTTCCTATGTGGCTGGGCTGAAATTGAGAAATTACAGCTGAAGGATCTCAAAGTAAGCAAGGCAAGGTGGAGGGTGAGGGCGAGGGAGGATAATACTGGAGGATAGAGCTGATTGAGGAAATACAACATCATGACAGAAAGTAGCTGTAATTGTAGGAATAGGCCTGAAACCTCTGATGATGTATATGCACTGGGGGAGGGGGGGGGACCAAAAATAACAAGTGACCACACGGGCATGGTCCTCTCTCTGCAGCAGCAACAGCAGCAGCAACTTGCTCCACGGAGAGGAAAACCTGCCCTCTGGTGTCCAAACACCAGCACTGCTGCACATGAGGGCTGTCGCACACTGGGTTGCATTCACGAGGCTGCACAGAAACAAGCCCAAATGTCTTTTCCAGTGGCTCCTTATATATAGTTTTATTAGCTGCTTTGAGGGTGAAGCACTTACAAAAATACACAACTTAAGAAAAAGTGTTCATCCTGAAATAGAGACTGAAATCAAGGAAACTTTGTCCCCTATTAGCCACAATGACAAGCTGACCAAATAATATCCAGGAAATGTACAAAAACTAAATATGCGAGTCCCTTAAATGATGGCATTTCAGGAATAAACCTAATTATTTGCTTTCAATCTAAGTCAGCTAAAACCTACAGTACCTTTCATCCATGGCACTCTGGGCAAACTTTCCCCACCATTTCCCTTGTTTACCTTATCATGGCAGGCGTGGGGGAGCGCAGACAGTCAGGAAAGGTAAAGACGAGTCTCCGCCAGCCGGCTGGGCGAGATGTAAATTTGCAGATGAGTCTGGCACTGTACATCCTCAATGCAAGCTTTGTGTAGCTGCACAGGTGCCACTACAAATCTGGTGTTTGGTGTTGTAGATGTGCTTTGACTATTTTCAGATGCTGTCATATTTAAACAGGGGCTCTTATAACTTTTCAGTAATCTAAACATGTAAATATAACCCTGACAGAAGTCAAAATTTTAAAAAAAAGGTGTTTTTGGATTAAGTTTGTTTTCCCGCAGAGCTTGTTTGTGTTCTTTGTTTATGTAGTCACCTATTTATTTTTTCTGCTTTGAACATGATTATTCTCTCATTCAGAAGAAGACTGAAATAAGTGATAATCATGTGTCTGGATATTCAAGACATGGAGGCACCCTGATGTGACATGCCCGCTTTGGGCAGATCTGTCTGCTAATTACAGCCTAGCTCTGAGGAGGGAGGTACTTGCATGGTGGGGCTTTTTTTTTTTTTTTTTTTAATCATGTGAGGGGTAGATATAGTATAAATACCCACATCATTGTACTGGAAGGCAGCATATCCTCAGTTGTGCTCCTACCCTAAGGATATACAGCAGCACCAGGAGCTCACTGGTGCTGAGGAGATTGACTTTACCCCCTTTGGATGCTGGTACGTGTGTTTTCTCTTACCTTCTAAACAGTTCTATCTCCGGGGCTTTGTAGCGCACAGGCCATGCTCCTTGGCAGGCTGGGGAAAGGAGGAAGATTTGGGCTGGCTTGGAGAGTCCTGAAGAGTCTAGGATGCTCCGACTGAGTCACAAACTGCCTCTCACTCTAACTTATTCCATCTTACTTGTTTTCTGTTGAGTTTCTGCACAGATGCAGCACAGCCTGTACACCTAGCTTATGAGAGTACTGTGAAACGACTCCAAACTAGAGAGAAAGCTTGCTGACCTTGAGAGTGGTTGTGCTCACCGTCTCCTCACTTTTTTTTCCCTGCAGGTTGGACCTTGCAACATGGACATACGAGTAGCAAGCCTCGTCCTCCTCATGGTGGCCTTGACTGCAGCCCATGGGGAGAGGTACGTGGTGAAGAAGATGGTGAAGGCCGCCCCTCAGTACCAGCCCTACTCTGTGAAGAGCCACGGTAAGAAAACGCAGCCTCCTGCTCTCTATACCACATGTTAGCATAGAGTTTTTCATAGACTAGATTTTCCCCTCCAAAGGCTGCCTTTCCTTGAACAACATCTCGTGACAGCGTTGACCTACCTTTGAGTCTTCCACGACTGAATTAGCATCGTTGTTGTGGCAAGTAAGAGCAGCATGAGCAGGCAGACAGATGCTGGCCACAACCAGCTGCACTTTACTTTGAAAACTGAACTCCACCTTACTCTGGAGCTGCCTTGTGTTTTGATTGGCTGCAGCAGTGTGCGTGCTTCTCCAATCACATCCAGTCCATTTAGAGGATCTTGAAAACTGATGCTTCTTTACTCAGTTTAGAGCTTTGCAGTTCTCAGTAGGGTTTTTTGTACCTCTTCTTTTTTCCAGATAATGCAATCACATTAGCAAGTCTTTTTTAAATGATTAAATATTTCTTATACATTCTCGTATGTTCACTATCTGCTACAAAATGTCAGCAATTCTGAGGAATCACTCATGTTTTTTGTTTTTAGTGTTCTGCTTTACATTATCTACACATCTAACATTTTGAGGAGCATAATGTTGTAAGACTACTACTGGTTTCAATACATTTAGTGAAATATAATTACATATATGTTTCTCTTTTTTGTCATTTTAGCTGTAAATCTTGCCTGTTCATTTGTTTCCAGACACTTTTGCTATTCCAACTGCAAAACAAGAAAAAAGATCCATATTTCTAGTATACAGTATTCCCACAAAAAAGTATTTTACTACACTTTAAAAACTTTAATTATGGTGTGGTCTTGAGTGTTGGCTAAAATACAATATAACATATGAAATGTTGCTTTTGTGTGAATCAACACACTGCTATTTTTAATTGAGAAAGTAGCTGTTAGTGAATTATTTTTAGGTTGACACTGACAATTACAGTCCAGTCACCCAGCAATGTGGTTTGTTTGGGTGTGCCCGCTTCACACAGAAGTAGAAACATCTGTTTGGCTTTATCCAAACTCAGCTGCAGTTAGCCGAGGAAAGAGCCTTTTACACTCAAACACATGTGACCACATTAAGGCAGCAAATAAAAAAGGACTTCTCATTTAGACCTACAGTTTCACAAACAAGTCACAATATATCTCTTAAAGCTTTTTGACCTGCACAGTATACAAAATAGCAATTATATACAGTATATTGAGACCAAGTTATAAAACATTTGAATTTTATTTGTACAATTTCAACAAAATAATTACATGAATGACTAAATAATGAAATAGATGTAAAATATAAATATATTTTATAAAGAAATCAGAGACAAATTTCTACATTTATTTTGAAGGATTTGCAAGTTTAGGATTTGAAGCAGGATTTTAGAGAATTTTAAGTTAATCAGCACCATGCAGTCAACCCTCAAAACTATAAGAGTGCTTACAGGGAATATAACCTGCAACGCCTGTAGGAATCAAATATAGTTTAATTATGAGTTAGTAAATCATTTTATAATGCATCCAACATTTTTAACTTCCTAATGAAACACACAAGAGCAATGATTCGTTACAGTATTTTTGTTAAAATGTGTTATTGGTCTCATATTCAACTGTTGAATAACCATGTTGCAAGTCAAGTTGGGTCACGAGACTTCCTGAGAGGTGACAATTTGGTCACCCAAATGGGTCACAATAATTACTGGTATTAGAGCTACTGGACCCTGTATTCTAAGATATAACTGTGTGAATACAATGCACAGATGAGAGCATTACATTTCTGTTACAGTGTAATGGAAAATCAAAACCAGAGATTTGAAATGTACACTTAATATTTGGACCAAACATCATACTAGTATATTGCAGTGTTTCTCATTGGGGGCAGTTGTGGTTCTTCTTTGCTTGTTTGTTTATTTGTTGGTGGCACTGATCATGGTTACTGTTTCACTTTTCACAGTGGTGACAGTGCCAGGTGAGCCTGGTCCTCCAGGTGAGCCCGGCCCAGAGGGACCTGCTGGACCTCCTGGCCCCCCAGGTGAGAGTGCTGAAGGTCTGCCTGGACCTTCAGGACCTCCTGGACCTCCTGGACCTCCTGGCCGCTCCATTGCTGGCAAACCTGGATCCCCAGGTGGACCTGGCAAACCTGGCAGCCATGGAGCACCTGGTGAGAGGGGAGACACTGGAGCCCCTGGCCCTCAGGGACCTAGGGGAGCACCTGGATCTCCTGGAAGCCCTGGACCCGCTGGACTCTCTGCTACTGGCAAGCCTGGACCTTCAGGTCTTCCTGGATCAATGGGACCTAGAGGAGAGCCTGGTCTGAAAGGACATCCAGGTATCCCTGGACTGCCAGGTCCTAAGGGTGATAGAGGGGTGGGAGTTCCTGGACCTCAGGGTGAGACAGGACCTGAAGGACCTGCGGGCCCACCTGGAGAGCCAGGTGCGTCCGGAGTTGGAAAGCCAGGAAAAGCAGGTATACCCGGCGAACCAGGAAAGTCAGGTAGCCCAGGTAGGGATGGTGCCCCAGGTCCCATGGGACCAATGGGACCTAAGGGACACACTGGTGCCCCAGGTGTAGGTCTTCCAGGTAAACCAGGTGAGAATGGCGCTCCAGGTCTGCCTGGCCCAGTGGGCCCTAAAGGCCACCAGGGACCTGGTGGAGCTCCTGGTGCCCCTGGAGTCCCTGGATATGGAAAGCCAGGTGCAAATGGAGAGAAGGGAGAGAGGGGAGCAACAGGTGCCACAGGTTCCCCAGGTGCAAAGGGTGAGCAAGGTCCAACAGGATATACTGGTGCTACAGGTGCAACCGGCCCCACTGGTCCTGCTGGACCTCAGGGTCCAAGAGGTTTTCCAGGTGAAGCCGGTGCTGCTGGCCCTAAAGGTGACACAGGTGCCACTGGACCTCAGGGACCTATGGGAAGTAAGGGAGATCAGGGACCACAGGGTTTCGCAGGCAAGCAGGGTTATCCAGGCGCAGCTGGTCCTCCTGGACCCAGAGGAGCCACTGGAGCCACTGGTGACAAAGGTAATGTAGGTGCCCCGGGTACTCCAGGTGCCCCAGGTATCCCAGGCCCTGCTGGACCCAAAGGTCATCCCGGACGTGCAGGTGAGCCAGGTGCTGCTGGTGGTGATGGTGCTCCAGGTGCCAGAGGACCCGCTGGGCCTCAAGGTCCTGCTGGTGCTCCAGGCCTCAAGGGACACCCAGGTCTCCCTGGTGCTCCCGGTCCAGCTGGTTTGGCTGCTAAGGGTGTCCCTGGACCTCAGGGTCCACCTGGTCTGCCTGGTGAGCCTGGTGCTGATGGAGAAATGGGCCCAGCTGGCCCTCCTGGTCCCCCTGGTCCTCCTGGTGAGGTTGTGTTTGAGAAGGGCATGGGAGTGAGTGAGGTTATGGTCAAGTCCCCCATGTCTGCTTTCACTGCATCTCTGGCCACCCCCTACCCTGCTGCTGGCAGCCCCATTAAGTTTGACCAGATTGTTTACAATGCTGAGAATCACTATGACCCTGAGACTGGCATTTTCACTTGCCAAGTTCCTGGAGTTTACTATTTCTCCTACAGCATCCATGTTAATGGAGCACATGCCCTGGTGGCTCTGTACAAGAATGGCCAGCCTGTTATGTTCACTTATGATGAATACAACAAGGGCTTCCTGGACCAAATGTCCGGTAGTGCTGTCCTCTTGCTTGATGAGCAGGACACAGTCTACGTCCAGATCCCTGATGATGAGGCCAGTGGCGTCTTTGCCGCTGAGAACGTCCACTGCTCCTTCTCTGGGTTCCTCATTGCTTCAACGTGATACGTTGATACAGTAGTTCCCAAAAGCCAACTAACTAAATCTGCAATCTATTTCTCAAATTAAAGTAAACTCCCTGTTCATTTTTTCTCCTCAACCAAACAGACAGGCAGTTCACCCTTCTTTGAGGAATAGTAGCATCTTGACTTGAAAACTACAAGAAATAGGTGCTTAGAAGAAGGAAAACTAATTTATGAAAACAGGCGATCAGGGATGGGGAAAGCAATCCACAAAGTTACCAGTGAGCTTTTGTAATGGAGACAGCATGTGAAATTGAGGTGTTATAACTGTGTTGTGTCCTCACTTTTTTTTTCTTACTTACTTATACTGACTTCAACTGGTGATTCTTAAGTTAGTGTTTGTCTGTCTTTTTTTGTTTTGTTTTTGTACCTGCTTGTTTTTGTTTGGGTGACCAATAATCTTATTAAAAGTACACAAATACTTTCTGTGCAACATGTTGTAACTGTTATCCTTGTATGTGACTTGAATATTGTGAAACAGTAATGGTCAAATTGACCAATATAATGAAATAAGTCACCAGAATACTGTCATACAAACACAAACTACCAGCAAAATTGTTATATCCCCGAACATACATTATGTCATGTAAAGCATAATGACCAAAATAAACGATGTCTAAACAAATGTTTTGTCTCAGAAGTATATTTTCAATGAAGACCCAAATAATTATGACCATTTTACACATTTTCTTACAGACATACTTAGCGATAATAATACAAAACATCATTATTGGATCTTCTGCAATTACACTCTGAAATTTCAGTACACATTAAATTAGATTGTCTGTGTATCATGGATGTATTGCTCATAAAACCTGAATAATGAAAGTAAATATCACCTGCAGAGTAAAAGGTCTGGTAGGAATTTAGGATTGCATAGTCTCTAAACTCATTTGTTACAAGTTCTGAAAAACACTAGATCACTGTGAAAATATAAAAAGTAAAAAACAATTACCAATGTATGCTAGCATATTAGCTACAGGTGGTAACATGGATCAAGAATAGTATAAAATAAAATATACCAGTAGTAGTATTACCCCAATACAGAAAAAATCAACAACTCTTTAGTCCCCTTTTTTTTTTTAAAAAAAAAAGCAGCATATAAACATGTAATAAATGCTCTATAACATACTATAATGTGGTCATAAGTAGCTGTAAATGTTTAGTAATGTATTTGTTAACAATTAAAACTCCTCCTGTGAGGGGCCCATACGTGGAGGCTGGTTTATAAAAAGATAATGAATAACAATGTGGTAAAACACTGTTGTAATGATATAAATATGCCTTCATAGCAGTTACTATTGCAAATAAATATTGTACCATTATAAACTTAAAATGTCCTTATATATGCTTGCAGCTATATTATGGTACGTTATAAATCATTTATTAAATGTATGTATACTGCTTATAAAGGCTAAATAGATAGAGCATTATCAAATATCTCATTACACGTGAATTCTCTACAATAAGAAGTTTACTTAAGCAAACAAAATAAAATGGAAATACTAACTTAGGTACAGTACATGTACGTAGTTGCTTCCCACCACTGGTATCTGTGTAGAAGCTGAATAGAGGCTGAGAAAGACAGGGATCATAAAGTATAAATTTCTCCCCACATGATGGCCACTGGTCGCCTGCTTGGCAGCCAAAGTTTACAAAAGCTACTCTACCATGCAAGTCTGGATATGGGTGCGCCGAAAATAGTCAGCATGTGGGATGAGGGACAGGGATGGTCCTCTGACCGGGCAGCAGCTGTTTGATCTTCCCTGGGAGAGAGAGCGAGACGGTGGTTAGGTGAGGGGCCCGAGGGACAGAATAGAGAGGAAGCTGGTTGGAGGAAACCGCTGGGGATTGCCATCTGAGGGGACTGCTGCTCAGAGACGGTCTGCGGTCGGTGCATGAGGTGGCACCGTCAGGAACACAGACGGAGCGCTGCCTCTGGTCGACTCCACAAGCCAAACTCCAAAATTATCTGTTGCTCTTAAAGGAATATCACTTACTTTGATATATTTTTGTTTTTTAGCATTTTCATGTCTCTGCATTTATTTGTATGTGTCAATTTGTCTTAAAAGAAGCCAACAAAGGAAGAAACTGAGGGCACTCTGAGAAGGATGGAGAGTGAAGTGTGGCATGATGGGATGCTTCATGGTTATGAGCTGCACGTGAGGCACACTGGGGACCAAAATGGGCAGCTAATCCTCAACAACCTAACCAAGATTGAGGTGCAGACCGGGAAGCAGAAATAGAAATATTATGTGTAAAACACACCCTTGTTGCAGCGGTCAAAGGCTGCAGTGCTCCGGGTTAAACTGGGTGCAAAGGAAATAGATGGTTTGAAATGAGCATGGGTGCAGCTGTGGGTGGCTAAAAACACCCTGGAGACGCTTGCAGCAAACTGTCCTCCTCATAAAACGATCCTGGCATTTTTATGGGTTTTCTGGGTTTTGTAGAAGGAATCTCAACATGTCGGTGGTGAGCACAGGCATCAGTTAGGTCTGTGCTGCAGTTGTTTGCTGTAAAACCGTAGACGCCGTAAAAATGTTTGCTTCAAACTCTGTCATTTATGGTGCAAAACCAGCAGCCTATGTGATTGAATCAAACACAACTTACCCCATAATCTCATCACATAATTATGTTGTGGCTGTTCCCCAAGTCAATCATTTCCTAAAAATACTATTGTGCAGAAAGCACATCTCATTTCGTCTCCCTGCAAATGAGGCTGGTTTAGAAAAAGGAAAGTGCTCATGATGATCACATACTCTTTAGGCTATGCTGACTGAGTGGATTTTTTTCTATTTATTTTTGAAAAGTCTGCATCAGACTGTACAGTACTGTACAGACTGTTCAGAATTTTATCTTTTTGCTGATATAGTGTATTTACACAAGCTGCTGAAGAATTTGCTCTAAATGTGAAATCTGACTCTATGCTAATTTTGCTCATTTTGAGAACTAAATACATTTTTGTAAATGGCTGTCCACACATGGACTGATGGAAACATCACCTCTGATTATTCCTATAATGCACCACATGAGGGTGCTGTACAGCAAAGAATCAGTGTGTATGTATTCCTCCAATAGGCAATCTCAGGCACAGAACAAATATTAAAATTTTTCACATACTCAGATTAAGGACATTTAGGATTTGCATTATCATTTAACATTATGAATAAACACTCTCAGAGTGCCAATTTACACTTCCTTTATTCTTCAGTGCTCACAGAAAATAAACACCTATAAACCAGTTTGTAGGGAGTGTTACATTCCATATTATACAACATGAGGCCTCATTATCTACAAAAAGCTGTTCAAACCCCTAAAAACAGAAGTGGTTTGCTTTACGTGGTGTTGTAGTCATCACAGCTTGATGCAAGATTTGCTTAAAACATCTCCCAATTTTATTCAATCTTACAAATGGTGAAAAACAAGAAAACTTCATTTACAATGGGTAATCTGTTAAAAACTTCAGTCACTTAGGTACATCTCAGTCATAAAACCAGTAATATCAAAGTCTATACAACGTGCATTACTACAGTTTTGAAATGGTGGAATCTAATGGGAAGTGATGAGCACCTATTATTTTGACAGTTAACTAAGTCTAGTTTATTCAGGAATGGTTGTGTCCACAGGAGCGTAGAGTTTAAGAGTTGTAAACAACTGTGCACTGCAAAGACAACATTTAAGACTTGGTTTAGGACTTTCCCTTTAAATATCACAATGTCTCAAATCTTGCAGACACAGCTTTAGCTGCTACATCCAATTGCCCAGCACCAAATACTTTGATAAAATGTCAAATTCAGCAACTTGTCAACACAGTCATGGTTCCATGTAGAAAAAAAACAAAACAAAAAAAAAACATTCACACTCACATTCGCACGGTCACACTCACCCACGTCACAAATGCAAGCATCAATGAGCAGTGAGGAAGCAGCACACTCTCCAGTACACCTCCTGTCTGTCACTGCCAAGGACGCTGCAGTCATTATGGATGAGATGGTTTCAGAATAGTAAACAAACACCAACCAAAAAAAAAAAAAAACTGAACAAAAAAAAAAAAATCCCTGGTTTTAGACAAGTCCTTGCATTCCTTCACACGGGCTCCATCGTCTCCTTCATTCCGGTGTCTTGTTCAGCAGGATTACTCAGCGGCGGCTGTGGCCTCTGGACTGGCTGCCGCCTCTGGCTCAGTAGGTGAAGCTTCAGCTGGTTTGTCTTCTCCTCCGGCATCTGGTGCTGCTGGTGCTTCTTCTGCCTTCGCTTCCTCCTCAGCCTTTGGCTCCTCAGCTGCAGCCTCCTTTGCACCCTCCTCACCACCTTCAGCTGATTTGGCCTCCTCAGCAGGTGCTTCCTCTGCTTCAGCTTTCTCTCCTTCGGCTTGTTCTCCTGCTGCTGCTCCCTCCTCCGCTGCTGCTTCCTCAGATTCCTTCTTGGTCTTCTTGAAAGAGAAGCCGCTGAGCTTGAAAGAGGGTTTCTTGAAGGAGAAGCGCTTTTTCTTCTGCTTGCCGTCCTCGCTGGTAGACGGGGTACCTTCCTCTGGCTTGGCAGAAGCCTCTCCGTTTGTGGCGGCGGGCTCCGTCTCGCCGTTGGCCTCGGCACCCTCTACTTTCTCAACTTCTTTCTTTGGCGCCTCCTCAGTGGGAGTGCTGCCGTTGGCCTGAACATCAGCCTTGTTGGCCTCCTCTGCAGCCGGAGAGGCATCCCCGTTAGTCTTGGCATGGCCATTCTCCTGCAAGGAAACAGAACAGAAATGTCATTCTTGAACATGCACATCACCATGCTATTTAAGTAAAAAAGGAACTGAGCATGTAATCATCCATCTGGGGTCAACATTGGCTTCCATATGAACAAGTGTGTGCAAGGCTACCAACTGTGCAAAATCTGGCGTGCTGCGATATTTAACTCAACCTCTAGTAGTAACCAATAGGAAAAAAAGCCCTAAAACTGCAGCAACATCTGTTACTAGGAGAGTGACGACAGATGTGTGGCTTTCAGCAGTAGGCCAGTCTGTCAGACTGCAGTACCATCGGGATCCGCCAGGTGGCGTTCAGAGTGGAATCTGGACAGAACATAGGAATTTGATTTTTTTTTCCCTTCCCCTCTTAATGACCTGTATAGTCAACCAATGTGTGTGTTTTTTTCCCCACCCTTCCCTCATCCCACGGCCTGCGCCTTTTAGAATTTGCTGATTTTGCGGGATGTGTGCGTCCACAAAAACGTGGCTCCTTTCTTTGGACCTGGCAACAAAGGCGTGGTAGCGTTTTTTAAAATGGCCATGCCACCAGTGAGGGCGGCCACAAAGCCCCGCTGCACACATTTCAACCAAACGGATGTAAAACAAGCCGCAATGTTTAAGAAGCTAGAGCCTCAGACTGACTGAGCAATCATTACAATAAATTTAAAAAAAAGACTCAACTATTCTGATTAAACTGGGTGCAGCCTGGTGTGCATATTCAAATTATGGATTAACATGTGTATATATCAATTTAAATCCTTCCCAAAGAAAAAAACCTCAGTTAATTAAAACATTGTTGCGCTGCAAAATCTGCTAAACTGTAACAAAGCGCCGGTGAAAATAGATCCATGTGGCCACTTTCCCTGAATGCCGGTGAGCGTGGGGATGCGCTGCGGGTGTGTGTGTGTGTGTGTGTGTGTGGGGATGTGGGGTAAGGGGGCATGGAGCACGCCATTGACGCAACACATTGCTAAAATCCGAGACAAAACCCTGTTCGGGCCACCAAGCCGTGAATAATTTTATTTAAAAAATTACCTGTCCGTTCGCCTTGGCCGCGACGGCTGCGCCTTCCGCCGGCTTTTCCACCGCGGCTTCGTCTTTTCCAGTGGTTTTGGAGTATTGCGCTCCCATGCTTTTTGGTGCAACAAAGGGAACCCAACCGATCAAATGAATGAACAAAGACCGCAAGCTTCCTCCCCTAAAAAAAAAAAACAAAAAAAAAAAAAAACGCCGGGCGCCGACACACCTCCCACTCCGACCGAGGCCGAGTAAAGATGCGGCGAAAACACCGCAAAGAGACGCCTGAGACCGTGAACTGTGAAGGGAAAAAATGTGGCGAAGACGCAAAAGAAACGCGAATTCTTTTCGATTTTTTTTTTCCTCTCCTCCGAGCGGAGTTTATAGATTGAGAAATTGGCCGCGCCGTAAATGAGATGCGCAGTACAACGCCCAAGTCCGCTGATGAATGGACGCCGGGGCTATGACGACAGAGCCGCCGAGTCTCCACCAATCACAAGTCCGCACTCCAACGAGCTGAGAGGAGGAGGGGGAGGCGGGGTTGGTCATGGAGTAGGGGGGCTGTGGACACAATGGGGGAGACACAACAACATGGCCTACTGCTTGTTTTTATTCCCACTTTAGAGGGCGAAAGCTTGGTTTTATTGTTGTTATTTCTAACTGGGATAACGAATGAGCTTAATGAGGTCCAGCATCTTTGAGCTGGACCCTGATTTCATGGAGGTAATGTCCCAGAAATGTGAGATAATCCCAAACTAAAGTAAACAGTATGTTTGAGATGGGCCTTAAAATGCTAAAGACTGCCAACATTTGATTTAACATGTACATAGTGGTTCATTTATATTGTTTTAGTATTCATAGGTATGTATTCTCTGTACCTTTGACCACTCTTTCATTTCTAAATACAGAAAGTGTATTCTTATCTTATAAGGTTGATAAAATAGTTTTTTTTAGTTGTATGAACATGCAGTGATGTATAATGTAGTATGCAGTTATGCAGCAGATAATATTGCTGAACCATCTTGCAGATTGTAAAACATAACTCATTTTTTAACATAATCCAGTGTAAAATGTATTTATTGACATGCAAAGCTGCAACAAACAAGATCACAAAGGTTCTTTTTCACAGTTTTTAAATTGATATTAAGTGCCGTAACAACAGTGTGTTTTGGACAGCTGAGCTGAGAAAGAGCTGCTCAGCTGGCCTCATGTTATATCATTACGCAGCCTCCTGACATATGCCTCGCTCAGTAAACAGACGTCGCCTGTAACCATAAGCCCCTGTGCCCACGACTTCCCTCATCCCTCTTCTTCTTGCATAATAGCGTCTTGTCTGCCTGTTGCAGCTGGAGCATCCCGGTGACCCAGATATAACGAGAGTTTATGGCCCTCTGCTCCGACAGCCTGATGTGCTCTGACTCCACCACCAGCCACGAGTCTCCTCTCTCTGCCATCACTGCATGACCCACATCTCCATGGTTACCAGTCCAAAATGGCTCCGAGGCAGAGGCTGCATGTTGACAGCTTTTTAGCGCCTGTGACTCCTGGTTATGGAGAAGTAGGGTGAGAGTGAGTTCAGGACTGAGCAGACAGCAGTTTGGGGATTAGGGTGACTTCTTTCACCCACCCTCCCTTCATCAGGCTAACTAGGCCATGTTCATTGTTGTCATATTCTGATTACATGCAAAGCTGTAATTGTTATGGTGAGCTGCCATGAATATGTAAACCAGGGGACAAAGCCAGCAGGGCGTAGAGCCTTTTGAACAACACCATGCAACCCAGACATCCAGACATAAAGACTTCACCTGTCATGTCAGGAGGACACATTGTCACGTCAGAGGGTGGCGTGTGTGTCTGTGTGTGATCAAGAGACATTTACACAGCTATTGCACACTACTGCACACAAATCAACACAGAGGCTTAAACATGCCCAAGGTATCTTTAAACTTTTCACTTTAAATCATATGAAAATTACCCCCCCTCTTCCTTTTTCTGTTCCATAGTTTTGTGTTTTTGATTTCACCAAACAGTTGATTTTCTGCATTAAAGCTTTGGACAAGAGCAATGTCTAAAACCTATGATTAATTTTTAAGATAATTTATCATGACATTTTCACTAAAGATATTATTCTAAATAAAGAAATTGAGTCTGAAGTAGTCTGGACCTTGATAAATTGGAGTATAAAGCTGCTATATACTAGAAAAAGCCCACTAAACTGCACCCATCATCAAAGATTCAGGTCAATAAAATTTCCTTCACGTATATTTTAAGTTACAAAAATAGTTTGAATTCTGATGATGGATAGATCGTTTAAGTAAAAGTGAAAAAGCTTGTTGAATTTTCAGCTTTTTTCAGTTTCATATTATTTTAAATAAAATATGTATGGGTTTTGGATGGTTGGTAAAACAAAAAACAAACAAACAAAACATGACTTGACCTTATAAGGAAACTATGATGGACATATTTCACTGTTTCTGACACTTTATAGACAAAACAATGAATTGATTACTCAAAAAAAAGGACAGTTTATTTGAGACTGAAAATAACTGCCTCCACTGTATGTGTATTATTTTGGAAAAACACAAAGTGAATATGTTGAATTCACTTTGTGTGATTAATAATAATATTTTCATCCATTCAAGTAGCTTATTCAGTCAACCAAAATAAACCTGAGGTGCATGTTTGGTGCTCAAACAGCCACACAACTCGTGAGAGGAGGACAGAGGTCAGTACTCACCATTACATTCCTGAGCAGGTTTAAGCGGATGAAATACTTTGTAAAGTACCAAACAGTGACATATTCTAATCTGGGTGATGATTGTTTGCCCTAGTTGTCGCAATACATGTTACATTTTGCATATAATGTAATGTAATATTCACTCTCAGGGCCTGAATGTTGCTAATGTTTTATAAATTAGAAGAACATCCAGTTTTAAGCTTGCCTGAAGTTGGATGGGACATTACTCTGCTGTCATTCATGTGCCATTGTTTGCAGCATTATTTGATTTAAAACTAGAAGTAATCTACTTAAACCACCATGGGACATTATTGAATACAAGGGGATAAAACAAGAGTTATGAATTTACATTTGATGTAATTTAATGTAATCTTTCTCTGCATGAGGTTCTGTGTTTTTTGTTCCCATTTAAATACTAAACACTGAGAGCATCTGAAGGGGGCTCTAAACACTTGAACAAAAAAGAGCCAATTTGCCAACCTTGCCCTGTTTTTCACTCACTCTAAAGGCGAGGAGGCGTCCCACTAGACATTGTAATCTGTTATTGGAGGAAAATGCTGTCAATCACAGCTCTGGGGGTACGCACACACGGCTGCGTGAAGACGCACACAAATAAACCGGAAAACAAAAAAACAAGTGTTGGTCAAAATAAAACCACAGAGGTAACAAATTTAGAAATCATGTATTGGACGCGCTTGATATTATCCCACTTGCTGATGCAGATTTAGAATAATTACTATTTTATACACTGATTGAAATTATTAGATTATTTTTGGTCTTTTCTTTGAATTTGTGTTCACCTTGAAGTGACATATTTCATCGTCCCGCTTTATTTTGACAGCGCAGAGCGGAAGCAGCGTGTTGTCGCCGTGCGCTTGACGCAGGTCGCCACCGTCATCATCTGTACGCACGGCGGCGACAGGAGCTCCTGGATCGGCAGGGACGGGTTTCCCACCGCTATCCCCTCTCCGGGCGGAGGAAAAACACTGACACAGAGCAGAAAAACAGCGGCGGTTCCCCCCCAACGAAACCCCCGATGGATTAATGTGATTTTTTTCCTGCGGTAAGCATGCTTTTTATTTCCCCCCGTGTTGAATTTCAATCGGTGCGCCCGCCTCGTCCCCTGTTTTGCGCCGTGGAGATGAATTCATCTCGGGAGAAAAAGGCAGAGCAGAGGGGGTGAATAACACACCGTGGGGTCGTCGTGTTCACCCCGGGCGTCCTGCAGATGGAGGTGGATGTGGTGTGACGGGCGGCTTTTGCCCCTCTGAGGGGGTAAAAAAAAAAACGGAGCGGATCTCGTGATTGTGGGTGATGTTTTGCAGCGCCGTGATTGTGGAGAAGGGGGCTTTGCTTCTTGTGTTGCAGCAGCAGGGATGGATGCGCTGCAGAGCCGAGCTGACCACTGAGGCCATGCACACACACACACACACACACACACACCATGAGCGCCACAATGGCCTGCAGACAAGCCTCCCATCGACTCACCCCAAAATAATTGTCATATGCTCCCAGCTAATTGCATTGCCACGCCGTTAAACATCCAATTAAAGCTGTCCCAATCGGGTTATCTGATGTGGCTGGAGGTGCAGCCATCCATCTTGTAGGCAAACACCGGGGATGATATGAATTGTGTGTGTGTGTGTGTGGCTGAGAGCGCCGTGCAATAAGTTTAGGCAGCAGTACTTGTGTGTTGGTTTGCATCCTGGAGCTCTGAGCGTTCAGCCTCCCTTCGAGTCATGAATGACAGTGTGTGTGATATGTATCAAATGTGAGTGAAAGGAGTTGTATATTATGGCTCATGGACCGTGCACATCCCCCCCCCAGGCCTCTCTCTGTCCATACAGCATACAGTTGAAGCCACTCATCACACAAGCTGCCACAATGACATTCAGATGAAAAAAAAATCCTCACAAAGGTGAAATATTTAGGCCAGGAAGGGTTTAATTGATTCATTTTCTTCAAGCTAAATGTGTTTGCGATATGTAGTAGCTGTTTTCCTGTCAGCAAGTGTCACACATACATCCAGGGCTGCAACTAATGTTTGTTTTCATTCAGAGCTGCAGTGACTAGTCGATTAATCCATAAGTCGATCACTTGATTAATCAGCAACTTAAAGTCTCCTTTGTCAAATGTATGATTGTTTTCGGCTTCTCAGATGCGATGATTCATTTCTTAACTTTACGTTCAACTGAGTATCTCTGGATTTATCGGGCAAAGCAGCATTGTGATAGGCATTGTTTTGATTGATCGATTGTGTGAAAAATCATTCGCTTCAGCCCTTTTTCCATTTGGGACTTAATGTGCCTTTGATTGCCTTGATTAACTGAGTAATCATTTGGTTTATGAAATGTCAGAAAATGGTGTTAAATATCAATCTCACAGTCCCAGAGTGTGAGTTGACATATACAGATGTCTTGTTTTTGTGCAACCAACAGTTGAAAACCCAAAGACATTCAGTTTATAATGATATAAGACAGAGAGAAGCAGCAAATCCTCACACTGGAGTTGCTCAACTTATCGATTAATCACTAAATCTTTTTTGCAGCTTCGCGGACAGCTGAGACACAAGCCACACAATGTGGCTTGTGTCTCAGCTGCACTTTCTATCAACCCAAGTGTTATTCACTTCCACCAGAAAACTTCCAGCCTCCATCGCTGCAGACCCACCACATCATTATTTCCAGTGGAGTCTTGAGTGAGTCTGAACATTGCCCTCCACTGGCACCAGATTTGGAAAGAGTCGTTTAACCCCCCCCCCAGTTCAGACTGACAGGCAGAAGCATCGAGAATCTGCTTGTATTTGTGGAAAAAAAAGAAAAGGGAGAAAAGGGAGAAAAAGTTAATGTTTTTCTAATTTACCCTTTTCTCCCATTTGGAAAATATTCATCTACGAGGCGCAGATCTCGCTGACCGAGCGGACGTTTACAATGGGCTCAGTGATTTAACAACATGACTCAACATACTCAACACTGTGACAGCAAGACACAGTTAAGCTTAAACCCACACGTACGTACTGTATGAAGCTCAGCTGTGGGTTTCATAACCGGCTCTGTTCATTCAGTACGTGAAGAATGCTTTGAAAGCCTTAACAGGGCAATTCATTGTGCTGGTAATCTTGTAGCAGAGTGAAATGTGGCCATTGTCTTGTTGTTGATCCACTGAATGAACTCAGTTGTCCAACACAAGCAAATATTGTAACTATTCAGAGAATGACAGCCGTAAGGAGGAGATTGTCAGACTTGTAACCGATCCAGTTATCACACAGCAGAAGAAGTTTAATGCGCATTCAAATGGCACACAACCGAAAGTCATCCCCCTTTTTTTTTTTTTTTTTTTTTAAAGATTGTTTTCTTTGATGAATGAACAGAAAGATGAGTTCTGTAGTTGAATAAGGTCGCTGCAAGTGCGACTTCGGTGGGAGGGGTGTGGGAGGTTTGACCTTGTTTTGTGCCATGTCAATGATCTGAGTGTAAAGGGACCCCACGCTTCAAATGAAACAAAGCTGTCTTGTTGCTAAAAGGACCGTGCTCCAGATATGTTCACTGGGGTTCGGTCATGAAGGCACTCTCACAAACAGTAACTAATACTAATATAGAAGAGAAATAACATCAGGACAGCTTGTTACCAATTAACTAGCGTGCTTTCCCGATGGAGCTGAAACCATTAGCCTATTATTTTGAACTATTTTGATAATCACTTAATCTCTTCAGTCGTTTTTTTTTTCCAAGCAAAAATGACAAAAATTCCCAGCTTCCTGCTTCTTAAATGTGAAGATTTACTGCTTTTCCCGATAATTACTATTAATATGATGGGTTTTGGAATGATGGTCAGATAAAACAAAGCATTTGAATACCTTTGGGAAATGATAATGACCATTTTCTGGTGCTGTTCTTGGATATTTTACTGCCAGAAAGGGGGTCAGGGCTGCAGCTAACGATTCTTTTCATTGCCAATGAATCTGCTAATTGCGTTTTTGATTACTAGATTAATTGTTAAGTCTATGAAATCAGCATCATCAACACTTTCTCAGAGTCCAAGGTGATGTCAAATGTCTGTTTTTTTTTTTTTTTTTTTTAGATGATTAAGTCAGTTGGTTTAGTTTCCTGTTGCTGGACTAATCGATTCATCATGTAAATATTTCAGCCCTATAGTGAATCAACAGCAGAGCGCACACGTCTGTTTCTCAGGCCTGCCTGTCTCCCGTCTAATCCATCAGTTACGCTGTGTGACCCTGACATGTCTGTCCTTTTAATTTAGTATATTGATCCGGCAGCCTCACTATAAATGGCCGAGTTTCTCATTATGGCTCTCGGCTCTCTGTGTCTCACTGTAGATGATTAACACTTGTGCTTGTGCAGCGTCAAAATAAAAGTCCGTCATTTCAGGGAATGAATTTCCAGTTAAGCCTGGCAGCTGTGACTGATGCCGCAAGCACCGACCTCCGTCCTGTTACTTTTTGTCAAGATAACATCGGTGTCTTCGTTTCTCTTTGCTTCCTGATGTGAAGGAATCCTGCAGCAGCGTCGACAAATACCATTCAAGAGATTTGGCCAGACATCAAAGTCAGATTTCAGTCCCCATCTTGAGCCAATCAAGATGGGGACTGTTAATATGACAGCCCCGTCCGCCTGTGTTTTCCGTGTGAAAGTCAAGTCGTCCCTTTCTGACCTCGTATCCGCCTTTTACTGATGCGACGCACCACGTAGCTACGATCCCAGTCCCCCTTGGACCCTCCTCATCACGCCAGCGCAATCCTCTCAGAGGCAAGCTGTTCATTTGCGTCTGAAAATAGCGTGATGAGTGTTCTCGGAGGCTGAGGTGATCATGCGCTACCCAGGCAGTGCCACGGAAAGGAACAAGCCCCGCGGCCCTGATGCCATCATCTGTTTTTTTTTGCGGGGTGGGGAGGAGGGTAAGCTGTGCTGCAGGTCGGGCATGGAGCAGTCTACTATGTGTTTGTGTCCCCGAAAACTCTCACCTGCAGTCATGAAGTTGCAGGTCTTTGTCTTGACATTTAAAAATGATCCAGTGTCGATTCATGTGTGTAACTGAATAAGAGCAGACATCCCTCGGTTTTGAAAGCCAGTGATGAAACTATTTTATTTTGAAAGTGTGACAAATCTGCCTGTTGCTTTCTGAGCTAAACTTGATAAATCTAAACTGCTGTTTATCTCCTCAAAGTCCTCAATGTCCAAAGATGGTGGTTTTTTATAGCACTCGTTGCTGCAACTTCAGTCACAACACGACATGATTCATATGCAAATGTTTACCAAGCTACGGCTGTGCCAAAAAATCCAAACCCGCAAAGGGAACATATGTATATAAACAATGCAAGATGGCCTAGTTAGCATGCGGCAGAATGGTTACAGATATGTTAAAGCCATGGTCGTCCCTGGCCTTTTTACTTCAAGGAAGGAGCAGGAAGATTTTCATAATCCCCCACAGTCAGCACGACGACGTGAGATCTCCCCTCATTTACTCTGCTCCCTCCAGGAGTGGATGCAGTGCTATTTCAATCACTGCAGTTAAAGAGAAAATCCACCAGAAAACAGACTGTGGCTGTGTTATCGCAGTCAGTTCAGTTAATATTTCTGTGCTTGTGCAGTTCTCCACCGAAGTTGTCAAAGATTGTGATATGTTACTAAAACAGTTTGCATCAAGCGAGGTCCGTTGATTTCTGTGAACCATGTTATTTATGGTATATGCACATAGGTTTTGTCTCAGATTAATGCCACCACTTTTTGAAGTATGCTGAAGTACGCTGTTTCAATCTGCAGTGTACTGTAGGGCTGCACCTAATGATCATTTTTCTCCTTGATTAATCACAATTTATTCTTTCTTTTCTGTGTTTTTTGACTGATTTTTTTTTTCCTGTCACACGCTCAGAACATAGTGTAAATGCCATTAACAGTATCCCAGAGCCCATAGAAATGTCTTTCAGATTGCTTCTTTTGTCCAAACTAACAAGAAAAATGACAAAAACAACTTTATTTTTTCATCTGAATCGTACTTCTAAAATATCTTTGACAATTTTTCAAAATTTTTGCTGCAGTTCTTGATAAATCAATAACTTGTTCTCCAGAGAGTTTCACCGACATTAACACGGTAAACAGACTTCACTTTCTCATTTCTGCTGTTTTGGAAAGGCTTCTGCATTTTCCCTTAAATGGAAATTGTCGGTTAAACGTGATTTAAGGTGGATTTGTACTCACCTGCAATACTGTAGGGAGGTTTGCTTTAAATACCAGAAGAAAAGAGATGTAGATATTAATGTCAAGGAAGATAATTTCTTATTTTAAGGATTACCAGTGATTCAGCAGTCCTCCTCCTTCTTGTATTTCAGTCTGCGGGCTTATATTGTAACACTACCGCCAGGCTTGTTGCTTTCTGGGTATTTAATGGGGTTTTATTGCCAGTAGTGAATCACAATGATCTCCTTCTCCCTGCAGTGGCTCCGTTCTTCTGTGAGTTAAGCATGTGGAGCAAATATAGGACTGGAGAAGCTGAAAATAATGTGTATGAGCCAATTTCTGTGCTCGGTAGGCATTTATTGTGTAGCTGTGGGTTAAAGTTAACACAGCAGAGATATGTCTGCACCCCAAAGTTCATTCTTATTAATGCAGGCCCGTTGACAGTGATAGCAGTCAAATATGGGAGCTAATAAAGGCAAACTGATGTAGTTTTGATAAGTGATATTTGGAGTCTTGTTTAAATGCATTTTCCAACTCTGCAGATGTCCACCGATGGGCTCATATTTCTTGTAAAACCATCATGGATGTTTAATTAACATTGCAGCGTGTTTATCTCTACTTAACTGTTGCAGAATTTGCAGCGTGCAGCAAGTGACACATCTGTTTGCACTTTTTTTTTTCTGATGTAGGCATTCGGCTTTCTTTTTAGTAAATTTAAAACAGACCTGAAGGAATTTGGTCATATACTCTGTAGCTTTTCTTGTAACCATTAAGCTCCAGTATCCTTTAGGACGTGCCTCTGATTCTAGCTCATTTAAGCCTGCAGACTAGTTTCCTTGTAGCACAAAATGCCCATTGCAAGTACATCCAGGAGCGCAAAACTGAAAACATACTTAGCTTACTATCATAGAGGACTATGAAAATCAGTAAAAAACAGTACATTTTTGCTTCCAGAAAAGTGTTCATTGATGGTCAATGGAAAAAAAACCTGATTATTATATAGATAATGACTAATTGTTAATTCGCTGAAACTATTATCTCCAAAATCCTCTTTAGATGTGTGTTTCTGCTCTTCATTCTTTTTATCATCTGTTTGTTTTTTCACTTATCCTGATCAGATGTTTTGTCTCGGTCATTGGCAAAAACATTTTTCGTGAGTTGATTATTATTCTTGTTACATAAATTAGGCTTGACAGAGAAGGACCGCTGCCTGAGAAATGAGTCGAATGAATAACTGCTCTGTTAAAGTGAGTCTGGGTCTTTAACTGAGGTCAGAAGCGGTGCAACGGTTTTCCCCCTTCCTTCATCTGCTGCAGCTCGGCCGTTTGCCCCAAGCACCACCCCTCCCTGTCCACGGCGACCGTATACGAATACGAACAACTTTATTGATCCCGAAGGAAATTGTTGTGCCAGAATACAGGAAAAAATAATAATAATAATAAATAATAAAAATAGTCTTAAACAAAAAAATAAAAAGAGAATAAGAAATACAAATACAACTATAAAGTGTCTTAAGTAACAAGATAAGATAAGGAGTGCACGGGGGTTGCTGACAGGACGTCAGTGTGGCATGCAGGGGCTGAGAGAAATTGTCCATGATACTGAGGAGCTTCCTCAGCATCCTCCTCTCGGACACCTCCGCCACAGACTCCAGTTCAACTCCCAGGACAGATCCAGCTCTCCTGATGAGCTTGTTGAGTCTGTTAGTGTCGGCTGTCTTCAGCCTGCTGCCCCAGCACACTACAGCGTTAGAAGATGACGCTGGATACCACCGAGTGATAAAACATCTGCAGCATGGTCCTGCAGATGTTGAAAGATCTGAGTCCTCCTGAGGAAGAACAAGCGGCTCTGACCCTTCTTGTAGATGGCATCAGCTGTTTATTGTCCAGTCCAGTTTATTGTCCAAGTGGACACCCAGGTACTTGTAGCTGTCCACAATGTCCACTTCTGTACCCCTGATGGCAACAGAGTTCAGACGGGTCCTCTGTTTTCTGAAATCTGAAATCCACAACCAACTCCTTTGTCTTTGTGACATTGAGCTGCAGGTGGTTCAGTCCACACCACTCCACAGAACCTGTCCACCACACTCCTGTACTCCTCCTCCTGGCCCCTGCTGATACAGCCCACGATGGCAGAGTCATCTGAAAACTTCTGCAGGTGGCAGGACTGCGAAACAGAACCTGAAGTCTGAGGTGTAGAGGGAAACAGGAAGGGAGACAGGAGTAAACAAGTGCGTTTCCAATTAGCCGTCTCCGAAGTCAGCTGGCTGCTAAAGCTGATGAAAGACAACAGTGCTGTCAGAGACCTCTTCCTGGATGGTTGTACCAGCTTTGTGGGGGCTTAAAGCGGGGAGGGGGTTTCGGTCACAGTGAACCGAAACGTGCATTAGTTTAACTAACTGGGTCTTTAAAGACGTTAAGGCTCTATTTTAATTGGCAAAGCAGATTGCCTCACTCATCACAGAAACTGGTTTAGCTTTGCTTTAGTGGGGCCAAATACTCCATCAATACCCCCCTCTCCCCCTCATGACACTCAGAGCCAGGGAGCACTTTGCCGTCGAGGGCCGCTGTGTGCATTTAAACTCAGTGCTGTGAATCTATAGATGGGCGTGTGGCTCCTTGTAAAGAAAACAAAAATAAAGTGCATGCCAATAAATTCTTCTCGCAAGTGCAGCCGCGCAATAAAGACGGAAAAGTGAGCCACGATAAGCGCTCCTGTTAACCTCTTTTCTGCTCCTCTCTGCTAACCTCTTTTCTTCTCCAAGTTGGATAGTCTCGGCATCTCGCATCAACATCAACATGCACGCATATTTTACCCCAGTGCTCACATTAGCCACACACTGCTGCTCTCACATTATGCTCTTCTGTATAATTAGTAATGGAGTTTAAAGTATCGTGTTTAATTTCAGCCTAATTGAAAGATTTTTCAGAAGGCTTTGTATAACTCTCAGAGGAAGCCCTGAAATAATGGAATATTGAATCATAATTTCCCCAATGGAGACGGCTTGCGAGCTATTATTTTTACCTTCGTGCTAATTTCATCTGCCTCCTTCTCTCTCTCCACCCACAGAAAGTAGAGAATGGGCTGTGTCCAATGTAAGGATAAAGAAGCAGCAAAACTCACTGATGACCGGGAGACCAGCCACTCGCACAACTCGGGGTACCGCTATGGGTCCGACCCCACGCCTTTACCCCAGCAGGTCTACCCCAGCTTCGGGGTCACCACCATCCCCAACTACAACAACTTCCACAGCGGCGCCACGCAGGGGGTGACCGTGTTCGGAGGAGTCCACACGTCCTCGCAGTCCGGGACGCTTCGGTCACGGGGCGGAACAGGTGAGGATGAAGAAGATATGCAAGTTTGCAGTTTGTTTAGTAGCCAACCGGGTTCAGCTGGCGCAGGGTTTTTTAAGGTTTTAACTGTTTTTAGAAATAATACTTTGTGATACTTTGTGCTTTTATTTGTGAGGAAGATTACTGTGACAATGAGTTTAGACCGCCATGCATTAATAAAACTCTCCACTCAAACTAATATGAATTTAATTATTGGTGGTTTAGTTTATTTAATGTCTCTTTTAAATAGTCGTTTGAGCTGCTGTAACGGTGAAATTTCCCCACCATGGGTTCAATAAAGGGTCTTATCTTAATAGTTTGCTATTTTCTTGTCAAGTAGATCAGATGAGACAGAGAAGCTCCTATTTTAATCAGCCAGCTGCTGGTTAGCTGTAGACTGGAAACACTGAAAAACGAGTAACCTGGTTCTGTTTAGAGGTATGAAATCTGTTAGCCAGTGTCTCTAAATTCACTAATCAACAAATCATATCTTTGTTTCATCTGTACAAAAACTGAATTGTAAAAACTACATGTTGCTGTTTTTTATGTGTCGGACCGTATCTTTGTCGGGAACAGCAACTTCCAGAAAGTCGCTGCCCCTCGCTAAGAAATATCTTCAGAAAGAGTCATGCTAGTTGTTTACCCCTGTTTCCAGTCTTCGTGCTAAACTAACCGACTGCTGGCTTCATATCAGTATTACAGTGATAATAGCGGTATGAATGTCCTTATCTAAATCTCTGCAAGAAAGCAAATAAATGTATTTCCCACAGTGCTGTTTCTTTAGAACAGGGTGACATTGTGAAGGGGGGGATTCTGAAATATAGTGCTGTCATTAAATTGGGGTCAAATTACCCACAGAGCAATTAAAAGAGAAATAAAACGTCAGTCTAAGTTGTAAAGCTGTAAACTTCTCTGAAGACCACTCACTGTCTGGCCCTCATCCAGTATGAATGAGTATGAGTACCTACTGAATATGTTGACTGGCCAGTGAAAATGAGCTATGAGAGAAATACTGTATTAGTGATCTGTAGTATTTCTCTCATAGCTCATTTTCACTTTAGGCATATTAGATGATTTTGATACAGATTAAGGAAATAAGGAAATATGCTCCTCTCTTGTTGTGCATGCTGTGAAACTAACTCCATCAAGGTTGGAATTTTAGATATGGTATTAAGGAAATAAGGAAATATGTGTTTCCTGTTTCCTCTCTTGTTGTGCTGCTGTGATAAATTCATGTTTCTGCCGAAGATGAACATCCACTGGCTGAAAGTTAATGGGAGACAGAGTGACCTAAATTACAGCCGGTACTCCGTGAGGCACATCTGACGACCGTAAAGATCAGACTTTGTGCTGAATGGTGCAAAAAGTGTTGTGCCGTGTGGCTTTACAGCCTCTCACTTAAGATTTTAAAGATACATATGATTTATGATGCATAAATTAACAGCATCTCGTTACTTTGATGTACTTAGGGCTTCCCCCCCAACACAGATAAACACTCAGCACCACCAGCTTGTATGAATAAGAAATTGCTCCAGGAGGGCAGCACTAAGAAACATTAATTTCTGAGATTGTTAAGAGAAGAGTTGAGTTGGAAAAAAAAATCTGCAGTCAACTGGGACAGAGCAGAGCAGAAACCTCATGTGACCCCCGCGTGGAGACATCAACACGCTCGCCTCCGACGCTGTGGGCAGTTTCAGTCATCGTAAGGTGTTATTCAGAGGTCACAGCACCGACAGGGAAATGTGCAGGGCTCAGTCGAAAGTGCCGTAGCTCCGACTGTCCAGGGACGATTCAGATCAGATCAGAAAATTAAATCATTTTACAGTTTCAGGCTTATTAAGAGATACAGGGACTCCGGGGCCGTTCCAAATCCTATCAGATAAATTTGATTGGCCTCACCATTCCTAGAGGATGCTCTGTCTGATAAGGTTTAAAGTCAGATTTGTTATTTGTATGCAAAACAAAGACTTTAATGATTTGCATGTTAAACCTGTAGTAATTTTTTTTTCTTTTTGGCCCCTTGCAGACAGCACAACAAGCCGTAAACACAACATTGACAGACGTGCTTTTAGCTCATAAACGTGCTCTGGCAAATGTCCAGCAGATTCTGGCCAGCTGACAGGTCAAATATCCACTCTGATATTAACTGTGTTGTGGTCTCCACCAACTCTTGATGGAACTGTCTGGCTTTTCAGCTGCTAAAACGTTCACTGTGTTTACCAAGTAGTATTTTTTTTTTTCTGTTTTTCACTTAAAACAACTGTTTGCTTTGGAAACTCGCAGGAACAATGAGAGTGGAGCAAAGCATTAAAGCTGCAAAATGTAAAGCAAAACAATAAGCTGAAAGATGCTAAAATTCTTTGTAGAGTTTATAGTTAACTAGAGTCATGTAGGTAATGTCGTCATTTGATGCATTGTTAATGTGAACATTGATGAGCAGATTTGGATTAGGACAAATTATACAAAGATAAGAATACCAATGTTATTTAATACACAGGAAGGGAAAATGTAATAAATACTAATAAAAATAATGGTCAGCAGCTTAACAATTATTCACAATGTAACAAAGTTATGAAATATTCTACATATTATTATTAATTGTGGATCAGAGGCTTAAGTTTTTTTTGGGCACATTATGACTTAAAGTGAGAAATCATTTTGAGCACATAGCGCTTTCATAGATAAAGATTGGATGACATCTGGTTGAGTGAATCTGTGAATTAGTCTGAAAATAAGACCTAATTTTAAGTCACATATAAAAGTTAATTGATATAAAACATTAATATCACAAATAGTGAGAATATCTAAAATAAAGCAACAGATGGGCTGCAAGAAATAAATTCAGAGGGCAGTAATTCTTATTGCATAACATAACAAGCAGACCGAGCCCAACAAGAAAACCACTGTGAGAATCCCAACATAATACTTCACCCATAAAGTTCACCTCCTCTAAATCACCACCAAATGTCACTTTTTGTTTTCCTGCAGGGGTGACTCTGTTTGTGGCTCTGTATGACTACGAGGCTAGGACCGAGGATGACCTCAGCTTCAGAAAGGGGGAGAGGTTCCAGATCCTTAACAGCACGTAAGTGTGAAAACATCTGCATGACAGCATTAAGGGGTGGCGGTCGTGTTTTCCCCTCTCTGTTTTTCATCTGTCGCAAAAGCCTGAATGCTGCATTTGGACATGGAGGCTCTGTTATATGTCTGACCAGTCTTTTGTGTCTTATGAGGCTTATGTTACATGTGAAGTACGACAGGTTTCCCATGTTTTAATGATGGCTTTGTCACAGTTTGCATCATAAAAATATTAATTAATTAATTACAAGTCATTCTTTATAACCAGACTGAAATTTGAATTCTCTTCCTTTTTTTGTGTATTTTGTGTACATAAATATAAAATACAATGATCCTGCAGCTATTGTGAATATTGTTCCATTTTAAAAAAGAGAATAAAACAGTTTTGAGACATATTTGTGGAAATGGCTAATAAGCTTCAGGGAGAGCATTCCTATGGCAGCTGTTGACTGACATGTGAGACCGTTTCAGTGTTGATATGTGTCTCTCCATCCTTAAATCTTATCCATGGTACCATCCATAGCCCCAACCAGTTATCTCTCCATTGCCGAACCATAACCTAAGTCCCAAACTAAGCCATGGAGGTGGACTTTGTAGTTAACATAATTTTAAAGGAAGCACCAAACATAAACACATTTCTTGTCCTGCACCTTAGCTTGTTTAAAGGGTCCCAAACAAACATTTACACGGGGAATGTGTACTTCCAGCTTCATTTTGTAGACTAGACAGCTGCAGCACATTAAATGGGACGTAAACGTACCTGCGAATCTAAAAACGCTCACACTAATAACACGCTGTCTTCCCATGACATGTAGGCTGTAATAACATCAGCACTTTAGAGGCCTGCCAGCTGCTGTCCATCAAACACAGACAGGGACACGCCCCATTCAGCCAGCTGATAGGAAAACTAGCATCTCTGATATTTTCCCAAAGATTTATTTCCTTTTTTAATAATAAGAACTGTGAACAGTACATTTAAAACAGAAAACAAACAACAGATTGACATTATTTTTGAGTATGAGATTGAGTGACTAAATGTTGTTTCAGTTGGACTTTTAAGAGATGATTCACTGAAGCTTCAGGAGCCCACGCACTAGAAAATCAAGTACTTTATATTTAATTTTTATGTACTCTCCGCTCGGCTCTCAGAGAGCCAATGAATCTGATCATCCACTGCTGAGTTTTCGTTTGCGCCCGTCTGCATGATGTGTAAATGTTGATGCGTCTCGCTATTCTAACCTGCCTCCCTCCTCCATCTCTCTCCGTCCTTCTCTCCTCAGTGAGGGAGACTGGTGGGAGGCTCGCTCTCTCACCACAGGAGGAACTGGTTACATTCCCAGCAATTACGTTGCTCCAGTGGACTCGATCCAAGCTGAGGAGTGAGTAAAACTTTTTTTTTTTTTTTTTTTTTTAAACACTCGTGCACAGTCTCAGAGGCACAACGGCTTCATCGGCAGAGGGCACATCAAAAATATTTGAGAGCTCATCTCACTTCCTTTTGTGAAATGTGGCATAATGGCTCGTACAGTAAGACTAAAAGTGGAGTGGAATGAAGTTTAAACCAAATATTACCCTTCGCAGTTTAACTCTTCTTCTCTTTTTCCTGCAGCTGGTATTTTGGTAAATTAGGCCGAAAGGACGCAGAGAGGCAACTGCTCTCCAACGGCAACGCCAGAGGCACTTTCCTCATCCGTGAGAGTGAAACAACCAAAGGTACTCCGATCGAGCAGCAGCTAACACGCTGACATGTTGAATGCTTTTAAAGTCTAGTCAAGTCCAATAAATAAATATTTAGGAACACTTAACTTAAACGTCCAATGCAGCAGTGGAAAGAGTTTAATTATAGACAAACCGACAATAAAATCATCAGACTAACGTTGCCATAACTCTTTTGCACAATGTGTTTTATATACACTCTTCATGCACTCCACGTGGTCTGTTATATCGTAATAAAACCAGCAATTTTTATCTTTTTGCCATTTCTGTTCCAGGGGCCTACTCTCTCTCCATCCAGGACTGGGATGACGTCAAGGGGGACCATGTTAAACACTATAAGATTCGCAAGCTGGACAGTGGAGGCTACTACATCACCACCAGGGCCCAGTTTGAGACACTCCAGCAGCTAGTACAGCACTACTCTGGTGAGACCCTGCTCCACTTCTGCCGAGATAGATCAGTTTTTCGCTTTCCATCTCTTAAAATTACAGCCCCATATGGTTTTACACTGCCGCAACGTAACTTAAAATTCAAACCGCATGCTCGATTCAGCCAGGGCCGCGGGGCTGTGCTGCCGACTGGTCGTGCCGTGCCACAAAGGCATGCCCCGCCTGACTGACCTGTCCGTCAAAACCAAAGACGTGTGGGAGATCCCGCGGGAGTCACTGCAGCTCATCAAACGTCTCGGCAACGGCCAGTTCGGGGAGGTCTGGATGGGTGCGTATCTTTTTGGCGTCCTCTTTTGGCGCAGTGCAGAATTGGACAGCTGTGAGCAGCGTTGCAAAATATACTGAAAGTGTTGGATCATTCAAAACAAACACCCAGCTAATGTTACCCACAGGGAGAATGTTTTCAGTGACTTCATTTAAGAGTTTTCGCTGGATACGTCTACATAATCTCAGTATCCACACTGTCTAGAATAAGATTTTTGAACTTCACATCCCTGGTGTCCGATTGGATTCAGGATCTGAGAGGGACTTTAGTCTAGTAGTCTCGTTTTACCAGCTAAAACTTGGTATATATGTTAATTAGGTTTCTGTGACGTGGCTTTTTAAAACTCAGTTCACATGCATGCTGTTTTAGTTCAGTTGAGTTCAGTAAAACTTAATTTGTCCCACATTTGGTAGTGAAATGCTCCATGTGTGTCTGATTTGCTGAGATCTGAACAGATCCAAATCCAAGATTCGATTTTTTTTTAAACAAAACTTCCCACTGAAAACTTTCTGGGTTTGGGGGAATCTGGGGATTCTGGGCTTTTCTCTTTCTTTTTTGCAACAGCCTGGTTTATGACTAAAACTTTAATTAGGATAATTTTGGGGGGGAAAAAAGTTGGATAAACCGGGATAATAGTCATCATGTATTTATGTATTTTTCTATGGTGTTAGTACTTTATTTAGACCATACTAACTTGTATACTTAAGCAGTCACTTGCTACTATTTGTTGCCAGTTATCTGCTCTACAGTTTATTCAAACACCGGCGATAAAAACCTGAAGATAACTGATAACCTTCTGTAGATTTCTGTCACACATTTTACTTTCATGTCCCTTTTATGTCCTTTAAAACCTCTCACATTTCGCTTTGTCAGACTGTGTCTCATATTTTTCAAATGGTGACTACCTTTGAAAATACAATCCTGCGAAAATGCCAGTCACTAAGCACCACAGAATGACCTTTTAAGCAACCTGTGATTTTTTTTATTTATTTTTTTTTTTCTCTACCTGTCAGGCACGTGGAACGGCACCACCAAGGTGGCAGTCAAGACTCTGAAGCCTGGCACCATGTCGCCCGAGTCCTTCTTGGAAGAGGCTCAGATCATGAAGAAGCTCCGACATGACAAGCTGGTGCAGCTCTACGCCGTGGTGTCCGAAGAGCCCATCTATATCGTCACAGAGTACATGAACAAAGGTAGAGGTGCTGTTTTAAACTGATGCACTGAACTCAAAAAAGACACTATGAATATTACATGCGTGCATTTGTGCATACAACTTAAACAATGTGTACATAATTTATGCATCTGCATGGACAGTGCAGTATGTGTCCTACTTTATAGCATGACGCTGCATCGCTACACATTACTGTATGGTAACAAACACAACTTATTGCAGTGATTAAGGCACAACTTGTGTTTCTGCAGGAGTGATTTTGTTCGAAAACAGCCTCGGTTACCACAGCAATAACGCACACACAAAACTCCTTGCCAAGTGTAACGTGTGGCAGGAATCCCAGAACTGATGTCACATTAACTTCAGTTTTGATTTGAGTTGAGATCTAGCAGCTGAAAACAACATGAGACAAAAGACCTTTTTCATTTTTCATGGGTTTTTTTTTGTTTGTTTTTTTTAGGGAGTCTGCTTGAATTCCTTAAAGATGGGGAAGGACGAGGTCTCAAACTGCCAAATCTTGTGGACATGGCGGCCCAGGTACGCTGCTCAAAATAATCCAAAACCTTGATGATGCGGTACGCTGTGGATTTGTCACCAGAGCAGTCGGAAAGAGCTTTATTTTTCTTAGAGCCTAATTCACTTGGATCATCTCCAGCTGTTACCAATTTATTCATTAAAGCTCAGTTGAACGTTTGCTGCCATTTGCTTCCTTGACGATGTCCCAGTGTTTCATCAGGTAAAATGTATTTAAAAAGTCTGAACCTTGGAAAGTGAATATGTAAACTGTACAAAGCACTTACTCATCAGTCTGACTGGTCTATGATAAGATGATATTGTGATTTAAATAAAAGATCAGGAGCGCAATCACTGCATTGCATTATATATTGCATTCTGACACTGTGATTCATCATTTCCTGTGGATCAATAAGCAATCATACCTGACACTGGAGTTTATTTTGAAAATATGGTAAAACAATGCATTTTCAGCGAAGAAGATGCTCCTCTCTGTTGCAGCACCAACTTTTTCAGACTCATACAAAAAGTAGAACAGCTGTATATCTACATAAAATCTTTCTTAGCACACATCTTATTACCTTGAAACTGTTCAGTAATATGATGTTCATTGGAAAAAATAAAATTTTCCCAGGTGGCTGCAGGCATGGCATACATCGAGAGGATGAACTACATCCACAGAGACCTGCGCTCTGCCAACATCCTAGTCGGAGAAAGTCTGGTGTGTAAGATCGCTGACTTTGGTCTGGCCAGGCTCATCGAGGACAATGAGTACACAGCAAGACAAGGTAAGGCCTTCAGGATTCAGTTGCACCAGCTTTACATAAGTTCATCCCTAAGTTTTTGTTTAAAACACTTCGTAGTAAAGTGTACAGTCACAGTAAGTCACTTACACATTACACTTCTACACTACCAATCCTTTGGGTAGGTGGGACTGTATTTTATTTATATATGCATATGTGTTACAGGGTTAGCAGTATTCATACACTTTAGATAAAAGGTATTGGTACACAGATCATGGAGGCAATTAAGATGCTTGATGCAGTTTGCATCAAAACCCTACTCTTGCTTTGTATTCATAACTGAATCAACTCTTAAAACATAGACTTACTACACATATTTTTAGATTCAGGGTGATTCACACTTTCCGATGATATAATTATCTCCTATGCCTGTTTTGATTAAATATCTATAAATCCTCCTAAAAAAGAACTTGTCTGAGAATCATCATGTTTTTAAGTTTTCTTCAGTCTCAAAGTAACGCAGTTATAGCTGTCCGTACAGTCAGTGGTACGTTACAAACAACAACTGATAATGGATAAATCGGCCTACTTTTAATGCTAAAAATGTAAACAGATATAAAGGCTAAAACAGGGCTCAAGTTGCAGCCTACAGTGTAACTTACCAGATCTGTGTCAACATTATGTATACTTCCTCTTTACATCTGTCACACTTTGAAAACCCTGGATACTGAGCAGAAAATCTGATTACACTAATGCTGACCTAACACACATAACTGACGGTATTTGGTCATTTAGTTTAACGCTATTAAACAGCACTCTAATCAAGTGTCAGGTCATCTCTTTAACTCGTAGATATAAAGCAAGGTAACGGCTAACATTGATTTTGCTAGTTGGTATTAATTTAGCACTTGTAACTTGAAATTTTTTATAACAACTAATCTCGATATAGGTGCACTTAAATCCTGCACTGTGCATTTTAAGTATTTAAGTGTGTAAATATTCACTTAGTAAGCATTTATGTTAGAACTAGTCTACATTTGAACTTACAAACAGCTGCGGCAGCCATGAGATTGTTACGTTAGTGATGAACTTGTGACTTGCGTACCCATCTGTCATCTGACTTGAAGTGTTTTCGTAGTCCCCAACCACAGCATCTTCTGAAAACCTCGTTGTCGAAGGAAAAAGTTGGCGGGCTGGCAGATGACTCGTTCCATTTAGTCAATTCCAAAACACATTTTACACTCAGATATGCACACACACAAGGAGCGGGAATTTGTCTTGGTGACACCAGCGGAAAACAGAAGCACGTGCGGTTGCAGCGTGGCACAAAGGCAGCAGAATATCACATTTACACAAGAGCACAGTGCGGGATTTAAGACACGGCACATGTTCCCTCTGTCGCTGTGTATCTCGTTGGAAGGGTGAGGAGTAAGCAGCCCTACCCTGAATCACTCAAACGTTGTTCTCCTCTCACTGTACTGGCAGACACGAACTACACCAGGAGGACGTCCAGACTCTATTAGTCACTCTGTCAACATGTTCAGTCACTCATTTGTTAGCCATTTAAACGTTTACTTGTCTCCGGCTAAGTACAAACTGAGACGGAGAGAGATAATGGAAATGTTCCGTTTTTTTTCCTGGTGGGATGTTATCATGTCCTCATGTCTCTGCACTAATGAAATCACAGATGAAGGGAAAAAAAACATACAGAAGAGACTGACCTACTTATTCCTTCTGCCGGAATAACAAACACATTATGGAAGTGAAGAATGGAGAAAAGGTTTGAATATTGAAAATCACTCATCTGATTTTCTTTTTAGGTGCAAAGTTTCCGATAAAGTGGACGGCTCCTGAGGCCGCTCTCTACGGGAAATTCACCATCAAGTCTGACGTGTGGTCGTTTGGCATCTTGCTGACGGAGCTGGTGACCAAAGGCAGGGTGCCCTATCCAGGTGAGAGAGCGTTCAGCTCCGTGCGTCACGTGGTCACCTCCCAGTACCAGATGATTGCTCGTGTTTTATTAATGCGGCGTGTGTGAGAGCGCTGGCCGCGGTTGTGTATGCTAAAAAAAGAGCAGCGTGTTGCATAATGTACATTACGTTGTGCATTATGCAGAGCTATGTTCCCTGAGGACTGTGAACATGTGAAATGTGTTCATGTTTATCTTCAATATACATCTTAACAGCATATTTTAAGCATTACATGAGTTTCACACTAACAAAAAATTACTTGAACTAATTTAATTATTATAAACCAAAAGGTACCGCTGGAAAATAACTTAGTACTCTTCTAAAATCAGTGGTCGACTTTGATTTAAAGGGCCCTCACACCCACACAAGTGGTTTCAATTACTCTGGCTTATCAAACCTCTAGTTAGGTGGAAGTTTGAACAAGAAAAGAATAATAACACTGTACGTTGTTTTGTCCGAACTGTCAGAAACAGTGTCAACGTCACTGAGATGTCAGTCTGCACACGCCCACACAAACCTAAGATGAGCTCAGGCAAGACAAATGAAACCACCGGAAAGGAAGGATTATGGCTGTTTAGGGGCTATTAGTATAGTATTGAATCATTTGCTGATAATTTTTCCTCAATTTTATTATTTGTCACTAAGACAAATGTCTTGTTTTGTCCAACCAATAGTCCAAAAGCAATTTTTTTACATATGTGAAATGTTTTCAACAGCATTTTTAGTCTTCAGTCTGTATCCACTCAGAAACGAAGAGCTCATGAAAGAAGCAGTTAAAAGTGAGGCAGTGCTGTGCGGTTGTTGTTGTTGTTGTGCATTGGAAAGACGAGCTTTTAACCACGTCCGCCCTCATTTCTCCACATTCTCCTCTCCAGGCATGAACAACCGCGAGGTGCTGGAGCAGGTGGAGCGAGGCTACCGGATGCCGTGCCCGCAGGACTGCCCCACGTCCCTGCATGAGCTCATGGTGCAGTGCTGGAAGAAAGACCCGGAAGAGAGGCCCACCTTCGAGTACTTGCAGGCCTTTTTGGAGGACTACTTCACTGCCACTGAGCCTCAGTACCAGCCGGGGGATAATCTCTGAGCACCGCTGCCTTCATCTCATGTCATGTCGCCGGCTGCCCACCAGAGGGAGCCAGACTCCACCTATTCTCTCTCACCCTGTGGCGATCTTAAAAAGCTCATCGACTGACTTCTTGACTTCCAAGCTTCATACGAACGGGGACGGTGCAGCTCTGACAGCATACTGACTATCAAATCAAAGGATGTTTCGGAGGGGGGGGGGGGGTGGCTCTGAGATAACTGAAGAATTAAAAATGACTGCCATGGATGAACAAGACGGATTGTGTCGTGTAACTTGTATGTAGTGTAAATATAAATTGCTTGTTTACTTATCTCTTTTTTTGTTCCATTTTATATTACTTTTGATATTTTAAATGTGTGGATTTTTTTCTTTTTCTTTTTTTTTTTTTTTAATCCAAGGTCAATGTTATCTCAGATTGACGACTTGTAGAAAAACGCGTGAGGCCGGTAATGAATCGTGACATAATAATTGTAGGAATGGTGATAGTTAGACAGCGAAGTATCTCTGAAATTTTTTCTGGAAGTCCACTGACTTTTTTTACGAGGTTAATATAACAATACTGCTCTCCTCTTCTCAAGGAACTTAGATGTACTATAACACCTGTTCTTGCCTTTTCATGTTTAGTAATATTCTTATAATGTAAGGGAATGCCTTCATGCTTTCTACACACTAACTTAGTGCATCATGGACTCTTCCACCCAAACTTGTATTCCATCTGCACTAATATTAAGTGCATTCATCGCATTCCAGCTTCAGCCAATGATTTTCTAGATCGGCTTAAAGTAATTTTTAGTTCAGCTTCTTGCAGTCAGAAGAGGAGGCTGACTTCTTCCTCTCTGGCTGCAACCATTATTCGGCTGACTGCTTATTATACTGGCAATATTTTAAAATGTATGTTGCATTGTTGTATGGCAGCAGACTGTGTATGAATTCCGCCTTGTCCTTTCGCTTCAGCAGCCAAACAAACAGACAAACGTACGAACAAACTGCCACTCACATGACGGGAATGAAGGAAGCATACCTGTGTTTGTCCCTCCATAATGTGTATATGGAAATAACATGTTGTTTGCGAGACCAAACATGTTTATTTCATCGTTTTGCTCAGCATTTTGGCCAGTCTTTATGAGAATACATGTGTGTGTTTTTTTTTTTTTTTTCCCAGGGAAATCTGCAGCTCTGGATGACATTTCATCATCCTGTAACTTCTTTCTTTGACGAGAAGGTGCATTCCAGGACAAGACACCATTTCTGTGTGTATTTAAGTTGCTTTTCATGGGTGAAAATGAGCAAAAAGTAGTTTTCAAATCACTTTGTTTTACCCTAATTCTGTAGATATACAGAAAGTTTTTTTTTGGTCTCTGCATTATTTATTGTCTCTGTCTGTTACTTGTACACAACTGGTTTTGAAATAAACAGTCTTGCCATCTTTGTCCTGTGGACTTTAAAAACAACTAGCACTAAACGCTTGTCATTCACTTTCTTTTTGAGCTTCTCTGACTTTCTCCAGTGAACAAATAGAACATAACCACAGGCTTCACCTATTTCCACCTCCCAGGGGAAGAATGGCAGCACAAATAATTATTGTAAAAATACATGCAGCTTTAAAGACTGTGGTGTTTGTGAGAATAATTCTTTGCAGTTTTCCCTTGGTCTGAACACCGACACAAAGACAATATGACTAAACCAAGAGTATATGCAAATCACTTTGTAGGTGTCCACCTGGCAGCTGCATACAGGGTAACAAGCTTGGATTTAATACGTGTTTAATTTGTGTTTATTCTACACCTACCCCAACCTAGCCAGGCTTTTTTTGTTCTGCAAAGTCAAAAGAATAAGGCTTGCTTTTGAATGAAAGTCTCCTGAGCGTAACTTTCCTGGCTGATCTGGCTGAGCAACACAAACCCTATTCTTGGCTCTGATTGGGTGTAGCTGAAGCAGTGAAGAATTTGCATATAGCAGGCTGTAACACACACAAGCCTCTGCACCCGCAGGAGTGCAAAGAATCCAGCAGAGAACAGGTAGGTCATTGTTACTGTTACTCTTTCTTTTCACACTAAGTCCTCTTGGTCTGGGTTTATGTGTGAATATATACTATATATAAATAACTGCATGTGAAAGTTTTTTAATCCTTTTAGATTGTGCAGGACAAATGTTTAGTTGATGGTTTTATTTTTTTTTATTTAATATATGTATTTTTCTTTTAATATATGAAGTGTAATTTTTTTTACCTGTCTGTTGCTTGCAGGGTTACAGGTTAAACTCAAGTAACCCTGTTAACATGGAGAAATCTAACAAAGTGCCAGAAGTGAAAGTTTTTCCCTCAACAAATAAGTCAGAAGATTCCCTTCGAATTTTGAGCCCTGATGTCACAGTAAAACAAATATTTCATGCTAACCCACATTATGATAGATTCATGCCAAGCTGTTGCGTGGATGCAGAGTACTTCTGTCCCAAAAGCCCACGCAGAGTCAGACAAGTGAACCAGGAGTTTTGGAGTCAGCCTGCTCATGGTGTGCAGCACAGAGAGCCAGACTATGGAGGAGTGACTCCTGCCAGGATGAATCTTCATCATCAGCCTCCTGATGGCTGCTGTCTTCGTCCTGCAGAAAGCAGGAAGGGCGACATGAAAGGAGAATGCTGTTTTTGGGAGTGTAGACCACCAAACCAGTGTGGAACAACAGGGCAAGCAATGAGGTGACTGAAGAAAAAAACCTTATGTTGGTGTTAAAAAATCAGTCAGTGAATGGGGTGCAATTTGGATTCACTTCAAGGTTTGTTTTGTCTGGGGTGGAATAATTTTTTTATATTCAGGTTGGATGAATACAGCTCTCAGATTCAGAGCGAGGAGGATCTCGAGGCTCCTTTGCCCCTGAGATCTGATGATGAGTGGCAACACTACAGTCCCATTTTACCTCCACACCAGTGCATGCAAAACTATGGTGAGGAAAAATACTAAGTAATTAAGTAGTTTAAAGTAAAAGTACCTCAGAAGTGTGTTATTATAAATGATTGTATTATCATTACTGAAGCATTACTGAAGCAAAAACATGTTATCATAATTTTAATGTTGTAGCTGTTCAAAGTGGAGTCACATTTAGATGAACTGATATACTGTTTAAATATATTTTACTTTATATATCTATTTTAATATCTTATTAGAGGATAAAATATTTTACAGTCAAATATGAATATGTCCAAATAAATGTAGCAGAATAAGAAGTATAATATTTCACTCTGAGCTATAGTGGAGTAGCATAAAATTTAAGTACATAAAATAGTACAATATTTGAGTAAATGCTTTATATTCTACCTCTGTTGATGTGATTTTCATTCAGCTGGCAATCGTTTTGAGGTATTTTCTGCCTCGTTTCACTGAACTGATGTGCTGTCACATAAAAATGTTTAAACCATTCCCACAGACCCTCATCATACTGCAGATGTCAGGTATTATCACTCTGCAGGAGAGAGGCAGTACAACTTCACTCCAGTCAACAGATTCCCACTTCAGCCGTGTCACGTCTCCACTCCTTGGCAGCTCAGAGGGGCCTGGGATGACCCACAAAACTGGTAAAAACAACATAATGGTTTGTTCTTGACATACTGCACAAACCCATCACATGTCAGCACGATTCCACGGAGCCGCCTCTGTTTATCTGTTCTTTCTCCCTGCTTCAGGCTCAGACCTCACGATCACTTTCAGAGTGACTGCGTGGCTCCGGGGAGCGTCTCGGTTAACGTGCCTCAGTTCTCCGTGCCCGCAGTGGAGGGTGTGTCAGAGGTCAGCGTGATGAGCCTGAGCTCGGTGGGAGCAGAGGCGTCCGTCTCATGTCCACATAAGAAAAGAAGAACCATCAGTCTGCCCGATGAGTGCAGTGAGTGTTTTGTCATTTAAAAGGAAGGTGCTTCATGATTTGGGAGCTCAGCAGCAGGGCGTGTTACTGATGTATATTGTCTTTAAAAACCTGCCAGGCCTGTTTAGGGGCTTGGTAAAAAATCAATCAAAAACACATTTTAAGTAATGGATACACTTAGCCTAATGATCACTTCTGTTTATGCAGGAGGTGAGCAAAATTTTCCACTGATGGCTAAGTTTTTTTTTTGTTTGTTTTCTTTAAAACTCTGATTTGTAATGGGCTTCATTCATCATGAAGACAGACCAGTAATCTTGCATTATTTTCACAGAAAAGAAAAGCAGTAGAATGAAAAAATACTTCCTATATTTGCATTGTTGAAAGATTTATTATAATATTTCTGGGTAAAATAACCAGTGAAACAAACATCAATAGAGTCAGTGTGATAAACCTCTTTAAATCTCTTTATGTGCATCCAGTACAACAATTCTGTAGAAAATACTGGAAGTGATCATTTTGAATTGTTGGTGACAATTCTAAAGGTGTTGATTAAGTTTTATGGTTGTTTGTGAGGCTTTTCGTTGTGATGTTCTTGAACAGTAAAGCAGCAAATGGATAAAATAGTAGAAGCAGTTTTTAAATCAAATGCAGTCTAATATAACACCACCACAAACATGACATACCAAAATAATCTCAACAAATGTAATGTTTTAATGGAAATTAAGATTCAGTTTAACTAAGATAGTAGCATTTTTCTCAAGATTCAGAGTAATTTACTAATGTCAAATGGCAACAACCACAAGAGGATAAATCCTGAGATTAATGTCAATTTTCTGATCTCTTCTCTTCTCAGGAGACATTTTTATAACTTATTCGTCAGACGTTTCTTCAGAGATAGTCCCCTTTGTAGACTTTCTCACAAAGCAAGGTTTTCGACCAGCTGTAAGCTACTTTCTCTTTACTCAAAAATCAGTTGTAAAAAAAAAAAAAAAAACGCACACATTCATTGACACTTCACTTACAGTCCTGGATTTGATTTCACAGATTGACATATTTGACAACCCTGTCAGACGCATGGATATCAACAAGTGGCAGGACACCTACCTGAAAGATGTAAGTTAAAACTTGATTTAAAGTATGTTTTTGTATTGATATTGTTATATTGTCACATAAACTCTTTGTAAGTAGTATTACTAGATAATCAGACTAAAGTGATTTTAATTGTTGAGTGAATATTACACATTGCCTGATTTGTCTGTTTTACCTTCAGATTTTATATCATATTCATCTTTTGATGCAGTGAATGCGTAAAATATGTGTGTGTGTGTGTTTTTAACAGCCATCAACCCTGATTATCATCGCCATTAGTCCAAAGTATAAGGCAGACATTGAAGGATCTGTAGTGGATAGCCATGGTCTACATACTAAATACATTCACTCCATGGTGGGAACATATTTGCTCTTTTTAAAAATGACACTAAATTTAGAGAAGACTGGAAGGTACTTAAATTTTCAATCTAATTTCACCAGATGCAGACTGAATTCATCCAGCAAGGCAGCTTGAATTTCAGATTCATACCACTCCTCTTCCTCAATGCATCCCAGGTCAGACAGGATTTTTACTTCATAACTAAAAGCTAATTTTGCAGTTTCACAATACTCATTCTTTTCCACTTTTTTCCCCTCACTCCCCACCATTTCTCTCCCTTAAAACAACACATCTATGCAGAAGCACGTCCCAAGTTGGCTTCAGAACACCCATGTTTACCGCTGGCCGCGAGACACTGAGGATTTATTACTGCGGCTGCTCAGGGAGGAGAGATACGTTCCTCCTCCTGTACCTATGGAGCTCACCCTCATCATCAGGCCTGTGCCTCTGCAGCCACACTGTAAAGACTCACATGTGTTTAAACATGTTTGATGTTTTTTTCCTAGCAAATTAGGTTTGCTAAAGAGTGAGTAATGTGCAGCTTATGTACTTTTGAATTTCTGAATTGATCCAGTCAGTCACAGCTAATGTACAAGCTAACTAAGTGTTGTATTTAATGTACAGCTGTTGTTTCAATAAAGTTTTTTTCTCTGTATAGACCATGTTGAAAGGAGTGAGAGGAGTAAAAAGATAAGTCCACCACTTATATCTCACTTGTCACTTGATCAATTGTCATGACATTTTGTGCAGACAGATGATGATGAATCGCACTAACTTTGAAGAATCTCCAACTTTTTCTCTAGCGCCACTGGGAGGTGGATTTTCACGGTTTTAACTGGCATGTCTTAACAACTATTATATAGATTGCCATGAAATTTGATTCGGACATTCATGCTCCCTTCAGGATGAATGGTAATCTCTTTAGTAATCGCTTAACTTTTCATCTATAGCAACATCATCACCCTAACCTGTCAAACATTTTATTTGTCAAAAAGGTACACCAATTTCTGAAAAAAAACAACAACATAAAAGCTGCTCCCATCAGCCTCACCAGAACATTGTGTGTAGTGCTCCTTATCAAATGTTAGCATACTAATGCACTGATTGAACAAGGTGAACATATTTATACTTTCTTAGTATCAGTGAGTTAACATTGCAACCTTGAGTATGTTAGCTCAAAGCAGCAGGGCACCTAGAATGGCTGCAGTCTGTAAGTCTTGTTATTTTATGCTTTCAATGGAAAATACGATTTTCAACTTATTTACTTTTTACTTATTTACGTTGTTGTAAACCATTTCTACATATACCTACACTGTATATACTGTTGATACGGCATTAATAAAGCAGTTCAAGCTGTTGCAGGTTGCTTAAAGGATCACAAGATGGTGGTGTTTTAATGCACACGCTGGGCCTTTTATTGGTTTATTGGTGAAGTACTTTATAAATTTGGAAACATGTTTGTTTTGACGCTGCAACCTCATGAATGAAACCAAACGTGGAGAATTTAAAAAGTGATGTAAGCGAGTGATGGAAAAATCCCTGAAGAAAAAAAAACATACAAGCAGCAGTGGCGGAGGGGAAAAAAAGGCCACAGATTTTATGAACATGTTTGCTGTCTCTGCAGGACAATAAAACTTTTTAAGGACAATTTTCACCTGTGTTGTTTTCCATTCCTCTTCTCAGGCACCTGATTTGTTCCAGTTTAGTGGACAGGTTACTGTGCCCCGCCAGTAGGGGTGCCCGGTTCAGCCAACTGATCTTACATACACCCCTTCAACTGCCAAAAAAGGCCTGTCAGAGCGGCTGGTGTGCAGAGCTCCAGCTAAGAATAACCCAGACCTTCTGGGGGATAAAGTTACCTTGAAGCACCCCCTGTGCTGTTCTCTGACCTATAACCATGTGAGGCACCAATAACACTGGGTGAGATATTCTGTCAGTTCCCCAGCACCCTACCCAGCCTGGTGCTTAGCTTGGCTCTTTCCTTCCCCTGCATTGCTTTGCTTCACCCCACTGTCCCCAGACCCCCCTCTGCAATGCTGCCGCACTGGCAGCTCCAAATTCCCCAACACCTGTAAAACTTCCAGTTAATCTTTGAATTTCCGTTTTTTTTTTTTTTATCTTGGAGAAGCTCAACCTGTGGATTACGTTGTCCAGGAAACAAGACTTCGATCACCAAGTGGAAATGGAATAATTCAATAACTGGGACATGCCGATTGGATTCATACTGAAACAGTGATTTTTAATCCACTTCTGCATGAGGAAGCTTTGCCCCCAACTTAAAGGATAATACCTGAAACTGACTCCATATCACCATGGCTGAAGGTAGGACATTTATACCTGCATCAGTGCTGAAATTAACAACAACATTACTGTTTGCTACAGCACAGAAAACCTAAGTAATATAAGCTGTTTAATTTTAAAAAATGTGCAGTGTTTTGATCATGTGCGTCCTGTCAGGAATATGTACTGAAAGGTGGTGGCTATAAATACAGGATATCATGTAGCCAGAGCATTAGTATTGCTCTCCTGTGACAGACATGACTGCTGCTGGGGCTGACCGCTGTTTTTTCCAACCATTTTCTATCTCTGCCATTCAAATTTAAGCCTTCTCTCAATGTAACCTGCTCAAACAAGCAGTATTTGACAACTAAATCTTTAAGTGAATGAGGCTTCAGGGCTGGATTGAGCAATAACAGCTCCTTAAGAATTTATTGTGAAATACTGACACCAGCTGTCCACCCTGTATAATTCACATCATTCAAAGGACTATTTTGAGTTTTTTCACAACGCAGCATTTGTATATGAGGAAGTGAATCATGAGTCAGCCATGCTCCAGAGTTCATTCACTCTCAGGAGGTGTCTTTAACACTTTGGCAGCAGGTCAGAAAGGACTTGGAAAGCACAGAAGTGTTGCTGCACAGACACTCAGACAGACAAGTTGATGATGATGCTGAAGATGTCATCAAATGCCATCGCAAGAATTTTTCCAATGTACTAAACAGGTGGGAACCATGTGTATGTGTATGGCAGATGATTCCTGTCTTTCCTGATCTTGAATATGATACAAGGTGTTTAGGGAAAGATGTTATTTTCCCAAACATGACACAGAAGACACCAACTAAGCACTAAGCGATGTTATTGTGTTAAAAGTATGAGCTGTTGCTGCTATTAAAGTAATGGAAGAACTGTAGAGATGTAAAGATAATTTGTGTAATATTCTATTTGAAATGATACCAGGAACTTCTGCTAATACATTTTTATAACATGCCCAAGATTATTATATATTGTGGCTTTTCAATTAATAGACCAAATCCTCAGTTAAAGGCCCTGAAAACATGTCATGTCATCTTCTGCTGAAGTTGTAACTATCTTATTTAAAGATTCCTGTATTTGTATATCCTGGTTTTTCTCACTGATGTGAAGTGGGTTGGGCTCAGTTGGAAAAAGGTGATGTTGTTTATCTCTGTGGGCCAACTACAGTTCAGAAATATTCAAATTAAAACCTGCTTCAAACGTTTGTGTGGATGTTTTCTGATGTTTCAAGACCACTGTAAGTCAGATGTGATCAAACCCAGACAGTCCTGAGAGGCAGTTTATCTCAGTGCTAAAGTCTTCATAATAACAAAAGATCCTTTTCACTTTAACTATGTTATTTATAACATTTAACGTTAGAAAATAACTAATCCACTTTAAGCCTCTCAAGCTATAGTTGACACAACGTGGTGATTTGTGGAAACATTTTAATGAAGAGCTATGCTTAGTATAAAGTGTGTGTGTAGCAAAGAGACATTTGTGTTTATTTTGTACTTTCAGGGACCTTACCAATAATACATTTTTAAGGATGATACTAATATCAGTGTTTAAGAGGTTTATACTTAACACAAACAAGCACTTAACATAAGGATTCCTTTCGTATGAATTGTGACCGAGAAATGTAATGAGTGGGACATTACTCAGTCAAATAATAGGCTTGTCAGCGCTCTCTGGCAGACGTGCAATTTAGACACATATCTTTGGCATTTGGCCCTGCTATTTTAATTGTCTAGCTGTGGCATTCTCACACACCCATCCATATGTACTTTAAAGGTAAAAAAAAACTACTACTACTTTCCCAATGCACTTACTGTATGAACGTAGCCTCTTTGATACTGGCATTAATGGTAACCTGCAGGCCACCATACAATGTTAGATACAGTGAAAATTTGCATAAAATTGCAATTTATTTACATTAATGGCTGTATAAAGACTAACCAAATCACTCCTGTGTAGCAAAAGCACTAAGTTCAAAGTCCAAAGCAGGTCCATTTTGGTGATGTTGAGAGTTATTAATGTAACTTTATCCACCTCCTCGTCTTTCACAGCCGTTAGGTCCAATGGAGCAGCGGCACCACAGACAGGCTCCATCAGGTCCAAAGGTCTGGGGCTCCTCGGGAAGCTGAAAATGTCTGCGGAGCTGCTGATTGCCCTGGCTGCTCTCCTGTCGTGGGCGGTGGTGGGAGTGGTGATCTTTGACTTTGTGGAGTACAAGGCAGTCCCCGGTAGGTCACAAATACCTAAAAATCATTTGTTTAGAAGTCACAAATCCATCCATATGTACTTTAGGACTTGTCATTTCAATCTTCAGATACATACATTTTCCATATATCTGTAATATGTTATCGACAGACATTCAGCAAATCATGACGGACCCCGTGCAAGCTGTAAACGACGCCGTTGATGAAGTATCCAGTCTGCTCAATAAGTTTCAAGGTATATGAGAGAGGCAGCTTGTGTTCCAAACGTTCTTAATAGTGTTGAAGCATTGAAGTTTTGTAATATTTGACTCTTTTTTATGGGCCCCTAGAATGTGCACCTGATTTAAGTGACCCCAGGTCCGCTGCCATGTACGCTGCTGAGGAAATATCGGAAGTAAAAGATGGATTTGTTCGCTACTTTTCAGATGAGGAGGGTAAGACAGCGCACTCATACTCAACCAGGAACACAAGTATTTTAGCATGAATGCGATGTAACCACGACTCCTACGATCTCCCTCTCCAAAACAACAGGGAACTTCTACCTCAGCTACGTTGACCCTGTAGTCATTGGTAGACGAGCTTTCCATTCAACTAATGACTTCGTGTATGGAGCTGTGGGCTCCTTCAGGGAAACACTGTGTGCTATAGTGGACACTGTATTGGATACTATATTGGATATAAATAAAGGTATGTGTTTCATACTTTTAATTCTTATTTCTGAGTTAATTGTCTTGCTTCCCTCTTTTTCACAAGCAAATAACATGATAATTACTCTCATGCCTGATCAAAAAACAATAATAATTTAATTAATTCAAGTAAAACTGTCCCTTTTTCGAGTTTTAATAAATTAATTTCCTCACAAATGTCCCTGTTTTTCTCAGGAAAAACTGACCTTAGCTACATTGACCCTGTGGTGATAGGCAGAAATGTCTTCAGTGTCACTAATGAGTTCATGTGTGGAGTGGGGGGCTACATCCAGGATGTGCTCTGTGCCGTCCTGGAAACTATTCTGGATGTAGTGAAAGGTATTTACTCTCCGCATTCGAACATCTGTCTGATCTGTAACCTCTTAACATCTTAAATTAACTATTTAACACAGCACACAGTATTTATTGTACACATTTGTTCTTTGTTCTCATTTGTTTTCTTGTTTCTTGTTTTTTCAGGAACCCTGGACATAAGCTTCATGGACCCAGTGGTGATTGGCAGAAATATCTTCAGTTTTACTAATGACACTGTGAGTGGAATCACGGGCTACATCCAGGATGTGCTGTGTGCCATCATGGACAGTGTACTGGATATGACAAAAGGTACCTGCTTCATATTTTACCTTTTGTATTGCTCGTGGTCCAACATTTACATTATATGTTATTATGTCTGTTTTGCTGAATCCTTATTTGTTGATTAAATTAATTACTAAATCAATATTATAACTTGATAACTTATAATAGTAAAATAGTAGAAAATTACTCATAACTGGCTAATAGCGGCTCCTGTTGACCTTTAACTGTCATTTCAAATGTCTGTATAACATAAAATGACTGACTGATTTGTTGAATGAAGTAACTCACTGGAGCTTTGGTCTGAATGGATGTTGTTCTTCTCAGGAACCACTGACGTTAGCTTCATTGACCCTGTGGTTATTGGCAGAAATGTCTTCACTGTTACTAACGACTTTGTGAGTGGAATAGCAGGATATATCCAGGATGTGCTCTGTGCAATCCTGGATGTAATAATGGACACAGTACAAGGTACAGTATCTGCCACTGTCTTTACACCTTTATCTAATTTATGAATGTGTGCCACTACAGTGTATTGGTGGAATGTAACTAAACACATTTACTCAACATCTCAGAGGTAAACATTAAAGTTTTTATGACATGTGTCTGACAGCTTTAGTTTCTTTTCAGATGACAATTTCACAAAGCTAGAGACAGGCCCTTTTCCTGAGCTCCTGAAAGGTTGATTTTTTTTTTACAGATATGTAGTTCTTACAGGACAATAATGCCACAAACATATGATGATTTTATACACTGTGATGTATTTCTGGAGCTCAAACTACCCAACAGTATAAAAAGTAATTCAATTTGCTCAACTTTAAACATCAACACTGGTAAAATGCAAAATTAACACTGATGCAGCAGTAGCATTAATCCAGAAACATCATATGTATAAATAAAAAACTGACAGGGACTGTTTTACTGCAGAATGAGTGAAATTTTGTTTATATACTCACATACTTCAGTAAGGTTTTATGTGCAGAACTTCTCTTTTTATTAGTACTTTTACTGAGGTAAAGGATCCTAATCTTTCATCGACCACTGCTACAATATTTATTCTACTATAACCTGCTGACTGCAGTTTATACATTGACTTTCCTGTTTATCAGATATCCAGCAGGCTGTGGGATTCAGCCCCATGTCGGCTCTAAAGACAACAGCAGAAATCACCAAAGAACAGATAAACATGCTTGTGAGCTACGTCTCCACAATGCTGGTTGGCGAACAAGGTACGTTTCAACAGATGAAGACATAAAATTTAATAAAAAAATACAATAAAAAATAAATTAAATAAAAATAAATTAAATTAAAAAATCAGTTACATTACTGTTGCTTCCATATGCTGTGATTACTCATAATTTTACTCATACTTATACATATAGATACAATTATATAAATACGTATGGAAATGGAAATAATAATAAACAATCTGTCACTTGTGCTTTTTACTGAACAACAGCTTTAACTGACTGTGTTGATATTTCAGGGGTCATGCCTGAAGTGTCCATTGACCCCATGAAAGTTGTCGAAGATGCCGTGTTGGAGTTCACAGACAAAAAAGATTTGTTCCTGGGTTACATGTCGAGCATGCTGGTCGGTGAACAAGGTATGCTTGACTCCATTGGCTGATTGATTGAGAAAGATAAAAATATAGATAATTTTAAAAAATATACTGAGACTTTCATACATATCTCCTTCTCTTATTTTAGGTGAACCTGTTGCCACACCAGTTGTAAATGTAGTCACTGAAAAAGGTAAACGTTTTATTACACTTTTAATGCACCGTAAATCATCTTACTAGCCCATGACTGCAAATTGCAAATGCATAACTTGTCTTTTTTATACTCCTTCTTTAGATGAATCTGTGCCTTCCACATCTGATATAAACATGATACAAAGGAAAGGTAAGTAATAATAATAATTTTCTGTTTTTCCATTTTTTTTTAAATGAAGCTAATTGTCTTTCATGACATCTTTGACATGTAGGTGAATTTCTGCCACCTTTTGAAAAAGGTAAGAAAACCTCCTCCATATTTTGCAGAAACACACTACTGTATGCCATTTATTTTGGAGGGGGGTGATGTGTGTTGCCAGCAAATAGTGGCCTTTAATGCATGTTGATTTTTATTTTTCTTATGACTTTGTATGAACTGGTCTCAAGTCTGCCCCTCTGTCATGCTTGGTGAAAAGTAATACAGCGAGTCTGAAGTACAATGGAACTGTATGTCAGCCTCATTTGAATGAACTCCATTTTGCACTTATGAAGTCATAGCATGAAAAATATGCATCATAACCACAGTGTACCTATATTGTAATAGAAGTCTTTATGCAAACACATTGTTATGGATTTGGTGAGTGCATCTCTCCCTCTGTTTGTCACACTGACCATTTCTTGGATGTAACTTTTAATAAACTCTGCATTTTTTTGTTTTTGTTCCAGTGATCATGTTGCGTCATGCCCTGTTTAAAACAAGCATTTAATCTGACATTGAGCATGAAAAATCATCTTTAATACGTGTCATTTGAAGTTGCATTCCCCTGTTGCCTTTTCCTGGATTGTCTGAGCATCTTCTGTGCAACTGACTGACTGACCAACTGTACCATACCTGTATTTCAACATCTGTTATATCCTGTATGTATGCATGTATGTGGATTGTTTGAACTGGATGACGTGTTTTCTTGTGGAATATTTCATTTTATCTGCACCACATGCTTCAAAAGTAAACCACCAGGATATTACTGACGAGTCATTTTGGCTGGAAATATTTTGGGGAAGTGATTATGGGAAGAAAAAACTGCCAAAATGTCATTAAAGAACAGAAATATTCTGTTTGTTTGTTTTGTCAACAAATCCCATGAAAAGACTAAAACCAACAATGAATCAATTAAACAAGCAAGTCTTGTGTGTGTAGCCTGGTCAATCTTATGTCTCTGCCATAGAATGGAGATGTCGATTCTCATGTTTTTCAAAGATCGAGTAATCATGTAATGTAACTGATTCCAAATCAAGTAATTGCACTGAGAAATAATGTACTGTATAAACCCAGTTATTATTTGACCCTGACTTTAACATATATTGCAAACAACCCTAATATGAAATTCCCAGTAAGAGACACTCTTTCAGTACACAGTAATATGGTATTTACAGTATTTTTAGCGGTTTTAGTATTGTTTAAAATGGTATCTTGGCTGAGCATTGACGCATATGCTCACAATCCAAAGCTATTAAAAAAAGACTAAAGTTCATGTTCATTAGTGTTCGAGCAGTAATCAATTGTTATATTTGCTCTACTTTCTCCAAACACCATTAAAAGCACATAACCGAGCCACACTATTGAACTGGGTGACATTTTCCTTTACTCTGGTGAACATACGTGCTGTAGGTTATTTTGAGTCTATCTGAGTTATATACTGTTCTACCGACAGAAAATATACTATTTACTGCTGTTTGAGTGAGGTCGGCTAAAAAGTACACCTCCCAGCTGTTTCAGGAAAACTTTTTCAAAAATAAAAACATATGTCTGCGAAACATTTTAAAAGATTTACATCTTCAGTAAAAGAAAATGGGTGAATTACTGCATGGTTGGTTTTGGTCATTTCCTAAGATTTGTTGACAGTAAGCTAGTAGTATGGTGTCTTCTATCATTATCTGCAGCACATGGTGTGTGTACGATATAATGTTATGAATGGTCTTAGTCATTGTTTCCATTTCACCTCCATCAAACTCCTTCTGTGCCTTAAAACAAGTATGGGAGCTGCATTTCCATGTAAAAAAAAAAAAAGAAAGAAAAAAAGAAAAACAAAGATGTGAAGGTCAGATAAGACAGGTCACATGGGTTGCTGATACAGTACAGTACAGAGATCATGGATGCTGCCAAAGCTGAAGCTGCTGCTGCTGCTAAATTAAAGGCAGCCACAGCCTCAAAGACGGAGGAGGAGGCTGAAGTTCCAGCTGAAGCTGCCAGCAAAGCAGAAGTGAAAGAGGCAGAAGAAGACGATGGTATTCATGCGTTTTTTTCTTTAATACTCACGTTTATTAGTCAGATACAAGATCCATAACAGGCACTATATTTGTTGCTATCATATTACTAGTGAAACATGTCGACCGTGAAGAAACGGAACATGAACCGTCACTGGAAGATGAGGGCGTCGATGCTGACAGCAAGGAGGAAAACAAAACAGAAGAAGTAGAAGAGGCTGATACTGAGGAAGAGGATATCAAAACAGAGGAGGATGCAGCACACATCATGGAAGAGGAGAAGGAAAAGGAGGAGGAGGAGACAAAAGATGAGGATGGTGCTGGTACAGAAGAGGAGGAGGAAATAACAACAGAGGATGATGATGAAAAAACAGAGGCTGAGGTTATTGAAACAGGAGAGGTCAAGGTAGAAAAAGAGAAGGAGGATGAGACCAAATCTGAAGATGTTTTAGTCGGGGAGGCGGAGGAGGAGGAGGAGGAGGAGGAGAACAAAAACAGAAGATGATGCAGAAGAAGAGGAGGAGGAGGAAAAGGGGACCTGTACTGAAGATTTGATAGAGGAGAAAGAGGAGGAGGAGGAGGAGAAGGAGACAAAAACTGAAGATGCAGTAGAAGACGAGGAGGAGGCCAAAACTGAAGAATCAGTAGAAGATGAGGAAGAGGAGACAAAAACTGAAGAGGATGCAGTAGATGAGGAGGAGGAGGAGGAGGAGGAGGGGCAAAAACTGAAGAAGTTTTGGTCAAAGATGGGGAGGAAGGAGGAGGAGGAGGAGGAGGAGGAGACAAAAACTGAAGATGCAGTAGAAGACGAGGAGGAGACCAAAACTGAAGAATCAGTAGAAGATGAGGAAGAGGAGACAAAAACTGAAGAGGATGCAGTAGATGAGGAGGAGGAGGAGGAGGAGGAGGGGACAAAAACTGAAGAAGTTTCGGTCAAAGATGGGGAGGAAGAGAGAGGAGGAGAGGAGAGGAGAGGAGGAGACAAAAGCTGAAGATGCAGTAGAAGACGAGGAGGAGACCAAAACTGAAGAATCAGTAGAAGATGAGGAAGAGGAGACAAACAACTGAAGATGCAGTAGAAGACGAGGAGGAGATCAAAACTGAAGAATCACTAGAAGATGAGGAAGAGGAGACAAAAACTGAATCTGACGAGGAGGAGGAAGCTGACACAAGCGTTCTTGACCAAGACAAATACTCCGACATCATCGATGATCTTGATGAAAACAACAACAACAGCCAAAGTGGGAAAACTGAACTGAAACCAAAGAGAAAGGTTCATGTTCCCTTTGAGAGGCTCAGAAGAGTTGGATCCAGAGCTGAACACCTCTACAAGCATGAAAAAGGTACAATACTCTCACCGTAATCATCACATATTTCCATCATTGTTTTCATCTTCATCATTAGGTAAAATGTTTTTGAATGGTGAGTTTGTTAATGATGATAAATGTAAAGTGGAATTATGATTTATTATCTTTACATTTGAATGTTTTGTGACATGACTAATGTTACTGAGGCCTAACAGATATTTGTTCTGCAACTGATACAACAGATTTCATATTTTCATTTCAGTGCTTTTTGTTAACATGTTTGTTCATTTGTTTTCTGACTGACAGACTCTTTGCCTTTGAAATTTGCTTTGAGTTCAGTCTGAACAATGTTACTGTAGGTGGTTTGGCTCTTGTGCCTCTGGGATCATCATATAATCCACTTCCTTGTGGGAAATAATATCACCTTTTCCATGAATATCTCCATATCTAATGGCAATAGAAATATCTGTCCAATATCTATACTGGACACATGCAAACTAAACTGATTTAATCTTCTCTGCCCACAGGAAAGACAATGATATTTCCTATAGTGTTGGTGTGTCTCTTTAAGCGACAAATCACTGAGACCATTTTAATTAAAAAGTAAATAAGGATGGGTATAACATGGTCAAGTTCAGTTTTATTTAGATCATAAGCTCATCCTGACTTAGGTGAGAATAGCTGCATGGAAAGAAGATCTTGGAACTTGTATGGCACAGTGCTTTTAACTGTGCTATTTTCTTTTTGATGACTCAGTAAAGACAAATCTATTTCCCTTGGTGCTAACTGTGTACTTAAGTGTATAAACTGAACACTTTCCTTAATAACACTGAGGCATTAGTACAGATGGTAGCTAGGTGGTGCTAACAGGCTGAGAAACACATTGCAGACTTCTGAATGGGAACATGAAACATCATTCTGATGTACTGTATGGACTTATCTTCACAGTGAATTATCTATGATTGAAAAATCATAATAATAACAAGAGATTATTTATTACTGATTGTTTTAACAAAATAACATCATCTATCTTATGGTATGTTTTTGATCATAGTGTTTTTAGTGCTGTAGTGCTTATAGTGCTTATGCAAGCATGATTACTGGTTAATGTATTGCAGTACTGCAGAATTGCACTGTGATGCACTGTATTTTTTTAATTTTTTTTTTATATATTATTGTATGATGTACTTTAGTTCTCAGGGAGGCAAAAGAAAGACATGCCGTAAAAGCAGTTACAGATGCCATTATTAAAGGTAATATTCTTGAAAATGTGCACCTTCATCACTTTGCTTAGTCCCAAAATCTATTTTATATTTCCTAATGTTCTCATAAATGCAATGTTTTAGTGTAATTTAGTGATTAAAAAATGTATTCTATGCATACAAGCACCTGATTGATTTGCCGATAAAAATATTGTTTACAGACCTCAAAGAGAAGGAGAAGGAGGAAATGGTAGAGGTAAAACTAAAAGAAGAAAAGCCAAAGGATGAGGTCAAACCCCTTGAGAAGAAACCACAGAAGCCCAAAGGTAATTACATGTAATCATGAAACCATAAAATATTGTTTAAAAGTTCATGTAAAAAAACAAACACAGGTTTTAATTTTATAGAGAATATGTACAAAATGTTGCTATGCTGCTACATAATTTATTTGTTTAAATGTACTGTGTATATTTCAGAACATGTTGCTAATAGTAGTAACAGTAGTAGTAAAACAGATCTACACCTAAAGTAGGCTACATGTTTCTTCGAACAAATTGTGTTAGTAACCCAACTACTTGTCCACAAAGGGCATAGGATAGTTTGTCCTGCTTTAAGATCATTCCACTTTTAAGTCTGTTATAGTCCACAAGAAGCTCACACTTTCATAATTACTTTTAGAAGAAGAGCCTAAAAAGAAGGAAGAGCCAAAGCCTTCTAAAGACAAAAAAGAAGCAGAGAAACCATCCACAGAGGAAGCAAAGAAGCCTTCTAAGGAGAGGAAAGAAATTGCAAAGCCTAAAGAGAAGAAAAAAGTAACAAAATCCTCTAAAGAAAAAAGAGAAGTCAAGAAACCATTAAAAGAAGAGAAAGAAATCAAGAAACCATCCAAAGAAGAGAAAGAAGTCAAGAAACCATCTAAAGAAGAGGTAGAGCTCAGGAAACTGATAAAAGACAAGAAAGAAGTCAAGAAACCTCTCAAAAAGGAGACAGAAGTCAAGAAACCATCCAAAGAAGAGAAAGAAGTCAAGAAACCTCCAAAGAGAAGAGAAGGTCAAGTCAAGAAACCATCCAAAGAAGAGAAAGAAGTCAAGAAACCATCTAAAGAAGGAGGTAGAGATCAAGAAACCATCCAAAGAAAAGAAAGAAGTCAAGAAACCTCTCAAAGAAGAGAAGGAAGTCAAGAAACCATCCAAAGAAGAGAAAGAAGTCAAGAAACCATCTAAAGAAGAGGTAGAGCTCAGGAAACTGATGAAAATGAAAGACAAGAAAGAAGTCAAGAAACCTCCCAAAAAAGAAAAAGAAATAAAGAAACCTTCCAAAGAAGAGAAAGAAGTCAAAACCATCTAAGAAGGAGGTAGAGATCAAGAAACCACCCAAAGAAGAGAAAGAAGTCAAGAAACCACCAAAAGAAGAGAAACCATCAAGGAAGTAAAAAAGCATCCAAAGAAGAAAGAAGTAGAAACCATCCAAAGAAGAGAAAGAAGTCAAGAAAGAAGTCAAACCATCTAAAGAAACAAAGAAACCATCCAAAGAAAAGAAGAAAACCTCCCAAAAAGAAAATCAAAACCATCAAGAAAAAAGAAACCTCAAAGAAACAAGAAAGGGCTCTCAAAGAAGAGAAAGAAGTCAAGAAACCATCCAAAGAAGAGAAGGTCAAAAACCATCTAAAGGTCCAAGAAGAGAAAGAAGATCAAAGAAGAGAAAGAAGTCAAGAAATCCATCTAAAGAAGAGGTAGAGCTCAGGAAACTCAAGAAACCAAGTGACAAAACCAAGAAAGACAAGAAAGAAGTCAAGAAACCTCCCAAAAAGAAAGAAAAAGAAACAAAGAAGTCAAAACCTTCCAAAGAAGAGAAACCTCCAAAGAAGTCAAGAAACCAAAGAAAGAAAGAAGTCAAACTCCAAAAGAAGTCAAGAAACCATCCAAAGAAGAGAAAGAAGTCAAGAAACCATCTAAAGAGGAGGTAGAGATCAAGAAACCACAAGAAACCAAAGAAGAGAAAGAAGTCAAGAAACCATCCAAAGAAGAGAAAGAAGTCAAGAAACCTCCAAGAAAAAACCATCTAAAGAGGATGTAGAAATCAAGAAACCATCCAAAGAAGAGGAAAGAAGTCAAGAAACCATCTAAAGAGGAGGTAGAAACCAGGTCCAAAGATCAAGAAACCATCTAAAGAAGAGTCAAAAACCATCCAAAGAAGAGGAAGAAGTAAAGAAACCTCCCAAAGAAGAGAAAGAAGTCAAGAAACCATCCCAAAGAAGAGAAAGAAGTCAAGAAACCATCCCAAAGAAAACCATCAAAGAAAAGAAAGAAGTCAAGAAACCTCTCAAAGAAGAGAAAGAAGTCAAGAAACCTCCCAAAGAAGAAAAGGAAATCAAGAAACCTATCAAAGAAGAGAGAGAAGTAAAGAAACCTCCCAAAGAAGAGAAAGAAGTCAAGAAACCACCCAAAGAAGAGAAAGAAGTCAAGAAACCAAAGAAGAGAAAGAAGTCAAGAAACCATCTAAAGAAGAAGAGGTCAAAAACCTTCCAGAAGAAAAGGAGGTCAAGAAACCATCCAAAGAAGAGAAAGAAGTCAAGAAACCATCTAAAGAAGACAAGAAAGATCAAGAAACCATCCAAAGAAGATAGAGAAGTCAAGAAACCATCTAAAGAAAGGTCAAAAACCATCCAAAGAAGAGGAAGAAGAAAAACCATAAAGAAAGAAAGAAGTCAAAGAAACCTCCCAAAGAAGAGAAAGAAGTCAAGAAACCTCCCAAAGAAGAGAAAGAAGTCAAGAAACCTATCAAAGAAGAGAGAGAAGTCAAGAAACCTCCCAAAGAAGAGAAAGAAGTCAAAGAAGAGAAAGAAGTCAATCTAAAGAAGAAAAAGAAGTCAAGAAACCATCCAAAGAAGAGAAAGAAGCCAAGAAACCTCCCAAGGAAGGGAAAGAAGTCAAGAAACCTCTCAAAGAAGAAAAGGAAATCAAGAAACCTCCCAAAGAAGAGAAAGAAGTCAAGAAACCATCTACAAGAAGAGGTAGAAGTCAAGAAACCATCAAAAGTAGAGAAGGAGGTCAAGAAACCTCCCAGAGAAGAGAAGGAAGTCAAGAAAACACCCAAAGAAGATAAAGAAGAGAAGAATCAAGAAACCATCAAGAAACCATCTAAAGAAGAGGTAGAGAAACCATCAAAGTCAAGAAACCATCAAAAGAAGAGAAGGAGGTCAAGAAACCTCCCAGAGAAGAGAAAGTCAAGAAAACACCCAAAGAAGATAATGAAGAGAAAGAAGTCAAGAAACCATCCAAAGAAGAGAAAGAAGTAAAGAAGAGGTAGAAACAAAAAGGAAAAGAAGGTCAAGAAACCTTAAAAGAAGAGAAGGAGGTCCAGAAACCTTCCAGAAGAGAAAGAAGTCAAGAAAACACCCAAAGAAGATAAAGATGTCAAGAAACCATCTAAAGAAGAGGTAGAGGTCAAGAAACCATCAAAAGAAGAGAAGGAGGTCAAGAAGCCTTCCAAAGAAGAGAAAGAAGTCAAGAAAACACCCAAAGAAGATAAAGATGTCAAGAAACCATCTAAAGAAGAGGTAGAGGTCAAGAAACCATCAAGAAACCTAAAAGAAGAGAAAGAAGTCAAGAAACCATCAAAAGAAGAGAAGGAGGTCAAGAAACCTTCCAGAAAGAAGAGGTCAAGAAAACCTCCAAAGAAGAAACCCAGAAAGAAGTCAAGAAACCAAAGAAGATCAAGAAACCATAAAGAAGAGGTAGAAGTCAAGAAACCATTGAAAGAAGAGAGGGAGGTCAAGAAACCTCCCAGAGAAGAGAAAGAAGTCAAGACAACACCCAAAGAAGATAAAGAAGTCAAGAAACCATCTAAAGAAGAGGTAGAGGTCAAGAAACCATCAAAAGAAGAGAAGGAGGAAGAGAAGGAGGTCAAGAAACCTTCCAGAGAAGAGAAGGAGGTCAAGAAACCATCTAAAGAAGAGGTAGAAGTCAAGAAACCATCGAAAGAAGAGAGGGAGGTCAAGAAACCTCAAGAAACCAGAGAAGAGAAAGTCAAACCATAAAGAAAACACAGAACCAAAGAAGAGAAGTAATGAAGAAAAGTCAAGAAACCAAAGAAGATAATGAAGTCAAGAAACCATCTAAAGAAGAGGTAGAGGTCAATAAACCTTCCAGAGAAGAAAAGGAGGTCAAGAAAACACCCAAAGAAGATAAAGAAGTCAAGAAACCATCTAAAGAAGAAGGAGAGGTAGAGGTCAAGAAACCATTAAAAGAAGAGAAGGAGGTCAAGAAACCTTCCAGAGAAGAGAAAGAAGTCAAGAAAACACCCAAAAAGAAAAGGGAAGAGAAAAAAATGGAAATGCCTCAAGAGGAGAAAGTAAAGAAACATATGAAGCCTAAAGAACTAAAAGAAGTAAAGAAAGTCTCTAAAGAGGAGCATAAAGTAAGGGAGCCACTGAAGGAGGAGAAAGAAATTAAGAAACCAACAAAAGAAAAAGAAGAAAAAGAGAAGAAAGTAAAGCCTTCCAAGAAAAGGATGGAAGCTAAAAAGCCATTTGGGGAAGATAAAGAAGAGCAAATGCCTTCTGTGGAGGAAAAAGAAGTGAAGAAGCCTTCTAAAGAAAAGATGGAAATTAAGAAGCCTCATGCAGAAGAAAAGGAAGTTATTATGCTTATAAAGAAGGAACACGACCTAAAGAAACCTTCTGTGGAGCAAAAACCTCCCAAAAGAGAGAAAGGGCTATCAAAAGAAGAGAAAGAACCAACAAAGCCCAAAGAAGTACAAGATGTCAAAAAGCATCTCAAAGAAGAGAAAAAAGTGGAAACGCTTGCAAAAGAACCAGAAACAATCTCCAAAGAGAAGAAAGAGCCAGTCAGGCCTTCTAAAGAGGTGAAAGAGGAGCAAAAGCAAGAGACACCTTCCAAAGAAAAGTCCTCTAAAGAAAAAGAACAAAAGAAACCCACTAAAGAAGAAAAAGAACCAACAAAACTGTCTAGAAAGACAGAAAAAGAACCAAAGGAGCGCTCTAAAGAACAAGAACAAGCGAAACCTTCCAAAGAAAAGACAGAGGACAAGAAGATTCCCAAAGAAGAAAGGGAACCAAAGAAGATATCTAAGGAAAAAACTGAACCAACAAAGCCCTCTAAAGAAGAGAAGGAAATTAAGAAGACTCCCAAAGACAAAGAACCTGTCAAGAAGCAAGACACTAAGCCAGGTGGGCATAGGCCAGCAATGCAGTGCTTTAGTATTTACACTATACAAGGATCGACTGACTTGTCCTACCTTATCCATTGTCAATCGCAAGAATCTACAAATACTAAAAGCTCTGTGAGCCTATCAGTCACCATGGATTGTTCAGTTAAATGCTCACATGCAAATCTGCTGACAGTGACAATACTTGCATGTTGATGTTTAGCAGGTATAATGTTCACCATGTTCACCAACTTGCAGCTGAGGCTGTTGTTGGTAATTATATTTTATATGTGTCTAATAATAAACCATACAGTATAGAATGTAGACTAAAGTACTGAACATACTGAAAGTGGTACCTGATAATGGCACTATATGAAAGGTCATTTGATCAAAATTATTACAATCAGTTAACAGACAAACACAAATTTCAGCACCACCAAATTCCAAGTATTTGTTGTGAAATTCCACTCTGGATGATAGACCTGGATGATGGACTAACAACAGCCTGGCATTGTCATCCATAGAGCCACTGATAATATTAATAGATTTATAGATTTCTTTTTCCAGCATCAGACATATTTCTTTCTTCTGTATAATTTATGGAAAAGTATTCAATCTGCTTTGCCTTTTTATCACAGATGCTGGAGTCAAAAAGGCTGTAAGGAGGATTAAAGTCGTCAAGAAGGAGGTTGCACCTATCCTGAAGAAGGAGCATCTTAACGTTACAAAAGCAGGTGAGACAGTTAAGTATGTAAAACAGCAGATCACAGTGACACTTTATCTTTACGGCTTGTGTTTGATAGGTTTGATAGGTTTCTTCCAGTGACACAGTTTATACCCAGTTGTTGAAATTGAACAGCTTAAAAATATCTATTTTTACAGATGCCATATTATCTTTTTGAAGATATTGCTGAAATGAATAATACATCAGTTTTTCAGCTACATGGCAAGATATCATGTCATACTTCACCAGCAATATTAATGCTGTGTGTAAAATAAAAAAAACATAAATAGAAATAAGTAGAATGAAATAACACTGAAACTGTAGCACAATCTTCCTGCTGTTCATTTAAGCTGATGAACCCAAGAGGGCAGTAAAGGTGCAGAAAGCTGCGAAAAAGCAGATAGTTCCTGTTCTGAAGAAGGAACATCTTACTGTCACAAAAGCAGGTGAGACAAGACACTATGCAGAACAACAGAACATTTTATTTTTGTGGTTTGTATTTGATGAGATTTACAAAGACACGGCTTACACAAATTTGTTCAAATGGAATGAAAAGAAAGTGAAACAGCGCCTATCATCACCTGAAAACATTAAGGTCATATGTTCTGACAGCTCAATAATCCATGTTTATATCAACTCATATTAAGTCTGTCAAGGAGTTGCTGAGATAATTAATATATCAGTTGTTAAGCTGCATGACAAGATACCATTCAGACTTCAGCAGGAATGCAATGCTGTGAAAATGAAAGAAAATGAAATAGATCAGTATGACACTGAAATTGTAACATAATCTACCTTCTGTTTATTTCAGCTGATGAACCCAAGAAGGCAGTAAAGGTGTTGAAAGCTGTGAAAAAGCAGATAGCTCCTGTCCTGAAGAAGGAGCATCTTAATGTTACAAAAGCAGGTGAGAAAGTGTAGCATGTAAAACAACAGAGCACAGTGACAGTGGTTTTAATTTAGAAGTGGCACAGCTTAAACCTAGTCATTGAAATGGAAGGAAAAGAAAGAAAAAGAGACTTCCCTCACCCGAAAATGACGTCACTTCTTCAAACAGCTTAAACAATAGATTGTTGCATAATCTTTCTGCTGTTCATTTAAGCTGATGAACCCAAGAAGGCAGTAAAGGTGCTGAAAGCTGTGAAAAAGCACATAGCTCCTGTCCTGAAAAAGGAGCATCTTAATGTTACAAAAGCAGGTAAGTAACAGGCAACGTTCCATTTAAAACATGGATTTTATTGAGCCCTGCTTTTTGGAGTTTGGACTTATAATAATATACATTAACTAATAAACTGGCAACTGAGAGTATATAAACCTATAAAGACAGTTTACAGCCCACACAAATAAGGTTCTTCAGCACCTTCTAAAAACTACTAAAAACTATTCCTTTTAAGAAAATCATTGATTTCTCCAGAATGTGGTTGTTTTCTTTCCATGCACTGATCACAGAGGATATTAACTTTAATCAGCACCGAGGCATTGCACCAACATGACCATAATATCAGTTTACGATTTGAATGTTTTTTACGTAAACTCATCCAAAGGCAAAGCTAAACTAACTTTATTCCCTGTTTTTCTCAGTTCCAAAGGAAAAGGCCAAAGCAGCTCCTGCTAAGAAAGGTAACACACACAGATTATTAGTTATTAGTTGCATGAAGAGTTTATAATATTTTCATCACCAAAGAGCAAAATGATTAGAATGGAAATAAAACTACTCTGCTGTAAGTAACATCATGTTTTTGAAACACAGAAGCTGTTACTCTGAAAGAAAAAGCCAAACCAGCTGTCTTGAAAAAAGGTAAGAGCGTGTTGCATGTTAAAATATAATAAAACATAAAAATGATGTTAGGTATCAATTTGATGTATCAAGTGACAGATTCTACCATCTTTTAAAGTGTTGTCCTTCTCATACAGTCTGTCTATTACCATTAGATGCCTAATGCTTAATTCCTGCATTGATTTAGTTTTTCATATAGATGGATTTGATGTAAATCTTAGATGAGTTAATGAATTATGTTTTTGAATATTCCCCAATAATAGAGGTTCCTGAGGTTCCTAAGGTGAAAACCAAACCAGAACCTGCAAAGAAAGGTGAGCATACTTTTATTCATTTGCGTCAGCTATCAGTTGTAAAAGTAAATTGACTGAGGTTTTTTTTAGCTAAGTAAATGCTCCAACACATAAAAACCTCACCTTCTTTCATGAGCAAGAATCACACTTAACCATATTATAATAAGATATTATGTGTATTTTTTATTTTATAACATTGTTGTGTGAAATAATAAAACCTAGTGTCAGATAATAAACTCTGATCTTTATATATACCTAGAATTTAGTGGGTTTTTGATGTCATAATTTTCCACCAGTGGCAGCTCCCAAGGAGCCCAAGAAGGAAGCAAAGCAAAAAATCAAACCTGTAAAAGCAGGTAATGCAAAGACTTACTAATGCTGCAGTTTAACCCATTCCAGGGCTGTCTCATTCAGAGATGAATATAAAAAAAAAAACCTTGCAAAAAAAAATGGAAATTCCTACATCAGCAACTTATACCAAAATACATGTTATATCAACAAGGATAGGCTTAATAATAGAAACTAAAAACAAAAAAAAATGTAAATAAATAAACATTTTACACAGTACAATTCAAATGCACCATAAACTACAACCTCCAAAATTATCATAAAGAACCTACAAATCTTTAAATCTGAAAGTAAATAAACTCTGTCTGGAGTTTACATAAATCATGTTCTTCGACACCTTACAAAAAAACTACAAAAAACTAAACAACAATTTTAGACTTGAATTGTAAGTGATTGTCTTTTCATGCACGGATCGTAGGGATACTAACTTTAATCAACAATATGGTGTTGTATTTGTTAACAGTTTGTCAAACAAATGATTTTGATCTAAGTAACTCATCAAAAAGCAAAGCTACACTAACTTTATGCCCTATTTTTCGTACACAGAATTTCCAAAGGAAAAGGCCAAAGCAGCTCCTGCTAAGAAAGGTAACACACACATTATTCATTGTTATTAGCAGTTACAAGCTCTCAGTAATGTTTATATCACCAAAGAGCAAAATGATTAAATGTCTCAAAGGAAATTACTACCTGCTGTAAGTAACATTGTGCTTTTGACACACACAGAAGCTATTGAGAAGGAAAAGGCTCAACCAGCCGTCTTGAAAAAAGGTAAGAATGTTGCATGGTATATTATACATAAATATATCAAACCAATTACATCTTGAATTGCAGTTACATTTTTATGTGTATTTTCTTTCCACATAGAAGAGGTCACTTCTAGAAATGCTTCTCTAGTGAAACAAAGAGTCAAAATAGTGCCTATGAAAAAAGGTAATTTTCTTTGGCTTTTATATTCTATTATTTTCAGATTCTTCCCTTTTTTTAATGAGTTGAGTCAATGATACTAAACACTGGTTCATTTTTCAGAAGTTAAGCCACCAAAAGAGAAAGTCAAAGCTGTCACTGCAAAGACAGGTGCATGACGTTCTGATGATTAAACTTTCCATGATATCAAGGTTTTGTTTTTGCACACTGAACATCACATAATGTGTTTTCTTTAGCAGCTGAAGTTTCGAAACAGAAGCCCAAAGCAGTTCTTACAAAGAGAGGTAAGACGTGTGTTTGAATTTACGCCTTTCGTTCCAAAGTGTGGTATTATTTTCCAAAATGACGAAAACCTAAAACCTCTTCGCGTAGAACCTGCTCCACTCAAGACAAAACCAGCCCCAGTAATCAAAGGTAAGAGGACACTAACAGACATTTACATTCATGTTTAGAAGTGAAGCAACTGATTTTCCAACTCGTTCATTTTCTTCTTACAGAGGCAGAAGCACCACACAAAAATGTCTCACTAGCAAAGGAGAAGGTCAAGGTTGTGCCACTGAAGAAAGGTAGATCTGTTGCTGAATACTTTTTATTTGATTTTTTTATTAATATCCCACCATTTCACTCTGATATTTTCTCTATCATAGTGCCTGTAACTCCAAAAGAGAAAGTCAAACCAGCACCAATGATAAAAGGTCTTTCTATTTTTCTATTATTTTACTATTATTTGCCACATATTTTCATTTTGACAGTCTTCCTCTTAAACAGTGTTCAGCATAGATTATTGATATTTTTGTCTTATTATTTACTTTACAAGCTGAGGCTCTCAAGGCGAAGAAGGCCGAGCCAGTGACACCAAAAAAAGGTTTGTCTCTCTTTTATTTAGAGTCAGATTGATGTTTTGCAACACTAGTTTCTTTTCTTTTAATTAAGATGGCCATGTATTTTTTAGCACCTGCTATCAAAGCAAAATCTACATCTGCTGAAAAGAAGAAAAGTTTGCAGCAGAAATGTGTTTGCGTAGTGATTTAGTAGCTTTTAACATGTGGCTGCTGAAGAAACACTCATCCAGACTCCATGCTTTACTGCCAGTTGATACGACTCACCTCAAAACAGTAAAAATATAAAAAATAAAAATAAAAATATATTTTGGTGACCACTCCAAAATCGTTTTCTTGTCTATATTTGACTTGAACATTTGCATGCATCGCTCCAAGCTGAAAATTTTATTTGACTGAATTGTCAGCACCTAAAAGGAAGATTAAGATCCCAAGAACTTTGATATTTTGGAGATGCATGTTTTTCACACTGAAGAGATTCAAGCTAAAAGCTGTGCTGCAAAGGTGTGAAACGCTTTCTAGGCTTGTAGCGTTTTAAAAAATAGGTATCGTGACATTTTCTCTTGTTCCTTTTAATGTAGAAGCTGTTGTGAAAGAAAAGGCAAAGGCCAAACCCTCAAAGAAAGGTGCTGATCACTTGTATCTGTACTTGTCTTTCATATTCCATCGAATATAGTTTGGTTACATTTTTCAACTTTTCAGATTTAAAAGCTGAAACATCCAAGCAAGATTGTCAGGAGGTTTCTCATCACTGATTCAAACATCTGTAATGGAAATTCCACCCTCACTATTATGTTTTCTTTATAAACAGAAGTGTACTGTCAATCAGAGGTTTGTCTTTTAAAGGAATTTAGGTCTTGGTTAATCTAACATAGTAGTATAAAGGCAATTTATAAAGAAAACATAATAGTGAGGGTGGAATTTCCATTACACATCTTAATCACATGTCACTAATCCAAAAGCGAGATCCATCGCACCACTTATTTTTTTCTTCTTTCTCTTTAGAACCTGAGGCCAAGCCAGTTGCTGCCAAAAAAGGTAAAGTGGATATAATCCATCAGTACTTGGAAAAAAGTAAAAAACTGTCCTCAACTGAACTGAAATCCTTGTCATCCTGTGTTACTCTCAGCGCCCGAGGTTACAAAGGAGAAGCCTAAGCCAACTCCTGAAAAGCAAGGTAAATATTAACAGGCGAAACATAGTATTAAGGATTCATCTCAAAGACTCCCACTTAAAAACTGATGAAAACTGTTTTTCATTTGAATTAGCGCCTTCTAAAACGGAGGCTGAAACAAAGAAGGAAATGGTCCACTCTCTACTAAAGAAGAAAGGTAGACTGCTACTGCCATCTGTCTGTAGCTTACAAAAAATATATGTTAGTGTTAGTGTTATCATGTACACTCAGCAGCCAGTTTATTAGTCTCAGTTTGTTAAGAGGTAAAGCACCTCATACAACAGTCCTGCAATACATGCTTCTTGTAGGAAGGTTATAATGCTCAGTTTTTGGGTTTTTTTGTTCTGTTTTGTTTTGTTGGTTCAACTGTATGGTCATTTTAGAGGATGTAAAGATGAATTTTATTGAGTCAAGCAAACTATACAATTATACTGCATCACCTCTAACTAGGTGTAGTGAATAAACTGGCAGCTAAGTGTATATTATGATACTTTAATATTACTACAGTAATAACAATAACAACAAAACTACATATTAAGTATCAAGAAATTACATTCTTATTTACTCAGTGCCCAAAGTACCAAAGGACAAGGTCAAACCAGCTGTTACAAAAGGTACAGAGACAACAACATTTACATCACACAAATATAAATACTTTAAAAAAAATCTGCCCTGTGTACGTCAGTGGGGTGTTTTTCATTAATGTGCTGTAATTATCTGGCAATCATTGTCGCAAACATGCATCTGTTAATTACATTTCCTTTCTGATGGCCCAGCATTGTTGAAGAAAAAGGCAAAACCAGTCCTTGTGAAGAGAGGTACATTAGTGGTGCTTCAGCAGGAGCAGTAACCCATATAATCATTTTGGGGTTGTGATTACAGTGATCTACTCAACAAAATGTAGGTCACTGTAAAAAAGGGAAACAAGCACTTTGCCTTTGAGATCAACAGTGAATGACTTTATAAGACATTATGCAGAGTACATGCAGAGGGATCTCTCTGCAGCAATCCCATTGGCAAACATCTGTTTTGGTACAGTGAACTTTGGGAATACTGTTTGCTTGTTTAGACAGGTGTAGCTGGCAGATCTGCAAGGCACTGCTTACAGAGACTTTTACAACTCACCTCTCACCTTCTAAAATATAAACAGACAAGAGCTGAGACTCTGAAGCAAAGGCTATCCAACCGACCAAACATTAACAATGTCTTGTAAATGTTGAACTGTGACTAACATATCTGGACACTTCAAGGCCTTTGCTCCAGAGTGGAAGTTTTCACCCAACAAAACCTCTGTTCAGGCTGCATAAAGGTCACCGCAGTCAACACTGGCATGCAGAGAATATGATACAGCCAGAAGCCCAAACTAACTCTAGTCAGGTGATTTTATCAGATAAATCCTGACTTACTTTGTGTATAATGAGAAAATGACAAATTTTTTTTTACATTTGAGGAGATGCTAAAAAGCCTGATGAAGCTAAAACACAAATAAAACAAATAAAAGTATATAAAAGCATCTTACACTGTGCACAATCATCAGATGCCTAATTTATGAACAATCCCGTATAGAAATACTCAAGTTCTTCATTTTTGCAGAAAAGGCACAAACCAATAGTGTTTCTCTGCTCAACAGAGATGACTTTTCTAACACTAATTCCAGCTCTCTAGTCACAGATTTCTCATGTTGTGCAAGCTGCTTTTAGACATTCAGGTTTGTTGCAATAACGCTTAGCTCAAGCTGCAATATGCAATGTTGAAAAATGAGCTAATTGTGGCCTCCACTTGAAGTCCCCTTGAGTATGTCGACTGCCCACATGTGACCTCAGTTTTCCTTTTGCAGAACTGGAGATGCCTAAAGAAAAGGAAAACCTTACTTCAGTGAAGAGAGGTACAGTGTTTGGCACAATGACAACTATTTCTCTACATATCACCATTATTTAGATCAGTTTATTATGTCATGAACAGTCAGTTTGGTGATGCATTTGAAGCCTATTAAATCTAACTAAGGTTTTAAGTTTTATCAGCAGAAAAGCTTCAACAAATAAAAGAACTGAATGTTTTATAAATTGCATTTTCTTCCTGATGACGCAGCCATTTCTAGGGAAAAGATCAAACCAGTCCATGTGAAGAAAGGTACATTTGTGGTGCTTCAGTAGAGGCAGGACTTCATGTAACCAGCAGTGGTAATCTGAGTACAACTTGTAATCTGATTACAACATGAAGGCCACTACAATAGTTTTTTTAGAGGAGGAAATGCTATTTCACCTGCTCCTGAAGGGTATTTTCTTGCTGAATGTCAATGTGTCAATAAATCCTCAACCCTATAGAAAACATCTAAAATTAGGATTTATTGAGATGTTTTTATGCAGCAAGAAGATATTCTGTTAGAAATCTTAGATTTATAGACAACAATTTACAGAATACTACATTATGATTTTTTTGTCTATAAATCTTGGCTTATACACAGTAAATGTGTTGAGAAGTAATATTTTCTACTGTCTAACTCAAAGTGCATGCTTTGCCATGGGACTCTTGGCATGTCATAACAACACATATATTGTTTGAAATAATTTTACTTAAAGGAGCAAAACATGCTCATGCTACACCGGCTTACGCAGCCAAGAAAAAAAGCCTTGAGGGGTAAAAATGAAAGTTTTAATCTTGCCTGGCAATGGAACAAGATTGTAATTGTCCATTTGTTGCCTAATGTTTCATATTTGTGAAGCAGAGCGTCAGGTTTTAAAAGAAAAGCTCAAACCCTCTGCAGCAAAGAAAGGTACCGCATACAATCACCTTTTGATTAGCATTTAATTACATTATTACAAGTGAAAAATGCCACAAATGTAAATCTATGGAAAATAGATAATAGACATATAAATGGTTACAGTAGACAGATTTCTTAGGGAAAAACAGAGCTCATAAAGTAAATATTGACTTTGTGACCTGACACACAGTTTACAGTACATCTGCTAGTGTACACAGTTGACCTGAATTATGCAGGAACAAAAACAACCATTATTTGTTCAATCATTTTAGAAAAAACAGTTGAGAAGAAGGTGACCAAAGTGGAGAAAGCTAAAGGTATGGTATGCATTGAACATTAACATCATCAAATATATACAAAAAGTATCAGCATCACCTGTTGTCCGACCTGCAGGAAGCCGTTTAAATCCTTGATTAATAATAGTCAATTATCTTTTGTTGCTATTTACAGAAGACAGAGTCCTTAAAGAGATACAGGAGCCTCCAAAGAAAGGTATAATTGTTTGTGAAGCAGCTAAATTATACATTTGAAATCAATCTACAGCACTTTATTTATACTTTATTTATTCACAAATTCTCATTTTATTTCAGAAAAATCTGCTGAGAAGAAAGTTGCTAAGGAGGAGAAAATAAAAGGTATGGTGGGGCTGTAATTTAAGGTAATGTAACTGTATTGTGTTTATTTTAACATCCTGTTCCCTTTTTTGACAGCTGAGCCTTCTGTGTCAGACAGCATTCTCATGGAGGGTAAGTCCAAATTCCCTTCTCGTAACCGAAAAATCACAGAAGTGTGCAAATTGCAAGCTCAGTCATGTCTCCGAACGCCAGAGAGAGGCAGGAACATATTGTACTGTTGTGTGCTGGAATAAACTGTACTGTCCTTTGACTCCCTCACAGATGAGATGCCCTATTTCCAGTGTTTCTTTGTGGACGAGGACGAGGCCCAGTTTCCTTTCTACGCCTTCTCGCCGCTGCAGATTTGAAGCCTCAGTCTGAGTCCAGTCTGAGGTTGACAATTTAGTCAATTTACTGATAATGACATGGTCACATCACGCCCCGCGCTGCTGAAACGCAGCCCGCTCTCCACTGTTGGTCTTCAGGAGAAAACCTCAGACAACAGAGGATGATGGGTGATTTTATGTGATGGACCGATTTTATTTTATTTCCAGATTTGGTTGAGCTCTCATACCAAATACATGCAGCCAGCGTCATTCCTTTCCTTTTTTTTTTTAATTTTTAAATGTTTCTTTGTGTTCGGTTGCTTTGAAAGGTGAATAACATGAGAATATTTAAATGGAACAATGTAGTGTATTACCTCTGTGGATTATTCATTTAGATCCTCACAGCAACATGTGCCAATAAATATGATGGTGCATTATTTAAAGATGGAATATAGTGCATAATATGTTCAGTTATGCTGCAAACAGGGTACAAAAATGTCCACTATTGCTGATTCAAGGCGAACAGAGTTCAATCCCTTTTAGCCCACATTTACTTGAAAACTGGTTTGTACATTAATTATACATACATTTTTTTGTTCTCAGTCATTTTAGTTTATATCTCAGTAATTTTAGTTTTCTTCTTTCTTCGCATTGTAGATGGCAATGATTTTCATGCTCAGCCTGTTTTCAAAGCCCTGGAATCAACAATTGGGCATTTACAGTGCAAAATTCCATAATTTCTGACATTATTTCTGCAATTTCAAGGAAGCTTCTCACACATATTCCTCTTTTCTTCGTACAAACAAGAAAGCATGAATGAAAGGAAAGGGTCTTTTTTTCTGTGTCTGTCTATTTCTTATGTGTCAAAAGGAATGACCATGCACTGTATATGAGAGCTCCCAAACGTACAAATGAAACTACCTTTATAAAGTCTTATTAAACTGATACCATGTAGACATGCGCACAAGCTCCTCATTTTAACATGGGTGCCAGAAACAAGCATTAGATTGCCTGCACTGTCAGAATGAGGTTTGAATTCATATTTACTTTTTCTACCATCAAGTATCTAATTCATTCTGTGATAGGATGTCATACTAGAAACTCACTCGGCTCTGATTCTTTAACTTCAGGCATTTGAATTTGATGCTACTTGTTTAAGTTTACGAGAGGGCAATATAAGTCTTTTCTTGCACTGTTATCAAAATTAACCCAAAAGCAGGGCACATGTGATGACTTTTTCTTGTCAGTCATAAGGGATATTATCAATTACTTGATAGACCAAAAACACACTGTCACTATCTTTGGTCAGTGGTTGTTTGTCTGTGTGCACAACGTAGAAACACGATTTATATTAGCGACTTTTTGAACAGGTTCTTATAAACGTGAAAGTGGCGGAAAGTTTTATGTTTTGAACATAAATATAACATGATGTTAATGCAAATATGATATTATAACATCACATTATCTGTGCTAGTACTAAAGGTAAACCACGACCGATCTTACAGTTTATGAACACCCTGTGCATGTGATGTACAGTACAGGTTACATGAGTTCAGATTAATTTTGAATACTGCAATCGGTCAGAAATGAAATCCATGTCGTGTATTTAAAATAATTTTAAAGAAAATAATTTCAAGAGAGCTACAAGAATCAGCTCCTCTGCAGGTTCATTTTACAGCCTGAATGATGTTGTTAGTGTCGATTTTGTGTTGAAGTTAAGCGTAAAGGTTGAAATGACACATTTATATCTTTATTAGATCTGCACATTATGTGATTACACTCAAAGTTGTTGCCAAGGGCATCGCATGCGTGGGCAGATGATGTCAGATGTAAATTGGTGCATTATTTCTCAGCTTGTACCAGCTGTTGTTTACATATGGTTCTTTACATTTCACTCCATATGATGCATAGAAGGCAGTTATTACAGCCTGTGGCACTAATCCTAACTACTACAACTACTGAAAAGAAAATCTACTTATCTTTTTTTACTGCAATGATAGAAACAAACTCTTTATTAGTCTCTTTATGGTGCATAAGATCCTCTCCAGTGACTGGTCTGTAAAAGCTGGAGTTTTAGGAAGATGCTCCACTATCACTGATGGAGTTGTAGGATTTGTGCTCCCAAAACGATGTCTTTGAAAATTTCTATGAGTTATTGGATTTTAGTGGCAAAAGATAAATATTTGTTTCAATCACTTTATCCAAAAACTCACTTTAAGCAGTTAAAAATGTGCAACACCTACATTTTTTAATATCTTAGTGATCAAAGCACTGTATGTTAGTTGAATGAAATGTGCATGGTGTGTGTGTGTGTGTGTGTGTGTGTGTGTGTGTTTTATGCTCTCTGATGTTTTTGTGACATTTTTATCCCTACATAAGAATGGCAGATATATATAATGGCAAATGTATATATATATATATATATATATATATATATATATATATATATATAATATAGTATGTCTCTCTCAATGGTGTCTCTAACATGAAATAAGTAAATACCTAGCCATTTGTATTTAAAACAACCTCATTGTAAATAGTTAAAAAAATGGAAAAATAGATTATTTTACCCCTGAACCATTACTACTGAAACTGTCTTTTAACTGCTGTTAAAATCACATTATGTATAATTTGTCAATTACATCTTCCTTATGCTTGTGAATAGAAATAATCTGACATTAAAACATAGCAATGCAAGTGTTTTTTTTGTGTGTGTAAGTGTGTGTGTTTCTGTGAGGAGACATACTTCTAACACAAAGATTAGTCCAGCTGTTTTCCCAGGTGACAGAAATATTTTTCTTTTTGGTCAACGCAGTGTTAATTTCAGCCGTCAATGTTAAAACCAAGTGCATGAGGATTTTAGCACTGAACAAGACAAGAGTCCACCATATTTGACATGAAAAAAGATTTTACTGCCTGGTTTCAGCTGTATTTATCATTGATACTACTTGTTCTCCAGTTCTGTTTTGATTATTTATGTCATCCTCTATGATGAAGGTTGCCTAAAAATGTTATGATAAAACAAAGTGTTATTCTCTGTGACTAGCTGATAGTGACAAAAGTGATAGGGAACTGAGAAAGGGTATATTATCAAATGTTCGTGCAACTGTCAGGGTTAACAAAGAGGATTTTTTAAAATCTCAATCCCACCAGTCAAACTTATTTAACTATTCAGTTCTATTTTCTATAGATTTTATCATCAAAATGTTGTTTCAAAGCCACCTGTACACTGCCAGGTAGATCCATTTTATTTTAATTCAGTATAATTAGTTGTCTTGTATAAAAGCAGCCAAATCATGAGATAATAAACTGTAAAAAAAAATCTCAGCATGTCTAATATGTGTGCTATTACATAATGAAGAGCTCATGAGTAAAGAGCTCAGTGTTTTAGCTATAGTAGCTACAACACTAATAAGTGTACAGAATGAGCCATTTGTGTTTGAATGGGAATGGGACAAGCCTAAGTGGATTTACTGTAGATGGTCTTCACACTGTATTTCCCTAATGAGGCCAGAGAGGGGTTACTACAGGTCAGCTTACACCACTGACACAGATTCCACACAAAGAGGAAACTCCTGCTGCTCTCCTGGGAAGCATACGGAGGACAGAAGAAGCTACACTAAACTATTATCTCTCACTGTTTCTCCAGCATGCAACGTGATAAGCTCCCTTTTCAGCGTGACTGCACCGCTGTGAATATTGCGACATGAACTCGCCTCGCCTTTTCAGCTCTTTCCACCCCAAATGCTTATGCAAATGATTTTGTCCGGTTTTTGTGAGAGTAGAGGCCATTTTTGGCATACTATAACTGGAGCATAAAGACAGATTTTGATTGAAATTAATTCAATGGGCAACGGCCAAATGATTTCCACTCCAGTTACCACGGCCTCTTTGTGTCGTGCGCTATTCACAGGTGGCCAAAAACACAGCCAGTGTGTTGAGATGAGAAGAATGGCCACTTGTAGTCATAGTGTTCAGCAGGCAGGACACAGCTCATGGGGCAGGACAGGGAGGCTTTAACTTGGCTTCTTAAAAATGTGGGAAAAATGGCAGGTGGGTGAGGGAACTTTAAAGTGAACATGAACTTGAAAACAGTCTCCTCTTGTCTATGTCAAAGATGTAACATTTGGAGATCACAAAGACCTTACTTTGGGACTTTTAACTACGAACCGTTGGACTGATACAAACTGTCCAAATCCCGCACTGTGTCCTTTTTTATCATTGCCTGCCCGTCATCTGTCATGCCAGAGGCAGCATTCAATCACGGTTGGTCCACACTCCATCGAATGATGCCTCTACGTAATGACACCACAGCTAAAACCAGATTATCCCGAGGCGTGTGACATCACCACCACCACCCCTCCTCCTCCTGGTCAACTCTGACCATCTGGAGGTTACTGGAGGACATTCATTCCCATGAGTTCAATGGTCACACTGGCTGCACGGACGGCTCTGGCCTGCAGCGTCACCCTGCAGCTGTCACCTGGAACTGACCCATCACAGGCAGAGCACTGTTCCCACAACTTAGGTTGACATATTGGAAAATAAATATTGGACTGCATTCATTAAAAAAATATCCAAAATGAAAAATACTGTCAAGATAAAATGGTGCTGATGGAGCTCACCTGACTTTAAAATACCAAGTGAGAAGTCAGAGACATGGAGGACGTTTAGTCAAGCAGTTTATTTTTCCCTTATTCATACACAGAATGAAACAGTTCAGGCCCTTCACAGTCTTACAGTTTCTTACAAAAAGATCTTACAAAAGATTTCCCAAAATATTTATCAAATGTTACATAGACAAAGCAAGTGCAAATCACTGCATATGGTAAAAACAACTTTCTTTTGTTAAAAAACAAAAAAAAGAAGACGTTGCAGTGCAGGGATTGATTTGCTCATTCAAGTGTTAGGCTTCAAGTTAGGCTTTCTCATACGTGCGGACTGCCTGGACTCCCTCAAAAGTCAAAGTCTGTGAGGCAGAGAAAAGAAAAAGCAAAAAAAAACTATATTACATGACAGCAGTTAACATTTAGCTAGGTAGGATGAAGTTTTCTTCAATCCTTTTGGAACATAATGCAGTTAGTTATTGCACCATTGCAAAATGAAGGTGAGGCTAATTTATCTGTGTGGCATGTTTCAACAGGCAATTCACACTACCTTACACTTTAAAACTTTGTTTATGGAGCGAATGGCTCCATAAACTGATGAATGCAACCACAATGACTTTCCACTTATAGCGCTTTACATAATACTCAAGCCATGTGTGATATTTCATCATATTTCATGTGATATTTCTTACCATCACCATCTTCCCGTCCTTGATTTCTCTGACAAATTTGGTCTCCTTGCCATCCCACCTCTGCACTTGCACAAGTTTGTCTCCCTCCATGGTGAAAGTGGACTGCAAGCACAGGCACAGTGTAATTCAGACAACTGTAGAGCACAAAGCCAGAGGGTGAAGATCACACCCTGACTGTTACTCAGCTTACTTTGACATGTCGGTCATCAGGTGTGGTCTCATCAAACTCCTCTCCCAGCTTGGAGGAGATCTCGGTGTTCCTGAAGGTGCTCATGGTTTTAACCACCACTTTGTCCCCATCCTTACTGATCATTATGGTTGGTTTGGTGACATTACCCACTTGTCTTGTGGCAAAACCAACACCTGTTAAAAAAACAAAAACAGTACATTTAGTCACATTTTGTGTTATTATATATTATATATTATATACTTATTAGTATTTCTGTACTTGCAGGGGAAACACACTCCAAACAACTATCTCTCATTTCAAGGAGAAAAATAAATGATCTCACCAAGTGCCTTCATGTAGTCATCAAAGTTCTGGCTGTCGACCAGTTTCCACGTAGCGCAGAAAGCATCAACCATCTTTGCAGGTGTTGTGGGTCCCTTACAGTGTCACGCAGCCTCTGTGGTCCCTGCAGTAAATCTCACAGCGTGTCTGCCTGCCACATTAATACTCTAACAGAGGGCGGGGACTCGAGCTGCATCCTGACAGCTGATTGGACGTAAAGGGCGCGTCTTGGATTGTGATTGGCCAGCGCAAAACGTGCTGTTCACAGAGCGTGAATGAATGCAACATGTAAAGTAACAAAACAAACTATCTAGATAGATATATATAGAGATATAGATATATAAACCTGAGGAAAGCAGCAGAGGAGGGATCCCTCTTCTCAGATGAACAGATATCATGTATAGAGAATAGATTCACAATAGAAAATAACTATATATGCAATTAAAACGAACATTGACTGTAAAACAGGTTTTTAACACTATATATATATATATATATATATATAAAGTGTTAAAAAATGTTAAAAACCTGTTTTACAGTCAACGTATATATAAAAAAGTATAAAAAATAAATAAAAAAGTAATTGAAGTCACCACCATACAGAGATAAAGGACAGATTAAGTTGAATGATTACCACTATTTTACACATTTAGTTTATCCTGGGGGTAACAAACCATCTATGTAAAGCTCATGGTCAAGCTACAGTAAGTCAGGGAATTAGTAATAAGTCATTAGGATTCATGATAATGGAACCACGACTGACTGCACATTTCATAGCTATTAATTGTATTGTTGTAGAAAAATGGACTAACCAATCCACATTGCTAGAATCTGATTAAAGTCACAGTGATCCAGCTTCAGCATAATTAACATCACACGACTAATGATTACTACTGTATACCTTTATTGTCAATGAAATACATCCTGTAGATACAATCTGACATGAATACAGATGTCCACTGTCATAACAAATCAGATCAGTCCTCATTAATAACATAAATGATCAATAACACCAGAATATGATACCATATGATACAAAATTAAATGTAGCTATTGCTGAACATACTGTCTACATAAGTTTTCCTTAATCTGCTTTTTAAAAAATAAATGCAAAAAAAAAAAAACTACTTGAAACTACTTGCAAATTCTTGGCACTGATTAAGGCCAGATTAATACAGGAAACAAACCTGCAAGCAGCATAGAAAATCTTTTATAACAAAATCAGATCACAACTCATACAGTACAATTCTTATTTGTCACTTTTGCTTTCAAATTAATTATCTACAAGTATAATTTCTTACTTCCCTGAAGATCACAAATAGTGCATGCAAATGAAACAAATGCTCCACAATGAAACCTCATGTAACAACTCAGAGATCTTAACTTTTACATAATGAAGGACAATATTTCAATTACAGTATATTATATTTGGAGCAGCACATTGTCATTCATGGCTGCATAACACCATGAGGTTTGACTCCATACAGCTATTACTGCAATTGTGAAATGACAGGGTTATGTCCAATTTAAAGACAATAATTCATTAATTCACTCATTTTAAACATTTACAGAATATGAATAGAAGTAAAATGTAGACAAGCTGCACAGATCCAAATGATCAAACAATGTACTTTTCTAACCGTGGCTGACTCTAATAATGACGTGGGCTTTAACAGTTTGAAATTTGGAAAATAAAATAAAGAATTACTGCAAGACCTTGGGGGAAATCAAACAGGGCAGCAGAGGTAGAATGAGAGAGGCAGAGAGTGAGGTAGGGAGGACAGAGTAGCACTAAGGCTTCTCCACATTAAGGCCTATCTCTCCTCTCCTTTATCAACCTAAAACAAGCCCATGATCCAGAGCGTGTTTGTTGTCACCACACAGTGACGGGTTTATCATAAAAGTTACCCAATTATGGTTTATTTTCTAGTGGCAACTGTAGTGGCTTGTTGTGCTGGACAACTTACTAAACATGTCAGATTTTAAAAACCACTGGCTGGTGGCTACAGGTATAATTTTTTTCACCCTGATTGCTACAGTTTATACAAAACAGTATATGAGATAGAAATTCCAGCTAACACAAGCATCAGTATATAACTAAAAAACACAAACACTCCAAGTAGAAACTGTGTTCTCAGGGCCGAAGCTTTCAGTACAAGGTTACAAAATTAGCTACTGATCCATGCAGCAAAAAAAAAAAAAAAAAAAAAAAAAAATGTTTTCCTGAAGGTCACACTATCTTCATATATCCTTCAAAAGTTAAGGAATACAGAGGGGAAGCAATGCAAACATGGGTCATAACAAATCCAGTAATATTGCATAGATGTAATGCAAATTACAGTCAGTTTTTACTAACAGCTAATCTAAATGCCAAAATGAAGGCTCCTCTCATTCTCGGTCAACAAACCAAGCAGATGAGAAGCAGGAAGTATTTTAGCATTAGATTTTAGGTTTGAAAGATTTGTGGAGAAATACGGTTAAAAAAAAAAAAAAAAAAAAAAAAAAGGCAGAAGACTGACGTCAAGTGGATTGTCCTGCAACGTGGCATCTGTGTGTGTGTTCATGTGGTTTTATGTCGGTAGTTCTGATTTGTCCATGCACCCATGGGAACAAGGTGCTATCTGAATACCCCAACGTTGATCGACAGTGCCACCTCTGGTTTCCTAGATTTGGTCTGTCCAGTCTTCTTCTGTGGTCCAGCACCATCAGAGCCTCCAGCCTGTCCTCTGAGGAAGCAAGAGAACAAGATTTTGCCAAAAGACCTTGAATAAAAAGCCACATAATCTGAACTAACTGACACAGTGTTGTGGTGTCACAGCTAATAATGTAGTCAAAGAAGAAGTCCCACCCTTTCCTGCGTTGCTCTGCCTGCTCTCTGAGCCTCTGCTGGCCCTGCTCATCCTCCAGAGTGACAAAGTCCCTGTTGTTGTCAATCAAAAGGTTCTGGGAAAAATATCAAGAACAGACTCAGTGTTTCTCAAAGAATTCAAAACCAAAGCGGATATAAACTATAGACTCTATAAACTGAGTGTTGTCAATACTTTGATGCCGACTGTGTCGCCATCTTTGAGGTGAAATGGTGCTCCCAGAAGTGATTCTGCCTTTTTCTTCTTTTTCTTTTTGGAAACCTGCTGGCTCTGAAAGATAAAAAAAAAAGGGATATAACATGTTATTCACTGACAATGCCATAATGACTTAACACATCCAAAAAGATTTTTGTAAGTGTTGTTCATTCATATTAAGTTTTTTTTGCATTTGAAATTAATAAATACAATGCATTCTCAAGAAATTACTATTTTAAAATCTTACCCAATTTGAGATTTCTTCCCAGGTGTGTTTGTCTGGCTGGTGTTTGGCCAATAGCAGAGAGTCAGGGGAGAGGCCGTAGTGTGCAGCCAGACAAGTGCGTAGAGAGCGGGGAGACGAGTCACGGGATGCATCCCAAACCAGCTCCTCTGCCGAGTAGTAACATCTCTCTCCTGGTACTCCCATTTTAACATTCAGCAACACCTCCTTAGGGCTTAGGAAGAGATAGACATACAGAAATTAACTAAGAAATCAATTAAGGGAAATGAAAATATTGGACTGTACTGGTGACATCCCAAACCTTACCCAAGATCTTCCTCTTTTAGTAGCTGTTGCACACAAAGGTCAGTACCACTGGTCAACTTCAATTTCCTGATAAGGAAGAAATATTTAGGTCTTGCAAAAAAAAAAAAAAAACAAAACAACAAAACAAAAAAATTAGTCCTAATAAAGTGTAAGTGTTCATACCTGAGTGTGAGTTGATGTCCTCTGAGGATACGTGCCAGCCTCTGTCCCTCAAGCTGCCACACACGCATGAACGCAGTGGTTGGCATACACATATCTTGAAGGGCGGGCAGCGTCAACACCTAATACAGAAGTATGCAATAAAATAGAGCATGATGAGCCTTTTTAAACATTCTTGGATTGCAGTACTTACTGGAGCAGATCAGGGGCCAAAACCAGATGATGGATTATCTAACGGCTATTAATCCCTCCTTTTGTCATACACATAACCTTCATATCCTACCTGAGTCTTGAGATCCTCCAGAGTGGCCTCGTCTGATATCTGCACCTGTCCTACACTTGTCAGCTCTGCCACGCTGCTGGCACACAGAGGTGGCGAGTGACCACGAGGTTCACCTCCACTTACAACTTCTGGCATTTCCTCTTCAGCGTGGCCATTGTCAGTGTGATCAAAATTAGTTTCCATGGAAACTGCTGAGTTATTTCTGGGATCCAGATACAGCCAAACAGACAGCTTGAGAAACCCCTGATGGAATAACAGAAATCAAAGGCTAAAGAAATGTAATGTTGTGGTATTCAATGAATCTCCAGCCAAAATCATGAAATTTAAGTACCTTTGGAGGAAGCTGTCCTTCTGTGAGGACTAATGTCTCTCCATTGCTTATCTTCAGTTCTGACAGAGAGGCATCCTGAGAATAAAAGGGCGTTGTTAACATGTGGACTGACTAATGAAAAAACAAGGACTATCTGATTTTAAATGCATTTGAAACAGTATTCATATATTTGTGTTACGTACATGGCAGAAGTTGGTAAAAATGATTTCAAAACACACACAAAGGGTTGGTATCATGTGAGTGGGTTTTGCCTTCTAGTAGATTTCTGCTTTTGGCTACTTGCAAGGTTTATTTAACAGTTTAGGATTTTGTTAACTTTCACACAATATTCTTTTATTAATTTAGCCTTTATTAAGAAAGTAAGTGAAAAAGTCCACCTGATTAGGTGGAGCAAAACAAAAACAGATATGTGTAAACACTGTTTGTTTTAGGTTTGACAGCTTATTCATCTTACAGTCAGCCACTCACTTCATCCATAAGTGGCTCTCCAATCTCCTCACACCAATCCAGTCTCCTTAAGTGCCAACAGGTGCCTGCAAACCCATTTAAATGACATTAACAACCAGATATTGCACCAAAGTGCTACACTAAACAATCTGTTTCTGGTGAACAGCAACAGTTTAATCATAGTAAGTTACATGCAGCACAACAGAAAATACAGAAGAAAAAAAAATGCTTTACCATCAAGTCCAACAGCATCCAGCATTGACTTTAGACACTGCAAATTACAATCACAAAATAAAACATTTTTAAAGTACACAAACATGTAATGTAAGCGCAATATGAATGCTTCAAAACATAAGCAGATGAACATTTTCCTCCTCACCTCTTTGACAGTACAAGTACTCTCCACAATTATGTCCATCTCCATGCCAGCAGAGGGTACTGTGCCCACGGTGAAGTGCAAGAAAAGCTGCAACGTGATGAGAAAAATATCACATCAACAACATCAGATTAGCATTTTAAACGCTCATAACTCCTCTTCGTGGTTTGTTTTAAAATGTTGGATAGAAAGGTTTACTGGTACTGAAAGGTTCTGTAAGGTTCACATGTGCAGCTGCAAGTACAAAGGATTTATTGAAGATTTCAAATAAAAAGACACACCTGTGATGCCTTGGGGGCATTTCCCGGACAGAGAGTAAGTGTGGTCATGAGTCGCACCCCTGCATCCCGAACACTCAACTCTTCACACACTGTCAGGTAAACCAGGGTAAGACAACACGGTACACTTAGTAAATGTGCTCTAAAACTTCAAAAGAAAGATGATGAGAAGAAAAATTACAAGCAGGGGGAGTACCCTTTAAACATTTTACAAAAAGGCAGTGTAAAGGAACGCATATCTTAATATTTTGTTAAAATGAGGGGGATTTCCAGTTCTAAGTTATCTGCACCATTAAAATCACCCACAGGTAATAAATGACACAGTACCTGGTGGAAGGAGTTTCCCTGTGCAGTCCACCTGTCTGAGACAGTACTCTGCACCTGGTCAGTGAGAAGAAAAACAACAGCTGATTTAAAAATATAAGACTCTAAACACATAGCAAAGATAAAAAATTTACTTAATTAAACTTAGGTCAATGTTGTGGTCATTAATAAAAGTAAAATGTATCTAGATTTTCTGTATTGATACTGGTGCAGTATTGAGAAAATATGTGTTAATCATTAATTGACATTAGTTGCAAGTGTTACAGTTTAAAGCCCTTTGATTTTACATATTGCTAGAGACATTTAAGATATTTCTTGTGTCTGTTTACTAAAAGAAACACTAATGGACATCCACTCTGAATGGTCAAGCATGTTTTTTTTCCCCACATAGAACTTTATTTATAATTTAAGTTCACTTAACTTAACTGTACTTCATGTATACACTGTGTTGCTGCATTACTGAAACAAATACCAGCTGGGATTCTATATACTGTATAATACCCTGACCAATATTGTGGGGGACAGTTGTTGGGGGACAGTGAGTGGCTTGCCTGGAGGTTGCTCCTGTAGCTGCAGCTCCTCTATGGCCCTCTGTTTCACCTCACACAGCAGCTGTAAGAGAGATGCTTTAAAAATAACTAAATGATTTTTAAGAAGAACAATGCAATGTTTAAATGGAGAGACAAAGAGGAAGATGAAAAAAACAAACAGAAAACACAGCAGCACAAAAAGTTACTGACCATATTTCCTGTAGCTGGAACCTTGATCTTCTTCCTCTCCTCATCTTTCTCCCCTTCTTCTATTGCTCCTCCTCCTCCATGTGGTCGAAACTCCACCTGGAGCCAGCGGCAGTCAGACGGTGTAGTCACAGTGACAACGTCTCCATTCAGCGTGAACATGCTAAACAGAATACAGTAGTATAACACACACCTCAAGAAAACAACAGGTATACACACTTTCACACACTGCAAAGGATTTTACCTGCTGTCAAACGACTGTGGTTCCAGCACCAATAGTGTGTCTCCATCTTTCAGCGACAGCTCCTTTAGCGTCCGCTGCATGTCAGCAGGGGGGAACAGCCTCCATCCGCTTGCCCCTCCTCCCTCTCCTGCCCCCTGCTCTCCTCTCTTATGCTCCTGGCACAGCAGACTTTCCTTGGGCTCCCCCAGCACCTCTTTCACCTCCCCAAGAGTCGAACCACCTGCAAACCCTCTCGTCTCCTTTTTAAGCCCTGTCCCCCCATCTTTAAAACCGCCTTTTCCCTCCTCACAGTCCACTGGATCCTCCACCTCCTGCTCTCCATCTTCCCCCAAAAAGGGACGAACCACAGTCAGCAGCACTGGCTCCCACTCAGCTCCAGTTAGGACAGTCGCACCACACACCTGCAATGAGATTTATTTTGCTTTTGTCTACTGATTTCTAACAGTAAGACTTGAGCTCTTCTTTCAAATGCCTTATAAAATCAAGTTGGAAGCACCTATTATTATTATATGCTCATTATCACATCTCACGATCAGGTTGAATTGAAAGAGGAGATTGAAACAAGACAAAAAGTTTGGCAGTTGAGAGACTTTAGTGAAAACAAATTTGAAACACTTGTGCAAAGAATCCTTACAGAGAAAGGTTTAGGATAAGAAAAATGCCATAATATGTCAGACTATGCCTTTCCTCACCTCTCTGCCATTCCACACAAAAAGATCAGAGTTTGTCTGAATGCCTGCACTGTACAGGGAGATACTGTCATCTGCAAAGAGAAGCACAACCAGAATGCAGTTACAACATTTGTTTAACGTCTTCTATCCTCTTGAGGTATTCTGTACTTAAGTGTCTCACCTATAATAGTATTGTAGAGGTGAAGCCCTGCAGGAAGACTCTTGGCCACAGTCAGAGCCATGTCCCCTTCCCAGAGTTCGTGCATCTATGTAAATAAATGCACAAAAAGCAGTTTATTTCTACCATTCATTTCAATGTTTTTAAAGGGCTAGTGTTCTGGAAATGAATTTACCTGATAAATAGCTAATCGAAGATCTCCTACAGTCTTTCTACGGTCGAAACTCAGAGTGGTGCTCCCATCCTGCTCTTTGCTGATGGGCTGCAGTGCTCCATTTTCTAGCCTGTAACTGGGTGCCAGGTGGAGACGCAGCTCTACAGTGTTATTAGTGGCTTCAAACTTCTCACTGTAACAAAAACAATGTGACTGAGATTAATAACTTATCTAACAAACCAATCTACTAAACAGCTTAAATGTGATAATACTGTACTGTGTGACTGTAAATTTGTCTCTGTACCGCATTTGCTGCAGTTTGAGGTTCTTCTCCTGAGCCAGCTGGATAAGGTGAAGAGGAACTTTATATTGGGGATTGTTCAGAGCTGCAAATGTAGAAACACAAAACACATTTAATAGACAAACATTAGTCATCTAACTACTTCACCTTCTGTAACTTGGTGATAAATCTATTAAACTAAATCAAGCAAAATTAAACTAAATCATTGTTTCATTTAATCAAATTACCCCAATTTCTGAATGTTTCTTCTTTTATTCACCTCTTCTCCATTTCTTTCTCTGCTCCAATCTTTTCCAACACAAACACAAAACATGGTGTCCGTTACCTTCACGGGGCCTGTGCAGCTGTGTTTTTCTGTAGAACAGCATGTATGCGCTCTCTTTGCCCTGGAACTGCTTCTCTATGTCAGACTCCCTGATGGAGGTCACCGTGGAGTCATTAAGGTCAAACCAGTGGCTACCCTGCTGACAGACGGGAAGAAACACCGTGAGAAACAGGCATCAAAGTAATCACATGCTGTCCAGCAGAAACACAGATGAAAAACAGAATTAAGTAAGCGTCTTCAGTGACATTTTAAACCTACTCAATTACGACTGCTGCTCGATTACCTCTTGTTCAGGCTGTGGTTTCTGGTCTAGACCTGGCTGTGGTTCAGCAGCTCCGGGGTCTGAAGGTGTTGAAGGATCAGAGTTAGTGGTCTGCTCTGCTGGGCTCGGGGGCTCACTCACAGGGCTTGGAAGGTTTGCCTTCAGTGCCACTCGAGTGCCGTTGGACACCAACATGAAAACATCACTGTGGCTCTGCAGGAACTACACCAGAGGAGAAAAAGGAAAGAAACAACACTTATTGATACAACAAAAAGAACTTACACCCCAAAGAGGATGCACGATTTAAAACATATGAAATACCTTTCCTATGGGACCAAACTGTTTTCTGAACTTTTTGCTCCAGGATGAACCAATCATAGTCATGAGTTTCTGTCCCAGCTGGTCAACCAGGACACTCTTTGATGGCTCCTAGTGGACAGGAAATGAACAGCACCTAATTAATTAACTTGCTGTCAACAGAAAAAAAAACAATGAGAAAAACATGGACAACATTCTGACTAAGAAATCTCTTATATACCTGTGCAATAACAGCAGTGAGGACAGACAAAGGGTCATCTTCTTGTACTTTTGGCTCACACACTTCTTTGTCCTCCTCCTTGACTTTCTTCTGAGTCTTTGGTTTGCGTTCCTCCTCCTGACAACAAAACAGAGGTGATTTCTTTCTTAATGCACACATTCAAAAGCCTGCAGACTCATATGAATAATGCCTAAGGATTAGGAATGAGCCGTTTTAAATAATCTTAAGGGGACTGAGCCTCTAGACATTAGTCACTGCTGACATCTCATGTTATTGAAAGGCAAGTACAACTAATGACAGCTTGTTTTTTATAAAAAAAAATCCTTATTTTAATCCTCCAGTTTGCTCCTCTGTTTTCCTCACCGGCGGCTCCCATTGGCCAAGCTGGTCAATGTCCCTGATATAAACATGGTAATGGCCACCATAACAGCCGCCTTTATGGATGATCACAGAGAACAGCTCGTAGGAGTAATCAGAGTCCTCAGCATCTGTCTGTATAGGAAGAACACATAACAGTTAACTTATCAAGACATCTTAGTGAGGTTAAGTTAATCATAAACCAAGAAAATGTGAATAAAAACCAATGAAGTGGCAATTGACAATTAAGGAAAGTCATGTTAAGTGTGCTTAATATAAAAAAGAAGAGAGATCAAAAGAGTGTTAAAATACCTGTTCACAAAATGGCCGTAGGTTGATGGTGAAAGGGAAGCTGTAGCGTCCTGTCTCCTTGTATCGCTCACATTTGGCAAAGTCAAAGCTGAATCTCAGCAAAGACACGGTCATGAATGGGGGGAGCTTACTCAGCTTGGCAGACTGAATAAAAGCAAAATATGTAAAGTGAAGAATGGTGAGAAACAGCAAACATATTTTTTATGTTGACAAGAGAAATGTTTATAAATCATTGCCGTTTTTCACATGTATAGTTTTGAATCCTGTTTCAGTTCAATTGTTTAATGTAATGACTTGTTCAAAAAGTGAAACCAAGGGAAAAGGAGAATTTCAAGGTTCACTGAATTATAACATCTGTTACTGTTGACACGGTCTGAAAGTTGGCACTGACCTTGGCAGCAGTGACCAACTTGTCACACTGTGCACAGCGGTACAGGTTGTTGCCCTCAAACAACTCCTCCTCCACAAACATGTTCCACAAAGCCTCCTCCAGGCTAGACATGCCACAAACACACACCGTCAGGTCCAGGAAGTCCTCCTACAGAAGGCATAAAAAAAGGGTTTATTTATAATCTTCTAATTTAGTATTGAGATGTATTCTACTAGGACAACCTCTTAACTGTCTTCTTATATTTTACTTAGCCAACAGTATTTAATGGACAAAATATAACTTCATAAAGAAAGGAGCCAAGTCAGAGAGGCAGAGAAACCCTGCACACATGGACACACCTGTCTTTGACTGACGTTACCACACTCCTTGCAGACAATGCTGTTGACAATTGTTCCATGGTACAGCCGGTGGATTAATGTGCTACCACTGGTGTCCACGAGAGAGTGCTCCAATGCACTGAACAAGATCCTGTTCAGCTCCTGTACATCATGCTGATTTGTTCCCTGAGAGAGGACGACAGAAAAAAGATCAAATTAGCAACAGAAAGACACCGCCATGTCCCAGATCCATATTCTGTACTAATAGTATACCTTAAATGCTACATTACACCTTTTATACTATATTGTTTTTGTAGTTATTGTAGAAGAAATTAAATGTTTATACAAACAGAAACCAATAGATATCAATCAAACTTCACTGAAAAAGCTAAATGGTTCACTGTTAGCAGGTTCCTAATTTCTTTTGAGCAGGTTTTTCACACTTTCCAACATTTGACTATTGCATAGTCACTGTCACCACCCAAAGCAAGAGCTTAAAATACACTTTCCATTTTGATGGTTTTTAGAGTTCTGTTTTAAGCTCAATCACCTCACTGTATGTACCATCGTGATGCGGAAAAGGTGGCTGTGCATGTCCTTGAAGTTGTTTTGTTCTTTCCATTCTCTCTTCATGCATTTATTGTGAATGCTGCCAGCCTGAGTACTATTTATAAAGTTTGAAATGCACTTTTCAGCATGCATTTCCTGGTATTACAGGAAGGTAAATCGATCACTGAGACGAGAAGAGTAACCTAACCCCCTCTCTCTCTCTCACTGGCAAAGATAATGGACCCAGACCTCGCTGCTGTTCCAGCCGAAACTGTCGGTGAGGTCTGCGGTGGAGGCGCTTTGCTGGTCCACCAGCAGCAGACTGGCGAACAGTCTCTGCAGCTCCAGCGGGATCACTCTAACCTGAGAAAGACGAAAAGGAAAAAACCTCATTAAACGTCACAAAGACACATCTGTGCTTACACCTTCAGCACAGACACTTACTTTGGCCCCGGGTTTCTCTTTGTCTTCCAGGCATCCCAGTTCCTCTGGGCCCAGACTGAACAGCTCCTCTGCAAAAAAAAAAAAACACCAAACAATGAATGAATAAACAGAATAAATGGATACCCGCCTTCTGGATCTACTGCACAATTGGCCCAAATGCTACCCCGGTCTGACCTCTGAACTCTGGGGTGAACAGCAGGGTCTGGAGCAGAGAGTTGAGGTAGCAGGTGCCGCCTTGGTTCTTGATGCCGCACAGGTTGCTCCGTCCTCGGGGTGGAGGCGGCTCGTCTCCCCCCTTTGCAGCTCTGCCTCCGGAGGAAGTCGAGGAGAAGAAGCCGCCGCCGTCCTCCTCCTCTTCCTCGAAAAGGTTCCCAAACATGCCGTGTGGGTTAATGTGCTCCCGTGTCTCTCTCAGTTACGCTGGGACGCGGTAAATCGTGTGTCAGCGCTCCGGTGTGCCCTCTTGCTATCTCATCTTGGTCTTGCCGAGCTCTCTGTTGACAATGGCCGGGCTCACTCGGAAATAAGAAGACTTCACGGGGCTGAACATAGCGACTCTTACCGGGTGTTTGGACTCGCAGAGACGTTGTTCGGCCACCTCAGCGGGCTAACAAAAGGCAGGGCAGCCCGACACTAATGTGCAGCGTGACAGCTCAGCGAAAATGAAAAGAAAAACGAGGCTGTCGGTAACGTTAACGGTCCGTGTCACTGCCGCCTCCAAGAAAGATGGCGTCTTCTCACCGAAACTATAACGACTAATCTGACTGAGCTAATACTCACTGTGGCCTCTGACACTGGCTCTGTTTCCTTCTGTTTGTCTTAAAACACATAACAAACGAAACGTAAATAAAGATACCGTCGGTGAACAGTAGGCAGCCATGTTTCTTCCTGGCAGATAGCGCAGCGGTGCATTGTGGTACTTGTAGTGTCGGATTATGTTAACGTAAAATTAATACAGCTGGATATATTTTCATCACTTGACTGATACATGTAAACATCTTAGGTCTGGTTTATTGTAATTTCAGTCATTTGCAGCCACTTCATGATGCAGTCATATAAAATCTGTTTTTATGGCTACGTTTCATTTGAGAGTGACGATAATTGCAGCCAAAAAAAAAACTACATTTCCGACAAGTCCTGTCTTGAAGTCATGGGGATTGTAGTCTTTCAGGAAAAAAAACGTGTTCTAAGCTTGTTTGTGTTTACAGAGCTTTTGCAGTTATGTGCCCAGGGCCATGTGTAGAGGTTTGCATACCAATCAAAGATCTCACCAGGTATTTGATGAGCTCTGAAATTACTTAGAATAAAAACATGTAGTTTTGCTCCTGCAGGGGATGTTTGCCACCCTTCTTGTTACCTCACAAGCTCTAAATGAACATAGCTGAAGGTTAGACAATGCACAAACAACTCTTTAAACATATTAAGTCTGGTTTATTGTAATTTCAATAATTTATTGTAACTTTTTTTTTTTACAAATCATGCAGTCAGAGGCAAAGAAGGTAGAGATCAGTCCAGTTTTCTATCAGAACATATTCCAGTTAATAAACAAAATGTTAAATATAATATAATCAATAATAAATTGTTACAGAAGAAATTAAATATTGTAGAGAGTGTCTTGAGTTGTATCTCTTTTTGTCAGACAATGCACATAGATACATAAACATATTCTCATAAAAATCTTGTGTACTTGACATTTGTGACACAGTGAGGTTGCTCAGTTGTTAACCAAACATGGATGTAACTATATGCATGGCTCATTACATAACAGATATATTTATTTTCCTTTTTATTTATTGTGCACTCGAGGAAATAGCAATGAAATTGTTGGTGTATTTGTTTATAAAATGACTTTTATCTCTTTTTGCATATGAACCATTAACACGTCGATTGAATTAGATATTTATTGTCTAAAACTGTCAAATTGAAAGATTTTTATTCCATGAAATATCAAAATCATTCTTCAACACCCACCATGTGCAATTTCTGTGTAACTGTAAAATGTAAAATCCTCCTCCAAACCAAAATTGCCGGACACAGTACCAAGGACATGTCCTTAATGATTGTTACAGCTTTGTCAATTGTGAACAGGCACAGTGTTTTAAAGGCACATTTAGTCAAACACACTCAAACTTTTTAAACATTATTGCAAACATTTCCTCACAAAGAAACACACAGACACATAGGCAGCATGTATACACACATAAATACAGTACACAAAGCCAGAAACACACTTTTTTTTTGTCTAGTAGGTTTTCAGCTTGAACACTTTGGACAGAGGCACTTTGGCACTTGAGTAGATCAGATATGATTCTCCTTTAGAGCTGAAAAACTCCCAGTCACTGCACCCAATCGTTGGGAGCCAATGAACAGGAACAAAGCCTTCATATCCCTGCCACCTAAAAACAAATAGAGAAGAGGAATCAAATCAAAGGTGTATTTGCATCTGCTTAACAAAGGCACTAGACCTAAAATTAGCTGTCAGCCATTTCCTCATTCACAGTGAATCTTGGCATGTCAGAAGTGCACATATGCTTTCACCTGCCAGCTCACAGGAGGAAAATAAATCTACATTACAACAGAAAAGGTCTAGGTCTCAGTACTAAGTGAGAAGGCCATCAGATTGGGTGAATTATTTCACACTGGGAGGGGTATTGTTGACAAGTGGAGTACCTATAGAGAATGCTGTTGAGAGAGTAGGATTCTCCGTTAAAGGAGTTTGCGACAACCAGAAAATATTCCTCCCCGAGGCTGAAGAACTCCCAGTCCACTGCGCTGGAGAGACAGCAAAGGTATGTGTTGATGACGAGAGGTTGAAATGGCAGCCAACAGGTTATTACACAGGAATCGTTCTCATAATCCATCTGTGTGTACATGCACCTGGAATACTACAGTGTTTGCACATCTGTACCTATAGGTGACAATATCCTGGAAGCGGACGAACAGCTGTCCATTCACGTCCAGTTCGTAGATGGTGGAGTTGATGGTATATTGACTTGGTCCATTACCATGGAGTCTGTGTCCGTTGGCAACAACTAAGAAGACTCTGCTGCCAATCTGAAACATTTCCCAGTCTGTGGCGCAGAACGTCTGTGACAGTGAGAGAGAAACCATCCTTAAGGTGTTTGTAAATGTGTTTAACTTGCTTCCAGTGTTAAAAAGATAAACTCATGAAATCTGGTGCATGATTCAGCATGGTTGGCTTGGGACCCCTTACAAAAAAGCAGCAGTGTAATCACTAGTCTGGGATCCTTGTTGTAGTACAGAGTTGTTCACATATTTACCCTCTAAACTTTTCAGATGGTTTTAATTTAAATAACTCAGACTTAAAGAAGTTAAATTATCCAATATTTCACAAAAAACAAGATTAAATCTTGGCCAAGAGATTAGACAGCAACCATGAACTGCAGAATGCCCAATTCTCATCCAAAGATTAGAGAAAAGTCCAAAAGGTTTTCTTTCTTAACACTTCAATCATCTCATGACCCCTTAGATTTATCTTGTGATGCTGTGGAGGAGGCTTGACCCCTATGTAGCAAACCACTGGCCAAATTATCTAACTGTATATAAAGTAGTTAATACTAGGTCCATGCCACAATAGTAAAATATTACTTACACATTGTGGCATTATTACTAACAATCTAATAATGTCATATATAATAATATATCACTAAAATTGGCAATTTAAATATGTAGCTGATAAGATTTCTGTATTTTTACTTCGGTAATTATAATCACATTTTTGCTTTCTTAAAAATAAAGATGGAAAGCTGAAAGAGAAACAGCTAAGAAATAAATTAATTTTGAAAACTAAACAAACAAATAAATAAATAAACTAGGGCCCAAATGACGTATTTTCACTAATATATGGATGATTTTACATGGTTAATTTCCACCTGCCCTGAGGTGTTTTTAAGAATCCTCACATCCAGCTGTGGAGTTTCCCTAAATCTTCTCCTTATGGTTTTCACGTGACTATTAATGTGTCAACACTCTCTCCTTAAATGTGGCTAGATTCAAATATACGATTCACTATCAGTTACATGTCAAAGCACTGCTATCGCTCAAGCAAATCACAGCAAACCATGTGCTCTATTTTTGGCCCTGTCTTAAATGTTCTTTGCTTCCCATCGCTCTTTCATTATCCTTTTATCTCTCCCCGTTTGCATTCCCTTCCTCCTGTGTGTACAGACAAGATGGTTTTTCATACTCATCACACAGATACAGATCTCATCAGAGGAAATCAAAACCAAGCTAGTGAGAAGATGAATGGCATGGAAATCATGCAGAAAAATGCAACATTTAAGTGCTATTAAGCCTAATTTCAACCCATCCAAATTTACCCCGTATTGTGGCAGAGCACCAAACTCACAGAAGTAAGTGGTACAAAATCCTTTTTAGTCTTTCAGGCAATTTTTCAAGACCAATTACACATTTCTTTTGCTGTTTTATGTTCACCACACACCTTAATTGTCTGGAACACCTGGAAGTTTCCATTGACCCAAACGTAGATGACTGAGTCTACAGAAGTGGTCACTCCATCAAAGGCGTTTGCGACCACCAGGAAATGGTACGGTCCGACTGTGAAGAACTCCCAGTCATATGCCCCTGAGGTCGGCAGCATCTGGTGAACCTCAAAGGACTTTGTTAACTTATTCCATTTGTATATCACACTGTTTATTGTGTGATTATTATCACCTGGAAGACAGGAAGAGAGAGATGTCACAGAGTACTTTGATATTTTGCAGATTTGATGGCATTTGATGGATCTTTAGTTGTTACCTTGTCTATGATTGGCCACGGCAAGATAAGTTTGTCGGTTGATTTTAAAGGCCTCCCAGTCCCGTGCACAGTGTGTCTGTAGAGTCTGGAACCGCACAAACCGCTTTCTTCTTTTGCTCCACTTGTAAATCACAGAAAAGTCCATCTCTGGTTCTTTGTTAAAATGCTTGCGTGGCTCTCCCCCAGAGTTAGACACCACCAGAAAAATCTAGATGGAAGTAGCAAAACACAGGGAGCATCAGTTTTCCAGAATACTTCCACCAAGTGTAAATTCGATTCATATTCCATAACCCATCTCTTTCTTTTTGTCACACCTTCTTGCCCATGCTGAAGTGTCTCCAAGCCAGAGCTCCGTACGTGCTCATATTCTGGTAGAGCTGGAAACCTGTGTGGCTCCACAGATACACACCAGAGCCGGAGGCCGTTGACCGATGAGCCATAGCAGCCATAAGACCCATGCCGGGTACCTGGAACACCTGAAGATTGGATAAAAAAGGAAATATATGGATGGCAAAAGAAAGGCTGCACAAGATGTTACGCAGAGATCTAATCAGACAATAGTGGGAGAAGGGTATCAACCACAATTAAGATTGACCAAATTAAATTTCAGGATATCTTTCTACCTGATACAAAGTCTGTCTAATCTCCAACCTTCTTCTCTTGTGACCCCTTAATACAAAGCATTTTCTACTGACGATCCCTTGTCACAGGATACACATTTATAGAGGCTTAAAGAGGTGAAACTATAGTGTTTCACAAGACAAAAAAGCAAACACAGAGAAAAGTGTGGAAAATAAGCCTTTTTATTTATTCATTTTATAGCCAAACTTAGCTTTTTTCCTCATCTTGTACTCAAATTCAATTCAAATGTATTTATTTAAAGCCCAAAATCCACAAACATTGTTTGCCTCAGGAGGGCTTTACAATTCTGTACAGTTGTGACACGCTCTGTCCTTAGACCCTCGAAAAAGCCTCTCATAGATCAACCATTAATATTGTGCCTTTAGTTTCCTCAACCATAAGCACAGCGAGGTTTCTAATAATAGAACAGACACCACATATATATATATTCAGATTTTTTACAAAGTGGAAAGATACCTCTACATCATGTGTCTCTGAGCTGGTAGTGAGGACCTGGTGTTCCAACACGTAGTCCAGTCGTTTATGATCTGAGTTGATGGAGGGAGGGGTGAGACTTTTGTAAGTTTTCAATCAAAGCTAAGAGTCAGTGCTTGCTCGTGAGTGGATGGTTGATGTTGGATTCTCACCTTCTAGCACAGCGACCCATGCCGTGCCGTCGCAGAGGTAGAGGCCTTTCTTGAGCGGATTGAACCACATCTGGCCTTTTAGCAGTTCTGAGCACAACCGCTTCGAACCCACAGACACCCACTCCTCTGTTTCTGGTAATCAAAAGGAAAGCATGGAAGCAAAGACGGGAACGGTACGGAGGAAAGCATTTCAGCCATGCCTTCCATCAAACTATATCAAATGTCTTGTAAAACACCTGCAAGTTACCATGAGAGCTGAGATGGCCGTGACCCTCCTTCCCCGTGACAGGCAGGTCTGAGAGAATAGGTGGTACTGACAGAGCTGCTAGGTGGGGTTCGGAAGAGGGGCAGATCTGGCTGGTTGCATCCGAACCTGGCACCAAAACCAGCTGCCGCAACAGACCCTGTGCACGGGGGAAGCAGATAAGAGGGGAAAGATTTGACTGTTTTAGGGAAAAAAACACTGATTAGCACCTTATTTCTTAATAAAGTTAGGGATGATGGGAATATAAATCTTACTGAATACAAGCCTTTCCATCTCCCCCGACTGCCAATGTTGAATCTGGATCCCTGCATGTTGAGGTCTGAGGGGAAAGGCCTGGAGGGAACACTGTTCGCAATGAAAAGACATAATTATTTCTAATAGCCCAGGTAAGTTGTTTTTCTCCTACTGTTTAAATGAACTAAAAGTATCTGTAATTAAAGTAGTCTCCTCCATTCTTCTGTTTGTGGGACTGAGCCAGGGATTGTATCGTACATGCACTCTACGGGGGCTGATATTCCTCCCTTCTGTGCGCCAGAGGGAGTTTCCACTAAAAACCATCTATCACACACTGTCAGGCCACTGTGATATGGCTGCAGGGTGTGAGCAGATTTGGAGCCGTGCCATTGTATTGTGATGAAGGATCTACTATCCCTTAAGGGAGTTCAGAGGAAAGAGGAAGAGAGGGTGGTGGGAGACAGACAGTGAACAGAAGCACTCAGGAAAAACTGAGACATGAACTTACATTTCTAGGGGTGAGCTGCAGTCCACAGTGAGCCTGACATGACGACTACTGACGGCTAAAACCAGAGTGTGCCACTGGTTATTGGCCAGCTCGGTGCCTCGAAACCCCCAGTGCTCTACCTCCCCTCCGTGACCTCTGAAAACAAAGTGCAGACGTTTCTTCGAGAACCTCAGCCCCAGTATGATCCGTCCTCGCTCCCCGTTACTCTTGCCTCGCCTCTCCTTCTCCCGCCCTCCATGTTGCTCCCTCTCTTTATTCCTTTCCAAAATCTTTATGTCTTTATCGTTCTCCTCTTCCTTCTCCCCCGCCTCTCTTTTCTCAACTTTTCTTGGCTCCATCAAGGAAAAGATGTATTCATTTCTCTGAAATTCAAAAAGGAGAAACGCTCAGACAGTCTGTGTTTGGCAGTGGTGGAAAGTAACAAAGTACTCAAGTACTGTCCTTAAGTACAAAGTTGAGGTACTTGTGCTCATTAGTTGTAACCATACTTGTATTTTACTGGCATATTTAAGTTCTATTTTACATTTTGCTGCTTCTTTTGCTGCATTTCAGGGGAAAATGAAGTAAGTTCTTACTTCACTACATTCATTTTATAGTGAAAGTTACTTGTTACTTTTCAGATTACAAATTTAAAATGAGTAATGAGTTTATAAACTGTGGATTGTTATATAGTATATAAAATAGTTTAAATGACCTCCACGACCTTTCTGCTGCATAATGAGTACTCTGCATACTCTGTACTGCATAAGTACATTTAATACACTCACCTTGGCTGCAGTGTGAGTGGCTTTTAGTGTCACCACGATGGAGAATTCTTTGGGGAAGAGGTCACAGTTCACCAGCACTTGGGAGGAGGGAAAGCTCATGGAGGTGTGGGGGCTTGAGAAATGAATCCCCCTGACCCCTCCAGCCTGCTTCATGTGCACCCCTGGCACAAGCTTTGAGGTGTCCCTCTCGAGGACAAAAGACAGAAGATCCAGAGGGAGCGAGTCTGAAGACAATAAGCAAATAAAGAGCTTAGGGGGATTGTTTTACTGCCGAAGCCTTTTCATGCAGAAATTGCTGTAATATAAATCAGCTGTTTCAAATCTTTGGGTCTGGACCCCCTAAAGAGGTCGCAAAATAAATCTTAGGGGCCCTGAAATGACAAATGGGATTACAAAATAAAAAGATTATCTGCCTCCCAAATTGTGCTTGTTTTTCAGACTCTTCTACAGATGTCTAAAGATGATTCAAACTAAACAAATGGGAAAGAGGAAATCACTTTGGTTTAACTGAGAATTCTGCTTTATACTTACTACTTCATACTATTACTCTACTGCATTCCAGAGGGACAGACTTTAAAACATAAAGTCTGTAATGAAATGACAATAATGAAAATAATCATTAGTTACAGCCACACACAAAATTCTGCATGAGGTCCGCCTCAGTCAAGAGTAAAATCCCTCTTTTACATTAATGCATGAGCAAAAATAACAATCACAGTGTTTGCATTGAGTACTTTTACTTTAAGTTTTTTTTCCTGATTACACTTACATACTTTTACTTAAGTAACATTTTCAATGCAGGGCATTTATTTGTAATGGTGTGCTTCTCCGTGTGGCACTAGTACTTTTATTTGAGTAAAGGATCTGAACACCACTGCTCACAGGTTAGTATTTGAAACAAAGGGGGTCACAACTTTGTTTTAAGGGGACACACATTAAAAAGGTTGGCAACAACTGTCATAGCACAGTTGAGTCCTTGCCCCCCCTCCCCGGTGTATGAGAAATAGCCCTGGGTGGTGGCACAGCTATAGGAGGTTTTAGGAGGGGTTGTTATTAAGAAACACTGTCTTTAGAAAGCCAGAATAATGGAAGAGAATTCCTCTGAAATTGATGAGACATCACATGCACATGCACCCTGTTCATCCTGATAATCTGATGTGTATAGAATTGTTGTGGAATCCCAACCACATCCAATGTCTGTACTTGTTTGTGGATGTTAATTTAAGTCAATATTGCACGCAATACTGCACGTACAAACACTCCCACTGCACTGTGAGCAGACGCAGACAGTTGGAATTATCTAAAAGAATTTTGGCTAGAGGGGTTTCCCAGGTTTTTAGATGAAACCATAAACTATTCACAGAATAATCATTAACTGAACATCGGATTTGTTGAAGTGAGCTGAGGTAATAGAGAGGAAAGCTGAGGTTTTTGAGAGGGAAAACAGAATAAAATGGTACAATACCTGTACAGTGTCTCCATGTGTCCGTGGTAGTGCCAGTGACCCTCAGCCCGAGGAGAAGGAACGGCACAAACATGAGCGATGACATTACAAAAAGCCTGTTTGCTTCAGTTGCTGAATGTCTCCATATTGAAGGTATTGCTGTAAGTATCTGACTCTATCTTAAGTGACAATACACTCCAGGATGTGCATTCTTCATGATGATACAAGCGAGCATTTTCAGATCTTCCAACTGCAGAGAAAACTGCCAAGTCACCAAGTTACTGACGATCAGCAAAGCTACACTGGCTACCTGAGATTCACATGGATTTGAATAGTAGAAGTAGATAGTCCCAGAGCATCTATGCTTAGAGAGGAATCCATTCATCTGTGTGGAGAATCCTGCACCTGCAGCTCCTTTTAAACACCAGAGCCATGCAAATCACTAACCAGCCTGTCATTCATCCTCCCTCAACCGCCTCTGATGACACAGACCTGCCAGAGGGGTGAGACGCTACACAATGTGTGTGTGTATGTGTGTGTTCACATATGAGGCTCAGACAGAATACATATATGTAATGATAAAGAAAATTTCTGTCAAATATGCTCCAAACATTCACTCCATAAAAGGGTTCTCAGAAAACAAAATGTCTCTTTTTATTAAAAAAGCAACCCAAAAACAACAACAGAACATATGTGACCTTTGGTCTACTAATGGGCGGATGGATATGAGCTGAGCTATTATTACATTAGCTGTTATCCTGTAGTTTATTACCTGAGAAACCGAGGTATGTCCATGAACCCAGCTGTGATATTAAAGTCTCAAACCAGGGTTATTACTTGTTGAAAATGTAATGAAGTTTCAGGACATTAAAATTAGGCAAACACCGCAATGACAGAGTACTGAGATAGCCTGGGTTAAATATAATGAGCAAATATACTTATATTGTATTTTAACCTGCCTGAACTGGGTAAATCACATGAATTTGACTTTCAAATGTCTTCCTGGCAGTCTCTAGGGAAGTTTTGATTATTCATGGTCACCCAATTATCCATTTAATACCACTATAAATAACTTGATAGAATTATTTTCCACTGTCTGTTTGAGCCAGCTTGGTTGGTTAGTAGGCAAATAATCTGACTGCATTTAGAGAGACGGCGGCATGTCCTGCTTGCGTCTGATCTCTCAGAATCCTCTCGTCCACTGACCGGCACATTTACAAGGCAAATACACGTTGTCTCGCTTCTTCTCATCCCCATTAAGATCATAGACGGCACGAAGATCAGGATAAGAGATATCAACTCGGCCTTGCTGTTTTCCTTTACCCATTCATCTTTCTCCCTTCCAGGCATGGCATGAAGTGGGCATCGCACCCTCCTGTGTGGTTTCAGAAGGACCTGTTTGGATGCAGAAAAGTTATTGTAGATTGTTCATTCATGCGCATGTTTTTCCTTATTCCTGGTTTGACTCATCACCTGCTGCTATTAGTCTTATCACTGTTCCAGCTGTGCTGAATGTGACCGTTCATGTGACCGTTCAGTAAGTGTATCAGATGAGATCTCAGGTTCTAAATCAGGCTTCAGTGATAAAGGACGGCCAGGAAGATAGTACACTCTGAAAAAATAATTATCAGATTTGGTTTTATACATCAACATATCTTTTTTTTAACCTGCTTCATTCTATTTAGTTACCCTTTGTCTTTCAAAATGAAGAAGTACATTTGTGTTTGAGAACCACAAAGGAAATTCATTTCATGTTTGGTGTTTTTACAAAGTCATTCTTTGCTGGTTTTTTTGCTTGTTATAGTTTCTTCAGTTTAATATTGTGTTTCTGCATGTTCATACTTGATGTCAGATTGAATATAACAGATTTGTTTTGAATATCTGGATAAGTGTGTTCTGTGCAGGTTGTTCTTTGACAGAATGAAACTAAACCAAACATGATTATAGTTCACTGACACCACCTAGTGGTCTATTCTCAAACCACAGTGTTTCCATCCATAGTACTTGTGCACATTTTAGCAGGCAGGGCCTCAGTGGGAATTGAAACTGTCTTGCATAATGGGCACATGCCAACTATATATGACAGCCAGATTATGACAAGTGACAAAACAGCGTATCAGGCAGCAGTGAGTTTAAATGGTTGAGGACCAATATGTCACATGACCTAATGTCACAGGTTTGCTGTGTCTTCAGACGTGGGTAAAGCCATGCATGGAATCCCCACCTGCTAAATGTATAAATGCAACAATTATGTGCTCTATTTTTATAAACACATCAAGTGATAGGCATTGGACAGGACCTGCCATACAAAAAATAGATTCCTTCATTTTTTACCTCTCACATCTTAGAAATGTCCCCAGGGATATGGGTATTAAAATAAACATTTCATTATTTTATCCATTTCTGAAAGCACATATACAAATAAAGATGCATGTGACAGCAAATCTGAGTACCAAACTATATTTATTGTATACAGTAGTAAAAGACCACAAATAATGTACAAATCAGTAGAGAAACAAATAACATGACAAGACCTGGGCCCCGTTCTTCGTACATTACATACTGGCCAGCTCAAAAGAGCCTCATCCAGCTTAAAATGCAAGTGGAAGGCAGTTTTGATAACTGTGCTCTTATTTTGAGAGACAGGAAAGATGAAACCATGATCAATAATTGTGACTGGCTTGTGCAGACTCATGTCTCTGTACAACAACATTTTGTCAAAGGCTGAGTGCTGGTTAGTCTTTGTATAAAATTAAATTTTATATTCCAAAACATAAATCAATAGTGGACAGTTGTTGGTATTTTACACAGCAGGTGGCAGTACAATTAAGTTTTTACAAATGTTTGTCAAATATTCATTTAGAAATGTTGATATATTGGCATTGACTTAGGTTTTTATTATTAAGAATGATACAAAAATACAACTGAAACAGACAAGACTACAATTTAATTACTATTTAAAAAGGACATCACCTTTCTAAAACTATACCTAAGGCTATGGAAATATATCTTAAACGTTAAGGGAGACTAAAACACCTGAAATTCACAAAGCCATTAACAACTGTATTTCATCATTTTAAATACCTCATAATGCAAAAAGTTAATCCGTATTGCAAATGTCTAAATAACAGTGGCTTATACTTTGACAAACTTCAGCTACTTGTGCATAACAAAACAAAGGTGTAAGTATATCTGAAAATAAATTAAAATTGGTACACTTAGAAGGGTTGTGATGATCCAACTCAATCTGAGTAAGCTCACGCTTTTGGAGGTTGTGAGCGCAAAAACTACTTGTGTCCACAGATTTATTCTAATCCTGACTGTACTGAAAAAGTCGGCTTATGTCAGGCCATCGATAATCAAATTAGGCAAACTCAGACAACTGAGTACGAAGGACGGGGCCCTGTGGGTACAGAACACTAAGCTCCCAAACTCCATTGGTTTGCCTCCCTGCCCTCCCGATATGCAACAAACTGCATGCATCCTTCTCTGAAACTGTAAGATATTGGAGACACTCCTCACAACTTGGGATATCTTCACTGCTTGCAACTCTGGAGTCATGTTTTTTGAACAAATGGCCTGTGATATCTGCAATTTACATCCAAGAAAATAGCTGAACAGTCGACGTAGCAGTGAAAAGTGTCTTCAAAGTGTTAACAAAAAGATACTGACTTTTGTTGGATATCCTTCCTCAAACTGGAAGCTGTTCCTCTTCAAAACATGTAGAATCAGTTGTCCCGACAGCCTACATTCGCAAGGACAATACAAAGAGGAGACACTTGATTCTAAAACAGCATTGAGGAATCACCTTCCAGTTATTCCCACCCACATCCCTCCCGTTTCTCCCCTCCCCCCCAAATGTTAAAACCCACAAGCAGAGCCACTTGTAAGAATACTGTACGGACTGGCCACTGGTCAGCTTCATCGCAAAACAGGGAATGAAAACAAAAAGTTATGAATCCCACATTGAGACAATCCTTACACAGCCAGACCCCAACCAACCCCAACAAAAGATGCATATTAATGGTGAAATAAGTTTCCCTCCCCTAAAGAGGCATCTTTCTGGATGAGTGAATAATAATCTGTACCACGGATACCCACAAAGAACTTTTCTCAATTAGTAGAAGTCAAAGAGGAAGCAAATAACTTTACTGAAATACAAACTCCCTTAAAATGTGAATTTGCAGTTTGCTTTTAGAGTGATCCAAGTACATTAAATATGAACCAGAAGTTCGGTCTTTGGAGTATTGGTCCAAGCCCACAACATTTATCTAACATCCACTTCTGTACAGAAAAATCAACAAGCTGGTTGTTAAACTTTAAAAGAAAAAAACAAAACAAAAAACATCGCATAACTCTTTAGCAAAAGCACCTAAAATGCAGAGAAAATTAAAATACCTTTGACAGAGGAGCAGGAGTCACCATTCAGACAAAAAAAAAAACACTCACACAAGAAAGCAAAGTGAAATGGAAGGCGGGTGTGTATTAAGTTCAGATAGTGCTTCCACTTCTAAACATTTTCATGCCCACTGACTGTGACCCCTGGACAAAAACTTGCAAAGCCTCGCATTTGACCCTGATGGATGAAAACCGTGACAAACTACTGGATACCAAGCTTTCACTGGAGAGTGAATGAGAAGCACTGACAAACCAGGAATAGCTGTGATGCGCTGTTGGTCCAATCACAGCCTGCGCTGCCAGGAAGGAAATGTTGTCCTGATTGGCCAGCAGAAAGGCTGTTGACATGCACAAAAGGTCAGTCCTGGCTGAGATAGTACATAAACAGCTGAGGAGCCCCCCTATACACACACCTGAAGAAAACCATGATAGACACCTTTAAACTGAAGAAATAATAATAATAATAATAATAATAATAATAGTCTGAGAGAAGTATTGGGGAGGGGAGGGACAGTGAAGGTGGCTGAGGGCGTGGTCTAAGAGTGGCCGTCAATGGGGAATGTGGGGGGGGGGGGGTTTAGCAGTGCCCGCCCGTCTGCTGCTGGAATACGTCTATGGTGTCTTCATCTTCCATCTCCAGCTGAGAGGAGCGAAGAGAAAGAGATTCACATTAGCGGATATAAACAATGACTGATCAAGTACAATACACACATGAAAATTAAATAAGACTTCAGAGAGTAATATCATAAGCGATGGGCTTCTCTTATGGTTTACCGTCATACAGAAAGGTAATTTCACTGAGGTTTCCAGAGAAAGTAACGGTGAACAGAGCATCATGTCTTACCTGTGCAGGTGTATCCGTCTCATTGATAGGCTGGCCATCAAACCTGAACCTGATCTGCCTTATTGCGAGACCCTGCAGGAGCAGCACAACAGACGTGAAGATGAACCCATGCGTAAAAGGACTTTTAGTGCAAGAACAGCAACGTGAAGTGTGCAAGCGATCAGGACGCTGAATGAGGTGTTGGAGCAAATTCAAAACAACTGCATGTTGTTGGGGAAGGGAACATTTCTGCTCACCTGTCGTTCACAGTACGCTTTCATTAATTTGCTGAGGGGTGTGTGTCTTTTGATTTTGAACTGGACCACCGACCCATCTTGCCCCGCAACCTTGAGGTTGATGTGATCGTTCTCCGTCTTTACTCCCTCCTGCAGAAGAGACAAAAAGAAAAACAGCAGATGCCACAGACATTACACTGGAGTCAAAGATAAAAGACACACAACAGGAAAGAGACTTAAGCCAACCAAGTTTAAGTCACCAGACTGCAACTTTAACAGAAATATAACATAAACATAGTAAATGGACGGGGCTGCACCATCCTGTAGATATTTACAGCAAAACAAACTCACATGAGTCAGAATAATTCATGCAGGTTTCAATGTGTTGCTCCAGTCACAGATGCTAACGTTAGCATGATTAGCTCCGGGCTATCTTCTCGGCACTGCAGCCCTTTGGAGCAGATGCTGTGTTTAGCCGCTAGCTAACACTTTTGTTTTGTTGCACACACTAAAAATAAAGCAGCGACATTAGCCCAGCTCCAGATTATTTAAGAGTGCGTCACCTCCATTAGCGCTCTTTTGTCGCTGCTGCAGTTGCGGCATTTGCGGGGTTGCGGACATAACGTGGTCCCATTTCGACAAAGAAAAAAAATCCGCAAATGACAATAATGGTGTAATTGCCATTTCTGCTCACAATCTTCGACAGTCCGGTTAGCGGCGACAGGATACCTCCCGCTACACACAATGAGGGTCGTGTGAGCGCACATGAACGTAAATGTGGATGTGCGGGTTCTCATTCATTTGCGAAACAAACACTGCGCCGATTCAGAGAAACGTGCAAACCAGGCCATTTTAGATTGCACATCTGAGAAACGGTCCGGCAGGCAATCTGCTGGGCCGTCGCAACAAATGTGCGGCTCTTTAAAGCTTTAAATCGTACCTTTGGCTTTTCCTCTGACATGCTGGCTGGATTTCGTGTGCGGGTTTTTCAGAATAAGAGGTTAATTGCGCTGTATTTCTCTTTCTGCCGCCTTCCGTCCTCTCTTCTCCTCCGCTAACGGGCGCGCGCTTTGGACCGCTGTTACAAATGGACGATTGGACCGGAGGGGACCACGTGACCACTAAGCCACGGGAGCGCGGACACGGGAGCGCGCACCTCTGGAAAATCCTCGATCACGCGAACTGAGGTACCTTTACCATATTAAAACCTGAAAAGTAACTTTTAATTAAGTCAAGAAATAAAATCAAAACATGTAATTAATAGTTTATTGTACAACCGTTTCCTTATGAACTGAGGAAAAAATGACATAAAAAACACAATATTTTTATTGTCATTGTCAATGTCATTTTATTTCAGTATTTTAGTGACACATACAGTTTTGCCAAGTGCTTGAATTCCTCTCAGATGTTACTTTGTCTTTTTAACTAGTCTTTATTGAGAATAGAGCACAAGAGTACATGACAGTATAATATTATTTCTGATTTAAAGTTTTAAAATATAACAAAGTAAAGGTAAAGTCTTTGGAAAGTTCTTATAAAGCATGTCCATTTTTTAATGTTCAATTTTAAACCTCATATGAGGGATAATTCTAAGACAGGTTTAAACTTCTTGATGGATTTCTTGTAACAAACAAGTCAAACAAATCAATTAACTTTAACCTTTTAATAAGTAAGACACAAGATATAAGGCAAAAGTTTTATTAAAAGCACAAATACAGGCAAAACACAAATACACGCTTAAGGATTTTATTAGGCTTACATGCTTTTACAGGATATACAGAAGTAGGCAGACTTGAATCCAACTTAAGGTGCAAAATATTCAACTTAATGATTACTTAATTTAAGTTAATTTAGGGTGCAATGGTTGAGTTCATAGTATGAATATATTTCCAAACCTAATATATAAAAAACATTTCTGTGTCAGTGGAACCTACAGTTAATAACACAATAAAACAGCCTCCAACAAGTACATTTTTAAAATAAGATTCAATTTGAAACAAGAGAAGAAATTAAAGTACAAAAACAGGTTACGATTTCTAAGTGTACCTCTCTGAGCAGTAACTCAGAGGGGCAAAACAGATTAGATCTGTAAATTTGCAGATGCAATAGATGTTCTTATGCAAAAGGGAAGAATTTTTCAGTAACCAAACTGGATTCTTCCCATTCTGTACAATTAAACCTGAAAAACAACCTAATACATAGTATAAGTAGACTGAAGGAGCCACAGGATAGACTAGTCTTAAAGAACACTGCTGCAACATGTCTATATTCTAGCCTTATTACAGCCTCTTAGGTCATCACATTGAACATCCCTGTTCACAGGCCAGATGAAGCCAGAGACTGTATAAAAACTACTGTCATATCTCTTAATTGTCTCAGTTATAGTTTACATTAATTCTCAGGTCAGGTGTACTCTCACAACCACAAGATAGATTGTTGATGGCTGTTGTGCGAGAGAGAGTTCAGGAAAATACAGAAGAGTCATGGTGTACATCTTAGTTCACAGATCCTCTCATGCAAATTTGGAGTATGGATTTGGTCCACTTAGACCTGGAAAGACATAAAATAATCGGTATAGTTAGGCATTGATTTAAAAGAATACTTTGAGATTTTGGGGAATGTGTATTTGTTTTCTTGCAGGGAGTTAGATAAAAAGATCAATTGCATTTTCATGTCTTGCAGTGAAATATGAAGTGAGTTTAGATTAGCACAAAGACAGGAAACAACGGGATACAGCAAGGATGATTCTGTAAAGATAACTCATTCTGCCAGGCTAGCCATTCCCACCTGTTTCCAGTCTTTGTGCTAAGCTATGCTAAGTGGCTGCTGGCAGTACCTTTGTATTTACTGCAGGAGATCGAGATCATTCCCCCCTTTTAACTCTTGGCAAAAAAGCTAATCATTAAAAAAAAAACTTTACTAAACTCCGTCACTCACAAACCAGAAAAAGGACAACTCAATCTCATTTAGTAGTTTTAGATTTATTCTCCCATCAAAGGCCCTGAGCCCAAACTTCCTGTCTTTAAAAGGAACAGAATATCAGATCTGCACTGTTTTAGTATATGCACATGTGAAAAAGAGAAAAGTGAGAGAGCTCACCATATTTCTGCCTGATTTCATCGTGTCTCTGTTTCATCTCTGCTTTCCTGTAAAGACAAAACATTCTCCTTTGAGTCACACAAATGACTTGATAATATTTCTGACACACTCAAACACTCCCAAACGTCATGTGACCTAAAAACTAGTTTGGGCTGGTAACCGTATGACGTGTGCATTTTTCCCTCATCTGCGCTGCTTTTGTGTTGTGTTATGAAGGAATCTGATATGGATCATGACCAACAATGCAACAGGGGCAGCTGGCATGTCAGGTGTCCTTTAGATTGTAAAACATTAGACAAACCTCCATATTGAGACTATAAAAAGACGAACTGAACGCAGTAACACAGAGGGAATGTTAAAAATGCAACCTAAAGATGTGCACAGACCCAGAAAAGCCATTTATGGACTTTTATTTATAGTTATTCAGCTATTTTTATAAAGTGTTTTAGTGTATATATCTCTACATGTATACATCTACTGTGTGTGCATTTATACAGCAAAAAATTTGTTCTTGTGTTGTGTAGTCCTGGTTCTAATAAATGTGTAAGCCTTCTATGATCTGAGGGTTAGGAAAAGGTGGGAGCGGTGGACAGAGGAGGTGGACTGTGCTGCATCGCTGCACTGTTGGCCAGTTTGAGTTTAGATGTCTGATGCCTGACAATCAGACTGAACTGCTTTTTTGTTTCACTTCATTATTCAATATCTGAATTGCTGAAAAAACTGGAGACGTGGCCAGCGATTTAGAGATCTGAAACCTAGTTTAGAGTAAGACTTAAGAAATAGATACTGTCTATTTTTGCACAGGCAAGCTACTGATTAAAAACTGTTATGGTTTAAAACTGTTACATGCTGCATTCAAAAAACATTATTTCTCACCTTTCCTCCTGCTTGGTTTTCATCTTATTGGTCTGCCTCTGCATCTTGGCCTCGAACCTTTTGGATCTGACACACAAACACAAAACCAAAATTAGCTTGTGGTAAGTTCATGTCATGGGAAAGTACACTGTGTGTGCATGTTTCCAGTGCATACACATTAAGAAAGTAGCCACGCCAAAGCTGACTGAAATGTACATTACAGTAAGTGGCTGCGTTATCTCTTAATGATTAGACTAAAATTTCCCCGCAGCACACACCGATCCAGATCACATGAAATCTGTCTTTAATTAATTTAACTCCAATATTTAATATAAATCAAGTACACATCGTATACGCTTAACCTGTGACAATAGTTCTTGTACCTCACCATAACTTCACAATTCACTAATAGCACCCAAATGCATTCACATGTGATGTCCTGTACATGTGATTTATCTCAAAAGGTAAGATAAGCATTTATAGGAACATAACAAAAAATGGGTGGGGAAATATGAGGCACGTGAGCAGATTAACCACAGACAATTCACATTCAAATACACTTTCAAGAAATGTAAGAATTTTATGAAAGAATGAAAAGAATCTTTTTAATAAAATTTGTAATTGTTTATTCTGTGCTTTCTGTATGTCAGAATATGATGAAGATAAAAGATGAGATTAAACTACACTTGGGTATACTGTGTATTAGGGTGCCATTGTTTCATTACACTGGGCCTGATGCCTCACATTGAGGAAGGGATTTTAGGAAGTTGTTAGTAGAGTTGTTTTGTCGGTTACTGTTCAGTCAAACAGCGATAGAGTCAACCGTAGCTCGCTCAACACTTACCCAAAGTTCTCACACTTGCAGCAGCAGAACAGGCAGACCAGGAAGGCGATGATGATAACTCCACCAAGCACAGCCAAGGTGATTATCAACGTCTGGAAGTTCACTGCGGACAAAGACAGAGAAACACAAGGACAAAGTTATGCAGGTATCCACAGTTACAGATAAGATATTTATTTGTTCTACCTTTTTTTGTTCTTCTTTTCTTTTCTATAAGTACTTTGCATTATAATTATTCCCATCTTTCTTTCTTTGTTTTTTTCTGTTTTTTCTGGTTAATATGTTTGACCTCTGAATCACTTGTAATGTTGCTTGATTGTTAAGATGTTAAAATTATGTAAGATTAAGTCCTGGATTTAGCATTTACAGAAGTAAAAGGGAATATCTGAAGTAAAGTTTACATCAAAAGTAAAAATCCTCAAAAAAAATACCCAGGATGTTTAAATATCAGTGTTAATGTCTGAGCAACATGTTGCTGGAGTCTGACCATGAGGTTTTTGCTAATAGGTTCATGTTATTGATGCTGGATAGTTTGCACATATTCTTTTAAGTTCAAGCTTTATTTGTCACATCTTATCATACAGGGTATAATCATACCCTGGCTGTACTGAAATCTGTGAAATGTGTGAACCTCTGTCTATCTTTGTATTACTTTTTTTTTAAATTTTCATAGATTTAATTAACTGTATATTGGTGTAGTGATATAAAATTACTTAAATTGTGATAGATGGTTTGCAGATTTTAACTTATCTGAAGATAAGGTGTTGTTTTATGTCCACTTGCTGTTGGCAACAAGTGACTTTTTCATCCATTGTTTTTGTTGAATGATTAGGTCTGTTTCAGCCGTGGGAGTCAACTGATAATATGGCACTGAGAAGAAGAGCTGTTGCCATGGTTACTTGGTGGGGTTACCTGCAGACCAGAATGGAACTACAGACACCTGCCAACCAATCAGAAACAACTATCTTATGTAGCTGTGTTGCTTATTATATGTTTTCAGTATAAATTGATTAACTATGTAATTCGTTCATCAAGCAAAAACACCAAAAGTCTGCTTTCTCCATTTTATATCATTATAAACTGATGACCTTTGAGTTTTGGACAATTAGTCAGACAAAACAGGACATCTCAAGAGTCACCTTGGATGCTGAGAAACTGTGATGGGCATTTTTCACTATTTTCTGAAATTTAACAGGCCAAACAACAGCCAAATATATTAATAATCAAACTGATCCATACTGGCAGCCCTACATCAGAGGAATGTAGTAAGAGTAAGTATAAAGATGTACAAAATGGAAACATAAATAAGGTACAAGTATGGAAACATAAATAAGGTACAAGTACCTCAAGCTGGTGCTTGTAACAATGACATTTTTTGTACAGTAATAAATAAAAATATCTTAATCTCGCTTTGAGTTTTTAGTCTTTATAAAAGCTTCTTGCCTACAAACTATAAACACAAGATTTCGTTAACTTAAATTAATGTGTATTTGAGTATAAGTAGATAAAAGTGTGACTGAATATATGTACATTTCTTTGTGTACATCTATCTTTTATCAATATACTATTTCAAATATGCAAATAAATAAAATGTATGTGTGTGTGTGTGTGTACTCTCTTACTCCAGCAAAGCCCCCAGCGTGCATCATTCAGTGGGCAGAGTGCATGTGGTGGAAGGATGGTCTTCACTGGATACGTTACACACGACTTAGTTTTGATACACCACAAGCACTGCAAACACACCACATTCATTATTTGAAAAAAACAATGAATCCCAAAATACACTGAGATATTCACATGCACACAAACAGCAGACACAGGAGGAGGAGGGTGGGAATGGCTCATGAGTTACTACTCAAACCTGTCTAACAGGTGTGGAGGGAGAGGAGGACGCACCGGCTGTGCTTCCTCCACTTGATATACTTCTTTTTCCTTATTTTCCTTATTTTCCCACTTCTTATGAAGCACACAAACACTCTGAAAACTGTGAAATCAGGCCGGCAGTTGTAGCAGATTTTCTCCGAGGACTCACCGTGACGTTTTTCAGACATTCCTCGCAGCTTGTCCCATTCTTCGCCTCACACACTGTGGAAGAGGGGGAAAAAAATCTGTTAGTTTAGCTGAAACACCCAAAACGATACACACTGGGTAAATATGGGACTTAAACATGTCAACATGATGTCTTTCAGACGCGCAAACGCTTTGCCTCACAACAGAGAGCGCAAGTGACTCAAATATTGGAGAGATTAGCTGAAAACACGAGGAGAGGCCGATTAAACGAGGCCTGTGGGTTCCTGCTCGCTGTGGTTTCTGTAACTACTGCTAATCCCCCTGGGGTATTCTCCGTGGAGGCAGAGCTCACAGTAAACACACAGACTTCAGACCAGTCATATTACTGTCAGCAGACTACACAGGACAACGGCCGGATTTGTGCAAAGTGTGGCCACGAAGCTGGAAAACTGAGGTGTAAACAGGGGCGTATTCTTGCGTGGTCGGTTTGTTTGCTGCTTCCCCTGCTGGTTTCTGAACTTGCAAACAATTAAGGACCTGAGGGGTGTGGGGAGGGGGGGGGGGTTGACGACTGAAAAGAAACACATTGTTCCCACTGAGAGGTTTCAACAATACACAAAAGATATGAAACCAACACAGGCACAATGATATCAGCACAATCACTGTTTATTTTGCCTTACAAAGTCAAATGTAACCCTGACTTAAGATCTCCTTAGTTATTCTCTGAGAAATAATCTTAACTCTCAGATATTTACATTTAAAAACAAACAACTGAAGTGTACTGCAGGACAGCTAAAAAAGGTTTCTGGTTTGCTCTATGTCCAATGGTAACACAAAAGAGAAAAAGAGCTAAACTTTCATTAAAAAAAAGAGAGAACCAAATGTAATTCATGGCCTAAGAAAAGTCTCAACACATCAGCTGATGGTTGTGTAACTTTTCCATTTTACCTACAGCCTTACAGTGAATAATGACGCAGCTGAAAGAGATTACATGAAAGGGAGAGAGATTATTTTTGGCTGCCATGAATTCCTCGGTCACCACAGAGTTACTGGTTTCCACTCCTACCTTGGTCAGGTGCTTGAGTTTGAGCGCAAACTGTCGCCAAGCCGAAGACGAGCAACAGAGCGGGGACCAAGATCCGCGAATCCATCGTTAAAAAAATGTTCAGGGGATTAATCCAGATGCTTCTGAGCAGATTTGAGAGAGACCTGTGCGACCTGAGAGAGAGAGAGGAAATGCTTTGGCTGCTCCGGTCTGAAACTCGAGAAGTGAACTCACCGGGAAGGAACCAAACGCTGGATCCTGACGCACGCTCGTTACGCACAGAGACAAAGGAGGAGGCGTGTGTTGGAGCGCGTCTGCATTTTTCTCATGTTGGCTGTGAAGGAAGAAGCAGTCAAAAAGTACTAAAACATAAACGTATAATACTACATGATAATTAAAGGCCATTGAATTGCTACTTTAAAGGACTAGCTGGTTTTAACAAATGTAGTTTTAACACTTGATATTGGGTGGTGGTGATAAATCACTGTGAGGGTTGTGAGATAATAAATGGGAGGAGAATTAAGAAAAATACATATTCAACATACATTTGTTTTTATTTTTTGCACTCTTCTTTAAACTTTGCTCCTTTTTATTTGTTAAATATTGGACAATTTGAGCCTAAAATATCCAACCAGAGTTACTTTGTGATAAACCAAGCAAGACAAGGAGCTGTTTCAAATGATATGAGCTCATTATAGATTTAAATCAAATATCAAATATTGAAGATAAATAGATTATTTTCATTTTCCAGTGATTATGAACTGATGAAAAAGTAATTATAAGTATTGTTATCATTTCTGCCAACAGATACCTCTAAATCATACACACTGGTCCTTTAAATAGTATTAAATATAAATATAAAATGAGTACAAGTACTGTAAAATTAGTAGCTATAGTACTTAAATGAATGGTATTAGTTATTTTCCACCACTGTTTGTAGGTTCTACGTGTGTCCAAATAAATTCACAAAGACAGGCACAAAATAGAGGACAATAATTCCAATAATTTATTAAAGCATAATTTTGTAAAGCCAGTTACAAATAAAAAAAGAACAACACACATATCTCTCTCTTTCTCTTTTTTCTTTTTTTTTTTGAACAAGCACAATATGTTTAACTATGTAATGACGATAATAAGCATAACAGAAGATAAGAATGGGCCCCACTTTACTGGCCGCCTGCGGCTGATAACAGGACCCTTTGTGATGAAGTTGCCCTTGCAGACAGATTTGCAATCAGTTACTGCAACACCTAACCTCGATTCATCATTCTCTTTAGCGAACACACCGATCACATTTCAGCAACTATGGGGCAACTTCTTCCAACTCAGTGTAATATCAGTGACAGACAGAACCATAGACATAGAATAACTAGAACATACAACCCCAGGTTCCTTGGAAATTATGGCTTATGGGTTTCTTTCTCTGGTTCTCCTCTCATTTTCAGCCAAAACTAAAATAAACAAAAGTTCAAGGTGGAACCTGTGGGTGAGTTCTGCTTATTCTACCTCTATAGGCAGGATCCCGGTGAGCTGTGTGTATGCAGCCAGGGCCGTAGCTACCACTGAGGACACCGAGGTCATGTCCTTGCTAGTGTCCTTTTCTAGAAATTGTGGGCACTTTAAAAGGTAGTGATGGGATATTCGGTGCACTCTGATTCCAGTATTTATACACTAAATACATATTTAAATTTTGAATTTGAATTCTTGTAGCCCAAATAATTGGCAATTTTCCTCCATTTATGTTATTCCTGGTAATGTGGGAGAGGCTTTAAAACTACATTTGGACCATGAGAAATCCAATTGTAAAATCATTTTTGGTGTCGCTGAGTCATTACCTCAGTATTTTAATTTAGCTACAGCCCTGCAAGTGGCACTCCAGATAGACAACAGACAACTTCACCTTAAAAAGTTAAACATTACTTGAATATCTGGCATGAAAAGCAGCAAACCAACTGGTTTCAGAGCAAGCATTGAAATTATTAATAACACAGGAACTACTTTACCCAAACCAAATTAAAGTAATTGGGCTGTTGTTTGATTACAGACAATTTTCCATGTTATTTTAATATTCCCTTTGGATATTTGCCCCACAAACAAACACGTGTTTTTGTCCCCTAGTGGTGTTTTACACCAGGGATGCTGCAATCTACCTGCAGTACCACACAGTCAGGTGATATTGACATTACAGTGACTTCACTTTCAGTCCAGAATCGCGCACACACACGCATACGAAGCACAGATGACTGTCAGCATTCCCAGAGCACAATTAAACCATCTCCAAGCCCATATCCTCACAGTGTCTTATCTGCTCCTCTTACACCAAGACAGGAAAAAAATCAACTATATTTTTATTACATTATTCTCCCAAACACACCTTGCAAAACGTACAGTTCAGTAAGAAATAAATACAACCCCTCCCTTTATATCCCATGCTTTTCCCTTTAACTCACAATCACGACACCATTCTCTGCAAAGGTTAGTCATGTAAATACATCTTATTTCCAAGTAATACACTCAGTAAAATCACTTCATTTTTTCTCATTTCCATTTTCTTTTCCAACTTTTGACACCGTAAATACAGTCACACGCACACACACAGCAGCATTCCAGACACAGCACTTCAGGGCGGTTAAGATAGCCGGGGGAATACAATTATAAGAGTTATCAGTAATAAACATCACATGTTCATAAACAGGTTGGAAACACAGAAACGGAGCTCTTATGCGTTATTGTTCAAGTCACTGATCTTAGTAAAGAAAAAAAGTGATAGTTGCATGAGCAGACAAGGATATACAGTATTTTATGGCTCCAATTAACACTGCAGAGTCCCACAGATAACAACAATGATAAAATAATCAAAACACTGTGAAAACATGGCTGCCATAGCAGCCAGTCTCAATATGTTTTTACTATTAATTCTTATTTCTCTGTGAGTCACATTGATGGCACAGCCAGTGAATGATGTACAGTATTGGCATCATGTTCAGACATACGATGGTCATTATTAACACCATTCACTTGCATGTATTTTACACGAGAGGTGTCACATTGCATTTTAGTATGGCATCTATATACTGTACAGTGCAGTGGCCACCAAAAATTCAATAATAACTCTTATAATGTGAGATATACAGTACAAAACAATACATGTTGGTTCAGTTTAAGTGTACATGTATGTGAATATACAGTAAATATATGCAGTGTGTGTTATCTGCAGACATAGATAGGGAAATGTTTTGTCTCATACTATTCTGGTTGATATTGTTCTCCTCGTACAGCCAAGTGAGGCTGTTAACCATGCACAGACTCTCCAGGTCGAGCTAAATGTGACCAGAGAGCCTCCAAAACCTCCAGTCTTTCTTCTCAAGAATATCTAATTCATATTTGTCCAGAAATATTTAAAGCCACTTCCTTTGGCTGTGGTTTCTTCTTGTGGCCACATGGTGGCACTGACGAGTGAGCAGGTGAACACTACATGTCGGGCCGGGGGCTCATTTTCACTTTAACAGCCCTGAAGAAGAGTCATCATTTGAGTCCGTTTTCTCAGTCACAGAGAGATGTAATAACAGCTGATGTCACAGGTAAACGACAGAGAGAGAGAACAACAGAGAGAAAGCAAGCAAGAACAAGAATTCAGCATTATAACTTAATACCAAACAAAGGTGCAACAGGAGTGAGGACACATGAAGAGAAAGAGAGAGACTCTGAGACTGGAGGAGTGAGAAAGAAAGGAGATTTAACTGAGAGAGTGTGGCTTTCTTCTGTCTGGCAGTGCACTGGGGTAAGGGGGGGGCATTTCTGATCTCCGCCCGGGACAGACGGGGACTGGGCGGTTGCGTTGTGCTTGTTATAACTGAGTTTTGTCCAGAAAGGAAAGCGGAGAAAAGTTTGGAGTGTGCTTGAACATCTACATGCAGGACTACAACTGGGGAGTGGGGTTATGTATTTGAAAGGACCGTCCCCAAAATACAGGTTGTTTTTCTTTGTCATGCTCATTTCTAAATAGATCCCTTATCCCCTATCCCAAGTGAAACCCAGGCCAGTAGAGTGTGCGTTTGGCTTCTGCGTCCACTTCTATCTTGCTTTTCCCCCATTTGACCATAGATGCTCATCCACCACCTTTGATTCAACCTTGAGGATTAGCTGGTTGGTGCGACTGCCTCCATCAAAACCAACCAACCAACCAATGCAGGCAGCCAGGGCATCTGTTGCCACGGGATGAACTGAGGGCTCTGACTGGTTGATGGCAATCACCTGACCCAGGAACTGGCGACGCTGGTCACTGACATGATGCTGCAGCGTTTCTTCACCATCATGTTGATGTAGGCCCTCATGATCTTTGTGATCTCCCCGACCTAGAGAGAGAGAGAGAGATGAGAGAGCGAGAGAGAGAGAGAGAGAGAGAAGCAGTGGGTTAATTGTCTGTGAAGATTCTCTGCCATCCAGGTTATTGTAATTTCTAAGAGTTAGATGAAAGTGAACTGGACTTGCTTGAGGTTCTTGTAGATGTTTCACCTTTCATTCAAGAGGCTTCTTGAGTTCTAACTGACTGGTAGTGAGTCATTTTTAAGCATTTTAAACACTAGTATGGTCAATGGGTGTGTACTGGCAATGGCTGCATTTGTTTGTGATTATCTGTTGGCAACAATAAAGGGGTAATACAGAAATTTGGTATTGCTTTGTCATTAAGCCTGGGGGCCCACAAAAAAGAAGAAGATATTTAAAAAAGAGATCCTGATGTCCTGACTTTTTTAAATCTAAAAAATAAGTGGATTGTGTGTGTTATAAAACCATCCGTTATCTATAGTCCTCCCCAAAATGAAAAACATCCCAATGTGAAAAAGGTATAATGATAAATCATAAAAGACAAAACAATCAAAAATCACAAGATTGTGATGGCTATTTTTCACAATTGTGATACTGTTAGTAATGCCTGCACTTTGACTCACAACCACCACTTTATTCATTAAAAACAATGACTTTCCTAGGAAAAGGTCTTAATTCCAACAATTTAGAGACCAAACAATTAACTGCAGATGGAACAGAATCATTAGTTTCAAGAAATAAAAGATAAATGATGAATGATGAGCTCTCACCAGTGGTGTTTCAAAATACATCTCCCTCTCATCCACGATGATCTTGTATGTGCACGGCTGTGAAGCTCCAAAGAAGGTGATGTGTTCGTACTGGAAGGTCTCCAGTGGCTTCGGTTCACCTCGTTTATACACTGAAACATTATCGGCACTCACACCAAGCCAGAGATCATGAGGGAAACCACCTTCTTTACACTGCAGACACAGAGACAAAGAGAGGAAGTGAGCAAGGAAAATAAGAGGTTACTCCTCCAGTATTTTTTAAAAAAATTGTCAGAAATTGCTTAATCATAAACTTTATTGTTCTCTCACCTCCACATCAAACAAAGTGGATCCATATCCAGGCCACTCCTTGATGATGCTCATGTATTTAAGCATGGCCTGATGCTGAGGCATGCCTTGCAGCCGGGTCCACTTCTCCAGGACACTTGTCCGAGTGGCAGACGTCTCCTCCTTCACCCACATCTCCAGCATCTGTTCCTCCTCCACCTGCAACAACACAGGTCAGTCGATCAATGGAGAATACTCTGTACATCACATCAGTCAGTCAGGCAGTCAATCAGACGGCAATCCAGTCTGCTGGGAGGTCCATCTGTCATTTAATAAACTGGACTGATTTGACTGAGCTGATGGGATTTCAGCAGAATGCAGAGATCCATCTCCATCAGATTTGTCACACTGCGCCACCACATGGCGTCATTCTGAAACTAGAGCTGTAGACTGACCTGTAACGTGTATCAAAGGACAGCTACGACAAAGTTAGAATAATAATCCACCATGCTGTCACTATTTATACAATATCTATAGTCATATAAGAAAAACTTCATGATAGAAACAAGTGTAATCTTTTCAAATAATGAGCTTACCAAATGATTTACTGCTGTTATATAAAGTACATTAAACACAAACAATTATAAATAACAATTTCATCTTCATTAATGTCTTTCATTTGAAAAAGGCATGAAATAGACTTGCATGCAAGATAGATAGATAGATACTTTATTCATCTTCAAGAGAAAGGAGAATGGAGTCATTTTAACTAATATTTGTTTTAAATGTTGTTTACCATTTGTCTGTTCATTTTTGACAATTACAATTTAAATTGTTTGACATGTACAAGAACTTTGGTTCGTTTCCATTAATTACTATAATACATTAAAATATATGAGTAGATTTGTCAAACCTCAGTCATGTAATCCTTGTGTATTCTTTTTACTGCCATTATTACATTGCACTTTATGGTTGCAAAGTAGCTTGGTGTAAAATAAAGTACACATGATTTGCTGTAAATTGAATAAAACTTTACACAGACCTTCTGCTTCTTCAGAGAACCAGTCTTGAAGCTTCTCCTCAGGGTGCCATCCAGGAAGCTCGGGGTCTTTCGTTTCTCCGTCCCGACCTGGACACCTCCCTGTCCTCCCACCGTGCCCTTCCCATCTCCTGGTCCTCCCCCTCCAGCTCCTCCAGCTCCAGCTGCTGCCCCCATGCCCGGCTTGGTGGAGTGGAGGATGCGATTGCGGAGGCGTCCAATTGGATAGACGCTTCCTAGGCTCCACCCGGCCCGTGCTGCCCCGTCACCATGGAGATACTGGAGACGTAAAGCGGCCAGGTGCTGCAAAGTCTCCTCTGAGGCTGGGAAGTGACCACTAATCAGAGATTCATGGGCCTAGGAGGGAGGAACAGTGACAGTGTCTTTTCTCATCCAATTCTGTACAAGTCCAAGTAATAAAACACCACAGCAACCACATGTAGTATTCTAATCTAACTATATATTAATTCAACATTATACTCCCTGGTCTTAAACAGCCAATTTAGAAAGGATTTTACATTAATTATTATGGAGCTGCTGTAGACCCACCAAGTGCTGCTGTAAGTGCTATAAGGACAAATTAATGGACGAATTTAAAACATAAGGACATGTAAGAATGGAAGTGGAGAGTGGGTGCTGCTAAAGGCATATGAATTTTTATTATGTCTCTTTTATTTCATAGAAAGAACAGAATATGTATCATATGAATCTGTCTAAGTCAGAAATAATCACAACTTCACTGAGCTCTAAACATCCTGACAGATACTCTACAGATAACTCTCATGTCATGTCAGGTCCAGCCACTCCCTCCTGCCCTGCAGTAACCCCTCTCTCACCATTTCCCTCATCCTCATTCCTTATCCATTCACTCACCTGCTTCCCATTTTCCTAATCAAGCATACATGCCTGACCGTGTCCACTCATTCCCTGCAAGATCCTCTAGCTTGCATCTGCCAAGCTTTCCAGCAATTGTTTCTGTGTGCCTGAATCTGCCTGACCAGAGTCTGTTAAAACTTATAAATCTGATATAACTTTGTCTGCTTTTGACATCAGTAAACGTAAACTTACAGTCTTACTCTGACTGTCTTTGTGTCGTGCTTTGGGTTCACACTCTCTCTGTCTTCCTGAGCTGTTACAACAATAGCAAGCTTAACAATGAATCTTTTTTTAATTACTACTACCATCACTGTATAGGGAGGCTCACCTGCTCAAACATGAACGCAAACTCCACACCTTCCTTTGGCATGCTCTCTACATCCAAGAAGCAGTAGAGCTTGAAGTAGAGTTTCCATTCTCCTTCCTCCTCCTCTTCTTCGCTGCCTGCCAGTCTGGAAAAACAGACAAAGCATGTGTTACCACGCAAACATCAAAACCACCACAACAACTGTTAACAGCATAATTACTCAAATTGACACCTGTCTAAACCAGCATTTAGACCATATGAAGATCATCAAACAACTGAAATATGTGCAAATATAAAAGAAAAACTGTTCAGTAAAAGTAAAAAGTACTGTTCAGAGAAACAGGGATACCTTTCAAACTTGGCCAGAACATCTGCCACAATCACTCTGCTCTCCAAAGCTCGGTCTGTGAAGGCGTTGTGTTCGAACAGAGAAAACAGGTTCTTGCTCTCCTCCATGGCCAAACCTCTGATCAGCTTCTCCACAACCTGCAGCAGCAACATGAAAACGCAGACCAGCTTGTAACAGCACACTGGTGCAATTCAACCATCATGGGTAACATTTGTTGTTTTGCTGGAAAGCATGATGTGTCAGTATGTCAGTCTGTGTTTTTTTCTTGACGAGCACCTCTCCAGCTGTGGTGTGTGAATTGATGGAGATCTTGCAGGAGCCTCCTCCATGGCAGTAGACGGTGGTGCTCATCTCCTGTCTCACCAGCAGGGCGGCAATCTCCTCCTGAGAGGGAACAAACTCACGAGTCTTGGTCTTTTTCAGGGACTCCCCGATGAAAGTGGCATAGCGCTCGATATCTGTGCCGGGAAAGCGCTCACGTACCCTGAATCAGATCACAGGAGACATTTATTACACATTTAATAAAGTATTAAGAAACATAAACCACGATGCAGACAGCCACACACACCTCTTGAGGTGGAAGCGGAGGTATCTAAGAATGGCTCGACTGGGGAGGAAGGTGCAGCTCATGCAGGTGAGCAGATGCCAGTGTGCCCGATTGGCTGGGCTGTTAGGCTGAGGCACATGATTAGTCTGCTTGATCACCTGACAATATACCTGGAAAACAGAAACAAGGAGGTGATTTGAGAATCAGCATCGGTATTTAACACCAAATAAAGGTGTAAAGTCACTGTAGACACCTGATGGTCTCGTATGTTATGGTAGGAAAAGCACTGAGACACAACTTCATTGACTTCTTAAGTAATATTAGGATAGAAAATATTCCAGGAATACTTGTAAGACTTATATCAGTGTCACTTTTATAATAACAACTTAATAACATATATAATAATAACATAACATATATAATAATATATAATAATATATAATATAATAATATATAATAACACCACTTTATACTACAAACCCAAATATAAGTTTGACTGTTCCAAACAAAAGCATTTTCTGTTGTGATTAGATTAGGAACGAAACTAATAAAGTACCTCATCCCTGAGAGGGCGCAGGTCCTGACAGGTCTGCAGGATGCCCTGAATGATGGGCACCGTGTCTGCCAGAGTCTCCATCTCCTGCAGTGAGTTGAAAACTCGCACCGCCTCATCCTGCAGACTGGCATAGCCCTGCTGCCTTTGCACTGCACACAGACAAAGATAAAAAAAAAAGAAGAAGAAAAAGGTGAACAAAGACAGAGAAATGCTCCAATAAGCAATATGTAGTTTATTGCTGATTAAAGAAGTCTACAGTACCAGCTGTGACGTAGCAAGGATGGTGCCAATGTGACAAATTTATAGTAATATTAAACTAAACAGGACATTTTACTTGCACGACAAGGCATCAAGCAAAGCAAAATATTATTCAAACACCAGTGAGACTGTGGTATTTCATCCTCTCAGTTATCAGTTAATTGATATAAGTTAAAGTGAAAAGTCTGATGTTGACCTTCAGTGAGGAGGAACGTGTATTGAGGCTATGGCACAATAAAGTTCTGATTATTTGCTAGAAGAAAAAGGTAGGATGAAACATGTCATTTCAAGTTTTACTTACAGCTGGTGACCTCTCCATAAGGGAGCGGCAGCAGAGGGGAGTGCAGGGGATGCTGAGTGTATCTGAGGATGGGGTTCCTTCTGTACATTTGCTCCACGATGTCCGGGTTCACGCTGTTCTCCTGAGAGGACACAAAAAGATGGAACTCAACTTAAGAATGAGTCAGTATTAATGAGGATTTAAGTGGGGGTGCGTGTGGTGTGTTTGTGTTTTACCTTGATGTCTCTGATGAGCTGCAGAGTTGGAGTTTCTATGGGGGTCTTGCTGTCTATGACTCCCTGTATAGCGGCTGTCCACCTCATGGCCTCGTTCAGCATCTTGGTATAGAGACGGTAGGAATGCTTCCTCCCGTACACAATGATATTCCAGTAACCTGTGGAAACATTCATTACAGCATCTATTACCTAAAACTGAAAAAAAAGGATTTACATCTAGTCCCTAACCTCCTCAGTGTAATCCTTGAATCAAATTATCCCTTTCTGCCTTTTCTCTTTCCTCACCTGTCTCTCTGTGCACTCGTTCATCCGGCTGAATGATGGAGCAGAGGGAGTTAAGGACCAGGGTTCCCATCTTGGAGGAGTTTCGCTCTGAGCTCTTGTAGTAATCCAGAGAGTTGTGGGTCAAAACAAACCAGCGCTTCTTAAGCTTCAGGGAGGTGCTCTTAGCGTTCGTCTTCATCTCCTTCTGGAGCCAGCCTGAAGGTTGACGAGGCGGGAAGGGAGGGGAGAGAAAAAGGATAAAAGACAAGGGGGAATGTAAGTTTTATTACAGTAACAGGATGGTGGGGAGATAATTCAATTATAATAATAATAAAAAAAACAATCAACTTCTAAATGGAAGATAAGTCTTGCCAAAATCACTCACATGAGAGAAAATTTGAAAATGACAGTGCTCTCTTTCATCCTTCTTTGGTTTGGTTTTTATGCATGTATTATGTTAAGTTACATGATCATCATCCTGCTATTCTTTGTCAGTTCTTTTGTATTTTATCTTTGTTTTTTCTCATGGCTGTATCTGTAAAGTCACTATAGACATAATAAAAAAAAAAAATGAAAAGCTTTAAAATGAAGTGAACTGACTTGATGCACAGTTTTATAAACCAATTATCACACTCTATAATTGACCCAATGTTACAGCTTTTAATATTAACAATATCCTGAAGAGTAATTAAAGCTTCAGATAGAGAAGTCCTGTATATACACATCCTCAGAAAATCAATTCTCACCTCTGACAAGGAACTCCTGCCCGTCTATCCTGGCATCTCCTTTGGGTTTCTGCAGCAGACTGATCCAGTGATGCATTTCCTCTGGTGTGTCACTGTTGCAGTGGATCACACGGTTGGCCGTAATGATGACAAAGGAGTTGGGCCTGCAGAGTTCAGATTACAGACTTTTAAATGAAGAATACTTCAGTATAAGTAAAGGTCGTATAAATAAACTGGATGGTGATGCCTTAATGAGCTTTCCCGCCGAGTGTAACATTCGGTTTTGCATCACAGTCTACGCTCAGTGGACAGATTTCATATTTTCATTTTCATTCCCCATAATGAACTTTTTTTTCTCTCTTCAGTTGGTTGAACTGCGGCCAAAAGCAAAGACAGTTATTTGATGAAATTAATACAAAAAGCAATGAACAAAGAACTTACCGATCAGGGTTGTCTGAAGCACAAACAGAGTCAATCAGCCCCACATCAAGAGTCCCCTGAAGGAGGAAAAGGTGAATGAGAACTATTTAAAATATGAATTAATGTTACACTCTCGCTTCTACAGAGATATGTTAGCAATTATAAAATGATCTTACTCAACACAACATCAACTCAACTTTAGAGAGAGAGATTTAAGTTCGTGCCATGAACTTGTCGGATAAAACTGCACTGTACAGTAAAAGCCAAAAGATTAAGTGTGTGTGACAGATGTATGGCTCAAACACATAAAAAGTTATTGTTATCTGTTTTAGGAGGCCTACCACGGCGTTCTTTGGGTTGGCCTGTTCGTGGGACATCTCTAGTAGCTGCTCAGGAGTGCACACGCGCACCTTACTGAGCACATTAAACCACCCGCTGCACACAAACAGAGGTAAAAGTTAGAATTCATCAGTCCACTCGGACGCAAATGGCAACTTGTTGTTGATTTCTGCAGAAGTCTCCACCACACCTCGCATCCTCTGGCGACTCAGCAAACACCTGATAGGTCCTCTCATCCGTCACAATGTTTAAGGCGTTCTCCTTTTCATGATTATCCACGATCTCCCTGTAAAAACACAAACATGTCTGAGAGATGCAGCTGAAAACAGTCAAACTGTGAATAAGGGATCCTGCGTGATCTTACTTGGCAGCTCGGATGTCGATGGTTCCCTTCAGCTTCTCCTCGCTGTCGTTGTCATAGTACATCAGTTTGTTGTCTCTCAGCACAAACCAGCGCATCTTCCAGTTTCTGAGGTAAAAAAGAAAGACATGATGAAAATAAAGGCCAAGACAACCCAGTGTAGACATTATTAAAGTGTATGTGACTCTGATATGACTCTGATCATACTGATATGCATGATACACACTGGACTCTATTTCTATCTGGAATACAAAGTGAATGAGTATGAGTGTTAGCATGTATAATACATATATGTTTGAAAGGCTGAAAGTAACAGTACACAAAGACACTTTTATAGTGTACTTTATGTTTTTGAATATTTTTGGATTGTAAAATAAGAGTAATCTGGTTATTTTATTTCACATTTTTCTATCTATTTTCATTCTATCATTTATATCATTTTCTATCATCTAATTAGTCCTTTTCCATTCATACAGATCACACATTAATAAAGACAACTTCCTTATCATTTTTTTATCCTGAGCCTGTTTAATTCATTCATCATTTGCCACTCACAGTTTATTTATCTCATTTTAAATGTTTTGCTTCTTCGTGTCCTATTTGAACAAAAACAAATCAAACCGAGCATCAAACAATGTCCTCTTTTCCAAAAAGTAACTTTTACTCTAAATATACTTTAAATGATCAGCATTTTGCAGTTTTGAAGTAGATTATCGACTGTAACTTAAGAAGAAAGTTCACAGTACATCAGCTTGAGTAGGACACTGAAGTCTTCCAGAACTGCAGAGGGCTCAAAGCAGTGAGTTAGACGTACATATGAACACCTCCACAGGACACAGGGGCTTATTCATCCAAGACAGATGGTCATTCATGTTAAAGACAGTCTCAATAACAATAAAGCCGCCATGCATCCACCAGCCAAACAGTTTATGTCATGCTCTTTGTCAGTATATTCGTATTTAAAGAAAATGCTTTTAGCTTGATGAATTTGCATTTTAAGCTCTTTAAACATGATTTATTTTTAGAGTTTTGAAGTTTTCTAGGATTTTATTAACCCGCAACATAGTCAATTTAATGCAATTAGCATGCAGGCTACACTCAGTAATAACTACAACAACCTCCGTGACAGGGTGGAGAGGCCTCCTCCTTTCTTGTAGAGCCAGCCAGACTTGAGAGACTCTTGCTTGGACCGGAACCACATGAAGGTTTCATCCTTCAGCACACACCAACGCCTCCTCCATGGGATCATCAGACCAGCTGGGGGAGCGGAGAATTAAAATAAATGTAATGTTCAATAGCCCGAAATGATTTAACAGCCAACTTTAGGCAAACAAATTTTATTTACCCACCTTTCATGTAAAGGTAGCCATGGAAGTATGGTGGTCCATTACCATTAAGCAAAGTCACTCTGCCATTGGTCACTTCTTCATCAGTGTCCATCAAGCCATCATGTTCATCGTCACTGTCTGCATACTACAACATCATGCAAAAACATTAATTATTATTTTTATATAATAACAACTGAAAAAGACAATGGTTTATTACACCACCAGATTTAACTTGAGAGAGTGAAATTTCAAAAATGTTTTCACTGTAGCTGTTCATACATATCTGCGTGCACGCGTGTGAGGATGCGTGTGAGTGTGTGTCCTCACAGAGTCAGAGCTGCCTCTGTAGGACTCGATGCTGGCGTTGGTGCAGGTCGACTTCCTCGGGTGCTCCTCATCCGCCACGGCTGTGCTCCCGCGGTTGCTCCCCGACACGGAGCTGTCGTCTCCGGCGGTGACAGACCCCTCCTCCTCCTCCTGGTCGTAATCTGACTCGGTGTCGGCCGGCATGCTGTAGATGGGCTCCTCCCCGTCCACCAGGCTCTCCACCATGCTCACCTTCCTCTCCGGCTCCGCCTTGGATGCCTCGTTCTTCTCCCCTTCTGCTGGGGGAAGTGGAGGTGGTGGTGGAGGAGGTGAAGGTACAGCAGCGCCATCAGGTGGAGGGAGAGGAGGAGGGGGAGGAATTCCAGCAACAGGCACACCGTCCGGAGGCAGAGGAGGTGGTGCAGGAGGCACCGTCCCCTCTGCAAAAGCAGGTGGGGGAGGAGGGAGGTGAGCAAATATCTCCTGATCCAAGGGAGCATCTGTCTCAGCAGGAGGGGGGAAGTCAGGGAGAGGGATGCACTCCTCCTCAGCATGAAACCCTTCGTCCACCTCCTCTTCTTTGGACGCACCTCTGGAAGCAGTCACAGCTTTCAGAGCTTTTGCATCCGCTGCAGGTTTGGCCGCTGCCGCTCCCAGCGAAGGATCCACACCTCCGAAATTCAGTAGGTCGATCAGCTCCGTGGCCTTGCGGGATGCCTCCTTCTTCATCCGTTTGAGCTCAGCATCCCGGCGCAGCTGCAGCTCCTGTTTGGAGGACTCGCACAGCTGGGACACCTCGTCCTCTCTCTTCTTCTGCAAGCGCTCAATCTCACGCTCCAGCTGCAGGATCTCCTCCATCTGCCGGGCCTCATCCTGGTGGGGAGGAGAGGAGAGAAGGGAATCTTTAGCTTTTATCAAATAAGTGAAAAATGTCTTTATTCTGTAAATCATAAGAATCAGAAGAATGTTTTATGTGAAGGTTTTATTTGACTGTATTCACACAAAAACTCACAGAGGAAGCAGGCTTTCTCTCATCTCCTCCCTTCACTGCCTCCTGCTCCCCTGCACCCAGCAACTTCTTCTCTTCCTCCTCTTTCTTCCTCTGTTCTTCCTCCCTCTTCTTCTTCTCCTCTCTGAGTTTTCGGACTCGAGTACGCGCCACCTGACCTCGCCTGTGTCTCTGCAGCACCAGCACCGCCTTACGCTGCTTCATGAAGCGTCTGCGATGGATGTGTTTTCGGAAGTGTATCTGGAGGGTGACGACACTGGTGCGTACGCGCTTGAAGTGCTTCCTGAAAAAAAATAAAACAAAAACAAATAAAACACAGTGGATGAAAAGTAACACACTTATGTTTTGTAGCCCTTTTGCATGAATGCCTAAAATTTAAGTTCATATTAGGAAGGGTCTTACCTGGCAGAGAAAGTAAGTAGGTGGGCACGAATTATCATGGCAGCTTGGCGTCGTACTTCATCCCTGTCTTTCTCTAAACGCTGCTCCAGAGACTCTTTCATAAACACCTGCAGAGCAAAGTTTAAAGGTTACCTGGAAGACACCCAATGTAATGAAAGTTTTTGTTGCTAAAAACACCCAAACCTGACCTTGGTCTTGCCAAGCTGCCACTCTTTCTTGGTCTTGTCATATTTGGTTAGAAGGTCTGTACTTCTCTTCTTATCGTCTCCTGCTGCTGATACTTTGTCTTTCAGAATGATCTTATAACTGGCAGGCAGAAAAAAAGAGGACAAAGTGAGCAGGATAATAACAGAGACAACAATACTATCTCAAAGAGTAAAATTCAGAGAGACACCCTAACCGAGAGAAGAAATCTTTGAAGGTTCTGCGAACAGGGAAACCAGCCCGACGGATCTTCACAGTCTCCAGCATCCCAGAATACCTCAGCTGGTTCAGGACGACCTCTGGGTCGAACACGTTTGGATTCTACAAGGAAAATAACAAACATTATAGCATTAAACTAATACTTCAGTAGGTTACTTTCAGGTGTGAGCCAGAGAGACAGACCTTTTTCATGTTGGGCTTAATGCAGCGAATGAAGAAAGGGTTGGACACACTCAGGGTGGCCATGAGAGCATGGAGGGAGTCCTGAGGAGACGGAGAAAGAAAAATATATTTATATCTTTGCATTTCTTTCATATGCTGGTGAACAAAATGATATTAGTAACATGTAAGAAAGGTAAAGTCAGTTAAAAGTCAGTTAAAAGAGTTCATCTTTAGCTCTTATCCATTAAAAAATTATAGATATATATATCATAAATAGATAATTGACAGAAAAATAATTGTCAACAATTTCTGTGATGTATTTAGTTATCAATCAAGGGAAAACGCAAGTATTCACAGTTACCGGTTTCTTAAAATGTGAGGGTTTGCAGCTTTTTTCTGTTTTATATTACGATAAAGTAATACACTTGGGGTTTTGAACTGCTCTGAGCTGCTTGTTTTGTTGAGTATCTAATCACCTACAGCTGCTCTCAGTTCACTCACCCTGAACTGGGAGCTCACGGTAGGTTTGCGTCTGGCTGTTCCCATCTTCTCCTCGTTGTTCCTGCTGCCGACCTTCTCAAACAAGTCATAGATGAAGTCCAGTCTGAGAGGTAACAGAAACATAATGGATTACACCCCTGCATATTTAGTAGTTATGTTAGTGGAAATACAGGTGATGATCAACTTCAGAAAAAAATAACCAGTTTTTTTTCGGAACAGATATCAGCCATATTCTTGAAAATTATACACGTCTAAAAGAATCAGCTGTTTCAATATACCCTGTGTATAATTCATATTATATTTCTATCAGATGATCATCAATTCTTAATGGTTTTGGTGACTTTTTTCTCAATTTTATGAGTAACTAAATGGTCTTTAGACTGGTTAAAATAAATCATTCATCGTCTCAAACACATTTCTGCATCTTTTCAGTCCCTGTAAAATTGACATTTGGATATTGTTTGTATTTTGGTTTTAAACAACAACAATCTGTAAAATGTAATATGAATTTTCATCAAAGATTCATATTAACTGTGAAAACTGAATAACTTTTGATGGATTTATCTTTCACAGCATTTTTTCTTTGAATTAATACAAAGAAAGTAATACAATCTAAGGTCATATTACAGTCCCAATAAACTATTAATGTATTGTTTCTGAATGTCCTACCTGCTGTCCTTGAGCATGTTTAGGATGTCGTCTCTGAATGTGTCCCTGTTCTTCTCCAGGATCCCTCTAACATCATATAGGACCTGATCAAGACAGACAGGTTCGTCATAAATTTCCCCAGACTGCACACAATAAAATACACAGTGTGTTGCTCTAAAGTAATTTAGTTATGCATTACTCACCTCCCCAGCATAATGTTTAATACCGAACTGATGGTCAGCAAGTCTGGGTTTGACATAGTAGGGATTTGTCTGCAGAAAACAGGAAAATAGCACAAAAAAATAAGATATAATGTGACATTTAATACCAAAGCAGCAGAGTTTCTGAATAATGCATGCAGTTTGTGTGCGTAAATAACTCACAGAGTGTCTGCTGTGCAATTTCTCCAGCAGAGTGAAGTCTGTTCCTTTGGGGAATCGACTCTCTTCATTCACGAGTGCTAACAAGCCCAGTTTCTAAAAGAGAGGAGGGGGAAAACTATGTTTCTGGACCAGCCTTAGGAAATCAACACCACTTTCAAAGACATCAGTCCAGCATTATTAGATCAGTTTCCAGAGAGCATCTGAGGCAGGCATCCAACACAGCTCTTAACTGACAGAGAAGTAGATTTTATTTTAGCTCAGTTCAACCCAACTCTGACTGAGAAAAGTCTGTTAAGTCTGGTGCTGAGTGATGCTGAATAGTTATCTTAAAGTGAGCACGACTATTTTTTTGGTGAACATTTCAACTTACTGGCCAGATGGAAAGAAGATATCCGGTTGTAAAATTTTGCAAATATTTGCAAAACTAACTGGCATTATTACAACGCTGCAACACTGTTTATGTTATGACTTATGACAAATCAATATCCTACCTTCTCTATGAGGTCAAGACACTCTGCATTGTCCATCCAGTCTATGGCTTCCCACTGGACACCTTCCCTGTTAAGAGTCAACCCAAACAATTATACACATTATACAATGAAACTGGTGTACAGTATTTATTTAACTACACAACCTACAGTACTAAATACTAAAAAAACACTGTTAGAAAAAGACCCTCAGACAGACACACAACCTGAATATGACTTGTAAATACACATTTATCTGGCAGTTTTAGTTACTTTTCAGATTACAGTTTTTCATACCTTTCCTGTCCTGTGAAAACCGCTTATCTGCACATTTGTTGATTTGGATTTTTTTATTTTTTCTGATAAACTGAAGGATTAAATCTTACAATAAAGGCTGAGCAAATTCTGAGGATAAAGCTAAATAAATCATTTAAAACCCTCCTTTGATTAGGTGGAAGATACATGTTTTTCTGAGCTGGACTTTGACTTTTCCAAGACTGCTGGGAGATTCTTACAGGACAGCGATGCTGCAAACATATGATGATCTTAAAGACCGTGATGCATATTCTTAATGTACAGTAGAAAAGCACCTGTTGTACTCTAGCTGCTCCAGGGAGAAGATGTGCTTGTTGAAGTATTCCTGTAGCTTCTCGTTGGCATAGTTGATGTTGAACTGCTCAAAGCGATTCACCTGCAAGCAGAGACACACACATCCTATAAACAGATCTGCTGGTACTTTGGAAAAAGAAAAAAAAAAGCTTCCGGCAAAACAAAGTTCTGACCTCAAAGTTCTCAAAGCCAAAGATGTCGAGGATGCCGATGGATTTAAAGTTTTCCTTTCCTTTGATCTTCTGATTGATCTTGAGGATGATCCAGGAGAAACACTGGGAGTATAACGCCATGGCAACAGAGTCCCGGGAATCCACGGCCTGTAACGAAGAGAAGGAAACCCGGAGGAGTGTTAGAGTGGGCGCATGAGTGTGTCAGAGATCGATCAAGATGGGAAGAATGAATGTGTGTGGATATGGATGTGTGTGTCTAGTTTGCTGGTAACATGGGTGTGCGTGTGCTGACCTGCTCTATTGTGAGTGGGGAGCAGATCTCCTCTCCTCTGAGGATAATGGAGCGCTGAGTCAGGACTTCAGACAGCTGGAAGGCATCCAGGCCCAGCAGCTCGCTGGCATTAGTGACCACTGAAAGATGGGCAAAGATGCGTTACACTTCTGCACCACATCCATATGAGTTTCACTTCTCTTAACTCACTTTAGATGTAAACTGACCCTGCTTGGTGGTGATCTGGGCTCCTCCTGCAGTCATGAACTCTATGTTTCCCAGCTGCAAGACTCCCGACAGCAGCTTAAACATGTCTCTGATCTCCTCCTCGGTGAACTCCAACACCTTCAGCGCCTCCTACACAGAGAGAAGTGCAGGAACAGAGATTAGCTGGCACCAGCATGAGAGGTACTTATAACACTTTTTAAAATCCTGTTCAACTATCAATATCTCAGTGGGACGGAAGATAAAAGGAATCAAGTAAGGTTGCTGATTTTGCATCGATACGTTAACATACAGTGGTCAGAGAAATGATGTTTCACTTTCTTTGAGGTGGAGCTGCTCTGCAGGAAGAAATTATTTCAACCTCGAGATGCAATACAAGGATTCAATGGAGAAGATGTAAGGAGTGCACACTATTAGACTCTGGGGCATATTCTCTTTCAGGTGAATTTTCTGTTGGGTAATAAATACATTTAACTATTTGCAGGCTGCAAGCATCCAATAAGGGCTTGAAATTAGGTCTCTATAAACAAAGATAATATAAATATATTTTAGTTTATTAATGTCTGCTTCAAGAGCACCTTTGTCCCTGGGAAATGTTTTTAAAACTCTAATCTACTTAACAAAGATTGGACATGGACAAATGAAAAAATAAAATATATGTATTCACACTGACCATAACACTGTTGAACAGTTCTTTGTCATTCAGGCTTTTGTCCTTTAGACACCCTGATTGGCTGAGGTAGTGGAAAGATTCGGGAGAGTCCTCCAAGAAGTAGAGGCCTGACAGAGGAAATGTTTAATGACAACCACATCCCTCAGTTAAGTAGAACTTGATCTGCAGAAAATTGTTTTGCGAATACAAAATGCGACCCGTCAAACCAAAACCCAAGAGATTTTGTGTTTAAAAGACATGATTCATGTTGAATTTTTTTATTCTCTTCCTCACTTTTATGCTCCGTGTTAGCTCCCGCCAGCAGAGCGTAGAAGATGTGGTAGTTTCGTTCTCCAGGGTTTTGTCGTACCACTCGGTTCTACAGCAAAAATCAATGCACGAACGGTACTGTTAACATTTCATTATGATTCACAAGTACAAAGTGATCCTAATGAATTTAACTTAATATGACTGGGCTGTGGATGTGGTTACCTTTTCCAGTAGATCTGAAAGACAGAGAGTCAAGGAATCAAGTTTTTTACCAATATGCTCCTTTAGCACATTGTTCAATAAAAGCACATGGAATAATACAATAAAAAATCACAATTCATACAAATATAATTATTTGGTTGGTTCGTTTAAGGATACAGTCAATTACACAGCCTCCCTGGATGTTGCCGCCCTCAGAGAAGTGAAGTTGAATGAATTTCCCAAAGCGACTGGAGTTGTTGTTGTAAACAGTCTTCGCATTACCAAACGCCTCCATGATCGGACTGCAGAGAGTAAAAACCTTCAGTAAGTGCATTTTGTCTTAGGGACACACCATGTGCTGAGGAAGCCACCTATTATATGTTTTATATATTATATGATTGTCATTTAGTAATGAAAAAAAGACAGAGGAAGCATGCTCTTTTTCCAGAAATGTTTTCTTCATTTCGGCCATGAGTACCTGCTCTGTACGATGGCCTGCTCCACTCGTGTACTTTTCTCCGATGGAGGAGTCCCAGCTGAGTTCTGGCTCATCATCGACAGGAACTGGAGCAACAGCTTGGTGCTCTCCGTCTTCCCTGCCCCTGATTCACCACTGCAGCACACACACACACAAACAAAGCGCAATTTAATTAAATCCACTGTGAACTTCTGTGACATTCCCATATCTCAAACTGCTCAGGTTATTTAATTGATATTGAGGTTTGATAGCGTCAGAGATATTGCATTAGCTCGCAGTCTGTCTCAATCAGGGTATCAAGTGAGACAAAGCCTGAGTAATTGAAAGCCTGATGAGATGCCTGACCTATTAACCAGATCGAGTTAGCCCTAGCGGGCCAGGAGGTTAACCAACTTCACCCCGTTTTTTTTTTTTTTTATTAGCAGAGAGAGTGCTGCTTGTTCATTTTCATCACAGAGGCAGATGCATTGGATCGTCTTGTATTGCATTTCATTCTCTAGTCCTCCTTCAGCTCACAAAACTCGCTATTTAGGATTGACTCTTTCAACTTGATCTTTGCTCAGCCTCTCTCCCCAGACACCCGCTGAAATCAATATGTCTGAACCGTGAAGATGCTAGTCTACTTCCTTCAGCCTTCACCTTCATTTTCATTGCCTATAATCACTGCACGGGCTCCACATAAAAAAGGTGTTACAGACCATTAATACATTCAAGTGCTCTGGTATTAATGATGTGAAGGAGACAAAAAATACATTATTGAGTCTAACCGATGGCCAGATTGGAGGATAATTGCAGAGATACGAGAGTCTCCTGAGGATGACTCCTGAGCGTCCATCTGGTATCACAATCAGAGAAATATTTAAATCTATTGCTGAGAGAATCAGCGATTTAGAGACATCCAAAAGCTGAGCAAAACCACAGGCAAAGCTCACCATTAAAGGAATGGCTCAACGTTTCAGGAAATACGCTCATTTTTGCCAAGAGTTAGATGAGATGCCACTCTCATGCCTGCAGCTTAGCTAAGAGTAACGACTGGAAACAGCTAGCCTGGCTCTGTCCAAATGTAACTGAATCCACCAACCAGCATTTCTAAGCCCACAAATTAACACTTTATATATTGTTTGTTTAAAACAAAGTTTATAAATGACATTGCATGGTTATATACAGTTATGTGCAGGACTATTTCTTGGCATCTTCAGCAACTTCAGGGTGATGGTCAGACTCCATTCTCACTTAACAAACAAAATATAATGAGCCAAGCTGTTTCCCCGTGTTTCCAGTTTTTGTGCTAAGCTAAGCTGTCTGTCTCCTGGCTGTATAGTTTCATATACAGAGATGTATGAGTGGTATTGATCTTCTCATCCAACTCTCCACAAGAAAGCCGATGAGACAGACTTCATTCAGAGCCATCGAAAATGTATGTGTAACACTAGGAATTGTTGGATTTTCTAAAAATGGAACTGCCCTCTCGCCTGATGCATGCTGGGATAGGCTGCAGCCCCTTTGGGATACAGGATTTAAGAAACGGATGGACGGATTGATGGTTTGGGAGGAAGACTAATAGGTGGACTAAGCACCCCCTAATGGACAAGGCCTGAATTCAAGGTATATTTAATCATCAATATCCCTTCCTCCAGACTCACCTAATGAGGACACATTGACTGTCGTGGCGTTTCCAGATGCAGCGGTAGCATTCATTGGCCACAGCAAAGATGTGCGGTGGGAGCTCCCCTAGCTGGTGCTTGGAGTAGAGGTCCACCCTCTCCGGGTCATACATACCCGGGATCTGCTTATAGGGGTTGACGGCGGCCAGGATGCTGCCGATATTAGTCTGAAACGATCAAGAAGTGACATTTCAGATTCTGTCTCTGCCTTCTATCTTTTAGCCTTTGTTCTCTTTTATTGTTGTTTATTTGTCTCTTCTTTCTTTCTTTTTCTTTTGTTGTTTACCCACCTGCACCCACACACTTGAAAGCACTGACACACGCATGCAAACAACAAAACAACAAGCATGTAGATATTAATCTTGGATTGGAGGATAAGGGAGCACAGCAGGGCAGAGACCTGACAATGGGAGCGACAATTTACCAGAATTTTATTAGAACGCTGAGGTCAAATGAGGGAGGTGGGAGCCAGGAGGCTAGATTTCCATTTTGAACTGTTTGTGCTGAAACAGTCACCTTCATTTCTCTCCCTCTGCAGTAGAAACTTTAGCATGCCTCCGTTCGTGTCATATTACCCTGTCTGTGCATTTTGTGTACCGCACACATTAAAAAACTGTGCATGAAGGACACATATACACATAGATGCATGGACACACGGTGACACAGAAAGCTGACCCACACAGGGTAAATTCTTATGATCAGCTTAAGGGAAATCCCTGTATGGACAATATTTCATCATCTAGATTAGGCCACACCCAGGGAGGTTATTGGTCTGTTGTCTTGCAGTCTTTCAGGTTTTCAGACTTTCCAAATGTCTGACTTCACCATAAATATGATCAAAATGTAGTAGTATTTGGCCTTAATCATCATAATTAATTGATCTCAGTATCTATTTTATAAGCACAAACACAGATAATCGTCTTTTCAGTGGTCATGGGTGAAATGAAACCCCCAAGGCAAGGTGGGTAATGGAGTTTCATGGACATCAGCCAATACATCTATTCATTACAGGCAGATACACATAAACAAATTACAATAATTCATTTATTTTGTCATTACTAAGTCCATTGTGGGATTATGAGAAAGACAGCAAAGCACACTGATCCTACACTGTGTCAGATTTACTGTATATATGTGCATTCAGAGAAGAATCATGCATGCGGAGTCCATTTCTACACTGGATTCAAACTGCCTTTGCACAAAAGAGGGTTTCAGAGGAAACATTGCATGCATGAAATACAGCTTTACTGTTTATAGTTTATCTCACTCTCAGGGTGGCTTTTAATGTGAAGAAGTCACAGGAAACAAAATGTATGTGTCACCAGAGTTAGTGCTGAGTTCAACTATTTATCAAAATGTGTATAAAATTGGTTTTATGTGAGTGGATCATTTAAAGTTTTTTTTCATTTAAAGAGAAAGGGAACTCGAAGGAGAGGGCACAAGAGTTCACTTCAACTCCTTAGCAAACTTTGCTGTTTAGAACGAATGTAGCATCAAATCAGATTGTATTTGCAATTATTTCTGACAGACTTTATCATAAAACAATGTCAGTTTGTATGGCTGCAGTGTAAACAGATCCTGTACTCCTCATAATGTAGCTAGTGTTTGCTGTGATACTAAATGGTACTTACTGTTACCACAGTAACCACAGGCGTCTCCTAATCAACCAGGATTAAAATCTTCAGGATTACAATTTTAAAGCAGTGGAGTTTAATGCATTGGTAGTTTTAGCCGTTGATTTTATTTACTGCAATATTCTCACTTTATAAGACTCTCGCCTCTCGCACCACCTTTTCCACCCAGAGCAGATGGACCTGATAAGATGATCTGCATCTGCCCACTAAAAGCCTCATGCATGCAAAGATTACTGGAAAATGAGAAGGGGGGCACGTCGGGGCATAAACATAATGCACACACACACTTGACCACATATGTAAAAACTGATGACACTTACATAGATGTTGTCTTTCTGGTAGCGCTGGTACAGGTTGTGCATGATGGCGGCCTCGTGTAGCTCAGCCAGTGCTGACATGTCCTCCACCCCATCGATGCTGGATTGGTGCATAGCGTGCACCCGCTCCCTGGTAACCTCAGCCTGCTGCAAGTACAACACCTGGAAGGCGGCGAGACATACATGCTGTCACTTATCATCCTCTTTCTCTGTGTACCCAATTTTACCCCAGCCTGCGACACCTATTTCCGCATCAATTACTGATTTCCTGCCACGGCTGTCAATAATCCTGAGAAAACACCTGAACTTGTTGCAGTCACACTTGCCCATTTCATTAAACTGTTTCTGGTTTTGGCTCTGATTATTGGCCCCCAAAATCAAGGTACACTGCTTCATTAAAGTAATTATTTAAAAATAAATTACATCGTTCTTCCTAAGGGTCAAGTTGTCAGTACTCACAAATCTGTTAAGACTGTTTATCTTGCTCTCATTTTTGACCACAGAAACAGCTGTTTTACTAAATTAGTCATTATATGTTTAGATGCAAATGCTCACAATACAAACAGAGAATAAATATGTTTGATTAAAGTAGTATTAAGTTTAGTTTTCCGTGGGTTTTCACTGGCTTTGTCAGCCCCATGGTCTTTAGCTTGTGGGAAATAAGACAAGGGATAGGCAGAAAATGAGCTGTAATCACGTTAAATTACTAATTCTACAACAAGAGCTTTCATCAGCTTTCTGCTTCTGTCATTCTGTCATCAAGGGTCAGCGCTGATGCTCAATTATGGCCCAACAGATGATTACTGGCACCAACATCATTTAGGTTTTTGTACGGTAGTGGACAGAGAATTGTAAGGTACATCCCTGTTGGCTGGAACAGTTCCACAGTTTATTCCCTCTCTTACTGATGCTACTGAAAGTGAGTGATTGTGTATTATTGTGGTGTTACCCTGCAGAGTGTTCTCCTTGGAAAATGAAAAATAGGACACAGAACAATACTCCAGCCAGATTTATATATAACATTTGAGTTTGAGTTATCATCTGCTCCCGATGCCGATTGGATAATAAATGTATCTTGCTCAGACTCAAGGAGGAAGCCAGCGTGTTCGCACATGGATTGAAAAAAGATGCCGACATTGCAAGGTCTTTCCATTTTTAGCACGAGCAGGCTAATTGTGATGCAACATGACGAAAATGCACATGATAGGAATACAGAGCTTCGTGGCTCTCCTTATAACCAGACCCCCAATCTCATCTATGTCATCTATCGCCATGGAAACCGGGGAGTAGGGGACTAGATGGGTGGGGAACACGGCTGTGGGAGGGGAGGAACAAGAAGATGAAAAAGGAAGAAACCGAGTAGAAGAGCGAGAGTAACAGATCTGATCTGGCAGAACCTGACAGGTGAAAGCAGCTCAGTGTGTATTCATGTGACGTACACACACACGCCTTTCAGCTTTCACACAGTTCACATACACAAACACACACACTGGGACAGAAGATAATTGTCATTCTGTTTAAGCAGAAACGTCGTTCATTCACTCTGGAAAAATCAACTCGTCTAAGAATAGAAACCGCAGCCTTTACAATACTGGGTTGTTAATGTAAATGACGTTATAAAAATGTTTGTTTACGACATGTCAGTTATAATCAAATTCATAATTTCATGTGATAAATAAATAAATATATACATAAATAATTAAGTTCATGTAATAGTTGAAAGCCTAGAGTCCGATATGTTTATAAGTGTTCTTTATATAATGATCTAGTACTGTGCAACAGGAAATGGTTAACTGTTTATTTGTGTTGCCCCGGAACTAATGTTTTTTGTCACTCTTTTGCCGCGGAATTTTTGGTTTATGCGCAGTATGCAGCCCAACGAGAAGCCGACGTCGTCTGCTACTATACTACAGAAACTTGCTGCATTGAAGTTATTAAGAAAGCCCAGAAGATTTTTACAGACTAAAGGACCTCTTTTCATGACAAGCGGCCAACGAGGTATTGTTAATTTGTGAATGTACTTTATTTCATGTTGTATTTTCTTTCATGCATTAACACGCTATGTGCCTTTATTAATTCCCTCGCACTATGTGTATTGTTATCGTAGTTCTCACGGCGTGACCAATGGATGCTACAAACAAGTGTAGAAACAATAAACGCCCGTCCCAAAGAACCGACCTGTGTCTGTGTTGTCCTGAAGAGAGCTACAGTTAATATGTCAGCTTATTCTCACAGCCAGCCTGCATCCTGTGTATGTGTGTATATATACGTGTGTGTTGCTGTAACAGATGTGTTGGAAGTCTGTTGAGAGCAGCAGAGGGGCAGCGCTGTAGGCGTTCAGACATCTTGTTCTTAAATAAATCTATTTCACTTCAGTAATACGGCACAGAGCTGCAGACAAACAATGAACAAACTCACAGCAGTTTCATCATTTGCCAACATGTTTGCAAGTAAAGCGTTGTTTGTGACGCACAAAAAGAAACCTGTGTGCCTTAAGCTGTAGTCTGTGCATTCCTCCTTTTCTCTCTCGTGTTTTGCAGAAGTCTGCACGTCTTGTGGACACTCTGTTGGTGACTGTTGATGAGGGTCTAACCTGCCACCACTCACTCAGCTGTGATGAAATGACCCATTTAGCCCTCGTCTTCCATTAGGGAGGGCATAACTCATGTAGGGTTCACCGGCTAACCGCTCACCATCCTCACTATGACCCTGTCCACTTGACTCTGCGTCTTCACCTTTTGCGGCAGAGGTACTCAATCAAGCCACTGAGATGCTGTTATCCAGGCACAGTTACACATATACAAGAGTATTACAGCCACGGCAAATATCAGTGTCCCGTACTGGTAGCAAATATGCAAAAAGAGAAGTTCCAAGTCTTTGACAAAAAAGTATTTAATATAATTTTATCCATTTATATAAAGTAAGAAAGAAATAAAAATGTGCTCATATGTTGTTATTAGATTTGTTCTATTGATTTATTTGTTTATTACTTTCAAATATCAAGACTGATGTTAACCTAAAAATCCATTATCAGTTGGAGTCTAATGATTATTATGAGCTTTTCCTCTCTTGTCAGGTTTTGGTTCTCTCTTCAAGATTCAAGATTCAAGATTTTTATTGTCATTTGCACAGATAAAAACAGGTTTCACTGTACAATGAAATTCTTGCTTTGCCATCTTCAATGCCAAGTAGAAAAATATAAATACAAAAATACAAGTAAATAATATACACTAAATAATATACAGTAATAATTTACAATAAGTGTGCAAAAAAACTATATACATTCAAATATTGCACGTCCGTGCTGCAGGCTCTCCTGTGGACTCTGCGGTGGTAGATGTCCTGCACAGAGGGCAGCGGCACCCGGATGATCTTGTCTGCCGTTCTCACCACTCTCTGTAGGTGTTTGTGGTCCACAGCAGTGCTGTTCCCGTACCACACCGTGATGCAGCTGGTCAGGATGCTCTCAATGATGGCGGTGTAAAATGTCCTCTGAGTCCTCTGAGACATCCCAAACTTCCTCAGTCTCCTCAGGAAGTAGAGCTGCTGATGAGCCTTCTTGACCAGCTGGGTGATGTTGAGTGTCCAGGTGAGGTCATCACAGGATGTGGACGCCCAGGAACTTGAAGCTGCTGACACACTCCACCTCAGAGTCTCAGATCATCAGAGGTTAGTGCTGCCTCTTCTCTCTCCTCATGTCCAGGACCATCTCCTTGGTCTTGTCCGTGTTCAGGGAGAGGTTGTTGCTGTCGCATCCATTTAACTAAACTGGCCACCTCACTCCTGTATGCTGTCTCATCTCCTCCAGAGATCAGGCCGATGACAGTCGTGTCGTCAGCGAACTTCAGGATGGTGTTGTATTTGTGTGAGGCGACACAGTCATGTGTGAATAGTGAGTACAGCACCAGGACTGAGAACACATCCCTGGGGGGCCAGTGCCAGTTCACTGTTCACTGTTATTCTGCCAGACACCAGGCTTCCAATCCTGACAGACTGCGGCCTGCCAGTGAGAAAGTCCAGTAGCCAGTTGCAGAGAGTGGAGTTGAAGTCCAGGTGAAACAGTTTGGTTGTGAGTTTGTGGGGGATGTGGGGGATTTGTGGGGGATGTATTAAATGCTGAACTGTAGTCAATAAACAGCATCCTGACATATGAGTCCTTATTTTCGAGGTGGGAGAGGGCCGTGTGCAGTGCTGCAGATACTGCATCTTCAGTAGATGTGTTGGTGCAGTAGGCATATTGGAGGGGGTCCAGTGTTGCAGGTGTGGTGTTCTGAATGTGAGCCAGCACCACTCTCTCAAAGCACTTCATAACAATTGGGGTAAGTGCTACTGGCCTGTAATCATTCAGTGTGGTGACTGGACTCCTCTTGGTGACTGGGATGATAGTGGTGGATTTAAAGCAGGTCAAGACTGTGGCCTGCGTGAGTGACAGGTTAAAGATGGAGGTGAAGACATCTGCCAGCTCTGAAGCACATACCCTGAGGACCCGCCCAGGGGATGTTATCTGGGCCGGCCGCCTTACGTGGGTTCACTCTCCTGAGAGCCGATGAGACAGAAGGTGGGGGGTCATGCCTGTCCCAGGTGTGTGCATGTGTCCTCTCTGTCTCCCTGTTGTGAGTCTCAAAGCGGCAGTAAAACTGGTTGAGCTGAGCCGGTAGGGAGGTGGAGTTGTTGGAGATTGGAGATTCCCACGGTGGTGCCCTTGTAGTCTGTGACGAGCTGCAGGCCCTGCCACATGTGCCTGGTGTCAGTGGAGTAGTAGCCCTCCAGCTTCTGTTGATATAGCTGTTTGGCTTCTTTGATTACTTTCCTCAGCTTGTATTTTGAGGATTTGTACTCCATCTCATCACCTGCTCTGAATGCCAGAGAACGGGCGTGCAGTATGTGCCTGACCTGACCTGTATTCACAGTATTGCCCCAAAGTAGCCAAAAATAAGCTAATGCAGGTTTAATTAATGAATCTTTACTGGTCCTCTCAACCTTTAATGCTGAGTTGAGGTCACTGGCAGCTTTTACATCTGTGTATGTGCGTTTACACGTGTCTGGTTGTGCACTTTTTCATGCGTGATGTGCACTGGGAGGCATGCTTGTCCGAGTGATGAGATTCAGTGACATGCCTGTTAGTCATGGCATGGACAGCTGTGCACATGCAGAGACGCTGTCACATTTGACTGTTTTACAACTGGACCGAGGTGTATTTCTGTGTCCGTGAGAACAGAGGAGCGTAAAGTCCCTCAAATTATACCCAAGTCCAATTAGATTTAGATCTGGCTTTTCTCTCTCCCTTATTTTTTCACTTTCTCACAGTATTAGATCTCTCTCTCTCTCCTGCTCTCTGCATGCCTTCATGTCTCAAACATCACTTCTCTGCCTCTCTCATCTCTCTTTCCCTTTGTACATCACTCCTCTTTTATCCCCTCCCCCTCTTTGTCATTTGCCTCTCTCTTCCCTCTCTGTTCTCTTCCTTCCTCACATCAGCCCACTCTTCATTAATGTACCCCCTCCCCTCTGCCAGTCCTGCACTGTATCTCCCATATTTCAACCTCCTACTATCTCGTTCTTCCCCTTTTTCCTCTTTTGCTTTTTATTGGTTCCTGTCACCTCCAGACTTAGATGGGTCCCTTCAGCTTGTGTTTTTTTCTTTTACTGTTTTTGATCTATCTCTCTATCCATCTATCCAGCGTACATGGCTCCCTCTGTGCTCACTCACACAGACTCATTATTATTATTATTATTATTGCCTAAATGGCTCAATCTGAGACCCCTGCCTGTAATTGAAGGCTTACTGAGAGCCATTTCAATCAGAAAGTCAAGCATTCCTTTGCAATCCAGGATAAATTATAGTAGAAAAAAAGAAGATAAGGCTTCACACACACACACACACACACACACACACATATATATACCATCATCAGCACATGTGTTGAAGGGAGGAAGGACAAGTGAAATGGGGGTCTTGGTCATCAAAATTCACCTCCACTCGTCTCTTTTTCTTACATTTACTGTGAAGCTTGTTGTAATGCCTGTTGCCAGGGAATAACCAGTAGGGCTGTTGAATATCTTTGCTTTAAAGAATGTCTAAATCAGTTCAAACTGAAGATCGAGATTTTTTTTATCGCCTTATTCTAATAGTAAAATCCTTGTTTTATTGCTCATGTGTGTAAAGTTGCACATGGGGAGATCACTTCCCAGCCAAAACACTTCCAGCAACTAATAATGGTTTTAACGCTTTTGTCTTTGTGCAAATAGGCATGTAATTATTGTTCTGAGACAGACTTGAAAGAATATGAGCCTATAAGACTGTGCAACCCAAAGCCCAACCTGTATATGCATGTTATTATCGATATTTAGATGTAACCTTGGTATATCATAGATATACAGATTGGAAGGATTTAGTTTTGCTTTTCATAAAGTTAACTAATCTTAAGTGGAAAACTCTGAATTACTGCAGCAGAGACCAGGGTTTCCTGTATATTTGTGCCTTGAATGAAAAACACTAAATTTCCCATAATAATAGAAGAGAAGAATTTCATTTAATAACATCTCTTCAGTAGACCTTTGAGTCATTCAAGGTAAATGCCCTCGTCTTTTAAACTCCATTCCCACAGTTTGTTTATCTTTATAACATCAGGGTTATTTTCTCAGACTCTGTAAAGCTCTTCCAGCGTCACAAGAGACATTAAATAATTGTTGAGTAGTCCTTCTTATGACATGATCTCTCTGGAAAAAAAAAACATGCACATTGAACTCTATGATTAAAAAAATGCATGTCTGTGCTACAGTTCTGGGTTTTACAATTGCTTCTAATGCCAAAGCTGCTTTCAAATATAAAAGCCTTAAACAGTAGATAAAGCAGAGATGTTTAGGGAAAACCACTTGGAACAACCCAGATGCAGATGATTCAGAGAGAGAGGACGCTATGAAGTGGGAAAGTGTGTCAGGGACTGAAATAAAATGCAGCTGTAGTGGAAGAAGGAAAAAAAAAGATTTTTGCAAACATCTTCGTCTCCTTCTTGCATTGCCCTCTGGTGGGTTTTTAACACACATGCACACACAACCTGTACTGTATGTGAAGTGCACGCACACACACACACACTAAGTTTGACTACCCAGAGAGTCTAAAATAGGATACCTCATATTCAATAATTCATTCATTCGGAGAGAGGAACAGAAGAAAGATATGGAAATAGTGAGAGAAAAACACAACGGGGCAGAGAGAGACTGACATAGACTGAAAGGGCGAGAGAGAGAGAGAGAGAGAGAGAGAGAGAGAGAATGAGAGTAATGTAGAAGTAGAGCATGGTTAACCAACTAGGATTTGTCTTCAGCAGAACATTTCCCACTAGGATATGAAGTCTGGGAGCAGAAGCTTCTTTAGGGATAAGGTTGGTGGTATTCTAAATTTTTCTTATTGCCAAAAACTTCAATAAAGAGAGTGAAACCAGCAAAGCATTAATCTGTCTCTCAACACTTTTTGACTTCACTGCCCCGTCTGAGTCACTCAAGTGCACATGTTATTGCAGTTGTAAACCTTTAAAAGATTTTTTTGATTTCTTAAATAAAATCTGAGTAATTTTCTAAAATAGCCAGATACCACATTTGCTGAGGACGCTGTGGATGAATACACATTTGGTACACTGGCAACTGTTTAGAGCAGGAATATGGGAACATGGGAAAATCAACTACAGCGCTCATGTTCTTTGTAAAGGAGATGTTGAAACAGACTTTTGAAAAGATTAATTTTTGAACCTGAGAGAATTAATTTTTGAAGCTTCCTCTGACTTCCTCCAGCACCAACAGCAGGTTAAAATGTTTCTCCAGTGAAATATCTACCTCTCATTGGATGGATTGTCATGAAATTTGCTAGATGTGCTGAACAACAACGGAGGTCTACATAGGATTTGTTGACAACTTTTACCCTCTGAGTCACACACGTGCTTTCTTGCCTGTCATCATTTTCTGTTGCTTCTCTCATCCAGGAGAAATTGCCTCTCTCTTAACCTGCTTTCATTTGAACACACTTCTACATGCACAGTGCACAGAGCGGTCTTCCTGTAAAGCCCCCCTGAAGTCTGAAGTTGCTTTACATGATTCAGGAGGAGAGCCAGGGGAGACAAGCCTCTCCATCTGACTTCACATATTAGCAGCAGGCAGAGTGAGGGGCGAGAGAGATGAAGATAGAGCATGGAGGGAGAGAAAAAGAAAGAGAGAGCTGTGGGCACAGTGACCTTTATATTCTACAGACCTCTGTTCACTGCAAGATATAGCATCACACAGAACTGTATGCACCTGCAGCTCTCCTTGCTGACCTTGGATCAGATCTGGCAGACCTCCACAGTAAGATGAGGATTGGGGAACACGGAGAGGGTATTTTGTATGATCTGACCCTTCAGATTAGATTATATTATAGGCAAAGGGATCTGGGCAAGTCACCTTATCTTAAAACCAAAGTATCATGGTGAGCTCTTTTGGACGCGTGGATGTTCTACACTTCTGACGTCAGTAAAAATAACTTTGAGTTGACAGAGGACCACTTGAAATGCTGACATGAGAAGGACAAAATGCAACTGTCACTGAACATTACATACTGTTTCCTCCCAGCTCAACATGTTCAGTGTAAACATAACACCAAACATCTCTTGTGCACATCTGAAAGTGCTTCCCTTACCACCGATCTTGGTAAGCTGGACAGAGAAAAGGAGGTTAACAACTAGCTTTGACTCTATTTATGCCTTCTCTGCCCCACAGCACCCATTCAGCACTGGGGTATATAACACGTTTCATATGTCATCAACCTCCACCCAGGATTTGGCAACCCATACTCATCCCACCCCAAGGGGGATCCCTGCTTCATTTTCCACAGACAGAGGGCACTGCAGAAAGACAGGGAAGGTGAGAGACAGACAGACAGAAAGCAAGACATCATTAAGGAGATGAGTGTCAGTCTGTGTGTGTTTGCATATCAGTATTTTTGTGTGCCCGTTTGACAGAGTTAAGTTAATCTCATTATGTGATGCTAAGCGAGTGAGTAACTACAGGCTTCTCAGGGGGTTAGAAATATGAAACTGTGAAGAGGAATGTGGGTCAGGAGATCACACAGCAACATCGGCTTGTTTCTGTGCCAGAGCAGACAAAACAAGTCATTTTTGCACTTTTCATTCGCCGTATTTGACAGACCGTGTGTCATTTTTTTCTGTATGTGTGTGTGTGTGGCCAAATCGGTAGTCATTTTGTGTGCGCACAAGGAGTAATGCATCCCTGCAGCATGTTCTGTGCTCGCGTGAGCTCTCGCTGCGGCTTTCACGCTAGCTACTGAAATCCAGGTCACATAGCACACATTGTCCATAACTCGCCGCCAACGTAACCTGTGTGTGTACAGTGAGTGTTTGTCCATAGTAGTTAAGGATACAGGTGTGTGTTCGTATGGCTTATGTTTGGCCATCTGTCAGAGTTTACATATTTTCCCATGTGCAGTACATTCCTGTGTATAGGTGCAAATGTGTACATTGGGACATCACAATTACAGTATATGTAAGGAGGAGCCGGATGCTGAGTCTGTAACTGTGTACATGGCAACCAGACCGGGAAGATCACAGAATTTCCTCGACACATCTGGTTAGAAGCTAGACCAGTGAATTCTTGTTTTTTAAAATGACTGAAATGGGTTAATCTATTCTCAAAATAGCTGAAGATTATTTTTCTGTCATCGACTAATCAATTAATTGACTGATTGTTTCAGCTCTAGAACTCAGTCCTATTATAACAATAAGATGACTGGAGTAGGTGTTTAATGAAGCATCACAATGAGAGTGAAATTTAACGTCGGCCAGTACATCAGTAAATGATCAGCACTGCAAAAACACCGTATAAGGCATATGGGCTCTGTTTTAATCATGTTCTACTTCTAGTTTTTTATGTAGGTTCATTCAGTATATTATCTTAATACCATCTTTTTTTCTATATTTATCACTCCAGTTCTTTACTGACCCAGTTTCACTACAGGTTCATTAAAGTTTCATCTAATATGGTCTAATCTAATCGTACTCTCTATGTGGTAAGCTACACAGATTTAAAATGGAAAGGTAGAGCGTTGGATCATGGATGATATCTCTGCATGATCCAAGGTTTTACCAATCCAGTGAGATTGGTACTAGCTCATGTTTTACCTGTGAGTTTACATTTCAGCCCTCATTTATTGTCATGACATTTAGGTAGTGACTGAAAGAATGATGCACAAACAAGCAAGTGAAATGACTTGTAAAAATTAGGGCTTGCAACTTGCGCAGACTCATCTGCTCTGACACCTGACTACCTTAAGACAGCTTTGAGATTTGAAGGTGAAAGGCTGAGGAGGCTTGACATCACATCAGCAGTGAGGACTGCCATGCTGCTGTGCATTTAACTCACATAGGGTTGCACTGATGCATTGAATATTACATTCAGTGCACTGATTGCATTCAAAAAGCGCTGCGTTTCTGGCCATTGTGCTATAGTAATTGGAACACTAAGCATGAAAAGAAAGCTCCTCAAAGACTTCCCTTCTGACTTTGCAAGTCAAGTATCAAAGACTTGAGATTTGACAGACTTTTTATCCTATCAAACAAGCAACACATATCTAACCTTTCTGAAATGACAGTGGCAGAGGGTGACATTTTGCAGCTTTTTTTGTTCAACACTTTGTAACACAGGAAAGGCGCTAACATTTTATTACATGAGAGAAAAGAGGCTAAAAGGTTGGAGATCGTGTACCAGGAAATTAATGGGACTATTGTAGGTTACTATGTTCTGCCATATAACATCATAGTCGCAAATGTTTGACATAGGAGGATGGAATAAAAGAAATAAATCATACATTAGCCAATGGTTTTGCACCTACATGATGTGGCACAGGTGAGCGGCAGGCTAGAATAACATTTCATGAAAAGTCACTCAGGGAAAAAGCAAAAAAGTTCAAATGAATATGAATGATGTAAAGGCTTGCACATATCCCCCTGGCAGTTGCAAGTTTTGCTGATTTGACATGAAGCCTTGTAGTCTTGGAGCCACTGCATTTGTAACCCAGAACTGGTAATGTAGCAAACTGGGTCAGGGTCTGTAGATTACAGAACCAGAGTGACATGGCAGCCGGGGAGAGAATATGAGGAACCAAAAGAAGTAAAACTCATACAGCCAAATGCTGTTAAATCTTGCATGTTTGCATGTTTTAGGCCACCATGGCATGAATATTGGTGTCATTCCTCAGGCTATAAAAGGTATTCACTTGGACACTGGAAACAAAAAAATATTTATGACCAAGATCAGGAGAACTAGGGCCAGAGCAACAGGGAGTGATGGGGATCCTGGGACTGTTTGCATGGGTCAGATCCTGTTGTAACAGGGTAAAGCCCCCCGTCCTGCTGATTCTCTATCAAATATTCACCAGCTCCTGCAGAGCTAACATTTAAACACCAACAGCAGCAGAGAGGGAGGGCGGAGGGAGGCAAGGAGAGCTGGATGGGGGTTGGGGAGGTTAAGGACGTTCATAATCCAGAGCAAAGAGAATGCCTGCTCCTATAACCAATTCTCTATTTTGGGAAATGCCTGTCCCCACGGTGTCCTCCGACAAGAACAGCGGGGCAGCTACATCAAAAGACGATGCTTTTAGAGCAGCGTTTGGCCATTTCATGTCTTAAAGGCCAAGAAACATGAATTCACTGTGCATCTGAGACAGAGAGTGTAGATGTGGATGTTGTTTGGGGATATAAAAGGACGACAGACACTCTTGAATTCTGGCTAAAGAACTACGTCTATTATTAGCTCCATATAAACGCTGCCAACTGGAGCGCGTATGTGTGTTTGTGTGTGCCAAACACATCAGGCATCAAAAAAAAAAAAAACGTTAAATCCAAAGAGCAAAGTGTGCATGTCCTTGCTCTGACACAGATTAGATGAGCACACACATGCACACACACACACTCATAATGAGATTTAAACATTCAATTCCATTATTTTGGCAGGGGTTGTGGTGTTAAAGCGTTGGGGTTAGGGCAGCCGCCTGGCTTTGCCATTTAGAATAGCTACAGGCAACTCTGTCCTGACATCTGACATCCTGAAATGTGCATCTGTGCTCCCATCATGCCTTCCATCTATTCTAGCTCTCCTCTAGAGGCTGAATGTGTGTCAGGAATGAGTTTTGCATATGTATGAGGAGGAGGAGGAGGATGAAGGATGAAGGAACTGGGGCAGGAAAGTGGAGCATCATGACCAGGAGTTTCTATTGATCCACACAGGAGAGGATGGACCTGCACAGCTGCGTAACTTTTACTCTGAACTTTACCGGAAATCCAATGCACCATCCAGATGACAGATGACACAGCTCTTCGCTCAGCAGTAATCGAATCTTGTTCACTTCTCCCATCTAGTTCAAGCTTATTAAATTTTCAGTCCGTACAGTGTTTACAGTTTCTGCAGTTTATACTGTTTACTAAATAAACACTTCACATAAAACATTTAACAGTTTTTTTCCAGATTATCACAGTTTTGACGAAAACCCATGTTACTGAGGCGGCACAGAGGCCGCTCCGAGGCACTAACCTTGAAAAGCCTCATCACCTGCTCAAATTCAGCTGGGTACCGCTTACAGCTGCCCGCTAAAAGTCAAGTTAAGCCTCTCAGGCGACTCGCATTTCCTTCATCACTGTACACAGAGTAACGCAGGAGCACAAGCTCATTGTGAACTTTTACAAACAGAGTCAAAATGACCAAGCTACAAAACTATCTGTGATGAAAACAAAGGACAGATCACTGCTCTGACACTCTCAACTCGAGTGTTGAATGTTAGCAAAATCAGATGTGACTGTCTTCAGCTGACAGCAGGTTCACAAGAGAAATGCTCGGTGTTGCACTGTATAACTCAAATATGACACACACTTTCCACTTCTTACACGGTTTTGACTGTGTGGAAATCGGATGTTTTCATTTAATAAATGATGAACAAAGGCTTTAAAAGGCCTTAGAGGTATAACGTGAGATTCATGTAGGATGTTATAGGAGGTGAGTGTGGTGACTCTACTGTAACTGGGCAGGCAAATGAATAACATCAGCATCAGTAAAATTGGTGAGTATTCAAATGAAAACAAGAAATATCTGTAGATAATAAGAAGCTCCAGGACCCTTTATAAATTGCCCTATTTTTTAAAAACTGTGGAATTTAAGCAATACATAAATCAATAGTTTTTTACATGGAGTTTAAATATCTCTCTACATGCTGCGTCTGTTCTCCTTTGTGCTCCTGCAAACTTTAGCAGTATGACAAATATTTACTAAAAGCTACCAAAAATGTCACAAAGATCAGAAACATTTCCACATTTTCAAGAAAACAGGCTTCATTAACCAAGTAAAAACAGGATGTTGTCCTTCAGTGAACATGAACTGAAGCTACTAAACCCAGTAGAATGCTTAATTGCATTTTTATCCAAATCCAAATGAGCCCGATTAATCTATTTACCCACTAATGACAAGTTAAAATCATATTTTCATCCTAGTCCACATACACACCGATCCATCCATTTCATATTTCCACATCAGTGAAACACTATGATAACTTGTAACAACTGTGAACACTTTAATACTGGATACACGATAATTTGCTACAGGCAAACATGATTGGAAAAAACAGGCATGAGCAGTGTATATGTGTATGGTGTGTTTGTGTGTGTGTGTGTGCGCGCGTATACATTTCTTACCTCCCCATAGTCAGTTGTGACGACAAGGGTTCCATCTGCACAGGAGTTGACTGTGGCAGGAACCAGCTGCTCCTTCTCTTTGACCCAAACCCGGGCCCCCTGGATCACAGACACACACAAAGATTGAAAGTTAGACAGTGCAACCAGTACAAGAAAAAAATGAGCAGTTGGTTATGTAAAGTGATGAACCCCTGGTGACCAGAGTGGAGGTCTCCAGCTCAGTGTGCTCTTAATTTGAAAGTTGCTCCAGCTGAGCTTCTAGCCTGTTGTTTACTGTTTACTGTTGACTGCCGGCTGATTTAAGGCAGTGCTCTGCAATAAAACGCTGTGAGACATCAGCCCTACGATAGTGAATCGCTCAACACAGCAGACAACAATATCTGTCTATATCTAAAGTTTAGGTTATAAACTCATAATTTTGTCACTGATGTATTATAATGATTCTGTCTGATTATATTGTTGTGATAGCCAGTTATCCCCACATTTAAAAGATGTTCCCCGTGTCAACTGGGGATTGTCTGTTTAAACATCACCTGACCGTTGACTGAGGTTAGTCTTCTCTACAACATGTAGCGTGTTTCTATGTGTGATGAGTGTGCATGGATGCTTTGACAGATGTCACAGACGTGTTAAATGAGAAGTGAAGACTTTAACATCTGGAGTTTCCACCCAGGTGAAGCAACAATTCTTGGCATCTGTGTGTAAAAGCGTGTGTGTGTGTGTGTGTAGCTGAGGGTCAGAGGAAGTGTGCTATTCCTAGACCTTTCCACACAGACAAAGCACCCTTTCACACGGTCTCTGAACTCTGACCTCCAACCCGTCAGAGGCACAGCATAACAGAGGATGGAGAGAGGAGGGGACGGGGAAGGACACAAGAGAAGAAGAAGAAGAAGAAGAAGAGGCAGTCAGCAGGGCTACTAAAAACTGCAAAGACAGGAAATGGACCACATGCCCTCCCCTACACTTAACTTACAATTTACTGTATTGCACAAGTATTGAATTGTTTTCAAAGATAAGTAGTAATCTTGAATAAATTAACTGTTTAGGGTGGAAACACCTTGTCCTATATAGGTGATGGGAAGTCCAGAATTTACCTCAAAATAAAGAGAGAAAGTGTCTGCTAGTTTGTATGGGAAGTAAAGGATATGAGAGATTTTCTTTTTCTTTCTATAAAAATGACTCCTAAATGCTGCACGCATTATCAAAATCACAGGAAACTAAATATCATTTTGTAGGAAAGAGTAAAGAATTAACATAATAGTGTCATTAACATGATACATATGTAACAGTGTGGAATAACTTTCACTCAATTTACCTAAATATGTTGGGATATCAAATATGTAATTAAAATGATGAATGTGCATACAGTATTCAGAATTGAATTTTACACAATTTTACACAATTTTACACAATTCTCTCTTGGACATTTTATTGTCCAAACTGTTTTATTTGTTTTCAAATTGATGATAAAAATGATCATAAAAAATACAGCCTTGAAACCTTATTTACATTCTCTGTTGTATATAGAAGAGTTTCGTGCTGTCAGTCTCACCTCCTTTCAGGTCAGGAGAGCACAAGCTTCACAATAATGTCTATCAATGTGTTTGTTGTTGTTGTTATGTTGTTGTAGGAGCACAGCTTCCAGATCTAACTACTCCAGTCTAAAGCCCCAGAAGAGGCTGAGAGAGCCCTGAAAAGACAGTGGGACACCAGATGTGAGCATCTGAATGAACCGAGCAGCAGAGGAGGGGTGGAAATGGATTGTTTTAGCAACAGATGGTCCCTCCCCCGAAGCACTCCCTGACAACTTTTATCTCTTTCATTTTTCTCTCCGTCTCTCTCTTCTTTGGTCTCTTTCTCGCAGTCCGTATCAATCTGACACACACAATCACACTGATGATACAGAAAACCAGCCGTGCCCCAGGCTATGGAGTTAACCAGGCAGAAAACGTTCACACAGACATACAGTATACTATATATACACACTGCTGGGTAGCTCAAGGTGAGACTTAGGGGGAGGAATGTCTGAACACTTTTGGATGCAGACTTTCACACCGCTGGATTTGCAGACCAACATTTGCATCTGTGGCAAAGGCAGAAATTAGGATGCACACCAATATGTACATCATTGCTCTGCTCTTTGCTTATGAGGACCTTTCACTGACTACATTCAAACTTTCCCTCTAATTTTTATGCATATTTCGAGGAAAATCAGATGCTTCACTCTGTGAGCCAAATGTCACGATAAAACACAAAATGTCTTGTCAAGTATTGGATGGCTTTCCATGATTTTTTTGTACATTCAGCTTCCACCCACAATGATTTTGATGTCTCCAGCATCAGATCAGAATTTAATTTCTGTACAGTACTTTGGTTTATGACGAAATTCCTGCTCAACTAATTGTTTTCCTACACTAAACCTCAGCTGTACTTTGAGTTTAGTGCTAATTAGCAACTGTCCTAAATTTAGCTGCTAAACCAAGCTTGTGAACATGGTAAACACACATACAACAGCCTCAGTGAGCCTGTAACACATAAACAAATCTTCATATCTGTGTCATATCTGTATTATTTTGATCCATCTCGTCATAAGCCTTAGCTGAACTTGAGTCATTGAGGACACTACAGTCTGAAGTCTGAGACACACTGCATGTTACATTCAATGCATTATTCTAACACTTTAATTCACTCCAGTCTTTGCAGGAACAAGCTTCATACATCTAGAGTCACTCTGACGACTGAAAAATTCAAGAGCCTCTCTTTCTGTTGCTCTCTCCTCAGCAACTCTCTATATATAGCCCCCCCCCCACCCCATTGTTCCTCTCGATCCCCTCTCTCTCTCTATGGTCAGTTAGCCTGTCTCATCCTTAACTCCAGCTTGTCTGCCGGTCAGGTTCCAGCACACAGAGCCATTGTAACGATGGTAGTGCCATGACTTGACCTGATGACCACCCCTGCCTGGGGCTCAGTCCACCAGGACCTCACTACATCCTGTTTTAACTGATAAAATGACCTCTGACCCCTCTAATACTGGACTAGCACTAATCCTGAGGTATGTGACACATAGACTCTTCTTTCTCTCCACACCTTCTTCTTCTGCTCTCCGTAAATTGGAGTATAATGCATGTTTCTGCTTTCTGTCTCGCTCTCCGTCTATCTCCTCTTTAAGTAAATTGGTCTCCAGTCCTGGATCGATGGACTTTCCACGAGTCATGTGCTGTCTCTGGGGCAAATACAGCGAAGGGGAGATAGAGGGTTATAAATTACCTGCCAGCGTTACAACCTACACCCTCGTACAGCACCACCTCCCCCTCTTTGTGTTCTCCACCCCTCCCCCCAATCTTACCGGCCCAGACAGACAAGAATGGCCATGCATGACAACAAACCGTGGTGCTTTCTGTGCGCTGAAAACACTGGTTTAGCACAGGTGCTTCCAAACATCCCTCCCTCTCAATTTCTTCACCATCCTGCTCTGTGAAATTCAAGTAGTCAAACTCGGGCCTCCAGCTCCATCCATCACCTTTTCGTCAAGCTCCATTAAACCTCAACCAACTTCAATTGTCACCTTAGCCTCAAACATGACCCCTGACCTCACATCTCACACCGGGCTCTCTAACCAACAGGAGCTGAAAGAGTACCAAAACATGCTGCCCAAAGAATGCTATCAGCTTCATTTCTCTGAGCAAAAAATACCATAATTGGTGTAACTGTAACAATGGTTTCATTTCGATTGAGCAGTACATTGCATGATTTGATTCTGCATCTGATTGGCCGAATGCACCACACGCTCAACCTGGAAGCTTTTCTGAAAACATTTATGGAAACATTTGAGGCAAGAGACAAGCCAGACTCAGGCCTATATCTGAAATGGTTGATTGTAGTGGATGATTATCCAACTAAAATCTACTGCTGACAGCTGAGCTTGTGAGATGCAGTCTACTTTGCATAATTGTCAAACTACAACATTTTCAAATTGAATAAATAACCAAATTCACATGCTGTTTGCTGGTTGTGTGTCTTCTTTGTTTGATTTTCTGACAGCATAGGTTATGAATGCAATCCCTGTTAGCTCTCAAACATTGGTTATTAGAACTTCCTTGATAGTCCCAACAAAGATAGACCCTGTTTGAAGCACCAAACAAAAGCACAATTCTCAAATAGCAATAAAGAAAAGGGCAAATTCAGTGTCTGTCCAAAGCAATTTCAGTCTCAGTGATTTGATTTTTTATACGGTACAAGCATTAACAGAACTCCCAGGAGGGTAGGAAATCTACAGTATAACCTTAGTAAAAGTAAAAATGATATCTTTTGTAATTGCTGGATTAATTATCCACAGGATCAAATCATGTAGTTTAATAATATATTTCTGTTTTTTCATTGTATCAAGGCCTTTGTCCTGAGGGAAGGCCAGCAGGGTTGATTATACCAAGAAGGAAAATGGGAGAAGTATTAAGAAAATCCTGACCATTCAGGAATCTTTCATTACTGAACATACAAAAGAGAGCATCCCCAGAGCATTTGGCCCAGATGCCTGAGCAGCTGAACGTGTGTGTGTGTGTGTCTGATAAAAGCCTTGTTTCTGCTCGGGCGATCACATGGACGTCCGTGCCATTTGATTGAGGCATCGCCTTGGAGACAATCTCTGATGACTCTGATGACTCCTCCTTCTGAGAGACTCTCACACCCCGATTAACACTGACCACCGACCCTAACATATGCATAATGTTTCATTTTTCTCTTCAAACTGCACATTTAACAGTACACAAACACAAACAGTTCACAAAGATACATACAACAGTCACCACTGCAGAAGTTAATACTACTTTGAATACTATTCACATAGGTAGGTGTTTTCCTGACATGGGAAAAGAAAAGAGAAATTCAGGTAAAAAAAAAAAAAAAGGACACATTGTGAGAGAAACCGTGAGAAAATCTTTGCTCATTTGTCCAAATTGGGTGGGTGGGTATCCATCCTGCGACCCAACCAATCCAAATATAACATGAAATGTTACAGAATAAACTGGTTGATGTGACATTTGGCCATTTTGGAATGAAGTTTAGGGAAAGAAAATACACACAAATACAAGCAATGGAGGCAGAAGCAAAATAGACAATTCAGACTAGTTAATGGTATTCAATTGTCGGTACTGTGGCCAAAGCTTGTTTATAGTTTTGCTGCTCTGGTGGCAGAAGGATGGATATATTTCTATTTAATCATAGTGCTGAGATTTACAGCCTGTATTAATTGTATGATCTATATGCTTCAAACTAATATTATACAACCAAGGTTTTATTCAACATATTTAACACAGAGCGACATGCAATAAGATTACAGCATCGTTGTTGTCGCAGTGTAAAGGAACCTTTAAGAGTAACGACACAACAGCAAAGTACAGCTGAGGGTGAAGGGAATGTCATTATTTCTGCAGGTATTTGGTCATAAACTAAAGTTTGAAAAACTTTGATGTGTGGCCTGATGGTGAGTCTTTATGAGAAGTCAGTCTGATCATCAATGTTTTTATGATTAATCTTTAGGGGAGCGTGAATGCCTGTCTAAGATTCTATGTCAATTTGTGTAATAGTTTGTTGAGACACTTTACTTTGGACCAGAGTGAATTTTGACCAACTTAGCCATCCCCACAGAATGACAGAGACAGAAAGGGAGAAAAGCAGTGACTCACAGGAAGACAAGCATACCTTACAACAAGGTTGTCATCGACTGACATGAGGACAGAGGAGATGAGACTGACACGACAGACAAACAGGAGGAAAGAGGGACAATGGTGATATCAGGAAATACACAAAACCTAAAAAAATGGGACCAAAGGTTAAAAGAAGACGAGGCTGAGGAAGACACAGAATGACAGACACTAATAAATAAATAATGAGAGAAATAGCTGAGCAGTCACCAACTAATGGAAGAAAACTAAAGATCAGCATAGAGGTGGGAGGACGCGGTAGGATCTCTGGAGACTAAAGGTCAGGGGGTCATTTAGAGATGACTTTGAATGTATGCATGTTTGTCTGTCTCTCTGTCTGGCCGCTTCAGCAAACTCATTAACTACAGTTACTTTTACCACAGTGTTAAAACAGCACCAGACACACCAACCAACACTCACTAAACACGACCAGCCATCAATAATTCAACATCTCCAGTCCAGTCGAGCAGTTTTTCTGTCACTTTTTGACACCAAATCTGGAAAACAATCATGCATTATTTATTACATTTTATTCCCACCAAGCCAGTTTGCAGCAACCTCAATCATCCACCTGCTCAACCCCGGTTCTCCCCCTGCTATGATGGATGTCTTATAAGAGAGTAGGCGTGGGTGTGGTTGTAAGTGCTTATGGGAGCTAATCGGGCATGAAGGGGTCCTCTGGTCAATATGACTCATGTCAATCCTGGGTGGAGCTTCTGTAATTGATGTTATATGGTGCCTTTATCTGGAGTTGTCCTAACTGTGGTCACAATATAAGTCAAGTTAAGAGGCACGCTGATGCGACAGCTTCACGTTAATGAGATATACTGTGATGTTTTTTGATATTTTAAAAGACAGCTACTGTTTAAAAATGACCTTTATCAGTGTAGTGTAGATGATTAGAAGAGACTAAATTACATATATCTTTGAAAATGGTGTAAGGCAATGTCAATGTCTTTTCAAAACATAAACCAATTGAATGCCACACATTCATGTCGAGTGTACAACCTCCAGAGTTACATTTAAAGGCAGCTTGTGCAAGCCACAGTACAAAATGAAGAGGAGCACATGACCCGACAAAACCAGCTTATTGGATGTTACGGGCTACAAATGATCAGAATATTAATATTGTAACCTTGTAATGCTTGTTGTGCTTATGATTTTTTCACTGAAGTCCCAGAAGGATTGGAGAGTAGTTACATAACTCCGGGAATTTAGAAATGCACAAAATTCACTTTTCCATCACTGCTTTCTATAGTAAAATTGTTGCTGTCATAACGTTATTGCAGAATCCCATTGGACACATATTGTGGATCAGTTCAGTTAAACTAGCCCAAAAAAGCACAGCCCCTTTCTCTATTGAACTTTTGGCCCCTGTTACCTTGGCTGTCACGGACATTATCACATATAAAGCAGGTAAATTCAAGTATTAAGCTGTCACACTGCTTACGCTATTTTTTGCTAGCACTATAAACTGTGATAAAGCTCTCTGATCCATCTCCTGTAGTGCAGCCTGGCCTGCATCAGGGACCAAAACTGTGTCAGTAATACTCCATTAAAGGTGATAATACAATCAGGACAGCAAGGCTTTCAGCAGATTATGGCAGCTGGAAGGAGAACAACAACATGTGTGTGTGTGTGTGTATACTTGTGTGTGTCACCTGTCCTATATGAGTCACATCTGTCAGTGAAAGGGATTACAGTAGAACCAACCCTGTAGGTATTAAGAAAATACCTGGGGGCAAAAGAAACATGAATTAAGTATTTCATTCGTCATATTTTCCTTTCTGGACAACATGCTGTTAGAAATTCTTCAGTTAGTATGTCAATTGCATTATACATTATCTATTACATAGGTATAATAGGGTGGTAAACTATGATTGTGAGGAATGTCTCATTTTGAAATTGTCCCCTGTTGTCTCTTTTTGTTATTGCTCTACTTAGAAACAACAGACATTTCTTGACCTTTAACCATAAATGAAAAATCTACTCATAGATGCTATTTTATCCATTAATTAACTTTGCACCGATACAGCAATTTCCCTGAATTTGCAGCATTCAATGTCACATGTAGGTCAATACTTTAACAGCAAAAGAAACTGAAAAAGCAGTCTAGTCAAAAAAAGCAAGATGCATGTCTTATTCAAAGTGTATCTTGTGGCACCTTTTCATTTTGACCCTCATGACTCCATGACCTAAACTAAAATGGTTCAGTTGCAAAGCCTTTTGAAACCCGCCATAACGTTCTCTTCTTTTTATCCTTGTGAGGACATTAAACTAATCTGACACACACACACACACACACACACACACACACACACAGAAGGCATCAGGTCAAAGCTCCCTCACACAGAGCTTCTGTAGATACAGAAGTGCAATGAGTTTGAAGCGCATCATGTTCTCTGTTTGGCTGCTTTAGTGTTACTCTGGAATATCTGCAGCTTTAGACAGACAACCTTTTAACCTGTCCTGAATTCCAAAACAAACACATGAATGATTTATCCAAAGTAAACCAGATCAGAGTACACCGCTAAATTACAAACAGGGATAAAGGCAGCAGAGAGAACCAGCTGTTATTTAGTGTGTGTGTGTGTGTGGTGGGTGCGTGCGTGTGAGTGTGTGTTTATACAGTGCAAATCCTCTTTAAGAAGCCAGTTTTGAGCAGTCTGCTAATTATCACATTCTCTCTCATCTTGGATTAAACTACAGTCACACGCCCCCACCCCCACAGACACCCTGGCAACAAGACTCCACGGCAACAGTGTGGAAACAGGGCACCATGGAAACAGTCTCTATCCTCTGAGCACTGGTGGATGCTGGGAGATGGTGTTCAGGTGGAGAGGATTGTGGGATATGCTGTCCTCTATCATTTTCTTTTATTTAGTGCTTTTTTTTTAATTCTATTTTTTTATGTATTCATTTTTACTTCAGGTAAAATTTGTGATTCGTGATTTTGGGCCCTGTACATTAAATGCACTTTATTTCACTGAATACAAGGCGGAAGAAGATGTATGTTTGTAGAAGTAATCTGCCAAACAGCAGCAATCTTGGGGGAGGAGATACAGCACAAGGATGACAGTTTATGACAAAAAGAATTGTTTACCAATCCAAGTGTATACCTATTGCAATTTTCAATTAAAAATACTGTCTGAATCCCAAGTAGTTTGAGAGCACCTATAGTAATATGACAAGAGCTGAAACAATCAATTGAGAAAATTAATTGGCAATTTCTGATAAGAAATTAATCACTTAAGTTAACAAAAAAGCATTTATTGGTTTTAGCTTTCACTTGTAAGAACTTCTATTTCTACTTTCTATTTCTATTTCTACTTTTGTGTTTTATATCCTTTAAACTGAATATCTTTGGCATTTGAACTATTGGTTAGACAAAACAAGACAACTGAAGACATTATCTTGGCCTTTAAGAAAGTGTGTTTTTTACTTTTTTTTTACATTTTATAAACCAAATGATTAATTGATTCATTGTCTAAAGATTTTAGGTGAACATACTTTAACTTAGAAAACACTCATCAGAGGTGCGACATTTTAAGAAATGTTATATCTATTGAGATAAATATATTGCTATTAAATTAATTGTGACCATTTACCATGATGTACATCTTTAAGAGTGGAGAAGAATTCTGGGAGTTGGTGTTTTATTCACACACTCTGTCAAATTTCTTTACTGTGATCTGCAACAAAGCAGTAGTCTCACACCTACACATGCAGAACAAGCAGCACAGTGAGAAGGTGGGGGGAGGCAGAGCTAGAAAAAGGCCAGAAGGAGGAGGAAGAGTGGCAGAGCAGCACCCGAAGAGATTGGTTGACTGAGATGGAGAAGCACAGAGCGAGTGGCCGGAGGGAGAGAAAGAGAGCATCAGAGGAAAGGGAAAAGAGGAGAGAGAGGGAGAGAGAGGCAAAGCTGATGCAGCTCCTGAGCAGAACAAATGCGTTTGGAGCTGCTGAATATAGGTCACACATCTCCAGTGACTGTTCCCTTCCCTCCACTGAACCAACCTCATGCTGTATGTACTTCATACAAAATCCTGCAGAATTTGGACCACAATCTATGGATTCTGCTAAATATAACTCTAAGCTTCTAACATCAAAATGCATTGCACAAGAGACTGAATTTCCGCTGCCATTATAAGACACCTTCAAGTTCAAGTTCAAATATGGAGGCTGCTTTGAGATTTGAGTTTTTTTCCATGAATGTTTCACAGCTTATATGCAAGCAGCCATACAGAATAGATCCAGATGATTAATATTTTACTGCAGAGCAAGTTCTTTGCATGAAAAATCAACCTCAGTGTGAGAGAGCTTTCACTGCCCCATACCTATTCTCTGTAGGGTATGCTATAGCGACCACTCAACAAATTGCAGAGTAGTAAAGGATTATTTACAGCCGGTTCAGTAGAGACTGTGGAAACGAATGGAAACGAAGAGGAAGACGGAGAAAGAGGAAAAGACAAGAGAGTGAAAGTGAGGCTTTAAACAGAAAGATATGATACAGCGACAATAACAGCAGAGATAATGTGAATGTGTCAAAGCTGTTCCACATTCACACTTGTCTGTCTCTCAGTTATCGGTTCATGGAAGCCGTGCACCTGTAATCCAATCCAGGCCTATCACACACACACACCAACACAAACACAAAATGTCACAACGATGCCAAATGTCATCCATCTTACAAATTCAGGTGCATGGAGTACCTCAATGCTCCTGTAGTTAAGGAGAAACACAGTACACTGTAGTGCTGTGAGGGTTACTTTCCAGTATAACAGCGACTTCTGTAATTGTAAATGACTCAAACTCATGAAAGCAAACAGCATGGTGGTGCAGTGGCTAGCACTGATGTCTCTCACAAGAGGGAAACACAGGAGTTTGCATGTTCTCCCTCTGTCTCAGTGTGTTTTCTCCTGGCACTTCATCTTCCTCCCAGAATCCAAAGACAAAGAAAGCCTTATGATTGACTGGCATCCTGTCAGGGTGTACCCTGCTTCCCTCCCAGTGTGAGATAAGACGCTCCAGCACCCCCACAACCCTATGTAAGGATAGGTGGTATAGAAAATGGATGCCTGGATGGAATATAAAAGCATGTTCATCTTTATTTATTTTTAATAAAACATAATTAAAGTCAAGTGACCAAACAAGCCAACAGCTATTTTGGCAAGTGATAACTGTGATCAGATGTTGGAGATAATGCTCCACCCGGCTGCAATTCACCACTAAAAAGAACAAGAAGAAGATGCTATCAAATATTGCATTCATCATTTCCAGTAAGTGCACAACAGACATGTTTGATTTGAGACAACAATATACCCCTAAATTTGTGCACTACACATTGCACTACATGGAAGTGTGCCCAAAGTAGCTAAGTGAACCAACTGACGAAGCTTGCGAATACTGTCCACATACCTGATCTGACACTAAAATAAAAAAAAATAAAATAAAATGTCAGCTATGCTGGACTGTGATGCTACAGTGACTTCTTGTTTAAAGAGCTGATTCACACTTCTTTACAGTTAGCTAAGACATTGCTTAATATCAAGGGGCTCAAGTCATAGCTGATGTGTTTATACTAAATGTATTAATTGGATCTGAGTGTTTATATTTCTGTGCTCATCTATAGTAGTTATCTTATCTTTGTTTAGCAACAAATAAGACATTATTAAACTAGTACATGAAGGTTACATCTTTATTTTTCCTTCATGTTCAGGAAATTCATGCCAGGATCACATCCAATCAGAATTTTTCTGCAATGCTTTTATATCCCTTTACTTATTTCATGGCACCTCTTGTATATTTAGTAGTATCCTTTAACCTTTCAAATGCATGTTTTTTTCAGCTGCCCTAACCAGAAAAGGATTGATTTTTGTTTGTATTTAGAGCACATAATGTCACTACATCTACCATATTCATCTACTACTAACCAGTTCATTTTGAATATGAGGGGATTATACAGTAGTCTACTGCCACCTGACATTTCACGCTTGGCTGGCAGGCCAGCTATCATGTTTTCTGCCTGGGTTGAGAGAGAGAGGTCAGCTGTTCACTCTCTCTAGTTTAAGGGACAAACGGAGGAATGCGGGGACGTAAGACTGCAGGATGGAGGGACGAAGATAGCAGGGGAATGAGACTAAGTGGATGTTGGACAGACACCTCCTGAGAGGACCAATTACTCAGCGCCCCGCTGCATGAAGTCATGTTTCTGGGTATCAGATGTGCAGCTTATGCAGGGCTGCGAGCCTGAACATCATAACTGAATAAGTCACTCCATTTTCAGGTCTAACATTGGCTTTCAGAGTCTGTGCTGCGAGGGGCTGCAGGGTTGGTTATGTGGTGGTCTGTTGATCGATGCAATGATCAATATATTACAGACAGACTGATGGGAAATAGAGCAGGGGGGATGATTGTAGCTTAGCTGTTGCTTCATGATCATCCGAAATCAGTTGTTGTGATTATATATTGTGCAGTCATTTACCTTTTAGTGGCGTTTTGTTATTGCCATGATTTAATGGATCACACCTCTGCATGCCCTTGGACACCAGCGCTCACCACGGCCCGGGTGCCCACACATATGCCCACACAACCACTCACACATGCTAATAAATGGCATGACATCACTGCCAATGTGAGAGGCATATCAGATTAACTTAAGAAGGGGGAGGATAAGTAGCTTGGAGAGGACGGATATTGGCATCAAAGTCAGCGGACAAGACAGCGTTTCATGAGACTGTGTTTGTGTGTGTGTGCCACTGAATGATTTGTGTCGACCAACACACAAATAAAATGAAGTGGGGGGGGGTTGAGGTAAGAGGCTTGCATCTCCCAAGAGGGGGGGTGACCGTCCACGAATGAAGACCCTTAATGGAAGGAAGCAGGAGTGTAAATAAAGAAATGGGAGGTGGGTTGAAGGGAAAGCTCGGACACCACTCTGGACCTGAATGGAAAAAAACCAACTGGCTCGGTTTTTGTCAGATGAATCCCAGGGATGCTGGAGATGAAAGCACACATGGTGAGATTTTTCCCAGCAGGCAGTGGAGGAATGAGCGAGTAGGCTTAGTGAACAACCACAGATTTACCTAACATTTAATTATATATCAGCTGTTAACCATTTATCTCCCTCCTGTCTCACCTATCCCACCCACCCATCCCAACACACACACACACACACACTCACCATCCTCCTCCTCCTCCTCCTCCCTTCCTCTTCCTCTTCCCCTTCCTCAATCCCCGCAGCAAAGTACCAACCCATACCCACCCATGCGTCCCCGCTCCATCCCCATTCACAGCCCACTAAAACGCACAGTAAAAAATGGAGGGGGGGGGCTCTGAACAGCAGCGCGTGGTGGCTGTTGCTGTGGGCCAACACGGTCTACCCTCCGTTAACAGATTGCCTTTAATCCGAGAGGCAGCCTCGTGGATGGATGCAAAAGCCCGTGTCAGCTCTCGTTTGGCCAATTTCATCTGCGGCTCTGCTCTGAATTAATTCCACTGCCAGGCCGCAGTGATGGTGATGGTGATGATGATGATAAAAACAGCGGGGTGATTAGATTATTTCCGATCGATACGTGCAGTTAAGGGCCTGTGTGGCTGTGAGGGATGGACGGTCCCGGCCGACACCTGCCGTCACCAAATGCGAACCAAGAGATGAAAAACGCGTCTCGCACCACAGGTCGGTGCCAAACGGGGGTCTTAGTCTGACACTGATGCTGACACACACACACACACACATCACCCGAGGCTTACCTCTGCGAAAAACGCCTCCATCCTCCCTGCTCCTCCCAGACGACGCGCGCCCGGCCCCGCAGAGCGCAGACACCGGCTCCGGTCTCCGGTGCGTAAAAAGGCTCCCCGTCGGACGGCTGAGCGCGTTTGTCAAGCTCGGGGAAAGGTGGCGGTGCCTCTGTTCCGCTGTTTCCCATTCACCGGGCGTCCGTGTGCATCCCCGAAATGGCTCAATCCGCTCGCACACACCTCAGCAGCATCGGCCGGGCTCTATGCGCAAAAAAAAGCCACATTAGGAAAAATCCAAAGAGGCTGTGATGAAAAATTAAAAATGTCCACGCCAGGGATCCGTCGGAGGAGCGCTTAATTGATGCGCCCCTGTTTTCCAGGCCTGACTCGTTTCAGTGTACCGGTGGGTGTGCGTAAAATGTGTGTGTGTGTGTGTACATGTGTGTGTGTGTGTGGGGCGGTGAGTGTGTAGTGCGTGGGGCTGAGAGAGAGAGAGAGAGAGAGAGAGAGAGAGACCAGAGACCAGTCCGGGGCAGAGTGAGCTTGACGCTGCCCACCGCGCATACCGACGGGGCGGTGCACACACAGCCTCCTCCAATACAAAACACACACTTACACACACACACATACACAAAGGATGTAAGGTGGTATAGGTCTGAAGTTGTGTTGTTGTGGACCAACATCTGGATTTTTTTCTCCTCCAATCAGACTAAAAGGGGTCCAGTTCAGTTTTTTTGTGTAGTCTAGAGTAGACCATCAGAGGAGTGGGTAAAGATGTTGCTTTGGTTGGTGACACCAGAACAGATTAAAAAGAGTTTCTGTCCCACTTGGCCCAATTACAGGTGCTGATCCTGACATGAAGCAGATTGTCCAACAGCAGCAGCATGTTGGATTTCATACAGCAGCGATCCCTGATTTGAAACAGGAGGGGTGATAAAGAGAATTTATACAGAGAGAAAAATAAGAGAAGTGTGATAGTTTTCTCTCTCTCCACTTATTTGTGCCTAATTTGTCTTGTTAGCTCTTTAATTCACCAGGAAAGCGGAACAGTCTTCACTTATAAAGGTATGATTAACTTTTGCAACAACAGACTTACACTATTGTAACAAGTCTCTCTATTCATAACATATATTCATCTATATTCAACATATAAAACAGCAGATCTGATGGTTTAATACCCTTTATTAATCACTATTAATGCCTTGATTTTGTTAATGACCCAAAGGAAGTTCTTATAATGCTTATGACTTATCTATAAAACATTGTTCAGTCATTCACTTACAATTATTAAAGTTATTTGTTACAACTTATAAACACTTTATAAGGTTGACTTACCAGAAAGCAGCATTATAGTAGCTGTTAGGGCTGTTAGTTATCTCCCTATGTGCCTACATTCACATGTATGATATACAGTAGAAACTATTGTTGAAGGATATAATAACGGATTTTGACAAGTAAGCTTGAGCTTGATATGAATATGTAACAACGCAGAGGAAGAGATCTACCCGTCACTGAATGAAATGATGTCTAAATTAGCCACGAGGCAAGAGCTGTCAGCAGTATTCACGCTAATGTGTGTCTAAATCACACAAAGAGTGAAAGAGAGAGGGAGAGAGTTAATATTTCTGTATGATCTTTCCTGAAAAGCCTACCCCTCATTGAGGAGGAGGAGGTGGCTTGGTTACAGGGTTGGTCAGAGCCCCCGTAGGGTGAAAAATGATATCTCATGATACACACATATACACACACAGGACCAGAACAGCAGGGGTAAAAACAACCCAAAATCAAAAAGGATAACACACAATCTCCCCAAAGACACCAGTTTGCATGAATGAGGTAGAAACGCATGGACAGCTGGTTTATGTGCTGTGGAGCATGTGCGGTTTTATTCTCCTCTTCAGAAGACCGAGCTGTGGGGGCCAGGTGCAGCCATCAGGAGCCCAGCAGGCTGAGGCCTCTATGGGGTAGAGTATTGTGAAGCCCAGCCTGTTCCCTCTGGAGCCCTGGAGGTATAGAGGGGGGCCTCCTGTATGCATGAAGTATTATTTAGCTGTGCCCTCCATCTTCATCAGGGAGGCAGTTCAAAAGGCAGCCCCAACAACAGCCCCCCCCCCCTTTTTTTGTAAGAAGTGTGTGTATGTGTGTGAAGGCACATATGCACAAACACTAACACTCAGGAAATGAGACCTGACAAATTTTAATACTTCCACCACTGTATTCATATGCTAATGTGGTGACTGCTGCTGATTGCTGTGCAATAATAATTATGTGATATATTATATAACAGGCAGATTAAACCATCCATCTTCCCCATACCCACCACAAAATCTTCAAATAATTCATTCAACACTGCCACAGAGCCCACCAAGTTTTAAGCTTATACAACATTTATCAGATGCAGACACACAAAATCTTGTTAGAAATTATCTGAAAAATTTAAAATAAGATATAAAAAGACAAAGCCATGTGAGATTTGGTGTTTTATTATCTACAAGTCATTGCCACTTCGACAATGATCCATCTAGTGATGCAATTCGGGTACCAGCAGCTGTTTGTTGGCACAGGACTAACAGAGGTTACAGTCTTCTCAGGCTGATTAGGTGGAATGCAGCAGTGCTTACAAACCAATATGGACTCTCAAATTATCTCTTATTGTTTCCTCAGAAGTGTTCCTTTTAAACTTTAAAGAGGTCCCACTCTGAAGGACATCAGCGAAGAGAAGTGGAGATTCATATCCTGCCTGTTCTGGAACATTTAAAATATTTACTGTTTATGCCAATTATGATATAAAATGAGGGTGGTGCACACTAACCAGGCAATTCAGTTAAGTGTTAAGAGCTGAAACGATTAGTTAACATACAGAAAAGCAACAATTTTAATAATTGCTTAATCTAACTCATTTACTGATCAAAAACATAAGCTTCCAGCTTCTCAAATACAACGCAAGGATTTGATTTTTAGGATTATTTTTATGATATTATTTTTCATGGTAAAATTAATATCTTTGGGTTGTTTTTGCTGTTGTTGGACTGAACAAAATACTTGGAGATATTCCCCTGAGGTCTTGGAGCCTGTGAAAGACATTTGTACTATTTTCTCTTTTTTTTTTTTAATTTAGAGGATTGATGGATTAATAAAAAAGTAATCAGTGAGATTAATCAGTGATTAAAATAAATGTTGGTTTCAGCCCTAGTGCCACGGATCCTTATTAATAACATAGACATGTTAATTAATAACATAGACATGTTATTAATAAAAATAATTAATAAAAGACTTTATAGATTTTACAAAATAAAATGTTGATTAAACTTTTATTACACTTTACATTGTCTGAACAAAACTCAACTGGTACACCAGGACGTGTAAAACAAATGCGCTGAACATATTTTTGATCTACATGGAAGTCAATAGAACAAATTCAACAGACACAAATTTGCACAGAAGAGTCCCTGTAGTGGAAAAGCAGAGTGGGGGGTCGCTGCTGTCCATGATTAAATGGCTAAAAGCCATCGAACCAACAGACAACTCATCTAACATGCACACGTGTACAGGGACACACTGAAACACACACTGATATTCACAGACATTAGAAAGTCAGGACTGTTAAATTCTCATTACCATGACAATACTGGGGCTGAGTGACCCTCATTGCTGAATTGTAGGATGGATTTTGTTCCCGGCGAGTCAGGAGCAGAACTCCGCTTACTCATCTGACCACAGCTTGCTCTTTCTCCTTGATGTCTCCTTTTCCTCTTACTGTTACACACCGAATATGTGCGCGTGGGTGTAAATCAGAGAGAAGTGTGTTGTGGACAGATCATCAATATGTCCTCTGGTTCTTTGAGGGGAAAACACTGACAGATTACTGAAGAGCTCAGACTAGAGCCCACCCATCCACACTGCTGAGCCTTCATCTGTATCTTCACATTTATGGAAACACACAAACATCATGTCTAGTTAACCTCTGGCATATCATTTAACATGTATCTAGTAATCGGTGTGTGTGTGTGTCATATGTTGCACGTGCTAGTGGGCATCACTCAGTGTCAGACACACTTTTACGACCAGAGCGTTCATAAATCTCTCTTCAATTATTAACCTCTTTCAGCCGCCGCCTCTCTCCCCCAGACACATCTGTTTATGGCCGTCTGAAAGGACACACTGAATCAAAAAGATGCTGAGAAACTTGGTGTGAAACAGCCTGGTTGATCAGCCTTACTTTGTACTGGTTAACTGGTTTTTAAAAAAAAAAAAAAAAATGCAGACAAGACCAGACCCCAGAGAGAGTTAGGTTTAAAACAGTCTTTTAATAAGACAACTTGAAGGCTGAAAGCAGTAGACAGGTGGTTGTTTCTCAGGACAGAGAGGCTGTTTCCTTCCATGTGGATTAGCTGAACACTTAACATGTAGCTGGCAGAACAGGGGCAGAGCAGGCAGCTTGGCAGGGCGTGGCGAGACACTGGCGTGGTGAGGATTGGACTGGAAGCCAAGCTGGGCTGGAGCGGTGCAGACTGGACGGAGAGGGGGAAGACGAGGCCGAGGGAACGACGAGGAGGACCAGGCAGGCAGATATAGCAAGAACCAGGAGCCTGAAGAGCAAAGACAAACTAGGGTAGACATGAGCAAAGAGCAGCTTTACAAGAGCCACAATGTACCGAGCAGAGTAACTCAGCAGTCTGGTGGTTGAATGAGCCGGTGTTTAAATACAGCAGAGGAGGAGATGGCTTGATTGGAGATGACTTGCAGGTGTGCTGATCAGGCCAGGTGGTGGTGATTGTCCTGGAGTAACCTCCTCGTCAACCTCGGCAGAAACAGACATGACGGACAAGAACAGGCAGAGGGAGACAAACGCACACACAAGGGTGAGCAGGGAGACCAGACACAGGGAAGACATGACAGGCACCCTAACACTTTTGGCTTTTACATGGTCCCACAGGGTCAAAAATGCATTGTTTGGTCTAATTTAAAACAATTTTGTTTTTCTTTATGACGATTTCCTTTGAATCATCTCTTGGCAAGAAATCAAATAAGCTTATTTTTCAAAATATCAAACTCTTCCTTTAAGGGGAGCAACTCAATTTATCATGAAGCGGGTCTATTAATTTGTCCACTCTATGTTCCATACAGTTTTTCACTCACCGCCATCTTTTCACATCTCTTAACTTATGTATTGATTATTAATAACACTGCTGATATTGACCATTGACCTTTCTGTCTAATGAGCATGTCTGAAGGACATTTGCATGTCTGGATGCACAACATTCATTCATTTACAATACAAGGACAGCAGGGACAACGCAAACATGAAGAGAAAACTGATGGGTAAAGACACAGCTGATGATTTGGTTGGATTTGATGACGTTAAAAGAAATGAATGGATAAATATTAAAATGAAATCACCTCTCCATAGCACAAAGGTAGAAAAAGAGTTGTGAATAAAATAAATGAGTACAAAGAGGGACAATCCATGCAGTCTGGTGTCAGAGTTCACTCCTTGGGGACAAGTATACTGAACGATTCATGTCTGATGAACAACCCCCCGACTACATACACACACACACACACACACTATCAGAGAGTGACATATATGATGTCACTTGATCTGTGTGACTCATGCAACACACACTGTTTGTTGCTCTGCATTCATTTAAATCACATATGTGAGAATAAAGGAGGACTGAAGGTCATTTTGGAAGAAACTTACAAAGAAGGCCTATTTTTAAATGAAATAAATGTAGGTGTTCAAGTTGTAATTACTATCAGCAGACCGTGGAGTGTATTATTGTTTCTATCTATGGGGACTATTTTAAAAAATGTATTAGGCTAGCAATGCTAAATCAGTGAATTATGATCAAAGTTTGACCTCCTCTTCTGTCCTCTCCTCTCCTTTGATTGCTATTTTTATCTGTCTTGGTGTCTTATTGTGTATATCTATATCTATCCATCTATCTAACTGTGTGTGTGTGTGAGATGAACCACACAGTGATTTAGATCTCTTACTCACCCTCTACATGGCAAAGATCAGTAGTCCCTTTGTTCAGGTGGCCTGCTATTTCCCCCTATTTCCCTCACACATGTAATACACACACACACTCACAAACGGAAATCACACACATCAGTCACACATCTCCATTTAAGTCAAACAAGGGGACAGGAAATTGATATCAAACTGATTCACGGTATGTGTGTGTGTGTGCACTCAGAGTGTGTTGAGGTTTAATATTCAGCACCGTAAAGGACTATCCAGGCAGTTTAGAGAGGGCGTTTAAACGACACTTACACCTCCGTTCTGCAAAATATTATATACTAAAAATTTAACAGTTTACTAAATACATAAGATATATCATTTGTTTAAAAATTAGGGGTGGGGGAGACTTTTACACGTGACATCAATATTTCTATTATTTCTAAAATCCTGGCTACAGCTCTGTAACTGTGTGTCAATATAATTTAGACAACACCTGAATCATGATTTAAATTTTCTTTTAAAAATCCTTCAATGTGATACCAGCAAAAGATGAAAACAATAATCTACTATATATTTCTTGACCCCTAATAGAAATGGGACAACTGGGGCTGAAGGAAAACTGCCACAAGGGTATCAGCGGGATGAGGATGACAAAAATCCATGTAAAATTTAAAGGGAGGTTTTTAGAGAGAACATCGAACATTGCACCCTGTATGTGTGTGTGTGTGTGTGTGTAGGTTTCATACTTGCTGTGTTGCGTTGACATGGGTGCATGTACAGGAAGGAGTCTGATCTAATTAAATTGCTCCAGAGAGATTACTTCATCCTGATTCCCTTTTCCCTTCCCCCCCATCCCAGCAACCCCCACCAGCCACACCCCGGCCCCCACCCTTTGCCATTCATCACCACCCATGGGTTGAATGGCAGCATGACAGCACGTCTTCGGACTACATTAGCTGTCAGTGCAACCCCCCTAATTCCCGACAGACAGTGTGGTAATTTAATCAGCCAGCTATATGGCCTGCAGCAGAGCATTATACACACGCACACACACACTCACACACACACACAATAGTCCAGCATTATCAAATCATACGATAAAGAGTAGAAGTGAAAACATTTCAAACAATTCCTCATTCATCTTTAATCTTAATACCAGTTTTTTTTGTTTCTAACTGAATATCTGCTGTAAGTTAATATTAAGCTATTAATTAATTGTGCTTTATATTGTGATCAGGAAATCAACTGTAACATCAAGTTTTCCTGTAAAAATGTAAAAATGAAATGAAGTTAAATGAAGCAGTTCAAACACAGTCAGACAATAGGTGGAGGTTTGTGCGCGACTTTAAATTATGCATTTCATTACTTTTATATCTCTGTTACAGTTTGGTGTTTATAAGCTACTAAGCTTTCTTGTGACAGACCTTTTCTGCTGGATTAAACTGAATGAAGCCAAATCCTAATCGGAACAGATTAAATTACCCAGATGACTTTAATAGCTGGATTACACAGACTCCCCTCTGACTGAAGACACCCTGCCTTTTTTGAAAAATCTCTATCCGCACACGAACAAACAAACGGTCCCTACAGTATTCATGTTTAACTCCTGATCTGTCTGTCTGCATGATGGTTTGTGGCCTGCATTCCATGGGTATTTCTATGAACTGTCCATAGCACCTTCTTGGTAGATGGCAAATAAAAAAACAATATATAACCTTGAAAATAATGCAACATACTAACAAACATGCTGTGTAGACAATGCAATGAGAACAAGAAAAAAAACAGAAGAAGAAGCCAATGACTGGGAATGGGAGGGTGCGTGATGTTTCCCAGGATTGACCGACATCATTCCATCAGTTTCCTTTGCCACTTACAGAGAGTGTGTCAGAGACAAACAGAGCACAGTAGCAGAAGGTACTGGACCAACGACCAACGACATTTTTCATCTGGACTTGAATAATGACTCTTCTGCCTACAAGGTATGAACGAGTTTGTTTATTTTTCTACATTTTACCAGTGAATATTAACTAGGGCCATTAACAACGTACTCATTTTCAACATCGCTCAATATCAGTAACATTTGTGCTTTATAAATGAATGAAAAAAATCTCAAACAGAAAAGGGTTTCATCTACGACTGTCGCTATCTTTGTTTTAGTACATTTAGTGCAAAAAAATGATTTCATCAACCTGTTTGGGAACTGGATTAAAGTAGATGTAGAAGTATAATGGCAAATAAACAACAACTGAACAACCTCTGAGAAAATTAGTTTAAAAGAAGGAATTAGACTGAGTGACGCTGCAGGGCAAGCTGCTGCAAACCATACAGAGAGGGCACAGGAACTTGAACGTATACGCTCTAATTTCAAATTGTCCTTGTCTCCACAGCGTCCCCACTAACTTCAGCACCGTGGCTGTATATGGAGACCAAAACCACATGAATGTGACTGGGTGTGATCAAGAAGAAACTGCTGACTGGATTCCCATTGTGTTACCGGTGTATATCCTGCTCATCGCTGTGCTGGGCATCATGTTTAATGTGTTTGTCCTGATGGTTTTCTGCTTTCATAAGAAGAACTGCACCGTGGCTGAGATCTACTTGGGCAACCTGGCCACTGCTGATCTTCTCTTGGTGTCCTGTTTGCCCTTCTGGGCTGTCAACATATCAAATAATTTCAATTGGCCTTTTGGTCAGTTCCTGTGCAAAGTTGCCAATGTAAGTGTTATGATGAACGTCTACTGCAGCATCTACTTCCTCGTTCTGGTTAGCATAGATCGCTATGTGGCACTGGCGCACCCACTGTCCCATGACCGATCACGTAGGCCAAAATATGCCAAACTGGGCTGTATGCTGGTGTGGGGGTTGGGCTTTCTCCTGAGTATCCCCTCACTCATCTACAGGGAAGTGATTTATAGTGAGACTTGTAATATTACTATATGCAAGAATAATTATAACCCTGATTCAAACACTGAATTCTTGGTGTTTCAAGGGATGCTGACTGTGTTAGGCTTTATCATCCCTGTTTCCATCATTTCCTTCTGCTCTGTCAAGATTATTCAAGCTCTGAGAAATCAATTAGTGAAGCAGGTAAACAGCCAGAAAACGGAAGAAAAGGCCACCACTCTGTTGCTGGTGGTCCTCGTGGCTTTCCTGATCTGCTGGGTGCCATTCCATCTGGTTACGATAGTAGAAATGCTTGAGGTAGCTGGAGTCCTGAGTGTAGACATCCTTGTCCTAGACGCCTGTGTCCAAATCTTCAGCTACTTTGCCCTGTTCAACAGTGTTCTCAACCCCATCTTGTACGTCATTGTGGGGCGCAACTTCCGGAAAAAAGTTAAGGACATCTTCATGAGGCTGAGCAACAGAGAGACATCATCTAGCATGGCCTCCACAAACCCAACAATGTTGAGAAGTGTTCAACCTGAAAATGTCTCAAGGTAAACTGAGAAGTTATGTTCATGTTATGTTTGTGTAGTCTGAAAAGGTTTTATTTAGTGGTTCAGCCAGGTAAATTCAAGACAATGGCACGTCTACTCGATAAGAAGTATCTTACTAATAAGGGACTTACATACTCTTATGATAGTTGTCCATCAGAATCTGCTCAGTGTGTTGGGGTTTCGACTCTCTCTCTGATCACGTAACATGAGTTTCAGCTAAGCGTTTGATGAGAAGATGTAGTCTCAGACTTGCAAACAAGGACAAGACATGATCAAAGATGATCATATATGGCTAAATATTACCTATCAACATCAACAGACTAGACAAAATTAATGGCGTGGTCACTTTTAATACTTTTGTGTTCTCGTGATATCCTGTTGAAATTGTGTACTATCTCTCTAGGAAATGAGACTAATTACAGTATCTGCATGTCCTAACTGTCCAGTTTCTTCTCAAATGCTTTTAATCTTATCACACAGTAATAACACTGCTAACCTAAGCTAATAACCAAACAGCACTCTCAGAATGTGTTTTCTACTGCAGATGTAATGGATAATCAATAAGATAATGGAAGTATTGTACAAAAGAGATGGAAATTTGAGACTTTGTGTTTCTGTGTAACTGGCCGCATGGTTTACTATCTTAATATGACAATTTAATGGTAAGATGCCATGTCTGTTTGTGTGCACATCTGTCTACATATGTAACTTTATAAAGATCTGCTATTAAAATGAATGGCTGAGGATTTTATTTTTTCCAGCACTGAAAAGCTTCCCACAATGAATAAAGTTCCTTCTGGTTCAGGACACAGGTCAATTTAAGAAATTGAAATTTCAAATTCCCTTCATTGGACAGGAAAACTGTAAGCAATGGTAAACAATGGTAGATACAATAAACTAGCCAGTTTGTCAACTATAATGGATGTTAGCAATGAAGAGGCTGGGTAGTCATTTTCCAGTTAGCCTCCGTTTTCTCTCTAATAACATTATATTCACCTAATTAATACGTGAGATTGTCCAAAACTGGGAAAGCAGTGACACCATGTAATTTTCACTGATGTTTCTGTGTTCCCAGATCTAAGTGATTAACTACGTAAGTTAAGTGTTTTTATTGCCAATAGGAAGAAGAACCAAAATGCTGGATGAAAACAGAGTTATGTTTTCACATCAAGGTCTTGTGGAGTACTATGGCATTACATGGAAAAATCCATATGAAGCCTTTTGTGGCCCCAGAGGGAGCTGTGTGAAGTCTAATAAACTGCCTCAAGTGATGTCACTCAGTTTTGGCAAGACCTCCCAATAAATCTGATAACTGATAACTCTATTTCTGCTGCATTGTCCAACAATATAATAGCGGTGCAATGTTAAATTAATCAATACCTCTTTTACTTACTCATGCTACTTCATTCAACTCATCATACATACATGTTGATCAGTCTCACGACTTTGTTTAGTCAGATTCAACCTCGTTTATGTATATGACATGACCTCTCTTTGTATCTGTATCTGCTGAAGTCCACCCTCTTTCCAGAATATTTAAGTTGATTTGCTCTGTTACACACATTCAAACTCTCCTTTAAACAGGATGTTTTTTAAAAAGTGCTAAGTGCAAACGTATTGTTACACTGGTAGACAAAGCGGGACGCAGAGAACAGGCAGACTTTTTGGAGATTTTAATATGAAGAGTTCTTAGAATCTGGTTTGTTGAGTAGCAAAGCAAGAGCATTACATGAAAGCTTGATCATAGGCTATGATCTGGCAACGAGACAGGGGAAATGCAGACAATATATACACAAGAGGTAATGGGGAACAAGGTGGAAACAGTCAGGGCAGGGCAGACAATCACACAATGGCAGGAAGTTAAGGGACCTGAAACGAGAGGGAAGGTTAGGGACTTTCAAAATAAAACAGACACGCCAGAACAGGAAACAGAAACATGACAGACATTAAACTTAACACAAACGACGAGACATGACATGTATTGAATATCACTGTGATCTCACAATTTGAAACACTTGATATCAAGTATCCAAAGACTGTCTGTGTCAGTTTATTTGAATGAAGAGATATAGATATTAACTCATTCTTTGAATATTTTGAAACATATAGAGCGACAGACTTTGAAACTGACCATAGTTTACAGTGAGGCAAACTTAAGTGATAAGTCAGTTGATGTGTTGTAAATTTTAGCTCTGTTGGATATACAGGTAATTTTTCATCTTTCAAAGTTTGGAATGTGAAATGTTTCTAAATTTAGATATTCTGTAATAAGCCATGCCCATTTTAATTTAATCATTTCCAAACTTTCTGCATCACAATGCAAGTCATGACCCAAGATCATGCAACTGAATTTTATACAAATCCATAGCTGATAATGATATAGAACCTTTTCACATTTGTGGCCCCCTAGAGGCAAAGCAGAACGAGCTTTAACATGTAAGCTTAGTAAAAACTCCTGAGCTCGTGTGTCAAATTTCAGGTTGATGTTTTACTGTGTTCATGGGTTAATGCAAGTTTTTGAAAATTACTTATTTCCATAAAAATTGTATAATCGAAATTGAGTTAGACGAGTTTGCAAGGCATAGGATTCATTTAATTCTCATAAAATGGACTTAAATACTAGTTTATAACTTAATTAATGATAAACATAATAACTAAACCAAAATTACCATATTAATACTTTACATTATTAACATACATCATTAATACATACATTATTACTACTACACAGAATAGGTAATCTAACTAAAGCACTGTATACCTGTCTAAAATATAACATATTTTGGATGCACCCTAAGAGTGACCTGTGTGCCTCTGTGTGTGTGTGTGCATGTGTGTGTGTGTGTTACAGTTCAGGTAGAAAGAGGATAGTAAGTTTTGCATGGAAAACAAAATAGTTAAGATAATCCCAGCTCTATACAAACATACATGAATCAACACTAATATTAACTTATCAATTTAGCAGTGTGGCTAACCAACATACATACACAGACATCACAGCAACAAAGCTCTTTGACTGAAGATAAAACCTAATCAATACATGAACAGTTAAGTAGCCTCATGTCTAGCCACAGTTAAGCTATGCCACACTATTTCAGTTGAATTAACATCACCAGTCTGTGGTGTGTTACTTTGTTAGTTGGTGTTCCCGTTTGGTGAGCCAAGCTGGGAAAAACTGTGGCTCAAGTGTGCAAGAAGCTAACTTGTGTCATTGCTCCTTGTGCTTGGAAAGATAGCTGGTAAATTTTGTATTCCAGCTGGTGGTACTAAAAACGTTCAAGTCTTAGTTTAATCTTAGTTTCAGGCAGGCCCTTTTCGCCAATATTGTGAAGAAAATGTGTGCAGGACACACTGTAGAGAGGGTTCCAGAGAAGAGACAGAAAAGGGAAGCTGGGATTTTATATGACCCCATGAGGTCTTGAGCCATGTGTCACCTTGACCAATGGTAGTTGAAGCACAATACATACACTTTCATTAATAGGAGTAATGTTTCTGATCCCCAAGCTACAATCTAATGTAAAGTACCTCACAGGGCAAATTACTGGACCTCAAGGTAATTATTTGTACCTTTTTTGTGAAGTAAGGTACATATGTATTCCTAAGCAGAAAAGGGTAAATATATGTGTGTGGAGTGTTTTTTCAGTGGTTTTCATTTGGATTGTTAAACTTAACTCGCTTCTTCACTCTTGATGCATGGAGAGCTATTACCTCTCCTTTCTCTCCTGTCCACAGCAGCTGGTTTTATGTTGTCTTCCATTTCCATTCTCCGATGGCATAAGTGCTTGTGGGTAACGGAGAGACCAAGTGGGGCCTCAACCACATCCTGCTTTACTTTTCCTGTATTACTTTTCTATGTTTTACTATTAAATATTAACAATGGACCCTTATCCCACTAGTGATAGCTTCAAAAGGCAAAGCACATACAGAATAAACTGTCAGTTCCATGTAGAATACCAGGCAGGATTTTTCCTTTAAACAATGTTAGATTAAGGATTAAAGATTAAAGATTAACACAAAAACAACCCCTCTCAATCAATAATGAGTCACTACAAGTGTGTAGCGGTGCCTATATCTGCAGAGACCCTGACTGTTGCATGTTTTTTCTTATGTTGTTGTGTTTGGGACATTTCTTGGAATTAACCTCTGGGTAGTGCTGTGCAGCCCCCACAACAAAAGCACACACAGTGTGAGGTACGAGACGCTTTAGCTGAAACCATGTCCACCTGTATGACAAAGTCTTAACATAGCCACCTGCTCATATGAGAACATCTGGCTGACTGTAAAACATCTTTTAGAAGCAAGAATTAATATTAGACTGTTAGGTATTGTTTGATAGTATATTCTTCTAAATGAACCTGTTAAACTTCAGAGTCCCCCAGTTAAAGGACTCAGAGGTCGCTCTGCAACAAAAAGCATAAAACACTGCACTAATCATGTAAAATTATAGTCATATTGCACATCATGCATGACAAACAGTAGACAGATTTTAGAGTAAATGTAAATAGTTGTGTTGTTTTTACAGTTTGCACTTTGCACTTTGCAGTTTGTTCTTATGATAAATAAATCTGTTTCACTTTTATTCAAACTTCAGTTGCTTTGTATGTTTTCTTTGAAAAATGAACAGAGATTTGGTTGATTTGAAAAAAAAAAATTAAAAACTGTTGTCAATGTATGTGATGAACACCAAGTAAAATATATAGTTTGGTACATGAAAAGTTTCAAATGGCATTAGATGGTGGTGATGATGTGGTGTGTATATAATGCAACCAGACGAGGGAAAAAAACAGCACAATGAATGGAGAAGGGAGGGTCCCTGATATTTCCCAGGATTTGTCTGACATCACTTAAATTTCAGTTATATGTCCATCTTTAATAGAGCCAGTCAGAGACAGACAGAGGACAGTCGAAGAAGGTACTGGACCAGCGTCGTATATCAGGACATTTTTCATCTGGACATCCACAGGAATAATGACTCTTCTGCCAACAAGGTATGCATGAGCTGTACTTGGTGTGTATTACTTTTCTATGTTTTACTATTAAATATTAACAAGGACCATCACCAACTTAACAATCTTCAACATTGCTAAACATCAGTAGTGTTTTGTGCTTAACAAAATGGTCTGCAAATTACAGTATATAGATACTTGACAAAAATGTACTGACCTTGATGAAAAACACAAACAGGGAAGAGTTAAATCTATGACTATTCAAATAAAACACAGTATTTTAGTTGTCGCTATCTTTGCCTCAATACATTTGGTGCTGGATGTCAATCTGATTTTGCCTCAGTGTTTAGACAGAGCAAGAACTGCCATGGTTATGTACCAGATAATCACTGAAAAACTGACATTTCAATCCACAAGCAACCTCTCTGGGAACTTAACGAAACTTAGAATATATATATATTTAAATATCTTCTGTGTTACTCAGTATTCAGTATTTTACAGAGAGCGTTGACTCAGTATTAACAAAAAATTTAAGAATGTTTTCAAAGTTACCTCAGATTGTCCTTGTCTCCACAGCGTCCCCACTAACTTCAGCACCGTGGCTGTATATGGAGACCAAAACCACACGAATGTCACCAAGTGTGATGAAGAAGAAACTAATGAATGGATACTCACTGTGTTACCGGTGTATATCCTGCTCGTCACTGTGCTGGGCATCATGTTTAATGTGTTTGTCCTGATGGTTTTCTGCTTTCATAAGAAGGCCTGCACCGTGGCTGAGATCTACCTGAGCAACCTGGCTGCTGCTGATCTTCTCCTGGTGTCCTGTTTGCCCTTCTGGGCCGTCACCATGTTAAACAATAATGACTGGCCTTTTGGTTGGTTCCTGTGCAAAGTTGTTGACTTGTCCATTATGATGAACGTCTACTGCAGCATCTACTTCCTCGTTCTGGTTAGCATAGATCGCTATGTGGCACTGGTGCACCCACTTTCGCAAGACAGATTGCGTAGCTCAAAATATGCCAAACTGGGCTGTGTGCTGGTGTGGGGGTTGGGCTTTCTCCTTGGTATCCCCTCGGCCATCTACAGGGAAATAAGCTATAATGAGGCATGTAATATTACTGAATGCAACATTCCTTACAACCCAAATTTGTACAAGGAATTATACGTCTTTCAGGGGATGCTGACTGTGTTAGGCTTTATCATCCCTGGTTCCATTATTTCCTTCTGCTCTGTCAAGATTATTCAAGCTCTGAAAAATCAATTAATGAAGCAGTTAAACAGCCGGAAAACGGAAGATAAGGCCACCACTCTGTTGCTGGTTGTCCTCGTGGCTTTCCTGATCTGCTGGGTGCCATACCACCTGGTTATGATAGTAGGTATGCTTGTGGTAGCTGGAGTCCTGAGTGTAGACATTATCATCCTAGGTGTCTGCATCCGGATCTTCAGCCACTTTGCCCTGCTCAACAGTGTTCTTAACCCCATCTTATATGTCATAGTGGGGCGCAACTTCCGGAAAAAAGTTCGGGAAGTCTTCAGGCAGTTGAGTGGGGGAGAGGCATCAGTCAGCATGGCTTCGTCCCACTGAAAACCTGCTGAGGTGCCCCAGAAGTAAAATAAGAAAAATATTTGAAGTTATATTAACATTTGTTTTTGTAGTGTGACAAGGTTTGGGGATGTTAGTGTATCTGGCCTTTCTCAACAGTGTCTTGAGTCCATGTCTTCTCTTGGCAATATAACATAATCAGAGATCATCATATATGACCACATATTAACACTTTATTGAGTCTATCAACATCAACAGACCAGAAAAAAATCAAGGGTGCTGTCATTTTTGATACATGAGTTTAGACTTGACTCTGTTCTCATGGCATCTTGTTGACATTGTGCATCATCTCTCTGGGATACAAGACTCAAATTACAGTACCTGCAATTCTAATACTGTGTTCTGTGTCTTCACAAATGCTTTTAATCTTAACTCAATAATAACACTGCTACATAATTAAACAGCACTCGCGGAGTGTGTTTTCACTTGCAGAAGTAATGGATGGTGAATGGGATAATGGAAGTAATGTACAAAAGAGATGGAAATTTGAGGCTTTGTGTCTCTTTGTAACCAGCCACATGGTTTACTATCTTAATATGACACTTAAATGGTAAGATGTTATGCCTATCTGTGTGTGTGTCTGTATGTGTCCATATAATGATTTGCTATAACAATGAGGATGTATTTATTTTTTTCCAGCACTGCAAAGTTTTGACTAAGTTCTCCAAATGCAAAAGAGTTCCTTCTAGTCAGGACACAAGTCGATTTGAGAAAATGACATTTCAAATCAGCTTTCATTTGTTTTCTGCTTTGCTAAACATGACAAAAATATCCCCCACATTACACAGAGGAACTGTAAGCACACACAATAATGGTAGAACCAGCCTGTCATTTATGATGGATGTTAGCAATGAAGGTTTTGGGTAATAATTTTCCAACTGGACGCCATTTTATCTCTAATATCATTGCATTCACCAAATTACCCCTGACATTGCCGACAACTGGAAGTGACATCATGTGTCAGAATGGATAAGAAACACCAGTAGTTGAGTGATTGTCTGATAGCTCGTGGTTATTGCCCAGAATCATTTTTACTGATGTTGCTGTTTTTACAGATCTTAATTTACTTAGCATGTCCAGTGTTTTCACAGCTAATAGGCAAAACTATGAAAATATGAAGAAAACAGATTAATGTTTTACATATCAAGGTCTTGTGGAGTGCTACAACATTATGTGGAAAAAAACTTATGTAGCCTTTTGTTGCTCCAAAGGGATCTGTTTGAGGTCTAATAAAGTCCCTCAAGCAATGTCACTTGAGTCATACAGTCTAGGTAAAAAATAAGATGTCCATAGCTCGCTCCTCATATCGTCCTGGGGCTACAGTAGCTACGTTAGCACCTACTAACATAACACCCCCAGTCTATAACTGAACTGTTGGCTGTAATCTAAGTAATCTGCTAGATTTTCTGAAAATATGATAGAAGTTCAAAGCAAAATTGATCAATTACTCTTTTAGTCTCACTCAACCTATCATACATAATGTAGATCAGTGTCATGACTTTGATAAGTTGTGTTCAACCTTCCCAAGAGTTTGAAGAAAGTCAACTGGAAGTCAGTGCAGTAGAGTTTCTTCAAACTTTTATGAATTACCATGACCTGGATGAGTGAGAATCTTCAGAGATAGATTCAACCTTGATTGTTTCCATAACATTGCCTCCTCTTGTATCTGTATTTGTTGAAATATGTCTTTATTATAGTGTATTGTGATGTCAAGACAATGACAAGTGTTGAAATATCACATACATCATTGTTAAGATCTAAAGTTGGTGGAAACCTTGCATGTGGCTGGACCGTGTATGGTCAGTGTGCTATATTGTGACCAACTTGTTACAAGAATAGTCAGTGTGAGTCAGTGTCTATAATGTGAATTTCTGGATATTAAATATTTATCTGCAATTTTTTCATGCAATCCCACTAATATTTTTCCTAATGTATACTGAGGTTGTATATCACATGACATGGTTATGCTACATTTGAGCAAAACATGTTCTAAATGAAATCAAGGACCAAAACCTTCCAATTTAATTTAAAAGAGAATTTTTGGGGTGCTCTCCCTCACTCTCTGGAGTGCATGGAGAGCTGTTCTCTCTTCTACTCTTTACTGTGCTGGACTGTTACAGCATGTAACTATTGTCTCTGCTTTATCAGCCGCTTTTATCTTGTTTTACAGTTTCATTCCCACATGATAAATATCAGGTATTGTGCTGTTTCTGTGTATGTCTGTGTCTGTGTGTAGATGACGTACTGTGATGCACTATTGCACTGTGACACACTGACGGCATGTGGACTAAATATTGTTTTACATGAAGTGGGTGTGTACTTGTGCTTGTGGGTACCACATGGAGCCAGTGGGACATTAACCACAACCTCCTGTATGAATTAGAACACCAAATATGTGGCTCCGGTTCTTTTATATAGCCAAAGAAAATGCTGGCTTGTTGCTAATGGGAACCCACATAGTAAGTGGGCATAGAATGTCTTCAGTGGCGCACAAGCAAAGGATATATCCATTAGTGGTCACTTCAGAGGCCTGCATCTGTACTATTACAGTATGTAACTTTCCCACTTACTCACGTTGAAAGAGCAATGGCCAATGAGCAAAAGACAACACTCGACCCACCTATCATGCAACTTCATCATTCAAACACACAGTGAGAGAATTTTGTGTGCAGTACAGCCAAAACATGATGCACATACAAATAAAAGGAGCTTATTATTGATCGGTATTTAATGTTATCAGCCTCACAAAACAGACATTTGTCTTAACATCAAAGTGTCAATCTGAATCAGAATGAATATCAAATCAGGACCACTACTTGACTTTAAAAACAATAACACTATTGTCTATTAAAAATATGTCAATGGAAGCCACCTCATACATTATCTGAGCATGAATGGTTACTTTCACTGTTAGATATATTATCAATCTAAAGTCATTTTAAAACAAGAATCACAATCAGAGTTACCTACTTCTACTTTAAGTATATTTTGCTAATACTGTATTTTTACTAAAGTAAAATTCTGAATGCAGGGCTTTTACATGTAGTGTTTTTATACTGTGCTATCGCTGCTTTTAGGCAAGAACAAGATCTGAGTAGACCACTTCTTCCTGCATGATAAGTAGTATTCTAATGACAAACTTTACCTTTTATACTAAGACATCAAACAACAAATAATCGATGACAGAGACAAATTTGTGTCATGCATCACCTAAAGTACACTCTCAGAATTACAGCGTCTGTCAGTGTTGTAGTGTTTATAAAATCTACCAGGCGGTGGTAGCAAACACACATTTAATGAGGCTCATTCAGGGCGTGTCGCTGACCTCCTCTATATACACAACTCGCTTTTTAGAGCCCGCCTCTGACCGCATCTTATTGGCTGTAGCTCTCGTCGCCGCGGAACTCTCTTTCCGATTGGACGCCGCTCCTGCCGCTCAGCCGTGACAGACGCCGCTCTTGCTAGCTGTTTCGAAAATGAAACTGGCGTCGAGGGAGCAGAAAGAAAACGAAAACAAGGCGGTTGACAGATAAAATCCCCGTAGATTCACTGCTGCAAGCGGAGGCAGAAGGACAGGAAAGGTAAGTGAGGGACCAATAAGGCGGGATTTGAGAGGTGACATACATATTTTTATTTTTGGGAGGGAAGGGAGGGCAGGCCCGTGCTGTCAAACCACGACAACAACAACACCTGAGCCAGTTCTCCCAGTACGTTTATATCGCTGCTAATGATGAATTATGTCACCCAGACTCATACAAAGTCAGCCATTTCTGTCTTTCTGTTTTATTTTGTGTGTCGCCTCCGAACAGAGAGCCCCGTCCTGGAGTCTGTTGTGCTCCTTGCATTGGACTGAAGAGGAGACAGCTTTAAAGGAAAGGTCTTCTTCCTTTTTTTTTCTTTTTTTTTTCCTCTTTTGCAGCTGGGAATGTTGAGTCAACACCAGAGCTGGAGAGGATGCACTGTGCTGCAATGGAGGTGAGCATATCTCTGTATCTGACCCAGCAGGGAGATCATAAGGTTCATTTCTTCTGTCTGAAGTGTCACTTCACACCCACTGTTAGGTCAAACGAGGGTCCCTGGTTTGTGTTGTCATGTAAGGACTGTCATTACACCATAAAATGTTATTGTTATAGCTTTCTAAGCCAAAATGTCTAGTAAATAAGCCTCTTGGGAGATCATTTTAATTGGTCTTTATTCAGGCTGGGTGCCATTGTTTTGCCATCATATGTATGTGTTTGTTCTCCATACCATGTGATCATGGTCTTAGGTCAGTAAAATCTTTATCTGTTATCTGTTAGACAGGGCTTGAGGCAGAAACCTTTGTTAGGTTCAGTTTTACTTCACCGTTTAGTTTCAGTCTAACCGACGAGGGCGGATGGACCATAAAGGGGCCACACCACAAGTTGTAGGTGCACAGCACGGGCTCATTTGTATAACCAGAACCTGTGAGAAAAGTCATTAAATACTTCCAAGTCACAAACATAAATTTATCATGCTTTTTGGGCACGTTTTACTTAGAATGTAGCCATGTGTGAAGATACTTCAGTAGTACAGGGTTGCGTTTTCTTTGATAAAGAGACTGCCCTTTAACCAGGAAATCTAGGTCGAACCCCTTTGTCAGCAAGAATCCAGCTCCAGGGTTCATACTCTGTCGCCGATCCTGACCTCTGACCTGAGAAGGTTAGAAGAAAAGAATTTACCCATAATGATAATGAATAATACAATAATGAGTTACACTTGTATTATTATTAGGTTTGTTTCTATCCAAAATCTGGGTTATTGCTGCTTGTACTACAAGTGTCATAATGAGTTGATTATTAACCAACATGTGAAGTGTAAATCTTTTTTCTTTCTTTGGCTTTTGTTCCTTTCTACTCATCATGTTTACCACCTGCCGTTTATACCCTCAACCCTCCTGCCTTCCCTTCAACTTTCCCTGCTGTTCTCCGCTCTCCAGTCTGTAGCAGCGGGTTCGGCTACCTGGTGAGACTGAAGCTGCCGTCACCATGGCGCACTTTGACACAGAGTACCAGCGCCTGGAGGCGTCCTACAGCGACTCTCCTTCCTGGAGAGGAGAACCTGCTGATGCATGTGCCAGAAGGAGCCAAATGTATGACTCGCGTACACAAAAAACAAACAAATGATGAACTAATCACATGCACAAAAACACACTAATTGTGATGCCCAACATCTGCATTAGTAATTTGTAATAAATCCTTTGCAGCTCAATGGCACCACATAGAAAACTTGGACCTGTTTTTCCAGAGAATATCCTTTTACACGGTTTTGACATGTAATTCTAATGTGTGTCCCAGACCACTGAGTTGTCCTTTGATTTTGCACCGTGAATGTTATAATACATATGCGATTGCTTACCTCAGATATACATACAATATTCCTTAATGTCCATTACGTCTATAATCTGCACCAGAAGAATGGATTCACCTGTATGCTGCTGGGAGAGATCTTTGAGCTGGTGTATGTATCCAGACCATCAGAAATTATGTTTTTCAGGGGAAGTTCTCTGTAAAAGATTTGTTTTGTGGCACAGAGCCTGGTTTGTCCTATAAGTGTGTGTGTTTTCTCTTTTCTTTCTCTATGCAGCCAGTTGCTGTTTGTGGTCGGCTTCACAGTGTTCCTAGCCAACTGTGTGGACTATGACATACTCTTTGCCAACAAGTTTGTAAATCACACTGATTCATCTAAAGTCACCTTACCCGACGCCTTTCTCCCGGTTGATGTCTGCAGTGCCCGGTGAGTGTGACACTGTATTCAGTTAATAAAACTAAATTCATTTTGTGTGTGTAGCTGAAGATAGGTAGGATGGTTGTTCCGAGGGGTGCTAATGAGATGCAGAATTATTAACTTCAAGGACTTTCTACATTGGTACGTGATGTCAGATATCATATGGAACTGGGAAATGACTGTTTATACCTTCCTTATGTATCCAGGTTAGGTCGAGTATGTTTATTTTTTGTTATACAGACATACTGGATGCGCTAAAGCAATTTAACAGGTCTGAAGACCTTTATTCTGTTGGATGCATGCATCTTTGAGTTATAGAAATAAACAATTTCCCCCACAGTATCCGAGATAATGCGTTTGTGATCTTTGTGCTGACAATCTCCGGGGTGTTTTGGCTTCATCGCCTGGTGAAATTCATCTACAATGTCTGCTGTTACTGGGAGATCCGATCATTCTACATCAACGCACTCAAGATGACCATGGTGAGACAGATGCAAAATTATTTTGGGAAATAATTTTTCTTAAGGGTAGTGGACATTTGTTTTGTTTACAAATTGTTTGTAATCGCATAGAACAAGTCATTGCACCCTCTAACCTTCACTGCACTTTCTTCTTTTCAGTCAGAACTCCCCTATGCAACATGGCAGGAGGTTCAGGCCAGAATAGTGGAGATCCAGAAGGAGCACCAGATCTGCATTCATAAAAAAGAGCTGACAGAGCTCGACATTTACCACCGCATCCTCCGCTTTAAAAACTACATGGTACGCTGTTCTGTTTGCTGAACTCTTTTTGCCTGACACAGCTACTTGCAAGTGTAATGAAACCTCAAACCAAAGCCTTCTTCCTGTACCTCTCTAGGTTGCCATGGTGAATAAATCACTCCTTCCTGTGCGATTTCGACCTCCGTTACTCGGGGAGTGTGTGTTCTACACCCGAGGTCTCAAATACAACTTTGAGCTCATCTTCTTTTGGGGGCCAGGTGAGTGTTTGATGCGATTCGTAATATATGCACAGTATGTGTCTGCATTTCCACGGTGAAATGAAGTATTTGCATGCATGTACTCGTATATTTGCCTGTTTGTTGAGGTTTAGAATTACAGAGGAGTCTTCTTTTTACCTTTTTTCTCTTTACCATTTTGCTCTGTAGGCTCACTGTTTGAGAATGAGTGGAGTCTGAAACCAGAGTACAAGAGGGGAGGTAACAGGCTTGAGCTGGCAGACAGGCTCGCATCCCGTATTCTGTGGATTGGGATCGCTAATCTGCTGCTGTGCCCGGTCATTCTGGTGTGGCAGATTCTCTACGCCTTCTTTAGTTACACTGAGGTGAGTGGTTCGCATGCACATATAACTTTTAAACAATTTCAATTTCCTTGGTCATTTAGTGCTCCAGATAAGAAGTGTGCTCTGTGTTTATGTGCGTGTTCTAGGTGATCAAGCGAGAGCCTGGTTCTCTGGGAGCGAGGTGCTGGTCCCTTTACGGTCGATGTTACCTGCGTCACTTCAATGAGCTGGACCATGAGCTCATGTCACGCCTCAGCAAAGGCTACAAGGTCGGCTTATCTCCTGCCAACAGTGGATGCTCTGACGTTGTTTGTCCTCTGAAATCTAGTTTTATGACTCTGCTAAAGTTTTGTAACACCGATTTGTTATGTAAATAATAAATTCAAAGAGCATCACTATCAATCAACATTAAAATGGTTTTGTGTTAATACCAAACTCTTAATGCTTCTACTGTAGAGTTAGTAATTAAGTCTGTTTCCTGCTTTTTGCCTTCCTCTTCCTTTCATTCCTGTTTCATTCAGGCTGCATCCAAGTATATGAACTGTTTCCTCTCACCCCTGCTGACGGTGGTCGCCAAAAACGTGGCGTTTTTCGCTGGGTCGCTTCTGGCCGTCCTCATCGCCCTGACTATCTACGACGAGGACGTTCTTGCGGTGGAACACGTTCTCTCATCAATCACGCTGCTTGGAGTGTGTATCACCATCTGCAGGTGGGGATTAGTGTCAGTGCCCAGTTAATCTGTCTGACAGTCTCTATCTTAATGCAAATGTGCACAATCGATTTAGTGGTTTTATTTAACCAAAGCATTTTATAGACACACTGATGGCTTATTTACATTGTGGTTCAACATGGAGGAAAGTCATTGCTCCTGTATAAACCACCAAAATAGCAAAAATTCATCACTGGATCATTATTAATCACTCAGAAATCATTACCTCTGTCCCTATAAAACTCACATGAAATGACATGAAAAAAAAAACTGCTTGCAACCTTCACGGTGTTAACCATGAGCATTTTCTTTATTGCCCTTTTAAAGCTACCTACAGTTGTAATCCCCTTAATGTTCTTCGACTGCTTATTCTGCTGTATAACTGATGACTTTAAGAGGGTTTCCTCCCTTAAGTTACTCACAGTTATTTGACTTCTGTTGGTAGCTCTAAATTGAAAATAGTTAGATAATTGCGAACGTTCTCGTGAATTAAACTGTTAGGAAACATCCAGTTCTATCTCTATCTATATATTTTACTATATTAACTATCTAGGACACACAACAGTCCATTGGAAATCTCACTGGATTTAATTTGTTTTGAGAAATCCTCACTAAGAAATGTTTTTTTTAATATCACTTACTGTAACAAGAACATTTCAGTCTTGTAAACTCCAAGTGCATTTCCACAAAGTAGTTAAGTCTTAAATTTTGAACTATTAAGTTGTAAGAAATTCTTTCCCTCTCTCTTCAGATCATTTATTCCTGATAAGCACATGGTGTTTTGTCCTGAGCAGCTGTTGCGGGTTATCCTGGCTCATATCCACTACATGCCTGACCACTGGCAGGGCAATGCACATAGATATGAGACTCGTGACCAGTTCTCGCAGCTCTTCCAGTACAAAGCAGTGAGTATGAAAACTGAACCCGGAATAAATGTCAAGACATAGAATATTTAAGGGAACTACCTTGTCATATAGGCCTTTTCTACATTAGACATTTTAACACGTGATAGCATGGCAATCTTAAATGTCATTCATCAACATTAATGATGGCTGTGTTCCATTTATATGTGAAAATTTCGACTTAAAATGCCTGCTGTGAAAAAGACTTACAGTTATTTTGTCAAATCCTTCTTTCCTCTAATGTAGACATTCACCCTCATTCTTACACTTGCTATATCCCACAGAGTCACTAATACAGCTGCAGATTTCTGTTGTTGGATATCAAGCAATACAGATTTTAGTGCCATGCTAAGAAGAAGCATCTTATTGTACTTGTCTTCCAGCTGGTGGCATTTTCTATCTTTAATCGTAAAGGCACAAGAGTTCCTCAATATTTCAGTCAAAACAAAGGTGCCATTTATATGTATAGGAACCCACATATCCCACAAACATTTTAATCATCTCTTTTACACCTTTCAGTTTTTTTAACAAGAGAAATATTGTAAAAATTGAGAATGCAAAAAAAATAATTTATTTACACATCCATATATTTATACTTTTCTCCATTTTACTTTTGAATTTGTACATAGCCATGTGTACGCTTACCTAATGATATATATATGTATATACCCACATGTATATTAATGGAAATATATCCACCATACACACTTATATTTACCCACATACATGTATACAAAATAAAATAAAATGAAAGAAAAATAAGTATTTTAGATATTCTAAATACTTTACCAGTGTTACAAATAAATGAACATTCCTGACTCTGTAGCAATAAACCAAGGGGCACTCCGGCTTACGTACTCTATTTACCCAAATGGTAATATATATTTAATCCAAGAATGTGCCACTTTAACTAACACGTTTAAAGATATGAATATGAGGTTTAGTTTCCCTTTGATATGCTTGTGGAATCCTTAACCTTTCCTGTCTGTTTTCTTCCAGGTGTTTATTCTGGAGGAGCTGCTAAGTCCAGTGGTGACTCCCATCATCCTGATCTTCTGTCTGAGGAGGAAGTCTCTGGAGATCATTGATTTCTTCAGGAACTTCACTGTGGAGGTGGTCGGGGTAGGAGACACTTGCTCCTTTGCCCAAATGGACATCAGGCAGCATGGACACCCCGCGGTGAGCGACTGCCACATTAAGTGCAGCCACACAGACATACACAGATGAAGACACATTAAAAATAAAGTGTTGATGTAGAGACTATGTGACATGCATTATATTCATGAATTCAAAAGCGATGAGAAAGCTTGTGTACATCTGTGGCTTGAGCCTCTCTCCTCCCTCTGTAGTGGATGTCAGAGGGGAAGACAGAGGCGTCTATCTACCAGCAGGCAGAGGATGGGAAGACAGAGTTATCGCTGATGCACTTTGCCATCACCAACCCCCAGTGGCAGCCTCCTCAAGAGACCACACACTTCATCAGCCAGCTAAAAGAACGAGTTCACAGAGAAGCCACGGGTGCTCTTTCAGACACACATCCACTCTCACTGTCTGAGTCTGAGGTAAAGTGATAAACTCACATACATGCTCATGTATCAGTGATCACATGTCACATTTCATTACATCTTCAGAGGTAAAAACAGATTCACTCTCTTGTCCGTTTCTCTCTCGTAGCCAAGGAGCCTCATTGCAAACCTCTTGGGAGGTCCCTCTGCACTGACCTCCGTTCATTTCGGCAGGGACGGCTCTTTGACCGGTCATGCAGCAGCTGGCATAAGCGATGGGGCGTCTGCTTTACGCTCCCTTTCCCCAATCAGCGGCAGTCTTCACCTGAGAGGCAGTTTGAGTGCAGCTCACAGGGCTGCTGGCCACACTTCAACCACGAGCAAAGCAATGGCAGGATCTGGGTAAGAATATTCTCCTTTTGAATTATGCGTCAACTCCTTTTCAGCCTACAGCTTTCTGTCCAAGTTTTACTAAGCTGCTAGATGAAGACTCACAATGCAACAAAATCTAAGATATCACATTTGCACTTTCTCATGGACAACCAGCATTCTCCCCTGTATTATCTGTATTGCCTCCTCGTCATGCCTTTCTCTCTCTGTAGGACTGATGCCCGGACTGTGAGCTCAGGCAGCAGTGCATGGGAGGGTCAACTCACCAGTTTGGTCCTGTCAGAGTACGCCTCCACTGAGATGAGCATCCATGCACTTTACATGCACGAGGTACTCGTGCGTGAGCATGTGTTGAATCAAGCGTAGTGCGTTCCCACATGTGTCTCCTCACAGATCATCTCCACCTTACTCCCATCCATTTTTTTTCCCGTTGTAGCTACACAAGCAGCAGTCCCGTGGCGAGCTCTCCCGTCACACATGGCACAGGCAGGAAAGCGACGAAAGCAGTGACAGCGTCCCCGATGAAGTGAGGAGCGAACCCAACCCTCACGCCAGAAATTTCCCTCGCTCACACACTTTCCCCACCGCAGTCCCCAGTCCCAGTGCTATTCCCACTTCAGCTTCAGCCACCGGCAGTACCACCCTGGGCCAGGAGGGGGCTTCATCACAGAGCGGCACCCAGCGGCGCTTTAGTGGACCTACAACAGGTATCTAGTTTTTCTGATACCTCTCAATGTTTCACACCACAGGCATTTGAATGGGATATTATTAGCAGCACCAGTTTTGCAAATGAAAAAAAGGTGTTAGAACAAATACACTTTTAGAGATGTGTAACTTTTAGAAAGATCCATGACCAGCTAAGGATAATAAATATTGTATTTCAAGATGATGCTGGACAGGAACACCTTCTCAGTGCTGGTGTTCAGTTTCTCACTCTGAATACTTACTGAAGTCTACCCCTACTCAAGCTTAGAATAAGAACTAACTGTAAAGTAAATGTATGTCTGCTATACAAATCAGTGTCAATTGATTCTTTTCAACCACGCTGTCTATGCCTTCCTGTTTTCCAGACTCTTTTGGTTCAGGGGGGAAAGTGGTGAGGTCAGCCCGGGTGCCCATGGGAGGCTGGGGAGAGGAGGGTCAGGCCGTGGCACGACACCATGAACCGTTACCAGAGGAAAGCTCAGAGGATGAACTGCCTCCGCACATACACAAGGTGAATGCTGTTTGTATGTGATCGGAAGAATGTTAACATCAATTTGCCCGTGTGCACCACAACTAAGTGGACATTTTCTCTCACTTTAGGTCACATAACCAAGCCGTCAGCGTCTCTGCCCTCTGTAGATGACTAAACACATTTCCTCATTCTCGAACAAACTTTGTCCAGGATCGACCAATCTGATGTGACACAGATGAAGACTGATATTTGCAAGAAGTGGTGTAAAAACACTCAAGTGAAATCATCTGGAGAAGTTACCTTTGGCGCCACCATCAACCATTTAAAGATACTATATTACTTACTACAAACTAAACAGGGAGACAGGGTAAATATCTGAATTTGTGTATCAGAAGAGGACCCACAGGATCAAGTTATTTCCAATAGCCATCGATACCATCAGATTACACTAAAACTCTTTTTATAATAGAAAAGATTACATAATGAAAGTGTATATGTTGCTGTGTTGTAAACAAAAATTGTGAACACCTCAGCACTACTGGAGGCATCCTTTTTGCCGCTGTCTAAAAATATAAAACAGTTTCCCAAAACGTGATCCTAATCCAAATTGTGACCTCTGTATTGTTTTCCTCTTACAAAATAGATGGCGCGAGAAGTGAAATTTGAAGAATGTATGGTGTCTCTCTGACAATAACAGCATTCACCAAAATGTATTCAGAAAGATGCTGGTAACACACAGACTTTCATTGTGTTTATCTGTTCTTCTACCAATAGCAGGAGGCTCCCACCCCATGCTCTGTATTTAACAGCTTGCATACTGCCTCTTTGCAAAACAGAAGCCATTTTTAACATCATTTAAAACACTTTGGGTTTTTGGATTTATTTCTGCATTTACTGCATCACAAACTGAAACTTTTCCCATTCCCCACTTTTCCATTTGCACAGATAGATGCTTGTTAAAAACATACTTGTACAGCGTAGCCTGGTATACTGCACGCACACATACACTGTGTAAATAAAAGTAAAATTGGGTTATTTCACAGAAATCATTCAGATTATTGTATTAATCAAATTTACAAAGTTATAAGGCCAGCAGTTTGTGATGTGTAACCAGAGATGGCGTATGCAAGTACATTTGATTCAGATTTTATCCAAGTTCGTCATTCATTATTTTCCAACAGACTTGCGAAAGGGCGCAGCAAATGAACAAAGCTGTTTTAAGCATGTAATATTGACTCCTGTGCCATATAAAAAGCCCTCAAGCACAAGTGCATGACCATCATCCATACATTCTGCTAACTCATCCTCACAGTAACAATATTGTTCCATGACCATCCTCCACATCCTGCTTAATCACAGCATGACTTTCCCCTGTTCGTCTGTCATTAAGCCACAATTCTTTAAAAGAAGTATGCACTTTAAAAAATTGTCAATGCAGAGGGTGTCACTTGGTTGTATGTGTATGTTTTCATATATATATATTTTTTAATTATTTTATTTATCAAAAGGGATGTGCCATGAAGATTGACGGCTGTGAATTAAGGTTACGTTTTCTGTTGTGCGCTTCTTGGATCAGGATAGAGATTAAATAAACTGTTAACTTAGACTAATAATTTGGTCTTGGATGCAGCAATTAATTGCTGTAACATTAAATAAAAAGTGATCGTGTTTGGGGGGTAGGGGGGTTGTTGTTTTATAGATCCTGTAAAATACCATTTTGTACAGCTGTAAAGTCATCCATTAAAGACAAGGCAATGATTTTGTGTATTGACTGAACAAGCACCAAACATGTATAGTGTCAACCTGAATATGGCTATTGTTAGAGCCCTTAGGTGACTTAGTTTATTGTGGATACTTTAGATTTTGCCCTTATATGCCACATTAAAAAATGTCACCTGTATCACCTGATGATGTTTTTCTTAATCCACTTTGACATACTGTATCAACACATTGGACCCAAAAACATACAAAACACATCAAATCTGATTTGAAAATCATGGATTTTTTCAATAAAAAGGCATAAATTGAGATAAATCCAACTATATATAACTGTTTACAACAAAGCACAGGTGTGGCTCTGTGTTTTTATTTATTTATTTTTTTAAAACAGTTTATGTCAATTATGACACAGAGGGCGAGGCGATATCACAGGTCTTGCATTTCCACGGTGTGAGGCTCCATTTGTTGTACGCCTGCAGGCAGTATTGGGAGGTCCTGCAGCCCATTTTGGACTTCTCTCTGACAACTGTAGCCATGGCGAAGGTGCACAGCTGGACCACCAGTTCAACCAGGAGGATCTTGTGTCACGTGCTTTACCTGTTGTACAGGTGCAGCTGACCTCACAGTGCAGGATGTAGCCAGTTGTGGCAACGTCTAGTAAGTGCAGGAACAGAGTACAGCACCAGTGGCCAGTTTTCCAGTAGGTGGAGTAAAATTGAATAAGTTAGTCAAAGTCAAAGTCTTCTTTATTGTCAATTCTGCAGCATGTACAGGACATACAGAGAATTGAAATGATGGTTCTCTCAAACCCTTGGTGTAAAAAAAAAAAATTAAAAAATAAGCATAACATAACAAAATAGCAAAACACAACTAAATAAGCAAATTGTACACAACCAAACTAGAAAAATAAATAAGACATACATGGCAAATTACAGTCAGTGCAAATGTATACGGTGGGTTTCACTGCCCAGTGTCCATCTTCACGCCTCACCACCAAAGACTGGATGGGTTGTGGACTACATGAACACCTCCTACATGTCCAAGCACTTCACTGAGAGCAGGCCCTCTCTGATCCAACTCCAAACTTGGTTATGACATCCAGTGTACGCTGTTCCTGCCTGCATCTTACTCATCTCCAACTCGTGCAAATAGCGTCCAGGTGTAAGAACAAGCCCAAAGCTTGCTCGCGGCTTCATTTTCAAACTACAAGTCTTCCAAAAACCAACTCACTGTCTCTCTCCGTCCCTAGCACCCAAGTAAACATGCAGCTATCTTTTTTGATTTTTGTTAAGTTGCTAACATTAGCCGCTAACAACGCGCTTTGTTGTCATGGAGTCGGAAAAGTTTTCTTTACACCGAGCAAACCGGTTCAGGTCATCACACAGTAGGACTGCTATTTCAGCGTTTCCAAAAGTTGTGCAAGGCACCAATAGACCCTTTCAATACCGTTCCCAGTCCCCTGTTTTGGCCAAGAGGAATACATCAAACGTACACCATAGTGCATTTTTAGTATTTATCAATGTCCACTATACGTGCTAGCAGGGCCCGGATAGCTCAGTCGGTAGAGCATCAGACTTTTAATCTGAGGGTCCAGGGTTCAAGTCCCTGTTCGGGCGTCGCTTTTTTTCCTGTTGCGGCTCTGCAGAGCGACGTTAAACTCAAAAGTGTATGATGACAAATGACAACAATAACATTTATAAATGTTTATACTGCGCATTGGTTTAGGTAGGCTCGATCACAAAGGTATGTTCCAGTTCGCACACAAATATCAAGCTATTTGAACACATGTAAAACCAGGCATTATGAAACGTTTAATAACGGTTATTTATCGTTTATTAAGCATTTATTAAACGTATGATTTAATTAATTGCATCTTAAATGCAAAAAAAGTTATGTAAAATATTTATATTAATTCAGGTTGTGATGTGTGTATTTGTAAAACTGTTTTAAACGTAGAACCCCAGAAACAGAATCAGAATTCAGTTTATTGTCAAGTAGGTTTACACACATAAGGAATTTGCCTTGGTGTTCTTTGTGCAAAACAATAGTAACAGACATAGTAAGAGTAAGCCACTTAAAAGCAAGTACTGCAAGCATATAAACAGTTAAGTTAAATATTTCATGGATAAGAAACTAAGTGCATGTACGATGTGCACTGTCAGAAGTTTTCAAATGTTATCCGTTATGTTGTCCGTTATCATACCGCCAGGACTTCACTTTCACTTTCAAGTTTTCTTTGTGCCACGCAGTTTCATTTCAGAGACAACCAGGGACTCTCAGAAGGAAATTTAAGTCCTGCAAAGATCCACACATAAATTAGTTTGTTAGTAACAATTGATACGATAATTGTATATTAGCACATAAAGTACACATGTGCCACTAGTGAACCTTACACATTCAGTGGTGGGAGAGTAAAAGGGGCTGTTAGATGCTGTATGGAGGGTGGATGTCCCCCTGCTTGTCCAGCTGGGACAGATGAAATCCCTGGTATCCACGTTGGGTAGCTGATGGGAGGTAACTGTGGTGCTGCAGGGGTAGCACCATAGTGGTGGTGATGATGGACAGCACTTCCCCGTGGTTTGACATCTGGCCTCATCAAAATAGGGTTTCCTTGGTAACAGTCCTGTAAATACAGATTTGTGACTTTGCTGCCGGACAGAAATTAAGATTTTGTAAAGACTTTTTGCTTTGTCTGCATGTGTCAGAGAGTCGATGTGTATTCATGTGTACCGGTCCAAGATAAGTAGCTGGAGGGGCACGATGACTGGGCCCTTCAGGCGGTGACAGGGCCATAGGAGGCATGGCTTTCAGCATCATATTGTGCATTATGATCTGGTGCATCTGGGCATTTTGCATTAGCATCAATTCCACCATGTCTGACACACAGAATACACACAAAAAAATGAACAAAGGGAAACTTAAATAAGATTGTTCTCTATTTGCTGTTGCATACCCTCTTTGATGCTGCCTGAACGTGGTGCAGGGTACGGCTGAGGAGGGGGAATCTGTGTAATCAGAGGCTGCTGTTGTGGCAGCTGTTGTATGATGGTGGCAGGCTGCTGGGGTAGCTACAGAGAGAAAGGAAGACAGTTGGGAATAATTTCTTCCTTTGCATATTTAATTTACACTATTCTACACTATATTTGAACCCATTGCAAGTCACCAGTGTATAGATATCTAATGTGAAAGGAAATGGAAAGGCAAAAATAGAAAAGAAAGGAATCAGGAGGAGAAAAAGAAGATTAAAGACACTTAACAGACCACACATAAACAGTAGCAGATCTGGGGGATTGGGATGTTTTTGAGATTAATGCTGAGTGTCTTACAGTCTGTTGGATGATGCGTGGAGGCTGAGGAGGGGCAGGTGGTGGAGATGGCAAGGAGGGCAGAACAGGGGCTGGCTGGTAGAGCGGAAGTGGTGGAGGCAGCTGAGGGGCAGCCAGGAAATGTGACTTGTACTGTCTTGGTGACCCTCCCCAGGTGTGAGGCCTGTGGAGCTCCTCTAACATGTGCTGCTCCTACACAGAAAATACCAAATACAAACAAAACACACTTTTTATATTGTACATTTCTCACAACAACAGGTAGAAGATGAAATGCTGAAGACATTGATTAACTGCTCTAAGTTATTGGGAACATCTTATATTAATGTGTTAAGAAATAAAACTGTGTATTCTTGGAATACAAAGATAACGTTTTGTACAAACCCTGAGTCTTTGCAGTAGGTCCTGTTTTCTCCTCAGTGCACGGTGCAGTTGATCAAATTGTCCATCATAACTTCCTGAACAGACAAAATCACATTCTCAGGAAATACTCCCTCAATTTTTTATTTCCGAGTAAAGCAAATAAAATTTACCATCTTGGGATGTCATTCTTAGAATCAAATAAATGTCCATAATGTAAATCTCTCTGTCAAAGCTGGTTAAGCTGGTGCCTTCCACAGCTCAAAATTCTCTGTCACAAAGAAGTCTTTGTTAACTTACTTGCAGACTGGGCAGACTCTGCTCTGCCGTCCATGTTGTGCTTTCTGTTTTCGAGTCTCTAGAAATGTAAATAAATAATATTTCTTAAAGAGTTTTCATTTAAAACTCTCTAAAATAAAAAAATGGGAAAAAGTGTTACACTTATGCATATTAACAACAAACTTCTCACCTACCTTTTCCAGCAGTTTGAGTTTGAGTCTTGTCATCTGATCAACCATAGAACTGCCATGCTAAAATATAACATGAAGGTACTGAATAATTTTCCATCTGCTGATATGAACACATAGCTGGTTGAAATGCTAGACAAAAAAATCATGTAAATATATTCTTTTAATATCTCATTTACCTGAAATCTGGGCATTTGGAGTCACAAAGACTTTGTGTACACCTGTGTTTGAGTCAAGACTAAACCCAGACAAGGGTTGCCAAGGGACACACCTGCTCACCACTTGCACTTAACCATGACTTGCAAAACTACTTTTGTTTCTATGCTGAGGAACAGACGAGAGAATGAGACAACAACATCTAATAACCTTATCACATTAGTTCAGATCCGATATTTATTGATTTGTAGTTTTTTTCAAGGACAAGGGGATCCAGTTACTCACATTGGAAATAAACAACATCCTGCTTTGATATATTCTGGTCTTTTTAATCTTGAAAGATAAAGATAATTAGATGGATACATTAAGGATGTGCATTTACGTTGCAAATAGCAACTTTTGAATGAATGTAATGTGAATGGTGGTAACCTTTTGACCCAGTTTTGTGACACACATAAACATAGATGTAGTCATACCTTCGTCATATGTTAGGTTGCTCAATTACCACAGAAACAGCCAATGGAGGATTCTGTACATTCATTTTCAAAACATAGAGGCACGGGGGTATGTTTTGTATGAGCCTGCTCTGATTGGCTACAAGAGATATCAATCCAAGATAGGCAACTTTACACAGCCATCTGATTGGTCAACAACACTCTGTGTTTGAGTGCTGTAGCAAAGGGGCGCTGCTTTGTTAAGTATGCGGGAATATATTCAGGCGAGACACGATTCCATTGGCTGAGGATTTGCAAGGTAAAGATTTGATTGGTCCGTTCGTTTAGGGAAACTCCATAAGGGCGGAGTTGAACTGACTTGGCGGCCATATTGAATATTATCTATTGACAGTTGAGTCCAAAGAAAGCTCAAAGATTTTGTTTTAGCTAACTTTTTTTTGTACGAAGTGGAGCTGTGCTGGGCTGTGTAGGTGGATCGGGACGTGTGCCCTAAACCCTTAATGGTTTTATTTAAACCGTGAGATGGATGAAGATGAACGGCAGCGGAAACTAGAGGCTGGAAGAGCGAAGGTTTGTTGCTAATATTACAACGCACGCTAATAGTGATTGTTAGCCGTTAATGCTAGCCAACTCTTTTGTCACAGCTTTGCGTTTGTCCATCACCAAAATGCACACCTCCTAAATTGATCTGCGTTTTGTTTGTGGTTGCTTAGATGCAACTCGCCTGTTAATTTAGAGGCAGTCGTGTTTTTTTCTCTTGCCGCGTTAATTCCGCGGGCTGATGATTAGCTGAGATTGCACATAACGATAAACATAACATTTATAGAGTTGGTTAATAAGTTGAATCGCTTGGAGAAAAAGACAATGACGATGAAAGATGCACAAAAATATGGAGCTTTCTCTCTCACCTTTTAAAATGTGTTTTCCATTACTCAGGGTGTTGTCTTTCAGCTGTGTGGAAGCAAAGTGCAGGTGCATCCGATGTTTTTATCCAAGTTGTTTTTCTTGACCGTTTTGGCCTAACAGTAGATTAACTTTCGTGGAGTTACTGACTCGTGTGCCATTGGGGGGAGGAAACATTTTGCTTTTTGCAACCCAACATACAAGCACAGTTTTTCAACAATCATTACAACTTTTACCAACAAGGAGAAAATGTTTTTCCAGCTATAAATCGTGCCTAATTAAAGGCGTCTGCAAGTGCAGTACGGGCAATATGGCACAGTCTCCCAGCGACAGATAGATAGATAGATGCTTCATTTGTCCTCCGTGGGGAAACTGGTTTGCAGCACAGTCACAAGACATTTCACCTCGAGACACACTAGTACACATACTTCAGTTTGCAACAAATTACGTTGTGTAAAAACAGCAACAGCTCAAATGAGGAGGCAAGGGAGGAATAAAATAACGTGTAGATTTCTTTGTTAGATGCTGGATATTCTTATTAGCTCCTTCTGGCTCCCTACAACTGTGTGAACAGGTCGTATGAAGTTGTCTGAGTGACAATTACAAGATCTTTATGGTCATAAGACTTTTTTTTTTTTTTTTTTTTAAAAACAGTCTCTGTAAATTGTTACTATGTGGAGGTCCCTATTAGTAACAGGCCAATAATCAAGAATGGCCTGCCCTGTATTGACAACCAGGCCATGTTGTCTAAAAACCTAATTTCAAATGAGGAAACCTGGTCAGGGTGGCTAATTTTATTGCATTTCACAGATGTTGTAGTTCACCTCCAGCATATTATGGAACTCATTCAAATGATTCGCGTGGTATATAATCATGATGCACAATACTCTCTAACTAATCTGAACCACTGATATTCCTCATGACAGAAATCCTCCAGCATGCCACGAAGCCAGTCGGTAAGTATACAAACCGGTGACTGGCAGAGACTTTAATTCTTTGTGATTTTGGTCTTTTTGCACTTTGTTTTTCCGTCTCTTCTGTATGTAATCAAGTTTTTCTTCTTATTTGCACTATGGTGTGATTGCTGTCAACTTCTGATATTTAAGCCCACTGGTCTTAAAATAAGGATTCCCAAATTATCAAGACCGTAAACCTGAAAGGAAACCTGTTTTGCATTTTTAATGTTAGTTTCTAACGTAGCCATGCATCTTGGCATACATTGTTATGATGGTTGCAGGCCATCAGGTGGTGCAATGAGCCCATGAGATTTGGTATGGTTGAATATGTTGCACTTGCATCTCACATGGATGGTGTTGCTATGGCAATGCAGTGCTGTCATTTGCCTTTACTGTTGTTGACGCTTCGAAAAGCTGATTTATTAGCCACACTGAAAGCGTGGCACATGTATGTACAAATTGTACACAGATGAATGCAAAGATATAAAACAAAATCCCATGAAGCATATTGGTATTTACATTGTTGAGAGCACGATAGGAGCATTCAGCAGTCCAGAAAAATCTGATGTGGCCACAGTAAGCTCCATCCAGTCGATTAGTCAGACTCTCAGTTGTGCAGAAGTGGCCTTGGGCGAAACACAGCTCATCTGGCTAATGTGTGCTTCTGAGATGTGTGTTGTGGCAGGCGGAGGCGTTTTCACAGGGTGATGGAAGAACACAAAGGGTGGGGTTCTAAGTGATAATGAGTACGAAATGTGAGGTGGGAAGAGATCTTAAGTGCAGTGGAGTGGAGGTACTGAGTGTTTTGTGCGAAGGTTTAATCTGGTTTTAGGAGTCACAGGAGGGAGACAATATAGTTGTGGATGCATTGCATGCTGCTGACTGGGAATACAAAGCAAATCTGCCATGTAGTTCTTTTGACCAGGAATGTAACATGTCATTGGAATAAATATCGGCGCTCATGCACACATAATGTTGGCGGGCACATGTATGTGACTCATCACAAAAAGCAACAAGTATCTCTCCCAGGGCGATGTAATCTCAAATTGAATTGAGCATGCACACTCAGATGCTGCCACAGACAGAGCTTTGTCTCCTCCTCTCCATATGAATGCATCTCCCAGTCTCCACCCTCTTTACTTGATCTAGACACATGCTATCCCCGATCCAGAGTTTGTGGATCCCTCTGCACTGCACGTTGGCTGTGGCAGTGAGTTTTAGGATGAAAGGCTTGGCACAGTGTGCTGATACCTCCAGACTGCAAGATCTACATCTGCTGGACAGTAGAGCAACTGCCCTGATGAGGAGGAAATGACAGGCTTGACAACCAGCAAGAGAGGAGGTCGATGATTGAGTGTCAGCTAGTGATGGAGGGCTTCATGAGGGTCCCTGTCACATTGTGAACTGTTGTAATCTGATTTAAGCTGCTTAAAGAAGACAGACCGGCGGAGAGGGAGAGAGAGACGGCGATAAAAAAAATAAAAAAAAAGAGGAGGAGTGTGTTGCAAAGAGAAACGGCCTGAGATGGATTTGTACCAAATCGGTCCCTCTGGACTTCAAGCTACATATCATGGCTTGATTGGGGATGTTTGAACTTCTCAGGTTCAGATTCTTGTTTTTTATTGTTTTTGTCATTTTGTCATTTTCAGACTTATGCCAACTAGCTTGTCTGTTTTTGACTTTGATTTTCCTATATGCTGAAGAAATGCAGAGTGATTGAAATGGATGTGTACTTTCCTTTTTTTTTTTTTAACCTTGTGCTGTTTCTGATCTGCTGAGAGGTTGTCCAATGTGTGTCACTAAAATCTGCACTTCTCATGGGTATGATACAGCTCTCTGGAGACTTGAGAATATTTAGCATCACCTCATTTTGAACTTGGATACCTCGTCAGGCTGTGGTGTAGAGTATTTTGGGTGTGAGTTTGGGATTTCTTCTTGCTTCATTGGGCAGTCTTTTTTGTGTGTTTTTTTTTTTTGCTGCTGCACAACTCTGACTCAGCAATAAGGGCTGCCAATCGACTTTCTTTTCTACAGCGGGGACTATCAATAACTTGTACACATGTACTTATACTTTGATTTTGATTACTTTTTCATTTTTCAAGTAAGGAGATAGATCTGGACTCTAGTTCTCTCTCAACTTTGACCCCTGGGTCTCATCATGCTGATAGTGTGGTGGTGCTCAGTGGTCCTGACCTATGTGTCCATCTACCTCTCGCTGTCCTTCCTGCGCAGCTTGCTAGCTTCCGACAGAAGCGGGCGAAAGGCAGCGGTGCGGGGGCGGAGAAAAAGACGCAGAAGAGGAAGGGCCAGGCTGTCTCGCAGAATGACGGCGCAACGCAAGACTGCAGCGTAGCGCCAGCACCTTCTCCAGCCAATGACACAGAGGTGAACAACAAGACCAACCATGAGGTACACTGCTGATTGCATAGATTATCAGTCATGCTTTAATAATTGGGTTACAGAGGAGATTGACAACATCTGAGTTGTATGGAAATCTAATATCAATGATGTACAAATAAGACTTTTGGTTTAACAGCTGGTCGTTTTCATCACACAAATTATTTAATTGCGTGACATCACTCAGGACTGCGCACGGGTCACACTACCTGACTTACAGTATTTGTCTGATTTTGTTTGCTTTAACAAGTGGTCCGTGCCCCCTGCTCAGTAAACATACATTAGAGAAATGGGTCACTAACCATCACATTGCCTGTGGGGCATGTTGTCATGGCAACTTGGTCAGGATTAACTGTGGCACTATTTACTGCCTTTTTTTGTTTTTTTCTTTTCTTTTTTAAATGAAAGGTTCACCTACAACATTAGATGTACATATCGGTGCCATATAGATATAGATTTCATTGACCTTTCTTTCATGTTATTAATAGGTAAATTTGACTTAATTCTAAAATGACTTAATCCTTTAGGAGCCCCAGAAGCCGGAGAAATCACAAGTGCTGCTGAATCGGCCACAGAAGGATCAGCCATCCACCCCGGAGCAAAGCCCGTCCCCTGTGGAAGGTTTTAGAGAGGAGGACCTGGTTGCACTCACTGGAAAAGAGCAGCTCAAGGTAAACACAGCCTGATTAAACATTCAGGGTATGTTTTCATTTTTTTAGAGTGCCTGTTTAAGCATCTGATTTAAAAAATTTTTGCATTTTGTGTGTAATTCAGTAAGTCTTCTAAGAAGTTTGTTTTGACTTTGTTTAGTTGTTGCTCTTAGAGACTCAGCTGGGTTTAGGTATGACCCAGTATCACCAGCAAAAATTAAGGTGGGTTTAATGTCATGAATGCATACTTATAATCATAGGACATAAATTCACACGGTGGAAACTAGCTGTGAAACTATTCTATAAATCAGTGTTCCGGTTTACATACCATGTTACAGTGTATTTAAATTTGTTTGGTCAGGTGGATTAATTTGTTGTCGTGATGTGTTTATCCATAAGACAATGGGAGTCTCGTTATGGTATTGCTGTGTGTATGATGAAAAGGTCTGTGTTCTGTGTCATCATTAATCCATGGGGAATGTAACTGTCTGCATTTTTTGCATGGCTGCACCGTTTTGAAACGCGTGTGTGTGTAGAGAGAGAAGTAGGAATTAATTTAAACTAGGTGTCTCAAATTGGTTCTATTTTATGTGAATTCAAAGCCTCAAACTGCCTTTACTATTGGTGTCAGTGCTTTTCATGTTAAATTCAGTTTCAGTAGGCTTAAGATGTTGTGGGTTTTCTATTTAGGAACTATTTAAAAATTTCACTTTTTAAGTAGTTCATTTTTTATTATTTAATCTTTGGACATTGTCACATAAAAATACATGATACACTGTCAAAGCTTGGTACACCTCCCCTTATGTAAATATGGTTGTGTGTATGTCTGTGCTTATAAAATCGACCCATACTTTTCTTACACTTGCAGCAGTTACAGGAGGCTGTGGAGAAGCGTAATGAGATAATTGCTCGGCTCAGTTCCAACCTGCAGGATGCCCTGGCCAGCAGAGACCAGGTACAACTGGAGGCACAGTCACTTGCCGGACAGATTCAGGCGTTACAGAGACAGCTCCAACAAGTGAGTGCCACTCAAAGCTAAATATGTGGCAGCACTTGAGGACTGTTGCCAAAAACATGCACTTCACTGTTCATATGCACTGCTGTTTTCTTTTCACACAGACCAGTGTAGAATTTCTGCGCATCAAAAGTCAGTCGGGGCTTGAAGTCCACAACACTGATCGACAACCGTGTCAGCATGGCCATTGCTCCCAAGATGTAGACATTAATCAGAAGGAGGCGCCATCAGGGAGTGCAGGTCCTGGCTCCCAGTCAAGTGTTGAAGGCTTCAGCACGAACACTGACAGTGAGACAGACACTGTTCTGCACAAACTGAGGGCTGAGCTGGAACAAGAAAGGGAGAACAGCCAACGCGTATGTGCTCAACTAGCTGAGGCGCTGGAGAAACACCAACATGTGCTTTCTTTGCTGGAGGCAGAGAAGAAAGGCAGGGAAGAGGAGCAAAAAGAAAGGGAGGAGCAGCTGCAGGACCTCCAGACCCAGTTAAGCTTAGTCCAAACTCAGTGCCTTGAGATGCAGCAGTACAAAGAGGAGAAGGAGAAACTGAACAGAGAGGTACTGCAGCTTAGGAATAGGCTTCAGGAGGAGGACGCAGAGAGAAGATTTAGCGAGAAGGTGGCCAGCTCTGCCCTCAGTCTCCAGAGCCTTGAGGATGAAAGACGTAGACAGCAGGAGGAGATTCAGAGGCTCAAAGAGGAGCACAGAGAGGAGGTGGAGAGAGTCAGGCAGCTATTGGAGGAGAGGGAGAAAGAACTGAAGTTTAGAGAGGAAGAGGTCATAGGACTCAAAGCCTCTAAGAATCGCCAGAACCAAGCAAAAGCTGGCTTTAGTTGTGATGAAAGGTTTAGTTTAGATGAGGCCAATCTAGAAAGTGGACCTGATCACGACAGCATAAATGTATCAATACCTGGCGATACTCTGATGGAGCGCTACTTGTCTTCAGCTCCTCAGGCACACTCACAATCTTCGGTGGTCAATGAAAGCTTTGAACACTGCAGTCACCTGGACATCTCTGCAGACTACAGGTTAGAGAAACGCTAATTGTTGACTGTGTGTGTTTCTGTTTTTATGGGCTTGTTAAATCCTCCAATTTGTCTCTGTGCCTTACTTTACAGTTTTGAGCTGAACAGCGAAGTGTTGGGAGATGAGCCTCTGTTGTCGATTTCAAACCGTTTTGCCGAAGAACATGCCAACCCTGACAACCATCCTAGCCCGGAGTGCTGCTCCCTTGGCATCCATGCGCCCGATAATTCCAACCCTCAGTCTCCATCCCAGTGGCTTCTCAACTCCACTTCCGGCGAGCTGGAGATGAGTAAACTGTCCGAGCAACAGTTTGAGGAGACGGACCTGGAAAAAGAGCTGCTGAATCAGCAGTGCGGGGAGCTCCGTGAGGAGCTGGCCCTCAAGGACAGGGACTTAAGTGTGTTAAGGGAGGAAGTCATGAGGAGCGCTGAAGAGCTGGAGGAGGCCAGAAGCAGGTACAGTAATGAGGTTAATTAGGGCATGTGATTAATTAGATTTCTCCAGATATATTTCTTTGCATCACTTTTTCAGCCTATGTTTTTTTTCATTGTGTACATGTATTGTTTCTTGGTTTGTTGTTTACTTATATTGTTTTATTTTTTACCTTTTTCACTAAGTAAAAAAAGTGAATTGCCACTGCTTTAAAAAAAAAACTCACTCCTCCCTAATTTTCTTGTGAAAAATATCTTAAAATGATTGTTAAAGGTTTTCTAAATGAATATATCTACTAGTGTTCGTTCATCTAAAAACTCTGTTTAGGTACTTTATCTCAAACAAAATGTGCCTGTGTTTATTTTTTGTTTAAAGCTAATTTTACGATTAGAATAAACATAATAATAACAACAACATATACGATCTTTTTATATTCAGGTGGGCTCAAGTAACAGAAGAGCTCAGGCAGGCTCTCTGGGAACTTGAAGAGGAGAAAGAAAAGAGGAGACATTTTGAGGAGGAGATTAACGTGAAAATCCACGAACAAGACAACCTGAAGAACAAAGTCAGTGCCTTGATGGAAGAAACTGAAAAGGAGAATGCAGTAGCGTTGATAGAAAAGGAAGCTGCTGAAACCTCCCTGCTGGTTCCTGCTACCTCTCCATCTGAGGAGGGAGATAAACTAGTGGGGGAGCTAAAAAATGAGCAGGAGAAGGAGGCTGCAGTCCTGTCTCATCAAAAACAGCAGGGGCTGCTGGTATTGTCGCTGCAGGAGATAAAGAAGACTTCAAACTCTACCAAACAGAACCCAGAGCTAAGAGATGACCACCAACTGCAAACACTGCAGGTAATAAGTGGCTTTGTGTCAAGAGCTTAATGGGAATGTAAACATGCTTTTTTTTTCTTTTTTACTTTGCCCAACTTGATTTAGATTGAAATAATACTCATACAGCAGCAGTCCTATGTTTGTGCTAAAAGACTTCAAACAGAACAGGCATTGAATTGATAAGAAAAATGAGGATAATGTTCAAATGTTTAAAGAATTTCCCTTTCTTCTTTTGTCAAGGCTCACTTTGAAGTTCTCATGGCAGAGCTAGATGAGACAAAAACAATGCACAAAACCACAGCAGACCTTCTAAGTCAGAGGACTATTGAGCTGGACGAAACATTAAAGGAGCTCGAAACTAATCGCGCACAGGTTCAAAATGTTCAAACAGAAGTGGAAAGATTGTGGGAGGAGTTGGCGAAGAGCCAGCGCAGTCTGGACAGTGCTGAAAAAGAGAAAAATGATTTGGAATCTCAGATATTATGTCTTCGACAAAACTTGGCCAACCTGGAGGAGGCCCAGGCCCAGGCTGTGCAGGAGAGGGAGGAGCACCGGAGGAAAGAAGAGGAGATGGATGAGCAGATTAAAAAAATGGAACAAGTCTTGGAGGAGGAACTGGAACAGTTTGAGAGCCTACTGAAAGCAAAGGATGTGGAGGTGAGATACATAATGTAAAAACTTTAAAAAAAAATTGCTCTATTTAATGCAAATCTGGGGATTAACATAATTTACTAAATCATGTTTGCAGTTGTCTGAAGAAAGGGAGAAATGGGAGGAAGAGAGACAAGAGAAGGAGAAAGAGTTCCTTGATGTGAGGTGTCTCCTGGCGGAACAGAGAAGGGAGAGGGAGGAAGAGGTGAAGGCTCTCCTGGAGAAGCAGGTTGTGGCTGTTGAGGAGGCTACAGAAAGGCTCAAGATATCTCACCAACAGGAGATGAAAGACCTGATGGAGAAACATCAACAAGAGGTGGGATTTACAAACTGCACAAACTCCAAAGGTGTTTTAATTTTACAGATTAATGAGGGTTTAAACTCCCAGGACTGATATTTTCTCCTCATGCAACCCCACTATTGCTTCACTTTAATATTTTTGTGTTATGGATTACATATTTATGTATATTGTGTATAATTTGTGGTGCTGAAACTCACATTGACAATATATTTATTAGTTGGGAAGATACCGGAAGAAAACTATTTTGGTGCTGAGCTGAATCCTGAATTTTTTTTTTTATTTTTTTTTTAGGACGAGAAATGAATTTGTATTGAAATATTAAGGGGAACAAATACACCAACTAAATGTGCTGTATATTGTCTCAGATTCAGACTGAATATTTCTCAGCATTATATTATTAACGTAAAAAGGTCCCTCTGGTTTAATGTTCATCTGAATAAATTTCTAGATGTCTGAGTTGAACACTCACTTGGATTCAGAACTACTAAAGCGGCAGGCTGTCATGGAGGAGGAACAGAAGAGACAGATCAGCCTAATCAAACAGGTGTCCAAATTAATAAGCCACAATACTCACATACAAACACTTCAGTTTCAATAAGACACACTGTAACAGAATCTCTTGTCTCTATGTTATGTAACATGCATTCCAGCTTTTGTATAATTTCTTATTATCTCATGTGTCCCATTGTGTCTTCCCCCAGGTGACTGAACGTGAGCACGAGAGGATGGTGTCCGAGCTGACTGCCAAGCACAACGAGGAGCTTAGTCAACTGAGGACTGAGCTGTCCTTGGAGCTGAGGGAGAGTATGGAGGCTGCCCACCAGGCTGAAATGCAGCAGGCACAGGTATATTACTGCCTAGTACTAAAATGTAAATCACCCTCGTTTCCTCTCAATGTGCAGTCACTACTAGCAAAAGCTGTCATACACGCCATACCTGACTATATGCTCTAATTTCTTTCAGGTCGAAAAGGCCGCTGAGCTGGAAGCTTTGCGTCTGAGCCTGACCCAGCTGGAGCACTCCCAGGTAAACTTGCAGCAGGAGCGAGAGTCTGCTATCACCACGGCCCAGGCCTCCATGAGGGACACATTTGCCCAGGAAAGTGCACTCCTGCAGGCCCGGCATCAGTTAGAACTGGACCAGATCAGACAGCAGAACCAGGAGCAGCAGGAGAGACTACGTGAGCTGCACCAACAAGATATGAGTGAGTGCTGTTCAGCTGTTCAGTCAGTGTTGTCTTTCATGTTTGCCCTTAGGTGCACTCAACATGTGTGCCATTATGGATGTGGGTGAGTCACCCTCATTCTTTAGAAGCTTGTTCAGGACAAAGTGGAGTACAATAACGGATGCAACCTTCAAATTCTTTGACGTGGGTGAATCCTTTTATTCCTCTTTTTGTATATGTATGTTCAGATGAGCGGAGGCAGCAGTGGGAAACTTCTGTTGCCCAGGAAAGAGCTGCCATGGAGGAAAAACAGACCAAAGAGATACAGGTCAGGCTTATTAAAATAGTTCTACAAACGTTGAAAGGAAGGTTGAAGATACTTCATTGTCTTACTGCTGCCATTTCATTGCATATTTTGGAAGTTGGACCACGTTTGATTAAGTTTAATTATATACATTAATTCATCTTGCTCTTCTCTTTCTCAGGCTTTAAGGTCACAGTGGGAAAAGGACACTGAGAGCACCCAGTCAAACCTCCAGACGTCTCTCTCAGATGCCCAGAACAGCCTCACTGTCACCCAGACAGAACTCTCCAGCACCCAGGCCACCCTCAGCCAGACCAACAAAGCTCTTAGTGACGCCCAGGCAGCTCTGTCCAATGCCCAGTCAGAGCTGCAGGCCTTGTGGACCAGGTTTGAAGAACTCCAGACCTCCGGTAAGGAGCAGAACCAAAAACTACAGGAGGAGCTGAAACAAGCCTGGGCTGACAGAGATGCTGCTGCCTGTGAGTTGCATCCTACTCAGTTAGTTCCACTAAGGCTTCAGTCTTCTAAATTCTTTATTTTCATTATGAAAAATGTTACAATACATACAATTGAGAGTCATGACCACTGAGTAGCACTTTTTCTTTTTTTTTCTTTTTGTTTTTGTTCATGGATATTTTTATTTCTTTGCTCACTCTGATAAATGCAACTTAGGTGCTCTGGAGGAGTTGGTTTCTAGTCATAAGGCAGTGCTGCAAGAGAGAGAACAGCAAGCACTCCACCTACAGGAGAAGGAACGGGAACTGCAGCAAGAGGTGAGTACACTCAAACACATTAACATGTAGTTTACTTGCCACAGTCCACAGTGCACTGATTAACAGAAGTTTTTTTTTTTTTTTTCACATTAATCATTTAAAACTTTGAATTTAAATCCATAGACTAAGTTTTTGTTTTTCCTCTCTGAACCAGGTTTTGCGCCTACAGGAGGAGAAGACCTTGTTAAAACGGAGCTCAGAACAAGAAGTAGGTCAGCTGTGGACCCAGCTGGAGAGCATGAGGGCTAGTCGGCAAGAGTTAGGAGGTGAGCGATACATCAACCTGACACCTACTACAATACTGTATTACTGTATGTACACACAGTCAATATATTCACGACTTCTGGAATGCAAAGTGTATGATAAATGTTGCTTTATTAATAATGGCTGTTGTCTGTGGTGTTATATGACACAAGCTTGAAATACTGATGTCTGACATCCACAGTATGCATATATTTCCAGTTACCGTATTCTTACCTTTTCTGTCTCTCTTTGTGTGCCTTCTTTGTCTCACAGAGCTGAAGGAACAGCTGCTCGCTCGCTCGTCTCGTGTGGATGACATTGAGCGCCTAAAGACAGAGTTTAATGATCAAAAACGAGAAATCAAAGAGCAGAATGAGGCTGAGCTGGAAAGCCTGAGGAGGTATGAGAGCACAAACAGACGCACACAAAGTCGTGATGCATTTAATTCTCTCAAATAAATGGGTTTGTATACACATGGATGGATGCACTTATTTTAAGTCTCCTTGGATTAAAGAATAAATAAATGTTGAGTCTTGACCTCTGTTGTTTGTCCATGTTTGAAATGTGAAGTTTAGAATTAAAGCTGACATTTAATATTCACTGATGTGGTTTGGACAGAATGCCTTGTACTGGTCAGTCTACAAGACTGTCGGTGATCTGCCAATATTCCTCTTCCTACCCTTTCACTGGTCAATGTGTAAATTATACATGTTTTACTATCATCCTCCCTCAGGTACTTTGAGCAGCGATTGCGGGTAACGGAGGAAAACTACAGAGAGGAAATCGCTCTACTCCAGCTGAGGCTGGTAGAGGGTGCCTTGGAGGAATCTGTGCTTAAAACCACAGATGACAGGTATGACAGTTGGTCCGTATATAAGACCTCATACATGATGAAAATATTTAAAAGAAATTAAAAAATATTTGATAAAATTATTTTAATATCAACTTCGGTCTCTTTCAGTTTCATATCTCAAACCCAAGCTGAAAAGGAAGACGATCATGTGCTTTCTGATACTGGTATCAAGATGGACAAACACAAGGTGTGTACATATTAGGGGAAAATTGTCCTGCCATCTTCAAAACAATGCTACTTCATGGAATATTGTCTCCAGTTCAGGCTTCATTAGTTTTGTAATCTTAAGCTTCATATTATATCTCATCTAGGAAGCGCTTGACAGTTTGCACCTTCAGCTGGAGGAGAAACACACAATGGAGCTTGCCGATCTGCAGTCTACTTTGGCCCTCTCCTTTAAGGAAGAGCTGCAACAGGTTAGTCAAAAACTCAGTTCACTCATTCAATGGCTCCATTTCCACAAAAATAGAATAAGAAGCTAATATGAGAGAGGTTGTTGGCACACTGCAGGGTTGGCTTATGCTCATTCAGAAGTGAGCCGTAAGATGTAATGTGCCACTACAGAGGGAAATCTAAAGTGTTATAGTTGTTCCAGACTATGAATAACTCTCAAACAGTATATCCTGGAAGGCATTTATATTGTTGCACTTGAGTTGTTCACAAAAAAAAACAACGGGAATGGTTTAAAAAGAGTGCCATGTATGTGTTCTTTTCTCACTTTCACAGTTTGCCAGTCATGGCATTAAGACAGTGTAAATGCTGGATTACTTTTAGAAATTGAACAGACATAACGGCCTCTAATCCAACCTTAGGAAGATGTGGGTGGAGGAGGTTTCTGAAGCTTTTTGACCATCCGAGAAGCAGTTCTCATGAAGAATACTGAAGAATACTTTACACTCATTTACTTGATTTTATGTCATTACTTGAACATTAGGTGCGCTCCGACCTCACTGACCACTACTATGAAGAACTGCAGGACTTGAAATCTCGTCATGCATTGGAGCTGGAGCAACTCCGAGCCAAACTTTCAGACCGTCACTTAAAAGGTACTTCACACACGCATATTAAGATGAAAACCTTTGGTATCGAGAGGCTGTTAAAGTTAAACAACTCCTCAAATGTCTTCATTGCAGAGCTTACCAGAGTTCGTTTGGAGGCGGCAAGGCACGTTGAGGTGAGATAATATCTATACAAGAAAACATACACACTGACTTTATGGGCAGATAATAAAATATTATGGTGCTTTTAATTAGGTGGAGGTTGAGCACAAGATGTGGTGTCACACTGAGGAGCTACAGGCAAGAATGACAATCATCCACACACTGGAGAACAGACTGGCTGCTTTGAGGGAACAACATGATGCAGAAATGGAAAGCAGCACACAAAAGGTATACACTCGTACACAAACATCAAAAGTACAAATATACAAACAGTTATACAGAAACACAGATTTAATGATACAATATGAGAATTTCACACCATGTTGCTTATGTTCCCGCCAACTCCTACAGTTGAAACAGGAGTTTGCTACGAAGCTCGTTCAACTTAAGGAAGCTGTGAAAGAGGAGACAGAGCATCTGCAGAAGGAGATGAAGAGGCTGAGGGAAGAGCTCCAGGAGAAGCATGAAGCTGAGATCTCTGCCCTGAGGTCAGAATTTGACAGAGAGATGGAGAAGGAGAAGACACGCTTTGAGAACGCACTTCACGAGGAGAAGGAAAAGTTAAAGGCTCTACAGGCTGCACTGGATAATGATGAGAGTAAGATAAAAGAAGATTAAAAAAAGTCACTTGAGTTGTCAGAAGAATTTTAGTTCATTATAGCTTCCTGTCAGATCAGGAGTTTTGGAAATGGAGTAAAAGTTTAAATCGTGGCTCTCCATCAACTTATAACGGGTTGTTTGTCTTTTAGGCCCACAGGTACTGATAGTCAGGCAGAGGCTGGAGGCCCAGTATGATGGCGAGCTGCAAAGGGCAAAGAGCTCCATGGCAGCAGAAATCAAGGAGAGTACCGCTCTCCTCCAGCAGCAGGGTGAGGAACGGCTACACCAAGCCCAAGAAAGGTGAGCTCAAGATCCTTAAGCCTCAACTGTAGCTGGGAGTTGATGGTTTGTCAGGGGTTAGACCCAGAAACATGAGTCATGTCTGTATTATTACATTAAACACATCTTGTTTTCTTTTTAGGGATGGTTATCACATAGTGTGTGTGTGTGTGTGTGTGTGTGTGTGTGTGTGTGTGCATATTTATTTATTTATTTTTGATTGCTGATTATTTGCTTTATTGATTTAATGTCTTTAACATGGCAAAAATCTATTTGTTTTCATTAGTTTTGAAAATGTAAAATATGCCCTTCATAACTTACAAAAGTGCATCTTTATGGTTATTGTGTTTTTGTTTTAAACGGTATTCAGTGTTTTCTTTTTTACGATTTGTGGTACTTTGTCTGTGTTTGTGTTCAGGTTCCAAGAGGAAAAAGCAACATTAGAGCAAAGTTTGTCCCAAAAATATGAAATCTCCCTGGCAGAACTGAAGAACAAACATCAAACTGAGCTGCAGCATGAGAGAGCAACACTACTGAACAAACACTCTCAAGAAATGGATACACTGGATGCCAAACACAAAGCACAACTAGATTCACTCAGTGCCAGTCACAGAGATCAGCTTGCAGCTATGGCCGCAGAGTTAGAATCCAAACACAACGCTGAGCTTGTTGCCTTGGAAGCGGCCCTCAATGCTAAACAAGAGATGGACCTTGAAAGTCTGGAGGCAGTCTTTCAAGAGACCAATCAGGCTCAGCTGGAGGCTTTAGAAGCCGAGTTAGCTCGCAGACACCAGGAAGACAGGGATGAACTGGAAAAGAGGATGCTGGGTAATATGGACACGTTGGAGGCCACATACTTGAAGGAAGTGCAAGTAAGGACACAGTTCTTTACAAGTAAAACATAATGTTTGACTTTATAAGTACACAATACTGCTGTTGTTAAAGATTTCTCAGTTTCTCAGTACTTTCCATTGCCGTCATCTTAATCTCAGACTCTGCGAGATGAAAAAGTGCAACTTGAAGAGAAGTATGGTCAAGACCTGAATCGTCAGAAGTCAGAACAGCGGCAGATAATGGAGCGTCAAGCTGCTGAGCAGCTGTCCCTCAGGGAGGAGCTGAGGAAAGAACTGGCACAAGTGCACATAGAGAAGTTTAGTGCCATGGCAGCAGAGCTCAGCCACGTTCACAAGGTGAGAAATAAAGCTGAATGGTGGAATTCTGGTATACAGTCTTCAGTCAAATTATCATTCAGTCATTGAGCAAACATACAGGTAAATCACAGCTTGGACTTGTATTAAATTATGTTTTTTTTTTTTTTTTTTTTTTGTCCTTATTTTGTTCTTGCAGACTGAGCTGGCTGCTCAAAAAGAGGCCTTAGATACTGAACACTGCAAAGCCCTGGAGACCCTGAAGAAGCAGGTACTTGCCCATTCATCCCTAAATTACTCTGGTTTTATAATCTCTTGAAAAGGCAAGATCTTAAGTGTATCCTCAAGAAGATGCAGGATATAAACTTTGAAAACTACATGCTGACATAAATTTTTTTTCTGATTTTTATTTTTAATTGACCCATAGAGCAAACCTCTGTGCTGACTTAATTCATTTCCTAAATTAATTTCTTTGCATGCTTTTGAAAGTGATTGAGATAAGGTGTTGATTGTTACTGCTTCGTAATTTGATTATTATATTATATATATTATATGACTTAAAAACCTCCATAATGGTTTTTGTTGACTTTTTTCTCCTTTTTATTTTTCTTTGCGTCTCTTGTGCTTTTTCAGGTTTTAGAACTGGAGCATCAACACAGTGCTGCTCTTCAGGAGCTCTCTCATACCTACGCTGCTGAGAAACAGCAACTCATCGAACAACACCAGCTGCAGCTACAGGTGTGTGTAAAGCCTTAGTGTGTGTGTGCGTGTACGTGCAAAGCACTGGATGTGACTTAACATCCAGTGCTTTGCCTGGCGAGTTGTTTTTAATAGTTTTCAGTAGAGTTATTGTCTCTATGGCTCTTACAGCCCATTAGAGAGAGAGGATGACACGGAGTTATTGTTCATCCTTTATAATGGAGTATTTGTGCATAGAGACAAAGAGTATTTGGATTTTTTTTCTGAGAAGTGCTATGACTGAGCATTTGACAAACTGGACAGACAGACAGAAATAAATGAAATGCGCAACACATGTTTGTTGTAGGAGTTGAGGGGTGTCTCTGCGCGTGAATTGGAGGCATGTCGCAGGGAGCTTGAAGAAGAGTCATCACGGCAGCGTCAGCACTTCCTGGAAGAGGTGGAGCTCCTCAAAGTCCAATCAGACGAGAGACTGCAGGACAGGATTAATCAACTGAAGGTAAAAGAAGAGATGCAGCGAGTGATGAGGACAAAGATGACAATGTGGATAGCTCTAAGGCATCGTTTAATCTTAATATTCATATACCTTTGTTGCCTGCATATAATCACTCATTTTTATGTAGGAAACTATGATCTTTCCTTTTTTTTTTTTTTTTTTTGTTGAAGTTGCGTGTTTAGTGCCTCTTTGAAACATTATGTAATACCTCTGGATTATTGAGAGCTGTAGTGTGTGCGTGTGTTGTGGCAATGCCCTCTTTTAAGCTCCAGCTGCACCAGTTCATTCCTAGGGATAGTTCTTTCTCTTGGACTCTTTCCCACTGGAGCTTTATTCAAACCCAGTTTCCACATAATCCACATAAAGCCACCATATATGCAGAAGTGTTCTTGTCCGTTTGTCTCTCTGTTCTCTGAATCTGCTGGGCTGTGCATGCGTTTGTGTCGCTGCCATCTGAACAGTGACTGGATCTAAGCTTTTTATTCTCTGATGCAGAAGGTTTTAAGTTTTAATTTTTCTTTCTTTCTTTTTTTTTTTTTTTTTTGACATTTGTCGTTTAACCATCTGAAATGTGCACGCCAGTGGTCACAAGCCAGTGAGACTTAGTCGGAACACATAAAGCTACACTATACTGACGCTTTTTCAGATGGCGATTTGCATCTTTTTAATTGATGTACCAACACTGCTGCTTTCTTTCTGAAGACGGAGTTTGAAGAGCAGAAGCAGGTGGAGCTTGACAACCTGAGGCGGAGCTTCACATCTGAACAGGAGGAAAAGGAGCAGAGCTACACAGGAAAAATGAGCCAGCTCACTGCCCAGCTGCAGAAGCTAGATGCTGTGGTGGCCCAGGTACTAGACACATACATGAAAACCCTACCTGTCCAGTGTTAAAATAAAGTAACACCTGCAGCATCGGTTGGCTTCAAGCAATACTAGACAAGCCAGAGAGAAATTGTGTGTTCTATTATGAGTGTTGTGGTTCAGAATGAATGGGCTACAGGAAAGGTTAGGGTGACTTACGGTAGAAACAAAAGGCCAGTAGAAAATGGATGATCTGGGAAGTAAGAGTAAGGGGAAAATATTGCTAAGGCATTCATAGGCTAGATATTATGGTTTTGGACTGTTGGTCAGACATTTTTAAGACTTTACCTTTGGCTTCAGGTAATTGTGATAGGCATATTAAACTGTTTACTGACCCTTTTGCTGATTTAATTCAAGAAAAACAATAAAATAATTGGCAGATTAATGATGTTGCAAATAATAATATACAGACTGTAGTTGGCAGAATAATCAGTAAATTCACTATCCTGTCTTTCTATTCATTTTTCTTGATCATCATTCTGCTTGTGCTGTTAGAGATTGGCGCAATAGTTCATTGTGTTGGTTGGTTGTTGTGGAGATGTGAAGCATAGAGTCTTTTATGTTAATGGTTTGCTATCCCCTTGGTTACAAACAAGATTCCCTCTAAGTCTTAAATTCATGTTTCCGAAAACAGTTTTTAACCACATAACTCAATTCATAATTAAATGTGTGATAACTGCAGCACCACAATCTTTTTCTACTCTTATTACTTCTGTAAATCTATAATGACTCTTTTTGGCATCATGTATGCATACATTTATTTCCATGACACCTGCCCAGCTTGGTTCTTGATAGTGAGATATTAAACACACACAGACACACTCACAACCCCTGAGATTAGCAAAGGGAAGCTTAAGAGAGGTTGGGAGGGTGCTGTTGTCAGGGCAACAGCATTGTTTTGTTGAGGCAGGTGGCTGCATGAGACGTCTTTGATGGGAGGAAGCGGGAGAGGGAGAGGGAAAGAGAGGGAATACGTGGTGAAAGGAGAGGGAAAGAATGAAGAGGCAGAGGAACGAAAGGTAAGGAAAATTACCGCAAACATGGAGGAAAACTCCGATAAAAGCTCCTCTGAGAAAGCGCAGCAGTGAATTCACAAGTTGGCTCGCCTCAGTCCCACACTGACTTGGCATTTAACCAGAGTACTTCTGCCAAAGATGTCTGATTAGTCAGTACGTGTGTATGTATGCTTTAAGCTGGTCTTAAAGAAGAGATATTTTGTCTCATAGCCGAAGTATTGAATGTTTTTTGGGTGTCGGTGCTGGTTGTCGTGTCTGGATGAGGCAGACAATTCAACATCTGGTTTTGATTTCCTTTCGAATGCACAACATGCCTCCTGCTTTTGTAATGTTCTTGGCATTGATAGGATGCTGGTCACCATGTGATATTTTTTTTTTTTTTTTTTTTATGCTTTCCCCCTCTTGTAACTGAGATCAGTGATGCTTTTTCTTTTAACAAAAAAAGAGGTGGCAGTGAGCCATTGTTTCAGGTGTTCATTTAGTTAATGTTTGGTTCGAACTTCTTGCCCTAACTGGGAGACAATCTGTTGTTTCTCCCCCTCTGGCACAGGTGGGAGAAGGACAGCTAATGGGTTTGTGTTGGTAGAATTAACAAGTTATCTCTCTCCATTTTTCCAGCTGCGAGCAGAAGTGGGCTGCCTGCAGGGAGAGTTAGAAGGGAAGCGAGCAGAGATGGAAACTTTGGACACTCTCCTCCAACGTAGGGAGCGAGAGAGTCAGGAGGGAGGCAACCTTCTGAAGATGCTCACCGATGATTTACAGAGTGCTAAAGAGGAAAGGTAAGAAGTTTTCTGTGCCCATTGTTTCATGTGTATAGTGAGTGTTGGTAGGTGAATTTTAGACTTTGAAATGTGTCTTAATGGTGATAAATGAACAAGAAACATTAGTTACTTTTTATATTTAAATTAAATTTATAGCATGGCAACCTATTTAAATGGCAATTTTGGTTTGGAGACACGAGTGTGTTAAATGTACTCTTGAATTCTGCTCAGTGTTTTCATGCCTGTTGTGCTGTTTTCCTAGACGTAAACTGCAGGAGGCCAATGAAAACCTGAGGAAGGTGCTGATCGAGATGGTTCGCAGCACAATTGCCACAGAAGAGCTGATTGGTCAAAAGATCAATGCCAGAGCCAAAACATTCGAACAGACGCCCTGCCAGAGGAGCTCAACAGGGAACAAAGACGCACAAGAATCAGGTCTGTCAGCATCTGATTCCTATTGAAGTTGCAGGGCACATTATGCTTTGATGACACGGCAAACTGTGGTTCTTTTGGATCGGTCAAGTTCACAAGATTATGTTGAAGATACAGATGAATTGGATTGTTTTGATGTACTAGAGACAATATGTTTTGATTTAAATTTTTGCAACAATCCATTTTGCCTTGTTCTTTTTGTAGGTATTTCAGTTGCAGAGTTGTCTTCAGATGTCATGGAGCTGACCCATCTGCTCTGTGAGAGCCTGCTGGTTTCA